>JAVHKY010000010.1:2698758-5397516 GCA_035079385.1 Aspidiotus rigidus
CGGTCCAGTAGTACAGAAGACAGACAGACAAACACTTGTACTTCAGAATTCGGAATAAAAAAATATTCAATTATCTACCTACCATTGAAATCTTGAACTAGTTCAGTGTACGCAATTCGCGCAATGTCTAGGAAAGAATTTATTCCAGTTCTTATGGCAAAGCAGCGTTGGAAAGTATCTACATCGAATTTCTGAATTAGATGCGCGTCTTCGTTCAATATTTCGCCAATTTTTTTCGACATAATATCAAAATTTTTGTCCAATAAACTCTGAAATTCAACAATTCGAGTATACGTACGCGCTTGACTTTTAGAACTCTGGTCTTACCTTTCGTAAATTTACAAAAAAGTGTGACTTTGGGGATACGAGTACTTCTTTCAAAGCGGGTAATGCTTCCAACGTAGTTTTCAACAATATAATGTAATTAATTTGCAGTTGAGCTGCAACATCCGAATCCTTATTTGAACTCGTCATTTGCCCACACAGACTAAGAAGCTGTTCTACGTCCCAAAATTTTGGTAAAAGTATCTACAATGAAAACATAAACTTTGGTATCAATAGATTATTCTAATTTTCTTCAAAAAAAGAAGAATCTGCCGATCGTCTAATCAATTGAACAGGACTTCGTCTTCGTTTTCTGTCCGAGAATTCAGGTATATAGCATACTTTTAAGTTATGAAGTAAATCTTCGTGTTGGATAAGTTCTTGGACACACCGTAATCTGCCTTCTATTTCGTATTCATCAGTCGACGGTTGTAACAACAAAGATCGGAGTCTTTTCTGTCCACTAATGGTACAACAATTATTAAGCACTCCATATAATGTACTCAGAGGCGAAACATTTTCCACGTCTTGGCTAGACACTAATTCTAGATTTTCCGCAGTTTTCAAATCTTGCGCATAAATGAAAAAAAAAAAAAAGAAGGAAAAATTAAGAAAGTTCAACGAAGAATGCTTCCCTTACTTTAGTCCTCATTAGAACCATGAAAACGACAAATACTTCTCGGTAACCGACAGAATATTCTTTTTTTAAATTATTCGTAACTTTTAGGAGAGAAGAAGTACGGTCGCTCCTTACAATTCCATAACAAAATAGAATACTCATCAATAAGTAGCTCGACCAGTCGGGTTTATTAAAGTAGGTAATTGAAGAGAGCCAGTTTCCCACTCTTCCCCCTTTCAATAGTGATTTGAAGTTCGAAATTTTTCAAAGTCCCTCTTCTCCTCGTATTTTAATTTTCTATTCGAATTCCCTTCTCCTACATAGACCTAAAGCTCGAGTTGAAAAGCAATACTTCCAACACTTCAAAAAAGTTATCCCTCAAAGACTATTGAAGAAATAATAATAATAATAATAATAATATAATAATAAATAATAATAATGAGACGAAACCAAGGTGAGAATTCCCCTATAGCGATATTATTCAAACTAGCATCGGGAAGCTTTATAGGTACCAGACTGAATTAATATATGAAAAACGAATTCGTCAATTATTATGATACAAAAACGTAACTCACCAATAAACATAACTTTCTCACCACTTTGATAGTCAATTCTTAATGACTTCGCAGAAAACATCATATTTTGTTGATACTCTCCATATTGAAGAAGAGATGCTGCCGCTGCCAGCGCAAAGACTCTGTGGAAGAATGTAAATAGGTACTGTGAATTACGATGCGTATCCCAGACAAAAGTACGAAAGAAAGAAAAAAAAAAATCAAGATTTGAGTTTTGAATCGTAGTAGGGAAAATTATTTACTCCGAAGATCACAAGAATTTTAATTTTCCTCGTTTCCACGACAAAATACCTAATGATCAACACTCACTTTTCATAGATCATTGGTAATACAGATGAATATTCATCCAAACATAAATTCTGGATTCGCTGTAACCCCACAGAATCATCGAAATATTTACGCTGAACAGCAGTGAAACGAATTGCCGGAAATTCTTCACTAAGGATTTTGTACAGATTGTTCGCACTCGTATTTTCGTGAAATAGAGTTATGTTTGGGATGATAACCTGCGAGAGGAACAGAAAAAAAAAAAAAATAATAATAATAATAATAATAATAATAATAATAATGACAATAATAATAATAATGACAATAATAATAATAATGACAATAATGAGTAGGTAAACGAAAATGCTTCAGTTAGAGCTCATAAATATCTTCAGTTGTCTGCATAACAACAGGCTAGCAGTTTTAGGGTTTGAAACCTGAGTATGTGAGGAAGGCCTACGTTTTTTTTTTTTTTCTCATCATGCTTCGAAAATGACTACACCTATGATTTTCTTCTTGAAAATGCATTTTGCTGCTGATAAGTTAGTGAAACGAAACTCTCAACAGGTATATTTGTCCGTCACCTACTTCTGTATAGGCCTAAATGCCAAAAATCAATCCCCGTCAATTCACTCGTGGGCGTCTTATACCTAGTTCAATTAATTCGTAAAAATCCACTTCTAATTTAACTGAATGCCCGTAATATATTAGTTTAAATTAAACCAGTGAGGTCAAAAAATAACGAACACCTTTTAACGATGAAAGTACGCTGCGCTGGCTATTTTTTACGGCCTATATAAATCTAATATGCGCTCGTAAATCGAAATAGATTTACTCTCACTTTTAATTGGTGAAGTCAGTTCAACCTGATAACATACGTTACCTCAGCAGGGTTAAATACATTAATTTTGCGCAAAGTATTCACGTATGTTTGCGAGTCGCTTATTTGACACAGGATTAGATGAGGTCTTTCCAAATCCATAGCTGCGAGACCAACTTCTCCCTTCGATCTTCCCCGTCCTTCAACAACGGCTGCAAAAAATAAGAAATTGATTATTACTTTAGTACGTAATATTGGAGCTCAAAATAATGAACAGCGAAGTCTCATCATTATAATGTTTGCAAAAAGTCATCATACAACCGAAGTTATTGGGTACCTATTTAAAAGAGAAATACTTACACAGGTACGATTTCTATTATTTAAGGAAATGAAACTGCCTATCATGTACACCTAAATATCGACTATAGGCTACAGATATACCTATTGGTCAAAATAAGATATCGATATCCAGTTGACTTGTATATAGAACTAATCGTCTCTATACCGAAAATTTCTTTAGTAGAAAAGAGAAACGAACGTTCACGAAAACCTACCCAAGATTACACTTTGATTGGACGACTCAGCGCCAGTTTGCAAAGATGATGATGCCGTTTTCATAGACGCAGATTTTGGCAATTGAATCGAACTTCGAGCGATAGGGGTCGCGAAGAAATTTTCAGAGCTTGGTAATCTACTGCATTATGGAGAACAATATAACAACCATCAGAATTACCTATTAGGTAAGTAGGTAGGTACATACCAAACAGTAATTTTTCTCTGAAAAAGTGAGGTTCTTACCTGGATTTACTGCTCCTCGAAGTTGAAGAATATCTTTTATCGTTCTTTGAAACAGCGGCTGCTGAGTTGGCCGAATCTCCTTCCGAATAATGTTGAAAAGATATGAAATATTTTTCATAATGTGATCGTAAAGTTCTCGCATTCGATGAACTTGTACTCGGATTCTGAATAATCGAAAGGAAAGATTCGGACTCCGAATTAGAGGATGCATTGGTAATTTTGGATTGCTGCCTCATTCTAGAGCCAAATGATTTGATCAGTTTTTTGGTATTAGAAGCGAAACTCAACCAAACGGTCGACGAATCGGTCGTTTTCGAAGCAGATAAGAACCGCAGTGATGTTCTTTCCGAATGCAGTCCATCCGATCGATGAACCACTGGGAATTGAATGGACCCATCGGACCGAGGTAAATAATTTTGTAAACTTGAAGAACTATCAGTTGAATTATGATTTTTGTCTGATGCACTTCTTTTCTCCGATGCTGAACCTCTAGAGCGGTTTCGACCTGCTGGCAAGAGAAATCACGCCGATGATATATAGGTGCGTATACCGACGAACACAATTAACAGAATAAAAATTGATGGTACCTAAAATTTGTTTGAATGGAATTGAGGGTGAAAATACTCGAAAGTTTGCAAAACAATTGACCAATACTTACCTACTTCTGAACTCGCGAGTAGTAACGGATTTCTGTTTTTCCCAATCCGAGAATCCATGGTCTAAGATTTGCTGACCCTAATACATGGTAAGACGATTTGGAATAATTAATTCCATATCGGAATCGGGTCAACGTAGCTTATGTCATATGCGTAAATCATTCAAAATAAAATTACCTAAGATGAAGAAAGGCAGAAAAAAAAAAAAAAAATCGGGGAAGGAGTACTCTAATGGAGGGGCATCGATAATTAGGAACAAATGAAGAAATCCAGTGGTGAAAGAAATAAGTTACGACATATTTATTCTTGTTTATTCTACGCTAAGCTCAATTGTCAAGCTCTTCAACCATCATCATGACTCCTATATTCGAAGATCATAAATTCACAAATTGAATGAGGGAGTTGAGAGGGAGACAGATGACTATTTTTAAATTTGATAAGGAAGCTAACAATTTGGCGAACCCAATTAAAATTTAGAGGGACATATATGTGTGGAGAATGTTTTACTTACGGTACCTACCTACTTTATGATAATAGCTTGATATATATTAAAACTTATATTCATATTATCTAGGTACCAATATCAAACAACTTTTGAAACTTTAACGAACAATAATTCTTATTACGTCGTCTCATCAAGGTCGTCGACGTTAAAGACCAAGAAAATTGGTGATGGTGACAAAATATGCAATGAATTTCTCCTGATTATCTGAGAAGCCTCAAAATTCAGAATTTGAAAATAGAATATTTTTCAATAAAATAGGTCTGACCATCTGACCTTGATCCGACTGAACTAGAAACTACGAATACGAAGGGAAAACATTTTTTTTTTATACTCTTACTGGCAAAACTGGCCATTAATATTAATCCTTAGTAGTTGTTAGTAGTAATCAGCTCATTAGCTGTTTTCAATGGGTCAACAATCAACATTGGGTCATTGGCCGTCTCTAGGTACGTTCCGGCTATGTTCCGGCCGTGGTTCCGGCTAAGAGTGTACTTTTTTGATAATAGCAATGTGGGCGCAGGAGTGAAGAGGGACCCAATTCCCGTAAGGAACAGCTATATAAGATTCCCGGGCTAATTGAGAGCCGGGCCCTCTCTTTTTTACCGCTCTGCTCACATTGCTGTTATCAAAAGTGTACACTCTTATACTCTGTTCACATTAAGGAAGGATAGAAGTTCATACCTCGAGAACGGAACGCTGAAGGTAATTTCAACCGTTCCGTTCTCAAGGTCATATTTCTATCCTTCCTTAACGTGAACAGAGTATACCAACTACCGTTCCCTTCCCGAGGTATGAACTTCTATCCTTTCTTAACGTGAACAGAGTATAACCGGAACTAAGGCGCTATATTATGATGTAGCTGTAATGGACCGCCATCTTGATTGCAGAAAATGTAAACACGAGAAAAACTCCCATAAGAGCCAATGTTAAATTCCAATCAATTTGTGATTTTCAATGAACGATAACTCGAGATCGGCACCATAGATTTTTTTGATATTACCCTCGTTGGAAAGGAAATTTTATGGACAACAAATTATATTCTCTTTAATTTTTCTCTAGAAGCATTTTTTTCGGAGTTATCGATTAATAATTGAAACGTTTTTTCAGCTGTTCTGCGTAACAAGTGTAGTTGTAACACTTGTAAGTAGCCGCTACCTACAACTACCACTCATTACCCAGAACGGCTGAAAAAACGTGTTTCAATTATTAATCGATAACTCCGAAAAAAAATGCTTCTAGAGAAAAATCAAAGAGAAGATAATTTGTTATCCATAAAATTTCCTTCGCAACGAGGGCAATATGAAAAGAATCTATGGTGCCGATCTCGAGTTATCGTTCTTTGAAAATCACGAATTTATTGAAATTTAACATTGGCTCTTATGGGAGTTTTTCTCGTGTTTACGTTTTCTGCAATCAAGATGGCGGTCCATTATACCTACATCATTTAGCGCCTTACCGGAACGTACTATACAGTCTAGAGCTCTCTGTTCACGTTAAGGAAGGATAGAGGTTCATACCTCGAGAACGGAACGTTAGATTAAGATTACCTTCGGCGTTCCGTTCTCGAGCCCTCGAGGTATGAACTTCTATCCTTTCTTAACAAGAACAGACTATAGACTCTAGAAGTATCTCAGGCTGGAATACTGAAGCTGGCAACGACGCGGTGACGAAAAATATTGGGCCGAGTTTTATACACGTTCTTATGGGAAAACCTTCAAATCAACGATTAACAGGTTTTTTAGTTTTTTTCCATAAGAGCGGGTATATTCGTTAGCCCCTAAAAACATTGCCGATTTTGGAATATTCCGGCCTGATACTAGAGTCGACGGCCTCGGGTTAACAGTAGTATACCAATGTTCTGGGACAGTTAACAATTTCTGAGCTTTCCACCCAATTTTATTCACTTTTAAAAATCCCTGAAAATTGAATGCAGAAGCAGAACAATGAAGTGGAGCTAAAAATCGGAAATCTTGCTTGTTCAAATGAACAGAGTGGGACAGAATCTATGATGGTGCAATTTTGTCGGTATAACAGATAACTATCCAGCGCAGTGTTGGTTTACATCTTAGACCATACAACAGATAGACCAAGCATAGCAATGAATCTTTGAACGGAGAACATGATAAGAATACACATAAGAAAATAAGGGGGAATGGACCTTGTTTACAAGTTTGATGAGCGGCGCGGGTGTACGGTGCGTTTCACTGCTCCGCGCGTTCACCCGCGTTGCCTTCATTGAGGTCCAGTCCCTCTTATTTTCTTATCATGTCTTCCGTTCAACGCGTTGTACACGCTTATATGACCGATGCTCGGTCTATCTGTTGTATGGTCTAAGGTTTACATCAGAATACCTCTAGCGCCTTACCGCGACAGACTGAGTTATTTGTGATGACAAAAATATCAATTGAGATCGATTTGTTTGGCAAGAGTACTCATTCTGCAGGAAATCGGTCCAACCAGCATTTTGGCTCCCATAAGAAATACATGTAGAGCAAAGATCACTAAGCAACTAAATATGAAAAAATATGGGATACGGCAAAGAAATTTTTTACTTTAGATGAATTGAGGACTTATCTGTACAAAGATCGTCCGTCTGACGGACGCCCTTTTTGCGGAGACCTCGATTTTCGTGCGTTTCAGATCATAAACTATCTTTCATAATTTGTTTTTTTTTTTTTTTTTTTTCTTTTTTTCAAACCCACTATGTTTTCCATCTTAGCAAGAAGGGCATCCGTTGTCATATTTTCAATGATCTCTACTTTGTTTGTTTCTGGATGTATTTAAAATGTGATTATAGTTTCTTATAGAAGAAGAGTTGCTTTTCAATTTTCATCATCACCATTTTTTTGATTGAACTCGTTGTTGCGGAGATATTTTGAACTGAAACTTGAAACTGATTTTTCTGTAATGAATTTTTCTTCACGGACGCCCTTTGTACAGATAGGTCCTCAATTATAAAGTAATATTTCCTGTATCATCTTTTATGATAAATTGGTAACTTGGGGTCTATGCTCCGCATATATATCTCTTATGGTAGCCAAATTGCTCGTTGAACCTATTTCCTGCAGAATGAGCACTCTTGCCAAACAAATGACGTCACAATAACTCAGTCCATTCTCTATGATGTGTTTCCTTTAAAAAATATATGATGGTTCCAAATCTATTTTTGTCATTCTTGAAGAGGGTTGAATTTGTAATCCACCGGCTGAAGGCATGGGAGAATAATTTAAAATAAAATAATTATTTTCTCTGTACACTTCTTCACGCATAAAGGTTCATTTTATCCTGCTGGGCAATGTGTTCTACAATCTCATTTTCCTTTTTGAATGTTGCTCAGATGAGGTGTGTTGATTAATCTGTGAACCATACTAATGGGATATACAGCTAACTTTTGATTTGTAGGGTGTAACCTTTGGGTGTAACTATACTCACCGTCCTAGTCTGAATTTGCATTTTAACCGCCGTGAGTGTCGCTGTTGTCGGTGTGAAGCAGGGGGATAATTTTGTTTGGCCATAAGGTGCAATGTTAATAAAATCAATTATACCACTCAAAATAATTATTTTTTGCAAAAAATGAAAAGAACAAAAGTTGTAGCTCTTTTAATTTTCTTTTAGATGAATCTGTTTTCAGGTTATTCAAGTAACTTTTCTGAAACTATCCCCTTGAAACAAGCTTCAATAGTTTGCCGCTACAGTAAATGTAGAGAGCGCCTCCTTTGCATTAAGATCCGAATTACAAAGGCTTCCTGTATACTTGCATGCCAAAGGTGAGTTTGTCGTCATAATTGTGAGCAAGATTCTCGCAACTAATTTGTAAGTCTAGGTAATTTATCAATTGCCTCCAATTTCTGTAGTGAAATTCAATTTTGGATGTGAAATGAATTCAGATCCTGAGGAAAGGAGTGAAGGGTAGGTAAATCGCCAAGCCACTTGCAAAATACATTGTATCCACATTGAATAAATTCAGACTTTCAGCTCATGTGGAAAAACCGATCAAGCTGAACTGAAAATCAAATATCACAGCGCAAAACGGTATTTACTCTATCTATCATGTTTCAATGCAACTTGGGTTTTAAATAATGACTACTTCTCAAAATTTAAACATTCTTATTGTTATATAATTAAATACGAATACAATAATACCTATAGTGCAATACAAAACGGTAGCAAACAGAAACAATAAAATTGCAAGTTTTTTTGCAAAATCAGAATAAAATAATAAGTGGGATATCATTCATTCCCACTAAAATAGGAATTTTGCATGAGATACAGCTTGTCAATCGGATTCACTTGTGTTAACAACGAATTACCGCGTATTGGACCATTACTATCATGGTTTCTGGAAGATAAGCTTAAATCCAATGAAAGTGAATCAGAACCAGTACCTTCTTCCATATTTGCACTGCCATCTAGTGAAACATCCAAACTGCAACAACTGTCACCAGAATGTTCCCCTATATATGTGCCTGTAATGATAGCATGTAACCATGAAATAAGATTCTAGATGACGGGAAAATACTGTTCAAATTGAAAACAAAAGAAAAGAACAAAACAAAAAAAGAAGGTTTGCAAGAAAAATCTGAGATATGGCTTACTGTGGTCGGAACCAAAATTTTCTGATTTTATGTCCGTTTCACTATTATCTAGTTTATCACAATTATTTTTTTCGTGTTCTTGTTTTGCTTTTCGCTGAATTTTCTTCATCTTAGCCCTCTGGTTTTGAAACCATACTTGCACTACTCGGACACTCAGTCCTGTATCTTTAGCAAGTGCTTCTCTAACCTGGAAAAAATGCGAGAGTAATTTGATCAATACATGATAGGTGAAAAGACAAACCTTTTATTAAGCCTGCATTTTTTCCACAAAATAGAGAAATTGAGGGGGACAAGGAAAGTCGGTGTTGGAAAATGTTAACTAAGAGTTTAGAAAATTTTCTCTTTCCTCTGCTTTGATACGAGTCTTTATTCGCTTTTCTACTTCATTTTTGTTGTTTTATATCAACATTACGCGCAGTTATCGATATCAATTTCTTGCAGGAGTTTAAAGAGAAGAAATGTAAGGATTGCGAATTTCTACTTTCCTACAAAATAGGGCCTTGTTTTCTGTCGTCATCCTGGAGACTCTAATACGTAAGGGCAACTCGGCGACCAGGCAACAAGTACCAATAATGTGATGCATTTTGCTGCTTGTTGTTACACAACTTCAGGAGCTGATCTAGAGGAAGATTTTGGAAGGAGAAGCTTACAACTCCTTTGCTATTTGACAAGCAAAAAGAAATAAATCTTTTTTTCCTTTTATTTTTTTTTTTCATTTTATTTTTTTTCTCTGGATGGAAGAATGAAATTCCTTCCTCCCCTTGTGGGTCCTCTCCTGCAACTCATTGTTATTGTGCTTATGAAGCCATGTTGCATCTTTGCCAAGTTGCCTCCCATATATAATCGAGCTCTATTTATTTTTTATAGTTTGAGGAAAATCAGAAAATAAATTTGGATTTTTTTGCTTTCTACATTATTGCATGTATAAAAAGACAAAAGTATACATAATGATGAAATTTGTAATTTACCTTTCTGCATGGTTTAGGGCTCACTTCAAAAGACGCTTTGAACTGTCTTCGTTGGCCAGAGGTTAGAATAGTCCTCGGTCTTTTTGGACCTCTTCTCCCATCTCGAGGTCGGCAGTTGTCACTGATTATCATCTTTTCTAAAACAAAAGATAAGGACGCAAGACTTATTTACAACTTCATTTGCCAATCATGCTGGAATTTCTGTGCTAATAAATGTGAACGGAATTTGAAGTAATTGTAGAAGAGAATAAAATTCACGTTTTTTCACGGCTCTGCCGTCGTTTATTGATTAAAATTTGAAGTATTCAATTCTGAATACTAAAGGTGAGTGAACCTACCTATCAAAAAAGGAAACATTTCTCAATTTTTTGAGCTTAGTTTTGTGACGATTGATCAACCAGAAAGTGAGTTACCATTGTTTAAAAATAAAAAATCAGACACGGGATGAAGCGCAGTAGGTACATTACCATTCTTTGATCCCTATCTGATTTTTTATTTTCAAACGATTATAATTTGCTTTGTAGTTGATCAATCTTCACAAAGCTGAGCTCAAAATATCAAGAAATGTTTATACTCACTTTTATTATTCAGAATCAAATTTGTACTACTCGTAAATTAACGATCAGCGAGCTTTTCCCACTTTGAGCCAATGTTATTCTTCCTCCAAATTGCTTTCCAAGGAGAATAAGTATACAATGGGGTGTGTCTTTTTGTTTCCACAATAACCCCACCTTACTGCTAGGTTCTAAACAAAACGGATTTAGTGGTTTACCACATGTTATCTCCTATAAGAGAAAAAAGATCTTCAAATATTTGGAAAACATAGAAAAACTGAGGATTCACTTTGTACAGCAGTGATACTAAAGACGGCCATGGAATAACAACCTCATCCTGTTTTGGGGGACGACATTTGCGCCACTACAGGCCGGTCCAAACGCGAATAATTCTCACTTTCGCTTTGCTACTTGTACAGTATAACGTCATATAAACAGGCTCTTTTGACTCTTTGAGATCTCGCAACTTGGCATTGAAATTGAACAATTGAACCGAGTTCTGTAAAAGCCGGTCAAGCGATGACCCAACTATGTGCATTTAATAATGTCTATCGCACTGTTACAAGAGATCCTCTTCTCAGTTACTACCTCTCCTCTGCCGTGCAAAGTTGAATTGACGTACCTATATCCAAATCAACGATCGGGAAGAAGTTACATTTTCTTAAAAATAATAAGATTAATACGGCTAATTGAGATGTAAATACCGGTATGTGTTACTGGAACAATTTTTCAACGAGAAATCCAATAATTATTACACCAGTTTTCTAATACAAGCATCCCTCACACCAATCGTCCAAAAGATACACTTTGCCTGATCTTCGATTTGGATGTACGTCAATTCAACTTTGTACGGCAGTCCTGTTGTCTTGTCGTTTGGCCGGCTCTTAGAGAACTCGGTTCAATTATCGTTATAAGGCAATGTCGCGAGCGCTCACTCTGGGGAAATGCATTTGTTTATAGATGATAATCAGAAAATATTTTCAACGAAGTAGATATTTGAGAGTGGTCTCAAATTAAAGAAAATTTTAATCTCTACCACTTTCATTCTTATGATTTTTTCGTTGAAAAAATTCCTTTATTTGAAAAAGAAAACTTCAAATTGTAATGTTGCCTAAATGCACACTGATAACACAAGCCCCCAGTGAGTGTTTGCGTCGGTTTGCGACATCGCCTTATGAGATCTGTGGTCTTGTTGAATTAAATTCTTCAGAATCGTTTATAGTACTCGTGTGTGCTTCAACGTCCTTACGCGGCGCGTGTTCTTCTTTATTTAGACCACGGTATAAGATGAAGAGGTAGTGACACGAACGTATTCTGACTGTGGTAAACGCTGTCCGTGATTTTGAAGTAGTTCTGAACATCCCGAGCGCAGCGCTCGTGATGAAAGTGATGGGTAATGTACAGAGTCTTATGGGAACGCCGGTACTTTCAAAAATTTATTGCAGGATCAGGAATCAGCCGATGCATTTCATATTTGGCATAAAAATACCATTTAATATACTCTATAAAATTTTGAAAGAATCACCCTTCTAAGTAAATTCTTGGATTTTTTATAATCCTTGGAAATTTCATCAATACTAGGGTACCAACGGTACCGTCTCGGCGCAGGTGGGGTGTAGAAGGAACAGGGAAACAGCCTGAGTGTTCGCTGCAAACCACGGTATAAGATGAAGAGGTAATGACACAACGCTAAAATCGTGTCCGCAGTTTTGAAGTTGTACGTACAAACTTCCGCTAGGTTTGCAGCGAACACTCAGGCTGTTTCCCTGTTCCTTCTACACCCCACCTGCGCCGAGACGGTACCGTTGGTACCCTAGTATTGATGAAATTTCCAAGGATTATAAAAAATCCAAGAATTTACTTAGAAGGGTGATTCTTTCAAAATTTTATAGAGTATATTAAATGGTATTTTTATGCCAAATATGAAATGCATCGGCTGATTCCTGATCCTGCAATAAATTTTTGAAAGTACCGGCGTTCCCATAAGACTCTGTACATTACCCATCACTTTCATCACGAGCGCTGCGCTCGGGATGTTCAGAACTACTTCAAAATCACGGACAGCGTTTACCACAGTCAGAATACGTTCGTGTCACTACCTCTTCATCTTATACCGTGCTGCAAACCTAGCGGAAGTTTGTACGTACAACTTCAAAACTGCGGACACGATTTTAGCGTTGTGTCATTACCTCTTCATCTTATACCGTGATTTAGACAAGAAGTTAATCTTGCTTTGTCTGAGACTGTATCTGGTCTGTATTTCGGGAGATCTAGTGTCGAGTGTTTTTGGAAGTTCGAATATTTACGTGCTTTACTGCTTTACGTATGATTTGGTTACCAACATGGACTCTGCATTAGGTAAGAAGATTTGTGTAGATTTACAATGAATTCACTCTATACTATTTTCTGTAGGTATCTTTGAAACGAACCCATGTTTCTTTAGACTGTAGTTTTAGAATACAAGTGAAGGGCTATAGTCGCGGGACGGTTGGATGAACTCATGGGTTAAGGAAAATGATCCCGGAAGACTTTAGAGACATGACCTCAGATTATAGAACTTGCGAATATGAAATTATAGTCCTTTTATGTTTTCTGCTGTGTTCCTAGAATTGTAGATTCAGCTACCCAGCTAGGTGCATTATAACTTTCAAGAACAGGTTGACAGGACAGATTTTTGCCAGTGTAGTTCGTTTTTTCATGATTCTGGTGTTAGAACGAGCTGACCGGTCCAAGTTGTAGATGATCATTCAAATTCATAATAATGTGATGCGTGTTTTGGTGCTCAAATAAAATTTTGCATCCAAGTACCTAGGCTATTATTCCATTCCTACAAAAGACACAATTATAATGATAGTTGTTTCTGAATTCATTACTTAATTGAAGAGCTGATGACTAATAATTGACCTACCCATATGAAGTTGACGTGATTCTGTCATTAGTTGTTTGTAAGATTCTTCCCGTATTTATTTCTGATATTAAGATAAGTAAGCTGATTTTGTATTTTTTGTCTTCATTCTGATGAGTTACTGATAGGTGTTTATTTGAAATCAGAATTTGTTATCAGTTGAAATTTTGCGTTCATCCAAAAATCTTTTACCATTTAGGAGTGGGTACCTATTTTATTGTGTATAAAGTTGGTTCTTTCATTACACTATGTTGATACCGTACTTCTTCCACAGTGTAAGTAGCCATTGAGCTATTTTGTGTGTACTGCTCTGACGCTGACCTACTTGCGAACCATACGTTTTTTTAATAAACAAATCTTTGAGATATTCTACGGAAGTACAATTTACCTATATGTACACACGGTCACGTGCATATATATTTCAAGGAATAGACTAACTAGGTATATGGTATTGTTTTATGTAAGTTTGATACATACCTGAGGGGGAAGCTGACCGTTGCATCAAGAGAATTTGATTTTCGTAATCGTGTCTACAGATTAGTTGACCTCCTCTTAGCACGAATTGTTCGCCTTTTTGTAGCGGTTGACAACACATTATACAAACAAAACAAGATAAATGGTAAACGTATTCTTGTGCTTTCATCACCATATCTTGACGTAAAATGGCTACTTCACATCTTTTGCATTTTACACCAAACAGCCTGTTCAAAAAATGTATCCTATTAGGTTTACGTTCAAAAATAAAAAGCTGCTCGCGTACAAAATACCTATGTGAATTATCTTACCTATCATAATCCATTTTACAAAACAATTTATCATTTCTAAGATAGCACGAGTTATTCAATAATGTGTGACACACTGAGCACACGACGCAATGCTCATGCCAACTTGCGTCTCCAATTTTCATGAGGAATCTGTCTTGAATTCTATGATTACATCCTTCGCATTGGATTCGCTCACTTTTTATTCTGAACTGAAAATCACCTATAACATGAGAATAGTAATCGAAATTACTTACACAAATTTATGTACAATACGTAGTATCAGAGTCAGAAGCTGTAGCAACCATCTCGCGGAATTATAAAGCTTTTGTGCAACTCAGTATTAGTAATCGTTCTTTTATGATACATCACATTAAGTCACAGGACAACAAATCTGAAAAAATGAGAGGGACTTTTTTGTGGTGCTCTCGAAAAAAAATCAATGCGCTCAAAACGCTAAAAACGTTTATTAGCTACTTAGATGTTTGAAAAAGGGGTAGAAGGCGAAAAAGTTTCACTATTATCAATAAGGTACCTACCTAACAAATGAATTTCAAAAATCTTGAACTGGCTGAATACAGTTAATAAACATTGAAGTGAATGACTCACACTTAGTATAAATTTGATGTTGAAGGAATATCAAGAGAAGGGAAAAATGCTTAATTTAATAACAAAATTAATTGAAGGGTTTAAATGTTGAGAAACTGAACTTGTAGGTAAATGGACCAGTAATATTAATCCTATAATACGTAATTATATTGCGGAAAAAATTAGGCATTTAGGATCTTCCTTTCATAGATTTATTCACACGTATGTGTGAAAATGGGACTTTACAAGCAGCTCATATCTTTTTCAATCAAATAATTTATGTGAAATTCCGCTTCATAGTTAACAACTTGACTGAAAACAGAAGGAAGAGAATTTTTTGTGCGCAGTTTTCTATAATGCTAAGGATGCATTGAATTTAATGCTAGCCTGACTACTCTGAAAGTTTTGGAAAATATGTACAAGTCAAAATTTTTATTAGAATAGAATGGTACTCTTTCCGCCCGTGTCACCAAGCTAAAGACTAGTGTTGATACAACTTGAAAAGTTTTGAAAATGAAATCATGGACTTTATAATATCTGTCAGATCATTTAGACTATTAGCGTGTGCGTTGCGTTCTTCATTTTATTTATTACCTGACCTAGTTTGTATAACTTTTTTGTTCTTCTGCTTGTTGCCTTGATAACTTTTTTTTTTTTTAACCTTGACATCCAATTTATTACCAACTTTATAGTTCTTTGAATTTTTACTGTTTTGAGTTGGCAATTCATCTAAGGTCGTAGGAGCGGGGGTTAAGAAGGTGGGCAAATTTTCTAAATTTTGAAGTATACAATAGAGAAAAGTGAGGAAGAAAGTCGTCAAAAATGACTGCTTTAGTAGCTCCAAAATATATTTCTAAATACAGTCGATACCGACTATAACGAGGCCGGTTAAAACGAGATTTCGGGTATTGCGAGCAGAATCTGTGGTCTCTTGCACTCACCCATATAGGCTATGTGACTTACACCGTTTCTAAGAGGAATGATGCCGGTCTTGACGAGATTTTTCTTATCGAGTAGGGTGTATATTCTAGCAAAAATATTACATGTTTTTTGAGCATATTAAAAAATGTTTCATAAACTACAGTAGGTCGACGTCATGTCACCATCTACAATAGACGACGGATTGAGTGAAACAGAATCCCTTCTTTCTATTGTTACCTCAGATTCAGTTTCTACACAAGATTTCACACAGGTTGACGATCAGGTTCATACTGCTGCAACACTATCAGATGAAGACTTGGTGGCCATGGTACAAGAGGAGTTTAGTGCAAGTTTTTCTTATTGTCGTTTGTAGCGAGCTTCTCGGTACATCCGGATATAACGAGAATCTCGTTATATCCGGTGTATGTTTCCTGCGAGCTTCCGGATATAGCGAGAAAAAGTATCAGGCCCTTGAATCTCGTTGTAGTCGGCATCGACTGTACTTGACAAGTGGATGGAAAAAATATTTCATTAAAATTACTGTATCATGTAAGAGCAAGCACCGGTACAGGAAAAGATATGGATGGATAGTCACACATATTTGGTGAGAGAACTTTGTAAATCAAAATGAAGGTTTTTTTTTAAATGAAAGATATTTTTGCCGGACAGCGTTAGTATCGCGAACTAAAATTTATGGGCGGTGCGAGTGACGGGCGGGAGGTTCCCTTAAATCGATCCAATTCAATTTTTATGAGAGATGATTAACAGAAAATTTCACACACGACAAATTTTGTTCTCTTCACTTTTCTCCTAAATTGCTTCATTCACAATTTATTTTGAGATTACTCACTGTGCATTTAATTGGGAAAATCGGCATGCTCCCATTTTCAATTTTACCGATCGTAAAGATCGTATAGCAGATGGCCAGCCCGAATATAGAATTTTGTTATCATCCTTATTCACTTCTGCTCTATACCAGATGAATCTGTTCAATTAGAAGCTTTTCTTCGTGTTTTTCTTCAAAAATTTTGACATTTTTGTCGACTGCCAATTTTTTTATCAGAACTAAATGGAAAACGATTGTATGGTTTCTGCACGCGGAGCAAGATCTTCTAAGCGCCAGACTACAATCTGTGATGATACGCAGTATCTCTTCTTCAATTGCAAACGATCTAATTTTTCGAAAGTCGGATTCAGGAGAGAATCTCAAAAAAGAACCCAGTTTTCTGGATGAAGAAACAAGATTTGAGTTTTGAGACGGCAGACTGATTTTTAGGTGTATATCCTCCAAAATTTCCGCCTCTCGTCCATCACGTTCGGTTGAGGGAAGTTAGTATTTTCTAGCTTGAACTTTTCTATTTTCCGACCTAGATAAATTACAAGACACTGGAAGAGGACCGGATGTACGGAGGAGCGTGGGGTGGAAATTGGAGTGGATGTAAATTGACTGAAGGAGACCAGCTGTTATATCTATAAGATAAATTGTGAGAGCTATATATTAAGGCCAGAGAAGTAGTTTAGTCGGACAAGCTAGGCTACAAAGGACCTAGACCCGGAACAGTGGCGAATCCTCGTTTTTTTTTTTGGTACATCGCATGATTCGAAATTTGCGATTGCCCTAATTATTATTTTTTTTGACTGGTGGTCAAAATCTTGAAATAAAGAAAGAAATCTCTGAAAAAGGAGATTACCCTGATCGCTTTGAGTTTGCTCGTTTAAAAATTAAACTATTTCACCTATTTCACCTTTTTTTTTTTTTTTTTAGTCTAACTTTTAAAATCTTAAGATAACAAGGGAAATAATTTCTAATCACTTTTTTTTTTGTGTCTGATTATCAAAATCCTGAAATGACGAAGAGAACCTGGAAAATGAGATTACCCTAATGACTTTTTCCTTCCTCCTTTCCTTCTTCCTTCCTTCCTTCTTTTTTTTTTCGAATCTGATTATCTAAATCCTGAAATAAATTATTATTTTTCTTCTTTCCCCAATTGCCTAGATGTACCAGAGGATTCGCCACTGACCTAGAGTAAGGCGCGCTTTTAAACTATTGCGGATAGTATAGTGTTTGCCTGATTCCTTATCTCGCTGAACGTTATAAACAAAATTTCATTTCAATATTCACATCTTAATCGATTGTATTGAGAAATACCGTGAAATTGTCTTCACTCTGGTGTTCGAATAATTTGAAAACCAATGAAATGAGAGTGATAACCAAAATTCAGAAACCAAAAGTTTTGTTTATTACGTTCGGCGAGACAAGAAATCAGGCAAACGCTCTACTATCCGCAATAGTGTGAAAGCCTCATAGGCCAAAAGAAAGTGTAGTTTAAAGCCTCAGATAAGCAGCAAGGAAACAAGCATTAATGATATATGTAGAAACAAATTATTCAGGCAAAGATTATGGACAAGGAAAAATTAAAACCAGGAGTATGATTTTAGATCAGAAAGGCTGAATAAGGGAACTAATTCGTAGCAGACAATTGGAAATAGCGGATATCGCAAGTTCTGATTACCTTTTCCTCCAAGTACGATCATTAAACACGTCAATTCGCGGATAAAGGTCCCACTAGGAGCGCTACTTGTTCTGCAAAAAAAGTGATCATGGTGTTTTCCACCATAAGACGACATACTAATAAAATCGTAATTCCACCGTTTCAAATTGGTTTTCATGAAAAATGCAGAGAACGAAACTTGTTGCCCTTTCAATTTTCTTTCAGATGAATGTAATTTTAGATTTTTTAAATAACTTTTTTCATTTCATCACTTTTTTTGCAAGCTTCCTCAAGTTGCCGTCATGGTAAACCCAGAGGGCGCCTCCTTTGCCTTTATTCGCGAATGCTCGAAAATATTTTATTAATATTTTTTTCTTCCTTTCGCAGTGTTGTTAGTCGAAGCTATAGAAAGTATACTGGTTTTTAATGCTTCAAATATATAACGTACTTTTCGTTTGAAACAAGGTTCGGTGGCCCAATGATTTTGAACAACTGCGCATGAAATAGATGTGAAATAGAGAGCGTAATTTTGTGTATTCAAATTGAGTAGCCGCTTAGATCATCTGAAAATTGAATTATATGTGATACCAGAAATTCTATGTTGGACTAATGAGGAACTGTATTTCAATTGAGAAAGGGAAAGGTGTTGATAAAACTACGAAAAACGTATAAATTGTATTGCAATAGGGGGTTCACCCGCTCCGTCACTGAGGTGTGCGCATTTTTCCGTCTTTCATAATCCAACTTCCATCATGTTTCTCATAATTGTGAGAGAAGGATACAGACTGCAGTCATTTTTAGTTGAATCAAAAAAAAAAAAAAAAAAAAAAAAAGAAGATTTAAACGGGAGGATTTTTGAAAGCTTTCGAAATAAAGAAACCCGCCGTTTTGCTCATTTTGATAAAGTATCCGCGAATGTACAAATCTCCTTGCGTGGGGCGCGAGCCGATCACCAGCAACCAAAATAGTCACCACCTGAACCCTTTTTCCCATGCCTGGCCCTAGAAATGTATGACTTACAAATGCACAATCAAAACTTTGGGTTCTGCAAATCGACAGAATTCTCTTATTATACGTGTACAGATAAGAACAATCGAACAATTTGCGTATTTCAAACATGAGGTATTTCCTACATCTTGCAGTCCTAACTGATTAAAATTTTTTTACGTCCAAGTACGTCACTACTAGTGATCTGTTGTATGTGTTTTCTATCATATGGTCTTCAATTTGTTGCGATTTATTCAATTCTATCGTAGTAAGAGATCAGCGTGCTAGAATTTTATTGTTTCTGACATTGCCATTCATGAACCCGAAATACTCCTATTCATAATTATGATGAACTAGTTTCTTCATTTAAGAAGTCTGCGTTCACTTCAAAGTTAGGAACCGGTTCGAATCCGTATCAGAACGAAGTAGTCCTAGACACACCTCTCCTCATACAGAGGTTCAGTTCTCTTTTGAGAAATACCTTTTGGCGTGGGTGACCCAATTATTTTTCTTTTCGAAATAATATTCAGTTATTATTTCTCTTCCGACGTATCATTCCCATTGTCTTCTTTTCGAACCTGTCGAAATTTAAGAGTACAGTGACTGACTTTTAGCCCTTGTGGAAGTTTTTGGCGATCCTATTCACGTTAGGGTCGGTGCGAATTTCATAAGATATAAAAATCGCAATTTTCACTTTTAATTATTTCATTTTAAATTCTATCAATAATATCATTCATTTTCCTATCTTTTTCCCCCTGATATCCGCAGCAGCGCAGCGTTTTTCGAAAGTTGGTTTGATACGCTCTTGAATATGGAGAAGTGTCAGGATCTTCCTACTTGAATGGTTGTAAATTCAGCGTAATTTCGACTAAATGGAATCTTTTTGTACAGCAATTCAGTTCTGTAAAACAAGATCTTGACAAAATTTTAGCAAATGTGTGTACGCTGTGTCTAATCATGTCTCGCGCTATTCTTATTACAACCTACATCTATTTAAGAGAGATTGAGAACGTAATGAGATATTATGAATCATTCAAAGTAAGCTTGGCCCCTTCGTTACCACTTCACATTTCAGAAATTCACGATACGAGCCTGAATCTATAAGATGCCAAAAAAGAAGTTTGAGTAACGTAGACATGATGCAAAATCTATTCTACTTTTTTCGTGACCTATATTAGCCCACGCTTGAAGACGCTCGGCGCTAGCAAGCGCTTACGCTTGATTAAAAATTCAGCCGTCCGAAAAAGTTCAAAGTTAGACACTCCGCCAAGAATATTTGAAAAGAAGAATAATACAAGTTTTAACATTCTGCTACATTTCCAGTTTCATTTGCGACTCTCCCCTCATTTTTATATAGCCATGCACCACTAATTCTCATTAAATGTTGTAGTCAAGCGATGTCAAGTGACTGCTAATAAACGTTTAATAAATTTATGTTTAACCCCGAAATAAAAATTATTAAAAAATACTCATTTATAAAAGTAAGGAAAGAGGATTGAAGAACCCTTTCCTATATTCCAAGCTGAATGAAACATTAAATTTTTCCAAATATTATTAAGAGTGAACTCTCAGTGATTGACATCAAGTTGTAAATGATATAAAATAAAATATTGTACCAAAACGAATTTTCATTATTGAGCTATGAAATCCCATTCCTACCTTTCCATCTCGTTCCGTATAAAATTTTCAAATCCCCTCCCACAACTCCACCAATATTTGTGCCTTAAATGTTGTGAAATTCATCTCTCACCCTTCCAAAGGCTGCAACAAAAAACTTCTTCTTCATCTTTACAAGAGTCTTACCATCTCGCGGCTAGATTATGGACTACTGATCTACAACCTAGCCCATAAATCGGTCCTCTCTTCGCTAGACACCATTCAAACCTCCTCCCTGAGGATGGTCTTAGGAGCCTTTTGAACAAGTCCTAATCTTAGTTTATGCGCCGAAGCTGACAAACCTCCTCTTCTTTTTCGTCGACTTATTCTAACCTCTAACTTCTCAACTACTGTATCTTAATTCCCTCATCTTCTCAAACCAAAGCACAACCTCCCTCCAGCCCCCAGAAATAAACGTGCCCTGCTTCAATTCGAACAGTCCCTCCATGAACCTCTCACAGTTAACCTACTTCTTCTACCTATTTACATGTCATCTAGACCTTGGACCCTCACCCAACCGATCATTCGTTTGAATCTTACAGAAATCCCCAAATCTAGCGGTACCTTCACCACCTACGTAAGAAATATGATGCAAGAATATCCTGATCACATACTCTCTGTCTCACTGATTTCCCTGTTTGCGTCATATTAACAAAGTTAATGAAGGCAACAAGAAGCTGATCACGTGGGCTGCGAGTTTTTTTTAATCTATAGGTATTATTTTTTTATGTATTATTTTTCATTTTAACAGGGAACCTGTTCTATGGGGGGCTTTTTCAGAAATTTGCCGTCCGCCGTCCGGCAAGGAACTTGGAAAAATTTCAACTCTCGAGCCATATATGATAGGAGAGGGACTTGGAAAAATTTCGACTCTCGAGCTATATATGATATGAAAGTGGCTTGGAAAAATTTCAACTCTGGAGCTATCATATTATATAGCTGGAGATTCGAGAAAAATTTAGACTCTCAAACTATATTATATTAGGCTTATAGTAGGTCTAGGCCTTCTTTATACTAGTTTTATCTAGGTCTAGGCTTCCTTGAATTTTCAATACCAAATCCCATTTGACTCATAAAACAGGTTCCCTGCGTTCCTCGTTTAACTTCGTTAAGCCGTCGTTTTTCAACATTTTTATATTTTTTATTTTTATTTATTTATTTTATTTATTTAGATGGCTCAAAAACTGAAAACAAAATGGCCTGCGCATATTCCATGCACAGACCCATCGTCGAATTCATCATGGCAATATTCGCCTGTCTTTCCCACCTCTCTCAACTCCCTCCTTTTGCCAAATGTCTCCTCCTCATTACTCACTTTCTTCACTGCACACTCACTGACCCCTATACTACAAGCCCTCTCACACAAAGAATCCTCCTCACGCTCCAAACTCTAACCTCACTTAACATCCACATCATATTCATCCAGATACCTGGCCACACTGGAGACCTTGCAGCTAAACTAGCCACCTCCTTCGATACTGTCATTGCTCATACTCCCCTTCCTGTCACTGACTATACAAATCATTTCCGCTCACTAATTCTTGGGCCGAACTCTGGAAAACCCAACCTTCAAACAAAATCCTCCGAATTAAAAAGATTCCCACCCTCTGGTCAACCTCTTTCAGAAATTCTAAACGTGAAGACACCGTTATCGTCAGATTAAGAATAGGCCGTACTCGAATCACACACTCACATCTCATTGACCGAAACTCCCCGTCACCCGCATCATGCCCTCATTGTCACGAACTCACTTTTTCTCATGCCCTGGCACTCTAAAACCTCCGCTCTTTGTTAAATGTCCCTTCTTTCTTCCCCCAAGCTCTCAAAAACAACTCAGACACCATCTCCCTTACACTTCAATACCACCGTCTTACCCACTTCATTTCATCCATATAATCCTTCATCTTCCTCGACCTGAGTCTATTTTCGTTCATCTAAATCAGCTACATACTCATTTTCCATATTATTTCAATGATATAATTTTTCTGTAGGCCTAATGCTTTTTACATACAGCTCAAATTATGTCATTACTTGATTTCATGAAAATTCCTTTTATATGAATTAATTGTCAATTTTATAACTCTACGTTAATTTTCATTTCTTTTCTCTCGTTCAATAAGTATTACCTATAGTAATAATTATTTTTCATGTATTCTTGTCCGCGCTAATGGCCCTAGAGCAGCCTAAAAGCTCCTTAAATAAATAAAAAACCAATATCAAGAAATCTCACCAGTTGGCAAATGACGCGAGCGCGAAAATCTTACTTGACAAACTTAGTCAATAAGAATAAAAGCGGAAAAATGGGTACATAAAGACGAAATCGTTCAAATTTTAAAATTTTATCCTCGTTTACCTCCTCCCTATAGTACAGCGTATGGGACGCTATTGTCTATTTATGGTTGTCCTAGATATACCGATCAGTTGAGAATGTGTCCTTTCGAAATTGGTGGAAATCTATGTGAGACTTTTGACACATAAGGTCGGATTACTTTTTAGTCCTTTCTTTAGGCTACATTTTTAGAAACTAAGACAGTTGAAACACGGCTAAACAAAATCACGTATTCGATGGACTATAATTTGTCCATAATATGCGTAAGCTGTTTTCTGATTGAATTTTGAGCCATATGTTAGACATAAGGTGTGGTTAGGGAATTTTCCAGTGTTGATGTATAATTGTTTACCCTTTCAATGCCTACGGTAGGACACTTTTGCCTTCTTCAAATCATGAAATGACGTCTTGAAAAATTTGATCCATGAGCCATATGCACTAGGATCATCTTTTTTTTCTTTTTTTGCCAGCCAGCGTCTCACCCTGACACTGACTACTGAACTGATAAACATTAATTTTGATAGATTTATTCTACATAATTTACCATTGAACCAAGAATATCCCTGGATTTAGAATAATTACGCAATCTAAAAAGAATCAGAATCGACGTTGAAAATGCATATTGTTCTTTGGTCGTGACAATTCGGCTTCAAAAACTATGTGCACATCATCGCTGGTTGATGGGCATTGGTCTTGCAAATGATCTGTGTCTTGATGTGTCTCATTATTATAATGACGATTGCACATTCTTTGTCTGAGAGTAGCCAAGTTACCGCATAGACAAAGGGGGCAATTGGGTGGGGGAAAAGGTGTGACGATTCAAAATGAAATCGACAGGGGTCGGCTTAATATCAGCGTCGGTCTACCTTGATATCAATTTGAAGTCGATTGAAAATCGATCAATAGAGCCGAATGTCAACTGCTTATTCCGTATTGATGAAGAGACACGTGGAGGTGACTAAAAATCAACAATATATTGGACATGATAAATCTGTCGAATTCAGGTCAATAAATTGGATTTTATGACGGCAACTCGATACCGACGTCTGCGATAAGAATTTTAGATCATCCAATATTGAGCTGCTTACATTTGACCGTTCATCATCTCAATAGAGAAATTGATCGATGCAATTTCGGCTAAACTGAAAGAAAACAATTTTCAGTCGAAACTGTAAGTAACTCAAAGCTGACAGAAAATTGACGCGATCGATGGTTCATCGGGATAAGCTTACTACTTCTTGTAGCCTTAAGAATTATTATATCCGAGATCCACTCGAGTTCAACTCACTCCTCAAATGCTATGTCTCGTCAATATTCAACCAAAAACTAGGACACCAAAAGTTATGGAGTCTATACTCAGCTCATTGCGAGCTACCATTACTTTGTTAAAACGTCCACACTCGTATTCCCAAACAAACGAAATAATTTCAAGTTCACTTCAAAAACCAAAAGAACACTTAAGTAACCTCGCGAAGTTATTTACTGTTTTTTTTTTAGGACTTTTTGGGACTCTTGAGTGTATTACGTTATGCTCTCCAAACTCTATCGTTTGTTGGTACTGGGATCGTTGGTGACGTGAGGATTTTGGGTAAACTCTCCTTAGCTCATGTGAGTGTTTTGGATTCTGAATCGTCAGGCATTCAGTTCGTTCAGCTTGGAACGTTTTTGTAGAGCTTTTCGCCTTCCAGACGTCGTATATCTAGCTTCTATTTTGTTCAGTATATTATGACATATACATATTTATACATCCTAGAAACTCACCTGATCGTGCAGAACACGGATGCATACTGTCGTCCATTTGCACTATGTTACATCGCACGATGTCTAGCATATTTGTAAAATCAACAAGGCAAGGTGTAGGTTTTCCGTTCTATACCCTGCGGGTATAGTCTGTACAAAGTAATTGAAGGCACTGCACTACGAATTTCCACTTTAAAAATCACTCAACACACGACACGTATGCGTAACAAGAAGCCTCGTAAGGTCACCCGAAATTCCAAATACTTGACTTTCATTTTGAAGAAAAAAATCGCGGTCGAGCCGGCACCACACGAATCATGAATAGGGCACAATTTTTCGCGTAACTCATACACCTGCCGCACCTTATAGCCTCGAGGTTTCTGGTGCTCGTTATCTAGGCTATATCCTTCGTAGCCTGGAACTATAAGGAATAGTTGAAAAAATGGGCGACGCGAACTCGTGCGCTATGCTGGGCTAATTTTTTGTGTTGTATAGATGCTCAATTGATAGGACGAAGCATGTTCATAACGCTCTCACCACATACACGCACCAGTAATAAACTTCCATCTGTATCGGAAGGAATCGAATTTAAAACGCAGGTCGTTCGATTACGACAGGACGTACTAATAAATAAATATCGTATCCTTTATAAATAGCCTTTTTCAGACTACACCACGATTAGTTGACACGGGAAATAAACATGCGCGCTAGCTATCATTTAATCCTCGTATTTTTTCGTGCAGTCGCCGTATTCGCGCTCTGTTCGAATTCATCTTTTTAAATGACGATTTCAACAATTGAACGCGTCAATAAGCAGCGCCTATTCCGCCCCCTTTTTTTTTTCAACTTTTCGTTATTGGTCGTTGATGTTAACTCCCTCTTGATGTAACTTTGCACGTACGCAGGCGCGTCTACCTACACTTCATACAGTACCTATAGTATGTACCGACGCTCTTGAAATATATCTAGTGGATCTATATGAATGTACGTACGTACTAAGAATCCACGATGTCCAGGATGCGTTGGACGATCAAGTCACAAAGACGTTGGAAATATGGTCAACTGTTGTGTACTGTAATAACCTTTTTAAGAATCGATACGTTTTTGGAAGGAATACGGTCATCCATAATTAAGAGAATACTCGAAGGAGTAAAACGAAAGAAAACTGCAAAGGACCGCACGAAATTGAAAACATTGAGCACTTTCGGCTAATCAGCCAGCCATTCTCGAAGTATAGAAAGCAACTGAACCCAACTTCAACAAGACCAAGACTTGACAATCAAGATTGGACCCGGTGTGAACATCCAGAATATGTGCGCCAAAATGGTAGGCAGTACCCCCCTTCCTTACACGGGTATTGAGGTGATAAAAGGCTTAAAGAGGAAGGTCAAGGAAGAAGGATTAATCATTACTAAGGCAGATAAAAGCAACGCTGTAGTATAATTATGAAAAAGTCCTCGTATGTTTCCGGTGTATGGTGTGCTAAAACAATGTGGGGCGAAGGAAAATAGCCTTTTCTATTGTTAAAGAGGTGAGGAAAATCATCAACAAAAGTGAACTCATTATCAAGAGTCCACTCACAAAGAAAGCCATTTTAAAACCTAATCCGGTACCCCCCCCCCTCCTCTACGGGTTGCCTATAGTACATAAAAAATATGTTCCAATGCGGCTGGTCGTGTCGTTTGTCTTAGCTAACTTTGTATATCGATGGTTTAAATCACGAGTAGATTGTACCTCCCCGTATTCAGTAAAGAACTCGGGCTCCTTGGCAGATGGGTTGAAGGACATAAACCTACCTCCGGAAACGACCTTATGCTCCTTTGATGTTGTAGGATTATTTCCTCACATCCCTAAGGCTGTTGCTATCCAACACACGGGCGAATTGCTCGTAAAATCGGGTGTCCCTCTCGAGGAGATGGCGGAATTCTTTGATTTTCTGAGGGCTTGTTGGACTCCCAACTTATGCAAATTTGAAGGGAAATTTTTCGAGTTCCCGGATGAGATGAGGATCTCCATTGGTTCTCCCTTGGGCTCGCTGATATCTAAGGTGTTCATGTCCAAATTTGAGATCGATTTATTTTCCTCAGGCCAGGTGCTGTTAAATCATGTGGACGACATACTTTGTGCGTGGACCGGTCCAGTGGAACTCCTTCGTAAGTTTCTCGTTTACTTGAATAGCCAATACGCTTCTATAAAATTCACCCTGGAAGTTGGTGGCTCATTAGTAAATTTGTTGGACTTGTCCATTTTCGTTAGAGATGGCGTCCATGAATTTGGAATTTATAGAAAAGAAACGTCGACCGATATTACAAACCACGGATCGTCCTTCTGTCCAGGTGCACGTAAGATCGCTGCTTTCCAAAAGGAACTAGGGACAATTAAGCACCTGGCTAGAGTGAATCAAGTGAGGGTGGACATCGACCTAATAGTCCGTAGGACGCTCACCAGAAAAAGCCCCCTCCCTCCCTAGGGATTCACACCTAGATAGGAGCAAACGTTGGATTGGACTTCCTTATCTGGGCGGATTTTCGTTGAAGTTGGGCCGTGTGCTTAGTCCTTTCGGGTTCGGTCCGACATACTATAATACCAAAACGGTAAAAAGTTTATTTGTAAAATTAAAGGAGCCCATTCCTCTAGCCGAGAGGAGTCGTGTTTACAGCATAGCCTGCAACGATTGCCCTGGAGTTTGTATAGGAATGACCGGCCGTCAGCTCCAAATAAGGATCGATGAGCATAAAACGACGGCTTCCTTAACGAAGTTAAACGAGGAACGCAGGGAACCTGTTTTATGAGTCAAATGGGATTTGGTATTGAAAATTCAAGGAAGCCTAGACCTAGATAAAGCTAGTACACAGTATAAAGAAGGCCTGGACCTACTATAAGCCTATAGTATAATATAGTTTGAGAGTCTAAATTTTTCTCGAATCTCCAGCCATATATGATAGGTCGAGAGTCGAAATTTTTTCCAAGTCCCCCTTCTATCATATTTAGCTCGAGAGTCGAAATTTGAACAGGGAACCTGTTTTATGGGGGGCTTTTTGAGAAATTTGCCGTGCGCCGTCCAGCAAAAAACTTAGAAAAATTTCGACTCTCGAGCCATGTATGACAGGAGGGGGACTTGGAAAAAATTTCGACTCTCGAGCTATATATGATAGGAGAGGGATTTAGAAAAATTTCGACTCTCGAGCCATATATTATGATAGGAGAGGGACTTGGAAAAATTTCGACTCTCGAGCTATGTATGATAAAAGGGGAACTTGGAAAAATTTAGATTCTCGAGCTATATATGATATGAAAGGGACTTCGAAAAATTTCAATTATCGAGCTTTCACATATAGCTGGAGATTCGAGAAAAATTTAGACTCTCAAACTATATTATACTAGGCTAATAGTAGGTCTAGGCCTTCTTTATACTAGCTTTATCTAGGTCTAGGCTTCCTTGAATTTTCAATACCAAATCCCATTTGACTCATAAAACAGGTTCCCTTCGTTCCTCGTTTAACTTCGTTAAGGAAGCCGTAGTTTTTTCTAAGTCCCTATCATAATGGCTCGAGAGTCGAAATTTTTCCAAGTTTTTTGCTGGACGGCGGACGGCGCACGGCAAATTTCTCAAAAATTACGGCTTCCTTAACGAAGTTGAACGAGGAACGCAGGGAACCTGTTTTATGATTCGAATGAGATTTGGTATTGAAAATTCAAGGAAGCCTAGATCATATATAGCTCGACAGTCGAAATTTTTCCAAGTCCCCCTTCTATCATATATAGCTCGAGAGTCGAAATTTTTCTAAGTCCCTCTCCTATCATATATGGCTCGAGAGTCGAAATTTTTCTAAGTCCCCCTTCTATCATATATGGCTCGAGAGTCGAAATTTTTCTAAGTCCCTCTTCTATCATATATAGCTCGAGAGTCGAAATTTTTCCAAGTCCCCCTTCTATCATATATAGCTCGAGAGTCGAAATTTTTCCAAGTTCCCCTCCTATCATATATAGCTCGAGAGTCGAAATTTTTCTAAGTCCCTCTCCTATCATATATGGCTCGAGAGTCGAAATTTTTACAAGTCCCCCTTCTATCATATATGGCTCGAGAGTCGAAATTTTTCTAAGTCCCTCTTCTATCATATATAGCTCGAGAGTCGAAATTTTTCCAAGTCCCCCTCCTATCATATATAGCTCGAGAGTCGAAATTTTAACAGGGAACCTGTTTTATGTGGGGCTATTTGAGAAATCTGCCGTCCGCCGTCCGCCGTGCGCCGTGCGCCGTCCAGCGAAAAACTTAGAAAAATTTCGACCCTCGAGCCATATATGATAGGAGGGGGACTTAGAAAAATTTCGACTCCTTGAATTTTCAATACCAAATCTCATTCGAATCATAAAACAGGTTCCCTGCGTTCCTCGTTTAACTTCGTTAAGGAAGCCGTCATTTTTCTAAGTTCCCCTCCTATCATCTATAGCTCGAGAGTCGAAATTTTTTCCAAGTCCCCCTCCTATCATATATAGCTCGAGAGTCGAAATTTTTCCAAGTCCCTCTCCTATCATATATGGCTCGAGAGTCGAAATTTTTCTAAGTTCCCCTCCTATCATCTATAGCTCGAGAGTCGAAATTTTTTCTAAGTCCCCCTCCTATCATACATAGCTTGAGAGTCGAAATTTTTCTAAGTCCCTCTCCTATCATATATGGCTCGAGGGTCGAAATTTTTCTAAGTTTTTCGCTGGACGGCGCACGGCGGACGGCGGACGCCAGATTTCTCAAATAGCCCCCCATAAAACAGGTTCCCTGTTAAAAGCCCCCCATAAAACAGGTTCCCTGTTAAAAAAGGTTGGGAGAAGGGTAACTTGGGTGAGTCGCCGATCATCTTATCGAAAGCCACAGAGTCGAAGAGGAGTCTGGTACTCTCTTCTATGAGTAAAACTCATACTTTAAACGTATGGCTTTAGAAAATATTGAAATCTTGCGGCACCGGAATTATGAAGACTTCACCGTCTTAAACAGGTATATTCCTGATGAGGGTCTGGTTGAGCTAGTATATGAGAATGATTCACATTTCGATGACTTGCTGGTTCAATCGTGATCCTCAAGTTGGTTTCTCTGTCTTCTTTGTTGTTGGATTAGTCGCTTTCGTTCGTTCGTGCTCCGAGGATGGTTTTTAACCGAATGATCTTAGCGGCTTTGATTAGTGTGGTTCTAATATTTCGCTACTCTCTTGTAGAGTACAACCTTTGTATCAAAAACAAGAGACATCAAACGGAGTCATGACCGAACCAGCGAGTCATTAAAATGATTGTGAATCATTCCCGTAGACTATAGTTCAGCCAATCCTTCTTCAGGAATGTACCTCTTCAAAACGGTAACGTCACTATTATTTCGATGTCGGAGGATTTCTATTCCCTCAAGGGCCAGACGTTTAAAATACGAATTTTCCCTATGGAGGAGGACTTCGGACCCCTCTTTGAAGATGTAACTACTTTCAATTAAGTGATCAGCAAAGGCTGACTCCTCAACTTCACCTTTCATCCAAGTTTTTTTGTGCTCGTCAACTCTAATTTGGAGTTGACAGCTGGTCGTAGACTCCACAAGCCACCCTATAGACCCCTCCTTATCGGACACTGATTTGGGTCCTTTAATTTCACAAAAAGACTCTTAACAGTAGTGTGATTGTGAAAAACGGACCGAAAACCAAAGGGGCGGAGGATACGGCTCAACTGCGATGAATACTTGCCCAGAAACGGGAGTGTAATCCACCGTTTTCTACCATCGTGGTGCAAATCCCGGGGAAGGGAGGTCGTAGAGTCGACGCATTTCCTAATAAGCCTCATACGAACCATGAGGTCAATGTCCACATTGACCTGATTTACTCTAGCCAAGTGCTTTATCGTCATTAATTCTTTATGGAAAGCGGCCTTACTTAAGGGGATATGAGTCAAGCGTTGTATCAGGCTATTAAAAGTAGCACTTTTGTGAGCAACAGGTACAAACGACGACCCGTGGATGGTAATGTCGTTCGAGCTATTTTCAACAGGGAGCCTTCTATGGGAGGCTTTTTGAAAATTTTGCCGTGCGCCGTCCGCCGTCCAACAAAAAATAGTCAATTGCTGAGAGAGTATGACCAATGACTGAAGGCAGACAATTTTATGGTACCTATATCACTTACGCAAATCGACTAATGTTTTCAGTCAACATTTTGTATAAGTTGGTCTGAATCTTGTCTAAATAATGGTAGAAAAGAGCGGAAGTAAATCGACTGACAAAGTTGGTCTATTATTGAGCATTCATCAGAGCGATCGCTCAGTCTATTTTTGGTCGATATTTTCTCAAAATTGACTGAGATATTTGGTCAATCTGGTTTATCGGGATGTCGTTCTGATACACTTTTGACGCATTTCAATCAAGATCATAATGCAGGTCAGTTTAGTCAAAGAATCGACCGCAAGTCGACAGTTGACTCTTGACATGTACAGTTCTTAGTCATACCATCACTTTGAAACTGTTTATTTTATACAGTAGGCCTACGTTACGTAGCAACATTGGTAGAATGAATTTTCAACTTCGTGCTCATTAGAATTTCAATGCATCCTCATTGATCTATTCGACAGACCAACGACCCTAAGAATCCATAGCGACCCTCAATAGGCAAACTAAAAATATCTTTTGGACGATTGGTGATATAACGAATTACTACTACCTCTTTGATGGAATAACAGGGAAAAATTACGATCTGAGAAATTGGAGCTTTGTTTCACGTGTAAAAGATACTCTTCTTTAAATTGTGTTGAAACGAGATTACAAATCATTTTACATATTTTTTCGTCATTCTGCATTACATGTCTCTATAAAATCGTCAGTTAATGACAATAATATATTTTCACCTCAATTTATATTAAAAAAAAAAAAAAGTAGGTATTGCTGATAATAAACTTTTTGAACCGTGTCCATGCACCATCTTGAGAAGAAGCTCAGTGAGAATCAGAAATTAATTCAAACTACGAAAGAGATACGTGGTTGATGGCGATTAGTTCGACAGCAACAGGACTTTTTTTTTTCCTCCTCAATTCGATACACTTGTTCCATGCTTACGTAGGAGCGGGAACAGTGCGGTGCGCGATATATAGACGTATATAATAAAAGTTGAATAATCGAGCAAAAGATGTAAGCACGAGGCAACAAGCGAGCACGTTTCATCGCTTGAATCCTTTTGTTTATTGTTTTGTTAGCGTAAAAAGAGGGTCGAATTTATGTTTAGCAAATAGTAGGCAATTGATATGGCGAAGAAGAAAATAGGGGAAAAAACGAGATAGGCCAGCTAACTTCATAGCGAAAGAAGAAAAACCTCCTATTCGAGTATAACGAGGGGGCTGATCGAGATACTTTCAAGCTGCTGAAACTGTTATGTCATGCCTGATTAGCGATTTTGGAAAAATTCCAATCCATGACTAATGCTGTAGGCAGCTGTGAAGCCGATCTCCTTTCTCTTGTTTTCATCTGTGACAAATGATACCGCGAAAAGCGTAAAAGAAGCAAAATAAAAATAGCGAGCCCGCGGCGGATCGCCGGCCGGCTTACTGCAGGTGTATTCGTTTCATCTGTCAAAGGCAGTAATCAGAAACAGATTAGCCGGATTATCTCCTATATACAAACGCGCTAGCGTGACTGTTGAGATTTACTTGTGTACAACACTTTGCTTCATCGCCATAAGCTACTGTAGTGCTTGTATAGTGTATACTTTACATATTATATAGGTCGCAATATATTAGCTTGTATATCGAACAATGACGGCTTTGAAAAACAGGAAAGGGAATTAGTTAGGTATTTTACATAGTGTCTATGTAACTGAATTAGGTGTAGGTCTTTATCCTATTAAGTGCTGAATTTTTTGTTGATGGGTGACTTTTGTCTGCATAATTATGTAATCTCAAAATTAAAGAAACTATAGATTCAAATAAACTTTGCAACGCAAAATATATCTTTTACGTTTACATGTAAGATCCTACAACTGGCTACATTTTGAGCTCAAGAATATTTCATTGAGGATTGATTGTTGACTTGTTTCATGTCTTTAAGCTGAGCTGGAGAGAGTGTGGATTTTATGCTTCAAGGGTATCGGGGCGTCTTTATGCTGTGTGTGCGTACCTTATGACTTTGGAACTTGAAAAATGCTCTAACAGAGCCAAATGAATAAAAAATCATGTTTCATATCTTATAGTAGCTGACGTCTCTTACATTTTAAACGCACGACTGCTTTGTGACCCCAATACTGGGAAGATTGTATAGATCATTTTGCTCTATATACTCCAAAAGTGTACCGTGTATTTGTTAGGCTTATTAGGTGATGGGTGACAGACGCTTAGACTAGTATTGGATGATTCGTCCCAACATTGGTTTTACTGAACTGAGTTGGTCCTGAGATCGCTTCAAAACTGAACAAAAGCTAGCATTTTTTTCTAGTGGGGAACTTGGTACCTCATCTGTTGAAAGAGTGGGGGCGGAGAGGTAAAAAACGCCCGCTTTCGCGTTCAACTTTGGTGACGTCATGAATGACCTTGACCTACTTTTCAACCTCTGCTACTTTTGGGAGTGTATCCGTAGCTTTTATTGTACTAAGCTTAACATACAGTGTAATGTGGTGTACTAGGCCTAACCCACAGTATACTCGACCTCAGGCTCATTGCTACAGCCTCCATAATACTATCCTTGACAAATTTTGCTTAGACTGTAGTATAAAGTCATCGACGACCTTGGCCCAATTTGAGAATATGTATGTACGTATTATATGTAGTCCATTTACTTACATGAGAACAAGCGGGAGTGTGTGAGGTCATCAGGAAATGATTCTTGACGAGGAATCTGGTTCATCGGGTGGGGTAATTTGAACAAAAGTGATGGGCAAAACGTGAGACTTGTAAAAATTTCGACCTCAAAGCTATAGGCGATGGGAGGGGAACTTGGAAAAATTTCGATTTCCAAGTTATATGTGATGAGAAAAGGACTTTGAAAAATTTCGACCCCCGAGACAGGTATATATGATAGGAAGCGGACTTGGACAAAATTGTTCTAAGGCCCTTTCTATCATGACTCGAAAGAAGTAGAAATTTTCTCACAAATCCCTTCCTTATCACGTATTATGGGCCGAGACCCAAAGGTCCTCCTTTTCTCTTTCTTATCATATATTATGGCTCAAAAATCCAAATTTTTTTGAGTCCCTCTCCTATCAGGGTTCGAAAGTTGAAATTTTTTTCAAGTTCCCATGCTATAGCTTGAAACTCAACATTTTCCCAAGTCCTCCTCTCACCATCTAGTATGGCTCAAGAATAAAAATTCTTTCCAAGTACCTTTCCTATCATTTATGAACAGGGAACCTATTTTATCGGGGAGGGGGGGGCGGAAAAACGTCAGCCGGCCGGCAAAGCTCGGAACTCGAAAATTTTCCAAGTCATTCTCCTGTGTATCATATACTTATATCTCAAAGGTCCAAATTTTTTCAAGTCCCTTCTTATCATACATAGCTTGGAGGCGGGGCCTATGACGTCACAATCTGATGACCGATGACGTTATAGATCAGTTTTTTTCAAGTTCCCCTCTTATTATATATAGCTCCAAAGTCCGAGCCGGTGACTTCACAATTTGATAACGTCATAGGTCAGTTTGTGACGTCAAAATCTATATTTTTCAGATCCCATGTACCCCATGAAACAAGCTCATTGCTGCTCCTCGTTTTATGACTCAAAACTCAAAATTCTTCCAAGTCGTCCAGTCCTATTAGGAAATTTGGTATGAATAAATAGGGGTTAGCTGAATTTTGGCATATGTCATTTGCCACCTTATACGACATACTAAAAGTCCCACTCGTTATGAAGTGCGCATTTTCCCCAGGGGTCAAAAACGTGTGGTCCAGACTGGTTTTTCGTGATTTTCAGGGTGAATATAGGTTTTTCGAAAAGGAGTCAAGAGTCAAAACTTGTAGAGCGTCAAAAAATACATAAATAATGTTCTATTAAGAATTTCCGTACGATGCTCCAATTTTTAATAAATGGAGGATGAAAGTTGAATAGTTCCAAAAAAACGCATGATATGCTTGGCACATATAACGCCAGTCGTTGCGAGCGTCACCCGCCATTAATCAAGATGTACATAATACTACAGCGGCCATTTGTGGAAGCTGCATCAAAAGGTGATGTTTCAGATAATTGCTGAAATTTTTATTTTCTTGAGTTTCATATTATTCTACTAGTCCAGAGAGACAGAAAAGGTCATTTTAAGTGGTACTTTTTTTCAGTATTGAGAGAGATACAGCGAGTTGAAATGACAAACATTCTTATGTAAATTTTCATGTGATCACCTTCTAGTGCAACACCTCTAGCGCTCCTTGCGGAACGTCCTTTCGCGAATAGTTACAAACCATGAACGTAGAAAGGCAACACCGCATTCGGCCCACGGATTTACATGTAAAACACCTCGCTCATGAAAAAATCGAGTTGACCCTCATTTAAAGGAAATTTCACAAGCTACAACTTTTGTTCTCTTCAATTTTTTCAAAAACTCCACATTATTTTCTTCACAGACGCTCAATGAGTTTTTCTCCATAAGAGCTATCAGCTATGTAAAAGTCGGCCCACGGTTGTGCAGTTTCCAATTTTACGTTTGACATGATGCTCGCCATCTAAATTGGTGATTTTTTTCTTTCAAATTTCGAAATCAATTCTGGCCACCAAACTTGAGATTCTTTTCTTTCTGATTTCTAAATCATTGTTATCAGTTATCGACGTATAATTTATTCAGTTATTTATTGTGACCCAATTATGGCATCAATAGAAAAAAGTATCCTTTGCAACAGATACATACAAGTTTACATCTGCATCAATTTACTTGAAACTGAAGCATTATACATTATAACCATGCGTTACGTCCACAACTATCCAACTTTCATCCTTCATTTATTCAAAAATGGAGCTTCGTTATTTATGTACGAGCCAATCTGGACCACACTTTTTTGCCCCCTGGGGACAATGCGCACGTCATACCGAGTGGGACTTTAAGTATCTTGCGTAAGATGGTAATTGACGTCTACATGCCAAAATTCAGCTGTCCCCTATTTATTCCTCACTTACACACATGACTGGACTAATATCTTGTGTTGCAGAGTTTGGATAATTCTTGTAGAAAATTTTTTATTTTCTGACTATTCGAACGTTGAAAATCTTAATCAATATTTTCTTGTCTTGCGATATCGCTGCCTCTATATTTTAAATTTGGGTCTACAAATTTGTACATCAATTGCTATGCGCAGTTAGATTTCGAGTGACTCCTTATCGGAATTACTTTTACAGTGAGAGGCTGGTGTTTGGCGAGACTAAAGGTTTTAACAACGCTTCCACGGTTGTCTCTCTGTAGAAATCTGGAACAAGTCTTAGATGTATTAACATTCCTATAATAACATTCTCATTCGCAGTTTGAGGCAACCTGACATTGCATTGTGCGCTACATTGTCTAAGAAATTCCCCTAGAATACGAGTAGTTGAAGATTTGGGTCAGAGTCTTCACCCCCGCTTTCGTTTTCCCAATTTCTCTCACTTAGTCTTGATTTTCTCGTTATCTATAGCCAAAACTTATTTTCTGACCGAACACGGATTTAGTCTGAGGATGTACCCCCATCAAAAATAATGGCGGGTTCCACGTTAAAAATCATTTTCATGCAACAAGGGTAAATCCGATTTGGAGGATTTAAATAAAATGCCTACTTCTTCTCTTTTTGCTGGCGCTGTTTAGACAGCTGCACAAGAATTTGAGTTGCGATGCAACTTTACTCGCATTGATGACCTCAAAATTAGTTATTATAAGAATAAGAAAAATGTGTGAAGATAGAAGCCTTTTTTTTTCTTTCTTTTTCAAAGAGCAAAATTATTGACCTGCTGGAAAAATGAACATTTTCTACTGCAATATTCATTGGCAAGCGAATCATAATCTATGGGAGAAAAAGCTGAAAGTTTCCTCTTTTTTTTCTCTCTCTACATGTACCAACGAAAAGCTCTTCTCTGCTACTACAATAATGAAAGGGCGAACGTAAGGTCGGCATTTTGAAACGTTACGTCTCGTAGTTTGTTTCAAAAAGTTTAATATCAATCTGCGGCGTACGCGGGACGAGGGTGCCATTGTTTGCAGATGAAGGGGCCGCCGCCGCCAGTGCAGTCATCTATCAGACACAAACAGACAAGAGTTTTATTAAAAGTTGGAGAGAAAGAGCGTCAATAGCCAAAGGGACTCTTCCTTTTTGTTAAGTAAACTTGCGAAACGTGGCGTGGTTGCGCGAATATTTTCAGAAGTGAAAAGAAAAAAGGCGTAAGAAAAGACGAGCGAGAAGAAAGAAGAAAAATAAGAAGAAAATAGAAGGTAAAAAAGACCAGGAAGTGGGAACCCAGTCTATGTAATATTTTCGGATACGGATAAACGCGGGTGCTGCAAGTGCGTAAGTTCTTATGCCGAAGAAAATGAAAATAGCGAGGAAAAGAAAAACTTGAAAAAAGAGACGCCATTCTTAACTTCAACAACCTAATCTCCTGTTCTCTACACAAATGGTGGGCGCGATTAGACAATAATATATTTCTCGATTTTATTATTTTTTCGTCAACTTCGGTGAAATTTAAATTTTCAAAAATAGCTGAGACGCTCGGTTCAAATCAATCTAAATAGCGGCATACTGTAATATTTCAACTTCTTATAAAGTGGGCATAATATTGAAAATATTTTGTGTAAATTTAGATCTTTGTTCTACTTCATTTTTCTCACTCAATTCTCGGTTCTTTCAAAATTTAATTACCAGAACACTTTTACCGACTTTTTAACTGAAAGTCAGTTGAGTCTGGGAATGAATTTTCTTGACGTTTTGGATGTCCTATGGATAATAAGAAAATTTCAGGTTTCTTTATAATAGATCTTTTGCTTGAATTCTCATAAATTTTGGTCAAGTTGTAGTGAATTATCTGAAGTTGGGAATGTGCATTTTTTTCCTTAGATTGGATGAGTACTTGAGTAATCCTCAATTTTCTTCGAATTTCTAGTCTTATTTGTCGGAAAATATCAATTTTATTATCTGCATATTATTGCATCACGATGTTATTGCCGTGTAATTTTTGTATCAATTGAACTAGTGGTTGCTGAGTGACTCTCAATTATGAGTACGTACAGAACCGTAAGAGCTGAATCTTGCTTTCTTAATTTATTTGAATTCTTTTGCCCAATGGTAATGCATCAGACACCTATTGGCTATAAAAACTTCTCATTAGCAGTCATATATATGATTGAGAAACATCAACGTTTTTTGGGTATACGTTAAGCAAATGTTGCGCGTGAGCGATGGGTTTAACAATTATTATTGCATGATTTGGTATTCACAAATTATTTGTCCTCTTTCTATTTCATTTTCTGTCGCCAGATAAAAAGTATTATTATTTTATTGCTTCAAGACTGGGAAAGAATTGAAAGTTCCAAGTGAAAAGTCGATTATGGTTACACTACTGCGTAAGCTTTTTTGTTTCTATGTATGGAAGATATCTTGAGTTTTGAATCATTGTACAGCGTCTGCTTTGTCATTCAGAGCTGCTCAAACTTTGGACGTAAAATTGTAGCCAAGTTTTCCTTTGATCCAGCTTGCAGCTCAATGACCTCTTCTTTCTCGGTAGATGGAGAGGCAGTGTTTTTCTTAACATCAGTCTCCACCAGAGAGACTTACGAGCGCGCTTTGTGGATGTGGTCAGCATAGGTAACGTTCTGATGTTTTTTGAGAATGACCATTCTGTGACAATGCTCACTGTGGTTGGGTCTCGATAGAATGACTCTCATTGAAAGAAAAGGTATGAAAACTTTTCATGTGGAAAATGGTGCGTCACTAGGAGTCAAATCTTTTTTTCCTTCTCACTGAGTGCTGTCAATGATGTGGGTGGGTTCCTAGCAGCTTCCTGTGACTTGCGTTTTGGTACCTTCTATACATTATGACTGTGCATACCCCTGATTGGCCCTCGGTGTTTCCTCTAAGTTTAATTTCAGGTCTGCCTTCCAGCGGCGTAGCGTGGGGAGCTAGAAGGGTTGACCTACCCTCGTGACACACGAAATATCACATTTTATTCGAAGTAATTTTTCCCAAAATTTGTTGTAAAATTTTTCTTCTCACTTTTTGTTCACCCACCCGTCTCCCTCCCGGTGTCACAGAAAAGGCTACGCCACAACTGCCTTCTCTTCTTTTCAACTATCACCCATTGCGGTTGGTGTTGCTATTTAGGGCAATTGGCCCAACAATTGTAGCTGATGCTGTTTACTACTGATGGGGAATTCGTTTTTCCCTTCTTCCTGTGCCTCTTGGGCTCCGATTGCAAATCCCAATATTTTTTTTCTCTCATCCTTGGAGAATGATACAACCGTTAGATTCTTACGAGCTGCCTTTTGTATGGCAATGTCCCAACTGTCCTCCTTGATCTTCTGAAAACATGTGACTTTTCTTGCGGAGAGTTCATGCAGAGAGCTGCTTGGGGTCCCGTCTTCAGGTCCACCTTGCTGACCGCGAGACGCCAGAGTACGTCCAAGTCCAAAACCGGCGAAGGGTTCTCTCTAACCTTATGTTGAGCTTTTAATTGTAGGTAAACCGCTCTAAATGTCTTGAATAATTGGATTGTCTGATAATGGACCCAGAGAAGGTGTAACTGTCTGCCAGGGAAGGCTTGAAGGAGGAAGGTGAGGAGTCATTGGCCCTGAGCACCCGCAATTGCTGTACAGCAACAAGGAATGAACAATGAAAAATTATATACGTAATATGAAATACGGAAGAGAGCCGGGACCCGTGCTTACTGAAAAACTTTTTTCTGTTTCTGGGATAGACAGCCCTCACAAAAATTTGGCTCCGAGGCCCACGAAAGCTAGATCTGGCCCCGCTGTCTGCCCTGGCTAAAGCTTATCTGTGGCGCGTAGTTAACATTTTCTTATCTTACTGTGGCGAATCGGCTACGGCCGACATTTTTCTTATCCGGTCTTCATTCTCAGCGTTTCTAACACCGTACGTCTATCGGCATTTGTTGCGCTCAACTATATTCCTCGGCTTAACACAATCATCATATGGATATGAAGATTGCAGATTTGGCATGATTAGGAGCAAATGGTTGTAGGCTGTCACTGAACGGTCAAAGAGCTCCTGCTACTGGACCTGTTTCACGTAAGCATTCTCTACTCAATTCGATTGAAATCGATTTTAGGGCTGAGGGTCATTCTGAAATTTACGTTCCAAAATTGCGAGACGAAAATGATGTCACGAACTGATGACATCATGAGTGACTTTCACCCTGTTGGAAACACGGAAAAATTTTCAATTTCTGAACTATGAAACGGGAAATTCGAATGTTAGGGTAAGAAAGAGATTTCTCAGAAGAGACTATCACGGTATATTACGCTATACCAGCGCCACGAGATGAATCCTTAAAAGTACGAGAGGCTGTTGGGACATGGGCACATAACTGAAAATAAAATTTTCAGTCGTAAATCACAAAAACGAGAAACAATTATAACAGTCAATAGTTTTGTAGAGGAACTAAAATTTAATGAAGGCCAGGTGATGATCCATGACCGGGATCGTATTCAGACTCCATTATCTGCAAAGTCTGAATGACTAAGCCGTCCTTCACCTTGTTGTATTAACTGCGGCAGCGGGGTGTTGATACTTGAGGGCTCTGCCCAAGAAAATTAAAACAGAAAGGATGAATACCATGGACATGCCAAGATTTTACTGTTTCTAAATTTCCCATCAGGCGGTGGTATGTACACATATCGTTACTCCTGGAACTTACCAAGATGATTAATAAATTTATCTTAAGTTGATATGCTTCATAGAATCGATTCCAGATGGTCAAAACTCTATGAGATCAATGATGGAAATTTGTCCAAAACTCCCTCCCGTTCGTTATATTATGTGGATTAGTAGTCGAAATTTTCACAAGTCTCCCGTCACCATGCATTGTATAGTTTGATGCTTTGTAATTTTGGCAGGTCCACCTAGCTTGAAAATCTAATAATGTCTTCAAGTCCTCGTAAATGTAAATCAATGGTCGAAATGTCTGCAAGTCAGACCCCTCTTTCTTCGGTACTAACAATTTGCCGGAATTTCCAAGTCGCAAATCAAGGACTGATTTCTCATTTTTGAAAATTTGTAATAAAGTTTATACAGTATGGTTTTCCACAAGAATGTTGTTTTGTGAATTCCGGAGATTTGGAACCTTCCTACTTTCTTTTCTACATGTCGACAGTTTATACTAGCTTAATTGTCTACGTTTAATTTCATTCTCTTCGACTCATTTATTTATCCTGCAGGGAGCGCAGATATACAAAAACAAATTACCTTATACTCGTGATAAGTCATTTTCTCACATCAAACGCGCTTGCACATCACAGAACATCTAAAACTGTTTACTGTACTCTAAACGAACCTAATGAAAACTTTATCGCGAACCTGCAAGACGTTGCAGTCGATTCGGAATAACATTGCGTGAAATAGAGTTGTTGTGCGGATAATACACTACCCCGTCACGCCCTAGATCTGTTTAAGTATACAAACCAGGCTCTGTATAATGAAAATACAGACATCATTCGGCGATGTACTGTAAAACGTGTAGATGGAGAATACTATTACTGTATATACAAGTGTATAATACCGAATATATCGGGCGTGCACGGGTAAAAGGTGATGAAAGCGGTCTGCTATCCCGTGGGGGGTCTTTCCGTATGAAGATTAATACACGGCTAAGGGTTGACAATATTTTTCGGAGGTTTTATGTCGGATGCCACGCGACCAACGTTCGCCCTTTTCGCCAACTTTTTATCTTCTTCGTTTGGTTGCTCAATCGACGGCCAATTTGTAAATGATGACACGTGACTTGAGTACTGTTCTTCGTCGCCCAAAGACGCGTGTCTTGCAACAGTTGACGACCATAGGCTATGTTCATTCATCCGCCTAATATACTAGACGATAAGAATTGTATAAATGCGAGCTACCCTTTTTTTTTTTTTTTTCAGGGAAGGTGAAATCTGTTAAATACTTTGCATTTGGTGATAAACAATTTGAACGTTCTGGCGCGTGTCATGAAAAGTAGACTTACACCTTTCGCTGAATCTCAGATTCCCAGCGAATTCACGAGACACGTGATCGCGGATAGAAGAAATCATTTGTCTTCTCGAGTTACTCTTTTGATGAACAGTAATTTTGTAATTGATATTTCAGGAAGTCATTATCTCCTGTGTTTAAATATTCTCTTATCTCGAAAATAGAATGGGTAAGAGTCTCCGAAATGAAAATTGTTTATCACAAATACAGTAGCTTTGAAAATATTGCAACTTTCTCTGTGAGTTGTCAAGTTTATCGTGTGTTCGACTGCATCGATATGTGGGTGTATATTTTATTTTTTTAATGATTACTTATGTTTGCCTTGTTCTTGTAGTACAAGTGTGATGCTTCTGGTGATGTACTGAAATCTAAATAGTCAATATTTTTATGTGCTTCACCAGTTCGTGTGTTTGCTATACCAGTTTCTAATGATGTCTTCATTTCAAACTTTGCGGATGGCTACCTTTATCCAGTACTCCTGCTTAATCGAGTAGCCAGAGGTTGCGTCCAGTATACTGAGGTGCAATGACCCTATTCGAGACTTCGTTTATCAACAAGATGGTAACATGGAAGTTCAGACTTCTTTAACGCAGTCCGCCTGGAAACTACGGTTGTAGATGTAAGAGACGTTGGCAGCAGGATATGACCCTAATACCCGTACCCACAGGCGGTGTCAACCGGCGTAGTACGTAACCCATTACTTGACGTAGAGGCACAATCAATGTGCCCGAACTGTGGCTTCAAGGTGTTTGAATGTACAGGTTACCATCAGATCAGTCATGTTTGCGTTGAATATGTGGCACAGTTCTCTGCAAAGCTTCTGTTCAAGTAGTTCGCTTAGAATCGCGCTGCTCACACTTGCGAGCTCAGAACGCCTCCATGGCGAGGGTGCTTCCTCGAGATGTGTTTCTGCTTTCAGCTTCGAGGTTTCGACGATATCTCATATTAACAGGGAACCTGTTTTATGGGGGGCTATTTGAGAAATCTGGCGTGCGCCGTGCGCCGTCCAGCGAAAAACTTGGAAAAATTTCGACTCTCGAGAATATATGATAGGAGAGGGACTTAGAAAACTTTCGACTCTTGAGCTATATATGATAGGAGAGGGACTTGAAAAAATTCGACTCTCGCGCCATATATGATAGGAGAGGGACTTAGAAAAAATTTCGAATCTGAAGCTGTATATGATAGAAGAGGGACTTGGAAAACTTTTGACTCTCGAGCTATATATGATAGGGGACACATTTTCCCAAGTCTCCCTCCTATCATAAATAGCTCGAGATTTGAGAAAAACTTGGACTTTCAAACTACATTATACTAGGCTTATTTTACGTCTAGGCCTTCTTTATACTAGCTTTATCTAAGTCTAGGCTTCCTTGAATTTTCAATACCAAATCCTATTTGACTCATAAAACAGGTTCCCTGCGTTCCTTTGTTCCATGTCGGAGAGATATTGACATTACGATTGGTTGATTAATTGAATTTGAGTTGTGTCCTCATTCTACATTCATTTCTTCTGACTCGTCAGCAATCCAGTAAATACGTCAGTTTCTCGCGCATGATTTCACGTAGATATAACGATCGTATGGTGTACGTATAGGTTTGAATGGTTAGCTTTACTTTCATCTTTAAGATAGCATTCGAACACTTTGGCCTCCTGCAAGCATGCACTGGGAAGATCCAGGTATAAAGGTCTGTCGGGAATGTGCTTGTCAGGCGTTTGTCCGTCGGGATTTTTCACAATTACATGACGTTTGCCTGAGTCCATTTGCCTGAAAAACATTTACCTGGAAGAAAAAACGAAGTTAAACAAGGAACGCAGGGAACCTGTTTTATGAGTCAAATAGGATTTGGTGTTGAAAATTCAAGGAAGCCTAGACCTAGATAAAGGATAAAGCTAGTATAAAGAAGGCCTAGACCTACTATAAGCCTAGTATGATATAGACTATAGAGAGTTGAAATTTTTCTGAGTCTCCCTCCTATGATAATTATATAGCTCGAGAGTTGAAATTTCTTCAAATCCTTCTCTTAGCATTTATGGCTCGAGAGTCTAAATTTTTCTAAGTCCCCCTCCTATCATATATAGCTCGAGAGTCGAAATTTTTCCAAGTCCCTTTCATATCATATATAGCTCGAGAGTCGAAATTTTTCCAAGTTTTTCGCTGGACGGCGCACGGCAAATCTCTCAAAAAGCCCCCCATAAAATAGGTTCCCTGTTAAAATCTCGACAGCCAAACGCCTGAATATCATTCACCTGAAAAAGGATTTCCAGTCACCGACTTTGGAACTATTTTAACAGGGAACCTGTTCTATGGAGGGTTTTTTTGAGAAATTTCTCGGACGCCGTTCAACAAAAAACTTGGAAAAATTTCGACTCTCGAGCCATATATGATAGGAATTTTTCTAAGTCCCCTTTCTATCATATTATATGTATAGCTGGGAGTCAAAATTTTTTCAAGTCTCCATCCTATCATACATAGTTCGAGATTCGAGAAAAATTTAGACTCTCAAACTATATTATACCAGGCTTATAGTAGATCTAGGCCTGCTTTATACTAGCTTTATCTACAAATAGGTCTAGGCTTCCTTGAATTTTCAATACCAAATCCCATATGACTCATAAAACAGGTTCCCTGCGTTCCTCGTTTAACTTCGTTAAGGCAGCCGTCGTTTTACTGTACCTCGAGGAATCCCTCCTAGGTACCGAGGAGGTGGATGCAGCAGTAAATAAAAGTATTGGAAGGCTCAGGGCCCGAATGAGATTCCAAATCCAGTCTGCAGCGCCATACATTCAATTGACCCAGTACTGCTGTTTCTTTGCGATGGAAGAAAGGCAGGCAAGCGTTGATCGATGAGGGATAAACCACCTGGTCTGCAATCGTGTTATCCACTTTGTCTGCTGGACAATGTGGAGAAACTCCTCGAAAGACTGATAGCCAATAGACTGGAGAGCTATCTGAAGGAAAGATATATAATCTCTAGTAGCCAGTATGATTTTCAAACTGGATGCTGCACATCAAATGCTGGTATTCGGCTGGAGAGGATAGCCGAGTCAGCAATTGCTGTGCGTCAGTTTTGGTCAGTCGTCAGCCTTGACATAAGAAATACGTTCAATTCGATTCCATGGAAGAGGATATTGGAAGCTCTTGTGGACGCAGGAGTTCTCGCATACCTGCCCGGCCAGGATGATCAGCAGCTATCTTACCTGTTGTGAAATACAAGCAGAGACGTCTGCTGGTACAGTAAAGAGGTTACTTGTGGGGTGCCGCTGGGCCCAATCCTTGGGCCGCTTTTGTGGTGCGTCGTATTTAACAGGATATTTAAGGTGAAGCTGCCACCGGGGTTTAACCTTATCTGCTATGCGTATGACAGCCAGGTAGCATGCACTGCCGAAACAACTGTAGCGGTGGAGAGCACTCTAGAAATGAAGTGATGCGTTGGATCGAGTCGGTTGGACTGAAACTTGCAGTAGATAAAGCGGAGTCCATTCTATTCACAACCCGTCGGAAATTCAGTCTACCCACATTTTGCCTGCAAGGTGTGGAAATAGCAACCAAGAAGCGAATGAAGTATCTGGGCATCTGGTTTGACTCAACGCTGAGCTTCAGGCACCATTTCCTGACGGCAGCGGAAAAGGCGGGCCGGGTAGTTGGATACCTAAGCCGCTTGATAAGGTACCTAGGAGGACCGAGAGGATCATGATGGGCACCGCCTTGTCGATCCTCCTATATGGTGCGTCAGTATGGGCCGACTCCATTAAGGTACCATACAGAAGAGGGAGATGGTAAAGATCCAACAATGAGCTGCGCTAAGGTGTGTTAGTGTCTACCGCACTGTCTCGACAGAGACTCTCGGTGTATTAGCACGTTCACCACCAATAGATCTCCTTACTGAGGAGAGAGCGGTGGTGTTCAAAGCAGAGAAGACGACGACGACCAACCAAGAGACTTTAGGGTCAAGCAGGAGGCCAGGCGCTCCTTGCTTGTAAAATGGAAAGGAAGAATTACCCAGAGCGAGCTGGGTACATGGACAACTAGTGGCTAATACGCGACCTTGATGAGTGGATGGACCGACACCATTGTCAGCTGAACTTTCACGACTCAGGTGTTAAGTGGCCATGGCTGCTTCAACAAGTACCTTCACGAGAAGTTAAGCAAAGTTGTGCAGGCAACGTGTTCGCACTGTGATCAAGGGTGGGGTGATGAACCACAACACCCCTTATTTGAGTGTGAGGCGTGGAGGCGTGAGCGGGACAAGCTTAGTCGGTCTCTTCAAGATATCGGGGTAGATGAAGCACTTGACCCGAGTGACCTGGTATACACCATGCTAGGTTCCGAAGAAGCATGAAACCGCGGCCACCGTCATGAAGAGGAAGATGGACTGGGAATGGAATAGGCAAATGCAGAACCATGCTGTGGCTTACTTGACCCTTGTGTATGATCAACATTCAGATTTGCAGGAAGAGGACGAGGAAGACCATCCCTGAAGATAGAAGAAGATGAAGAAACTCCAACAGCGATCTACTATATAGTGCAATGTGGCTGTGTTGTTGTTGTTTGGGTTCTTATGTTTTTGTGCGTGCCAGGGGGGCACTGCAGCTGAGGGTTGTCGAGGAGATTCTTCCTTCACTGAAATTATACCCAAAAGGGTCGATTCCGGTGTTGGAGGAAACAAAATTAAATGTATACGCAACCCGCACCCACTCCATCACGGTGGACGGGTGGTGTCTTGCAAATGCGACATAAACGCGTACCTCGAGGAAACCTATTTACGAAAACATGTTTCTCTCCCATGCGTTCATGCGTTGAATCGCTTTAGAAATATTGTTGTAGCAATTTGGAGGCACTAGAATTGGCTTGTTGGGGATCAACATTTATGTACAGAGTTCTGTCCTCTGCAAGCGGGTTTTTATGTTACTCACTGTACACTCGCTCTAATACACACGATCAAAAATGATTTCTTAAATTATTCGTCGAAAAATATTCGAAATATTTTCGACGTTTTAAACGTTCTACATTCTTCAAATTTGTTTCCGAAACTCATTTGAAGAATGCATCGCGGGCGCGCGTGTCTTTGCCATCTAAGATATCTGGATTTTTGCATAATACAAATTATTACGGACTTTTTATAAACGCTCTGTATTCACTGAAAACATCAACATAATAAGGGTCTACAGGGAGTAGTATTTAAATGCTGGAAGCTTTAAATACCGACGTTCGATTCGACGACTCAAAAAGAGAATATCCTCAAAAATTATTCGAATATCGACGAAAGGGATATACAAGGATAAACGGTATCGAACTCTCCCCATCCGTACGTAGAATGAAAAGGGGGATTGCGACTTGCCGTTTCCTACTGTACACTGCTTGTACGGCCTACCGCCGAGCGTAGACTCCGGAACGTTTCCCACATTTAACGTGGAATTTTTTCTTTCTTTTTTTTCCCCCTACCTTTTACGCGTAGGTACTTTATTCTTTATAGTATACTGTCATCGGAATTATACGCTCCATCAGATATTTGTAGCTCGGCTTTAATATTGTTTCATCACTCCTTACACGTTTGTAGACATCCTGACGACGATGATGGCTATTGTTCTAGTATGCATATTGTGCTCGTAAAATTGTTGACGAGCTTTTTAAGGAGCTTGACACAGCATGGGTAGACAGTACTGGACAATAATCATCCTTTGCGCGATCGTCGGATTTAAAATACAGGGTGGCAAAATAGCACATCGATATAACGTCAAACTGGGAGTATATTATACAGTACGGTACAGCCAAGATTAAAGAGACAGTAAGTGCAGCAGCCGCGTGTCTGCAGCTACTATACATAAACTGTATACTATACCGGTATTTACCATCTCGTACTATACACGTACACAGTTTAACTACCGTCGAATACGACATGCAACAGTACGCGAGTATTGTGCGCGAGAAAGAGAGGGCTCGGGAAAATATTGACTTTCTCGGCGGTAAAGGTTGTTCGAACTAGCAGGGGTTCGTTGACTAATCCCGATCCGAGTTTGGTGCACGCTATGATACAAACATACACAACTGTGGATGAAGTGTGTCACCCTGCGGGTTACTACGCAACATTTGACTAAGTATTACGTCGCTTCCGTTTCATTAGATATTTTGAATTTAATGTACACACTTTTCGGATTACTGCCTTGCATTTCGATGACCGTAAATAACGAAATAATATAGATTTTACTTTGCGCGAAATACGCGCAAGCTGGTAGCCTAATCGTTCCCGGACCATACAGCGCACAGTTAGAGTGTAGCTTAAAGAAAAGAAAAAATCCTTTCATCCCACGTAAGGCGTGTACTATATTTAAGGTCAGTTTCGCCACACGCATTCATTGGTTCACGTACAATCTACATCGTTTCATTTCTTCAGTTTTTAGAAATAAAGTTTTGGCAAGCGATGAAGCCCTCTAGTGACCTTTTTAGTCCTACGTTTTGTTCATCAGTTTCGTTTGCGGTGTGGTAGAACCACGTTGTGGCCTACTCGGTCCATGTACACCATCCACAACCAGATGTGCAGGAAGAAGAGGAAGACTCACCTTGAAGGAAGAACAAGAAGAGACTCCAACAGCAACCTACTATATCTAAGTAGGTGGTGTTGTTGTTGTGTGTTCTAAAGTTTTACGTGCCCGGGGGCATTTCTGATTGGCCATTGCCAAGAAGTACAGGGGGGGGGGTTCGCCGAGGGGATTCTCTAAACACTGAACTTATACCTAACAGGGTCGATTCCGCCTGTACAATTGGTTTGCCTGTATAATTGGTTTGGTTGTACAATTGGTTTGCCTGTACAATTGGTTTGCTTGTACAATTGGTTTAATTGCACAATACTGCTAACTTGGAAAAAGTTCTCAAGACAGGTAAATGGATCGTCCTCGCTAAGATCTGTATACAAATTATTTCAAGTTTTTTTTTTTTTTTTTTTAAAGTTGGTTTATTATTTATAATTATTATACATTAGCCAGAGTGCTCCGAGTGCTTTATGCGACAAAATCAAGCGATGGAGCAGATATCTGGATGACACTCCGATTGTTTTGCCAAGTACCTACTAGCGGCTGTGGTTTATTTTTTCACCTTTAAGATTGTGCAAATGAAGTTTATAGTGGAACAGGAAGAGGACATCATCAACTACTTAAATCTCAAGGGGTTTAGACGAGTTGCCGCATGTGATTCGCCATAGTACTGAAGATCTGATCTCGAACAACGCAGTTAGTCTGAGAACGAAGAGCGGCTGTCCAATTTTGTCTTTGACCTCTACAAACATATCTATGCATACAACGTTTCACCCGCGAGATAAATACATATAGCAAGGAAAAATTACAATAATTAGAGATAGCAATATACCTACATGGAAATAGCAATGCCGCTCCATAGGTGTAAATGTAGCACGATTTTCTCCTTTTTCTCCATTGTCCGATGATAAGAGTATTTTTGCCTGTTGATAAAAACACCCTGTTAAACTACATCACCCTAATAATATGACTGTTGTACAGATTTGTTCGTGATAGCGTTTATTTAATTATGTAGGTTTTCCCTTCCTTGTATGCATAATACATTGTACATAGTCCTAGGCCCATACATATAAATACTAGCGTGTAAAAAAAAATGCTATTCAAATTATAATTACCCTTTCTTCTTTCTTTACATTCATATACTGGCTTGTAAATGAAGAAATATACTATCCTTTATGAAAAGATTATAACCAGCGAGAAATAATTAATCCTATAAACCGAGAGTAAGCGAATTTTTCGTCCGGTAAAATGGAAGCATTTTGCATTTTTGTACACATACATACACGTATATCCTTTAATATAATGGAACTAAACAGCCAGATTTTCTCGCTGGTCGTGGCTGGCTTAACAATGGAGGTCTCGACTAATATTCTACATTTTTCTCTTTTGTTAAAACATGTGAAGTAGGAGTATTATTTTCGTGGAAAGTCTACCCTGTGTTTTGCGTTATGAGAAAGAAATAATGGAGTATACCAAAATGCTTCGGGCTTAACTCGTTGACTCACAATCCTATACGTCCAGCTTTTAAGTGCGCATAATCTCATGTTCTCATTTGATAATATTTTTAAAAAGTTGAATTTAACACGATAATTAAATAATTAATTTCGTCTTCAGCGTCTCAATTCTGGCAATTCGCAATGTACGTCTACGAAGTATTTTCATCAGGAGAAGGTACTAATATAAACAAATTGGGGGAAAAAATATAATAACTTCCGATGCTGTAAAGACGCACCTACGAGGTGTTCAAATTTATGATGTTTTCCGAGGAATGATTTGAATGAGATTTGGTGTAGGCAAACTAGAACAACATTGAGAAAAAGAAAACATTTTGCTGCAGCAAAAATTTCTTTGCTGGGAGTGGTTCAGAATGTGGTCCTGAATAACATACTAAAAATCCCGTGTTTCCCCTTGGAGCTTCTTTTTTATCGCCCAAAAATTAGTTTTTCGTCTGCGTCGCGCGAAATTGAAATTTTATTAAAAAATGTTTCAAACAAAAATTGTTCCTCGTTGAATTTAACGTATTCAATTTCAGCCTATACCGTTTAGTGCCTTTGCAAAGGTCGTTCAACAGAGTTCCGGAATAAGTTTTTCCATATATCTCACAAAATTAGAATTTTATTAGAAAATGTTTCAAACAAAAGTTTTTCCTCGTTAAATTTACTGTAAAAGACCTATTCAGCCTCCAGGAGGTTCTTTTTGTACAGGGGTTCAGCCCCCTAAGAATTAGTCTTTTGCTTATATCTCGTCTAATTGAAATTTTATTGAAAAATATTTCAAACAAAAGTTGTTCTTCGTTAAATTTCCTACCAAATAACGTATTTAATTTTCAGCCTAGGTCAATTAGTGCCTCGGCAATGCCTACAAAGGCCGTAACTGGGAACCTATTCTTTGGGAGGATGGTATTTCGGAAAATTTGCCGTACTCAGTGTGGTGTTCGGCAAAAATCTCTATGGGCACAAGTGGTTTTGGTGCATCCCCCCCCCCCTCCTCAGCCCAACAAAGGTCAAAATTCTTCCCCCTGTCATCGTGTATAGCTAGCTCGAAGGTCGATATTCTTCTAAATCCCTCTCCTATCATATTATATAGCTTGCAAATCCCTCTGCTATCATCATCATCGTCAAGGATATTTTTTTTCAAAGAAGAAGACGTCAAAAAAGTCGGACGTGCTCGCCTGACGTCCCCTCAACAAAACAGATAGCAGGTTCCCCGCTGAAAATGGTTCCAGGAAAGGTATACTATGCGACTATGCAATCAGGTCCACAGTCGTGACTTCCTTGTACATAATTCTATTCTTGCTGCCTTGTTTTTAGAGGGGCTCTTGCCGCGTCCAGCCAAGAACGCCTATGCATCTGCGAGAAAAAAATAATAATAGAAAAGTTTCTTACCGGTACGTTGTGACGTCACGACTCAAGATACATATTCTGTGTCATTTAAGATATTATTTTTGCTTAGCACTTTTCGAATTTCTGCAAGCTACAGTTCTGGAGAGATTTTTTTGCATGGCGTTTTTCATATTTTTGTAGTCAACAAAAAAGTTTCTTATTCTTTTCTTCTTGATACCTCAGTAATGGTAGTACATATTCCTACCGCATCTGTTTCTACGACCATGAAGACTGTTATTATTAGAGACCGGATTCGATGGCATTTGTCAAATCATTTCCTGAAGGGTGGGAAGCATGAAAACCAAATACAAGTACGTTTCAGGGGTTAGGGAGCCTGGGAAAAAAATGCCAAAAACGGATTAAATGCCAAATAATGCCAAAAAGTGGTGAGATTGCTGAAGTAAAGAAATACCGAAGAAAAACAGAGCAAAAAGAGGTTAAACTTCAATTATACGATAACATCAACGAGAAAAGAGAAAAATGATACTTTATTCTCATAATATACCATCGGCTGGGTCACAAATTCATCGCTCTCGTGAATAAACTAATCTCATAATAAACTGTCTGAGTTAGTTCTGAATGTCTTTCAATCATTCTTTTTGTATTTTTCTTGTTTGTTCCAAAAAATGCCAAATTTTCGATTTTCGGCGTCAAATTTCTCATTATTCATGCCAAAAAATCCGGTCTCTAGTTATTATATTTTTCGATCGAATATTGTCTCAACTTCTTCATCCGTGTACTTATCATTATTGTGGCTGGAAACACTTGTATCATGATTATTTGTGAAGATACTTCTGCATTTTGGATCTCGATAGGCAAAAAGAAACTAAATCTCTCAAGTTTAAGATCGAAGTGAAACAAGAAGATAAAGATCTTTTGATTTTCAGATCTTGGTATCGAAGAATTTGAATCTCTTGAGCTCTAATTCTGTGTGGGAAAAAAACTCCAGATCTCTAAAGGAAAATGGAAAGATGAATTTCCATTATATTATAGTCAAGGAGAGAAGAAACCAAGAGACCCAGATACAGGGGCGCATGGCGACTCAAGTCTTAATTTATTTTCTTTTTTAAAAAAAAAACAAACAAACACAATTATACTATTATACTAGTCTTAAACTAGACTAGGCCGGAGACCAAGATTGAGTCACAGTACAGGTCTGTATTGATGTCCCCAGCGGGTGATGAGATGCATCTTCTGGCAGAGCCCAAAGATCGTGTTCCGTGTCTTGTGATAATTTATGTTCGTCTTTACCGGTTACTTTTGAATTTGCTCCGCACGTTTGCAGTGTTGAGTTTAAGATACTGTACATTAAGCTATCTAGCTCTCGAGGTGAAGGAGCCTGTACGTTGTGCTACTTAGCTTCTGGGCTCACTCGGGCCCAATCTTAATCAGGTGTGAATCTAGTTTACTGTACATTAAGCTAGTTGGCTCCAAGAGCTCTCACTCTTGGTTTAGGGTAAGTCTAGTGTACTGTACAGTAAGCTGCTCAGTTCTACCCCAATCTTAACCTAAAGTAAATTTAGTATATGTTTTACGCTAATTAGCTCACATGTCGATAAAAAGGCCTAGTATAAGAGAATACTAGAACCTATAGGCGTAGTATAGCCCAGTACACTTTATATTACTATACCAACTTTTTAAGCCACTTTCCCAATTCCAAGAAGTAGGTAGGAGAAAGGCTAGGTCTACACTAACTTATTCGCAGCCCTTTGTAAGCCACTTCAGGTCTAGTATATTAGGGTAGAGATCGAGGAGAGATCTAGCCAATTCAGGTCTAGTGTAAGTAATTAGTGGATGAACCGCCAACTTCCAAGGTAAATTTCATGGAAGGGTACTGATTGTTTAGATACTTTGGAAACTCCAAAAGGAGATCCCGGGGACCAGTTCACGTACACAACACATCGTCGACGTACCTGTGCCAATAAATTATATGACTAAGAAAACCTGGCCAGAGGAGAAGAGTTCGAATTCAAATTTAGACATGAAAACCTCCGAGATGAGGGAACCCAAATTGAGTATCTGGCCATAACTTGGAAAATCGTATCAATACTCAATACTATATCAATACCGCCTAATTGACTTTGGATACACGCGTTTGATAGTGCTAAAACTCATTAAGCCTCCAAAAGCCGCCTAATGAATTAATTGGAGCAGGTAGTCATCGCCAGGTCTCTCTTCAATCACGATGTTGAACTAGTCAATAACATCTAATTCACAGCCTTTAACAATTTCATAAGCTAGTTCTTGTTGTTTTGATTTTCGATTTAGGTCTGCAATATTCTGTTTTTTCTAAGTATGCATGTTCGGCCTAATAATGCGCGGCAGTTCATCCTCGCGAAATTAGTCACCGGTTTTATCGCATCTCAAGTGGCTGTACTTATAATGAAAATACAAAAGATGACTCGTTGAGATTTTCATTCCAATATTTTGGTCGAGTTTGCTGATAATTGCCTCGAACGCAGGCAAGGGGGTTATGAGTTCAAATTTCATGAAAACAAGCCGAATTTTATCTTATCTCAGCCCTTATTTCTTCTCAGAAAAACCTACATTTTCCGTGTTCTATTATTTTTTTGATATTATTCGATCGTTATTTATTCAGTTCGATAATTGAAAAGTACTTCCCTTTCGGAACGACGTTATTTGTAGCGTTCAACAGATAATCATTTGATTCGCATTAGTTTATATTAAAACATATGCCACACTTCTATTCGATACATTGAGAGGGTGCGAATGAAAACACGGAAAACTTTTACGATGTAAGAACACGAATTTCGTATAATAATAAGGTACATCTAGAAAGTGCAACATACGTGTACGAATATGCTTTAGTACATGTATAGCGCCATGGTTTTACCAAACTTCGCGTATCTAAACTGTGCCTTTTGTAATTTTATTCTTTTTTTTTTTTTTTTTTTTTTTTTTTTTTTGGCTGAGAGAGAATATATAGGTGAACGCAGAGAATATCTGCCTCTCATGTCAAAATGAGTGAGGCTAACAGTATATCATGGGTTTCAATCCATTTTTTTTTTTTTCTCGAAACATCCCGAAATCCTGCAATATGATCAAATTGCAATGTACTTATGTACGCGAATTATAAGTTTAGAGATTAACCCCAAGGTGTGGGAGGTTGGAATATGATAGCTACAAGGAATCATCCCTTCATAATAGAATTTTCAAGAAAGTTGATAATGATGAGAAGCTGGAAATAAGTGACTTGAGAGAAAGTCATTCCATAAAATCAGCAGAAAATGAAATTTTCATTGAAAAAAGATTTCACGATTATTTACACATTCGGACATTCGGAAGACCCTTCAAAGAGTACCCGTATGAAAAGAAATTCTCCATTTCCTACTTCTTCTCATCAATTAGGTGGTAAGAAAATACTCTGCGATCCAATAATTTTGAAATATTATAGGAAGACGACTGGAGAAAATTTTTTCACGCATTTATTGTAAAGTATATAGGCCTAGATATTATGATAATTATATAACTTCAACTTATTCTTATGAATTGCGAGGATATAAATATACTGAGAGTGCAAAAAATCCGTCGATTTCGCGTTCAGCTATAAGCGGGTCTGATATATTCTTCCAGGGAAGATAGTTTATTTTGACTGTGATCATCAGTGGGCATCGATTGTTGGTCCTCTCGAAAATACGTAGCATTCATAGAGTAAAGTTTGTCGATAGGAGTTGTGTTCGAAGTGATAACCAAGTTGTGTTCGCTGGCTCGCGTCGAAGTCAATTCTGTACCATTGTTATTTGAAACGTATCCTCGATTCGGTAATGGGATCGACGGCACGTTCAAATTTTTGTCGCATAAATCCAATGTATCTGAAATGGAAAATAGAACATTAGTGATGCAAAACTCTTTTCGTGGAAAAAACGTAACAAATATTTGAAAAATTTGAGAATTTTTTTTTTCATCTTTTTGAAGCGTCATTAGAATACCTTCTTTTACGTCGTTCTTTGAATTTTAAAAACGAAGTAATACAGTAGGATTGATAACTGTCGTTTTTCTCCCTTGTTTTTTGGTACTTATTCATTCATTCCGAGGAGATAATAATAGACGAGTAGGGAGAAGAAAGATGAAAAATACATTTGAGTGCTACACATTTTTCATTTTACATTCACCACAGGAATAAGTGTTGAAAAAAAAGAGAGAAGGAATTGCTCAAGTTTTGACAACACCGAACAAACAAAGGACTAAATATTTAGGAATGATATTGTATTAGTTGACAGATCGCGTGAAGAGATTCGTAGCTGTTCTGCTAACTTTCGATTGGTAAAAGCAAAAATAAATGAATAAACAAGCGTAAAGCTGTGAGAAGATTTAAAATTTTTATTGAGTGGGTGCACAACCTGATGGTAAACGATTAGTCTCCCTCTTTAAAGCCTGGAAAAAATGGGAAGACTACCTGCAGCCCCTTTGATCCCCTTGTTCCCGCTTTTTTCCCGGTTGAAGCCCTCCGGATTTCCAGGCTCTGAGAGTTTCAACAAGGACCAACCTAATGCCCTTCAGTTCCCCGGGCTTTATTTGGGAAAAACTACCCAATTAAATACCATTTGAACACCCGTAGTTCTTTGCATTCAAGGGCTTCAAGTGGGAACAATATTTACCGAAAAAGTAGCCGAGCCTTTGCATGATACAAAGACGGAGAATTTGCTCTTATTTCTAGACATTTCTCCTTTAGAACTTGAAAATCGTAGTTGAAACAGGGCTTTCAGTGATTTCAAGTTGAATATAAGTAACGAGTTACTCAGAATTAAATTAGATCCTCTGTTTTGGAATCGAGTATCGCTTTCACGTATAACAACGTCCGCCCCCTCCCCCGCCTCTAAAAAAATAGATCTGTTACCTCTGAGTTTGTCACTCAAAAACTCTCTCAAGGATCCACTTACTTCACCTCTGAAACCAATCCGAATTCTCTATGGGACAGGGTAGGACGAGTTGTGATGCCCCCTGTATATTCAAGGTTAAGCCCAAGTGTAACCTAGCATACTGGTATGTTAGGCCTTGTATACTAGTAATGGAAGTAGTGAAACCCAAAATTTTCAAAGCCTCTAATAGGTCATAGTTATTGATGACGTCATGAGGTGGTTTTTCTGTGAGTTGTCTCACTCTTATAGGCTAACTAGTTGAGGGGCTCGTGGCTTTCAATCCAGTATAGCTAGAGCTCTCGATTATCTTCAGACTACCCTATTTCAATGACTGACAACAGTTTATCACAATTGTGAATTAATGCGAACTATTACACTGAGTACCGAAGCAAAATACGAAACTCAGCGCGCTATTGAGGAATGCAAAATAACTCCACCAGCTGTGCAAATTACCAGGGTTGACAAGCCAAAGCCCATGATTGGCGTAGCAGCAGCCAATTTTTTTCGTCTTATAAAGCAGTTCAGTAGCCATTCACGTTCTCGACATAAAGCCAATACACAGTCAATCAAAATGTTGAACGTCTTTCAACTTGATAGCTGTTGCGTAAGCCAATCACAATTGGTTATGAACTCTGGAAGCCGAGAAACAACTTAGCAGGAGCCGCCAGTTTTTCCGGCTTCTTAAGGCATTCAATACAGCCTGTCTTTGCTTAGGCAAAAATCCGATCAACAGTCAATCAAAATTTCTAACAACTTTCAACATGATGGCTGTAGCTTAAACTAATGGCAATTGGCTTATGAACCCTGGAAGCCGATTAACGGCACAGCAGCTGCAGCAGCCAAGTTTTCCGGCTTATTAAGCAGTTCAATATAGCCAATTCCTTTTTAGGCAAGAAGTCATCGATAGCCAATCAAAATTTTGAATGGATTTTAACCTGATGACTGTAACTTGAGTCAATGGCGATTAGCTTGTCCACCTTCAAAGCCGATGAACGGCTTAGCAGCAGTGGCCAGGTTTTTCCAGGTCTCTAAGCTGTTCAATAATAGCCAACCAATCACTTCTTAGGCAAAAACCCAATCGAAATTTCTAACGGCTCTCAACCTGATCACTGATGGCTTGACCAATGGCGGTTGGCCTTTCAACCCCAGTAGCCAATGAATGGCTTGACAGGAAATAGGTTTTTCAGGCTTATTGAGCAGTTCAATATAGCCAATCACTAGGTATAAAAACTAATCAACATCCAATCAAAATTTTGATCAGCGTTCAACCTGATAGCTGTAGCTTGAGCTAATGGCGATTGACTTATCAATCCTGGAAGCCCGGCTTAATTAGCAGCAACAGCTAGGTTCTTTGGACTTACTAAGCTGTTCATATGTAGCCAATCCAATCAAAAGCCATTGAACGGCTCCCAACCTGATGCCTGTAGTTTAAGCTGAGTCAACCCTGCAAATTTCTCAACTGAACAGAGACTCTAAAGATGAGTGATGACGTAATGACTAAATATGGCGGCCCATATTCTGACTCGTATTTTTAGACCTCTGGTATAGCTTAGTATACTGCATACAAAATTATGGCCTGTTTTGTACAATAAAAATAACAAAGCTCAAAATTTTTCTGTCCTGTAAAGTTGGTCAAAATCCCTGATGACGTCATCAAGTGTGATGGTTTTTTGTGACGATTTTCCCAGGAAGAGTTTGAGTCAAAGAACCGTGAGAAAACCCCAACCTCATACACATAAGTACACTATATGAAATGCTAAAACTTTTCAGACAGACGATTGACAGCTGATGACATTCTAGACCAATAGAGCCCTGTGATTGGCTAGACCGTTGAAATAGAAGCCAGAATAAGGCAATGAGGATCGAAAAAAAGTAAGCTGACATTTTCCACCTTTGTCATTAGTTCATACGTAGTAAAGTTAAATGATTTTCGAACTGAGCCGGCACATTTTCTTCAAGTTCGGCACTGCCACACCTTGCAGTCTCTATTGGGCCACAGCAAACCCGTAATTCATAATGTATTCTCTCAATTTAGCGATGTACTTATATTGTCAAATTTTATTATTCCGGTACACAAACTTTATTAAAACTGAGGACGAAACATACAGAAGAGGAATAGGGTTTATGAAGAAGAGAAAACATACCAATAAACAAGGATAAACAAAACTGAATTAAATGCCGCTAGGAGTGTTGATGTCAACAATTACTATCACTTTCCTCTACAGTACCTATTCAATTATGAGATCGTAATCGCACGTCACGTTCACTGGAAATAAACAAAATGACATTTTTTTGACATCTATTTCTACATTGAGAAAGCAAGTACGAGTCTAAGGAGATTCATGCAAATTTAAGACGAGAAAAATGCTAAAAAAAAGGAAAGCGCGTGAGCCCTCGGTTTAAATTAAAGTAATATCTTTTTTTTTTTCTCCGTACTTCTTTATTCTCTTCTCCGTTCTTATGTTCTCGCAGCACGTTCTCATTTTTATTCTTATTTCCTCATTTTCCTTTCATTTTCTTATCTCTTACAAAAGGATATATATATAATAAAAGTCAGACTTTAAACGACACGAGGTCGGAATGGCGCCGCCAAAGACAGCTTTATTTCGCAAAATCCCTTTCTGTTTACTGTCGTCCCTTTTGAGCGACCCGAAAGCGGCGTCGAGTAAACTTCGAAATAAGAAAAGAAGAATGCGGCGGCGAGCGGGTAACGAAAGGTTACTTTCATCCTTATGTCACTAAGCGCTGGCAATTATATGAAGCAAGGCCTGTAGGCACCGTGTACGCTATTTGACATTCATTTTTCTCCCCAACTTTTGACTCGCCAAAGTATAGTGGCTTTACGATAAGCGAGAAAGTTATGTAGCTGTTCTCGGAAAATGTTTCGAACGATCGAAATTTGAATGAAATTCACGATTAAAAATGTATAACCTTCATGCACGCTCATACCTGTTCTTATTTTTTGACTTTATTATTTCATTTCGTCTTCAGTTTTAAATATTACGTACAAATATATCATACGAATTCAACAACGAAATATTCACCACCCTCTTCTCATCCAATAGTATTATTTTCTTTACTACACACATGTCACTATATAATATGAGCTGGAGTTATTAAATTTTTTGACATTATGAAGAACCACGAGTACACGTTTGAACTCACATTCCCCAATTTTCAACAATATATGTACAAAAAAGGTAGTTTAATTGAATATTTAAATTGATAAAATTCTAATGCGCATAGACTGTTTTCTTTTTTACATAATAGCATCAAATATTTCCTCGAAGGAAAAGAGAACGCTGGTGGTGATTGGAAATTCATGCCCGACTCGTTTGTCGGGGGGTTCCGTCAAACTTGGAAGGAACACGAATTCTCCACACCTTCCTTCTTCCTTTCATCGTTCAGTGTATTATGTTTTTTTCTTCACTAGAGTTTTTTTTTTTTGGGTAAGGAAGGAGAGCTTATGATATCAGTAGAGGAATCCACCCCCTCTCGTCTCCAGATGAGCTCATCTGAACTAATTTTTTCAGAAGATTCTAGAAAATAGTTCAAGAAATATTCCAACTTTTAATATGTATCGGGTAAGCCCCTTGTATGATCAAAGCGGGGAAGATGCACGAGAATTCCCGTGATGAATATTTCGAAAACAGAACATAGATAAGAATTTCTTTTATGATTTAGAAGCATTTATACTTCTAAGGAATTGATCTCTCCTACCGTATCAACGTTCTGTTTTCAAAATATTGATTTGTTTTCATTTTTCAGAACATTAGTTTTGCTTATGGGAAATAAGATTGAAAAGAAAAGTAAACAAAGGCTGAAGAAACTTCAGCAAGTAGCACTTCGCGATATTTTGCAATCTATTGATATTGTGACTTGTGAGTTAGGATATCAGTCCATTATAGTTCTTGTAGATGTGTAATAGCGATAGTTGGTATCAATCGCTAATATCGATAGTTGGTATTGATATCTGATATTGATAGTTGTTATCGAGATGTTGAACACTGGTATTATAGTCTGTCCACGTTAAGAAAGGATAGAAGAAGGTAGTACAAAGTACATACCTCGAGAACGGAACGCCAGTGATGGGCGGTTATCGGTTAATTCTTGTGTAAAGTATTAAAATTGACCGAAAAACCGGTTAATTTGTAATTAACGATTAACCTGTAGTGAATAATACCGATACGAACCTGGACACTGTCGGCATATACAGTTTTGATAAGAAAAAAAAATCATAAGCGGAAAATCGAGTAAGTTTGGGTAAGGAGATAAGATAGAAATAGATAGGTAAAAACGACAGACGAATGGTCGTGTTTTCTGTTTTGTTGCGTTTTTTTTCTTGGCCACGTGGTCCTAACGAAACCGCAAATGAGAGTTGTTTTCTTTATTAATCTGGTTTAATTTATGGATGATGGAGTGAACCAGACTATGCGTCGACAGTGAATCGGGACGTAGGCAGAAGGTAATTTTTGTATCACCAACATAAGAAATGTAAATTCTATCTATTATGAAGAAAGGAAGACCCATAAATAATATTTTTAGATTTAGGTGCGTATATTTTACAACCACCATGTTCTGCAAGATATTGTAGAATTCGGACTGGGCATATTGTAGGTGCGTCAGCGTCGATTGAAGAAATATTGATAAGTAGAGTATAATATCCCTAATATAGGGATTTTCAAGTTTTCTTCAAATTACTTAAAATGGGGAAGACACTCAGAACCAAATTGAAAGAGCGTAAAATTTCCTATAAGATAATCTCATTTCCAATTGAATGGTCGGGTAGAAAAAGGGCCTTAACACAAAAAGTAGTTTTTGAGAAAAACGCATTTGAAAGTTCAGATTCATAGAAATGCCATAAGGAAAGACCAAACGTCATGAAACTTGGTGGGATTGTAGATGGATGTCCGATCTACAAAATCACTGAAAATTAGAACGTTAGAACGTTTCTGAGTTGCTTGTAGAGCGCATTATAGTCTGCGCCTTTAAGGCCCTTTTTGCAATTATCGACTTTTTACGCGTTCTAGTAACTTTTTGAATCTTGTCAAGAGTAATAATAATAAATGAATGTATTTCAAGCCAATACTCATATTCGCAAGGATTGCGCTGCGGTAATAATAAGTATTTTTGAGTATAAAATCCTCGAAAAAGTAAGTTTCTCAGGGGGTCAAAGTTCATCATCATGGCTATAATTAGGCATGGGAAATGAAATGAAGGCTTTCTAGATATACATGATGCCATCTGTATCGATTTTCAGTGTTCTTTAAGCTAATCTAGAGGCAAAGTTTGAGACAACCTCGATTGCTGCCATTTTACAACTACCTACTGAGAGTTCAAGCACAGTAGACGCTCCACTTCAACGTAGTTTTACATACTCTATCGTCATCAGAATGAATTAAAATTTTTACCAGATGAAGAGGAGAGAGTGCTGAACTTGAATCACTAATAATCGAAAAAGGGCCCTAAATCGAGCTAAGGCCCTTTTTCTACCCGACCATTCAATTGAATTGTAGCAATTCTTCATTTCTCATAAGAATTACATTGAAGAAATTGTCGACAATCACGACACTCTACAACAGGCATGGGCAACGTACGGCCCGCGGGCCGGATGCGGCCCGCAAAGACCTTCAATCCGGCCCGCAGAGACATCACAAACATTTCATAAAATGTATATAAAAAAACGAACTTTTACTGAAGCATACTACAAGTACAAATGAGTTGTAATACATAAGTACTTAATGGAAGACTTGAGTTCCTGCACCAGTTTTGGAAAGTTGAGTTTGAAATCGGTTACAGCTACAGACTGCGTATTCTCATGTTTATAAATAACGTTACGTTTGCATAAGTCACACAAACTGATTTCAAAAAGTTGATACAAGTTAGAACTTCAAAAGGTAACTTTTCAATTTTTGGATCCGGCCCGCGCCTTCCTACCAACTTTGCAATGTGGCCCGCGCTAGGAAAAAGGTTGCCCATGCCTGCTCTACAATATGCCCAGTCTAAATTATAACTTAAATTTACATTAGTGATAAGAAAATTATCTTCTGGCCTTCCATTCTCGAGGTACGTACTTTGTACTACCTTCCATACTTTCTTAACGTGAACAGACTATATAATAAAGTTTGATAAATTATTGTCATTGTGATCGAACTTCACTTCTCCTCCTAAGATGCAGGCTTGGGGTTATAGGGTTGTAATGTTACGCCATAAGCGTGAGGCGAACAGTAGGAATGTATTGGTGAGTGACGAGTAAACGCGACTATCTAGCGCCAGCTGGTATCTCGGCGATAAAGTAAGTTGAATAAAGTTAGTGTTTTTTAGTTCACACAAAGAAAAGTCAAAAACACATTCTTTACATGCTTTGTTATTCACCAATAAGGGCGACATATGCGCTGCTATGCGGAATTTCTCCGAAGCTTGCACGTGAAGGTGATGATGAGTGATTGAGTGATAATGATCAAACAACATATTTTCTTTTTGCTCTTCTTTCTCCTAAAATTCAAATGGATAGCCACCTAAAAACGTTTTGAAATTGTTTGAGTAGACTTGGCTTCAACTTTTTTGTATCTCATTTTTTAAAATTGATTCATCAATTGAGTGAAGTGGTAAGGAAGTTTTAAAAACCATTCTTGCGTTATTTATATGGAACTATTACACACCATCACCTTTGAGTGTAGCGTGGAATGTGGCGCTCCTAGCAGAGCCCTTACAAGCAAATACGGCACAAGGTCGCGTTTTTCTAGTGATGGGCGGTTATTGGTTATTTCAATATACCGGTTAAACGGTTTATTAGAGATCATTGTAACCGGTTAAGCGGTTAAAAACCCCCAACTAAACCGGTTATAACTGGCAATTAATATTTGGATCGCTTTTAGTTCTCAAAAAATTCTGCTAGGAGCGCCAAGGTCTTCCACTTTTTTGCTCTCAAAATCGTGAAAATTGGAAAAAGAGAGAAGGAAGATCTCTTATGTGTTAATGATTGAGAAATATCTTATATAATTGATAACACTACAAAAAAAAAAAAAAAAAAAAAAATTGAAAAATGCAAGAACAAAATTATACCATTCTAAAAGTATTGTCAACGCTGATCACGATGCCGTTGGCCGTTTTTTAAAATTGACTCTAGTTATCGAGAAATGAACATATCAAGTTCCCGCGAATCGTAGCGACGCGCAATGTATGTTCTCGTACTCGCGAAATTCAATAGCTTGGAACAATTTTTTCAAGTCCCTCTCCTATCATTTATATAATGGCTCGAGAGTCGACATCATGTACCGTGGTCGACATTTTTCCAAGCCCAATCCAAGCTATACACATACAGTATGATAGGAGGGGGACTTGGACCCTTTTCGTAAATAATATTGGACATGGCCCATTTTTGTTTTGCTCGGACGTTGCAAAACGCACGGCAAAATTTTAGAAATAACCCCACGTAGAACGGGTCCCCTATTGAAATTTCGACTCTATAGCCATAATATGATAGGAAAGGGACTTTGAGAAACCTTTATTTGCAGACTACACACACCATGATACAAGGGACGCAGAAAAACTCAAGATTTCGAATTGAATTCTCAATACCAAAACCAATTCGACCGATGGAACAGGTTCCCTGCGTTCCTCTTTTAACTTCGTCAAGGAAGTCGTCGTTTTTTTACAGGTGCAATTTTTAGTATTGCAGGTTGTGGCGATATCCCTGTCCTGTCCCTACTCACCCTCAAGTTCCCGCAACGAATGCTCTGCTTTTGTTTGAGCGCCCGCCGCGATCAGAGAACAGAATTTTGTTCTGCTCAAGCCATGTATTAGGGGACTTCGTGTCCGACTCCTTGCACGAAATACCCCTTCTTTTTCCTCAAGAATAACGACCACAAAGTTCCTGGGGGGTCTCCTCGTGTCCTCGGCTTCGATCAAACATTGTGAAGGGTGTGTTTGTTAATAGAAAAATTGGACAAGAATGGCGCCTCCAATGCTCAAGATAGGTAATGAATTTCTTGCGCGGAGAAACGGAAGGTATGATTTTTATTTTCTATTACATACGATGACCTGGCTATTTGATCATCTTTTGAATTCCAAGTCTGTAACTAATTTTTCGCTCATTTGCCTGCTGATTTTCTAAAAACTAAATTCTTACTTTTCTTTTTCTTTGGAAAATAATCTGGAGCAGTAAAATTGGTTGAGTTTGCTCATTTCTTTGTAGGACTATTCATTTGCTGTAAAAAATTCGAATTTACTCTTTTTAGTCGTTTGTCTCAAAGTCATTCGTGGAAAAGGATACCAACTGTTTCATGCAAAGGTGAGTGAATGTCGATATTTTTTGGTTTAGATCGCAAATATAAAGAGAAATACTGTTTCATCATGCCGCAATATATCTCCCGAAAAATCAAATTTTATACTCTCAGGTAATTATGTTAATTTTCTCTTCCTATTTCTCGTTCTTCATTCTTCTATCTCCACTGCTTTCTTATTTTTCAGTTTTTATTCTCGTTAAAACGATGCGCGTATTACTAAGAATTTTACTCAAAATAACGAATGAATACTAACCTAACGTTGGTGGATGGAAATAGTAATCGCTTGACTCATTATAATATGGCATTTTGTAGTAAGGTATATCATTATCACTTAAATCTTTGGGAACTTTTTTGAAATACGCACCATGCTCGTTGTCACTGTCGATACATCGAGGACTATCGCAGTAACGTTGAGTCACGCGGAAATTTTCCGAATCCGTAAACGCTGGTTTATTGAGAAAAAGGAAAACAGAGAGAAATATATAACGATAAGTTACTACAAATAATATGATTGTATTTACAAAATATTCATTAATAAAGCGGCGCTCTTCTGCGGACTTCGTCTTCCGCATTGAATATTATCTTCCAAGGATTTGGGACAAATTTTTCACTTTACTTCATCAGGATTGCGTTATATTGCCTCACTGGTTTTATATTTTTACACATTCATCATCCTTGATAATCGAATCTAGTATGGGAAATTGACGGAAATAGTTTTTCTTAGTTAAAAACAATTGCTATTTAGAATCACTTCCCCATTCTTGAAATCCCAACGTGAATATTGAAATTTTTATTCAAATAAGGGAAAACTTTATCTTTCTTATTCCGTATAGGTGGTGCAAGGTCAGCTATAATTGTTTGGAACAAAAAGGAAATTGTACTTTCGAAAGAATAAATCATCTTGTGGGAAAAATCTACTAGAAAAGTCTCCATAGAACGCGATAAAAAATTTGGATAAAAAGGCCAAAACTATCACTGCCTATAATTCAGCCTTAATTAATTTTATTTTGTATTTAGACCAAAATTTAATAGCTCATCATTTGTGCAGCTCGAGACTTGTTAGAAGGTTGAAAGAAGATAAAATTGTCATTTTTCATACCTACTGTGGTGTTTTTTTTTTTCTCTTTTTAGCTGAAATATAAATAGAATACCTACTCTTTTCTTCCTTGACGTCAATTTTATCACTACTAATGCAATCACTATCGCTACCGTTGCTGTTATTATTCAGTAAATTTGGATTTGCGGACTTATGATCTATCTTTGCCTTTTTCTGCATTTTTTTCATTTTAGCTCTTTGATTTTGAAACCAAACCTGAAAGAAAATGTTAGTAAAAATTAACGTTCGGTTACTTAGAAACTCTCGATTGTTCTTCTTTTCCAGTTCAGAATTATCATCAAGGTTTCGAATTCTTCCCAATTAATTCAAAATTGAATCGAATGTAGTTCGATATTTTTGCCGTGAATAAGTCTGCTGCAATTGCATCAAAGGCTAAATTTTATATTTTTGCAGGCCCGGACTTGGGGAGGGGTCAAGGGGTCCATGGCCCTGAGCCTCAACCATACAAAAGAGGGCATCCACCACTTCCCCATTACTTCTGCACAAAATTCGTATCTCATTTCCGAGCACTATTTCATTTTCAGTGCAGAAAGCGTATGTGGTATCGTTCCGATTTTTGCAGGAAAAACATTGGGGCCCTCACCATCACTGGCCTCCGGGCCTAAAAGTCCTAAATCCGAGCCTGATTTTTGTGACTAGGGCGTTGGCCATTTTATGAAATCAGAAGGTTTTTGAATTATACTTGACTGTCAGATATTATGTAGTACAAAGTTCTTAAAAATGAGTTATTATAAATTCTAAATTTTTCGTTTGATAATGGCGTAATTGAGGCTGTTATTAATTATTATTGTGTATACCTACAATAGAAATTTGCATGTAATAATAATTAATAATTAATTGATAAAAGTTTTAATTCGATTTTCTTTATTTATTTTTATAATTTTTTTTTAGAGTTAATAGTCCAGGAAATTTGGTGAAATCAATCTTTTAAATTCAAATTTCATTTCTCTATTATGTTAATCGTTGACTAAATTTCAAAAATTTAAAATATTTTGAAGAATTTCATTTTTAATTTATTCAAAAATTTTATAAAATGATTTTTAATTATAAATTAAATGTAATATTATTTATATTGATAAAATATTTATCTAGTTGAATTGACATTAATTTGGTAAATGAATAAAAAATTATTTCTCGGAGGATGTAATAGCAGATTTCCCGCTGAAAAAACAGGAATCAGCTGTCAACGGTAGAATCAGTTTTTCATTCTTAGTTCAAAAATTTTCCAAATGTCCTTTCTTCTAGGGGGCTCAGAGCTTGAACTTTTTCAAGACGTCCTTCAAGACATGTCACCTGAACAGCAGTTGTAGTGGTTTCTTTCCGCCTGTAATGCTGGAATCCTAAAAAGCTTTCTCTTGCACTATATTCTCGCATCAAAACGCTACTACGGATACAAAAACACTTAAAAATAGGACGACACGTGTTACCTAACGAACTCGGGACGCGATAGTGCGCGCCGATGACTACCCGGGCCGAATGGGTCCTAGTCCCTCCTCTATAGGATTTTTAGCAAAAAATCAAAAAAGATTTTTGAGTTAGCTGATAATGTCACTGTCTGATAATGAGAATTTTTTGGAGCAAGGTATCCCCAACAAGAGCAATAGTGGACTCTTTGTTAAAAGTTGAAGCTGAGTTGTGTAGATGTCATTCAAGTACAAAAGAATTGATTAGGACGATTAGGGCTCTGTTCACGACATCAAAGATATCGATTCTGCAGATCGTTGCACCAATTTTCATGCTTTTTACACAAGATGCAAGGTTGGCTCCACTATTTGCACTAAGCCGCTCTGCCGTGCAAAGTGAGATTGACGTATATCGGAAATACGAATCTAGAAAAATGGATCTTCTGGCGGATTTACCTACGAGTGTGTGCGTGTGTGCTCCGTCTGTGATATCATTCAAAAGTGGATATACTTCCTATTCCTTTGTCGGCAAATGGGACGTATATCCACTTACTTGAATATTAGTAAACATCTCTAAAACTAATGCCGTTAACAAAAATTTAAAACGACCATCGAATTCTTAGATAAAAGTATTAGAAATCGTGAAATTTGCTGGATTGTAGAATAATTTTTTCGTTCTTTTTGAAAGCAATATATCATTCCCCGAATCGTTGTTTTGGATATACGTCCATCTCACTTTGTACGGCAGCGCTAGGCTGGGAAAAAACTCATGGATTCTTTAACGGAGTTAACGAGGGGTGGCAGGGAACCCGTTTTATGGGGCACATGGGATCTGGAAAATTTTGACTTACCAGATGTATGACGTCATCAAATTGTGACGTCATATGCCCGAACTTTGGAGCTATATATATAATAGGAGAGGGATTTAGAATACCTTTAAGGGACGTTCTGAGTCTTATGGTGTTTGAAGCGTTGCATATGTGGCTTATTGAAGGGCCTAAGTCAATTGGTGTATGAAGCATTGCATATCAGTCTAGTTACTCGAAGAAGCTATATTTTAGGCTATATACAGTATACACCGACTACCGAGCTATATATGATAGGAGGGGGACTTGGAAAATTTTTGATCTCCGATCTTTGCCAGACGGCGGAAAGTCGAAACACAAATGGGTAACAAAAATAAAATAAAATAAATAGAGGAATGAGGTAAATTTAGGATTTTGAACGACTTAAACACTACATGTTTCGGACCGATACGGGTCATCTTCGTTGGTCTTCCTCCATTAGACGTTAGATGAAGTTAGCTTTCCTTGGGCATGAGCTTTCTTGTTCAGCATAATTTTCATCGTGTGTATAGCCGATTCCTTACGTAGTCCACATTCGAGAATTGTAAACACGTGACAAAAAAATAGACGAGCTCGAAACGAAACTCGATTTACTGCAGGCAAATATGATTTGGCCGAGGCCCAATTAAGTATACGATACCACATGTAGACGTATCGGAGAGAAAGGTGTTTCCAGCCTGGTTGTTGAATTCCGAGTATCCAATAAGAAGCAAATGGTGCGTCTTACTGAAGTTTCAATTAACCATAGCCGCAAAAGTATTATGTGCATGTCTCCAGAAACTGGAAATCGCCAATCGATTGAAGATTTGTCTGACGCATTCGTCAGTCTTTATGACGCTCTCTCCGAAACAGTCTCTCATAATAAAAAGCCACGTCTCATTCGACTCACAGAAGACCTCTGGTCAGCACTCTTCAGTGAGGTCGGTATTCACGAAATACCAACTCAAGCAGCCATTAAAAAAAATCTTGAGCCCGATTGAAGTTGACGAATATAAAAGAGTGAAAGAAAGTGACACCCATTCCAGTTACCTTATTTACGTCAACAACATCTGCGTAAATTTAAAGAACGACGGTGAGATCGAACGACTAGAAAGATTAAAGCGAGATGTCAACCATTTGGCGATAGAATGGTCGATTTTTACTTCGTTCTAAATGCGAGAAGAGAATATACCAATGAGATTTTCATCCATATGAACGGGATCAATGAGGGCGAATTAAATACTTTGAAGAATACTTTCAGTCCGCGCGACGAATCGAAGGAAGTCTTCTTTCGATACAACAAAATTTGGATCAGACAAGTTTCTTGATGTATTAAAAACCGCCCTGTACACGTAGTTGTAAGAGAATATCTTTGTAAATTTTTTTTAGGTATAATTAACAAAACTTGATAAGGGTAAAAAAAAAAAAGGTGGTCCGTATCGGTCCGAAACAGGTTGTGTTTAAGTCGTTAAAAATTCTAAATTTACCTTATTCCTCTATTTTTTTAGTTTTTTTCTACATATTTTATTTTATTTTATTTTATTTTATTTTATTTTGGTTACCCATTTGTGTTTCGACTTTCATTAAATATTTACGTGAGTGTCTTCGGCTAATTCAATATGCACCATGTCAACAAGAATCGACATGGAAAGAGCAAAAAATTAAAAAAAATTCTCTTCAAGTCCTTAAAAGTTCTTGAAGCTTTCTCCTCGAAGAGCCGAAAGTGCGATGAAATCAAATTTTCTCGTTTTTCATCAGAAATTTAGTAAAGAAATAATCCACATAAGATTTATTAGTCTTGTTATTCTCCTATCAATCTGATCATGGGAGGTGGAATAGGGGAGCAAGGGGTCAATGCTACTCTCTCAAAGGAGTTGAAAAAATGAAAAGATGCTTGATTTAGCAATAGTGGGGGAAAAAAAAAATTGTCCCCCCCTGAGAAAATTTTACTACGCCACCCATGGGACAGAGAGAGGGCTTACGGAACTCATGTTGCTATTTACTCTAACGCGTGTAGATGACGTGAGATGCAGCGATTTGTTCACAGAATACAACAGCAGGGCTAGAAATAGAGGAATTCATGAGAAATTGTTTTTCGGGACGTATCCACCTTATTTGCATAGATGAATAAAGTTTGAAAGTTTGATGGTGAAGGGAAATCATGTTAAAATTCTGTGTGTAAAAGAATTTCTATTCGGTGTTCAGCGTAGCAACAAGAAGCTCACGTTTGGGTTCGAGTACATTTCTAGTATATCGAATAAAATTTTTCACGAAATGCGAAACAGACAGCACAAGTCGTTGCATTAATACCAGTCAGTATAGATTACTCTACGTCGTAGGTACCCCTCGTGTTTACGCGGTGTATTTGTACATCAGCGCCGGCACTGTTGACGGGACGATTTGTCGCTGTAGATAAATGAGACAGCGCTTATTTTCGGCGTACATACATGACACGTACTTGTACAATGCGTACGCTGAGTCCGGTGTCTTTGGCGAGTAACTCTCTAACCTTGCGACTCGGTTTTGGACTAATTTCAAAGGAAGCTTTGAACGCTCGTCTTTGTTGGGTGGTTAAAATAGTTCTCGGCCGTTTTGGTCCTCGCCTGCCATCGTGATTGCGTGATGATAGCACCGTGTCATCGTACGGATACTCTGCAATGAAACAAGAAGAAAAACACGATAATAATAATAATGTACCTAGTATAATAAACCCCAAAGTTAATGTTTGTATCTGTCATCATTTGCAATCGCGCTCCTTTTAACAATTACCATTTATTGGTCTCGCCTACGCTATTTAATTAAACGAGAAAAATCACGGAAGAATTTGTCCTGGCCCTGTTGAGGGAGAAATAAACACGTGTTCGGATTGATACTCGCGGAAAAGCAATAGAGCATTGCGTTGTATTGGTGAAAGGAGTACTCTGTGGGTACATGGTGTATATATAAACGACTCGGGTGCTTAATTAGCCATTCAGGAAATGATACTGGTGTAATTCACGTCTATAGCATACAGTATTGTACCTAGTGGGTAATATACGTACTATTGACATTACAAGCACAAGAACAAGTACAGTATCCTACTTTTGTTTGGCTCTGAAGATGGAAGTCTAAATACGGTGAAGAGAATGAAAAGTAAAGCGTAGAATTAATATTTTTGGAGATCGTGTATACCGTTCTTCTCGTCAGCCCGGCACTTCATTAAAATGGTACTCATACGACTACTGTCTGTGAGAGAAGAGTCAACGAGTCAATAACTAAAATCAAGCTTTAGGAAGTATAAAAGATGATTCATTCAGTTTTCAAGCAGTAGGAGAGAGAGAGAGAGAGAGAGAGAGAGAGAGAGAGAGATTTGTACACCTGTCACTATGTTTCTCCATTCCATTCAAGGAAAAGCATACCAAATTCTTCACGCTCTGAACATCATTAAATACCAATCAATCACATCAGTGCACAATAAGGCGGTATAATTGTTTTGTAGCAATTGCTGAAAAAGTGTTAGACAGAATAGGTATCTTTAATATCATGAGAAAGAATTTACTATTCAACACGTGAGAGAGAAACAAAAACTATTTGTTGTGACCTGATGGTATCAATAATTTTTACGTTCTTCCTTTCAGAAACTTCATAATTATAAACTTTGTTTCACACAGGTTACATTGGAAAAATTGCTGCACACCGCTGCACTGAACCCTTGGTTCACGAAAATCGCCACTTTTCCCTCATCGAATTCAGATCAAGAACTTCTATAACTCTCGAGTAGTAAAAATTGACGATTTCCGCAAGCTATAAGCACCCATCAGTTTTGACAATGGCTGTAGTATGATAAGAATGGTTGTGCTCCGGAGAGGTGCATATTTTTTGCGACGTCAGAAAATAACATCACGGTGAGTTCGATCCATTTATTCATTCCATAAATGAGGTTTGTCGTGAATTTGAGTTGAAACTAAAAGAAAAGAAAAATCGGAAACTTACTTCCCTCCTAAGTTCTAAGATGAGGGATGACGAATTAGATCTAGGTGACGATGGAATTATTCAACAGTTTCAGCCCCGTGTCATAAATCATAGTAAAACGGAGTTCAACCGTGATGAGATGACACTTCTGGAGAAGGGATTGAAGTTCGGGCTCCCCCCCTCTAAAAAATCAGGAGACGTTGGCAAACGTTGTAGCGGATTTAGCTATAAAAATCGGCCCTGGCGTAAATACCCAGAAAAAATGTGCTGAAATTGTTCGTAATACCCCCCTCCCTCGTATAAGTGAAGCGGGGAGTGAATTGATAGCGGGTCTGAGGAGGAAGATTAAGGAGGGAAAGCTAGTTATTACTAAAGCCTACAAAGGGAACGCAGTCATGACCTCCTCGTTCGTTGTTACTTGTTCTCGTTGGTGTTGGGTTCAGTCGCTTTCTATATCTCGAGAATAGATGTTTGGCCGAAAGCGCTCGGTTGTGTTATTTTATTGCGGTTCTTGTATTTGTTTTGTTACTCTCTGTGAGTATATTTCTCTATATATAATTTTTTTAGAATTTTTAGAGTGTTAGCACAATAGAATTAATCCTTCCTTCTAAATTACGGCACATACTGATACGAAGGTGAAAAAATAAATTATCCAAAAAGAACAAATTTATTAATCCAAATGAATTTACAACCGTATAGACATTAAAATAATGCAGGCTGAGCCAGCTTTCGGCTAAAAAGCCATTATCAAAGCAATACGAAGCACAGACTGAAGTAATTACAAGTACAACACGAACAGGAAACCGAAAACGCCGGAGGGAGGGAAGGAAGAAGATGACGGAATCATGGTGATTCATGACTAGAGCAATAAAGGAACCTTCTCGATAAACTTATCTTTCAATTCAAGCGCAAATTTACGACAATCTTCGTTCACCTTCTGGAGGAACGCCTCAAATTCATTGTGATCGAGCTCATTGGAAAGTTTGGAGTGCACCATGAGGTCAAGGCGCGTGGTTACATTATTCTTCCCGTACATTGATTTCCAATCTAATCCACTTCTCGGTTATGAACTTCTCCATTTTCACGTTCATGTAATTACTGTTGGTGTGACATCGAAATTTCACAAATTTCGGTTGCAGACGGTTTATACGGTTGTAAATTCATTTAAATTAAATTTGTTCTTTTTGGATAATTTATTTTTTCACCTTCGTTGTTAGCACAATGGCCTGATTGAAGGTTTTGGGGTGTCCAGTTTTCTTCACTGTAACGGAACAACAGTATGCAATATTTTCGAACTTTTTAACGTTAGCGATATTCCGTTAAAGTGCCCGGGAAAAAGTTGAACGTAGGTAACCCTATCATTCTGCTCGTCTCGTACTTTTCCAAAAATTTTCTCAAAAATATGATACACATGTTGTTTTTGGGCGTTGTAAAGAAGATGCACTTCTCCGGAGCACAAACATTCTCATCATACTACAACCTTTGTCTCATACATCGTCAAAACGGATGGATGCTTAACTCGCAGAAGTCGTCAATTTTCACCACCCAAGAGTTATAGAGAGTTATAGAAGTTCTTGATCTGTTCAGGGGAACGCCGTACAGTGGCAGACCGCAAAAAATTTAGGTGCTGTTGCAAACTCTGCAATGGCAGCGAGGAACCCGCAAGCATCGCAGTTCCGTGGGAAAAGGCTAGTCCTATAAGTAGATGCATCAGGTCTGATCGAGGAATAGAAATTTTCCAAATCTCTCTCCTATCATCTATGGCTTCCCATCATCATATATAGTTCGAGAGTCGAAATTTTTCGTAGTCCCCATCTTATCGTATAGTAAAGCTTCCTATCATCATAATTATACCGAAGTTTGCACTAAATCTGTTCTAACCTAGAAACGCGAAACGTTAGATGTATACTTCAAATCCACGAAATTTGTACCTCAATTTTATCTTCAATTTACGCCCCTACCAAACTCTCTACGACTTTTCTGAGCCGAGTTATGAACCCAAACGTGCCAACAATTGATCAATTTTCCAAAATTTTCAAAAACTCACGGGTTCTTTAACGGCAAGGAACCTACTTTATGGGACACGTGGGCTATGAAGAATGTAGATTGTGACGTCACAAGGCTGACCTATGACGTAATCAAATCGTGGGGCCCGGATTTTGGAGCTATATACGTAATATAATAGGACATGGACTTCAGAAAAACTGGTCTATGACGTCATCAAATTGTGACGTAATAAACCCGGACTTTGGAGTTATACATAATAGGAGGGGGAGTTAGAAAGCTATATATCTTGGTTATATATGGTAGAAGGTGGACTAAGAAAAAATTCGCGGGTTCTATAACGGACTTAGACAAGGGGTAGCAGGGAACTTGTTTCATGGAGCACGTGAGATCTGAAAAATATTGACGTACCAGTTATATTTTAATTATTTTTGAAGTTATACAAAAAGGAAACTCGGTACAGTGCAGTGAGGGAGGATCCAGAAAAATGGTAAAATTATGGCCCTTGAGCAGTTACGTGATCTGGCACTCTTAATAAGGGATCAAATTGTGCCTTCGCGCTATATATGATAGAAGGGGGACTTCGAAACAACCTTGAGGTTTTCGGTCGACCGGACATTTTTTCCGACCCCTCCCCACTGATAAAACGGGTTTCCTGTTAACATTTAAAATCGTTTAAACTTCCGTGTATCGCATGATTTTAAAGAGAAATTCAACGATGATTCCACCCAAAAAATACCGAGATATCTTCCAAGTTGCGATCTGATGACGTCATAGAGAAGTCCTCATGATATCATATATCGGTTCCCATGATGTCACGATCTGATGATGTCATAGATCACTCCCTGTGACGTGACGATCTAATAACGTCATAGAACAACACCTAGCTCGGAAGTCAAAATTTTAACAATGAACCCATTTTATTGGGGGGGGGGGGAATTTCAAACAGTTGCGTCTTGTGAAATCCTGCAAAAAATTCAAATCAGCAAAAATGGTCCAAGTTCAAAAAAGGTTGAAATTCCTCCAAGCCCTCTGCTAAATTGTTATAAGTCCTCCCCCTATCATTTATAGCTTGCAGGTTGACATTTTTCCAAGTCCTTCTTCTCTCGTCATCATCAGTGATATTTTTCGGAAATTATGACGTCACAAAAGTCAGACGCGGACGCGCTCTCGTACACACCCGTTTTCTCTGGACCCCCCCCCCCTTCCCCAACAAAACAGATAACGGGTTACCCGCTAAAAAAATACGGAAAGAAGATAACCCTTTACATTGTATAATGCATACACAGATGATTCGAATGTCGACGACTTTATGTATTCATCGTTTCTGAAAAACGTTGCCGAAAATTTAAGACAATTGTCGAGTCTTCCACCCACAGAGACAGCAAAATAGTCGACATAATTTTCGTGTCTTTCCTCAAATTCAAATTTGGTTGAGAAGGCAAATGGACTCAACGAAATGGAATGGCAAAGACTGAACACACACGAGACTACGATTCCACCAGCACTTCCAGAGATACTCAAACGTTTATTTCGTGTTCCAGTGCGACTTCTTGCGGTTTAGTGTGTGGCTGTGGTCCCTACTGCTCCATTCTCTGCTGTCAGTGTGTGAGAAAAAGTTGTATGAATGTGAGTAGGAAGATGAAGAGCCTGAAGAAAACGAATTTTGAATAGAATAAGTGGACGAATTCTAAAGAGAATACTTATTGGGTATTACATGGAATAATAATATATAATGAGCTCGAGGCTTCCATACTTTTTTGAGTTCAATCATAAGTTATGCACTTGATATGTCGAGTGTATATGACATGGAGTGAAACTCTAGTATACATCGACAGTTTTTTTCGTGGTGGTATCAAGTGACTAGCAAGTGGATTTCTCGATACATTTACAAATGTGACAAACTCGAGCGTGCTCTGGTGGCGTTACAATGCAGGACCAATACAAAAATGGTCTGAATCAAACATTCGCAGAAATGGTTCAGTATTAATTATAAATTTAAAGAGTTATAAACAATATTATTTTGAAAAAATAAAGATCTCATTTAAATTTTATAGATTGAAAAAATATATATTTCTTTTTAACCTAAAAGATCTATTTTTTTTTAAACCTTCCCCTCCTATGGTATGTATAGCACGAATTGGACTTCCGAGCTATGTATGATAGGTGGGGGACTTGGAAAAATTTTGACTCTCAATCCATAATATATGATAGGAAGGAAAGGGTCTAGGAAAAATTCTTACTGTTAGGTCATATACACCATGATACGAGGGGCTCGGGAAAACTTTAGAATCTCCTTCAAGATTTCAATTTGAATTCTCAATACAAAACCAATCCGACCCATAGAACAGGTTCCCTGCGTTCCCCGTTTAACATTGTTAAGGGAGCCGTCGTTAATAGAATCAATACGTTTTTTAATTTTACGGTTATGCGCTCGGTCTGTTTATAATATTGTGCGGTTCTTGTATTGTTTCGTTACTCTCTTCGAGTATATTTCTCTAGGAGCCGTCGTTGTTATATTATGGCTTCACCAGATGGTTTTTTTTTTTTCTCTGCAAAAATGTTTAAACCGAAACTGCTTACCTGAAGATTGATAATCGCTCGTCATCATTTCGACTTCTTTCTCATAATCTAACCGGCAAAATAGTTGACCTTGTCTAATCACATATTGATCTCCTTTCTGCAGAGGAAGTCCACAAACGACGCAAGAAAAACACTGTAAATGGAATATGTAATCAGAAGCTCGCATTACCAACTCCTCGGGCGATATCTTTTCAGAGCATCCCAGACAATTTACGTATAATCTGAAATTTAAAAAATTCTCGATCAAAAACTAAGTTGTGATTTCACGATGACGGTGATACGGATTCTTAGAGCAATTTTATTTTCTCCTGGGAGAGATTGATGACGCATTTTTGTAATTCCGTTCGGGTAAAGTAGGCCTAGTCAGGGTCAAGCCAAATTTAAAAATTGCTATTCAATGGGAAGAGGAAAAAAAATACATATGTACGTTCACCTTTACGCATTTGTGAGCATGATCGAAGTTCAAAACGAGAAAAATGGATATTCGTCACGCAAATTTTCATAATTCTGCAATTTAAAAATCTTCAATTTCTGTATTGGTCCTCCCTATAAAGTGTTACGAACTGAAGTCCAATTAAACATTCATCACTGGGTAGAACAAGCCATAGAACGAAGAAATACGATAAATGTTTACAGCGTGAAACTGGTGTTCAATACGAGTTACATGAAAACAATAAAATTAAAGTGTTTGTGATTCTCGAAAATACGAAAATACATAGACGATGATAAGTCGAGTGGTCCTCCATTAACTCGTAAAAGTACCGTTAGTGACAGTTCATTTCCTGGTTAGGCTTTACAGAATGTAAATATGAAGTATGATGTGGGGAACCAACATGAGACGTAACTCGTATAAGCGATATTTCACGAGTCGTAGTTATTTTTCCCCCGATTTTTTGGCGAAGACCTCGGTCGGAGCAATTCAATCTTCCTGGAAAGACAATACAATTTTCTGAGAAGTACATCAATTCGTACTGCTTTATATTCGTCGTTTAGTAAATTTTATCCTGCAACCCCCGCATCGCAGATGAAACCTCACCGAAGGTGCTTTCGAATGCATGGAATATTCAGTAACTGATATCACTATCGTAACGTTGAAAATAAAAAACTCCCCCTTCTGAAGCCGTGGCAAGGGATGAAGTTAGATGTCTCTTTTCATCGTGGAGTATGTAGGTAAAAATCAAAGTTTTTTACTTTGACAAAATCGGGCAGTTGGTACTGCTCCTGGCATGCTCTATTCAGTACCTCACCTAACGTGTTCCATTCAGTGCCTCACATGGCATATTCTTGTTGGTACTATTCCTGGCAAGTTCTATTCAGTACCTCACGTGGCTTGTTCTTGTTGGTAGTGCTCCTGGCATCCATTCAGTACCGTATACTTGAGCCATACTAGGCCTATCAATGACCTTGACCTACTTCAGGGATTTGACAAACTTTTGATCTTTAGCCATTTTAGTACGCCTACTATATAGTATACCAGGCCTATACTCACTAGGTTGTCACTAGACCAAGATGCGAGTGAGCCCCTGAAAGCTAGTAGCTTAAAATATTGTATACAAGACTTATGTATACTATAGCAGAAAGGGTAGTTAGCTTAGAATATTGTATACCAGAATGATACTAGGACAGATTACTCGCTACAAGTCTAGTTTGAGCTAATTAGGAGGCGAACGAGCAGAACGAGTGAGGCCTGAGAATCATTTTTAACAACTCCGCCTAAGATATAGTAATAAACAAAGCTTATACTAAGCTGAGGCTCATAAGCTTCTCACAAAAATTGAAAAGTATGTTACACCGATACCAATTGCTAAGAATGGATCGAGCGGAACTGAGCTCATGAGCCTTTCAGTCGAAAATACGGTGAACTGAGCAGGTACAACCTCACATCAAGTAGTACATTTTGTACAACAAGAAATTAAGCCTAGAAGCCCTAAACCCAGTATAAACCTAGCCTAATGATGATTCCAAACACGGATTTCTCACCAGAATTGTACAGAAGATCAATTTTATATGTAGTGAAAAGTAACGCTTCCAACAGTAGAAGAGGATGGTGTATCCCTTATGGGTACTGAGGAGGTGAATGCAGCAGTCAATGGAAGTATTGGAAGGCTCCGGGCCCGGATGAGATTCCAAATCCAGTGTGGAGCGCCATGCAATCAATTGACCCAGCACTGCATATTGATACATTCAATGCGGCAATTGCTGGAGGACTGTTACAGACGGTAGCATTGGGTGAAAAATTGAAAAATTGAAAATTATTTCTTTAAATACTAAAGTTGATCTTCTGGAAGCTCGTTTATCGGATCTCTCAGCTTTTACAATGCCTTGACAACGATATAGCATACGAAATGAAATATCATAAAAATTAGCTTGCAGATCATGATAGACGAACCATAGAAAATTTCTTGGAACCGGAAGAAGATCGTATTAAAAGTCTAATAAAATTGATTTCTACTTAGGAATTAATTCACGTTATCAGTGCTAAGGTGAGCATTGTTCATTAATTTCTCCTTCATAAGAACCGTTAGGTACATAAATTTTTGTGAGAGAAAAAATTTAAAAAAGTACCGAAAGTCTTCACTTTTAAATATTAATATTCCAAACAGTGATTTTATCAGATCAAATTTGCGAAATAAGTATGGCGGAAATGGTCATTTTAAAGAGGACAAAATATTCCGCAGTTTCTGAGTACGAAAATCACAATACATAAGTTAATCAAAATCATTCAGTTACCTTGTTAACTGAAAGCAGTTCGAAAATAAAATTGGGGGGAAGGTGGAGGAAGTCAGAGGAAGAGGATATGTTAACATGGACCCTATACATGTAAAATTTAATCCTGAATACTTCTCATAATTATAAATTTTCATCTATTATGGATAGTTTTCGCTATAAAGACAAATAATCAAAATTTGATATATTTTTGGAGCACGTTTTCCAAATATGCACCTTAGGGGTTGCTTTAAATGTTTTTTTCGTAATAGGTCAAAATGTAGAGGAGTCTTGAAAAAACAACTTTTGTCTGAAAATTTTTTTTGTAAAATTCATAGGGAAGAAGATACACGCAATATTGAAAAAGGAGGGTGGTTCGTAGGAGGGGCTGGAAAAAATGGCACCCAAACCTCATTCGTTCTACATAGCTCTAGATTAGGAATCAGTCATCGAAATGCTTCTAACAGGCCGAACGCGCTATACTATAATACGTCGATATTTTTCCAAATTCCTAAAGTAGATCCTGGAGAATTGAAAGTACTACGATAAATTTTACCCTGCCAGCAACGAGGTTTGAACTACTCCCCTCTCACTTGGAAACCTGTGACCTAGAGGGAAATTTAGTGTACAATCGAACAAATCCGAAGGTTGCTTGAACTTATTCAGTCAAACTTTTCGCGCTGCCAGGCAAGGTCCACCAAAGAAGAGGAGAGCCGTTTACGGGTGGACCAACAATATTACCGAGTTGAGAAGAGAGGTTGTCAGCGCCGGGTACACCAGCTTAGTAGAGGTCGCAAAGGGGTGCGGACGATGGCATTTGAATACCAACTGGCTCGTTAAAGGCTGAAGAAGGCCATCGAAGACAGCAAGAGTGCTGCATGGCAAGAACTGTGTGCGATGACAGAGGACGACCTGTCTGGAAAGCCTTACAAGATAGTGCTGAAGAAGCAAGGGCCTCTCAGCAATGAGCCAAATGGAGCCGGATGTTGTGGGTCAAATCATTGATGGCTTGTTCCCACAGCAGCCACCACCAATCGTAACGCTACAAATGGTAAAAGAGGATGGTATGTCCCTCCTAGGTACAGAGGAAGTGGATGCAGCAGTCAATAAACTGCAGGGTAAGTATAGGAAGGCTCCCGGACCGAATGAGATTCCAAATCCAGTCTGGAGTGCCATACATTCAGTTGACCTAGCACTGCTTGTTAATACCGGTACACTCAATGCGGCAATTGCTGGGCCACTGTTCTCTGTGCGATGGAAGAAATCCAGGCTAGCGTTGATTGATAAGAAGGATGAACCACCTGGTCTACCATCCTCTTATCGTTCACTTTGTCTGCTGGAAAATTTTGGGAAATTCCTGGAAAGAGTGACAGCCAATCGACTGGAGAGCTATCTGAAGGAAAGAGATATAATCTCTAGTAGTCAGTATGGTTTTCAAACTGGACGCTGTACATCAGATGCTGGGATCCGGCTGAAGAGGATAGCTGAATCAGCGATGGCCATGTGTCAGTTTTGCGCAGCCGTCAGCCTCGACATAAGAAACACGTTCAATTTGATCCCATGGAAGAGGATATTGGAAGCTCTTGTGGACGCAGGAGTTCTCGCATACCTGCCCAGGATGATCAGCAGCTATCTCAGCTATCGTGAAATCCAAGCAGAGACGTCTGCTGGTACAGTAAAAAGCCCTCTTATTTGTGGGGTGCCGCTGGGCCTAATCCCGCTTTTATGGTGCGTCATATTTAACGGGAAATTTAAGGTGAAGCTGCCACCGGGGCTTAAGCTTATCCGCTATGCGGATGACACCCTGGTGGTATGCACTGCCAAAACAACCGTAGCGGTATAGAGCAGGGTAAACCGGCTCTAGAGATAGTGATGCGTTGGATCGACTCGGTTGGACTAGAACTTGCAGTAGGTAAGACGGAGTCCATTTTATTCACGACCTGTCGGAAGTTCAGTCTACCCACTTTTTGCCTGCAAGGCGTGGAAATAGCAACCAAGAAGCGAATGAAGCATCTGGGCGTCTGGTTTGACTCAACGTTGTGCTTCAGGCACCATTTCCTGATGACAGCGGAAAAAGTGGGCCGGGTAGTTGGATACCTAAGCCACCTGATGAGGTACCTAGGAGGACCGAGAGAAGCAAGAAGAAGCATCATGATGAGTACCGCCTTGTTGACCCTCCTATATGGTGCGCCAGTATGGGTCGAGTCCATTAAGGTACCGTACAGAAGAAGGAGATGGTAAAGATCCAACAAAGAGCTGTGCTGAGGTGTGTTAGTGCCCACCGCACTGCCTCGACGGAAGCTCTTTGTGTATTAGCAGGTTCACCACCAATCGAGCTCCTTGCTGAGGAGAGAGCGGTGGTGTTCAAAGCAAGAAAGATGACCAAGAAGCTCTGCGGGTCAAGCAGGAGGCTAACCGCTTTTTGCTTTTAAAATGGAAAGCGTGAATTTCCCAGAGAGAGCTGGGTACATGGACAACCCGTTTGCTAATTTAGCGACCTTGATGAGTGGATGGACCGACACCATGGCCAGCTAAACTTTCACCTAACGCAGGTGTTAAGTGGCCATGGCTGCTTCAACAAGTACCTTCACGAGAAGTTAAGGAAAGTTGAGCAGGCAACGTATTCGCACTGTAATCAAGGTCGGGATGGTGGACCACAACACACCTTATTTGAGTGTGAGGCGTGGAGTTGTGAGCGAGACAAGCTTAGTCAGCGCGATAGATAGTGAAAAAGATTAAAAATGATCTTTATTTATTTGGCTACGCCAGAACACTTTTTATTTTTGCTTTGTATACTGAATAGTGGATAGAAAAGAGGAGAGTCAGATAAATGGGTGGTTACTGCTTAATATCAGGTCCGTAGGAATATGATCAGTAACAAGATGTGATCTTCTGCAGATAAATTTCTTTTTTGTTGAATGAGGTGTCTCAAGGACGAGTCGGGTGATGACGATTATGAATAAGTTTACAGTTAAAATTGTTGAGAAATATAGTTGTGATACTATGCGGGTAGTAGATTCACGAGTCAAGTGCGACTATAAGTGTGTGGGTGTGGAAGTGTTCGATTTTTATACGAGTAGATCCAGTGAGTTGAGAAAGTTTCTCATAGCGTGGTATCAATCGGAGAACATACAGGATAAGCGTTGGGGATGATAGCAAATATCGAAGTGATGTAGAGGGCCTTAAAGAGGGGCAGCGATCGGAGAATAGAGAGGGTAACAGTCGCGAATAAGAAGTTGAAGGGATCGTCAAACTTTAAGAAATTACGCAGGCTTGGGTTAGGTACGTGAAAGGATTCCATCTTGTTTAATTATTGTCATTTGGGAGAAAGTCCGTCCAAAAATTTAATTATAAAAGAAAACTTTGATTTGAAATACTTAGTTTAAAAAATTGTCTCCCGGAAAAATATATTCGGGTAAAGGTCCGGGAACTGGTGAAAGATTTTGAGCATAATATACATTTCCAACTCAGCTCAAAAGTAAAATCTATTTCGTAATTTTTGTACTGCTATTGAGATTAATTCCTTTGCTAAGTAGAAAAACGAAGACGATTTTCCATCTTTCCGCAGAGATCCTTCCAGAAGGACACACTTTCAATCGTGCTTATAGGTATACACATTTTGAAAAAGAACGCGGTTCATAACATTTTTATGTACAGAGCGTATTGTGAAGGCACGGCGCTGTGGTGTTTGGTCGAACGGTGCGGCGCAGGGCCGCGACGCGACGCCTCGGTAAATTATCAATAAAGTTGAGATGGACTGATCGCGTGTCCCCCATTATACGAACGTGTATATATATACTGCGAATGCTACAGAACTGAACTGTGAAATTCGAATCATCTGACCCGAAAGTAGTCGTTTAGACCCCGGGTTGTATCCAGGTCACGTGTTGATTGTAATTTCTGGCTTACCCGGCCGAGTAGTATCATAAAGCCTATGATTATCGCCGTCCCTTATTTAACCGCAAATGCAGAAATTCGCTCTTTATTGTTTGTCGCGGGTATACGACGAATAAAGTCCGACGCGGTTCATTGTTTATTACGAATCAAGAATTCCGACGATTGTTTATCATCGATAGATGAAAATACTTTTCGTATTATGGGACTGCATTAATATCAACAGAGTAGCCCGTAAACGGTGTACGGGTCTTGAATCTTGTATCAATAAATGGTACTATAAATACACCCGCCTAAGCTATGGTGCACGTTCGAATATTCCCGACGCATATTCGACTGTACATCGATCAACTTACCTCTGGTATTTCAATATTCGATTGTCAAAACCCGGATGCGTGGATGTTGAATAGACTTCTCTTGTTTCTCAGCATCCGAAAAAGAGATGGTGATAATTTTTGATTCATTCAGCCGCAGTAACTTGTGAGAAGATTTTTATTCATGGCGACGTAAGCGTCCTCGACTCTTATCTACGAGCATTATAAAGTTGTGACTCTTATTATCAATATTTTTAGCACTGGTCAGATATAATCAACATCGGATAGTTACGTGCATCGATATAGAAATTATTGTGTCGATAAAATAATGTATTATGTTCAGATTGTGTACTTGCTTTAAAAATTATTTCCATCTTACATTCATCTATCCGGATTCTGTTCCCCATATTCAAAAAACAAAAATGAAATTTCTCTCTCTGGAAAGAAACGTAAGATCATGTGGATTTACCGGTATATATGTTTCGCTCTCATTATAGTGTCTCAGTTGGTATAAGTCTATATCCTACCTAGTGGTACTGGTATACAACTAAGACCTACTTTCTCGCGATTTTTTTCAAATTTCAAGCTTAGTGGAGCATGGTGTAAGTTTATACCCTCGTTTATTTAAGTTAGGCCTACTTTAGCCTGATGTATATCATAGCCTAGTGTAAATACACGCGTAATACTTTCGTGAAAAAAAAAAAAAAAAAAAAAAAAAAAAAGCCACACCAATTTTAGCGGATAAACATATCCATGTCAGAAATCCGGAGTAATTTTATACATACAATCTTGGAATTCAATACAAAGAAAAAACGATTTCTAAAGAAAAGGCTGCATTCATTAGAAATTGAAAGAAAAAAAGTGCAACAACAGTGGTAGATCCGCGTTTTCTTGTGTGGCCTCATTAAGCGCAACGGTTTGGGATAAGATTTTTTAAAGTTCCCTTCTTTTATCATTTGTGTTTTGAATTTCTTTCAAATCTCGTAAATAGTGAGCCATTCACTCCGACCTGTTCTCAATTTTTCAAGTCATCCCCCAGATGACGTCACATTCTGAAAAAGTAACGCCATTCAGACGTAACGCCTTTTTCTTCCTTTCTCTCGGATCTTCCGTTGGAATTTTTGAAAATTTCAAATAACTTCACGACCCTCGTATGCAGAGATTTGGGCAAAAAGTTTTCCTGATGAGCTCCTTTCCTAATTGCGTTTTAGCGCAGAATTCGCTATTATTTTCATTACAAACTTGTATCTCCGTGCTTAAACCATATACTAGGCTCTGAATGTTGGATTCTCTCCATAAGCGAGGCCCAGCGATGGATTTTAGGCTAAAACCCATCAACTTGAGACTCTCTTTTCAACTCAAGCCTGGTTTATTAATTGTCAAGGAAATGTACAATTTGACGGAGGGCTTGACGTCATTATTTTTCTTCGACTTCACTTACATGTATCACAAATATTGTGTTCCTGTCATGAGAGTATGAGAAAGTCTACGCACGTTGTTCAACTTCACATCTTTATGAGCATTAGATACTATTCAAAATCAAAATTCAGTGATTTAAAAAATAGTTTAAACCAGCATCTTGCGTGAGGTTTTCAATCACGGGTGACTTCTTCCAACGTAAACCGTAAAAAAGTTAGAACTTCATGAAAATAAGTTCTCACACGAGAGTGATCTTTAAAAACTACTCACAATGAGAGAATTGTTGAGCGAATTGTCATCAAAATAGTGATCTACCGGAATTAATTGTTTTTTTCTTTTCAGATTTCAAAAATTTTCATCAAGTTGACTTCTCCGCGATTTCATTGACATCTACGGAAAAAATTGGAGCATCGTTAGCGCACCTAAAATCTATTGCAAGTGATACCTAAAGCGCAAGGCGTACGCATCGTAAAAACTATGTTATAGAGGGGTTTTGAATTTCATTGTTTTCAAATTACATCTGTTTAATTCTCAAATTATTCATGAGCACGATACGTTGTGTGATTGTGGGCACGACAAGAAAATTCCAGAAAGCAAAAGGCAGATGGACATGACAAGAGTTGGAGGAGAAAGTGGTGAGTGAAAACGCGTTTTCATATGAATCATTGAACATTCATAAACCGATTTGAACACTGTGGTAAGACATCATCCGCCCTGTTTTATTTTTCGAATCAAAGGGTGTCCTTAATGGATATTAAATGAATATAAATATGCGCGCTGTATACAAGTGGCTTTATATTTTATTATAAGCGCTGACATACTTATTTGAATTCGCGTATTCATTTTTTTTTTTTTACCGTGGGGTTGTTTTTTACTCGTTCGATACGTTCAGATTTACTGGTGCACGTGCACTAGCTATCCTAAATGTATAAAACAGTATGTAATGCATCAAAAGAGAAATATGTTCGCGCAAAATTAAATACCGTACAATGACTAGAGAGCGTATAAATGGATGCGGATGTGATTTGTTTAAAATATGCATTGATTAACGTTATAAGTTCTTTCTACCAACTCGGGCTTGCCGTATTCGATGAAACAGGAAAGTTGAATTCAATAATGCGCTAGTTTAAATATACCTGCCCGATCTAAAATTACCTCAATTTTTATTTTATCTCAAATTTTTTTTTCGGATGGGGCGGAGATATTTCACCATCCTCGTGGAATTTCGAAATTAATCCAGTAGCACGATTTTACACTTGTATATAATTTTCTTGAATTTCGAAGAACGAAAACAAAAGAAACGACGACAATAATAAAAATTATTTTTTGTAAAGTTGGGGCGCCTGATACGAGAACAACCTGACGTCATCGAGTGCGAATGATCAGCTTGCAGCATATTGCGCCGATGATTTTCTGGCTTCGCTTTTGGGGTGCGCTAGACAATATGTTGCCGGAGCTAACCCTTATATTGCCTGTTTGTCAAACTATTCCGAGGGTAAAATTGCAGTATCTCGCGGTTATTTTATTGAAACTTATATGTCAGCTCGACTCGGCTAAACTACTTCTCTTATACAAAAAGTATCAGAATCTGCAGCAAATTGCGTACGGCGTGTATAAGTCGAAAAGAAACATTACGATATTATAAAGCGAGCTATATCATATTACAAAATATTTTTCTGCCTAACCTAGACTCTCGCAGAACAAGTAGAAAATTCCACGTAAAAGCTGCAGAATACACCGACGTTTTATGTTTTTCTATCTTATTTATTTTTTCATTCCTTATTTCGTCTCTTTATGTAGGTACATAATATACGTATTATATAATATATATATCCTCTCACGTACGAGGATATTACATCAAGGTATGAAAAAGAGTGCAGAGTCGCTACTTTTGCAGCGATACTATACATGCTTGTATGTTTTCGCATTTCACAGTTTGAAATCGGTTGTAGCGGAAGGAAATGAAGCCTTCAGATAACTTTCTCAAATATTTAAACGGGTGGCGGTGGTCTCTCGTGCACGCTGATGACGAATAAAACATTTTTCGAATGTTTTCTAACCAAATAAAAATCTGGTACTCATCATACAGTACTATTTCAGGGCGAAAAGTGTGTCGCTTGTGTCGCATTTGCAAACGCCGCCCATCCTCCATGATATTGCGTATGCATTTAATTTTGTTTCCTTCAACACCGTAATCGACCTTTTCGGGTATAACTTCAGTGAAGAAGAATCTCTTCGGCGAACCCCCTCTTCTACTCGGCAACCGCCAAACTGCAGTGCCCGCCAGACACGCAAAAAGCATAAGAACACACACAAAAACAACACCACCACATTATACAATATAGAGTAGATCGCTGTTGGAGTTCCTTCATCTCCTTCTATCTTCAGGAATGATCTTCCTTGTTCTCTTCCTGCAAATCTGGTTGTTGTTGGTACACAGGTGTCGAGTAGGCTGTAGCTTGGTTTTCCTTTTCCCTTTCCATTCCCGGTCCATCTTCCTCTTCATGACGGTGACCGCAAATGCAGACACCTGGTCCCATGTTTCTTCGGAACGATGGTGGACACCAGACTACTGGGCTCAAGCGCTTCATCTACCCCGATCTCTTGAAGAGACCGACTAAGCTGGTCCCGTTCACACTTCCACGCCTCACACTCAAATAGGGGGTGCTGTGTCCGTCATCTCGCCCTTGGTTACAGTGCGAACAATTTGCCTGCTCAACTTTCCTTAACTTCTCGTGAAGGTACTTGTTGAAGCAGCCATGGCCGCTTGACACCTGCGTCAGGTGAAAGTTCAGCTGACCATGGTGTCGGTCCATCCACTCATCAAGGTCGCGTACTAGCACACGGGTTGTCCATGTATCCAACTTACTCAGGGCAATTCTTGGTTTCCATTTTAGAAGCAAGGAGCACCTGGCCTCTTGCTTTACCCGTAAAGCCTCTTGGTTGGTTGTCGTCGTCTTCTCTGCTTTGAACACCACTGTTCTCTCCTCAGCAAGGAGCTCGATCGGTAGTCAACGTGTTCTGGCAGTTGTGCCGAAAGCATTGCTTGTGCATTTTATTTTATTTTTTTGTTCGTACCATATTTAGGTACTTTTAAATCTCTATACGATTCGCAATCAATCAAATACTTTATCTTCGTTGGATCTTTACCATCTCCCTCTTCTGTATGGTACCTTAATGGAGTCGGCCCATACTGGCGCACCATATAGGAGGATCGACAAGGCAGTGCTCATCATGATCCTTCTTTTTGCTTCTCCAAGTCCTTCTTGGTACCTCATCTCGTGGCTTAGGTATCCAACTACCCGGCCTACTTTTTCCGCCGCCATCAGGAAATGGTACCTGAAGCACAGCGTTGAATCAAACCAGACGCCCAGATGCTTCATTCGCTTCTTGGTTGCTATTTCCACGCCTTGCAGGTAAAAAGTGGGTAGACTGAACTTCCGACGGTTCGTAAATAAAATGGACTCCATCTAACATTTACCTACTGCAAGTTTTAGTCCAACCGACTCGATCCAGCGCATAACTATCTCTAGAGCCCGGTTTACCCTGCTCTCCACTGCTACAGTTGTTTCGGCAGTGCATGCTACCTGGGTGTCATCTGCATAGCAGATAAGCTTAACCCCCGGTGGCAACTTCACCTTAAATTTCCCGTTAAGAGCGACGCACCACAGAAGCGGCCCCCGGACCGACTCCTGTAGCGCCCCCCATGTAACAGGGCTCTTTAATGTACCAGTAGAAGTCTCTGCTTGGATTTCACGACAGCTAAGATAACTGCTAATCATCCTGGGCAGGTATGCGGGCACTACTGCATCCACAAGAGTTTCCAATACCCTCTTTTATGGAACCAAATTGAACGCATTTCTTATGTCAAGACTGATAGCTGCGCAAAACTGACGCGTAGCAATCGCTTACTCGGCTATCCTCTTCAGCCGGGGATGTACAGCGTCCAGTTTGGAAACCACACTGACTACTAGAGATTATATCTCTTTCCGTCAGATAGCTCTCCAGTCTATTGGCTCTCATTCTTTCCATGAATTTCCCAACATTGTCCAGCAGACAAGGGGAAGGATAAGAGGATGGTAGACCAAGTCGTTCATCAGGATAGTGGTTCGATCAATGTAAATCTATTCTGTACAACTCGTTTTGCCAGTCTGCAATCCACCGATTCGTGATTTAGAAATAGATGTACTGGGTGACTTCGGTTGGGGGTGAATGCGCGGTAGCTTCATGGCTGCTATCACTGATTTCTCTATGGCTAGAATTTAAATGGAGGATACGGAATAGGAGACGCTTAAAAGTGAGAGGGTATAACTGGATTAGTGAAGAAAACTATAAAAATTGCAGTTAAAGCTGTCAAGGCATGTGATGATCGAGGTGAAAGAGCTAAGAGATTCATTCTTTAGGCTTTGGAAGATGGCTTGGATTTTTGTTGTTGAAATTGAGACGAAATTGATGTAACGGTGAGAGAAATATTTTTTCTTAATTAAATACGCAAAACCAACGCGATTATTGAATTTGAACCGTCCGTAATAAGAAAAGGGTGACGTTGCAGGAACTGGGAGCAGTCATCCCGTGGTGCAAAATACCGTCACAGCTACAAACAGGGGAGACTTGTGACATCAATCACCCATATTTAAAAAGGACAGTGATCCCTCTTTGTGACCCAACTGTGACGCAAATGTGCGCCGTCACAATCCATTTTGCACCACGGGCAGTCGAAGTATGATAAGCATACCTGATTTACTTAAGACGAACTTACCTGTAATAGTCGAATTTGCAGTACAATCTTCTGTCTCTCGCGAAACATTTTTGTGTCAGAGGAATTTCACAAATGGAACATTGTAGGCATGATTCGTGATAAAATTCGTCGTTTATTTGCATTTTGTAACGATCGATTATCAATTTAGAACAGGCGCCACACTGAGATGGTATTTGTTGCCCAGGATTCATAATTTCTGTAACAAGAAATTCATTTTTATCTATTTAAAATGGTTGGAATCCTTCGGTACCTAAGTTGTTATTAGTAGCTATTTCGTAAAGTGGAGTGACTATCCTCTTTGGTAACTTTTTACTTATGTCTCAAGGATTTATCAATTTTCCACTCAATAATATTTCAAAAATATTTCTTGTGAAAAATAGACGCGACTGAACTTACATGCATCGTTCTTCACCTATGGTGCTTATTATCAAATGATGATCTTCTAAAATTAATTATTTGTAGAGAGATGGCTCTATTTTCCAGTCTTGATAAGACGAAAAGCAACAATTCGAAGTTTCTATACATCACGTATCGTATCATCTTTATAGGAATGAACTGAATGTGCAAGATAAAAAGTGCGTAAAGAACTGAGTCATCGGTTTAAAGTAATAATCGTCGAATACACGTCAGAGCCGCTTTTATCTGTTTCAAGATTGATCATATTTTCATCTGACGACCTATAAAATCTTTCTTCTCTTATCGTTGTTTTCTCTACCCAAAACCACAGTCTTGATGACCAGTATCAAGAGAGTCGGAGAATAGAGCAGTACGATTGCGCTACACTTCTTGACATCATTTTTATGCTGGTCAACTTTGATATTTGAGCAACTGGCGAGTTTCTGTGTACTATAGGGCAACCAAAACAGGGGACGAAGTAGACAACACCAAACCTTTGAGGAAGTGCAACCTGAGATCAGGAAAATTTCTCCTCAACCTCGAAATCAACGATCAATATACCAAATTATACACCTTGCAAGTTTTGTTTTATCAATCAAACGAATACGTTCTTCCAAGTTACGGTTATCCATAATAGCGAAAAAAGAATACTCAAAAGGGAGACCTTCACTTCCTCCGGCGCTATTTCCAGGCTCGGCGCTAGGGTTCCGGTGAGCTTGTCGCGTTCCAGCAGCTGCGTCGAGGCTGGAAACGTCTCTGTAAGCAGCAGCTGGATGCTGTCTGCTTTGGTGAGACAGTGCTGGCCAGATGCGCTAGTCACGAGTGGGAATGGCTTGCGCGAGTAAAAATACGAAATCCGCGGAAAAATTAGACGTCGAGCGCTTTCGTTTAATAAACCATACTCGGGACAGAAGTGGAAGCAACTGACAAGACGGAGGTGAGAGGCAGAATATTAAGATTTGCCAAACGAGAAGTCGCGAAGCGGCGTAAATCATAAACAAGTTCGATCAAGCCATCTTCCGGAATGTACGAGCTTAGTACAGTAATACCATCCGTGTTGAGGTGACGAATTATCGCTATGTGTCCGAGGGCAATACGTTTGCGGTAGGAATTCTTCTTATGGAGGAGCCTTTCCGATCCCTCACGGAAACTGTGGCCGCTGTTGATTAAATGATCAGCAAAGGCGAATTCCCCCAAGTGTCCCTGATTCCAAGACTTCAAGTGTTCAGCTACTCTCACCTTCATCTGGCGGCTGGTCTCACTAATATAAAAGCCTCTACAATCCCTGTATTCTACCCTATAAACACCGCTCCTCTTATCAACGGCTATAGGGTCCTCCAGCCTCATAAACAGCCCTTCAACATGATGGGGTTGTAAAAAGCTGGTCTGGAACCGAACGGGCGGAGGGCCCGACCTAAATGGACGGAGAACTTTCCCAGGAAAGGGAGACTGATCCAACGCATACGACGATCAAGGACTGTGTCTCGGGGGAGGGAGGTGGTGGAATCGAGAATACTCCTAGTAAGTTTCCTCTGAACCATCACATCAACGTCGACATTGACCCCATTCACTCTGGCCAGGTGTTTTATTGTCAATAGTTCTTTTTTGAAGGCAGCCTGACTCGAGGGAATACAAGTCGGTCTGCGAAGCTAGGCTATTAAAAGCAACCATCTTATGCGCAACAGGACAGGATGACGCTCCATGGACTAAAACCGACTGTCCTTCGGTACCGATGTCGAGCTTTCGCGCGGTTTCTGAAATCAGTTACTCCTAGTGTTTTGGTGCGAGAAGCGTATGCTCCTACAAGAAATGATCATGTAGCCATGTGTAACTCCGTTCGGTCCCGTGGTGCGATAATTCGTTGCGTCTGCCCCTTTATTCGCGAGATAGCCGGGATGCGATAATAAATTTCGTGATTGTGTTAGTGAATCTGTGTGGTGCAGTACCCACTTAGAGGAATAGCCTAAGTGCGACAGTATTCAACTTCACATCGAACGAGACTCCGCCCTAACCCCCAGTCACCCAAAGGTAGAGAAGTTCTTTCAACCACCGCTAAATCTACCGGAAAGGCAGTTCGAATCCGGTGACATGGCCGACGGTCGAGTATAAACCAGTGCCGCTCCCGCAGGGAGCGTAGCCCACAAGGGAGGTAATGCGATCCCTAGAAGCGTGAAGATTGAGGGTTATGGGATATCTCCTCGAATCCGAGCTACCTTCTGGTCAGACAATTTTCATCGTTTGCGGTTCCACCCACCATCGAAATCGAAGACTACATCAGAGCTCTTTGGAAGCCACACCTGATCGTCGTCGTGGAGGTCCATCACCTAAATGTCTAGGAATATGAAATAACGGTATCGTACACTTATATGTATCATTCTTCGTGGTCGTATAGATTACATTTTTCGTCGTACCTTTCAACATCTTGATTTCATCAGTTATTTGCAGAGGAGTTATTTCTAGGCAGACCTTCGACGTCAGATGAGGGCTTCGGCCGTGAGTTCCTTTTCGATAGGTGGTAAATTTCTTCCCCTGAAAGGCGTGTATCATGCGTCTCCGTCGTCTCCCCTCCCTCTTAGTATTCGTATATCGGGTGGGTGTTTTTGCTCTGTCAGCTTGGTAACTACCAGTGGATCATGTAGGGTGAAGAGCCTATTATTGGCGCGGTCTCATCTACAATAGTTTTGTTCTTTCGGCTACCTAAATTTGATTATTATTTGATTGCTCTTGCCTGCTTACGTAGTTGGTCTCCTGGCCTGATCAGTCAGCTCTCGAGGTAGTCCGAAACGCCCTTTTGGTCACCGTTGGTGTAGATGAGAAAGCCGATCTATCCTAACGAAGAGTTTGGTTTTCCATTCAGTTATTTCTATCATTTTTTGATACTTGTGTAAGCCAAATTTCTCAGAATCGACGACAGTATGCGTTTTCCTATGTGAGAAGTTCACTCCCTCCGTTTAAGAGTCCCATTAGGTTCTACCGCCATCTGAGCTAGCTGGTGTGAGAGTGACCGCTGAGAGGGATCCAGCTCTTTCATTGGTAGGTGTGACCCTTTATCTCCTTCCCCCCCCCGACCTATCCGAGCTACGTATAGTTTATTCGTACTTTCGAATAGAGTCAACCTCTTTTGATCAGTTTTGTCTAAATTTCTCCTACCGAATGAGAATGATGGGTTACGCCTCTTTGGCTGGTCCGGCTCTCGCAGATTGACGATAATTTCAAATCCCTGGTCGTTATGTGGGTAGTTTGACCGTCTACATCACAACGTCTGAATTTGAACTTTACCTCTTTTCCTCGAATCAGATGTTACTTAATCATATTTACTATTGGTACAGGTACGTTGTTGACGTTCTATGCACGTGGATTGGTCCTCCAGATCTCCTTGGTAAGATTCTGAGGTATCTCAATTTCTAGTACCTCCCATAAAATTTACTTTGGAAATAGGGGGATCTTCCATTAACTTTTTGAATTTATCGATCTCTGTAAGAGACGGTATCCATGAGTTTGGAATATACAGGAAAGATACTACGTAGTGAGGAACGTTGGCCTTGACAAGAAGCTCACCCATACGCTGGATGGTGGCAGCCTTAGGAATATTCGGGAATAGACCAACAACACCGAACGAACAGATGGTCGTGCACGGGGGAAGACTTACACCCTTCAAAACATCAGTTTAGGAACCTGAGTTCGAGACCGAATAAGGAGATTTGAATACAATGCGATGTTCAAACCAACGGTCCAGGAATTTACCGAGGAGGTAAATAGGAGAGGAAATGAATGAGTTCAGGGGTCGCATCGGGGTATTATTCTTATGCACTTCAGGCAACCCGTAAAGGAGGGGTGTGTGGGGTTAAGAACACAGAGGGTTTTTTTCACAGCTGGAATTTTGATAATAGCCTCACACTTGTTGATGACACTCCTAACTTCTTTAACATGCTTAGGGAAACTGAAGTTCTCACTCTCTTTAGCCTCACATTGCTGGAGCACATCGTGTACCTTCGAAGCATAAGCGGATTTCTCCATCACCACAACAGCATTGCCCTTGTCAATCTTCCTCTTTAAACCTTGGATCACTCCTCCCAATTCGTTACTCATACGAGGTAAAGGGTTATTGCGGACTTCATCGGCACAGACTTTTTGAGTATTAAAACCAGGGCCAATTTTCACAGCGAGATCCGCAACAACATTTGCCAAAGTTTCATCCTTCTTGAGGGGAGGCGGACTAAATTTCAAACCTTTCTCAAGGAGGGCTGTTTCATCGCTATTAAATACTACCTAACTCTTATTTCTGAGGGGGGGTGGAATTTCTGAATGGCAACACCGTCACTATCCCCGTCCTTAGCAACATCAACATTTTCATTCATTAAGGAGGATTTAACTTCCTATAATATTTTTTGCTCAATAAAGACAAGACCACGGTGCTAGAAAGGTCTGGTGTTGTCTACTCTGTCCCCTGTTCCGGTTGCCCTAGACCGAGTACATAATGTTGGAGAAACTCGCTAGTTGCTTAAATGTCGAGTTGACCAGCATAAAAACGATGTCAAGAAGTGTAGCGATCGTATTGCTTTAACCTCTCACTCTCTTGATACTGGTCATCAATTCGACTTCAACAAGCCTGTGGTTTTGGGTAGAAAAAACGACGATAAGAAAAGAAAGATTTCACAGGTTATCAATATTATTAAAGATGAAAATATGATCAATTTTAAAACGGACACGTGCAGCTCATCTAACATGTATTCGACGATTATTACTTCAAACCGATGACTTAGTTTCATCTCTCGACTCGTTTTTTCTTCACGCACTTTCTATCTCGTACATTCAGTTGGTTCCTATAAAGATGATACGTGATGTATCGAAACGTCGAATTTTTGCTTTTCGTTTCATCAACTAGAACCATCTCTCTATATGTAACTAATTTTATAAAAATTTTTTCCTCGAGTAAATTCCATGAAATGATGATCTTCTTTTCGTGTAGATACTCGTAGCTACTATCATTCCTACCAGCGAGATTTTAATTTGAAAATAGAGAAAAACCCATTCAAACTAACACTTTTAAAAATACGACTATAGGTACTTATTTCTTCTTGGTGTAGGGTTGAAATGTCACACGGTATAAAATTGAAGGCCATCGGGTTTATTTTGAACTCGCGCGTCGGTTTAATATTACCCTCGAGAAAAATTTGTCACCCCGGAACTCATCATGACCTTTGATGATAAGTTGAGCGATGTGGCGGTGATAAATCTTTCATGAAAAGATTTTAACGTTTTACGATTACGAGTAGCCTGCTGTGTTACTAACTACAACTATGCATTTACAAAGTTTCGTTATCATTATTTACATTTGAACCACGAATATACCGTAGGTGTAAGTGAGATTCCGCGTTTAGAAGTCGTTGTCTCGTTCTATTTATGACTAAAATATATTTGTCGATTTTTAAAATATTCGAAAAGAATAATGTTTATAGATGAGGAAAAATCTTGTGACTTCGTCTTCAGCAGTGATGAAGGAATTGAAAAGGATTTGGAGTATTCGTTCAGCTCACAATGTCCAAGATTCATTATTTGTAAATACGTGCCCTGGTCCTATATGTGAAACATTGATTGATTCGGTTTTAGGAGTTCATGCTATTGCAGGTCAAGTAATTCTTTTTTTTATTCCACTAATATCATACCTAGTCTTGCAATTTACTTGATATACTTTCATTGATTTAGATTTCTCCTTTAATTTGAGCAATGGAAGCAAGACTTAGGAAACTTTTATTTTATTTTTGTTGACCGTTTGATAATACAGTATACGGTAGTACAGTCAAATGCGACATCGTATTTACTCATTTAGCCTGTCAACAAAACTTTTCTTCAAATTCCATTATCTCTGTATCCTAAATCTCAACAACAAAGCTGTTTTTTCTTGAGAAACGCCCTTTATATGGAATTTTTCACATCAAGAGGATCTTGGGACTCGAAGAAATTTTAGTTATATGAGCTAGAAGTACTTGGAGAAGTTCGAATTCTGGTCAACCCGTATATGGGTGGAATTTGGCTACAAATATAAGAAGAGGTGGACTTGAAAAATTTTGAACCTAAACTCTTTACGGAGGAGACACTTGGAAAAATGTCGTTAACCGATTAAATTAGTTTTGTGAAAACGGACGCGGCCGAAGCATACTGCGATTTTGACGGTGTAACGTTAGCAGGGAAAGAAAACACAAGAACGTAACGAATAAAAAAGAAGTCAAGGCTGCCGTGCTCGCAGTATTAATACGTTGGATGGACTCTTAAGCAAAAAGAAGTCGAGGCTGCTCATGATGGAGTTTTAATGAGTCCATCCATATTATTAGGTTTATCGTTCAGCCGTCAGCCAGTCAAGCGGATTTTGCAGGATTGCGGTCCAACCGTGAGTCAGTCATAAGCCAATTTTTATAGTTTAAATCAATACATCCAATTTCAAAAGTTAAGAACTTCTACTCAGAACAGAACTACGAGTATACCGGTATAGCTTTAAAACTACAAGGTCATTAACTCGACGGTATGACATAGTGCGAAAATAGATGAAAGATGAGAAGGGAGAGATTAATGGGGAGGGAAATTAGTGCGGACAGTCAGGTTTGTTTAGATGTTGGTAGTGTAGGCAAAGTCGAGCAATATTGGTGGAAAAAAAATACTTTGCTGAAGCAAACGTTTCTTAGTTGAAAATGTTCTAGGATGCGGTCCTGAAAAACATACTAAAAATCCCACGTTTTCCCCGTGGAACTTCTTTTTTTATGAGGGTTCGACCCCCCCCCCCAATTCGTTTTTCGCCTATATCGTGCGAGATTGAAATTTTATTTAAAAATGTTTCGTTAAATTTCCTACTAAATGACGTATTCAATTTTCAGCCTATACCAATTAGTGTCTTTGCAAAGGCCGTTCAAGAGAATCCCAAAATCAGTTTTTCCATATATCTCACAAAATTGAAATTTTATTTGAAAATGTTTTAAACAAAAGTTGTTTCTTGTTAAATTTAATATAAAATGAATTATTCCGCCTTCAGGAAGTTCTTTTTTTATAGGGGTTCAAACCCCTCAAGATTTACTCTTTTGCTTATATCTTTTGTAATTAAAATTTTATTTAAAAATATTTCAAACAAAAGTTGTTCCTCGTTAAATTTCCTACCAAATGACGTATTCAACTTTCAGCCTAGGTCAATTAATACCCCGGCAAAGCCTGCAAAGGCCGTTCGAAAAAGGATCAAAATCAGTTTTTCCATATATCTCCCAAAATTGAGATTTTATGAAAAAATGTTTCAAATAAAAGTTATTCCTCTTTGAATTTCCTATCAAGTGAGCTATTCAGCTTTCAGGATAGAGCAACTAGTCTGCAAAAACGGGCTTTCAATGTTAAAAATATGAGGATGTGCTATATTTTTCTTATGTTCAGATAGTTTTGGTGCTAATTTACGGAAGTCTTGCATCATTACAGATTGTAAAGACTATTTTTTTACCAGCGATATAAATATTGAAAAGATGGAAATTGAATAAATATTTTTCTCATATATTCATGTCTCACATGGTAACCAGATAATTATATTGAAATAAAAACAATTGAAGTCGCATCGTATCAAAGACTCTACGGTAGATGCAATATTCTCTGATTTACGGTAAAACAAGAGACAGGCCATTGAACAAATGTCAGTTTCAAGCTTTCGCGAAAAATGTCCGCCGAAAAGTAGACTTGGCCTCTCCACCTCCCACTGAAGACGCTGCACGGTTTCATTTATACAGAGTGTACCACCAAGTACAATTGTGGCTTGGTCATGAAAAAGATCCATTAGAATGGAGATGGAAGCGAATCGATGAGATATTGGAGCCTATAACAAGGAACACAGCCCCAGCGTCGCGCCAGACCACCTCCTACAACTTATTTCGAGTGGATGCGCCAAAGGATGTAGAAATGCGTGTAGCTGCCGAAAAGTAGGTGAACAAAAAACGACGGCTTCCTTAACGAAGTTAAACGAGGAACGCAGGGAACCTATTTTATGATTCAAATGGGATTTGGTTTTGAAAATTCAATGAAGCCTAGACCTAGATAAAGCTAGTCTAAAGAAGGCCTATACCTACTATAAGCCTAGTACATGTAATAGTTTGAAAGTCTAAATTTTTCCAAGTACCCCTCCTATCATATATAGCTCGAGAGTCGGAATTTTTCCAAGTTTTTTGCTGGACGGCGCACGGCAAATTTCTCAAAAAGCCCCCCATAAAACAGGTTCCCTGTTAATAAAAACGTGTATTTTAGTCATTCCGACCTCGATGATGAAGAGGTATACTGTTCGAAACGTCGGTAGTTTTTCCATCAATAGAAGAGCCAGATTCACCTCTCTTATTCTTTTCTTGTAGTGTTTAACCGTCTACTTTATACTTCTCAAATATCATAGTATCATGCCTCAACCATAAGTGGTCTATTGCTTAAATTTTTGTTAAAAACAGTTGTTTTTTTTCTTCCTAGGATCAAAATGTTCACCAATGGGTCTTGGGCAGACTTGCCTCAATGCTGGTGGAGTATTACAGGTAGTAGACAACATTAACGACGACTTGCAGGATGTATTATGTGAGGACGAGGAAACTGACCATGAGTCCAGTACTGATGACAATTCCTCAGTAATCACAGGCGAAGAGTATGACGAGAGCGGATAATATCAAGTAAGTCGGTAGGCTCACGTACACTGCTCATACTAGGAAGCGTAGAAAACCTAGAGGCAGGGCATAGACGGATGGAGGAACTCAAATCATGCTCGAGAAACGACCTTCTCCTGGGGCTATGTTATAAAATTATGTGTATAAATCACATGAAATGAACTAGCCTCATGGAGTAAGATTCATTTGAGGAACCTAGAAGAAAAATGCACCTAACACAGTTTTTTTCATATACTAGTTACTCTATACTGAAAGCTGAATAGCTCATTTGATTTATTTTCTATGGATAACGGGACACGATAACTTAAGGAATATGACAACGTGTACTTTGCCACAAAGCAGTTACTACGTTCTCTTTCCCTCGCTCTCTTATGATCTCAAATCCTATGACTGCTCTCTCATCCTCCCCCTGGCATTATTTCTTGTTCTCCTTATCCTCCAATAAGTACTGATCTATTAGAAAAGCTTCAATTCCTTGCGGTCATCTTTAAATCGCCCTTCCAGACGCGAAGAAGTCATCCTAACCCGACTAAGAACGGACCATTGTAAACATACGCGTTACTGTTAATATAGACAAAATTTTTCAAATTCTCTACTCAATGCGATGAACTAATTACACATTGTCTTAAGTTATTGCCCACTTTATCTGCTTTCAAGTTAATAATTATTGATCAAATCCTTATGAACAGGTTTGAAACTACTGTTTTGCAGAGATCATATAATTATCATTGGTGACGAGCAAGAATAACCTTAAAAGTGATGGAGCTCTTCCTCGAAACACAGTCATTCATGCATAAACTCTCTCCGATGAGAATTTTTATCGAAGGAGCTGAGACGTTCTTATCAGTTTGATGACCTATAGAGATGTATTCACGAGAAACAACCCCCGCAATGGACGGTGTGCGGAAACTGCTCATGAATTGCGGTCCAAATGATTTGATTTTTACCACAAATTGCAGACAGATAGAAAATTGAGAAAGATGACAATGCAGCACACATCCATAGATACGGGTAGGCATTCCTTCAGAAAAAAAAAAAAAAAACAAAAAAAACATGAACTTTCTTTTATCAGCTTAGTGTTAATGACCTACATAGTATAAATGTATTAGAAATCTGGCAGCAATATGATAACCAATTAGAAATGTACTCCATACCTATCATACATTATACTCAATTGATGATTGTATATTATAAACGACTAACTGACGCTATTTTCCGGTATAGCCTATAATAAGCAAGTTTTTCAAGCCTACACTGAAAATAAGCTCACTTACTTTTCATTTCACCGCGAATAGTGGAATTATTTAGGTATATAAAACTATTCCTTTACGAATAGGCCTGGAAGTATACGTGGTCTTCTGCGTCTTATTGAACTATAAGTTACCTAGCACGTGCAGTCTATCTTAATCACAGATCGTACCGTAAATTGATGTAGAAATTGATTAAAGTTCAAAAAACGAGAAAAGACCACGCCGTAACTCTCATTATTTCTGCATTAGATTGTAATAGAATAATGCGGTCTTATTTCGATGGCACAGCGAATACATTTGGCCTATATGATAACTTGTCCGTAAGGACAAAACCATCGAGATATAGAACTTCGCGATCGCTCGATTGAACAAAAGTCTTAAAGTTATTCTCAATCGCAAATATGAGACACTAATATCGCGTGAAAAAAGCTCCAACTGACATCTCTGGGTACCTATATTGAAACATTTGAATAATAATAGCCGCGAAATAGAGGACGGGCAAATTTTAGAAGAGTTCGTGACTCCGCCCACCCGCGAAATGATTCAACTCAGACCGTCAGAACAGACAGACCGTGACTGCGACGCGGAATGGTAGCGCTTGCTCTTTTCGTAAGATGAAACCGTGAATTAATGTAAAATACTTTGCCTCCGTCATACTGCATGGAGTTACCTATCTGTTCGAATTGTATTGCTCAAAATCTATATATTTAAGATCACGAAAATTAAATATTTTATTTGGAAATAAGAATTCATTTTTGATTGAGGAATACCGTAAATAAAATTAGGTAAAATCTCATAATATTTGTATTAAAATTCATTTGAAAGTTTTCACCAGAGAAATGGGAGACTGACGCAAGTTTTATGCGTGAAATATTCGTGCGAAACGAGTTGGAGAATTTTTTAATCGATGCTCGTCGGTTTGTAAAGTGTAGGTCCTACATAATTATGTAACACGAGTTAAAACACGCATGTAAATTCTACAACGAATTGAGAAATTATTTGTTATTTACTTGTTCTTGAGGGTGAAATCCTACGAAACAAAGCGCAAACGTCTCATTGATTTTTTCAATTTTCTAATTTTTATTTTTACGCGAGCTTTAAAGATACACCGAGGATCCTTAGCTGAAGTAAAGTTATAATTAATAACATCTTAAATTCATGGACATCTCGAGGTTAAGGAACAGTAATGTATGTTTGTGGTATTTTTTTCCTCGATAGAAATGTAAAAGAGGGTGCTGAAATCTAGATATATTGGAGAGAATTCTAAATACAATTTTAGAATTTTTTTTTCAGTGCTTCGGGACGTTTGTGTATAGACGAGCGGAGCGGTATGAGTTGCGGACAGATATCTTGGCCGTGAGGACAGGACAGGAACCTTAGGGTTTGGGAATTGATAAGATAAGAATATGCGTGGCCGGCCAATTCGTAACGAAATAAAGATACCTACCACTTTGTGTTTGGAGTTCCTAATAGTGGATGACCAAAATATGGGAGCTTTTTTGATGTGAAGGAGTTTGTTGGGTGTGTGATTTTTTCGGAATGTTTTTCATAATTGGGGAACGTGTGAGCAGAACTGGTGAGCGGGTGTTGACAGTTATTCTGCCGTACAAAGTTGAATTGATGTACATCCAAATCGACGATCAGGCAAACTGTATCTTTCGGACGGTTGGTGTGAAGCGTGATAACACACTACTGTTACTTCATTGCTGGAAATAACAAGAGAAAAATTCAGATCTAGGAAACTGGAGCTCACGACCTAAAATCGCCAATATTGGAAGGGAGGGACGGACGCTTGTGTGGGAAAACAAGTAAAAATTGTCTTGGTATAACGCATATTTACATCTCAGCCGTATTAATCTTATTTCAAGAAAATGGAACTTCTTTCCGATCGTCGATTTGGATATACGTCAATCCAACTTTGTACAGCAGTATTCTCGTCAAGAATGTAGCGTATTCGATGGTTCGATCGACAACGTCATAGTTGAAAATCATTGTTGCCAGAGACCCGTGTGGATGCAGGGTTGACAAGCCAAAGCCGATGAACGGCTTAGCTGCAGCACTGGCCACGTTTTTTCGGCTCATTAAGCTCTACCATAGCCAAGCACATTTTAGGCAAAAAGCCATTTGACAGCCAATCAAAATTCAAAATTTTGAATTAATAAATGGGAAACTGGCGCTGCGCTGTTAATCACATAATTATTTAAAGCACAACGTTTCGCTATTAAATATTTTAGCCACGAATAAATCTTCTTTTTTGAAAATTTTGAACGGCTTTCAACCTGATGGTTAAGCCAATAGCAATTATTGGCTTATCAACCCTGGAAGCTGATGAACGGCTTACCAGCCTTAGTAGCCACGGTTTTCAAGCTTATTGACCAGTTTAAAAAGCCAATCACACTTCTGGCAAAAAGCCAATTAATAGTCTATCAAAATTTCAAACAGCTTTCAACCTGATGGCTGTAGCTTACGTAAGCCACTGGCGATGACTTGTCAACCCTGGGGGAATGGCATTTGTATGTGTGTTCATTGAGTTTGGAGGGCGCAGTGCAGTGTGAAGTGGATATATTGTGTAAGGAGGTTATTGCTGAGGAAATGGAGAGAATAGAGTGAGTCAGTGAGGAGAAGGTATTTGTCACTCAGGGGAAAAGTAGAAAAGGCACTATGTTCATAAAAAAATTTTCATAGAAGTTTGAAATATTAGCTACCAAATAATAATAAAAATATATGGGTCTGGGTATGTATTTTCCCTCTCCTCAATATTGGAAACCAGAAGAGTTGACAAATAAAAAATGGAAAAGTTGCTCACTTACAAAAAATTTCTTCCCCATCAATTATGTAGGTTACAAAATTTTTTAGTTGGTGTGTACTTAAAAGACGCAAAGAACCAGACTACCGACAACAACATTTCTCATCATTGTCAAATTTGCATGTTCTTGTCTTCCTTTAAGGTGGGCAGTGGTGTCAAATGGTCTCCCCCATTTCCAATTATTTTTTGATCTAATACCCATAATTTGATCAGATATGAGAACTTCTTGGCAGTAAATGCAATACCTCATGTATTATGAAAATCTCTTGAAAGTATACAGCCAGCGTATACGGGTATACCCATTCTAGATACCACTGGATTCGGGCCAGACAGCGCTAGCGTCGCGCTGCTTTTGTACCGAGCGGGGAAAACGGGAGCTAAACTATGGCGGTATATGGAGAAAAAATGAAAAAAAATCAAAATAACACTCGAATGAAGCAGATTTGGCTTCCGGACATCCCATAAAAGATGTTCCCAAATAAAAATTTTACAAATTAGATGAGCTGACAAAATCTTCAATTCCGCTTTATTCAAGAGTTAGGCCAAGTTTTTCATTTTTCTCTCAGATATTGCCATGATTAAGCTCCCATTTTCAATTTCGGCAAAAATGCCATTTCAAGTAAACGAACCATGCGCGTAATTAGCAAACCCAGCGGATGGCCGGCCCAAATATAGATAAGTAATTTTTCAATACAGCAACGCTAATGTAAAATCAACAAATATTTGAAATAGGGATCAGGCAAATATAGCTCTCATAAGACGTGCGTTGAACGCAGTTTACCCTGCACTGTTCCTGCGTGCTTTCATTACTCACAGAGTTTTTGGCGAGTCCAATATGAGGGTTTTCTATGTTTTATATCTGTGACTGCAAGAACTTGTATTTGGACTGGATGACAAAAGAGTTGCTTCTGGTGGCAATGTAATGGAAGCTTGACCCAAGAAGGTGATCCTGAAATTGAATCACATTCACAGTACTTTCTTATAGTTATTGAAAAACAGAGTTTTCAAACTCATAAGAAATTCAAGGCAAATACTATTAAGTCAAAAATTATTAAGATGTCTTCTGGTAATCTTTAGCTACAAGGAATAACAATCCTCAAGCTTTCTCAGAACTTATAACTCAAGTTTATTTGTGATTTTCATGACTTCATTTTCTGCTCTAATACATTATGTAGTTGCATAGCATCTCCACCTTTCTTGACACACAACTACTAACCTATGTCAATTAAAAAATGTGTAGCGATGCTGGCGCGCAATCGCTCTGTCAAGTCCTAAAACTCAAAAAGGGATCTCAAGAGTACGTATAATGAACCATTTTGCTTGTAACTTACCATTGACTATATATTACTTCGGAGTTACAAAGTACTTCGGAGTTACGAAGTAATATATAGTCAATTCGCAAATAAAATCAAAGAAGGCGCTCTCTACATTTTCTGTGACGGTCATTTGCGGAAGCTTGCGAAAAGGTGATGATCTTGAAAAATTCATATTCACTTGACAGGAAATTAAGAGGACTGCAATTTTCGTTCCATACATTTTTCAGAAAAAATAATATTTTGAGAAGGTATAGTCGATTTTCGGTGAAAAACGCCATGATCACCTTCTCGACATCGACAACAGCGCCACTACAGATCGCTTTATATGCGAATGAACTTACTGACAGCCAGAGCATTGCAGCCGTATCATACAGCTTAGACTTTCAGCTTAAACTTGGAACCTTGAAAAATACAACTTTGGCTTTGGCTTTTGGCTTTGGAAATACCTAAAAAATAATAGCTGACTTTCGGCTTTTGGCTCTAGCTTTCGGCTGTTTTGATGAAACACTCCGGCTTTTGACTTAAACTTACGACCTTGAAAAATATGGCTTTGGCTTTCAGCTTGGAAAAAACATGAATAATACAGCTGGCTTTCGGCTTTAGCTTTCGGCTTTTGGCTGGCAGCAATGCTCTCCTGACAGCTGCCGGTTTCACTACAGTGGAGGCCTGCCGGACATCCATCTTGTTTTCTAATGTTAACCAATGGGGTGCTAAATTCATTTGACAACCAAAATGGTTGATTGATGTCGCAGCTCTTTTTTATCACATTCTTATGAAATGGCCAAATACTGTAAACGGTACAAAAGGTGAAGTTTCCTGTGGAAGACAACCAAAGTCAATTATTTGTAAATAGTTCAAAATCGTGTGATTGAAATTTGAAATTCAGATTTTGTACCGGATGTGACTGACTTCATCTAGAGACAGGTAAATCTTTACTTCCTTAGGTAGTTTTCGAAAGTTAGATTATCTATGAAAATGATGAGATAAGATCCTATTTCGTGTAGGATGAGTCAAAGTAAGGTTCCAGCATTGATTCTACCGATTCCAATAGACCTACAACGTCATCTAGACACAGTTGAATTTAAGCTTGAGGCTGGTAAACCTCTATCAGAGGAACACGATATTAAACTTATGAAGGATCTTATTCCATGTTTTCATCGATTATGGAGATTGTCGAAGCAGTATCCCATTCTCAACTCCAACCTAGACATCAACATGTTCAAAAATATCTTCAATGATATGTCCGTCGATTATTCCACAAGTAACCCTAAATCCTTCCATTTGATCTGCGATTTTTGTGGTGCCAAGTTTCCGATCATTGGTAACAACGCGGAATTAGCTTTTCAAAGCCACTCGCTGACTGTGCGACACGTAGAAGCAATTAGGAGAATGTTTAAAACCTCCGATAATTTAACTAAGTCAATTTCCAGTGATATCTCGATGCAATTGAAGAATATGAAACTCGACGATTCAGATTTTCACAGTAGCGCTATGGCAATCCGCAGTGGAACGATGAGTGAATCCTCTTTGGAGTGTATCGAATCGAAATCAGAAATTGAGCCCAAATTAGATGAGGAAGCAATATCTGATCCATCCTCAATGCAAATGATACTCAGTACTACTAACTTGGATAAAAGTAACGGTACATTTGAACGTCCATCTAAACCTTCTGTTACTTTGAGTAAACCTCAATTTCCTCCTCCGCCGGTGTTCTCTAGCATCAAAAGAGATGACAACGGAAAAGGTCACCTTTCTCGATCTAATCTTAGCTATTCTCAACCTACATCAGGAACTGAATCTTTCGAAGGATCAAATATTCCTAAGCGTGCTGCTTCAACGCTACGGAGTAAATTTACTGTGCAAAATAGATTACTACGATTTCGCCAGTCTCAAGATGTGTTACTAAAGAAGGAATGAAAATTTGATCATATTGTAGGTATTGAATTTAAAAAAAAAATGAAATATGTAGGTATATGACTATAGGCCCATAAAAAGAAATTTTTCGTCAGAAGTATTTTTTCCCCGCTTCATTGACAAGGATAATATTTTTCTTCTAGGAGTATTTTATTCATTTTTTATTCTTCTGCTGTAATAAAAAATATAGCCTGTAAGATTGTAAATCCCATATCATTCTGTTACAATAGCTTACAATATCTATTTTAAATTCTTATGATGTAACATTTTAGAAAAAGGGCAAATGCCAGCAGGAGATCAACTCAATAATTGTGGTTTTTTTACTATCAAGCAATAAATTGGAATAACAGGAAGAGTGTAGTAGTTGTGAATTCTTTTTTTCTTCTTTCATGGCACCATGAGGTATCAATGGGAGCGTGAAGAATGATTTCATTTTGATACCTCAGGATGGCTGGGTAGTTTCAGTTTTTCTCAAATCCATAATCTACGATGAAATTCTAAATCGGGTGCAGGTATGTTAGAAGTCACACTAGGACCTATTTTCTCTCTTAATTCCTTTTTTGAAGGGGGAAACCCAAGTCATGATTTTGACTCATCACAAAACGATACAATTCTTGAACACCCTTTGTACAAAATCATTCTAGTTAGGTGGTTATACAGCCTGTCAGGATAGCTAAAATAAACTTTTTGGGGATGTTGTTTTGTATTAGTAAAAATATCAGAGTGATGGTCGGGTGAGCGTTATTTGTGTACTGATTCTTTTTACTTGTATCGATACAAACTCTTTCTCAGTCTATAATAAGCCTAGTAGGTTCCCAAGAACAAAGGAGAGAAAAAACTACTGGTATCTACACCACTTGCACGATTGAACTGGTCGAAAATGAGATAAAAGATATAATTACGTTTTTTCCTGTAGGATTGGAAAAGTGCTTCAACGTTTTCATTTCTCATTCCATCTTGTAAAATTGTATTTGAGTTACTTCCTTCTCTTCAACGTTTTGATTTTTTCATTCTAGTGATTATTTCTAATGCACAAATTGTGTCGCTGAGATTTCAATCAGCATTTGTTTCTATATCCTAAGCTTGGGTAGTGTTTATTTACGATATTTTACTTATGAAGGACCTTGGTTCAGTTTATGTTGAGGGCAAAGTGCCAAAAATTGTGTACAAAGGTGCTTTGACCGAAAATTTAATCCTCGATTATGAAGAAAATGAGGATGCTCCTAGGAAGAAAACCTACGTATACTTCTTTGGAATTCCTTATGCCAACCCGCCCGTTAAAGAGAAACGTTTTGAGGTGAGTATTCTGCCTCAAATTTTAGCTTTTATTGTGATTCCATACTCGATCAGCATCTTTTATACTTATTGCTTCTTTCCTGTTGTTTCTATTTCTCAAAAAACCCGCCAGAGCTATTTCTTTTAAAATCTTGACGATTTAGAATATTTTGGAACTTCCAAGATTTTTGTTTGTCATCATCATTCAACAGTTTTTATATTCTTGTTCAGTGTGGCTTTGGCAGCCATTTCAGAATCTTATAAGAATAAGTACACACAGGTAAGGTTTCAATCATTCACTAGTATAGTATCCAAAAACGAGAAGTACGTTAGCAATTAAAGCTACCTACTTATTTAAATTCCGCAGAACTTTCAGATTCTAAAAAGAGATCTCTAATACATATGGAAAATCTTGTTTTTGAATATTCTGTATGTGGTCGAATCGTTCCCTGTATATTCTTATGGAAATCGATATCATGATTGGCCCAATAATTGTAATATTGTTTATGGGGAATTCGACTTACTATTCGCTCAGACGCTTACCCACTACTGTGACGTCATCGGGGAATCGGTATTAGATTCAAAGTTCATGAGCCGGCACCGCCTCTTTCTTCAGAACCACATTTTTCCAAAAGACAACGGACTTCCTTTCACGGAAGCACCCCATGAAACAAGTTCCCATCATATTGAAATGATGATGTGCGCACATTAGTACGTGCTTGGAGGAAAGATTTTTGTAAAAAATCCGGGAAGGGGGTTAACTTGCAAGAGTAGACCTCGTCAATTAATTTTCAAGAGTGGCTTTATCCGCGTATCAAGTACCTAATGCACATGATTTTCTTAATTTTATAGAAATGTTTATTGCAGAAATATTACAAGTTTTCTTTTCTTTTTCTTGACATTCAGCCACCTGAACCATATAAAAGAAGAATGGTAGATAAACATTTGTCCTATGATGCAAAGAAAGCTAAACCAAACTTCTGTATTCAACGGGAGGTCGATTATTTTACCTTTATTGGTTCGGAAGATTGTTTATATCTGAACATATATTTACCGAAGGTTTGTATATTTTGGAATATATTTTCTCAATCATGGATGAGGACACCCATACAAATGGGGTCCAAACTGCATGCTACGATTATTCGTTGATAACAGTTCGACCACTAATTTCTATGCGATCAATAATATGTAAGACGCTGCCGATTTACATTTACAGAAACCGAAATACATTTTTATTCCGCTGCCAGTTTTGGTGTATTTCCACCCTGGTGGACACTTTTCGGGATCCGGAAATTATGAATTTACAACTCCTGATTGCATCATCAAAGAAAATATCATATTTGTGACAGTAAACTATCGCCTCGGACCTTTTGGTAAGCTAAGAAGTTCTCCCTGTGACAAAGATTAGAATTCTAATGAAAAATCATGAAATTGTTGATTTAAACAGGATTCTTAAATATGCACACCAAACTTTGTAAAGGTAATGCCGGTTTAAAGGATCAAGTTATGGCATTACAATGGATTAAAGATAACATTGAAGCCTTCCGGGGCGATTCAGAAAATGTAACCATCTGCGGGGCAGGTACCGGAGGAACTTGTGTCAATTTTCACTTAATTTCTCCTCTTTCTAAAGGTGAGAAAGTACATAAGTCTCGATATCTACTTACGGTCATTAAGCTGTTCAATTTGACATTGAGAATTTCCATTGTAGAAACATGTCTGAAATGTTTGAGTTTGAACAAACAAGCGAGGAGGTGGAAGGCTTGTCAATGGTGTGAGAAGGTAAAGCGCATAATAAAATGACAAGTTTCAGCGTTAACCACTCAAATATTTTCGTTCTAGGTCTGTTTCATAAAGCAATTGTTCAATCTGGTGGTATTTATTGTCCTTGGGGCTTTAAAGGACACCTACGCGCAATGATGCAAAATTTCAAGAAATATAAGAATCACGAAGCAGCTTGTCGAGATAAAGTAGTGAGAAATTTGAAATCATTAGGAGCTAGAAGACTATTAAAGCTCTTTGAAGAAATACAAACCGAAGGTGTCCAACATTTTACAGATGTTAGTAATTTGACCGTCATCATATTGGATGATATATTAGACTACTTCAATGGTTTTATTCCTCTTTTATCAACATGTGTAGCTCCTGAAGATGGACGTACACTTAGGTCCTTCGTTTGAAAATTTTCCGGAAGATGCTTTCATACCAAAACCGCCAAGTGATAAAATAGAAGAACTAATGGAGCAGACGGAACCTGTTGTACCCATACTTGCAGGAATTAATTCGAAGGAGGGATATATAGTGAATACTAGTAAGAAATTTTATATTTTTCTCTGAATTTGACTTACATTGATTTTGGAAGTCACCCAATGAACCATGACGACCTTCGATTTGACTTGACATCAAGACTTTCAAACTATTGCGGATAGTATAGCGTTTGCCTGATTTCTTATCTCGCTGAGGCTGGAAGTTATAAACAAAACTTATTTCAATATTTTACACTTAAATCGATTGTATTGAGAAATATTGTAATATTTTTTTGACTCAGGTGTTCAATTTGTAAACCAAAAATACCAAAATTCAGAAACCAAAAGTTTTGTTTATTACATTTTGCGAGATGAGGAATCAGGCAAACGCTATACTATCCACAATAGTGTCAAAGTATTATTCAAACCGGGCATCCGCTAGGATCGCCGTGATCAATAAAAGTGATAATAAATGTAAAAGGTACCTATCAAGGAGGGTTTTCAGTGAGAGTATGTATAATGAAATTTTGATTCTTCAGAACAATGTTTGTAAATGGGTCGTTCTCTCTTTGTATTGGGATTTAAACCACGGTATAAGATGAAGAGGTAGTGACACGAACGTATTCTGACTGTGGTAAACGCTGTTCGTGATTTTGAAGTAGTTCTGAACATTCCGAGCGCAGCGCTCGTGATGAAAGTGATGGGTAATGTACAGAGTCTTATGGGAACGCCGCTACTTTCAAAAATTTATTGCAGGATTAGGAATCAGCCGATGCATTTCACATTTGGCATAAAAATACCATTTAATCTACTCTATAAAATTTTGAAAGAATCATCCTTCTAAGTAAATTCTTGGATTTTTTATAATCCATGGAAATTTCATCAATACTAGGGTACCAACGGTAACGTCTCGGCGCAGGTGGGGTCTGGAACAGGGAAACAGCCCGAGTGTTCGCTGCAAACCTAGCGGAAGTTTGTACGTACAACTTCAAAACTGCGGACACGATTTGAGCGTTGTGTCATTACCTCTTCATTGGGATGTTAACCTATGTTTGGTAGCGCTAGAATCGCCTTCCTCTCTCGCCGCACTCGCTTGAATTTCTGGGTGACGATTTTACGTTCAATGTATTCGGCCATAAGAAACGAGATTTTCAATTAGTCGTAGATGACTCAATACTTCACTATTAGAATTACTTCTTTTAGTTACCGATTCTCTTGAAGTGTTTAAACGATTTATAGGATATAATTTTTTGATATTACAAATTGTAATAATTTAAATCGTATTTGAAAAATGCAAATTCCCCATCATGAAGCATGGTACGTTAAAATTATCCCCCACATGTTCGAGCACGGCTACCAACTTATGCAACTTGGGTTAACATCCCAATTGAATCGCAATATTTTCTTACGGCAAAAACGGAATTTTCAAACTCATGAAAAATTCAAGACCGCGATACACTATCAAGCCAAAAATCATTGAGATATCTTCTGCGATAACTTTCAACTGGCCTACAAGGAATAACAATGCTGAAGCTTTTTTAGAACTTATGAAAAGTTAAGAATAAAAAGTTGGTATTCACGATCTTGAAGCTTTCCTGTGTGTGAAAATCACGGTATAAGATGAAGAGGTAATGACACAAAGCTAAAATCGTGTCCGCAGTTTTGAAGTTGTACGTACAAACTTCCGCTAGGTTTGCAGCGAACACTCGGGCTGTTTCCCTGTTCCTTCTACACCCCACCTGCGCCGAGACGTTACCGTTGGTACCATAGTATTGATGAAATTTCCAAGGATTATAAAAAATCCAAGAATTTACTTAGAAGGGTGATTCTTTCAAAATTTTATAGAGTAGATTAAATGGTATTTTTATGCCAAATATGAAATGCATCGGCTGATTCCTGATCCTGCAATAAATTTTTGAAAGTAGCGGCGTTCCCATAAGACTCTGTACATTACCCATCACTTTCATCACGAGCGCTGCGATCGGGATGTTCAGAACTACTTCAAAATCACGGACAGCGTTTACCACAGTCAGAATACGTTTGTGTCACTACCTCTTCATCTTATACCGTGGTGAAAATTCACATATTATTTAGAACTCTACGATCAAAAAGTGGTACATTTTGAGCTTTTTTGATCGTTGATAACAAGAGTTTTAAATAATAGGCCTATTACGAGTTCTGAATTAATTTTAGACCTGTATCAAACACTCATGTAACACTTTGAAAGATTCCATAACAATTGGTTCATTTTGTGGACAGTAATTTAGTCGCCTCGGAACCTATATTTTCATATATTTACGCCTTTTTTTTTTCTATGTAGAGCATACCCTCAAATTTTCTTTCATTTTGAAGTACTGATGAATGATTGAAATGTTCGTATGTTATTTTTATTTTTTATGGGAATCATCAAGCTGCTGGAAGCTGATGTTCTTTTGTCCACAGGTATCAGTGTTGTGACGTCATGGAAAATCGATCTATTGTTATAATATACGTGTAGCGACGCTAGCATTGGGATGTTAACCTAAGTTGCGTAAGTTGGTAGCCGTGTTCGAAGATGTGGGGGATAATTTTAACGTACCATGCTTTGTGATGCGGACTTTGCGATTTTCAAATACGATTTAAATGATTACAATTTGTATTATCGAAAAATTATGTCCTGTAATTTGTTTAAACACTTCAAGAGAATCGATAACTGAAAGAAGTAATTCTAATAATGAAGTATTGAGTCACCTACGACTAATTGAAAATCTCGATTCTCATGGCCAAATACATTGAACGTAAAATCGTCACCCAGAAATTTAAGCGAGTGCGGCGAGAGATGAAGGCGATTCTAGCGCTACCAAACATAGGTCAACATCCCAATAGGGCTTTTCCAGTATTTCAAATTGCATACATATGCTCTTACGTGTTATCAAGTTAGTAGTCTTTCTAACTATGATCTTAAGGGTGTTGCTGGATTGCATACTCATTTTCATTCTGGAGTAGTTTGCCATGAAAGCAAAGTTAGAAACACTACCAACTTGATAACATGCAGGAGAATACATACACGTACTGGAGAAGCCCTCTGCGATCGCACTTTCAAATCCGAATTAAGCTTATACAAGTGGTATCACCTGACTGATCTTGATTCATTGAACTGGCGCACATTTTCAATTTTCACTCGTCAGTACTCAGTATGCACCAATTTTTTTGATTTTGATGAGCAAAGAAAAAATTTTCGAACTATCGATAGTTTCTCTAAACTAACGACGATACTACGGCCGTTTTTTCTTTTTCCAAAAAACTATCGTTATTCCCGATAGTTTTTTCCAAAGACTATCGATCTATCGATAGTTCCCAACGCCATTTAATAATATGTAATCTGTGGTCAAGTTTAAATCGACTTCAAATCAACGTCGATCTGGAGTCTATTTTTTATCGACCTCGAACCAACTGCTCTGTGTGTGAATTCATTTTTCAGTCTCCTGGGTGGCAGATTTTACTTTTGACGTCAGAGGACCAGCGCTGCGGATAGAATAGTGAACTGTGTGGACAAACACAATTTTCTTGTAAGATTTATACGTGTTTAAAAAACGATTTGTTCTTTAATAATAATTCGCGAGACCTTCAAAATTAACCCTAAATAGATACAGACAAACGCCTTTCTTTCACTGCAACAAGAAAAGAAAAACACTCTTTGTTGTTTTTCTGCCTACTTCTGGATTTTTAGTAGCATTGTCTCGAAGAAAAATTTAATTTGTTTGTCCACGTAGTTACGTTTCTAACCACGTGCGCTACTATCAATCTTCAGAAGTAAAATCCCCGAGACATCCGCCTGTTCTGGAGTCGATGTACAGTCAGTCCCTTGAAACGGTCTGTGTGTTTGGTAACGTGCTTGCTACTCGCCGACAGAATGCGTAATATAGTCTTTGACTATAGATATGCCTCGTATGGACTGCGCGAAGCCCGTGAAAAAGTGGTAGTGAGATCTCGCCCGTTTAAAAACACGTCGCCCGGCCAACGTGACTGAGAGAGCTGCCATTAAATGATTAACGTTGCCGCCAAAGTAACTGAAAGAGATCTTGCTACCACTTTTCAACGAGCGTTAACACGCATTCGCGCAGTCCATACAAAGTACTACCTGTATAGTCAAAGAGTATAGTCATAATTATACTCTGAAATTCTAAAAATTATTTTGCACTCGTAAATTACAAAATTTCGATCATAAAGCGAGTCTTTTGCAATGAGTCACGTGTAATCGACCCAAAACCAAAATCGATTTTCAGTTGACAATTTGACATGAAGTCGACTCAACAATTATGATCCGCCATGGAGCGGTTGATTTCGAGTCAACTTGTGGTCAAAATGGCGAAACGATTTGGAATTGACGTGGTTCATCGGGCAGTGTCTTATCTCTGTATTTTTCTTTCTTTTTCAGCTTTGGATACCAATTGGGCGAGGAATAAGGAGGATTTTATTAAATTCTTGGTAGTAAATCGATGGAAAGAAGAGGCCGCGACTGCAAAATTGGATGCTATATGGAGCAAATATTTTCCAAAGGGCGAAGAATCGCTAGATATTGATATAGAAGAAGGTTTGATCGATGTGAGTCATGTCAAGTATTTCATCTCGAATATCTTCCCATAAAACAGGTTTCTTTTTGAAGTTGGAAGCAGTGGCGTCGCCCAAAAATTTTCGATGGGAGGAGGTTAAGTAATGATTCACCCTTTTCTATAATTTTGATGGTATCTCAAGGAGAATTTTCTATTTGAGGAGAGTTCACACCCCTCTGATATTTTCCCTTTCCGTTTAGCTACGCCACTCTTTGAATGATATTAGAGGAGTTTCTGGCACTTGGCTTGAAGGAATTTGAGAAAAGGTAGGTTCGGTCAATTTTCGAACGGTAAGAATTATATGACTTGATTTTAAAATCTTGAGAGGAAGAGGGAAGAAAAGGAAAAAAAGAAAGCTAAATTTTCTTTTTGGAATATTGAATTTTGGGTGGACGAGATAACGATAGTTGAGGCTCTATTGGAAAAACATGTGCGTTTTATGCGGGAAATTCTGTCGTTGTTCGCGATAAGAAACTTTGGGTGAGAGAGAAGTCAGTACGTAGTTTTATATGGACCCTATTTAGCCAAACCCAACCAAGCGACATGATAACAATCTAAAGATATGTTCCTTTACTATAAGCGGGGATTCTCCTTTTCCCCAGATCGTTATCATGTCGCTTGGTTGGGTTTGGCTAAAAAGGATTCATATTGTTGATGCTAGTAGGAATAGTGGGGTTCTCCAATGTAAATGATTTGTCTTGGAGCTTCACAGATATTTTTTTTTCTATTTATAAAACTCTTCGGAATTTTGCAAAATTATTTCCAAGATAGCGACGGAGTGTAACTTTGAGCTTGATGCATTTCTATCTTTTTTCCCTTGCGTCTTCCACCTTACTTTTTGTTACTACCTTATAATATGTGAATCTCTTTCAAATCCTTCTTATTCATTCAACTCGGTAAATATTTTTGATTATAGTTTTGTACAGACCTGTGTTTCCACCGTTTCTATGACAACTTCAAATTTGGAAAGAGTGAGGGAAAACCTGCTGCGCCGCTTTACGTTTATCAATTCACTTTTGTGTCCGATATGAATTCATCAGCAACATATCGAGAACATATGAGTGGTAGGTAATACTAATTTTTATTGCAAAACAAGATTTGGATTGAGTTTAAAATTTATGTTCAGTGACAATCAATGTTAATTCGGGCCGGTCATCCCTTAGGAGCGTTACGATCGGCAAAATTGAAAACGGGATCGGGTGATTTTCCTTTTTTGAATGCTCATTGACAGGATGGGTTTTCCAATCGTATGTTAATGCGATTTAACTGAAGATCAACGCTATCTTGCAGTTAAATCGCTCTTGGTTTGAGAAAAATAACATGGAGTTGCAAGTGCATATTATGTAAACTTCAGATTTCTTGAATACCTAATGTCAAAATAATTTGGGAACGAAACGATTTTTATAGACAAAAAAAAAAAATGAAGAGGACAAAATTTATCGAGCGTAAAATTCTCTATGAATGATTTCTCAGGAAAATTGATGCGGATCGATTTGAGGAAATATTCCACCCGTCACCCATAATTCTTTTTTCGTTGTACGCGATACTAGCGCTGTCCGATCCAAATTATAAACCGATAGTTAAATTTTAAATACCTTAATCTTTACGATCATAAAATGTTGCAGGAGCTGGACATCATGATGATTTAGTTTATTTATTTCCCAGTAAGGAAACGAGGAAACTCTTCAAACCATTTTCCCAAAAAAATCGAAAGACAATAAAAACTATGTGCAGCTTATGGGCTAGTTTCTGCAGAACGGGGTGAGTGTTGCACATGCGAGCACCGAATTATGTATAATTTATTTATGCTTAATAATATTCCCCTCGGAGAATGCAGTTTAATTTTACAAACTGCAAATTCAGAAAAATCACTCAGTTATAATTATAAATTATAATTATCGTGAATGATTCGGTCAATTCTGACCGTCTCCAAGAAAGCAAATTGAGAGAAATAGTGATACGTAATAATATCTAGTTTCATATTTTTTGATAATATGGTGGTTTAATTTGATGGTCTCATCTTCCGTTGAAAATTCGCAGTGAGAGATCGACTAGGGCTTCGCGTATGATCAAAGCGGGAAAAAAATGCGAAAACTCTCGTCGTTTTTAAAGAACGCAAAGTTGGTCTTCTGTTGCGTGCTTACGATGAGAGACCACATGACGTCCCACCTATGAACGAAGCGGGTCAAAGTGCAAAAACTCCTTGATTCACGCAATAGGAGGATACCGCAAATTCGGTCTTGCTCGTGATGAGCGTACAGCTCATTGAGGCAGACGAACGCCCGGAATTTCTGCGGGTTTCACCCGGAGGAGGGAATGATACCGTTAAGCTCGACTTTCGTCATGAGCTCGCGGTAAGAGAACGATCAGGACCCCGTGTATGACAAAGGCAGGCGAATGATCCCTGGGTTCAACGTAGATCGACTGCGGCCCCGTGTATGATCGAGGCGGGTGCTTCCGCAAAAACTCCCGTTGTTTCTTGCCAAGGAGAGAATGATACCGGCGACTTCGTTTTCCATTACATGCTCGCGGTCAGAGATCGACTGAAGCCCCGTGTATGATCAAGGCGGGTGCTTCCGCAAAAACTCCTGTTGTTTTGAGCTAAAGAGAGAATGATATTGGCGACTTCGTTTTCCATTTGACCCTTTTTGGGCCCATTAACCCATTTTGGTGCTTCGAAAATTTTTTTAGAAATTTTATTCAGATTCAGCGCTAAATTTTATTTCAGAAGCGAGAAAAACTTTGAAGATTACGCGATTCTTTCAATCATGGAAAAATATTTTTCAATAATTCACGACTTCGGGAACCCCTGCTCTAAAATTTCGGCACATTTTTGTCCATAACTCGGCTCAGGAAATTCGTAGAAACTTCGAATTTGGCTCAAATTAAAGATAAAACTGAGATACAAAATTCGTACATTTAAACTATACGTCTAACGTTTTGCGTTTTTGCGCTACAACAGATTTAGCGCAAACTCCCATTCAACTGGTAACATCTTTCTGGTCCACCCTGTATAAGTGTGACCAGCCGCCAACTCCAAATTAGAGTGAATTAACACAAAAAAGCGTGAGGTGAAAGAAAATTGAGCGAGTCGGCCTTTGCTGATCACTAGTCATAGCTTTAAAGAAGGATCCGAAGTTCTCCTCCTCAGGGAAAATTTGTACTTTAAACGATTGGCTCTGGAGGAAATCAAAATTATTCGACATCGGAATGACAACGACGTCACCGTGTTGAAGAGGTATTCCTGAGCAGGGATTGATTGAATTAGTCTATAGATGAGAACGATTCACATTCCGATGACTCGCTGATTCAGTCATGTCCTCGTTCGGGGTTACTTGTTCTTCCAGAATGTTTGCTTAGCCGAAAGCACTCGAAGTCTCAAAATCTATTGCGGTCTTTGCATTCGCCTTTTTTATACTCCTTTGAGAATCTTCCTTAACCAGAATATTCTCCTCACGGGGAATCCGCGATCTGTTTTGTTTGAGATGGGCACATCCCCAGAAAACGTCCGCGTTGTTCATCAACCTAAACTAGGTTAATTACGTTGCTTAGAAGAATTTATTTAGTCTAGGTTATAAGAAATAATTTTAGGCCGTAGCCAGCAGAACTTACGGGTTCCTCGCGGCCATTGCAAAGCTTGCAATATGGCCTCTGAGTTCTTCAATAGATTTTAGTACTGGAAAAATAATAGCCTGACTCCGGGTGGAACTTGCGGTAACCCTCGAAGCGCGACCGTTATAATGCCTGGAATTATCTCGAATCATAGATTCTTAGGACTAAATTCACGAAATTTTCGAGTCTAAAATCAAACCTTTTACAAAAAATAAGACTGGATTCATCTAATCGGTTGCAGGAAACCTACATGTCCACTTTATCCAAATGTTGAATGGCTTCCACATACGGAGAATGAGGGTCGTTATTTAGAAATTGGTGAAGAAATCAAACTGATAGAAAACTCCTTGTTCCAAGATCGTTGGGATTATTTCAAAAAAATCTTTAGTCCGGATGACCAAGTACCCACGCGAGCAGACACACCAACGTCAGTAGGATGCTGTATAGCTAAAGATGGTAATCGGCTTCTAACACAGTTGGAGTCACTCGGAACATCGTATGAACATGAGTGCGATATAACGGAAATTCCAAAGTATAGAAAACTTTCAATTCTATCAAAATCTTCCGGTAGCACCCCGCGTCACGCGCCTGACTCGCAAGTGTTAAGCTCTCTGGACAATCCCTTACCTGGCACGTCATCGGGATTTTCAGAAATTACGGAGTGTAGAAAGCGATCAATTCTATCGAAATCTTCCACCAGCGCTGAGAGTCAAACGTCTAAATCACCGTTACTGATGAAACCTTCACCAGACCGGTCTCGACCAGGTATCTCGCGCACTTTCAAGCGGTTTTTCTCATTAAAAAAGAAATACTAACTTTGAAAGTTTGACGCTCAACATTGTTTATAGACTTACTCGTACTCATCAGACATTAGATCCCGCCAATTTTTCAGAATTATTGAAAATGGTACTCATCCATTAACAAGTACACCCTTGTATTCAACTTCAACGATAAAAATTAGTCCGACCTAGTTTTTTAAACCTATTATTCGTTAGTGTGAATCGTAAAAGTATTAATTAATTGTTCGTGTTTTATTCCACAGGCATTTTTGTGAATTATTATTGTTATTATTATCATCATCATTTCGCAATATTATTATGACAGCTAATAATATAAGGTACAAGACTCGTATTTTATACTTTGCTAGAAAATGGTTGGAACGCGAGAGAAATAGTTCATCAGTTTTTTCGCCGAATACAGCGAATAACAAAGTTACCATTGTTGATGATGCAAGCTTTTATCAAGTTTTAATATAAAATCGCAGCATTGAAGAAGATTCAGCTACAAGGGCTCAAATAATCTCACCGAGACTCACGAATTTAAAAACAGCTGAAGTCGGCTCAAACCGATTTTTTACTTGTAAAAAGTGAGATATTACGCTCGACGTATACAGGGGGAGAGGGCAATAAACTATCTCGACGTTGTGGAGGTCCTAGATCATTTCTAGTCTGATGAGAAAAGGCTCTAGCCGGGTAAGGGGAGGAAAATGGCCTTGGTCGAAAAATGTTTCAAATATCCGTCAAAATGTTGTCCCTAATGAGAAAACTCGAAACCCGAAAAATTGGACCCATCCGCAAACCCCCATATGGGCTGCAGAGTCATTTTTTGGCCTAAAATCCAAATGGCTGTATCTCAGACAATAATGATCGCACAGCAATGTAACTTGGGCACATTTTAGGATATGCGAACGTTCATCCATGGTATTAAAAAAAAAAATCATCATTATATTTTCCTGAGTTTCTAGCAATAACAAAACTTCAAATTCGAATATTTAAAAAAATCGGAAGGGGGGAGGCACCTAGGGAAAATCATTCATTTGAAGCGCCATATCATCTGCTAAAACATGCATTAGTACCATAGTCCTCGGTGAGGTGGAACATTCCCAAAAAAATAAATATTCAATGAATTTCTGTGATTTTTCCATCAATAGCTGAGTGAACTACGACTGCTACCGCAGAGGATATATTCAATTTTTCACTATTTTCAGACTGTTCCAGCGACTGGAGAATTGATTGACTATTTTTTTCAAACTCGGCGGACGTGTTTACATTATAATCGACCTAATTGATGAACGAAATACCTCCGGGGTGAAAAAGTGGATTTTCTCACTTCTCTACTGTTTTCAGACTGTTCCAGCGACTAGAGAATTTTTCAACTATTTTTCTCAATCTAACGCACTCCACCTAATCCGTGGATGTGTTTACATAAGCATTGACCAAATCGATAAACGAAATACTGAAAATATATTTTTGGTCTATCTACATTCCCATTTCATCTCGAGGAGGAGTGCGTATTTTTCAGCTCGAACATTGACTATTGATTTCACGCGGTCTATTGCGGTAGCAGTCGTGGTTCACCCCGCTATTGATGGAAAAATCACAGAAATTCATTGAATATTGATTTTTTTGGGAATATTCCACCTCACCGAGGACTATGGTACTAACGCATGTTGTAGTAGATGGTATGGCGCTTCAAATGAATGATTTTCCCCAGGTACCGTCCCCCTTCCGATTTTTTTAAATATTCGAGTTTGAAGTTTTGTTATTGCTAGAAACTAAGGAAAATATGAATGATTTTTTTTTAATACCATGGATGAACGTTCGCATATCCTAGAATGTGCCCGAGTTACATTGCTGTGCGATCATTAATGTCTGAGATACAGCCATTTGGATTTTAGGCCAAAAAATGACTCTGCAGCCCCTATGGGGGTTTGCGGATGGGTCCAATTTTTCGGGTTTCGAGTTTTCTCATTGGGAACAACATTTTGACGGACATTTGGAACATTTTTCAACCAAGGCCACCCCCCCCTCCCCTTTACCCGAGTAGATAAGATATATTCCTTCTGGCGCACTTCCTAATTTCTCTAGCGCAGAGCACAATTTACTCATTTTTCAACCTCTTCAAAAATCCTAGAAATGGTTCAATTTTTCATCATGAATATTTGATTGTTTTTAAGCTAAATATGAATCAATTCACCATATTTTTCTTCCAAGCTAGTTCGAAAATTTCAGAGTTTTTGTATCAATTCTGTATCAATTTTCTATATTTTTACCATAAATATATATCACTCATGAGAGCTATAATCTAACTCTCCTAAAATATGAGAAATGTAAGAATTTTCCTTCTGGTGCAGTCAAGCGCAGAAACTATTTTCTCTCAATTTCTGTCATTTTTCATTCAATTTTAAAAATCCTAGAAATCATCCAATTTTTCAACTATATAATTAGCTGTTTTTAAACTAAATATGAATCAATTCACCCTATTTTTCTTCCAAGCTAGTTCGAAAATTTCAGAGTTTTGTATCATTTCTGCATCAATTTTCTATATTTTTACCATAAAATAAATCTCTCGTGAGAGCTACTTTCCAATACTCATGAAAATGTAAGAAATTCAAATTTTTCATTCTAGCATACATTTTGTATCAATTTGTATACAATTTGTATCAATTCTAACAGAAATTCAAGGAGTCGAGAATTTTGATTGCTTTTATATCAATTTGCATACAATTTGTATCAGTTCTGAAAGAAATTCAGAGGTTTAAAAATTTTCATATATTTTATATCAATTTGTATACAATTTGGATCAGTTCTGAAAGAAAATTCAGAGGCTTAAAAATTTTCATACATTTTATATCAACTTGCATACAATTTGTAATAATTTTAGAAAAAATTTAACGAGTCAAGAATTTTCATACCAATTTGCATACAATTTGTATACTATATTATTATTTTTTAAGGAAATTCAAAGAGTTAAGAATTTTCATACATTTTTGTATCAATATTTGTATCAATTCTAACAGAAATTTAAGGAGTTAAGAATTTTGATTAATTTTATATCAATTTTCATACAATTTGTATCAGTTTGGAAAAAAAATCAGAGGCTTAAAAATTTTCATATATTTTATATCAATTTGTATCATTTATAAAAAATTTAGTAGAGTAAAAATTTCCATACATTTTATATCAATTTGCATACAATTTATGTCAATTTTAGAATAAATTTAAGAAGTTGAGAATTTTCATACATTTTTATGTCATTTTGTATAATTTAATAAATGATGTAAAAATATTACTTTATTACGTGTCCACATATTGTACACCAAAGAAGTGTTCCAAATTTGCTCCTAGAATGTTGAGTTTTTGCTTTACATTTGTAACAATTAAATTTAAGTTTCTCATCATGCTCACTACAATCCACAAATCTAATAAGAGTGGTTTCACATTGAGGACATGTACTCATTTCTTTTTTTAGATAAGGTCTAACTTTTATTGTCTCAATTGATTGATTAGTTGATTTTAAACAAAGTTTACAATATCTTGTCAAAGTATACATCTTGTTTACTAGATGAATCATATTAATAGTTCTTATTATTATTTCAATATTTTCATTTAGAAAATTTATTCTATCTAAATGGAGGTCTACAAAGATTCTTTAGTTGATGAAGATGAATTTGATTTTGAGAATGTTATACCATATTTTAAGGAACCTATTGCTAGAACAAGATCAAATTATGAAACTTTAATGGATCCACTTTCTGATAAAATTCAACATTTATCTGAAGATAAAAGAATAAAATATACTAAATTTATGGTAAATATTATTGCTCATTTAAGTGCTTTATCAAGAATTATTGAAAGAGAAATAAAAGATCTAAATATTCCTAATAATGATTTAAAATCCGATATTGAAATAAATTATGCACGTAATTAATTACTTTCTATTCCCTCATCAGCTTCAATAATTTCTGAGTTGATATTTGTTTCATCTGTATCAAATTCATTTCCAGATTCATATCCAAGATCTGGTTCAGTTTGAAATTCATCAAAAATAGCTTCAAAATTTCTTATGCTTTGTCTTATAATTTCTCTATATATACTACCATGAAAATTTATTTCTTGAACGTTCTCCATTTTTTATAAATTTAATCTTTAATATTTTAAACAGAAACCTATGGAGTATTTACTTACATTTTTATACTTAATTTTCAATATTATTAAGAGTTTTCAAATGCTGAATAAATTTATCTCTCGGTATTGTATTATGATAGCCCCAAGGTAATGTATCAGTTTGTCCATTAATTAAACATCTTTTATCATCAAATGCACTTAATCCTCTTTTATTCTGTTCAATAGTATAAATATCATGTCTTGTACTCCTTATCATCTTCTGTTTAATAGTCTTAGTTATTTTCTTTTCCAAACACATCTTATAATCATTATGAGTTACCTATCTGATTTTTAATAATATTTTTCTTTACTCCTTTAGCTTTTTTCATTACATCATCATTTGATGCAAACGTTTTATTAGAATATAATTTTGAAGCTAATCCTATAAATTCCTCTAAAATTTTCCCATTCAACTCATCTTTAAATTTCCCTAATACCTTTTTATTCACTTGTGGTAAGCCATAAATATTATCTTTCTTATAGTCTGATGTATCGAATTCATTAATCATACCTTTCATATCTTCATAGAAGTCTTCTGTTTTTATACTTAGAAATAATTAATGAATCTGTATCTGTATATAATAATTTTATTCTATCTCCATATCTTTCTTTTAGTCTATAATAGAAATCATACATTAATGTCTTTGAAATATCTAAAATAGCTACTCCTACATAAATTGGTTGATTGAATTTAATCATTGTTCTTTTCATTTGAACAGCTGCGAGATTTTCTCCAAAAAATGTTGATTTCTCAAAATTAGGTTTTGAAACATACTTAGTATATTTTTTACCTTCTGAAATTAATTTTATATCCACATGCTTCCTAACATTCATCATTGTTCTACCAAAAACAGAATTATTCATTAGTTTAAAGAAATCTTTCTCAAAATCATTTTTAGCTTCTTGTCTTAATTTTGTATTCTTTTCTATATATTGTTTCATCCAATCAGATTGATCAAATTTTATAACTCTATGTATTTTCTCTAATTTTAATCCAGCTTTAAGAGCTTGTTTAAGATTTAAGTAATGAAGAACATACTTCTTTTTATCATATAATGTTATAAATAATTTTGGAAGTTGTTTATCATCAATTACATTTTCAGGACAATAAGGTAAATCAGAATGCTTTTCCCATAATTCTTCAGGATATTTCAAATCTACTTCGAAAAGATATCCAAGCTTCTGATCATCTTTCATTTTCATAATTCTTTCTTCATTAAAATATTCTGGATTTCTCCATTCAAATCCTCCATATGGTAAATATTTACACATAGCCCATCCATATAAATTATTTGCATCTAAATATTGAATAAATACAGAATCCTTAGTTTTATCAAATTTCTTTCCCATATATTTATTATTAGCCTTTGCATATCTATTTGAACATTGAGAAATTCCTCCTCGTTTAGCCCTTTCAAACATTAATAACATATCTACATCAGTTAATAATTCTAACTTTTGTTTAGTAGTTTTCAGCATACAATCCCAAGCAAATCCAGGAGTTGTATAATACCAAACTGGATCTAATTTATAAATTTTAATCGATGTCTCTCTAAAATTTTCCATGATATCAGTCAATAAGAGTACATCTATAGTATTGTATAATATATGTAAATTCTTTCATATTTTTTATATTAAAATATTTACAAATTTCTTGTGCATAATGATATTCTCCATCATCAACATGTTCATCATTTAAAAGATTATAAAAGTTTTCTTTTAAGGGTAATTTTGTTTCACTATACTTTTCTAAAGAATTCATATAATCATATGGATAAGCTAATTTTTTACTTAATAATTTGAATAAATACTTTCTTTCCATCTCAGATAGATTTTTAGATACTTTTTCATTGAACTATTTCTTTAAATTTTTGAAGTGACATCTTTTTAAATTTTTAGCTAATTCAGATAATGAACTTGATAGAAATTTATATGAATCTAAAAATCTCAACTCAATATTATAGTTAAGTGTTTCACCTTTTGAATTTTTTAAACCTGAATCATATTTTACAATTTTAGAAAATGATATATATTTTTCTTCATTATTTGGTATTAATTTAATATTATCATAAGGCTCTCCAAATTCTCTAACAAATAAATGTGCATCATATCCAGAGAAATTATGAAAATAAATTGGAATAAATCTAGGAACTCTATAATTAAGATTACAAACATTATGAGCTGCTCCTCTATATTCTCCAGTTAAATGATCATGATCTCTAACTTTTATTTTATTACCAAATTCACTTCCACGTGCAACATCTAATAGTTCTTCTAATTTTGATAGTTCGTCATTAAGTTCTCTTTTCCTATCATCTTCATTTTCTATCTTCAATAAAATATTATGAATAATATCAATTTTTTTATTCAATACTCGAATTTCTTTTTCCACAAGAGGTGGTGTATCTTCAAGTTTTCTTTCACAGATGTGACATTTTTTAGTAAATTTATAGTCCATTTTTTGTGTCTCAGATAATTCTTTCATTTTTATTTTCTTATCTAAGTATTCTCTTGCAATGAAAATTGCGTCTTCTTTTAATTTCTCGTACAATTTCTTTGGAGCATCTAAACCAAAATATTCAAATGATTTTGTTGAATTTCTCCATTAGCGTACTTAATATAATAGACAAAACTAATTGGAAAATGTCTTTGAAGCTTTATTGTATAAGATTCATACTTCTGAACTTCTTCTTTAGTCTTCTTTAATTTTTTACTTAGTTTTTCTATCTTTTCATTCAACTGTTTCATTTTATTAAGCTTTCTTATAAGACTTTCAAAATCAGCATATATAGCAAATGGAGCTTTCATCGAATGATTGTAATTTTTAAATTCAACAATGTTGTTAGCTTTATCAGGTAAAATTACTTTTGCAGGTTTATTTAATCCGCAATAATTTTTATGATCTGATAATACTTTTTCACAAGGAAAGCTATTCAAACACATTTTACGAAGATATCTCTTCTTATGATCTTTTGTCAATTGATGTCTTCCAACTAGTTTCCACAAATCTTTAATTAAGCAGTAATGAGTCTTTCCTTTATTATCTTTTAAAAACAATAAATCAATATGATTTTCTTTTTCATCTTTATAGTTATTGATAATGGATAGATTTTATGACTATTATTATGATGATATATTAATTGATAATCCTCCTTCAACCATATTATATTTATTTACTCTATTTACAAATTTATTACTATCATCAACTTTAACTGGAAATTCTATCCCTTTTAGAGCTTTATCAAACATATTTTCATGTTTTTTATATTTAGCTACTCTTTGTGGATCTTTATCTACTGGAAATAGTCCACTTAAAATAGACCATAAATAACATTTATCATCATTCTCATTTTTAACATTTATGGTAGCTTTCTTGCTTGCTAGAATTTTAGGAAGTTCAATATATGAACTAGCTATCATCGGATCGTATCTGTTTATATTAATTCTGAAAATATCAATTGATATTAAAGTCCATTGACTATTCTCTAAACTATCCTCTATATTTTCATGTCTTTCAATTATATAATCACTAATAGTATCATACATTTCATTCATGTTAGTTTCACGAAGAAATATATAATTTTCAGTTTGTAAATGCATTTGAGCAGTCTCAAGAACTTCTGTATTACCTCTTCTTTCATAAGTTGCTGTAACACAGAAATTAGCTCTAATTCCATTGTGTGAATTTATCCATTTTCTAAGAAGTCCAAAAGTAGGTTTTTTCATAATATCTAAAAACTCTTCCAAATCTTGTATACCCCATTCATTTTGAATTTCAAATTGAGTATGTCTGCTTCCAAAATGTTCAACTACAAATCTAGGTATAATTTTTAAATTCTTCTCCTTATTCGGTCCAAATATATCTTCATTATTTCCTTCAAACTTGAATGGAGTTCCAGTAAGCCATGTATTTATTTCTTCTTTTGTCAATGTAAAAGTGATTCACATTTGATGTGGTTGAAGTAATCTGGATTGAGTTAATTTTTGTAATAATATAAAATATAATTCATTCATTTTTTCTACTACTTCTCTTCCTCTAAAAGCTATATAAATTCTATACTTTCTTAAATAGTGTTCTATTTGTCTTGTAGTTTTATTTGCATAGAAATTATGCACTTTAAAAAACTGAATCCATTGACTAATTTTTGAGTCTTGTCTTCCAGTTTCATTTCTGATAACAGTTATAGTGATCTGATTTCTTGTATTCATTTTTTCTTATTATATTTAATAGGAAAAAATTTTATAAAGATTTTTATTTTTTTCCAATGAGATGATATTTTGATTTTAAATGTGTTTTATAGGATATAGAATATATAACTGCACCACAAGTACATGTCATTAGGTGTTTTCTTTTTTCATAATCATTTTTCATAATTTCTTTCATTTTTTCTTTATTTCTTTTATAATATTCCTTAGATGAGGTATTCTTACATTCTTTACACCAGTTTGGTGTTCTACCAAATTCGTGTTTATTCTTCATTTTTTTACATCTAGTACAATATTTACCACTTTCATATAAATTCATTATAGATGTTAATTCTGTTAGAAATTCATCAACACTATATTCTTTAAAAGTTGACCCTATCATCTCTGAATCTACAAAAGTTGTCTTACAAGTATCACATAAAGCATGATCAGTATCCATGGTATCTACTTGCAAGATTTACACAAAGTTGTTAGTACAAGAAGCTTGTGTTGAATAATTATTTAAAGAGAAATAAATTTCTAATAAGAATTTAATATGAAAAAATAGACAAAAAACCTTCCAAGACATAAAATAGACATACCAAGATATAAAATAGATATAAAACCTTCTCAAAATAGACATAAAACCTTCACAAAACCTTCTCAAAATAGACAAGAAACCTTCACAAAACCTTCTCAAAATAGACTGAAACCTTTCAAGATATAAAATAGACATAAAGACATAAAAATAGATATAAAAATAGAGTCAACTTAGGTAATTATTTTTTATTTTTAATAATTATTTCATCATTATCCTTAATTCCTCTTGGTGCATCTCTTCCATTCAAACCAAATTCTTTTTTCTTTTCATTAATATACTTTCCATTTACTATTATTTGTAAATTATCAACATTAATATATCCATCTTCAATTTTAAAATCAGAAAAGCAAACTCCTAAATTTTCAGTAAATTCTGCAATACTATTAGCCTTTGTCTTACCAAAATTCATAGGAGTCACAACAATTTGATTTTTCAAGTCAATAATTTTTTTATTTTTTAGCTGCATAGATTCTACTTGTTTTTTACCTTTTTCACTCAATTCCTTCTTCATTTCTTCTAATTCTTTATTTAATTGTTTCATTCTTTTATTATTTTCTTCAATTATATCATCTTTTTGTTTCATTACTTGATTATTAGCTTGGGATAATCGCTTTAATTGACCTCCTGCTTTATTAACTGCAGCCATTAATACCCTAAAACAGAAAAATAAATTTGTAACTTTTAAAATACATATTTTCTCATTTTCAAATTCCGTCAAATCAAGATTATTTTTCTTATAAACTTCATGTAATTGATTAATTATAGTTTGACTCGATGATTTAATTGTATCTTTTAATTCCTTTATTTCTGGATACTTTGAAACTAGTAAATTGACATAATCCATTTCATCCTTTGAAATTGAGTAATTATTAATTACTGAGAGAATCATTTTTATTTATTATAAAAAAAATTTATTTTTTGAGACCATGTACCAGACTGTATACCAAACTATGTACCAGACCGCATACTGTACTATATACAATATACCAAACCATAAACCATGTACTATATACAGTATACCATATACATTTTTTTTTCCATTAATAAATAATGGAATTAGAAAAAATAAAAGAGTTGATGATCAGTTTTGATTTTATAAAAAATCCAGTATCTGAATTTATAAGAAAATATAATGTGTCAGATTCTTTTGTACGAAAAAAATTAAAATTATGGAATATCCCTCATGTAACAAAAAAAAGAAATATCCTCACTCCTAGAAATAGATTAGGTCAATTTTGTTTATCAAATGAAGTTAATCAGACTGCAACTACTAGCACAGCTCATATAAAAAGTAGAGTCAAAAATAATTCTAAAAATAACAAATTTCCAGAAAGCCCTCCAGATATAGGTGATGAATGGGAAACCATTAATTTAAATGAATCAGATAAAAAGAATTATAGAAATAGAAAATAATAATCCGTGTTTGTGTGGTATGTTGAAAAATAAATTATTTGGAGTGAATTGATAAAAATATTAAAAAATATATGAGATTAACTACCTTATATATCAAACAGTTGTGCAAATTAGGTTTGTCAATTAATCATAACTGTCAAGTTAGATGATTTGTACTCAACTGACTCGCAGTTAGTCAAAAACATGTCAAATGTACCTCTACCTACTGTCAGTGTGTATGATGTTGGGTAAGTACTAGAAGTTACTGTGCAGATTACACTACTTTCCATCAGAATATTTGAAGAGCATACAGTCTTCGTTTTAGAAAGTCCAGTTTCGGGAAATATTTCAACATGACCCGATTGTACTTCTCGTGTAGTTTAGCAAATTACGTATCTGAGATTGGTAGGACTGTAGAAACAGAAACATCCTGCATAAAAAGTTATTGTATCTCAAATACTTGACAAATAAGTACAAATTTACGATCGTTTGCTGGATTAAGTTCAATGTCAGATTCCTCCGACATCAAAGCGGGCTCGTCGTCAAATAACGGACGACATTCGAGAATCGCTTTCGTTTCTTTGCTTCTACATAAAGGAAGATATTCATCAAAACATTATACATCTCACATCATCGTCAGGATGTCATATGTTTTGCGTAAATTATGTTGATTGACCAGCGGGCGCTCCTTGACGAATACGTAGTTTTGAAATCCGATTTCGAAATCATGTAACTCCAAACTCATCGTTAGAAACGTGTAGAAACTAGAAATAAATCGACTTATATTGATTGATTCCCTACCGACATAAGCACTCCATGTGAGAAAATTTCAAATGAATAGAGACCTTGTTTCCCGAGCATCAGACATCGTTGGACGGCTTCCCGAGCATCTCACTCATTGATCGTTTCAAAATTGATAACACATTTTTGTTTACTTTCGTTTTGGTAGGAAGTTTTCTATACTTGCATATGGGGACAAGAGTGGGCGCGAATCATTAAAAAGTGATTCGAATCACAAATCAGTCGCTTTTCTTAAAGATTCGAATGACGAATCATAAATCGTTCAGAAGTAAATGATTCTAAATCAATCACCATGAAAATGAGTTGAATCAATTTCGAATCAAATCCGAATCACCTGGAGACAATGATCTGTGATTCGAAAAAGATTCGATTAAAATCCATATCAAATCATTTCAAAAGATTTTTTGATTCGAAAAGGATTTGAATCGAATCTTTTTCAAATCACGTTGAAAAATTTGTTTGCAATTTTAGGCGTAAATATGCAGATACATTCATTCTATTTTGAACGGCGGATTTCTGTTTGATTCGCGAAAGATTCGAAAAATATTCGAAAATTATTCGACTGTTCAGGAATTGATTCGAATCACAAGTCATAAATCATTTTCCAGTTTTCAAAATGATTCGAATACAAATCACGAATCATCAAAAAAGGATTTTAAATCATGATTCGATTCGAAAATGAATGATTTGCGCCCCCTCTTGTGGGGAATAAGTGGTTTTCAAGTTTTGCTCAAAAATGAAAGAGTTTCATGAAAAATTGCCAAGAACAAAAGTTGTAGCCGTTGAAATGTTCTTTTAGAAATGGTCACCTTGAATTTTTCAAAATAGAGGTGTTTTACATGTAATATGTCGAAAATAGCGACCACCAACGTCACTATTTCGACTTTCGATCAAGCTATCGAAATTAAACTATCGAGGCTGTAGAAACCTCCAGCCATGACGTCACATCACAAAATCACGAACCTTGCTCAGACAACCTAAAAGTTTGTTGACAAGGTTGACAAGCGAGGATAGCATTGAGCGAAATCACACAATCCTATCTCTGGTTATTAGTGCGTAAACACTGTTAACTTTGCGTTTTGTGACTGGTGTAGCTAAATTAACATTTAATAATTACTTATATTATATTTGTGAAGATGGAAGATGGAATCTCAAAGGTCAGTTTTCTAATGATAGCTTCTCCTGAAGCGTTGACTTGATCCGTCTTCATCTGAGTTAGCCCCATAATGGTCTTCACTCGATCTTTCGATCTTTCCTTTGCTTTATCTTGTACTTTGATAAGATAATTTACTGGAATTCTGACTCTATATGACTAACGGTAACTCTTTCTTTCTGTTGCCGTTAGGTAAGACGGAAGCCGGCGCCGACGGAGTATGATCGTCACTCTTAATATTAGCTTCCTTTGCAACGAAGACATCAACCTTTAATTTTATCTTGAAGATGATTATTGTTTCCTTTCTTTTCTAATAAATGCATCCTGTCATTTAGAATGTTTCCTTTCGCTAGAAGTAGAGTTAGCTGTCCTACAGGAAATTTCCGGCGCAAGTCCAATGTGGCTTGCGTCGGTTGTTTTGCGTAGAATGGATCGAGAGTCTGGAATGTTACATACGCGTCCGCCTCCTGGAGCGATCGAACCCTGTTTACCATTTCGCTTCGAGTGGCGCTACAATCGCGATACTCTAATTGAACCGGTAATAGTGAAGCACGCAGTCTCAAGCTTTGCTCGCTTCTCCAAATTTACTATTTGTCCTATTCTTTATCAAACTAGGCCGGTCATATCGATCTTCTCCTTTCGATGTTAGTTTGATTATTTCTGGTAAGAATATCCGACAAATTGGTGTCAGGTGTGGGGTACACCCTCAGGCTCTGAAACTCTATTTAATGGAAACATTAGATTGTTCTTCCTCATTCGTGTTGATGTCTCCGTTCAATATTATTTTTTAAGTTTTCTCTGTTTTCTCACTGAATCAAGTAATAGATATGTATCTTTCTACTTGAAAATTTCTTCCCCATGATAACAGCTTGTCCTTGCACTTATACAAACTAATACTCTATTTTATTCTTTTATAAGAATTTTACAAAGAATATTAGAGATCAAACGGCAACTGGCAACAACAATAGCTGAACTGCGCAAGGTCAGGGCTATTGCCGGAAGCATTCTGATCAGAAATTTTCTGGAAAAGGCAGATTAATTTTTCTTCATACAACTCATTCCTCTGCAGATAGCTGCTGGGAGAGTTCTCTCAGTCCGGACTGAAACTGTGCTTGGACAGAGATATGTTTGGCGCGCGACTTATCTCCACAAAATACCTACTCTAGAGTAAATTCTGATGGCTATAATTCTCATTATCGTCATCTTCAGCTGTTTCAAATAGTTTGTCACAAAATCACAAAGATAGCTTATTTGTATAAGAACACTATAACGCTTATGAATAGCGGGTATAGGATAATATGTTGCACGAAATCAGAAGTGGTTTACAGCTCAGCAGTGAGACTGCCCTCTCATTGTGTTCACAAATAAATATGCCTACTACATTCAAGGCAATAGGGTCAGCTATTGGGAATTGTAGGTACGCAACGGTCAACTCTTGATTACAAACTTCCAGTCGCATGCATTACTGTATCTGAGGAAGGAAGTCCTTTTTAGGATATCTGAACTTGGAACTACATAAACTTGCTTCTTTTGACTGGGTGATGCGCGCAGGATCACCCAGGAGATCACCTCCAATACCAATACCAAGCTGTCACTTAGAGTGATAGTAGGGTAAAGGTATTCAGATTGTTAAGTAGGCGGTACTACGGGTACCATGAAGAGGAAGGGCTCTCGCTCTACTCTTGTTCTGACCTTGCGCCCTGACTAATTCAGGTTTCACAAAATCTTCTACACAGTGCTGCGCCTACGGTTACAGCGTGAATGTTGTGTAGAGACCCATACAGCTCTTTGAAGCTAGTGGTCATTCTGTTCTTGACAGGATAAAGTCTCATTTAGGCATATGCCGGAGGATGACGGCCCTTTGCGACCAAGTCTTTTTTCTGCGTTGATTGACCTTGCAACCATTCTACCGTAGGAATGTTGATTCGAGCTGTAAATAGGGACTGGGTTATGGTAGTGCCAGTTCTGACCTCTACCACTGATTTGCACGTAACTACTCACAATTTTCGATCTGCCTAAGCTATCAGTCACAAAATATAACTTTGTCCTTTGATAATATTTGCAGGAGACTCCTTCAGAAAGTTCTGAAAATAATCAAGAATCTTCTGTGGGGAATCCAACAATTGATAAAAAACGTCTCCTGACCGAGATGAGAATTATTGACCTGCAACTCAAGGGATTGACTGTCACTATCGAAAAGGGTGATTTTGGAAGAGCCAAGGGGGCCACCGAAGGCCTCAAACTGAGAATCCAAAAAATCAGAGAAAACACCGATCTGTTGAATGATCCTACTGCCCAAACTGATTTACAAGAGCGCATTTCTAAGGCAAATGAGGAGCTTTTGTTGCTACAGGAAGCTGCTAGTTTAGATCTGGGCCCAGTAGAAAACCCTCTCTCTTACAATCGTAGTGTAGCGGGTTATCATTTGAAAAATCCAGCCTTGCCCAAGTTTGGCGGCAATATCCGGGAATGGCCAGCGTGGTGGGGCCACTTCGATAAGGCCGTGCATTCTAGAGAAACTGGGAAAGGTACAAGACTGCTTCAGCTGGAAAATGCTCTGACTGGTGAAGCTAAGAGCTATTACACTGATATGAATCCAACTGCCGATCAGTATGATCAGGTTGTCGCGCAGTTAAGAGCTAAGTATGGGGATCCTATCAAACTAGGTCAGCAATATTATGCCGACTTAGTAGCTTCTCCTAGGGGAATTAATCAAGAGTTGCTGTCAGCTAGGCAACTCCAAGTAAAAACGGATCGTGTCACCCTTGAAAAGGTGAAGGCCATACTTATGAATCTTCAATCTGTGGACAACCGATTCGACCCTACTCTTCTAACCAGCCAAGTCGTTCAAAAGTTTTCTTACGAAACTATCCTGACTGTCAACCACATTGTTGTTTTTGGCAACAAGAAGCTAGACATTACTAAGGATACTGAAGGCATTCTAAAGTTGGTTGAACAAGTCCTGACGTCTGAAGAGGCTCTGTTCACCCAACTATCTGCTGAAAACAGTAAACCTGAAGCCACCTCGTCAGTAGCCATCACATGCGCGGTGAAGCGTTCTACTCCTCAAACATCTAGTGGTACAACTAAGAAGAAGAGATCCGCAAACTCTAATAAGTGCCTCTTCTGCAAAGGGAACCACCTTTCTTCAGCATGTACTCGTTATCCATGTATCTCTACCAGGACGGAGGCCTTGAAAAAGGAGAGTCGATGTGTCACTTGCACAGCATTAGATCATGGTTCTGAGGCTTGCCCTCACAAACTACGCACCTGTAGATACTGCCAAACACCTGGACATTGTCGGCCCTTGTGTAAAAAGCTACTAGTGAAAGCTATCAAAACAGGTACGTTTCTACAAACCTTTCAATGCATACTAAAAGGTAACTCAGGTGAGATAATTATTAGAGGTATACTTGATGGTTGTAGCGATACTTCTTATATTACTTATAGCGTAGTAAGACGTTTACAAATTACTGTACATAATGCTACCTTTCTAAATGTTTTTGGGTTTGGGGCCGCTAGCCCTACAGTCACCAAATCTGGTTCAGTTGAGGTAATACTCTATAATAAGAGGGGTAGAGGGAAAACCTGTACTCTCTTTACCACTCCTTCTATCCTCAATGAATCTAGACTCTCGCCTCCTCCGCAAATCACCTATCAGTTGCTACCCTCCCAACTGAACTATGCGGATCCTGATTTGTTCTTAGAGAGTCCTCAACCTATTAACTTATTAATTGGTAGCGATCTATACTTTCATTTTGTCTCTGTCAAAAAGAGTATGGAACCCTACGATGGATTTGCCATCCTAAAAACATTTTTTGGATGGATTCCTGCTGGCTGTATTCCTAACCACTTTGAGATGAAGCCAAACAAATTCTGTTTAGCTTCAAGACAAAGTGAACCCTCAACTTTGATAAATGAAAAGGAATCTCTCACAAAGGAACTTGAATTGCTATGGAGTCTAGAGGCTTTTGGAATAAGATCCAACGAGCTTAACTCTTCTGAAGACCTTGTCCTCAAGCAGTTTGAAGAAACAGCCAGAGTTGAAAATGGACGCTTCATTGTCACATGGCCTTGGAAACAAGGATGTCGAAAAATACCTAGCATTTTCAGAATGGCTAAAGCTAGGCTTCTCAGCCTCCTGAATGTAACTCCTGAATCTTTGCTACAGAGGATGGATGAGATATTTCAGGAGCAACTACAAGATGGAGTAATCGAACCTGCTCCACAAGACACTCCTTACCCCATACACTATTTACCTTTTAGACCTGTCTTACGCAAGGGAAAGGTCAGAGTAGTATATGATGCTTCGGCAAAGGGGAAGACAGGAATTAGCCTCAATGAAGCCTTACATGCTGGTCCATCACTTATCTCTAATTTGGTAGGTGTAATCCTCAGATTTAGAGAGTATGCCATAGCCATCTCAGCAGATATTGAAAAGGCATTTCTAAGAGTAGGCCTTGATGTATCAGACCGAGATGTGGTCCGCTTTCTTTGGGTGGACGATTACAAAAGGGGTCATAAGGCCGAGATCAGAATCTTACGATTTGCGAGAGTAATATCGGCCCCTTACCTTCTCCATATGGTACTACACTCTCATTTGTCTGACGAACATCGCAACTCACTTTTCACCTTAGGTCGACGTAACTTCTATGTTGACAACTTGGTGGTAAGTTTACAAACTGATACCGAAGCCTTACAACTAGCTGAAACTTTAATCAGCCACTTTGAGACTATAGGTATGAACTTGAGAGATTGGTGCTCAAATTCTCTTGAATTTGAACACGCCATTCCTCTTGAGAAAAGACATGAAGAGACTGATAATGTCAGTATACTGGGTCTTAGTTGGAACAAATCTCTAGACCAATTAAGCATATCCTTTGAGGACATTCCAGTCTCAGAGACTGTCTCCACCAGGAACGCCCTCCAATGCCTAGGTCAGGTTTTTGACCCATTAGGGCTGGTCTCACCTTGTCTGATCAATCTCAAAGTATTTGTCAGAGACTGCTGGAAGTTGAAAGGCAAGCTAGACGACCCGCTCCCACCTGAATTTCTGGTTCGCTTCCGGAAATTGGTAACTGAGCGCTCCTCTATTAAGGATATCACAGTACAGCGTCACCTGTGGAGCTGTACCATCCCAGAGGCCTCCTATCAAATGCATATTTTTTGCGATGCCTCCAAGATAGCCCTGGGTTGCGCTATCTACTTAGTAAGAGATAGTCCCAATTCTAAGAGCGAATCTCGACTCATCTTTGGAAAGTCAAGGCTCACTCCAGCCCAAGGTAGATCAATCCCTCAACTTGAGCTTATGGCCTTGTTAATGGGATGTCGCACATATTCCCTTATAATCAAAGAGATGAGTGTCCGCCCTAAGGAAATTGTCCTTTGGACAGACAACACCTCCGTCATTCAGTGGCTTCACTCAAATAAGATCCAGCCGATCTTTGTACAAAATAGGCTGAATGATATTAAGAAGTTTCCTAATGTCATAGTACGTCATGTACCCACCAAAGATAACCCAGCAGATATAGCCTCTAGAGGCCAATCCGCTGTGATACTCCGAAAGGAGACCCTGTGGTGGGAAGGTCCACACTGGTTAACTCATAAGAGCCTTTGGCCTTCTCCACCACCTCTAGCCCCCTCATATAGTTCTCCAACACAGACTATCACTCTCTTATCTAGAAAGGACATTGCTAATCACCAGTTACCCTCTGAACTGGAAAAGCGTTTCTCTTCTTGGTGGGCGTATAGAAAATTCTTCTACATTTGTATCAAGTGGATTTTCCGACGCCTCCCACCTAATTCATCTCTCTCCAACCGTCAAATGTGGTTAATAGCCGAACGCTTATTAATCCACAAATTACAAAAGAGATACTTTTGCTCAGAACTCAATCTCCTCATTGCAGGCCATCAGCCTAAGAGCAACTTGAGCTTATTCTTAGGCCCTGACGGCTTGATACGAGTACGAAGCAGGTTACAAAATGCCCCAATCCTTTGGGACTCTGCTCATCCTATCCTGATGCCTCGCAATAGCGAGATCAGTACGGTTCTCCTGCGATCATTGCACACTAAGAACCTACACATTGGTGTGAGCCATCTTATCACAAAACTACGAGAGAAGTTTTGGATACCAAGAGTACGCCCCAAAGCCAACTCTGTAGTCAAACGGTGCCAGAACTGCAATAGATGGCAAGGAGGTCCGTTTCAACTACCACCAATGCCACCCCTCCCATCTATCAGGATAGAAGAGGTGGCTCCATTTGTCCACACGGGTATCGACTATTTCGGCCCCATTTCTGTGAAGTCTGAGTACCCACAAAAAGGCATTGTGAAAATGTACGTGGTCTTATTCACTTGCCTCAGAATTCGGGCCATCCACCTAGAAATAGCCGAGGACATGTCGGGAGCGGCCTTCTTAGAAGCCCTCACGACCTTTACTAACCTAAGAAGGACACCTAAGGTAGTGGTGTCAGACAATGGCACAAACCTTACATTCGCACAGCCCTTAGTTGGGAAACAACTTGTTGAACTAAGTCCCGCAATAGACGAATTCTTTTCCTCCAATAACATCCTATGGCACTTCAACCCAGCGGGCGCTCCATGGTATGGTGGCGCGTGGGAAAGTCTTGTAGGAGTCACTAAGCGTTGTCTAAAACGCACTGTAGGTAACCTCATACTCACACCAAGAGCCACACAACGCCTCTTGTATCAGGTTGCGGACGTGATCAATAGTAGACCCATTGCAGGAATATGTTCAGATGAACTTATTGAAGCATTGACGCCCAACCACTTCTTAAGGTTGGGAGGTAGCAACGTCAACACACAACTTGACGTTGACATCACCAAAATCCTCCCAACCCTACAGAACACAGTCCAGGCATACACACAAATACAACAGTATGTCGCCCGTTATAATGAAATATTTCGCCAGGAATATTTCAATTACCTCAAGGGAACTTACCCAGCTAGACATCGCCATCCTCGGGGATCTCACAGCTTCCGCCCTAAACCTGGGGACATAGTTCTTCTTAAAGAACCGCTAGCTGTCAGAGCCGACTGGCCTTTGGGTATTGTAGAGGAAGTGTCACATAGACAGGCGCATGTCAGAGTTTCCCACAAGGTAGCTGGACTTGACCTACCTAGAGATCGCACCACAGGCTCAAGAGTCAAGTTAGTTCCTTTCAATAGGATTTACCCTTTGGAGCTACCAGACCATGTGTCATCCAAACCCTCTGAGCCCAATGCTACTACCCCTGCCAGGTAGGTTGGATAGATATGTTATAGTTACATTACTGTAGTCTATTTATCCCCTTCCTCCTCAAACAGCCCTCAAGGCAAGTACTGCCCGGGGGAGTGTCGAAAATAGCGACCACCAACGTCACTATTTCGACTTTCGATCAAGCTATCGAAATTAAACTATCGAGGCTGTAGAAACCTCCAGCCATGACGTCACATCACAAAATCACGAACCTTGCTCAGACAACCTAAAAGTTTGTTGACAAGGTTGACAAGCGAGGATAGCATTGAGCGAAATCACACAATCCTATCTCTGGTTATTAGTGCGTAAACACTGTTAACTTTGCGTTTTGTGACTGGTGTAGCTAAATTAACATTTAATAATTACTTATATTATATTTGTGAAGATGGAAGATGGAATCTCAAAGGTCAGTTTTCTAATGATAGCTTCTCCTGAAGCGTTGACTTGATCCGTCTTCATCTGAGTTAGCCCCATAATGGTCTTCACTCGATCTTTCGATCTTTCCTTTGCTTTATCTTGTACTTTGATAAGATAATTTACTGGAATTCTGACTCTATATGACTAACGGTAACTCTTTCTTTCTGTTGCCGTTAGGTAAGACGGAAGCCGGCGCCGACGGAGTATGATCGTCACTCTTAATATTAGCTTCCTTTGCAACGAAGACATCAACCTTTAATTTTATCTTGAAGATGATTATTGTTTCCTTTCTTTTCTAATAAATGCATCCTGTCATTTAGAATGTTTCCTTTCGCTAGAAGTAGAGTTAGCTGTCCTACAGGAAATTTCCGGCGCAAGTCCAATGTGGCTTGCGTCGGTTGTTTTGCGTAGAATGGATCGAGAGTCTGGAATGTTACATACGCGTCCGCCTCCTGGAGCGATCGAACCCTGTTTACCATTTCGCTTCGAGTGGCGCTACAATCGCGATACTCTAATTGAACCGGTAATAGTGAAGCACGCAGTCTCAAGCTTTGCTCGCTTCTCCAAATTTACTATTTGTCCTATTCTTTATCAAACTAGGCCGGTCATATCGATCTTCTCCTTTCGATGTTAGTTTGATTATTTCTGGTAAGAATATCCGACATAATATCTCCGCCAAAACGAAAGTAAACAAAAATGTGTTATCAATTTTGAAACGATCAATAGGCTTATCGTGATGATTATGTTCACGCGAAACGCGGATTCGAATTGTGTGTATATAGCGCCTCGCGCCTGCCTACAAGCAGAGAAGAATTCACTCCAGTAATCATCGTTAGAAATTTGTACGAAATTATTTCAGAAAATACATTATTGCTGTCGGGCAATCATTTCAGTTTGAATACTATCGTAATAAATCCGCTTGACGTAAAGAACGCTGCAACAAAAACATTTCGTGTCAGGTGTCAATACGTGCCGTGATTTTATATTTCTAAACATGTCTGTTAAAGGTGGCGTTACAGGCTTTGTCGAAAAAATGATGCAATTGACCATGAACAGACAGGAGAATATCCCTGAACCAAATCTTAAAGCGCGAATATTTGCGGCAGTGCATTTTATTCTCTGTAGATGTTACGGTTGTCCTTTTTTAGGTGGTATTGTTGAAGATAGAGGGTGGCCGTGTGCTCGCCTCTTCCAAAGAGGAGAGGCGATATATACATTGGATGACAGAGAAATGCGAGTAACCATTTTGAATGATGCATCATTCTACTATTTATACGTTTATGTAAGTTCAATTCAGTTTCCCTTCATATTTTTTAACCATGTGAGAATAATTCAGTGACCTGTTCCATTTAGTTTCCACCGACCGAGACGTCGTATTTTATTCTCGACATAAGTCAACCTATAGTGCCTTTATTTGAATCTACGAATGAAGAAGATGAAGTCCCTGTAGATGGTAAAGCGTTCACGTTGGATGTTTCAATACACGTCAACTTCGTGCGTTCATTGAGTTCAAGAATTGGATCTGATATTTTAAACAAAATGTACGTACTTGTGTCTATTCCGGCTTATTATGTTTTATTGTACGTGAGATTTCTTGGTTTTATGTATCTCGTTATAATTTTTGAATGTAGAGAAAATTCAGTCATTCGTAAGAATGAATTCAGCATGATATTGATAAGCTTCTCTATTCCGAAAAAACCAAAGGGTCCGAAGAAGCGTAAGGCAGCAGCATCTGAAGCGACATCCTCAGACCCGAGTAAGAGTTTGTGAAATAATTGACCAGAAGAAGTAGATGAGAGGTATGAGATGAAGATTGGTAAATAATAGCAAATCTCAATGATAAAATTTCCGTAAGAGGTTACATTCGAAGTACCTGCATAACTGCTCAAGATGATCAGCAGCTACCTCAGCTGTCGAGAATCCCACGCACAGTAAAACTTGTGGTACATCGCATTTAACGGGATCTTCAAGGTAAAGCTGCCTTTAAGCTTCAAGCTAATCTGCTACGCGGTTAACATACCAAAGGTATGCACTCTCGAAACAACTGTAGCGGTGGAGATCAGGGTAAATAAGGCTCTAGAGGCAGTGACAGACTAGAACTCGCTGTAGGAAAGATACAGGCCACATTATGTACGACCCGCCACCCACCTTTCGCCTGCAAGGTGTGAAAATCACGATTGAGAAGGTGATAAAGTATCTTGGCATCTGGTTTGACTCAAAGTTGAGCTTCAGATACGATTTCCTGATAGCAGCGGAAAAAACGGGGTTCCTGAGCCACTTGATGACAAACCTAGGAGGACCGAGGGAATCAAGAGAAGAAGGATGATGATGAGCACCGCTTTATGGTACCCAAAAACCGGCTAACTCCACAAAGATGGCGCACAGAAGAAAAAATATGGAAAAGATCGAACGAAGAGTTGCACGAAGGTCAAATCCTAGACTCACGTCCGACTCCCAGATACAAATCTATAATTGAGGCATAAGTTAGAGATGCATTAAACCAATGACTCAGCTTGTAAGCCCACCCAAAAAGACCAATTATAATGAAAATGCAGAAATATTCTTGAAAAGAAGATTCAAGCTTCGAATGGACCCGTTATATGACTGTTGTACAAAATGATATTAAGTAAGGCAGCCCAAAAATTAGGGCCATAAGACATGGATACCGAAAATAGCCAAAATAGGTGAGAGCAGTTCCCCAATCATGAAGAACAATTACGAGAAAAAGAAGCGAGTAGGTCAAGCATATCCTCGAATTTTCTGAAAAAATTGGTAATCCTTTTTAGATGTCATTTTCCCTTGTGTGTTTCGAATAGTGCATGATTACGTTACCTACTACAATTGCATTATTAATATTATGATGATTACTCGACGTTAATTTTCAGCTGTACGTGCTAAAACATCGGATCTTCACTCAGAAATTCTCAAACTGGTTCCCAATAATTGTAATATTGGTAGTAAATTGATGGGCTCAATTTTGTTCATCGCCTGTGATGTTTATGCGTGCACGCTCGATACCGAAAGACATGAATGGCCAGTAGTCTTGGATTACTTGTCACAGAATTGAGTTACAATGGATACATATACTTTTTCTCCCTACTCGAACATGAAACTAATTTTTACTTAACTGTCAGAGTAAGTTTTTCAGATATTCCTTTTTTTTTTTTCATATCATCTAATGACGACACCTAATCATCCTGAATTTATTAGAATCGATCTTCTATTCTCATTGCGGCAAAAAAAATTCCAAAAATTGTGTGTCCCACTTTCACGGATTCTGACGTGAAAGTGGATAGCCTCAGAATATCGAGATTGTCTCGCTGGTTGAACCAGCTATTTCTGTCAGTGTAAGTATTTAGGTAGATATTCTTCTTAATGTTTATAGAATCTGTTGTCAATGCAATACATATTTTTCAGAATCGAGAAAGATATTAACCGTCTTAGGGGAAGTGTTGGAAGTTCGATTAGAAGCTCTACCTCATCGTTATGTTAATTTTTTTTAATACAGCTCAATAGATATACTGTTTCTTTTCTAATCCATCACGTATTTTCTCGATGTTCCTACGTACTTGCTCTACGGTCGCCTACTTGCGAAACCTTCCACAGTCTTGGAATATCTTTATATTAATGCTGGTAAAAAAAAAAAAAAAATTACATGTTGATTTTTTAATCTAGGAAAACCTAAAGGTGTCAAAATTTGATGAAAATTTTTAAATGATTGTGTTATCATTATTATTACCATCATCTTTTTTTATTTTGTTTTCCTTATTTACTTTCCATCACATTTCTGATGGGTTCTTCTCAAAATAAGAATCGATGAAAAATTTCGACTAGATGAAAATTATTAATAGGCTCTTTTTTCCCAACCCGATACAAAATTTTTCTTCTAACGAACAAATGTTGCATAACCAATGTGATGATACAAGCTCTGAATTGTTTTTTGTGATCAATTTTTATTCGTATTAGTCATTTATTTTAGTCGTTCGTCTTATAGACTGATGGTCTTTGTATTGATCGAATAAGTGAAAAAAATCGAAATTAATAGAGACGTCAAAATAGAAAACTGTCTATAAGAATGTGTTGAAAGAATTTATTAAATAAATTTGTAATATATTACGTACTGTAAACGCAGTGTGTATCTAACATAGTATTTTGTTATTTTACATGTAGCTTAATTGTGTGACTTGATGGAAGGGTTCACCTATGATATTTTTAGAGTTAGAAATGAAGAAAAATGAAACAAAAAAAAGATACAAAAGTTTCAAAATTTTTTGAACTGGTGGAGATATTGAGGGTGAAAAATTTGATTTCCTCTCCATTCGGAAATCACGCGAATACTCCCTTTCATTGTCGAGAGGTGAAAAAAATGAAAAAATCATTCATTAATTTAGAGAGTCTAGTATGGAGAGGGAAGAAAAGTGAAATTGTTCATTATTTGCTATGGTAAACCTGAAAATAAACAGGATGAAAAAATGGAAGATTTTTAGGTTTTTTGAGAGGTGCAAAAATGGGGAAATCGTTCATTAATTTAAAGAAATTAGTAAGTACGCCAGCATATTGATGGTTGAAAGCTGGTGCAGAATTGTTTATCTTCATAGGACCTACGATAACTTTTTAGAGTTAAAAATAGAGAAAAATGATAGAAATTTGATACAAAACTTCTGAAATTTTTGAACTAGCAGAGATGAAAAAAAGAGTAAAATATTCAGGGAGGATTTTTGACATTTTTTGGGTCATTTGAAATTGAAAGAAAAATGCTAGAAATTAGCACCTGCGCTAGAACTTATAAGATTTTTTAAAATTCAATGAAAAATCAGAGAAATTAACCGCAAAATGAGAGAAATTACTCCCTGTGCTTCTTTTTGAGATTTTCGAAATTAAAGGGAAAATCAGCGAAATTTCCTCCTAAATGAGAGAAATTACTCCCTTCGGAGATTTTTTAAATTCAATGAAAACTGAGAGAAATTAGTCCACTGCGCTAGAGGTTCACCTGCGATGATTTTTTAAGGTTTAAAAAAGAAAAAAATGATGGAAATTTGATACAAAACTTCTGAATTTTTCAAACCTGTGGAGAAGAAAAATAGATTGGAATGACGAACGTTTGCTGTAAAAACAATCAAATATTCGGTGTAGAAAATTAGAGTATTTCTAGGATTTTTTAGGTTAGTTGAAATTGAAAGAAATTGACAGAAATTAGTCTCTGCGCTTGACTGCGCCAGAAGGAAAATTCTTACATTTCTCATATTTTAGGAGAGTTAGATTATAGCTCTCACGAGAGATATATATTTATGGTAAAAATATAGAATATTGATACAGAATTGATACAAAAACTCTGAAATTTTCGAACTAGCTTGGAAGAAAAATAGGGTGAATTGATTCATATTTAGCTTAAAAACAATCAAATATTCACGATGAAAATTGAAGAGATTTCTAGGATTTTTAGAGAGGTTAAGAGTAAATTGTGCTCTATTTTAGAGAAATGAGGAAGTGCGCCAGAAGGAATATATCTTATCTACTTACCCGAGTAGAGCCTTTTAGGTTTGCTTATATATATATATTAGCGATTGACGCCGTCTCGCTAAAAGGAAGAAAACAAGAGCTTCATACAAACTTGTAATCGAACACAGATGGCAACTCTTATAATCTAATAGGACATATCTATGTACACGCCACGGGGAAGAAAAATTTGTCAACATAATCTGGGCTAAACTTCTTGACCGTATCTATTTACTCAATATTCTGTTTTCACTTCCGCTGAAGCAAAGATTTGTGGATCGGGTACGATTTCTCTGTCGTAAAACTTGGCGAAGACTTTCGACTAGTTTGTTCAACCCGTCGCTTTCAAAATACTATCCGTCGTTACCCTGCTGCGTCGGGCTGATGAGGTTGTGGCATGTCGAGTCGAGTGCGGCAGAAAGTGCGGATCGACACCACTATCTACCAGAATTTCCTTAACCCACCTCGCAACCGTCTGTTTTGAGATTGGTTTGTGAGGCGGTTTTGATGAAATAAACAGTTTCGTTTCGCTTCCTCTTGCGAGCCAGGTCACCTGTAAGTGAACGCAGAGTCTAGCAGCACACATTTTTGGATCGTCCTCAGAACAGGTTGACGTTTGTAGTACCTTGACGTCTTGAGGATAGCGCCAATGAAAATCTTTATCTTTGATTGAGGATTCTTATGTGACTTATGTTGACATCAAAAAATGGTCTGTATCCTGTGCCCAGTAGTCAATGCCAGGAGTACTGCGAGTTTTTTGGCCACCGGGAGCCAATGTGAGGGTGTATCGAGAGGCTGTGATCGCAGGAGATCCAAAACTGTTCTTGGGTCCCACAGGTGATCGTACCTTGGTTGTGGAGGCCTTAGGTTTGGAAAACCTTCGAAGGCGATCGTCCCCATGTCGCACTAGTCAGGACAAAGGTTAGTGCGGCTCTGGTTCCGAGTAACGTGTTGTATGCTCGTCCTTCCTTGAAAACTTTTGCAAGGAAAGAAAGTACCTGAGGCAAGTCCGGAGGAAAATTGAGATTCTATTCTCTGTACAATGTTCCCACCATTGTTTTAGTGGAGGATTATACGCAGAAAGAGTGGATTTTCTAACGGAGCTTAGCATAACATCCTGAGCGTCTTCTGCGATTCGTTGATGTGTCAATGCGCTGCGGATAACCTCCCTGCTGCCAGGAAAAGGTCCCGGTGTAAGGGGTGAGGCAACCTGTCAAAAGAGAGCAGCAGGTTAGGATTAAGTGGAAGGATCATAAGTCTTTTGCTAAGTAACTTCTGGAGGAGCGGGAACCACGGTTGCGAAGGCCTATAATCCCCTCCCCTTCGCTCCCTCCTCTTCAATTTTTTATAGAGTGCGAAGGATGAGTCGCAAGTGTCCATTTTAAAATTGATCATATTTTTATCTTTATTAATATTGACGACCTCTAAAATCTGTCTTCTCTTATCGTTGTTTTCTCTACCACAAACCACAGTCTTGTTGAAGTCGAATTGATGACCAGTATCAAGAGAGTGGGGGGATAAGGCAGAACATCCGCGCTACACTTCTTGACATCATTTTTATGTTGGTCAACTCGACATTTAAGCAACAAGCGAGTTTCTCGAACAAGTGTACTAGGGCAGCCGAAACAAGGGACAGAGTAGAAAACGCCAGACCTTTTTAGCATCGCGGTCTTGTCTTCATTGTGCGAGAAAAATTTCTCTCCACTGGTGTTGCAGTTTCCTAAATATATACCTAAATTGGGGTGAAGAGTAAGCAAGTGCTTATGTATGATCGTACCACTTTCCCTAATGTAGGGTATAGAGAAAAATTTTTTACGTTGGGGTATCCGAGTTTTTAATTACGTAATTGATAAAAAGACGCGGGCACCCATTGTTCTTAACAGTAAATTGTAAATGATTTAGGGAGAGGTATTCAGCGTCCTACTCTTCCTCTTAGCCATTGCCTTCAGGGCTATGAGCTCGGTGAAATTGTGTTTAGATGCATAAGCGGAAGTTTGCTTGTTGTAGAAAGTTGAATATGTTGGGGGAGGAGGGGAAATCATCTGGTAGTGCCTCTGTATGGTTGTGAGGGATGGATAAGGAATTGGGAGTTGGATTAAGTTGGAGCAGCAGAAGATGTGTTGAACAGATAGGGGGGTTCAGATTCGCAATGAGGGCATAAAGTGAGAGATGAGATGGGTGTGTGTGAGTCTGGTGTGGCCGATTCCGAAACGGGTGATGACTATTTCTTCTCTGTCTGTTAACAGATTTGAAGAGTCTCACGGGGGGGAAATATTGGTGAGGATATGTTCTAACGAGCTAAAGATTGCTTGTAATTCGGTGGGGAAGACGAATACGGTGTTACGGTATCGGTGAGAGACTGTGATGTGATCTATTGAGTATACAAAACCGGTTTTGTTTTGATGGTTAGATCCATCGTTGAAACATAGTGTAGGGATTGTGAAAGTTGTTGAGAATTTTGTTAAACTGTGCCTGGTATTCTTCGGAAGAAGTTTTAGGTCGTGAATTATTTTGGGTGGAGTAAAGAGCCAAGGAGGGGTTGAGGGAACGACGTGGTAAGACAATGGAACTTGAAGAGGCGGGCTAATTGGAGTTCGAGATTGGAACATAGATTGGTGGAGTTTTGGTTGTGGCGAGGGTGGAATATACGATGGTGGACGGGGATTTGAGGATATTGCGGGATAGTTGTGAGGAAGTTGGTTGTTAGTCTGAGGCGTCGATAATGAAGGGGGGAAGCCAGTTTCTGCACAGAGCCTTCCAGCGAGACTGGTTCGGAATGCTCCAGTAGCTATTCTGAGGGCGGAATTTTGGGCAGTGTTGAGTAGTTTTAAATGAGAGGGGCGAGACCGTAAATGGTTGAGCCGTAATCGAGGTGGACGAGGATTTATCGGGTACAGGAATTCCAGGACAGTGAGTGTTCGAATGCATTTTGATGAGAGATTCAAAAGTGACGGTTGTGAAAATTGAGGTCAAGAACTTCACTGGTTTTAATTTGTTTGATGGGGTAGTTAACAATTTGAGAAGGGGAAATTCAATAGTTTTCTGACGTGGTTTTTGGAAGACAATGAGTTTGGTTTTGGGGTAGGAAATGCGAATCCTAGGAGGGAAAGCCAAGCGATTGTTTCTCGAAGTAGACGGTGGGCGCGTGTTTTGTGTTACTGGCACGTAAATTGATGCGTAGGTCATCAGAGAATAGTAGGGTTTAAATTGGAAATTTTATGATTTTTCTTATGTTGTTGGTGGCGATGAGAAAAAAGGTGCCATTAAGTGGGGATCCTTGGGAGATACCATTTTCTTGGGGGTGGGTTGAGGAACAATGATCGATTACTGAAATAATTTTGGAGTAGGAGAGGGAAGGGTCCGCAAAGTCCGAGTTGGTGGGGGGGTAACGCATATGTGGTATGTCCACACTCTCGGGAAAGCGTTCTCCATGTCGAAAAATATTGAGTAAAGGTTCGCTCCGTGAGCATGGGCATCGTAGATTGGGAAATCGAGGTGAGCAAGGGCCATTAGAGCTGATCGACCTTTACGGCAACCGTATTGTGTATTACTTAATATTTCGTTAGAATCAAAGGACCAGGAGAGAGCTTCTAAAATCCAAATATCTACAGAAGACAAATATGTACTCAACACATAGCTGGCGGTCAGACGCTCCGTGGACGTCATTGCGGCGAGCTGTGATTGTATAATATGGTGAAAATTACAATAAAAGAGGCTAATAGCTAAAAATAATTAAAATTAAAAAGGATTAGGCCTACTAGGGAAACCACTAAAAAAAAAAAACGCGCCTAGAACCATCAAGGTGGTGAGGAACAAAGTTCAAGCTGTATAAGAATGACAATGCACACTAGTGACTCCCATAAAACAGGTTCCCTGTTTGCCTCAATTAACAAAGTTAATGAAGGCAAGTCCGAACAGCTCACCATATGGGCTGCGAGTTTTTTCTAAACAAAGATTGGGAGTTAATTTCAACTTGTGTCTCATTTTAAAATCTAAAATTGAATTCATTCCAAAGACTCTACAGAGTTTACAATTTTTATTCACTTCATTTTTTTAATAAATACAGTCTTTTTAGATTCATCCAGGGCAACCGGTTTAAATTTTCTCTCTGTGTGATTACAATGATCAGTCAAAATACATACCAAAAGTTTACGAATTTTCTCCTACGAATCAGAAATTAGACTTACTTGAAAGGAAATTACAGAGGTTACTATTTTTGTTCTCTTCAATTTTTTTATAAAAATGAGTAAAATTCGAGTTATCACGATAGTTGAATTTTTAGAATTGCGACGCTCAATGCGTTTAAACATTTGGAATAAGGCGTACTCGTACAGTGAGAAGCAGCTCTACTACATCGATAATCCTCGTTTTTTCCCAATTTTTTCGCCCGTGAATCCCCGAGGGAAACGCGTCCAGCGAGGGTACAATTTCTAACGAGAACTTTTTTTCTATGGGAGCTGAAATTTTCATTTATGACTTAAATGGTATGTCTGAATAAAACAAATATGTGGCAAAATTTCCAAGCCGATAGGTAAAGAGGTTCTCAAGTTATAAGAGAACAAACTGACAAACTTTCTGCTCCATATAATTAGATATGTATAAACATATAAGGTATTTTTGTTCACACAAATCCTCAAAAACCTCTGGTTGGATTCTCATGAAATTTGGCCAAGTTGTAGTGGATTATCTGAAAGAGTAAGGATCTTGCATGGCTTGGAAAGAGAGTCGGAAAGGAGAAGGAATTCACTGGGGGGGAGGAGGAGAGGGAGGTAAGGAGTAAAGCAGGAATAGGTGACTGAGATAAACGTAATATTTGTGAAAGACACAATAAGACAACATCTTGACGAAAGAAAAAGATCTATAATTCTTTACAATATTGAAAATACACAGCCAACAGGAAATGATAAAAAGACAACGTGTTTTTTTTTTTTACTAAAAATTTATGACCCACAATACGCAAAATTTTCTAAATTAAAATTTCTTGTCAAACTAAACGAGGAAGAACAAAATGAACTACATAATTATAAATATGGTATGCAAAACTCAAAAATTTATATCAAAATAAATAAAATGAAAAAAACACGACAGAAAACTAATCACAAGAATTTTTTCTTAAAAAAAAAAAAAAAAAAAAAGGTAACCGCGATCTAGTCGCCGATCTGTCAAAGATTTCTCATCATTGGTATAGATGCTCACTTAAGAAGAGTATATTGCAAACCGTTGCTCGAATATCTATCGTCCGTTTTCTTATGAAACATTTCTACGTCTACTACGGAAAATATTTGTACGTATAAGAGGTCCTCATTTTCTTTCCACTTTAAAGTCAATGTTGGTACGCCGTTTCCCTGACGGAAGTCAACGCTTTCCAGTCCTTCGATTCTCTACACAGAACAAAAGAGACAAGGTAAAAAAACAAACAACTTTTGCGAACTTACATGACCGCTAGAATAGTTTTGAAACCTTTGATATAACGGAAACTAATGACTTTAAATTCATTGGGAATACAGATACTCGTCTATTACAAAAATTAATATCTATTTTCGATCAAATATACGAGAAATATAGTTTCCAACATTCAGCATTCCTTCTTGAAAATATTAATCGGATATGCCTGCATCTACAAGACGTACACTGATCTCAAAAACAGAAGACCTAATAAAAATTGACCATCAACTTTAGAAAAAAGTGAAGAATTAACAGGCTTTTATAACTCGAAAAATTTGAAACTATATTTTCAAGGGAAGGTAGAAGTTTCCCACTAGGATCAAAATTCAGAGGTTGTACTTCATAATTCCGATCAACAACAACTCATAAACAGTTTTTAAAATACTCACATTCACGTAGATACGACCAACGAATCTTGTCGATAAACAAATAATGTCGAAAAATTTTTCTCGCACTTCGATGACCACTGCTCGATCTTTTTTAGCGCCATTCTTTTCGACATACAGTCTCAGAAACAATTCAGTACTCTGCTCTGACGCCTTTTTAGCGGCATTCCTTTTAACATTGCAGTTAACGGCGATCCTACAACAAGATAATCGCGTTTGAAATTAAAATAGAACAAAATATTGCCGTCCAAATTCAAATCTCGATGCTGTACCCACTTTTGAATATCGTCGCTAGTGTAATTAGGCGCCTCTGTGAATCCAATCGCGCTACCAAGTAACCGATGTACGACTACGTCCGCGTACCGACGAATCGGTGACGTAAAATGAGTATACAATGGCGTATTCAACGCGTAATGCCAGAATGCGGCCATATTATCGACATTAGGTGAGGAACAAGAATAACAAGCTCTCTGTGATCAGAAAAATACCTCAGCGATACTGAGCGACGATGATTTCGGTTTACTGAAAATCTGCTCTTTCTTACTTACTATCATTGGTTTGACTAACAAATGCATGATGACGGTCATTCGTGCCACACCCAACTCGTCAGAACAATCGTAGGCCATCATAGATTTATAAATACTCCCGGCGCTACTCATGTCGATATGTATACCAACTTTTTCCAGGTACTCTGCAACCGTCGACAGAGACTTCTCTTTTGGAGCAGCGTGAAAGCGTAGCAACGAGATGGCGGGAAACGATTTTCGAATTTCGTTCGCAGACAATATATTTGCCAGCAACATAAACTCCTCGACCAACCTGCGAATCAGTTTTCATGAGGTTACTGTTATTATGGATATGAAAAGATACAGTGTGACTCTCGTCATATCTGATAAAGAAGCAGTGGCGGATTTAGGGTCTCAAAAACCAAGGGCACTCGACAAAATGCCGCTCCCTTTGAACTTTTTTTTTCATGTGAGCTTTTCATAATTTTTTCTTCAAAATTTGCCGTCCTGGGCAGTAGCCCATGTTAGCCGTCCTTAAATCCGCCACAAAGATTCGAGAATACTTTTCTGGGTCGACCGGTCTTGTTGTACATACCACACTGTACAAATACATGAATGATAGTAAGATCCTAACACCCCTAACTTATTGAAAGTCCTCAAAATCAAACACAAAGACCAAAATTTCAAAACAAGAAACTCTCATGATTTCAAAATTCCCAAAAAAGAACTAGAAGTATTCAGTTCTAAATAGCGGTGTCAATAATAATGTTCCTTCGTTTGAAAACGAATATAACTTAATAGAAACAATTTATTTTTCAAGTAGGTGACTATAAACAAGGCAAAATACGAAAATTATTATCAAATGAGTAGCCCAAATTTATAGTATCATATAATAATTCGAATGCGGCCGGTTTCGAACGAATGATGATCATTACTTGATCAAAGTTTCCTCATCGTCTGATGATGGTCATCATTTGATCAACACCGGTCACATTTAAATTATTATACGCGTACGATTCTGTAACTTCAAATTTTGTTTATTCAATTCAAGTTAGATCGTAATACTCGCTATTTAAACCGTTATCAATCCACAACGGGAAAGATACTGTTTCAATTATTGAGTTCTTACAGTGGATCAGATAAACGGGATTCGACTGATATTGATAAAGAAGAGATGACAATATACAAATTTTTATCAAGAAATCTGGAATCCTATGAGGAGATGACGATTCGTCTACTTAATCTGTTACCCCTTACCAATTACACTCTTTCCCTTCGTACAAGGTATATGATGTAGGCAATTTGCATTCGTTCAGCTGAAATACGATTTTTGGTTGGTCTATGCGCAGAGCACCTTGAGAGAATCTACGCTTTCGCATCTTCACAGCTAAAGTGTGCAATTCCCAAATCGTGTTCGCGCAGTCTTTCACCGTGTAACCATTACCGATAGGAGGAAATGTATTATCATCTGCTATTTGGTTGCTTGAGTCGATCACAGCCTACAATAGACGATGAAAAATCTTCTCAATTTCATAGTAACTAAATTTTCAATCTCGGAACGTACATGCTATTTACTTGGGCGTGATCGTAACTCAATTGAGCGCAAGAACGAAGAACAGTTTTGTTGAACGAATGCTTCACAACATCGGCAGCTTCGTTCAGCTCGATAAATACCGAAAAAGCTAGTTTATCTTTTCCCGGCAACAGCGAACAAATTTGACAAAGTTTTGGAGGTAACATATGATACACCTGAAATTGATGTCAAATAGAAATAGTAAGAATATTAAATCTGGTCATATACTCGAAACATGTTTGAAAGATTTGTTTCTATAGTTTACGATTCTAGAATTTTTGTGTTTTGAACACGATAATTCTGATGAATTGATCGACAGCAACGCAATAAATCGAAAATGAAAGTCAGCCCATTCGATACAAAGCTTGTTTTATTAGACAGAATTACTTCCTATTCCTAAACAAATTGAAGAATCTCTACTCCCTTTTGTGATAAACATATAATGAAAATTACCTTATCAATTAAATAGACGCTTGTCGCCTTCTCTTTCACATCTTGATCGAGCAGCGTGTCTTTCATTACATAATGAGTAACATCAGCAATATGGACCCCTACTTCTACATTCCCGTTTGGCAACGATCTCCACGACAACGCATCATCTAAATCTTTAGCTGAAGGTGGATCGATAGTGAACACACATTGTTTTCTGTAAAATGATTATTTCACGATATCATAAAGTAGGAAGGTTAATTCATGAATATTTCAGCCTTATAACGATGAAACAAACCTAATGTCAACTCTTTTTTGAATCTCCGCCTCCGGAATATCATCAGAAAGAGCAGGTAACTCAACATCTTCATTCAATGGGTCCATATTGAGATTGTTCTCCAATAAGATACATTCAGACTCTACATCAATTGAAGACTCATCTCCCAATGAACGGAGAACGATGCTAGAATAAATATGACGCATGGAATCAGTGCAGGTTTTAGCTTACGCAGAAAACTTAGAGCAACTCGAGAGCAGATTTAAAAATTTCTGTCAAGAACTTCGGTTTATTCGTATGACGTCGTCAGAGAGACTTTTGTTACAAACAGATACCTCATCTGCGAGTAGCAAAGCGATCAAGCGCTTCCAAAGGAGTCCACCGAGGAGGGTGCGACGTCATGAAGAGGGACTTGTACAGTTTCATGATTTTTAATATGGAACCGGAGGCTCTAAAACTCTTATTTTTTTGTGATTATGTCATAAAAATGAATTACCCGGTTGCCGATTTCACCGCTTCCCACGAAACAATCTTCGCTAAGAACAGACTATTTTTATAACGTTGATGATGGACTCGGAATTTCGGTGGACAGCAGTCTTCGCTGACACGAATTCTGGGCAGTCGATTGTCTTTGGGCCACAGAATGATTCCACTAGACTTGCCATAGACAATTATCAGGTGACCAACAGCTGTACGCGGATGGTTTTTCTGTACGATGGCGACAACCTATGATTACGTAATCGAAAAATCGTTAGAATTTTCCGAGAATATTTCTCTAAATTCGCCGCACACTAAAATTAAAGTTCTTACTTTGCCACATTTCTGGTGCGTTTTATCTGGGTACCACTAGAACAAAAATATTCCAAATAACAGATCCAAAAGATAATATTTTACTTTAGAAACTACGAGGAAGAACAATATCGTCATCAATACCACGCAAATAACCTCTAAAAAACGAGAATCTTAGCCCCGGATACTACAAGTTAGTTACGATAAGAAATAAGAATAAAAGATTTTTAATAAGTGACGAGAAGTCCTCGTCAATACAAGAATTAGTCAACAATTCAATCTGTCTGATTCATCATTAAACAGACAATACGACTTATGAATTGAAGACTAAAAAGCTTCTAGATACGTTACGAGCCCACAGTCGATGCTTATAAACCTTCTGATTAGTTCAATTGAAATCGAACTTGTCATTTCTTTGTAATAGGTCGAAAGCGCTTATGCGATTGCGAACGATCAGAAGAAATAAATATTCAACACTGAAAATTTCCTCTAATCCAGAATACAACTGTGATTGTATCAAACTATGTTCAAAAGTTACCTTCCATTTTTCTTCCGGATGAAGTTCTACCACGACTTCATCTCCATCCAGGGCTCGATTTCGATCTCTTATCCCATCTATAAAAATGTCTTTGTTATCAAGCTGTAATGAAATATTAAAACTTACTGTGAGTCTCTAACTTTAATAAAATACTACGTCGACGTACGTGAATGTCTTACCAAACAATTTATGTAGGCTTCTTTCGTATTTCTCGAGTTAATTCGAAGGATTGCCTGAAAATCATCCACAAACTTAAAAAGAAGACAAGAGTAGTCGATAAAAATTAACCGTCACGACTAGCATTTGTTTCAAAATTCTCGAGAGAAGAGTATTAATTTTCATAGTCTAGACTTCCAACTTCGAAATTGTCCAGAGCCAAATAGAGAAAGACTTCAACCTCAACAAATATTTCCTAATTGTCTCAAAAAATGTATAAAAGAAGCATTTGCAGAATGTTTCATAAGTTCTGAGAGTGAATTTTCTTTCTTTCTCCGCGGAACCTGAAATCTATTTAGAGAACTTATTTACCTGAAACATGGTGCCGTTCCGAATACCGTTCTCGATTGTTTCCTCATCGTAATAATTTTCAAATGGTTGTAGATCATCGTCGGGTCTGAAAACAAATCAGAAATTTCTCATTAACAAATTCTGTTCGAAATGCTTTACTGAAGAACTCAACCGATGTTTTGTAGTGAAAGTGAAGACAAGTTTAATCAACCAGATTCTGAAGACATTTTTGAAAATTATTTGGAATCGTTTTAAAATGTGGTTAGCACAGTTATAAGATTATTCCGATTGAAACACGATCTCTTGTTTTTCGTTTCTTTAAAAGAAGATTTATTTGGTGCAATGAATACCACTACGCTTCTTACTTTGGTAATTTTCCAGATTTTTCTATGTCCCTCGCAATTTCTCGATCTTTGTTCTTTTTTCTTTTCCTCTTCTTTATATGTTCAGCAAGTATTCCTTTCTTTTTAGAAGAATTATTTTTTACATTTTCACGTTTATCAGTATCTCTGAAATCGAAATAAATTATATTAATTGACGCGACTAAAATGATTTGTAACTGTAAGAATGATCGTTCAATTACGGAGACTTGGATCCTTTATCCGACAGATTACTTGGAGGAGGAGCAACCACAGTTTCGTCTTCCTTCGTTGTCAGTTCGGACAGTCGCGCATTTATATTTTTCAATATTTCTTCGCTGCAATATTCGAACAAAATGTAAAACCCATTTTTTGAGCTAATTTGCTTTTTTAATTCGCTTACATATTGCTGTCTTCAGCGTCGTCTTCGTTACTTAACCAGGATTCGTTTAGTAAATTTTTTAATCTAGGTTCAACGAGGTTACATGATTCGTTGTTTGGAGTGGAACTTCGAACAACCACACCTAATCCTTCGTATTCACATGCATCATCCGAGCGACTGAAAGATCAATTAACAAAAAAGGAAATCCAATATTTATTTCTTTTAGTAGGTAGTGACAAGAATATTTTTGTTTCGTCTCGTCAAGAAGCCTCACAAATAATATCAGGATGATAAAAAGATAAGTGACGAACCTAGTACACGTTTCTTTCTTTAGCAGTTGTTCATCAGCGGAGTTTCCAGGTACATCAATTTCTACATTTTTGGCAATAATATTTTCTACTTTCGATGCTCCAACAGATTCTGCAATATTGCTTTCAGGATCAGCCGAATTTATCGATCTAGGTTTTTGTATCGATTTAGGAGGAGTAACTGAATTAGTTTTGTCCTGTCTAGGAGGAGGTTGAATCCTTGGTTTCCTTTTTCTTTTATATTCGCGGTTTAACGCTCGTGTACACTCCAACAAATTTCGCAAATATAGTCCGTCATAAGGTCGTTCGCGCAATAATTCTTCCCATGATACGTTTTCAGGAAGACCAATGCATACTCTGTAAAAAAACAAAATGCACTTCTAGTTTTCGACAAGTCAAACGTTGATGATAGTCGGCAAAAACAGTTTACCACTAAATCAATACACGACATTCGAGTACCTTGGACTTTATAACACATTCTCCCCCTCCCCTCCCTCCACGATAGACATGATTTTCCGACGTGGCCACTGAATAGTAAAACATATACATATCTTTATTCTAAACCTGGACATGTAGCAGATGGTCGAACCCAAAAGAAGTCACTGTTGACTTCAACAGAAATTATGAATTTTTTAGAAAAATATAACAGATCAATGAAACAAGACAGAACTTACTTATTCCTAAAAGAAATACCACTCAGTCCTTGCTGTTCACTTCGATAATCACTATTGGTAATAACCAAGGTATTCCTTCTAAGAGTTTGATTCTGATCTAAAACGTAGAACAATTCATAGATAAGTAGGGTTAAAAGACGAACCACACGTTTTAAGTGTCTTGTTAGCATCAGAAATTAACTTCAACCGACCTACAAGTAAATTACTCGGTATCACTCGTTGATTTCTGGAAACAGGTAATTGATAAGATGGTCCAGTTGGCATCCTATTTCGGGAAAAATTGTAGACTGGACGACCAATGTACATTTGACTGGGTACAGATTCAGTAGTTCTTGTTTCATTTGATGCTGTTATTTTCACGGAAGAAGCCATTCTGACAGTCTTTAGAGAGGCCGAGCTGTAAATCCGCAATGCAAAGAAACCGGCAAAATTATTCTAACTGATACTCCGTGAGTGCGGCACAAGATAAAACAAAAATAGTACGCAGTAATAATGATAGTCAATTAAACCTCAGAAAAGAAAAACATATCATAGCATTTCTATCTGACTTCTACTCAATAGTCTCACCGAAGAGTTGAGAGTTATTATAGAAGGAATTAATATACTGACATCACGTAGGCTTATCTCTGATCCCTAATTTTTCATTCTTCCGAAAGAATCTGATATGAGCATTCGCTCTCGAACGAATTAGTAAGTTGCTACTCAGAAGCGGAGAAAATGTAAAATGATGAACATGTGGATTGTGGACATAATTCTTGTTATACGGAGTTGATGTACTTCTAAAACTAGCTGAGAGTGATAACTGATAACATGAGTACAAATGGGATGTTAACCCAAGTTGCGTAAGTTGGTAGCCGTGCTCGAACATGTGGGGGATAATTTTAACGTACCATGCTTCATGATGGGGAATTTGCAATTTTCAAATACGATTTAAATTATTACAATTCGTAATATCAAAAAATTATATCCTATAAATTGTTTAAACACTTCAAGAGAATCGATAACTGAAAGAAGTAATTCTAATGGTGAAGTATTGAGTCATCTACGACTAATTGAAAATCTCGTTTCTTATGGCCGAATACATTGAACGTAAAATCGTCACCCAGAAATTCAAGCGAGTGCGGCGAGAGAGGAAGGCGATTCTAGCGCTACCAAACATGGGTTAACATCCCAAATGACTTCAAGTTTTCCTTTTCCAAAAATATAAAAATTTTTGAAAAACTTCTCACACGGCATCGTCCGACCAGCATGCTGCATCCGTGCCGCACGGTAATTCGGATATGCGTAACTTGGAGTTTCCAGTGTTGGTAGCCCTGCTCACAGAGGTGTCCATTTAGGGAAGGACCCACACTAAGCGCAACAATACACGTCGCGTGCAACATTTTTGATTGCTCGTTCGTTTACGCGTCGTCCTCAGCCGCTTTAATGTAAATGTTACAGCCTCCTCTCGCGGAAAAGATGAGGATGACTATTCATCACTTTTAGGTAAACTCGTCAGTAATCTGTGGGACCAGATTCTTCCACTATTATACGCTAGTTTTATCAATTAAGAGTACAAAATGCAAAATCGTGAAAAATTCAAGTTGTTCGAACTATCGTTAGTCTAACATAATTTTCGCTAGTTTGACGTCTACATAATTAAACATAGGCTGTGAAATCTCATGCTCAGGTTTCGGAATTCTATCGTGTTTCTATCCGGTTCTCATTTTTTTTTCTTCTGACTCTGAAGTGCTTTTACGTATGTACTACTTGTTTGAATAAGAATAATCCATGAGTATGGTTGAGAAATACAGTTTGGGAATTGATCCCATCCCACATCATGCCTGGAATAATAATCGGCAACGTAAGTTATCTCTATTTGAAAGAAATAAATTGAGTAATTTTTTGACTCTTAACACTTTTTGTGAATGGGTTACCCAGAAATCGCAGTGGCTCCGAATAATCAAGATTTACGAATTTACCATCACGATAAAGGAGCTAACGATTGGACTCTAATTGATACTCTCACTAAGCATGATTTACGAATAACTGGAATCGATTGGGCTCCGAAGACCAACCGCATCGTAACATGTTCAGAAGTAAGATTTCTTTCAAGTTTCAAAGCCCCGTAGATTTCCTCAATTTCACTTTTTTATTTTTTGAAGGATCGTGACGCGTACGTCTGGAAACAGGGTCCCGATAAGAAGTGGACGCCTACACAAGTTCTTCTTAGAATAAACAGAGCAGCCACTTGCGTTAAGTGGTCTCCCGACGGTAATGACTAATTCTGGTTTAAGCTAATCTTGTAATTTCGTGACGTTCTTCAAAGTGACTCACCGTGCTTGTTTCCTCTATGTTCAAGAAAACAAATTTGCCGCCGGCTCGGGTGCGAGAATTATATCAGTTTGTTACTTCGAACAGCCACACGACTGGTGGGTCTCTAAACACATAAAGAAACCGATTAAATCAACAGTCAATTCTATCGATTGGCATCCGAATAATGTGTTACTCGCTGCTGGTTGCGCCGACTTCAAAGTTAAAGTATTTTCTGGTTTTATTAAAGAGATCGAAGAGAGTTTCCCAGCCACATCTTGGGGCAATAAAGGCAATCTTTTAGGAAGCGTATTAGCCGAATTCAATAATTCACCGTGTATAGGTATATCGTTAATCGATTTTCTCATATTATTTTGTACTCAAAATTTGGAGCTAATCATGAAGAACATGTGTGCAGGTGGTTGGATTCACTCAGTATCATTTAGCCCGGATGGTAATCGTCTTTGCTGGGTGGCGCATGACTCGTCGATATCCGTAGCCGATGTGAGTCAAGGATCACCAGTCGTATTTAAATTTCGAACTGATACACTGCCCTTTTTATCCTGCGTTTGGATAAACCAGAGTGCAATTGTGGCGGCTGTAAGTCAGCAATTAAGTTCTTTAATATTGAGAAACTGGCGAAAAATTATCTATAAAATCATTTGCAGGGTCACGGTTGTTGTCCAATGTTGTATTCAGTCGACACCAATAATCAAATTAGATTTGTTTGTAAGTTAGATAGGTCTCAAAAGAAAGAAGGCTCTGGTTTGAGGTAAGTACCACTGAAATTAGTTGGAAAAAACTGAGAGCAATTCTTAAATTGTTACCTATACGATTTTTGTTCAGTGCTATGAGAAAATTCCAAAGCCTTGATAAGCAAGCTAAGGTTGAGAACGATACTACGCTCGAAACCATCCACCAGAACAGTATCAAATCGGTGCGAGTATATTCTAGTTCGAATGGAACGGCAAGCAAATTAAGTACGACCGGATTGGATGGTCAGTTAGTCTTGTGGGACTTGAATGTAAGTGAAATATTTATCGAGAACACTGGTCTACTCTTTCCCGTTTATTGAAGATGTCATCGTACAGTTTCAGGGATTAGATAATTCGCTGCAAGGTTTGAAGATACGTTGATAGATTTACGCAAATCGTACAAAAAGGGCTATTAGCCCAGCGTACGTATAATTGTTTTTCACACATGATTCAAACGGAAGTCCGCTGTTCGTCTATGAATTGTACATTTTTAACTAAGTTACTTTGTTCGAATTATTTATTCATTTATGATAATCGTTAACGATTCTTTTTTATACTCTTTGATCTACCTGTATTAAATATTTTCTATTTGTTGATCGCTTTCCGAAACTGTTCACTGTAGCTCGTGGTAAGCCACGCATCGAAACAAACAAATAATGAATGAAAGTTTTAATGAAAATAAGACTGATGAACGGAATATCAATAATGCGACGTAAATTTATAATAACAATAATGAAACACTTATAACGATGATTGGAACCAACCTCCCCTATGATACGCTTAAAAGATTTTTCAAATCATCCAACGAATATTCTAACGATTCTTTGAACGAGGTTGCGTTTGTAACTTCATTCTTGCGGAACGCCGATATTGCAAAATTTATATCAAGTTCTCGTGGATTGTAACAACAACCGTACCCGTCATCAACCAACGGACCATAACACATAAAGGCGTCACATTTTGCTGCAACCTAGGCAAATGAAAAGAAAATAATGAGCAGCCAGTTCAACAGCTCCACATCGCGGAGACACGAGACCTACCTGACTGGTGGAGATTCGCATATGTGAACTACGCACATAAGCCGCGTCTGTAAATAGTGCAGGGATTTCCATTCCCATTTCTTTGGCAGCTAATTTCAAACCCAGAAGATGTCTATCGATTCCCGAACCTTTCATGGCCTGAAATAAAAAACGGGTCGAATTTTCTTCGTTTTTGAACATATTACAAATTCACTAGAGCCACGAGATTGAAATCACGTTGAACGTACCAAAATTGTATAAGTTTTATGCGAATTTATAGCTTCAGTGAGCGTTGCGATTTTCTCTGCTTTCGAAGCCGATTTATCCAACATGGTTTGTGCAAACTGAATTGATTCGACGGAGCATGAACGGATGGTTTCGGTCCTGCCGTGCAGAAATCGTCTCATCGATGCGGACTCGTAATGAGCTCCAGGTATTCCATGTAACCTGAAAAGATCATTTAAAAATTTTAATAACATTAACCTAGTGCAAAATCAAAATGTAAAATACAATACAGAACGGAAGAATCTAAATTTCTATAAAACTATGAATTTACTGTCCTCGCTTTACAATGAGATGGATTCTTTCCATTTTTCCCTTCTGTAAAAAACTTGTTTAGATGAAATACACACTTGTTTCCAAAGCATCACTATTTTCGTCGATCACAAAAAAATACGATAATAATACTGACAGTCAACCTACAAACTGTTGTTTGAGTGATATTATCTGAAAGACTTCCAAACAATCCAGAGAAACGGGAAGAGATCTAATTGTTTAGATCGCTTTTCTGTGGATTGGGCGAATCAACTTCGAGTTTCCGAAAATAAAACAAAAATGTTGTGTTCGTATTTTTCGATTGCCTTGGCGAATTCTAGAAAACTTCTCCAGTTTTCAAATTGTGATCTAATTCCATTCTACAGTATAACGCATTATCGCATCACCATTTTGGCTGGAGAGTGGGGACGAGTAGCCGAAACCATCCTTGGGCTTCGGAGCTCAGACCCGGCGTTCAAACGAAATTGGGATGGATTCGCTCTTCTGGGAGCCGGCTCCCTATCTTTGTAATTTGAAATGGTCATCGACAAAGAAAGATTTCCAAAGGAGCCAAAGCTTAGCTCTCAAGCTAGACTCCGGAAGCGCCGGCTCCCCGTATCTAATTTGGGCCTTGTAACCAGAAAATACAAGAGTATTACCTGTAGAATGCAAGTTGTTGTGCCATTTGGATGTAACTATCCGGGCTGTATTTATGACTTTTGATGAAATTTTTACCATAATTTCCATAAGTAAAACAGTTCATCTCCAAGCTATTGACTAGCCTAGGAAAAATAAAAGGAAAAAAATCATATAGATTAATACCAGGAGAAAATGTTTTCCAATATTAGTGCTCTACTTACACCTCACTCACTCATTATGAGTTCCAATAATACCAGGAGGTTATTGTTCTCATTTTACTTAGAAGCAATTAAATCGAATATTTTTACAAAATTAAGCAAAAATACCGATTATTTATATGTAAGTCTATTTGTCCTTTCCATTTATTGATTTGTTGAATGATGAAAATAACTCGATTAAATAACCGATAGACAGGTGGAAAGAAAGTGAAAAATACAAATGGAGGACGTATTTGGAAAAAGAACGTCCCTTCAAGGTATTTCTAATGTTGATCGTTGTACTTTCTCCAAGTATGTCCTCTTAAATAGATATAAAATCAAACCAAGAAAGACATGGAAATCAAAAATTGACTGATTTATGATATAAGTAAATATATCAAGTTGGAGACGACGTTCAGAACATTTTACTTCGAATAAAGGCCGTTTAAAATACACATTATCAATTCTAGCGAGAAACTTGATGAACTCCAAGGGGCACTGGAGTATTTTCAGTTAAAAATTCATATTGGATGCCCATTAGATAAAAATCGAATTCTTTTCGTGCAGAGGTGAGTGCGAAGAAAGCTGTTTTCCTTTTTGTGTTTCTCATTACCACCTCAGTGATTACTCTAAAAGCAGACAATCATGGCAAATATAATAATGAAGAAAAATTGGTCAAAATAAAGGTATAACGAAAAAGGTTCATAATTTTCTTTAAAATTCGAGTCAAAATGTCGGGTATGATGGAATGAGTGTAAAATGCTTAGATAATACGAGGAGAGGTATTTTTTTCAACACCGCATCTTGGGCCAAATTGTCGACATTCAGAAAAATCGAACAACAGTATAAGCTATTGCAACATTATACTAGACTTCAATATTTGCTGAAAGAATGTTATACATACGATGAAAAATAAATCAACACACATATTTAAAAAGACAATAGGCATGTTGACGATTTTTAAATAGTTCGGTTGAATTTTTCATCGTCTGGAATAAATACGAATTCTAGTCTCTGAAGGGGAAGTTATTATGCTGAATTCACATAAGCACTGGCCGTTCGATATCTCAATACGGTGCACCCCTAACCTTTTATGTCATTCATCTATAGTGTAAAAACATAAAACACATGTTTCAACAACAACCGAGGACGCGAGTTCTTGGAAGACTATCAAAATTTCACTCTTAACAAAATCAACCTCAACGAGACACAGACGTGAACGACTAGCGACCTTGTTAATGAAACACTCGGGTTAATTAACTAGTGAATAGATAACAATAATAAACAAGAGTTTTACTGTAAGCGACATAACATATCGCCCGTATTTAAATCTGATCACTGTTTATGAGGATAACAAGTTTACTTACTCGTCCAAATGTTTTTCAGCTTGTTTGATACATTCATTCAATTCTTTCGGCACAGTGAACGTCAATTTGGTATTTTTCAGTGGGAAATTTCGCATCGTATTAGTATCGACAACCTCGTACTTGTTATTTCTGCCGTTATTGTATGAAAATTATCAGTATTGTGAGGATTCGAAAATATTATAATTGAAAATATTCTTACATGAAATCGATTATATAATCCGTCATCACTGCGATTGGTTGACCTTCGGCTGGACTGTGTTCGTACGTTAAGCCAACTTCTCCTCCTCGACTGACAATGAACTGCAATAAACAAACTCGCGACAATGAAATCGAATATTATTTCCCGTTCATAATTTATAACAATTTAAACAATATTTTACTTGAATTGTTTTATCAAACCATCGATTACTTCCATTACATTTCGAACCCCCACCATGAATTGTTTGAAATGCGGCCTTTGTTTTTTCGTTTACTTTCATCGTATCACAGATACTATCCAAGCATAATACAAAAGCACTTTTTTGTATTTCATGCAGCATATTTTGGTTCTCTGGAACTGAATCAAGATTCATATCGAAATTATGAAGAATAAAAATCTACTTTCTTTAACTGATTTTTTTCTCACTTTGTTCGAGTATTTGGTAGCAATTGGCCCACGTGTCACGATGTTCGGAAGTTAATACACCAATTGGTGTTCCTTTTTCTAGGGAGCTTTCGACAATAGCTAATAAATTATCGTAAATATCTTCCACGGATAAAAGAGTATGATCGTCATTTCGAATATCAAGTTTGTAAATCTATAATGGAAATACGTACCACATATTAAAAAAGTAATGCACCGAATACACTTACAAGATAACCGCCTCATTTACTCACATTATTATTATGCATCACAATTATATGATGCGAATCTTTGTTAAACACTAGTTCGTCTCTTTTTGGGCGAGGAATTCGACAAGTGCCGAAAATTTTCTTGTACTGCGACATATCCAACGGATCATTACCAGCCGTTTCTTGAGGGATTTTATTCCTGTACAGTATCGTCAAGATCAATTTTTACAGCTACAAACTTCATCAACGCAAAACTTATAATTTCAACACTTACGACTTACTCGTCTATGAGATTCTTATACGATAAAGCGGCCACTACAGTATTCGCCGCATACGTCAATTGATCTGCCATTGATTTGAAGGTTTGCTGCGGATACACTAATCCCGGACTAGACCAGACGACTACGGGCAATCTGAATTCCAGATAGGCAGTATTCAACCACCACTCAGAAAGCTGAAACAACATTCAATATAAATATTATACGTTCACCAATGTACCACCGAATGCTCGAATAATGATAGACGCACCCAGTTTTCATGCTTCTTCGCTCTTTCTTGAAGATATTTCTGAAGTTTCTTACCAACGCCTCCATCGCGTTTAAAATCTTGCACTAAAGATTCTGTAACTTTGTATTCATCAGATGACAAGAAGGGTTCCACAGATCTGAAATGAACAATTTTTTTTCAACCTCACGAACGTTTGAACAATTGCATAGGTACAAACCAATTTACCTCAAATATCTAAGAAGAGTTGCTTCGAGATCAGGTACAGGTTGACGGGCTAGTTCAATTTTTATTGCTGTATTCTTCGACGACGTACGATTAATTGTGGCGAATTTTCGACGAACGTTTGAAAGCACTTCTTTCTCGTTACAGCATTTTAGGAAACTGTTTGCATAATGTAGTTGAAGGTTTCTCCGGACTATATTTAACATCTGAAACAAAAATTCTCTCGATTATTAGAAAGTTCGCCAAGTCTTCGGTTTTCAAGTACAAGGCTATACTCACCGTGCCGTTAGAGAAGACAATTTTATTTCATTAATTATTATTAACTACTATCGAACGAGCTCCGTCTCCGCGGTTCGAGAAGCGAGCGAAGGCGAATTTCCGACAAATACAATCAAAACAGTCAATAGATGACAAAATTTTCACTCTTTTCCGGGTGATGAAATTTTCTCTCAAGTTTTTCGTATAGGTGTTATTCGGTATGGTTTGATTTTAGTGAAAATGAAGGTCGATTAGAGAAAAACTAACTGAAACACACCAAGTTCAAGTTTCATTTTGAGGCGACGCGATGATCCAAACTTCTAATTCTAAAAAACAAAATTTAATAATACACGGGGCCTAAATTATAATTCGAGAAAAATAATGCCATCATGTTTTTGTCATTTCGTCAATCTCACATGCACCGACTCGAGTGTGCGAGGTGAAAGTGACGTGAAAGTGGAAGGTTTTTGAACTCAAAAAAGTAGCGAGTCTCGACTCTCTTGACGCTTCACGCTGATAAGAGTGACAACACTGCGAAAAATAATATGGGTTAGCTCAGAGCTAATACACAATCATACTAAAGCTGGCCATTAGCTTTTAGCTTTTTTAAAAATTTTATAATTTTTTTTTGAGTGGACGTGCTGAACAGAGCATTTGACGCAAGAGGGTTTGGAAATATGGAGCATTTTGAATCCTATTAAAACAACCATTCCACACCATTCTTGCTTGAGGGATTTTGTACGTACTGTAAACTGTATTTTATTTAGATTACATTACAGTGAGTAAAATACCATTTACTCCACAGCAGCCGACACACTCTAATCTAATAGACAGAAGGTCTGCAGATTTCTCGAGTGTGCGTTTGTCACGGCCAATGAGTAACAGTGGTCACGATGTTCTGAAAAATTCAGGAGTCGGATCAATAACATTTTTTGCGATCCGAGAGCTATATTATTATAGGTATACTCATCATCCAGAATTTGTAATATTGCAAATTATCTCAAATTTTACAATATTCCATAAACGACTTCACTTCTCTGAAAAATTTCAAGCTAAATAGAAATCGGACGTTTTTACGACTAAGGTACCATTTTCAAAATCAAAACAACTAAACGTATAAACTTGTACGCAAAGAAAAAGAAATAGCGAGAGACGGGCACAAATTTCAATAAAATTCTTCAATCCGTAAATTTTCCTAAATTTCAACATGAGCTGGCTTCTTTTTTCAAATTTTCTGCATAAATATTTTGATCCGCGAATTCCAACCAAAATGATTTGCATCAAAATCATTTGAAAAAGATTTAAATTTTTGGGATATCGAAATACCTATACTGATTTCCATACCCGGCTTTCATAAGTCATATGAAAATACAATGAATTTTCGCTGTCTACGGATGCGAGTCTTACAACTTATTCTAAATTATTCGTTATATCGAGGGGAAATATTGACTAAATACTAGTCACAATCTAGAACTCTGATTTTAGGTGAAGATAAACGCCTCTCAGTTAGGCCTAGGAGAGTTTTAAAGATTTTTCTGAGAATAGAATTGACTCGCAGAGTTGCGTTACAAAGGTCATAATCTTGAAAAAATTGGGTTTATTTCAAGAAAGAATTTGTGGACTATAAAATCCAAAATTTTCCAAGAAAGTACACAGAAGAGAAGTTTCGGCAGTCTACCTCGCTTGTGTGATAGTCATTTGTCATTTTACAGAATGCTCAGGTCTTCACAAAATAACTAAAAAAAAAAAAAAAATACAAATACAAAATGAAAAAACATACACTATAGAATGAAAAAAGTATTATTTTGTTAAACACTGCAAAACTAATGATGCTCTATGGCACTGAAATTCAAACTGTCCATTTTGCTCAGTTTTATGTACAGATGTTTCTGAACGGCTGATGATATTTGCACTTGATTGCTTTGCCATCGAAACAGCTGCTCCACGCATTTCTTTCATATATTCTAATAATATGGAAAACATCTTTTTGGGCACCTATAATGAATGAAAAAAATTACAACAGGATTGTGAATATTTTGATTGAAGCAAGGTAGGGAAGGTGATGTCAACTTAATTATTAGTATCAATAGTTCTCGTCATTTTTAGAAAGATATTGAGTTTATATTAGTTTATGGGTCCTTTTGCTCACATCAAATTGAAAACCATTCCTGAATCAATTTTTCTATTCTCTCTTAAAAGGACAATATTTTACAAGTACCACTAATCAACCATACTCTATACGTATACGCCACCTTTAGGTATCTTACCTTGGCTTCATCAAACATATTTTTCAGCAACCAAGTCTGAATTACTTTTTCAAATTTCCACGTAGAATTACTATTTTTCCACGTTTCCAAGTATACAAAAGCTCTACTTTGCTTTGCGCTTCCAGGTTCTTGTACATCAGTTTTTTTCAATTTTTTATGTTTTTTGGTATGTCTGAGAATTGATTTGGGAGGTGATTCATTGGATTCACTTTTGATACACAATTTTAAGTCTTCATGCGCGTTGGTATGTTTGAGAATTGACTTAGGAGGTGGTTCATTGGATTCATTCTTGAAACATAATTTCAAGTCTTTCTTGCTTATAAGACGCGAATCTATAAGATCGCTAAAACTGACTTTTTTGGAAGATTTTGACGTGAACTCAGAGCTTTCATCAACGATGTCTGAAGGTTTGGCAGCTAAGTTCTTCCTTTTTTTCTTTTGTTTAGGAATTACTGTTACGTGGTCACCCTTCTTGGATGAAATCTGATCTTGATTCGATTCCGACTTGATAACAACTTTTCTAGTCTCTCTGATCTTTCGTTTTTTCAAACACGGACCCAATGTAGAGCGACATGGGTCATCACCCGAAAGCAAAGAATTTGGTGGCTCATGGATTCGTTTTCTTCGTCTGGAAACCGTAATATTCTCCATCTTTTGACGTCCTACAAGAGGAATAGTTGAGTTAAATACAATTTTAGTCTACTTAAGCACCTAAGTATACTCACTCCTTCTTCAAACCGTCGTAATTCCTAATAGCGACCTCAAACGATCGTTTGCGGTGCATAAGAGTTGAAAGAATACAAGGGTCATCTAATGCCACATTGTAGGTTGTAATACCATATAACTCATCAGATTTCCTAAGCGTAGGCAGAAAACTTCATCTTCCTTCTCATTATAAGAGACATCCTTTCTGATTTTTCTATTCCGAAATTACTCGGAGAAATGCGGCAGTATTCAGTCCATTCTCCCAAAAATAATGTAACTTCGATTACAAAAGCTCAATTTTTCACGATCACTCGGATAGAAAAGGTAAAAAGCCTGTCACTTCTCGAGATATATTTCTAAACTAGAAATATTTTTTTTGACGTATACGAAGAATAGGCCTAAAATTGAATTTTCTTCACGAACAACGGACATAATATTTTCCGATTTGACAACATGTGTTTATCATGTTCATCGTACTTGTTTTTAATGTGAGAGGCGTTTGAGAGGGATGAATGACTACGGTACTTATGCACAAATTGAAAACTATACCGATAAAAGATCACAAAATTCAAGAAGAATTACTGCTTTTAGTAATTATCTTTTTAATCGCAAAGCCAAAGATCATTGAGCATACAGAGGGCAATGATAATATTTTTGGTTTTCTATATTCTTACCGTTAAACTCGGTTATTGGCTAAAAACTATCATCCATGGGATTAGAGTCGTAAATTCACCTTATAGCGAGCGTTATAAATATGGTTATGAGTCGAATAATGAATGTAAAAGTAGGCTATATTGTAACGAGCTGTATTCTTTTTCACCTTTTAGTTTACTTTAAATTATCTCAATCAATGATAATGGTTTTAATTATTTTGTTTTGGCCTTTTGTTATTCTTTTGTATTGTAACACGGCTGCCGTGTTTGTAAAATTATGTCATGTCACGTGTAGTCACGTCTGTCACGTCGTTTCACGTGTCGCCGAACAACATTGCAGTACCGCAGCCTGAGCAGAATGATAGTGATCCTTATCAATCATAGGAGCGAATGAAGAAAGGTAAACGTAAACCAAACTCCAGCTGGGCTTGACTGAAATTTGAAACTTTAATTCGTGCTAAATTCTCAAATTTTAATGACATGCTAGGAGTTTGTGCGATGAATGTGAGGATTATACAAAAACCAAGTAAGGAAGTTAACAATGTATTCCATCAATTCATTAGTTTGAACGAATCAGTAAAGATAATAATCATTCCATTAAGATGTATTGTAGCCTCAAGTAACTGGCTGAAACTGCCTCTGTGACCGTGTCTACATCATCATGGACCCGAGTGAATCTGTTGTAAATAAAATGCAGAAGAAGTACTGGGTTACGAAGCAGACTGTTTTCCGTAAGCTGGGAAAAAAAGAAGACGAATGTGTAGTGTCTTCCGATTCAGAATTAGACGCGAAATTAGAACTATTCAGCTCCATTCAGCAAACCACCATATCGTTACTGAAAATAATTCATCGTTATCAAAATAGTATAAGCGGTAAGAAAGGTCTATTGGTGTACGTTGTTGAGATGGCGTCTTCGATTAGTTCAACAATTACATAGCAAATTTCTTATGTTGAAGCATTGGCGGTAGAAGAAAACGAAATGGGTGGGTTTATGAAAGAATATGGTAAAATAGATGAAACTAGAGCGGGGAAAATGATGATAGCTGTTGGTACTTCCGTTTCATATACTGGACAACAGAGATTTGTGTTAAGAACACCGCTCGATCGTTTGTATCAAGTGAGCGCACAATATTGACGTAATTGTGTAAAACATAATTCATGTGAAATAATCGTGTCGGATTCCTACAATTTTTGCAGAAATTGGAAACTTTCCACCGACGTGCTATAACGGACACACTTCAAACAGTACAGAAAATGGAAAAAGCAAGAACCGAATATCGCGCTGCTCTCAATTGGATGAAAGATATTTCTCAAGAATTGGATCCAGATACTTATAAACATTTGGAACGGTTTAAAAGAGTGCGTGATTACAAAATGTGATGATTATGAATTACGCGATTAAATCTCACGCAATTCGGCTTAATTGTTTCAGGTGCAAGAGCACGTAAAAGAAAGTAAATACTTTTTTGATCGACTGAAAGCCGTCTGTATGACTAAAATTGATGTATTAGCTGCATCTAGAAGTAATATGTTTTCCAACCTACTCGTTCTATACGAGAAATCTTTATTAGAATTTACTGAAAAATGTGCCAACACTTTCACTGTTATTGCGAATAGTTTCAAAGGTAAACATTTTTTCGTATATGATTAGTCTGTCGCATGAAATTATTCGTATTCACAAATTTTTTTCAGGGTATCAATCTTACGATTTTTGTGTGTTGAAAGAACTCTCAGATTTAAAGCCGGATAGCCCCATCGCTCGACAAGTCAGCGACGCGAATGATGATGTGTGAGTACATTTGCGAAGTATTTTGTCTATCTGGATGAAAAGCGTATATTAATTGATTTTTTAATCATTCATAAAATAGTTTATTAGAGTTTGAAGAAGAAATAAATGAAAATAAAAATGGCGAGACTAAAAAAGATGAAGTATCGACGTCGTCCTCCGATGATCTGCTATCTGATTTCGTCTTCAGTGCGGCTCAACCAAACGCGAATTTTTATTTGCCGTCTCAGCTGCTTTCTCTGAATTCAAATTCTCCAAATTCTGCTTCGGAATCGTTTAAAAGTAAAGAACTTGAACCGTTTACAATTTTATTTTTCATGTTTGAAGAAATTATTTTAAAGTATTTTTCATACATAGCTGAAAATATGTCAAATATGAGACAAAAATTGGAAAATTCGACGTCTTCGGTAAGTAATTACAACTTGAGAAGATTTTTAAAAAATGTATGAGTACCTTGATTTTCGAAGTACATACTAACGAACATATTGAATCTTATTTTACAGGCTGCACAAAAAAAGAATTCTTGGTTAGACCTGTTCGCTGAGCTAGATCCGCTGACAAATCCTGATAATATTACGAAAACGACTACTGATGACCAACATAAAAATTGTTGATTTCATTTGATATTGATGAAACTACGATGAAGAAAAAGTCTCTTTCTCTGTCAACCACATACCAAAGAAAATTCTAAGTCCGGGATGTGCAAATCATTTTCATTTTGAGTAATTTTTCCTTTTTCATTACTGTCTCATTTATTTCTATTTAAAAATGTTCGTATTTTTTTATGCATTTGTTATCTGCGTGAATGACGCCATTGCTATACTTGGGATCATTACAAATTTTCATTTCAGGCGTGAAAATTCGAAAATAAAGAGAAAACACTATTTTTTCTCCTAACTATTTTTATTTGCAATTTAATTTCCGTTCCTCGTCTAAATGTACATAATATTATTGTATTGTAAAAATAGGATATAAGTAATCTTAAAATAATTCAATTTGAAGGTAGTGGTAATTATTTTTCATCATTTTTCTCATTGAAGAGCGAAAAGTTCGTTTTTCCAAATCATTTGGTCGAGACATGATTTGAACATCACTACAAATTATCTAATTTTTCGTTTTCCATCACTTCTTAATATGGAAAAGCTAGGAGGTTATGTATCCTTTTCTCTAGAATTGTACTTGCAACGGTGTGGAATGGATCAGACAACTAAATGCAATGAAACCTAACGATTTGTTATTCTTCAGAAAGTTTAAAAGAAATGACCGAGTCAAATGAAAGAGTATAAACTTTTTTTGAAGAGTGGATCCCACAGTAGAACGATGCGATAATTAGCTGCAATCCAACTCACCTGCGCCGTACCTAGTTGAATTGACATACCTGCAAGACGACGATCAATGGGGCAAGATTTAGTGTAGACGACGATAAACCATGTTATGAAACTTGTTCTTCTAATTGTCGTTTTGCAGATAGGTCAATTCAATTTTGTATGGCAGATCTGGTCAGAATATTCAGGGTTTATATTTTGAAATATTTGTAGACAACTCGCAATGAATGCGGCATTCCCTTTCAGTTACTTTCGCACACCTTTCTTTCTTACTGTAGTTTACCTACTGGGTGATAGAGTTCTTTACTTGTTTTCGTCGCACCGTCTCCATCAAGTCTGGAAGGCTAGAAATTGGATTCAAGCACCTACTAAGCTACAATGAGCTACAGGAAATGTTTTATGATGTCAGAGGTAGAATCAACTAATTTTATTTGAAACATTTTTCTAGTCATGAAAGAAGGGAAATTAGTGTATGTCGATCCTATGATAAAAGCCTCCTATAATTTTTGTAGCAACCTACTCAATGCAATGCGTGCACATACGTTCTTATTTGTAACTTCAATGGGAATCGAGCGATTATTTCTCGAATTCTAATTTATGATCACGAATTGTCGACGTTATTTCGCCCAAAATAATCTCAAACGACGCTTCATTGTTACGAATACAATTCAAATTATTGATGAATTTTCTTTTAAATTTTCATCAATCCTGCTTATTTTTTAGTTTTTTTCCGAGCTCCTAGTTTTCAAAGTAGCAGAAAATTTGAGCTCTATAGCGATGTATAAAGAACTTCGGAATAGTTGAATATTCGAAAATAACCTACCACTGATGTCAAATTTAAGTAGGTACCATTTCAGTGAGAGTGAATTCTTCAATGAAAACAATCATCCCCATGGCGACGTTCAGACATTCAGTTGGAAAGTCTGAAATACCATTGTTGATATTTTAGTTAGGTAGCCTACGTCGGAGAAAATTTTTAGACTGTTCTACGTTTGTAAGATTGTTTTAATCAAGTTGTTTATAATGACGATGAAATGTCCTCGGATTTAGTAGCTGTATGGGAAGTACCAATGCACAATGGTGTGCATACGATTGAATTTGAACACGGTACTTTGACTGGTAAACGAGTTATTCGCATTGATGGTAAAGTAAGTATGTACCTATTACTATAATACGGAATTGATATGACCAACTCATATCGATGGTACGGGTATAGCATTTGATTTATCTTAAGGAAATAACCAAAAAGGAATGGATGTTCAAATTAGTTGGCGAGGAAACATTTCAAATCGGAAACGTGCGCGGTGTTATCAAAATTGATCCGCACGGACTGTTCAATTACATTTATTCTCTGTCAATTGATGGAAAAACATTGAAAAAATTTACCGAAAATCAGTCGAAGATTTGCAATACATGGCTAGTTTCGTTGCCCCCGGATGGAGCATTTAGAGTAGTATTGCGTTAGTTTGCTTCAAATGTTATACAAACTTTAATGTAGGTAGGTATACACTCAAGAACTCGCTGTTAAATCGTTTGAAATCGCGTATTTATTGCAGAAAAGGATACTCTCGATGTTTGGGCGAATGGATCACTGCTCGAAGTAGAGGTAAATATCATATATTCATCGACTTATTTTTAAGCTAGATATATATACATATGTGTACCTATTTTAGAATTTGAGGGGAAGTATTACGAAAGAGTGGATTTGTTCCATAATTTTGCGCATTTGATTACGGGGGATCCTATCGCGCGACTTCATGTAGAATTTGCGCTCTCACCGACACGCTCCCCTGTTTACAAAAGCGGGTAAATCTTGACACTTATATCATTTTACAGAGTACATTTGTGGATAATGGAACCGAGATGCATTTTTCGCTTGGGCAAACACCCGCATATATTAAATCAATGCCCAGCTATACGAAGAAAGAAGGTATCATATATTCGTTGATTGTTGATGAAGATGTTATTGATCCTACCAACTAATATGAAATTTCATCTTGTACATTCAAATTAAACTCACGACAAACACTCCAATCATGTACTCCACGACAATTTAATTTTCTATAATAGCTTACTATGACTGACTGAAGGAATACCTAATCATAAAGAAACTTTACTTGACGTATTTTATGGGAAGATTGAGCGTTTATCACAATTCATTCCGTTCGTTTTTGCACCGTTTAATTTTGTGCTATATTGTTTTTTATTTCTTGTTCACCAGATGTATTTGCATGAAAGAAGAAGGAAAAATATATTATTTCTCAAGAAATGATCACAAATCGAGAGTTGTACTTATTGTCTTGAGAAATCTAGGCCTATCCGAGAACTCTTGTGAGAATAATAATTTATAAAATTCTCTGGGCCGCCGGAAGGTCGCTATATTTTCTTGAATAGCCCAGTGGTACTCCGGAATTGCCCCCTTCCCAAGGCCGCCAAGAGCCAAACAGCCTGCTATCAGCGTACTTATCCGCCCTAAAAATGTTTCTTAGGTACCACTTTAAGATAATAATTGTAAATTTATATCTTCATGAATCCGGACCCCCTGAAAATACTCGTCCCCTCCCCTCTCGTCGGGCCGACCTTCAAAGAAATTGCAATTGAATAGTATCATCTCTTACAACAGGCTTATTCTAGGTACTGCTGTAGTAAGTTTAGCCTTCATTATACTAGGCCCAACATATAGCAAACCGGGCTAAGGATAGGAGTGAGCCTGTGAGCCACTCAGCCAACATGCAGTATACTAGATTTCTACAGGTAATTTAGTTTTACATCATTTTAGAACCCTATAAATGCGAGTGAGGACATGTGCCGCCATATTGAGTCGTCACGTCATCATTTATCTTCAGACTTTCCTATTCCAATATTTTGTATTGGTAACACAGAGTAAACAGAGGTCGTCTGAACGCGCTCGAGACACGGGCATCATCCAAATTCGTAGTTTAGGGTTCGCCTAACGCAGTTAACCGAGCGGTGAATCTGCAACACTCAACAATTTGCGTTGTGTACAGCTGTATGCAGAGCTTGACGCGCACTCAACGCGTTAGGCGAACCTAAACTACGAGGATGATGCCCGTATTCGTTAACATTATGAGCATAGCGAAGACGACCTCTGTTTACTCTGTGATTGGTAACTATTTAGTGTTAATCACGTTTGAAAATAATAAGAGAACAAGTGAGTGCGGAAGCCCTTCTGCCAGAACCCTCCTCAAGTATCAGCTTATTGTCTTGTATACTCAGTTCACGTTAAGAAAGGGTAGAAAGTAGTACAAACTTACCTACCTCGAGAACGGAACGCTCCAGGTAATTTTATAATCTACTGTATTGGCGTTTTATTATCAAGAGGTAACACAAAAGCACCTAGGTAACAGACGACCTTTTTCATTGGTCGATTAGGCGAGCAAAGCGAGCACCATTCGCTGGTTTCACGCAGACATTAAGCGAGCAAAGCGAGCACTACGCACTACGCAGAAAAAAAGATTTTTTTTTCAAGAACACTTTCCATTCCGTTTGACATGATACCAGCTGATCCAGTGCCTTAATCCAGTTGCCTGTATGATGCTACGAGTATTTCCGTTTGATTTGACGCCAGTTATAGTTAATTTTGCCGTTATAAAGTGAAGCAAGCATCGTCCAATTTATTGTTTGGGTACTTAATTATTAATTATATATATATATATATATATACTTTTCGTCGATTGTTCTCGTTGAATTATTAAGCTATCGCCCAATCCATATCAATTGTTTGGGTGTTTCTTTGGATACTACCCGTTTCTTCTCCATCAAGTAAGTTCTAATCTTTTCATTGTACATAGGTTGATATAGTCCCCCATATTTTACTTGGATGTCCCAAGCAAAATAAATGTATTCTGTACAATAGTACTAATACCACTAGGTGCATAAGGTGCGCAATTATTGACAAGTGCGAAGGTTTGCAAACATACTTACTTATTCTGAATCAGGTTAATGCTATCGTTTTGAAAAAAACAAAAAGTGCTTGAGCCAAGAAATACTTATTCTATTCATCTGTTCTGTTATTCTTTATCTTCTTCCAATTGTAGTTGTACATATCGATCATTCATTCATTGAATAATTTAATTGTCGTTGACTTTTGATACCAAGTTGTAGCACTCGTGGAAGTACGGAATTCAATTTTTGTTGGAGCTGCATTTTGCGTCTAAACCCAGTTTCATTCCTTTGAAGTTTAACAACAATAACTGCATAGAAAAAGAATTCTAACAAGGGCTCATATGAACAAGCTTGGAATTTATCTCCACATAATATCTGTTTGTGGATCCCGGTATTATTGTTGAGTAACATGTTATTGACCATCATCTATTGTAGGTGAGTATGGAATGAAATTATAAAATTTCAAACGTTAGTTACCGGTAGTACTTTTAATTTTGAGATTGAGCCTGGCCTCTGTTTTCAATTGTTCCTAATTCAGAATACTGATAATGATGATGAATCGTTGTTGAATATTATTTTTATTCAAATAGGAGTTGACATTTGTCAAGGTGTGAAATCAGGAATGCGAGTCAATGAGCGTCATAATAATTGCTCTCGTCAATACTGGGGTGATATGTTTGGCCATGATTGAGCAAATATGAAGATTGTGAGGAAGTCTATAAATCAAAAGACGGCTATCTACCGGTACCTATATATATTAGGATGTTGACCTACAGAAATAATCTATCATCCTTCTTGAGAAAATCTGGAACGGCCGGCACGGCCGGGAACTTCTCTCCTATAGGGGTGCGCTCAGAGTGTAACTACGAGCATACAATCCTTTGAGTAGAGATAACTAGTGATACGTTGGTGACATGTTTTGGAACGGCAGAAGATGTTGGTTTTCAAATGCGGTTATATTGCTATTTTTTGATTGTGCTCTATGATAGGACTACGATGAGATGGTCGTTTAGGTGAGCGGTGGCATTGCCTGGTAGACTAGTATTTTTGGGGTTCAAATACTTATTTTTCAAAGTGTTGGTGTGTTAGTACTAATGAACTCAATTCTCCTGCCTATCCCAGAACTGTTTCATCTCATCCACCCCTAGTTTACAATTCATATTTGTCCATAGAAATTATGTTACAAAAAGCTATAAAATACGCCCAAGTATTGCTAGGAGTAAAAATGCATTGGTGGATCTCCAAAAGATTGAGGTCGGATTCGGTTAAAAATCGTCGAAAACACAATTTCTTCTATGTTGTAAATAACTGTAAATAACTCGCCGTGTACGTTGTCTTGCGAGAATATTAATTTTTTGATACGTCTCTCCAAATTATTGATGTAGCGCTCGGGTTTGGGTGCTCTCAACCTCTGTGTCGCTTCGGGGGTGCAGGAGGTGCTTCGCTGGAACTCTCAGAGTGGGCATCGCTATAATCTAATTCGAAAAGGTCATCATCCAACAAATATTCAAAATGTAAAATATGCGAAGGATAAAGAATTGAAAGAAAGCACAGTGATAATGCTTTCACTTATAGGTCTCGAATCAATTTGTCCAGCGAATTCTCAATATTCTTTGGAAGTGGATCGCCCGTAAGCCTTGAAAAATCATAGATCTTGAATTTACCTTATTTATCGTAAATTAGAGAATAAATTTTGGGTAATATTTTAGGTCAAATTTTAGGATTATAATTCTGATCAAAATGGTATCAATTTAGACAAATATGACAGTGTCCTGAAAGTGTCCTAGATTGGGTAGTATTTTGAATAGTGTGATGTTTGAATAAAAAATACGGCTATTTAACCGAGTGCCGTGGAGTATCCTAGACCTGCTCTTGTACTACTGTCACTAGCTGATGCATACAGTGCATAGGTGGGGGAGTGGGGACTTCCCGGAGCAGAAGAAATTAAACCTGAGATGTTTAGAGTAGGATTACTCGTACGAAGTTACATAATATCAGTTTCTCTGCCTGTCCGTGACAACTGACATTGTAATCTCACGGGCAGGGTATAGGTAATAAATTACCCTCACCGTTTGGATTGGGAGGACAAGGGAAAAAAGTCAATTAAATTCACTAGGGGGAGCGATTTCCCCCCCCCCGTTTCTTGACCAGTTTACATCAATGTACAAATATGGTACACTGAGTTATGAGTGTCAAAACCTCTACTCGAGGTAGGGGAGAGTTAAATACAAAGGAGAGTGTTACCGGAAACGTACTCAGTAAGAGGTGAGAGCTAATTTGTGACAGACAATTGAAAATAGCCGAGATGGTAGCACCACTACCATTGAAAACGGTGCAATAAAGGTTTTTGTATTTTTGTTTATTTGAGAAGCCCCTTTGAAATTCAATGAGTGGTGGAAAATTTAGAAGGTACTACCGATAAACCGACTTTATGTCATACTTCTTGAACATACTACAGGTAGTTTCTATTTATTGGATTTTCATATTAATGAGAACATACGCTGATGTAATCTTTGGGACTGACTTGTGCTGATATCAGTAACGGTTGCCTAAACGTAAAGAAACTGTGAAGAGTGTGATCTATTGATGATATAACTGATACGGAAAATAGGACAAATAGGTACGCGGTTTGAGTCAAAATTAACTTTATTACCTTATATTTCCAATTCTTGGAATATTTTATGCTGATGTAGGTAGGTACTGCATTATTGAACGAGTAGGTACCTATAGATGCAATTAGTTTTGTTTGAATCGATGCCGTACCACAAATTATAGAAAGGAAATCAGTAATGGTTCGACCTAATATTGTTTAGTTGATAACGTGTTGTTTTTCGTTAGAAGTTTTATCGCTTATCTGCAGAGTGATGTCAGATGAAACATCGTGTGAACTACTTATACGTAATTTTCTGTCTTGAATTTTTTCTTATGCTCAGTAGCTACTAAGTGAAGAAACTAACAATCTACAGGCACTGTGTTCGACGAAAGAAGAATCTCCGATTCATTTTTGGAACTTTAGTCTTGAGAGGTAAGGTGCTTTACGTTACCATTTCTTACTTTCTGGCAACGAACATTATACCAGGAGAAATAATTGAAGCAGAGACCAAAGAAAACTGCCGCGATTCAGTCCTAGAATTTATCTACCGTTATTCTACGCCCAGAGAGAAACGCCCCCAGCGTCGTTTCTTCGCTCGAGATAAAAAAGCGTTCGAAAATAAAACGGCATAATGGTGCAACATTGTTCTGATAAATTTGATCATCCGAAAATTCGAATTTCTAAAATGAATTTATATTACTCGTTGATACTTTTTATATCTCATTTATATTTCGCGGACTTGACGTCAACTCCTGTGTGCGATGTTTATCGTTTTCGTGATGTAGATAATGTAACTAAAATCGGCCATCAGCCTGTGCTTTCTAAAAGTTTATTACCTCCTCTCGAAAGTGAACGTTATACAAAAGTGAATACAATAGACGAGCCCTGCCCATGTGGTGGGAAATTTTTTTGCTTGCGAAAATGCTGTTTTCAGCAGTATTCTTTCAGCCTGACTTCAAAGAAATGCGTAAATTCATCCGCGCCGTCTTCGGTTTCAAGTCCATTTACCAAACCCGGCCCGGGAAGTCTAGTTCCAACACTGTCCACATCAAACGAAAGTAAGAGCCGTCGATTTGTATACGTTTATGGTTTTCCTTGCTCCACCATCAACCCGGTCGACTTAAGCTACCTGGAAGTAGTTGAAAACGAGACTGTTTACATCGATGGCAGTTCGTTCGAACCGCATGAATATTGTGTAGAGTACTTCTTAGAATTGGAACGATACTCGTTACTGCACTGTATAAGACCTGAGATGGCAACTACCAATTTTAGGGTGTTATTGGGTTTTATCTGCACGGAAGTTTTCCTATTCTTAACGCTTATTATTTACTCGTTATTGGACAATTTGAAGAATTTATTGCCGACCAAAATTCTATTGAGTTACATAGTCAGTCTAATGATAACGTACGGAGACCTCATCGCGCTGCGAATTCAGGATATCACCGGAGAAACGTTCTGCACTTTTTCGAGTAAGTTATGTTTACTTCTTTATTCCTGAGAGAATATCTCATTAGTGTACTTTTTTTAAATCGCTTGTGTCGCATTTGCAAACACCGACCATCCTCCATGATGGTCGAGTAGGTGGGGGTTACGTATGCAATAATTTTGTTTCCTCCAACACCAGAATTGACCCTTTCGGGTATAACTTCGGTGTTGGCAACAACACCACCGCCACATTACACATAGTAGGTCACTGTTGGAGTTTTTTCATCTTCACTCTTCAGGGATGATCTTCCTCTTCTTCCTGCAAATCTGGATATGGTACACAAGTGGCGAGTAGACCATAACGTGGTTCTGCAATTGCCTATTCCATTCCCGGTCCATCTTCCTCTTCATGACGGTGGCCACAAATGCGGACACCTGGTTCCATACTTCTTTGGAACCTAGTATGGTGGATTGGGGCAAGCGCTTCATCTACATCGATCCCTTAAAGAGACCGACTAAGCTTGTCCCGCTCACGTCTCAACGCCTCACAGTCAAATAAGGTGTGTCTGTAAATTTGATGGAAAGTTTTTTGAGTTTCCTGAAGAGGTGGGGATCCCTATCAGATCCCGCTCGTCACATTACAATTTTATTTGATGTTTGGTATCATTATCATTATTTAAAAAGCTAAAGCTAATATTTACAGAGTCATTTATCGGAACATTGTTGCAATATAAATACGAGTATAATGCCTAATGTTATCTGTAGTATCCTTATTATCACAAAATATTTTTCCATATTTCTTATCCAAAATCTGTTTTAATGCCTTGTCTGCTGTATCATTATATTTAAATTCTATTATTATACCGTACGATTTAGATATTAGACATAAATCTAATCGATTCCGATTAATACAGTAAGTTTCAGTGCACACTTTATATTTAGTAAACAAGTAGATAAAGTAAGAAATACTCGTATGGTGGAGAGCGGCTTCGTTAAATGTGTTTCCATCTAACAAAGTTACTCTTTCACAGATTTCTTGAAATATTTTATGAATTTTCAATAAATATTTTGTCAGTTCTTCAAAAATGCTATTAAAATAAAGTGCACATTTTTAATTTTATCTATGTCTATACCCCAAAACTCGGTATAGTTTTTGCGGAAGCACCCACCTTGATCATACACGGGGCCTCAGTCGATCTCTGACTGCGAGCATGTAATGGAAAACGAAGTCGCCGGTATCATTCTCTCCTTCGCCCAAAACAACAGGAGTTTTTGCGGAAGCACCCGCCTCGTTCATACATGGGGCCTCAGTTAATCTATATGTTGAACCCAGGGATCATTCGCCTGCTTCTTTCAAACAAGGGGTCTTGATCGTTCTCTTACCACGAGCTCATGACGAAAGTCGAGCTTGACGGTATCATTCCCTCCTCCGGGTGAAACCCCCAGAAATTCCGGGCGTTCGTCTGCCTCAATCAAGGACTGAGCTGTAGCTGATTGCTCATCACGAGCGTGACCGAATTTGTGGTATCCTTCTATCGCCTGAATCAAGGAGTTTTTGCACTTTGGCCCGCTTTGTTCATAGGTGGGGCGTCATGTGGTCTCTCATCGCAAGCACGCAACAGAAGACCAACTTTGCGTTCTTTAAAAACAACGAGAGTTCTCGTATTTTTTTCCCGCTTTGATCATACGCGGAGCCCTAGTCGATCTCTCACCGCGAACCTTCAACGGAAGATGAATTTGTTGTCTCCCTCCAATCCCCAAATGAGGAGAATTTCCGCAATTTCCTGTTTCAGATCTGTCACCCGACGCTAGTCGATCTCTCCTCCCGCGAGTACTCAACCGCAGACGAACTTGTCGACATTCCTTCCATTCTCTGAATCAGCAATTTTACGGCAGAATGAGAAAAATTTTTGATTTTTCATTTTGAAGATCATCTAGAGTAATTTCAGTATTTTTCTCGGATTCGGCGCTAAATTTTACTTCAGAATTGAAAACAACTTTTGAAGATTACGCAATTTTTCATCTTGGAGGAATTTTGATTCTCTTTGAGCCCATCTTCCCATTTCGGTGCTCCGAAGTATTTTTGAAGCATTTTTTCCGGACTCAGCGCGAAATTCCACTTGAAAATCGAATTACAATTCAAAAGTTTAAACGATTTTCCAATTTGAGGAAATTTTGCCCCCTTTTGGTCCCATTAACCCATTTTTAGTGCTTCGAAAAGCTGTTTGAGCATTTTTCTCGGACTCAGCGCAAAATTCCATTTGAAAATCGAATTAAAATTTGAAAGTTTGGACAATTTTCCAATTTGGGGACATTTTGACCTTTTTTGGGACCAATAACCCATGTCGGTGCTTCGAAGAATTTTTTAAACTTTTTTTTTCGGACTCAGCGCGAATTTCCACTTAAAAATCAAATTACAATTCAAAAGTTTGAACGATTTTCCAACTTGGGGAAATTTTGACCCTTTTTGGGCCCATTAACCCATTTTGGTGCTTCTTAGGATTTTGTTACTATTTTTTTCGTTTTCCCCGTCCAAATTCACTTAAGAAACAATAATTTAATTATTACAATTCTCGAAATTCAGTTCAATACTGTAAATTAATTAATTTTCAAGTCCTATTTTGGGAACCCTGGCAGTAAGGTGAATTTTCGGCACATTTTGATCCATAACTCGGCTCAGAAAAGTCGTAGAAACTTTGGAATGGCTCAAATCAAAGATCAAATTGAGATACGAAATTCCTACATTTAAACTATACGTCCAACGTTTTGCGTTTTAGCGCTACGACAGATTTAGCGCAAACTCCCATTTAACTGGTAACATCTTTCTGGTCCACCCTCCTATACAGAGTGAGGCCAAAAGATGTTACCAGTTAAATGGGAGTTTGCGTTAAATCTGTCGTAGCGTAAAAACGCGTTTCGTTAGATGTATACTTCGAATCTACGAAATTCGCATCTCAATTTTATCTTTAATTTGCGCCAAGTACGAAGTTTCTACGACTTTTCTGAGCCTAGTTATGGACCAAAATGTGCCGAAATTTTGCTGCAGGGGTTTCCAAAGTGTTTAATTATCAAAAGAAAACATTATTCTGTTTTAGAAAATTGCTTGATCTTTGAAATTCTGTACAATTCCGAAGTAAAATTTCGCGCCGAGTCTGAAAAAACAACCCAAATCATCCTACAAAGCTTCAAAACGGATGTACGGACCCAAAGAGGGTCAAAATTCCCCCAAATAAAAAAATTGCGTGCTCTTCGAAAATTTAGTAGAATTCTGAAGTAAAATTTCGTACTGAGTCCAAAAAAATCACCCAAATCGCCTTACAAAGTCTGAAAATGGATGTACGGGCCCAAAGTGGGTCAAAATTCCCCCAAAGAAAAAAACTGCGTGATCTTCAAACATTTAGTGGAATTCTGAAATAAAATTTTGTACTGAGTCCGAAAAAATCACTCAAATCACCCTACGAAGCTTCAAAATGGATGTATTCCCCCAAGTTGGAAAATTGCTCCAACTTTCAAATTTAATCGATTAACTTGTGAAATCAAGGTTCGAGTGGAAAGAGTGCTCGCGTGATAATCGAATAAGGCCCACATATGATCATAGTGGGTGGAAGGGCGAAAACTCTCATTGTTTCAGGCGTTGAAGAGCGTGGTATCAAGAAGCTTATCTTCTGTAGTGAACTCGCGGTGAAAAATTGGCTATGGTGCCTCTAGTGATGGAAACGGGTAAGAGTGCAATCACTCTCGTTGTGCCAGCCACGAGAGTGAATTCTTAGGGAAGATCGTCTTCCGTTTTGAACTCTGGCTACAGTGCCTCTTAACCTATGAAAGCGGGTAAGCGTGCGATCATTGTTGTTGTGCCAGGGGATAGAAAGAATTTTCAAGAAGATCGTCTTCCGTTTTGAACTCGCAGTAAGAAATTGGCTAGTCGCGGGGTGAATGGTTCCAAAAAGGGAAATAAATCCCCGAAGCAAAAAATTGCTCAAACATTCAAATTACTTAATTCCCAAGCGGAATTGAGCGTAGAGTCCGGAAAAAATTATTAAAAAATTCTGGAAAGCAATAAAATGGGTCAATGGGCGCAAAAGAGGATCAAAATTTCCCCAAGACGAAAAATTGTTCAGAATTTCAAACATCACTCAATTCTCTAGGAAAATCTAAAGTTAAGTTTAAAAAAAAATGGTCAAAAATTCCGCGAACTCGTCTTCTGTCTTCTTGCGCTCATTGTTCGATAATAGCCAGGTTTCCGCGTCCGATCAGAGTGGGCAAATGCAAGACAGCTAACTCCTCGTTATTCCCAACTGTGAAGGAAACTAAACGAATCCGTTCCTTCAAGTTACGGCTATCCATAATAAACAAGAAAGAGGAATACTCCGACGTGGAGTAAGTTGAAGGAGAGGAAAAATAAGAAGCTGTCCTCCCTAATGACGGTTAATGAGGAGGTGGTTGAGGAGGGGGTGTGTGATGGTGTTGTCGTTCATAAATTCCATCCCCCCCTCATAAATAACACTACTGAACAGCTATCCTGTTACAAAGATTCTATTACATGATTCTTAAATACTTTTCAACGCTGAACACGAATCCGTTGTCCGTTTTTTGCCAGCACGTCACAATTTTTAGTAATCACGATTAAAGTTCTCGTTTACTTGCCGCGCGTCGTCGCGAAACACATCGACGATAGCAGCATCGCTATCGAAAACGTTCGTTACGTTCCGCGATAGCGCGCGGCAAGTAGACGAGAATATTTGTCATCATTACGTGAATATTTATCGTGATTACTAAAAATTGTGACGTGCAAGCAAAAAACAGACAACGAATTCGTGTTCAGCGTTGAAAAGTATTTAAGAATCATGTAATAGAATCTTTGTAACAGGATAGCTGTTCAGTAGTGTAATAGTCAGGTAGTGTTCAATAGCGACGAAACATCCCTCCTTGAGAAAGGTTTGAAGTTCAGTATGCCTCCCCTCAAGAATGATGAAACCTTGGCGAATGTTGTTGCGAATCTTGCGGTTAAGATTGGTCCTGGTTTTAATACCCAGAAAGTCTGTGCCGAATTAGTCCGTAATAACCCCCTCCCTCGCATGAGTAATAAATTGGGAGGAGTGATTCAGGGTTTAAGGAGGGAGATGAAAGAGGGAGATTTGATCGTCACTAGGGCTTACAAGGGCAACGCTGTTGTAGTGATGGAGAGATCGGCCTATTCTTCTAAGGTCCATGAAGTCCTACAGCAGTGTGGTGCTAAAGAGAGTGAGGATTTCAGCTTTCCCAAGCACGTCAAAGAAGTTAGGTGTGTCATCAACAGGAGTGAGGCTGTTATCAAAACTCCTGCTTTGAAAAAAGCCCTCCTTGTTCCTAACCCCACACCCCCCCCCTCTTGTACGGGCTGCCTAAAGTGCATAAGAACAATACCCCGATGCGACCCGTTGTTTCTTTCGTCTCCTCTCCTACCTACCTCCTTGCTAAATTCCTTGACCGTTGGTTCAAAAATCGTATTGATTTTAAATCCCCTCATTCGGTCTTGAATTCGGCCTCTCTAATTGACGTCTTCAAGGATGTAAGCCTTCCCCCGGGAACGACCATCTGCTCGTTTGATGTTGTTGGTTTGTTCCCGAATATTCCTCAGGCTGCTACTATCCAGCGTATGGGTGAGCTACTCGTCAAAGCCAACATTCCTCATAATGAGCTTCACGAATTCTTCGATCTTCTTAATACTTGCTGGTCCCCTAACTACTGTAAATTTTAAGGGAAATTTTTCGAGTTCCCTGACGAAGTAGGGATCCCCATTGGATCACCACTAGGCTCTCTCATATCCGAAATCTTCATGTCTAAGTTTGAACTTGACCTCTTTTCCTCGAACCAGGTGTTACTTAATCATATTCATTATTGGCACAGGTACGTTGATGACGTTCTATGTACCTGGACTGGTCACCCAGATCTCCTTGGTGAGTTTCTGAGGTATCTCAATTCCTGGTACCCTTCCATCAAATTTAAGTTGGAAATAGGGGTATTTTCCATTAACTTTTTGGATTTATCGATCTCTATAATAGACGGTATCCATAAGTTTGGAATTTACAGGAAAGATACTACGACCGATGTTTTAGTCCACGGTGGTTCGTTCGGTCCTGTTGCTCACAAGATGGCTGCTTTTCATAGCCTAGTTCACAGACTGACTCGTATTCCTTTGAGTCAGTCTGCCTTCAAGAAAGAGTTAATCACAATAAAACACCTGGCCAGAGTGAATGGGGTCAATGTCGATGTTGACGTGATGGTTCGGAGGAAAGTTACGAGGGGCCTCCTGGATTCCACCACCTCCCTCCCCCGAGACACGATCCGTGATCGCCGTTTGCGTTGGATCAGTCTCCCTTTCTTGGGGAAGTTCTCCCAGCAATTAGGTCGGGCCCTTCGCCCGTTTGGCTTCAGACCCGCGTTTTACAACCCTACCACAGTCAAGAGGTTGTTTGTGAGACTGAAGGACCCCATACCTGTTGATGAGAGGAGTGGTGTGTATAAGTTGGAGTGTGAGGATTGTGGAGGCTTTTATATTGGTGAGACCAGCCGCCAAATGAAAGTTCGAGTAGCTGAGCACCTGAAGTCTTGGAAGAAGGGACACTTGGGGGAGTCAGCTTTCGCCGATCACTTAATAAACAGTGGCCACAGCTTCCGCGAGGGATCCGAAAAGCTCCTCCATAAGGAGAATTCCTACCGTAAGCGTATCGCCCTCGAGAATATAGAGATAATTCGTCATCTCAACACTGACGGTATTACTGTACTCAATTCGTACATTCCGGAAGATGGCCTGATCGAACTGGTTTATGACTCACACCGTGATTTCTCGTTTGGACGATCTTAATACCTCGTTCTTCTCTTTTGTTCGTCAGTTGCTTTCATTTCAGGCTTGAAGATGGTTGTTTAACCGAAAGCGCTCGTCGTCTTTTTTTTTTTTTTTTTTCTGCGGTTTGCATGTTTTACTCCACGTCGGAGTATTCCTCTTTCTTGTTTATTGTGAAGGAAATGTTGTCAAGAAGATCGTCCTCCGTTGTTAGCTCACGATGAGAGATCGGCTAAAGTCCCACGTATGATCAGAGCTGGATGAGAATTCCTCGTTGTTCCAGGCGATGGCAGGAATGTTACCGAGAAGATCATCCAATAGTGTAAGTTTGTGTTGAGAGATCGGCTAATGTGCCCGCTTCGATCATATGTGGTGCTTTAACCGATCTCTCACCACAACCCAACAACGGATGACGATCTTCTTGGTCAACGAGCTATTTCCGTGCGCTTGCCTGCTTCTATCGTGCGCAAGAACCTAGCTAATCTTTCATCGTGAGCTCATAAGGAAGACGATCTTCTTTGTTAAACTACTTCCTTCGCTTGGAACAACGAGGAATCATTGTGCATGTGCATGCTTTGATCAAGAGCCTGTCTTTAGCCGATTTCTCACGGCGAGCGATCAGCAGAGGACAATATTCTCAGTCATATTCCATTTACTGTCCAACACAACGAGTTACTCACGGGCACTTACCCGCCTTAACCATATGCGGGGCTGTAGCCAATCTCTCACCGCGAGCGATCAACAGAGGCCGATCTTCTTGGTAATATTTCATTCTCCACCTGAACATCAACCCATTTTGGTGCTTTTCAAAATGTTTCAATCAAATTTTTTCAACTCTATGCTGCGTTTCTTTCGAGTAACATCAATTTAATTCTTAAAATGCTAAAAATTCATTTAAATACTGTAAAATGAATCATTTTTAGGCACCGTAGCTATTTTTTCATCGTCAGGTTAGAACGGATGACATTCTTCCCTGAAAATTCACTCTTTCGAGTGACACAACGAGAATTCATTGATAGAGGCACTCTGGCTAATTTCTCATTGCGAGTTTACAACGAAAGACAAGCTTCTTGGTTCCATGCTTTCCCTCATCGTCTGAAACAACGAGTCTTCCACCAGCTTCAATCATACTCAGGGCCTTAGTCGAACTAAGCTCAATTTCGCAAGAGAATCGAATGAAATATGAAAATTTGAGCGATCTTTCAACTTGTAAATATGTGGAATCTCTTGGGACCCTTTCACTGAATTTGGAGCTTTGTTAGATGATTTTCGGGTTATTTTTCCGGACTCAGTGTGAAATTTCACTAGTAAATTGTACAAAATTTTGATGATGAAGCAATTTTTTTGTTTTGGGAAATGTTGACCCTCTTTGGGGCCGTACATCCATTTTCAGGCTTCGTAAGGTGATTTGGGTGATTTTTTCGGACTCAGCACGAAATTTTACTTCAGAATTCTACTAAATTTCCGAAGATCACGCAATTTTTTTATTTGGAGGAATTTTGACCCTTTTTGGGCCCATACATCCATTTTGAAGTTTCGTAGGGTGATTTGGGTGATTTTTTCGAACTCAACGCAAAATTTTACTGAAGAATTGAATAAAATTAGCGGTTTTCCAACTTCGGGACATTTTGACCCTTTTTGGGCTCATGAACCCATTTTTGTGCTTCGCAGTATTTTGTGACCATTTTTTTCATTTTCCCCATAAAATTTCACTTCAGGAACAGTAATTTAATAACCGGAGTGTTCGAAATTCAGCTCAATACTGTAAATTAATTAATTTTCAAGCCCTCCCCGGCAAATTGTTGAATTTTCGGCACATTTTGGTCCATAACTCGGCTCAGAGAAGACGTAGAAACTTCATATTTGGCGCAAATTGAAAATAAAATTGAGATGCGAATTTCGTAGATTTTAAGTATACCGTTTTTGCGCTACGACAGATTTAACGGAAATTCCTCTTTAACTGGTAACATCTTTTGGCCTCACCCTGTATACACTGAGACAGAAGGGACTCAGTTCGTTCAACTTCGTTGAGGAAGCCGTTGTCAATAAGTTCTTTTAACATTGACAAGGACCTTCATGATCTTTAATTTCAAGGCCGAAAGTCCTGAAAGTCTTTGCTGTTTATGGGTTTTAGGAGAACCTATAGTCGATAAACCTTTGATAGTAATTGTCTATCTTCACCCCCTTCATTACATCTATTATTCTCGCACTAATTAATGTTTAGTTATCTAAAGCGAGAAAAGATGTGGATGAATAACCCTGTGAAATCCCACTGTGCCGCACGCTGAACACGTAATTAATTCAAGTCGGGAATTCATCTTGCGGTCACTAAAAAATATGATATACATATATCAACCTGCATTGGTTACTTCTTTCCAAAGTGTTTACCGATGATATTAAAATATAATTAACAAATCGACGCGATTAGGACACATTGCTTGTCGAAAACGCGGGAATACCCTGATCGTATTTATACAGCGTGACGACGCGTATATTTGCACCACTCTAGTGCCGGGACATAGCCTGGACCACGTGTGGATCGTGACAGGTAGTCTTTAGAGATGACCACCAGAGCAAGTCAGTAACCACAAGACTATCTGTAGTCCGTGTCAGTGTCAGTCACTTACGAATATCGTTGCAGCTGTGCACGCAGCTGCGTCGCGTTCTGGTGCGTAAACTGGACTCGTAAACACGCGAATTTAAAAATCTGTATATTTTGTATTATTAATAATTTTATTCGCTGTGATGATGTGCTCCTTAAAAATTTTATTTCTATATTTGTCGGATTGAAACCAAAATTTAAAGCACCTACTCGTGTACATAGAATCGATCTACATCTGCCTATAAATGTTGTGAGCGATTCGTAGGAAAATATCGAACACAAAGTTGTTGTAATTGCCGTCGATACCTATAAATAGAATACACGGTGATCACGGTGAAGGTCCGACCAGTTTCTTGAAATTATGCAATTATCCTCTCTGACGAAGGTGGAAACAAACGGATGGAATTTTTGCGGCATATAGTGTATCACTATGACGTTCCTATCATTTATTGTAGTACTTCTTCTGCTCAATTCGGAAGATATTTGCGAAGCTTTATTTGCGAGAAGTTTCGAGTCGTGTACGCTCGACGAAAACTGCCTCGATACCTCAAACGGACTCGCAGGACATGAGCCCGTATCATCGATGACGACTTGTAATTCAACTTTGGTCTGTCCACCTGGTAAAGTATGCGTACGAAAATGTTGTCCGCTGGATCAGGAAGTCGATTTCGCGTCCCCTGAAAAATGCCGTCCATCCAATAAATCCGAAGAATTTTGGAATTACGTAGCCTTCGGAGAGTTTAAAAGTTGGGATAATTTAACGGTAGATTTCAAAGATCTGTTCCTAATTTACGGAATGCCTTGCAAGGAAATGTATTATTTGGATCCGCGTCAAAGTAAAGATGATGCTTACCTTCTAGTCGAAAATGGCTCTCTGATAAACTTAAACGAATCCGAAAACGAATACTGCGTCGATTACGTGAATCAAGCGGAAACGATTGTGCCGCTGATGGGCGACTGGGGACGTTCCGAGATGACACAAATTGTCGCGAGTGGATTCCTCGACGAACTGAGAAAATGGGATCGTATTCTAAAAATCTACTCTTTATCTTTGTCGATCATCTTTTTGATTTTAACGTACGTCGTGTATATGGTAGTATCGTCTCTGCGAAATTTGCAGGGAAAAAACTTACAGTGTCATGTTCTAACTTTAATAGTCGGTTATACCGCTCTGCTTATCGTCTCCGGTATCGTTCAGCTTCCAGATAATATTTGTGTGATTTCAGGTATGTTTTAGAAGACTCAACTTTGAATCCCTCCCCAACGTTGACCCGAATTCTTTGAGTACACAGATTGATCTTCTCAATTTTCATAGTAGGCTTGTTTCAATTTTATTAATTTGCATATCAACCTTACAATCTTCTTCCTCTTGATCAATTCTTTGACATGTTTCGTGTCTTAGCGCTCCCCGAAATTTATCCGTAGATCCACCTGGCCTCTCCTTGTATACTACATTATACTAGACCTATACATACAGGCGTATATTAACGAGACTTATTTACAGTATACTAGACCTATGCTTCGACCTCCCTCTGTTTATACTAACTAGGCTTCTATAGTTTTTAGCCTTCATTACACTAGGCCTAATATATAGGCCTATACTAACAAGACTAATATATAGTACACTAGACCTAAAGTGACTCAAGCAGGGGGGTGGCCTTTCCTTGTTTACCATCTTTACACTAGACTTGAACTGGCTTTCTTTATACTAGACCTGAATTGGCTAGATCTTTCTTTGACTGATAGATAGAAAAGCGGGTCAGTCGTCTTTTGCTGACCATTTAATCGAAAAAGGCCATAGCTTTAAAGAGTGGTCCGAAGTCCTCCTTCATAGGGAAAGTTCGTACTTCAAACGAATAGCTCTGGAGGAAAAAGATGTCACCGTGTTGAGGAGGAATTGATTGAATTAGTCTATGAGAAAGATCCACATTTTTATGACTCGCTGGTTCAGTCATGATCTCCTTCGAAGTTACTTGTTCTTGTTGGTGTTGGGTTCAGTTGCTTTCCGTCTCTTGAGAATGGCTGTTTAGCCGGAAGCGCTCGTGTGTTTTCAAAAGTTTGCGGTTATTGCAGTGTTTTCTTTTACTCTTCGGAGTATACCTTTCAGTGCACTTTATAGCTTGCAGATTAGTGTATATAGCTTGAAAGATAGCCCCTTTAAGTAACTAGATATGCAATGCTTCATACACCAATTTTTTTTCTCGGTCATCCTAGAAGGCAGACAAAGGCTCTTGCCGGGTAAGGGGAAGGGGGGGAATGGCCTTGGTCGGAAAATGTTTCAAATGTCCGTCAAAATGTTGTCCCCAATGAGAAAACTCGAAACAAAAAATTGGACCCATCCGCTCACCCACATGGGCTGCAGAGTGATTTTTAGGCCTAAAATCCAAATGGCTATATCTCAGCCAATAATGATCGCACAGCAATGAAACTTGAGGACATTTTAGTGTATGTGAACGTTCATCCATGGTATTTTAAAAAAAAAAAACCATTCATATTTTCCCTAGTTTCTAGCTATAACAAAACTTTAAACTCGAATAAAAAAAAAACATTGGGGGGGAGGCACCTGGGGAAAATCATTCATTTGAAGCGCCATACTCCCTACTACAACATACATGAGTACCATAGTCCTCGGTGAGGTGCAACATTCTCAAAAAAATCAATATTTAATGAATTTCTGTGATTTTTCCATGAATAGCGGGGTGAACTATGACTGCTACCGCAATAGACCGCGAGAAATCAATGGTCAATGTTCGAGGTGAAAAATACGCACTCCTCCATGAGATGAAATGGGAATGTTGATAGACCAAAAATATATTTTTAGTATTTCGTTTATCGATCTTATGTAAACACGTCGACCGATTAGGTGGAGTACGTTAGATTGAAAAAAATAGTTGAAAAATTCTCCAGCCGCTGGAACAGTCAGAAAATAGAAGAGAAGAGAGAAAATCCACTTTTTCACCCTGGACGTGACCGTGAGTTTTGGTATTTCATTCATCAAATAGGTCAGTTCTCACGTAAACATGTTCGCCGAGTTTGAAAAAAATGGTCAAAAAATCCTCCAGTCGCTGGAACGTTCTGGAAATGACAAAAATTAGAGAAAATCCACTCTTTCACCCTGGAGGACCGTGAGTTTAGGTATTTCATTCATCAATTCGTTCAATTCCTAAGTAAACATGAACGCCAAGTTTGAAAAAAATAGTCAAAAAATTCTCCAGCCCCTGTAATGGTCTGGAAATGACAATAATTCGGGGAAATCCACTTTTTCACCCTGGAGAATCGTGAGTTTTGGTATTTCATTCCACAATTCGTTCAATTCTTATGCAAACATGTCCATGAGTTTGAAAAAAATTGTCAAAAAATTCTCCAGTTTCTGGGATACCTTGGAAATTGTAAAAACTCCAGGTAATCCACTTTTCCAACATGGAAAACCGTGATTTTTCATATTCTGTTCATCAACAAGGTCCATTCTTATGTAAATACATCCGCCGAGTTGGAAAAAAATAGTCCAGAAATTCTTCAGTCGCTGGAATAGTCTGAAAATGAAAAATTGAAAATATATTCTATTTGAACTTGGAGAATCGTGATTTTTGTATTCTATTTATTAATAAGGTCAATTTTTGAGTAAATACATCCCTATTTCGAAGAAAATATTCAATAAATTCTCCAGACGCTCATTGGTATGGTCGATTCTTCTAAGAACACTTACGCCGAGTTTTAAAAAAATTGAAAAAAATTCTCCAGTCGTTGGGACGCTTTGAAAATATTAAAAAATCAAAGATACACACCCGCCACAATGATTCATGTGTTACTTTTCCCCCCTCGAGTCGCAGCGGTACAAATTGTGTTACTGATAGCCGTGCACTCGCATGATGTGGAGGAATCCTTTTCCGAGATACAAGAAGACAATCATCTCCTTTGTATTGTCATGCTCATGAATTCCAATATTCGAAGCATTGTCACCTCAACTCGAGAGGAGATTCCTGCACTTCATGGAAGTGCACGGCTCCCAGTAACACAGTTTGTACCTCTACGACTTCAGGGGAACAAAAATAAACATTCAACACTTTAAAGTAAAGGAAATAAATCTTAGGGGTGGATGTGTATCGGTTTTTTACTATTTCCAGAGCGTCCTAGCGACTGGAGAATTTATTGACTATTTTTTCCAACTTGTAAGACCTATTAACATAAGATTTGACCTAATTGATGAAGAACATACCAAAAATTAGGGCTCTCCATGTTGAAAAAGTGAATTTTCTGAACTTGGTATTTCTAGACCGTTCCGGGAACTGGAGAATTTATTGACTATTTTGTTCAAACTCAGCGGACATGTTTACATAAGAATTGAACGAATTTTGGAATGAAATACCAAAACTCACGATTCTCCAGGGTGAAAAAGTGGATTTCCCCGATTTATTGTCATTTCCAGACCATTACAGCGGCTGGAGAATTATTTGACCATTTTTTTCAAACTTGGCGTTCATGTTTACTTAGGAATTGAACGAATTGATGAATGAAATACCAAAACTCACGTCCAGGGTGAAAAAGTGGATTTTCTCACTTCTCTTCTATTTTCAGACTATTCCAGCGACTGGAGAATTTTTCAACTATTTTTCTCAATCTAACGTACCCCACCTAATCGGTCGACGTGTTTACATAAGATCGATAAACGAAATACTAAAAATATATTTTTGGTCTATCAACATTCCCATTTCATCTCATGGAGGAGTGCGTATTTTTCACCTCGAACATTGACCATTGATTTCTCGCGGTCTATTGCGGTAGCAGTCATAGTTCACCCCGCTATTCATGGAAAAATCACAGAAATTCATTAAATATTGATTTTTTTGGGAATGTTGCACCTCACCGAGGACTATGGTACTCATGTATGTTGTAGTAGAGTGTATGGCGCTTCAAATGAATGATTTTCCCCAGGTGCCTCCCCCCCGATTTTTTTTTTAATTCGAGTTTGAAGTTTTGTTATAGCTAGAAACTAGGGAAAATATGAATATAAACGTTCACATATACTAAAATGTCCTCAAGTTTCATTGCTGTGCGATCATTATTGGCTGAGATATAGCCATTTGGATTTTAGGCCTAAAAATCACTCTGCAGCCCATGTGGGTGAGCGGATGGGTCCAATTATTGGGATTTCGATTCTTCTCATTGGGGACAACATTTTGATGGACATTTGAAACATTTTTCGACCAAGGCCACCCCTACCCCTTACCCGGCTAGAGCCTTTTGGGCCCGGCCTAATTTTCATGGCACCATTATAAGAAGTTCCTGCATCTGCCCTTTTCGACAATCTATTCGAGATCAAATTTATGTTCGAAATTCGGAAGGCGCTCAGGAAAAGTCTAGCTTTTCTAAAGGATTTGTGGAGATATTCTTGAATCCTGGTACAAATCTGCCGGCTTGTCTCCTATATATGAGCATCTCCTGGAAAAAAGAATAGGAACTTCGTTAAAAAAACGACGAGTGACCCAACCTTCAGTGATACTGTACTTCTAACCGGTACTGAGAGACTCGCGACAATTTTCTCTCATTAGTGGCAAAAGAGGAGGTGGAGGTATGCCTTTAGTAAGATATTCTCAAGAACATTCCAAAGTTTACTTTCCTGGCTAGAAACGATTCGTCAGTAACACATCGAAAATACTCACTGTCCTTAAAAACACAGATACCGAGGTAAACAAATTTTACTAATTGTTCTTGAAAAGAAACAATTCACAACATTTCAAATTTGTGGTACATCAACAAAATTTTTCAAATGATCCTAAAAATAAAATAGTTCACAATATTCTAGAATGATTCGTCATCCTTATTAATGAAACACTTAAACATCACAAAACTTGCACTAATAATAAATAAATAAGTGAATTCTTTGACCTATTGAAAGTCTGTTGACCCCCTAACTTCTGTAAATTTGATGGGAAGTTTTTTGAGTTTCCTGAAGAGGTGGCCTTTGGGTTCTCTCATATCGGAGGTGTTCATGTCCAAATTTGAGATTGACTTATTCTCTTTGGGCCAGGTGGTTTTCGGCCACGTTTTTTATTGGCACAGGTACGTTGACGACTTCTTGTGTGCGTGGACCGGTCCCGCGGAACTCCTGCGCGAGTTTCTTGCTTATTTAAATAGCCTATAGCCTTCCATAAAATTTATTCTGGAAGTTGGTGGCTCTTCTATACATTTTTTGGACTGAACTATTTTTGTCTCTGACGGTGTCCATGAATTCGGGATTTACCGAAAAGGTACATCGACCGGTATCGATATCCACGGGTCGTATTTCGTATCTGTTGCCCACAAAATGGCTACATTCAATAGCCTAATATTTCGCTTGACCCACAGGCCGCGTTCCATACGGAACTTGTAACTATAAAGCACCTTGCCCGAGTGAATCAGGTCAAGTTGGACGTTGATCTTATGATTAGTAGGAGGCTTACAAGAAAAAGTCCCAACTCTACAAACACCCTCCCCCGGGGTTCGCATCTTGATAGTAGGAAACGGTGGATCAGGCTACCGTTCCTGAGCAAGTTTTCTTCAGAGTTGAGCCATGTCCTCTGTCCCTTTGGTTTTCGGCCGGCTTTTTACAATACAAATACCGTCAAGAGCTTATTTGTCAAATTAAAGGACCCCACTCCGATGGTTGAGAGGGGGATATTTATGGAGTGGCCTGTAGTGATTGCCCGAGTGTTTATATAGGTATGACTAGTTGTCAGCTCCAAATTAGAGTCGATGAACATAAAAAAGCGGGGATTAATAGGAAAGAGGGTGAGTCGGCTTTTGCTGACCATTTAATCGAAAAAGGCTATAGCTTTAAAGAGGGGTCCGAAGTCCTCCTCCGTAGGGAAAGTTCGTACTTCAAACAAATAGCTCTGGAGGAAATTGAAATTTTCAGACACCGGAAAAATAAAGACACCACTGTGTTAAACAGGTATATTCCTGAGGAGGAATTGATTGAATTAGTCCAGTGGTGGGCAAACTTGCTCAGGGAAGGGCCAAATGCGAAAAAGAAGACGTCTTCGCGGGCCGCATTAAAAAAAATAAAAATACATGTTTTCGGATATAAACATAGCAATAAATTTTAATAATCAACTTTTAATTCTCAATTCAAAATCAAACAAACTTCTATATGTACGACGAAAAACGCATGAAAAATAAATACAAATTATGGTTTGGTTGAATGCGACAAGTGAAACTGGGATTGTAGGTGATGTAATTCAAAATTTCAGAATCACGTCGTGGGCCGGATTAGGCTAGCTCCCGGGCCGTAGTTTGCCCATGATTGAAATAGTCAATGAGAATGATGCACATTTTGATGACTTGCTGGTTCAGTCATGATCTCCTTCGATGTTACTTGTTCTTGTTGGTGTTGGGTTCAGTTGCTTTGCGTCTCTTGAGAATGGCTGTTTAGCCGAAAGCGCTCGTGTGTTTTCAAAATGTTGCGGTTTTGCTGTTTTCTTTTACTCTTTGGAGTACACCCTTCAATAGGCTGACCTCTCTGTGTATGTACTAGCTTCATACTAGGCCCCTACTAGATGTCCTTATTGACATGATTTATGTCTTAGCGCTAACCTAACCCACTCTAATTCCGAAATTTGCGTCCATACGTCCGTCCGTACAACCATGACCTTGACACCTGAAAGAATTTCTGCTCTGATTCTCCATCCTGACCTCCCATCCTAATTCCAAAATTTGCGTCCTTACGTCCATCTGGCCTCTCCTTGTATACTACCTTTATTATTCTAGACCTATATACATACAGGCCTAGGCTACACAAGTCGAGGCTTCCTTAGCTCTATACTAGGTCTAAGCTATCCCTCATATTTCATGTCTCGCCTGAGCCCCAACCCCGTACGCAAAATACTAAACTAAGAAGGGGGCAAGCCAACGCCCCGAAAGCTACTAGCTTTCATACAAGGCTTCTTATACTAGGTTTATAATGCTGTTCGTTGTTAACGTTTTTGACACCCTTCTCAGGAGCCTTCGAGTAGGTGGGTTAGAGGGATCATCAGAGCAGTGAGGTTTATGGGAGTAAGTGACGTGAGGATTTCGGAAACTGTGGATGGTGATAATGAAAAGTACTGTGGGTCTTATAGGGAAATTTAAATTTTTCAAGTTCTTCAGTCTTCACCAAGTGATAATCTAAGCGACCGCCTGTGTTGCCTTGGTCTCATGTGGCCTCTGTCGGTCAGTTGGTGAATAGTTGAACTGATCAATGTTTAAAATTGGTCCAATACGTTCAACACCCAAAATTTTGGAAAAGGGGAATTCGGAGACCTCGTGGTATGTGAGGGAGAAGAGTCAGGAAAATCCCGAGAGCAGCTCGATCAGTCAGTTATGTTTCGGACAGGCCAATGCACAAAATTTGTTTGATACTCTGAACACAAAAATTTCGGGTCCATCCTTCCCCCCATGACGGAATTTTGCATCGCGACTAATGTCATAATTTTGTTTCCATTTTGTTTAATTTTGTTCACATACCGCTTTCTCGCTACATAAATTTCAAATTTGGGGAGGATGGGGAATGCAGCCCACCATCTTCGAATTTTTAGTTCAAATCCATGTGATAATTTTGTTCACATTTTGTTCAGTAACCTCCAAATTTTGTTCCCTCGTCATTTCCTCGTTACGACCATTTCAAATTTGGGGGGAGGGACTAGAGAAATTCAGCCTGCCATCTTTGAATTTTGTGTTCAAATCCATGCGACAATTTTGTTCACATTTTGTTCAAGTTTGTTCAGGAAACTTTGGATTTTGTTCACCCATCACTTGCCCGCTACATAAATTTAACATTTTGGGGCCTGAGGAAAGTATACCCCTCCCCTCTCTCATGAATTTATAATCAAAATTCACCCATATTTTCCAATTACTCACATCTCATATTTTGGGACCCACAAGCGTGAAATACCTTTGCCTAATACCTATCCTCCTTATCTTTGAAATTACATAATACAATTTTGAATTAAATGAGACAGTTTGCTTTTGTTGCCACCTTTATTATTGAAAAACAACTCGACGAGGTGCGTCGAAACGTCGAGTTATTTTTTAATAATAAAGGTGGCAACAAAACCAAACTGTCTCATTTAATTGATAACTCTGTTTGTCACGGAAAAACAAAAACCTTCTTTATTACAATTTTGAAGGCCACCCCCTTTTTTAAAATTGAATTTAGAAGTCTGAAGGGATTGAATTGTTTGTGCTAAGTGCGAACTGCATTGTGCCGTTATGTTTTCAATTTGTGCTAGTCTCCTCCGCCATCTAATTGTTTTGAGGGGCTGTGGACGTTAGAACTCCCTTTCTATTGCAAATTGTGGCTCCAAAATGGAGTGAATCCTTTGTGTTAAGATTGTTGTGGTACACTCGCTCACCAATTGTTGACCTTGACCTATGAAGGTAAGAAATTGACGGTATGTTATCAAGAAGATTGTTTTCTGTTGTGACTTCGCGGTGAGAGATCGGCTACAGTCCCGTCTCGGGTAGGGCCGGGCGAATACTCACTTGGGATATCGTTTTCTGTTGTGGACTCATGGCAAATGATTGGTGAGTGCCCCTAGTTCGATTAAGCTGGGCAAATCCAAGGAACCTCTCGTTGTATACCAACTTGCGGTAAGAAACTGGCGCCCACGTGTATGAAAATTTCAATAATACTGGGTAAGAGATTGTAAATTTATTGTACGAAGATTGTCTTTTGCAGTAGAAATTTGATAGAGAAGTGTGACATTTTATTCTGATGTAAGGGAAATAATACGTTCAAAAAGATGAACCTAGAGAAAATTAGTCTCAGTTCTGAATACCTAAAATTAATAAAAGAGAGATTCCTATGGTATCCGCTTGGAACGCTGTAATTGTTTATTGTATAAATACAAAGTATACTGTCTCATGGTGGATCCTCTATTAATACAATTTTGGGAGTCGTCGAAGTGACTCATGACGTTCAAACGCAGCTGCGCGTATAAATTTCCATTTAAAAGAGTATTTACAATTATTACGAGTGTACCAGACAGGATTTGGAAGCATGAGAGCAGTCTGGGAAGAATTCGAGATTCGCTTTTTTTTTTTCTCTCTCGGGCTCGAAATTCACATAAGAATTGAAGACTTTATAAACCACCTTTATTGAAGAATGCAGAGAACCTGTTTTACAGATGAAGGATTCGGTTGATACTAAAGCGGCATTGATTGACGGTGAGCAAGCAGTTCTGAAATATACCTGCGGCCAGTCATTATTATCAAGTATCGTGGTACCGCTCTAGTATGTCGCGTTACTTCCACATAGTTTAAAAGAACTGCCCGCGAGAGAAGATTTCGCTGGTATTGCGAAACAAAAGATTTTGAGGAGATTCGGAAATTTATTTGATAGACAGGAGAATTTGGGTCAGCAAATTAGAAATCGATTTGATCGAGTTCGATCGATACTAAAGTACGACGCTAGATTCTTAAGCCCATAAACATTAAATTTAGATTGATTTGACGGTCCAACATAAATTTAATTAATTTTTTTGTGGCACTGAATTGAGGGCAGTGCCACAAAAAAATTGATTAAACTTGAATTTGTTTTCCTGTTGTAGGGAGCGTATCCGTAAAAATCAGGATGTTTTCTTACCTGCATTCAGAAGCCTTGATTTATCTGTCCCAAATGTTTATTAAGGATATGAAGTTTTTAGAATTCTCAAGGTCAAGAGACGACATCCCAAAGTTTTTCCTTGAAAGTGTTAAACTATTTAAAGGGAGCTGGCAATCGATTCTATCTTTCCTCGGATTTTGATGTGAAGATACAAGCACAATAGTTAGGAATCAGATTCATAGACGCAACAGCTTTGCTCATATTAGTATTTTCTTCAGAATTCTGCGTATATAAAGCCTACTTCAAAAACCTAGTTTTTCTTTTAGTCTACGCGAACAATAAATTGTCACCATCTATATGATTCGTACCCTTCACTCTTTTGATATATTTCGTATATTTCCTGAAGTTTCCTGAATCCTAGCCTCTAATTCCAAGATTTGCGCACCCTCGCGAGTTTTCCCACATCTATACTGTACCCCTCGTCTTCTTTTATAAGAGACTATGACGTCATCAGCCATAACCCCAAGAGTCCCTTCAACTATGAAGTCATCACCAAGTGACTTCATTAACCGTGACTCTGTAATTTAGTGGTTTAGTTTAGACTTTTATACAGCTTAATGTCAGGCTTATATTAGATCTAGTGTAGGCAAATAAGAAGAAGAAAAAAAATTTTGCTGGAGCAAACGTTTTTTTGCTGAAAATGATTCATGATGTGGTCCTAAGCAACATACTAAAAATCCAACGAAAGAGAATGATTTTATACGTGCGGCAATTATATCAGGAGGGGGGTAGTTAATAGATAAGAATACAAGCGAAAAATTTGGTCACCTCGTCGGGATCCGAACCCGAGACCTTTCACTTGCCGGGTGACTGCTCTAACCGCTGAGCTACGAGGAGATCAAACGTTTTCGCTTAAATTCTCAAATCCCCAGATTTCCCCCTGGAGCTTCTTTTTTTATGGGGGTTCGAAGCCCCCAAAGATTAGTTTTTCGCCTATACCGCGTGACATTGAAATTTTATTAAAAAATGTGTCAAACAAAAGTTATTCTTCGTTAAATTTCTTACCAAATAACGTATTCAACTTTCAGCCTATGCCAATTAGTGCCTTTTCAAAGGGCGTTCAAAGGAGTCCCAAAATAAGTTTTTCCATATATCTCTCAAAATTGAAATTTCATTACAAAATGTTTCAAACAAAGGTTGTTCCTCGTTAAATTTGCTATAAAAGAAGCTATTTATCCTTCAGGACGTTCTGTTTTAATGGGGGTTTCAACCCCCTAAGATTTAGTCTTTTGCTTATATCTTGTCTAATGGAAATTTTATTAAAAAATGATTCAAATAAAAGTTGTTCCTCGTTAAATTTCCTACCAAATAACGTATTCAAGGTTCAGCCTAGGTCAATTAGTGCCCCGTCAAAGCCTTTAAAGGCCGTTCAAAAGAGGAACAAAATCAGTTTTCCTAATATCTCACGAAATTGAAATTTTATGAAAACATGTTTCAAATAAAAGTTTTTCTTCGTTGAATTTTCAGCTTTCAGGATGGAGCACCTAGTCTGTAAGAAAGGGTTTTCGATATTAAAGATAAAAGGATGTGCTATAATTTTTTTCTATTCAGATAGTTTTGGTATTGATTTATGGAAGTCTTGCATCATTACAGATTGTAAAGACTATTTTTTTACCAGTGATAGAAATATTGAAAAGATGGAAATTGAATAAATATGTATTTCTTTCATATTCATGACTCACATGGTACCTAGGTATTGAAATAAAACGACGGCTTCCTTAACGAAGTTAAACGAGGAACGCCGCAGGTAACCTGTTTTATGAGTCAAATGGGATTTGGTATTGAAAATTCAAGGAAGCCTAGACCTAGATAAAGCTAATATAAAGAAGGCCTAGACCTACTATTAGCGTAGTATAATATAGTTTGAGAGTCTAAATTTTTCTCGAATCTCCAGCTATATATTCCAAGTCTTTTTCATATCATATATAGCTCGAGAGTCGAAATTTTTCCAAGTTTTTTGCTGGACGGCGCACAGCAAATTTCTCAAAAAGGCCCCCATAAAACAGGTTCCCTGTTAAAATTCCTGCCTCCGAGCTATATATGATAGGAGGGGGACTTGGAAAGACGACGGCTTCCTTGAAATTGCAGCGCGTTCAAGTTGTCACGTCATGATTTTCAGGACTTGGACTAGGGGACTCGAGACAGCGGGTTCCCCACTGCCATTGCAGTCCTGCAATGGCATCTAATTTTTTTCTTCCTAGGATTAAAATGTTCCCCGATGTGTCTCAGGCAGATTTGCCTCAATGCTGGTGGAGTATTAGAAATAGTAGACGACATTGAGGACGACTTGCAGGATGTATTAAGTCAGGACGAGGAAGTTGACCATGAGTCCAGTGCTGATGACGATTCCTCAGTAATCACAGACGAAGAGTATGACGAGAACGAATAATATATCAAGTCCCCCCATCCCGAATATAAGACTACTGTAAGTCGGCAGGCTAACGTACACTGCTCCTATTGGAAAGCGTAGAAAATCGGTAGGCAGGGCATAGGACGGATGGCGGAGCTCAAGTCATGTTCGAGTAACGACCTCCCTGCTCGGGCTTTGGTAAAAAAAAGGGGGGAATTATATTACTTGAAATATACTAGCCTCATGGAGCAAGATTCAGTTGAGGAACCTACAGGAAAAATGTACCCGATACACTTTTTTCATAGACAAATTACTCTATTCTGAAAGCTGAATAGCTCATTTGAAAGGAAATTCAACGAGGAACAACTTTTATTTGAAACATTTTTTCATGAAATTTCAATTTTGTGAGTTATATGGAAAAACTGATTTTGGGACTCTCTTGAACGCCATTTGGAAAGGCACTAATTGGCATAGGCTGAAAGTTGATTACATTATTTGGTAGAAAATTTACTGAGGAACCATTTTTATTTGAAACATTTTTTAATAAAATTTCAATTTCATGCGATACAGGCGAAAAACTAATTTTTTGGGGGTTCTAACCTCCATAAAAAAAGAAGCTCCAGGAGGAAAACGCGGGATTTTTAGTATATCGTTCCGGCTTGGCCTTGGCCTATTTTAGGAACTTGTGAAAAATTTCAACCTTTGGCTATCCTGAACCCAGCTTCGCTGCACCAAAATACATTATTAGACACCAAACTGAAATCCGGCAGGCTGGGTGAAATTTCAGCGTGTCTGTACAGGGTGTCCACTTGTCTGGAAAATCTTGAAGTCAGAGAAAAGTCAGGGAATTTTGGAAATTTTAACGAAAGTCAGGGAATTTTGGAAATTTTAACGAAAGTCAGGGAATTTTTTGAGATACGTCAAAAAAAGTTCGACCTAAAAAGTTTTTCCTCTTTCTTTTTTCTTAGCGGGGAACCCGCTATCCATTTTGTTAGGAGATTACATCCTCAGAAAACGTCCGCGTTCGCAGGTTAGGTTAGGTTACGGGACTTGGAAGAATTTCGAGTCTCGAGCTATATATGATAGGAGGGCGACTTAGAAGAATTTCAAGTCTCGAGCTATATATAATAGGGGGGGGGGGGACTTGGAAGAATTTTGACTTTCGAGCTACCGTCCGCCGTCCAACCAAAAACTTAGAAAAATTTTGAGACTCGAGCTATATATGATAGGAGGGGGACTTGGAAGAATTTCGAACCTCGAACTATATATGATAGAAGGGGGACTTAGAAGAATTTCGACTCTCGAGCTATATATGATAGGAGGGAATGTAGAATGATAATTTCGATTTGAATCATATGACAAGATTATCAACTCAGTTCCACACCACCCGAGAGGTCGAGTTAAGGAATTGCCCGCTGCCATTGCAACGTCTGCAATGGCTTCTAATTTTTTTTTTTTTTTCTTTTTTTTTGCTTTTCAACGGAGATTATGGTCTGGAAAAACCTGAACAAGTCAGGGAATATCATTTCAGAGAAAAAGTGGGACACCCTGCTGTATATTCTATGACTGTGACCTTGACCAAGGGCTACAAAGTATGCCAATTCTTTGCTTATACTTCGATATTGGTCCACCATCAAAAATTCAGAACAACCTATGTGTATATTATTTCCAATCCCTCATAATGTTTTTTCTTCCCTATACATTCAAAAATTATTATTCTCATTTATTATTATTTTTTTTTCACAGCTTTCGTCGTCCAATTTTCATTTTTGGCTAGTTTCTTTTGGCTGAACGTCATGTGTTTCGACTTGTGGTGCACATTCAGGTAAGTTTTCTCTTAATTTTACTGTCAAATCGAATAAGGAGCCCTTGATACCAGAAATCTGACCTGTAATTATCAATTTTGACAGTGGCTATCGATCATTTAATGGCTCTCTTAAGGAAAGAGACTTGAAGAAATTCCTCGCCTATTGTTTGTACGCTTGGGGATGTCCTACACTCATTGTGGCGGTAACTGTGTTCGTGGAGTTTTATCCTTATCTACCCGAGAATTTCATCAAACCGAAGTTTGGGAAAACCAAATGTTTCTTTGAGAGTAAGTAAAAATTACCGAAATCACTTTTCGACACTGCAATGAAAGCTAGCGATTCAAAATTAGGGTAACTTTATTGAAATAAAGATTTGTTTCAGTCGGGGGATTAACGGTTTGTGATGTAACTTGAGTAAATATAGCTTGTAAGATAAGAAATCCATTTTGAGCTAATGAACTGTATTATTTTCCAGCTGATGAAGCCGTCTTCTTATACTTCTATAGTTTCATATCTATCATATTGGTAAGCAATCTGTGCATGTTCATCAGTACTGCGGTGATTCTCAAGAAGCACGAAAAAGAAGTTAAAGTATTCAAGCGGAGTGGCAGCAAACGTCATTTAGAGAATGATAAACAAAGGTAACTCTCTCTAAACTTCGGCATTAATTTGAAACTGAGTAGTTATTTATACAAATTACACGGAAGTAAACAGGAACTGTCTGAAAGAATTTCATATTTCCTCATCAATTTCTCTAGAAATACATTTTCTATTGACTCTAGCCCGGACTTTCGAAATTCGCAAAGAGAGACTTGGAAAAATTACGAGTCTCGAGCTATTTATGTTTGAAAAGTGAGACTTGTACTAATTTTGACTTTCAAGTTACTTACCCGGTGCACAATTTGTTTTCCCTCTGGAGCCCTGAAAAAAAACGGGAAAAACTATTCCTCTGATCTTTCATTTGAAGCTTCGTTGGTCCTCTTATTCCCGTTTTTGCCCAGTCGAAGCCTTTGGGATTGTCAGGCTCAAAGAGGCTTCAACAGGGACAAACCTGAAGCCCCTCAGACCTCCGGGCTTCTCCCTTTTAATTCTCATTTGAATCCCTGAAGCCCTTTGCATTCGAAGGCCTCAAGTGGGAACAAAGACTTTCGAGCTACGTATTCGAGGTGGGGAACTTTGAAAAAGAGAGCTTTAGACTAGTTTCTAGAAGGGGATGTAGCTGACCTTGAGAGATGAAGCGGGTTAAATAAAGGAGAAATACCAAATTCGCAAAAATTTTGTTTTAATTACGATATACGCTGAAACAGCAGTATAACACGGTAATGATCGTTGATCGAAACACGTCACCGTGTTATACTGCTGTTTCAGCGTATATCGTAATTAAAACAAAAAAAAATTTTTTTGCGAATTTGTACTTCTCCTTTATTTATCTAAAATGGTTCGCACCTTAGAGGAAACCATCAATGTTATGAAGCGGGTTGTCGGCTACCATTACAAAAGACGCAATAGATTTGATTATTGTACTAAGACATGGTTGCAATCTTTTCCCCATTTCAGATTCAATTTGTACATAAAATTATTCGTTGTGATGGGCGTGAATTGGATAATGGACGTAGTATCATTTTATATCCGAGAACCTGCGATTCTCTTTTTCATCACCGATATAATCAACATGTTGCAAGGAGTGCTGATTTTTATTATATTCGTGTGTAAACGAAGAATCTTTCTACTTCTTAAAAAAAAGTTATTTGATAAGAAAGAAACATTAGGAAGGCAGAGAACTAGGAACTTCAGCACCACCACGAGCGTAATTAGTCTAACGTCCATGCGTGGTGGAAGCAGTGTCACTGGAGTCGCCCAGCCGAAGACACGACAAACGTCCGTTTGTTAATTGGTCAACTTGACTTCATCAATTTCGGTTGGAAAGTCTACTCGCACCTAAAGCAACTATGTACAAGGCCATTGAAGTATGCGTCGTGCGATAGGGAATTTCCTCCTGATTTAAATGAATCAAAACGGGAAACGGATAACAGAAAGTACTCGTAACTTATATCTCGATTTACGTTTATATGTATTTGTCCAAGTATTTAATGATAGCTCATATCTAGAGGTCGGAAGAGAAGATTAGTGTAGTAAAAACTTAAACTTGGTAGTAATAAACATGGAGCAACGATGGAAAAATAATTATAAGTTTCGGGTGTGATAATTTGTCATAATGATGACGGCTCGTGTTTATGAATCACGCAACTATCTGAATGTAAAATAGAATATTCGAACTAGTGAGAAATTGCTCAAAATTTCGAGGGGGTCGAGAGGGATTTAGAGAGTCGTTGTACGCGGTTGTGGGATGGGAAGTGGTATAAAAATGCATCATTAAGAGATGTTTTAGAAAATACTTCCACACTTTAAACTTTTTTCTGTTCTTTTTTATTTTTACATATTTTTTGTCATTCTTGGAATTTTGGAGGAGAACTACTTTGTTTCTCCCGGGAATCTTTCCCAATACTCAGACTACGTTTCTTTGAAAATTACAAAACTGAAATACTCCAGGCTTATCTGTACTTAAAAAACTGTATAGAGAAGAAAAATTAAATGCACATTTTCCTTCCCTAAATTCCACTCAGGGTGAAATGGCAGAATCTTATATTCTACTTGAAGAATAAAACGATTATCTACCTACCTAAAATTTTGCGACGCAATGGCTTAGACGCCAAAAATCTTAATTGTTACGATAGATCTTATAATTATGAACAAATTAACTTCTTGATACTCAAAGTAAACTTTCGTTTTTTTTATAAGCTATTTTATATTAATTTGACAAATATTTTAACATGTGTTCGATGTATTTACAATAAATGTTGTATCTTTGTATGTCCTAGTCCATCACATTTTCTACAATAAAACTGTACAGAATAAGAGAAATCATTTTCTCATGTTTTTAATGCACCAGTTTGGAAAGTATAATTGGCTCACTTTGGTGAGAGGAATACCACAAATATTTTTATAGGCGTGGTTCGCACTCTAATGGTAGGACGTGAATTTGCATTATGATAATAGTATGCATTATATGTAGGTACGGTACCTACGAGTAGGACGTTATCGGTAGGTACGATATTATAATATTCGTGTCTGAAAAATATGTGTTCTCGCGGAAGGGAAGAAGGGTCGACTCGGGCACCGTATTTGAGTGAAGCAGAGTTCCTCATTGTTCCACACGATGGAAGAACCAATACTACTCTGAAACTAGCCCTCTTTTTAGCTCAAAGCACGAGATTGGCCAAAGCTCCTCCCATAAATCAAAATGGAAAAAAGTGCGCGAATTCTCGATGTGTTGGCCTCGAGAGGGAATGTCATCGAAGGGCCAGGGCTGAAAAGAGGGGAGTAATTTGGTAACGATAGTTCCGGGCTGGAGTTCTTAAGGGGGTCCGCAGAACTCATTATTTTCTGTTGAACAAGTTACAAAATTTCTCATTATTCCCCTTACCCTACCTCTTTGAAGGAAGGTGGAGGAGAAACTTAAAGAAAGTGAGATTATCTTTAGAATTGAAAAGGTCCATGCGCCTCGCCAGGGGGCCTACCTTTTTAGCTACCTGAAATCTGTTGCTACCTAACAAGGGATGCTATGGAAAATCTGTCGTTTTTATCTGTCACTCGATTATGCTCGATTTTTCAGAAATACCTCCTCGATATACAGGACGTGTTCCGCGTCAAAAAAAAACTCTGAATGTAAAAAATATTTTCAGCTTGTTTGCAGAGTCAGATCGCAATTTTCCGATTGTTACGTGTTTGTTGTCAGGACCAAATCAAACTGTTACTATTCATTGAGCGTGTGTGTGTGTGTGTGTCAGCGCTACTGATGTACCGATGATAAGATACAAAGACACATAGACACATTCATATCGTATAAACAAGCATTGTTGAAGTTCCAGGTACCTGTGAGATACCCTCTCGAATCCGTCAAAACACTCCCTCTTTTGAATCATTCAACCAATGAGCAAGAAAGGACTGGTAAAGTTTGCCCACGGCACCTTGCATTTAAGCAAAAGTGTAGTTCGCTCTTGCCTTTCAGCTTTCAACCAGTTTAGTATGCTCATCGCAGTTGTGGAAAGTGGACGTGTTACTTTTTCGGTCCGGTTTTTTGTTTTGTTCGCATGTGCATGAGAGGTTTTTCGAAATTATTTTCTGCATGTTTCTTATGTGTACCGGTACATTTGCGTTGCTTGAACTAATCATACTGGGATACTAACAATAGTATTCTAATTGAAATTTGTATTTTCTTTCAGCCAAAATTATTTTTAGGGCCTAGTATACCGTCGTCTTTCCAGCCTTTTGAATTTTAATATAATATTTTTCCATTTCAAATAAAAATTTAAATTGAGACCATCGTCATTTTGTAGCGGTCGTTCCATTATCAATTAATACGAGTGGCACGGCAACTCCAAATTTACGACAAATGGTGTTGTTTATTTTTTTTCACGCTATTACAGGTGGATTGCAGGAAGTACATTGAGTGCATAATGCGGATACTCCGGCGCGCGATGATATTGTGCTACCATCAATCACACCTAATTCTAATTTAAAAATGTACTTTCTTTCAGCCAAAATTATTTTTCGAGCTTGATTACACCACCCGTCATTCCGGAGTAGCCGTTGCACTCTGGGGTGTGTAAGCCGACGACTCCTGTTTGGACGACCGGTACTCTTCCTTTTGGCTCAAATTAATCTACTAATGTTTCCTCTTTCAGATCAAAATTAATATCGAAACCATCGTCATTTTGTAGCGGCCGTTCCATTCTGAAATACGGGTGGCACGACAACTCCAAATTTTTACTAAAGGTGGTGTTCATTTTTGGTTCGCGCTATTATAGGTAGATTGCAGGAAGTACATTGAGCGCACCATGCGGACATACTCGCGCGCGATGATATTGTGCTACCATCAGTCATACCTTCCTTTATCCAAAATTATTTTCAGGGCTTATAGTATACCAACCGTCATTCTGGAGTAGCTGTTGTACTCTGAAATATGGGTGTGTAAGCCGACGACTCCTGTTTAGAATTGGTCAATTACGACCTCTTCTCTCCTTTTGGATCATGCAAATTTTTTCATTTCAAATATTTAAATTGAAAACATCGTCATTTTGTAGCGGTCGGTACATTCTGAAACATGGGTGGCACGACAACTCCAAACTTTGACAAAGGTGTTGAGAAATTTTGTTTGCGCTATCGTAGGTGGATTGCAGGAAGTACATTGAGCGCATGATGCGGATATACAAGCGCGCGATGATATCGTGCTACCATCAATCATACCTATTCTAATTTGAAAAAATTTAAATTGAAACCATCGTCATTTTGTAGCGGCCGTTCCATTCTGAAACACAGGTGGCACGACAACTCCAAATTTTGATTAAAGGTGTTGTTTATTTTTGGTTCGCGCTATTACTCTATCTACACATTTTACTTTATTTGATGGTTAGGTCTTACAGGAAGTGCATTGAGCGCATAATGCGGATTAACCGCGCGCGTGATGATATTGTGCTTTTCGATTATTCAGTGCACCCACGATCGGATAAGTTGCGGTGGGGCGCAGGATGAGTTAACTCAGTTTACTGTCTCCGCCAATGAAGAGGCAACCATCTGAGGTTGTAACTGAGACGTTGCAGACATAAACAGTCTTCGTAATTCGTGGCGGACTGACGTGGGTGCCTGCGCCTTCTCTCATTTTTTTAGATGTAGGTACAGCGCACCACATTCGGATATACCTCGCTGGGATTTTATCTTCATTAGCCGCGGTTGACCGTTGTGGTAGTGCACAGTCTTCTGTATATAGGGAATTCCTTTTTTTTTTGTCTTTAGTGTAGGACTAGGATCTTTAGTGTCTTGGGACGCCTAGGAGCCACCTCCACGTGGTGTGTCCTGGGCAACGGCAATAAATGAGTTTGTTGACGGCCAAGGCTCCTTAGAGTAATAGCGCGAAGTAAAAAATAACATAAAAATCCAATGAACTTGGGCAAAAAATAGAAATTTTGATTGGCCACAAAATGTTTCTTCATGCCTAGGTCATTTCAGAGTTTTTAGGCTGGTTCTCGAGTTGAATGTGCTCACCTTCGTTATTTATATTATTATGAGAAATTGAAACCTATGAGACTCTACCTCAAGGTCAGATAAGTGAGTTAGTTATCTGCGTTTAATACGAAAAAAGTGTTGAAATAGATAATGATAATTTTGGAAAGGGATTTTAATAATGGACAGAGTTGGGATTTTAATAATAATTTCGAGTACAAATTGAGATTTCTTGTATATAAAATACTAGGCTGAACTAGGCTCAGCCAGTTAGCTCAACATACTCCTTATATGTGGTGAACTAAGCCTTCTATTGAAGAGTAGGTGGGGCGATGGCTATCCAGGAGATTGGTGGTACGTGAGTTAGAAACTTGAGGACATTTCGATTGAGTTGCAGAGAAACGAGAATGATGATCTGTCAGAGGGCGTGACGTCATCAAGAGACTTTCGAAAAATTTCGATTCAAAAACAGAGTAGGGAGATGACTGACCTTAGAAGAAGGGAGGAATAACTTTGAAGCGGGGCGTCGTCGGGAAACTTGGAGAGGGTGATGACGCCATCAAGAAGACTTTGAAAAATTTCGATTCGAGAACAGAGCAGGGAGATGACTCAGATTTTTGAGTTCCGATTCTTTATAGAGAGGCGGTGTCAAGGAGAGTCGGAAATTGTATATAGTTCAAAGTTCGAAATTTTTCTGAGGCCCCCACCTATTTTATATAACTCGGGGCTCGAAATTTTTCGGAGTCCCTGTTCTATCATAATATAGCTCGACTCTTTATTATAGGACCTACTCTTTCCCAAAACGGGCCAATTTTTTGCATCGAGTATTCTTATGTAAATAAAAAACATGTTCTGGCGCAGCCAAATAAATGAAGATCATGTTTCATGTTTTTTATAAGGTAGCATACTAGTTCGTCTTTGTCATACTTACTTTGCTTGATCTGGCAGTACCACCTTCTTGTTCTGCATCCGTGAGTGGACCCACTTCTTGGACTAGTATAAATCTACTTTAGATTATTTCAAGTTGATAGCTTTTCGGAGGCTCACGAATACTAGACCTATCTGATGACGTCACAAATACTAGAACTATACAGGCTTATACTAACAAAGCTCAATATAGGTCATATAGTACCAGGATACCTATACTAAGCTAAGCCTTCATTATACTAGGCCTGAAAAAGGCTGGAGTAGTAGATTTAGCATTGTATAAAAAGTCTCGTATAAAAGCTACTTGAATTCTCAATACCAAATCCCATATGACTCATAAAACAGATTCCCTGCGTTCCTCGTTTAACTTCGTTCAGGAAGCCGTCGTTTTTTTCGCCCTAGGGGCTTTTTTTCTTCGGAGCTATCTAATTAAAATGAGTTGGAGGAATTTGAATAATGAGCAATAGATACGATTGAGAGACTATAAGAAGAATTTTTCTGGTGGGGTTAATAAGCACATTGAGGATGTCAGAATTGGAAAATTTTTCATCTTTCAGGATAACTCTCCAGTAGGTGTCGATTTCTTCAAATGATCGATAGCGGTATAAAAACCGACCATCGAAATGAAAAAAAAAATTATTTTAGAATAAATTCTCTTCTGCAAAATGAGTTCCCTTTAGAGCAATACAATAATGTCTTGAAAATCTCGTTGATAGTTGAATAATATTTACTAAAAAAAAGACAAGCATGGAAACAAACTTGAGAATACAGAATTGCTATAGACAGCATCTTTGATTATGACAAAGCTAAAAATCTTTTCTGATAAGGGTGGAATGGGAAGCATAATTCTGCCCTCCCTGTATACCAAAGTTTATAATTGTAGTCTCAAATTTTTACTTTCACTCCAGTCTACATAAGTAGAAAATATCTGCTTCCAAAATTTCAGTCCTTCATCCCATACTCTGCTTTTTACCGACGTACACTTCCCATCGAACAGCATATAGGAAGGATCTTCCTTCGTGTGACAATGCCATTGAGCGTTGGAACAATCAGGCAACGGATTTGGATTTGAAGTACGAGCGAAATTTGTCCACGCGGTGCATAGATCACGAATCATTGTTCGATCAGCCTCATCCAGTTGAATACCATCAGGATAGAATTCTTTGTGAAGGAATATGTATCCCGACTCATCACAGTGGAGGGCGCCTGAAATGTATATTCACGTGATTAACTCGTCCACTGAAATCAAGCTAAAATATTGAGAAAATTTTATGTTTTACCGCGAAGGTTCATAGACCAAAATTGAGACTCGTTCAAATGGCCAACAAACGCAAATTGATACACGTACAAAGGAGCGGTTGATTTGGTCGTTTTCTCGATAACATCGTACATGTACATAAAATTCAGGTGAGAATATATCTACCGGGCATTTAGAGGAAAATTAATTTGATGCAAGCCGAAGCAGAGCGCGAGATAGAAAATGTTATGCACCTTACCTCTACAAATTTTTCGCGTATTTGTTCATCATTTGGATCATCTCCTAATGGATCCAAGTAATGGTTTTTCACTTTCATCGCGATTTCTGTCACTTTCGAGGGATCGCATGGGATATTTGATTTTATTAAGTCACCGAGGTTATACTTCAAGTGTCCGAAGAAGCTGTCATAGTTCTCCAGTCCTGCGAGAATGAATGAATTACATTTCTGATATTTTCGCCGAACTAATCCGCTGTCACTTTTTTTTAAAGCAAATACTCTCACCGAAAAGTGTAACGACACCTTCTTTTTCAGCTACTCCAGCAATCGTTGGTACGACTTCACATGTGGAGAGCAAATTTATGGGGTAGTCTGGCAGGAAAGCTTCATTCGTAGTTTTCTCTACCGACGGTATGAATGTCTTGGAGCCGCTGATCGAACATGGCATATTCTGTCATCACATGTAAGATGAGAGTAATTGAATGATATTATGTATTTTAAAAGAGGAGGTTTTTCATTCATTTCAGGCGCGGATCCACGGGAGGGGGGATGGGGGAAATCCCCTTCCTCCAGAAACCCCCCAAAAAACTACAAAAAATCTGTAGTATCGAAGAAAATGTAAAAAAAAAAGGTCCTTTAGACTTCTATTGGATCATTTCCCCTCCCAAAGTGATCGTCTGGATCCGCGCCTGGAATTTTAGAGGGGAACCCACTATCTGTTTTGTAGATGGAGGACACTCTCAGAAGACGGACGCCATCCTTTTCAAAAATAACTATGGGCTACATTACATGTATGACAAAGCTCCAATTCTCCTGATTGTTGCAAGCTGAATTTTCTCAAGCTATGGGTTAAGATGAACACAAACTGGAGAATAAGTACCTTCCAAAAGTACGACAAAACCCAATTCTCCTGATTGTTTCAAGCTGATTGTTTCTTGAAGCTAACATGGACAGAGATTGGAGTATGGTATCTCCTACAAATATAACAAAGCTCCAATTCTGCAGGTTGTTTCAAACTGAGTTTTTTCAGATGCCAAAAGCGAAGATGAACACAAACTGGAGGATAGGTGTCTTCCACTACCATATCAAAACCCCAATTCTCTTGATTGTTTCAAGCTTAGTTTTTTCAGAAAGCAGAAATCAAAACCCAAAGTTGAAATATTGGATTTCGATAAATCTATTCATATATTTGCTGAAAAACTTTTTATATATATTTGCAAAATATAACTTTTTATATATCTACTGCATATCACTTTTCCTATATTATTGTAGAGAAATATGACTTTTCATATTAAATTTGTTGCTTTGATGAATATTAGTTGCATTAAATGGATGGTACTAAGACAAGATGGTGTCGACAGCACCCTTTTGACAGCTTCCGTGACCCCGTGAGCTCATGACGTCATAACACTGGAAAGTGATCTCACCGATTGTGGATCACGTATGGGCCCCCCTTCCAGTCATCAGCGTAGGCCTAATCTCATGCGATGTAACATTTATCGATCCTGCTGGCGTAGGCCTAACCTCGAGAAGTGTGAACGTCTAGTTGTCGTATAGAACAATCTTTTGCGTCTATATAGACAAAAATATATAAGTTCGTAATTAAAATTTATCCTCATAGCTCGATGTGTTCGACTTCAAATTCAGCTGCAGCAGGTTCAAACCTCAATAAGGATTGTAGGTTACGGGAAATAGAGAAATTCCTAGGCTACGGGACTGGAAGGGGGCCCATACGTGAACCTTAATCGGTGAGATCACTTCCCGGTGTTATGACGTCATGAGCTCACGGGGTCACGGAAGCTGTCAAAAGGGAGCTGTCGACACCATCTTGCCCCAGTACCATCCATTTAATGCTACTCTAATATTTGCTATACCCAACTTTTTTTGTAATTTTTTTGATTTCAACTGTTGTGGAGGAGAATATGAAAAAGATATCTCCTCCAGGTATGACAAAGCCCCAATTCTCCTGATTGATCCAACTTTAATTTTTCAAAAGTCAGTAACCGAAATAAACCCAAGCTAGAGGATGGGTATCTTCCACAAGTACAACAAAGCCTCAACTCTCCTGATCGTTTCAAGCTGAATTTTACAAAAATTATAAGTCGAGATGAACACAAACTGGGAAAAAACCTCAACTAAATCACTGCATGGACATTAAAATATTTTCTGGCAGAGCCAAACAAATAAAGATCATGTTCCTGTCTATCATAATTTATATCCATCTTTATATGTTACTTCCGAATTCGCTCCGCTAGTTTGCAGAGTTGGGTCTAGGATACTGTACAATTAGGTACCCGGAGCTGGAGCAAAGCAACGTACATTGAGCTACTTAGCTCTTGGGCTCACTCGCGACTGAGCCCCAATTTTCCTGAACTTTAATTTTAACAGGGAACTTGTTTTATGGGGGGCTTTTTGAGAAATTTGCTGTGCGCCGTCCGCCGTGCGCCGTCCAGCAAAAAACTTGGAAAAATTTCCACTCTCGAGCTATATATGATAAGAGGGGGACCTGGAAAAATTTCGACTCTCGAGTTATATATGATATGAAAGGGATTTGGAAAAATTTCAACTCTGGAGCTATCATAAGCTGGAGATTCGAGAAAAATTTAGACTCTCAAACTATATTATACTAGGCTTATAGTGGTATGGGAAAAATACGCTGTTTAAAGGTGAAAATGGATACCGTTTCATGTCCAGAATTGAAAAGGTATTATGTCCATTTTCACCTTTTAAAAAGCATATTTTACACATACAGGCTGCTGACACACTCACAGTACACAAAAAAATATAACTTTCAACAGCCTGCAACAATAGAGTCTACTACTGAATGATATTATAAGTAAGTATGGGTTGCGTGAGTGAATCAAAAAAGGTAAAAATTGAATCTAAACATGATACCTGCAGAGAATTGTTACTTCATACCCTTTTAATCCCATATTTTATTGTGTGTTTGTGTGCGTGTGTCAGCAACCTGTATGTGTAAAATATGCTATTTAACGTTTTTCTCCACTTCGATAGTTAAATCTACCGTTTTTACCTTTAGAGTTTAAAAGGTATTATGTCCATTTTCACCTTTTAAAAAGCATATTTTACACATACAGGCTGCTGACACACTCACACAAGCACACAATAAAATATGGGATTAAAAGGGTATGAACTAACAATTCTCTGCAGGTATCAAGTTTAGATTCAATTTTTACCTTTTTTGATTCACTCACGCAACCCATACTTACCTATAATATCATTCAGTAGTAGACTCTATTGTTGCAGGCTGTTGAAAGTTATATTTTGTTGTGTACTTGTGTGAGTGTGTCAGCAGCCTGTATGTGTAAAATATGCTTTTTAAAAGGTGAAAATGGACATAATACCTTTTAAACTCTAAAGGTAAAAACGGTAGATTTAACTATCGAAGTGGAGAAAAACGTTAAATAGCATATTTTACACATACAGGTTGCTGACACACGCACACAAACACACAATAAAATATGGGATTAAAAGGGTATGAAGTAACAATTCTCTGCAGGTATCAAGTTTAGATTCAATTTTTACCTTTTTTGATTCACTCACGCAACCCATACTTACCTATAATATCATTCAGTAGTAGACTCTATTGTTGCAGGCTGTTGAAAGTTATATTTTGTTGTGTACTTGTGTGAGTGTGTCAGCAGCCTGTATGTGTAAAATATGCCTTTTAAAAGGTGAAAATGGACATGATACCTTATTCTGAGGATAAAACGTAGTAATGACCAATGAGTTGATTCAACTATTGAATTGGAAAATAGCATATTTTACACAGACAGGTTGCTGACACACTCACACAAACACACAATAAAATATCATGTTCAGATTCAATTTTTACCCTTTTTAATTCACTCACGCAACCCATACTTACTTATAATATCATTCAGTAGTAGACTCTATTGTTGTAGGCTGTTGAAAGCTATATTAACAGGGAACCTGTTCTATGGGGGGCTTTTTGAGAAATTTGCCGTGCGCCATCCAACAAAAAACAGAAAAATTTCGACTCTCGAGCCATGTATGATAGGAATTTTTCCAAGTCCCCCTCTATCATAATATAGCTCGAGAAACAAAATTTTTCCAAGTCCCCTTCCTATCATATATAGCTCGAGATTCGAGAAAAATTTAGACTCTCAAACAGGGATGGTTACGTTCATGAACGCGTTCACTCGTTCACGTTCATTGAAAAAAATGAAGGTGAACGGAATGAACGGCATAAAAAAAAAGAACTGAACGGAATGAACGCGTTCATTTCACTTGTTTTAATCCTGCGCTTTTAATAGTTTCAATGTGGTTTCAATCAATACATAAACGATAAGAAAAGTCTTTGTAGTAGGACTGCAGGTACCCTAGTAGAAAGTAGAAACTCAACTGTTAACATTTGAAGAAGTAATTATGTGAAAAAGTGAAAAAAAAAATAGAAATTTGAAAATGAACGTGCATTTTTTAGACGTTCACGGTCACGGAAAAGAATGAACGTGAAATTTTTGGACGTTCATGGAAAAGAATGAACGTGAACGTGAACTTCAGTTCAAGTTCATGAACGTAACCATCCCTGCTCTCAAACTATTTTATACTAGGGTTATAGTAGGTGTAGGCCTTCTTTATACTAGCTTTATCTAGATCTAGGCTTCCTTGAATTCTCAATACCGAATCCCATATGACTCATAAAACAGGTTCCCTGCGTTCCTCGCTCAACTTCGTTAGGGAAGCCGTCGTTCTTCAAGAGTCAAAAGCCGAGAAAACAAAAAACACAAACCGGAGAATAAGTATGCTTGATAAGTACAACAGGGATCCAATTCTCCTGATCGTTTCCTGCCGGAATTCTCTTGAAGCTTGAAGCTAATATGAATAGAAATTAGAGGATGGTATCTCCTACAAGTGTAGCAGAGCCCTAATTCTCCTGATTGATCCAACTTTAAATTTTCATAAGTCAAAAGCCGAGATAAACACAAACTGGAAAATAGGTATCGTCTACATGTATCACAAAGACCAAATTCTCCTGATTGTTGCAAACTGCATTTTCCCAAGCTGTAAGCTAAGATAAACCCTAACTGGAGAATAAGTACCTTCGATAAGTACAACAGGGACCCAATTCTTCTGATCGTTTCCTGCTGGAATTCTCTTGAAACTCAAGCCAAGATCGACAGAAATGAGAGGATGGTATCTCGTACATGTATAGCAGAGTCCTAATTCTCCTGATTGATCCAACTTTCAATTTTCATAAGTCAAAAGCCGAACAGATAAACACGAACTAGCGGATAGGTATCTTTTACAAGTACAACAAAGCCTACTCTTTTGATCGTTTCTAGCTGAATTTTACAAAAGCTATAAGCCGAGATCAACACAAATTGAAAAATAAGTATCGTCTACATGTATGACAATGACAAAGCTTTAATTTCCCTGAGCGATCCAACTTCAATCATAAATCTTCCACAATAGTGATGGGCAAAAACCGGTAGTTTCGAACTACTGGTAGTACCGGAGGTGAGAACTTCGAACAACCGGAGCATCGGTAGTTTTTTTAGTTTTTTTCCGCAGTCAAAAATTAGTACTATTTACGGCATAATATTGTATTTTCAAGTTATGTACGCCATAATATTGTATTTTCAAGTTTTTATAACGTTATAAACTAAAAAAGAGTAGAAAAAACAAATCCACTTATTTCACATGGCAGCTTGGCACATACACATACACAATACACAGTTTTCAAAACAAAAAAAATCTTTCTGAAAACCTCCGGAGGTTCCCGGTTTTGCTACCGGCAGTTTTGATTTGAAAAACAACCGGTAGTTTCGGTAGTTCTTTCAAAAAACAACCGGTACTACCGGAGGAAAAACCGGAGGTGCCCATCACTATTCCACAAGAACAACAAAGCCTCAACTCTACTGATCGTTTAAAGCTGAATTTTACAAAAGCTATAGGCTAAGAATGAGATAAACACAAACTGTAAAATAAGTATCTTCTACATGTATGACAGAGCCCCAATTCTCCTGATTGTTCCAACTTCAATTTTTCAAAAGTACACTCCCCCTAAACTTTTATTCACTAATTGTGGCTTCTTGGTATCTTCTATAAAGAGGCAAACCAGAGAATCATTACAAATAAACCCCTCTCTTAGTCCTCTTTTCGCCAAACCATGAAGACGTCACTCTCTATTCTCATCTCCTCGATCATCGTCATGACTATCGAGAAACCCATTGTTAATATTCAATCTATAAGTTACTTTTTTCTTAGCAGCGACTAAAACTGCGGCTTCCCTTGTCAAAATTTCGGCCGGTTGTTTCTTCAAAAATTTCACCAATTCCTCGGGCTCATCTCCAGTAAAACCCAGTTTTCGGCCTATTTGAAAACCAGCGTCCACTTGATCTTCAGCAACTCGTGAACCGATCATTGTCCCACTTTCTGATATCACTTTATGGAATAATCCTGATAACACGAGGAGTATCGAGGTACTTAGTTTGTTTGAGCGTTTTAGGTTTTCACCATTATTATTCCACTCAGAATACCTTTGGCAAGAGGAGACATGACGAGTAAGTGCGCTGATATAGCTCCTGCGCTTATACCGCAGAGAGTAACGTTATCTGGATCGCCTCCAAATGCTCGTATATTTTCTCTGGTCCATCGTAATGCTAAGACCTGATCTTTACAACCGCAGTTTCCAGAACTACTAGGCGTGTTCAAATTGAGGAAGCCTAGAACATGCCGGTACAACAAATGGGTCAGAGAAAAAAAAAAAAAAAAATGGATACGTTTTAAATTATGAGGGTTCACTGAAAGTCGTACACTACCAAGAATATGCAGACGGTAATTGAAGGAAACGAGTACAACATCGTGGCCGGCGAGGTTATCGGGTGAGACGATACCCGTATCACCAGCTCCTATGTAGAAACCTCCTCCGTGTATGTATACAATTACTGGCTTCAGATTAGTGGTCGTATTAGGGGGCTGAAAGATATGTTCCTAAAATACCATGATTTTTGAAAGCTTACAGCAGATAAATTTAGAGGTATAAGCTTACGTCTGAAGTGAAAACATTGAGATACAAACAATCTTCGCTTTCATTCGACGCATGATTTTCGGGCGCCAATTGGAAACATCGATTCCTGTCGTAAGTAGCATCTCTAGTACCGCTCCAACCTTTTGCCGGAACCGGCGGCTGCACACGTATCATACACTTCGATTTAAGAAGCTTCAAAATCATAAGTACATTACAGAATATGGTGAAACTTACCTGGAATCTGAGCTCGCCCACTGGAGGCTCGGCATAAGGAATGCCTAGGAAAGAATAGAAAACTTTTCCATTCGTCAAAGATGTATCTTGTTTCCCTTTCAATAGACCTTGCTTTATTTTTACGTGCATGGCGAAAGAATTGTAAGAAGAACGTAGCGTCGTTCACTGATCACGTTACAATATTCACGAAAACAACGCGTGCACTTCGGTCTCACAAAGTTCGATCAGACTGAGGAGGTATGATAAGTTACCGAGACTTGCCTCACACACACACACACACCACTCCAATATACAAATACGGTCTGACGTTATTCGCACTTGAAACATTGTGCAGAGAAGACTTAAGACGCTCTACCTACATTCTATAATAAACCTGAAGTATTTAACGCAGGTTAATGCGACTAATAGTCGTGTAATTGTGATCACATGCTGAATGTTAGAGTGGGCCATATGTGGGTAGATATTTGTAGTTCTCTTTCTTTCAATTAATAACTATCGCCAAAAAATATAAAAAAAATCGAGTTCACATCGTTCACCGCTTGTAGGCGCAAGTTCGGTCCATACAGGCCTACCGTCCGCGAACACGAAATTTGTGCTTACTCTCTATAATCATTCCTAAAAGTAAAGATTAAGAAAGATTATCAGAATGTATATCTATTTCAGAAAAAATTTAGAATCGAGATTGTATGCTTCAAAGTATCAGAATTTATGTCAAGCATTGCGACTGTTGTTCAAAATGAGGTTTTGAAGGAGGTATACAAAACTACTACATATCTAATTTTTAATCTCCAACTGATTACGACTCCTCTCGTAACGCACTAATTTTACTGAAATTGGTCTCAGAAAATAGAAAATGGATATTCTATTCGTTTTACTTCTCTTCACAGCTATAAATGATATAACCACATTGGTCAACCTTCCCCTTTAGCCGACAATTATAACATCTCTATCTGCTCGGCTAATTCTCAAAGAGCCCATAGACTCCTCCAGAGAACCCTCAACTCCATCACTGCATGAACATTAAAATAAGATTCATCACGTGACTAAAGCAAACTCCTCTACTTATCTGTGATCAAAAAGTTACCTGGGTCCCCCATATTAAATCCCTCGAAGCCAAATGCACTCGCTGTTCAAACATTCTAAGATTCATAACCCATCCCCCAAAAGGCTGTAACAGAAAATTACTTCGTTAACTATGAAAAAAGCCTTATCCAATTTTTCTTATTATCCTCCCTTTTCATTTTTCGCAAGTAGTTTGCACCAGAACCAATATCTAAATATAAATCGTTCCCACATCTCGTCTCGCATATTAGCACAAAACTATCAACAGTAAATGTAATCATTCTAAAAATATAATAAACAAAAATGAACAGTGATAAAAATATGAAAAATAAGAGATTCTACGCGCTCATTAGAGCCAACAATCGGTACACGAAAACATTATTACTACTAGACGTTTTGCACACAGATGACGTACAGATTAGAAAATCGATTTACAGGCGTTCGTGATAAATTAAGGAAGTAAAATTTCTCATCATAACTATACAGTGGGGAAGAATACGACTACAAATAAACTATACAGTAGGTTTACAAAGGTAGGCTGTCGGACACATAAAGAATACGAGCTGACAAATTCTCAACCTAAATCACCATCTTGTTCATTTTTCGGAAACAACTTTATAAAAATATAAAATAGATTACGCCATGAGTTCGGTAAAAGATAACATGAAAATTAAAATTAGGTAATAAATAAAAGATAAATTCGCTATACATCGACATTTACGCGACGTACGTATGAATTAACTATCCTCGTAACTTGAAGAGTTGCGCCTAGGACTCGATGGCGTACTATGATTACTGCTATTGTTAGATGTGATCGAATGTCTAGGGCTATTGCTTCCACCACCGCCACTACTAGCACTTCGTTCCTTTTTCAAACAAATGAACAAAAATTTGAGCATCAGAAACTTTCTCGAAGTAAAATCTATTTGAACTTTATTCAAAAGTAAATCGTTCCTCTTACCTTATATTCGGATAAAGAAGGCACGCTATGATGCAACATGGATACTGCTTTATCAGTATCGTGGTGTAATACGTGATTCTGGCGAGTTATAACTTGCTGCGGAATATCATTCGAACGAGAGTTTGTACGCTTCGACATTGACGAAGCTCGATACTGACTAGAATCTAACCATACGAAAAGAAGAAGAAAAATTGTTCAATTTCTAGATCAACGAAAAATATTTCTTAAAAATATGAAAAATCGTACTTTGATTTTTCCCAGAACACGCTTGGTAATGATGAGACGATGACGAAGAACGATACGTATCGGACATGCTATAATTCGATTTCATAGAGAGAGATGATCCATGACCCACTTCCTACAAAAAATAACAGCTCAGTTACAAAGATACTTTTAATAAATAGAAAGTACCAGGAATAAAAGCTACATTGCTCACTTGTTGATTTACAATAGACGTATCGGAATCTGCGGTTTCTATGGTAGTTGGTAAGTCAAGGAGTCTTTGTATCTGGATACCATCGCCGGGTCCCATATGACTTATATGATTAAAATTTGTAGGCGCCGATATGATTTTAGATCTCCGATTATCCACCCTGAAACATAATATGGTAATTGATCAGATAGTGATAAAGGAACTATCATGAAAAGTGTCCCTGAGTCATTATTTCAGTGCATAGTGAAACATTCTCACGATACCTCAGTCCTCATGCTCTACAAATCCCAATTTGGATCTGTTTGGAGTCATTGGCGAAAATGAATTATACTACTTTTGTTTCATACTAGTTGTGTTGATACAATAATGCAAAAAGTTTTTAAATACCCTTCATGAATTGTTCTATATCTTAAAAACTCCATTGAACCATATTGAAAACAAACGATATTAGGATAATTAGATAGACAGTAGTACAAAAATGTAACTGGCATCTCCTTTTTGATAACATCAAAAGTTTAGAAGGATTTGGGAGAACAAGTTTGTAACATCACTCATTGCTATAACTCTCTACCAGAGAGGCGTGAACTCGCAAAGGCCGCAAACCATGGCAAACACACTAGTGTTGAGCATGCTCCGGTTTTCAACCGGTTAAACCGGTTATTTTATTTTGAATAACCCTAAAAAACCTGCTATTATGTTGTTAAAAATAACCGACGAGTATTTCTGTAAATACCTGCGGTTAACCATTGACTATATATTACTTCGTAAAAGGTTACGAAGTAATATATAGTCAATGGGTTAACCGACGCACTTGAGATTTGCCCTCAAGGATCAGGCAAATTGTATCTTTTGTATAACACTACGCAACAGCCTAAAAAATGCTGAGCTAAAACTATGAAATTTTAAATGAATTTTGAATGCTGAATTCAATGCCGGTCTCTGTTTTTTGATAGGAGGTCTCAGTTTTTTGAAATCGCGTAAAATATTCTCGTTTATTTGCGGCGCGTTGTTGCAGAACGTAACGTTGCTTCGCGATAGCCAATACTTCAGCTATCGAGAAGGTGTGTTACATTCCGCAACAACGCGCGGCGAATAAACGAGAATATTTTACGCGATTACAAAAAACTGAGACCTCCTATCAAAAAACGGAGAACGGGATTGAATTCAGCGTTCGAAATTCATTTAAAATTTGATAGTTTCGGCTCAGCATTTTTCAAAAAGTTTTAATTTGTTGCGTAGTGTAATTAATTCATAAAAATACAGTCAACAGGTATTTCAAACGCCGGTTAACCGGTTATTTTATTGCCGTTTAACCGGTTACTTCCCACGTGGAAAAAATTTTTAGGTTAAACCGGTTAATCGGTAATTTTTATTGGTTAACCAGTTATCAAGTTTTTAAAAAACCGTATAACCGGTTAATTAAAAATACCGGTTTTCCCCCAACATTAGAACACACTACACTCAATTCACATTAAGAAAGGATAGAAAGTAACACAAGGTATGTACTTTGTACTACTTTCTGTCCTGTTTAATTGTGGTCACCTCCGGAGGTACAACTGGTACTATCGATAGTTTTTTAAATTCCGCGCCATAATTGCAAAAATTTCAGATACAACCGGTACTATTGGTGCTATCGGTTGTTTTTGCTGGTAACCTCCGGTCTACCGGTAGTGAAGCTTGAAGGACTACCGGTCCACCGGTTGTTTCAAAATGGTGATATAGGATAGATGCCTTTCTCCTGATCATCGTTCAACATGCATCAGTGAGTGTTACCAGGTGATAGAAGCAACTAGAAAAAATCATAAAAATGTGGTACCATGCCCAATTGCATAATTAGTACCTTCCGGCTGATCTCAATTCAAATAAATGCGAGGATTCGTTTGATCTCAATTCATTGAACTGGCGCATATTTTCAAATTTCACTCGTCAGTTCACATTTGCACTAATTTTGTGATTTTGGTAAGTGAAAGAAAAATATTCAAACTATCGACACTACTATCGCCGTTTTTTAAAACAAAACTATTGTTATAGTATTGATGATAACATATCTATACTCTATAGTTCCCAACACTATGATGCAGGGTAAGGTTGACAATTATGAGCGGACTAAAGCTGGGGTATGTTGGGGTAAACAGATGCGGAGCTTGTAATGTTACAATAACTTGGTCTGGAATAATGATAATAACGCTATCAAAACTTACACAATGTTCTATAAGAATTCATATGATCCATTTGAGAAATATCAAATCTTTCCCAATTTTTGTTATGTGATGAGAAAAAATTTGAGCTATATTTTCATATCCTAGTTCATCTAATTATCATATTTTGTTTTCAAGGGGTTAATTACCTATAATGTTCTTTGGGTAAAAGTTTTTCATGTCAATCGACACAATAATTATTAGCAGAAACACAGGTTTGAGCTTAGCACATAAAGTACTTCCAGAATCATCTGGAGACAATCATTTGATAGGAAAACAACTGAGTTGGGCTACAAGATCAAGATAAATTTAATAAATAAAAGCTAGAATAAAAATTGAGGCTCTTTCGAAGCGAAGAATCAATCTTTTAACAAGTTATTAACAATTTTTTGGAATTATGTTGAATTGATTTCAAACTTTTGATGGGTGATGGAAGAAGATATTATATTGTTTATAAACAATGGACCAATTTTGTAGTAATGTCACATATTGATCAAAATTGTAAATTAATCACAAAATGATTGCAAAGCTGCTGGCTGATTGTCCTTCATACTGTGTTTACTTTTTTCACCCATTGATTCAACATGGGGAACAAAAAATAACCATTACAAACCTGATGAATATTCTCAATATAAATAGAACATGAGTTAAGAATTGTGGATTATATTCTGAATAGTGTAATTTTGAATCAATTACTCTTGTACCTAACTTATGATGTTATTAAAAAATATTCTTGAAAGCCTGCAACACAATCTTCTCTTATAGGAAACAAGCTTTTAAAAGAAAGTAAACAAAACATGAAGTACAAGCAGATTATTTTTGTAATATTTTTGATGAGCAACGTCACACAGAATTGGTCCATCTCATATTATTGTTCATCCAGTTATCATTTGTTGTTAATTATGATAATATTATGCAATAACTAAAATTTCATGTTATTACTCAAGACCTGATATATTAGCCGAACTAACATCTGATAGGATAAATAGCTGTTTGGATATGGTATTTACACAAGTGCACTGTAATATAGAAAATTTGAAAAGATTTTCTTTTACGCCCCAATTTAGATTTTGCTGGCCAATTTCAACAATTGTTCTTATTCATTATTGTCCGGATTATCACAACATAAACATACCCTTTTGCTGCCTTGTTATGTCCTTCTTTGATTGAGAATTTTCTTCGATTTCGTACAGTTGGTCTTTCAATGTCATACACACTTAGATTAAGTAATTCTTCTAAAATACGAAAAATAAGAACGAAAATAATGAAATAAAACATAACTTCAAGGTCTTTGAATAAAGACAAATCACTGTGCACATACTTTGGTGGACGTTACACAAATAAATAATAACTGGTATATCGTTCAGGAGCGAACATAAAGTTAGCGAACCAGTTGTATTTAATGGAATCGCATGTTTGATATTTAGTGTTTGCACCCAGTCTGCAGTTTCTACGTTAAATACGTCAATATGGTTCTCGCTGTAGACGATCAAATGGTTGTCACAGTATGCTGCAAAAATGTCAATTGAAAAACACGTGAAAGCACTAATAAACAAAGGCTCCCAGCAAATAGGGTCTGTTAGGAACACATCCTTTGTAACCAATGACAGTAATATGTAAAAGCTTGTTGCATTTTTTCCAGCAATGAGGTTCATTCTTCAAAGACGGATATATTTATATAGAGATGAGTGTACATAATTATGACTTACTGACTGCTAAAGGAATTGATGGGTACATGATTTCTCTATCGCGACATTTACGACCCTGCGAATCAACGTAAACAGCTAAAGTTTGAAAAACAAGCAGAAATTCACCGCGACTCAATTCGATCGCAAGTAAAGCGTCTACAGCTTGATACAAAAGGAAATTCATTCCTTGGTTGTCTGGATGAATGAGCGCTGTAAAAAGAAGGCAGATATTACACATAATAAAATTAGGGCGAGTTCAAAATAGTTTTAAAGGACTTTTTATAAAATGATTTACTTACGAATGGGACAGTGATCACCGGCTATACTGTATAAACTAAAACCGGACTGATGGCCCACACATAATCTGCCGTCCGAAAATACGCGTAGAGTTTGAGCTTGAGTAGGAAGCATGACTTCGCGTAATCTTTTATGCCGGAGTTTTGTTCGTGTTATTTCGTAAATGATGACCTGAGAAGTGTTCTGCAAACAAAGATAGATTTTCTTGAGTTCTGAGAAAAGTGAAAAATACTAGCAAAGTGCACGAATTGAAGACAAAGCAGAGAAATAAGAGAATTCTCCATTCCCTTTCCTCTAAGATAATCCACTTTGCACATCCAGATTGTCTGTTTTCTAAAATTTTTTAGAAATTCTAATACTTTTCCCGGTTTTCCAGTAACTGGTCGCCATGACTATCAAGACGATAGACATGGAAACAAGAAAAACTGACTCGAGTCCACAAAATAAGATCGTAAAAAAAAAAAATGCCATTCATGGTCCTTGAATTTCAAGTATTTATAGAATAATTTACATTTGATGCCTTCACATTATTAATGCAAAATAAAACGGGGGAATGATTGAAAATTTACCTGTCGCTTAATAGCCACGCACAAGCAATGCGTGAAATGAGGAACTCTTCTAATCACGCCTGTTGTGAAAGTGCCACAACCTTTACTCTCAGGCACTTTGATCCATTCGACTTCGCCGCCGTCGAGAGCGCGAACTGCTATTAATCGAATCTGCCTTTGTTTCCCAGATAATGCGATCAATAATTGTTCTTCTTTTAAATATTCCAACTGGTACACTTTTTTACCATCTCCGACTTTCGAAATTTCTACGAAAGAAATACAATGTTTTTGCCAACAATACCAAAAAAAAAAAAAAAAAAAAAACTCATTTATCTGGCTCTTTACCATTTCTATCCAAATCTATGCAGAATAGTCCTTCGTCTCCACCGATGACAATTCGATCTTGATCGATGATCACAGCGGACATAGCGCTCTTTATGAAAGACACACCATTATCCAAAATTTCTTTCCCTCGGAACACCTGACAAATTTTCAATCAACATGTTATCATTTTAAAACTCTCCTCAGCTGCAAAATTCATTTATCACGTACAGTATACTAACCATCGTATTGGGCAAGTTATTACGCTTTAAAATACGATGAAGTTCGCTTAATGCAACAACCCATTTCGATTTTTCACTTTCCGTGTCAGCCAACATTAACGTATAATTCTTCAAATTCTGACTTCCTTCGATGAGTGAAGTTGTGATCTAGAATATCGCATCAATTAACCATCCTAACGCGATAGCTTTGAATATTAATTTGAATAAATTCAACCGACCCTGAATATACACGGTATGTCTTTTTTGGTCGCGTGAATCACATCCGACTCACGCACGGAAGATACCGCAAACTCTTCGTCGCGCATATCCAACACTTGGGACACGTTAACAGAAGCTAGAGCGTTTCGTTCGGGAGTAATGTCGTAGAGGAATAGTTTGAAGTCGCAGACGACTACGAACTGACGAAGCCAACCTTTCTTCACGCCACCGGTTTTAGGCACTTTCACATAACCTTCGTACGCGGTTCCAATACCCCGAGTTGGATCGATACCCAGAGGTCGTTTTGCTACATTCGAACAATGCAGTAGAAATTGAATGTATCCTGTACAAGTTAAACGCTAACGTCGAAACTTACTTTGATCTGGTGGCACCGGACAGATGGCCGGTAGTTTACTGCAACAGAATACGTGACATACGAATCCGCAAATTTCGCACATAGCACCTTGTCGAGTGAGACCAATCATCAACGATGTACAGTGATGACATTTAGTCGGCGCAGAAAAATTATGGATGCAAAATTGATGCGTACTGCCCATACGAGCTGAAACGTTACTGGATAAGAGTTTAGAACTATGCACCGAGCTAGAAGAAGTGCATCGTCCCAAATCCTGAAAGACAAGAAAAAAATATGAGTATGTAGCCAATTAGCAGATTTCTTATTTTTTCCATCGGTCACAAGGTTTTCTTATTCGTTAATCGCTGCAACTAAATAGCTCGATAGGGTTTTCCTGAGTCTCATTTATTTTCCCAGAATTCTCAGACTTTTCCGTAAATTCCAGTTTTTTCGGGAAAGTAATTAGTAATTGTCAGGAGCCCTATCCAAAACATCGGAGTTTCATAAATAATCACTCAAATAACACGAAACGATAGAAAAGCATTACGATTTCCATCTACACTTACCGTGTAGTCCTTTTTAAGAATTGGACAAAGAGGGGATGTTCATTATTGTTTGTTTCATTTCATTCTCCAGATGAAGAGGCGGGAAAAAGTTATAACAACTAGTATTTCATTAACAGAGAACCTGCTCCCCTTGAACCTGCTCTGTGCTGTTCTGTTCTTTTTTTTTATTTTTTATTTGACGTGCGCCATACGTCGTCCGGCCAAAAACTTATAAAAATTTCGACTCGCGACCCGTAATGTATGATAGAAAGGGGGATTGCATATTTCGCTCATTGAATGGGCTATCCTAATGCGGGTCATATCATGTACATTCTTGAACCCGTAAGACAGGGATGCACAGCTCAAGCCGTTGTTGGCCTAAATTTAAGTTCAAGCTCTCGTAAGGACCATGTTTAGGAAAGCCAAAAGACAGACAATGAATTTTGACACATCAGCTTTCCAGCCAAAAACCAACCGTTAGAAAATATTGATCGGTTGCATGTAGAATTAAGATATTATTCGCGTTTGGACCGGCCTATAGTGGCGCAAGTGTCGTTCCCGAAAACGGGATCAGGTTGTTTTTCCTTTTTCCCATAAGGCTAGTGTTATTTCATCAAGCTGTATCTTCGTTAATATGGAATTACGAGTATTGGTTGTAATAGCTTTTTCAAACCGTTTTGACCAATTCTACAGGAATCAAAACCACATAAAAACAGATTTTCTGAAATCATCCCGTTTTTGGTAAGTTCTGTAAATGGCCACCAGAGTGAAGATAGAGGGCGACTCTTTCGCGGTCCAAACGCGAATATAATTAAGTTTAAATTTTAAGTCATCATTTTGATCCATTTTGAAAAAGCTAAAATCCAGCTAATGAATTCATTGGAATTGGCTATCAGCCAAAAGCTAAAGTTTAGGTCAATCCTGATCGGCTGCGCATCCCTGCCCATAGAATAGGTTTCCTACGTTCCTCGTTCAACACCGTTAAGGAAGCCGTTGTTTTCTCAATAGAACTTGCACAAGTGGCATTTGCGCTGACTGCCATGTTGGTCCCCATTTGACAATCAGCACTAGCGCTGCCTACATTTGCCGCGCCTGGCAATCCTCTTTGGGTGGCGTCAAGAACAAACTGGGTTTTAGTATTCAAACTCGATGATAAGGCGCTATATGATGTAGGTATAATGGACCGCCATCTTGATTGCAGAAAATGTAAACACAAAAATAACGTCCGCATAAGAGCCAATGTTAAATTCAAATAAATTTGTGATTTTCAATGAAGGATAACTCGAGATCGGCTCGATAGATATTTTTGATATTACTTTCGTTAAAAAGTAAATTTCATGGACAACAAATCATCTCCTCTTCGATTTTTCGCTACAAGCATTTTTTTTTGGGAGTTTTCAATTAATAATATATTGAAACACGTTTTTCCGGCCGTTCTGCGTAACAAGTGTAGTTGTATAAGTAGCCGCTACGTACGACTCACACTTGTTACGCAGAACGGCCGAAAAAACGTGTTTCAATTATTAATTGAAAACTCCCAAAAAAAAAAATACTTGTAGCGAAAAATCGAAGAGATGATTTGTTGTCCATAAAATTTACTTTTCAACGAAAGTAATATCAAAAATATCTATCGAGCCGATCTCGAGTTATCCTTCATTGAAAATCACAAATTTACTTAAATTTAACATTGGCTCTTATGCGGACGTTATTTTTGTGTTTACATTTTCTGCAATCAAGATGGCGGTCCATTATACCTACATCATATAGCGCCTTATCGATGATGCTTAAGAAAAGTGAACAAATTTTTTTACATGGACTTTTCCATAAGAAAAAAAAAATTGAATTCGATCATTTGGTCATACTTGAAGAGGATTGAAACACCCAAAGGCCAAAACTAAGGAAATATATAAGATAGGTATGCGCAAGTGATAAGAAGAAAACCGTCACCATGTTGATAACGTTGAACAAAAAGCAGTTTCAGAAGTTTTGAGGAGTGCCGTGAGAGAAATTAAAATATCAAACATCGAAATTTGATTAATTAGAAAGATTACATTAGTGGAAACAAAAAAATAAATGAGTTCTTTTCTATTTTTTGTCGCTAGAATAGAATTCTTATATTAGATGTTAAAGATCCTCTCAGGATATTACTCAGATTGCTCCGTCTTCGACTTTGTCAACTGAGTGACAGTCCCATTCTTATCACTTGCGCATACCTATCTTATATAGTTCCTTACTGGAACAGATCAAAATCATTGACTAAAATAATACATAATAATTATTCACATATCAGACAAATACTCGCATTTTTGAAAACGTAGTCCCCTTGTTGGATACCACTACAAGAGTGTGCTGCGTGTTAAGACGTGGGTGTAAGAGAGAGTTCTCTCTCTTTTACTCTACACACAGCGCACTCTTGTGGTAGTATCGAACAACTAATTGTTCAACAATGGAGTATTTCGTCTGATACATGGGCAGCGCTAGAATCGCACGCGTGAACTTTTGAAGGAACTAATTCTACACACTAACACATTGATTCTGCCTACAACAGATTCAAAATTTCCTGTTTTCCTTATCAAAAAATGCGAAACGATGCTAGCGCCACTATAATTTGCCCAGTCCCAACTCCCAATGTCTGATCTTTGACTATATACTTCTTATGGACTGAGCTAAGACGACGTTTAAGCGTCGTTCACACTAGCGTCATTTTCCACGTTATATCACATAACGCCGCGTTTAAGTTGAACCGGTCCAACCCCAGACCAGGAAAATAAAAATAACGCGGCGTTATCGACTGTAACGCGGAAAATAACGCTAGTGTGAACGACGCTTTATACCCGTGGAAAGATATGATAAGAAAATAAGATTCGCAGGACCCAACATAGGCGACACGGTTGATTGGGGAGGGAGGAGAAGCTGTTACTCCTCCGCGCACTCACCCGCGCTGCCTTCCGCGCGCTATACATGTTTCCACGCTCGTTTAACATTGCGGTATATGAAGGAAGCTCAGTCCATAAGAGGTATTTACTTCGTCAAAGTGTCTGATCCATTCAAGAATGCCAATTTTCTATCCGCAATACGCGTATGACTGATTGTTGCGTCCTGGAAGGAATCTTATCAACTGTGTCCGCGACGAAATTGGCATTTTTAAATGAATCAGACTTTAGTAAAATGTCAAGATGATCGAAATGTTCCCATTTGAACCAAGTTCTGTAAAAGCCGGTCAAGCGACATGACGACATTTTGGAGGAAGATATTTCTGACATTTGTACAATACACCTCATTCTATAGATTGTTATCAAGTCGCTTAACCGGCTTTCACAGAACTCATCGTGACGCTGCTTGAAGCTGAATTCTGGTGGACTGCTTTTTGCTATTTTTGCTCATCATTATCAGAGCTTTACGTCACGGAAAATCCATTTTCAGTCTTCACAGATCTACCCACCATGGGAAATGGGAATGTCATTTATGTTGAAAGTATAAATGATAATTAGATAAACAAGAATAATGGGCTTGTAGCTTGAATCCCCTTCCATCACACATATGAAGGATTCAACATTCAAACAAGTATGATGATAGTAACCAAAGCGGATCATTCATTTGAAAAGTAATGAATCCTCCCGAAATCCGAACTTTTGATAAGTGATGAAAGAAGATTTACGTTACATTTTCATATTCCTCTTCATCTGACCATCATCTTTGTATTCAATATGATAGAATGTTCTCAAGATAATAAAGATTTTTGATAATTCGTAAGATTACTCAAAAACCTAACGTATCAGCAGAGGAACAGAAATGAAATTGGTATTGATAATACTTCTAGAATCAAATTCAACAAGATAGCTTTGTATGTGTATTGAATTGAATAAAAGGTAGCCAGAATAAAAATTGGTTCCCTCTATGAAATTCAATACAACATCTTTCAATATATACTCGACAATCGATTCTTGTTCTGTCCAACCGACCGATCACTAATATGTAGTACCTATCCCACCTTTCTGCTCGATTATGTTCCTTCTTTTTCGTCTATTTCTTCTCATGATTAGACCTTTTTGATCTTGCCTCATGCTCTCCGCAAACCACATATGACAGCTTATTTGAGCAGTGAAATTCCTTCACTCACAGTTCTCGTTACGTCATTATTCGCTTCTAAAATGATGCTTCGAAAATCTTCTCACTTTAAATCTAAATTCCTAACTCTTCAAATGAACTTACATTGCTTATTTCGGATAAGTTGGATTTGCTGCTATCCGCCGAAGGTATTCTATTGTCTTCAACGTCACCCTCTTCACTTCCTGCCGATGCACCGCTGGCATTACGACGAAGATGGTCGAAACACGAATCGTCGGTTATCGATAGCGTTTTGTTGTTTAAGAAAGGTTCGAAGAAAGAGATTCGCGATGATGATCGTTGCTCCAGAACTGCGTGGACAAAACAAAATTCAAATAATTTTAGAACATCAAAGAATAGTTAATTGAAATTGTAAATTAATGATAATTTGAATTCAGATCAAATACGTACGCGAAACGACGTACTTTGGACAGTACAAGAATGTACCGTCAGATGCATCAAAAAGAAAAAAATTGATGCAAGCACAGTTCAATTGTAGCATCGAGTAGCAGTATTTTACAATGAATCTTTTAAAATTAAGCGAAATCGGAGAAAATCAAATTCTGGTAAATATTTACATTTTGAAATACATACGAATTTTTTTTAGAAACCACATTTTCGTCATAATGGAGTAGTAGAGCTCATAAGAAGAGATCGAAAAGAAAAATTTGAATGTAATTTTTCACCTCGTTGAAAATAAGAAGACCTAGCTACGAGAAGAAAAATTCATTTTGACTAAAAAAAAAATAATAAAATTATACTTTTGAGCGCGTAAGATGAATGATCCTTCAATTTTGAAACATAAACATATCTATTTTCGGGAACAATGAATCGTGATAGTTACAGAATTTCAAAATCATTACTTTGTGGTATGATACTTTGGAATACGAGAAATCATATCAAGTCCACACACATTGCAGTACCAACAGATTTGAACAATTTCAGATTGTTCTAAATTTCAAAATTTCGAACATCCCTGAAATAACTTTTTTTGAGGACCTAGATTCAGAGAGAAAAACGACGCTTGAAGTCGATTCGCTATAGCAAAAAAAAAAAATCCCATTTTTAGAAAGCAGAAAAAATATTTTTTCTTTTGATTGATAATTCGACCATATAACATATGATAAAAACGTACAGCAAAATAGAATAAGTAGAACCTACTATTGGCCGATTCAGCTTTCCCGAGACACATTTCATGTAAGCAGTAGCGGTTTTATTTTTCAGAAGAAAATTTGTTGTAGGAGTAAGAGAGGGGTGGTTTTGAACTGTTTCAAGAACTTACAAAAATTTCGATCATCTGGCTATATATGAAAAGTGTGGCGAGAATTTGAAAAATTGTGACTGTCCGGCTGTAAATTTCAAAAGACACCTTCGAAAAATTTTCCCTCACGATCGGCAGTTTCCTGCACGAAGTTGGTTATTGAAGTGTGTGTTCTCTTCATTTTCTTTATACAGCCCAAGAATATTCTTCGGTTATCAACTTCAGTCACTCCATTGAGTTTTCGATAGAATTGATACGAGTGTAAATCATTCAGTATTCTATTCACTGAACATACAGATGATCGATACGTCATTCGACCGTCGTACCATTTCATAAATCGAAATAAAGTATTGGTTCGTCAAAATTGACACATTTTTTCTTTCGGTTTGTCTTTTAAAAACTGTTCAGATTATACGAAAATCGAAATGCGCCAAATTCGATTGATAAGAGCCTGATAATTCAAATTCCTACTCGAGTTAACACATAGAATATTATTAGTTACCAAAACCCCGCTGTACAGAACGCTCTCTACGTTGGACTACATCAAACGGAAGGTATGTTACTCACCCATCCATAAGAAAGTCTTGCAGGAATATCAAGATTATAAAACAACGACGAAAACAAAAAACAGCGATATTTTAGTTGTATAAGAATCATTCGCATCAAACCGCAGAAAACAATCGTCATATTAAAACTCGAGTTTAACGCGATGCAAATAACGAGGACTGGTTTTGTTAAAATCTAGTAAGTGTGTTAAAACATTATAAATTTTCGGAACATGTCACGTAAGATGAAAATGAGTCAGTCGTACGCAAAAACAAAACCAAGAACGATAAATGGAAAAGCGATCACGCAAATTCTCTAGGACATATGCATCGGATTTGCTTACGTTACCCGCGAACGTGAAGAGGGTTGACACATGTCAGAGGTAAACTTTCAACAATATGATAAACAGCCCCCACAGACAGCTGGTAACACCGATAAATAAAGGCATTTTGTCTAGAAAAAATTATAAGACAGACATAGAAGAACAGAAATAAAAGTAAAAAATAACGGTAAAGAAAAAAAAAAAAAAAAAAAAAAAAAAGCGAACACAATAAATAATAGTCAGAATAATGAGAAGGGGAAAAATCATTATCGTGCTTAGGTCACTACTTGCAGCAAAAATGATACGCGATGCTTTTCAACTTTGCAGCACACCACGCTGAAGGAATAAATCCGTTATTTCTGAATGTGTAAAATTACTCCGCTGATTTCAACGTGAAAGATTCAAGATTTGAGTGGCACAAATTAAGTTAGTACTAGCGTTATAGATCTGGTAGAAAGAGGGCAGCTGATTAGCTTGCGACTATATAAAAGAGATATAATTTGAAGAAGTTCACGATCCACTGATACCCGATGGTATACAGCTGTTCTCCATGAACGCTCGCCATCTAATTCGATTTTCCATATTTCATCATGTGATTACTCAAAACCATGACAAATATAAATCCGGTGTTCAAAATACTTCTAGAATCATCTAAAGACTAGCATTGAATAATGTAGCTGGTCAATAGTGTTATTTATCCTACAGCATGAATTCAAAAAGTAACGATAGCGCAGTGGACATCGTAAATACGTCGATCGAAAAAGAATAGGAAAAAAAGAGCAAATACATACAGCTTTTCCCTCTTTCGACTTTTGAATCAGAAAATAACATGCATTAAAATACATGCATAATTACTCGTACAAAGTTATGAACATACGTTGTATAAGCATCAAGTTTTAAAATATACTCACATCCGTCGGCTGTTTCCAATCTCGTCTGCATTTCTTTCAAATTGATATCTTTTCTTTTAAGTTCGTGAGCCATATTATCATTTTGTTGCCTCAAGTCGTGTATTTCCCTTCAACCACAAAGATAGTATTAGTTTGCAATTCTAGGAAAACCGGAAAATTTCAACAAGAGCCGGGCTAGGAGTTGAATAATATGATAGAACGAAAAAGCTGATATCGTTGAACATACATGACTTAAGAAAACCCAAGAAAAGGAAGTGTCGCGATTTTAAAAATCTTGACTATGAAAGACTGAACGCATCACTAAACCGGAGTTCAACGATACATCGAGGGACTGACTCAGACAACAAATCTGCTTACTTCTGAGCAGCTGTCAACTCAGCTCTCGTCCGACTCAATTCCTCACTGATGAATTGTTTAGCCTGCAATTCTGAATTCAAGTTACTTTGCAGCGTTAATAATTCTTGTTTTTCTACTTTTTGACTTCTACGATTCCGCCAACTACAATCCTGGAAGAACGATTTTGAGAATTAATACTTTCTTTTCTGAAACTACTCAAAAATACGATAAATGCACTTCATAGAACTTACGCTTATATGTACAGGAGTATTGTTAACTGGTGACGGGCTAGGTCGTTTCAGATATTCTAATTCTTCGACCATCTTTGCTGCTAGTGCCTGAAGATGACCGCGAGCATCCTTTTCATCATCCACCCTAGAAACGATAAGAAACATTTAAATATATCTTACGCTACGACACTCATATCGAAAATGTCAATTTTATATGAAATTTTCTTTGGTTTACCATTTTATTATTTCGTCTACTTGAGCCTCCCACTGGATTATGGCTTCTTTTTTGTTATATAACTGCTGATATTCTTGTTCTAGTTGTTTACGCTCGTTCCGGACGCGATTAATATTTTCCTGCAACTAATCAATTTTTCACGATAATAATAAACCGTTCATACGTTGCCGAGTGAAGCGCCTTGAATATACTTACTTCTATCTCGCACGTTTCTCTTCTCGCCTCAGCTTCTAGTAACTGATTTTTCAACGATTCGAATTCTATTTTATACTTCTGCTGAAGTTGAATCATCTCTTCGTTGTGTTCGGACTGCATTTTCTCGATTTCTGATTTCATTCTAAAGTATACGGCATCATTATCAGTTCCTTATTCATTCTATGAATACGTGCAGTATGAGCAGAATTCCTAAGACATAAATATATCCAAAATTCTCACCGAGCAACTTCTAATTGGCCATCCGATCCTAACATAGTAGACGTACCATCTTTCTCGTCGTAAGATCGATTTGAACTCTGTTTCCAGCTAGCCTCATTACGTAACTACAGCGAAAATTGACAAAATTTAATTGCGCGAACATTCAAGTTCGAATAAGGGCAATGTAGCATCAAACAACATATAAGTGTCACTCAAAGATAAAGCTCTTTGTTTACTAGCTTACAACATACTTCAAACTAAGATTTTCAACTTACATTTTTTAAATATTCTTCATTTCGCTCACGTAGTTTCTTCTCTTTCAACATTTCGGCGTTAGCTTCCTCTATTTTCGTTTCTAGTTCACGTCGTAGTTTCTCGGCTTTTCTGATCTCCTGCCGCAGAGAATCGATCTTCTGCATCGCTTGGTCGAGTTCTTCTTCCTTATCACGAACCTGACGCGAAAGTTTTTGTTTATGTTGCCTCAACTCGGACAATCTGAAAATTGACGTATTGATTCGGATTTTCATAAAAATAAAATAGACTACCGCGCAGTACTTACTTATCTGTCACTTCGTTGTATTCACTCATCGCTAAACTTTTCTGGCTGAGAGCGTCCTTCAATTCCTTTTCTTGTAACGCGAATTTGTCCAAGACTTCCAACTTTTCCTGCAAATCAAACGAATAAATCTCTGTTCCACGTCCGTACGAATTTTCAACAGCGGTCATGAATAACAAACTTTATGAGTATCTTCCACTTCTCGTTTCAGACTCCGAACCATTTTTTCCAGCTCGCGAATCTTTTCGTTAGAATCTGAAACGTTACTCTGATCATCTTTCTCAACATTTTGTTCTAGTATCTCAATTTGATTTTGCAGCTCTGTAGAAGGAGGAGGGAAATGATTATGTATTTGATAAAGAAAAACAGTAAATCTGATACCATTCGAGACTCACCGCAATTCTTCTTCGTTAATACATTCACTTCATCTTGCAAGATTTTCAAATTACCGATTTCATTTACTTCGTTCCTGTTCGACACTGTTTTAAACAAGTTTTAGAATTATTATAATTAGAATTCAAAATTTTTGTTATATTAGGATGGTTGCAAAGAGAGTGTGTGACGATTTTTAAAAGGGGAACTTTACGATAGAAAGAACCGAATTTAGTTCGAAGTCCCAGAGTAAAAAACTTTTTCAAGCTGTTGTTCGACAACAGCATATCAAGAATTTCAAAATTGAAGTAAGGGTAGACTTGAAACAGGCTTTTACGTTTAAGATGATGACGAAGAAAAGAAGTTATAATGAGGTTTCAATCTGTGACCACAATGTGCAAGGTAGTAGCAAACCTTTCGACTTACCGTCTTCTTGTATCAAACGTATCCGTTTTCCAGACCTGTATTCTGGATGAGAATTCCCCAAACCTCTCAGATCAGATACGCGACTGTATTTCATAAACCATAAAATTTTATATTAGTAATAAAAGCCCAGGCGAAAGATATCAAAATAAAAAAAATTCAACTAACCTTCCTTGAGTGAATGAGAAGCCAACAAATGGTAAGTGTAACGCCGAAAAAGCTGAGCTGGCTGGCACAGGAGGTAGAGCGTCTGATAATCGCACATCCATATCATCGACATCGAAATTGCTCGTATCAGTAGGACTAGATACCTCAGGAAAGTAAGGAGCAGTACTATCTCTTATATGATCCCAATCTACGCCGTCAAACCAACCATGATTCTACACAAAAACGACAAAATTAAAATCAATTGACGAGCTTTTGAGCTTAAAATTATTGTGCATGTTTAGTAACCTTAAAGTCGGCGATACCATTCTGCCCCAGTCTAAAATCGGCAGAACAGATCAATTTACGTATCAAGTCCTTTGCGTCTTCGGACACACACAATTCCGGTGAGTCGGGAGGAAAATCGAAGCAATTCTATTCGAAAAAGTGGTTTAAATAACTGAAATGATTATGACGGTTGAAAATTTTAAATCAAAGGGATATACGTTACTTTGTGATTCATAATTTTGCTGTAAGTTTCTATCAATGACTCGGCATAAAATGGAGTTTCACCGTACAACATTTCGTACATACAAACGCCCAATGACCACCAGTCACATTCCGGTCCGTATTTGCCTTGTCCGTCTTCCATCGCGCGTAGTATTTCCGGAGATATGTAGTCGGGTGTTCCAACGGCTACATTACTCTGAACGGTACCATCTTCGCTCAGTCTGAGACAAGATCCAAAATCTGCGAGGCGGATATGACCGTTTGCGTCTAACAAAACGTTGTCGGGTTTGATATCCCTGTGAAAATACATTAAGAACATTTCATCTTTCGATATTGTACACGATGAACAGACGAAACGTGAAGAAACTAGTAAAATACCTATGAACATATCCTAAATTATGAATAGATGAAATTGCTAAAACCATTTCTACTATGTAAAACCTAGCCATATCTTCAGGAAGGCGATCGAGAAACTTGCTCAGTAAAGTCAACAGATCACCACCGCAATAATAATCCATTACTAAGTACTGAAATATAAGAACGATAGAAAGGATAGAATATAATGCGAAAAGAGGATGACATGAAGTAGAAGAGCGGTGTCGGAAACGTTCATAATTACCAGATTTGTATCATCTTGAAACGCATAATGCAAATTGGTTATCCACCGTCTATCGCCATGAACTAAGACATCTCTCTCTTCCTACAATTAAGACAATAATAATATGAAATACAAACACTAAAATTCATTCCGCAAGGTGGAACTAACTTAAAATTGTTCAATGGAAAATATTAAATTCATTATACGAAGTTTACATACATATTATTTTTCTTATTTTTTATTGGCTGCAAATTCAACCTACAAAAATTTATATACCACACCAACCTTACCTTAAAACACGCCGTTTCTGCTCTCTTCAACATCTCCCACTTATTTAGAATCTTCATGGCGTAGACATTATCGGTTTGCTTCATACGAACAACGCACACTTCGCCAAAAGCGCCACGTCCGATGACTTTTATAATGTCGAAATCTTCTCGCGCTAACCTCAGCGTTTTTACGCATGTTGCTACTGGTTTTACTACAAAAAGAGAAGACCGAGTTTACTTGAATATGTTGAACCAACGTTTTGTTTTTTCACAAACTTCCAAGAGTTAATAATTGATCTCACCAAACTCTATGAATTCTGATACAGCTTTCTCTCGACGTAAAGAGGAATGACAACATTCGTCGAATAGTACAATCAACACATCGATTAAAGTTTCTATGCTAAAATATTGTCCCTTATCACCGGCTCTAACGGGTCCATCCAAAAATAACGATTCTAAATTACGTAATCGATCAACCCCTGCAAAAAAACAATACAAAAAAATATATATTATAACGGCAAGAATTGCAGCAGAATTAAATGACTTTGATAGCGGCGAACTAAGAAGGTCATCGAAAAAAATTGCTAAGTAAATTCAACGCAAATGAAGCTTTTTCGGAAATTTGAACGTTCGTCGCAATGCCGTGAGAGGTTTTCTGTTGTAGTTTTCCACGGGCACATTCGCAAATGCGACGCGTTGCCAGTTCTGGACACCTAAGTCGAAGCGAAACGCTTCGATTTAATTCAAATACTACGTCTTTGAATAAATTTCGAACGTCCGCGAAACACCAAGTGCAACAACCACGCCGAATATTTACATTCTTCGGTAGTAAAAATAAACGTTCTATCAACAATACGCCGATGCCCGGGGACACCAGTTTAGGAGCGAGTCTAGTAACTAACGTTTCAAGCAAAACACAGTTTTCGAAGGCTATCGCTACTTCACAATCAGGGAAACAGCTCCCTCTCAAAAAAAGTAATATTAGTATTCCACGTTCACAACTGCAACAAGGATTGGCGCACAAGTTCGGGACTGGTCTCATTCCGCCCCAACACGTGACTAATAAATCGCGAAAACCTAATTTAGAACGAGCGGCGCCTGTAAATCGCACCGATAACGTAACTCTTTCGCAGCTCATCTTGGTGAATGAAAACGATAACTGTGAACAAAATGATACGAAAGATAACATTCACGAAGAGATGAGAGAACCCGCTGACAACGACGAGGTTCCAGGCAACTCTGAATTCGATTCAAAAATGAAGGTGACAAGCGGTAGCCCAGAGCAGAAAACGTACGCCGAATCGTTATTAGTGCAACGATCGCAATTAAGAAAAAAATCATCTGCATCACACGATGAGTCCAATGACATAAATAGAAAGATGAGGTATCATAGGAGAAATCCAATCGCCTATCGGAAGATATTCTATGACGACGCACATCATAAATGGATCGAACATCAAATTTACGAAGTGGAGAACGATGAATCCATGAGACGAAAAATTACACCGAAAGGTACTAGAAGACCTCGCAAACCACGTCGCGTCAAAGGACGACAGACGGCAGTTATGCAGCACATGTTACCAACTGCTCTCATAAAATCGAAAAATGATGATGACAAAATTTATCGGGATATTGATATGACAGATCAGCTGAGAATGGAATTGCATAAACGAAATATGCCTGTGGTACCGAGGTATTTTCAGGAGCATATATACAAATTTGGGAAATTGCCATTCCGAAACAATCCCCGAATGCACTAACTTATGATTCTTCACCGACGAGTTAGTCGCATTTCTCTGCGGTGCGAGACGGACTTCTTTGGACGAAACGGAAATATTGGCACGTTTCTATACTTACGACTGTATTGAAACTACTTTAAAATGACGAATATTCTATTCGTATGTATACAGTGCGTCGCCAAATGCGTCATAAATTTTCAATGACAAGAAGAACATGCGATACGTGTGAAGCGAACTTGAAATTGCAACAATCGCGCTGAGTTAGGTTTGAGTAAAGGTGCGCCGAAGATTAGATCTACGACCGATCAATATACACGAGGTACAATAAAAAAAAAATTTTGGAAGGTATATAAATACCGAAGAATGTAAAAGTAGCCTCTCTAGAGATTATCAATATTATTATTAAATTGAGTACGGTTGATGGAAAACTTAGATACAGAATTAATCCATGTTTTGAATACCTGATACATGGGAATCATCCTTGTTTGACAAGTCAGACATATCATTCGGAAAATAAAAACAGTAATCTTCAACTGCACCGAAAGAAAACCATTATTGTGAATAATTTATCTCGTCTGGACCAGTCAGCTTGATAACGTGTAGGGCTAGTTTCTGGATACAAACGCAATAAGATCATAAGATTAAACGAAAATAAGAAGGTAAAATGACATCATATAAATTGACTTTTCCAGGTCACTCACAAATGATATGTTCTTATCAGTAGAACAGACTAGTGAACTACAAGTAAGTTACTTTTAAGTTGGAGTCAGATTTGGTTTATTCATTGGTGAGTGAGACCTGGAGAGCGCTGTATAATCAATAACTGTCAATAACAAATTACAGAATTGGTAACCTACTTTGGTATATGTCGGGAGGAACTTTACTGATCATAACGTGAAGAACGAAGTGACTCCGTTACTCTTTCTTGATCTCGAAAGTTTGACATTTTATCGAAATAGAGTGGACCACGCATGATTACGACTGTAGATAAATCTACAAGTATTTTAGAATGATCGAAACACGAATACACGAATACATTACATTAGATAAATAGAAAATTGAATAACATTATCTTCCAAAGGTTACTCAGCTCCTCTAATTGAAAATATACTTCAGAGTTCAGAAGGGACAAGTTCATCAACTCATGAAGTTCCAGTATTCCCCCGCAGTCCTGTTATTAGGAGATTAGCATTATTATTTTTTTGTCATTTTTTCAATTCTTGTGATGTCACAACCAGAGCGTTCATCACTACGTCATTAAAGTGGAGGACTGACTGAGGCGCTATCTTCGGCGCTACCCTATCTTCTAGTTAAAATGGCGTTTCACATCCATTGTTTTAGTAAGGTTTTAGCTTAGGGTTTTAGTCTTTTAGAATGACGTTGATTATTGTACCGATTATAGAAGAGGTAAAAATTTTAGTTTCATTTTAGTTTCATTTACCTAATTAATATTAAATCATTAATGAAACGACTGTCGGAAGTCGGAACTAGTCGGGTCCGGCGACCCTAGGACTGACAGCTGCAGGATTGGGCTTTGGAACCAAAATGGCGAACGGGCGTACTCGACGCACACGTGTTCTCAGAACTCAGCAGCCCTTAGCCCGCTTGAGGCTCGACCGCCATCAATCTATGGATCCCCCTCTCCAAGTATCATCTTTATCTATGGCTTACTGTTTGAAACTTCATAATATTATTTTTCATTTTAATTATTATTCACTCATTTCATTACAGATAAGGAATTGAAATATCAATTAATTACTTTCGCGAACGCGTTTATAATTACGTTGATGTGATACCGCTATACGCTGTTCGACCTTATCCAGAATTTCCATGTTTTTGTTCTAACTTTCAGCAGTTCTCATTTTTATACTTCCGTGTGCACGCACCATCTGAAAATTTCGAACACGCGTGTTTGCTACATTTATTCTCACTTGGGAAAACTCAGGGTGCATTCACCGCTATTCTATTTCATTTCCTCTTGCAAAAATAAGCTTCATTGGAATAGTGTCACCTACTATAAATCTGTGGTATTGGTATGGAACGCGACGGAACTCATCGCGACTTCCCCGTAATCATTCCTTGTGTATGATTGTATGAAGATTCCAATTTCGAAATGCAGCATACCACCGATGAAGATGAATATCTATAATCGTAGTGATTTGTGTTCTTGAACTACTTCCTACGAATATCGACAATATGCGAAAAACGAAATTATGGTTCTAGTTGTGAAATTCGATGTTGTTCTGTATTTTTGTCTGTTATTCTTTTTGGAGCGTTCCTATCAAGAGGAAGTATTTTATTCTTCAGAGCACAATGAAGAAAGCTCGCAAAATCTGAAATGTGAACCTATCACTATTCCATTCTGCCAAGGTATTGAGTATAATCAGACTATGATGCCGAACAAGGTTGGTAATCGAAACCAACATGACGCTGGTCTGGTCGTTCATCAATATTTCCCAGCTGTCAAAGTAAACTGCAGTCCAGACATCAAGTTCTTCTTATGCTCGTTATTTGCTCCTGTGTGTACCGATCCTGGACCTATTCTTCCGTGCCGATCTTTGTGCTTGAGTGTTCGCAATGGATGCGAGAAATTATTGACGCAATTCAAATTGACTTGGCCGGCTGATTTGGATTGTGATAAGTTTCCGAACGATTTGGATGGTCAGCCATTGTGTGTTCGAAAAAATCAAACAATCGTACCATCTGGAAACGATTTTAATTACTTGGAAACTGTTCATAATAATCAAAATCGTTTCACTCCTCCGATAGATATCAAATCTCATGATACACCTAACTTCAACAATGCTCCGCGAGAATTTGCGTTCACGTGTCCTGATGCTTACAGAGTTGGGAAAGGATACGAAGATTCATTCAAAGTTGGAAACCATGTCGCTAAAAACTGTGGTTTACCTTGCGACGGTATGTTTTTTTCGTCTGAAGAACGTCAATTTTCGCGAATGTGGATCGGATCGTGGTCTATTGTTTGTGCTTTATCGTGTCTTTTTACGGTGCTAACGTTTGCGTTGAATACTTCTAGGTTTCGATATCCTGAAAGACCTATAATTTTTCTCGCGGTGTGTTACCTTATAATCGCTACTGTATATGTTATTGGTTTTTTGTCGGGTGATAAAGTTGCGTGTCGGACTCCTCTCGATCGAACAAAAGTTTCTACAGTCGTCCAAGGTACAAAAAGCGAATTTTGTACCATAATGTTTATAGCTTTATACTTTTTCAGTATGGCCTCCTCTTTGTGGTGGGTTATCTTGGCGCTCACATGGTTTCTAGCTGCTGGTTTGAAATGGGGCCATGAAGCCATCGAAGCGAATTCTCAGTACTTTCACCTGGCTGCGTGGGCGATACCAACAGTGAAAACTATTACCATATTAGCTACGGGGAAAGTAGAGGGTGAGTATCTTGAACTTTTGATTGAAGAGAAGAAAAAGAAAAAGTAATCGTTACCGATAAAGAATGGTGCTTTTCTGCGTCCGTTTAATGAATTCATTATTTGTCTTGCAGGAGATGTTATAACTGGTGTGTGCTACATTGGTTTATGGAATATGGATACGATGCGAAATCTCGTGCTAATTCCGTTAGCCATCTACCTTATTGCCGGCACAATTTTCCTAATTTTCGGTTTCGTCTCACTATTTCGTATTCGAAAAGCTATGAAACACGACGGCACCAAAACTGACAAATTGGAAAAGTTGATGTTACGTATTGGAATATTTTCCGTCCTTTATACTCTGCCTGCGGTGACCGTCATCGGTTGTCTAATTTACGAGTTAGTCAATTTCGATCAATGGATGGTTACTTGGCACGGACAGATATGCCAGTTACCAAATACGCTTATACGTTGTCCACCCAACGGTCCTTTGAAAAGGCCCAACTTTCTCATCTTCATGCTCAAGTATCTTAGTTCACTTATTGTTGGTATAACATCGAGTGTATGGGTTTGGTCTAATAAGACGGTAGCAAGTTGGAAAAGACTTTTCCTCAAATTACGAGGCAAACAAGGGCAAGCTTACGTGTAGTCTTGACAACCACGAAAACGAGTCATAAATCTTATGCTACTTTCACATCGAGGAGGATCGTATCTGCCTGTATATTCTGTATAGTCAATGTATTGCGCGTTATATTTCAGGGTTTTGCTATTCATATCACACCAAACACCCCCCCCCCCTCATTTTATTAAATTTATGTTGACGAAATTCGAATTGCTGGCGTAGATTCTATCAAAAAGATAATATTGGTCAGTATTGAGTTGATGAAATTTGAAGGCTTTGTTTTGATCACATCCAATTGATTCTGTTAAAATTATTGTTCTTGAGAACGAAGGATTAATGGTATAAGTCTTGGAAAACAGTTCGGGGATCTTCGTTTATTCAGCTGGCTCGGGCTAAATGTAGCTGAAATTGAAATCAGATTTTCCGAACAATATAAATTATAGAGTCGTTATTACCAGAAATAAATTTTGAAATGGGTTATTGGAGTGAATGAAATATGAGAGTTTTACAGTTACATATACGATTCTCCTCAATGTCCTAATTTAATTTTCCAAGTCGATATCGAGTATCGTAGCAATGTGTATATTATATTTCGATAATTCGTTTTTATTGAAGATAATTTCGCCTTTGTCTAGTTCTTTCTATGTTTGTATATTCTCGTTTTTAACATAATTTTTCAAAATGGTATCTTTGTCCTTTTTTACATTTTTGTACATTTTTTATGATTCGACGTTTTTTAAACTGATAACTGCTATTCAAATTTGCCTTTATTTATTGTTCACTTTTTTTTTTTTTAAATCAATGAAGGTAACAATTAAATATTGAAGAAGTTTTTTGCTTATTGTATTCTTCATTATTCCGTTTCATATTTATCGAACAAATCTAAATTATTGAGAAAATGTTGAAAATATGTTTTAGTTCTCACAAAGGTTTTGAAAGATACTGCGATTATGTTCAATTTGAGGAGTGTGCAATGATTCAGATTTTTTATCTCGATCGAATTTTCATGTTAATTTCAATAGAAAATAATACGGACGTGAGTATTGTCAAATACAGTATTGTTTTATTTTTTTAAATTTGCCTCTCAAGACTCCGAGGCAACTGCCTGTGATTATTTAACCTTTCTTTTCAGTATTTTGTATTTCTTTCTGATTTACTTCACGTAGTCAATGGTTTACTTCAATTTTCCCTTCATTTTTACGTAATACTCATCTGTGTAGAAATTTTCAATTTTAATGATTCTCTTTCATCTGTTGTTTCCTTGCTTTGAAAATTTCAATACATACAATGTTTTATGTACCTTCTGTTTGTTATTATTTCTTTTTCATGATGGGTTTTCGAGTTTGAAGACCACATGATATTTAAAAGATGAAGATTTTTTTACCTACATGCAATAAATGGTAGCAACAAGTTGAGAGAATATTTTGAGCTAGATTTTTTGGACCAAAAAAGAACCTTGTCTAACATTATGCGAGCCAAAATTTTGCTCGGTTTCTTTCGCTTGTTGCAAAGCGACATGAGAAATATTGACTGTTAATGATATAGAGATCGAACGCGAGTTAAGGATGCTCGAGGTAGGCACAGATCTTCTATGTTGAGCCAAATGAGGAGGAACAATGATAAGAAAAATTTTCTGGCGCAGTCAAATGAATAAAGATCATTTTTAATCAAATAAATTCAATTTTTTTCGTGACAACGAATGATTTAAATTTTTTAGTTGAAAGCTTTTATTGCCACATATAAAAAGATTTATCACGAATATAGGGGCAATTAATTGAACTTATTATCAATAGGTATCGAAAAGAAATGGGGTATCGATAGGGCTCTATCCAGTGGGCCATACTATATGCTGAGACTGGAAAACTTGAACTCGAATTTGCAGATTTCTGGATCGGGTCGACGGTCTTTCAACCCTCGGATTTCCACTGGTGAAATGGGGCGAAATACGGGTAAAAACATTCAAAAAGTCAAAAATTGACAACGAAGATGAAGACGAATTTTTCTTGTTTAGAAAAAGAAAAAGGTGAACGGAGAGCTGAATCAAGTTGAAAGCCGATGAATCATGAAATACATTCTACTGAATCTATACAGAAGTCTAGTTCCTCCTCGACTAGATTGCGGAGCCCCTATCTATATAATCTAGCTACCGTGGCAACGGTATCATTACTGATCTCATCTCTTAGACTCGTACACGAAGCACACAAAACGAGTTATGAACATAATATTTTGTATGACAGCGTCTGAATCGCCTCTTCCGATGCGTCGAACAATTCTTTCATCTAACTTTTTAACAGGAAACCTGTTTCATCGAGGGATATTTCGAAAAAAATTTCCGTCATCCGGCTGGAAACCCTCACCCCATGTAGCTCTGAATTCAACATGTTTTTCCAAGTGCTCCTCCTATCATAGTATAGCTTGTTTTTCCAAGTCTCAATCTCATTGTATTTCCGTATAGCCCGGAATTCAAAATTTTTCCAAGTCCCCACGTTTCCCATAAAACGGATTCCCTGCACCCTTCGTTCAACTCTATTAAAAAACCGTTGAATTTTACGTATCTGTATCTTAATTGCCCCGTCTCTCCATTCACGAATCAAAAAAAAAAAAGTATTCTTAATATCGTAGATAATTAAAAATAATTAAAATTATGTCCCTATTTCGCAGAAACTTGATTAAAAGGAGCTCAAAGTATTTATTAATTGTGGTTTTAACATTCTAAGAGAAGCGTCAGTCAAGTACATAGATAATTTATGAAAATTAAGTCGTTGCATTTGTAAATCAAAATTCTTTTATTTTATTTCATTATTTTTTTTCTGATTAAATTTACGTACGAGAAAAGAAAATATTTTAGTACAAAAATTAACTGATAAGGCTTGGTCATGATGGGGTCAAATGAAGAAAAATTTATTATATGGAACTGCCATAGAAATTCACGAGAACAAAAATATAAATGGAAATAAAGATGAATTTCGAATGAATTTTTCATATAATATTTTAGAACCTCCCGACGTTCATATGATTGCAGTATTAAAAAATTAACGGAATTTCCAAAAGTTCAGAATTAGATATTAACTCTAGTTTGAATTTCCTTTTCAGTATAGTCAGGCAGTTGTTTTTCTACATTTTGTGTGTAATATACGGTATTGTACTTGAGATTCCATCAAATATAAAAGCAACTTTGCAGAAAGGAGAAAAAAAAAGAAAACACGTGATGCCTAAAGATGAAGAACATTTTTGTTTCCGAAAGTAGGAGGCAAAAAGAACATCATGACAAGATAATTCAAGGAAGTAGGTGTGCTTATGAAGGACTCAGCTAGGTAATAAAAATTGCAGATAAAAAATATTTTAAAAAATTAATATTTCCGTACAAAAAAGAAGTAACCGATAAAATATAATTTCTGTAAAGAATGTAAATATTCGATCCAATAAAGTTTATTATTGTTATTAATGACCGGTGACTTTCATGCAGCCTTCCGTGTTTACTCGGAGAGTAGGTATGATATTTCCTGCCTCTTTTAAAAAATATTTCTCAAATCTTGTTGTTTCACGTTTTTCATAGAATAAATATATGATTATGTTTCATTATTTTGTATTTATATTTCACGAAGGAAATGAAAGAGTGATAGCGAACTGACTCAGTTTCTAGGAAACAAAGAACTTGAAGTGCCTAATTACAACATTCTTTAATGATATATTAATATTATGAATTATCGATAGCAGCTAGCAGCAATTGAATCAATCAATGTAAAATATATGACTTTACGCGCACTACGACCCTACTAATAGTCTGTTGCGAAATATGGCATTCAATTCTAAAGGGCAGGAAGGTAAGTTTAGAGAAAGTCATTCTTGGGATTGTATCCAGATATTATAATATACCTTGTGAAAAGTCTTAATACGAAACTATTATTATTGTGATAGATGACTCAAAAATCATTAGCTTCAGTTGAATAGTTTGAGGGTATAATAGACTGAAAGAAAAAAAGAAAAAAAAAAGTCTCTAAAATAATTTATTTATGCAGGGTATTGCAGCCGCACTGTACAGCTTCAGCTTTTGGCTTGAACTTATGACCTTGAAAAATAGAGCTTTACCTTTTGGTTTCCAACTCTTGTAAAAATATAGCTGGTTTTCAGCTTTTTCAATTTTTTTTATGTATCAGTCTACCCCTTAATTTGGTCATTCAAAATTCAAGATCGATCGCAGAATTTTGAAGTTTCCTTGACATGGCAGAATGGCACTGTGGGAGAGAGAAGTCGAAGGCAATTCATTCTGGTTGGATGTTAGGAATGGGAACAAAGCAATTTACTATTGAGGAGAACTTTGGGGCTATATATAATGATAGTGGGGGACTTGAAAAATTTTTGACGTCTGAGCTATTATCATAAGAGGGGAAGTTAAAAACAACTGATCTATGACGTTTTCAGGTTGTGACGTCAGAAGGCTGACCTATGACATCATCGAATTGTGACTTCACGGGTCCGGACTTTGGAGCTATAAATTATATTAGGAGGGGGACTTGAAAAAAACGACGGCTTCCGTAATGAAGTTGAACGAGGAATGCAGGGAACCTGTTTTATGAGTCAAATTCGTTTTGGTATTGAGAATTAAAGCGAGCCTAGACCTAGTATGAAGGAGGCCTACACCTACTATAAACCTAGGATGAAACAGGACATTAAGAATTTCGAAATATCTTGAGAGTCGAAATTTTTACAAGTCCCCTTCCTATCATAATATAGCTCGGAGGTCGAAATGTTTCCAAATTTGCTTAAAAACCCCCCTTCCTGTTAAAAACTGATCTATGACGTCATCAGATTGTGACGTCACAAGGCTGACCTACGACATCATCAAATCGTGATATCATAGATCCAGACTATGGAGCTATACCGGGTGGGGTAGAAAGATGTTACAAGTTAAATGGGAGTTTGCGCTAAATCTGTCGTAGCGCGAAAACGCAAAACGTTAGACGTATGGTTTAAATGTACGAATTTTGTATCTCAATTTTATCTTTAATTTGAGCCACATTCGAAGTCTCTACGACTTTCTTGAGCCGAGTTATGGACCAAAATGTGACAAAAATTGACCAATTTGCCAAGATTTCCAAAATAAGAAATTGATAAATTCCCCACTTCCAAGCTTCATAGGGTTATTTAGGTATTTTTTTCGGAATCAGCGTTAAATTTCACTTTCAAATCGGATCAAATATGGGAGTTTGAACAATTTTTAATTTGTGAGAATTTTGGCAAATTGATCAATTTTTGGCACATTTTGGTCGATAACTCGGCTCAGAAATGTCGTAGAAAGTTGAGTAGGGGCGCAAATTGAAGATAAAATTAAGATACAAATCTCGTAGATTTAATATGGGCATCTAACCTTCCGCGTTTTTGAGCTGGAGTGAATTTAGTTCAAACTCCCATTTAATTGGTAACATCTTTTTTTGTCCCACCCGGTATATATGATAGGAGGGGACTAGAAAAATTTTCGACCTCTGAGCTGTATGTCATAGGAGGGGGACTTAGAAACAACCGATCTATCAAGTCATCAGATTGTGACGTCACGGGTCCGGACTTTGAAGTTATACGTATATATATTAGGAGGAGGCTTGAGAGAAAAAAAAAATTATCTATGAGGTCGTCAAATTGTGATATCATAGACCGGGACTGTGGAGCTATATACAATAGGAGGGGACTTGAAAAATTTTTGACCTCTGAGCTATATTTCATAGGAGGGCGACACGAAAATAACTGATCATCTATGACATCATCAGATTGTGATGTCACAAGGCTGACTTATGACGTCATCAAATTGTGACTGGACTTTGGAGCTAAAAATGTCGACTTCCAAGCTATCAATGAGAGGGATAGGAAGGGGACTTGAAAAATTTTCGATCTTCGAGTTGTATGTGATACGGCTGGCGGACGGTGGAATTTTTTGCAACCCCCCCATAAAGCAAGTTGCTGTTATAAATTTATTCAATTCTTTCTTCTGTAATATACAACATCGAAATTTTTTCAAGTCCCACCTCGAATTCGTACTCTCGGTACGAATATTTCTTTTTTCAACTATGGCGAATTCTTACCACGGAGAATTTTTGCGTGGCGCGTCGTTCTTACAAAATCCAAGACCCACTGAGTTACCGTATTTCTTAGACCTGTCCGAACTCACTGTGCCGACGGGCCTAGGCTATGTTCTGCGACTCTTATAACACATTTTGTATTCGTTTATCATTGTTTATCTTACCTGTTACGTGATGTAGGAGGTTTGTAGTGGTCGTCTCCGTCTGGTAAATTTCGGTTCGTTTTATAAATACGCTTTCAAATCCTGTTCCAGGAGTACCATATCCGTACACTTCCTAAACACGAAGCGGATCACGAGCATCTAGGCTGGCCGATATTGTAAAATGATGTCGGCCTCCTTGAACAAATGCAGAGCAAAGCAGCTGAATGTTACAGGAAATGGAATTTTCGATAGTGGTGTTTTAGTTTGATCATATGCAATGTGAATTGTAATAAAACGCAACGTCGCTCCTGAAGACTTGTGTAGTATTCTTTTCCCTATGGGGTCCATCTAGAGACATTCGAGAAGAGAAGGTTATCATAAATCGTGTCAAACAAAATGAGATACTCAGGAAAAAGTGTCTGGATGGTAGCAATTAAGATCAATGATCTTATGTTTGTACTCTAATAGATATACCGGTATATCTCTTCAGATATACCGGTATATCTCTTCTAGTGTAATTCGTGACCCTCGTATATGTTCTAATCTAGAATCGTACTAGGTTAAAAATGAAACCAGGTGTGGGCTAAAGATAGGGAAAGTGGGACGACCGTGACCATTACAATAATGATACCGTAAACTACAATACTACATCTACCTTAATTAATCATAAGTGAATTTTTTTCCCAACATTTCGGCTTTCTTAGAACCAACATACTCGAATTTCGAAGATCTGTTCTCTCTTCTAGTGGTTCGTAGTGAACTATTGCCGAGACCAAGCCGCGAGTGAAGAGTAATTGGAGCAGAAGTTTGTCTACCTATATCGGTACCTACAAAATCGCGTACATAGTCGGACCAACACCTCGAGGTATTTAGTTTGGCCAAGGTATGTTGAGATCTGAACTATGCAGCATACGTTCGTACATTGCAATATCTGCGGTGGCGTATCGTTTCGTGGTACACTACTTTTTGTATAGTCATTGTTGAAATGCTACGACCATTAAGTTTAGGACTGAACAGTTGAGCCCTACGCATATTCGTAATGTAATGCCGACGTCGACGTGATGTGCCGCCGCAACGCTCTCATGCTCTCCGGTGATGGAAACCTCTGCTGGTTCGTAGTAATAATAATTTAATGCCGTTTGTGTACTATGTACACTGGTTTTCGCGAGAACATGTTTTGGGTTTTTATTACTCGCAGTCAGTCAGTCACTCACTCACTAGGTAACTCATACCGGTAATAAATATCGCGCGAGCTTCTCTCGCTACACCTCGCCACTCCGACTTTGAGAGCTTATTTCTTTCCGCGCGACTTACTGACATCAGAGAATTTTGTTAGTTACGTATATCTACATATTATATTACCGAACCGCCGCGAATCATCGATACATCGTATTTATCTTTATCGATATTACTTCTTTACTTCTTGTGTCTTTCGTACTTGTATTTACTTCTTCTTTTCTTTCGTTGTTCGTATTTTTCGGGCTATTATCAGCGTCGCGAAATCAAATGATTTTTCGTAAGTCAGCCTGCAGTGCCCGTGACGTACGGTAAGCTAAAATTATAACTTTGTGCGCGTGCTCCTTCGACTCGTCGCTACCATTTCACTTCACTAGACGAGAAGTGAGAGAAATTTTTCGATAGAATGAAAGAACAAATGGAATATGAAACTACAAAGAGTCAGGAAACGCTCCTCGTGCCAAGGGGTAAGTCGCTTCTTCATTATTGCTCGCGCGTCAACCTTTGCAATCAAAATTTTGTTTGTTTTCGCGAATTTTCTGTGCCGTTGCGGTCCACCTTACAGTGAATAGTATTTTCGAAATAAATGTTTATTCTAATTTTATTAGCGTGGAAAAAGCGTGAACAAAATCTACAGAAACATTCTCCCTCTCGCCTTCTTCTTACTGTGCTAACTTTTTAGGGGAACGTTTGACCCTCAACCTATTTCCCTCGAAGTTGTCCAAGCTTTCACGTCGTGGTCTCAGGTTCAATAGAATAACGTGGAAAAGAAGAATAGTTCACTCACTCGAGCTCATTTGGCTACTCGATGCTATGTAATCACTTCCCATTATCGTATAGTTTGTTGGAACAAACTTATATTACTGAGCAGGTTGCTGATGAGACGTACCTATGTGGTCACATTTCGACATTCCGAGGGAAAATTTTTCGAACGAATCCTAAACTTTTCTATAAGATGACTTACTTTAAAACGTGACCTAGATCTGATAGTGAGCGTGAAATTATTTTGAAAGAGACGTTAATTGCAATAAAGACCGGAATTTTTGTCAAATAATGGTTTAGAATTTTAAATTTTTCAGCACAGATCGCTTTCGCTTATTTTGGAAATTCAATGCGTATAAGCCACTATTCTTACTTACGAAATTGTCAAATTAATAAAATTGTCTACGTATTACGTTAACATGAAAGCGATTTTCTTCAGGGAGATTGGGCCTTCTTTATCTTCTTCGCGATATTCTTCTACATCGAGACGCTAATTGTAAAACAGCCGGTGCATCATGAATCATGACTTCTCATGAACCTTCGTACTTGATACCTTACGTAATTTTAGCAGGAATTTTCCATGTCTATTTATCATGCTCCTTCACTTTCAGGCTACATACATCATGATACATAGTGAAGAAGGGGTTTTTCAATTGTACAAATCTACTTTATTAGTTGCTTATACAAGAGTACTTTCGGGTGTTATCCCATCATCGGTTGTGAGTTTTTATAGTATAATACTGTGATCTTATTGGCTATAACAATGCTGTGTTGTGATTGGTTCACTTCTTAGAGACTTATTTTTACAATAATATGACATTTTGTTCTTATTGGCTACAATATACTGCTTTGTGATTGGTTCAATCTATTGTTCTAAGTGCTGCGTTTCTATTGACTACCAGGATTCCTGCCGTCTCATTGGTTGGTTTCGTTCTTCTTCTCTCGTCCAATCACCAGGCCGAATAATTTTTCGCTGTCAAATGTGATTACATTGTTCAAGAGGCAGGCTTTCTTCCTCTTGGCTTTTGCAATCTCCATTTGTTCCCAGAGTTTTCTTCTCTTTGTGCGATTCTCTACATGTATGACTTCAAATACTCCCTCCCTATGGTGGTGTTCGTTACACTGCCGTTTACCAAACAGTGACTTGTCATCTTCTTTCTCCCTCGCTTTTTTGTACTCCTTTTTCCTGATCTCAAACTTTCTCCCAGTCTCACCGATATAGATCCCCTCGCACTGTTCACAACTGAGCTTGTACACTCCGCTTAAGCTTTCCTTGTCCTTTTGTTCCGTCTGGTCATTGCTGATTCTCTTCACCATGGGTTGGTTATTCTGGATACCCACATTCACATCGTAGCCATTGAAGGCCTTTATCACCTTGTTTGTGTACTTTCCTATATAGGTATGGTATCGATCCGGAGTACTTTCTCACTATGCTATCATGGGTTCCTTTCTTTGTTTCCATTTTCCCAAAGACTCCCTCCACCACACATCTGCGGTAGCCATTGGCTTCTGCAATCTGCTTTACTATCTCGATCTCTTTCCTCTTCTCTTCGTTGTTCTTGAGGATAGAAATTACCCGATAGCAGTAGTTCTGGATTGCCGCTAACTTGTGCCCGGGGTGGTGGTAGGAGTCATTTGGGATGATGGTATCGGTATGCGTCGGCTTCCTGTAGATTTTGTATTCTATCCTATTGTTCTCCATTGTGAGTGTTAGGTCCAAATAGTTGATGGTCTCATTGCCTTTTTCCACTGTGAATTTGATGCTCTCATTCATCGCGTTCATTTCTGAAAGGAATAGATCCACCTGTCTATCAGTGCCTGACCACACAATTAGGATATCATCTACATATCTGGTCCAGTGTTTGATCGAGTTTCTGAACTTGCTGCCCTTCAAAATCTTGTTTTCCATATCATTCATGAATATCTCTGCCAGTATTGGTGACAGCGGTGATCCCATCGCAAGTCCCCTTTCCTGACACTAGAACCTGTTATTGAAGCGGCAGTAATTCTGGCTCAAGATCTCCTCCACTATGTTGGCGTACTTCGACCCATCGGGGTTCCCATGGTATCTGTTGTTTTTGAGCAGAGTGAGAAGTTCCTCCTTCGGTATGGTACCAAACATATTAGTCACATCAAAGGATATCAGCTTGTCGTTACTCCTGATTTCCAACTTGTCCAGTTGCTCAATCAGCTCTCCGTTGTTTCTGATACTTCGTCTGGGTGCAAACTGGTAGTTTTCTTTCAGGAATGTGGTCACGATCTTCGCTATCTTGTAGCATGGTGAATGCTGTTGACCAAGGGTCTCATCGGACGGTTTGCTTTGTGGAGTTTTACAAGCCCCTTGAGTTTTGGTGCAACCGGGTTCATCTCAAGCGTCCTTCCATTGCCGGGTACATTGTTCCGTTTCAACACAGCTTTCAGGTCATCTTGGTATTTCCGTGTTGGGTCCCTTGCCAGCTCTTGGTATCCATTAACTGCGATGTACGACTCCAATTTTTGGGTGTAGTCCTCCTTCTCCATTACCACTACCGTGCTGCCCTTGTCCGCCTTTGTCAAAATCAGGTTGTTCTGTCGGATCTTCTTTTGTAGATTTGTGACCTTCCTCTGCATTACTTGCGTTCTGTCATAGGTTCGGCACATATCCTCTTTGATGTCCCACAGTACTTTCCCAATTTTAGTCCGGGCTTCTGGTCTCACGTCGTGTTCCATGGTTTGGATTACTTGTTCGCAGCTAATGGCCATGCTTTCAAGCCTACACTGGTTCAGCCTCTCTGGCTGCACGTACTTGGTGCCTTTGTCCAGCAGTCTTCTTTCTTCTTCTGTGAAGGTGACGCTTGATAGGTTCTCGGTTCTGGAAGCAAATTTGTGCTCAACTCTCGCTGTCCCTTCCTTTCTTTCTTCTTTCTTCCGGGTCAGTTCGGCAAGCTTCTTCTTGATCTGTTTTGTTTGGGCTTCCACTCGGATGAGTTCCGATAATGATACATAGGACTCAGAAAAACTTAAGTATCTTCAAGATTTCGATTTGAAGTCTCAATACCAATATTAATTTTTTTCAGGGCATATTTCAAGCCCATGAAGACGTTCGAGGGTTTCACAGAATTTTCCAAGTTTGTTTTTTCAAATTCTAGAAACAATTTTATAATGGAAACCAAGAAGTTAGAAACGTCCACCATTATTTTATTTTGAGCCTGTAAGAAGTTTCCAATGAATTTTTTATGGTATTTTTTTTTCGAATTCTATGAATGATTTTATGTAGAGTACGCCAGGGATTAATTTTTAGGTACGCAAAATTGGAATTGGGTCTCGCAGTTGTGTGTTGTCAATGGAATTTGTAGGCGTAGCGAAGGAATCAACTGGAGAAAGATGTGATGTCCCTTGCTTGGGGGTTTGTTTCATAATCTGCGTTAATTGAAACAAGCAGGAAATCTGCTTGATGAGGTTCTTGAATTTCCTTCTAGACCAGATTGAAAGCAGAGCCACTGAGAGGGGAGAAAAACTGACACCATTTCCCCCGGCCCCGGTATTTGCAAGGAGCCTAGGTTCATGTTAAATTAGGTTTAGAATTAAAATTTCGACCATGGTTTACAGACAAAAAAGTATTTAGATGCTGGCAACGGGCAACCCGCAAGCCTCGCAGTTCCGTGGAAAACAGCTAGTCTTATAAGTTTTCCAATTTGCTCTCCTATCATATATGGCTCATCATTGTCTTATAGCTCGAGAGTCGAAATTTTTCCAAGTCCTTCTCTTATCATATTATATAGCTCCCTATCATCATAATATCGAGTGGACCAAAATTATGTCACCAGTTAAATGAGATAATTCGAATCTACAAAATTTGTATCTCGATTCTATCTTCAATTTGCGTCCCTACCCAAATTTCGATAACTTTTCTGAGCCGAGTCATGGGCGAAACTCTGCCAAAATTCTCAAAAATTAAAAATAGTTTAAAGTTCCGTATTTTACTTAATTTGAAAGTGAAATTTAACGCTGATTCTGAAAAAAATACCTGAATATCTTCCAAGTTGCGATCTGATTACGTCATAGAGAAGTTCCTACGATTTTACGTTCTGATAAGGTCATTGATCAGTCCATAGATCGGAAGTCAACATTTCAACAGGGAAGCGATTCTATGGAAGGGGATGGGTATATTTCGAAAAATTTGCCGTACGACGTGCGCCTCGCCGTTTGGTGTCCATCAAAAAAATCCAAATGAGAAAAAATGGTTCAAATCCAACGCCCCTCCCCCCCCCCAGTTCCAACGGTAACTAATACAAAGAAAGGTTGAAATTTTTCAAGTCGCTCTTCTGTCATCATCATCAGGTTTAATATGATGTAAACATACTATTTTCAGATTATGTCTTCGCGAAAATAACGGTACCATTTTCCTCGACACCCCCAATACGTTTTTCATGAAAAACCCGCTGATAAAACAGGTTCCCTGTTAAAAAGGACGCAATTTTTTCCGGGGACTGGTTTGGCTCTCAGAGGCCGTACTTGAGAGTCTTCTTCAAGTTTTCGGCTACCATGGTCAACCAAAAATTTTTCACAGTTTCTAAGAAAGGTCAGAGCTTTTGCCCTCTCTCTTATCTAGTCTAGATATCACCCTCCATGGTTCGGAAGTGAACCCCGATTTTTGTATGTACCTTTCCTTATATTCGTTCTTTCTTCTTTGGGTATCTATAGTCAACCCTCGAAATGTATCCAAGTCAATATGTCATTTTGACGCTCTTGTCACGTCGATTTCTTTTCGACCTGAAATTGAGTGCTCGGTTGAGTCGATTAATAGTACTCGCCTCGTCGTACTCTGAGAATGATTGTTTGACTTCAAATTGAGTCGATGTACAGTCGCCTCCTTGTAGCATCCTCTTCGTTATACTCGTAGACACAATGTAACTTTATAAGGATTTTCCTTGATATCATATTGAATACTCATTCGCCCGATTCTTATCGTAAGGGACTTGCTTTACGTTGGACTTATGGTAGGGGAATTGAGTATACAATATAAAGGAAAAGCCCTATAATGAGGGCCATTAAAAATACCATTCTTTTGCGTTTGACAAGTGCCAAAAATTAACGAATCAACGCCATTTGAACGTCAATTTTCAATCTATATCAAACATATCTCATACCACGAGTCGACTCATTTTCGATCTCGTTTCTGAAACCCTATCATATCGTGTCGATCTCAAGTTTTTTATCGGTGAATGATGTACTTACAATTAAACTACAATCGACATTAATCTAATTCCAGGAATCGACTCCTCAATTTCGACGTTTGAGTCGTGGGCCGATTTACTGTCGACGTTGGGCGGAATTAAATCGACGGCGATTTTGTGTCGACTTTTGAGTCGATCTCAAGTCAATCATTTGGAGGGGGGGGGGGAGATATACTAGTCTTTAAAGTAGAAAAATACTATAACTCATCAATATTCTAGCGTAATTCATACTAAGTATGTTAGCATAATTTTGCCCTGTTTAGCATTGAAAAACTTATGTCTAGCGTAGTTAGCATTATTAATCAAGTTATTGCATGAACTTCTCAACTTCGCTCCTTACCGCTCTGAAGCCACTCCAAACTACTTCAGAGTTTTTTCATACAACTTCGGAGGGGCTTCAAAGTCGATTTCTTCTTTTAGGCCCATCCTGCGTATTTTGAAGTTGGAATTAGCTCTGAAGCAGATTTTAAATGTAAGTCTAGGTCAATCAGAGTCTGGGCATGATGTTAGGGAGGCTACGTTTCTCTTCTCTCCTTCCGCACCCTCAATCTGCTTAAGGGTTGGGCTATAATAAAGTTAGGCTCAGCGAAGAGTGAAAATCGAAAATTTTGAAAGTTTAAGATCTTGAGTCAAATTTTAGGCAGAACCTGTGGAAGAAATAATGGGTGCGAGTGTAATCCAACATGTGGTAAATACGTACCTTATTATTTTTCAACCAAAGTATAAATTAAAAACTGCAAATTTTTTGCGGCGAGCATGGTAAACCGCAAGATTTTTTAATCTACGAGATGAAAATTTACGAGAATTTCAGACATTGTAATTTTTTCATTTTGATGTAATGAAACGCCGGTATATTTCTTATACCGTTTGTATAATTCATAAAGTCGAAAAATTATGAAAAATATGGAAATTTAAATTTTAAGACTCTTCAACAGTCATCAAAAAAGTGTTTAGTGTTTCCCAAATTATTAGGTGGTGTGCAGTACAATTTTGAATAAACGATAATAATGTCAACTGTGGAGACGGGAAACGAACAAAATAATGAAAAATTATTTGACTTCTCATATTTCCGAGCAAAGTCCGGTTTTAGTAAATAGTCATGAAAATCTCAGATAACTGGTAAACAAGGAAAATGATATTCTTTTTTCCACGTCGCGATATATTCGTAATTTATGTTTACGTTCACTTTTAAGAAAAGCTACAAAAAATAAACATGCGATTTGAGCTTTATACGTAAATAACTTAATCAGCAGAGTACTTACGGATTTCTCAAAAGGTCATCAGCCTACTAAGCGAGAAACGGCTTCTTCAGAAAGTTTTTTACATTATTTGTTTACTAACCTATTTCCTGAATAGTGGTTTGTTATATTCTTGCTTTGTGATTTAAGAACGATCTTTATCTACAGAAAACACGGTTAATATCGCGAGGTCTGAAAAATGTCTTCTTTTCGACATAATTATTGATCATTTCGAGGCAGTTTTAGATTTTGCTAAGTCAGGAATTACTTTTTTTTTTCGACCCTCTAAAATTTTTTGAGAAAATTTCTCTCGATAGAGGAGATAATAAATTTAGACAGCGGCTACAGATAGTTATAAATCTAAAATATAAAGCTTTGAATAATGCATGATTCTTTAATGCATTTAAAAATTTGAAATTTATGTGTTGTATGTACTTGAACTATTAATCTATGAAACACATCTTCTGTCTAATTTTTTTCATCTGTAGCAGCAACCTTTCTCTTTGAAACCTTATCTTTCTTCTTAACACTAGGCCAGTTCAGTACCACTCTTTCACTTTGTCATTATGAATATACATTCTCCTCTTTTCCAACTTCTTCATTTTCTTCCAATAAACTCATCTCGCTCGATTTTTTTGGAAAAATAAGAGTTGAAAACTAATTTGTTATTTTTATCGCGAGATGAATGCAAATGAAACGTTTAAACGAAAAGCAGCGTCCGCTCTGTCACGTAATAATTTGGAATGCATCATAGAAATGAGAAATGTACATAATAGAACCGGTGTCGATTATTTAACGGTACAAAACCGTGAATTTTCGAAGGTCTATTTTTTCCAACAAACAATTAGTGTATTATTGTACGCCTTCTCATCTAGTGCTCAAGTTTCCCTTGAAAGATTTCTTCGCTCTCTCCTATTACGATTGTGCGTATTTTCTGATCCTGCCTTGAGTAAAATATGTAAAGCATATTTACTGACCTGCTTTCTTTCTGCCTTAGAGCTGATTTTAATTAGGCCTAAGGTTCGATTCTGATTGGAGTTGTCGACGCATATATGCCACTTCTTGTGCAGAACACTTCTATTGTCAACACCATCATCATTTAGGGTACGGTAATGTCGCTGCGAAGATACACCCAGAAGACCCGTCTCAGTATTATAAATTAATACAATGCTTTAAACTGGATTAGAGATGTATTCACCCTACGAGTGAGTTAAACTATCTCATGAAGCCATTGCTCTTCATACGATTACAGAACTTTTTCTCTTTACAACCTTTTCTTAATAATTCGAATACGGCAAATGTATTCCATTATAGAGTGAATCTAAAGCAGTGGCGTTGTCATACCCAAAGTCGGGGGTGAGGGTGAATTTTCTACTCAGTCAAACGTGAGTCAAAAATTTCGGGGAGAATATTTAGCCCGTTCTCTCTTTTCCACAACTTTTTCAAAGAGTAAACAAATTACCCGATGTGCGCTTAAAAATTGTTCATATCTACATCACGAATGAGGAAATTTTTGTCCCATCAAAGCATTCACATGTCGCCCTCTTTGAATGATCTTGGAAAATTCACCGCGAAAAATTTGCCGCAGAGACAGGGTAAATTCATCGCGGCAAAAAAAAAATTCACTGCGCTCAGAAAAAAAGTCAATAACTGTTCATGGGAAATTTTATGAATTAAAATAATCGTACGAAAACTACCTCCTTCTTCCATAGGGTTGGTAAAAATCGAACAAAGCACAAAAGAAAAACAGTGAGCAGCTTTCATTCTTTTTACATGTATTTTTGAGTGGATTTGACATCGGTGACGTACCTGCGAAGGATTCTTATGTGGATTCATGATTATTTTCATACGGCTGATAGGTACCACAACATATGTCGACTTCCTCGCGGTGTCTTCTGGGTAACGCTAACAGAGTTACCCTGATCTAGATAATACAATATTGCGTTTTGGAAAAAAAATTGAAATTTGGTGAATTTTTTTGCGGTCAATTTTCCTCAGTGGTGAATTTTCATGGAATCATCTTGATCTACTCTGGGAACTTTGGAAAATTTCAGGTGTACTATCAAAGAGACTCGGAGCCTCACTCCAAACTTCCTACTACGATTGAAACGGACCCCACCAGAAGTGAACAAAGTCTGATGTGTGTTTTATAATTATTCTTTTTTGCCTTCAAAACCATTTTTCCAAATTATTAGCAGCTTCCTCACCAGTATTAGACATAGACATAAATCAGGATTTTTTAGGAAATCCCCACTTCTGGGACTTCTCTACCTTCGCGAATTTAGCCTTCCCAACCTTTTTCCCATCTAGTCGTGTTTGACTTCTCAACGCATTTGTATGTCTTACTGTACGCCACCATCCGTATCCTCGTTGTGAGTTTTTTTCCGCAGCTACCACATTCATATTGGGCCGGCTTTAGGGCAAACTGTCTCCTAGTCGTCTGCTAGTTCTCTCTTCTGCACCGCTCAACCTCCCTCTTCCAAGTCTTGCGATCTCTAATTCAGCTGGGTCAGGATTTTTTTGAGCAAAGACTTTATTTCGTCTGTGAATCTTCTTCTTTGGCCACCAGAGTTCCGTTTGCCATTTGCTAGCTGACCATATGATTTTTGAAAGTTATGTTCCGACCGATCAGCATACATAGTCGAATCACCGAAGTTGATTCTTTTCTATGGTCAGATCGATTGATACCAGCTTTGTGCGGTGTAGGACTGCATGGTCAGAGACAAAGTCATCCCATTTTATTTGCAGTGCAGTGTCTTTCTCAACTGCCTGCTATTGCTGGAACGTCTCGACCTACTTGGTGTGCTTCGTCGTACAGGAGAGTCGACAGTCTTACAGCAACTCTGTATGCAACAATTTTGATCGTGATCATGAAAGACTCTACGCCCAAGCTGGTAAATAGCACCTAATGCGGACTGTATCCTTTTTCGAATTTCATTGTCATACAAAGTATTAAAGAAGAAAGCAGAATCTAACGTGTTCGATTCAACTGTAAGTTCGGCTAAGATGACTTTGGTCTTGCTCGCATTTATTTTTAGACTAAGTGCAGTATAAGTCTCGTAAAAGCTTGGGAGCGTGTCTGGCAGCTGCTTGATAAGTGTGCAGTCATCGGCATACTATGTAACTGTAGGGTCACTTCGTCTTCGTTTTCAAGTGGCGCAGGTCAAAGACTTCTTATACCCATCGCTCCGGAAGTTGGAACACACACATACAGTGGCGTAGCCAGAAAATTTGTCTGGGAAGGGGTCTTGAATAGACGTAGTAGAAAAGAAATGTTACTTAAAATTTTTGATATTTCGTGTCTCCTAAAGGGTCGACCCCTTAACCTCCTCTCCTCGCTACGCCACTGCCCACATATCTTGATATTAATTGTGTGTCCACTAGGAGTAGAAGGGCGTTAGTGAAGGCGACGAATAACGTTGGGGCCCGTACTAATCCTTGCCTGACGCCGCAATGTGTTTCGAATTGTGGGACCTCCACTTGGCGTGACCCTCGCTGGATTACCAGTGTAGAGTACTCTGATGTTTTGAAACATCTTTGGAAGACATGCCAACTTTTCTAATGTTTCCTAAAGTGTGTCACGGCCTCTTCTCCAAGTCAATGAAGGCGATGAAGAGGTCCACATTTTGCTCACGCGATTTCTCCATCAGGTGCTTTAGGGTGAATATCATATCAATTAGGCTTCTATCTTATCCAGATGTTAACCGTTCGAAAGTTTGTGAGGCGATTGTTAAGTATTTATGCGATTAGCTTTCCGAGATGCCTCGGTCACTCTTACAGTCATGGATATCGTCTTTTTTCTAACAGATTTCAACGATGTTGGCAACCTTGAATTTGCTAGACTACTCTCCGTTGCTCCGGATCAGTAGTACCATCCTGAGTGGCCCTACTTTAACGTCGTTCCTCCCTGTTTCGCTCTGTTTCTATTCCACCGCTTCCTGAGACCTTACCAAGGTTCCCTTAACTTTTTTCGCAGTAGATGGCTCGTTGAGCTCCCCCATAGCGGGATAATGTTGTATTCTAAGCACAAATCTCAGATCAACTCGCCGACTTTCTTTTAAGAGATTCTTCAAGTGTTCTATCTTCCTACTTTCAATCTCACCTTTCTCTTTTAGCAAGTTACCATCACAACGTCTGTTCTCTTTGGTGGGCCATAAAGCTCTTTTAGAGCTTGTACACTTTTGTGACGTCATCAACCTGTGACGTTCTCAATCCCAACCCACGGATCTCATCGCGAAAAAATGCAGGAACAGTAAATTAATCATTAATGTGACGGATGGGCTGATTTTATTTAGCATAACGCTTTCACGTCCGGTCTCACCACCGACAAGCACACGCGCCTGTCGTTCTCAAAGGGTTGCAGCTGATTTTTTGAAAAACACTTGCTCGCGCAAGTACGAAGGCGGAAAGAGCAACAGAACGTCCATTGTCCTCTCTAAGAGCGATGGATACGACGACCTAAAACTTAGCCGTAAGGAAGGTACAGGCTCCTCAATCTTCTGGAACCACTTCTTAAGGCAACGAGTTATAGCGCAGTTCATTGAATTCATTATGTTCCTCGCAGGCAAAAGCGAAGCTCTCACGCTCATCAGAGAAGAGGAAAGGGTTCTGCACCCACTCGACGCTGTACATCAGATGTTGGGATCCGACTGAAGAGGATAACCGAGTCAGCAATTGCTACGCGTCAGTTTTGCGCAGCCGTCAGCCTCGACATAAGAAATGCGTTCAATTTGATTCCATGGAAGAGGATATTGGAAGCTCTTGGGGGCGCAGAAGTGCCCGTATACCTGCTCTGAAATACAAGCAGCCACGTCTGCTGGTACAGTAAGGCGCCTCGTTACTTGTGGGGGGTCCTAGGGCCGATTTTGTGGTACATTGTATTTAACGGGTTATTTAAGGTGAATCTGGCACCGGGGGTTAAGCATATCTGCTATGCAGATGACACCCTGGTGTTCTTCACGAGACGTTAAGGAAAGTTGAGCAGGCAACGTGTTCGCACTGTAACCAAGGGTGGTATGACAGACCATAGCACACCCTATTTGAGTGTGAGACGTGGAGACGTGAGTAAGACAAGTTTAGTCGGTCTCTTCAAGAGATCGGGGTAGATGGAACGCTCGCCCCGATCCGAAGAAGCACGGAACCAGGTGTCTGCATTTGCGGTCACCGTCATGAAGAAGAATGGATTAGACAAATGCAGAACCTCACTATGGCCTACTTGACACCTGTGTAGCATCAACATTCATATGTGCAGGAAGGAAGATCATCCCTGAAGAGAGAAGAAGATGAAGAGATTCCAACAGCGATCTACTATGTGTAATGTGGTGGTGTTGTTGTTGTGTGTTCTTATGCTTTTTGCGAGCCTGGGGGCACTGCAGCTTGGCGTTTGGCGAGTAGAAAAGGGAGTTCGCCGAGGATATCCTTCCAACACTGAAGTTATATCCCGAAAGGGTCGATTCCGGTGTTGGAGGAAACAAAATTAAATGCATACGCAACCCGCACCTACTCCATCATGGAGGAAGGGCGGCGTTTTGCACTGGCGACAAGAGCGAGCCTAAGGGTGGAACAGGAGAATTATCAGCTATTCGGGTGAAGGAAATAGCGTGTTTTGCGGCTTGTGTTTAGAGAGGTTAATGTGCCCAGGGATCCATATGAAAATTATTTGGGTATTAATTGAGTTTAGAGCGTGAAGTGTTAGGAGAATGCATTGTATGATTGGGTTAGAGTTGTATGGGTACTAACTGAGATCCGACCTTTAGCTCGATACGATCATAAAATTTGAGCTATAGGTACAGAAATTTTGAGAAAACTTTTAGTGTCTCCTCACATAGGAACGTGCAACGATGGCCAAAACCTGAAGTTTGCAATATGAATAAAAAAAAACAAAGCGTGTTGATAAACTCAAAGTGTATAAGAAAAAACGAACTCTGTAAATTCATTTACGAGTTCGAATGACGTATTGTTGTATTTCCGAGAAGTAAAGAAAACAAATTTTTCGCGTCGTTTTTACAAATCTCGTTTTTCAATGCAAATTCTGCCAAGTCTATTCGAAACAGATTTCAGTCACCCATGATGAATTGAAACACGTTAGGTACCGCTTTTGCTAGACACCGTGTACGTACATCAATTTTTCTCATACGATTTCTTAGTTCTGTTGTTCGATTCCGACATATGGCATATAATTTCTCCTACAACTTCGAACTTTTTTTTAAAAAAAAACACGTGATATTATAGTTTTCAGTACTTTTTTCGCCCTCGTTTACGATAACGAAAACAAAGTACAAATACATCAGACTGTACGTGTTTCTTTCACTCTTTCTCTCTCGCGCACGTACGTAAATACACACACACAAATATACTTTTCTATTTCCTGTAACGTTTTACAGAGGTACTTAGCTTCGTACGTTTTGCGGTAATCTACCAACAACAGAATTTTTCTAGCGAAGGTTAAATGAATTAACGTGCCTTCCCTGTCTTCGTTCTCTATACATCCACGCGCGTGGATTCTTATGTACATATAGCAGTATTTAAAATTTCAATTTGTGCTACCGTATTGTAAGATAATATTTATATACATATAGGAGACTACCGACAATATAATAATATAATGCCCTGCAAAATATTCCTATATATGCGCGAGATCGAAAGTGGGACAAGTATTTATTTTAGCCATCAGTTGACGAGAGAGCGTGTTTTCATATCCGATTCTAACGCAGTCATCATACAGAGAAAAAGGAAATCACGTCTTCGCACATCGTGTCAAAAACTGATGAGATTTAAACGGAACCGTTTTCGATGTAAATTCGAATTTAACGCTTGTTTTTTTTTTCTTTCGTTCAAATTTTGCTCTTATAATGTAGGTACCTACCTACTGCAGATTAGATTCGCTCTTAATTCTCTCCGGCCCGTGAAACTCGCTTTCGCGTTCGCTGTCGTATAATTTATCAACGTTATAATTTTACTCGCGTTCGTGAAATCATACTGAACTTGGATTAAGTAGTTATTAAGAAGCGAAAAAAAAAAAACATCACTTGTTATCTACGTCTATTTATATACCTACGTTTTGTTTTGTTTTCGTTTTTTTTTTTACACGAGATTTAAGAAGTTCAAACCTTTGTTCGGTTCAGTGATGACGCGTAATACTTCACCCAGATAATAGCCATCCAAACTTAGCCTTAAGAATAGAAGTTCCCAGCATCCTCATTGATAAACCTTAAACCTTTGGTGCTTTGCGGGGTGCTGGTAGCAATAGTTTTGGGCTATTTAATCGCACGGAAGAAAAGGGGGAAATCACAGGATTTTTTTGAACAGTCACAGAAGAAAAAATTATTAAACCTGAAAAAGTAGGCGTAACGGAAGAATAAAATGAGACCCAGAATGAAAAAAAAAATGAACGGTCAATGTGTATTACCAACAAGAGGAAAAATGGCTACAAAATTTTTGAAAAATTTGCACGACTTGCAAGTACATACAGTGTTCTCTCCTATAACAGTAGTGCGCGCCCCGCCTGTTTAGGACGCCCTCGCTTCCTCTTCTGACCTAGAGGGATTCCCTTTGCCTCTCGAGGAACTTGCACAAGCCCGAGGTGTACCTTCATCCCGAGACAGTGTTTGCAAACCAATTTCTTTAGGAATGTAGGACACGTACATAAAGAGGCGCCAAGGTTGTCGAAAATCCTTCTCCTAGCATATATATGGCTTCCAAGTCCCTTTCATATCATATATAGCTTGAGAGTCGAAATTTTTCCAAGTCCCCCTCCTATCATATAGCTCGAGAGTCGGAATTTTTCTAAGTCCCTTTCCTATCATATATGGCTCGAGAGTCAAAATTTTTCCAAGTTTTTTACTGGACGGCGCACGGCAAATTTCTCAAAAAGCCACCCATAAAACAGGTTCCCTGTTAAAATTTAGATTCTCAAACTTTATTATACTAGGCTCATAGTAGGTCTAGACTTCCTGGAATTCTCAATATCAAATCCCATATGACTCATAAAACAGGTTCCCTGCGTTCCTCGTTTGACTTCGTTAAAGAATTGTCGTTTTTTCCAAAGTCTCTCCTTCCTCATTTTTGTGTGAGACTTTCCTCCACCGCTCCATATTTTGTTTGATTCTACTCAATACGGTGGAATCTCGCGGCAGATTAACGCTTGAATGAAAATGAGTATGCAATCCAGTAACACTCATAGTATTTAAACTTGCAAATTCCCGCACGATTAAACAGGATTACAAATCGAACACTATAAACAGGTATTTATTAAAAATGTGGAATAAATACTTGTTTACAGTGTTCGATTCGTAATCCTGTTTAATCGTGCGGGAATTTGCAAGTTTAAATACTTTAATAATTATTTAGTATGTACCGCAACCTAAAAAACCTACTCCCCAAAATCAATCTTAAGAGACCAACCGTAATTAAAAGAATCAGGTAAATAAGTGTGCAACGAGAGTCTTTGAACTGGAAATCAGACGAAAATTTTTGAAACGCAGAATTTTTAAGACGCGATGCTAGAGACTTAGAAAAATTTCGATCTTACTTTCTTGGGACCTATTATGAGTAAGCTTTTTAGCGGGGAACCCGCTATCCATTTTGTTAGGAGATTACATCCTCAGAAAACGTCCGCGTCCGCAGGTTAGGTTAGGTTACGGGACTTAGAAGAATTTCGAGTCTCGAGCTATATATGATAGGAGGGGGACTTAGAAGAATTTCGAGTCTCGAGCTATATATGAAAGGAGGGGGACTTGGAGGAATTTCAAGTCTCGAGCTATATATGATAGGGGGGAAGGGACTTGGAAGAATTTTGACTTTCGAGCTACCGTCAGCCGTCCAACCAAAAACTTGGAAAAATTTTGAGACTCGAGCTATGATAGGAGGGGGACTTGGAAGAATCTTGACTTTCGAGCTATATATGATAGAAGGGGGACTTAGAAGAATTTCGACTCTCGAGCTATATATGATAGGAGGGAATGTAGAATGATAATTTCGATTTGAATTATATGACAAGATTATCAACTCAGTTCCACACCACCTGAGAGGTCGAGTTAACGGGTTCCCCGCTGCCATTGCAACGTCTGCAATGGCTTCCAATTTTTTGTTTTTTGACATATTTCATGTCTTAGCGCTGACCTGACCTCCCACCCTAATTCCGAAATTTGCGTCCTTACGTCTGTCCGTCCGCACAACCATGACCTTGACACTTGAAAGAATTTCTGCTCTGACCCTCCTACCCTAATTCCGAAATTTGCGTCCGTACGTCCATCTTGCCGCTCTTTGTATACTACTTTTATTATACTAGACCTGAATACATACAGGCCTATACTAAGGAGACCTATTTATAGTATACTAGACCTATGCTTTGACCTCCCCCTTCCTCGGTTTCTATAGTTTATAGGCTTTATTACACTAGGCCTATACTAACAAGACTCAATATATACTACACCAGACCTAAAGTGGCTCAAGCAGGGGGGCGGCCTCTCCTTGTTTACAAGCTTTGTACTAGACTTGAACACCTTTATTGTACTGGACCTATATACATACAGGCCTAGAGTCAGACCGCCAAATTCGAAAACAGTTTTTAAGAAAATCTTCCGACATTTTAGGGGCACCGAGGGGCTGATAACCCCTAAAATAGGGGTAAAATTGAAGTGACATATTTCAAAATATTTTCACGAATATCCTCATTAAATTTTCCGTAGAATTCGGAAAAAATAGCAAAAAAATTCGTGGAGGTCTCTGAGAGGGAGTAAGAGGACTTAAACCCCCAAAACTCAAAGTAAAAAATATGCGTTTTTGAGAAAATTCAAACAGACTTTTGTGTGAAATTTACCGTAGAATTCAGAAAGAATCCAGAAAAAAATCACTCCGCTCGTTCGCCCCCCTTCTGGGTTTAGTAAGATTCTACTTTAGAATATTTCAAGCTAATGGCTTTCGGGAGTGTATTGTACGTTAGGCCTATATGTGTTGTACTCACGAATTCAAATAATTATTCGAATATATTTTTCGAATAAGTATTTTCTCTCGCGCGTCAACAGTTCTTTTCATGTTGCTTTCATCTTCGTTCGTAACGAACGCGTACTCTACGCGAACTACCCCCAAAAGTAGAAAATACTCCTACCACCGTCCTCACGTGATCGCGCCGAGATCGCGCCCAAAACACCCTATAAAATAGGCTCCGCGAGCCACTTTTCGTCACTTCTCTTTCGGCTTCACCCAGCTTACTCTCCTGCTTTCCTGCTAGCTCTCTCGCTTCTCTCCTTGCCTTCTTCCTTTATTTTTATAGCTTCTTTCCACAACCTCTTCGGACTGTTCGCCGCGGTGCCCGCGGGTATAGTCTACTCTTTCTCGGCTTACTCGGCTTCCTCAGCTTCCCACGCTTTCTTCTCGCTTACCTATCCCTTCGGGTTATTCTCCGCGGTGTCCGCGGGTTTAGCTTTCCTATCTTCTCCGAACTTCCTCCTGTTGCTCGCCGCGGTGTCCGCGGGTACAACAGCGTATCCTCTCGGTTAGCCTCCGCGGTGTCCGCGGGACTGATCTGCTCATCTTTTCGAACTTCCTCCTGTTGCTCGCCGCGGTGTCCGCGGGTACAACAGCGTATCCTCTCGGTTAGCCTCCGCGGTGTCCGCGGGACTGATCTGTTAACTTCTCCGAACTTCCTCCTGTTGCTCGCCGCGGTGTCCGCGGGTACAACAGCGTATCCTCTCGGTTAGCCTCCACGGTGTCCGCGGGACTGATCTGTTCACTTCTTCAAACTTCCCTCTGTTGCTCGCCGCGGTGTCCGCGGGTACAACAGCGTATCATCGTGATTAGCCTCCGCGGTGTCCGCGGGACTAGTTTTCTCTCCTCCAACGTTGTAGCACCGGCCGATCACTCTCCAGCTTTCTTTTCAGTCTTAAATTCCAGTCAACCGTTCTTCTCCCTTTCTCTTTCACTCATTTGCTGTAAAATTACTATCGAAAATAAACGTACATTGTTATTCACCGAAAGAGACTTTTTCTTTATAATGTCGCGTAACGCCGATCCTCCGCCCGAGGCGTTCAGGAGCCTTCGGAGCCGACAGGTTCCTATTACCTCTTCATCGTGGCGTACGGACCGCCGTGCGCAACATATGATAAAAGTTAAACCTATTACACGCGTAAAAAAAAACTAGATCTAGAATGAGAAGCCTTGTATAAAAGCTAGTAGCTTTTGTGGCGTTGGTTTGTCCCCTTCTTAGTCTAGCATACTGCTTACGAGGTCGGGGCTCAGGAAAGACATGAAACATGAGAGAAAGTTTCATACTAAACCCAGAAGGGGCTAACTCGCGTGTGCAGAGGCAACAAGAAGGTGGTACTCCCAGATCAAGCAGAGCAATTTGTCCAAGACGAACTAGTATGCTACCATGAAACATGATCTTTATTCATTTGGCTACGCCAGAAATTTTTTTTTTCTTATATTGTCTTTCGTGATTGTATAAAAGTCTCTCGTTTCGAACGGCCGCGGTCAAGAAATGAGTCACAAAATAAAGATTATAAGATACTCGTACTCGAAATATTGTCAAACACAACATTCGTTCGAATACAAAATAAGCCAAGGTGAGAAGGAGACGCCTTTCAACGAGTTTAAATTTTTAACAAAACAGAAACCAATTAGAACCGCACCCTTTACTTACTTCACCGACGAAACAAAACCAGAGTTTTTAGAAAGCTTCCAGCACTGAGTCCAAGGATCATTTGTACCAAATAGTTGAACTCCGTTTACATTTGAAACTCGATTTAATTTTATGGGCTATGAATCGGTCAGTTAAATTAAACTCGATTCAACCGCATTTGCGAGTTTAAACTGTGCACAACCGGATTGATACAACTAACCCAAACATTGTTTAGATTAAATTGAGTTGAAACTAAGTTTGGATAAATTATTCTTTATTGATGACGTCACGTACACCTGGCTGATGTAATGCGTTAGGAGTATGGCTGGTTTTCAATATAAAACCTATTTAATGGAGGAGAGGGGGTAAATTGAAGAAAAATGACGGGTGCTGGCCACCCCGGCAAAACGTAGGACTTGGAAAAATTTTGACCTTCAAGCTATATAATATGATAGGAGCGGGATGTAAAAATATCAAATATTGAGTTCGACCTCGGAGCTATAGGGGATAGGAGCGATATTTGGAGAACTTTCGACTTCGTACCTGATAGGGAAATTTTAATCTTTATTTAGAACATGTATAAAGAAAGAAGCCCCCATAAAACAGGTTCTCCGTGGCCTCGATTAACACAGTTGATGAAGGCAATCCCGAGCAGTTCACAAAATAAGCTGCAAGTTTTTCAGCTACTGTCCATCCATTTTATTAATCATTGCGACTGGCAAAATATAGATTAATTAGTCCGTTTTTTTGCTGCAATACAACCTTTACGTGTCAAGTTTAGCTCTTATGAGAATTGGTATTGAGTGCAAATTGGTTTCTAACCACATTTCAATTTATAATTATTATTCGTTTTTATTCTTAATTCATATTGCGTGTATCCACATACTCTCTTTTGTCGCCAAGCTACACAGCAAATGTTACTGGTAAAAATGAAGTATTGTCAACAGTACTAAATTTTTGAAAAATTTAGAAAGCTAGCAAAGTCACCTCTTAAGACGCAAGATACCTTCAAACTCCAAATATCTACAAAATACAGATACCTATCTAGGTACTCAACACATGCCTGGCGGTAACCGCTATAGTTGTTAAATTATCACTGACGATCTTAGAAAGATTGCAAGCTCAGATTCGAATAGAAATCAACATTTTGAAAATATTCCACAAATTAAGGTCTATAAGCAGTCTTATGCGCGATTTGTTTTGAGTTTCTCAACTTGTTTTACGTTCCCCTATTTCTGCGTCATTAGTCTTGTGAATTGTTGTACAAACTTCTTCAATTTCGATAAAACTTCGTTTGGAACGTAGGTACGTAATTTTCTTCCATTCGTGTTATACGAGCAGTCTAAAATCACTTTAAAAATTAAGTACCTGATTAAAACACAAATGAGGAGTCAAAATTTAAGCTTTGCGCACTAATTTTTTGATGTTTACTTGAAAAGATATATTGTTGTTGTCTTACAGGTTTTGTAAAGAAACAAATTTTATTTCATCTCTTTTGATATCTTTGATTCTCTCCGTAGTAAAATATTAAATTATAGATGCTGGTCAGTTACAAGACCAATCACTTTCTACGGAGGTATTGAGAAAAGTTACGTCGCAATTTGCTCCAAGAAAAAGAGTCTGTAATCGCATTGAATAGGGCTGAGCACTCGTATTTCTCGGAAGATGAAACTTACCTATACTCCGTAGGCCGTTGGAGTCTAATTAATCTTTTAGTTTCAGTCATGATGGACGAGTGAAGGGAAGTGATTAAATTTGCCTGTGTAACATACATGTGCGGAGATGAGGATGTCGTTAAAATGGACAAAGAGTGGCGCTATACTACCTACGTTTCTCGTTAACGCCACTCAAGTTTTCAACACAATTTTATAGTGCGTCGGACGTTGTGCTGTAACAGAGAACACAAGAGCCATCAATTATTACGAATTTTCCCTTCCGCAGTTGCAAACGTTTTTCAAGCAAAAAAAAAAATAATAATAATAATGCAAGTGTCTACCGTTCGCAGAAAAAAGTTCTTAGTTGTATTATAGTCAATTTCCGAAGGGCATCGTAATTTAAATATCGCAAACTTGGATCTACCAGTAAAAACGTTAGGTACGCGATGAATCATCTTCATGATGAGAACTGATGTAGCGGGAAACGACCGTCTTACAGTTACTATAATCTGGTAAAAGTGAAACAGTATTCAATTTTGTGAGGTATTAGTCCGACGGTTTAGTGCAGATCAACCTTGCATTTCATTTCAAAATCATGAAATTTAGAACGAATATTTATAGAATGCGTGAATGAAAAATTTGAGCCATGCCACCTCGGTCCAAACCCTATAGGGGCCCCGTAACGGCGGTTGCCTAACTGGAAGGAGTTCTTACTCATAAATGACCGAAATATTCCTTCTGGTGGCTATCTATGTGGATTCTTATGTAATTCGGACCGCCAAATTCGAAAACAATTTTTAAAAAAATTCTTCCGACATTTTAGGGGCTCCGAAGGGCTGATAACCCCTAAAATAGGGGTAATATTGAAGTGACATATTTCAAAATATTTTCCCGAATATCCTTATGAAACTTTCCGTAGAATTTGGGAAAAATACTGAAAAAACTCTTCCGACCGTCCAAAGGGCCTTACCGTAGAATTCGGAAAAAATGGTAAAAAAATTCGTGGAGGTCTCTGACAGGGGGTAAGAGGACTCAAACCCCCAAAACTCAAAGCGTTTTTGAGAACATTCAACGCATTCTTGTGTGAGATTTACCGTAGAATTCAGAAAGAATCCAGAAAAAAATCTCTTGGCTCTTCGAGGGGGCCGGGGGAATGTAACCATCTTGGAACAGAAGTTGTAGAACTACATTTCTATACTTAAACTTTCATGAGGTATTATAAAGAATTTCCTGTTGCATAGAACGCGACGATTTTATCAGGATAATTATTTCTTTCTCGTAAGTGCTGCGAAAATAACTTCTTGAGCGACAAGTTCGAACTAGTTGCAGCGCAAGTCGAAGACAAGCGGAAGGAGCCAAACGAGGCACGCGAGTTGAGTTGCTCCGCTCTTCGTCTTGGGCCCACGTTGCGTTTATTTGTTGATACGGGAAATATTACTACTGCACAGTTGTTTTGATACAGCAGTGGTAACGTCACTCAGAAAACTCAAAGGTCAATGATTTAAATCCCGTCGCCGCCATGAATAGAATTAATAAAAATAAATAATCGATATGAAGTGCGCGCCAAATTTGAAGAGGGAAGATTGACGTGACGGACTGGAAAGTAGAAACTATCAGAAAAACTAATGAGTCCGCAAAGAGACACTTTGAACGCACTTTACATGAGTTATAAAAATGTAATTCTACAATTTTACAACTTTTCGCAAAGAAGTTTATGTTCCTCTCGGCCCCCTCGAGGAGCCATAAGATTTTTTTCATGGTTTTTTATGAATTCTACGGTAAATGTCACACAAGAATCTGTTTGAATTTTCTCAAAAACGCATATTTTTTACTTTGAGTTTTGGGGGTTTGAGTTCCCTTACCCCCTCTCAGAGACCTACACGGATTTTTTACTATTTTTTCCCAATTCTACAATAAATTCTACAAAAGAATTTGTTGAACTTGAAAAAAAAATGCAAAAATTCTTTCGTCACTTTTCAGGGTTTGTGCATCTCTCGACCCCCTTCGAGCGTCCCGGGAATTTTTTTAATATTTTTCCCGGATTTCGCGCTAAATTCTACTTTGGAACCCATCATGATTTTTCCCAAAAACACAAATATTTCTTCCTCAATAGGGGGACTGGACCCTTTAGATGGTCGGAAGGATTTTTTTAGTATTCTCCCCAAATTCTACGGAAAATTTCATAAGGATACTCGTGAAGATATTTTGAAACATGTCACTTCAATTTTACCCCTATTTTAGGGTTTATCAGCCCCTCGACGCCCCTAACATATCGGAAGAATCTTTTGATAATTTTTTTCGAATTTGGCGGTCTGAATTACATAAGAATCTACATAAATTGTGAACCAAAAGGAATATTTCGGTCGTTTATATGCAAGAACTGCTTCCAGTTAGGTAACCCGCCATTAAGGGACCTATATGGGATTTGGACCGTGGCGCCATGGCTCAAATTTTTCAATCAAGTATCCTAAATGTTCGTTCTAAACTTCATGATTTTAACATGCAATGCAAGGTCGAATCGTCTACCTTTGGACTATAGGTAAAAGAGAAAATATTTTGAAAGCCAATATTGAAGCATTTTGCGCCAACAGAGTTATTTTATCCCGAGTTGTAATAATTAGGGTTTTCTACGAAATTTATTGATTGACTCAGGAGATGAAAAATTGAGACACAAAGGTTCGAGATAATTATATAAGGTCATTTGGCCGGACGGACGCACGCAAATTTCGAAATTAGGGTAGGGATCAGGATTTTGAAATTTTCTTAAGTCCCAAGGTCATTTGCACGGACGGACGGATGCACGAAAATTTCGAAATCAGGGCAGGGGTCAGAGCAAAGACATGAAACATGTCAAAAATTATTCTACAAACACGTAAATGTCTCATTTTAAAATCTAAAATTGGATTCATTCCAAAGGTATTTACAAAGCTTGCAATTTTTATTCACTTCATTTCTTTATAAAAATACGTAGATTCACCCAGAGCAACCGGTTTAAATGCTCTCTCTGCGTGAATACAATGATGTTGAATACGCATCAGTCAAAATACCGATAGTTCCCTTTCCTCCTGAAAATCTGAAATTAGATTCATTCGGAAGGAAATTAAATGGGCTACAATTATTGTTCTGTTCAGTGAAATTCGAGTTATTACAATAATTGAATATTTAGAACTGCGACGCTTTGAACATTTGGAACAACGCGTACGGTGAGAAGCAGTTTCACTACGTCAAAATTCCTCGTTTTTTCCGAATTTTTTTCGCTCATTACTCCATCCGAAGGGAACAAGAATGTTGAAATTTATCTAAAACTTTGCCTGAATAAAAGTAAGATTCTCAGAAAATATTCCAAGTCAATAGGTAAACGCGTTCAAATAACAGGCATATGAACATATCCTACAGACAGACAAACACTCTACTTTATATATTCTAAACAACTCTGCCATCGAGAATGTCGAAATTTGTCCAAGTCCCTAAAGTAGGTCAAGGTCACTAATGACATCATCAAGCGTGAGAAAAAAACATGACGGTTTCTCGTGCCTTTTTTTTTAAGAGTAGTCCCAATCGTCTACGAAAATTTATAAAATAGTTACTAAAAATTGAGGGGAAAAGGAATCCTGTTTAATAGGATTTATGTGGGAGGGCGTGCTTACGCCATTATCGGGTTATGACTACAATATTAGAGGGAAAGCTACATAACACGAAAGTAAAAATTCTTTCAAGTCACCCCCCTTTACACGTATGTGGCTCAGGCCAGGCTGGCACTGATAGAGAAGAAGGACAAACCACTTGCCCTGCCGTCCTCCTACCGACCGCTCTGCCTGCTCAACATTGTCGGCAAGTCATTTGAGCGGGCAATGGTAGCGCGGTTGGAGAACCACTTAGTGTCCAAGAAGATAATTTCTGGGAGTCAGTATGGTTTCTGAGCTGGACGCTGTACTTCAGATGCCGCAATCAAACTGAGGAAGGTAGCCTCTGCAGCAATGAAGAAGCGACAGTTCTGCGCAGCTGTCAGCCTCGACATAGAGAATGCGTTTAATTCCATTACGTGGCAGAAGATCTTGAAGATGCTACAAAACGCAAGGGTTCCTGGTTACCTGCTAAGGATCATCTGTAACTGCAGATAGATTGAAGCAGATACGTCTGCTGGCACAGTGAAGAAAAGTGTAGTGGTGGTCCCCAGGGCTCTGTTTTGGGGCCCACGGAACATCGCATTCAACGGCCTTTTCAAGATCAAGTTACTACCAGAGGTACAGCTTATATGCTATGCCGACGATACACTGGTGGTTGGTTCTGCCGACACTGTTGCCAAGGTGGAGACCAAGGTGAACCAGACGCTAGAGGCTGTGACTCGTTGGATCGAGTCGGCCGGATTAAGCTTGGTAGTAGAAAAGACGGAGGCCATTATATTCACGACCCTTCGAAAGTTTAATCCGTCCATCTTTCGCCTGCAAGGCTAAGAAAGTGCTAAAGTACCTGGGGCTCTGGTTCGACACTAAGCTAAGCTTCCGTCACCCCTTCAAGTTGGTGGCGGAGAAAGCTGCCAGGGTGGTGACACAGTTGTCCCACCTAATGTCGAATCAGGGAGGACCTAGAGAAGCTATAAGAAGACTCTATATGAGCGTAGCAATGTCGGTCCTCCTTTATGGAGCCCCAGTCTGGACTGACTCCATGAAGATTGCATGTAGAAGAAGAGAGATGGAAAAAATCCAACGTAGAGCTGCGCTTAGATGTGTTAGTGCCTACTGCACTGTGTCGACGGATGCTCTTTGCGTATTAGCACGAACGCCGCCGATTAAACTGCTTGCGGAAGAGCGGTGTTCGAGACAAAGAAGAAGACGAGGACCACCAATCAAGCCTTGTGGGTCAAGCAGGAGGCCAGGCGCTCCTTGCTTGCCACTTGGAAAGAGCAAGTCGCCCAAACAGCAAAGGGTGAGTGGACCTGCGTGCTAATACGTGATCTTGACCAGTGGATGGACCGAGACCATGGCCAGTTAAATGATGAGTGGCCATGGATGCTTCAACAAGTACCTACACAAAATGGGGAAAGTTGAGCAACCGTCATGTTCACACTGTCAGGACCGGAATGATGAATTACAACACACCATCTTCAAGTGTGAGGTATGGAGACATGAGCGGGGCTGAGATCGGGGAGGATGAAGAACTCACCCCAAGTAATCTTGTCCCATGCATGCTCAGAACAACGCAGGCATGGAACTATGTATATCTACATTTGCCGCTAAGGTAATGAAGAAGAAAATGTGCGCAGAATGGGAGCGGCAGATGTAGAGCCACGTAATGGCCTCTCACATCTACGTGTACCATCCCCCACGCTGCTGCTGCCACATCACCTCTCGCCAGCACCAGTTCCACCATATACAGGGCGCTTAGGAGGGAGCGCTCACAGAAGGAAAAAAAGAGGGCAAGCACAAAACAAAAGCCGGAAGAAGAAGAAAAGGAGGAGGAAGAAACCCCTACCTGAGAAGCCAGAGTCGCGAAACATTGCTGGTGAGCTCCTAGTGAGTTTCCAGTGGTGACTGAAAGCTCTGGTAGAGGAGTTGATACACGTGCGTCCATGGTAGAGGACTATCTGAATTCCAGGTTGAGTGCTGAGAGTCAGTAGGGGGGACCCCTGTAGTGGCCTCATTGACGGACATTGCACAGCGCGCGGAACCCCAGGAGAAATGGAGCCAGAGCACTCTCAATTCGAGCCCTCTGGACTACCGACGCAATGCCCTAAGGGGTGGATACCGGTGCCAGAGGTGCGGTTTTTCGGGGACCACTTTGGGCGTGCGTGCACGCTCATACGCCCCCCTCTTTCTCAAAGGCGTTTGAGAGTTCTGGTCCTCATATATACCTATAGCTCAAAGATTGCTCGAGTTCGGAATGTTTCTGAGTTTTCTCTAAGAGAACGAAACGCGTCGTCACCAGACCCCTTATTCACCCGAATTATCAACCGGGAACATGTTTTATCGTGTGTTATTTCGGAAAAATGTCCTTCGTTTGTTCGGCCGGCAACCTAGCTTTACTATAGGAGGGGAAGAAATCTCTCTGTCCTCCTCCTCCTATCATTTATAGCTCGCAAGTCCACATTTTTCCAAGTCCCAATAGCTCCGGAAACAAATTTTTTCTATTTCTAATCCCTCCTCTTCGCCGAAAGACCCAGTGGTGCGCTGGATTGCGTGTTGTGGAGGTCACTTGGGACTAACCTTCTGCAAAAAGATCGATTGTTCTCCCTATAATTAAGTCGAAAAGTTTTTACATGGAACGACCCCACCCAGAAAATAGGTTCTCCGATAAAAGTTCGATCATTCGAATCGAGGCACGCGGCAAAGTTTCTTCTCTTGGGGAATACGAGGACTGCAAGAAAAACATTGATCATCAAACAGTACCCACGAGGATAAAGAGTATAATTCTGCGAATCAGATTATTTTATGAGAAGCTGAAAATAAACAATCTAAAAAACATACATTATTTCTATCGTATCGTACTCCTGATGCAATGACGTCTTAGTTGTACTTGAAAGTATGAAGATTCTGTCCTAATTTTATATTTTACGTTCAGAAGTCGTCCTCACCTTCTGGTGTCCAACTGAGGCTGAATTTGAGCTCTTCTTTAGATATGAAATGAAATTTGCATTAATGTATAATAGGTACGTATTTTCTGGTAAAGCAGTTATTTGCCAATAATTATTGAAATTCATATTCGCGGTATATTTTTGGCACGGATAAATTTGAAATTGTAAACCTATATGCTCGTAAACTATTCCAGGAACCAAAATTTGCCACAATATTATAATTATTAGGAAGGAATAAATTCCATAGGTACTGTAGAGTTCGTCCGTTCGTATGTACGCGTATCAATTACATGCGAATATCAATCTCTATTTCCTCGTCGACGAGCGAGCCTTGGACTCGGATAAGGTCGATGCGAGGATAAGACATTAATTTTTGTCGTACAATACCGTGCACACGGCATTACACTGTGTAGGTTCTCAGTATGATGCGTTCATGCCACGCGTGTGCCCGTCGGTATGAAATATGTATAGTCATAGATTCTTTGCAATTATTGAACCGGTTCTGGTGAAATACCCAGGTAATGCGCTTATAGGAAATTAAATGTACTTTGATCCAGAGCGAGTACAAAAAAGCGTTCAATCAATAAGCTATTTTCCCTGCGCACCTTGAAACGAGCAAGAGTTTGGCTGATCCGAAAATATCAGTGTCTCTTAATTCGCAATTCAACGTTCTTCACCTCGAGCGTAATCTTGCGAGTTCATGTGAACCATCATCCGTGATTAATGGGTACGCGAACCTCGTGTCATTAGAATTAATCTATTAAAACTTTCCATATTTTCGTGAATACGTCATCAATACCCTTGCATTATCTGGCGCAGTCCGAATTTAATTTTTGCTGGCGAATATCTTAATCGAATATTTCGAACTCTCATCGTTTGGGCGTATTTTTGTCAACTGCAGTCCGAACTAATGACCGACATTGAATCGTCCGCGATATCGTAATTATACGGAAATATTTGTAAGTTGTTTCCTCATTGAATCAACCTTCTTCAACACCCCCGGCGACTAAGAATTGTACTTACATTGGTATACTCTCTTTTCTGCTAGTATTTTCTCGTTTCCTCGTCACGTTATTACCACCCTCTCAAAATGATCGCCCAAAGCAGTTATCTCCCAATGTTCGCCTCTGGGTCGACGTCGATTTCACGTCAAATTGGCCCTAAGTCGAGTCATTATTTCGACCAAATCAATGTCGATTTATCGTCGGATGAGTTCGATTTGATTTTGACCACAGATCGACCAGAACTGATTGGAATTCGATCAGAAATCTAAGGTTTGTTTAGTTCTGGGAGCTCATTTTTGACGTCGGATCTGAGTCGATTCTTCGCATCAGAGTTTATTAAAACGGAACCTGTTCTATGCCGCGCGCTGTATGATGTCCAACTGAAACAAAAATGGACTATGTCCAACACCATTGGCAAAAATGGTCCGGATCCTCCTCCTATTAATACATAACAAGAGGGGGACTTGAAAAAATTTGACTTTAGAGCCATAGTATATGGTAGGAGGAGGACTCAAAAAAAATTTTGACTCTGGATTCATAATATAATATATGATAGGAAAGGGACTTGAAAGAAAATTTTGACTCTCGAATCGTAATATATGTTAGAAGAGGGACTAATTAAGAAAAAACTTATTAACAGAGAACCTGTCCCGTAAGAGGGGGCAAGAATGGTCCAAGTCTTCCTCCTATCGTATATAGTTCGGAAGTCGAAATTCTTACAAGTCCGGAAGAAAATATCGACTCTTGGGCCATAATGCATGATAGAAGGGGACTAAATGATAGTAAAAGGACTTGGAAAAATTTTCAATTTTAGGCATGATACAAGAAAAACTTAAGACTCTTCAAGATTTCAATTTGAATTCTCTATACCAAAACCAATTCGACTCATCGTTCAACTTCGTTAAGGAAGACGCCACTTTCAATGTCCATTGCAGGTTGACATGACAAGTGAGTTAAAATATGGACTGTATACTGGGAGTAGAATTAAACAATGGAAACTTATGCAGAAAATGACGGAACAGTTTTGGAAGCGTTGGTCGAACGATTATCTGAATACCTTAGATCAACGCACAAAATGGAAAATTGCGAAAGACAATTTAAAAATGTCATTTTCTGCATAAGTTTCCACCGTTTAATTCTACTTTTAGATTCAACAGTCAAAGCTTTGTTGGGAAGCGCAGTCAAAGGTCCAACAATGAGAAAATGACCTGGTGTAAGTGCATTGAGATCGCTGGGATCGCTTGATTCCGAAGTCAAAGGTCTTGAATTCAGAATAGCTTCAATTTGCGTGATGAGTGTGCGTGCTTCATCAAAATTTAGGATGTCGGTACTTCTAACAACTGACTTGAGATGACTCTTCATGGCCTTTATATTAGCTTCTTAGAGCTCTACCCACTGGAATAAAACGCCACTTTATACTTTGAGAACTTGCAAAGTCGTCTATTTTAGATTGATTCTCTCGTAGAAATTGTGAAAATATGGGCATCAACCAATAATTTTGCACCTTTAAGTGTAGTGCCATTATCAGAAAGTATTTCTGACACAAATCCACGTCTACTAATAAATCGAGAGAGCGCATTAAGAAGGCACCAAATGGACAGCCTTAACGCTGAAGCAAACAAATATGGCAATATGTGCTCGGAAAATTATCGGTCGTTTTCCTCCAAAGGGTGTTATGGAGCGTGTAATCACTCCAACTGGACTTGACTAATCAATCAGAATCGGGTCCACAAATCTAGAGGTGAGTGCCACGCCGACTCACACGAGACCATTGGAGCCACTTGGTTAATCGCTGTAGAGGTCTACGGTAGCTCCGGTACCAAGGCACAGCTTCTTGCTCTATTTCGTTGTGTTGAAAGCTGCTTTGTTTTTTTTTCTTGATTCTAAACTGCAGCTCGAGCTCTTAACCCCAGCTTTTAGAGCCGGTTCCGAGTTTATACTTTTGGAGAACCAGCGTCAAGCACTAGAGACGTCAGGCTTCCCAATATAAATAAACTTGACCTCACATCGACTAGATATCAACGTCATCGTACAGTTGATTTTGAGTAATAATTGAGGACTTCGACGTCAATTGAAGGACGATTTAAAGTCAACCAGTGCCCATTTCCAGCGCATTACCAGTCAACAGAGTACTTGATTTTTGGTCGATCAAAATTTGGAGAGGTTGACTCGAAATCTATTTCAAATCAACGCAACAAATGGGTTGAAATAAAATCGATATTGTTCGGCTTCTTCGCGACCGATATTGACGTCAACCTTTATCGCGATATGTCGGCGCAATTTCGATCAAGACTTTCAAAGAAATAAATTTAATGTCGATTCAGCGGGTGAAGTTCTTAAACTAGATCAAGGTCATCTAAATGCACCGAGGCTTCTTATGAGCTCATTATCTTATAGGAAGAGAAAGACTTGGCAAAATCTCGAACTCCAAGGTTTATGGGCAGAAAGAGAATTCAAAAATCCTTCGTTAGCTGCTCGAGATTGCCTTCATTAGGTGTGTTAATCGAGGCGAACAGAGAACCTGTTTTATGGGGGTCTCTTTATTTATGCTTTCCCTAAATGAAGATTAAACTTTGTTCCTTACCTCCTTGGGAGTTTAAACTCAAAAGTCCATACTTTCCCGAGTTCCTACCTATCAGGTACAGCTCATTATTCGAAAATTTCTCAAACCCTCCCCATCATAATTATATAGCTTGAAAGTCGAAATCTTAATAAGTCCCTCTGCTCGGAAGTCAAAATTTTTAGCGGGAACCCCTATCCTTCTTGTTGGGGGGGTACTTTGAGAAAATTTTCGTCCGCGTGCGCGGGCGCGAGCGGTCCGAAGTTGATGACGGCACGGAGAGGGGGGAACTTGGAAAAATTTCGACTCTCGAGCTGTATATGGTAGGAAGGGGGAATTAATTTTGACCTCTAAGCTATATATGGTAGGAGGGGGACTTGGAAAAATTTCGACTCTCGCGCTATATATGACAGAAGAGGGACTCGGAATAAGTTTGACTCTCGAGCTTTATACGACAGGAGGGGGATTTGGAAAAATGTTGACTCCCAAGATATATCTATATGTTTTACTTTTTGAAAGACCTTCCGCAGGGGAATAAGGATCTTACGGGTTCCCCTGCTCTGCTTGGAGGTCAACATTTTTTCAAGTTCTTTATAGCTTGATAGTTGTAATTTTAACAGGTTACCTATTCTATGTTTTTTGGGGGAAATTCGCCGTAGCACGTGCGCCGTGCGCGTTCCGGTGAAAAACTCAGACCTCCAAGCTATATACAATAAGAGGGGGCATTAGGAGAACTCACGGGTTCTTTAACGAAGTTAAACTAGGAGTGGTAGGGAACTTATTGTATGGGGCTCGTAAGATCTGAAAAATGTAGATCGTGACATCACCAGGCTGACTTATGACGTCATAAAATTGAGACGTCACAGGCTCGGACTTTGGACCTGTATATTATAATAGGACGGGAACTTGGAAAAAAACTGATCTATGACGTCATAAAACTGTAAGAGGGGGACTCGGAAAAATGTCGACCTCCAAGCTGTATACAATAGGAGGGGGCTTTAGAAGACCTCACGGGTTCTTTAACAGAGTTGAACTAGGAGTGGCAGGGAACCTGTTTTATGGGGTACGTAAGATCTGAAAAATGTAGATCGACACTTCTCTAGGCTGACCTATGACGTCATAAAATTGTGACTTCACAGGCCCGCTCTTCAGGCTATATATGATAGGATGGGACCTATAAAATTTTCCACTCTCGAGTATATACAATAGGAGGGGGATTAAGAAAAATTTCCTTATGAAAAGAGGGGGACTTGAAAAAACGACGGTTCCTTAACGAAGTTGAACGAGGAACGCAGGGAACCTGTTCTATGAGTCAAACTGGTTTTGGTACTGAGAATTCAAGCAAGCCTAGAAAGCTAGTATGTAAAAGGCCTAGACTTACTATACACCTAGTATAAAATAGGACGTCATCAGTGACCTGGACCTATTTTATGGACTTTGAAATATATATGTCGAGAGTCAAAATTTTTCCAAGTTTTTCGCCGGACCGCGCACGGCAAATTTCTCAAAAAACCCCCATAGAACAGGTTTCCTGTTAAAATTTTGACTTGCGAGCTATATATTTCGAAGTATCTCTTTTTTTTTAAATTTGCCATCCGGTAAAATCTGAGAGCTATGACATCATCAGATCGTGACGTTACGGGGTCAATTCAAAAAATTTTCAAGTCCCTAAAATAGTCAAGGTCACTGACGTCGTAATCAGGCGTTCCTGCCCCTCTTCTTCCGTTCCATGTAGTATACTTACTAATTTTATTCTAGGCTTGTACTAAGTCTAGACCTCTTACTAGTATTCTCCCTAAAATAGGTCACAGACACTGGTGACGTCATCAAAGGTTTCTATCCTTCTTCTTCCACTGAAGCCGTATACTAATTTTATACTCGGCTTATACTAGGTCTAGGCCTCCTTCATACTACAAATAAGTTAGGTCAATACCAAAACCAATTTGACTCGTAGAAAACGTTCTCTGCGTTCCTCGCTTAACTTCGTTGAGGAAGCCGTCGTTTTTCCAAGTCGGACGCTGTCCAGCGCTCGTCATTTTTCTTCAATTTACACACTCCCTCCCCTCCCCCATAAAATAGGTTCCCTGTTGAAAAGTTTGGCTTGGAAAATCTGGACTTCGAAAAGACTTCGGTTGTACCGTATTATCGATTACGGGGCAAGAAATGTTGACTTCGTTTTACCAATACAATATTAATCACCGATAGTACTCCCACTGAGTTATCTCTGGCTATCTTTGGAAAGCATGCCAGATTGATTTTTTGACTTATATTTGAAAATGTACTTTTAACTAATGACACGATACTCGTGTTGCGATTATCACTTTCAAAATTTGAAATCGCTCAGGAAATTCCCTGAATTTAAATATGCACGAGCATCATAAATGATAAATTTGATAAATCTCCCGTCATTCACGTATATCATGCGGTACAAAGTACACGAGTAAATCATACAACGTGCTCGGCTATGAAATACATCACCTTGTATACTTACTCATCTCTCATTCGTGGCACTAATTTCATAAGAAGGGAAATGAAAATATTCGTTTTCGTGGTATTCGTGTGAATTTCGATGAGGTAATTGAAAAGAGAATTTCCTATATCAACTTCGAACTGTAATATTCAATCACCAAGAAGACATACGAATATACAAAGAATAAAAGAATGTCTTGACTCTTCGTCGACAAAATATTATATTATGTAGTAGAATTCGTAACACGGGACAAAAAATACGTGATGAACATTCAAAACGTCACGAGTCTTCTGGGTTATCACATCGTCAACAACTCTGTCACTTATCGCGTTAGAGACTCCACAGTTCTTCCTGAAAAACAGGCAGTTTAGATGTGAGACATGTGCTACGGTCGATGGTGGAAGATGAGGAGATTGTTGTGAATTTAAAAATATGTAAGAGTATGAGAATATCTTGATGAAACGGTTAAAGAGCATCTATTGAGAAGATGAAAAATTAAATGTTGATGACAACACTACCGAATACGAATTCGATATTCTATACTCAAGATATTTTGTTTGTTCGTTTATTCGTTCTGGTTTTGTTTTGACGATAAGAATATATCTTTTACGACGGTTTTACGATCTAGAATAAAATCATTAGGTATTGTAGGTAGGCTAGGTTTACCCATTTTAGACATTTTTATAATGAAAAAATCGTAAATTGAGCCCACGGGAAGATAAGTAGACAACTTTTTATATTTCTTGATGAAAATATAGAGATTTCTATTTTATTTTCCTCTCATATTCTAGCGGTTTACTGGTAATTTTACCGGGATCAATAGCTTTTCGGGTTTCAAAACTTTCAGTTTCAACAGAACTATCCGTAAACATGCAGTTTAGGTGGATTAACGTCGAATGATTCACATTTTACCCTGAATTTTTTTATTTCATCAAGTTTTTCTGAAAGCTACGTAATAAGTCACTAGTGACCGTCAAAGCAGGGGTTAAAGTAAGAGGTGTCACGTTATTTCGAATGGAAGGGGAATGTGTAGCGTACGCTTCCACGTAGTTGATTAAAATCAGATTGTAAAGTTCTTAAATTTTCTAATTGATAAATCAGATCTTCTCCCATGGTCTTTCTGCTAAAATACGAAGCTAGGTGAGTGGTCCCTGAATTCTTTCAAGTGACGTATTTTTAAAGCCCAAGCTTCGTAGTAGGCTATGAAATAATTTTAACCTTTCTGAACACATTCTTCTCCCACTTTGTTCAATAAGTATTGGAACATGAATAACGTCCTCGGTCTTTCGAATACTATTACTGAATATTTAAAATAACTTAAATATAAAGAAGTCGCGGCTCACCTATCAAACTAGCAGGCGATACCTAAGGCTTACTTATAATAGGCTGACGAGTTCACTCGCCCTGAGCTCGTTCACCAATTATGCGAAGATCTACATTCGAAACCCGCGATCAGTACAGGAGACAAAAGATGACAACTTGTGATCAATACTTAGAATGCTGGATTCGTTTTTCAATTTCTTGAAAACGATAGCGATCGACTTAGAAGTCTTTGGGATCGACCGGTAGAATACCGGTGACATAGTACAAATGATAAGGAGGGAAGTCCCAGAATAGCAAAAGCCAACACCCCAAAGTAGGTAAAGCTTAAGAAAAATAGCGTCAAGCGAATTAAAAAAAAAAAAAAACAAACAAACAAAGAATATGATATATATTCCAACATAAAAAAGAGTGATTTTTGGATAATATCGGTGAGGGTCTCTGAAATATCCTTCAAAATCCTCTCTGTCTAAATACAACGCTAGACTTTCGTTTCAGGTTCCTATAAGCAAATTTTTTCCTCATAAAAACACCACTGCCTCAATCCAAGTTGAGGATTCTTCAATTTCACAAGCACGTATGATCTTGAAACATATTTCAGTCACCTAATCATTCCTACTTGACAAATCCTTTAGGAACATCAGCACCATAAGAGACTCGGAGTAATATTATTAGCCTGGCTTGTATCTAGATCCTCCTCCAACTCTATTGAAATACCCGCCCCGAGAAAACATTTCTCTTCCGTCGCGATACTATCTACACCCTTCTAATTCATTCCAAGGACAAATTTCAATTCACCTTTAGACTAAAGAATATTTGCACGCCTTTCTCAAACACTAGCTCTAATTATGGATAAAAAAAAAAAAAGGAAATGAAAATATTTGACAAACTTGAAGAAACATATTTTCTATTTTGAGAGTATACAACTTCGAATAAAATGTAGAATTAGACCGACAATTTGGGCCAGCATTTTGGCAATGCTTAAACTGAAGTTGGCGCGCGCGGGATATTTTGAAATTTTTCTCTCGAGGCCAAAGTAAATTTATGAACCATTTCATCTTTTAAAATTTTCAATCAAAGCATCGAACAAAGATTTCTGAGAGATTTTTCCTTCCGAAGAAAAAAAAAAAAATATAAAGTCATGGATATGGCCAAGATATACGGACCCGCGTAGACGGAGGCCTCTCTTTCTTAATCTTCGACATTTCCTGGCTAGAGGAGTTTGAAGAGGACGCAGAAACAGCCTTAGGATCATTTAGCTGATGTACAAGAGGGAAGAGATTAAAATTTTCGTCGCTCACTAGCTCATGACGTCATAAGAATATCATTGCGCAACCAGGTTTAAGACATATCTACGTTATAAATTCGAGATCATTGTATCGCAACCAGAAACTCTTACCCAAAATACCTCTTTGAAATTTATTGTCTTCTTCTGGCGTAATTATACCAGAAATCATAATATCGGACCAATCTTCAAAACTGCTCTGAATTTAGTGACCGACCGAATTTGTATCTATTTACGACTTAATCCAAGTCATATGTAGAGATTAAAATTAAACCCAGTTTTGCAAATCACTTGATATTTACCAAGACTCCTCCGTCCTCAAAAAACATGAGATTCGGTGAGATCTGGCTGCATTCCCTTCTCTGAATACATGACGTAATTTATGGACGCTGTTTCATATCTTGAAGTTTCCTAAACCCTAGCCCCTATTTCCAAAATTTGCGAGTTCACACCACTCCCGCGACTTGCCCCGCTCCCGTCTCCCGGAAAGAAACCCCTAGACATGATTCTCAAAAATCTGCGAGTTCTATGAGTCCTAAATCTGGCCCCTAATTCCAAAACTCGCGATCCCCACCTCATAATGATCCTGTTTACTGCATCCCCTCTCTTTCTTTATAATCAACTAAGACGACATCAGCTGGTGACGTCATCAGCCATGACCCCGGAGCCACCTATAATTATGACGTCGTCAGGTGATGACGTCATCAACCGTATCCATCTTTCCTCATCCTTATGTTGGGCCTGGTTTCATGAAGGCTAGTGGTAGGATTACTATAGTTTAGTATACTGAATAGCCCAGTACAATGGAGACTAAGGTGTAGTACCCCAATTCTGAAATCTGCAAATACATCATCAGACGTGACCGGGAGGCGTATACTCGATTCAACTTAAGAACTGCCCACGCCGATGGACATTTCCCTTTCTTTTTGCAATACAAGCGTCCGGCGGCACGGACAGTTCTTAAATTGTATCGAGTATAGTATAAGAGAGACTCGAGCAGTATATTACAATTGGACCTAGTACAATGGAAACTGTTGGGAGACTTACCATGAATAGAAGAGAGTACGGAAGGAAGAAAGAAAGTCCAAGTTGATGGCGTCATTGGCTCATGACGTCATAACCATTTGATGGCGCCTGTGACGTTGTCAGCATTATAACGTCGCTTACGAGCAGAGTAAGTGAGCCGTTTGTAAACAAGACAACTCAAAACGCAATACACCAAAAAGGAGGGGGACGAACGGTCGGAGTGAGGCCCTCTTAGCTAGATAGCATGTCTTACAGTACCCGCTCCACGCCTCTGTGAGAAAAATTCACACGCTAGGCCATGATTTCATCATAGAGTAGGCGTGGCCTTAAAATATAAATGAGGTCATTTACCAGCAGACATGAAACATGATCTTTCTTTATTTGGCTCTGCCAGAAAATCTCTCTCTTCAAGAGGGAACCTTTTTTATCCAGAAGTTTTCGGAAAAAACGTCGCCTGCCATTCAGCCGGCCAGCAAAGCTCGGAGCTCGAAAATTTTCTGAAAATTGTCCCCTTTCTATCATATATAATAACTCGGTGGTCGGTGAATAGAGCCTGTGAGATACCCCTCAGAGTGAGTAGGTATGCAATGCTTTATACACCAATTGACTTACTTCCTTCAATGAGGGCACATATGCAACGTTTTGAACACCATAATTATGACTCAGAACGTCCTTTTGAAGTATTCTAAGTCCCCCTCTTATTATATATAGCTCCAAAGTCCGGGCGTATGACGTCACAATTTACATTTTTCAGGTCCCACGTGCCCCATAAAATAAATTCCCTGCAACTACGTTAAAGCACCCGTGAGTTTTTTATATTCTCTTCTTATATATGTCACCTAGTATAGCAAACTAGCCTGAGGGGCTCATCCTATCACTCGCCCCCTCCCTCCTTCAGGTTGGTAAGACGAAGTGAAAAAGACTCGCGGGTTTTTTTAAAAGAGGAGTGGCGGGGAACCTGTTTTATGGGGCACGTGGGATCTGGAAAATGTAGACTGTGACGTCAGAAGGCTGACCTATATGACATCATCAAACTATGACGGGTATCTGGAGAAATTTCGACTTCCAAACTTTAGATGATACGACCCCCGAGCTGTATATGATAGGAATAGGAGGGGAACTGATCTATGACGTCATCAGATTATGACGTCACGAGGCTGACCTATGACGTTATCAAATTTTGATGTCACAGACCCGGACTTTGGGGCTATATATGATAAGAGGAGGACCTGAAAAATTTTCAACTTCCAAGCTATTTATGATACGACCTTAAAGCTGTACGGCGGACGGCGGACATTTTCCCCGAAAATCTCCCCGGTAAAACAGGTTCCCTGTTGAAAAATTGAACTAATTTAGGAGGGCCACCCCTTCACGCAGGCCCAGTATACTATGGAGCACGCGACGTCCCCCTTCGAGCTAGTCTTGTCAGGGGTATACATCACCTGATGGGGCATCAGGCTAGTCGCTCGGACGCAAAATCACAAAATGGGATAGAATTTAGATATAGAAGTATCATGAGGGTTGAAATTTCGTCAAATCCAAAGTCGTGCTGTTCGGATACCCGGATACAGGAACACAAATCCAAAAATAGGGTAGAAGTTGAAAATGAATACTTAAACTAGCGTGTCAAAATCTCGCCCTATAAGCCATATACGGTAGATGAGTAGCAGGACTCAGAAAATATCGGCTTTGAACCTCAAAATATTTTGAATAATGAACCTCAACAGATGTAGGTCTGGGAGGAATTCCAACGTCTGAGTCATGTATGTACACATGTATGAAGAAGGGAATATCTAAAGCGCTCGCGCAAAATTGTAAACGACTTTTGTCAACGTGTCTACTTACATTAAAATGTGTCATAACAATGAAAACTGTCTTAATGATAAAGAAGAGGACTCGGGAGAATTTCGCAGGGTGAACTACCATAGAGGTGGGACTTGGAAAAATTTCGAGTTCCGAACTGAGACTTGGACACATTTCAGCCAAGAGTTTTTACTCGTAGCTCTGAACCATTAAGAATATTTTTTATATGAGAAAGATATGGAGCTATTCGCTTCAGACAATTATACTTGTCCGATTTTATACTGTTTTTCTTTTTTCTTTTTTTTCGATTTGACAAAAGTCGGTAGTTTTTCCGTCACCGAAAATCCGAGATTGTCATTTCGAAACAGAGTTCTTAGCCTCATACCTATCTGTTTATATGCTGCCCACAAATTACTCATGACATCATGTACTTCTCAAAGCGAACGAACGACGTTGTACATGAAAAGTGAGGTAACCTTGCATCTCCAAATTCGACTAAATAGTTGAATGACGAAATATTTTCTTAAAAAGACTAAAGTAGCCCGTAGTGATTCTTTTGTAGGTACCTATTAAATTAAAAGAACAAAGCAATAGGTACCCACAAACTTTTCTGGTTGTACAGTCAAATAAAAATAAATAAAATGTATGTAAATTATTTGAAAGTTAATACCTATCAAACATACCTACAACACAAACGAAATTAATTTCAAAAATATCCTCTCAGTGTTGTGCAAATAATCTCTCTATTACGACCCAGAAATTGAAATTGAGTAAATAGCTTACATCAGTACCACAAGCTGAAACTCTCGTGTAATGATCACAAATAGTGGTAGGAATACGATATTCAAGTATCACATTTGAATGTAGAAAACAATACAACTCCATTCTTGTAGGCTATTTTTCAAACTGTTTTTTTTTTTTTTCCAAGAATATATTTTCTTCGACGTCTACTTATGTGTAGACTAATGAAGTTATGGTTCCATGAATCGTTTCAATAGCAATAGCTTGCCACAAATTTTTATGACACTGTTGTCTTTTCTTTATATACGTAGGTAGTTATACGCCTATGATGATTGCAATTCTTGTGATTGATGTTGAAAGGTTATTACTTATTACACTGTTTCAGAAAGGGTACTGTAAGTGTTACAGTATTGTTGACCGTTATTATACAATCAGAAGAATGGCTCAAAAAATCGCGAAGTTAGCCGATAAACTAACTTTCAAACTATTACATTGGTTTATTGTTCGGAGGTTAGCTCAAATAGGTTAAAATCAGACCTTCACAACTACCGAAAAAAAGAAAAACACGCTATACTTATCTCCACCAAAATGAACGCACGAGCCGATAAAAACTTGCTCTCCAGCGTATTTTTTAAGATATTGTTTCTAACTATAGTAGCTCGAACGTATCTTGAAAAGTTTTTAGTTGCATCCCTTTTTAATAACTAGAGATATTGTTAGGTAATTGAGCCAAACAATCCCCTGCTCTGGTCGCTGAAATAATACTCACCGTTCGACAACATTTTCCAAATAATAGAGTCACGAACAAAAAATAGTACGTGTGAACTTTACGCCTAATTTGCCTAATTACCGCGAATCTGTGAAACTGGTGATGATTAAGTATGATTCTGTAAATTTAACATAATTATGGTTGCGGATCGAGCAGATTATGCAGTCATTTTTCATCGAGTTACACAATTCAGCAGCCAGTTTCATCAGCGGTCGAAAATAAGGAAATATCAAAACTCGCTGTTGTGGCGGAGAAAAAATACATTTAAAAATTGGACCAAACATATTTCCTTGGCTGAAATTTTTCAATTTATAAAAATAGGCGGAGTTTTTACAATTTTCCTCTCTCTTTATTCATAAATCTGATCCGTAGAAGTATAGAGGTACAAAATTCGTAGTCAATGGTCTAATTGAAGAGTGAATTAAAGATGCAAAGTTTTGGCGACAGATTATACGGTTGCAAATGGGTTTGCAAAATTTAAACAGCGAATTGTTTGGTTGTAGAGGTTTAGAGCGCAAACAAAGATGGTTCATTTAACATGCCATTGCTCATTGTCTGGTGTATCAAAGTTAGTAGCAAATATCGATGTCAGAAGCAGCAAAAAATAAGATTAGGTACTTAGAGTCTAACGTCATCGTGTTGTTGTACCTGGAATATGGTTATACGAGAACTATAATTCCTTGAAGAAAATTTCATATGATGTCCAGACAAAACAAAACAGATCCAAATTGGCAAAAATGGTGCAACCCCCTCCTGTCATATACAGCTTGAAGTTTAACATTTTCCCAAGTCCCCCTCAAAGGTTGGATTAGAAAAATTTCGACTTTCGATCCTGTGGTGTCACGAACTGATACCGTCATAGGTCAGTGAAATTTTTTCAAGTCCCCTGCCGTAATGTATGATAAGAATAAGACTTGGAAAAATTTCAACTGTCAAGCCATGTTATATAATAATGAAGGGACTTGAAAAAATTTCGACCTTTGACCCTGTGACCTCATGATATGATGACGTCAAAGTGGTGCAAGTTACACCTTGACAAAAATTGAGGTTTCCTTAACGATGTTAAACGAGAAACGCAGGGAACGTGTTCTATGGGTCGAATTTATTCTAGTAATAAGGCTTATAGGTCTATTGGGGAAACCTCGAGAAAAAAAAAAACGCACCACCAATTCGACTTCTACGGTCGTGTGGAACTGAACTGAGAATTTCCAAAAATCTTCCACCATATACTTGTATTATGACAAAAATTCAACATTCTGCAAGTCCCTTCCTTAATGTTCATGACTTGGAAAACAAAATTGTTTCAAGCCCTTCCTATCATAATTATAAAGAAAGAAAGAAAGAAAGAAAGAAACTAAATAAATAAATAAATAAATAAATAAATAATTAAATAAATAAATAAATGAAAAAATAAATTAATAAATTAATTGATTGTTTAATCAATTAGTTGAATAATAATAAATAAATAAATAAATAAATAAAAGGAAGTAAAATTTTTTCGTCCAATTTGGCCGGACGTCGGACGTTGGACGGCGGACGGCAAATTTTTCAAAAAAACACCCTACAGAACAGAGTCCCTGATAAAAAAATCATCCAAGTCCACCTTCTATCATATAGATCCGAAGTGGGACTTCTGAAAATGTCGATTTTTGACCCTATCCCATAATATATGATAGGAGAGGGACTGTGAAATATTCCTACCTTCGAGCAAAAATGGTTCACGTCCATCTCCTATCATATATAGCTCGGATTGGACATGGGGTAATTTTGATTTTCGAGCTGTAATATAATATTATGATAGGAGAGGAACTTTGAAATATTTCCACCTTGAAGCTGCATGCGATAGGAGAGGGACTTGAAAAAATTTTGACTTTTGAGTTATTTCAACCTCCGAGCTATGATAGGAGTGATACAAAAATTACTCGTACAAACAATGATAACATCGAATGAAAAAATGATTGAACAAAAATATTGATAACCAGTGAATATCAATGGAACACAACACCATAAATTTTCTCAAAACGAAAAAAAAAAATCTTCATAGTATGCCCATATCATCCAAACATTTTTGACTTCCAAGCCATAAAGGATAAAAATTCGCGGGTTCTGTAACGGTGTTAAACGAAGGGTGACAGGGAACCTGTCTTATAGGGCACGTAGGGTCTCAACATATCTGGCTCATTGAAGAGGCTCAGCCAATTGGTGTATGATGCATTGCATATCGAGTTACTTGAAGGGGCTATGTTTCAGGCTGTATAAACCAATCCTAAAGCTATGTATGATACGATACAAGGAGGACTTTTGAGTCTTATGGTGTATTGAGCGTTGCACATCTGGCTCATTGAAGGGGCTAAGTCCGTTGGTGTATAAAGCATTGCATAACTAGTTACTTGAAGGGTCTATCTGTCAGGCTATATACACCGATCACCGAACTTTATATTGATAGAACTGGGACTTGGAAAATTTTAGAGCTCCAAGCTTTGCCGGCCGGACGGTTTTTCCAACCCCCCACAAAACAGGTCCCCTGTTAAAAACGACCCAGAAGCGTTGGAAAATTTCAATTAGGAGACCGATTCTACCCATAGAACAGGATCTCTTTCAACTTCTGTCAAGGAAGCCGTTGTTTTTCCAAGTCCCTACCCCTATGATATAGTGCTTCACAATTTCTTAAAGTGCCCCGCCTATCATGTATTATCACTCAAAATAAAGTGGAAATTTTCCAGTCCCAACCTTTGAGGTATATTTATGATGGGAGGGGACTCGAAGCACTTTTATTTTGGCCAAACATGATACGGCGCACGGCAAAGTTTTTTCGAAATAACCTCCCCTAGAACAGGTTCCTGTTAAAAACTTCTGTTAGAGTTTCTTATCTCAGAGTTTTGCACAGAAGAATGACGGAAAATTTCGTGAGGATGGAGATATTTGCTTTCTGGAGGCGCGTTCCAAAAGAAAACTATTAGCGAGAGAGGTGGAGAAAAAGAGAGGGGAGTAAACAGGCCCGTAGCCAGGGATGTAAGGAGGTGAGCCTTCCCCTTGCGTCACGCCTTACCCCAGTACTAGTGAAAAAAAAAAAAATATAGATAGACCCCTGAAATTTCAAATACCTCCCGTGAAAAAACGTTCAGACTACGGGCCTGGAAGTGAAAGTGAAATACTTTGAGAAATCAACAACAGATTCATCGTCATCGAATACGAAAATTAACAATTAAAAAGAAGATATAATCCGGCTCTTCCCGCACATACACTAAAAAACACATCAAGATAAATTATTGATTTCTCGACGTTTCGGACTATCTAGAGTCCTTCTTCAGGCGACGATACGAACGAACTAGGAAAAAAAGGAACCTAATTTTCTTTTCGAACAATCAAGTATCGACGTATAGAAAATTTAAAACATAATATGAATTTTTGAAGTAATGGTACCTTAAAGTTTCCAATCTATCACGATTAGAAATTCCTTTGTACTGTAAAACACCGTGATGAGTAAGCTTAAATTCAATGTCAAGTAACCTAGATATTCATGGCTGCCAATTATTATCAATTCAGAGCTTCTTTATTCCTCGATCATAATATTTTTCGATGGTTGAGATAATAGAAAATAAGATAAAAACGTAGTTTTCAACCGTCATAAAAATTATTAAAGAGTTATTGAAAAATTTTATCAAGTTTAACGTGATGCTCGCCGTGTCAAATCAAAAACAATACCGATCTGTATTTTCCCACGGTTCTGGAATCTCAAGGCTAATCATTCTATGTTTTAAGTTTATTTTATTGATAGGGGGAAACAACACGTAGAGTCCCTCTGTGATTTTAATGCACTTTTGTAACAATCTATTAAGCCGTACCGGTCGTATTGAAACAAGACATCCACAAAGTAATTTTTAAACACTGATTATTTTCACGTGTCGGTGGAGCAGGGGGGAAAATACGACGTACCGCGGTTTGAGATGTAGCTAGACTCGAAAAACTGTACCTATCCCTATCTATTGTTTGAATTCTCGAGAGAGAAATGGAAATGATTCCGAGCGTTTCAGGCACATCTCGATCGATATTATTATAAAGTTAGCGAATTATTTGAAATTGAAGACATTTGAAATGTTGAAATTTGTTGCAGCTTGTATTGGAGCGAGACATTTCGTCACGTTTATGCTGTTCCTTGGGATGGCCAACGCGTACATCATGCGCACCAATATGTCTATCGCGATCGTCGCTATGGTAAATCACACAGCACTGCCGAGAGATGAAAGTATACCTCACGATTTCAACGAATGTCAAACGCCAGATTCGATGAATACAACGACAACTCCTCCCAAGGTAATTACTGTAGCAGGCTTCTCTTGACTGATTTCAAGATGTGGGGTGGCCAGTTTGGAATACGTATTCTAGGCATGGCAAAGGTGATAAGAAATTTAAGAGAGAGGGAGGGGGGAGAGGGAAGAAGAGGGATTCATCGAAAAGGGGTCTTGAAGAGATTGAAGTGCGGAAAGAGATTCGATAAGGAGAAAGTCCTGTTTAGCAATCTTGCAGTTAAATTTTATTTGCGATATAGCGAATAATTTTTTGGACATGTTTCGTTCCTCTACCAGCCATTATTTGCGAGACGTAATCCAGGACATCTTAAGCGGGGGACATAACGTTCACGATTATGATTGACCTCGACCCGCATTACAAATTTGAAAAACTTTCGATCTTGGAACTAGACCCTAAGGTATAAGAGGGGCTTCCGATTCTCTAGATTTGCTTATTAAAACTAATAATGTAATCGTAATTTCTCTTTGATTTCCTGCAGGAGAAAATGAAAGAGGGGCACTTTGTTTGGTCATCCATCGAACAGAGCACGTTACTGTCGGCATTTTTTTACGGCTACGTGGTTACTCAAATTCCTTTTGGCATCCTATCCAAAAAATACGGTGCCATATGGTTCCTAGGAGTAGGAATGCTCATCAATTCGGTGTTTGGATTACTAGTTCCTATAGCAGCCGAATTCAGTTTCCTGGCTCTGGTTGCTGTACGTTTCATTCAAGGTTTGGGAGAAGTAAGTTTCGTTTTTTTTTCCTCGAAAGGGACATACGTTGAAGTATCAATTTGATGCACAAATTGATACAAAAAGACTAAATTTGCCATTGATTTTCTATTGGTAGTGAAACCAGTAGAGGAATGAGGATCACGTCATCAATTATGAATCAAGTATTGCTGATAAGGGCAGTCCTTATGAAGATGAGATACCATTTGCCCGTCTTTGGTTCAAGTCAGAATTAATCTTGAAAATTACGAATTTCTCGTGTCGCTAAGGCCTCATAGGAAGGTCGATAATTGTGTATCACGAGGTCGACCTAAAGATAATAATTTTGAATCAATTTTTGTGATTTGAGGAATAATAATGCGGGGAATACTGACGTGAGACTCGGGGGTAATCAATTAACGAAATCTAGCAGACAATTCGGTCAGATTTCACTCGCGGCTCCTTTCAAGTTTGGTAATTTTTTTCATCAATTCAGTGCTTTCCAACCTCTCAGTCTTTAATTAATCTTAAGACCGATTTACATATTCTCATATCTTTTATTATGGTAAATTCTCAATTTACAGTTATTTAAACTTATACGTGTGTGGTTTTAATTTGGATCGCGGCGATTTCCCCGAAAAATTAATCATCGTTTATACGTACTTTTTATAGTTTTCAAAACTCATCTTCTTTATTACAAATTTTCGTTCCTCGATGTACGAGATAAGAAAGTAGTAAAGTCGAGCAAATTGATGAATTAGTTAGCACTGTTTCGCAGCGTGATATAACTGTATGACGGTAATAAAAAATTTACGCGATAAATTTATAATCCGGTTGCGCTGTAAAACTGAAATAAATTGTATTGAAATGAAAGAGAGTAGAAATGGAGAAATGACGTCTCATCCCCAAGATGACTTTGCGGTCAAGTTTGGCTACTATAATGATTTTTATGCTTCATTCATTGATGCCTCAAAACCAAAATGTTGTGCATAATAGGTACCTACATTCGATTTTATCTATTTTGAAAAAAAAAATCTCAAATTTGATGAAAGTGGGAGGTGTGCTCTTTTAAACAGATCTTTCAGTAATATTCGGATTGAAGCATATTTGTCATTGACTGAATAAATTTATTTTATAAAGAAAACGCCCTACATGTATCGTTGAGGCCAAGTCTAAGTCCAAGTCTGTCTTGACTGATGATTGGTTATTGGGATTTGAACTTAGGAGTTGGGGAGTTGGTAGCCCTGATGGTATTCACCCTTTCGTTCAATGCTTTTTAAATGAAGAAATTTCACGCATCATAATTAATAGGATATCGTTTTTTAAAGCAAATACGAGCATAAATTTTGTAGTCTATATTATCAACATTAAATACAAAACAAAATTGTAGCAATAAATGATACATTGAAAACATAACAGTTGATTGAAAATCAATGTATGAACGTACATCAAATCTCTGATTCACCCTTTCAGTAGCGCTCTCTAGTGTAGGTTTAAACCCCAATAGCCTCACATGGGGCAAGGTTCAGTAGTAATTTTTTTTTTTTTATTCCTTCCATGTATGAAGTTTACCACACATTTGTGACTCCGTCTACAGAAACCTGCCTTAGCGTTGGACATCAATCAGGAGAAAAAGATCTTTTACAGATGAAGGAAGATTCTTTTTCTCCTGATTGTAATTAAAAACTAAGGCGGATTTCTTTGGACGGGGTCACATTTATACAAATGAGGTGCGACTGTCACTTTATCAGAGCGAAACTGTACATTATACCCCGTCCGAATGTCATGCTGGTCTAAATTTTTTGGGCCGGGGGCCGGGTGAGCAGCCCATCGAGCCCCCGAAAACTGTTATGGTCAAACTTTCGAGAAGTTTCTCGCGGGCCCCATGAAAACTTTCACGGGTCTTTTCTGGCCAGGGATCCCCGGCCGGAACAGCACGACACTGCCCCGTCCAGGATTTTAGAATAGCGAAGCCTCATCGTTCATTTTCCAATATTTTACAAATACATTCAACTTTCAGGGTCCTATTGTTCCTTGTTCGCACGCTATCCTCGCCAAATGGATACCACCAAATGAACGTAGCCGTATGGGCGCGTTTGTCTATGCAGGTGAGTGAATTCTTAGGCTTACTCAAATTCCTGAAGCAGGAACCTATCATATAAGATCTGCAAATAGGTGAAGCGAAGCATTCGTGTGGGCAGCGGAAGAAGAGTTTTTTGGTAGGGTTAATAGCACTGTCCACATATTGCTCGTAGATAGGTCGCCATTTTGCATTTCTTATCCAAAGGCGGAATCAAAAGATGATTTTGAACGGGAAATTAACAACTTTTTTGATATTCGACGAGCAAAAAGCTAATTTTAAAAAAAAAAAAGCTCTCACGCTTTCCCCTGAGTTTCTTTTTTAACCTCTAATTTCTTAGGTTGGGGGCATGTCTCCGAGTCCCCAACCCGCAAATACGCCCCGTAAATCTTCCAAAGGTGGACAGGGCACAGAATGTTTCCGTCGGCTTTCATTCTTATTTTTTCCTAAATGAGAGGAATGTACTTTCGACTCCTTTTCCATATTGTCAGTGTCGCCAGAATACCAACATTAAGATAACCACCACTGAAACGGTGACGACCACGGAGTCTTCACCTAATCTGAAATATACTTCAGCTTCAATATCATTCCAGGTTGGAATGTTTCTTAATTTCAAGAAAATACCAGTGTACGTTCAGTACCTTTGCTATTTCTTATCTGACATTTTATAGGCGCACAATTCGGAACAGTTCTGGCGATGCCTATCTCTGGATTCCTTTCCGAGTACGGTTTTAGCGGAGGATGGCCTTCCATATTCTATGTATTCGGTGTGGCAGGTACAATATGGTCGATATGGTTCCTCTTATGCGTATACGAAGATCCAGAGTGCCACCCAAAAATCGCTGAAGATGAGAAGAAATACATAGTTACTTCAGTCTGGGGCGCAGCTGGTGTTTCGGTTTGTGAATTGTTGAGTTTTTCAAATTTTCCTGCCCTGCACTGTAAGTTAGTCGTTATTTTTTTGTAACTCGGAACAATGTTTTCACCCTACAGGAGCAGGATATTCCATGGAAGCACATTATCACCTCTACTGCATTCTGGGCGATATTAATTGCACACATGGCTCAAAATTATGGTTATGAAACACTATTGACGCAGTTACCGACTTTCATGCAGCAAATTTTGCATTTTGATATAAAATCAGTACGTTTTTGTTTTGTAATATTTTTTCTCATTGGTACTGCTAGATGTCTATCGGACAATTTATTCTCTCACGTAGGGTTATGTGTAAGTCCCTCCTCAACTTTTTAAATCAAAATTTTAGTCCCAAGTGTTTGCCGATCGAACAACCTCTCCTTCCTGTTTCCCTTCAGTAATAATTGTTACTCTGCAATATAAATTCCTTCTACTACCTACAATCCATCTAGTTTCCCTAGAGGATAAGATTGTGTTCTCATAGACTGGTAAAATTATGCACCTGTGGATTAATGTGAATATAAAACTATCTTTTTCAATTACTAGAATGGGATCAACTCTGCGCTACCTTATCTCGCCATGTGGTTGTTCTCAATGTTGGCCAGTATTTTGGCAGATTCAGTGATCAGTTCAAAACGTCTTTCAATCACTCATACAAGAAAACTCATCAACTCAATAGGTTAGTTCTTATGTAAAACCAAACAATTGCCAGTATTAATTATATTTATGTGTAAATTCAGCGCTAGTATCAAGTACAGTAAGAGCGGGACAAACGACCAGTAGTGCGGGACAAACGACCAGTAGTGCGGGAGAGGGATGGCTGAGGAAGCATTCTTTAGATGTAAATCAATAAAGCTTTTCCAGCGTTCAATATTGCATACTTATTTGCCAGATTCTTATCAATACAGTGGGCTTCCTAATATTGATCTTATGGCAGATGAATACCGGATTGGAAATAAGTATGCAATCTAGCAATACCTGTAAGATTAGTGTTAGAAAGCCCACTGTATTGATAGGAATCAGCCAAATAAGTATTGTGGTGTATCCCTTTACTGTCCACACCGACATAAACCGACTTACATCTGTCACTCAGAAGAGTGACCTCCGGTACCACCGACGTCGAGATGGAGGTTTCTTCTTACTTTACTTATGGGGGTAAATTTAAACAAGAAATCAAAAAGAAGAAAAACTGCTTCTACCATAGCGTCTTACGAACTCGACACGATCAGGAGAATATCTCTATCTCGAGGCGTCCTCTGGCCATAACTAGCTAAGCAGTGGTGGAACATGAGCAATCTCAAGACGGGCCGAGAACGGATTCATTAGGTAAGGAACGAACTGTCCCTGATTCAAGACTATTGGACTAATGATGAACTTTATATGACCGAATGGGCACTGTGACTCTTCGTAGGGAGATAGACTACGTTCTCATCTACACACCTACGGTAATCCCAGTGGGGGGAGAAGAGAAGAACTGGCTATCGAACGTGGATGGTTAATCCAAGAAAAAGAAAGAAAAACAACGACCAACTAAAAAAAGAAAATTTAGAAAAACCAAAAAACAAGAACAAGAAAAAAAAACTATTATAGAAAGAAGATGGAAACCCTACATTCTCACATGAGAATGGCTCAAAGTTGGACAAGGTATGAAATGACTCCGCCTCCCCAGGTAATTCCACAGCTAAGTTCGATATTCAGAAAACCCACCCACATACAAGATTCGCAGAGGGGAGAAAAAATGGAATCTTAAGAAACAGACAGCTGAGCACACCCTGACGCTCTAGATAATTAAAAGGGGACTCTCTTTCAAAGAAGGAGAGCTTAGTATCAAATAACGAAAAATGACATTAATTATAGCAACTGCATCTTCATTACGTCGCAAGACTAAGAAAAAAAAAAATCGTACGTTACCAAATTCGAATAATGATACTTCAATTAATTATCCGCCTATCGGCTGGTAGCAGGGTGTCGAGCGTTTCTTCCGTCCAACGACTGTCCGTCCTCGATGTAGTAATCTTCAAGAATTCCTTAAGAAACAAGGTCTACGCCTATACTTAGTGAGAGTTGGCATGGATAACGACGACTGAAACCATGGACTTCTCGTTTAGAGTCTCCGATACGCGCAATAGGAAGCGACTCCCAGCAGCGACTAGTTTAGTGTTTACTTTTTAGACTGTGAACTGGTAACTCGATTTACGCCCTCATCGGTATCCAGAGGCAGTACTCAGGCGCGCACTTCATCTTACGAGAAATCACCAGACGAGTTGGTATCGATTTCAAAGAGAGGATTGTACCCAGAGATTTTTACACATTTAAAATATGAGCGTGGTCAACTTGTCTAACGCACTATTCACAAGAAAAATAAGGAGTAGGCCCGACGATGGTCACAACTCGGTGCAGGATGTGGGGTCTCCGCATGGTCTGCAAACCTAACTGAAGCATTTTATTTATTTTTTATTTTTATTTTAAATTTGTTTATATTTAAGTGGTGCCGCCAACAGTACATAGACCAATTAAAGGCGACACCACTCACAAAATTACAAATGCATTTAATGATAATAATAATGATAATAATACTAATAATAATAATAATAATAATAATAATAGTAATAATAATAATAGTTAAATGATAATAATAATAATATTAATCATGAGCAGACATTATACACACACACCCCCACCAACACACACACACAAGTAACCGGTTCCTCCTTATTAGGGCACTCAACAAATGCACTAATTCTACTTTTAAAGGTAGGCTGAAGATCTTATTATATCAGAACATCCAGACATGCAGATCTGAACTGTTTTTTCGACTGCGACAATATGTCAAGAGTATCCCCCCCAGGTTTCTTTTCCAGGTCATTATAAAGGGCACATGCTCTGTTCACAAATGAGTGTTTCAGGGGTCCTTTGTTTGTATGACTTATGTAAAATGTTTCCCTAAGCCTTGCATTTAACCGCGGAACCCGTAAGGTGATCTCCTGAAGCAAGGCAGGATCCTTTTGCCCCTGCAAGACATCGTGCAGATAGTCGAGCATTGTCAGTTTACGTCTTTCCTGTAGTGAATAGATTTCGAATCCTGCTAACAGATCGACGTACTCAATTTCGTGCGGGTAATACTGAAATATTTTCATGTACGTAAATTTCAAAAAACGACGCTGTATGTTTTCTAGAGCTTTCGAGTATTTGTCATATATAGGATCCCATATCAGCGCTCCAAATTCCATATTCGACCTTACGAAAGCATAATACAGGGTTAGGATGGTACGAATATCTTTGAAGCCGTTAACATTCCTCATTACAAAACCCATTGCTCTTTTACTTTTACTGATTAATTGATTAGTATGTATATCAAAGTAAAGACGTTTGTCCATTATGATACCTAGGTCACGTACATAATCATTACGACAGAGAATTGTTTCAGTCATTCTATAATCATGCGTTATTAAATTATTAGTTTTACGCGTAAAAGTTATTGTCTCGCATTTTTTGACATTAAATGGTAAGCAATTAACCCTGCTCCAAGAGACCATCGCATCCAAATCATCCTGCAAGGCTTGTGCGTCCGAGCTTGTTGATATCGGTTTATACAATTTTATATCATCTGCAAATAGAAGTATTTTCGAAGAAGACAAAACCCTAGTAATGTCGTCTATAAAGATCAGGAATAGTAAAGGGCCAAGATTCGACCCCTGCGGGACACCCGACGGGCAACTAAATAGCTCCGATTGACAACCCTTATACGCCACGTATTGTGATCTTTTTTCCAAGTACGAGGTAAAGAAACATACGAGCCCCTCCGAGAAACCCAGTTGTATCATTTTTCTCAGTAATATTCTGTGATTAATTTTGTCAAACGCCTTCTGGAAGTCTGTGTAGATTGCGTCAATTTGCTGCCCCCTAGCAAAAGTGGTTAGTATGTCCTGTTTGAAATGTATTAGATTAGTGATGACACTCCGTGATTTAAGGAAACCATGTTGGGAGGGGGACATTCTTTGTTGGACCTGATTACAGATTATTATATGTATTGTGGATTCCATGATTTTCGCGGGCATTGGCAGCAACGACACCGGCCTGTGATTTCGAATGTCACTACTGTCAGCCCCCTTTGGGACAGGGGTGATTTTACTTGCCTTCCAGATATCAGGAAATACGTTCGACTTAATACATTGATTATATACGTAGGTGAGAGGTTCCACCAAGTAATTCCTGCACCCTTTATATATGTATGCCGGTATGTTGTCCGGCCCCAACGCCCTCTTCGGTTTCAAGTTTTTGAGAGCTTTAAATACTACGTGTTTATGTATTTTCGATATGCTGATTACACTTTCAGTTCTAAGAGGGGCGTAACTGGTTGAAGGACTACTCGGAAGAGGATTATTATCAACATTGTCACTCACGTAAACGGTCGAGAAGTGTTCTGCAAATTTCTTCGCTATTTCTTGTTGCTCAGTGACAGTTTGACCATCAAAGGTTTTGGTGTCTATAGTGTTTCTCGTTGCTTTTCTTTGATCAACAAACTTCCAGAAAGCGTTTGGGTTAGTTACCAGGTTCTCCTCAGTCATATGCAGGTATGCGTCATAAGCCGCCTTAATCTGTTTCTTAGATTCTGCCCTAAGAGACCTGTATGTGCTGTCGTCACCTTGCGTTCCCTTTTTTCGAAGAAGCTTACGCCGTTCGCGTTCCTTAGCCTGAATTGTTTTAATGACCTCTCTTGTGAACCACGGCGGATATTTGTGTTTCCTAGCGTCGTTATAAGATCGTGTCGGGACCCAAGGGAAAATTATTTTGCTCATTGTATCTTGGAAATAAGTTGCCGCCTCATTGGGATCCCTCATATTGTACAAAGTCGCCCAACTCTGAGATTTTATCGAGTCATATATTTTTTCAAAGTTTGCCTTGGCGTAGCACATTACTGTTTTATTGTTGTTAGAGGTGGAGGGTCTTCTGTTTAGTTTAGCAGGCATTTTAAATGGTATTATTATGCTTAATGGTGGATGATACTCATCTACTTTTTTAGTGATTGAGATATCTTTGCCTACGCGTATTTCATTAATATTACCCAAAATAAGATCGAGTGTATTTCCTTGCACGTTTTCTATAGCATTGAAAGAGCCAAGATCGTTCGAGATAATAAAGTCGTGTAAAATTTGATCCCTCATGTTTAAAATTCGCAACTCATTGCCCCCTAAACTGTTGTTATATTGGAAGGTTGGGGAATTAAAGTCTCCTAGGATTAGAATACCCTCATTCGAATGAAGTTGACTCAAGTGCATGGAGATGGTATCACAGACTCTTGTGTAGGTTGCAGTAGTTGTGTTTGGGGGAAAATAAAAAACACCTATGTTAATTGTTTTGTTATTCGAATGTGATCGGGATTTTACCCAGACGTAGTCGCAGTCAGAATCTCGTATGCCATCAAGGAGAATCCTTTGCGAATGATGAACAGTAGATACCGCCAATAGCACCCCTCCTCCTCTCACTTTCCCAGTCACTGCTATATTTCTGTCTTTCCTATGAACAATATATGCGTCGCAGAAGACTTCTGCTGAGTGCACCCCATCGTACAACCATGTCTCAGTCAAGGCTACAAAGTCATAATGCGATTGACATGAAAATTGGTACACCTCACTCGTCCTTGACCGCAAGCCCCGGACGTTCTGATAGATACCGTCTAACTGATAAGTACTCATCTTAGGTTACAGCATCACATGCATTGACCAGAGAATCCCTAATACCAGCGTATAGCTGAAAAAGAAACCGGTTACCACTCTCACATTCATACGTGCTACCCTTAAAAGCTAAGTAAAATAAAAACAAAGAAAAATCGACACATTTATCATTTGCATACTCGCATTCATTCATTTCTCCCTCACTGCAAAATCCACTTCTACCCACCCATTCATTCAAACATCTCCATACATTCATATCAACTCTTTCTTTCATAAACCACTCTCTCTCACTCCGCATCATATTCTCGGGCCATGGCACATATTCATCCACAACAAAAATTGGGCATACATTCACATCATTCAGAACATTCATTCGAACACTGACACAACGAAAGTTATTCATAACAACAAACTTGAGATTCGAAAATAAAAATAAAAACGAGATAAATAGAAACAATATCAGTATGCTTACGAAGCACCTAAGTGATGATATCATTGATCCATTAATGATGCGTCGCCCCGATGAGTAATGTTTAATACGATACATGAGGTTAACAATAACCCAATGAAGAGTACGTTAGTCCATTTGCGAGTAATGACTGGAATCTCGTGCAACGAGCGAAACGCTCGTCGACCGAAACTTCAATAAAACGATAAGATAGCTTGCCCCCTCCATCTCAAGATATTGGAATAGACGAATAGGAAGACAGCACCCAAATTCATGACCAAATATGGTCATGAACTCAAGTGGGAAGAAATAGGAACAGGATAAAACGAGAATAATCATCAAATACATAATATTTGATGATGGGAAAAACCATAGAAAGGAAAAAAAGGAAGGAAAGAAATACAGGAAAGAGACAGAGAAAGATGGAGAGAGAAAGATAGCTATACGTATTCGATTTGCACACACCAATTTACACGCACGAAAAGATGGATACTTTACAGTATGCAATAAGGAACGCTGGAAAAGCCTTATAGACCTTTTTCTCAGTGACGTCATGTAACACTGTTGACTGGCTGCTGCTGCAGTTCCCCTTTCCCTGGCTCCAAGCCGTGTGAACGATAAGCAAAATGTAAACAACAGATTTTACATGTTAATTCTCATAAGAAAAAAATGGTTGAAAAATTATAGGCAAAAATCTTGGTAATTAGATTCATCATCTTGAGGCTTTTATTGATTTTTTGAGCCGGAACACTTCCGCTATTTTGTTACCTCTTAGAAGTAACAATACTTGGAAAACCACTAATTGTTATTATAGTGAGATGGAAAATGTAGGTACAGAGTCGTACTGATTTTTAAAAAATTGTTAGAAAATTAGAAATTATTGCAGAGAGTTGTTACTTGGTATAAAAATTCAGTTCGTTTGAATCAATAATGTTCAGAAAAATTATATTTGTGACCTATTACGAGAAAAAACCCTTAGTCGTCAACGAATCGCTGGGTTTTTTCTCGTGACAGGTCACATTTGTAAGTAGATTTCTCAATTTTTCATCAGTTTTGAAAAATTCAGCAATATTAGGGTACTACCAGCGGGATGTGGAAAGATACCCCGAAGCATCTCAAGATTGTCGCAATCCAAGCAGAATCCTGCAACAACTATCATGTTTTAAGAGACAGGACTTCTATAATGTACCGTGATTTTGGATATCTCAATTCAAGTGTACAGAGGAAAAAGGAGGACTGTCCAAATGATTATGAATCTAACAAAATGGTTTCTCCTGAAGGGTGCAAAAAACTCAGCTGTCCAAATTGTTTCTTTCATTTCCCCTGTACTCTTCAATTAACATTTTGGTGGAAAAATTATTCTAATTTTATTTTCAATTTTGTCGATTGTAGCGCTCCTAGCGGATGACCGGTACAAATTGTCAAATTATAATTCGCATGGGCGATTGCAAGCGTTGAAATAATATTTGCGTAACTGGAAATAAAAATCAACAAAGAGTAAAATATCCCACCAGAGTCTCAATTAAGGTGTCTAATGAGATATTTGAGAAAGTATCCGGTTTTTGTATCCTTCCGCTTGACGGTCCTGCTCTAGTACTGTAGAGAGAGTGTGCTGACTGTGCTCTATACATTGCATTGCTAGCGTGTGCTAGCCATGCAAAAAGTTGAAACTGTTGAAACCACGTCCAAACCTTTTTTTTCTTTTTTTCCAATTTTCCATTACAATATAACGGGAATAAAATATTTAACTCCCAGAGTTGGGAAGCTAGCTCAAAGCCAAAAGTCGGAGAATTTTTAGGAAGAAAACCAGGGTGGCCAAAAAAATAATGTTTAAAACATTCTCATAAGAACCAATGTAAATTTCTCAATTTTCGGATTTTTCCTGTTTTAAGCATCGTTTGTTTGGAACATCGCAACCCTGAAAAAAAGTAAAAAGCTGAATGTGGGAAGCCAAAAATAAATCCCAATATTAAAAGTCAAAAGCTACAAGCCAAAGAATTTTGGTATGAAAAAGATGAAAAATTGAAAGCTCAAAGTTTTATATTACAGAACGATAGCTAAGAGCCAAAAGCTCAAGTTTTGTCCATTGGCTGTCCAACTCTGCCAACTCCTTGTTGATTTTCGTTCTGAGTTACGCATTTATCAGCCACTTTGGCGCTGTAATCGCTCATGTAGTTTACATCCCCCTATGGTTTTCGATCAAAATAATTTTACCCAAGTGGATAACGGTTATCGGTCCGGCCAGCTTTCAAAATTAAAACGGTTACCGGTTGCATAAGTATTTTTCTGAAACGGTCAAACAGTCATAGCACTTGTGGATGGCCATTATTGAAAAATGAAGAAAAAACATTTTTGTTGAAGAAAAAGCATGTTTTTATACAAAAAAACATGTTTTTGAACTAAAAAACATATAACTCTCAGTATCACTGTTATGATGACCGGAACACTCATTGATCAAACGGTCATGGTCAAGGTCAATGTAGTAGTTTTCTTCTAAACAGTTATCGGTCAATTGGTCATGAAAATTTTTTTTCCTTTCGGTCATCGGTTATAATAATTATAACAGTTGTATAACTGTTATTTTGCAAACCCTACATCCCCGTTGTGGAAAGCGTGTCAAAAAAGAGTCATGCTATCTGTCTACACCAAAGTCAAGAAAGTATCAAGCAGCATCTGACAGAAATTGTAACCTCTCCCAAAATGTTAGCATATGAATGTATTATTTTGGGACGACAGTAAAGAGACAGAAAACTGACGAAATACGTTGTCAATATTTTTGAACAGTGGGGCTACATTATTCTACATTGATATCAAAGATAACAAGTTTGGAAATAATTTGCTCAACAGTAAAAACAGTCAAATATTTTTCCATTTTTTCTGATATATGCACTACTGCTCCAAAGTAGTCAATAGCCAACTTTCATGGACTTTTCGAAGAAAGAAAAAAAAAAACAATTAAAAAGTTTAGGCAATAACGGTAGTGCCTTGCAAGAATACAAGTCAATAGTTTTGTTGAAACAAAAAAGTAAACCTAAAATTCTGCATTTCAGGTCAATATGGTCCAGCTATTTGCCTAATATTAGCATCGTATACTGGATGCAATCCATTCCTGACTGTTATGTTACTGACCATTGGACTGGGCTTGAACGGCGCAATATACTCCGGATTCAAAGTTAACCATCTAGATATCTCACCACGATTTGCTGGCATTTTGATGAGCTTCACAAATTGCTTAGCAAATTTTTCAGGTCTAATTGCCCCTAATGTTGCTGGTGTTCTGATTAATAAGCGGGTAAGTGCTAGTTTTCTCTAATTATGCGCTACACAATGTGCCGTAATAAATACTATACCAACTAAGGAGCTGCAATATCCACACCCGATAGATGCTTATTTCTTGGAAGCATGAGCATTACACAAGCACAGGCTAAGCCAAGACTCCGCTTCACATAGGGTAAATAATTTGTGGCGTTAAAGAGATTTCTGACACAAAATACTTTATCTGCGAGTAGCGAAGCTACCAAACACTCTATGCTGTATTATTTATGAAAAAAGGAGGTGTACAAAGTTATAGGCCATCTTTTGTGTAGTCACTCACTGAAAAGAATGAAGAAACACAGGCAGAAAACATCTGTATTTGCGATCAGTAGTATATAGGGCTTCCATAGGCTGCGGTAGTATCATCATTGATGTTACACTGGTGATTATAATTCCATACGAGTACGAAGGCAAAACCTTGATCGTGTGATAAGCACCATCTACCTCAAATATTCAAACCTAGTTCTTTTTTGACGTTACCGTGATAGGGAGAATATAGAAATCAGGGCTCAGAGCTGAAAAATTCAGCTTCAGATTTTGGCCTAAACTTACAACCTAGGAAAATAAAGCTCTGATGCGGTTCTTCGCTTCGAAAAATTATGAAAAATATAGCTGACTTTTGACTTTTGGATAACTGCAACGTGCCCCGAGTGATAGAAATTTGTAGGGTGTGACGTCATCATAAAGAAGAACAAGTTTTCATGACCTTTGCAGGGACTCTAAACCTCTCTGTTATAGGATTTTCGCGAACCAGTCGAGAGACAAAGTCACACTTTATTCCAAATAAAAAGAAAAAATAATACGTACTCTGGAAAATATTGGGATTAAAGTCTTCAACTTCAACTATAAGTAGACCTATCCACTAAAACATTGTACAGACTTTTATTTATTTATTTATTTATAGCCAACTCAAGCGGCTTGGCGAATCGTGTTCTTTGTGGCGGCTGCAATTTATATTCTCGGCGCTACATTCTACCTTCTTTTTGCATCCGGCGTGAAAGAGACATGGGACGACCGAAGAACACAGCGAAGTAAAAGCTCGAAGGATACATCGAGCCCGAAGAAAGGTTCAATAGGGACGACCGGGTTTGAATCCACTAATGTATTCGGGATTATCAACACTTCTTTCGACGACAAAAAAGTTTAGCGGGAAGACATCAATTGATTTGAACATTTAGCGGAGTTCAAATTCCCAACACCAGTACGTAGTGCAGTGTTGGTTGCCCGCAAAGTAAAATGCACGTGATTCTACAGAATCACGTCGCGATTGGCATTTGACGTAGGTAGAAAGCGATACGATTTGTGGTGATGTATAGTCGCAGGGCAGTGTTCGTTACTGTAATCGAATCCTGCGAATTTTAAAATCGTGATTAAAATATACCAATCTATTTACAAATTTAGTACTTCCTAAGTTCAAAAAGCTACAAATAATATTATGGTAGTCAGTACTGTAAATAATACTTCGTTCGGTGCAGAGACTTTGATGAATATCGATACACAGCCTGACGAGGTATGTGTGGTCCGCATTATGTATGACTGTATTATGGGAATATAAATTGTCATAACAACTTCGATTGGGTGAGAAAATTTTAAAGGAGGATAAAATTTGTAGTACATGAGTAATTGTTTTTTAATACACGTTTTTTATAATTGTTCTGTTTAAGATGTTTTATCGAAATGTGGCGTAGCGTAGATCTAATAAATATCCGTATTTTTTTCCTATTTGTTTTCAAAGTTCGGAGTCTCCCATTAACAAGGAATGCATATAAGAATAATGAAATCCAACGAACTTCGACCAGGCTTTACGTCGTTTTTTCCAATTTACTGTGAAAAAAAAAACTTGCAAATTTATGCGATTCATCTCGTTCCTTCCTGGTCGTATGATAAGTGTAATCGAAATCAAGAGTGCCAAGTCTTACCATGAAAAGATGAAATTCTACTAATTATCGGATAACAATTTTTATTTGATACCGTACGATTGCAACTACGTAAATACAGGTTTTCGCAACAATGAGAACAGTGAGCCTATATAAGGAGTCGATGACCTGGACATCTTCAACCATTTACTTTTCTTCATTAGCTTGACGTCATAAATTCTTGAATATTTCTTTGACACTGGAGAAGTTCGAAGTAAGTCTTATATTTCATATTGTGATACCTAACAGGAAAAACATAATTATTATTCACGATCCAAGATTTCATCATAAAACATAAACTACCCCCAAGAAGTACCTATGAATAATACTTTTTTATAATATAATTACGATGAAATTCAAATTACCTTGTTACCCTCTACAACATGAAAGAAAGTGAAAAAGACGAATGAACGCGCTTACTTTTCGACATTATTATCAGCCTTTATCAATTTCGCTTCACCCGCCATACTTGAAATAGCAGTTTTGAAATCCGGATAGAAACCTGAAACTGATGCGGCTAGCATACTACTTCCCAAAAGAACACTTTCCGCCTCGTCCGGTACTAACACTGGTAATCCCATGATATTAGCGTGAGTTTGTAGAAAAACCTCATTTTTACTCAGACCTCCGCAAATTAGGATTGCCTCAACCTTTCCTCCGGTTGAATGTCGTTCTAGTTCTTCTAAGATATGTTTTGTACCATACTGCGAACATTCTCACAATATACAATATTAGGCTTATCATCCTACTACAACTAAGTAAATAATTACCGCTAAAGCTTGAATTGTAGCCAGATATAAAACGCTCAGATTTGTTCTATCGGTATTCAACGTTAATCCAAGAATCTACAACAGAAACGTACAAGACAGTAAATCTCAGTTCTGTATGATAGGGAATATAAAATCCACGGAATCTTGTCAGATCTCAGGAGAACTTTTACAATAAGGCTGAAAATTCATTTTATCGATAAGATTTCTTCATTTCCTTAGAAATTTCTCAATCAAACTGAAGAAAAGATACGAGTCGACACATGGACCAAAAAAAAAAAAACAAGGGAAGGATTCGAAATGTTTAGTTAGATTCTTGGAAAAATTTGTCCCGCGAGTGGACTTTGCTCAATTGTATTAAATTTATTAAAGAAAACGCCAGCTAAATTATTAATGGGATATGAAAGAAGAAAACTTTCATAAATACTACCAATAGGCCTTGTAGTACCTTACGACACAAAGTAAAACTCATTGAATCCACACTATAGTAGGATATTTCCCTCTGGGTAAGTTTATCGCTGTTTCGATGAAAATGAATATGAAACTCACCATACCACGTAAATTAGGATCGGCTAACGGTGATCTATTACCGTGGAAATCTGGATACACATGAAAATCTTTAGTTAGCTCGTCAATAAAATTTACACCCTCATCTTCAGCCATTCTATGTAAACAATCGTTCAAATATTCTGTGATTCTTCTGTATTATTAAAATAAAAAAAAATCAAATAGGTAACAAATACTACAAGGGACCGAAAGCAATAATTATCAGGAACAATAAAAATATTATAGCTTACACGTTTGGATGTTTTCTTCGAATAGATTTTGTGGCGGGATGTGTTTCTATTACGTGATCAATCAATTTTCCCGAAACAGATTGACCGCCTTCTAGCAACCATAAATCAGGTATCATCGCATTGAAATAAGGACCCCAAACTCCTGAAACGAATCTCTCTTCCTTCATTTGATACATGTGACAAGTCGATGTACCACAGATGAGAGCTTCAAATTTATAAACATCACTTTAAACTTGAATAGGAATTTGATAAACCAATATCGCTTCGATACACACCTAATCGCGAAATAAAATCCTTCGATATCCCGTGCGCGTTACAAGCCATGATACCAATACCACCAGCATGGGCATCAATCAAAGAAGCTGCGACTGGAGTACCCGCAAGTAGACCTGTTGCTCGGGCTGCTTCCTCGGTCAGATTACCACATAATTCCCCCGGGTTGATTATTTTTGAACCTAAATTAACATGATACGAGAAAAAGTTTCAGAAACACAACATAATCATAAAATTATGATGATTCACGAAAAATAAAAAAATCGCAATTGGAAAATGCACTCTTTTAACAAGAGAACACAAAATGAAAGGACTGTCTTCTGTTTCAAAAGGGGAACAAATTTTTAAAATTATTGACAGAAGAACTAATGAATCCAATCCATTAAACCAATGCTAAATCGTTACATGTATTTACTTACAGACACGCAGAAGAGGAACTAACCAATTTTTCTCCAATTATTTTCAGCTAATTCTTGGAGATCGAGGGCATCGAAATAACTTTTTACCCAACCATATTCACCACCGGGAGTTCCTTTGTAGTTACATTTGCACACCACAGAACACAACGATCTGTAAGAGAAACCGAAGCACTATAACCAAGAAACACGAAATTTAACACACAATATGTACTTATTTATACATACACGTCCTAGATTTTTGTTTCTACTTTGATGTAGATATCTAGATTCATACAGAATGACAAATTATACCTGGACTCTTCACCGGTCGCTTTCCACGTTAAAAAATCAGGTAACAAAAAGAAATGGGCAGCTTTTCGCCAACAACGAAGATTATTACGTTTTAACCAGAGAATTTTTGGAACCATCATTTCTAACGAAATATTTCCACCCACATAGTTCAGTATTGAATGCTTCGTCGCATTTATAATATCTGCCTCAACTTTGGCTCGGTGATCCATCCATAGAATTATATTTTGAATGTCGTCGCCTTTTTTAAAATATTGAACATGAAATTTATATAACAACTATCAGAGGACTAGAGAAAAACTGGATTTCTTTGCAGTAACTCGCATTCGATCGATCAATTGTTTGCTCAAAAGTTTAATTTGAGTTCCTATGGTTGTTCTTATTTCACCAATACTTTATGATCTCCATCTTTCTTTAGGAACGGAAAAAGGAATTAAAAGGAAAATCTTAAATTGGGTCATACTAATCTCACTGAATATTCGAAGAATTTGATATAGATAGCTCTCTTATTTAACAACAGGGTCAACTTCTGCAATATATCCGTGAGAGGTGAAGAATTATAACAGGGTATTATCCGCAATACTAATCTCAACTGGTTACACACCATCAAGATCGACTGCTACAGGTTTTCCGTCACCATCGCATACAGCTAACGAACAGGTGGCAGCGAATCCAATACCCTTAACGCATTGCCTGGTAACATTTTCCGTGAGTTCCTGAAAATAGTATCGTGATATGGTGTGATGAGAAAGAAAGAAAGTAGGTACGACCAATTTTTCACTTCAATTATTTTCCTTACTTTGATTAGTTGACAACAGTTGGACCAAATTTCATCCGATGATTGTAAATAGAAGTCCGCTCTCGGGTTCCATGTTGTTAAAGTTTTAGAAAGTACTTTACATATCTTCCCCGACACATCAACCAGGGCTCCTCGGACACTACCGGTCCCAACGTCAATACCGATTACATACTCTGATTCCATCGACAATTCTGGCTCAAGTTAATTCTCAAATATGATCTCTGTTATTCCGGGCGATTCCGGCTCTCGGTCTGACTCGATTGTTGATAGTTGATAACTGTCGATGGACTGTTCATCACAAGTAGCAGTAGGCTGTAGCTGTAGGACGAACGAAGTTGTACAGAGAGATAGAGGTGAGCAGTGAGCCACAGCCGTGAGTGAGCACAGAGCAGATAAAGTCAGATAAACCAATAAACATTGAGCTTATAATCAGCTGTGCACAGTGCAGAGTTATTTACAATGATTATCACTTTGTTTCATTAGTTTCACCTTTCATCTTTCACGACGAGCGGACTCGTGCAGAAATTAATGTCATTGGGTTTTTATTAATTAAAAAAACTTCAATGTTATTTTGTAGGTGTAAGAAAAAAAAAATTACTACCCTTCCTGAACATGCCTACCTACCTACCGTACCCCTTTCTTCATCTAGTATACGTGCTCATCCAGTGCACGTGCACTTTAGGTACTTGTAACGAGGAAACGAGGTCGCGTTCAGGCGTGTACGATGGGTTTCTTCCTTTTTCTTTTAATAAAGTGAAACACGAACGGTTCTCGTTGTTGTAATTTGTACAGTATATACAAATGTAGCGACTAGAGAACTGTAGCAAGTATTTCCAACCAATCTAAAAAGACGAAGTCCATGAAATCATTCGAAAATTTACCTCTCGTCAAGATTCAAGATTAACGCCTCAGAGAATACGAAAGAAAATACCAAACTCATGAAGGGAGATAATAAGGAATCTTTCATATTATAGGTGTCAAAAAGTATTTCTAGCCCGAAAACAAATAGAAAAGTACTCTTTTGAACATTAATTCCGAATAAATGAGACTAGATGCATGTCAGAAAATCAAACTATTCGCAGTACATTCTACTAGAACTAAAGAAACAATAGGGGTATTTCGAGATATTTTAATCCATCACAATAATCTGAATTTTAATTTCTGATCAATTAAGTACCATAATCGTCATTTTTCACAAAATCAAACGTGCGGAAGAAAAAAATTGAAACGATCAAGATTTTCGGGTAGTCAGTGTTCATTATTGTATTCGCTGTGCGGTTGCCATGGATTCCAGCCTTAGTAAATAAACTACTGCTTTACAGATTTCTATACCGGTTACGAATAAACTAATAAAAGATAAGCTCTAATCATGGGGCAATATTATGTCGCATATACAAAAAGTTTACGTTACAAATTTAGAGCTAGAGTCCGTTCAAATGTCACCGTTTTTCTTGTATTCAACCTACTATTTTGTTTCGTCCTACCACTTATCTTATCATACACAAGTAAAGGTTCGTTCAGATAAATTTGCCTTTTGTATCACAATATTAGTCGATTATGTACTTAGATACATTTCCTGATTAGGATTTTGGATCAAGCACTTTTCATTCAGAGAACAACCAACGATCAAATTCAAATATCAGTACTTAATAATTTTGGAACATGCAATCACCGAATATTTTCGAGATTCCTTAATATGCACGACTTACCAACCCTTGGTCGATTCACTGGCGTTCTACACAGATCATTGTTCTTCCATCAAGGTAAAAATTGTGAATGCGAACTCTCCTTTATCAGAATTTCTATAAGAGTTAGCAATGCTTAGGTAATTGAACCAGATGACGATAAAGACGGCAAAGCAGATAGATTGAACATGGAAATCGAAATTACGAACGTCACCAATCTAGACATCTCCGCTGTGCGCCTTTTTCTCATATTTGACTATAAGATCTACGTAAGTCATCCTACTAGGTATAACTTCGTGTATGGATAAGAAAGATAAATCACCTTGAACTTCCTTCTCCTTTTAATTTCAGGAAGAGTGCGTGTACAATACCGAAATTATGGTGCACTCGATTCTCAAGTTCTCTCACCCGATCGGGAGGTTAGATTTAATCTCGGGAATAAACACCAATATGAAGAAAGCACTTGATTGTACCCCGAGACACATAACAAAACAAAACGTAAGCATATTCTCGGGGTTGTCATCTCCCTTAGACAAACCTTATCTAACTCGCATTCTTTCATCGTATGCTTCCAGAAAGGGTGAGTTCTCTCGATATATAATATTTTCTGTACCTTCGGATGAGGTCTGATTCAAGTCGATTGTCATATTTTCAGTAAACGTTGATTTATCGAATACTTATTCCGTGGCAGAACCTAAAACAAATATAGCAGTCAACGAACCATTCTTAATTACGATCGATATTAAATACGACGAACAGGAGATGATCTACAAAACAAGATTTTGGCAAATCATGAAATGGGCCTGGCTACAGTATTTTTCACTTTTAGCGCTTTTTATATTTTTATCAAAGAAAATCAAGAAATTCGTCTTCCAAAATAGAGTTTTACAAACAATTAAGGTGAATCCGGGAGACGATGAATAACAAAAGTATATTAACTTAAGATTGATATTTTTTTAAGACAGTACAAAAAAGTTTATATCTTTAAAATCGAAACTTTCCTTTTCAATATCTCTGATGTGGTTCAAAACTATTAATAAATTCAGCAACCGATGAGAATCCGGTGATTGCTGAAAGTATATTTAATGCACCGTTTCTACCGAGCAAACTGTACACCGTTGAGAGAGCCGATTCGCATTCCATATCATACGACTCGTCTTTAGGATCGATGCCTAATTTTTGTAAATCAATGCTACGAAGACATTCAGAAAATTAGAATACTACGTAAGTTTGAGACAATGAGAATGAACAAAAGTTTTCTGCGTACCAAGCGTTAATCAAATATCGCGCTAACGTGACCGACTCTTTAGGGCCTTTTATGACGACTGTTCTTTCTCTACCATCCGCTGAAACGGGATCGTCATTGGAAACGAGAACGTAAGCCCCCGTTATTTGTCTGTAAGAATAATGTACTTTCATATAAGATATTATCAAAATATAATCAAGATTGGAGGTCATAAATAAGCAAATTATTTTGAAAATAAGACATGAATCTATTTGAATGGGTCTTTTTACGTGGCTACATCATACCTAATTTCTGATAATTTAATTCCGTTTCTGCCGATTGTACCGCCTAATATATCATCTGGGATTTGTATTTCTTGTAAATGGAACCTTCTCTTGTCGGGATCTTTAGGAGGAGGATTATCGTTCGCAAGCCGTTGTAATACTGCAGAAATACAGGGGATGATGTCTCAATCAATAAGTATTTAGAAAAACATTGGTGAAGTCTACTAATACTCACGGGAATAATCGATATTTGCTAGCGAGCCGAAATAAGATTTGGCAAGATCACCTCTGAATAAGAAATTCAACTGAAATGAAATCGATCATATTAAATTTCTCAAAATAATGACACCAATACGTTCATTTGTTTCACAAAATATCTCTTACATCGGCTAAAGGAACAGCAATAGAACCTTGCACAGTGTAGACTTTACCATTAGCGAAAACAAGCGGTCCTTCAATCAAGTCTCCATTTGGTTGATACGGCACAACACCGAATTTTTGAGGCGACTGTCAAAATTGAAGAAAATAGAATTGAATGCAAAGTAGCAGCCTGAAATATACTCTGATAAATTACTAACCGAGAGTAGAATAATGCATATTTCATAAATACAATCACAAATTGCATCCACAGTTCCAGATATGTTTACACTTCTCTCGGTGGAATCGGGAAATATATCTGCAGAGACTTGCAATACAGCTCCCGTAGTGTCTCTGATTTCCTTTATTTTACTACCGCCTTTACCTATAAGTGGACCACACTGCGAGGCCGGTACTATCAATTTGACGAAGAGTGATTCAACCTCGTTTCCATGGTCTGTATCAACGTACTGCGGAGGTGAGATTGAAATATTAATGCTGATAAAATAAGTTAGAGACTCGTTTTCGCTTTGTACTTACCGATTCGAAACGTTCTATCAACAATCTGCATGCTTCGTAAGTTTCTTCAAAAGAACCTGTAATCGATACGATACGATCTTTCGACGGACCTTCTGATATACTAATGCCAGCGCCAGACTGTAAATAAGGAACGATAGCTGCAATGGTATGTAACGAGAATGGAATAGCAGCGTAAGTTGAAACGTAACTGATCTTACTTGATTTCGTATTTGACGTAGGGTACTTTCATTTCTGCCCGTAATGTTGCGTACATCCTACAACATGCGTTAAATACAAACTAAAGGTTTTAAACGCGAGAATGAGAAAAGAGTAACGTCCAAAAATTTGGCCTTCACTTCACTTACGTGTTCTTGAGCCAATATTTTCACAGTGAGGACAATATCCTCTTCAGTGAAGCCTCCACTTCCATCAATTTCCATGCTATCAACTAGCCTTAAGTGATAATTCAGTTGACGAGAATCGAACTTCTTTCGGAAAAGTTCCCGTTAGGAACACGTAATCAAACCGCAACACAAGATTTTGTTCCGGTATCCGGTATTGGTCAATAGTGAATCATCCTCATTAGAATAATTTTTCACTTTTCGAGAATTAATTAGAGTAATTTATTAAATGAAACTAGGCCTATGAAAGTATGGAAAATAATATCGAAGGAACAAAAATATAATATTCTTCTCTCATTATTGATAATGCTGCGTCTTGTAACATCATTGACTGATAAGGGTGGGTGTTATTGTTATTGATATGATATTTGGCCTAGTCAGCGCTAGTATCAAGGAAACAAATACGATTTTCATGCAAAGGTAACTAGATAGTAGATTCTCACTCAACTATTTGGAGAAAAACCAGAGAATTATAATTCAATTTGTACTAAACCTGTACACACTGTACTGCCGACAACAATCATATATTTCCTTTAATAAGTACACACATCAATTATATATTTAAAAACAAATAGGTAGGTTTTAGCAAGTCTTTTCAAACATATTTAATACAAATTGAGTCACTATGATATTTTACAACACAAAAATATTTACATGTTACATAGCCTTTACTAATATAATACCAACTATGATGAACAATTTGTCTGTATACCCACTCCAATATATCTAAAATGCTGTAGTACACAAGGTGGTAACCCGTGGTTTTAGTCCAGTGTTCTGATAATTGTTGATTTCCACTACAGAAAATTAAATAAAACATTAATACTGCAAAATGAAGAAGGTTACACAGGATAGTTTTGTTTTGAATTTTCAAAACGGTTTCAAACAATGAAAAAATAAATCTATGCTAGAATAAATTGTGATAATTTGAACTTCCCCGTTCATAGACCATAAAACTTTATGATTGCTTTCATCAATATTGAATGACTTGAGAATTACAAATTATTGGTACTCTTTGGTAATTTGGCTTCTGCTACTTCAAATAATCCATAGATAATTGCTCAATATTCTTACCTTGTGGTGATACAGGTATAGTAAATACTTGGTTACTGTAAGCTGGCTCTCCATGTTTTGAAATATCCATCCCTTTATTTTTGGAAAAAAAAAAAAAAACAAAAAAAAACAAGAAAAAATTGGATTACTGTTTTCAGAAAAATATAAAAATTGCATTAGGTTTAACTAGGATACAAAATTGATTGCCAGTTCAAAGATTTTTTTCACCCAGACTCCATTTAAAATATATGGGTGCCAAGTAGCCCTTCATGCGGGCTACTTGGTACGTTTTCACAATGCCATGTATCTCGAGAAATATGAAAAATTGATACTTTTATTTTTTTTGCGCACGTGAAGCACCTAACTAAGACCCATGTTTTAAATATAGACATGACTATGTTTTAACGCATACAATGAACGCTGGAGCGCGCTAAAGTTGAAAACCATCAAAAATACTCGCCAAGTAGCCCGACCGTACAGTACGTGACAAAAATTTAAAATAACCATTCTGATAACTTCTAGAAAAAATCTTTCTTCAAAAATAAGGATGATGGTCATCAACCATAAATTCCCCTCATATTCATCCTCCACTCTTAAAGGCATGCGATGCAAGATTGACACAATTGCTGTCACTTATATTATTGGTTAGCTCTTTTTCTACAAAAATAATTTAGTAACAACAGTTCAAGAGCTCTGAAAAATTTCAAGACTGTTGCAAGCAAATAGCATGATATCTGGGCTGATGGAGTTTTAATCATACATTCATACGAGTACAAGAGATTTTCCCAAACGTCATGATACTTTCGTACCATTATATCAATAATAATAAATATTTAGCAAACCTTCAAATTCTTCTTCTTCTGTACTTCTGAATAAACCTAACAAGTGCAAAAATCCAAAAAGGATTGAAGTTGTGACCACTACCCATAACATTATTGCAACTCCCCCGATTAGTTGAGTGAGCAATGCCTGAAAAATGAAGAAGGAAAATTTAATGATACCTAAATTGTTTTTTTTTTTTGTGTTTTTTGTTATTTTTTTTCTAAATTATCAAATTATAAAACGACCTTTGAGACAATTGATATTGGTTGAAAAATAATCGCGCCATTTTTCATGAGAGGTAATGCTATGATACTCCAAAAACCGCCGCCAAAATGTACCGGACTCGAGTCCAAAGGATCATCAACTGTCAAATGATGAAATACCATATTAATATTCTGAAGTACAAAAACAATAATCAGACTATAATAGATTTCAAGCAACAACTGGTTTGATGGATTAGACTAGTAGATGACAAGCGTTGAGAATTAAACTGCGAGGCTTTGTCATCGCTATTACTCTTGTTGAGGGTGCATCTGCGTCCGGGAGATTTTTACTTGAATAGGGACTTGGAGAAATTTTGGTCGTAAACTACTAATACATTCGAGAAAGGAACTCAGAAAAAACTGGGGAGACTTGGCTAACCTACTTGGGGTATTTGGAGAAATTTCGAGACATAAGCCACAGAGAGGACGGAACTGGAAAAATTCAACTTAAAAGCATATACGGAAGAATTTACTTATGAGCTGATCTGTTCAAAGAATTCAGAAAAAATTCGAATCACAAGCTAGGGAGAAGAAGGTAAAGAATTACTAGCTATTATAGAGTTATAAATACATCAATGAGCTCTTGGAATTAGATATTCTCACAGTGATCCCTTCTTTTTTTTGTTTTATGTTTCTCAAAATTTACGTCTAGCTTGAAACCTAAAAATAGAAGCTGTCCCGCTAGTAAACTAGAAACCAATCACCAAGTACCTTCCACGTACAAAGATACACGTAAAATAGATACGGGTACAAACTTTTTGCCAAAAGTAAAAGGTGATGTAACACGGTGTAGATAAGTCCCGCAATAATACCGGTAATTATCGATTCTAAGGAGGAAAATTGATCACACGAGGCGCAGGAAGACACCTAGAAGAATATGAACACACATCTGTTACGTCATTTTCTTTCAAGTTGAATCATGAGATGTTTGGAATAAAGTCTAAAACTTACGAGGCCACAGATACCGCCGTTGATGGTAAAGGCAAATGGCCAGCGTCTTCCGTTGAAGGCACCAAGTTTTCCAATAATCATTACAGTTAGAGCTCCTCCCGCTCCGGCCAGTATCGTGTTTCTAGCGATTCGAGCACAAGTTACCCCATCTCCAGGATGGGAGTAGTGATTAATTGTGCCTGCATTGAATGCACAAAAACCTACCAAAATGATGATCGCGCCAATACCTACCAGCTTTACAAGAAAATAGAAAGAGAAAATTCGTATTATGAGGGCAAAATCCGGTAATCTCTTCACTATTAATTAATTACATTTTGAACACGATGAAACTATGTGAGAAAATAATTTGTTGGTGGGGGATTTAATATAGCTGTTTGGTCGGGGAGATCCTTCGCATTCCTTTGTGACATCATCAATGACCTTGACTTCCAAACAAATGACTCGGAGATGGCCGTGTGATACTGGAGGGAGGGGGTACAGTCAACTTTTTTAGTGTAGAGGTCTCCCTGTGTACTTGCCATCCAGGATTTAGTTGGAAAAGTTTCAAGCTGTATACGTCTCTGTTGATTTCAGAATTTTATTTCGATTTTTGTAACTCTTTAAATTCTAGTGCCAATACAATTTTTCTTCTCTTTTTCTTTTTTTTTAATTATTCAACAACGAGCTTCAAAATAACTTGAATTATCAGCTCGCTCGCTCGGTGGATTATCTAAAATAGCATGTTACGAAATAAATTTACATAACATCAAGATCCCTCATAAAAAGTACCTCTTTCCAAAGTGGGTCGTTTACTATAGTATATAGTCTGTGCACGTAAGAAAGGGGTATTTTTATCTATTCTTGAACACAGAAACATGATAAAAATTGATAGAAATATCTCACTTCTTAACACGTGAATAGAGTATACCTACGCTGTTGGTCACACCCAGAGACGTTATCGGGATGGTAAGGATTGGAAATCGTGTGATTTTTATATTAAAGTAAGTTTATAAGCACGATTGTGAAGCTTCAAAAGGTTAAATTTCTTTCCATGATCAATAATTAAAATTAAATATCCTCAAAAAGAATCCCCACGTACCTGACTGAACTACAGAATGGCTTTCCTCGACATTGTGCCTTACATTTTAGAAGACGCTTTTCTTTTGAGAAACTTACCGCTGTGGAGTGGCCGCTCATGTCTTGTTTCGGTTTCTGAAATCTGCCTCTTCTGGGTCCCATTATGATTGTAGCTACCATACATACGGTTCCAGACAAACCGTGTATGATCATTCCACCCGAGAAATCAACAAAGCCCAACTTGCTGAGCCAACCCTCAGGTGTCCAGCACCAGTGAACGACGATAGGGTAAATTACACCTGCATAATATTGAATTCCAAGAATCAGGTAAATCATTATGAACCAACTACTCCAAAATCAGCTTTTCATACTTGCCCGACATCAGGGTGCAACAAACTAAATACGTGATAAAAGAGGATCGTTCAGCCACTGCTCCGGACAAGATTGTACTCGCGGTAGAGGCGAAGGTGAATTGGAAAAACCACAAGCTCAATTTATCGTCTGTTAATCCGACACCCGCGAACATTGTGTATCCCGTGAACCAATTTCCATTACCGAATGCGAGAGGCCAACCGATGAACCAAAATACAATACAACAAATAACTGAAAAACGACACAAATTCCCCGTGTAAGTTTCACTGAGGGGTATACGAAGTTCGTGGAAGCCTTCATCCCCAAAAAGAGAGCTGGGGCAATCTACAAGAAGCACTAGAGGGAAGCAAAATTCAAAGGAAAAAACTGTTTAGAAAAATCTGAAGTTAGGTCAAATGTCTCTTAGTTTAAAAAATTCGAATTCGCCCTCTAGAATTCTCTCGCTTATCTGCCACTATTTTCACTTTAAACTCGACAAAGTCATCAACAGAGCCCGAATTTTTCGGCACTAAATGTTGCGCATTTTCGGCATTTAAGAAAAAAAAAATGCGTTTTCTGTGCTATTACAAATTCACGGTCAGAATGATTCAATTTACGACCAAAATTACGTGATTTTGACCAAAACAAACTATTTTTGGGAATTAAACTTATCAATAAAAAATCCTCGCAAATTTTCAGTCAAAATTTTTAATTTTTCAACTTTGAACTAAAATAGTATATTTCATGCCAAGGAGCGAAAGCGGCCGGCGTTTTGAGTGACTCAAGCCGCTCCTTGTCTTGGAAGATATTTTTTTGAATACTGCTACAAAAGAACGGTTTGTACGATAAGAGGACAGAAAAGTATTTTTGCAAGTCCTAGGACGAAAAAAATTGCGCAAAACCCGTTTGTGCTCCTCCCACCAAACGCGCGCACAAACGACGGTTTTCGCTCCTAAAAACGCACAACGAAAAGCGTTCTTTCGTAGCATGTACCGCTAAAAATAATATTTTCAAAAAAAAAAAACTGTCCAATTTTCACCAATATTGCTGAATTTCAAGCAAAATTAAGCAAATTTTGTCCAAAATTTTCGATATTTAATAAATTAATGGTCTTATTCGACTTCAAAACCCGTTTTCGGCATTTATTCCATTTTCGGCATTTTTCAGAAAGATAAAATTTGTTTTACAGGCCCACTACCCCTAAAATGAACTTCCACCTTCAAGCTTTTTGCCCTAGCAAAATGATTCGACAAATGCCGAGCTCTGGTTATCAATAAATTCAGCTAGTCAACTCTACGTATTTTTCTTTCATATTTGAAATTAAATGAAAATTACTTACGAGAATCCAAGAAATTTTTGAGCATTATATTGGTTACATTTTTCGCTCGAATAGAACCAGCCTCTAAACAAGCAAATCCTACTTGCATCACTAAAGAAAGAGGGAAACAAAAAATAGAAATTATTTGTCATAATTTTCAAATCTGGGAGCAGAGATAACATCTTCCTTTTCTTAGAATTAGGGAATATTCTATTGAGACTTAGGAGTGATTCTTTCTGAGGCGTAGCTATTTTATTGGAACTTAGGAGTAATTCTGTCTTGTCATACGTATTGGAAAATTTCCGCTTGCTTCTATGTAAATATCACCTGCATACATACGTCCACCAATGAAGTTTCGTAGACGAGGAGGAGTGCAAAGTTTTGTCGGCTTAAAAAAAAGTAAAGCTTTGTTTGAAACCAAATAGCTAGGCTTGGCAGACCGGTGTTTCGTCCCGGTGGAATTCCTACAAGGGCTATAAAGGCTTTGACCAGATAGTACTACGTCAAATCATAATAAGGTCGTCGTAGAAAGAATTCGGAAACCAAAGATTCAAGGAAAATTTATTCGGAAAATTTTACATAAAAAAATTAAAGAAAATAACTTCGAAAAAGAGAACGACTTTTATTCAGACTACTCTCGACTATTTATCTTTGTCGATGTTGTCGATGGCCTAATTTCGATATTGAAGATGGTCATTCAGAATAAAATCTTACTTACGCAAAATAAGAATTCCACAAATCACGAAAAAGAGATCGTCTAAATTTTGATTAGTGTATGTGATGTAAGCTTCCAAGTATTTAAACTTTGTATCCAGTGAGCGAATCAATTCTGTTGAATTTGATGTATCATTCATTGGGCGCGCCAACTCCGTGATATTGAAAACTGTAAGCGAAATTTAAAAAAAAATATTAATGTGCTTTCATGTGGAGCTGATGTTCGGTGTGGAATGATTAGCCATAAAGAAATGGACGATTTAACAACGAGTTTTAAGAGAGAGATCGAGCTGAAGATGCAAGTGACGTGCCAAATTGCTCTTTCTCTTTAGCCTACGTAAACGAGTCTACTACGGAAGGCGAAAGAGGCGTGGCGTAGCCCTACTGACGTCATACTCCTGATACCGAATATCCTTGGTCTACATAGGAACAACCCTGATGATAGGTTAGGGCAAGTATTAGTATATGCTATCCAAAGGAATCTAGAATGGTAATTTAGGAGAACTAAGCCCCGGCCTTTCCTCCGCAGGCTAGTTTGACGTATTTATCTACTCTATTGGTACAAATTAAGGACGTTTCTGTCAGAAGGGCGTCCGCTCAATGTATTTCTTATGCGACGTACGCCCTTCTGACACAAAGTTCTTCAATTTCTGTTACAAATTTCTTGACTAGAAAGGCACTAAGACTCAATCTTCATAATTTTACGGTACTGAAGTTGAATTAGGCGTTATTTTCACAGATGATGATAGATTCAGTGAGTCTTGGTGACTACAAAAAAAGTGTTAAATTAAAACAGTCGCCTTTTTTTTGTCAATTTGATCATTTTTCAAATTACTTTGACTGTAAAATCTAGTCATAGTGACTAAAAAAAGGTGACTATCTTTCTAGTCGCCAAGACTATTCTCTTCTCTCAGTGCTTGTAGATTATCTATTCGTTTAATTCGTATTAAGCTCTCGAAAACATCCAACTTCACCATTTTGTCTTCCCTTCTGCCTTATGAATTCCCTCTTAAACTATCATGGAAAATCATTAGCACAATGAACTACGTTCGATTCACCTCTTTTTCCCACACCATCTGATTCACACTTGATTCTTGTTGCCCCCCATTTGCCCACTTCGATCCTATGACCCTTCAAGCATAGTTGTACGGCTCGCGTTAATTAAAAAAATAATAATATCAGTTCACAGCAACGTCTTTTTTTTTTTTGCTAAAATTACACGTTTCGCCAGAAAAGCGAATTTTGTACGCATATTCCTACGGCGCGATAGTAAAATTTACGAATACCGCATAATTTATAGAAAATTTATAGAAAAACGCTTCGGTTCAAAAACCATTATCATACTTGCGATAATGGTTTTAGGTAGAACGGTAAGGTCGTCTACTACATTTACTACCTATAAATTACACTGGGTTCGTGAATTTTACTTTCATTATCAGTAATAATGACCGATATTCACGTGCGTTGGCTAAACAAATTAACACCCCGTTTCCAAATATGATTTTGAATAAGTAGTCTTGAAAAAGATGACACTGAAAAAAAGCAAAATTTGACAAAGAATGGAAAAAAAAATATATATTATAATATGTTCCAATATTTTTAATGGGATGAGAGAGAGTGTACCATCTAGATTCTAGAATATAGGTTGAGCGCGGTATCTTTGGAAAAAGGATCTAGATATTTCATTGGGCGTTTTTTTCATCACTTCTCCTTCTATGTTGAAACAATCAACCAAAAAAAAAGTTATTGACCTAACGAAGTCTCGTAACATTCTCAGCTCTTATCTCAGAGAATTTATGTGATGAGTTTCTGTGGTTTGTTATTAAAATGTGTTACGATTTCGAAAATTCAACAATTAGAAATGCTTTCGGTCGTAAGGTAAAAAATAATCGGGAAAGAAACATAACAAAGAAAAATATTTTAGAAACCTGTTATTACTCATCATTTGCGCGTGTCCATAGTGCAAGTTTCCTTAATTTCTACGTTGAGTGCCGAGGGCTCCCTCGGTCAGTAAGGTAGACTCCTATAGTCGCCTCATTAACGGATATTGCTCAGCGCCTGGACCACGACGAGAAAATAGAGCTAGGCCACTCTCAATCCGAGTCCTCCAGACTACCGACTCATGACCCCAAAGGGTGGAAACCTGTACCGAAGGTGCGGTTTGAGGAAACCACTTTGGACGTGCGTGCACTCTCGTTTCAAAGGCAATTACTCATTAATCGTCATTATTAAAGTTTTGAGAGTATCAGCGGAACTATTTGTTCAGGGACGTAGGTATCTGTTGAAGGAATAAAAGTGAGTATTTTTTTTTAATTCGTAGTTATTGAGCTCAACTCTGATAGTGTCTTCATTCCTTCTTGAAGGTTTCCGGAGATAGTAAAACTGGAGTAGACACTAACCAATGAATCATAAGAAGAAAATCGACATGCTCGTGAGAGAGGGGACAAAGAGGGGACATTCATAACTGTATCGGTGCACGTAAACTCCTAGTGAACTTTAAATAGGTGATGAAAGTATACTCACGAAAGTAAAGAAACTTGTAAAAACTGCAGAAATAATTTCGATAAACGAAGCGCTTTCGGTTAAAAAACCATCTTCAGCGAGAACAAGAAAGCAACTGACCCAACGATGAAACGAAATAACGACACCAAGTCGAGACAAAACGGAGAGAACTCGTCATCGAGTTGTGATTCATAAACAAGCTCGATCAGCCTTTCGTCCGGTATATGCCTGTTCAGCACGATGACACCACAATAATTTCTATGTGGTTTTTAAAGTACGAATCTTTCTTGTGGAGAAACACCTGAGAACTCTCCTGGAAGCTATGCCCACTGGTGATACTGGTGATTAAGTGGTTAGCGAATGCCACCGTTCTCCCACGTCTTCTTATATTCAGCCACCCTGATCTTCAACTGCGAACCAGTCTCTCCGATATAAACACCCTTACAATTTTTACACTCTAACCTATACACCCCACTCTTCTCCTCCTCAGGAACTCGGTCCTTCAGCTTAACAAAAACGACGGCTTCCTTAATGAAGTTGAACGAGGAACACAGGGGACCTGTTTTATGAGTCAAATGGGATTTGGTATTGAAAATTCAAGGAAGCCTAGACCTAGATAAAGCTAGTATAAAGAAGGCCTAGACCTACTGTAAGCCTAGTTTCTGCGTATAGCTCGAGAGTCGAATTTTTTCTAAGTCCCTCTCCTCTCATATATGGCTCGAGAGTCGAAATTTTAACAGGGAACCTGTTTTATGGGGGGTTTTTTGAGAAATTTGCCGTGCGCCGTCCGCCGTCCAGCGAAAAACTTAGAAAAATTTCGACTCTCGAGCCATATATGATGGGAGGGGGACTTGGAAAAATTTCGACTCTCGAGCTATATATGATAGGAGGGGGACTTGGAAAAAATGTCGACTCACGAGCTATGTATGATAGGAGGGGGATTCTGAAAAATTTCGACTCTCGAGCTATACATGATATGAAAGGGACTTGGAACAATTTCAACTCTCCAGCTATCATATATAGCTGGAGATTCGAGAAAAATTTAGACTCTCAAACTATATTATACTAGGCTTATAGTAGGTCTAGGCTTCCTCGAATTTACAATACCAAATCCCATTTGACTCATAAAACCGGTTCCCTGCGTTCCTCGTTTAACTTCGTTAAGGAAGCCGTCGTTTTTCCAAGTTTTTTGCTGGACGGCGCACGGCGCACGGCAAATTTCTCAAAAAGCCCGTCACAAAACAGGTTCCCTGTTAACAACTCTTTGACTGTAACAGGATTGTAGAACGCAGGCCAAAAACCAAAGAACCGAAGGCGAAGGGCCCGTCCAAACGGAAGGGAGAACTTTCCCAAGAATGGGAGCCTAATCCACCGAAATTTCTCCCGTCTCATGAAGCGGGGGAGGGAGGTAGTCGAGTCGAGGTGCTTCCTAACCACCCTCCTATGAACCATCGCGTCTATATATCCAAATGAATCTCATTAACTTTGGTCAGATGTTTTATTGTCATTCTCAAGGGAATGTTAGTTAATCTATGGACGAAACCGTTAAACGCTACATATTGAGCGACAGAACAGAATAACGACCTGTGGACTAAAACATCGGTCGATGTATCTTTTCTGTAAAGGGTTTTTGCAATTTTCCTTACTTTCGAGAGGACAATTTCTGCTTCTGCTTTCTCCTCTCGCCGGCCGTAATTTGGAGGACCGAATTAATTCCATTCAAATAGCTGTTTACATTCATGAAAAGAAATATCGAGGTCAAGAAAATTCATTGATGCATTACCTACCTTATAGACGTGAAACTAAGAGAGGGATGAAGAGATTTGTGGAAGTGAGGAAAATTTTCCAATGGAGGCCCATCGTATAGGCTGAGTGTAATGAAGGCTAAAGGTCGAAATTTTTCCAAGTCCCTAAAGTAGTGTAGTTTACTATATATTAGAGCTAGTTATAACTAGTATATCTAGCCTTCTTTGTTCGGACCGGGCACCTACCACTACAAGACAATTTTTCATAAGCAAACCGTGATATATGACGTTTTTTCAAAATATCACAAAAATGAAAAATTGAAGAGAATAAGATTTGTAGCGCATGAAATTTCCTATCATATAGGTCTTTTCTTGTAGAGATCCGAACATTGTAATAGTGAAATCCGTATAACTACACAAAACGTGCCCGGTCCCAATACTATAGGCCTATTATACAGTATACTATGCTTATACTAACTAGCCTTAATATATAGTACACTACACTACTTTCGACCTCTAGCCTTCGTTATACTAAGCCTATACTAACTAACTTGCTTGACCTACTTTGGAGACTTGGAAAAATTTTGAACTTCAGCCTTCCTTACACTAGGTCTAATATACAGTATACTAGACTACTTTATTGACTTGAAAAAATCTCGCCCTTTAGAATTCATTTCACTAGATCGCCTGCTTGTAAGTTGCGCCAATAGGGATCAGTCACGCGGCGTCACGCGACATTTTATGACGTCATCAATGACCTTGATATACTTGAGGGGTTGTTGACATGTACAGTAAAACCTCCCTTAGTGGACACCTCTAAATAACGGACACTTTTTCGGGAACGAGAACATTTCACCTTCTTTTCTATAGAGAATCCTCTAAATACCGGACACTCTTTTTGAACTTCTTCCATTTTATTATTCAATTTTCTACCTTACATGCATCTTTTTTTGTACGTACAATGATTTCTTAGTCTCTGTGTATAACATTAGGCTATGTTAGCAGAAGAAAGATGCTTCTGACAATGATAATCGTGCAATTTTTTGCACGATTTTGAGTGGTCCTGCTAGCTTATCTTCAAACGGTGTTCAGGTGTTCAATCATTCTTCCTTTCTAACAAGTTGTGTTCGGGTATTCACTGATAAAATTCTTTTCCTCTGAATTGGAACTGTAGACGTATTTTATCTTTCGCAACGTGTTTGCTATGTCTTCCTGTAACAGTACTTTTTTTTCCCCCATCCTCTGAATACCGGACACCTCTAAATAACGGACAAATTTCAGGCGACCGCGAGTGTCCGCTAGTTAGAGATTTTACTGGCCTGGGATCAGTCTGAAATCTGCATTACGCGACGCGATGAATTGTGATATCATCACTGACCTTGAAATTACTTTAGGACTTTTAGCCTTCATCATACTAGTCCTAATATACTGTATAGTGAGCCTGCACCAACTAGTTTGGTTAGTAAGTTTAGCCTTCACTATACTAGGCCGAGATGGGGGTCAGTAAGAATCTGCGTAACGTAAGGTAACGCGATGCTGTATGACGTCATCAATGACCTTGAACTACTTGTACTTTGGGAACTTGGGAAAAATTAGATCGTTAGTCTTCATTATACTAGGCTTAATATACACAGTATACTATAGACCTATATTTGTATATATTTGCTAACGCCCAAGGACATATACATGATTCAATATAGTTCCATGAAATGGAGAAATTTACTTCAACTTTTTCGTCTGAAAGAAGGGAACTCTGAGATGTACGGACTCCTCGAAAATACGAGACGTGTTTCAGAGGAACTTGGAGAGGGTAGATCCAAAATTGTTACGTGACTGTATCTATCCTCTCCAAGTTCCGCCTCAGAAGGGAACTCTGTCCCGTACAGTTGATCTATAGCATATTTATACGTTCAAAGTCGTCATTCTGTGTACAAAAAACTGGTGAAACCTGGACGAGTAATCAAAGTACAGGTAGAGATTGATTAAAGAATTTTCATGAAATTGGATACAATAAGAAAGGAGTGTAACCAATTTTCTAACGACAAATTTCTCGATGACGATAAAATCGTTTTTTTCAAATGATGATTTCTTTCGAGATACCATAATGTACGTCATAATTTTTGTCGTCTGTTAACGTATTAAGTAGCGATATGATTACATTTTGTATAGTTTTTCGCGATCGTATAGTGTCACACATTCATATCTTTCGTTCAGAAGACCTTGTTCTGCTATAATCGTAGATATGGATGTACGTCAGTGTAAACTTACGGCAGAACATTTTGAATTTCTAAGAATAGCCTCATTGTTGATGTGTTCATGATTTGATGACAACGTTTACCAATTGTGAGAAGAAGACCCCATTTTCCACTGTTATACTTCTTTGACTAATTTTTCTCGTGCGCCTCGACGCCAATGATACTTTTCTATACTCATGTGGCCTCTTCATTCTGTTCGTCGCCTCGTTAATGTGAAGTAGGTCCTCCCAAAACCGCGGTTAGCAGGAGAAAATTTATCTGTATTTTTCTTTTGTTCTTACTAAAATTGACTAAGAAAAAGATGGAGAAAATTTCAAATTTTGCAATTAATTCTGCTTCCTTTGTTCCTCAAAATTTCTCCAACATCTTGCCGATCAAGAAATCTGTTTTATGGAAGGGGAAAATATTACCATCTAAGTATTCGTTCTTCACGGGTTACCTTGAAATTGGTTTGGGAACCTTTTATAATACACGAGTGTATAAAGAAAAGAAAGCAAAAAGTAATTTAGAAGTGTTTCTAAAATTTTCCCCTTTTTCATTCGGTATTATGAGTTGTTTTATATTTTATGTGGATGTATTTCCCTCATCCCTGATGCAATATCTGATAGGGTGGATTCCACTGACTAAGGGAACACTTCCGATGGGAAACTTTACTATGCGCGCATTCCCATATACGCACCTCATATGGGCGTACTTGGTTATTCGAAGTAGTGGTTTCACAAGTCTTGTTCGTGGCTGAGGGAAGGCCTAGGGAGAAGATTTTTCGAATCCCAATATCACCGTGCAGAAGAATGAAAGAACAAATTTGTAGCTCGAAGGACCTTTCAAGAATAGTATGAAAAAATTGAGGTGGAAATTTAAAAAAATGCGATAAAATTTCTGTCTCTTCGAAGGTAAAATAGCTTTTCAGGCTACTCCCCACTCGAGAGCCACCGGGAGGAACAGAAATTGACGTGTTTTTCTATCTATAAAAGCCAACGTCACTTTACTTATCTCGTTCACACGTTTAAAATTATTTTCGTAAGTTAAGGTCATTCGGGGTTTGAGAAGAGCGGTCGCACAATTGCGGGAACACCAATACTTTAATATATTTTGATAGAAAAGGAAATCTCGAATTTTTCAAGCCCCCTGAAGTAGGCCGAGGATGTTTGGAGTCGAGAGGTGCGATTATCCTTTAAGGTATCCATATTTAATATCACTTTTTTCCTCAGTTTCTGCGAAAACCTGCGATATCGTTCTATCATTTAGCCTTTCTACTAAAGAAAACGTCTTCCTCAAAAATGTTTCACAGTTGTTGGTTCAACTCCAGCCAAGCTATTTTATTTCAATGGGATCAAGTAAAGGATGATAAGTTCGCCAATAATACGTCCATCTGGCATCTTTCTCAAACTTGAATTATTCAGTTATTGCGTAACGCAATAATGGAAAAGGAAAAGTAAGAAAAACGCCCCACCATGTGCTTCATAAACGTTGTGATTCGTTAAACACACGTGCTCCTGTCGTATATGGTTAACGGCGCATCCTACTTTTTTCGCTAGAAAAGAGAGGTCTTACAGCCAAAGTAAGGTGGACAGAAAAAAAGGCAATGAATTTTCTCGACGTTTTGAAGGTCCTAGATCACTTTCTGAGGATGGATGGAGAATCATTTGATCATGCTTCTGTGTGATTGTGAAGGATGAGCGAATAGGAGGGGGGCAATTCCACCATGAGGGCTTTTGTAAGTCTAGTTTGACCGATTCTGAGGGGAGTGATGATTATTTCTTTTCTGCCAGTGTGTTGATTTAAGGAGTCTTAGGATACGAGAATATCATCTTTAATTGGGGCAAGCTTGTTTGTGTGAGATTTGAAGTTAGACCATTGAGTGATGTATTTAAAATTGTTAATGTGTTTGGAGAGGTTGAAGCGTGAGGAAAGCAAAGAGGGGTTGACTTATGGGTTATTGGCTGCTTGTTTTGCCACTTTGTCGGTTTTGTTTCGTTCGCTGGGGTGTCCTTGCGGCTGGGTTCCTAGGTGAAGAATATTGGTTGGGATGGAGTGGGCGTAGAAGGTGGCGATGAGAGCGTGAATACTATTTGTGTAAGTGATATCATGAAATCGGAAACGATCAAGAATGGATTAATGGGAGCAGAGGTGGGAGGGATGATGAGGATGTGAGATTTGCAGAATAAGTTACAGTGTGGAACATTCTGAGACAGAATTCAAATGGAAAACTTAATTTTAATTTTTAGGAGGCTTTCTGTTCTTTGGTATTAGACGGTATAGTGTAGGTGCCTAATGTCATGAGAAGTGAAAGGTATTGCAATGCTATAGTGTAGTTGTCTTGTAGCAAGGGGTGGATTCACGGGAGGGGGGTTAGGGAGCATTTCCCTCCCCCGCAAAGAATAAGAGGAAAAGAAGGAAAGGAACGAGCCAAAAAAGTCAAATAGCAAGAAATCATGAATTTTCCCTCGAAAGTCATCATCTGAAACTGCACCTGAGCTGGTTTTGATCTCCTCCCAACTTGTTTATAGATGTATTAAGGATATATTCTTGTTCTTGTCATCAATGAATTTTGTGGCGCATTAGTATAATAGTGATAGAGCATCAGTTCTGTGTGTATAATCTGTATCGGTTCATTAGTATTTCCACAGATAGGTTTCCCTGAAAACTTGATGGTAAAACGATGATTTGTTCTCTAGTATTAGATCACATACTTATACGTCATGAGAATCAAAGGGTAGTCTTTATAATTGCGTAATTGAGAGGGTATGCTCTTTGTTGCGAGCTATGATAAAGCAGAATAAAACGGTTACGCACGTGAGTGCGTGTCCGTAACTGTCTTATTCTGTTTCATAAATTACGTACCTTACGTTAATATAGTGCGTAGGTAATTGTAGCGAGAGGTGATTATTCGTCTGACCTAAACTACCTATTTGTCAAATAATAAAATCATTCGATGATGAAGAAGAATTTTTGTAGATGACCATATTTATAAGTCTCTCCATTTTCATATGTTGAGAAAAATCCTTTTCATCAGTCAACTTGTTGACCCGTTCTGATTGTGTGGGACGAAAAGTCGTGTATTTGTACAATTCACGCTTCTGCGTGAGTATTTTTCCGACGCTAGTTCTTCTTCTTGACCCTCAAATCGTGACTAGAGTTAAAAGAGAGAAAACATCTTTTCATAATCTCATTATGAGACATGCTCATTCAATAACTCATCAGACGAGATTATTTCAAAAAAAAAAAAAAAACTCTTAGTCTACTTTGTTGGTTGCTCGGGGTTGCCTACGCAAACAGGGGAATCTGTTTGTTTACACTTTTCCTAAATAAAGATTAATTCTTCTTCCTTACCACCTTGGGAGTTTAAGCTCGAAAATCCAAGTTTTTCCAAGTTCCCGCCTATCAGATTATAGCTCGATATTCAAAATCTTTTCAAGTCCCTCTCCCATAATATAAAACTCTAAAGTCGACAGTTTCCCTAAATTTACCCCTATCAGATATAGTTTGAAAGTTCCTCTCTCATCATAATATAGCTTGAAAGTCGGAATTTTTCCAAGTTCCTCCTATCAGGTATAGTTCCTTGATCGACATTTTCCCAAGTCCCTCTTCCACCATAATAGCTTGAAAATCAAAATGAATGTCCTTCGGGTGTTCCGCAGGGATCCAATTTGGGTCCATACCTGTTCTTACTGTTCGTGATTGATATTGAGGGAGGTCTTGGTGGTGGTTCTCATCTACTATATGCGGATGATCTGAAACTATTTAGGCCGATCAGTGGCTCTGTTGATGCCGAGCAGCTTCAGAGAGATTTGAATAGACTAGTACAGTGGAGTGAGGAGAACCGGCTACCCCTGAATGTCAATAAGTGCAATTTCATGACTTTCACTCGAAAGGAGACCCCAGTTCAATTTATTTATGAGATCAAGGGTCAGGCACTGCAGAGTTTAAAGGCTATCAGAGATCTTGGTGTAGAACTCCAAAGTAATTTTAAATACGATAAACAAGAACTGAAGGCATTAACAAATGCAAGACGTGGTATGGGGATGCTGATGAGGCATTCTAGGCACTTGAATAATACTGCGACTCTTTGGGTACTCTACTTCTCGCTAATCAGATCACACCTTGACTTTGCGAGCGTAGTATGGAAACCAACAACGAAAAAACACATTCAGGATTTGGAACGGGTTCAAAAAAGATTTCTTAGGTTTCTTTACTACAAAGATTTCAATTACTATGATTATACGATATCGTACGGAGAACTGGTCCTGGGATATGAAGTTACAACCCTGGAAGTAAGGAGGGACCTGACCCTAATCCTCTTTTTAAGAGATTTGCTATGTGGACGCCTGGATTCTCCCTCCCTGCTTAGTCATATAAATTTCTCGGTACGGATCAAAACCACTCGGTCACGGGAACTATTCCGGATACCGTCAACGAGAACCAGAGACTATGATTCTCCTCTGAACCAGGCAATGATGCTTTACAACACGGTTTTGCGGATTGAGCCAACAACGGACATATTCTTTGATGGGCGTAGCTCTTTTAAGCAAAAAATCATAAGCGTTTTGATGGATTTGCGAGGGGATGGTCGGTGGGAGGATAGGGTATTTGACTGTTTGTGGGGAGACTATATTATTGTTTTTGTTATTTACTCTTTTTTTTTTTTTTTTTTCTCTCCTGGTTTTTGGTACTACTATTAATTTTGTAAATGGTGTCGCCAGTAATTGGTCTGTAGACTGTTGGCGGCACCACTATAATATAATTACTTTTAAATAAAATAAATAAAAAATTTCTCGAAATTCCCCCTATCAGATGTAGCTCAATATTCGAAATTTTCCAAATCCCCCTCTTGTCATATATAACTCGAAGTTGAAATTTTTTCAAATTCTCCTCCTAGCTATCATACAGCTGGGAAGTCGACATTTCTCCAAGTCCCTTTCCCACCATAATATAGCTTGAAAGCCTAAATTTGTCTAAATTCCCACGTCGGGATTTTTCTGAGTCCCCTTCCTATCATAAATAGCTCGGAGCCTTCATTACCCTCCCCCTCGTGGAACAGGTTTCCTGTTCAAAATGTTAAGAATTAGTTTTGATAGATAGTCCAGAAAGAATTCTAACAAACACTTCAAAACATATTGACAGCAAATCTGTCCCATGATTTCTTCATTTTTTTAAAGATTTGTCCGTCATCGGGATTTTTTTTTTAATTGAATTTGAGACTTCCGAGGTAAGGTATAATTAGGGAGAGGGAATGTCAGGCCATGTTCGCTTCTTCAGCTATATACAAAAAGAGGACCGTTTGGCCAGTTTTTGATCATCGAGCAATATTTATTAAACGGGGTAGTATAAAATCATCAGCTATTTACGATAGGATGAGACTTGGAAAGTCTTAACCATCGAGCTGTATATATTGAGAAAAGAACATAGATAAATTTCACCTAATTACCCTTATGTACGAGGAAGGACCTAGAAAAATGTAGACCATCAAGCTACTATATAGACGAGGAGGAGGGCTCATGGAAGATTTTGAGGAAAAACTTCAAATTCCAAACCAAATTCGAGGTTCCCTGTATTCCTCATTCAACCCAAATAGATTTCAAAATACGTATGTAAAAAGTTCTTGAATTTGAAGATGAATAGACGCTGTAAGCTTTACAAAAGTCCAACAAGAGAGAATGCATTAATCCAAAGTTAAAATCATCAAATGACAAGAAAAATTGTTATTTTGCCGGGAAGAAAAAGATAGAATATTAGGTACAAAAACAGATAATGATGTGCATTTCTTACTTTCTTCCAAGTGATCTAAAATGATCTGAGTATTATTGATTGATCCGGAGTCGTTGCTGGGAGCGTGATGTTTCATTTTCGTCTCCGTAACGGGAACCTTGACCAAAAACAACAAAAAAAAAAAAAATGAAAAAAGAAAAGAGATGAAATTCAATTAAGTTTATTACCATCTGCGGTCTCCGCAGAATCGAAACATTGTGTTACAACGAAATAGACATTTTGAAAGAACACGTTTACGATATTGGGGAAAATAGTTTTTAGTGAATTTTGGCGACGAGTTCGAGTCACAAGTACCTTACGTATAAAGCGAAAATTTTTTTACTTTCGTAATCTCTGATGACGATTGAGTAGGGGTCTGTATTTTTTTCAGTACATGCGCAATAGAATTCAAGACGGTTGCCCGTGTAAGAGCGGTCGAGCATTAGAAAGAAAATCGTACTTCATTGGTAATTAGAATCTAATACATTGTACTCGCACATTAGTCGGTATGCTAACTGTTCATAGATGCAGTTTTTACCGCAAAAAGTGCTACAGTATCAGTATACCATGAGTGTCAGTAAGGCCATAATTTACACGTCGGCTCATAATGAAAGGTAGGAATAAATAAGTAGGTGCTAGACTAGTTTAGATATATTTACCATTTTCTATACAAACTACATTTTTTTTTTCCCTCAAAATTGACAGTTTAAATTCGAACCTGTATTTTGTCACATTCGTCTGAGTTGTCGATTTTGTGTTAGATGAGATTATTGTCATAGAAAGTCGACCTAATGACTGTGGAAGTGGTTTCACTTACGTTAAAATACAGCATTTTCAGCCTACTGTTGTTACGTAGACCTATTTTACACAAAAGAATATCAGTACATCTTAGTATAATAGACGCCTATCAGTCAAATGATGTGAATTAAATGAATTTAGTCCACTCTTCTCAATCCCAACGATCTCCGTTAGCGACTACAACGAAGTTTATAAAAATGTTGAGAAAACGCCAATCTAAAATAATCCTCTCAACAATCTCAATGTTGGGTACTTTTTCTCAACAATTTTTATTTAACCTATATAGGTCTTTGGTCCCATCTTCAACTCCCAAACCTCCTGGACCTCCAATATGAAAATCTTAAGAGAAAAATTCCTAAATTCCTTGAACACCTGTACAGGCTATAACCGCAAACTCCTCCTTCAATTCTTAAAATAGTTTGATCCGTCCCCAACTTGACATTGGTTTTCCACTCTACTTCCACTCCCTCCAAAAAAAACTCAAAATTTTTGGACTCGTTGCCCAATACACCAGCTCCTCACTTAGCCCATGCGTTGATGCAGGTGTTCCTCCCTTCCATTATTGCGTTCTTTCTTTTACTGCCAACTTTTTGGTCTCAACAGCCCAATACTCGCATCTTCCCATTATTTAAAATACTCTCAACTCACGTAATTCCCCCCTTCTGTCACGTCAATCCCAACTAGGCACACATCTCAAACTTGGGCCCTTATTTCCTATTTCTTCCTCCCCCCACCCCCAATCCGTGTCATTCGCCTGGATCTTAGTAAAATTCCCAAGACGGGTAATTTTATAGACAAACAGATCAAAAACAAAATCATTTCTCCAGAATTTTCGTTCCACCTTCTCTGTTCAATGGATGGGCCAAAATCGGGACCCTAAACTGGATATGGACATTGGATATGCAGTCGCCTCTTAGGGTAAGATCTCATCGTTCTCGATTAAAAACACCACTTCCATATTCACAGCGTCAAACTTCTAAATTCTCAGTTCCTGTGCGTAAGCAACGGACCAAGTAGTTTCACATCCGTTTACCTCAACGTACCCTGTAGCCCGCTTAGAATCGCCAATTTTACCCTACATGCAACTCGGATTGTAAACAAATAACAAAGTTAAACGAGGAACGCAGGGAACCTGTTTTATGAGTCAATCGGGATTTGGTATTGAAAATTCAAGGAAGCCTAAGACCTAGAACTACTATAATCCTAGTATAATATAGTTTGAGAGTCTAAATTTTTCTCGAATTTCCAGGTATATATGATAGCTCGAGAGTTGAAATTTTTCCAATTCCCTTTCATATCATATTATATAGCTCGAGAGTCGTAATTTTTTCCAAGTCCCTCTCCTATCATATAAGGCTCGAGAGTCGAAATTTTTCTAAGTCCCTCTCCTATCATATATATAGCATTTTGACTCTGTCCCTCTTCTATCATATATGGCTGGAGAGTCGAAATTTTTCCAAGTCCCCCTCCTATTATATATAGCTCGAGAATCGAATTTTTCCTAGTCCCATCATATATGGCTGGAGAGCCGAAATTTCTCCAAGTCCCTCTCCTATCATATATATAGCTTTTTGACTCTGTTCCTCTCCTATCATATATGGCTCGAGAGTCGAAATTTTTCCAAATCCCCCTCCTATCATATATAGCTTGAGAGTCGAAATTTGTCCAAGTTTTTTGTTGGACGGCGCACGTCAAAGGGCAAACTGCGCACGGCAAAATTTTCAAAAAACCCCCCTAGAACAAGTTCCCTGTTTGAAAAAATGCTACATGAGAAAGACAAGGGAACGTTTCGATCTTATATTCAGATTCGAAGATAAGGAATAAATAAAGGACCGTAGATACATTTTCAAATAAATGAGAATCTTCTAATTCTGAATATAAATCCGTAATTGCTTATTCATTTCCGATTTTTCAATTTGAACGTATGATCGAAACGTTCCCAGTGTATTTCGGTATGGGTCGAGTCGATAACGTAGTAGATCCGAAAACGATACAATCGATCGCATTCAAGGGTTTTTGAAGTGTATTGGCGGCCTTCGCGCCTTGTTGGTTGGGAATTAGCAATAAGTGACGTCACGATAACTTAGTCTTCTGAGCCATATTTTGAATCCACAGCTCAACATTCTTCAGTCCTGCTCTCCTCGACTATAATAAGCTCATCTCTGTGAATAACTCAGACCAAATCTCCTACGTCGTAGAGAATCCACCATTAATTCGGCAGATATTAAATCAAATCTTACTATATTGGTGACTCATCAGAAATAGAAACATTCATGCGACCTTGAGAACTCTTACCATTTCCTAATCCTTACCACTCAACCTACTTAAAATAAAAAAAAAAGATAGCTTCATTAACAAAGTTAAACGAGGAACGCAGGGAACCTGTTCTGAGTCAAGTTGGTTTTATATTGGTAATTCAAGGAACGACGTCATCAGGAAATTTTTCTCAACTTGTACCATTTTTGGGTTGGTTAGGCACCACACGGTGCACGGTCAATTTTTCGAAATAACCCCCCATAAAACAGGTTCTTTATTAAAAAACTCACGGGTTCTTCAACAGAGTTAAACGAGGAGTGGCAGAGAACCCGTTTCATGGGGCACATGGGATCTGAAAAATGTTGACGCTATGACGTTATCATATTGTGACGTTATAGGCCTGGACTTTGGAGCTATATCTAATAGGACGGGGACTTGCAAGAATGCCGACCTCCAAGCTGTGTATGATAGAAAGAGAAGTTAGAATCCTTAGAAGGGCGTTATGAGTCTTATTGGGTTTGAAGCGTTGCATTACTGCCTTATTTAAGGGGCTAAGTCAATTTGTGTATGAAGCATTGCATACCTGATTACTCGAAGAGGCTATTTTTCAGGCTACCTCTGAGCTATAATATGATAGGAGAGGGACTTAGAAAATTTCGAGCTCCGGCAAGCCGGATGGTGAACGACGGACGTTTTTTCCGAAAAACCTCCCTATAAAATAGGCGCAAAAAACTGGAATCAAGAAGAAAATGGAAAAAAAAGGAAAACATTCCGGCGGAGCCAAATAAATGTAAATCATTTCTAATACTTTTTATAGGTGTTCGATCCAGCTACCAGTCAACACAAAATAATTTTCGATAGCGGATAAAGGCATAGTGAAGGTACCAACCGCGGCTTAAACCTCTTTGTAACGTCATCAACATACATATTTTAGGGCAATAAGCTTTCGGGGATTCACTCGCTCCGCTCGTCCACCTTCATTCTTGGTCTGGTATAGTCAGCTAATTATTCTGAATCAAGTCAAGGATTGCTCAAGACTCGCAAATTTTCTGGGGGAGGGGGGGGGGGTGGAGGAGATCAACTCAGACTTTGACTCGTAGATTTTCAATAGACAGCTGGGGTGCCGATGCCGGTAAAGACATCAAAAAGAAGAAACCCAGTCCGGCTTTGGGTCGAGGGTTCGAGATCCTAGTCTATTAACGTGGATGAGGGCAACTCGGCCTCGTGAAATATCAGTAGTTCCTCAGACGTCTCGACAGGAGGAAATTATTGTCACACCCTCTATTCCACTAGTGTCCCACTTACAACTTTTCCTCTATTTTATTTCCTTCTTGTTTCCCCCCACAAATGACTCAAGACACACACAAATTGTTTGAACTTCTCACGATCAACTACTTCGTCCTCTTTTTCGAATCCTACGATTTCGTCTTTTTTTGTGCTATCTCTACGTTTGGAAGGAATCTGTGCAGTACCTAATTTATTGCTGACGAAGTGAACTATTATTTACGAGTGACGACTCCGAGACTTTGAACGGGTTCCGTAAAATAGAAAGTTTAAGGGAACTTCCAAGAATGGGAGGTATTTCTTGAAACCTTCGCAGGGAGGGGACTTTCATGACTCTTATGAATGCGATTGAAAAATTCTTTATTTTAAGACTGTCTCCCAGTCTTTCCCACGATAAGGGAAGTTCTATGAGCCACCGTATTTGGGATTATTCATCTCCAGACCAGTGGCGCAACCAAAAATTTTTTTGAAGGGAGTTAGAGAAAGAGGGGAAGAAAAGAAATGTTACAAAAACTTTTTGGAAAAATTATTTCGAATAAAATGTGATATTTCATGTGTCTCGAGGGATTTCGAACCCTCTAATCCCTCTCTCACTACGCCACTGCCAAAGACTTCCCTACTGTAATGACTGATAACAATTTATCATAATTTAAAAATAATAAGAGACCATCTAGATTGAAAGCCATATGCTCAATCTATAATTATAGCGCTCTATTGTCGAAAGTTTTATTTTTGAACTCTGAGTCGCAAAAATTAGCATTTTTATTTAATATGACATGAACGAAGAAAATTTGATTCCATTATCATTGTCCTTGTTGTTGACCCGGCGCCACATGCCGTGACAGAAGATACAAAAAGAGTCGTTGACCTTGGCACTGAGTATTTGTAGAAATACGGGCAGAGTCCTGTGGCGAAAAAATAAGAGCACTTTACGATTATGCGAGTCTTGGACAAGCTTCTATCATCGTTATCGCTAAAGTAGAATGGAAAAACGATTACGTGTTTACCTCTGTATGATCGGAGACAGCCGATAGTTACTTCGAAGTAAGTACCACAATAGGTAGTCGGATTTTCTTTGCCATTTGTTCGTAGGTAGCGATATTTACGTTATTTCTATTCATTCAGCTTTTTCTTTGGAACCCAGATAAGATTGATGAAGATTTATTTTTATCGGCGCCAGTCGAATCTCGCACAATATTTCGGATAAATAATCTGAAGACTTTTTTCTTATTAATTTAGTTCATTGTTGGTGTTATCTGCTCGCTCACGTTCCCGAATGATTAATCACCAGACATCAGAGACGTATTAAGGAAACGAGGAGGGAGGAAAGGGCCCCATACATTTTCGATCATCCACTCTAATTGGTATGTCTTAAAGATAGTACTCAGAGCCCTCAAGGTTGCATATAAATTTCGCACCGTTACTCATGAAAGGCTGTAGAATTTTGTGATTCATCATGATTTCGTCAGCCATTGGCCTCGTCAACTATGAATCATGCGTATTACTCATAGTAGCACTTGTTCTGCATTGTTTCCTCGATGAATAAATCAATTGCATCCGTCATCAGATTACGTTACAGGGTGGTGAATGACCGAAAAAGCGAATAGTTCGAAGTACTTATGAAAATTTTCTCCTTCACTATTTTCTCTCAACTCATTAAATTTTTCTTCTGAGGAGGGATTGCACAAAATTTTTGCTCTAATGCGAAGCGTTAGTGCTTGTTATAGATCGAGATGACCCTCATCAATCGAAATAAAACGCCTTTAATGAGCACTCATTTGAATTTGGAGTTCTTTTTTATTGTCAGAGAGTTGGTTTTAGAAACCAATTTAAGTTTATGTGTGCAGAAAATACTAGATGCCGGTAAAATAAGATGTTTTGAGCGCGCAGTTGACGAAAAATAGGAAATGCGGGCGTGGTTGGTAGGCAATATTTTCATCTATACATTCTTTTGTGCAAAGATTTAAGAAGCAGATCTTAGACAATCCTAGTCTAAATTGTAAATACAATTATATACTGTAATTGTATCTCTTTGGAAATTTCGATAACAATTTATATCAATAAATAGTTGATTGTCACAAATTTAATGTCAATGTCCTCCCGGCCAACTGATGTAGTCCGAAGTTTGCCGCCTTCCTCCTACATGAGTACTATTATTCCGCTCCTTGTTATAGAATATTACTATACAGGTGGTTTGAAACGAGAATATTGCTAACAAGGGCAAAAAAATTGCAACCAAACAAGCCTATGACGAGTTCAATAATCGCACGCGTAGTCATAGATTATCACTTCAAGTTGCCTTCATTATAAGTTACACGTTTAGGAAGATTTTGAAGGTGCGCAAAAAACGACGGCTTCCTTAACGAAGTTAAACGAGGAACGCAGGGAACCTGTTTTATGAGTCAAATAGGATTTGGTATTGAAAATTCAAGGAAGCCTAGACCTAGATAAAGCTAGTATAAAGAAGGCCTAGACGTAAAATAAGCCTAGTATAATGTAGTTTGAAAGTCCAAGTTTTTCTCAAATCTCGAGCTATTTATGATAGGAGGGAGACTTGGGAAAATTTGTCCCCTATCATATATAGCTCGAGAGTCAAAAGTTTTCCAAGTCCCTCTTCTATCATATATAGCTTCAGATTCGAAATTTTTTCTAAGTCCCTCTCCTATCATATATGGCGCGAGAGTCGACATTTTTCTAAGTCCCTCTCCTATCATATATTCTCGAGAGTCGAAATTTTTCTAAGTTTTGCGCTGGACGGCGCACGGCGCACGCCAGATTTCTCAAATAGCCCCCCATAAAACAGGTTCCCTGTTAAAACAGTAACTTTCTATGCCGTGTACAAAAAAAATGATTAATTTTAATCATAATCGTCGACGACCAGCATCAGGGGGCCTATTTAAAAACTAAGAAGACTGACCAAAATCTATGATATACGAGTAACAAGGTTCTACAAAATACGAGTACAAACATTTCCATCATGACTGCGAGTGAATTGTACCTTGCGACAAAGCATATTCTATGGGTGAGGTATGGATCTCGGAGGCGAACTTGCGACCTCCACTCCTTTAAGAAAAACTTGATGCATGGAAAATACAGTAAACAACTAAAAATGTACATTTGATAGACAACCAATGTCGTTGAATTTTCACATTCAACGTAATCCCATTATGTGTAGTACATGAAGCTAGGAGGATCGAATTTAAAGGGCGTGGTAATTCGAATCAAGCAAGCTACTTTGACGCTGGTCAAAATTACCTACGAATATTATATCAATACATACATACTTTACCTGAGAATAAAGTGTCAATAAAGATGATTTCAAGCAAGTCACATATTTTGGATTTATGTACTCTCCTTCTGAATCTACAGCTTCAACTTCGTGTACGTGCACCGTCGGGGAGTACAAATTTAGATAGAGGTACCTATAATACGTTACCCGTTACAACCGAAAACTTTTTTCTTTAACAATTTGACAAATTTATAGGTATTTGCATCTTATCGTAGTTGGTGATTAGGAATTATCTACGTAAAATTTTAACGTGACACGACGATAAACTGGCGGTCATCATTACGTCACTGTAGGAAAATGCTGCTCTTCAACAGCGACTCGCACGTTTCAAGTAATAGTGTAGTATACGTTGTGTACTACAATGCTAGAGCTTAATTCGGAGTAAATTTTTCTAGATAATAATAACAATAACAAAATAATAACAATAATATGCGAGTACGAGTATCATACAATGCAGAATGGACATCCTCTCGAATCTCAGATCCTATAAAACAAATTCGGACGACGAATTTTCTGTGTTAACTGGCGTCCTATTGATACGTGAGTAATTTTATTTGCAATCACTTTTGATTCATCACTATTCACCCCGTAAAATCAAAGTTGTTGGAAGATACTGATTTGCTTATCGTTTCGGCATCTCTCGCTGTAGTCTATATCAGCTCTTTCATCGACTTCCTAGCAAGAGTGGTTGCTCAGATTTATGAACTGAAAATTACCACAGACGGATGGATTCTCTGTTTTTCATGATTTTTTTTTCGCTTAGAACCATCTTTACTCTGGGATGATCTAGCTGTTTTCGGTATTTTCAACCGTCTTTTCTGTACTTCGCTTTCAAAGAGGCAAAGTATGAGATTATTGCTATAATGAATGATAAGTATTTTGAACGGTCTCTCAGTGCGGCATGTTTTAGCTTTACGATCGAGAAATGTAGGTTAAAGCCAGGACTTCTTTCAAAACCTGAAAGCAACCTCTCCAACTCCTTTCTTCTTGTAGCTCAATGGTTGTAATTTCTTAGAATTCGCTCTATAAATGATAGCTTGGTTGGTTGGAATTTCTCCAGTCCCTGCACTAGGTCAGAGACCCTGTCCCTTCGGAACCACGATTCACTCCCATCCTCTCTCTATGCAACGAGATGGACAAAATTTTCAAAGTGCCCTTGGAACCACAATTATCTATGAGAACAACGGACGATACATATTTTTCCTGAAACCCTCCCCCCTCCACCAATAATTATTGCAAGATGTTCTAGTCTTACTCGTCTCGTCAAACTATCTTCGTTTAGTAGAACAGAAAGCCACGACCTGAATCACGTTTTATTCTCGAGTTCTGTTATCGGTACATAGAATTATGATTTTTGTATGAAGTAAAAATTAAGTAATGTTTTTACTCTCTTATAATTTTCAGTTATAAATGCAGGATACTCATGTATGGAAGCTGGACAAGCCCAATCGAAGAATATGGGAAACACATTTTTCAGAATTTTCGTCCATCTACGTGAGTTCTAGTGATGTAGTAAGTTATGCATGAACAGAGTGAAGCGTTTAATTACATCGGTTGTTGAAGCACTCCATGTGAACCGAGAATTGCCCAACCATCAGGCTTGATAAAGCGCATTTATCTTGACATGTTTCATGTCTTTGCTCTGATGACCGCTACCCTGATTTCGAAATTTGCGTGCGTCCGTCCGAATGACCTTGGGACTTGAAAAAAAATTTTCTGGTGTAGCCAAATGAATAAAGATCATGTTTCATGGTAGCATACTAGTTCGTCTTTGTCATACTTGCTTTGCTTGAGCAGGGAGTACCACCCTCAAGTTGTCTCTGCACACGCGGTGAGCCCCCTTCTTGGACTAGTATGAATCTACTTTAGAATATTTCAAGTTGATAGCTTACGAGGGGCTCACTAGCTCCGCTCGTTCGTCCCCCTTCTGGGTTTAATAAGATTCTACTTTAGAATATTTCAAGCTAATGACTTTTGGGGGGTGAACGAGCGGGTTTAGAACATTTCAAGCTAACAGCTTTCGGGAGTATATTGTACACCTACGTAATGAAAGTTGAACCTATTCCACGGATAAAGGAACCTTAGATCCAGCATAAGAAGCCTTGTATAAAAGCTAGTAGCTTTCGTGGCGTTGGTTTGTCCCCTTCTTAGTCTAGTATACTGCATACGGGGTCGGCGGTCAGGAAAGACATGAAACTTGACGGAAGGCTTAGACGTAGTATACAGCTAAGAAAACCTCGACTTTGTGTAGAGAGTAGGGATAGCAATAGCATTAATGTACTGCACTCTCAGTGCACACATAAAATAAACGGCACAGAACGAACAGTGTTCGAGGGGAAGGGATAAAAAGCCTAGACCTAGTTCATGTTTTAAAGCCCTTTATTCTAGCATATTGTACAAAATTGTATGATCTAGTATACAGTATATAAGCCTAGCATAAAGCTATACTAGGAAGACCTGCTAAAGAGTATGTGAGGTTTATACTAGCTAAGCTGTAGCCTGTATCCTAGTATAGGCTTGTATGTATATAGGTCTTGTATAATAAAGGTAGTGTACAAGGAGAGGCCAGATAGATGTATGAACGTAAAGACGCAAATTCTGGAATCAACGTGGGTCAGAGAGGGGAGGGTCAGAGCAGAAATTTTTCCAAGTGTGAAGTCATCGTTGTACGGACGTACGGACGCAAATTTTGGAATTAGGGTGGGAGGTCAGAGGGGGAGGGTTGAAGCAGATATTCTTCAGAGTGTCAAGGTCATCGTTGTACGGACTGATGGACGTACGCACGTAAATTTTGAAATTAGGGTGGGAGGTCAGAGAGGAGAAGGTTCGGAGCAGAAATTCAGCGCTAAAACATGAAACATGTCAAAAATTCAAAATCCTGGTCTTTACCCTGATTTTGAAATTTGCGTGTGTGCGTCCGTCCGTCACATTTATAGCCTTCATTGCCGCTAAGAGTTATTAGCTTCAAATATTCTAAACTAGACTTAGGTATACTAGACGAAGAAGGGGGCAAACGACCGCTCGTTCGTCCCCCCCCCCCCCCCCATCAGATATTAGCTTTACATATTCTAAGCTACACTTATACTAGACAAAAGCGAGTAAGCCCCCCAAAAGCTATTAGTTTTACATATTCTTAACTGGACTTATACTGAGCGGAGCGAGTGAGAGCTATTAGTTTTAAATATTCCAAACTAGATTTTCTAAACTAGGCTTACACTAGACGGAGGAAGCGAGTGAACCCCTCAAGAGCTATCAGCTTGTCGCTTGTTGGCCCCCCACAAGCTATTAGCTTGAAATATTGTAAATTAGACTTACACTAGATTAAGAAGGAAAGCGAACGAACAGAACAACCTCCTCACAAACACTAAATTATTCTACTAGACTTACCTATATTTTAAACTATTGATGAAACATGATCTTTATTTATTTGGCTACGCCAGAACATTTTTTTTGCCCTGGTTCTCAATTTACATAGACCTGATATTTTGCATGTTCCGGCCTGGCCCCAGTGAGGGCTCACATTATTTTACACTGGTCCGGCCAGACTGGGCCAAAGCTGAATCTCAGACCTGCCACTTACTGACACTGAGACCTAATAAGTTCCTAATAATGACTATTCACCTCGTACAAAAACTGATAGTCATCTTAAAAAATTTGTGTGATCTGGTCAAATGCAATCAGATGTTTATTGCAGTAAAATCACCAAATTATTGAACGCAAAAAGAGGTTTTGTCGAGACTTTGAAAAACGTCACACAGCACTTATTACTTATAACTGTTATTTGGTTTTGTATTAAAAGATTGAATAATTTCGCACGTTCATTTAGTTATATCAAATTTGGTGTATTGGTTGTGCGGTCACGGTATAGCCTTCAATAAAGGAAACAGTATCCTGGGCTTGAATTGGTGGACGAACAGTCAAACAGTGCGAGCTGATTTCTTCTATCACTGGATCATTTCTTCGATACCCGTCACTATTTTGAGCGGTACTTTAATCGATCGTGTATCCATCACCGCCTTTCTTATCAACAGCGTATTGATAACGGGTAAGTATATCTTGTTTTCTCGTTAAAAGAACGGCCATTCCACTCCCCCTATAGGATTTTGAGTCGAGTTATAAATTATCAGAAAATGTCTGGAGTTCCAGCTGGTATCACTAAATCCCTCCTACAGCCACAAGAGCATTAACTACGTCATTAAAACATACTGTAACAACGATTCATGAGCACGCTCTAATAATATTGCATAATCACATCCAACATCAATGCTCATCTCCTCTCGCCAATTGCTAGACATTGTGCATTGAATCGTGCTCTTCTCATCAGGAGTGCTTCAACCGATGACTGTACATTGGATTTGGGCGTCGGATGGTTGGCTTCATAAATTGGGTTGCACCGATCCCGCTGGACTCAGCGTTACATTTATTTTTGCTGGGGCATCTTGTTTCGCCGCTTCGTTGGTCGTTTCTCTGAGAAATGTCGATAAGTTTTTCATTCGCTCATTTCAGGTACGTAGAAAAGTGATATGAAATCATGAATACAATTTTCGTTTACCACTAAAAGGTTGGATCCGATATTCAGAATTTTTCGGATTAATTATGAGATCAATGTTGACATGTTTTTTGTCTGTTCTGAAACCCCACTCGGATTCAGAGTTTTGCGTCTGAACGTCTGGGCATAACCTTTGGACTTTTAGCCCTAGCCCTAATTCTGGAATTTGCGTCCGGATGTCCTTGCGGCCCTCTAGGATCGTATACTGTATACAGGGCTAAGATAGGAGGCAAGCAGTGCTAGCTCATCATACATTTTAGGAATTTGAAAAAATCTCCGACTTCTGAGAATATACAACACCTTACTAAATATAGTATACATGAAGCCAATACAGCCTAGAATTTATATACTAAGGTAAGGAATCTCTTTAAGCACAAAAGCTAGGTAGTCTAATATTTCAACCCGTTGATGACGCCTCGACTTACTCTGGTTGATGTCACCTACTACGGTACATGAAACATCGTCGTCGTCGAAACTGTTTTAGTGGTAGGCCTATTGATCTATCTGTGACGTTGGTGTACTGGAAGATGATCAGGGTAAGGTGTTTATAAGCCATCATCTTGGTCATCCTCTCGATCTTCTTCCAACTGGCGTACACTTGAAAATATATTAGGACGATCGATCCTCATTTGTACGTTTCACGTACTCTCTCCATCTCCTCTGAAAGTTCCTGATCTCCGTCGCCGCGATTCGTTTTTTGTCACCTTTCTTCAGGGCCAAAACTACGCACCCCTTCAACATTGGTACGGCGCATGATCTTCATTTTTTGCATCGCAGAAAGTTTTTAGTTTCCTTGACGGCAAAATCTTAGTTCAGTCATTGGAAAAGGTGACAGAATCCTCGAATGGATGGGCCTTGTTTTTGCATTCTATCAACTGTTATGAGTATCATGATTACGAAGAAAACTTGGCTTGTTTTAATTTTGTATACTTGAAGCTGAGATAGCAAATCTCAAAGACCACAGACTCCTTAAGCTTATTCAATTTTTGTTACAGATGTACGGAATCGGCGCTTTCATCACTCTAATTGGGCTTCTACTCTTGAATTACGGCAGTCTTAATCAATCATCAAGAAATGATTGCATCAGTGAAGATATCCAAAACATCATGTTGGGTTCTGCTGGTGGCTGTATCACTTCCATGCTGACGAGTAGATTAGTCGATACTAAGCATAACAGACAATCAAAAATCTTTTCCGTTACCGTCAATGGAAGTATAGCTGGAATAGTGAGTTAATGCGTTTCCAGTTCGTGATCCCCAGGGAGACAGAGTGAAGTTGACAAAGATTCTGAGGGAACAGATGAGTAGACAAACAGGCAAAAGTGGAGGTAAGAGAAGATAAAAAAACGGGAGGAGTAGGTAAGGCGAGTGATCAATTTTGAGGAGTCTTCATGTCCAGTGGTTACGTTAGAGGAAATCCTAGGACCAGTTTTTCTTTGAGGAACTCACTTTTTTAGAAAAAAATCCGCTGTCGGATTGTGACGTCATCTGCATAATTCGAAGTACTTTTTATGGAGTAAAATTTCAAGCTGGAGAATTTAGCCATGAGAATCTGAGAGCCGGAGATTTTAACTGTTTTTCACCTGAATCTCTGTTCAGTGGAGGGGCTTTAAAAAACTTCAAGCTCATTTTTTTCTTCAGTAGGGGGAAAAGATTTGATTTTGAACTTTATAGAAAAGAACCAGATCGTGGCGTTTGCTGCGTGCTCCTTGCTACTACGATCTCTAATCTATAGTGATATTTCTTAAGGTGGGGTAACGTGAGCTTATCAGTTTCCTACGATCTTTGTGTTAATTTTGTTCAGGTGCAAGAACACGAAATTTAAATGCTCAAAATTTTAGTCTCAATTTTTTCCACGATTTGAGGTTAAAATATTTTCTTGACATTTTTAATGCGTCTTTACTGACACGCCATCCATTCCACCAATAGAATCCGCGAGACCAAGTTTCCCCCCCCCCCATTCCCGTTGATGGACTCAGAATCTCGAACCCTCGATCCAACCCAGGAATCTGTGAGGCCGAGTTCGAATTTCACAGTCTTAACATACAGTATATGAGGCTATACTAGCTGTAAACTAGGCTCAAACTAGGCTTGAAGTACCCGTAATTGGATTACACCAGTTTGAAACTGAGCCAGCATAGAGATTAGCTCTAGTATATTGGCCTTTAACTTCATATATATCATATTTGTCCGATTTTGCACGTTACGGTACATATTCGGAGCCGAATTGAAATGTTCTAGCACATTTGGCACATTCATTTTTCAAGAATTTCATCTGGCAACGCAGCACTGGCTTTGAGGTTCCCAGTTCTAGCATACACTATTAGGCTATACAAGCTTTAAATTGGGTTTATGCTATATTCAGGCACGTAATTACGGGAACGGGGCAAAAGAGAGCAACACCCTCTTGGAGCTTTTTTTGGCCTCTCCCTCCTAGAAAATATCGGCGAAGTTCAATCGTAAAGCCAATTTAACTAGAGCCCTATAAATACGAGTGAGGACACGGACCGCCATGTTTAGTCGCTACGTCATCATTATTTTCACAGTCTCCTATTCTAACGACTGATAACAGTTTATCATGATTTGAAAATAATGAGAGAATGTGTTGGACTAGGTGCCAAAGCATAATGCAAGACTCAACACTATTGAGAAATCCAAAATTGCTTCACTAATCACACGAAGTCCTCATCTGAATAGGGAGCTATGGAGACAAATGATGACGTAACGACTAAATATGGCGGACCATGTCCTCACTCGTATTTGCAGGGCTCTAATTTAACCGTTTTAGCTCATTTAAAAAATTTGTTAAAGACTGTAGCCGATGATTCATTCTTGCTCCCATCTTGTCCCCCTAGAAAAATCGTTAGTCACAGGCCTAGCTACGCTATATTAATAATAGTCTATAGTAGGCTTATTATACCGTGTACTCGATTGCTAGGCTTTGTCCCCGCGATTTAATCCAGAAACCGGTGAGTCCGAGTTTGAGTCCCCCTGTCTGAAAATGTAGTATATTAGGCTGTGCTGACTTTAAACTAGGCCACCATTGGTAGGCTATACTAGGCCTAGCCTGCAGTATACTTGTAACTTAATCGAGAAATCTCATTGCCCTAAGGACAAAAATAGAGGAATGTTGATGACGTCACATGCAAATTCAAGCTGATTACGTGACGAACTAATGAAGTCACGATTGGCGATGAAGTCGCAAGCAGATTAAACGGATGATGTTGACATCAGAAGAAGGTTTAAGCTGGTTGACGTCTTCTGTGCCCTTACCCGCAATCGAAAGTGCACAAGTTTGGGACTGGGTTCCCTCTTTTTAATGCCTATATCGGCATCGGCAGCCCAGACGTCTACTGGAAATCTGTGGGTCCAACTTTATAGGAAGTTTACGATTCTGTGCCCGAGTTGATCTTCCCTCCCCCGAGGAATCCTCGATTTTATCCAAAATAGTTAGCTTATTATACCAGACCAAGAACGAAGCGAACGAGCGGAGCGGGTGAATTCCCAAAAGCTAGTTAGCTAAAAATATGTATACTAGACGTCACGGATGTTGATGACGTCACAAAGAGGCTGGTTGTTTTTTTACAGTCAGTGCCTTTATACGTCATCGAAAAAAATTATTTTGTGTTAACTGGTGGGCTGGACCGAGCAACTATAGAAAGACATTAAAAATGATCTTTGTTTATTTGGCTCCACGAGAACATTTTTTTTTTTTTAAGCTCAGTGATCGATCAAAATTTATATTCGGATGGTGTATTTACACTTTAAAGCATAGTAGCCATACTAGACGAAATTATTCATGGCAAAATTTTGCGAGCAAAAATTTCACTGAATTGATGGCGCTGGCGCCTACTTTGCTTTTACGTCGTAGGCACGTGCCTATCTTACCTACTGGGAAACACGCCAGAATCCTTCAACTGACCAGTTTTCGGTTTAGAGAAAATATTAAAAGTTTGTTCTGGTGTACAAATGAGGTTAAAATTGAAATTGAGAAAATAAATTTTGTAAACCGTATTACCTTTTAACTTTTGCATTGTACTATCAGAACAAGTGTAACATCATTTCGTCCCACCTTGAGCTGTTGCAGATTTTGAAATATTTGTGAAGTCTAGCCGAATATCTGAGCGTTGGAGGAGGCAGAGAAATTTTACGGAAATGAGATTTGAGAAAACGAAGGGGTTTACGGACTTCAAAAACGTTGTACGTTGGGGGGGGGGAGGGTTTCAGAACTTATGAGAGAGTGAATCATTTTCCTAAATAAAATTTGCTTGGTTATCCAAAAAATTTCATTGTCAGCGTTTCCAGTATAACGCATCCAGGAGTACCATGCAGTTGTATTTTTACTCCAGGATTTCATTCCTTATTTCTAGATAGCGGTGTACGGATCGACCAAAAATTACAGTTCCTTGGAGAGTTTTATAATTGGAATAGTCGGGGCTATGATATTCTTACAATTTCATTACCTGTTCGTCTGGTTGAAAGGTAAGTCTCATCTCCTCCGGGAAAAAGATCTGCGTTTTTACAAGTTCTGATAATACTACTCTTCTAGTTGTGCTGGAGGTCATAGAACCTAAACCCGATTTTGAGTCCTCTCAAATGACATTTGAAAATGTTCAGCAGCTACAATTACAGAAGCTCACCTCTCTATGTAGACTTAAATACAGTTATTTTAAAATAATGAACTTACAATATATTTTTAACCCTAATTTGTCGTAGTGAACGATCCCTCGGATGGATTTCCTGTTTATTTTGGAAGCGGTCTGTGGGGAATCATGGCTGCTAACGTTTTTTCAAAAAACGGTATTCTCTTCAATCGTAATACGTACGACTGTTTACAGGTATTTAAGTTTAATGAGCTAGAATTTATTACTAAGAGTAGGAAAGTTACAATAAGATTTCAATTTTCCCTGATCATTGTACAAGAGAAATAATTCTTGTTTGATCTGATAACTTTATAAATTGCGGTAGCAATCTTGATAGATTAAATTTTCGCGGAGTTTCGAGCTTTTAATCGTGGTATAAAGTGCTCAGGATAAAATTCATCTGAGTACATGATTACCTACATAAATCCTTTTCCTTATACCCGGATTTAGCGTACCTAAGGTCGAGAAAATATACTTAGTCACTATAAGGGGAAGTACATTCTCTAATTATTCGGATATCTTTTTAAATTTGCAGAAATTATTCATCAATTTCATTGGAGCACTGATAGTCTCAACGTGGGCGGCTGTTTGGACGACTGTTATTTTCCTGACGTTAAAAATATTGAAACTTCTTCAAGAGGATTCTTGTCAACTGAAAGGTGAAAATGTGCTTAGCAAAGAAAACCTAAAGAATAGTCAATTTTTGTGAATAAAATAAAATGAAAATGTTTACTGTTCAGTGATAGAACAAAGCAATGAGATACGACAAGAAGAATGCTACATAGAAGTGCTCCCTTATGTCGCACGAAGGAAATCAGAGAACAAAGAATCCGGTAAATGATACTTTTATTCCTCATCCATCACTTTTTGAATTCATGAACCATTGTGAACGTTTTTTTTCTTCCTTAGATCATCGGTCGAAACATCTGGAGGTCGATGATGTTGATTTAGATGCAAATTTGTACGAGAATTTACAATCTCAAAGGGAAATACGATTGTGATGATTGAGAAATGTCGCGAACATCGTGAAACGAAAAATCTTCTTGAGGAACACGCAAGATTTTACATATTTGATGGTGTCGCTCAAGTACTCGATTTTCAATTATCACTTCATTGTACAAATGCTCAGTTCCAAAGATATTATTAATCGAAATATAGGTCTACCTAAATTGTTACAATAATCTCAATCGTACTTTCTTGGATGTTGACATGGATAGGTCTTAAGGCTGGGGTCATACTCAAATTTGCGTCAGAAATCGCGTCACAAAAATGATTTTACTAACTGACGACTTTATGAGCGACCTTGACCTACATTAGAGACTTGAAAAATTTCGACCTGACCGCTTTTTTAGGATTTATGTATCCTCAGCTTCCATTATACTAAGCTGTGTAACATGTCTTAAGGCTAGGGGTCATTCCAAAATTCGCGTCACGAAAATGACCTCCCAAGCTGATGACGTCATAAATGACTTTGACCTATTTCAGAGACTCGGAAAATTTTGACCTTTGCTACTTTGAAACCTGTATCATTGCCCTTCGTCATACTGGGTCTAACCCACAGTACAGTGGGCTTTATTGCATTAGCCTCCATTATATTAAGCCTGAAATAATATTTGTCTTATCCGTGAACAAAACGCAATTCAATTATTTTTTGAACGGTAAAGTATAGTTTGATTCTGTAAGTGCACGTCAACACTTTGTCGGTTCTTGCACACACGCACTACGGCGTTTGGTGTGCATCTTTAAAAGAAAAGAAGAGACAGAAGATTAATAATAGATAAGTAAAATCTGAAAACATTGTGAAAGATGCACAAGGGTAAATGCAATAATGTGAGTAACGTTACGGAAAAACCTTCACGAAAAACCTTCACGCTTTTAATGTCATGCCTGATGACGTTATCAATAACCTTGACCCGCTTTAGGGACTTGAAAAGATTCTTTCTTCATACTATAGGCCCAACATACTATACTTGGGCTTTCATATGTATATTAGGCTAAGTAGCTCATCCCCCCCTAAAAGGCTTAACATACAAAATGCTGGGCATCACTTTCAGACTTGGAGAAAATTTCAGCCTGTAATACTCTAGGCTAAACTCTACTCAGCTACTGAGGCGAACACTCTCTAATATGTAGTAAACTAGGACCATACTATAGCTTTATATCAGGGTTCTGCTAGGTTTAAATTAGACTGCTAGTAGATCTATACTGGCTTTCCAGGCTCGTACGAGGAACTGAGTAAGCACACAGCTAGTTCTATAATACAGTTAATTAAGCCTGTATGAAACTAGTCAGGCATGCCCGGAGCTATTCAGTCTGACACAAGACATACTAGACTTACACTAGGCTAAGAAAGGGAGCGAATGAGCGGAGTGAATGAGCCTCCAAACTACCCAAGTTTGGACCTGAACAGGGTTGAACAGAAGCTGAAAGCCAGTTTCATAAAAACTCACGGGTTCTTTAAAAGACTTAAGCGAGTGGTGGCAGGGAACCTGTTTCATGGGGTACGTGGGATCTGAAGAATGTAGAGTGTGACGTCACAAGGCTGACCTATGACGTCATCAAATTGTGAAGACACAGGCCCGAACTTTGGAGCAATATAGAATAGGAAGGCAACTTGGAAAAAATTGATCTGTGATCAAGTGTGACGTCACAGGTCCCACCCCTAAGCTATCTATGACAGAAAAATTTCAACCACCGCGATATAATATATAGCCTGTAAAGTGGCCCCTTTGAGTAACTAGATAAGCAATGCTTCATGCACCGAAAGATCCAGAATGCCCTTCTAATGTACTCCAAGTCCTCCTATCATAAAGCTTGGAGGTCGGGATTTTTCTGGGTTCTCCTTCCATCATAAATAGCTTTGAGGTAGTACCATACATATCTTGGAGGTCGCATCATATAGTATAGCTTGGAAAGAGCCATATAATATGAGTAAAATTTCCTTCCATAATTTATAACTGATGACAGTTTTTTCATACCCCACGTACCTCATAAAACAGGTTCCCTGCCACCCCTCGTTTGTTTTCGTTTAAGAACCCGTGAATTTTTTTTTAGCTTTCCTGATTCCCGCGAAATAGGAGTTTTGAAATTTCAAATTTAAGTGTTCCATTTTCGAGGCCAGACTGGCCTTGTCAATGAAGTAATGGAGATGAAAAAAATTGGTTCCGGTTCAGTTCAACATAGAAACTCGTGTTGCAGTCATCCAATAGCGATGAACATGAACTGGAGAATAGGTATCTTCGACAATCAAGACAAGTCCCTAATTCTCCTGATCGTTTTCTGTGGACATAATATTTTGTTATAACATTGATTAGCCGAAAATAAGCTTAAGTAAGCTGAAAATCAACTAAATCAAGACAAAAGCCGGCTGAATTTTTCCGAAAGTCGAAAGCTAAATTTTTCAAAGTTTCAAGTTTAAGCCGGAGCTGAAATTTTTGACTGCAGCATTCTACCAAGGGTGGTAAGCGACTCGATTTTAGGGTTTAAGCTTAAGGCATAAACATGAAATAAAATTTCTTTTCGCTTAAACTTGAAGCTTATGTAAGACTTATTAGTTTTAACCCACAACTTAAGCTTACAGCTTGAAGCTGAAAGTACAAAATATGTTTTTGTTGGAAAACAAACAAGTTTCCGTCAGAAAAAACATGTTTTTGCATTTTCAAGTTTCAAGTTTTTGTTTCGCTTATTAAGTGGCTTAATTAAGCGAATGAAAAATCGTTTCGCTTTAGCTTATTTATAGCTTGAAACTTGAATACAACTTGAGCTTACCACCCTTGCATTCTACTGAAAAAACGTCTCTTGAATTTTTTTGCTACGATGCACAGGAACGCCTATCTAGCGCGCTAATGTTCAGAAGTCATCATCAAAATTCAAAATGTGACCTGAGATGAGAAAAGGATGCTCATTGCCCATTGGCGCAGGAACACCATTTCTCTCTGATTGGACATCTAATCAGAGAAAGACGACGGCTTCCTTAACGAAGTTAAACGAGGAACGCAGGGAACCTGTTTTATGAGTCAAATAGGATTTGGTATTGAAAATTCAAGGAAGCCTAGACCTAGATAAAGCTAGTATAAAGAAGGCCTAGACGTAAAATAAGCCTAGTATAATGTAGTTTGAAAGTCCAAGTTTTTCTCAAATCTCGAGCTATTTATGATAGGAGGGAGACTTGGGAAAATTTGTCCCCTATCATATATAGCTCGAGAGTCAAAAGTTTTCCAAGTCCCACTTCTATCATATATAGCTTCAGATTCGAAATTTTTTCTAAGTCCCTCTCCTATCATATATGGCTCGAGAGTCGAATTTTTTCCAAGTCCCCCCTCCTATCATCTATAGCTCGAGAGTCGAAATTTTTCTAAGTCCCTCTCCCATCATATATAGCTCGAGAGTCGAAATTTTTCTAAGTCCCCCTCCTATCATATATTCTCGAGAGTCGACATTTTTCTAAGTTTTTCGCTGGACGGCGCACGGCGCACGCCAGATTTCTCAAATAGCCCCCCATAAAACAGGTTCCCTGTTAAAATGGTACTTCTGTCAGTAGGCAATGAGCATCCTTTTCTCATCGCAGGTCACAAATGCTAAAGCAGCATTGCTATTGTTCGTTGTTTTGCATTGAATTTTAATGCACTGAATTGACACAAACATCCAGGAATGAGGATATATAGGATGAGAGGGGGGGGATAATATATGTAGCATGAAAATAAATATGGAAAACAACAAACATTATTATGAAAATTTTTTCCCTAAACATTAATCCACAAAATTACACTGTTTTTTTTTTTTTTTTTTTTCTCAATTCTCATTTTTTGTCAATTTTTTTGATAAGCCGTTCTCGTTTTTCTCTTTGAGAGAGTGTTTGTGATTCTCACGTCTTACTTTGAAAAAAACATTAAGTTTATAATCTCCGCCATTTACTTACTACGCCGGACCTCCATCAGAAAGTCGTCAAAACTCATGGTTCATATCAACATCAAAATTTTTTATTTTCTTTTCGCAGAGAAAAATAGAAAAAAAAAGCTCACACTGTAGCGTAAGCATTACTTACCGACTTTTTCCTTGTGAACATGTTCAGCAAACGCACTGAACCGTATTGATGAAGTATTTAACGGCTTCCCGGTTAAAACAATTATGGAATACCTTCGTTCTACTTCAATATCTTGGAAAATTTATGAATGAGGTCAAAGGGAACTATTTTAAATCCCTTACTTAAACAAAATTCATAGTGTAGGCAAATCTAAAGAAAAAAATGCTCGAGCAAACATTTCTTTGCAGAAAATGGCTCAGGATGTGGTCCTGAACAACATACTAAAAATCCTGTGTTTTCCCCCGAGGCTTCTTTTTTTATGGGGGTTCGAACGCCCCAAAAATTAGTTGTTCGCCTATATCGCGTGAAATTGAAATTGTATTAAGAAATGTTCCAAACAAAAGTTGTTCCTCGTTAAATTTTCTACCAAATAACGTATTCAACTTTCAGCCTATACCAATTAGTGCCTTTGCCAAGGGCGTTCAAAAGAGTCCTAAAATCAGTTTTTCCATATATCTCACAAAATTGAAATTTTATCAAAAAATGTTTCAAACAAAAGTTGTTCCTCGTTAAATTTCCTACTAAATAACGTATTCAAGATTCAGCCTAGGTCAATTAGTGCCCCGTCAATGCCTTAAAAGGACGTTCAAAAGAAGATTAGTTTTTCCATATATTTCCCAAACTTGAAATTTTATGAAAAAATGTTTCAAATAAAAGTTGTTCCTCGTTGAATTTTCTATCAAATGAGCTATTCAGCTTTCAGGATGGAGCAACTAGTTTGTAAAAAAGGGTTTTCGATATTATAGATGTTACGCCGAATCTGTGAAATTGCCGATTTCATAAAATCGGTAACCGCTTGCTTAATTTATGAAATCGGCAACAAGTTCTACTTGATCTGAAGTACCTAGATGATAAACGTTGAGAATTTTTGCAAACCAATTTATATGAACACATCTGAAGCAAATTAACGTTAATTAATCAAGATAGGTAACATTTTATTACTTGTCCATGGTGAAATAATGATATGCACAAATGAAATACCTTTTGTAGAGCAAATAATCACAATAGGTAATATCTCCAATATTAAGAAAGTAGAAAATGATGATTGAAAAGATTCCAGTCATGAAATAAATTTTGCAGAACAAATAATCAGAATAACATGTTACGGATGGAAAAATTCAAAGAAAAAGTTGATCATCGTCATATCGAAGAAATGAATAATTTAATCTTCGTCATCATCGAAGTCAAGAGAAGAAAACAATCAACCCTCGTGATTTTGGCATATGTACGCCCCGGATGGCAGGCCGAATTGCTTCCCAATCCCTGCTTGTGACAGGCACATCTTTTGGAGGTACAATTTGCTAATTCTTCCCTCATAATTGCGATGATTCAGTTTTGTACCGGTAAGAAAAAAAAAGTTCGAAGAGAAAGGAATATTATGCGTAGACTTACCTACATTCAATTACAATATTTCAGTTGCTGATTTTATAAAATCGGCAACTGTCTGCCAATTTTATAAAACCAGCAGAATTTTTTGCCGATTTTATAAAATCAGCAAAATTAGCGTTTACATTGCCGATTTTATAAATTCGGCAAAATTTCTGCCGATTTTGTAAACTCGGCAATTTCACGGATTCGGCGTAACATAGATATAAGGATGTGCTATATTTTTTTATATTCAGATAGTTTTGATGCTGATTTATGGAAGTCCTGCATTATTACAGATTGTAAAGACTATTTTTTTTACCAGTGATAAAAATATTGAAAAGATGGAAATTAAATAAATATTTTTCTCATATTCATGACTCACATGGTACCTAGGTATTGAAATAAAAACAATTAAAGTCGCGTTGTATTAAAGACTCTAAGGCAGCTGCAATACTCTCTAATCTACAGTAGTACAAAAGACAAGCCATTGAAGAAATGTCGGTTTCAAGCTTTCGCGAAAAAAGTCCGTCCAAATCTCTAGCTCCCACTGAAGACGCTGTACGGTTCTATGTATACAGAGTGTACCACCAAGTACATTGTAGCTTGGTCATGAAAAAGATCGATTGGGGAATGGAGATGGAAGCGAATCGATGGAATATTGGAGCCTATAACACTGAACAAAGCCCTAGCGCCGCGCCAGATCATCTCCGACAACTTATTTTTAGTGGGTACGCTAAAGGTTGTAGTGAACAATAGATATTCCATATACAAAGAAAGTAATTTGGCACATTCATCGAGGAAAAAACGTGTATTTTAGTCATTCCGACCTCGATGATGAAAAGACGTCTACACTATACATACTTCTCAAATAACATAGTATCATACCACAACCATAAGTAGCCTATTGTTTGAATTTTTGTTGAAAATAGTTGTTTTTTTTCTTTTTAGGATTAAATTAATGTTCCCCAATGTGTCTTGGGCAGATTTGCCTCAATGCTAGTGAAGTATCAGAGGTAGTAGACGACATTGAGGACGACTTGCAGGATGTATCAAGTCAGGACAAAGAAGCTGACTATGAGGGCGATTCCCAAGTAATCACAGGCCAAGAGTATGACGAGAACGAATAATATCGAGTACCTCCATCCCGAATATAAGACTCCTGTAAGTCGGTAGGCTAATGTACGCTGCTCCTATTAGAAAGCGTAGAAAACTGGCAGGCAAGGCATAAGACGGATGGCGGAGCTCAAGTCATGTGCGAGAAACGACCTCCCTTCTCCGGCTATGTTATAATATTATGTGTAAATATATTACTTGAAATGTACTAGCCTCATGGAGTAAGATTCAGTTGAGGAACTTACAGGAAAAATGTACCTAACACACTTTTTTCATAAGCAAATTGCTCTATTCTGAAAGCTGAATAGCTCATTTGATAGAAAATTCAACGATGAACAACTTTTATTTGAAACAATTTCTCATATATGGAAAAACTAATTTTGGTCCTCTTTTTAACGGCCTTTTAAGGCATTGACGGAGCACTAATTGACCTAGGTTGAATCTAGAATACGTTATTTGATAGGAAATTTAACGAGGAACAACTTTTGTTTGAAACATTTTTTAATAAAATTTCAATTTTGTGAGATATATGGAAAAACTGATTTTAGGACTCTTTTGAACGCCCTTGGCAAAGGCACTAATTGGTATAGGCTGAAAGTTGAATACGTTATTTGGTAGGAAATTTAACGAGGAACAACTTTTGTTTGGAACATTTCTTAATACAATTTCAATTTCACGCGATATAGGCGAACAACTAATTTTTGGGGGGTTTGAACTCCCATAAAAAAAGAAGCTCCAGGGGGAAAACGCGGGATTTTTAGTACGTTATTCAGGACCACATCCTAAACCATTTTCAGCAAAGAAACGTTTGCTCCGGCAAAATGATTTTTTTTTTCCAATATGGCTCTAATTTGCCTACACTATCATGGAAGATTTCCACTACAGAAAAATAATATTGTTTATATTAATAGGTTCGGTATAATTATACTAAAATCAGAAGCATTTTTAAAAATTTTGCTGAAATCAGTAATTAAAGTATAATCGTATTATCGCTCGTATTATCAGTTAAAAACATGTTGTACCTAGTTTTATTAACCTATGACTCGTATTTCTAGCGCAGACGCAGGTTTGTGTTATTTTCATGTAGGTAACGTTTACCGAAAGATACTCGGCTAATTATTCAATCCATCGCTCACGCGCAACATCAGTTCAACGTACTCAATAAAAGTTATTTTTTCAATCACATACGGTTGGTAAAAAGAAGTTCTTGCAACCAATACATCATGCATCACCTTCGTCCGGAAAAACTCAAATTGAACGAGCTCTTACAGCTTTATTACGCATATTTTGAGAATTACTTCAGTACCACTAACTAGCTCAATCGGTACCGAAATTATACAGCAACAATAAATTCGAATACATTTGAACGCAGTGCAGTGTAAAGATATGAAGATATACGATTAACGCTTTTTGAGAAACGAGACGAAGAAATTCGAGGAAAATTGAGGGTCACTCAACTACGCATTCAATCTGAGAAAAAAATACATTTTTAATTCCTACAACTTGGCTAAATTTTATGAGAATCAAAGCACTAGTTTTTGAGGAAATGCGTGGACAAAAAAATCTCATTTAATAAATAAATAAAATAATGTATAAGAAAACCTAAAATTGTCTGAGTTTGTTGCCCCCTCCTCCTGTATACCTTGCGTCGGGTGTAATACCTCACTCGTCGATAAAAGAAAAGAGAGTCTTTTTATCTTGATCCTACAAGAAACGACATAAATTTTGATCGAAAACAGAAAAAATAAAAATATAAATAAAATTCAGAAGAAAACGAAAGTGACCGATAGTGGAGAAAAGGTAGTACAGATCGGAATAATCCTTAAGTACTCCAACGTTTGACACCACTGCCGATGCCGGGTAGTCGTAGATACAACATCAACAAGGTGTGTATGAAAATTGTTGTTTTGGTTTCAGTAGCAAATCTGAATGCAGCTGATAAAGACGCACGTCGCGTCGCTTCATCTTGTTCCTGTGAAAGATTAATATTAAAAATAAAAGTAATAATATTAGTTTCGTATCACGCGCGCGAAAATAATAGTGTTGATTTTAGTGAGACACGTTCTTTCCTGTGCACTGCATCGAAGTCACCCATCAAAGTGTTCTATAGTGTTGTTTAAAAATCTTTTTTTTTTTTTCCATTCTTATTGTCTTCGATCGGTTTCTTTATTTTCATCTAACCGTAATCTTATACACTTCTCAGCACATATTTTGTTTCGCCGATTATTAATTTGGATTATAGTGTCACGTTTCACGTTTGCGCAGTCATTTCTCTTTCCTGGGCTGAAGAAGAGGGAAAAATGCCAATGCGCGTGCCAAGTTGAACCATGAACTTGGACCGGTCCTGTTTCCATTATGCGGATCCTTGTGATTTATTTCTTGGTTATGGTTTTTACTGTTTGCGGAGTGTTATCTAAAGTAAGTTTCAATGATCGTATCATTATAAGCGATCAGTTACCGTTACGTACTCGGCAATTAGCCATCAGCTCTAACTTGCGAGTCAAAGCTTCAACGTATAAATTTTCTCCCGCTTATATTATTATAAGCCTGTAATAGGATGTGGAACTTCGCAATGGGTAATTGGGTATAGACTGAGGAATTTTTTTGTGTTTACCTAGTACAGTCGATATACAACACCTCGGTCTTGAACCAATACCTGTTGCACAATATTCGATTCGATCCCTCTTTTTTTGTGGCTCATCTCAAGTACCAAATTGGGGTAGTGGGGAGTTTCAATGGCCCATTGGTGCTTGGTGTCAACAACATATCTTCGGCAACTAGCCACGGACGTCCTCCATTTGTTTAATGATGCCCAAAGTTTTAGGAGATTTTTCCTTGAGAAGTAGGATCGCGTACATCAAACTTATCTACAAAAGTTCTCATTAAAAACGAGGAAATGTTGGTTATTGCTGTGCCGTAGTAATCGCTCGTGTCGCGTGTGTAGCCGCCCGTCCTCCACTGTATAATACGTGCGGGTTGCCTGTTTCACTAACACCGCGGTATCAACCCTTTAGGGTGTAACTTCAGTGTGGGAAGAATCTCGTAGGTGAAACCATTTCCTCTGGACAACCGCCGAGCTGCAGTGCCTTAGGTATGCAAACTTAAGCACTCATACCAGACACAACTTTGAACTAAATTTTATTGAAGTCTCTTCGTCTTCTTTTTCATGCAAAGTTTCTTCTCTATGTGGGTGGTCCACAGATGTTGAGTGAGCCATAACGTGGTTCTACATTTGCCTATTTCATTCCGTGTCCACCTTCTTCTTCATAGCCGTTGCTACGAATGCAGACATCTGATTCCATACTTCTTTGAAACCAAGCTACTCAGAGCAAGCACGTTCTCAAGATCGGGACTATTCTTTAAAAACCCTAAAGGGAAAAACGATTAAGGTTTTTTTGACTGGGGCTACTCCTGTGAAAATCGTCACTGTTTTTATCACGTTTGATGAGGTCATTAGTAACCTTGACCTACTTTGTGAACGAGGAGAAATTTCGACCTTCCACATACAGTATGTTAAGCTCCCCTTCATTGACACCAATCTCTGGAAGAGACTTAGCTTACTCCTCCGAGCCTCACACTCAAACAGAGTGTGTGATGGTCCATCATGATTGCGATACGAACACGTCCCACGAAGGTACTTGCCGTGGATTATGATCGGCAATTTCAGTCGTTCCTAGGTGCTTATAAAAACAAATTGACGAATGTCTAAAATTTAAATTGATTAGATATCTGTCACTATTTAAGTCTGAAATTTTACGTTTCGTTAAACATGTCAGCGTTGCTATTTAGATGAAGGACTCGCTCCATGGTAGAACATCCTAAATAATACGTATCTAATTATATCGAAGACTCGACTGACCCGACTTCAGATAGTACGAGTAATAATGGATTCACACCTGTGATCATTCGAATTTACGGTACTCAGTAGGGTAGTTCGCGTCTCCTTTTTCGCGATTTAGAGACAGCAGACAATAGCGCAAGAGTGTTCTGTGTGTTTCGATACGCATTAACTGATGGTTGAATGGGCAGCATACATGTGCACACCTGGCCAACGCTGACAACAATAGGTCATCACGCTTTCTACAAAACGCAACAGGTAACATATACGTTGACAGGTACCGCGACCAATATCAATTAATTTTCTATACAGGTGGGCGGTCTGGAAAAGAAGATGTATTTTGCGGATTTCGTGTTTACGAATGCTCGCCAAACTTGAAAAATTTAAGCCATCTTTATTTGTCATCAAATTTATGAGCATGGTTTATTTGTTCTACGCGACAAAATGAACTCAAGATGATCCGAAAGCGGATCACTACGTCGTGATAGATGGATGCATTATGTAAGTCGGCAGTGAAATTCGTTTTTGGCGCGAATTTCAGGCTCGCTTCAAGGGAGTTGGTATCAAGCGAGTCCATTTGCTCTGGGTTAGGTCCGTCTCAAGTTTGTTCAAATATACAGGTTGGTGGTAAGTTCTCACCAGGTCTAAATTGGGAAAATAAATAAATGAACAAAATACAACTTACAATAGAGTTATGCCACGTCGAGAATATTTCGCTTGCCTTTCCACCCTGTCAATTTCTTCAACCCCCCTCTCAACCCTCCCCCCTTCAATACATATATCTTCTCTCTACTGTCTCTCTTTTATCTTTGACATGGAAATATCTGAGGTCTGTACCTCGTCTGTGCACCTCCCCTTCCATGTAATCCAATTATCTACTGTCGACTGTCTCTCTTCTATGTTTTTACATGGATATGTCTTTGGGCTAGAGGTCAGTCAGAAAACTGTAAAAAGCGATTGAAAAACAAGATGCTTGACCTTGACCTCATTTGAAGATTTCTAGAAATTTCAATTTTTGCTATCTTGGGATTTGTATCCTTAGTCAACTATGAGAGCCGTACATGTATTACAGGCTGTCAATCAACTTTGATACGAGTAGTCCCAACCCACATCGCTTTCGTCGCAAGTGCAGCGCCACCCGTCTTCTATGGTGGAGTGGTGGCGTGTTGCGTATGCATTAATTTTGTTTCCTACCACACCGGAATCGACCCTTTCGAGTATGACTTCAGTGTTGGAAGAATCTCCTCGGGGAACCCCCGCCTCTTCTTGACAACCGCCAGGCTGCAATGCTCGCAGGCACGGGAAACTTGAGAACACTTAACAACAACATCACCTCAGATACAGTGAATCGCTGTTGGAATATCTTCTTCTTTCTTCAAGCTGAATCACCTTCCTATTCTTCCTGCACACCTGGATGTGGATGGTACACTGCATTAGGTCATACCATGCTAGGCACATCTTCTTCTTCATGACAGTGACTGAAAATGCAGAAACCTGGTTCCATGCTTCTTTGAAACATAGGATGGTGGCTCTACCAGGCTACTCGGAGCAAACGCTTCATCTATGCCAATCTCTTGAAAAGACCGACTAAGATTGCCCCGCTCACGCCTCCACGCCTCACACTCAAATAAGGTGTGCTGTGATCCATCACCACACCTTTGATTGCAGTGCAGTACGAACATGTTGCCTGCTCAACTTTTCGTGAATGTGAGGTCCCAACCCCCTTACTTTGACTTCTACTTATCAATGGTCAAGTTTGTATTAGGTTATACTAAATTGAATGGATTTAGTCTGTATGATGACGTCATAGGGTGGGTGACTTCTCAAGATATCAATAAGCGTAGTTGACTGCTGGCCTAGTATTAGTGTGAACAGCTGCAGTAAGAAATCAGGTGGTTGAGCTAGGCTAGAGCTGGAGGCTTACACTAAACGTAGGCTGGGTCGAAAAATAGATTTATGTTTCAATATTTTTCCGCATTGACTTACAGATCCCGGTGCAGTGTCCGAACTGCGAGAAATACTCTTTTATAGGAATGGTTGGGTACATAGACACGTAACGGAACACGAAATATTAATCGAATAACATTTTTGATAAAGTAAGTCAATCACAGAGAGAAATAAATTTGGTCCAAAAAGATGAAATAAAATGAATCAGTAAAAAATTAGTAAAAATAATAATAAAATTTTAGTCCGAAATAAATAAACTGAAATAACTACGTGAAAGGAACAACTAAATCGAAAAATAAATCACCAAAATTAGGAAAAAGGTTAAAATGAAAAGTGATCGAATTAAAACAATCAAGAAGAAACCAGTAATAAATTGCGATAATAGGACGAGTATACAGCGACCGATTTCGGACAGGCGATGCTGACCACCTTCAGGCAGCTGAAGAAGATAGAGATGAACATATGAGAAGATGATGTCATCTTAGACAATCACGACGTGTGAGGCTAGGAGAAATCGAGCAAGAACCGCGAAATTGGTAAACAAAGGTGGCCGTTAAATCATTTAGAAATTTTGCGGCACGGGTTTTGTGCGTCGCAACCGTTTCAACCTCCTCTAAATGATTCATTAATCTTCCTTTCGAGCAATGGTGTTGAATTTTCCTGGAAACTTTTTCAAACCCATGTTGGGACTCCAAACAGTGTTCAGCCATTGACGATTCGGATGGTTTCTTAGTGTTAAATGTTGAACGATGATCTGATAAGCGTGAAGAAAAGGATCTACTCGTTTGGCCTATTGATAGTCTGTACAGGACAACTGGTTCACTCCAGACGGTTTTTCAGAAGGAATTGGGTCCTTCAGGTTCAGAAATGTCTTGATTGTGGTGACTGGGCGAAAAACGACCTTGTAGCCATATATCTTTAGTATGGTTGCCAGTCTATTAGAAGGAGAACCGTAGTAAGAAAAAAAATGATTTAACGGCCACCTTTATTTCACCAATTTCGCAGTTCTTGCTCGATTTCTCCCAGCCTCACACGTCGTGGTTGTCTAAGATGACATCATCTTCTCATATGTTCATCTCTGTACCGTTATGTGTCTATGTACTCGACCATTCCTATAATATGATGACTCGTAGTGTTGAGGACTCGTATCTTATTTAAAATACTCTTTCTTCCCCCATATCTCAGTTGTCTTCTGCTTTCTCAAACAAGAGTGTCTTTCCTCTCCCTCAGCTGAATTTGTGGAGTTACTGACCGGTTTTTCTTTTGAAAATCATTGAATCTGTCCTCGATTCTGTTTTCAAAAAAAGAAATTAGGTACTTTTAAGAATAACTTCAACTCACAGGATAGGTCATAAGGAGAATATGGTTCATGTTTATTTCTTCTTGAAATCGATGATGTCAATATTGTTTACTTTAATTATACTGTAGGTCTAGCGTTCTATGGGTAAAATCTTCAATCGAGTTTCTCGCAGTCAAATTGGTCCTAGACTGAACGTTCATGATGCACCATTTCAACAGTCCAACAGATCAGGTCAAGTTTTGACATCTCTTGTCGCGCAATACTAAACCGCTCAAACCACTAAAATGTACTTTTTTTTTTTTTGCAAAATTCAAAAGACTCTATATTCAGCAAGTTTCCGAGGAGGTTGTTTTTAAGTACGAGTATATAATTGCGGAAATATTTCACTGTAGTACACTTGATCCTGTTGCGTGCGGGTAGAGAAGAGGATCAAAGCGAAGTGAAGGATTTAGATGAATGGAACAGGCAGGAGGTTAGTGCAGGACATAAGTAAAGAGCTCAAGTGCGGTCGGAAGACTACCCGAGCTGCACGTCTATTTTCTAAGTAGGTATCGTTTCCTGCGTTTTCTTTATTCACTTATTTTAGTTTCTTGTACTCAATATTATCGCTGCATTTCACGCTGTTGTCTGCTAATTCGCAATTAGTCGAAATCAGATATAAAATCGGATCTCATGTCGAGAGAGTTAAGACTTGAAAATCCGTTTAAAGACTCCTATCTGATAGAGTAGAGTGTAGTAAAAAAATTCTATTTTCATGTCGATTCGGTGTATGCAAACAATGACAACAACAATACTTCAACCATGTAAACAAGATTTATAAAATGTGATGCAATTGGTGAACGATATGGAGAGGGTGATGTATATAGACTGTAATGTGTGTTTCTCAACCGCTATGCCGCTGCACATCTTTGTGTCGCAAGACCAACTTGGATGTGCCGCGAGATCTTGACTGAAGACGAAATTTTTTACTTATAAACTTGAAGAAGAATGACCGATTTTTTTATTCTCTCGAAAAATTATTCAAAATGATCATTTGACCGATTGATCCCAGCCGTTATAACTGCTCGGACTTGACTCAAAACTAACAGTGACTTCACTAAAAATCAAAGTATTTCCGCTAGGTGACAAAAAATGCTGATTGTGTTTCATGTCTTCCCATAGCCCTAAGAAGGGGGGGGGGGAGGATTTAGTAAAGATGAAGAACGTCCAGATTCTTTTGTAGATGTACCTATTCGTGTTGGAACTCGAAATTTTGCCGAGTCGGCTACAGTAGGTCAAAGCTCTAGTCTTCCCGGATCACAAGTTTGAGAAAGGGACACTAAGATCTCAAATGACTGTATCGTTCGACCAGAAATCCTAGAATTAAGGAGAGAGTGGTCAATAGAGATACAAAACTTATCAAAAAGTTTTCGATGAAACTTGGATTTTTGGAGATGATGTACCGAGAAAATTTGCATATGAAAAAATGCGCCGCGATCTGATTGGGAAACACTAGACTACAGTGATAAACAGCGCATGCACATCACCGCTGCCTATAATTTTGCACACTCCGAATGATGTCAAGCCAATCATCATTGACTTAAACTTAGCTTATGGCTTTCAGCTCTTTCCTCGCATTGGCTGCTTGAACTGAAAGTCAACGATCGTCGATCCGATTGACTGACTTACCATTAGCTGATAGCTTATTCATTTATCGTTCCGGAGGCGATATCAAATTTCTTTTTATCATTATTTATGCTAAAGGGCCAACACTGCCATAGCCGATAGCCTATCAATGATTGACTGACTTTTGGCTTCAGCAAAAAACGGTCACAACATTGGGTTGAGCTTGTGACTTACGTTTGGCTGGCCTTGAAGTTGAGGGGCTCGAGAGATGTACAAGTTCATACTTACCTGTGTCCATATATAGTGTCTACTTTATAATATTGGATATCCCGAAGGTCAAAATTTTACGAGATCATGAATGATGTTATAACATCAACTTTGTGACGTTGCTGCAAGAGCGAACCCTCTACTACAAGGTTGAAATTTTCATCTGAAGTAAATTATTGATTCACGACGGAGCGTTACATCCCAAGAGCGTAAATTTGACTTCCGAGCGCTTGTGGGGCACATTGAGTACTTGTGTCGAAATTTCCACGTTGATCGACATATAATCGCGAGTTATCATCAAGATTGTAATTGTAACGGGTCGCAACTATCTGAAGCCTTCCTCGTTTGGGATCGAATGATTTCAATATACTTACTAAGATCTACGAGCTATCGTAATTAATAATAACCATCCTCGAACGAACCGAAATAGATTTATTTACAATTTTCATGAATCTATAAATATTATACATCTTCTCTGGCGATTCGATATCTTCATCGGCGACGGTACGATGAGTCACCTGCGGGCAAATTGAGATTTACCCTTAGTATGTTTGTAATGACTCTTTCACAGAGCTTACGTAAGAATGTGAATATACAAGAGCGCGAATGCGCTAGAAAAGAAGGAAGCATCATTGCTTGAGCCCGTACCGAGGAAAGTTCTGTTCGTTCGAGGCAATTCAACATAAGATACTAATAAGTATACGATTTTCACGTACTTGATTGGCAGAAGAGTCTAGACTTTCTCTATCCATTTCCGAACCTTGCCTGGACGTTTCGTTGATAGACCGTTCGTGTAAACAATACCAAAATTGTCCGAAATCTTCGAAATCTTCGACGTATCAATCGAGTTCGAGTCATATATGTCGAAACTGCTCGACTTTGATAAATGAAAATTCGTAATACATTCGAAATTAATTGGCTAAGGAAGTTCTGTTCAGTTCATTGACCTACAACTTTGCTTCGCGCCTTGCCTGGAATTTCCTATGTCGGAGGGAGATATTATTCCGTTTCAAAAGGAAACAGTAAGTTGATATCTATCTCCCATCAAATCTATTTGACCAAAACTAAAAAACAACGTGAGTTTTTCGTCAAGTGAGTTTCGCCTAATTTCGCTTGCAGATGGACCAAAAATGATTGAATCTGGATCGAAAATGGGCACCTCATCTTATTCTGTACCAACTTATTGTTCATGTCAGCCTTGAGTCGATTTCTGGTGTTGTGGTCAATTTTCGACGTCGAATGAATTCAGTGGCGGATTCAGAATTGAAATTGAAAATTAATTTTGTCGTTCAAAATCAATCATACTTCAACTTGAAAAATTTTGCATATCATCATTCACATACATATCCGACCATTGCCACATTGATTGAGCATATTTATGATTGACAAATGACATCAGGAAGGTCATTTCTACTATTATTTTCTCCTCACATCAGATATCGATTCCCTTGCGTAACTCCCAAAATCCCTGGTCTAATGTAAAATTGACTTACGAGGTGGAATCCGGTGAAATTTTCAGGCAGTCAAATTCAACGGGATATAAAAATCAAAGTCGGCATTTGAAGTGAAGATTTCGACAACAATTCGATGTCGATGAAAAGGCGACCAGCTTACATTTTTCGAGCGCAGTCGACATCAACGTTACCCCGACGTGCGAAATGAGGTCACAACAAGGAAAGTATGTGACCAGAGGGGTGACCATAAAATGTGGCTATATTGTGTCAGGTAATTAACCAATATGACACATTTTAGCGTCGAACTAGTAACTTCTGAGTTAAGGAAATTTTTAAGTAAGCTGAGTCGCAGGTGTGACTTGAGTATTGCAGTCATATCAAAGGATCACATGTAGCTACATTTTTGTGACTGTTTTGCGATAGCAACATTTTGGTTAGTGACCATGGAATGAGATACCTGTAACTTTCTTGTGATTATTGTTTCCTTCATTGTAGAATCATTGTAACGGTCCTTTCTCTGTAAGTAATTTACCTTATCATCTTCATCCTACGACGATACCTCCTCCATAGCTCGCTGAATGAGGTGTGGGTAGCAAAGGAGATAGGCTCCTATTTGTTAATGAATTTGCGGGTATATGTACGCCAAAGCTCCATACTTTTCTTGCGAAATGTAAAAGGGTTCCTCTCATGTGACCATATAGTAAGTAACCTTATGTTGCTTCTTGGGGTCACCATATTGGAAACAGTACATTTAGTAGTTGGACTTCCCGAGATGTGACTATATATCGTGCCACCGACTCTACCCAGTCACTGTTGAGCTTTATAGAAAGTGGGCATGGTTGATGTGGGTGTGGTCGTCATGTTGTGACTTTAATGTGTCCTGCCACCAGCCCATACGTGGCGCGTTGTGTCCGAATCGGAATAATTTCGTACAATAGACCATCGATCAGCAATCAACTCGATGAAGTGACTAATCAGACGAAATCAAGTCAGTCAATTTGACCTCAGGTCAACTCGACGTACACTCAATATCAAGCAAAATTTGAAGATTTTGACAGCAATTTGAGATAGATTTGAAGTGGCCTCACATATATTCTCAAAGACTTGAACATCGCCTCTTGATTGACCCAAGCAAGTAGTTCTTTTCAGGTCGATCGTCGGAATTGACATGAAATCATTGCATTGACACATTTTCGACGTTGATTTTTAGTGTGCATGAAAATTCTATCAGGAGTCGACTCATCATTTTGACTTCGATTCTGAAACTCTGTTAGATCGCCTTCGTTAGCAAGTCTTTTGCGGATGAATGACAAATGATCCGAAACCGACGTCGATTTTCACTCGACATCAAACTCATACCAAGAGTCGACTCAATTTCGACGTCGACGATGAGTTGATGCTAAAACGGTGCTGTTGGTTTTGAATCGACGTCCAGTCATTTTGGATCGATTTGCGATCCACGTGGGCGGTACCAAGTCGACTTTGAGTTGGTCGATGAGTACCTCGGGCTACATTTCCACTAAGCTGTTGGTAACACCATTACAAAATTGTCGCGTACTGTTTGACTACAGGAAAAATTTCAACAAGTCAATTTGGAGTCAACGTGGTGATGACGACTATTTTTCTATGTTTCACTCAATATTAGCCTCCAACTTTAACACCGGTAATAATTCTTCGGTTAAAATAGGATAATTTTTCTTTCATCAGTTTGCCTTACACATGTGCCAAATATTCTGGTTTACAGTAATATTCTGGTAATCCAGGTTCATGAAAATTTTTCCAGAAACTATCCCAATGAAAAAAAAAGGCTCCGTAGATTCGTAATTTTCAAGGAGAGGTGTGTAAATATACCGGCAGATCTCTGGGGAATTTCTCCTCATTGTAATCTCTTTCAGCCTGACTAAAAATCGTATGTAGCGATCAACTCGCAGACACTGTGTCTATGTGTATAATACGTGTGTACGGACGAAAGAGCAATAGAAACCGTAACAAAGCGAGACAGGTAGGCAGACAGCCACTTTACGAAGCACACCCTTAACCTTAACACGTGTCCAAGACTAATCTTGTTCCGAAAAGTGGGAGTATTATTGTATTCTATTTGAAGCACCTCTTCAACATTATTTGTAAATAAAATTGAAATAGGCGTAAAATACCAAAATAGAACCGAAATCGTATAATGAAGTGCCGAAGAGTGCGAAACTGGTGCTTATTACCGCGTTTTTCTGCTGGAGTCACTCGCTTAGTGTATTTTTTTCGGAATTCTTTTTCGGTACGTTATGAGGTTAGTCAGTATCATAGAGCTGGTCAAACTAGTTTTATATCGCTTGAACGGGTAGTTTTATAGCGAATGCGGTATTCAAATATAAACTAGCAGCAGTAGTAATTCGGTTTTTCTGTTCTTCTCAATCTATGCAGTTCACACTTGTGTCACGTGGGGGGCGATGAGTACGGTGCGCAGTCTACAAAGAATACATTTTTTTCTTCTCCTTCGTCTTCTTCTTGTGCACCACGTACGAGTACATGGGTTACAAGCAGTCAATGGTACAAGAAAACATATTGTCGCTCTTAAGAATTGGAATGTGCACGGAGAAATGCTAACATTCGATCCATTGGTACAGATCATCTTTTTGTGCGCGGATCTCTGATGATAATAAATCAATACACGCTGAATAGGTCGGGTCACATTCCTCGGAGAAGAGAGTGTAATTCATTTTTTTTCTTCTCTTTTCTTTTTTATAACTCGTCATTATCCTAGGTTACGTAATCATTCAGCAGCTTGTTTGTACACGATTTATTTTCTTACGATACGATCACAAATTCGAGTATAGCGAACTTTTGGACCTAAGACCTGGCTGTGACCCAGTCTCGAGTGAATGATTTCTTGCGGTACAGCTTGAAAGGAAACGAGGAAAATCACATGAATTATTTTAATTTATTTCTTTTGTTCAAAAATTTTGAATTGTTAGCAATTACGTATTCTTAAACGGTCGATGAATGGTGACGAAAATGTTCTGGCGGAACCAAATGAATAAAGATCAATTTAACGGAGAACCTGTTTTATAAGGGCGAGGGGGGGGGGGGGGAGGTCGCAAAAAACGTCTGCCGTCCGGCCGGCCGGAAGCTCGGAGCTCTCAAATTTTTCAAGTCCTCCTCCTATCATATATATATATATATATATATATAGCTTGGTGGTCGGTGTTTATAGCCTGAAAGATAGCCCCATTGAGTAACTAGATATGCAACGCTTAAAACACCATAAGACTTGGAACGCCCTTCTAAGGGTCCCCTTTGTATCATATACATGCCCCATAAACAGGTTCCCTGCCCTTTCAAGTAACTAGATATGGAATGCTTTGTACACCAATTGGCTTAGCCCCTTCAATAAGCCAGATATGCAACGCTTAAAACACCATAAGACTTGGAACGTCCTGCTAAGGTATTTTAAGTCCCCTTTGGGTCATATACATCCCCCATAAACAGGTGTCCTGCCTCCCCTTGTTTAACTCCGTTAAAGAACACGCGAGTTTTTGAATGTCTTTCTTTCCTCAACAAAGATGAACGTGGAGCGCGTGGAAACTGTTCTATGGGCCGAATCGGTTGTGGTAATGAGAATTCAAATTGAACTCTTGGAGAGCTTCTGAGTTTCTTGTACCGTGGTGTATATATCCTAAAAGTAAAAATTTTTCCAAGTCTATCATTCAAGACCTCTTCTATCATATAATATGGCCTGAGAAACAACAGAAAACCTGTTCTATGGGATTTTTTTTGAAAAATTTGTCCTGTGCCGTCCAGTCAAAAACTTGGAAGTATCATATACAAGCCGTAAACCCGCTAAATATTATAAAATTTCAAATTATTTTCAAAATTCTTGATATTTATTTATCATTAGTATTCTTTTAGTTCAATTTCTAAGCTAATTCTTTCAATTTCCAATTTTTCAATTTCATTTGTTTTATCGTTGATATTTTGTTTTACACTTTCAATCTTGTTCTTAATATCTTTTTTGATAGTCGGATGCCGCCTTTTTAGAAGATCCTTTGCGCTCTTATATCAGTATAAGATCACCTGAAACAACAACCGCAGTTTCTCAGACTTGTGGTAAATTTGTCCTACCTTTATGGACATTGGCTACAGGATCGTCTCAAATAATCATTTTGATACTATTTGTAGAAGACATTCCTTCAAATTTTTTGTAGGCAGATTTAAACGATTGCTCGTACAAATTTATGTTATGCATCATACTTTGCAATTCTTTCATCAAATCCAAATTTATAACTCTCGGATCGGTATTTTCTCTCCGCAAAGGGGCTCGCTCTTCTTCATTGTCTATAAAAGACAATTACAGAAATCTTGCTTCTGCTCTTGGAGGAGATAAATAACTTCCTATATAATGATACAATTGTCCAAAAATTATGAAAGTTGTAAATATGTTTGGAATTCCATTACACCCTAGAGAAGTTATTGAAAGCGCATTGTTGTATTTACGTAAATTATTAAGAAAATAAGAAGATCTAATTATCCCTTCCGTCTAATAATTTTTGAAGAAGATCCGGCATCGAGGGTAAATCGGGTTACTTAATCTTACCACTCCCGCAACAGAAATTTAGATTTTCAGTTTCAAATAATTTTCCATCACAAAATGTGCACGTAATTGCCAGATTCTCAATTGAACTTATACTGGTATATTCTTTCTCAATAATGTACCTAATGAATGGACAATTATCATTCTGACAATCATTTTCCACATTATTTTCTGATGTCAAAATTTCGGAATTAACACGAGCCCTCTTCCCTTTGTTTGTCAACTGCCCTAGATTTGCTTTCTTGTGTTTTGGCATTCCAATTAGATTGCAATAAAGTGAGACATCCGTGACGTTGATATTGAATTTTCAAAATTGACGTGAATTGTTCTTCTTTTCTTAGTCCTCACGTTAAATTTGAAATAATGAAAGACAACCACCACTTCTTCAGATAATTCTTTATCGTAACCCTACACTATTCAATTACTCATAGTATGGGTATTCAAAACTTCTCCGGTTAAAAAGAACCATTTTCCGAAAATCTTTGCCTAGCACATAATAATTTTCGATGAACGTCAACAAAAATGATTGCTTAGCATTTTCAATCAATACAGATTTTTCATCTCCTGAATCATTCATGACCCCCCCCCCCCCCCGGCCAAGCACAAAGATATATACTAGACGCCATTTGCCTGATTTCGTAACTTCAAATTTATAACGCACAAGCCTTAAGCCCGGTAAATATTATAAAATTTCAAATTATTTTCAAAATTCTTGATATTTATTTATCATTAGTATTCTTTTAGTTCAATTTCTAATCTAATTCTTTTTTTTATCGTTGATATTTTGTTTTACACTTTCAATCTCGTTCTTAATATCTTCTCTGATAGTTGGATGCCGTCTTTTTAGAAGATCCTTTGTGCATTCTTCTTTCTGGGTGTATGCTGAAAAATTTGTCATTTCTTGTGGATTCTTGGAGGACGTAGATAACTTCCTATATAACGATACACCAAAACTTTTGAAAGTTGTAAATATGTTTGGAACTTCATTACACCCTAAAGAAGTCATTGAAATCGCATTGTTGTATTTACACAAATTATTAAGAAAATGAGAAGCTCTATTATCCCTTCTGTCTAATAGTTTTTGAAGAAGATCCGGCACTGAGGGTAGGTGAATCAGGTAACTTAATCTTACCACTCCCGCAACAGAAATTTTGATTTTCAGTTTCAAATAATTTTCCATCACAAAATGTGCACGTAATTGCCAGATTCCCAATTGAACTTATACTGGTATATTCTTTCTCAATAATGTACCTAATGAATAGACTATTATCGTTCTGACAATCATTTTCCACATTATTTTCTGATGTCAAAATTTCGGAATTGACACGAGCCCTCTTCCCTTTGTTCGTCAACCGCCCTAGATTTGCTTTCTTGCGTTTTGGTATTCCAATTAGATTCCAATAAAGTGAGACATCCGTGACTTCGATATTGAATTTTCGAAATTGACGTGAATTGTTTTTCTTTTCTTAGTCCTCACGTTAAATTTGAAATGATGAAAGACAACCACCAATTCTTCAGATAATTGCTAAGCAAAATCTTTATCGTAACCCTACACTATTCGATTACTCATAGTATGGGTATTCAAAACTTCTCCGGTTAAAAAGAACCATTTTCCAAAAATGATTGCCTAGCACATATTAATTTTCGATGAATGTCAACAAAAATGATTGCTTAGCATTTTCAACCAATAAATTAATGAATTATACAGATTTTTCATCTCTTGAATCATTCATGACCCCCCCCCCACCTCCCTCCGCCAAGCACAAAGATATATATTACTCGCTATTCGCCTGATTTTGTAACTTCAAATTTATTACGCATAAACCTTCTCCCAGGCAAGCTAAAGTAATGGAAACAAATTCCAAGTTCGTAGGTGAAATAGAATAAAGTTAAATGGATTCGCAATTTTGCAACTTCTCTTCATATAATAGATAGCTTAAGAGTCGATATTTTTCTAAGCCCCCCCTCTTATCATATTTGCTTGGAGGTCGAAATTATTCTGTCTCTCTCCTATCATATATAAATTTTTTTATGTCCCCCTCCCAACATATGTGGCTTGAGAGTCGAAATTATTCAGAGATTTTTGTTGGACGGCGTACGGCTCACGGCAAATTTCTCAAATAACCCCCCATAAAACAGGTTCCTTGTTGAAATTTCGACTCTCGAGCTGTATAATATGTTAGGAGAGGGGTTTGAAAAAATTTCAACTCGCGAACCGTAATATACGAGAGTAAAAGGGGGTGTTTGAAGCATTGCATATCTGGCTCATTGAAGGGGTTAAGTCAATTGGTATATGAATTTTAAAGTCTCCCTCTTATCGTAATATATCGTGACTCAAAAGTCAAAATCTTTCTATACCTAAGTCCTTTTCCTATCATGTATTATGGCTGGAAAGTCTCAATTTTTCCCCCTTTTATCATCATATATTATGGCTTAAAAGTCAAAATTTTTTTCTCAGTCCTTTTTCTATCATATATTATGGCTGGGAAGTCGAAATGTTTGCAAGTCCCCGTATTATCATAATATATCATGGCTTGAGAGTCGGAATTTTAACATGAAACCTGTTCTATGGGGTGTATTTCGAAAATTTGTTGTATGCCGTATATGTCCAACCAAAACAGGAATGGTCCAAGTCCAGAGATAATCCAAGCCCCCCTCCTATCTCAAAGGTTAAACTCAGAAGAAATTCGATTTTCGAACGATAATAGAGACTAAATGATAAGACAGGGACTTGGAAGGAAATTTTGACTCTCAAGTCATAAAATATTTCTGTCGCAAGGTCCCCTCCCCTTTTTTTCAAATTTCTCAACCAGGTCAGAGCCCACGCCTTTCTTCCAATCTACTACAATTTTTTTCAAGTTCTTAAGTCAGGAAAGAGCCTCTTCTGCTTTGAACGATTGTTGTCAAATTCAATATCGTATCCAAGTTCTTAAACTAGATCAGAGCCTGTCTATCCAATTTAGCACCACAATTTAATGATTTGCTGTGCGTACAGCACGCAATTCTTTCAGAGTCTCTCAAAGACGTGGATATGTCTTTTTGGAGGGGCATTCCGGCCGAAATTTTTCATCTGAAATAGTAACGATGTCACGAGTCAACAACTCGAATGAATGATTTTTATTCATCGCAATTTTTTTTTAGATTTCAATGAAAGTAAAATTGAAACATTGCCTTTCTTCCTCCGAATGCATCAATTCTAATTCTCGCGAAATATTTTTGCACTTATTTTATCACATGCACGTAACTTTATTTTCAGACTGATTGTAAAGTAAAGCTTCAAAAATGCGAAAACAGAAAACCAATCCCTCGGCGGCCAGTCTGTGGATCAGATGGTCAAACCTATCCGCATAGATGTGCTTTGCTGAAGGCGCGATGCACGCGCAGCAGTCCTCTAACAGTAAAACACAAAGGAAAATGCAGAGGTAAATTTTAGATTTTAAGGCTCTCTTTTTTTTTCAGTTTTGTTTACATTTTTCAAATGCAAGATAAATAAGTGGAACTTTCAGAATTATTGAGCTTTCGAATTTGTAGAAAATTCGATGAAAAGGAACAAGACTACGAATGAGCTGCGTGATTTCACACCTGATGTTTTATCAATTACATTTCAAAGAGTCATCGATGGCTAAAAACTCTCTCAGGTGTTGGAAATCCGCGAAACTCGGAGTATCTCTATACAATTTTTGATGTAATATCATCGACTTCATTATTTTAGGCATTCTTCCTTGCAATCCTACTTCTATCTTTCCTATATTCATAATTCATATAGATGTAGAATCTTCGTCATTGGGATAGTCACGTTTTATCAAACATTAAAATCGGTTGGATTAGTAAGGTTCAAATTTGTGTTACCAACTCTGCCTCAACTCGACTTCATTTTTCTTAGTCCTGATCTTAAACCATTCAGGCATCTGGTCTCACTAAAACAATTTTTCTTGATCATATGGGGGCGAGAAGGAATTTCTCTTGTCTCTTTTGAAAGAGAGTGATTTTGATTTTGAATACGATATTATACTTATTAAAACTTTCTTTCTCCTTAATTTATAGAGAAACAACCCTGTTGGGTAGATCGTAGTAGAAAATTGAAGGCAAATAAGGGCAAAGATGAAAGCGATTACATCCCAGAATGTTTGAGCGATGGCACTTACGCGCCAGTTCAATGTCACACATCCATGGGATACTGCTGGTGTGTCACTCCTATTGGAAAAATGATACCTCGGACTACGACCGCTCGTAATAAGAAAATAGAATGCCACCAACGAGGTTTGTTTCGAACTACATAGTATTTTAAAATAAAAAAAAAAACGTAATTTGTTTACCATCATACATATTTGAGCATATTTTCCTTGAATCTGATCGTCGCTGGTTGATTTTATGGGAGGCTAGAAAAGTATTGGTTACCCAATCGTTTTTGGCGACAAGTGAAGACGCCACGACGGGCAGTAGTCTTTTACTATTTCAATGACGTTTTTAGTTATGTTGTTTTGTCGAAAAAATCGTGCATCTCGACCCATAAATCGTAATGAAGAAATCCTCGGGTTACGTTCGAAAAATAGGAAGATGGCTTGGGAAAATTAATATGCAATTTTTTTCTCGAGTTCAATCTGATAACTATAAATTTATTAGCGGGAAGACAATTTCAAAAATAATAATCATTCATTTAAAAATGTTGTAAACATGCACACAGTTTTATTTTTCAGGTAAAGGAAATTCGGGTTCCAAGAATGTGACGGATGATTCCGGAAATTTCTCAAAAAAAGGTAAGCAGCATGGTCCTATAGTTGCTTGACGTTTGGAATATTTATTAATACTTATTTCAGACGTAGGCATAACCTATATGAAAAAAATTTCATTCGAATCATAGTAAAGCTCAAATTTTTACTTATAAAATTGGAAATCCCTCTTTTCTATAACTTTATAAGCCTATCAATGATATTTTTCAAGACCTCCTCTCCTCCCTGTTCTTCTTATTATACTTATCTAGTTGATAAGCGCGATTTTTCCAAGTCCTATTTCTTCTTATATTTTTAGCCCCTTGACTAAATTTCTTCAAGTTCCACTTCTTGTGGTAGTTATCCAGCCAACTGGCAAAACTTTTTTCAAAGTCCCGTTGTTCATCATGTCGTACATCATAATCATCAATGGGACCTGAAAAGTCGCTTCAAGTCCCTCTACTCACACGCACCTATTGATTTTTGTTTTTGCTCTCATTACAGGCTGTGATCAAACCGATAAGAATATTTTTGTAAATAATTTAGTGAGAATTTTCAAGACTGAATACAACCGTGATGCATTTGGCAAACAATACCGTAAGTTACCTTCGAATTTTCGGATAATCATTTTCTTTACATAAATGGGTGAACAATTTTTACTGTCAAATGAGTTTTTCAAATTTGGATCAGATCATCTTATGCGGAGATTACATTTTCAGACGTCAATTTTTTTCTTTTCAGAATTTCGGGCCAACGACCTAGAGGATAACGCTATTCGATGGAAATTTGTAACTTTGGATAAAGACAAGAATGACTCACTCAGTAAAAATGAATATCGTGATCTTCGAAAACTTATTAAGAAAGTTGTTAAGCCGAGAAGATGTTCGCGCGCATTCGTTAGACTATGCGATGTGGACCGTGATTTAAGAATCAGTAAAAATGAATGGACAAACTGTTTGCATATCAACAACGGTAAATAATTCAAACTATAATGTATTTATATGTCTTGAATAGTGCTCATTCATTTTAATACGTTCTATGAGCTGCCGATTTCCATCGAGGCTATAGTTTTGCAGAAGAGATTGTCAAAGTTTTTGAAGATCGCAGAAAATTGGTCACGAAGAAGTCACAAACATTGATTTTTGATGGGTGCAGACATTTTCCGGGGATAGCTAATTAAGAGAGGGAAGGATTGCAAAACAATGAAACTTCATTTGCAAAAGATAAAGATCATGTTTCATGTCTACTAGTACCGTAAATGACCTTATTTACATTTTAAAGCAACGCATGTCATGACCTGGCCTGTGAATTTTTCTCACATAGGTGTACGCCCTGTTCTTGAACTAATATTATAGGTGTGGTACACTGTTAGATAAGCTATCTAGCTAAGAGGGGCTTGCTTGTTTGCCCTGGGGTTTGCGAAATAAATAACAGTTATGTAACCGTTATAACTGATGACCGAAAGGAAAACAATGTTTGTTGACCAATTGACCAATAACTGTTTAAAAGGAAACTACTACATTGACCGTGACCGTTTGGCTGATATTGTTGATAGTTAAAATGGTCATAGCGGTCATGTTGACATTCATCTTTTCAATGTTTTTTCCTTTAAAAAAATATTTTTTTAGTTGAAAAACATTTTATTTCTAGTTTAAAAACATATTTTTCTAGTTGAAAAACATGTTTTTTTTTGTTAAGACTCAACCTTGGCCTAACATAGCCCAACACAGAACAGTATAAGAGCCTGTAGATTACAACATTAAACTGTGCTAGGCCTACTATTGGCCTTCATGGAACCAACCTTATAGGCCTAATATACAGTAGTATGAAAACCTATACTAAACCACTTATAGATTACAAGGATGAGGGGAGGTAGATTGAACTCTGAAATTTCAGAATCAGGCTTGGGATCACAGTTGATGACATTATAGTTGAAGGGAGCCTTAGAGTCGGGACTGATGAAGTCACAGTTTATTATAAAGGAAGAGAAGTTTAAAGTACAGGGATTTGGGAAAGCGGGTCATGTGACCCAAGGGGTATAATCATCTCGACTGATTATTGGCATCAATTTGTTGGCGATTCAAATGTGACCTGTCACAAGAAAACCCCCCTTAGAGGTTTTTAGTGATTTTTATCAATTGAAACCAGCTCTTCTACTCGGTGGTACCAAATAAATTTCAAAAATTTTGACTCTAAGGGGGGGGGGGTTGTGACAGGTCACAAATGCTCGGTTGATTTCAATTATTGCACAAATATCTATACCAATTTATCTTATTTAATTTTCAGCGGAAGAAAAAAGTATATCATCAGAAGAAACAACGGTGAAACATCAGGACAAGCAAAATTCGCAAGAGGTAGATACGAGTAGTACCGAGGAAATACTAGAAGATAATGATCACACAGAAGCGGGTAAGGAGGATTTACTCATTAGAGATCATTAATATCGGTATCAGTAATTGGCAGCTGGATAGACAGGCTCTTCTTTATCCAATTACCTCTTCAATGTTTAAAATGTAAAGACTTCTGCTAATTAATATCGAATCATTTTCCTATCCTCAAGGTATGAAACGAAAGAAAGAAGGCACTGTTTTCTTTCAGGCTTGGGCTTTCTTGGGGGGGGGGGAGCTGACCCGTATATTAGTTCGCTTTCAGGAGTATGAGAGAATTGATTTAAACTGGAAAATGGTGGGAAGTCGTAAGAACGTGGTAAACTACGACTAAAAAAAAATAAACAGAAGAAAATTGCCAGTAATTGGAAGTAGGGGAAAAATTATACGTTACTCAAATTTCTTTGTCATTTTTCTTCTCCAAAACTGAGTCATAGAAAATTGACTCACGTAATTCTAGTTGAAACAGTCGCGAGCAAACAATATGACTAAAAGAAACATTTGCAGAGTTGTCATTTTATGATTCACTTCATCTACTGTAAGAAAATAAACTGAATGGAAAGTTGGAATTGAACCGTGGAATCATATTTTTCAGGTTTGAGCAAAAGTCATCATGGATTTCCTTTGATCGATCATTCTTCATCAAGCGATCGAGAATCTGAAGATAAACGTAAGTTCAAGGTAATTTTATTTGCTAACCGGCGGAATTATGGTACGTTTACAAAGTACATAGAATCGACTCATAGATCAGATCTCACCAATTTCGAGATTAATCATGCCTTCTACAGACCTCTAGTGTTTCATTTGAAAATTGGATTAGATTAAGAGTGAGTGAAATGCTGGAGGCTTCAGGTGCAGTTTCGGGGGGGGCAGTTCCACAAACTAAAAGTTTTTCTCAAAAGGTATGGTCAAATTGAAAAGTTCAACCCTTTCTCTCAGTAAATTCGCGTCTGAAGTTTGCATATTTTTCCATTTTTCGGGAGATTGTCAACCAACTGTAGATCGAGAGGTACCGAGATGAGATCACAAAGCCAATATTGCTAATTTATTACCCAAAGCATTTGTCATTCTTGCGGGAAAAGAGGTTCTGAACGTCATCGTTTTTACCAAAACTCGTGTAGCATTTTGAGACATCTTAAGAAATGAGTCATCAAAAATTCATTTGAAATGTATTGATGTTTTTTTTCTCTCTCTTTTGTTCTACTCCTTCCTGATATAACTGCACGAATGACCAATAAAAATTTCTTCATCTACTGTTTTTTGTTCGTCAAACTAATACGTTGATTATGTTTGGTCAAGTGTTGGCTCGTATGCAGATTGTATTCGCATTCGTCGATTTTGCACGTTCCACAGACTTTCTGCTGACTGTTGAGTGCATTTTGACGATTTTCAAGAGCACGCTCTTCTGCTGCGATTCTGAAACAAATTCTTATTACTAATTTCTTTTGTTGAATATGTTGCAGCGAATGACTGCTCTTCCGATCGAAATGCTGTACTGGAAGAAGGAAATCAAGAAATATACGTACCAGAGTGTACATCTGACGGTCTTTACAAGAAAGTACAATGCTATCCCTCTACAGGTAAATTTTTCATCGGAATTCTGTATTATTTGGTTAATAGATCTGAGTTCATACCTTTAGTTCAATTAAACGGTTCATTTCTCGCTAAAAGCATTTTTCCTGCCAAGTTGAACAAGAAAATTAAAGTTTCAGATGTGAATTTTGTTACATAAATTGTATTCACTTGTGGAAAAAAAATTGATTCATTGCAATCATCCTCCTACATTGGTACTCGAAGCAGTTCGCTGCAGTCCTGAAATCAGTCTTTGCCTAGGTTTTCTTATTCTTCCGCAAGCTCAATCTAATTACAAACTTTCTGGTATCTTAAGCGCGGGCCCCTCAGCCACCAATTACTTCACCTGAACTTTTTAACAGACACCTCAATTATCTCCTTCCATCGAGTTAAAACTACGAAGAAATTCATATCGGATTTTGTCATCTAGGCTATTGTTGGTGCGTTCTCGAAGATTCTGGAAAACCTATACCTGGAACATCCGTCCGAGATTCCGATCCAAACTGCGATTCTATCCCACAATTACCTCGTCCAATGAAAGGTGAGCATAGTCACGAATTATTTACTGCATTCTTATTTATAATCTTTTTACGAGTTACTGTATTTCAGTGGAGTAGAAGTATTTTTCACAATATTATTGCGTCCTTTAACACGTGTCAAAGGTGACTCTCGAGCTACATATGATAGAAGAAGGAATTGGAAAAATTTCTACTGCCTTGTCCCCCGATGGCCTGATATAATGTTTGATTAGATGATTGGAATTCTTTCTTAACCCACCCCCTTCCTTTTCTTTTTAACGGGGAACCTGTTCTATTTTTTTTTTTTTTGAGAAATTTGCCGGACGCCATTCGCTGAAAAACTTGGAAAGACTCCGACTCTTGAGCTATATTATACAATAGGAGAAGAACTTGAAAAAATGTTGACCCTCAGGCTATATATGATAGCAGGGGGATTAAGAAAATTTCGACTTTCGAGCTATATAATATTTGTAAGTCCCTAAAATAGGTCAAGGTCACTGATGACGCCCTATTTTGTACTAGGCTTATACTAGGTCTAGGTCTCCTTTATACTAACTTTACACTAGGTCTACGCTTCTTTGAATTCTCAATACCAAAACCAATTTGACCCATAAAACAGGTTCCCTACGTTCCCCTTTAATTTTGTTAAGGAAGCCGTCGTTTTTATAGAGCTCGAAAGTGTAAATTTTTTCAAATTCTTCAGTGGTCTCCTGTACGTTTCCCCAATTGAAGCCACTTTTCCAGATGAATCTCGCTTCTCAATTCGTCGGAAAGAAGGCGGACTTTTTCTCCCCCATACAAGTTTTCCGTCTAGAAAAATTTAATCGAAGAGTACAAGAAATTGTTCAGCCGCTATCATTAGCTCGTGACGTCATAACCATCCATGGCGGCTACCTGTGATGTCATCACCATTTATAAAAACGGTAGGTTTGACTCTCTCTCTCTTCCTCATTCTCTTCTATTCTCGAGATCACTCACTTCGTTCGTGCTACTTACGTCACAGGCAGCCATCATGGATGGTTTTAACGTCACGAGCTAATGACGTCATCAGTTCAGTGTGTGTGTGTGTGTGTGTGTGTGTGTGTGTGTGTGTGTGTGTGTGTGTGTGTGTGTGTGTGTGTGTGTGTGTGTGTGTGTGTGTGTGTGTGTGTGTGTGTGTGTGTGTGTGTGTGTGTGTGTGTGTGTGTGTGTGTGTGTGTGTGTGTGTGTGTGTGTGTGTGTGTGTGTGTGTGTGTGTGTGTGTGTGTGTGTGTGTGTGTGTGTGTGTGTGTGTGTGTCTCTCTCTCTCTCTCTCTCTCTCTCTTTTCTTTACCCTCTTCTATTCTTGGGATCACTTACTCCACTCGTAAGCCTCGCAACAGTCTCCATTATTATACATAATACTGCTCGAGTCTCCCTTATACGAGTACTGGACCTCATACAGCAGTATAAAAGCCCATGCTAAACCACTTATAGATAACAAGGATGGGAGAGTTGGCAAATTTCAGAATCAGAATGAGGCTCGAGGGACGCGATTGATGACGTGACCAGCTTTTGATGTCATAGTTTATTATATTAAAAGAGAAGGATTATTAAGGAGTGGTGTGAACTCGCAAATTTTGTAGTCAGGGGGCCATGATTGAGGACTTGTGGAAGTCGCAGATTTTTAGCCTCATGTCTAGGGTTTCTTTCCAGCGGATGAGAGGGGGAAGACTCGCGGGGCTGGTGTGAACTCGCAAATTTTGAATTAGGGGCTGGATTCAGCAATCTTCAGGAAAGATATAAAACATGTCGAAAGTCAACAAAATTGGCCCTCGGCACACTATGCACCAGCCCTTCATTCAGACTATGCGCTGAAGCAGGTGTTCCACCTCCCTGTCGTCGCGCTCCTTCATTCACTGATAATTTTATGGCCTAAACTTAATGCCTAAATTTTCCCATCTCCTTAATCGCTCACGGTCCACGTAATTTACTCTTTCTGTTGTTTCGAGCCCACGTGGGCATTTAACTCAAACTTAGGCTCTTACTTTCAATAAGAGCTTTTTTTGCATGGACAAGTCCACAAGGATATTTTAAAAAATATCTAATTCAAAACATGCTCATTTTCAACTTTCTTCTTCTCTTACTTCCAATTTTTTATCCTCTCCCCCTTGATTCACCTCTGGATTCAAAACAGCTGACTTTATGCGTCCCTTCCCTCACCTCTGCGACCCGAACGGGTCCAAATCGGGCTCTAGAACTGGAGATGCAGTCTCCCCTCATCCTTCCGGTTGAGGAACTCCGGTTCCATATTCACGAACAAACTTACCGCTACATTCACCTGCCTCTCTCTTCTCACCCTTCTCTCTCCTCTTCACAAATTCCTTATACTATCTAATTATCTTTCATCCTAACTTGTTATTCCGGATCCCCATTCTACCAATTCTGTCGTCTAACCAAACCTCAACCGTCAATACACTATTTACGCTCTTCCTCGTCTTCCTTCTCTTTCCTACAGATAAGGGGACACATCGACCTTGAGGAACATGACGCCATGGACTTTGGTACGAAGCACTCCCTGCGTCCACTTTCAATAGTTGACCCTTCCCCCTCATATGATACTCCTTCAACCCCTCCTTTTGGCATGATTTCTAGTCCTACTTATTCTACAATCAGCTTCCAACTATTGAAAAATCTTCAATCCCTTGTTCTACTTGAACCCGCTCTTCCAGATAAAAAGAAGTTAATCCTAATCCGCCTCAGGATTGGCCATACCCCTCTTACCCACTCTTCTTTCTTCTTACGCTTCCCATCTTGTTCATCCGCAATGCTGAAGAACCCTTCTTGTCTTGAACAACTCTTGAAAACATTCGGCTTCGCATATTCTGTCTCTCCCTGCATCACAAACTCCTCAAACCACCATGACAATAATTTTACATGCATAATTTATAATCTGCTCAATTCATATCTATTGTCTGTTTTTTCAGGTTGTCCAGATAATAAGAAGACGGTATTCATTAAAGATTTGATGGTATTCTTCGAAACGAACTTGACGTGAGTAACCACACTAAAAATTTTACAAACTGATGACGCTGATGTTCTTTCATTATCATGCGATCGAGTCCGATTTCTTCGAAAGGCAATTTCACCCTACAGTTAGCTGTATATCAAATTTACTCAGAATTCCTCTATAATGTGAACAATTTAGAGCCACGACCGTCGCATGTTTAAAAATGAATCGCCTTTACCAAAATTATTGAGATCGACTTCCAGATTGCCTATTTTATTATAAGTTAATAGCCGTGCCTACTGATAATCTTTTAATTTTTTAACAGGAAAACTTCCGACTTGAAAAATGAAGAGCACGAAAGCAACGACGGTACAAAAGGGAATCAAAAAAAGCTGGAACAATTAGCATCACTCGCTTTTCGTCATTTTGATACGAATAAAAATGAAGTAAGTTGAATTGTCATTATAATTCTTTCAAATTGATTTTACATGTAGAGCTTCCAAATCAAAAATTTTCTAAGTAACTCGCGTTAGAACTTTTTTCGTTTATTTATTGCATAATGTTGTTTTCTCTCAAAATGTTGGTCAGCCATATTCTCAGTATAGTCTTCAATAGACGTATTGACTCTGTAACATCAAGTCACCTTGAGTTTGTAATCTTACTGAATCCATCAATTACGTATATCGAGGTCGTTTACAACGTCGTCATCCGGTGACGTCACACCCTCTTGCGCTATGATGACGTCAGCATGTTAGCTTTCTAAATGTGGCTCAATTCATTCATACTTTTGCGTTGTGATGACGTTACGTTTTCGCCATAGGTTTCAGAGCTGATTTTCAAGTCTTCCCAACCGACGAGGACAACAGAAGCCTTTTCTCTGTAGAGTTTAAAGCCAAGTCATCTTCCCTCCAGATAGCAGTCCAAGTTCGGAATCTTTCTAAATCACCTGATGAGACTTTACAATTCGGGTTTGTATTTTTTCGAAATTCCTTCACTAAAAAGGTTTTGAGATTTCCGAGTCCTTCCTCTGCAGGGGTTCAGAGTTGAAAATTTGTTCAGGTCTCTAAATTAGATCAGAGTTTTCAAAGCCAATAGAAATGCGGAATTTTTTCGGAGGACACATATATCGACTAGGTCAGAGCATAGCCGTCCCTAGTATCAGGCCGGAATATTCGAAACTCGACAACGCTACACGGGGCTAAAATTTGTCTAGTATCTTATGGGAGAACATTGAAAAACTTGATTTTACACAAATATGATGAAGTTTTCGAAGAAAATGCAGAGAACGTCATTTAAAGAGCCAACGTTTTTCGATATTTTGAGCTTGGTCTCGGTCTGACTTTTTCTCACTTCGTAGTTGATCAATCTTAACGAGACCGAGTTCAAAAAATTGAGAATCGTTTCCTCTTTCCATATATTCATAAACTTTTTTCCTCGCGGAATCGAATACTGTCCGCAAACCAATGATTAACGTGTTTTTCGAAAATTTTTCCATAAGACTCTGCATAAAACTCGGCCCCGTATTTTTCGTCATCGCGACGTTGCCAGATTTAATATTCCGGCCTGATACTAGAGACGGCCATGGTCAGAGCCACTGCTGTCACCATCAAAGATAGCTCACTTCGTCGAAACCACAATTTGTCGGGAGGACCGCCGCGGATATTTTCCACAAAAAACTCTACCCTACTTTGGGAGGTTTTTTGAAAAATTTGCCGTATGCCGTGCGTTGTGCGCCGTCCGGCCAAAACAAAATAGGTATAAGTTTAACATTAAAAGAATAAAATTTCCAGCGCCGAGGAGGGAGTATTGACGATATCATTTCATGATGGAGTCGGCTTGGAAATTTTTCTTGCTAATTATTAACGATATCATTTATACCATGGAAATATTTATAAGCTATAAAAAGGAATTCATACGTGAATTCAAGACGCGAGACCATTCTTTCTCTGTTCTTTCATATACCATTGTCCATAATAGGAGAGGGATTTGAAAAAAACTTACTGGTCCTTTAAGGAAGTTGAATGAAGGGTGTCACGGAACCTGTTTTATGGAACACATGGGACCTGAAAACGTTGAAGTTATATGTAATAGGAGGGAGACTTGGAAAAAACTGATCTATGACGTCATCAGATTGTGACGTCACAAGGCTGACCTACAGCGTCGTCAAATAGTAACATCACAGACCCGGACGTTGGAGCTATACATGACGGAGGGGGACTTGAAAAAAGTTTCTGACTTCCAAGCTATATATGATAAAAGGGGGCATTGGAAAAATTTCGACTTCCAAGCTACTTTTGATACGACCTCCGAGCTATAAATGGTAGGAGGGGGACTTAGAAAGCTATATATTGTGACGTTCCACACCAGTCACAAGATACACACGATAAAGAACAGTTACAAAAAACCGAACTTTAGTACTTGTACCAAAAATTTACAATCGTTAGGTTTCAGGAAATTTTTCCGAGCGAAAATTGACCGACAGAAAGAAAAATTGAGCGATGACAAAAGTTGTCCACATAGAAATTATTAGGTAATGACGAAATTTTACAGTATTAAAAAAAAAAATTCAACTTCGTGTCATTAATCCAGGACGTTGAACATGATAATAGAAATCGAAAGTTCTTGTTACTGAATGATATACTCGTGTGTATTAACTACTACAGTTTTATCCCACGTGTATACAGGAACGAGGAATGACATACTCGTGCGTATGAATCACCCTAATTTTATTATACGTGTATGTAAAGGAAGGAGGATGGTAATATAAGTAATGCTTTTCGTTTATTCTTTGCTTTGGTACTTCACAAGATTATTCGTCACCTCAGGAAGGTCAAATCATTCACACGATTAGTGCCCTAGACCTGATTTGAAATTTTCTGAATTCCCACTCATACCTGCTCTATGCAGTATAATAATTTTATATTACGCTCTTACTAGGTTTAAGCCTCTTTTATACTATGGCTTCGTTTTCGGTCGAGGCATTAATAACCCAGTATACTGCATCCCTTCTCTTCTGTTATAATAAACCATGATGTCATCAGCCGCGACTTCAAGGCCCCCTCAAACAGTGACGTCATCAGCTGATAGCGTCATCATCCGCGACCTCGAGCCTGATTATGAAATTCGCGAGTACAACCCACCTCCCCTCATCCTTGTAATTTATAATTGGTTTATCGTAAGTTTTAACAGGGAGCCTGTTTTATCAGGAGTTTTTCGAGAAAACATCCGCCATCCATTTTTCTAAGTCTCCATCCTACCATATATAGCTCAAAGAAACCCCTTCAAGTAACTAGATATGCAATGCTTCAGACACCAATTGGCTTAGTCCCTTCAATGAGCCAAATATGCAACGCTTCAAACACCATAAGACTCAGAACGTCCTTCTAAGGTAGCCTATAAAACAGATTCCCTGCCTCCCAACGTTTAATTCTGTTAAAGAACGCGTAAGTTTTCGAAGTCCCCCTCCTATCATATACAGCAGTGTTCCCGAAACCGTCGATCGCGATCTACCGATTGATTGATCGATCCTCAAGGCATTTTTGATCGATTGCCAACCTTTTGGAGAAATTGTGCACGTTGGCCAAAAACGGAATACACTTGCGTCGAGTTACATCCGCTAAGTTTTACTGCGAAACATGTCCAATTTTGAAAAGTAGATCGCGTCTCGAAAACTTTGAGGAACACTGATATACAGCTTCGGAGGTGGGGCCTGTGATGTCACAATCTGATGATGTCATCTAGATTAGTTTTTACATGTATATGTTTTGGCCGAAATATGCGTAACGCGACGCTTTAGGACATCATCAACCAAGTTTAGGACTAAAAAAAATTTGGACCCTCAGCCTAATATGAGGAGGGTTCTGGCAGAAGGGCCTCCGTCCCATAAGAAATATATTGTACGGAGACCCTTTTGCCAGCTACGTCCTCATATGTAGTGTACTAGCCCTATACTAACAAGGCCCGATGTATAGTATACTAGGTTACCTAATATAAAGCATACTAGGCTGAGCCCATCATACTAGGCTTAAACCAGGCTGCTTTAGTAGGTTTAGGCTTCATTACACTACTGAACAGCTATCCTGTTACAAAGATTCTATTACATGATTCTTAGATACTTTTCAACGCTGAACACGAATCTGATGTCCGTTTTGCTAGCACGTCACAATTTTTAGTAATTACGATAAATATTCACATAATCATAACAAATATTCTCGTTTACTTGCCGCGTGTCGTCGCGAAACTCATCGACGATAGCAGCGTCGCTATCGAAAACGTTGGTTACGTTCCGCGACAGCGAGCCGTCACAATTTGATGACGTCACAGGTCAGCCTAGTGACGTCACCAGGGATGTCAAGCTTAAGCTGTTGTTTTGGCCGTTATTTTAAAGTTTTAAGTGAGCTGATGATTTTTTTCTTGATTTGTTTTATGCCTAAAGTCAGCAAAAAGCTAATGTGATTCACTCAAACTTGTAGTCTTGTACTTCCCCCCTGTGTCCGGGTCATTCCACTCCAGAGTCAGTTTATTCCTCTGCGGAACCATTTCAAATTACTCCGGAGCCGATTCATATTGCTCCAGAGGTTCCAAGATAAGCTAAAAGTCAAACGTTATTAAGTCAATTGGGAAGGGTTGACAAGGGCTGTAAGTTTAATTTGATGCAAGAATCAACTGAAAGCCTTCAGCTAAAGTTTAAGTCAGTGACGATTGGCTTGACATCCCTGGACGTCACAATCTACATTTGTGCCCAATAAAACAGGTTCCCTGCCACCCCTCGTTTAGTTCCGTTTTAAACGCTGTGTGTTAGGTTTATGTTAGGCCTGGTTTTATGAAGGCTAATTGTGGGCCTACTATAGCTTAGTATGCTATGTAGCCCAGTGTAATCGAGACTAAGGAGTAGTCTACCAATTCTGAATCTAAGCTTAGTATGAAGGAGACTGTTGGCAGGCTTACGAGCGGAGTAAATAATTCCGAGAATAGAAAAAAATAAGGAAGAGAGAGAGCCCAAACATGCTAATAATTGATGACCTCGTAGCAGCCGTCAAGTCTCAAACTTGTAAGGAAAAAACGAGGTGTGAAATCATATTATTTTAAAACATTTTTCTCAAACTACCTATTCTGCAGCAAGAGGTGGGTAAAAAATTTGGAAAATATTTTATTTTCGAGCGAAATATTCCCAAGACTTCTTGAGCGTCGAGAGAAGAGATTTTTTTTTGTTATAGAATTTATTTCAAGAATTTTCCGTTTCTTCAAGATTAGCTCACCGTTTTCATAAAAACTGAGTGTTGATTTTCATAAAACGGCTCATCCCAATTAAAAATAGGGAATAGACTTTTTGTTCTTCTGTAGACTCGTCTTCTAACAAGCCTCAAAATTTGTCAGGGAAAAACGAGGCGTGAAATTGTATTTTATTACATTTTTCTCAAACTACCTATTCTATTTTATTTTCGAGCTAAATATTTCTGAGACTTCTTAGGCGTCGAGAGTATGGATTTTGTATGACGTCACTAATGTCGATATCTATATGTGGGCGAAAGAGCGGAGGGAGTGCCCCCCATGGAGTAGCTAACTCAACTTACAGGTTAATAGACTGAATCGTCGTGACGTCACAAACTCTTCATAGCTTGCCCTACAACCACGCTGCACGCTGTTATTTTTACCCTATTTTACCGCTGTCGTTCTCGTAAACAAAAAAATGCTCCATAAGAAATACATAGCAACGTTTCGATCTTACGATCAAATTTGAAAACCAGAAATAAATAAAGAACCGCAGGTACATTTTCAAATACTACAGAACTTCCTACTTCTGAATATAAACACGTAATTGCTCATTTATTTCTGGTTTTTCAATTTGAACGTAAGATCGAAACGTTCCAGTGTATTTCTTATCAGAATCGATAATGTGATAGAACCAAGAACGATACCATCGATCATATTTAAGGGTTTTTGAAAAGTGTTCGCGCTAGTTCGCGCGTTGTTGGTAGGGAGTTTACAATGACTGACGTCACGACAATTCAGTCTATTCAAGAACAGGAGGATGAACGAGCCGGGCGAGGGAATCCCCCGTGAGCTAGATAGACTAACTTACAGTCCACCATATCTATCTTAATCCAAGAACGGGCGGGGGCGTACGAATCTGTTGGAAAAATTCACAAGCTAGGCCATAGTTTGATCACAAAGCAGGCGTGGCCTCAAAATATAAATAAGGTCATTTATTAGTAGACATGAAACATATTCGTATGATCTTTATTTTATTTGGCTCTACCAGAAAATCTCTTTTTTAATAATATCGTGAGTGGAGCTAGTCACGTTTTCGAGTTCCAGGACTGTTTGAAATCTACCTCCCGCATCTGAACAAAAATTTGTAATGCACGACCTTCTTATTTCTTTCTAATAGGTGCTCGATCGAAAAGAATGGAAACCATTCAGAGCGTTGATGTCAACGATGAAGACGATGAAACGATGTGGTCGCAAGTTTCCGCGATACTGCGACGTAAACAGTGACAAGAAAATAACGAAGACCGAATGGACCCAATGTTTGAATTTACAGACCGTGACACCAGTAATAAGTAAGTTCATTGCACTCCGGACAGTTTATAAATAGGGTCTAGGAGATGAGGTGGATAACTGAAGTCGACAAGGGTCATTTTCGGGTCAACTCCTAAAAATTGAACTGAAAAAATTCTTTCGACTCTCATAAAGAACTGAGGAGATAATACGAGTATTATCGATATTAATTTTGAGTCAATTTAGTCTTACATAATGACGATCGCAAATTGACCCCAAGATGACTAGAAGTAGATTCAAAATCGACCGCTTATGAGTAAAGTGAGGAGTACGCGTTGTGTGAGCAGGTTGGAGTTGTATGAGTCGGAGAAGGAGTGTTGAGAGGAAAATGAGTTGGAGAGAAAATATTTGCCATGGGGAGAAAGTTGAGAAAGATGGGAAAGACAAGCATGTATGGCCATGAGTTCAGTTGTAAAATCGAAGCGATGTTACGGACACGATGAGAAGTTATTTGTCCGTCGATGGAATATGCGTAATCAGATTTGTTGGATGATTTAGACCCATCGGTGAGGCAAAGAGTGTATCAGGATGTACTTAGTTTAATTTTTTGATGTGTTGTACTCGTACATAGGTTGTTTTGTGAGATTTGGGGATTTTTGTGAGGTCAAAACGGATGTTTGGTGAGGGAAAGTCCAGGTGAGAGATATTGTATTTATGGGTTGGAGGGGATTATAGCTTTGAAGGGTTTGGTTGAAGTGGAGACAGACATGTTTGGTGGGAGATCGGTCGTCATTGTGGTGGAAGATTCGGTTGAAGGTTGGAAGGTGGGGAGATTTGGAGACAGAGGACAAAAAGTTAGAGGTTAGAGTGAGTCTACGGAAGTGGAGTGGAGGTTCAGCGGCTTTTACCCAGGACTGGTACGGTAGGCGCCTAGGACTAATCTGAGAGAGGAGGTTTGCATGGGAGACCACTCATTTTGTTGCTTCAACTCTTGATCTTTGGTTGTCGACTGAAAAGTCGTTCAGATTTTATTTACATATATTATACTTGAACCAATGTTTCTTTTTTTATTATTTGTCCACCAGGTGATACGCATTCCAACGCTCCAAACACAAAACGAAGAGGACCGAATCCGCTCGAGTCATTCTTAAAAGGCGATGATTAATTTTTATCGCTGTTACTTTGAAGACCTACGAGTCGTTGTCAGTTGTTTCGTGAAACATACAAAAACTTGTAAATATCATTTTTTTCCTTTTTTTTTTCTTGTTAAGACTATTTTGTTGATAAAATAAAACTGTGTTTACACCCTATTTTGGGATATTTTAAATATTTTTTTCTCTTCTCATTTCACCTATTTACTTTTTAAACCATTATACTACGAATATTTCATTTGTGTAAAATGAAAATTTTGTTCGAAATATTAAAAATTGCTTCCAGGGAAGTGTTACGTAATCTATCGGAATATTCCGATCAGTGCAAGAATACGCATGAAAATAAATAGCTCCCCTCCCCCATTTCGGAATTTCGCATCGTGACTATCATAATTTTGTTCGATTTTGTTCTGCCAATTATGAATTTTGTTCGCCTACCGTTTACCCAGCGTATATATTTGAAATTCGGGGAGGGGGGGACTGGAGAAATGTAGCTCTCCTCCTCTTCAAATGTATGGGATAATTTTGTTCACACGTTGTTCAATTTTGCTCAGTAACCATCAAGTTTTGTTCTTTCATCATTTTCCCGCTCCAAACATTTCAAATGTGGGAGGCTGGAGAAATGTAGCCTTTTTATCTTGTCGAATTTTGGTTGGAAATTGGTGTCATAATTTTGTTCAGTTTTGTCCAAGAAACATTGGATTTTGTTCACCCATCATTTTCCCTGCTGCATCCTTTCAACATTTTGGGGGCCAAAGAAATGTACACTCTCCTCGTCCCTCATCGTTGATATTTCAATCAAAATTCCCATCATTCTCCAATCACTCACATTTCATATTTAAGGGCCAACAGAATTGAGTCATCGTCCTTGTACATTTATAATATATTTTTCTATTCAATTTTGAAGGCTAATGAAATTTCAAGGTCTCAACGGATACAATTGTTGTGCTATGTTTTTACTGGATGTCCGGCGAAAACTGACCTACCTACGTAATAAAGAATTTGGACTCGGAAAAATTTCCAGTCTCGAACCGCAATGATAGAAAGGGGACTTGAAGAAATGTCGACTCTCGAGCCGTAATATATGATAGAAAAGGGGCTTCGAAGAAAATTTTGACTTTGGGGCCATAACATATGATAGAGAGGGGATTAAAAAAATTTCGACTTTTGAGCCACAATATAATAGGAAAGGGACTTATAAAAATTTTTATTTTCAGGCTACATACACAATGATACAAGGGACTCAGAAAATTTAAGACTCTTCAAGATTTCAATTTGGATTCTTAATACCAAGACCAATTCGACCTATAGAAACACACCATCTTTCAAGATGAAACACTGGTTGAATTCGAGCAAATAGTATATTATCAAAGAAAAATGCAAAAGAAACAAAAAAAATCGTAATATAATATCAACAAAGGCAGAAAAAAGTGGTTTGATATTTCAAAAAATCAGGAAAAATTGTTTAAATTGATATAAAGATTAATGACCGAAAAAGACAAAAAAAAGTACGATTATAAAGAAAAGGCTAATTGAAACAAAAAAAAATTAATGAACTAATTAAGATAACTGAGTTGAATCCCGCATCACTTAACACAATAATTGAATTTTTTCACTGCAATTCTCGTGTTAAACAAAGAAATTTTCAATTACGACTGCAAAACCACTTTGATCAGCTTTTGAAGTAATGAAAGTTACTACAACTTCGACATCAGCTGGTGTCACTTCAGAACCTCGATTTGACGTTTTTCCTTTCGATTTATGTGCGCGAGGAGCAATTCCTGCAACCCATCAAAGATTATTAGGTGGCGCAAACATAAGACAATTCTAAAATATTTGAACATGAAAGCTCACCTTCGTTATCAAAATGCTTCGTTATATTTTCGAATCGATCGACATCCATGTCATGTAAAAAAAGATACATTTTTTTTACAAGATACATACTCCACCGAAGGTAAAATAAGACTTCGTTCGAGTTAAATGGTCTGATTCTTTGGTGCGAGATCTTCCTTTCTACAGTGTGAGTTGACCGTAGTATTGTTCCAACTGTGTGATTTGGCAAAACGCTTGAAGCTGACCCAATACGATCAAATCTTGTTCATGTTTAGTGAATTCTTGAAATATTCGTCTGCAAACCATACACTTCAAATTAGAAATCATGAACCAACACTCTACCTTCTTAACATTATTTAATACTTTGATGGATTACCTGGGATCAACAGCCAAATCTTTAGGAATGACTAGATTGCACCCACGGGGTGAAGATGTGCACGCACCGTCTCGGCGGGGTGGGAGGGAGGAGAGTGTACTCGCGAATTTTCAAATAGGGGTACGGTGAGACAAAAGACGTGAAACATGTTAAGAAAGAACAAAACTTAATAGGTGCTGAGCAAAATTGAACAAAATTATCATACTGGTTTGAACCCAAAATCGAAAGGGGGCTGGGGACATGGACCATTTTTGATGTATGATTTCTATTCCTCTTCACGAAAGTAGGACTAGAGAAGAAATAATTCCGACTGGATGGACTTTTCAAGTCAAATAACTGGAAGAGAAATAATATTAAAATATTTATTTGAAAAATAAAATAGGTAAATAACTCAAAATGAATGCACAACAAATATGCAGGACCATAAAATGATAGTAACATTCACAACCCACCGCAACTTACGAGCAATTACAATTAATGAAGCGCCGCTTCAGTAATACAGTATCCAGTCGAAGTTACGGATTTATTGAAAAGTTGAAATTTTAAATTGTTCAATATCACAGATGTTTTTCAATGAAAATACAAAACTTATCGCACAAAATAATAATAGGTAGTAATATTTAGTTATTCATAATAATAATAATAATAATAATAATAATAATATTACATTAATAACAATGAAAATAATGATGCGTAGGCATTAGAGTTTGTTTATTCATTCGAGTATCATTTTCATATTTTTGTATCAATCCTAAATTAATAATATATTGAGCACATTTGTATCCTCAACCGTCACAGCGTAGCAAAAATCTACACGCCTCCTAATCGTAGAAGTTTATCTGTACAAAAAGTACACGACATCAAAATCCCTACCACGTGATGTAAGAACAATGAAATATTAATTTCTTATTACAATCTCGATTTGAGAGAAATCGACACAAAGAAACTTCTATCTGAAGTGTATGAGTAATGTTATCTTCTGACGCTGTGACATCAAGATTTCAAGTTGTTACGAAGAATAAAAATTGTTCTTAATTTATAAGATTAATATTTTAAGAATAGTAATCGAAGAAAAACGCTGTCCGACGAAACGAAAGAAAGTATCGATGAAAAGAGCACTAACAAATAGGTATAGAAAAAGAACACGCAGAAGACTTTTCTCTTGATACATTATATCATCGTATATTCATTCTCCATCTTTCGGACAGTAAGAGAATAAAATCATGCATTACGTAAATATAAAATTTGTCATAGCATTTTATTTACAACAGGGATAAAAGGACAGAGAAGAGAAAAAGAAAAAACTAAGTAATAAAGAAAAAAAGAGAACAGAAGAAGTAAAAATACATCGAACTTTCAACATAGCTAGGTAAAATGGATATAAAACTTACAAATGAAAATAAAAACACTAATCTTACTAAATAAAACAATTCATCTAACGCAAGTTTGGATCATCCGCCTCAATCGCTTTCGCTTTGAGCAATAATTTTTGTTCATATTTTCGAAGTTCATTTCTTTCGCGGATCATATCCAACAATTCACGCATTAACTCGAATTCGCAATCAGAATTTTCTACAAATAAAAGAAGTCAAACCATCGATAAAGGCGTGAAACGAGAATAACGACTGCGTATGATATAAAATACAATCTAGGTATGAAATCATTACTCACGGTTATTACGTAACGCTTTTTCTACATTGACACCTTTGATCTCTAATTCTCTTTGTTTCACTTCTATTTCTTCTAGTTGTCGTTGTATTTCTTGAGCCATACGAAGCCTAGAAGAGAACGTCGGGAAAGATGAGATGACGGTATATTACTTTTTAATATCTCTAATTGAACAATACCGTGATCTAAATGTACCAATACCGGCACGTAATATTACATCGTAAGGATCGTAAGAAATTATTTCATCGACGAGTATCTGTCAGCCATTGGACTAGTTTTTCTTCTTTACTCCTAGTGATAGTAGATAAAGCACGTCGAAATTGAAAATTAATTACCTTTTTTGATTTTCTTGTTTGGCTTTACGATGACTTGATCTCAAATTGTTTGATTGCAGTGATGTTGAATTTCGGTCACAGTTTCCAGTGCTCGAAGTTGTGGAAAGGAGATTCTCATCTGTTGAAATGAACATGAAGGGTTAGTCAGAAGTCCTGGGAAGAGTTCCAGAAATACTACAGCGCCAGTTGTACCAAAAATGAATTAGAATTTCGGTACAACCGACCGTGAATAGTCATACCTGAATTTGAGGTATAATTCAATCGTGACAGAGGTACAGTGTTGTCTTGTTTCGGACGTTCCAATTCGGACTTACGAGTGAGATTACTGTGCTGCAGATCTTTTTCACTTGACATAGCATTATTGATCTAAAAAATATTAGAATACAAATTAATTTACGCAGAAAGATTATACTGTAAACTAAATTCACTGAATAAATACTAAAATCAACAGAAATTCGACGAAAAAATATTCACACAAATATAAATTGATGAAAACAAAAAAGGAAGTTTAAAATAATTTGAAATTATCAATTCTTCATACAATAACAGAAAGTGAAACGTTAATCTTCCGTAACTACAAATTCAAGAAAAATAAACAATCCATTGCCTACTTTCAAGCACAAATAATTTCTTTTTTTAATGACGCATTGCTCTAAATACATATATGAAAGATGATCAAAATGCGACCGAAAAATGAAACGCTGCAAAAACCAGAGAGGAATAAAAAGACCAATAGCGACTCAAACAGATCAAATCTAAAGCCTTGAAAAATCTTACATTATTTTGTGTCGTAAAATGAGCTAACACGTTGTCGGCAGACTGAAAGCATAAAATTTTACCTCATGATTATCGAACTTAGCGAAAAAAAAGTAGTGAAAGACATCACTTTCAAAATACGTTTCTGAACGCGCGAGTAAAATTCAATTTATTTAGGTTCTCTTACCTTGGATTTCTCTTTTCCCATAAACGACGACGATATTAATTTGAATTTCGGAGATATAGAGCCGCCGGAAACGGACGCGTCTATACTTTGTGCGACTTTAACGGGTGATTTTTTAAAGAAATCTGAGACTGCTCGAATGATACTTTTACGTCGATCCTTGTCTCTGGTAATCTTCAGACGCGATGTTTGAGCCGATTCACCCTTCAAAAAATAGAAAACGAACAAAATAAATATTCAATTCGAGTATAAATTGTTAGAAAATGGAGGAGGGGAAGTCATCTATTTTGACAAATCAATTTTTTGAAAGGGTGAAGAATCTGACCTCTCTAGGAACTTGACAAATATTCGACCATCGATCTGTATATTATAAATCTATAAATCTGTATCCGCGGATCTGTACAGTTGCATTTGACACTTGGAAATACTATTTTGTCTTGTCAGTAACTTCCCCTCTCTCTCACCACGTGATCTACAAACGCAGTAAGGTAGTACGTCAATATACAGTCAGTTAATCTAGTTCAGAACACTACCATATCATCCAAATGGTCCTGATACGCCCCATTGCATTGTTGCCTTATTCTCAACCATTGTTTTCAAGCTCCTCGACGATACTGCTTTTTAACAAATCCTTGTGACTATTTTTGTAATACTTCTCCGACGATTAAACTGCAGAACAATTGACGTATATCACAAATCACAAATCAGAGAAAAGTTTGAGGTTCGTCAAATTCAGTTCAATCATTCAAAGCAGGGGACTCATAACCCGTAAACCCTTCCCTCTTAATTCCGTGAAATATGAAAAATCGTTATCTTGAGGAAATCATATCATACAAAAAAAAAAAAAAGGAAAAAAAAATCTTTTAATAATTGTATAGAAATTTTCAATTTAATAATTTTATTATTATTCTCATGAATTCGAATATTTATTATTCGTTTTCGTTATGATTTAATAATAAAAATCATAAATTTGTTATTATTATATTAGTTTTAATCAATTTATTATTAATAAAATTAATTTTTATAAATTTAATCTATATTATGAAAGAAAACACGGTACGGATATGCACTAATTTTGGTTTCGAACCATATGCCAACTGGTTCATCATCAGGTGCGTACTGATTATTCATACAACACAAAAACTAACTAGAAGAATTATCGATGAAACATTCGAGGAAGGGGATATTACTGAGTAATCACCTCATTGAGTAATCGTGATGTATATTCCAATTTATTAAGAAGTTTACCCTTCCTCACCATCTACTTTCATGTGATCACACTTTTGATGTAAAAAATAACGTTCTCTTACTATACACATATATGAAATGAGAAAGAGTAAACTTCTTAATAAATTAGAAAATATTGAAATCATCACACATGCTACCAAAAGTACATCGCGATTACTCAATAAGGTGATTTACTCGTGACCCCTTCCTCTAATGTTTCATCGATAATTCTTCTAGTCATTTTTTGTTTTGTATGTATAATCAGTACGCACCTGATGATGAACCAGTTGGCATTTGGTTCAAAACGGGTCGTAAATATGAAAAATTAGTGCATGTCTGTGCCGTGTTTTCTTTTATTATAACGGCGTGTAACGTAATTTTTTTTATATTAATAAGATTCATTTTTTTTTTTTTTTTTTTTAATTTTTAAAGTTCAATTAATTATTTTATTAATAAAATTAGAAATATAAATCACTGAGCAGAATATTTTTAATATTTATATTAAATCATTAAAATATGTTTTTAATAAACTAATGGATAAAATTTTTTGTTAAATTCATAAATTGATAAATTTTTTTATATATCAATTTTGAATTTTTAATATTAAAATTTTTTATGAAATTAAATTCATTTAAGTTTAATAATGATAAAAATTAGTATAATACTTTCATTTTTGATGTTTTTAAATAAATTTAATTTTATATTTTTATATTATGATTAAATGGAGTTCTGAAAATTTTTCATTAATTACCGCATATTTTTTATTTTGGATCAATTTCTTTAATATTTTATTTATTGATTTAGATTCAGATGAAATATAATTCTCTTAATTGATTAAAATTTGATATTATTTTGTGTTCAATGGTGATTGGTACTGAAGAAAACAGTAAGCGCACTTTTCTTGCACTGTCTCACCATAAAAGGAAGAAAATAAGAATTTGATCACTTTGTTGATACCTATCTGAAAAGTGTATAAAGTTAATCACTAAGACGTCACATCAAATGATAGTGGAAAAATGCAACACAGCAGCTTTTAGCATACACAATTCCCATGAGAATAGCATTGGTAACATTTGATCATACATTAGTATTTCAAAATGAAGAATAAGTAAGGAATAAAAAGTTCATAATTGTAATCCAAAAGCTATCCGGTATTTGAGAATCAACTTGTTATTCCTCATTTATACTTCATTTTGAAATACTGATGTATGATCAAATGTTACCAATGCTATACTAATGGGAATCGATATATTAACTGGAAAAAATGTGCGCAGTATTGTTTTCGAATAATGTATTGGAATGTCACTGGTGAAGAACTCTATTACCAAGAAGATACTGAAGATACACCTCTGAAATGCTTGGGAACTTTTAGATTCTAAATACAAGCCTCTGATTCTTGACCTATCTTCCAACTTTGAACATTAATACCTTAATAGGTAATCAAATTGCTCTTTCTACATTTTAATGGAAGTCAGTGATGCTCTTAAGCACCAATGACGTAAGCTGTCGCAAACTATTGATCAAAATAATACAAAGCTAAATTTACAGCTAAACTGGCGTATCTACAATACAACCACCAAGACGAGGTGTTTATAGCGCAATGGATTCTTTGGTGAATTTTGATAAATTAGTATAAACTAAAGTAATGATGAACAGATGAATTAGAATCAGAAAATGTACGTAAATAACATAAATCTACCCTTATATCTTATCAAAAGTTCAATACGATCCAATAAAGTTTATCACCAGGGACGTCACAATTCAGTATTTGAAAACAATATTACGCTCATTTTGTCCAGTGAATATATTGATTTCTTGAACAATAGTATTGGTAACATTAAATCATATATCAGTATTCCGATTTGAAGAATTATAAGGAATAAAAAGTTACCTAAGACTAATGACTAATGAGTGCAGTGAGAGAAAGAAAAGTGGAAAAATGTATGAAATTCGGGTAAAATAACTCACATTATTTTTTGCGTGTACCAAATGTACCAATTTTTTTTCAAAGTAGATCTTCTCTGATATTGATATTTATTTTGGAGAAAAATAAATCAGTGAGGTAAAGACCTAGTAGATTTTCAAGTGTATTTTCCTTCTGAAAATCATATCAATTTCTGGACAGATTGGTCAGTTACATCCATCACGTACGTAAGCCTATTTAAAAAAGTGATGAATTTTATCGGGTGGTGACAATGACGTACAGGAGATTTCCCTAAAAAAGACCTGAAATATGAGTAAATATAATCACTTTGTTTTCGTCTCAACGTTTTTCTGAACGTTTGTGCGCTCTAAAAAATACTAGTTGAACAATTATTTGATTCTCAGAATAAATGATGGTAATTTCTTCATGAAGAGGGCCTGATAGTCCTAATCACCGGAATCACTTCATTTAATAATTGTAGAAAATGGCTGCGCCACAGTGTCATCATTTGTTTTTGTAAGGATCTCCGTTCCATTGGGTCTATTCAAGATTAATAATTTACAACCCACAAAACACATTCAATAGCATTGTTGTTATGAAGTTCAGGGCCTAAAGAACGCACGCATTGTTCCTCATAAGAGTTCCGCAGAGACAAAATGGCTTATCTCAAATGGAACAGACACAAATAGTTCCAAGTGTACAGTGAAATGGCTGCATTGTTACCAATGTATTCAGAGCGATTTCACCGTAACTCGGATTGGTACCACTCCTCCTAGTTTTTCAAAATGATAACTATGATGTTCTGCAGATACATAGACGGGTTTGAACTCGGAGTTGAATTCCAGAATTACCTAAATACTCGTACTTGAATTCAACATAATACTGCTACATGAAACAAATCCCCTTTTTTACAAACAATTATTTAATTTTTCCTTCATAGCAATCCTCATTTCTCCTCCTTATTTCTCCAAACTCTTCAGGCACACTCATCGGGCGAACATACAAAAATATATTTGTAATTTCTTAAAATGCTAACGTGAATTTAAAAAAAAAATCCTTCACAGGGTTCACAACGTTATCTAGTCGTTCAATAATAGAATTTATAATTTAACTTACCGAATGATCTTTGTGATTCTCTCCATCACGTCGGATGACGTCATCGAGCGCATCTAGGACTTTGTTGGAGTACGAAACTTTCGCGTCGGCAGAATTATTTGTTTTCGGATAATCCATGTACGCGCTTTGTACAGCTTTTCTAGCGGCGATTTTCTGTTTCAACAATCTGAGTTTATCTTCCGGGCTGAGGCCCAGTTCCGAATCACTCATCAACCTCGCACGAGTTCGTGCCTGTTGTCGGATCGATTCTGTACATTCGAGCACTTGTAATTTCGCTGGAGAGGGTAAAGGCAACACGTTGGACAGAGGCTCGTCACCCGCTTCGTTCAAGGCTTTCCTCAAATCAGGCAACGAAAATGACTCGCTGTACATATCCTTGATAGTATGCGAAGGGGGAGCCGCCGCTGCTGCCGGCCAATCTACTGTATGATCGTAATTCTTCTCAGCAGCTGGACCTCGCCTCGTATTCTCTTTGTCATCCTCGGCGTCAACAGTAAATCTAATTTCGTCCTTCTTCATTTCGTCACTCGTTCTACTCAGAAGCGAATTTTGTGAACTCGAGCCAAAAGGACTGAGTGAATTTCGCGCATTTCTTTTCATCTTGCGGTCGCGAATACTCTTACCTTGGGCCTGTAATTTACTCATAACCATATCGTGTATGATGGATTTTTGCTTCGATCTCTCTTGTTCGAGTTTTTCGAGTTTTTGCAAAGAGCCTTGAAGAACTTGAGGTTGTGGCTCGATTGTACACGGTTCCTCGACTGCAGGTGACGTGAGCGGGGATGGGGAATTAGACTTGCCACTCCTGCGTGATTTACGAATATCGATAGAGTCTTTGACATTATTAAAAGGCGTTATTCGTTCTTGCAGTCGATGTACAAACTTATCGTAGTCGTCCGACAGTACTTTGTTATTCTTATCGTCTTCTTTAACGTCATTCACGTTGGCTTCAAATTTAGAGATGACACCACTGTCTTGACCAATTTTTTCCTCAGAATTATCAATAATACTATTATTACTACTACAACTATGATCTTCCGGCACAATGTTGTCCCGAGAAGTGGGAATGTTTCGATCGGTAAATGAGGAGTCATTAACGTTAATCGTTTCAGCGAGCGGAGTTTTAATTTCTTCTTGGTTAGTAACGTATTCTATATAGCCCCTATTTTTCACAAGCGCTGAGTTGATGGTTTCCATATTATGGCCATATACATCGTCGACGACGGTATCCATAAAATCAATATCCATATCGTCCAGGCTGGCAAGAGCTAGAGATGTTGGCCTCGGTCTCTCAGTTCTACCACATACATGAACGTAATCATTTTTAACGTCGTCTTTATCCTTCGCCAATGTTATGGGTTTGTTCGCGGCCGCACGCTTTTTCGGCCTCTGATGACGGCGATAAGTGATGTTGGGAGTAGGCGGGTCTAGAATCAAATCTTCTAAATTTTCGGAGACCGCGTCATCCTCGTCGCGGGCCCAATCGGATAATTCAGTTTCAGTAAATACGGCTAACGTATTCTCGTCTCCTTGAGACGAAGATGGCGTTGATGGACTGCTCTTATCACTATTCAACCCGCCTTTGGGTTCGGAATTCGAATCTTTTGAAACAAATAATTCGGCCGGTGTAGCCACGAGTCTCAGAATCTGCGCGTCTCTGTCCTTCGAATTATCCATCAACGGCATTGCCATAATTTTATTTAACGAAGCTTCTCGATCGTCTTTATCGATTTCTACAGAGGACGTTTTAGACGTCTGCTCCGGCGCCACAAAGAACCCACACTTTGCTTCAGCTTTTTGAACATTGGTAGGTAAAGATTCACTTTTTGGAAAATCATTAGGTATCTGCGTTTTATCGAGCGTTATTCTGGATTCCAAACTTTTTCGACGCTCACTCGTATCTTGCTCAATTACGGGGCCTGTTACTTTTTCCGTGACTGTTGATTCGAGGGGGGTCGAGTTTAGGGTACTTTCATTTGTTAACTTGTCGGTCGCTACCGCATTGATTTCTAATTGACTAGCGTTTTCAATGCCGAATTGAATTTTTCTGATTGGTCTGTCGAAATTATTAGTAGCTAGATCACATACGTGCGGGAAATCTTCCAATCCGCTCAATTCTTTCGATTTGCGAGAATTCAACGAATTGGCTGCTGCTGATGCGTTTATTATGCTTGGACTCAATTTCGCGGACGTTTCTGTGAAAGTTTGAGGAGACGTTTGACTAGGATCTGTCGACGGATTTAAGAGCTTTTGATGTTCGGAAATCTGATCGACCAACGATTTGAATTTCATATCCAGAACGGATGTTGATTCGGATTTTTTCACTGGACTATTAGCTCTGTCTCCGCCGAGTAAATATTTTTTCTTCAATTCTAGCGATATTTTCGAAGCGACACCTTCGGTCGATTGTGTTCGATTAATGAGGTAGTTTTTACGGGGTAAATTCGCGTAGGGTAACTTTCCCAGTTTTACTTCATCTTCTCTAGCTTCTTCAGGTTCCGTATCTTTTTCCACCTTATCCACATTCTTATTGCATATTAGTGCGCTTCTGTCCAATATTTGAACGGATTTCACCTCTTCTAGGCGCGTTTTTCTCGTAGGTAGACGACCGCTGATTATTATATCCGGCATTTCCGATTTAATTATTGTACTATTGTTTCGTTCAAACTCGGAATCTGTAGAAATTTCTGTAGCCGAATCATCATCATCTTCTTCTTCTTCTTCATCTTCATCTTCATCATCATCATCGTCGTCATCGTCTTCGTCATACTCATGATCATCATAATAAGCATCTATATCTTCGTCTGAGTCGTTGTTCGATGATGTGGAGTATGCGTCAGAGCCCATCTGAAAAAATGATAAAATAATGATTAATTATGACATAAGACAATCAACAGGCGATTACTCGATTCATCGTTATCTTCCTCTTCATAGACAATTTTCACGAGGAAGTTGATAATTTTTTCTACACAAGATGATAAGTTTATGTAAGGTTTCAAGTTTTTAAACATGGGAGTGAAGAGATTGAAATTCTTCAACAAAGTAGGTCTACATTTCGGGGTTCAGGGTGCGATCTTCACAGTTCTTTGTTTTATAAAGTCATCACCATGACGTCACATCAACTGATAATAAAGTAAAATTGCAGTACAGCAGCTTTTAGCAGACATCAATTCCCATAAGAATAGCACTATAATTGGTAACATTTAATCAAGTCATATATCAGTATTACAAAATACGGAAGAAGAAAATTTATATTTGTAATCTAGTGAAGCTATCTGGTATTAGAGAATTAACTTTTTATTTATTCTTCATTTTGGAATGCTGATGTATGATCAAATGTTATCAATGGTCCAATGCTATTCTTATGGGAATCGACCTTTGACTATACTGTATACCCCTTATGGACTGAGCTACGTCCATATACTGCAATGTTAAAGGAGCGTGGAAACATGTACAGCGTGCGGAAGGCAGCGCGGGTGAGTGCGCGGAGGAGTAACAGTTTCTCCTTCCTCCGCATCTCATTTTCTTATCTTATCTTTCCACGGGTAAACGTTGTCTTAGCTCAGTCCATAAGAGGTATATACTTAAAGGAATCGACATATGTAATGCGATCTGCAAAACCATAGGATAAGTCGCACTGGCGGAACCACCCCGTGTAAAACTCGCCTCGGAATATAGCGATATCAACATGCAGTTAACCAAAATGATTTCTCTTGAGTAACATCGTGGCGCAAATATTCGGCAAACAACACGAAGATATTTGGGTTTATAGCATGTGTAGTCGCGTATTGCGAAGGTAGGTTTTACACAGGGGGGTCCCGCCAGCGCGACTTATCCTATGGTTTCGCAGATCGCATCACATATTCACTGGAAGATTGTGACGTCACCGTGATAAACTTTGTATTATTCTGTTGGATAAGCAGAAACGGAAAATATTATATTACTGTAATACAAGCGCGTTATTTACACTTGATCTTTTTGCAAGTGCGAAAAAGGAACGTTCATCGTTTCATATAAATTATTGTCGCAACAACGCACAGATAGAAAGTAATTCGACAAAAGCGAAAAATTGCGAAGATTTCAACCCAAAACACAACTTTCACATACAAACCGGAATTGCATGTTTGTTGTTTGTGATAAGAAGGTAAGAAAAAATGCCGTGCAAAAGTCGCAGTCGCTGCATGTAAGCATGCAAATGGGATGAATGTAAAATGGGTAATGAATGTTAAAATACGTTTCTAATAAATCTTTTGATTCAAATAGCTCAAACTAGGACTTCAGAAGTAAGCAGCAGTAGAAGACATTCCACAACTGAATCATATTACCTACTTACCTAATCTACAAAACAAGATGAATAACAATCTGTATCATTCATAGAGCATACTCAAAAGAGAATCGGGTCATGTGGCCAAGAGAAATACGCGGAGTCCGGTGCAAATCATCACATAAATAAAAATCAAATCTGGTCGGGTAATGTTGATCCACTCGATAAAAAATTTTCAAATGAGAAGGGTTCTGGCAGAAGGGCGTCCATTGCATATGAAATATATCAAGCAGACGCTCGCGCCCTCTCGCCAGATACGTCCTCAAATGATAAACAATAATAAGGAATTTGTTGTTACAGGATCTGATACAGTAAGTACAACGTCTTATGATGGTAAATCAGTTAAAATGAAGGAAATATCGCGATTCCAAATTTTTTTTTTGAAAACTTACAATTAGTAATTTAAGTTCGGTTTGAAAAAGTATTTTGTTGATTTTGGCGACAGTGATGTAACTGCAATGAAAAATAGTAATGTGTATAATAATATATCCGTACATGCAAGATATGAGGTAGCCTATGAAATTGATACGTTTGAAAATAAATAAGAACAAAATCAATCTCGTGTAGTCTCTTTTATGAAGACATGAAGTTGAATCCGGGAATTTCTATATTGTAAGTTGGATACATAGCCAAATTGAGATGAGTTGAAATGCATATATCACTACTGAATAGCAACTAGTCTTTAGAGAATTCTAGAAGTATTTTCAACAAATTCAAATCAGTTTTCTGTTCCTAGCCAAGTTTTTGAGTCCTTGATACCATAAAATATAAAAACTTGTTACACCTTGAAAACACCATATCATTTTGAAAACAAATGAGGAGATAGCATATCTGTAAAAAGGACGTCCGTTTTAGAAAAAATAGATTGAATGGGTACTCTTTTTACAGATAAACATGTTGATTAGATGAGCAAAAATATGAAAATGGAGCTTCCTTCATCACATAACACATGTCCAAGAAGATTCAATAGATCGATTCCACAGTGACGTCACGACACTGATAACAGTGATCACTGAGCAAGGAATACCCGCATATGTGTTCGATATTATTTGATACCACAATTGTTGGTTCAATGGACTGTGTTATTTGTGATAACGCAACATGAGTGTGAGTGCAAGATGCATAAGTGTGAGTGAGCTATTTCTGGCAGAAGTACCTATTCTGCTGAAAATTTGTCCATTAGGTAGGCATTTTGCTCCCATAAGAAATACATGCGGAGCAAAGATAACCATGGTATTAATTTAATATGAGATGTTAAAATTTACAGAAAAGTCGATATTTCAAATTTATCAACTTCTTGCTACTTGTAAAAAAAATCTCTTGACCGTATCATTTTTTATATTCAATTGGTAGCGTAGTGATCTCTGCTCCACATGTATTTCTTATAGGAGCAAAATGCTAAATGGACAAAATCGATCTTTTCATCCATGATATCGATAGTTGTGACGTCATAATAACACAGTCCATTGCCTTATCGATTCTCATAAGAATACACAGGGAACGTTTCGATCATAATATATTGATATCCCAAAATAAGAAATAAATAAGGAACCAAAGGTTCATATTTAGAATCCAGAAGTTCTAGAGTATTCAAAAATGTATCGTTGTTTCCTTGTTTATTTCTCGTTTTAATGTATTAATGAATGATCGAAATGTTCTCCATATATTCTTATGAGATCTTGAATGATGGCTGACCCAAAGCCAGCAGCAGAGAACAAGCATTCGATCAGAAATAAAGATTTTGACGTCACGTGGAATCGGTCTATGTTCTCCAAAAGAATAATTCACAACTAAACAGCTATTGAGTCAACAGCACGTCTTTAGTTGATTCTAGAAGTATTTAGAACGCTGAATTTAAATCCGTTTCCTGTTTTTTACTATCACATCACGTCTTTCGAGTAATTAGTTAACATATGAAAAGTTGTCTTAATTTTGGATTATCATCATGTCGAAAACAAATGATAATTCGATAATTTGCTAGCTTGAATTTTTCTTCATCATGAATCAAAAGTTTAGAAAGATTCAATATCCTCTAAATATGTGATTTGCAATCTTCTCAACCCATGAGCGTGATACCAGTATCAAAAAACACAATGTTCTGCCAGATTGCAAATTATCAATTCAAAGCATACCAAATCTTTCTTAACTTGTGATAGCCTATGTGATGAAGGAAGATTGAAGCTAGATTTTCACATCTGAGTTCATCTAATGGACTGATTTCCCGTTATGTCACAGTATTGATAATTTGCCAAATGCTGCTTGTTGAAGTTCCTTCAAGTCTTTTTTACTTTTTCATCAATGGAATTTCCCATATTATAAAAAAACACAAAAGTAACGTTCTAGAAATTGATGAATATTTTGAAAACAGAACATGAATAAGGAATGGGAGCATTTCTTTTATGATCTAGAAGCTTTATACTTCCAAAAAATTTACTTCTCCCACTTTATTAACGTTCTGTTTCTAAAACATTACCGGTACTTTTGCTTCTGGGTCTGGGAAATTACATTGAAAGGAAAAGTAAACAAAGACTGAAGGAACTTCAGCAAGTGAAGTAATATTTTGCAATCTATTGATATTGTGACCTAGTAAGAAATCAGTCCATTATCATTTGTTTTACAACATCATGATACACAAGATGTTCTGAAAATAGGACTTCTTATATTTTACATGATTACTAAAAACTGGGATGTGGTAGCAAAAAATGGAAATCAGATTTGAATTCAGCATTATAGATACTTTTAGAAACAACAGAAGACAAGCTGTTGACTCATTAGTTGTTCAATAGCGATAATTTGTGATCTTGTAGAACATTGTATTTTGATATCTAGTGTTATTACTCCTATGATGCCACAACTCCATGAAAATTGTAAATTATTTATTTGAAGAACATTTAATCATTCTGAATAGATTGATTTTCCATGACGTCACAACACTGATACCTGTGGCCAAAAACAAAAGTACCCAATAAGAAGAACATCAACTTCCAGCAGCTTGATGACTCCCGTAAGAATAACATAGGAACATTTTGATCATTCATCAGTTCTTCAAAATGAAAGAAAAGTTAAGAATAAAAAGTGAATTTTCACACACAGGGAAGCTTCAAGATTGTGAATACCAACTTTTCTTCTATTTTGAAGTACTGACAAATGATCAAAACGTTCCCATATGGTAATCTTATGGGAATCAATATGCCGTTGGCTGGAACATCGCTGTTATCAATAGATATGATGTAGCTGGAAAATTAGTCTATTTCCGAACTTTCAATACAAGATGAAGAGAGATCTAAGTGACACTTTCATAACCAAGTTTTTCTAATTCTTATCAACATGATATCATGTTGTGAAGATGAGAACAATATTTCATATCATTCTACACAATTGCTCAAAAACTTGATATGACAGAAAAAAACAGAAAATTGATTCAAACATAGCGTTGAAAATACTTTCAAAATCACCTAAAAATTGAAGCGCTGAGTAGAAAAGGAGCCTCAAATAAAAATGTTAGTTTTAAGGAAAACGTATTTCAAGTTTCAAAGCATAGTACTTATAAATCAAATAGACTCTTCCTAATTTTGTTATAACGCGCTCTAATATCATTTTTGAGCAGTAAAACTTGTGGCTACAGAGGCCCATTCCCCACGCAGCGCTTCAATTAGTATTCAAATGGACAGCCATTTGGTAGAGTAATCAAAGAAAATATAGGTAATTTGATGACAATATCACTGAGGCTTCATCTAATATAATACAAGACATGTGTATCGAGATCGAAATATTTTGTTTTCAAATATTGTTGGGATTCAGAAAATAGTCTTTGATCATAATTACTGTTTCTATAGTTACTGACTGTTAGGCTGAAAAATAACAAGGAGGCGAGAAGGCTGACATTCATGGGTACAAGTAATAACTCAGAAAAATTCAAAAATTGGAGACTATTAATTGAAAATTAAACTGAAAGAGCCTATGATAATGGGGTAGACCAGCACAAATTCAGTTGACCAACCTCTAAAAACGGTCGTATTCCAATTTAATCTGTTATCTAAGAGATATAAATTAAGTTATAAAACAAAAAAAGCCAGTAACGTTCATCAATAATTTATTGGATTCCAGGATTCCAAGAAGGAATATCTAATAGCCTAAGAATCCACAATATGCTCGCGTTCTTGAGATTTTGAAAAACTTGTGGTCAAGATGCTAAACGACTTCTTTGAAAAATTTTGAGAAAAAGGTAGCGAGAGCTTAAAACAAAACGCAAAGACGGAGACAAAGTCAAGAAATTTGACTACAGACCCATAAAAGAAAGAGGAGTGAGTGACACAACTCGATTTTATAAGACGTGAGTCCATTCGATACATTTTTAAAAGAAGGCAATTTTATTTAGTAATCAAACAAACATGTAAGGTTCTTGAGTGATCTTTTCCTTTTTCTCGAAAATAATAGCGAGTAATTGTTATTTTTAGTTGAAAGCAAACGGGAGGAAGGACTTGATTTTTTCCTTTTTTGAAATACACGCTCCCTCTCTTAAAAGACAATAGTGGAATCATGTGATTGACTTCATATACAATTATACAAAAAGGGATAAATAATTCGCCTATAATTGAAGCGAGAAACGTCATCAAAAAGCACTAAGCACTTCTTGGTAAGGACATCCTATTACAGCGACCATAATTATCTGAGTTTGCCGACTATATTCATGAAAAAAGACAGTTCATACGACTTGGATTGATTATACGTTCTTTTGCATGAGAATTGAATTTCTGATAAGAGTACACACCATCTATCGTGTATTTTGTTTTAAAAGAGTGTATACCTATTCTCACGAGTACATCTGGTCTGAGGGCAAAGTTAGCATGATTCTATCTACTTCTTCAATGTGAAGTCTTTTTGGTTACACCTCGAAGAAATCTTTCAGTTTTTCAATTTTTTAAACCAATTTTCGAAGTTTTACCATCAATTGTACACTTAAAAGAAAAACCATTCAGGCCGGCCAGCGCTAGTATTTCGCACAACGATTTTTCAAGTAGGACAATCGATGATAACGCGAGAGATGGGCGGTAGTTTTCTTTGATCAATTAAAAGTAATTAATATGAGGAGGTATTTTACCAAACATCTCTCGCTCTTCACATTCAAGTAGGAAAATTATCCTGATCCCGTAACAAATTTTGTCAATTGTAGCGCTCCGAGCGGATCATCGGCACGAATTCATACCATCTACGAGAATCGGTACCGTGATCAATAACGAGACAATTTTCAAAACAAAAAGTTGACCTTGTAGACAGTGTGCATATTCAGAACTTAACAATAAACCAAAAAGGAATGTGAAAATTAATTCGAAAGAATGAAATTTTGTAAGTCATTAGCCAGAAAAATGAAAACTATTGCCGTCAGCGAAGGATTTTTCAGTTATAATGATCATGAATCAGCGTTATGAGCTCAAAACGATTAGACCATCACATATTTGACTAATTGATTAGACGCCCTTAATTTCAACAATTAGCGGACAGTTAGATTTGATCAGCAATAAGAGAGCGTGATCGGTAATATCCCCTTCGTTTCTAACGGGATTATTCCTCGATACGCGCGCGAGTTAGTTAACGTTTCGGACAGTCAAAACTCAAAGCACTAAAAACAAACGATAATGTTACCTGTTGTTTGAGATCTTGAGCAAGTCTCGATTTCAATAATACGACAATGAGAACAGTAATTCTATATCGAGTCGATCGTTATCGCTCTCGTTTCTTCCCATCTCTGCCTCTGATTTCAAAAATAATTTTCATCGGAAAAAATATTGTTCGAAATTTGACAACATGGTCGGGACGTAACGCAGAAAAAGTATACGTTACGAAGGGTTAGCACTTATATTTACGGACGAGATCTGAATCGAAAGAAACACAGCGTCAGTTCGGGTTCAGTCACTCAATAACCTTGCGGTAAGTTGCACCCGAATAATGTAGTAAAATGGAATGTATTACGTAAAAATCTGTACACTGAGCGTGGGTAAAACGCGCGACCCTGAAACGTATGCAACTTAGTAGGATCTGGAACATTTTTCTTTGAAAATGTCGAGCGTTTATCACATAACGATACATTCTTTTTTATTTGATTTTGATGGTTTTTCGGTATTGATACAATGTGAAGGTTGCGTACTATCAGAAGAAATTGATTCAGTTCTATTGGAGTTACGTCTCACCTCGGTGTCCGATTCCGACGTTGCAGAGGAATAAGCGCAGGGTGAACGTTTCGGAACTTTCAAATGAACTCGATCGCGTTCAGCAGTCGTTGTACTCTCTACGAAGATGATACAAAATTCGTAATGCATGGGTAGTACTTCTGAATTTTTTCAAAAAGAGACACTTGTCTATTTTTACCTTCGCTATCGAATTCGTGATAAGTAATATGGGGAGAAGATCCATCATCCGAAAGCGAGCTGTCACTATCTTTACTGTCGAGCGCAGCATTCTCGTCTACATCGCGTGCCGAACAAAAACTATTCCTACGACTACTCGATTCAACAGTTACTGACGGTAGAGAATCCGGAGCAAATCTTGGTTGCGCAAATTCCAACGACTTATTATCATGAGGTCCTGGAATATCTGATGCTTGAGCAAATTCACCGCGATCTTCCTCCTCGGATTCACTATATTCAAATCGAAGAAGAACAAGAAAAAATATACCATCATTCATCACAAAAATAAGTGCAAAATTTTACGAACTCAAGATAGGGTACGATAGATCTAGGTGATGAAATAGTTTGATGAAGAATAAGTATCTCATTCACCTATTTCAATAACTACCTTATATTAGAGACGTCGTCACTGGATGCTAATTCATTTGCAGACGTTCCAAAATTATGATCTGTCCATTCATCCTCATCCATTTCGCTAAAAGACGCATTTCTAGCATCTTCCTTATCCACATCGAGATTTTCGAAACCCACTCTCTCAGGCGTGTCTGTCGATTCAGTTGAAAAATTCAAATCCATTGTCTAAATAAAAAATTGAAAGAAGAAAGTTAAATCATTTATGGCGATCAATTACAGATCGTTTCAATAAAATCGAGTCATTATAATGATTAGAAAAGTTATAGAGTAATTCACCGAAGTTGGGGTCTTGGCTAGCACGTCTAATTCTCCTTTAGTATCTTCATTCGCCGCTTCACTTTTATAATCGTAATTCCTATTCTTCTTTCTGTGCACTCCTGGATAGCCAAAATGTTGAGCGCAATAAAATCGACTACCAAATTTGCCATCTCGATCGAAATTGTAATTACCTTGAACAGAAATTATTAGCTGTTAAACGCACAAATCAGGTCTACACTTCTACTAAATAAAAAAGACTTCTTGAAACATTTGATATTGTCTTAAAATATCAGATTTCAATCAGTATCATACAGTCGTATTCTAATTTTTATTCAAAGAGATGATTCTATCCATTTTTTTAGATCTTCCCACCAAACTATTATTTATATTTGAGTAGAAGGCAAGGTTATTAGCAAGAAACAGGAGATATATTTTCAAATATTTGGACACGGGAACTCTTAGATCCTAAATAGCAGCTTCTGATTCCTTACTAATCTTTTAATTTTGAACATTGATAAATGATTGATCAATGGATACTATTGCATGTCATCAATCAAAATACAGATACTTTCCTTCCGTGCATTGGCTCAGTTGTACTTGACAAACAACAACAAAGCAATGCTATTTCCATGGGAAAAAGAAAATTACTCCAATTCTAATAGAAATTACAAAATGACCCCACTTTGAGGAAATTTGGCTTCAAGTCATATTTACTTCAACTTTTTGTTGTTAATTGACTTCATTTCTAAATCATTAATTTGATAAAACATCAAAATTATCATACGCGCTGTATTGAACTCCTTGTTTGCGCTATTTTCATTATCAGCGTTGTTCAATCAATAATAGCGAACCTACAATATACCTAGGTGATAATCAGCTGACGTCATTTATGGAATAAAATTGCAAATGCCTATGAAACGCAGACCGCAGTGATCAGTGATTTCAGCTGAGCTGATTTTTACACACAGTTTCTCATGAATCATGAGAGAATTTTGCACAACTTTGTTGACAAATAATATATCGAAAATTATACACTTCTTAAGAATAAAAAATTGTTGATCACAAAATAGAGACTTCAATCTTTCTTTTGAGCTATAATTCTTTCTCAAGATATTCATGATTCTTGATGTATTATTCAACAACAAAAGTCTCCCGGAATTCTCAAACAGGAAATCACATCACATGTAAAAATCAGACCGGCTGAAATCACTGATCTCTGCGGGCTGCATTTTATAGGGCGTTTGTGATTTTCTTCCATGAATGACGTCACACTGGTTATCATCTATTTGCCCGGTCAAAACGATCACGCACTCTTATCAGTCAAGTTACAGCACAAGAACATGCATCGTTATCCCTTGAGGATAATAATATCAAGTTGAAAAACAAAGTCTTCATGAAAACACAATAATTAGGAATAAATATAGAAATGTAGGTCAAATCTTCCTTCTCGCATATCAAAAGCTTAGAAGAATTCAATATTCTTTAAGCAAGTTCTTTGCAATTTCCTGGAACCATTATGATAATAATTGATAACACTGTTAAAACACTATGAGCTGCAAGATTGCAAATGATTCATTTGAAGAATGTTGAATCAATATGCGATAAAGGAAGATTTATACTACAATTTTTATTTTCTTGCTCATCTAAGCAACATTTTGGGGTCAATATGTAATAACTTTTGTATTTCATGTAATGGATCAAAAACCTGACTTTACTGAGAAACGGAAAACGGATTTAAATTTACAGTTGAAAATACTTGTTCAATCACCTGGAAACAGGATAGCTGTTCAGCAGTGGGATTAATATTGTAGTACACCCATCCAAGTAATATGAATATAAATTACCTAGTCTTAAAGCAGTTCCACAATATTCACATCTAAAACAACCACGATGAAAGAATCTGCCTTCAGCATTCAAACGTTCCATCAAATATACTCTTTTGTTACAAAAATGACATGTTTCGCTTCCACCTTGATTGGGGATGATCAACTTGGATGCCTATAAGAACAAGAAATAGTTTGGTGATTCAGACTGTGATAAAGTGAAGTGAATCATATCATCAAAGTAAAATTCATCTTTTAATGTTGTTTGCAACGCATCAAACAAATTATGCCGTAGATTCTAATTTGATGGTACAGCATTTGATAAGAATACGAGAGCCGGCGTTGGGTAATTTTCACAAGGTAGGAGTAACAAGAGACACAAAAACAGGAACTGCGCAACGGAAATGTCAAAGATTCTTTGTACAGAATACACCTAATATTTCTGAGTCTGTGATAAACTTCATATGTTCTTTTCCTAATCAAGTCGAACGCTATATCTTACCGATTTTAAAATACATCTCTCTTCTGGTTGTTGATTCATCGTCGCTAATTGAGCAGCCATGGCCGAGACTTTGTTAGCTCCTCTTTGGCCTTGTTCCAACACTGTTCCGTTTCTGAGTTTTCGTTCGAGTACTTTCAAGGTGCTGTCCACATCTGTGTATTTGGCAGACGGTTGACGACTCGGTGACGTGTCTTTATCTATAAGCTTCTTTTTCACGGCGGTAAACTACATATTGAAAAAAATATATATTTATATTGAAAACAAATATGTCACAACTAATATAATATAATGAACATCCGTTGCATGTAATTCATGTAATTGCTTGATATGTAAAATACGTAGGCAGAAAAGGTACGCAGAATAAGATGTTAGGTAATGTAATGAAAAAAGTTTGATTACGTAAGCGCCTACCTTATCGTCAAACTGTTGACGATTCCATTTAGGAACTTTGGCCACCTCCGCTGAAGTCATCCCTCTGCCAAATTTATTCTCTTCTATCTTCTTCTCCAAGGCATTAATATTCCAATCAGTTTTCTCTATTTTACCTATCAAAAAGAAAAAAAGCAAAACTTCTGTAGTAAAGGAAGATAGAAGTCTGAAAAGACAAGCTCGGGTTCTTCGCACGAATTTGTTTATAAAACACACCTATGGCTCTCATCAGATCTTTAGGTTTTTTCTGTAATTGGTTTCCTTCTTTTAATTTCGTTTCGATGTCTTTGATTCGGCCCGAAAAGTTTACTTCCATAGGTAATTTTTTCAATTCTTGTAATTCCTTCACATCTCGATCCTGTAAACATTTAGATATTTGTACTGAATTGTTCTAATTATTTTTACATACATAAAAGGAGATGATGATAAGAAAAATACAAAAACAGAGGAGTTGGTTTTGAGTGGTTACATCTTATATTACGTATATCGGCTTTAATTAATTCTCAAAAACAAATATTCTCTCGGAAGACCACCAGGAAACGGAATTTCCATTATTTATGTCGTTTTATGACTCGTGAAACGAAATATTATGGTTGTGTTAGATCAAAAACCACAAACTGAAAGATTGTTACGTAGTTAGGTAATGATGAAAATCCACTCATACAGCAAACGGCGAAAATGTGATCAATGCTTATAACACACAAACACACGGTAGTGTTTTTGATCGCTTACTGAGTGCGTCAGTTTTTTTTCCCAGTCTTTGACACGTTCTTTGAATTCTGGAGCCACTTCTCTGTACAAGAACATCGAGATATCCTCGAAAGGAATACTATCCGGCTCTTGATTTTGATTTTCTTGCAGCATACGAACTTTTTCCATAATTCCTGTCGCTATCAACTTTTCCTGATGGTCTCGAAGCGTTACACGATCATCTAGTCGAGCTCGTCTAGCCATTTCAAGAATATGTGCACGGGCTGCCAGCACCGTTTTGCTGCCATATCTCTCATTACGTTCGTGATGCTTTCTTACCACTGGTTTACGGAAGTTCTCTAGCCAGTCCTTTCTCGCCCCGTCTATCCTTTTTCCTTCGTCTTTTTGAGTGAATTTGTCGTCCTCTTTTCGCATCAATTCCTTCTTCAGTCTCTCGAGCAAATGATTTTTCCTTTGCTCCTGTCATCATACACAGCGTAACAAGATAATCGAATTATGAAAAATTAAAATGAACTCTGAAACTTGAAATTCGAAGACAGTTATGGGTAGAAAAAGAGATTTAGGTAAACTTCCAACTGAAAATGCACAGGAGTAGAAGAAAGTTTTAAACAAAGTCATTTAAGAGGCTGCCAGAAAAGAATAACGCTCATCCCCTTGAAAATATATTGAAGCAACTGATTGAAAAATGTTTTACAAATAAGTCTATCTAAGCATGTTTTGATCGAAATACACGATTGATTTTCTCTCTTTAGGTACGTCATAATTTTTGTTTTTGTTGGTTGCCGTCTATATTCATGAAAAACAATTTTAAAATTTTCTAGAAATATGATCGTCTTTGAATTCATTATAAAGCATCTAAGAAGGACGGTATCGGTACTTACAACGCTACATCCAGCAGTCGAAGCGCTCTTTCGTTTCTTTGGCTTGCGAGGAGTTTGAGCATCGTAACTTTTACAGGTAACTGTCGGAGAGCGACTTTCTCGATACCGCTTGCGAGGAATTGAACTAGCGAGTCTACCCATCATAGATAATTTTTGTGTTTGGTTCATCTTATTCCACGCGTTTTTATACGGTGTAGTTTTCGTTCCTGCGGCAGCTATACTCGCGTTTACAAAGCTATCATCGTCCTATTCACGTACAGTCAACGGTTGCATTAATACCCAAACAACTTTTAGATAATTAATCGGCGAAAGAACACGATTTTTTACCGTTCTTTTCTGATGAGAGTACGGAATTTCCCCTCTGAATACATCATAAACTTGAGTCAAATACGACAGCATCGTCAAATTATCGGGCGTTTCGCATGCTTCCATCTCAATACCCGTCATGACCTGCAAATTGTAACAAGAAGTAGAACAATAAAAGATGAGAACAAAATAAAATTTGAATCAAGAAGACTTCGAGAATGATCGAGATGTTGGACGACAAGGAAGACGACTGGTGCGACAGAGAAGTTCTTATTATGTATAATACGGTAACCAGTTATTGTCGGCAATAATCACGTCCACATCCGATTCTATGAATCAGGTGTGGAAAACTAGCTTTTACACTTTTCTTTGTTCACTCCATTCTATATAAAGCAGCAAACATGATTCGAATCTGTTTTTCGTATAGGCCTCTGCTAATACATCGGGTTTTAGATGTGAAATACAGAAAAATATTCTTCAAACGAGGAACACTATGTTCGATGGAAAGTTCATCACCGGTGACGTCACAATGCGATTTTGAGAATGATATCGCGCTTATTTCTAGCAAGGAATTTACAATTCCCATTCAAGAATAGCATTGGTAAGATTTGATCATGCATCAGTAATTCAAAATGAGTTGATTTTCTAATACCAGATAGCTTCCGGATTACAAATAATAGTTAATTATTATACAACGTCCTAAAGCGAGTGACTTATCACGAGCTGGTGGACCGTGTACCAATACAAAAATTTTTTTTTATACGTGCAAATTACGGACGCAGGGTATAACCCGTAACTTGAACAGTGAGTTGAACTTGTGGCTAAGCTAAATCAACCAGCTTATCTACCGAAAATGGCTACCTGTAACTAAAACAGCTAGTTTACCTACTCTGACCTACAAAGTAGAATGGACGTATCGTCAAAATAAGAATCAGCAAGAAGGGTCTCTTGGTAAGAATCTTCAAAATCACAATCAGCTAATAAGAGTATTTTGCGCTCAATCAACAACAAGATTGCACAAAACCGAAAATTTTTATTCTCGCTTGTTTGAAATATTTTCTAATAAATATCTCAATGATTGTGATTCATGAACATAGAACACATTATTTTTCAGAGCTGAGATGTATTTGCTTCAATATGTATCAAGAATTCAAGATGACAGATTTTAAAAAATATAAATACTTCTGTTCTTATTAATTTTTGGTTCTAATCAACGATAACACTGGTAAAAATTTTTCCGTTAATCTGCATAATTATACAATTTGGACCTATATGCATATTACTGTATTTCTTGATGAAAACGTGATTGTATCAAGAAACTATCATTACCATTGTTTTTCTCGTTGAAAATTGAGTGGATATTGTGATTTTCAACTTGGTTAATCGTTCTCTAAAGAGTAAACGATTTTTTCCGAGATCGGTGATTTGTATATTATACAGGTCCATTCTACTTTGTACGGCAGTACTGGTTCGCACCGAGACTAAAATATAGCTAGTTTACCTATCGAAAACAGCTGGTTAATTGCCAGTTTTACCAGCACGTATAAAAAATTTTTTTTTATTTGATTCATTCTTCATTATTTGGAATACTGAATGATGTATGATCAAGTGTTACCAATAATGCTAATCTTAGGGGAACTGATGTCTGCTGATGCTGGAAGCTGCTGTACGGTATTTTTACTCTCTTATCAGTTGATGTGACGTCATGGTAATGCACTATGGTGTTATCATCATCATAGTTTCAGAAAACTGGGAGTGAAAATTAATATTTACCAAATCCCCCTAAACCTTTGATATATGATGCTACATTTCCATATCCTCATTCATCTCCAACATGTTATGATGCTATATTTTTATACCTTTGCTCACCTAATCACCATTGTTTATCAATATGTTAAGTATGATGTTCTCAAGATAGGAAGATCAGAAATTCGATTTGAACTCGGCGTTAAAAATACTTCCATAATCATCGAAAGACTAGTATATTTAACATGATAACTCGTTAGTAATGTAATCAGCGATAAAGACGATGTAAGAGAATTAAGTTGAAAACGTGATAGAATTTTCCTCACCCTAAACAGTGGAACAAGAAATAGCGAATTTGAGCCATATCGAAAAACGTAAAAATTCACAAGTAGTTCAAAATACTAAAATCCTACACCCAGACAAATTTATCCCATCGGATAGCAAATCAGTGAATCAATCTCACAAAGCTTCTAGCTACCAACAGCGATATTAATACTCACTGGTAGGATACCGTATTCTTTTTCCAGAACGTTGAAAGCGAGTTGATTATTTTCTGCAACGTTGGACGGATCTAAGGAATGGAAATCAATCAGATCCGGACGGTACCGATAAATAATGGCGCACAACGCTAAACCATTCTTGAATGAACTATTTGTATTTTCGATGCGAATATCATCACACAGAGCGACTTGTCGCTTCAACCACGACAGCAAAACGTCGTGATGAATTTGCGTATCTGACGAAACGAAACAAAAAAATAAATAAATAACGAAACTCATTTCCACACTAACAAGAATTATTGTTTCTATCTTGTTGTTCGCATACCTCTTCTTCTTCTCTTTTTGGAATGATCTCCGATGACAGATGACGGGGACTTCAAATATAGTTCGATGCTGGCTGGGTCGTCTGACGAATATAAACTCTTCACTTGTACTGGTAACACTGCCCGCAAATTCAAATTGGCGTACCTCGTATGAGGATCCAACATATAATTCGCGTGGTCCCTAGACAAATTCTCCGGTGTCGTTTGATTCAGTAATCTGTAAATTGACTCACGTTCCGCCATTACTTCTAACGGATTCGTACAACTGGAGCTGCCCCAACTACGAACAGCCCAGCAAGCATCCATCGAGCTAAGGAAACCTCTCGCACAGCCTGAACCAGTTGGCCAAAAAGGCTGTCAAAATGACAAAGAATGAGACAAAGAACCCCAAAATTGATGAAAGCGAAATAGTTACACACCAACCTCGAGCAGACTGTCTCCTACAAGACACATAAGCAATTTGTAACCTTTTTCTTGAATTACTCGACTAGCATTTTCTGCTGCGTACATTGAGGTAAAATCGAACATTGCGACATCTGGCTGGCCATAATGGTTGACCGCGAATTGCAGTTCTGGTAACTTATAATTGGTTGAAAAGTTAGCAGCTTCTTTGGCGTATTCCATTAGAGCGTCTTTGTTTATATTATCTATGGCTAATAATCTCGCAGTATCCGCGTAATCCTAATTACAATCAGGAAATAAATATTAAATTATTGTTTTCCAAAATTGTGGCAAAATCGCTCGCCGATGTCGCCAACTGATGAAAGTAGGTACCACAGCAAGCCAGGCGATTTTTTGTTTCGAAAAAAAATATTCTATTGGTCCGGGGTGCGTCCAGAAACATATAACCAACGGTGACCAGTCCAAACTGGATTGAGAATGGGCAACCAGGATATACAATCATCGGACAAATAATACAAAATAATGTAATTTACCCCCAAAGAACGAAGTACCTAATCTTACATTAAAGATAATTTTCATCACTTCGAAAGCCTTGAAACAACTTTGGAATTAGAAAAGTAAACATTCAGACATTTAATAAATTCTAGCCGAAAAGCGGGATTCTGACGACTTCACAGATCAATAAATGGTACCTTGGAGTTTTACCTTCGACAGTCGCAGTCTGAACATGCACGGAGTATGTGTATTAATAGAAATATAACAGTTTTATTCGTAACTGAAGATAAAAATTTCTGTTCTTCTTTTTTAAGTCATATTTGATTTCCTTTGAGAAGTCCCAGTTCGAAAGGGATTAATTTCTACATCCTGTTCTTAATTCGTATCGGTAACAACCTTAGAGGATCCAAACGAACAATTCTTCGTCGACGAGATTGCAACATGGTCACAAGGTTTACATTAGAAAGTTTTACTTAGGGTGCACGAACAATCCACGTGACAGTCTATAGTTGGCGACTATTCAACTAGCGATAACGGCGATCACGATATTTGCTCGCTACTCACTTTTAGTATAACACCCTTATCAAGTAAGCTTGGTTTCTTGGCAGTCATCACAAAATAGTGCGTATCATCTTTATAATAAACAATATTTTCGAGATCGATTCCAGTCGCGGAACGAAGATCTTTGAAGAATTTTTGATTAAAAATATAAGCAACACCGCTTATCTCCTCGACGCGTGCTTCAGCTTCTGTACGATGATTTATAAAATTGGCCGTAATCGCTATTGCAAGTTTGCCTCGAAATTCTTTCCGCTTGAAACCTACGCAACAAATTTGGATTAAAACGTACTTACAAAATAGACTCGGACCTGCCAATAGAGCTAAATTTGAAAAACGAACTACCGCACGAGAGTAGGTGTTCACAACTTCCTTACGATTACCAAAATGTTATAATATTACAGTATATGAAGTTGAACAATGCGCTAGAAGGACTACTTTTTCCCAGTGCAATGATCGATATTGTACCACTGGATTTACAACATCAGTAGTTTTTGTATGTGCACAAGACGAGAGTTTGGACAAGAGACCGTAACATCAAGACGCTAAACCAGGAACGGAAAATCGTCTCTGAAGAATGTTAGATCAGAAGAGAAGTCTTAATTTTGCCTGAACATCGATTCTAGACAATCGGTATACCTTCGATATTCTATATCTAATCAATTTCGTGTTCATTTTTCCATCGTTATTGGAAAGTTCGTCGATGGAGAATTTCTAGGTTTTGAGTCATGTACCTTCATTTTTGAACGCTCCTTATCATCATTAATTGATTGGATTTTCATACAACTGTTTGTAACAGATGAACGAATGCTCTAATGCCTTACCTTCCAACGTGTTACGTTTACCATCAGCACCTATCAGCACATCGAATTCATATTGCGAAACGGGATGATCTTCGGGGCTAATTTTCGCTCGCCATCCAGTTCCTATGAAAACAACAAATGATAAAGAAAACGAAAATAATTATGAGACATTATAAACGATCGATACAACAATCAAGGAAAGGTTACTGACTTTCTTCAATATGAGAAGACGGCGGCAACAATGATTCGAAGCTTACTCCTTCGTGTATTTCGACGCCTAACAATAATGCAACTTTCAAAAGTATGCATTGCAGTTGCCTAATACCTGTGAATTTATAAAAAAAAAGAATAATTTACTTGATGATTATTGATAAAAAAAAAGTCAGAAGTACCATTCACAAGAAGTCGTTAGGAGAGTAAAATGAAGCGTCGCGTACAAATTATAATTGAAACAGAACTCACTTATGTGGTCAATGGAACCAGCGCAGAATTTACCAAAAAACTTTTTAGCGCCCAAGGAACGCAAATCATGGATCACAAACGGCCACAGGTGTAAAACGTTGTTTCTACTAATACGATCTCGTTTTTCGATCACTACTACTTTGGCGCCAAGTAATTGGGCTTCGATAGCGGCACGGAGACCGCATGGCCCCGCTCCTATGATGAAAACCTGCAAAATTTGTTGTTACATTGATATAATAGAATTTCTATTGGTGAGGTGCCTAGTACATCTTAAGAATGTACTAACACCAATACTAAACAATTGACCTATTTTTTGGGCAAAGGTATCGCCAAAAGTTCCCAGTCAATTTTGTTCCGAGCCACAATATAATGAAAGTGGAAACTTATCCTGGTCGTCCCCTACTGAGCCATTCATCTTTTACTAAAGTTGTTGCTGGGAAGTCAACTAGCGTTAACATAAACAAGAAAGAGGAATACTCCAACGTGGAGTAAAACATGCAAACCGCAGAAAAAAAAAAAAAAAAAAAATACTGCGCAAGAGGACATTATATTCGCTTTTATGGAAAAAGCGCTCGAAAAGACGCGTTATATGATCAAATATCGCGAGCTTAGAACCAAAATATCCTATCTTCGTTTTTTGATAAACACCCGTGGTTACAGATTGGAATGGTCAAATGGCTATTTAAAACACGCATGCATCGTAAGTACGTTTTTGCGAAACGATTTTCAGTGACGTAGGTAACGATTTTCAGCGTTAGCACGGAGCGTGTGAAAAAAACGAAGTAACGTCACCGATGGTCTTTTACACACGGAAAACCGTTGCGAAAAAACTATGACGTAAAAATGCCGCACGAAAACGTATACTTCCGATGTACAAATTTGTCTTCAAAGTATTTGTGTTTTAAAGCTTTGTACAGTACAAGTGTTGTAGGTGAGTCTTTATAACTCGTACATACATTGCTTCACTCGCTTTGCTCCCATTACAGTACATGTGGCGTAGGTGAGTCTTTTCATAACGAGTACATACGTTTGCGGAACGAGCAAAGCGAGTGAAGCAATGTATGTACGAGTTATAAAGACTCACCTACAACACTTGTACTGTACAAGGCTTTAAAACACAAATACTTTGAAGACAAATTTGTACATCGGAAGTATACGTTTTCGTGCGGCATTTTTACGTCATAGTTTTTTCGCAACGGTTTTCCGTGTGTAAAAGACCATCGGTGACGTTATTTCGTTTTTTTCACACGCTCCGTGCTAACGCTGAAAATCGTTACCTACGTCACTGAAAATCGTTTCGCAAAAACGTACTTACGATGCATGCGTGTTTTAAACTCTTTTTGCAAGCATTCAGTGATACTATCTATGAACTCATAAAAATTTTGTTCTCACAGTGTGACAAAGAAAGAAAGAAGAAAAAAAAAAAGAAAGGTGGTATCACTGACAATGCTAAAAAAACTGTTCTGACCATCACAATCTAAGACCGGGTGCACAAGCACCCTGTACCAGGCTGGAAGAGGTTCGTGCCTAGTAACAAGACATTAATTGTGAATAAAACGCAATACGAAAACACTCCTCTACTTCCTCACGCAAAAACTACTTTTCTCTAGAATGAATAGGGAATATTATTGTATAAAACTTCGTAAAACAATCCACTTATGAATCGATATATTGCATCGCAAATCGAAAGATGCCTAAACAATATCTGTGAACGATGATTGGAAGGCTGAAGAAAAGCAATCCGGGACTCGAAACACAATACACACTAGCTACCGATACACGAACCAATAAGTTTCGAAATCGTCGTCTACTATCACTCATATTTGTCTGATCAAAATCAATTTCAATAGCTTCTCATTGCTTATGTACTGACCAAAAACAATATAATAATGCATTCTCAAACTACCAGCCATTGGATAAATGATTCCACAGTTTCTCTCATAAAGTATGTTTTCGTTTCAAACACAGTTCCTCTTTCTTTTTTAAATAATATCCATAGTTTCGTTTGTAAATTCTATCAGCTTTACTATAACTGCACACAATGAACAAATTTAGAATTCGCCAATTTACGAATAATAAGTGTTTCTGTACACTCCTTTCTCGTCTTCTCGATCGGCCGTTTCATCTTCAATCAAAGAAGAAAACAAATATTACTATAGGAACGGGCTATACAGTTCACAGAATAAAAATTTATTCGTTATCATCTGAATAATACAATTCCACTGATACATCAAATTATGCCAACAGCAGTTCTTTGTTTCTACCACCCGTACTGAGTTGAAGAAACCTAGACTACATTCATTATGATGCTCACCTCATCATCAGCTCACGCCGTCATCTGGTTCCGATGAGGCTGATCTTGAAAAAAAAAAGCGATTGCAATAGGTTCTTTGCTCGAAGAGCACGAACCTAAAAACAGAGTTAGTATATTTTGGTTCTGGGCCCGCGATATACTCGTATCAAATAAGGAAACGATTCTTGATTTTTTAAGCTAGTCTTGTAAAGATTGATTAACTATAAAGCGAGTCATAGACGTTTGAAAAAAAAAAAGACAAAGCGCAGTGCTTTCAGCATTTTTTCTGTGAGAGCGTATGTAACATCATCACTCACAAGCGCAGCATCGTCATGTTTAGTATTGTGACCTGTTAACAGAGCGGTAGTAATGGGTCACCTCCGGAGGTATCTCCGGTACGGAGGAAAAGCTGTTAATATTAATGACAAAAAAAAAAAAAAAAAACAGATTGTTTTGAAGTTTATGAAAAATTTGGAGAAATGATGCTCATGTTGCTTAATATCAACATCAACAATCAAAATTTTGCAAAAGAAGGTCTTTTGACCAAGAGACAAAAATATTTTTCTTTTAATTGTGTCAACTTATAATGCATTCACTTCAGCGCGAGAGAGTTTTGGATGCTATCCACTAAAAACTAGGGTTTGCAAAATAACAATATTAAATAACTGTTATAACCGACGACCAAAAGGAAAAAATGTTTGTTGACCAATTGACCAATAAGTCAATAACCATTTAAAAGGAAAGTACTACACTGACTGTGATCGTCAGACCAATGAATGTTTTGGTTAAAACGGTTATGGCGGTCATGTTGACAGTTACCATTTCAATAATCTTTGTAAATGTTTTTTAGTTAAAAAACATGTTTTTCCAGTTTAAAAACATGTTTTTCAAGTTTAAAAATATATTTTTCAAGTTTAAAAACATATTTTTCAATTTTAAAAACATGTTTTTCAAGTTTGAAAAAATGTTCTTTTTTTTCAGTTTGAAAACATGTTTGTTTTTAGTTTAAAAACAAGTTTTCTCTAGTTTGAAAACATGTTTTTTCTACCAACAAAATATTTTTTTCTATTTTGACCTTATGAACCATTGTGACCCTCTGACTGTTTCAGAAAAATACTTTCTGCAACAAATAACCGTTACCCGGTTCAATTTTGAAGCTGATCGGACCAATAACTGTACGTTATCCACTCACAACTATTTTGGTTGAAAATCCTACCAATAAATGTTTCAATTAAAACGATCATAACGGTCTTATTGACAATTATCTTTTTAATGTTCTTTATTTTGAAAACATAATGTTTTTCTCTATTTTGACTCTTACGTATGAACCATTACGACCGAATCATAATGATGGTCATGACCATTATGACTGTTTCATCATTTCAGAAAAATTCTTCATGCAACCAATAACCGTTAAGCGGTTCAATTTTGAAACTGACCGGATCGATAACCGTCATCCACTTCTAATTATTTCGGTCGGAAACTATACAGAAACTAAAAAAATCTTCTCTTCTCAGTCGATTTTCTTTCAACTTCTGTAATTTAGTTGGTCACCTCCGGAGCTGGAGATACAACTGAAATTTTAAGTACTACCGGTTGTTTTTGAAAGTAACCTCCGGTCTCAGTGAACCTTTGACGACTCTCTCAGTCTACCGGTTGTTTCAAACTAGCGCTTTTACCCATCATTACAGAGCAGTGTTGACTGTGGATGGCTGCGGCCAAACAACGCTAACATCGCGCACAACAAGAACAGGACAATTGATGAGAGGGCGGGTCTTCTTATATCGTTCTATGTAGAACATTTTACGTGCCACCAATTTATTTCTTTTAATTGTTCTCTTCAATTGGTTTGTTCCCAAGTCATTATGAGATCCATTGAGATATTAAACGCATACTAAATTGGTTCTAAAAAGGAATTCATGAGTTGTTTTTGCTTCACAACATGAGAAAGATTTCGTTAATTGTTGACTAAATTTATTTTTCAGTTAAGTAAGAGGTTCATATCCAGGCTCATAGCTGAATTATTTAGGTATTTCCTATTTAAGTATTAGATTGCTTAAACTTTCTCACTTTTTTTTAGTCAGCACCGAGAGATTTTTAAACAGAGAACCTGTTCTATGTTTATAGCAGGTTTTTTGAAAAATTTGCCGTACGCCGAGCGCCGGATGGTGTCCAACAAAAACTGGCCTACCCTAATGAAAAGTTTCGACTTTCTGGGGGACTTGGAAAAATTTCGACTCTCGAGTCATAAGATATGATATAGGAGAAGGACTTGACGGAATTTCTGAGTTTCAAACTATAGTATAATATAGGAGGAGAACTTGGAAGAATTTCGACTCTCGAGCCGTAATACAAATATGATAGGAAAAGAACTTGGAAGAATTTGGACTCGAGAGAAAATTTTATTTCTAAGATATGCTTTTGGATATATCGGCCATTTTGCTGAACCCATTTTTTACTCATGAATACGGTAAACCGAGTCACAGTAATTGTAATATCTTGAACAGTACCCAAATATAAATTCTCAGAAGAAAAATTTAAAGAAATTACTTGCATTAAGTATTTTTGGAGAAAGGAGATATACTACGTTAGATTAGCGAGATTATTGAGAATCACGATTAAAATTCTTATCGTTAGATACACAAATTGAAGATTATTTTCATATCTCTTGATTAAAACTACCTGAAATAGCCATTTTGAAGAAGAGAAATGGTTTTTTTGTGCTCGCTGATTTACTGAACCAACATCAACTTCAAGAAATTCATTAAAATATTTTAATATTAAAAATGAAAATTTCGTTCCCCTCGTACCTCGGATTGTATTTGTACTTAGCGCGAACCTTAATCCTTGCCGACGAAAATTTCCTCGTCGCTATTTCTCCGTTAGACGAAACAGAAAATTGGAGTCAGATACAAGAACGTCTACGTAAGTCATGGTTCCAATTTATAGAATAGTTTCAGTGCGACGCCAACTGTATTTGAATCGAATTTGTTTGCATCATTTATCTAGGTATATTTCACGGTATCCCACAGGAGGAAGAAGCCACCCACAAAAATGAAATTTGCCGTAGAATCGTAGAGAGTCCATTCATCAGGGATACTTTTCATGTTCACTCAATCGAGAATAATTCACCGAAAATTATTGCGAACGGATCTTTGATTAAAGTTCCGAACAATATCGTAGGCCCATATGTACTACGTGAAATTAGTCTCAATGGAGTTACATCTCACCACTTCGTCTTTCCGTGCTTATCCTGGAATTACGACTTGAAGAAATTCGTTAAACTTTTCATTTCACGTCAAGCAAATTTCGATCGACCATCTTTTGCTCCTTTTCGTTTAATATTCAAGAAAAGTAAAAAAGGCGTACTTGTTGCCAAAGCAATAGCTGAGAAACCAGCGAAAATAGTTAAAAACGATCCAACTTTTACGGAAAACGAAGGTAAAATTATTCAACTCGCTATTTCCATCCCTTTAGATAATTATTTTTTAATGATACCTCATTTTTTTCTCATTAGTAACAGAATTGGTGGAATTGGAAGACGAGATTTGTAAAATGACAAAAGCTATGCAAATACGGTTATGTACAATAATACTCAGCGCTGATAAATACGATAGGGAAGGGGTGATTCCTTCATATGCCTACAATGCAAGTGATGGCGAACCAGAATGCTTGGAGACCGACATACAGTTCAGAAATTCAGACGAAGACTTAGAGGAAACTTCCGTATGGACATTGGAATGTAAGGCGATGACGAACAATCGAGTCGGTGTCAATAAATCATTAGATTTTCACATTTTTCAAGGTTTGAAAACTCATTCAATTTTTACTGCGACGAAAAAGGATGAAGAATTAATTTACGTCTTAGATGAACTTCATATTTGATATTTTAAATGATCCTTTGTACAGAGTTACAACTCATGATGTAAGTAAGAATATTTATAAGTTTAGTCATAATCACTTATCAGAGTTTTCCGGATCGAATCTAATCGAAATGAGCTCAGGCTGCAATAAAACTGTTTCTTCATACTATTTTTAATTTATTTAAAACTACAATATGGTTTTTAGTTTCGCGGTGTAGATGTAACTAAGGATAGATTAAGGATGAGAAGGAAGAGGGGGATTCCGCCCTAGACCGAAGAGTGGGAAGGTTATGTTACGGATTCTTACCAAAAGGATTCCGTTGTTAAGAAAAGTTTTCGGGATACTTGGAAGTGGCCTCAGAGACCAATTTTGTGAAGCTTGGTAGGGATGAGGAGTCTCCAGATCGTAGGAAAGACTTCCTGAAGGTCGAAGAAGATGGATTATAGGTAGGATTCGTTGATGGTGGTATCGTAGATTTGGGATGGTAGGCCAAAACGAGGTCCGTCCTTTTGTGAAACTATATCGGAAGGAAGAGAGAATATTGTTTAATTGCAAATATCATAGAAGTCTTTTGTTAAGGACTTTTCGGAATGATGCACCAAGAACACTGGAGAGGGCTATAGGCTTACACCATCTGGTACATAGACCGCCGATAGCCTGTGTAAAAGTTGTTATCAGTCGTCGAAACATAGGAGGCTTGCTGTAAGCTTTGAATATATAATCTATGGACTGAGCTAAGCGCCGCTTAACGCGGCACGACATCTCATAGGTAAGACAACTCGCGTTTGGATATAAGCGACAACGATCACGTCGTATGAAAATACACGCAAAACGTTTATCAGATCTGTGGACGCGTTTTTTGCTCATTTTATACACGTTAGCGCAGTCCATACATTATGTATAGTCAAAGGCTGTAAGTTGGTAAGGTTTTATAATATGGAAAATTCGGTATACGCGAGGGAAGAGGGTAACGTTTAACTCCGTGAAACCGTACGGACTAAAAAACCCTACGGTGTTTCAACGGTGTTTGTATCATGATCGGTAGTCTATATGTCGCAGTTACTTGGAGTAATTTATCATTACGCGAAAAGAGTAGGTATTACATGTAACGTAGTCAAATAGTGAAATGAAATATTTTCTACGGTAAATGATCAAATTTTCTAGTCATAACGGGAAGTGTCGACAACATCTATTAGGCAGATACTGTATCGCTATTAAAGTGCAGCTGAGATTAGTCATTTCAGGTAATGACTGCAAGCTTGTACAAATACTATGAATACATGTTCAAAACAGACAATGCAAAGATATAGAGTATATTAATTGAGAAACTTTCATAAATTGAGGTGTACCTATTAGAATAAAAAGTATTATCTATTTACACAGAATAGACTTGCATGGCATCTACTACTACACAATTGTTTTTTAGCGACGCAACTACATTTTTTAGTGCGACACTGCGTTCGCGATTTTTTGCAGTTGCATTTGTGGAATCCCTGCCCTCCAGACATTGCAGCGACAGCTTGACGCAATGACAAAGATGTATCTTCTGATTTTAAGGAGGCAGCGCCAGCCGGTGCCAACCTTTGATGATACCCTGCTCACAGGCTACTTGGAAAACACCATTCCGTTCATAGATTATTTGGCACAGAAGATTGAGTGGATCTGCCAGACCTCGATCAACTTTTGGAACTGCGAGGAGAAAATTTAATTTAATCATCTTCACATTCATCGTTTACGTCACTTGGCCAAGAGGTCCGGTCATTACCTGAAATGACTAATCTCGGCTGCAGTCTAATAGTGAATTACAGTATCTGTCTAATAGGTGTCGACATTTCCCGTAATGACTGGAAAATTTGATCATTTATTGTAGAAAATATTTCATTTAACTATTTGACTACGTTATAGGTAGTACCTAGTCTTTTCGCGAAATGACAGATTAACATATGTGACTGCGACAAATACTAGATTGTCTAAGGCTAAATTAATCTAATAATTTTATTTGAATTTTATATTGTTTTTTATATTTTTAAGTATTATTTACTTTCATATTTTAATTAAATATATATTTTTTGAAAATTTTTTTAATTTTATATCTTCTATTTTGATTTGATTTCTTCAATATTTTATTTATTAATATTATTAATCTAATTATATATTTTTTTATAAATAATATTATTAATAAAATTATTAATAGAATATTTTTAGGTATTATTTTGTAATAATTTATTCAATTATTAATTAATGAATTTATTTATTTATTAATTATGAAATTATTTCATTTGTTAGACTATAATTTTAATAGTTAGTCAATGTTAGATTTTTGTATGGGGAGGATAATAACATTGTCTTCCAAAAAGTGAAGTAAGTGGTTTGTGTGAAGATGGAGTTGAGTAAGGACAGGAGATACGAGAATGAGTTCGAGTGGAGATCTTTGAGGATGACCGAGTGGAAGTCCAGGACAGGCGTGTCACATATTTTTGTTTATATGTAGTAAATCAAGTTCAAATTAAAAAACAGTATACTAGATGGTCTAAGACTAAATTATTCTAATAATTTCATTAATGATATTTTATCAATAAACTTGAATTTCATAACATTGTTTTTTATATTTTCAAGTATTATTCATTTTTATATTTCAATTAGAAATATAGTTTTTTTGAAAATTTCTATGAATTACTTTTTTTATTTTGATTTAATTTCTTCAATATTTTATTTATTAAATTCTAATAATAATTTTTCTGATAAATAATTAATAAAATTATCAATCGAATATTTTATTTAATTTTAATATGTCTTTTCATATGTATTGTTTTGTAATAATTCATCTGATCAATTTATTTATCATGAAATATTATTTTATTTGTTATAATTCTAACAGTTAGTCAGTGTTAGATTTTAATATGGGGAGAATAATAACACTATCTCCTAAAAAGTGAAGTAAGTGATTTGTTTGAAGGTGGAGTGGAATAAGAACGGGTGATAAAGAGAGTGAGTTTGAGTGGAGATCTCTGAGGATGGCAAAGTGCAAGTCCAGGAGAGGCGTTTCTCATATCTTAGTTTATATGTAGTAGTATCAAGTTCAAATTTAAAAAAAAAAATAGTATACTAGATGGTCTAAGGCTAAATTAATCTAATAATTTTATATTAATAAACTTGAATTTTATATTGTTTTTTATATTTTTGAGTATTATTCATTTTCATAATATAATTAAATATAGTTTTTTTGAAAATTTAATTTTATTAATTATAATTATTTTTTATTTCGATTTTTATTTGTGATAATTTTAATAGCACTACTGAACAGCTATCCTGTTACAAAGGTTCAATTAGATGATTCTTAGATACTTTTCAACGCTGAACACGAATCCATTGTCCGTTTTTTGTTAGCACGTCACAATTTTTAGTAATCACGATTAGAGTTCTCGTTTACTTGCCGCGCGGCGCGGCGTTGCTATTGAAAACGTTTCGCGACAGCGCGCGGCAAGTAGACGAGAATATTTATCGGGATTACTAAAAATTGTGACGTGCTAGTAAAAAACGGACAACGGATTCGTGTTCAGCGTTGAAAAGTATCCAAGAATGTAACAGGATAGCTGTTCAGTAGTGTAGTTAGTCAGTGTTAGATTTTAGTACGGGGAGGATAATAACTGTCTCCCGAAAAGTGAAGTAAGTGATTTGTGTGAAGGTGGAGTGGAATGAGGACAGCCGATAAGAGAGCGAGCTCGAGTGGAGATCTCTGAGGATGGACGAGTGCAAGTCCAGGAGGCGTTTCTCATATTTTTGTTTACAGTAGTATCAAGTTCAAATAAAAAATAGGGAGGTTGTATGAAGGGGTTCATTTGGGGGGATGGGTCCAAAGATATATCGAATTTTTCTTTTTGATGAGTCCGGAAAGTTTAAATCCACTGGTGAGATTAATCGAGTGCCATCAAAGTTCATGATCTCGTGATCGATACAATACAGCGGTAGACGTTGACATAAATTAGGGGCCAGTGGTGGCATACGAACGCGAAATTTTGCACTTATACTTTCGAAAAATATCAATAACTTCTGTCACCAAAAAAGTATGAAAAGAGAGGAACCGAGAAGAAACAAGGAAATTCTTTCCCCAGCGTTTCATCAGATTGAGGCAAGTCAGTTTTTGCCGGACGTCAAATTCCCTTTCCCAAATAGAACATGTTCCCTGCTCAGGATATGGAGTATGATCTCATTTTTTTGGCTCTGCCAGAACATTCCTTCTACATCATTGATTACATCATAAAGCAAACAGACTACCAGTCTGAAATTCAAAACCCGAAACGTTCTCCTTTTTAGATACTACAAACCATCCCATTCTTCTCCAACTCCATCCTCCAATCTGATGAATTTATTCATTTTTTTTGGGAGGGGAAGGAGGGCTTATTCCTAATTCATTTGAATTCGAAGACAAAACAGAACTATTCAATTCTTAATTCTGTACCACTAAACAATACTCTGACATATCATAACATGATCGTAGGATAAGATCAAACACTTTCTATAATACGCTAATTCATTCACAATGCGGATAAGTAAGAAACTCATAACGCGCGCTGTACATGAAGCGCGGATGATAACAAAGGGGGAAAAAATTAGTAAGTATCTTTAATGAATTGTTGAACGGAAATAATTTCAAACAGTTTTAGGTCAGCCGAGACAATCAGAACGAGGAATACTTTGTTCGGCGTTTCAACGCAAAAACCGCTCCGAATAACACAGGTGTAGAGGGATATCGTCGAGAACTTCACATTGTTCATATCACATAATGATCATAGTGCTAACGAAACAAAAAGAAAAATATGGATATTTTCCAACATGTGCGTCTTTTGAAACGAAGAGACGTACGATCAGTGATCAGTGGATCGAAGAATTACGCATTTAACAATCCAATTACGGCATATTACGCCAGGTCGGTGGTACTGTACAAATATTTTTATTTCGATCACGTGTACCAACCGAATGAAAAATATTTCTACGCGATATAATTCAGAACACGATTTTTCAATTTGAGACAAAAACTATCAAGCTTTCAATTCTGGCTCTTATCGTTAATTTCACACTTGTAAAAGAATCATATTTCAGTCTTTCTCCCTTGTTTTGTTTCACACGTTGCACATACAACAACATATTGTGGTTCGCATATCATAATCTTACGAAGACCAAACTACTTTTAAGTCAACACTAATTTGTTCATCTATGCCCAAGTCGGAGCATTGGACTGTTGATGTTGCAACTATTTGAGAGTATAAGCTTGAAAACATCATTGAAGATATCGCTGGTAGACTTTAGCTTACCTAATCCCGGTCTTACCAGTTTCACAAAGGAAATTTACCGTTAGCTTAACATTGATGGATTTGTTGAAGGGAAAAAGAGAACAAGAAACAATGGAGCGCAATTATCGACACAGCAAGATCACGATACAGAGATACAAACTTTTGAGTGCTTGTACAGCTTTACTATAGACGGCGAGTATTATTCTCCGATCAAATAAGTGTTTTCATCTGGATGAAGCTAGAAAAGGTTCCAGGACCCGATGAAACATGTTGACGTCTTCGTCAAAAAAGTTTCGATTTTGTTGAAATCGATTGCACGTTGACGTTCGTCGATATCAAGTCTGTATGAAGTCGACAACTTTCGAGTCGATTTCGAGTAGTGCAAATTCTATACATCGGTCTAGGATGGATTGCTCTCTTGTGTCGATTTGTGGCGCTCTAAAAATGTAGGCTGGTCGACTTAGAATCGATTTCAAATTGACGTCGATCTCGAGTGGAGGTACAGTCACCTGCTTGTAGAATTTTGTACACTACAAGGACCATTAAGACTCTCATTATGCTTGCCTAGAGCAGGAATGGTCGAATCGACGCAATTACGAGGTTGATTTTGAGTCGACATTATAATCTAATACACACTGGAGGTGACTCATTTTCAATCTTAATTCTGAAACCTTATCAGCGAGCATAAGTAAATGACGTATATTCGACCCAATCGACCAAGAAATGAAGCCAGAAAAAGAGGGCCACGTAGAAATGAAGGACACGGAACTGATTTTCTCATGGAATGTTTGTAACCTACTCATAAATATAACCTCCAAATCCCCGGCGAATCCACATGTGCTTTCTTCTTTCACAGAAGGGGGGGGGGGGGAGAAGGAAAATAAAGTTTCTCGTCAACGAGTGCACCTTCACAAAGGAAGTTCAAATTAAAATTGCTCTACGTCGAATTTCATACGAATTACTCGTATGTTCTACAACGTTTTCCGTTCAACTTCATATTTCAGCCACTAGAGCACGTCACACGTCACACCTACTCGCCTTTTTTGCATGATAGGCGTCATGATTGCGCTATAAATACAGCTTTCTGACGACATCTAACTAATTTGGGATGTATTTGGGACAAATTGAATGGTCGGGTAGAAAAAGGGCCTTAACACAAAAAGTAGTTTTTGAAAAAAAAAAACGCATTTGAAAGTTTGGATTCATAGAAATGACATTAGGAAAGACCCAAACGTCATGAAACTTGGTAGGATTATAGATGGATGTCCGATCTACAAAATCACGGAAAATTAGAACGTTTCTGAGTTGCCTGTAGAGCGCGGTATAGTCTGCGCATTTAAGGCCCTTTTTGCAATTATCGACTTTCTACGCGTTCTAGTAACTTTTTGGAACTTGTCAATAGTAATAATAATAAATGGATGTATTTCAAGCCAATACCCCTATTTGCAAGGATTGTGCTGCAGTAATAGTAAGTATTTTTGAGTATAAAATCCTCGAAAAAGTAAGTTTCACAGAGGGTCAAAGTTCATCATCATGGCTATAAATAGGAAATGAAATGAAGGCTTTCTAGATATACATGACGCCACCTGTATCGATTTTCATGTTCTTTGAGCTAATCTACAGGCAAAGTTTGAGACAAACTCGATTGCCGCCATTTTACAACTACCTACAGAGAGTTCAAGCACGGTAGACGCTCCACTTCAACATAGTTTTAAGTACTCTATAGTCATTAAAATGAATTAAAATTTTTACTAGACGAAGAGGAGAGAGTGCTGAACTTGAATCACTAATAATCGAAAAAGGGCCCGAAAACGTGCTAAGGCCCTTTCTCTACCCGACCATTCAATTGATATTGGGTGTCATTTTTCTATTCTCTCTCTCTCTCTCTCTCTCTCTCTCTCTCTCTCTCTCTCTCTCTCTCTCTCTCTCTCTCTCTCTCTCTCTCTCTCTCTCTCTCTCTCTCTCTCTCCCCATTCAGAAATCACCTCTTTTTCTTCAAATTGTGTATAATATTTTTACTGCTTTGAATTTTACAGGAAAATTTTTCAAAGCTCCTCTACACTCTTATTCACTATTGAAAAGTCTTTTAAGGCATCCCGTAAGGCCCTTGGAGGAATGTGTTTCAAAATCTTATTATTTGTAATTACAGCAAAAACTATCGATAATAGAAGAAAATTTATAGTTATATAAAGTGTTTGGAATTCCATTTTACATCCACAGGACTCATCTCGACCCCGTTTCCCACCCTTTCACCCTTCAACCTTCCTTTCCTCAATGGAATTTTTCTCATTACATTGAATCCATAACATTGACTTTAAAATCTCAGTGATCAAAACTTTTGTATAATTATTCTAACCCTCCTTCTTCCTCCATTTATGAACTGATTCTTCCTCGGTGCCTCATATCTCGTTTTATCCAATGAGATGAATTCGAAAAATAGCTCAAGTCAAATGTTATGAATTATAATACAGTATCAATCCTCGCCCCGCCGTTCCTTTAGCTGGATGTACATATGTATTAAATAAATGACCGAATTTTTCTATCAACAGTTTTGTAGCCAAAATAAATAATTTAAAAAAAAGGAATTTGGTGACTTAAAGAAGAAATAACAGCTAGGGGGTCATGCAGAAATCGTGAATACCTTGCAAATGTGAACCGTACATTCGCTTAGAGCGCTACCAACAAAGAGGTTTTTTCAAAGGGCTTCAGCCGATGAGAAGTTAAAATTTTTCGAAGTTTTAATTGAAGGAAAGTCAAGAAAGACTAAAGAGAAATTGATTTATTGTTGTATAGTAGCGGAGTAAATTTTTAATCAAGAACTAACAAAGTGAACCTTGTGAACTGAAAGACATAGGCACTGATAGAGGGTAGATCCTTAAACCACAGCAACGTAATATATTTCTGCATCGGATCACCCACAGACGAAGGAAGAAGGAGAGTCATGATACACAAAAATTTCGGTCATTGAGATTACAAAATCATGTACGTCATTTACTTGGATTATTGTGCATTAATTTGATGTAAGGAGGAAAAGTTCTATTGGGAGAGAAAGTGGTTGAGAAGTGAGAGGGTGGGAGACAGGGTAGATATGAGCCCTCTAAAGGTAAAATTAAATTCTGAACACTTTGTACGACTACGAGTTTATGCCTCAAAAGACTTTTCTAAAATAAGTAAAAATGTAGAGGAGCTAAATGAAACAACTTTTGTTTGAAAAATTTTTCTGTAAAACCCATAGCAATGAAACTAGACGCAATTTTAAGAAGAAGGGAGTTGGTTCCGGCAAAAGAGGGGGCTAGAAAAATGACACCCAAGCTCAATTCCTAAATTAGTTGTAAGTCGTCAAAATGCTGTATAGCGCACTCATGGCGCCTATTGAGTGTACATGACAAGAAGATGGCTGGGTGTAACGCGCTCTAACGGCTGAAATATGAACTTAAACGGAAAACGTTACAGGACATTATTTGTAAGAAATTTTACATGTAAATTTTTATTCGGAACTTTTTTTTGCTGGATCACTAGACAAAATTCAATTTTGTCCCCTTCGCCCTCATGTAAAAGAGGGAGCCAAGTGTGGATTTGCCGCAAGATTCTCGAGGTTACATTCAGGGGAGGGTTCCAAATATTCCATGAAAAAATCAGCTCTTGTGTTCTTCGTGTCCAGGTAGGTACATGTCGTCATTTCTAGTACTACAAAATCCTTATCGATTTATGGGCGACTCAATTTTGACGTCGACAATGTGCCAACGTAAACGGAACAGAACGGCGGTCGGTATGGTTCATCAGGGTAGAAAAAGTATAGTACACAACACCCACGCTGCCGGAGGAGAATACGGTCTATTGACCTGCTAAAGATAGCTGAAGATGAAGAAGTAAAAGCTATGTATAGAGAAGTCTCTCTGGAGAAATAAAAGGAGCATATTTTCTCCTGAGGACAGAACCAATAAACTTCCACAAAACCCAAGTCATAAAAAAGTGTAGTGCTTCAAATGATACTTTTCCAACAGAGGTGTTGAGTCACCAGACAAAGCTTAAGCTTGTGGCTATCTAGCCCGACACAAATCATAGTTGCAAAGCTAGCTGAAAGTTCAAAGTTTAGAGCCAAAAGTCAAAAATATAAATCCCAAAGCGAAAAACTGAAAAAAAATTTGAGGCAGCTCAAACCAGAAGCTTGATTTTTTCAAATCTTCGAGGGTCGGCTCGCGACCTTATTACGACCCTTTTTCTTTTGCTTGCTTGTTTCGAAGAAAACAGGAAAATGTTACTAGAGAATTTTGAGCCTAAAAAGTTGAAAGTCAAAAGCCGCAAAAAGATTGAGACCGAAGCCAAAAGCCAAAAGTTGTATTCTTAAAACCGAAAGCTGAATTCGAAAGCTAAAGTTCTATCTTTTGGCTTTACAATACTGGTTTAACTCAAAACTCATGGCTTACAAGATTACAGCTCGAGCTTAAAGATTGAAGCTATAAGCCAATATTGAACGGTGTGGCTTACACGTTGAAATTTCGTCAACTCTCAAATGAAGCATGAAATTTTTCAAAATCCCGCATACGTAATAGGTTCAGAGTACGAATTTTTCATGTCACCAAATAAGGTCAGAATTCGGTCAGGTTTGTGGACGGCAAAACGGCGAAAAATTTTCATTAAAAACCGTTTCTCTTTTCGAGTAAATTAGAAGAGCCTCACAGATATTTTTACGTTTTAAGAATATGAATTAGCATCCACAACTTACCCGTGTATTCGCGCATGCTTTCCCTCGATTATAACATTTATGATTTGCTCTCTTATCGAATTTATTCCACAATGCTTGAGCTCTCCATGAACATAATTTACTCTGTTAAGGAAACAAGAAACAAACCGAAAATTTCAATAAGTTTTTCATTCTTCTAGAACAAATCTTGGGCATGTAATTTGTTTTTTTTCTTCCTTTTTTTTTTTTTTTTCTCAGGACGTAAACAGTCATATGACTGATACGGAAAGTATTAACAAAGAATGTAAAATTTCAGCTAAATGAAATCACCACATTCAACTCACTATTATTGTTTCTTTTTTTTTGTTTTTTTTTTCTCAACGCTATACTTGAATTACTCATAACCACCTCATAACTTACATGCGTCTGAAACGATGAAAGAGAGGTATTGGTATCAACAATCGAATGGGAATCGGGGGAAAAATTCATTGGAATTATATTTTTAATTGGAATGCATAAATCGTTTTTAATCATTCACAGCTACCACAAGGCACTTATCGTCGAGCTATGTCATATATTTCTCTATATTATGCTGTAATTGATAAGACGTAATCTTTCTTTGAATCCTATTTCTGTCTCAATCCAGCCTCTCCTCTAATGTTTTACCTACTCTATCTCCATTTTAAGGCATTTCATAAGTAACGTAGAAGGCAAGAAATTAAAGTTGTTTCCTATTGCTGAAAGTAAAATCGAGTTCTGTACTGCTAAATCACAGATATCACCAGTACAATCAATTACAAATTTAGAATACGGCCACAACGTCAAACTTTCCCAGGGGAGAAGACTTTTTTCAGTAATCTGATTACACAGTAACTCCCGACTGTACTTGCGAAATGTCAATTTTAGACAGTAAAGAGTTCATAACAGCCTTCTAGTTCAGAATCAGATTGTTTGCATTCTGGTAAATCAGAAAAAAAAAAAAGAAAAAACGATTTTCTGTTAATGCGCAAGAAATGAAGATCACGTTTCATATCTTAAGCCTATACCCCCGCCTCCTTCTTTTTCTAACATATTCACATAACGACGTCATGTTGGTATCATCAAGTTCACAGTGTCTTGAAGCTGCTTCAATCAACATAGACAGCGTCAAATATTGAAAAAGAGATTTTCTGGCGGAGCCAAATAAATAAAGATCATGTTTCACGTCTTCTAATAAGTGGCCTCAATTATATTTTAAGGTCACGCCAACTCTGTGATGAAATCATGGCTTAGGTTGTGAATTTTTCTCACAAAAGCGCGCGCCCTCGTTCATGAACTAATATAGATGTGGTGTACTGTAAGATAAGCCACCTCTCTCAGGGGAGCTTACTTGCTCCACCCGTTCGCCCCCCGTCCATGGTATACTACATATTGAGCTGTCTAGCCTACGAGGGGCTCACTCGCCTGGTTCTTTGATTAATGTAGGCTTGTTTATTTGTAAGTTAGGCGATCTAGCTAGAGGAGGGGAAAGGAGCTCACTCGCGGGTATCAACATTAGTGACGTCATTAGCTCGTAACGTCATAACCATCTAGGATGACTGCTTGTGACGTAATCAGCACAGTTCGGGCTCTCTTCTACTTTAGGGATCTCTTTGGCTGATCGACCTGATTTCCCACCGGGATTGGCGATTTTCCATCAGGTTACTCGGCAAAACGGGGGCACCACGAGTAGGCGAGTGCAAGGTAGAGATGGAGACGCTAGGTGATTTTTGGCGATCATATATTCGCGGCACATTTCATGGGGATGTCTTCAGTGGCAGGGACCTGACTATTAAAACCAAGTATCAGTCTTTAAAACTGTTGTACTATCAATTCTTCTATATGGAAGTGAATGCTGGACACTATACAGGAAACATGTCAAGGCGTTAGAAAAATTCCAAATGAGGCAGCTTCGTTATATCCTGGGAATAAAGTGGCACGACTTTGTTTCTAACCAGCACATCCGGGAGAGAGAGAAGTGTGAGCCGAAGGAGAACACACTAGCAAGCAACCAAATGAGGTGGATCGGCCATGTATGTCGGATGAGCGAGGATCGTATCCCAAAGCAAATATTTTGCAGCGAGATGACGCATGGAAAGCGCTCAACCGATGGACATATGAAGCGATATAAGGATATTGTCCACTCTATTATGAAGAAAGTTGGCATCAAGGACATTTGGGAAGAAACGTGCCGAGACAGATCTAAATGGAAGACCATATGTTTACAATAACCAGGGAATATTCGGCACCACGGGTCTCTCCAGAAGAAACAGCAACAGCGAAACCTTCACCTGCCCCGAGTGTCAACGGGTAATAGGATCTAGGATTGGTTTGGTGAGCCACCGAAGTATGCATGACAGGCAACAGCAACAGATTTCGTGAAATGGAGAAGCAATGGATCCTCGATAACGAGGAAGCCTGACGACAACGATTTTAGGGATCATTCACTCTGATTATAAGCCTCTCAACAGTCTCCATTATACGAGGTCTTTGGGTCACGACTGATGAAGTCAAACTTGCAGATTTCAGAATTAGGGTACTACTCCTTAGTCATATTCAATGTCTACTAGTAAGTAACCTCATTTATATTTTGAGGCCACGAAATCATGGTCTAGATTGTGAATTTTTTTGAGGCGGACGTCCCGTCCGTTCTTGAATTAATATAGGCGTGGTGAACTTTAGGTTAGGTGATCTAGCTCACGCGGAGCTCACCGCACCGTACCGCTAATTCACCCTCGTTCTTGGGTTGGTGTACTGTGAAATAATCTTTCTAGCTAGGGAGGGCACACTCGCTCCGCTAGTTTACAGCATATAGATATCAACGTTGGTGACGTCGTAACCATTCACGATGGCTGCCTGTGACGTAATCAGGATTCATAACGTCATCCGCTTGGTCTCACTCTTTCTTCTTTACTTTCTTGTATTCTAGAGATCTCTCACTCCGCTCGTAAGCAACGCTATGAATGCTGATGACGTCACACGCAGCCATCATGGATAGTTATGATGTCATCTGCTTGTTCTCTCTCTCTCTCTCTCTCTCTCCCTCCCTCTTACTATCTACCATTCCCCATAATAGTTTATTATGAAGGAAGAGAAGGGATACAGCATACAGGATCCTAAGGGCGTTTGCAGAAACTTGCAAATTTGGGGATCCGTGGTAAAATTCAGGTCTTGTGGAATTAACAGATTGTCAGCATCATATCTAGGGTTCCTTTCCGGGGAGTGGTCGGCAACTCACGGGGGTGGTTTGAACTCGCAAATTAGGATCTAGAATTCAAGAAAAACGTGAAACAGAACAGATTTAAATTTTATCGGTGAAGTATACGTTAACTCTTAAGCAAAAACTAGGCTAACTTCACCCTTTATTTTCAAAAAACATACACGACGTTTTGAACGAGTAACCGTTCTTTATCAAGTGAGTAAACGAACTGAGAAAAAAATAAATAAAAATACCAGAGGTAAATAAACACAGATACAGCGAACACAAAACACGAAATTACAGGACAATCAGTTCGTTTACTCACTTGATAAAGAACGGTTACTCGTTCGAAACGTCGTGTATGTTTTTTGAAAATAAAGGGTGAAGTTAGCCTAGTTTTTGCTTAAGAGTGAAACAGAACTTGAATGCAATTGCAGCAATTAGCTGGAGACCCGACCTATATGAGAAGGAGTTCGATTATATCTTTCGTTATGGTCTCTTGATGACGTCAGGTCGTAATCCCCTTTCTCCCCCCTTCTGAAAAAAGACTAGTTACATCAATATAGTGAGTTGAGAACAGGTTGATTCAGAAGTCAACATTTTTGTAAGTCACGCTCGGAAACAAGTTCAGAAAATCAGATAGAGGTATCGCAGCTAAGAATTTTTTCTTCAAGTTCCAGGGTTAACTATGATATAATTAAGGAGGGTTCTAACAGAAGGGCATCCGTCCCATAAAAAATACATTGTGCGGAGGTTCTTTTGCCAGATACGTCCTAAATTATGTTTGTGAGATTACCTCGAAGTCATATATTTCGTGGAGTTTGATAAAGGGGTTATATAATTATAATGGCACGCGAAAGTGAATATTTGAACGCGAAGATTTTTCACAGTAAAAAAAAATGGAAAATAACTACTTCTTAAATTTTATTCACGCGACGATGTACACACGACCTTATTAACATGATTTCACGCGATATTAACTCATGTCTGCAGAAAAATAAATTGTTCTTCAGAAAAGTTATTGTATGTATTTCTCGAACACATGGATACTGCGATGAATCATCCAAATGATACATAATTGTGTTTGAACGGGTCAGTTGGAATAGTATCAGGCCTTATTCTTATGAAACAACGCTATCATTTCTCAAGCTCAGTGTTGATTACCTGTCAAGCAAAGACACTATTTCTTATAGTTGTTCAATTTTCTTTTGATTCATGGATTTAAGATACGTTTGATGAATATTGTGAAAGTGCTAACTCTTTTGATGAAGCACGCATTCATCTGTAAACATTCTCTGGGGGTACAGATTAGGCAAAAACGTGTGGTGGTGCCCTCGGCTGCTAAACTGCGGTGCCTCTTGGTCACAAAAGAAAAAGAGGCAGACCAGCGTTGGCCAAGAAAGTTGTAATTATGTCAGGCCGTAACTTAGAGGAACGAATCAGTTCACTCTATTGATATAATTTTTTTTTTTTTTGTCAATTTTACAATTACCGGCTATCTGCAGAATTTCGCGTGCTGTCAGATGCTGTTCATTTTTTTTTATCTCGTTCAGTATAACAACTGTCGCGGCCAAAAGGTTTTTTTTCGCGTGATTAGCCATAATTTATTGTGTACTTTTTGTTTTCGCTTCACTTTTAATAAAAAGTTGTGATTTTCCTGTTTTTTTTCGCGTGATTTTATTATTTATTTCGCGTGCCGATAAATACAACCCTTGATAAAGTGTCTCTATACCTGAGGAAAGACTTCTCGAAGGTCTAAAAAGATAGAGCACAGATACGAATTGTGCAGTGTAGAATCACCAATTGAAAGATTGGTGGTCGGGTGAGAGGTGGCGTGATGTTGCAGTAATGCTAGGAGGGAAAGAGTTGTTGAATTTCTGGAACCAATGGATCTTTTGGGATAATTTGTCGTGAGGTATGGGGCGGTATCAGACAGGGAGGAGAATCAGAGTTAAGTTTGACGGACACCGAGACGCAAATTCAGCAAGAGGTAGAGGTTCAAAGACGAGTTGAATTCAGGAATGTACCGAAAAGGCCGGGGAACTCTTCAGCTCAAAGAATCAATTTATTTGATTGACGGAAAGTAGAGAGAAGGTAGATTATCATATTTTTCTGTATCAAGAAGGAAAAAAGTTATTGCACTGTATTTATAGAAACTGAAAATAGTGAATACTTTTAAGCATATAGAGCATTTTTTGTTTCCTTCTTTGAGAATGGAAAGTGCCTCCTTCAGAAAGCGTTATAGCGCGCGCTCCTGGTTGAATCGTAGACCCAGCTTGAGGATGTGAAACATGTCAAAAGTATATCACAAGTTTTTACAATCATAGTAAAATGACCTACCTTCAGTTTTGGATAGAAGTGCGGAAAATTATTCGGCTTCATATTCAATATTTCGCAGAGACTCCTATAATGGCTTAGAATAGTTTTTAACGTCGTTGCTCCACAGAATTTATCAAATAAATCCGAGGCCAGTGCCAACTCATGCGACACTATTGGTTTACGATGTTGCTGTTGCTGGTGATGATTGGCCATAATCGCGATGTATTATATTACGGCTACTATCTTCTTCTTGTTGGAATCATAACTGCGGAAAAAGAAAGAAAATTGAGAAAAAATCAGATTGTGCGAATTAGGTTGGTAAATAATAGTAGAGAACCAAAACTATTATGGTATGGTACAGATTTGGTAAGCGGCGGCGTCTTCAAACACGATGACGACAATAAAATAAGACCGCAGAGAATAAATGCTTACGTCTGTACAACTCAAGTGGGACAAGCAATATCAGCCTTATAATTGTACACTTTGACGGAAACGTAAATATTATACGATCATAATCAGGTCACGCGAATCTCTTGATCGCGACGCGAGTATATGGTTATAGTTTGGTCTTACACAATTAAAATTGTGACCAGCAACCTTGTATCCGAGTGATTTCATCTCATCACATGTAACTTCCTGCATATATTATTCCCTGGTAAACACTAGCCAAGTCTGAGTTCATCACTTTTCTGAAGTATTTCAACGTCGGTACAATCACCAAAAAATTGTATAACTCGAACAGTTCATACGTTTCGAGAAAATGAGGGATCGAGGGATCCCACGGCTGGTGATCCTGCTTATAGGAGCACCTCATCATTGTCTGTTTGTAACGATAGCAAAAATGTTCGGAGCATTCGATTTTATAACCATTATTAGATTTAAATTTTGCAAGTCACCCCTATTTCCTTTCCCTGTTTTACTCTAACAATATCTACTCCCTCTTTCGTAGAACCCAGGGCCGTAGCTACGGGGGGGCAAATGGGTCAATGACCCCCCTGACATTTTATTTTGACCCCCCTATAGAAAATGATGAGAATGTGCTCAACCCTCGAAAATCGATTGTCCTACCGACGAAGTATGCTATTTAATCGTGAAGACAGTTTAACTGTTTTAGCACACGAAAAGAACTATTTAAAAGCTATCACGGACGATGCATTCCTACGAATTTTCAACTCTAGTAAAAAAAAGAAACTTACTATAATTTTAAATAATTTATGCCAAATATTTCCGCGAATGTCTTTTTCATATATACATATTATACACGTACTTGTGCACATTGAAAAATTTGTCATTATTTCTCTATCGTCATCAAGTCACTTGTTTTCTGTTTCGTGATCATTCCTTATCCCCATATTTGTCATTTCATTCTTGCCCCATCTTGACCCCCCTAGAAAAATTTCTAACTACGGCCCTGGTAGAACCATCACCATTTTGCCATCCTCAAACCTAACTCTGATCCCCCTTCCCGTCTCACACCGCCCCATAATTCTACCTAGTGCGCGTTTCACAACAAAACAAAGTGGATATATGTCGGTATGGTACCTACGACGATTGAATTGGGCGCTCTAACCAATCTCTCACCGCGAGCACACACCGGAAGACTAAAGCTTCTCGGTAACATTCCCTCAAGCGGCCACACATTTGCCTGCATTGATCGAAGACGGGACTTTAGCTGACCTCTCACCGCAAGCTCCCCACAGATGACGGTCATCTCAGTAACATTCTTGCCATCGTCTGAAACAACGACGGCCACCTCAACCCTAGGCGGGGCTCTAGCCGATTTCTCGATACAAGCTCACCACAGGAGACTAGCTTCTAGATAACTTTCCCTTCACCGCTCGAACGAACAAGCAATTCTCGTGCATTTTCCCGCTTTGATCATACCCGATTTCTCACTGCGAGTCGACAATAGGAAACGAGCTTTTTGATAATTTTCCCTCCATCACGTAAAACAACGAGAATTCCTGCACATTTGCCAACACTGATCAAAGACCGGGCAATCACCGACCTCTTTCCGCGAGCATACAGCAGTAGACAAGCCCTTCAATGACATTCTTCTAGAGGCCAAATCAACGAGAATTTGCGCACATTTTCCCGTTTTGATTTAGGTGGGGGCCTTTGCCAACTCTCAGTATCGTTTTCCTCTATCCTATAGAACAATGAGAAACTTCGCACATTAGCCTGATTCGATCAGACACGGGATATTATCCGGGAGTTGACGTAGGAAGATGAAGTAATTGTTCTGGCAGAGCCAAATATATAGAGATCATCCTTCATATCTTTTCACGTGCCCTAAGTACTGGAACAGTTATAGTGTGTTGTCGAAGATGGAAATTTTTTCAAATCCCAAGGTCATGGTCTGAACGTGCTCTGCAGGATGTAGAGTAGACCAAGAGGGATCATGAGTGAACGAGTAGAGCGAGTGGGTCCGCCAGCAAGAATAACCACTTACCAAACAGTATTCTAGGCTAAGATTATGGTATAGGTCAAGGTCACCTCTCTACTTTTTCATCATTATGTAATACACTATATACCCGCCTTCTTTTCCGTAGGCCAGCAGACTTCTGAGTGGATTGATTCCGCTCCCCTACTCCTTCTCATATAATATACCAATGCAGATCAAAGAACAATAGTATTATACTACTTTCAAATACACGCACAGACGTACGAACACGATTCAAAGAATATGGGGGAAGGTAGAGATTTGTACTTTGAAGGTCGCTTCAAGTCTCAAGGTCACGGCCGTGTAAATGTACGGGTACAAATCGCGGAAGGGGGGGGAAGTAACAGCATAGACATGAAACATGTCAATAACAGTAGTATATAATTAGTGTGATACAGACACACATTTTTTTTTTTGAAGAAAAAAAAATGTGTGGATGTATCACACTAATTATATACTACATCCACATCTATTTACTCTAATTTAACGTTTTTTCAACATGCTCAATGAATCTTAACGAATGTAAAATCGATTCAAGAACCGATGTTTAACACACTCAATGAACTTTCAACAAACTCAAAATCAGTTTCAAGAATCAATAATCAGCTTAGCGGCTGCGGAGCACCATAGGTTACTAATAACAATAACCATGATTTTTTAAAAATCTTGTCATCTCAACACTTCAACGACAGTTCCACTCCTCAGAGCGTAAGAGCTCGCGATCAAGATATGTATGATGTTTTGTACTACATATTCAGCTTTTATATTTTATCTGGGATGTCAATATTGCCGCGATGCGAGAAAAAATTTCAAACTTGCTCGATTGCGCTGCGTTGTATTCGTGCAGCAACGATTCAACATTGGCCAGTTGTCAAATGACACTTCTAAAAAGTATCATCGGTTAATCAATTATGCAGAAGGCGAACTCGAATGGCTGCGTGCCCATCGACCAGGATTAAACTTTTTTTTGTTCCACTTCTTCGAAACGCGAATAAAGGGAATTGATTCGCGAAAATTATCTCGCTCTACCACGTTAAATCCTCACGAATAGATCCGTGTACGATTAGATTGCCTTTGATACCAGCTACAAAGTCTCGTAAATGATTTCTGAGGAAGCTACAGACATATTCTGACTGGGCTCTTTCCCTTATGTTCACATCGTGTCACTTTCGCGAAACTAACCGTAACTTACAACAAAATGCAATCAACTCAATTAGATTATCCCACCGTATATCCCCTCTCCTTCTCTATCTTATTTTTTTAGATTCATTACAGATCAATAATTGACTGGTTAAAAATTGTTCATCTAGTGACGCGACCTTTTCAAGTCTACCTTCTACACAGATTCAGGTCATAAATTTTTCTATCACGAATGCAGTATCCCTTCCATATGGATTTAATTAGAAATTTCTTTCAAGTCCTCTAATGGAGTCACGATCGGGACTCAGAATTTTTTTCGAGTCCCTCCTTCACAGAATTTGGACAGAAGATTTTCCCAAATCATCTCTTTAGTAGACCCTTCAAATTTTAGCAAATCAGCGCAAGTATCCGAAGAGTTTTCGGGGAGGAAGCAAAAAAATTCCTCTAAAAATGTTCTGAACAATATCTAATGATAATTCAAAGCGGATTTCTTCTTTTAGTTTTGAATATCAAAATAAGAGCCAATATCTCTGTTTTTGTTAGAAGTCCCTCCTTCCCTTCTCTCATAAAACTCTTCACTACAGAGTCGATCGTTTCCTCATAAGTAATCTCAAATCGAATAACACTGCAAATGCGGTAAATTCGAATCTTCACTCTTTCTGTTGACGTTACGATTTTACGAGCAGAGATACCATCCTCTTCATTCCGAATTCGATTTCAAGCTTATCTGAGGGCATCTTTTTCACAACGTCAAGATACAGTTTTTGAGGGGTACACCATGAGCAGATTGAAAGTTTTACGTGCAGTTTTCTCCCAGAACAGTGTAACGGAACAACGCAATATCGTTGAACCCTTTCACGTTTGCGTTGTTCTGTTGAAGCGCCCGGGAGAGAACTGGACGTAGAACCTCCATTTTCAAGAGCCGAAATACGTGTATTCACATGGAAGATGTACCGAGTTTGGGTAAGAGCAACTCTGTCGGGAGAATGTAGACCACTCGTATTCTGTTACATCCTTCAAGATATCCAATTTAGTCAGTTATTCAAGATTCTTATTGAAGAGAAATTCAGTTTTGGCAGAAAGCAATCCGTGATTTTCATCAACGGGAATGAGGATGAGAAAAGAAGCAGGAAATCGATAAAAGAACGATTTTGATGGTTCAAGCAATAGAAGCTCTAATTACGTCGATTAAGGAAGTTATTGACGAGACCTCTCATTTCGCAGGGTATATTTTGAAAGACACTACCGTAGTCAAACCGCTTTCGAGATATTATACTTGAAGAGGTCGTGCATTATGGTAGAAAATGGTATTTATTTGTATACAAAACAGTGCGACGCACCGACATCCATCACGTAAGACGGAAATGGTGAGCGAATACTTTTTCTTACCTTCCTCAAAACCACAAAGCACAGCATTTTTTGAGCTTAATGAAGATGTGCATGATGCCAAAGAAGCCTATCATTGTCGTCGGTATCCGCTTGAACTTTAGCAATGTAGGGTTGTTTAAAGCCGCATATTGGTATAACGTTATAACGTAAGCTTTCGTACTCGTAAGTTGTAAAGAGAATCCTACAAATTTTACGCTTCGACGAAAAATTTATTTATAAAAATTTCGAATTAAGGAATTTTGAACCTATTTTTAGTATATCGCTCATATTTTCGTCACGTTGGAAATCAACTCGAAGGCGACATAATGAAAAAATTTCACTAACGTTGGATAAGTTCGTCTGTTTTGTATGTTGGCTTTATACTCGTAAATTTATTCTTACCCACTCGGATTCTTCGTTTTCTCTTGTCTTCTCATTTCTTCGACAAAACTTGAATAAATGACAATAAAAAATCGTACTACGAAATTTTTTATGCAAGATTAGTATTACATGAATAAGAAGAATTTTCGTTGCCATTCCGCTAGAAATTAGCATTAGTTCTTCTAGAGTTCACGAAAACTAATAATTTATTATCATTTTCTTCAATATTTCATAATTCTTAAATAAAAAAATCAAAACTTGTATCACACTTCTTTCTCTGCTTCGTAGGAGGAGACCTCTCACAAAATTTTCAAAATCCCTTTCGCCTAGCTTAAATTTCCCTATTATACGTAAATCCAGGACATCTCTTTCCACAGCTCGATAATCCTAGTTGTCTTATATATAGCTCGAAGCTCACACTTTCCCAAGTCATTGAAGTAGGTCGTATTACTCGGTAAAAGACTATAGCCAGTTTCAATGGGACATCGGCCCCCAGGCCAAGTATCATGTTCATGCATTGGAAAATGTTTATTGATATTAAAAACGATTTTTAAAAAGAATTTCAGATTTTTATCCCCTATATATCCTTAAATATGGCCAAATAAATGTTATTTTCCTTAAAAATCCATATAATTAATAGACTGATAATTTTTTTGGAATTTTCCAATCAATATTTTTCTTGCCGAATTGCCCATTTTAGTCTTTTTTAACGCTCATTTTCCAGGTTCTTTTCAGACTGCAATTCTAGAAAAAATATTGGATTGGACTTGAAAAAAAAATAATAATTACACTAACCTGAAGATTCAGATACTTGAATATATTTTCAAAAAATTTTCTGGCGTAGCCAAATGAATAAAGTTCATGTTCCATACGCCCTTCTTATATTTTAGCAGTCATCTTGAAATATTCTAATCTACGCTTCTACTGGGTCAAGCGCTCGTGAGATATTACTTGACTTTTGCCCCTACTTTCATTGAACTACACGCCTTTTGTGACGCTTCTGAGGAAGCTTATAGAGCAATTGTCCACATTCGTGGGAAAAATATTTTGAGCTATTTTCGTAGGGCGAAAGTCTGATATGATATATCGTATTTTGGGCTATCACCTTTCAGCTTTCCTTGGTTTAGGATAAGTCTGGTATGAAATATTTGGGGAACAAAGGTGGTACACAGGTTTGTGCAGTAATTTCCAGGAAAATTTTCCGAGTTCCCTTTCTCTCTACTTCATGCAGTATATCATACTAGGCTTATACTTGGCTTAAACCTGATATAATAGAGCCAGTATAAACACTAATACAGACCTCCTGAGCCTGTAGTATAAAAGAAGCCTGAACGTAGTATGAACTAGTATAAAGGAGGCTTGGACCCAGTATAAGCCCAGTATAAAATGAAATAGTATACCTTAGCTAATATACTAGGCTAGTATAATGTATATTAGGGCTACAATAATGAAGCTTAGTAATAGGTCTGGTATCCTACCTTTATACTGGCCTAGTATACTACATATTAGGCTACTAGCTTTTGGGGGGGGCTAAACAGGGGGAACTGTCTCTCTAGGCCCACGCAATCGAGAGAAAATTTGAATTCGGCCCGCCCTCAAAAAAGGTTGGAGACCCCTGCTGTAGATGATGGCTAAAAAGTTTTTACATTACATATGGACTAAGAACGTCTGAGTTAGTAAATAGCCTTGTCGGAAAATTTGTTCGTTGGAAGTGTCGGAAAAATGTATTATAATCGATGGTTATTAGGCAAAACATGAAATTCAAAAGAAGAATAATGTGTAGACTCGCCTCGCACATTTCGCTTTTCATGAAATGCCAGAATGATTCAAGGTATTTCATAAGATGACTGAAAATTGTGAGTAATTTCATAAAATTCTGGGTGATACCCGGTCATTTCATAAAGAGCCTAGGCATTTTATGAAATGCAGGACTTGAACAATTCGTCCGTAGCATATTTATGAGATAGATTCCCCAAAAAGAGAATGTAGCTTGTGGAAATGTTTTGATAAACTACAATCCATGTAACAAGTACGAAATCTGTCTTATGGAAAAATTTTCTGGGTAGGTAGTCTAATGATCGAAAAAAAATATCATACGAGTAAGAGCTTAAAATTTCCGGAGTCAGTCTCTTTACAGTATATGATTCGAAGACCCACAGCACAACACAACCACATATAGCTCGAAGGTCGTAATTCTCTTCTTATCCATTTCTCTGTCTAAAATCACACCAAAGTCGAACTTCTTCTATGCCTCCAGTTTAGGCCAAGAGAATTCTTGAATTTTTCAATCAGTCAATTAGAAGTGAAGGAAAAAACTATCAACTGAAGGGTATCAAGGGGAAAAGAAAGTATGTTCAAAAGAAATAATATGAACAATTAGATCTTTTGCACCATCCCCTTCGTCCCCTATACCCTTTGATTTTCAATCCTCAAACTACAAGGTCACCAATAGTAGAAGGAAACGGTTGAAACTTAGGAGAGCTTGGAGAAAAGAGAGATTTTCGAGCCTCCTGAGCTTGAAGTGGAAAAGCAATTCTCTAGTTCCTACAGTCTCTCAAGGTTATTCGATGTTAAACAGCAGATACAAATTTACTTTTTTAAGAAGGATGAGAAAGACATGAAAATATTAATATTTGGACTGGACATCCGCTTGGAACGTTATGTTTTCATGTAGTATTTTCCATCAAAATACGATAAGGGTAATTCTGGAATTCAATTAGGACATCGATTAAATATAACTACAATTAATCGGTTCCAGAACAATAAAATTTTCCAACTGAAATAAAGGATAATATTATTCTCTTTTACATTCCTTCCTCCTGTATCAAAATATGAATGAGGCTCGCATATTGCAAACAATAAAGGGAAAATAAATCGTGAAAATTAAATTGTATCAGAAACAACAATATTATAGGCACCACTAATATTACATGACAATAATAATAATAATAATAATAATAATAATAATAATAATAATAATAATAATAATATAATAATAATAATCTTTTTAATGACTTTTTTTTCCCTTAGCATTACGACTTCATCGATCATAGGAAGATGAATAGTCGAAAAATTCTTTTAAATATTACACAGGTTCTCTGCGTGAATCAAAGTTACTTTTTCTTCTTCATTATCGAGTAAGGGCTAAAAAATTCAGATTTCGATAGCTTGTAAGAAATAACGAGAAAGTTGAGGAGTTGCAAGATTTTCAGGCAGTGAGCTTTTCATGAGGAGAAGAATAAAGAGTTGAACATTGTGTTCTGTATATTTTCGAAAAAATTTCAAACTTATCTCAAACATTGATAAAGGTTAAGTGAATGAACTCGATAGCATTTTGACTAGATCAAAGAGTGGAGCCAAAATTATCAGTAAAGCACAGTTTTTTTGTAAATAATTCTAAAATCAGTCAGCTTTTGGTACCTAAGTAGACTCACGAAAATTATTTTTTCAAAATTTTAAATTGGTATACTTTGGAACGACTTTCATTTGAATTCCAGAAAAAACCAAAGATGGTAAGATACCTCGTATGACCTCCTTGTGAATCGTTCTAAAAAATCTCTCCACACAGGGTGCTGCTTCTTCTTATCCGCCAAAGTGACTTTTTAATCTTCAAAAATGTAATAGATATTTATAACTTGATCGTGGTGTGGAGAGAAAACAAAGGAGACCGTAGAAAGAGCACTTGTCAATTGTCATCAAATTTGGTAAGTGAATACAACTTTGTGAATTTTTTCCACAGTGTAACATCTGAGTTTAAAAAGGATATCGAAATAAATTTTCAGGTAATTCCTAGAAGGAATTTTTTATTTCACCTTCCTCATCGTCTTATCACGAAATAATATTTGATTTTTTGATGAGTGTGTTTTTCTTTCCTTACATCATTAACTTTCTATTATTAAACCCACAATACAACGGACACACCATCAGCAAAGAACAATGTACACTCCAAATTCTTCTAGCTATTTTTGTCGTATACTCTTCTTCATTATAAGTCGATAAACCAATACGAAAATTCGGAGATGAATTCGTTTTTGAATTGATGCACACGTTAGAGGAAGCAAGTATCAATGAGTTCGTATTCCATCAAAAAAAAAAATAGATGTAATAGATATCAATCTCATTCCCCACACACAAAGAAATTCGAACTCATATAAATAATGTTCTCGAGAACAACGTGAAATGGTATTTGTCATATTTAAAACCCAACAATGAAAATTGATGGTGGTAAATGAGAGAGGAGTAAAAGTTCTATCGTTAGACCACAAATAGTGCGTTGAAAACGTGAGATTTTAGTAAATTAGGGCCAATTGTACGGATCCGTACCAGTATTCAATTCGTGAGGGAAATAGTTTTAATTTGTAGTAATATGAAAAACTGAACTATATGTTACCTGGTATTAAGGATGACAGAATCCGAAGTACGATACACATCGATTTTAGAACTATTATTACACTTCACTCATGAACAGAGAAACGACAATCAAGAATGCTATTAGACAATAAATTTGATGAACAATGTAAAGTCGCGAAAGATATTCAATGTCAACCGAGAATAATCGACAAAGATTCTTGTTTCAAGACATTTAAAGATTACATTGTACAAAGCCCTAACCGTGCACACAAAACTGAATGAACTGAAAGTACTGAAGTAGAAGTACGCATCGTCGATAATAACATTTTAATAAGGCCATAATAATCACCCACACCTTCGCACACAGACACACCCAACACACTGTCGTAAATATGTGTATGCTTAATTAAAACGAATCAAGATTCAAGACGTCCAGAACGAAAGCAAACTTCAGCTGACTTTCCGGCTGTTCAACTTTTGTTCGGGTGGTAGCCGCACAGCGCTAGTATCAATTACTCTTATCGTCGGTCCGTGGTACTGGTAGAGAAACTTTGACTATTATAGTAGAAATTATGTACCTATAGTCAAGTCAAAGGGTAGAAAAGAATTCTTACACACAGGGAGGACAACAAAATTTTCGAATATAAATATGAAAATTAAACTTTTTGGTTTTTATCAAGTGAAAGAAAATCAAATGTGTAAAAAATTCGTATCCCTTTCAAATATCCTTCTTTTTAAAAATACTAAATAAAAACTTCAAAACAATTCAACTTAACAATGATTACACTGCCGTGTTAGTGTATAGGGCAATGGCTATTTTTGCGAATTGATTACTTATGCTTCTTGGGAAGCAATTTGGAGGAAAAATAACATTGGCTCTTAAACGGAGAAACACGCTGATCGTTAATTTGCGAATAGTATTTGATTCTGAATAATAAAAGTGAGTCAACATATCGAAAGAGTAAACGTCTCTCTATTTTTTGATCTCAGTTTCGTTAAGATTTGATCTACTACAAAGCAAGTTATAATCGTTTGAAAATTAAAAGTCAGATAGGGTACCAAGAGTGGTATCGTATTGCGCTTCGTCCCACATCTAGTTTTTTATTTTCAAACGATTAGGTATAAGTAACTCGCTTTGTAGTTGATCAATTTTAACGAAACTGAGCTCGAAAAACGTTTACCCTTTCGATACGTTTACTCACTATTATTATTCAGAACTAAATACTACCCGCTAATTAATGATCAGCGTGTTTCTCCCATAAGAGCTAATATTGTCTTTCCTCCAAATTACTTACCAAGGAGACAAGGATGCTATTCGTAAGACAGCCATTACCCTATACAAAATTGAATTGACGTACCTGCAAATTAATGAAATTGGACTCATTTTAGCGTGTATTGGAGCCTATGGAGGACACCAGGGACCTCATTCTATTCTCTCAAGTCCTAATCGTTGTTTTGCAGGTACGTTAATTCAGCTTTGTACGACAGACTCGCAGACAATAGGTATAGTATGAATTTATACACAGTATCTATTTTCCGGCGATTAGTTTTTCCATAATCGAACTTAGTCAAATTCATCTAAATGATCTGAGCAACGTAACCTCACCTAGCTCAGATTGATGACGTCATCAAAGTCGGACGGACTATTTCTGGGATGTGCCCTCCCCAAAAATACAGATGGCGGGTTTCCTGATAGAAACAAGTAATCGATGGTTGGATGGTGCGGTCAATGAATTTTTCAGAAAAGTATAAGGTTGCATCGTTTTACTAAAAAAGGAAGAGAAAATAGAGAACAACGAATATTGGTGGAAAGACAACTAAAGAATAAATTATTATTAATAATAAAATAAAAATAATAGTAATAGTAGTAGATGTGTAATAATAAAAGTAATAATAATTAAAGACTAATTATATAAATTGATAACGGAAAAAGTAACAAACATGAATACATACTTAGAAATAATCACAGCAAAAAGTAAGAAACTAAAAAGAATGAAACGAAAAATTTTTAATTCTTGATAACTGTATCAGTTGATATAAATCCTACTGTAGTTTGGAACGTGCTAAGTAAATCGGTTGGAAATATTACGGAAAGGATTTGTCGTTGATCCCTGATATTACCATTATTATAAGATCACCATAGGTTGCAGCAAACAATGCGAAAACTATTGAGGAATACCTGTCTCTTGAATCTCCGTACGTAGAAATAATTCCATTCCAACTCTTTTTTCGAATTTCCTTATGAATTTATGTCGCAAAGTTGGCGCAAAAATCTCTCAATTGAGCAAATCACAAAAATGTATTATATCGGTAAAATGAGTCGCAACTTTTTGAGTTCGTATAAACGTACACAGAAGATGAGAATCATGGTAGATTTATAACTACGAAACATCAGTTTTAGGTGACGTTCTATGATTATAGTTGACTAATTTACGACCCACGAGATATTTATCGTTTCGAATGTGCTCGTACCATTTAATTGATTGGCGACCACCGAATGAAGCGCCGAAAATGATTAAGACCAGAAATAAAAGGAAAGGATAAATACGTCTGGCGATTAAATTACGCATACGAAAACTGGTTACAAACATGGGAACGATTCCATGCGCAATAGTATACGGGAACGCCAATAACAATGCTAAAGTGCTCACAACTGGTATGATTACTTCTGTCATTGTAAATTTCAGATTCATTCGCTGGAAACCATTCCGAAACATGCGCTCCAAAGCGCGTTTGATATGACAATCTGGTCCCATCATAAGCAGAGCGCAGCTAATCTTCATATACAGTAAGCCCAAACCCCAATCGAGCCAAGTCCAAATTACTGGAGTTTGATCCAATGGAACGCGTAAGGGAACTACAATTACCAATTCCACTAATATGCCAAATAGGAATGGTATAACGCCTATAAGCCAAATCACTGCAAAAGTTGCTTTTAACATCGAAAGACTCATTTTTACAATTCTCCTCAATACCACCATTTTACCTTTCGGTAACCAGCTAATCATTGTACTGGTAATACGGGCCAATAGCCACAATACGTACATTCCAGTAGAAGCTGTATATAATTCGTGGACAGTAGGTACCGGTTTTGACAGTAATAAAGAAGGTCCAATAGATACCACTTTGCGTCCAACATACACTGGTAACGTGAGTATGATCAAACTACTCGTTACTGTGGTCAATGCCACAATTGTTAACAAAGCAACAATTCTAAGGGCGAACCACTTGGGTTTAGTATAGGGCTGTGATTCAGAGGAACCATTCCGTTGCATCATCGCTTGATGGGCCGCTCCTAATCCGGCTGCCAAAGCCACATTATCCGCGTTTGCCTGATCTTCATTGGTTTGTAAACCGTCACCCAAAAGATAAGATTTCAGATCCAAACACCAAGAAACAGTCAGGCACCATAAACGGATCGTAGATCGAACCCACTGTCGTATGTAATGTTGCTCAAGTAATGCTGGCATGACCACTTGAAGTAGCAACAGTTCGAAGGATAATTCGTTTACGGACTCCGTGTGGGAAGTTATAACGTATGGTAAAAAAGATGGCCACAAGACCTTCAGAATTCGGCTCGGCACATAAAGAATCAGCATAATTACCATACCGAAAGTTATACTGGAAGCCATAAGACGACGTACGTGTTTATACATTGACAAATGTATCATTTCCTGAAAAAAAAACCACCAAAATAGAAAAAGAGAACGGAAGCACGATTTTATTGTCAACAGTCTATATAGGCCGACAGTAGAGAGAAGATCAACACTCCTCAATTTCTTAATTGAAAACAAACCACTTGTACCAACACAAAGAATTAAATCCTCTCGCAAAAACTATCAAAATACTGAGACTGTTTTCTATGGTTCCAATGATAAAGAAGAATCACTTAAATGATAATTCAAGATGAAGTCAGATGGTTGAATTCAAACACAAACGAAACATTAACACTAAGTTGGATCTTTTTTGCTAAATATTCCAAGACGATAACTCACTTGAATTGGACTAAAATCGGGATCATTCAAATTTCGAAGAAACCACAAAACGCCTGGCCGAAGTACTTCTCTTAGCATTAGTACGAATGATGCAAAGTAGTATACGAATACCATGCCGATCAACCAGTGCAAAAACATAGAGGTACCAGGAGCTACAGTGAAACTAGCGTTACGATCACGTATTGTGGCATTGAATACCGGGAGAGAGCAGATATCTAACCACCAGCCACATACTAGAGGCAATGCCCCAACTTCGATCACTAACAGTAGTGATACCTGTTAAAAAATGGAAAATGCGATCAAAAAGAGAACGTATAACCTTCATCTCAATATTATCAAAATCATCGAATCCTTACCTTAACAACGATGTAACACAGTCCTAGTACACGTGATAATTTTGATAAGCGCGTCATTGATGTCACAGAATGAAGTATCACTAAACCTAAACTCGCTACCATGTACCCCACGAGTGTTGTGACCAATCCTAGAACACGATTATAAACAGTTAATGATATTAATGTAAAATATGTTTAAGACAGGTGGGTGAATTCAGATAAAATCATTCAATCTAGTGGCAATATACAATTAGCATAAGATGCAGAAATGTAAAATGTGAAAAGATATTCAACTATAGACGAAGAGTTTGAAATATTGATATCAGAAGCACTTCAAGGTTAAAGAATTTTTCTTCTCTATTTGAATAATTTGACTAATAAACATTAATCTGACAATGAACTGACAAGGCCACTGAAGCCACATTATCAAAATAAATGTGTATCGAATGCATACCTTCAAAACGAGAAGCTGAAGCGTATTCTTCGAGTTCAAAGAAATATATAAAAAGTGCTCCAATATTGTACGGTAAGAAGGCGAAAATCACAATGAATAGGGTATTCAATGATACAACCCAGAAAACGTGTTCCAGGAATACTAAAGATCCATCGAGGCCTAGTAGACGTTCCCAAGTTAGTTCTTCCGCTCTATCCCACTCGACTGGATTCCAGTTATTTTGATCATCAACAGCAACTGCCTGAGCTTCTTGTCTAGCTCCATTTACTTGGGCAGCGAGTGGCTGTAAATTACATAATATCATGGTAGATAGAGCACTATTTTTATACAAAATAATGAAAGAAAAGAAAAGAATGAATATAGGTTGCGAAGAAATCGAAATTCAAAGATTTATTATTAGCTTCTGAGCCTCTTTCTTAGTTCAGCTATAAAGAATTGCACTAATTTAATCAACTTGGTTATCAACTTGGTCGATTAAAGATTAAATATATGTACACATCTTGAATTGTAAGATTCTGAAGAGTTTGCACGAAAAAATCAGAAGAGGCAACTCTTCGCAAACTCGAACGTCCGACAAACAATTTGGTTTCAACTATTGCAAAGAATTGTGAAGATGTATTTATTACAAACTTGATTAACATCCTGTTCATCCATGTTTACACCAACAGCTTGATCTTGTCTGTTGTTTGCTTGATCAATGACTTCTCCAGCATCTAACCATGCGGGTCCTCCACCGTGCATGATTTGCTCTCTGAGCCACACTAGACCGATGAAAGCAAACAAAGTGCATGTTACAATAAAGCTGCCTTGGAACATATCGGCAGCTAAATTTTTTACCGAAAAAAGATCAAATGGTAAGGTTAAAATCTGCAAAATAGAAACAAAACAAAACCGTTATTACAATAGAATGAAATGAAAATTTGGTATGAAAAAACGGGGGTAATCTAACCGCATCGATAGATAACTGAAATAGACAACTGAAAATTCGACAAGCGATAATAGGTACAACACCCAACCAAGCGCCAGCTACTAGGGTGTAATGCAACCAATATTTAAGCGCAGTCATGACAATCGTGAGTAGACCAGCCAAAATATCTCGTATTGGTAGATGTCTGGGCATGTTCTCATCGTATATTGGCATAAATGTGAATTGATAGCGACATAGTTCGCAATACTCTTTACGACTATATCTCATCCACTGCGTTAAACAATCTTGATGAATCCATTTTATACTACCAGTGCAAATGCATGGATGAAACAGCGGCCTGTCTGACGTTGCCTCGCAGCGACAGACACGACAGATGTCCGTCGGTTGTGGTTCGTCCATAAATCTATGAAAGTAGCAATCGCGTTAGGAAATTTATCGAAAAGACATTCGATGAGTCTGAAATATAGTTTAAAAGGTAGATACTCCATTCGTTGAAATGCTATTCTAAAACTCCTCCCTATGCACAATCCAGTCTCCTTATCAATTCTGCTCCTTCGATCCAGATTTTTCTATCTCACACAGCACGTACATATTTAACTCAAGACATAAGAAAAGAAAACTTTCGAACTTACAGATTCGAATTTGATGTTACCAAAATTATGAGATTGAGGATTCCGTTGTCTCGTTTTCAAATCAAGCTAAACTACAATAATAATGAATTAATGAAATGATCAGATAATAACACATATAAGTTGCACTTGAACATGATTATTATGATTATCGATTAAATTTTCATTATTATTTTGGTCTCTGGACTTTAAACTGTGGAATCCGTCTTCCACACAGTGAACTCACTTCGTTGCTGATCCGCTTTGAAACTACTGCACTCGCAGACCGCAGTGTAATGTGTACAACACTACAAACTGTGAATGTGGGTAAACTACGCAGCTACAGCGCCAACCATGGAACATGGTACCGGAACATGGAGGTATAAGAATACGACATTGTGGTCGCGCTGAGTCGAGATTGCTTTTCACAAACAAAATGGCTGCTGATTTTACCCATTTGGCCATTACGATCTGGTTTGAAGTACGAACCACCATGAACAAAACATTCAACGTTTCTTGGTATAGCCCAGGTATAGCCCTTAGCCTAATATCTGGTCACCTTATCTTGAAAAGAACATGAATGACTTCAACTTCGTCACCTCCCGATTGATGGAGAAACAAGTATAGTTTAGAAGAAACTTGCGCTCATACCTTGACACTGTCGTGTTTGGTCAACAACTTTCAATTTTTATTTCGGAGTTCTGAATTTATGGACAAATTTGATTTGTAACGATTCTCGGTAATGTAATTGTCTTTAAATTTCCTCATCGTATGATGGCTGACTACTATTCCATGACTGTTAATCATATTATTATTTCAATATTTTGTAGGTCGTCAATTACACTATGAAAAATCTAGGTTCATACCAATTTATTCTCGAGTCGACTGATTCCACCGGTGATGATCAATCAGACGAATCAATTTGTAGTTTACAAGGCGTACCTACAGGTAATAGCAGTTTTCTTGAATGGATTCTTTCTAGTCACTGCCGCTGATCCGACACCTCATTATCCGACAGTAAAAAGTTTCACGAATTAATATTACAGAGCCTGTACTCAGTCCAAAATTCGTTCCCAGTTACTGCAGTGCACCTATGTTTTCTACTTCTTTTCAATTAAAAAAGAAGACAAAAACGTGTTAATTCTTTGTGCAGCGTGCTTAAGTACGCGTTTTATATATGAGGATGTTAGTTTCATACTTCACTGAATGAAAATGCAAAATAAATTGAAAAAAGAAATATCCATTCCGTATTATTCGACTTTTTCGACATTTGACACCTTCAATTCTCCAAGTGTGTCGGATATCTGGTAGTCGTTTATATGTCCTATGAAATGATTACTTATCTAATCCCTATCCCTAACCATCGTAAATCCTGTCGGACAATATTTTGTGCGTATTCTTGTATTTCACCTCTGTTGAATACAGAGTCCGCTAAAATGATGCTATTACCTTCACATAAATTATAAGTAGACATCGTTCACTTGAATTGCTTTCGTTTTTCGAATCTCATCATTACTAATGTATTCATTGTTTATTATCAATATAATAGTTTCAGCCAAGGATTCCAGCGATATTTCAGACTTTTCGAGTGAATTCGAATTAGCGACTTCTCCAGAAGTGAAACCGCACCCGTGGAGTTATGATCCTAACATTTCATCGTCCGGTAATTCATTTCACCAAATTAATGATGTGAGTTTCGCAGTAACAGAATAAATTTTACTCGACCATCTCTGATTACCATGATGTTTTCCAGGGAGTGCTAATAGGATCACACCTGACAGATAGTGATTTAAGTGAAGCATCGACAGTTGACAGTAACTACGACACCGATGACGATATTCAAGTTGTCAGGTTTCCTCAATGTGTTATGTGTTCAGGTGTTAATAAGAATCATTTCTTCCAGTTTTGTCATTCTTGTTACCAGGTAATTATCTGACCTTGTTGAATGATAGAGAATTAGCACCGCGCAAGAGATTCGTTACGATCGTTTCTCTCTTTCTTTCAATTTCGTAGAATCCTTCGTTGATGAAAAATTTTTGATGTATCATGAGATTATTCTTATTTTTCAGATCAGAAAAGGATTTTTTCCTTCGAAACCTAAAGCCAGAAAAAAAAAACGCCCGCAGAATTCGAATATTTCGGCTGCATCGAAAGAAGATACTTCATCATATTATACCAAAGACTGTGGCCAAACTATTAGCGCGAAAAATGGGAAATTTTCACTAATGGACAAATCACTTGTTTCATTAGCTTCTGAAACTGTTTCCTCTAGCACTCAAGATTCTGGTGTTGAAAGTAATCACACACTTGATTGGCGTGAGGACTTTAGACCGGAAGATAAGTGTTTAGCATGTCTTGAAAGAGATACAAATGCTTTATTCTTACATGGAAAAACTGGACATAGATGTTGCTGTTATCAATGTGCGAAAAGAATTTGGTTTGAAACTGGTCGATGTCCTATTTGTAGAAGTAAGGTGAATAATATAATAAAAATACTTAATTCTTGACAGTGTGTGACTTTTGTAAAACTGTTTAGCAATGTGGTTGGAGGTCAAAAACTTGGAGGTAGAAGCACGAACAGAAAATATAATATTTATTAGAAAAAATATTGGCAGCAAAAACTTACTTCAAAATTGCATTTTGGGGTACCCTGTCTTCTTCCTCCTTAAATACATTTTTCGGGTAATGGGAGGTTATCCTGGAGCCTCAATCTTCATAAAATTAAAATTTATGCATTCTAGTCGCCCAACCTTGACTGTGATGCGTTTTCTTTTTTCTTTTTCTTTCTCGAGGGTGAAGAGTCAGGTTGCGACATTCTTGAGTAAAAAATGAATGAAAAAAACTTTGTACTAGGCTGAAAGCTGTACAACTTTTGTTTCAAAAGAGACGAAGCAAGGAGGTAAACCTTTTAAAATTCTTGTTTCCTTTTTTCATTTAAATAGGAGGAAAAATTATGATTTGGCGCGGAAATCGTGTCGCAAAATTGAAAACCGTATTAAAGATATTCTGCGCAATGTTATGAAGACTTTGGGAAAAGCCTCTTCCCTGCTGTGAGTTGACGGGTTGAAACTATTTTGGTGAAGAACACAGATGATAGGAAATGTTTTGTAGCCCAATTCTGGTGAAAATATAATTAAAATCAACAATTAGCATTTACAAATTCATCTTCATGAAAATATTTTAACAGAACTTAAGCTAAATGATTTCGATATTGACTGTTAAACTCCGGCATAAATTCGGTATCTTGAAAAAGAGTTACCATCTGATTAGTTGCCGGATCGAGAGCGGTTGTTAAACAACGATATAATCCTCTATCTAGAGGAGTTACATCAAATAAATGAAGGGTGCTTCCAAATGGTTTTGTATGGACGTCGTACTGGTGAAGAATTCCGTGGCGACGATACAAAATATTCAGGTCACGACTACCCATGTCTGCTCGTTCCCAAATGATATTCTAGAATACAGATAAATTCCAGAACTTCTTAAATTATGGGTTATAAGTTGAGTCGTTTTATTTATCACTAATTTCTACTATAAAGCACTTCATCTACATTATTGTCGTGAGAAAACTTTTCAAGTATTATCCTTTTTTACACGACATACCTATTTTCAATAGCTGAAATGCTCGTATAAAGTTGATAAATATTTTCTGAAAAAGTGAGTAGATAAGAATGTGGCAATCAAAGTCACCGACGATTTAGTTTCTACACAAATTGAAGAATTTTAACAGGGAACCTGTTTTATGGGGGTCTTTTTGAGAAATTTGCCGTGCGCCGTCCAGCAAAAAACTTGGAAAAATTTCGAGTCTCGAGCCATATATGATAGGAGAGGGATTTAGAAAAATTTCGACTCTCGAGCTATATATGATAAGAGGGGGACTTGGATTTCGACTCTCGGGCCATATATGATAAGAGGGGGACTTGGAAAAATTTCGACTCTCAAGCAATATATGATATGAAAGGGACTTAGAAAAATTTCAACTCTCGAGCTATCATATATAGCTGGAGATTCGAGAAAAATTTCGACTCTCAAACTATATTATACTAGGCTTATAGTAGGTCTAGGCCTTCTTTATACTAGCTTTATCTAGGTCTAGGCTTCCTTGAATTTTCAATACCAAATCCCATTTGACTCATAAAACAGGTTCCCTGCGTTCCTCGTTTAACTTCGTTAAGGAAGCCGTCGTTTTTGTTTTCTTCTTCTCACTGAGAAAGCCACTGTTATTTCGGTTAGATGTACATTCTCTGACAATTAGGCAAGCGTCTAAATGACCTTGAACTAATTTAGAGACTTTGAAAAATGTCAAGTTCAAATCCTATAGAAATGGGATTCGGAGAGATTATAAACTTGAGTGAATCGTGACGTCATTAGGAATACTTATATAAATCTCGACTTGAAAACAAAGCGGAGAGTGAGCTGACCTGTTCTTTTCAGTCACTTATACGCTTCCTAGAATATTATACATTATGCATATAGGCCTACTAAAGTTGATTCATAAATATGTACTCCCTATTCAATAAACTATCTTTCTGATAAATTATAAAGATGGGAGGTGAATGGCATCTTCATGAAAATTTTTAGGTCGTTCTATAAGCATAGAGAATTGACCTCCAGCTTTCTCGAAAACATTCAATTTGATCGCTACCTAACCCTACTAAATTATAAGTTATTTTTTCATCAAGTAGAGGGTATCTCTATTTACCACGAAAACATATTGTGGAGACTTGAAAGAAAAATATCTATAGTCTGAATATTACCGATATCATGAGCATGGTATTTGGAAACTCGCAATGAATTTCAGCATTTCCGCTGGGCAGCATACGATACTTTCCTTGTCCCACGCGAAATCTTCGAAAACGATTATTATTTCGGATTTCCGAAATGGCGGCCCACCTTTGAGAGAATAACAGGAAAAGGATAAATAAATATGTAAGTAGATAAGAAATGAAAAATGAGAGAAAAAGTTGAGTTTTTGCTGTAATTCTGGTGTATGAAAATTTTGATTGCGTAATCAAAAGTATTCCTGCCAAGTATTGCAATAATACTCAATAATCAAAGGGGTCGATCATTTCAAGGTAAAAGATGTGATGTCTAAAGATCCTCTTCAGACGGCCGCACCCCCGTACATGCCTACCCCTGTAACAGCCGGAATGCGGAAAGGAGGATTATTTTCCAACTACCTATGTAGAAATTTTGCTTCCAGTAATTTCATTTAACGAAATTGTACCGAGTGTTTTGAAATAATGGGTCGATATTGTCAAAGCTATGAATTGATAACCTATAAAATTATGAGTAAAGCGAGATTTCGGTTCCAGAGCTTCATGAAAGTCTATTTTACACTCGGGGGAAAAGGCGATGACCTCAAGATAAAACTTTCACTTGGATCGTTTGCTGATGCTCGTAGGGTCTTCTTTATCACCTAGGTACATTTACTTAATGACGAAAAGAGCAAGTGGTAGCTATTTTATCTGGAATTTAAGGTTTTATATGATTAATGAAAATGTGGCGACTTACGTGTGGTTCTTGGGATGATATTGTTGCCAAACTGGAGTTAAAATCTCGCACCATACAACTGAAAATGAAACGAAAATTCCAAAGTACAGATTAAATAAACTCATCATGGGCGATGATGAAGAAAGAATTTCATATCCGCCGAAGACCGTGGTATACTTAATGGATGCAAATTCAACGCCAGACTAGCAGTAATCCAAAATTCAAAATAAACATCTAAATATAACGCGATTTTAGATGTACCTTCTGAAAATTTAGATACCGCACTTAGGATTGACGAAGTCTACGCGAGTGCCGTCTGGTCCAATTTTTATTTTATTTCCAATAAATCGCCAAACGAAAAAATACAATCGTAGGCCATCGAAAATGAGGCGAACGTTCTTACGAATAAAAAATCTTTTTCGTGTTAGATTCGCAATTGTTTTCATCAATATACTGACCTCTGTTTTAGTGGTTTCACGGTTAAATATATAGGTGGAACAGATTGAATGCAGTCGTCTGTATCGGATATACAATTGGTTACAAAGAAACTTGATATTCTCTTATTTTACGCCGTTTGAATGGTCCAAATCTCTTCATATTGAACTCGAAGGAAAACATCAACTCGAACGATTCGTCCGGCCAGTTTAGGGAATCGTAACGGTTCATCCGTGTTGAGAGAATGACCGACAAGTATCAATGGATGTATTCTACGACCACTTACAGGAGGAATAAATAGGCTCATTCTAAAGAAGTACCTACACACCGCCGAATTAAAAACGGAAGAAGAGTCTCGGATGACTAATGAAATTAGAACTGACATTCTTCAAAGATTTTTGTACATATCAAGCGGCAATCAAGTCCTTACACGCAGGCACTCATGAAGGCGGAAATTATTCGATGAGAAAACGAGAAAATAATGGAGAAAAAATTAATACTGTAGTTCTAGCTCAAAATTTTTGTGTTGCATGACTTTAGAGTTTGAAAAATCTCTCCGGAATTTTTTTTTTTTATTCTTACGAGCATTAAAGCAACACAACAGGCTATTAGCTCGACGAATATTACATATGAGTAAAGATAGGTGTAATTTACGTCTTAGAATGAGTTGATTCTTATCAATATATTATATTACTTTCTTTTTTTTTCAAAAGTAAGTCTATAGGTATACAAAGGGGGGAAAATCTCCTAACCCGAGCGTTCGTCATAAGGTCGTCTATTTCTTTACGTCTACCGGTACTTCTTTTTCGTTTTATTTCATGAGAGTTTGGGGAATCAGTTTCACCTTTTCAAAGGCGTTTTTAAATAGTAAGAACCTATCGATGATATAACATAACTTCTAGTAGGCCTATTAGGAATAGCTACCTATATAGAACACGCGTTCATAGGATGGAAATTTCGCTCGTAAATGTGGACCTGAACTGAAATAATTTTGCAATAGCCTCATGCAAAGGGATCGGGATAATGAAGCGTAGATATTTGTAATTTCTTCTCTATTGAAATAATTCCACAGAATTTTTCTTGAATTCCAATCGTGACCGTCGTGATCGACTGCACCCATGCAACGTACTAATGAAGTTTCACGCGGAAATAACCCTGAAAAAATTTTCAAAATCGTAGCTTTCAGTATGCTGATGGAGGCGCAATATCATGAGTAATTTCATTGATCACGGATATTTGATTCATTCCGCCCGTAAAAAGATCTTCTTTGTAATCTAGAGCTTTAACATTAATTCTAATCAGTGAGAGCTTTGATACAGACCTTCACGTAACGTAGGTAATCGCGTATCTTCCCCTTTAGATTTTTTTCCTCAAGTCTCTCCCCATTCTGTACTTTCAAGCATCTTGAAAAAGGAATATCTTTCGAGTTTGATCTCAATAATATTTTAGAACTTACGAAAAAATTAATTGTCTTTTAAATGTATTTACTCGTATCTTCCTGATGTAAACTTTGTTAGAGAATATACTTCCGAATGTTGATAAAGGATACACGCTCGGAGGAAAAATAAAATGCATACAAAAATACTTTTCATATTTTTCTTACAAAATAGTATTTTTAAATACAAATATCAAAATAAGAATTTTTACATAATTAAAACAAAATAATTTCACAAAAATACAATTATAAATGTATAATTTACTACGAAAGTAGTGCATCACAAATTTCTCACAAGAATATACTGTGAAGTCGAAGGTATTTTGATAGAAGTTGATAAAAATTACAATTGGGGGGAATTATAGCAATATTATCCGTTCACTCGATGAAGAACTATTGGATAATTTTTTGGCAGTTCGGACGATAAAGTTACTTAAAATGTACTATTACGATAACTAGCTAATGTTACAAATAATAAGGATCATAATAATTGCAAATATCTATTCCTAGCGCCCTTGAATAAGTCATTCTCTTGAGAAAGAAAATCGAACATAACATAGGCATTAACAAACTCATTGGGAAACCCTTTTTCAATAACATAGAAAGTAAAACATAAAACTTTCAAAATGTTGATTAAGCTTTTTTTATAAATCACCTAAATACAACAATAAAAAATGGTAACCAAAATGACACGCAGAATTACTAAACGTAATTATAGTAATTCTCGAAAACTACTTTTAATTTAGGAAAACTTCAAAGTAAGACATGTAGTGTGCCTTAAAGATTTTATTCTTTAATGCAACATGACACGTAATACCATAACCATCAATTTCATTAATGATATCCTGATTGCCTTTCAGTACATTTGAGGGTTCCTCGCAAAATAAGGAACGTTTCGAAAAATAACTACGATTGAATTAAAGGAATAGGACGTTCATTATGAGCATTGATGACCTAAATTCAGCTCCACGAGCTAGCGTGATGGATATACGACAAAATGAGTACATTATCGATAAAAATTATGAAAATTACAACAAAATTTCATTGAAGTATAATACTTAATCCTAACAAACTGAAAAAGGAACTATGAGAAATATTCACAACTTTTTTGGTCATGACGTTAACGCGACACCTAATTCCCCTTCACAATGTTTCAATAACCTTAAAACTGGATCGATATTATAAGGAAATGATTTTCTGGCAACAGATCGTTCCAGTCGAGTTCGTAAACTAACTATCAAGTTATTCGTATCACGAATTTGTCGTTTGCTACAAGTATTTATCATTTCGTCGAAATTTCGTCTTAAATATTTGAGGACTCGGTAAAAATAAAGCAGGAAATTGGTTTCATTCGACACAAGAAAATCATACAGAACATGTGGATCGAATGCAACTAATTGCAAAAACTGTAGAAAGGTTACACTCGGATTGAGATCTCGTCGTAAATCTAGATGAGCATTTTCACGGTAGCAAAGTCCAACAGCAACATCCAAACAACAAATCATACTTTCGACTAGTATGTCATCTTGGTCGGTAAATAATTGAACGATCCATTGGGCAAGTCTTACTTCAGGGTGGAAATTAATCACTCCTTTGATGAAAGTGTCCAATTTCCTTATTACATCACGTATACTACGTTCAATAACGACCATATCTGCGTTCGCATCCTCGATTTCCGAACCTGCATTTGAATCGCTGGAGGAGTCGTATCGAGTTTCTTTGACAGTGATCGCAACAGCTTTCAAAATTAGTAGAATTACTTTCCTTAGCAATACTTTGTCGCCCTCGTCGCTGCCACCACCACCAAATCTAGCACTACTTTCTCGATAGGGTACCATATTCAGCAGCTGACGATCTTTTACGCTTCTCAAGATTATGTGCGCTAATTCACACGGCTTATCGTCCACATCTTCTTGCAGCGCGAGGGCGTTACCATAACACAGAACTTCGTTAAACAAATTTAGTAAATGCTTCCAAATGATAGCCGATGTACTGCTGGACAACAAGGCTACATAGTTCTTCAGATTTGCGTAGAATATTTCTGTTTCGTCGATTGGAATACATGCTTTAATCGAAACGACTACCTTCCACAAATTTAAAAATAGTATGATACTTGCTTGATATTTTGATGGATCTGTTCTGATCAAGTTATCAAATCTAGTTGCGATGCCTGGCCATCTGGGCCCCAAAGTTCGGATAAAAATACATTTTACTTCGGTACAATGAAACTCCTCAGACTTAACCGACAGTATTTGGCACATAGGTGGTGCAAATGAATCTTCCGAACCTTCTTCAAGTGTATGCTCGTCCTCATCTTTCCAATCCATGATCTGCTTTAATATATCTAGCGCTAATGACATTTTCCACGGTCGCGAACTCACTTCAATATCAAATAGTAATTTGTTGATCCAATTTTGATTTAAATTAACATCCATGATAAGAAAGAAGGATATCAAAGCACGATTAGCAGCATACTGTACATATTGATCAGGAAAATCGGCCAACTCGATGACAAAATCACCTATCCTATTTTCTTTCTGTCTCAATACATTTCGAATGTCAGCTAATCGAGGACAAACACTACCCCGAGAATATTGTTTTTTGACAACATCACAAATAAGCTGGATATTCGATATTAAAAGGAGTGCTCGATCACGATTCAATTCTTCCCAATCTTCTATCAAATCCCTGTAGAGTATATCAGTAGAATGAAGCCACCAGAATAGCTTCTGTAATTTGTTATCCGGCAGTAGACAAAGGCAGTCTCGCAAGAGATGAGTTTGTAGAGTTTCCAATTCAGCGTCCATAGCTCAAATATATAGTTTACATTCCTCTATCTGCAATAATAAAAGAGAAGAACCATTTCATTAAAATATTATCGAGTATCATTTTACTAAATTATTGTCCTCTTCTATTGAAACGATGAATCCAACACAACACAATTATTCAAAAAGAAATACCGAAGTGTTGGATTGGTTTCGGCAGGATAGCAGAACACATAAGCGAACAGAATGATGTCAGTCAGAGAAATCGTTATATTATCTCACGATATTATAAGATCAAAACTCTACTGCTCTAATAAGAGCAAGTTTTAATAATATGTACATTACACACGCAAAATCAAATCTTAAAGACAATTAGCGGGTAAAAAAGATCGTAAACTAAAAAGATATACTTACAATGAAGAGAAAACTGAACTGCTTTCTGACTTCTGAGAATATACGATCACCAATCATTATGATATTATCTTCAGAGTGTAGGAAACTGTTTACTACTACCGGGATACAAATGAATTTGAGATTTATAACTTCAAGCCGAGAAAATTAGTAGGCCTATACATGTTACGGGATGAAATTACTTACGATTTGGCACTTTTCCCTTTATCAAGAGTATTATTCATATTAATGATGCTCGTGGTGTGTTTTTAACAAAAAGTTTTCATAATCAAAACCGAAATTTCACAAACGAACGTTACATTAAACAGCCTCCATATAATTACTATGTCGACACTCGACAGCAACTAAATACCAGTAGCAAAGGCTTATGTTGTTTCGATGTTTTCAAAGACGAAATTCTTTTCCAACTTACTTTTCCCGTAAATAACGATTAGCTTGTTGTATGGCAACTGGCAAGCAATCCACAAGTCGACTGACACCTCCTCAGTATTTTTTATTTTTTTTAGCGATTTCAGCCTGGTCTGTCTTAGAACATAAAAATAGTTGTTGAGGACAATGACGTCATAAACCAGACTGTGATGATGAAAATCATGTTCGATTGGCCTTGGTCAGTCACATTTGGAGAGTCACGTCTCACGTTCTCACTACGTAACGCTTTCTCAGTTTATTATTCTCAACATTACAGCACAGCAGCACGCCAAGTTCGGTTGCCGACTGTCGAGTCTGATTCGAAATTCGAAAAAGAGGAAATCAGACAGTGGACCGGTGAATTATTCAACGCTGGACTCGAACTTCGAGTTGCATTGCGCTTATATTATTTCAGATGATAATGAAATCATTTGTTTCCTTGTGTTAGTACGAGTAGCAGTTATGTATTGAGAATTTTCAAGAATCCACTAGTTATATTCTAATTGAAAATAGCTATGGCCGCTGGCCCTATAGCTGAACGAAATCAAGGTAATGAATTTGCTCGGTGACGGAACCTCACACTTGCATATTTTTGTTATTTTTTAATTAACCATATCTTCAATTCGTAGATGCTACCATTTATGTCGGTGGTCTCGATGACAAAGTTACGGATACTTTGATGTGGGAATTGTTTGTTCAAGCCGGACCGGTGGGTGAGTATTGTCATCGAATTCTTCGCGGAAAGATGATAATGTGACTTATATCTGTGTTCGCTGACTCTCTTAATCCTCAATTTGACGATGCTTTGTGATTACGGAGATTTAAAATTTTCAGAAGCTTGAATTAATTCGTAATTTATTTTCAGTTAATGTGCACATGCCAAAGGATCGAGTCACTCAGTCTCATCAAGGTTACGGATTTGTTGAATTCCTAGGAGAAGATGATGCCGATTACGCTATCAAAATCATGAATATGATTAAACTCTATGGCAAACCAATTCGTGTTAATAAAGTAAGTTCGCAGCAAATTGCTCGTATACATTATAGCCAGCCAGCTAATTTTCGTTTCTTCTATATTCAGGCTTCAGCTCATCAAAAGAATCTTGATGTAGGAGCTAACGTATTCATCGGTAATCTAGATCCCGAAGTTGACGAAAAACTTTTGTACGATACGTTTTCAGCGTTTGGTGTTATATTACAAACACCTAAGGTGAGAATTCTACTTCTACTATGTGAGCTTTTCATTGAGTCGATCTATTTTTGTTATGCATGAAGTACGTCAATCCACTTGTCTACGATAATTTGGAACGAACCTGACGATCAGTTTTACGAATGTTCTAGATTATGAGAGACCCAGAAACAGGAAACTCTAAAGGCTTCGCATTCATTAATTATGCTAGCTTTGAAGCATCAGACGCCGCAATTGATGCGATGAATGGCCAACATTTGTGTAATCGACCTGTATCGGTTTCCTATGCGTATAAAAAAGATGTTAAAGGAGAAAGACACGGTTCTGCTGCCGAACGACTTCTAGCTGCCCAGAATCCTCTATCTCAAGCAGATCGACCTCATCAACTCTTTGCTGATGCCCCACCTTCTGCAGCGTTACCTAATGTTGTGAATGCTCCTCCGATGATGATGCGAATGCCACCTCCTCCAGCAAATATGAATCCACCACCGCCTCCTGTGCCACCGCCAGGCATGCCTCCACCTTTGAGTATGCCTCCTCCACCAAATATGCCACCACCTCCTTCTATGACCATGGGTCCTCCTCCAGGCAGTGGACCGTTAGGTTTTCCACCGCACGGTATGGCTCCACCTGGAGCATACCCCAATATGATGCCACAGAATATGATGGCTCAAGGTCGTATGCCAAATGCTCCTCGTATGATGCCTCCTCCCCCACCTCCTTGGCAAACTGGAAATTATCCAATGCATCCTCAGATGTCAGCTCCTTCTGGCCATCAACCACCACCACCGCCACCTCCGATGCATCCACAACCACCGCAAATGCCGCTTGGTCCTCCTCTTCATGCTCCTCCGCCGCCTCCTATGCAAATGCCGGGTGGTCATCATCCTCCTCCGCCACCACCTCAGTTCAGTAATTCGTGAGTTGTGTTGTAGCTTACAAGAAAGAAATTCCGGTATATTTTTGAATGAATTATTTGCCCAATTATTCTGAATGTTTGATTTGTAAAGTCGTTGTAATATTGAAACTTCTCCATTATATTATTTTTTACTGCTCTTTATTTGTTTTTATATTCTGTTCTCCAGAGTTACGATGAGAGCAATGTCAGAAAAAATCTGTCAAGTGTCAACATTGTTGTTATTTTTTTTTTCGATGTACAGTAATTAATAAAAGAAGACGTTTTGTTTATAAAAGAGGAATGGTTTTTTCAGTTTGAGAAGTCTTTGTAAGATTGAAAGCCAGGGGAACCCTCTAATGACGAGTGCAACGTTGAATTGAATTTTCTATTAAGCTCTGATTACATCTCATGCAGGTAGATAGTTTCTATTTCAGATAACCATTCTCTTCTTTGATTCTATTAAGTTACAAAAATGATGAAGATTTAGTTACACTAATTAGGGTATTTAGTAATAATTCGTACAAATGATGATACGGCAATTGTACTGAACGCTGAAAAAGTCCTGTGAAAGAAACGAGAAAATCGTAGAGCAAGATTTAAAAAGAAGATATGATTTTGGTGAATTTTTGATACTCAAATTGTAAAGATTGTTTCCTACCCTTATACGTATCTTTAAAATAAGAAATTGCATGACATTAATAATGTTTGTAACAGAATTTTGCTTCTCTGGTGTGACAATTGATAAAATGGCTGAAACACGTATCGTAATTCTTTAATTCGCCTCTAATAATTGTTCAACACCCCTCAGATTTTTTTTGGGCACCGTTGATACTTACAAAGATATGTGCCATTGAAAAGAAGGTCGTGAACATAATTCGGTAGAATTTCTTTCAAAGAATTGAGAGCTACATTTCGCAGATGAATAAAATACAGGTCACGAAAGAAGTAAAAATTGTACAAAAAGCTAAGCTAGATTTTTCTTCCGCACACTCCACGAGACATTGATCGAATTTCAACAAATCACGGTTGTTGTTCTGGCAGTATATTTCCCTCTTTTTTACTGCATTTATTTTTGATCTATCAAAATTTTTTTCCTAATTTTCTACTCCTTCTATTACAACGTGTAAAACGATGTGGTCTTGAGAGAAATTCAAAATGTCACGAAAATTTCATAATCGAAGTAGAAACGATGAAAAATCAAATGAACGAAAAATAAAAAATTGAACCGAAGTTTTACTATCAAACTATTTAGAATATAAATTAAATTCATCACTGTATAAAAGTACAACAAAAACTTTCATAATATGACTGAGGGGGAAAAAATGAAAATTCAACAATCCCAACATTTTTTAAGCCGGTATCATCGTAGGTTCAGAAGTTTTCTGTTTTTCTTTTTTCGCAATTTCTCTCGTCGTATCTGAAAAGAATATTCGGTGGTTAGATAAATAGAAAACTATACGAGTAGTCATAAAGAATGCCATAATTTATATCAATCAAGACAACACCACAAGCAGTGAATACATAGAAAAACTGTCCGTTCTTTCCTCTTTCTTTGTTTTTCATACGAGTCTACTGATACCTTTTCTGAGTGTCGCCCCTTGAAAAAAATTTAAATTACCTAGATGTGGGACTTCATCAGGCACTTCAGGTAATTTTGATATATCAATAGTCTCCGCGATCATTTGAGCTAATTCATTTTCTACTTCTGTCTCATCTTCGTTGGTTAGAGCGCCGCTAATCAATTCATCGATTTCCTGAAAACAAAATTAAGTCTCATCAATAATGTGCAACGACTCCTTGAATTTAGAAAATACGTTATCAGTAAAAATAGGAGACCTTCTGTTTTTCAACTCCTTCTCTGGTTTCGTCCATTATTTTTTCGATTTCTTGAATATCGAATAGATCGTTTATTTTTTTCAGCGCACTACTACCTTGTTTCAAACCTTCAACAACCTAAAATAAATCACAGGTTATTAGTCATACATCCGTAAAATTCTACTTTATCCATTATGAAATAATTACTCCACCTTCATTTCGATCTGAGCGAATTCCAAGTCGTGGGTCAGTTTTTCGAGAGTTTCTAGTTGATTATCAGTATTTTCGAGCAACTGTTCTTGATAACGTTTTTTTCTTAGTAATAATTTCGCTCGGCTGCGCATAAATTATAACGAACTTCAGATTATTCGAATGGCAGTTTCTCAATTTTTAGATACCCAAGTTACATTGAATTACAAAAATTGACCTTAAGTAAATTAATCAAGTTTGTGGAGATTTATAAGGTTTCGTAACAGGTACCAAAAAAATACAATACACATTTACAAATTTTAAGGCCGTGAGAGACGTTACGAAAGTTTTTAAATGAAGTTGAACTGATTTGGTGACTTACTCTTTTTTTCCATCTGACAATAGACGTTTTGCTAAGGCTCGATCGCTTTCCAAAGTTTGTTGAACTTTCTGCTGAAATCTTCTCAAGTTATCTCTTTGTACTTTCAGTTGCTGCACAGAGGAAATTAATTCTTGACTTAATCGTGATGTTTCATTTTTTACTTTATCATGTATACAAATTGACGAACCAGAATTGCTTTATCTTGATCAGTTACTCGAGAAATTCTCTTCCGAGAGGAAAAGAATAATCCCATGACGAATGATATTGCTGTCAAGTTCGACTCAAATTTTAAAGAGAGCACAAGGACCAATCTGATTTAGAACAATACATCATTCGAATGGTTTAGCCATCGATCAGATTCATCAGAATGATGAATGCACGTTTACTTTACCACGAGGAATATCTGCAAGTTTCATCTATTATTTTTCTGTAATAATCTTTCTTACATAAAAATTAACTATTTCTATTATCGCTTCTGTGATTTGTTATTATAATTAATTTTTTAATCAGCCTGCAATATTTTTATTTGAAAATCCAAGTTTCATTCAGTGTTGTCATGTTGCAACACCTATTATGTGGTCAGTCCAGTCAATGCCTTTGACTGTATTTTATTTTATGTGGACTGCGCCAGCGTGTATGAAATAAGGTCTGCAGGTATATGTAAACATTAAAAAATTTTTGTTCGACAAAGGACTGAAATTAGTTGCATCCGAGTGCATTTTTCACGCTGAAAACGATGCCGTTTTTCATTTTTCGATTGGAGTTCGCATTCTCTCGTAATGTTACCATTTGCAATGGTTTGCATGCAAGAAAAGTAGCAGCCGTCACATGACGTGACGTCATGGACCTCTGTCATCGACTCATCGTGACTTGACGGTCACATTTTGTGACAAAATGTCACATGCCCAACAGCCGTTGACAACTATACCATGGTTCAAACCACGTTCAAACGTACTATCGATTCCCATAAGAAATACATAGGAACATTTTGATCATGAATCATTATATTTGAATGTAAGGAAGAAATAAGAAATTTGAAGTTTATATATTCAGAATCTGGAAGTTATAAAGCATTTGCAAATGTTCCTCTGGTTTCTTATTTATTTATGGTTTTCGAATAATAACTAATGATTGAAACGTCCCTTTGAGGAGTAAAATTTTTGTTTTGAACACAAACGGTAAACTGGGGTAAGATACTGTGTTAAGGTGGGGTTTTGAAAAAACATGGTCCATTTGCTGACACGGACGCCATAGCCCTAGAGTTGATCCATGAAAAGTAGTGAAATACTGAAATGAAAAATACTTTTCCTGAAAATGGTAATGAAAAGACTGCGCTTATAATTAGCTGGCTCCTCCTATGGAAAGACTGCTTTATCCGTTCTAAACAAATTGTGCTGTGATATCAGTTTGTAGTGCGGATAAATATTTTTTTCTGCACTGTTGAGGCTTTTCGATAACATTTTCAGAAAAATAGCATAATTAGGCATCACGTCTGGAAACTCACAATCGCTGACACTCACGCTATTAGCAGGGCTTGCACAATAACAGTTATTTTTCGGTTAACTGTTATAACCAAAATGAAAATATCAATTTTGACCGATTGACCGTTAACCGTTATTTTTTCGGTTATAACTGTTACTTGACCGAAAATTCTAGGTCTTCTAACAACGTTAACCGAAAATTTTAGGACTTTGACCGAAATATTTTTCAACATTTAACAGTTATTGGTCAAAATAAAGCTTGACCGATAACCGATAACCGAAAAAATTGGGAGGATCATTTTGACCGATAACCGATAACCTATAAAATTTATGAGGTCATTTGACCGATAACCGTTAAGGGTATGCTCTACCTTCAATGAAATGGTAACTTGGAATACCTCTCAGGAGACTAATATTGCACAGAATGCGATGAAACTTCGGAGTTTTATTGTTTAAGGTTACAGAAATACCGCTAATTGGTTCTGAGCGCGTAATATTCATAATTATTTTTTACAATTTCCAATATACACTACTTGTAAACTAATTAGCGGTATTTCTGTAACCTTGAACAATAAAACTCCGAAGTTTCATCACATTCTGTGCAATATTAGACTCCTGAGAGGTATTCCAAGTTACCATTTCATCGAAGGTAGAGCATACCCTTAACCGTTAAAAAAATTTCGGTCGCAAGCCCTGGCTATTAGTGAAACGAGGCTTCGCGCCCGTGCGGCAATCGTTCATTTTTCCAAACTAGTTGCGTAAATTACTATTCATTTGAAAATGTCCAAAGGCACTTTTCAAGGACTTTTCACTTTTAAAATTTTCAAAAATACATTGTGCAACAACACGTTGATTCACGTGCTTATAAAACAATCTGTTCAGAACGGCACATTCCATCAGCTGTAAGCGCCTCATAAAATTCTAATCTAAGAATAATTATGCAATAATAGTCCCCCAAAATATTAAGCCCGCAAAACGGTGAGTGAAACAAGGGGTCACTCAATGAGAACTTTTCACTTTTCATGAAATTTCACTACTTTTCTGAAACATTTCGACTTTTCATTTCATAAAATGACTTTTCATGAAAAGTGCCCAACCCAACCCAACCCCACATAGCCCGTAAGAGCCTGTAAGCCAGTCGCATTACTATTATCCTCCTCCTAGTAGATGTTGAACCGTACCTATTTTTTATCCTTATTTTGGTACTAGATAAACCATCAGGGATGACAAGCCGTTTGTCATAGGCTTAAACTTTGGCTTAAGCTTGTAAGCCGTTGGGCTGATTTTGATTGGCTTTTGGAACGGCTTTTTGTCATTCCATTAACTGCCTAAAGCTTTTCATGATTGGCTATTGGCTTAATTTCCAAGTTTCATCTCAATTCAGTGTAGAATCAACTGTAGAGTTCAAAAATGCCACTCTTTTCCATCGTAGATCGAAATAATACACAACAACCCTATCTTCAATTTTCCATCACGTTAAATTCAACTACCACACATGAGTGAACTTCAAAGGAGACAGTTTTCTTGTCGAACGGTTTGCCCAGCGCCGTTATTTTTCATTGCTTAGCGCAGTCCACAATAATCAATAATTATAGTCAAAGGTCGATGCTAGTCACGGTAGAGCCCTATAAATATGAGTGAGGACATGATCCGCCATATTTAGTCGCTACGTCATCATTCATCTGCTCATATCTAATGTAGATACCTTTTTCATAAACGAGATGAAAATTATGATGTCATATACAAAAATGGTCTATAAGAGACTGTGAAAATAATGATGACGTAACGACCGTAACGACTAAACATGGCAGTCCATGTCCTCACTCGTATTTATATAGGGCTCTAGTCTCTAGTCACGGGTGGTTACAGTTACGTGTACTCTCTATCATTTGAAACTGAAAGTGAAAGCACCTAAATACTCTGACTAGTCAAAGTGGATAAATTTTCTCTGACATCATATGTGATATAGTATCCAAACAACAAGTGGGAACTGGAAAGGAAACCTTTGACTTTAGATAGTAGATACCTAAAAGAGACAAGATAGCTAACTCTCCATATGTGACCTGCGATGAGAAAAGGATGCTCATTGCCCACTGACAGGCTTACCATTTCTCTCTTATTAGATGTCCAATCAGAGAGAAATGGTGTTCTTGCGCCAATAGGCAATGAGTATCCTTTTCTCATCGCAGGTCACATATGCGCTGTGTTAAAATCCGGTAGGTACCCGATTTTTGTCGAGCTAATTTACGTGCCGAGAGATAACGCTACTGTATTGCAGTAGGGCTAAATTAACATTGCGCTTATGGACGTTTTTCAGTATTCATCAATTATCTCGGAAACTTTTTATTTTTATTGAGAACGACAAATACCACAATGAGTAAATGGACGAAAAAACCGACAAATACCGCAAAGAGTAAATGTACGTAGGGAAATTGCAAAAAGCCGTTATTTTTAGTTTTTACGAAAAAATGAAAACAACAAAATTTATTCCCCCTGTAATTTCCTATTGTATGAGACCTATTTCATATTTTGAAAAAAAAAAAAATCCAAAGTAGGTCTCATTATTGATAGGAAATTACAAGGGAAATAAATTTTTCAAAACTTACAACCCGAAAGTCGCGTGCTGTTTTGAGGCGCGAAAGCATTCGTTTGCAGGCGCGTTAGCTTTATGCTTAGAAAACAAGTTTTGCACGCTTAGAAGACATGAGAAATCACTTTTCCGGCCGCTGAATTAACTTTTCTGGCCGCTCAATTTACTTTTCCGTCGGCTCGGCAATAATCAATGGCTCGCTCGCCGTGCTCGCCGCTCTTATCAGTAACACAATAATGGACACTATCAAAATCATGTGCCAATGAGAATTTGATGTTATAAACGAAGAAAAGACGAATTTTATTGACGAACAAATGTCTCCTTGAACAAACACCGACAAAAAACACGCACAAGTGGTCTTGAATGAGTGGTATGCGTATGCTAAATGCATCGGTGAAGCATAAACGAGTATGGCCTTGAACGAGTGGTATGAATATGATAATACTACAACGATATTGAACAGTGAAAACGTGACAAAAGTGGTTCTAACAGAGAGCATCAATCTGCGAAACGAATGCTCTCGCGCCTTCAAAACAGCACGCGAAAAGCGCTTTCGCATTGTTCGTTTTAAAAAATATCTTCCAAGACAATGAGCGAGCGACTTGAATGACTCGTTCGGCTCGCTCGGCTCGGTTTCGCCTCGCTTCGCGAACGCCGAACTCGTCATTCAAAACGTCGCTTTCGCTCCTTGGCATGAAATATACTATTGTTCTCTTCATTTTTTCATAAAAATAAACGGTTTCCGAGATAATTGATGAAAACTGAAAAACGTCCATAAGCGCAATGTTAATTTAGCCTAAGAAAACTGTGTCGCTGTGCGGGCGTGCGGTGGAACACTAGAACTAACGAAGTTAACCACCGTGAAGTTAACCATCTTGTCTCTTTTAGCCTTTAGGTATCTTTACCTTTGACTCTTTGAACTCGATGAGGCTTTGTTCACTGGAAACCACGCTAGAAACCTTGCGCACTCGGGAAGTACGGAATCTCGCAGCTACAGCTCCGAAGCTTATTTCTTCAGATTTTGTATGACCACCCTCTAAAACTTGTGCTAAAAGGTCTATGGTTTTTACATTAATATTTTAGGTAGCGAGAAAAATGAAACAGAACAGGCTGACTGGCTGGGTTACGAAGAACATCATAAAAGAATCATGCAACATTATAGAGTGTAGATAGTCAATATTTTTGATCGGAAATAATTTTACAATGTATCTTATTACTAACAATAACCAGTATAAAGTCTTTTGGTGAGAAGCTCGAATAGTCGGGTTTATTGTCGAAATTTCTGAATAAAACTTCGTGATTCCTAACTTTGTCAGATGCACTAGATGAAATTTGAATTTTATGCTCAAGTTCGGAGATTACACTTAATCAGAGAAGTAAAACTTTCATATCAACCTTATTATTCCTTCTTTATTTAATTATAAAATCTAGCTGTGAATCTATCATCTAGCATCGAGTGTGCCGATTTTCGACGTTAATCGCGATCGTGCTTCACAAAATTCGAAATTTTTCCCTGTTGCAGTAAATCGTTATAGTGTTAATTAGAAGTGCAGCTTGCTCAATTTCGTGATGTTGTACTCATTTTGTCTCCGTTTTGAACGCTAAAGATGAATTTGCCTTGGGTCTTTAATGTCCCGAGACCCGGGCAGGGCAGTGGTTGTACGCCGTTGTTAATTCATAATGATTATTTGAAGATGTAAATTGAGAATGCAGAAGAAAGACAAAGAAAAAGAAGAAACACGCGAAGATAGACGAATATCAAAATCTGCGGTTTGTGTTCCCAATAAATCTAGCATGCATCGACATAGTATTTCTTCCAACACTGGCATCCTGATGGTGGGCCCGAACTTCAGAGTTGGTAAAAAAATTGGATGCGGCAATTTCGGCGAACTGAGATTAGGCGAGTTACTGGTTGTTTATTTACTCATAGCTTTACTCTCATTACAGCCCGTTGTTAATCAGTCTCGTGAAAACTTATTTATGGAAGCATTCGAAATGACAGCACGTTTCAGAAGATTGACGTTTGATTAGAAGGTTAATGGGTAGTATCTTCTTGTAAGATGACTCAGGTTTTATGCACACAAATCATTTAATTTTGAGGGTATCGTTTTTGATCGTCATTATTTTGAAAAACATCTGTAATCGCCTGATCCGATTTGTATCATGCTGACAGAACTTACTTTTGCGAAACGTGATGTCATTGACAGGCCGAAAAAAGTGAATAACCTTATCAATTGAATGAAGATTATGAAACGTTGTAATTGAGAATCTAAAGCGCCTCAGCTTAAATTATACAGTAGTGTAGTGAATTGAGTTCCTTCTTTTCTAATATGATTATGTTTCGTTTTACAGGAAAAAATTTATACAATAATGAACATGTGGCTATAAAAATGGTGAGTCTAACCACGTCTGAATCAACTCGTATAGTGTACCTTGAATATATATTGCGAACTTTCTATATATTCTCAAATTATGCTTGATTAGAATTACACTGCTTGACGTGTAAGAATGTTCATTGCGAGCAACCTGGGATTATGATTATTTCATCACTGTTAATTATTGTTCATTACATCGTTTGTTTTTCCGACGCATTTCTTGTCAAGCAGGACTATAATGATTCCCTGGAACTGAGAAGTCCTGAAGATCTGGAATGTGCAAGTGTTTTTTTTAGGACGGTATCAAACCTTCCTCAAATTTCTCTGTTGAGAGAGTATTGCCCTTCTTCCCTTCTTAGACCAAATAATTTGTTCTTTTTCTTTATTGCAAATCAAACTTCGTTTTAGATTTGAGTAGTCATTTACATCTAGCTTTTATCGAATTCTACTCGAAATTCTGATCGAAATTGGCATAGAATCTGTACAATGCAGATTGCTGTATAAGCATGTACATGGTACAGTATGGTATTTCTCTCAGTGGTGTGGTAATCCACGCGCTTGAATGTCTTTTTCTCTTGCTGTGTGATTTCACACGTGCTTTTTTGTGAAATCGAATATTTTATTGTATTGGAAGATAGATTCTGAAAAAAAACACCGGGTGAGGAATGGCTTCTCCTCGTCTTCAGCTACCTACTCGTATTTGTGTTATTCGGTTGAATTTGGTGACACATGAACTCAGTCGCGTATTTAAGAATGAAAGATTTACGAAGAGTCCAATTATTGTAGCTTGGTTGAGTACATTTGTGGTGGACACCTTCTTTGAACTGGTCGCTTAATTTTGTACCACAATGAAAGTTTTCGGTTGAACGTAACTTTTATGTATTCTGGCGTCAAGGAATAAAATTCTGTTTTTTTAAAAATATTCTGTTGCTAGATCTTTACGTATCATTGTAACACCCATCGTCATTTGAGTAGTTTTTTCCCCATCACCGAATCTCCCATCTCGAACATACCACTATGGGTACCTACCTATCATTATTAGTATGATATTTAGCGAAAAATTTATTCGAGCTCCTGTATTTGATGAAATCATACGGCTTCTGTCTCTTGAACCTTCGTCTGAGAGAGGTCAGGTATTGACGTGTTGATGGAGCGCTATCCCACCCATGACGATTGGAACTATTGCAAATGTTGATCGCGTCGGCTCTCTCGATCTTATGGTGGGGTCTGGCTTAATGCTTTATAGTAGCGTATGAAGATCGTGTTTTTACTTCGCTAGTTAAAATCATTCTATTATTATGTAGCTCGCTTGAGCCATTCCATTGTTAGACGGCATCAGTTCCTAATTAATCATGACGGTCCCTACTTGAGATAGGGCTGGGTCAGATTACAAGTTTCGTTCAATTCCATGTACTTACTACGATTCCTGACTGTTTTGTATTCAATTGTAATAGGCATTGAATTTTGAAAAATTGGTCTTCCTTTTTCTTAGTTCATATGTTTATTGAAGAAGAACTGAAAATTGTTATTTTGAAGGAAGACGACGATGTTTTTTTCATTTTTCTGAATGAAGTGAATGAGATACTGTGATTGCAATGATGAGGATTTCCAAGCTGCCTGCTATTTTATACACGTTTGTGGAATCCTGTATTTTGAGTCTTTAATATTTTAGTATTGTATCGATTTCATAAAGATCACGTGCATTCCCAAGCTATTGACGTAGGCCATTTCAAATGAAGACGTTTATCGTAGAAAATCTGAAGTAGCAAGGATCAATTACCTCTAGTGTTTCTTTTTTCAGCTGGTATATTCTAGAAGATGAAAAGTTGTTTGGAGCTAATAGATATGTTAAACCACTTCTGTTTTAGGAGCCCATCAAATCAAAAGCACCTCAATTGCATTTGGAGTATCGTTTCTACAAATTGCTCGGAACACACGGTGAGAAAAATTGTTGAATTTAAACGCTGAGGTCAAGTTTGTGAAATCTCTCCACAATCACGATGATTTTGATCCCGTCGAGTCTCTAAATTCCATTTCTATTGCGTTTGCCTTCTACTTCAGTAATCGAATCTCAAAAAAGTGAAACAGTTTCAAAAAACTCCGGAGCTTGTTGTAGTTTATTTTAATAAGTAATTTTGAATGAGGCTGTCGAATTTGCAACTGGTTCTATCAAGCAGTTGAACAAAAAAATGTTCGAGGAAACCATTTATTTACTTTTTCATTCCTCATTTTTTCTCAAAATCTCGCAAATCAAATTCGCTTTGTTATCGAAAAGATGAATTTTTGAATTTGAGTTGATGTGTATTCTTACTAATAAGTTTATTTATTTTTACAAAGACGAACGAACGAAAAAAATGAATAATAATTGAAACGATTTTTGTTGCTGGTCACTTGAAACTTGCTAATTTTTTTATTACTTTGGAAAATTTAATTGCAAACTTTTGATTAACGATAATTAGTCCACTTTTTTTTTTCCTTGCATCTTCTGTTATGACGTTTTCGTTGTACGTTGAAGCCTTGCTTTTCTTATGCGACGAAACCATGCAAGTTTAACATGAGTTTTAAATCATGTCAATTCGATTTATTGGCGAAGTGCTATTGCGCATGTTCCTTCTATTTTTCCTTCTATTTTACCGTTTTTGATTCGTCTTGTCATCCTGTCGAACTCAAGTACTACATATCGGTGGTTAACGTGTCAAGCTTAGATTATTTTGTTGAGTGGGAATTCTTTTCTTCTGAATTATTGATGTCGTTAACACTTTTTTTCATTTTAGTAGCTACTTAGAGACGGATGAGATTTATTTCAGCATTTTTTTTTTTTTTTTTTTTTCTTTTTGTGATATTATTGTGGTAATGGAATTGTTCATTACCTACTGAGAGCAACTAGAAGTGACAAGAAAATAACGTACCTATTGTAATATCGATAAAAAGAAGTTAGAGTTTTTAGGGTGTTGAGTGGTCAAAAAAGTTTTATGAAAGTCCAATGATAAGGAAAAAGTTCCATCATGATCTTCAAAGTTGACCCTTTATTTTTCAGAAATAACGGTCCAAGGAATAGAAAGAAAAAAACATTGAAATTTTGAAAAATTAGTATTGAATTTTTCCTAAATTTTGGTTACAGGTTATCATGTTTTTCTTTCTATAAATTTAAATACATATAAAGTTAAATTAAATTGTAGCGCCGAGCCAATAGTCCTATGTGAAGCTAGTGCTCGTTTAAAAAAAAAATAAATGAATATTTTTAGAATTTCAATCACCGCAAGTCAGAATAATAAAAGTCTTAAAACCTCTCCAGGGTATCTACTAGACTTACAATATTTCGGAATATCAGAAATTTATCATTCTGAATAGTTCTATGAGGACGAACTCTCTCAAATATGCCTAAAAATCAAGTTTTTTACTTTTCTTTCTTTACTTTTATGTGTCATATTTTATCTCACTGTCGCTTGATTTAATATTTTACTTACGTAATTCCAACAGTTCCACATAATCTGCGTATTTTTTCAAATTAGTTCTGCTTCTTAAAAAACGTACCAATATTATTTAAATATTAGCAGACCCTTCATTTTTGATTTTCAATTAGTCACCATCCTTTTCTGATTGCTTACGATCGATTCCACCAATATTATTTATCTCGGTGCTGTAATTTTAGTAACCTTACCGCTCACTCGCTTATTCTAATTCTCGTGGTAAGAAAAATGTGTAAGTTCGTTTTCTTTTGTTTTTAAAACATCTTGTTTAATTTTGCAGAAGGTATTCCTGAAGTATTTTACTTCGGACCATGTGGAAAGTATAATGCTCTCGTTATGGAACTTCTGGGTCCTAGTTTAGAAGATTTATTCGATTTATGTGGTAGACGTTTTACCTTAAAGACCGTTTTAATGATAGCTATGCAACTGGTAAGTTTTTCTTTTCCTCTTGAAGAATTTTCATGGTTCTATTACGAGTAATATAACTCTAGAAATGATGTTCAATCGATTTCCTACTTGAGTTTGGAGTCAAATGTAGGCTGTAAAATGCTGTGGCTTTTGATTCATTACAGTATTACTGCAAAGAAGCGAACGAATAATCTTCTGAATCATTAATTTTTACATGAGTAATAATCCGGGGCTCCTGAAATATTGGAAACGTTAATTCATTATTTCCCATTTGGATATAATGGAGTATTGCATCCACAATTTGTCTTTTGAAACTCATTCATGATCTCGTTTCTGAAATGGAGGAATATTGTTTTTCTATACAAGGGGATTAAAGAGAATTTGCTAAGCGAATGCAAAATGTGAGTGAACGCGTGAGTAACAAATTGGATATTTTTCAGAAAATTGATGATAATGATTAACCGCAGATAAAATCACATTCTACCGCAATTAAAATTTCACTCGAAAGAAATACTTCTTCATCGTGCGCGTAATTCTGATCCTATCCACAGAAATTTTTTAGAGGGATGGATCACTCTTATGTCGCGTGGCTGTTTAATAAAAATGTAAGAGAAGTGAAGGAGAAGTTGCCCGCATTAAATGCCTGGAGTCTCCGCCGTCATTTAGAGTCATAATAATCATGCTAGTACAGTCAACCAAATCTCTTACTTTTAAATAACGTGAGAAAAATTCAATTTTTGTTTTTCGTAAAAAAATCCCTTGTGGTCGAAAATTATGAGATGAATTTATAATGCTTGGACCATCTATCAAATGAAACAAATCCCATTAGAATCCTGGCAGTTTGAAGAAAGTTACAAAAAAAAAAAATTCAAAATTCTTATGTCTTATGTCAACATTGATAACCTCCCCTTGCAGCAATCTGCTATGATTATAAATCCTTCAATATTTTGAATAATATTCACCAAGTATCAGCTACTTCGCTGTCCTGTGTTGTAGAGCCAAAATAGGTTGAAACCAAATGATCACTGTTGAACTGCTATTTGAGTCAACAGCTTGTCTTCAGTTGATTCTTGAAATATTTTCATCGTTGGATTCAAATCCGTTTTCCGTTTTTTGCTATCCTGTCACGTTTTGAGTAATTGTGTGAAATATAAAAATTATATCTTCTTCAGTACATTGTATCACGTTGAAAACAGATAATAATTGATAAACTTGTAAATGAAAATCCAGCTTGAATCTTCCTTCATCAATCATCACAAATCAAAAGTTTAGAATGATTCAATATCATTTAAATAAGTAACCCGCAATTTATAGAACTGTGATTGTGATAAAAGTATCATAACACAATGTTCCGCTAGATTGCAAATTATTCATTTGAAGAATACCAAATCTTTCTCGACTTCTGATGCGTGATGAAGGAAGTTTCAAACTAGATTTTTGTATCCGAAGTTATTTAATAATCATTTGTTTTCAACATAATATGATGTTCTGAAAATATAAAGATTTTTCATATTTTACATGATGACTCAAAAATGTGACGTGATAGCAGAAAACGGGAGACGGGTTTGAATTCAGTATTGAAAGTAAGTTACTCTAAAAATGAACTGGAGCCGAGCCGTTAACTCAATAGTTGTTCAGTAGTGAATTACAATGATCGGGTAATCTAATCAGCATTCATTTTCAACTTGATATAAAACGCTGGAGATATCTAAATTTTTCCTACAATCACGTGATTACTCAAAAACCCAACTTGTTACCTGAAAACGTGGAACAGATTCAAATTCAACGTCAATAGTATGTCTAAAATTGCCTAAAGACTAGCATTTAACTGAACCTGATTTTGGAATTGAATCTTTCTCTATCCATTCTTTCCATCCTAAAACAGCGTTTAAGAATCTATTGAGATTTGAAAGACCCCTGGAAGTAATCTTTTTAGAACGGTAAAGAAAACTGTTGTTCAAGTACACGACAATGTGATGATGAAAAGAGCTTGTGAAGTGTATCAGAACTCAGAAGTAGTTGTGTTTATAGTGAAGCCTTGCCCAAGACAAGCGCTGTCTCTTTTGTCAGGTGATACAAACTTCAGTGTTATCAACTTACCATCGACTTTTTTTTTTTTTTGTTAATTCTGACATTTTGCTTATTGTATTGACGTCGGTCCCACTGACTCTTTCACATAACATAATAAAGTTCATCACCATGACGTCACATCAACTGATGACAGTAGAAACGCTGTACAGCGGCTTTGAGCAATTCAGCATACATCACTTCCCATGAGAATAGCACTGGTAACATTCGATTATCAAATTAATGAAGAATAAATAAGGGATAGAAAGTTTGCTATTTTAATCCAGAAGCTATCCAGTCTTAGACCATATCCGGTATTTGAGGATTAATTTTTTATTCCTTATTTATTCTTCATTTTAGAATACTAATGTATGATTGAATGTTACCAATGCTATTCTTATGAGAATCGATACATCACTGAAAGAAAAAAGCATAATATTGCAAATTAAAGATTTCTTTATTAGGCCTACTTACTGTAATAAAGAAATTTTAAATTTGTCATAATGAACATTATAGAAAAGCGTATAGTAGCATAATATTGCTTTCCAAATATCGCATTGTGACGTCACCAGTGATGAACTTGATAAAAAGTCGCTACCGAATCAGCAAAATGTAGAATTGATATTTTTGTACTTTTATTCCCTGAATCAATATGAACACTCTTCACCCTCCCGAAGTAGAATCGGGGTCTCAACATTTTTTGTTTCCCGATAGGGCTTGAAAAGGTAGCAACTCACTTCGAGACGAATGAATACTCACGGGAACTTTTTTCATCTTCGAGATTTTCTGTGTGTCATCGCTACTGCATAAATTCACATCAATAATATACTTTTTTTTGTTTCTTATGTCTAATTTGTAGCTCCACAGAATAGAATATGTTCACGAACGACATCTCATCTATCGCGACGTGAAACCAGAAAACTTTCTCATTGGTCGCGCCACTACCAAAAAAGATAAAATTATTCATATAATAGGTAAGTTCTGAGTGGTTCTGAGTACATGATAATTCCTTAGGGAAAGTACCCAGATATCAGATAAGTTATAAAAAAGAAGAAACTAGAAGAAGATGTAGAAAGTAGCAATAAAATCGCTCAACTTAATGTTCAGGGATATGCCCATTTTCTATCCCAGATACAGAAGTAATCCTTCTTCGTTCAGGATTGAAAGAATATGCTTTTTATCGCGAAGGTCACTTATTCCGGCATTATGACTAGATTCCTAGCCAAATTTTCTTTCCTCAACGTATATTTTCTCGCGTTTTTACAATAGTTTGATATGTTACAGATTTTGGCCTAGCTAAAGAATATATAGACTTAGAAACTAGTAAACACATACCATATCGAGAACATAAAAGCCTAACGGGAACGGCTCGATATATGAGCATCAACACTCACTTGGGAAAAGGTAAATTGTGATTCATATCATGAAAAAAATTCAAAACTTCGCTTTTGTGATACTGAAGTTTATAATTTTTTGCAGAGCAAAGTAGACGAGACGATTTAGAAGCATTAGGTCATATGTTCATGTATTTTTTACGCGGATCATTGCCTTGGCAAGGTTTGAAAGCTGACACATTAAAAGAACGGTATCAAAAGATTGGTGATACAAAAAGAGCCACTCCGATCGAAGTATTGTGTGATGGACATCCGGGTAATCATGCGTTCGAATCACATCACCTTTAATTTTATATCTATTTTCTATTCTTTCATCTTTTTCTGCAGAAGAAATGGCTACTTATTTGCGTTACGTTAGAAGACTCGATTTTTTCGAAACGCCCGATTACGAATACCTTAGAAAAATATTTCAAGATTTATTCGACAAACGCGGCTTCTCCGATGATCTAGAATTTGATTGGACTGGCAAAACGATGGTATGTAATATGTGAAAAATATGATTTTTTTCGGCATACCCACTCACTATCAATTTTCAAGTAATTTTTCGTGCAAATCAAGAAGAGAGTCAGGTGGCATTCTCCGTTTGAGGATATTCTTCTCGGAAATTATGATCTAAAGAAAAATTAGAGCAGGGAATAACCCTATACTTTTGTTCTGAAAATAGTAGTAGAATTTCCTGTCAGCTTCCTCCAAGTCGGAACACATCTTGAAATATTTGCGGGGAAAAAACTGTAAGAGCTATTCAAGGTTTCTTGCATACCACTTTTCAAATTGAGTATAAAATGAACACCGAATTTGAGTTGATACATGAGAACCTCGGAAGTATAACACAAATTGGTTTCGAATTTTTGTAATCCGGTAATGAAAACAATCAATAGTGCTATAAAGTATTTTTGATTCCTTCGTGTTCAGTCATAAAATCGTGAAAAATTCTTCATTCCAGAAGGTGTTAGTCATGTGTGCGAGTCGTCGTTTCTCGTGTGATGTAAATGAACATTCGTCACATTTTGTAAAGAGTACGCAAGAAAATCCAGAGATGGAAAAAATTGTCTAGAAAACTTTTTCCATGATCGTTTTTTTTTTCCTCATTTTTCCTCTCCTCAGTCACAATTTACAGCAATACCGGTACTTGTTTATATGTTTTGGACATACTGCAAGTATTTTTTACTGACTGTCCCTGTGTGAAGAAATTTACTGGCGTTTAGAATTAATTGCTAATTGATGGCAACTTCCAATCGCAAGTTTTACATACGCTTTCATTTATTCGTTTTTTTAATGCAAATTGCAGTCTGTGGGTTTGTATGTCTTGAAAAAATTCGGATCTCTCTTAACGTCAAATAATCTGAAAACATTATCCTCCGAGGTAACTTCAATTTCGCCATTCAAACCCCGTTTTAGTGTGCACGTAGTTGATTGAAATGTAAATTGGAAAACAAAAAGATGTAGGAGTACCTATGTTTTACATATTGTTCAAAAGTAAAGATTGCGCACAGTATCTTGTATTTGATAGTACTAAGCGCAAAATCCCAATATTATTATGTTTTGGAAAGCCCAATTCTGTACTTTTTTCATCGTTGTATCCAACTCTAATTTCCAAATTGAAACTTCACGCAATAGAGGGTGCTAAATTTTCCACGAATAAAAAACTCAACAACTTGTAAACACATTATCAGTAATGATAATGCTACCCGCGATACAGGAATATAGAATTTTGGATTGAATTTAACCCAATTTGGTCACGTTCTAGTTGGTTGGTAACTGTGTAGAGAGAGATAATGGATTCCAAACCATTAATAAGTTAGGTACTCAGTGTTTTGGTTTGTATTTATTACAGTCAAGGCCATAACTAACCAATATTTTGCTCATAATTTCTCTCCGTTCACGCGTAACAAATTTCAGAAACACTTTTTACATTGAGCGCTTTTGGCCATGCGACGCAACAATTTTAGATATGATATTTAAAGCAATTACAATACAAGAGGCATACAAGTACAGAAGATGATGTAGCAGGGCATTGCAGCCAGCCAAAAGCCGTATTCAGCCGTATCTTAGGGGTATTTGGCTTCAGCTTTTTCAAAGCCGTATACTTTCGGCTGTCAGCCAAAAGCTGAATTAAGCTGTATTTTTTTTTTTTTTTTTTTTGGACTTCTTTCGGCTGACGACAATTTTCACAAAAATTTGAATTTATGGTTCTTTTGACATGTAATTTTAAGCCCAATTGTAATTATTCTAATCAATCGACAGAATTTTCAAATTTTCAATCATTTGTTTCCACTTTTCATATTTTTCTCATATCAATCAATGAGTCAATGGAGAAGAAATCAATTTTTCCCTTTTTCGGTTTTCCCGTGTGGCGTTCCTAGATCATAATTGTTGTCAGGGTTGCGATGTTTTAAACGAAATTGTTTTGAACCGTGTTTTAATCGTGTTTTAAATATTGGAATTTGAGAAAAAAACGTTTTAAACATGAACGGCACATCATGAATTTAAAGTCACCCGTACTCACGCACAAGAAAGCGTGAGTGTCTAGGGAAGAATCTGGAGAAACCCTGCAATAAGCGCTAGGTCATTATGTTTAAAACAACAAAATGTACAAAATTTGTATAGAAATGCTATTTTAAACAACTCTGAAGAAAAAATATCAATTTCCAATATGTTGTAAACCAAAAAAAAAGTTTTAAACTTGAAAAAACACGTTTTTTGTTCTTTTAAAGAAAAAACCTAATTTTTTGCAACCCTGATTGTTACCCAGGATGTTTGGCAGGTGGCTAGTGGCTGGCGGCTGTATTTCTGATTTTTGTTTCGTGTGGTCTTTTTTCCCTTTGGTCTTCGGAATTTTTGAATTCTGATTTAATAATCGAATTCATGATATTCTACTGCTAAACCTTTCAAAGGATACCAAACTCAACAATCAGCTGAAAGCTAGTTTTATTGTTCCGGCTGATGGAAAGCCAAAAGCCTAAGCTGTATTTTTCAAGGTCATCAGCTTCAGCCGAAAGCCTAAGCTGTATTGTTTGGCTGCAACACCCTGTGATGTAAAGAAGAAACCTTGTAGAAGGTGGATCAAGACACAATCTGTAGAAAGGTATATTTTACACGAGGCTGAAAGATTCTTGTCAGCTTGGAACCATTCAGTTTCTTCATCTTGTTCTCTGTCTATTCTCATGGGAATTGATATGCTCCTGAGAACCATTGATAGATACAAGACCTTTCTGTCAAAAGGGCGTCCGTCCCATAAGAAATACATTGAGCGGACGCCCTTTTGACAGAAAGGTCCTAAATATTGCCTACTACCAATCGAAGTAGAGGTACTTTTGCCTACAATGATCGCTCAATGTTGCCAAAACGCAACTCGTTGGTGTTACCAGTATTGACCATCTAGCTAGAGCCTTTGTCCATATAGTAGGTATACCCATAGATCAGTGTAGCTGCATAAACTCTGTACATTGAAAATAAAACAAAAGCATCAGGGGAAAATGCGACAACACAATACAATACAGGAAAAATAGTCAAACTGTTTTTGTTTGTCTGTAATCATCGATACAAATACATTTCAACTATTTTTCTCGGACTATAAACTTACATGGACTGCATTTACTGATAAGATTTATATATCATTATGTTATCAGGCTTGTTTTACTGGAGGCTTTGAGCAGATTGCAAGTTTAAAGTTTGCGTGTGAACAAGCAGATGTTTTACTACATAGTATTTTGCTTATATACTCAAACACTCCAACTTGCATTCTGCTCAACCAAAGTCCAACAAGCGCTGTCACCAGTAATTAGTGAGGTTTGAGTAAGAACACAGCTAGAGCTATTTTTCCTCCATTTTGTTTGTTGTCTTGTTGTTGTATTTTTTTCCTGATCTTTTTGCTTCACATTTTCCGTTGCTTTGCGGATCCATGTAGGGTATGGTCAAAGTCTGAAATGTATTCAAGTTCTCATACAACCCGCTTGGGATGTACAGCGCTGGTATCGACCACTCTTATCAGTAACCAAGTGGAGAAATATTTTAAAATCTCGGTATAAAAATAATCTCAATCAAAGAAAATTCTATGCTAACAAATATATATATATATATATGTAAGATCTGGCGAGGTAAATAAACAGTCGCACAATACTAGTAGAATGCACTTTTATTTATTCGAAGTGAATTCAAAACTATGTCGCTTCGTGCGACTAGAGCGCGATATGATGAAGCAATATACAAGCGAGAAAAGAAAAGAGTGATCGAAACGAACACCGTACAAATCAGTTCCAACGAAAGAACAAGAGCAACCTATCTGGTTTAGACGTGCGTGACGCCGGCCAGTACAACCAGATAAGAAAAGGGAGATACGCGAGGAAATGAAACAGAAAGTGCGATGGCGAGAAGGAACAGGAGAAAACCTTACATATATATATACTAGCGGTTGGCAGCGCGCCTCCGGCGCGCCTGACCGTCAGCTGTGTGTTGAGTAGATATCAGTGTTTTGTAAATATTTCGATTTTAACGGTAAGAGCTGAGTTGACAGGTAAGGGCTGTATTGCAGCAAAAAACGGACTAATTCAGGAAATAGATGGATAGTAGGTAAAAAGCCTGCCATATCCCCGAAGCATTGCATCAGTCTGTGTAGAGGCATGAGACGAACTCAGTCGTTTCCTATATGAGAAACCGGATGTAATTTTCTTAATTCTTTCTCGAACCCAGTACCTTTTCTTAGGTAGTTTCAAACTCTGACGACGATATTTACCTAATGTATAGTTACTCGTCACAAAAGAAGAGCAAATTTTCAAGAAATTATTTTACAAAAACGTCTCCTTTCAAAATCGAAAATTGGATACGTAAAACTCGAATAGTCTCTGTAGATTCATCCAGAGCAACCGGTTTAAATGCTCTCTCTCTGTAAACACAATGATCTTAAATACGCATCAGTCAAAATACCAATAGTTCCAAAATTTCCTCCTAAAAATCTGGAATTGGGCTCATTCGAAAGGAAATTAAAGGGGCAACAATTTTTGTTCTCTTCAATTTTTCGTAAAAATGAGTAAAACTCGAGTTATCACCATTATAACTGCGCCGCTCAACGCATTTGAACGGTAACGTTGGAACAACGCGTTCGATGGCAAGCTACACCACCACGTTTTTTTATATTGAAAAAAGTCATTGTTTTCGCCCTTTTTTGAAATTACTCAGCACCTCCCCATCAAATTTTTATTTTTATGAGTCTATGTGCTGCTCTGGGATGAGGACAATATATCCTGAAAGTTTGAAAGCGATCGGCCCAGTAGTTCTCGAGTTATAAACGGACAGGAGGACGGACAAACTTTCTGCTTTATATATTAGACTAGCGGTTGGCGACGCGCCTCCGGCGCGCCTGACCGCTAGCTGTGTGTTGAGTAGATATCTGTGTTTTATAGGTATCTGTATCTTGTAGGTATGTGTGTTTTGTAGGTATCTTGGAATTCAGATGAATTTTTAAGAAAGAAATAGTGGAAAGAGTTTTGCAAAATTCACAACTATTCAGTTCAAAAATAAGAAAATAGACACCAAAAACTGCGACTATACTTATAAAAATATATCAAAGTTCCGAGTCGCACAAAAATAAAATCACCAAATTAAATTTTTTACACACTAATTCACTTGAGAGCTGACTTAACGCGTGAAGCCTGTATTCATCGCGGCAGAATACAGACAAATCCATTGACATTTTGCCAGTCCCTAAGAAAACACACGGACAACAGGTAAAAAAAAGGGTAATTTCCGCTAGCCCATACGCAGTGCGCACCGTGTCTAGACATTGGTTCTTGTATGAGATACCGGATGTAAAATCCTTTATGTAGGTGTTTTTAAAACTGTGAATAAAATAACTTGCTTAGTATGGAAGTACAGCGAATACTGTAGTCACAAAATTTCCTCCTAAAAATCTGGAACCGGGCTCATTCGAAAGGAAATTACAGGGGCTACAATTTTTGTTCTCTTCAATTTTTCATAAAAATGAGTTATACTCGAGTTATCACAATAATTCAATTCTCGAAACTGCGCCACTCAACGCGCGTAGGTCTAACGTACATGGCAAGCTACACCACCACGTTTTTTTATATTAAAAAAAGTCATTGTTTTCGCCCTTTTTTGAAATTACTCAGCACCTCCCCGTCAAATTTTTATTTTCATGAGTCTATGTGCTGCTCTGGGATGAGGACAATATATCCTGAAAGTTTGAAAGCGATCGGCCCAGTAGTTCTCGAGTTATAAACGGACAGGAGGACAGACAGACAAACTTTCTGCTTTATATATTAGAAGATAATAAATTCTTCTAATCGTACGATTGATACACATTTATGAGTGAATTTCTGTATACCAAAAAGTTCCAATTTGTAATTTGAGAGTTGTTGAAAAAATTCGGCACTCTAGTATTAGGTAGTCCTACCCGTCTAAAACTCGAACAAACGGAAAATGAAGACCCCTTCATGGCTCTCGAAGAAAACTCAATAATGTAGATTTTCAATTTCGACATTCCGTCGATTATCTATTTTGGTAGTTTGATTTATTCCTTTTCCTTGTTTTTGCACCAACATCCTCAAGTCTTTTGTCGATGACAACAAAGCTTTTGAAGTCTTTGTCTTTTCTTGACTACTGTTTTTCTTCGAGTCTTCAATGTCTTATGATTTGTAAGACAATCTTTTGTCTCATTCTAGAATTTTGTATAGTCACTGGTCAGTAATTTATTTGTATAATTTTCTCTCGCCCTACCGCCGTAATGTCCTGTACCTGTCCATACTGACTAGCTTAATTAGTGTGACACCATATTTTGTATTTGATTTTTATTAGGATTTATAATCTGTGACGTATAGTGTTATTTAAACGTGTTGTTTTTGTTTGTTTAAAGTCAACGCCAGTGGGATCATTATTAACTGGCCAAGAAACTGTCATTTCACCTTGTAAAGAACGACGCATGAATACTGCCATAACAAAGGTAATTATAATGTTGTTTGTGAGATGACTTTACAAAATTTTCATACCTGTCCAACAGCTTTTTAGTGACTCAAACAGTGAAGTAATTTTTGCTAGAACGTCTTGTTTTTGTAAAATTGATCAAATGTGCCTTATTCTTTGGGAAATTCTTGAATAACAGCATTGTTTTCGAATTCATGACGATTTAATTAAAATATCAAAGGCAACAAATGTTTTGTCAGACTCGAGATAAACCTTGTTTTATTACCCAAAGATGATTGCAACAGTAATCAATAATCAAAATTTAATCAACGGGCACTTACTTATGTTCCTTACCTTTGCAATCCTAGAAATTGATATGTACTCTGCATAATATTCTTTATCGTTGAAAATTATTTTCTCTCTTACCTACAACTGAGAAATATTATGATAATATCTCCCAGATTGAAGAAAAGAAAGCAAGTGTTTAAAATGGTCGTACTATTTATTTTGTGGTCAATATGTGCAGGTTGTAAGTTCCACAAATGGAGAATTAGCCACAGATGATCCAACGGCTGGTCATTCTAATACGCCCATTGCTGCCCAGCCGGACATTGATGTAGTGGATGAAACTAAGTAAGTTATATGATGATTAAAATTTTTTGTTTGTCCAAAGTTTTCTCTTTTTACTTTTTAATTCTGGTAGACTCCCTCAGTCACAACTGTGAGAACGCCTGTGTGAAAGGCAAGTGTGGGTGAGAGGAGTACGTCTAAAGGGTAACCAAATCAGCACAATTTCTTGTTGGTAGAAGAAGAAAATTACCTCGACATCAATGTACTGTTTCCAGATAAAAGTTGAAATTTGAAGTCAGAAGTCAGCTGTATTCTTTGAGCCAACAGTCAAGACCAAAGCTAAGTTTAAGCCTAAAGTTTCAGCAACAATACCCTGCTCATGATGGATAGTATTAGAAAGGTTACGTTTGTGTCAGAACTAGAGTTGGGAAATGAGGTAGTGATAGACCATGTTGAATGAAGATGAAAAGTAATTTGACTCTTTTTGGTTTGTCTTGTGGCCTTGTATGCCGATGTAGCTAGAGGTACAAATTAAAGTTATGTCAGTGGAGCATATGAGAAAATTATGGTGATGGAGGTTGATATGCTGGACCATTATGTGATGTCAATATAAGAGATGATGAAAATGTAAGAGGTTAGTTGCAAAGACTCACCAAATGTGTTGCATCTAAGAAAAGGGTGAGGTTGAGTGATTTGGTCCGTGGTTTGGTATGGGTTGGTTGAGAAGTGTGCAACAGTGGAGAAGTGTAAGGATGAGAGACAAATTTCTGGATTTTTGATCTGAGTCAGTTGTGTAAGTTGAGGATCAAGAGAAAAATCAAGGATTTCTTTGAATTCAGAAAGGTCAGATAGAAACCTGATGGAGTAAAAAAGGTGAGAATCATTGAAAAATCATTGATGTGTTTTTGAAGTAGATGCATTGCGCTGAATTCTTTAAATGAAATTCGACACAAGGGAAATAAGATGTTTTGGTAATGTCATTAATTTTGACTCAGCACTGCACATCCTTGGGTACAATTTGGAGAGGTTAAATGTTAGGAAGGTGGTCTAAATGCCTACTTGGAAGGATTTTTGTCGGATAAAAACTTTGAATCAGTTATGGAAAACTGCGCCCACCTTACAAATTTTACTTTGTTTCATGGTTTGAAATCAGTGTTGCTTAATCTTCTCATTTTATATGATAGATCTCTTCATTCTCTTCCTCCCACCCTATCTAATTATTTATACGAGTATTTCATCACATCTCATCTTTAGTATCTGTAAAAGGTCAAGTTTACGTCACCACTCATGTTTTTTCAATTTTCATTTCATTTTCTGACGCCTTCTCTGTATCAATCGGTATCATACTTCATGAAAGCACTTACCTACTTCATCTTTGAATTGAAATATTATTCTTCGTTCTTTTTCTTGTGTAGATGTTGCTGTTTTTTTAAAAGAAAAAAGAAAAGAAGTGGTCGAGTCAAGTGAGTGATACCGTGTCAATGCTAACTAAAAGAGACGGTGGAAAAAAAAAGCGCAAAGCGTGTCCATTTGTCGCACAGTTATGGTTTTTCTATTTCTTTCTACGGTCTTGATGCCATCCCGACGCTGATAATGTCTGGTGAACGTCGACCGAGAGAATATCTCTGTTGTATTATCATTATTATCGCTGTATGATTTTCTGTTCTTTTTTTTTTCCTCTCCTCGCTACTTTCTTTATTTATTTTTGTTCATCTTTGTCAATGGATGTGTCTCTCTTTATTCCCATACTCCTTGAATGGATGATAATCGTGTACGTCTTGTATGTAAGTTTTTTTCCTACTTTACTCCAACTTGAATAAAACAATTTTAAATTTCTGATCGATTTTACGGATAAATTTTAATATCGAATAAATAATGTGTTTCATTTTGTCTTTGAAGTCTTTCATTGTATTATGAAACTATGTTGAGCATTATTCTTAAGTACAGAAAACTGATGTCCGAATCACTCGGACATAGTTGATGGTTTTCTCCCTCTGATGAAATGGGAAACTCAAAATAGTATGAAAAAGATGGAAAAAATTCCCTCAAAAACAATTTTACCCACGGTTAGCATTCTTGGCCATTGTTTTCTGAGGGATAATACAGAAAACATTGCGTGTACCAGAAGATACTTATTTTTTGTGTAAAATGTAAGTAGAGATTGCTAACTAAGTAAAAGTTTCAAAGCTCTGTTACTGTCTAAATTTCCAATGAAAGTTGAAAGTTTGCCAGTATCACATCATTATTTTTATTATTTTAAAGACCCTTTGTATTTTATAGAATTCTCTCAAGGAGGTTTGCGTTTTAACGCTGGAAGTTCAATCCTGGCAAATACTAGTGGAAATTACTCATAAGAAATTGTCATAGGTAATACAGTTAAATAAGTGTTTTTCTAATGTATTGCGAATTAGGGTTTTATCATTAGAACTTTTCTATTTGTTACATCAAACACAAAAAACTATCAAAACTAAAAATGTTTTTTTAGATCATCTCACTTACACCTGTACAAGACTGGAGTCTGGAATAGAATGACATCATGTGATGTCACACAGTAAATTATTGTGACTCAAATCATCCAAAAGTTGACCAAAGCACATTTTTAATCACATCCAACAATAGAATGGCGTTTGACTATATGTTACTGGGCTGTGGATAGATTCCAACTTCAAAGAACAAAGTGCATTAGCCAAACATTGGGTAGTTTGCTAGTTTCTCTAACAGCAGACCTTAATCAGTAAATAACTATAAGCAAGACTACCCCCATCTTGTTGATCCAACTGGCAACTGATAACTGATAAGGTGTCTTCCATAAGAATAACATTGGGAGCGAAGACCATAACATAAATAATTTGAAATGAGACTTAATTAAAAAATCAGACATGCATATTTAGGATCTTTAATAAACTCCTCAGCGTTTGTTCATCAATCTCTAAATATTAAGAAATTTGTTTATGATTGAACAAAAATACAATGATCTTAGCTCCCTGTGTTATTCTTATCATCTTATGGGAGTCAACATGTCAGTTGGATCAACATTGGGTAGTTTTGCTAGCAGTTATTCACTGTTTGACGTCACAGAAACCTGGGCTATTTGCTATGTGACATCACAAAATTTAATCATCTTATGTAGAAAATGGCAACAGTGCCCAGCGTGTTTCTATCATAGATGATTGTTTCAAGGACCTGCGCCGATAGAACGTTACGTTATTACTAGTGTGCAAAATGCAAACATTGGGAAAAACGCGGAAAACAAAAACAAGAAATCGTCGATAAAATGGCGATAAATATTAATGAAAATTTTCGGCTCAGGTCACTGGTGTTGATGTTCATTGGTAGAGTATGACTGTAACGCACTTTGTCCCCTACCTATATGTGATTTGTGATTTCCAACCAATTGTAACTCTTTTTGTAACTTCACTAAATTGAGGCTGAAAAAAAAACTGATTCCTCTTTCACTTACCTACCTTTTCTCTGTCCTTCTAATTTGTCTGAGGATTAAAATATTTGAATTTTTCCTTTTGTCCCATGAACTCCTATATAAATCTGTATCTTGTGATTTCACTACATTCTGGCCTTGTATAAAGTAGGCGTGCTAACCTACAGTATTACCCAATCTGTAACCACAGTCCTTGTTTCAACCATCACCACACTAGCACGCTCTAGTAAGGACCTCGAGAGCCCGTAAAATGGGCATCCATTTTGTTTTCTAATAAACCAAATGTTGACCAAAAGGGTGTAAGGTTCACTTAAAAACAAAATGGATGTCCTTATCTCAAGCTCCTTAGCCCTAGCAGATTGCCTAAATGAGATTAGAATGATCATATTATTCTATACTCTGTTCACATTAAGGAAGGATAGAAATATGACCTTGAGAACGGAACGGTAGATTAAAATTACCCGGAGCGTTCCGTTCTCGAGGTCATATTTCTATCCTTCCTTAATGTGAACAGAGTATAGTAGAGAGAGACAGCCTTTGCACAAAGATAGAAGCAGTCTCATCATAAATCATTCAAAAAGGGAGAATTGAAATTTTTTATTTGATATAAAAAGAACAGATTGTGCAATACGGATTAACGTAATGTACAACCAACCAAACAAAGTGTAAGGTACAAATTTATTTCAAGTTCAACTGTGATAACATTCATCAAAAGTTGATGAAAAATTTGGGAAAAAAGGGCAATTTCAATTAGAAAGAGATACTATATTATGGTAATATCATTGACACCTGTAATGACGCTCAAAATATACAAAATGTATTAAATTAATTTGAATGATAAAAACAAGATAACCAGCGAGGTCGTACCTACATCCGTGTAGGTCATAGCAAATACAAGTAGAACTTTTTGTAAGACCCTAAACAACAAATAATGTACGGAGTTTATTTCAACTTCGAAAGTGAGGTGAAAACAATAAACTCGTAATTTAAGCTTTCAGCTTAATTTCTAAACAAAAAGTCCACCTTAATTTGCTCACAGCCAAAACCTTGTGATCGAATACGGATTCACGAGGAACAACAAACGATCGAGAATTATGTATTCCAAAATTCCATTTGGAAACATGAATTTCTTTGTTTTTGCAATACGCTCATTTGATATGTAGTAGGATATATCCAGGACATTTCATCAGTTGTCGCTTTCTTTGCCAAAATTATGCCACTGATCGGGAACTGCGATGAAATATTTATGCATTGCGGCTATAAATCGATTCTTGTATTCGTCTGGCGATATTATGGTTGGTAACTTTCCCTGACCACCGAGTATTCCAGACTTTTTCACCATCGTTTCCAACTTTTTATCCCATGTGAAAGTACGGATGTAGTCTGCGACACAGATCATAAGTAAATACGAGTATTTGTGTGATTACATAGGTATTATAATGCGAGGGATCAGAAGACTAGCCAAGGACGTTTCATGAGATGGATCTTTCATACGACGCCACCAAAAAATGTATTGTCAAAACTGTACTCACCTATTATACCAACGACCAATTCCTGAGATACTTCATCCAAACCCACTAACAACGAGTAGTCCATCACAGATTGCGAAGCCAAAAACTTCACATCGTTGTTCATTGCTTGCATGAGAACCGCTTTTGAATGTGGGTAAATGTATAAAGGAGAAACACAAGTCACTGTAAACAAGAAGGAAAAGAAAGAGTATATAAACCAACGTTGACAGCGGCAAGTGGAAGAACTGATTTTTAGCGGGGAACCCGCTATCAGTTTTGTTAGGGGGAGGAAGGCCATCCTCAGACAACGTGCGCAAGCGCGTTCGCATGAGAAAATCAAAAATTTCATATTCTAAATTCAAAATAAGAAATGTGAATGTACCAATTAATGAGAAAAATTTCTCAAGTTCCAACTGCAAATATGAGATAAAATCATTCCAAGTAGGAAAAAAATTCAAAGTCCAAATGGTGACAAAAATACAAATCAAAACGAAATTCTTCTCTCAGAAAAATTTGAAATTCAAACAGGTACCTAGTGAAAGAAATACAAGTCAAAAAAAGATTCTGCTCTCAAAGTTCATCTCATCACATGGCTCGAACGTAGAAATTTCTTCGATGCCCTTACGCTCGTATTCGAAAGGAATTTCGTAGTGTCCAGCCCTTTGAAATGACAATCTGCTTCTGTCTCATTTCCACGATTATCACTCCGCCTCTTTTGCTTCTTGCCCCTTTAGTAACGACAGACGCTAAGTACTTACTGTTTATCAGATTTTCATCCAACAACACTAATTCGCCTTCGTGCCCATTTTTCGTATTGGTTAGTCGATTACGCACCGAACCTTTCAAGTCGAATTTACGAATGATATCTCGCATGTAGAACAAATTCTCCATGACCAACAATGTAGATTGAAATGTTAAATTGGTGGTCGGATTACGGAATTTCACGAAATAGACACCCACGATCTTCACTAGTAGTGTTGGTTGCTGAGATAGACAACACGAGCGAATAAAATTGAAATAATGCGGTGCGATTTCCAAAAAAGGATGAATCTCAAAACGCGTCATCTCCTTCAGGATAAAACGATCGTCTGCGAATAAAAATTACAATGAAATATCAAACAGCGTAAATACACATATGTAAGTATTCAAGCCACTCAATCTGGCGCAGGTCACAAATATAATTCTTGATAAAAGACAGACTTATTGCTGTACATCGTATACAGTTTTTTTCAACTCGGTTTGAGACGATAAAGATAAGAGCATAGAGATAGCAAACAACAAGTTTGTCGTGACGACAGCAATGATTTTATCTGTTACAAAAGCTGAGCATTTACGAGACCTTCTTCACCATGTTCATCAATAGAACTACAGCACGAGCTTTATTTTTTCATACTCAAAAAAAAAAACTCACGTTTTTCTTTGAAACGAATCGGGCAATTTTCTTTTTCTAGTAACGTACCGCCTCTAAATAGAATAATCACCTTTAGTTTTGCAGAACGAAGATCCGGATTTCCCTCCAAGAGCGGCCCAAGGAACGCATCTGGACAAGGAGCGCGCGAAAGCTTCTTCTCCAGCAGGATATATTAAACTACGGATCTCTTTGAATTGTTGCGCGAAGTAAATCTTGACAGTGAAGCTGGTCATCGCGTCTTGAAAAGTAACCTGTGGCAACATACAGTTAGGTATTAGTAAGAAGAGAGGCTTGAAAAATTTTCATTCGTCACTCAATTGATGATGTTAGACCAGTCGAGAAAATAATATTCTCATAATTTTTTCTAGAAGTTTTAAAATGTTATTTAATGAGTACTACAATCAGGTGAATGAGAACAGATCATAATAATAACTACCTCAATATGATTGGTATCCAAGAGTTTGGCAGATCGCATTTTTGAGGTTTCAGTTTCGTTGGATATTTCCTCGGTGTCATTTATTTGAGTGAATTCAGCGCTCGAAGTTACCGATGGTCCCTCGGAATTCTCTTTCAGATGGTTATTCCTGAAAGCCATAACAAAAATCAAAATTCTGACCACGAGTGAGATGGTCTTTGACAATTCGGTGACAAAGTCCAAAAAGGCACGAGAGTTTGACCGATTATAGTCGATGTGGGACATCATCATGACTAAGGCAGTCAGAATCACTCCAAGTCTCCTCCACTTCTATGAAGTTTGAAAGTTGAAATTCTACAAAGCTCACTCGTCCGCCACCATTCACACGCAAATATCGACAGCCAAACTTGTTCTAAGCCTTCTTTGTGATTGAAACTTACGATTTGGAGGACAAGAGTTTTCGAAGTTCCAGCTCGAAAGTCAATATTTTCTGAACCTCAGTCCTCGATTAATGTCCATAGCTCCAAAGTCAAACTTTTTTCGAGCAGATCACTGATCGGGATTTTTAAAGGGCCTCCCCTACTCATCTTTTATAAAGACTGGACAGTCAAAATGTTATCGAGATTTTTTTCCATAATCTATTTAGCTCTGAAATCGAATTTTCATACGATCTCTCCCCTAAAATATTTACAACTTCAATACCCCTCCTCGCTCCTGATAATATATAACTCTAAATAAATTTGATCAAGTCTCGCAAGTAGGTCAGAGCACCCACTTCCCTCGTAACCATAATTGAACAAGGTAGCCACTTTCATTCAGTTTCCATGTTTCTTCTCCCATTTTTCGCAGATAGAACCCATAATTTTTTTACTGATCGGAAAATTTTCTTAGTTGCCATTTGCCAGGATTACCCTGATTTTTTCAATTTTCTCAAGACTCACTATAGCTGCGGCTTCATATAGAACGTAACTCCGTATCAAATTGCATTCGCAGAGGCAACATTGAAATACTCATCTAGACCCCGAAGATGAAGTAGGTATACTTCGAAACGTCGGTCGACTCGTATAAAAATATTTTGACGGAAGTGGCGTAAAGTTTTTTATTAAAAAATTTGTAGATAACCGTCTGGACAAGAATTTGTACCAACATTGAAATAAATCAAACGCGTGTGGCAGAGGTGGGCATATCTACATCGCACCGTGCGATTTTGCTAGTTTTCTGTAAAAAGAAGCAAACGTGTTTACATGTTGCAGAGTTACGTTCTATGTAGCCGTGGGCTAATTCTTCTCCGACGAAGAGGAATCCCTCGAGTTTTCCCTGCTTTCAAGTTTTTCTACGAATGTGACCACCTTAACGAAAGTAGGCCTACGGCAGTCGTTATCCTTCCATAGAACACATTCTCTTCTAAAAAAACCTACCTCTGTGTTTGATCCGACCCAGTTTTCTTCAAGTCATCCAATGCGTTGTGGTAATAGTTCGTGCTGAGCGCATAAGCAATCGCAGAACTTGGTTCTGATTCGTAGACAACAATTGGTACCGTGCAGCCACGACTCATAATATAATGTTCGCTGGAATTGATTGGATTCTAAATGTAAATTAAAATACGATGTCAGTATGAGCACACATGATTGTTTCTCCATATTCTTTACAGAGTTCAACTCCTCGACTTATTTACACACGTACATCTCCTTTTTACAACAGAAAACCTCATCTGTCCTAAAGAGAAGTGGGATAAAAGAGCAGCTGACTTGTTTCTCCTCTGATTGTTACGCGTAGTTTCCTATAGTTGGGTGCGATCAAAAGTTGAAGCTACCTGTCTGCAAGTATGACTCAAATGTAAAATTGAATATGACGCCCTCTAGTGGCAATATAAAAATGGGCTCGCTGAATGGTGGATCTTGTTGAGAAGGTAAATACAAGTGAAAAATTAAGCAACTACGAGTTATTTTCCAAAAAATCTGAAAAATTATAAGCAAACACTTCTGCTCCTTCAACCATATATTAAACGAATCTACAAAGAAACATCGAGGAGGAGGATGCAACAACACGACACGATGCAGGAAAGATAGTGGAAAATATTATGCGTTTCAACACAAACGCAGTCCAACTATTTTTCCTATATTGTGTTGTGTTGTTGCATTTCTTCCCCAATGTTTGGGCTTCATGCTGGATTTACATTCGTTTTCAATACATGTTGGCAAAATTTTGTCTACAATACATTTTCTTAAATCAGGGTTGGGCACGGATTAAGGGAGGTAAACTTAAGTTTTATTCAAGTTTCAACTTTTAAGCCATAAATAAGTTAAAGCAAAACAATTTTCCATTCGCAAGAGAAACAAAAACTTGGAAATTGAAAAAGGCAAAAACATAATTTTTCCAACAAAAAGATGATTTTCCCGACAAAAACATGTTTTTTTTTTTCACAAAAACATTTTTTTTTCAAGAAAAACTTTTTATGTCTTCAACAAAAACATGTTTTGTACTTTCAGCTTCAAGCTTTAAGCTTACGTTTCAAGTTGAAATTAAAACTCATAAGCACAGCCCGGACTCCTTGGCATTTGTCAAATCACTTTGCTAAGGGCGAGAAGCTTGAAAATCAGATGGAAATTCATTTTAGGGATAGTGGGGCCTGTAAAACAAATTTTATCTTGCCAAAAAATGCCGAAAACGGGATTTAAAGCTGAATAAGGCCAACATTCACCATTTTGTTAAATATCGTTCAAAATCATAAAATTTCGGACAAAATTTACTTATTTTTGCTTAAAATTCAGCAATTTTGGTGAAAATTGGACAGTTTTTTTTTTAAATATTATTTTTAGTTCAAACTTGAAAAATTAAAAATTGTGATTGAAAAATTGCTAGGATTTTTTATTTACGAGTTTGATCCCCAAAAATCATTTATTTCGGTCAAAATCACCTAATTTTGGTTCCATGACTGTACAGCAAAGTCGGCCCGGTCACCCGCTAGAAGCGCTACAATCGACAAAATTGAAAACGGGAACAGAACAATTTCCCCGTTTGAATCCTTAGACGGCAATCCCGCTTAGACCATACACTAACAGGAACCGAATCCGAACCTTTATTTTTCGTCCTCAAGATCCGGAACTGGGAAGATCCGCATCCTTCTTTCTTTTTGAGATCCACAGTCCGAATGATTCGAAAAAAATTTTTCTCAAGATTCAAAACCCAAAAGATCCGGTTTTTTTCTCCTCAAAATCCGGAACCCTAACGATCCGGGTTTTCTCTTCTTTTCCAAAATCCGGAAACCAAAAGATCCGGATATTGATTTTTTCTCGAGATTCAGAACCCAAAAGACTTGGATCTTCTCTTTTTTCTTAAGATCTGGAACCCAAAAGATCCGAGGATTTTTTTTTTTTTTTTTCTTGCTTGAAATCCGGAACCAGGAAGATCTGGATCCTTTTTCCTATCAATATCTGGAACCCAAACTATCTGAATCCTTCATAATTTTTGTTGCGGACCTGAAATAGCGGATATCTTTTTAAAATAGCCAGTAATAAGAATCTCCCCAAAAAATAATGATTCCCTTGAAAAAAAAAAAATAAAAATAACGGGTATTCTCATTTTCTAAAAGGGATATCCGTTATTTTTAAGCGAGATCCGGATATTTTCTCGAGATCCAGAACCTAAAATATCTAGATATTTCTTTTTTTCTGAGATTCGGAACAGGAAAGATCCGGATCGGCGTTTTCTTCCCAAGATCCGGAACACCAAAACCCAAACGATCTGAATTTTCTATTCTTTCTCAAGAACCGGATTTTTTCATCGTTCCGAAGATCCAGAACACGAAAGATCCGAGTATTTTTTTTCTCCCTGGAGATCCGGAACCCAAAAGAACCTTTACAAATCGTCTTCAGGGTTTCCAGCCTTGGTTTATTTATTTATAATTCGGACTTGACAGAACGATCGCGCGCTAGCTTGACTATACGTAGAATGTGTGTAGTAGGTGTAATTGGCAGGTTAGTAGTAGTGTGCCAAAAAGGTGAAGACGCGATTTGGCTACATATGTTATACGAAAAAAATGAAGTCAAGAAAATCGCGAATAACTTTAGTTATAAGTTCTGAGAAAGCTTACGGGTTGTTATATTCCTTGTAACTAAAAGTTACCAGAAGACATCTTAATGATTTTTGGCTCGATAGTATGGCGATCTTAAATTTCTCATGGGTTTAAAAATTTTATTTTCGCCGTAAAAAGTATTGTGATTCAATATCACCACCACCTTCTTGGGCCAAGCTTTTTCGCTGTCAAGTCCGAGTGATCTTCTAATACCGCAAAGTACCATGAGCACAGTTGCGCTCCTACATTCACCATGACCACTTCTATCAATACAAAATAATTAAGCTGAATAAATACACTGAATACTATCTAACTTGACACTAATCTATTAAAACTAAAACCAACCAATAAGTAAAAGCTTTTGACGTCTAAATGTATAGTTGAGTCAACCTGATGAAACATCACTCTCCGAGACTTATCCAAATCAATTTCTTAATATGTTACATATGCATACTAACCGTAAGCGACGAAGAATGATTTTGGAAGGTATTTGGTAATATGTGCGAAAACAAAGCCTTTACACTAATTTTATCTTGACTAGTACTCTGCGGTAAAACATCTTCACACGTTAAATCAACACTTGCAACGTCGCTTCCATCACCTAACAAAAATGAAAAAAAGTTATAGGTAATAAGTCATAATGCAACGAAATATGCCGACCGTAATCTTCATCCGCTTAACACTTCATAAAAATACAAAAAAACTCTCATCCATCTATCCTAATTTTGCTATATTCAGCTCCATACTTGCGTCAGTGTAAGAACCAACAGAAAACCTACAATTTGATCACAACAGCTCGTGACATATTTATCTCAATCTCATCAATGAGATCGTAAGTGTAAAAACAAATCAATTGTACTTAAAATGAAAAATGAAAAGAAGGAAAAAGTCCACCAGAAAATAATATTATACCTGTACTTCTTGAACACGAATTTCTGAAATTTTCTAATTCGATCCTATTCGTATCGGCGACCATGGTAACTGAATTTGCACCATCGTTATCTTCCGAAGAAACACTCAATTCTTTTTTCATTTCCATTTTGCTCACATTTTCATCCATCGGTGGAATGGACCATTCTTCAATATGAGTGAGCGGAGGAGAAGGCTGATAAATAAAAATTCCTCATTAAAAATTATGTACCTATTTGTATTTTTTTTTAGATATGAAATCTCTTTCCATCAGTTACGTCGAGCAAAATCTGAACTCATAAGATCAAGATAATTCAACATTACATCTTTTTGATTAATACGAGAAACGACGTTGCGGGATATGTTTAATTAGGTATAATGTATTTGTAATACAAAACTTTACATTACAAATATATATTATACCTAATTATATATTTTTGACGCTTTCGTGGAGATCAAAACGCCAAAAAATTTCGAGGATTAGAAAATACGTATAAAAACGAGAGAAGAGGTTGAATTGATTTGAAAATATTCGTAAACGTCAAATTGGAAGAGGACAATGTACATAGTAGGGCTGTCATCTCCTCCCATTCTCAAACCCTGGCTACGCGACTGATCCTCAGGCATAAAAGAGTCGTCAAAATTTGACAATCTCTTTCAATTCCGTCTTGTTGTTTTGGTAAAACAATAAAAACAGAAAAGCCTTCCCGGTAACCAGTTTCTCTAATACGCGACAATCAGAATATTTTCAAATTTTTCACTGAAATTCTCCGAATTCGTGGAAGTTTTGTGGAATTTGACGATCTACTTTTTCATGAAAGTCTTGGCAGACGGTTTTCTACGATTCAGACGTACAAATAGTAAACGTATTATTTTGAAAGCATAAGAATAAAAAAACTTACATGTTCTATAGGGTCGTTGGAGAACGATTTCACCTTCTGACGATCATCTCTTTTTTTATGACTCAGCTTGACAAGTATAGAATCCCAATGAGAGTTAGTTTTCGCAACTGTTTGTTTCATTTCAACAATTTTATCTTCCAATCTGTATAATTCTGATTGGAAATTGTCTGAAATGAGAAATAAGTTACAAACCACTAATCAGCGACTATTATTTTTCAGCAAGAGGTAATTTAGAAGTCGTACATTCCTTTTTTTCCCACTAATTTATAACTGTATCATCTTCTAAAAATAGAATATTTTTTCTTCCTTTCTTTTATTTTCCTACATAGGTCTACTTCAAATCTAACTAAATTAATATCAATAAAACAAGAAGCAAGATTAATACCTAATAAATAAAAACTCACCAGATTCACAACCGGAAGTTAATACTGGATTAACAAGTAAAACTTGAATGTCATCAACTTCTAATTTGAAGTCAGTTTGTTCTTTAATTAAATGTTTTTTCAAACTCTGAATAGTGGACGCTAAAAGAAGAAATATAAATTAGGTTTTCAAAAAATCAAGAACTAGTCCCATAATGCTCTCATTTTTAGCGTCTCCATTTGTTCCACTACCTAATTTGTTTATTTATTTCCCGAAAGATTTACAAACTTGAAAATTTTTCTATAAAACCAAAACATTTGTCTCCGCTTTACGTTTCCTTCTTCCATCCTCTTATTTTTCCGCGATCAAATGATAATCATTAAATTACAAATTCAAGACAAAATAGATTACCATCGCCATCGAGGAGACATAGCTTTTCTAGAATGGAGCTGAAAATTTCGTGCCCCATTATGGCCCATTTCTTCACTTGATCAAGTACGACTTGAGTCTGTAATTTTGATGGATATATTTGCAACACTTTTGGCGGAAGTGATATTTCCCAACGTAAAATATCGCTATACCTGTAATGAAAAGAAGTGTTCGTTGTACAAAATCCGTAGTCCTTAAACATATTTAAATTTTGATAATGTAATCAGAAATGAGGATTAAGAATTTAACCCCCTCGATAAAAACTGGAAAGCAATCGTAAATATACAGATAGTCTTTTTCAACGATTAAAATTGTGGAATAGTACTTTTATAACAACGTAAATAGGCGAACTTAATGATTTATCCAAGTTCGCGATTGAGTGTAGGTACTTAAAGTAGGTAGGTAATATCGCGATGAATTTCACACATAGGTATAACGAATTCTTTTTATTGATATTAAATTTTACACTGCAGTAATCCTTAAATCAATCTTCCTCTCAATAATGTGTCTAAAAAATTCCAAATCTTGGGATTACCCACGACACGATCTTCCTCAAGAAGCGAGATAAGTAATGTGTTTAATTTTTTCGTTTCGCTTCAATATTTCATTAAATAATTATTTTGACGTAGGCCTGTTGGTTATTTAGTGGCTAAGGTTCGAAATAAATTTCGAAAACATTTACTTGAAGGAAGCAACGATGTTCCGATGGTAAAAGAATTGGCAATAATCGTGATGTAAAGAGTGACGACAAGACTCAGTTGTATTAGCTCGACTCGTGTAATGATTCGCGTGAAAACGAAGTTCCAAATATTTGGCGAAAGACAAATTCCACGTATCGTTAGACATAGCAGTTATCGGCGTACTCTGCGAAAAAAATCGATAAACCATAGATTAACACATTGTAATAATTTCCTAAAATTGAGTTTCTCACAGAAACAAATGAACAAACAGTCTGATGAAATTCATTTTTTTTTTCTTTCTTTCTTTTATTTAATACTTTGCACCGTAATCTTTTGGAAGAAAGATCCTGCTTCCTCAAAAATAAACACCAAGTACTTCCTATGTTTGTTTACATTTGGCAAGAGTACTTCTAGGGCCCTACAAAAAAGCTGACATCTGGCGGATATCATTATTTTAAACCACAATTTGACGGCAATATACGAAAACCGATCGAGCGACAATAAAAAATTCTACAATAAAGTACTTCTTGTTCACGTAGCAGAGATACTCTTCTCCAGATTGTGTTATTGTCACTTGATATGTTTTTGTATGTTGTTCTCCAATTCAAACTATGAAAGATTGGAATGCTCATTGATCACCGCAGTGTTAATTTCATAGATAGTCTTAAGCATTACAAATTCATATAATATTCTTTTTTTAAAACTTGTTATACGACAAATCAAAAAGGTTTTCCTCAATTTATTCTGAAGTTCTATTTCAGTATCTTGACATTGGACTGTAGGTACAAAATTTGATGATGCAATGCAGGTGCCCTCACTGGGACGATACGTTTGAATAAGAAGATGAACTGAGTTTGAATCTATTTTCAGTTCTTTGCAAACAAGTTAGGTGTATGGACAGAGCTTTTGTATGAAATGACGGACTCTGGAAATCAGTACTTTTGTTGATTATAATCATAACATCCAGCAATGTAGCCATGAAACTATTTGAAGAGGAGGACTACCAGACTTGGAAAAATTTAGACCTTCGAGCTATATGATATGTAAGACTGGTGCGATCAAACTAAATAAATTGAGGAAAAAGTTGAAATTCAAAGAGCATACTTTATCATAACTTGGAGATCACAAACATCAACCATCATAACACTAACTATCTGCAAGTATCTTAGCTAGGTAAGATTTAGCGCAGCATAATATAAATTTGTTGGTAAATACATCTTAAGAAAATCATAACATACTGAAAACAAATGATAATTAGTTTCAAATTAGAATATGAAAATTAATAATAAATCTTCCTCTATCACTCATTAACAATTTTAAAGGGTTCAATATTCTTCAAATAAGCGTTGTGCAATTCTCTAGACCTACGATGATAATACCTAACCTTATCAAAACACATGTATGTTCCATAAAATTGCGAATTAGTCAATAATTTAAAAAATATTGGATCTCACAATTTTTTGTATAGTAAGTGGTGGAAGAAGATTCGCGCTTCATTTTCATATTCTAGTTATCTAATTATAATTTGTTATTCATATCATATGGTTTTCTGGAGATAATAACAAGTTTTTACACTTATTTCACGCATCAGGAAAAAGAGGAAAACAGATTTGAATTCAGGGTTACCGGAAAACTTGGACAATTATTCCACATCATACTCAACGAATTAGAAATACTAATATTTATTTTCATTCAACTGTTGGCTAAGTATATTATATGCAATACTTGTACTTACAGTTTTACAAACTGTACAAACACTCCAAAACAAAATTTGGTAGGTCGTTTTATCTGGTAACGCGTCCAGCTCATTCAACGTGACTTGTATGCAGCCTCCATCGTGGACAAAACGTCTTTCATGGTCGATCATAGGTGTTTCGCATGTATCTGAGGGGCACATGTACGAACTTTTGAAGCAATACTTCTCTAAAAAACTCCCCAAAGGAATATCATTGCAACCATAGAAATCCATTGTGACGGTCCTGTGAATGAGAAATGAATGTTTCCTTGTAAAATTTACCTTTCTTTTCTAATGTGCCAGGTGTATTTGACATATTAGGAACATTTTAATTATGAGTGTATAGAAGGTCATCATAGCATTTCGTTCAGACCACTAAATTCCTTTTGAGATTAGTTATATGAACCAACAAACGAAACCAGTTTGTATCATGAAAGATTTATAAATTGAGTACCAAAACCACGGTGGTTAACGGCAGATATTTTTCGCCAAATGACCCCCCACATAAAATTAAGCTTCGGTTTGAAAACTGGATGAAATAATTCTACATACTAACCAAGGATTCACACAGAATTCGGGAGAATTATTAGACAAATGTGAAAAACTACAAAACAACACGGAGATACGTTGATGATGCCTCGGGTCGGTGAAATTTGTTTCCAATACCGTAGACTTTTCATTTGATGTTAACGAAGTACGTTGGGGAACTGATGCAGAACGTTGTTCGTCTTTTGGCGTCAACCTTCCGCCAGTTGCCCGATAAGATGCCAATAATCCTTTGACATTGTCATTTGTAACGTCGTCCTTTAGTTTAGCCATTGTGAAAATATGGTTATTTTTTTTCTGAAAAATATTCGATATTTTACGATTAATGGTAGACTACCGATAATTGAAATGGATTTAATAAAACGAGAGAACACAAGAAAGACACGAAGAAAGTTGATAAAAAAATGTGTGCAGAGAGAAATCTTAAATAAGGAAGAGCAAAAATAAATTGACTCTGTTTAAAATTGCTGAAAATGTAACTTGAATTAGAGAAATTCTGAAGTACACCAATTCAACTTTTAAACGGGTAAAACCAGAAGTTCGGTAGATAATTTTTTATGAAATTTTGAACAAAAAATAAAAATTACGCGAATCCATCCAAGAGAGAGTCAACGAAAAAATCATCAAAAAATCAACCAACAAACAGAAGGGTTTTCGAAAATTATTAAATTACTGCTACGCTTATGGTTTAACAGAAACATTAATTCTGCAACAAATCTTCTTCGAAATATGACAAAAATTTTGATTGTGATTCATTTAGGTGCATTTTGACGATAAAAATTTAAGTAATGGTCTATGGTGCAGTTCTGAAACCCAATTTTTGGATACTTTCCTATCTTGATACCATCATTTCCTTCTGAACAACTTCGGAAAATGAAAGAGAAGAAAAGATTATAAATAATTGTTCTTTATTTCCTTCTCTTTTCTCAATCATCTCTATCACCAGTTATTTCACAGAAATTTATAACGGTTTCATTGATTGATAAAAACAAAAACAAAATAATGAGAGTTTTGAGTTATGGTTTAGAATTAATAGAGGATAGAATTTGAGTACATATGAAATTTGCATCGAAGGTAGTAATTACCCATAGCGAAGATTTGTGATGTGTCTTCATTATACGACTGGACATTAAGACGTCACAAGTGTCATTATTTTCCACGCACTTACTATCATCATTTCGCCAGTCATTTGAAAAATATACATCACGGGCAAAGTACTTTCGAAGTTCGCATCGACGACCAGCTTCCGTTTCCAAATACGGCGCATTGAACTGGAAACGGATGAAATTAAATAAATACTCGTAAATATTGTAGGTCCTGTAACTTACAAAAGTAGATATAAGATACGTGATGTCGGATGAAGACAAATGTTGGCCGCCCAAGTAATAATAAATTAGAGGGGGTGGGAGGTCTGAAATACTTTATGAACTTCAAAACATTCTGAAAATCGAGCAAGTGCCATCAGTAAAAATATCATTAAAATCACTAGGTGCCACTTTTTTTTATTAGAAAAATTAGAATAACTTTTGTTAGCTCCAGAAAATCGGAACAACTCCAAAGTTGTACGAAATCAACTGCAGAACGACTCCAAAGCCATCTAGAAACCACTCTGAGGGGCTTAGAATCAGCATACGTAATTTCGAAAATCAGTAGAAAATTTAGCACACGAACAGATGAACTCTAGAAAAGTAACACTTTTGCTGATTACTCAGCACATTTGACAACACTGCCATCAAACTAGAGACTGACGCAGTGATCAACACGAAATCCATTGAAAAAATACAAAGTATCAAAACTGGCAGATTATCGACATCGAATATTTCAATAATCACAATGCGAACTATCTGCGAATAGATAGGACGTGAGAGGGAGAGAACTTGGAAAAATGCGATTCCATAAAATTCCAATGTACGTAATATGAAAAGAGCAAACTTGATTACAAACGAAAGAAGAGACAATTCAAAAATAAATTTCTTCGAGAGTTAATGAGGTGATAGCATAATGTGCGTAAGTAGACATATATATCTACTTGCGTAAACGTCATTCATACCTGAATAAATAAAGAATAAGACAAAACCGAATTCTGCAGCGCTGTCTCGAAAGAATTTTTTCGATACCTCACGATTTTGTCATTCGGCACCGTAGTTTGTACGAGCGGTTCTGCATCAGTACAGGAGTTCCTGATTTCGATGATTTCTAATCTTCTGTTGTCGTAATCTGAGGCTACTTCATTTTGCAAGTTTTCGGAAGGATCGCAACCGGAAACATCAACAGCGAGCTTTTGCACATTTCTATTACTAACAACCACGTCGGCTTGGAATGTCGCAGGTTTGGCGAATTCATCCAGCAAAAACGATTTCTCCAGTCGAGCATTATATTTGGCGGACACTATGGCCCTGGTGACTCTTTTCAATTTCTTCAATTCAGTCGCCGATGCTCCTCGAAGTAGTATCGTACAGCCTAGATGAGAAAAAGCACATTCGTCAAAGAACATGAGCGTTTTAACGCTTCCTATAAAAAAGAAAGAAAAATAATATACATAATTAGTAGGGAAAGATACAAGCAGTGTGGCACATGGAAAGTCTCACCCACCATCAACCAAAATGTATTTGTCTGTGTAGAAAGATCGACAAATTCCTAACTGAGAAGTACCAATATGTGCGTCAACCGAAGTCACAATATCTGCATTTGTACAACGAGCAATTCGTTGCATGACAGACATTTTCACATTCAGCACCAATGTAATACCCAGAGCATTGAGAGACGCTTGGGCTAATCGAGATACGTTTCGATGAACCAGAATCAAATTCGGTTCTAAGGCTGAAATTCGGCCGACTACGTGCCTTAAATACTCTTGCTCCTAAAATTGTAGCAATAATTACCAGAATATATTCGTTCAACTGTTTAAGGATTCAAGAATGGTCTACCTCACCTGCATCATCACTGGTTCTAGAGACATGAGTCGTCCTTCCATTCGTTGATAAACGATCGCACATTGCAATAGAAGAATTCTTGGATTGGTCAAGCGCGTATTCATTTCACGATGAGCGACGTTCTTTGTGCAAGCTATACCGCCGACTAATCGACAATCTTTTCGTTCACCGCCAGGCAGTTTTTTTACTTGTACGTAACTTTGATGATCAAAAATAAATCGCCTTAGTTCAATCCATTATTATGAATTGCAAACTTCTTCGCTTACAAGCTATCAAGTTGATAGAGTATTCAACAAAAATCACATGAGGAACTCTTCCAGAGCAAAAATGACCATCTGCGAGGCACTCAAAAGGGTGCGCCCTCAACATTCCCCGGATGGATATTTCCGGGAACTGGACGAAAATGGGGCGAAACATTTACTTTTGTTCTTTGTATTTTGTTCTTCAGGTGAAAAGAAGTAAAAAAACTTACTACAACTTGTATATTAAGAAAAAGCAGAGAGAGCTTGCGCAAGTACCATAATGCGTTTAAGCATTGCCATTGTCGTCCCTTCTTGCTCATCAACACTAACGTTGGCTAAAGTCGCTGCACCTCGCAAATGCCATTTATCAACACTAAGAAGATCAGTGTTAGAAACAGTGAAAAATACTATCAACTTGATAACAAAAAGAAGACTTGGAAATGCTAAGAAATGCCTTTGATCTTCATTCTTTATTCAAGGCAAATAAAAATTAGGCGATACTGGCTCTTTTAAAGTTATATCAAATTCTTCAGTATAACGGAGATAAAAGAGGGACAACAGAAGAACTTACTGTCCGATATCACAAATATCAATTTTATTGAAATCGACCTTGATTTCTCTTAAAGCTTGATCAGCTAATGATGATACAATTTCTGACCATGAAAGAGGTAACTTTTCCAATGTAAGCAGTTGGTTGATTATGTTGGTAATATGAAGTTTGAATGCATCTCTGCAACAAAATGAATCAATAGAATGTTGAAGGAAAAATGCAGGTTGGTATATTCTGTTTGTACTTAAGTCGAGTGCTGGATTGAATAAAAGTGGTTCTTCCTCTTCAAATTCAGAAAATGAGAGGAGATATTTTGCATCTTTCATAACAACCATGATTACAACTTCTATTTCAAAGAGAAAACATTACTGGCAAACACAAACTATAACGCTGAGTACAATTTTGAAATAGTCAGAATAGAAAACAGAACAACACTAAAGGAGCAAATGAAAAGATTATGAAAATGAAAGGGACAACCTCTACTTACTGAATTAAGGAGTTCAAGATCATGTAAAATGTCACCCATTTTGTTTTTTAAGTGAATCTTACACGCCATTGGTTAAAATTTTTTTCTCAGAAAACAAGATGGATGTCTTGTTTTACCTGCGCATGAACCCAAAATATGAATATGCTAAATTGCTAAGTTCAACAAAAAAACAAGATGGATACCTATTTTACCTGGTCTCCAGCTTCTTATACTCTGTTCGCGTTAAGGAAGGATAGAAGTTCATACCTCGAGAATGGAACGCTGAAGGTAATCTTAATCTACCGTTCCGTTCTCGAGGTATGAACTTCTATCCTTCCTTAACGTGAACAGAGTATAACAATTGAGGAGTTATCTGTCAAAAGGGCGTCTGTCGGGCGGACGCCCTTTTTTGGAAATTTGTAATTTTTGAATTCCTTATGATTCAAACTATTATATTCCAACTTCAAAACATCTTATTTGAACCCCCATATCTGCTAAAATACGGAAATAAATGTACATCATAAAGTGGAACTCAAAGAATATTGAAAAATAGGTATAAACAAACCAGAGCTTCAGAACAATATATTATATTAGAACTTGATAATCCAACATCTACATCATTATAATATTAATGAGGAAGATGTGAGAATGAAGGAGATGGGTCAGGTATTAGGTAAAAATACTCAAGAATTATACACGCAGACGAAGATTTAAATACGAGGCGGGTGGCAATATTCCACTGATAAACTTTGATGAAGTAGGAACAAAGATCGCGAACTTTGTTCAACTGCCGTTTGTATAGGTACCTACTTATTCAGTTATGGAAATGCGTGCGTACTTCGTTGAAGTTTTGTTAGTCAAATCGCCGCCCAGGATTATATGTATTTTTTAAAAATATTCTCAAAAAGAAGTAAACTAGACAATAATGAAGGAGCTGTTCGAAGTTCAAACTTCAAAAAGAGCGTAACGCGTTCAAAGACTGATAACAAAAACAAGATGGCCGCCCAAACCAAAAATTTTCTAAATTTCCTCATTTCGATTAAAAGGGCGTCCGAGGTACTCTACTTTCTAACCTTTTTAAATAAATATTACTCATTTTACAAAGAAGATAATTGAGCGTTATATTCATAGAGAAAAACTGAACAGATTTCAAAGAATAACTTTTTTACAATAAATCACTCCATCAAAAGTTATTTCACATTGAAACTTCAAAACGATTTTTTCAATCAATGTTTTGACCGAAGGACGCCCTTTTGACAGATAACTCCTCAATTAGGCTTTCACACTTCTGGTTCGTTTAGATTATTTTCCGTGTCTTGCTGTGGGTAAAGAGTTATCTGCAAAGCTCACTCAGATTGGAATACAACACGGTCGTATTTCAGTTTTACTGCAGTCAATTCTAGATTTAATAACAATTTCAATTGAATTCTCCATAAACAAAGAGAAGCGTGGCTTAAAGCAGTTTTTTGTAAGCGAGCTAAGAAAGGCATAACTGATATTGATACTTTAGATCACAGATTGATGCAAGATCTGATTGAAACATTTTGTTTGTGGTAAAATACTAGGGAATACTGCGATGGATGTTGTGTTAACCTGTGTAGCCTACTTTCATAATATTAAAGGTATTATAGTAAAAATGATCAAACTATTCACTTTTAGGGAAACCCGCAGATTTTTGAGCGGTGAACAATAGATATCCTTTTTTGATTTCAGTTGGCAGACCAGCTGCATATAGAATCAAGATTATTTCTTACGGTAATTTTCAATTTCAAGAACTCCCAAACGGAGCTCCAACTATCAAACTACACATTCTAAACGTAATTTACAGAAACAAGCAACAAAACAACAAATTATTGTTCTCATATTTCAGCGCAAAATTATTGATAACATTTCACTCATAACAAGATACAAAAAAATGTAAACAAATCAAAAGTGTGAAAGCCTTTTAGTATAGCGTTTGCCTGATTCCTTATTTTGCCAAAGGTAATAAACAAAACTTTTGGTTTCTGAATTTTGGTATTACCACTCTCATTTTAATGGTTTGCAAATTATTTGAACACTAGAGTGAAGAAAATATCACAATGTTTCTCAATACAATCGATTAAGGCCTAAAATATTGAAATTAAGTTTGGTTTATAACGTTCAGCCAGATAAGGAATCAGGCAAACGCTATACTATCCGCAATAGTGTGAAAGCCTTAGGGCTTTTACAAGCGTTGAAGATGAATCAGGAAAAAGATTGATATTAAATGCAAGTTTCAATGAGACAGATATCTTTTTCTCGGTCGCATATTGGTTTGCAGGATGAACTATATTTTGCATGATATGAGGAAGAATAAGGAAGACAGAGAGACAAATTCCCACGGGAGCAAGTAAGAGGATGTCGTGCAAACCGATAAGAATTGTAAAATCTTTATCGATTTTTTTGATGTATCAATCAACAGAGATATCAATAATATCAGTCTCGCTATATATTGACATCATCGGAAATATCGACGTTTTACTAAATTAGATTCTCGTTTGAACCAACATTTTAATGGTCAAAATCTTCTTCCATTTATTATTAATACTAACCACTTAAGTATTAGTCAATCAAAATTAACTCACTTCAAAAACGAATATGTTTCTTTCTCGTGGTCTTTAGTATCTAAATCACATTCGCGGACAGTTTCCCAGCACATCGAAGTCAGCTCCCGCAATCGAAGGTATCTATCACTAAAATTGCGAATAACATCATCCGTGAAATCTGATCCGAGGCAAGACGAGTGTTTTTTTTTATCTGCAATCGCGACAAAATATCAACCATTCTTACATCAATACTTCACACAATTGTGAAAAAAGTAAGATATCGGTACAAGTAAAAAGATGACTTGAAAACCAAGAAGACGTACAAGCGCTTTTTTGTTCATGGACAAAAATATCTTTTGTTCTTCTGTCATTCTCATATTTTGGTAATACTTATAGACCTCGTTAAAATAGATTCATTGCTCACCTTTTACTTGCGTTGCTTTTGTTGGATGACGGGAAATATGTGCTGTATTTTTTGTAATATTGATATCCAGGTGGAAACCCGAACGGGAAATGCGACTAGTTTTTTCTGGCGGTGGAAGAGATAAAATAGATTCTTGATCTGAAATGATTAACGGTGACAACATAAACATCTTAAGCAGTTGAGAGAAATTAGATGTAATAATCATCAAAAAAGCACACTGTAAGTTTGTAATCCTACATGTTATTGTCTTCCATTCATCCAAAGGAATTTAATAGCTTTTTTGGGCAGAATAATCTAGGAAAGGCGAAACGAGATGAGAAGATGATAGATAGTTTACTTTGCAATAAAATCTTGATTTCCTTTGTTTCTTGATAACGGCAGAGAAATCGTTCGACTAGTTAATTAAAAATTATTGAGTTACCGGGTAAAAATAGCAGAACCATGCAATTTGATTCCAAATCTGGTTTTACGGTAAGAGCAATTTAAAATCGTTGTTCCAGACAGTAAGACTATGATAAAATATGAAGAAAACCCTTTTTCCTTTTTCTTCAATAAAAGAACTGAGATCATGAGAATTCTTAGGTATTATACTAAAAAACAGACAATCTCATCATTCGCGCACACTGTAATAAGATTGTTGATTTTTTTTTGAAAAATTTCGCAAATATGAAAACAGAATAATTTTTTAAAATTTACTCACTCTCATCATGAATACACGATTCTGCGTTGCAAAACTTATAAAGGTAGCATCCATCCAAAAAATCGGTCGAAGGTTCACGAAGATGAGCGATACAATTAGCATCCAGTAAAACTTGACCTATAGCGAGGCTGTGCACTCTGTCAAAGGAAAGAAGAAAACTGTTGCAATTATACGGAAAATTTCCTCCGACGCGCAAATTGAATTGACGATCTGATATCTCCTACCTAGACGAGGTTTTACGTTGCGAAATGAGCCAATCAATTAAATCTGAACCCGTAAAACACGACTTGTACTGCACATTTTCCAATACGTAATCTTGTAAGGAAATGGCATTATCGCCTTTCATTAATTCGCACAGAAGCGACATCAGTGATGTTTCTGGAGATGTATTGTCTGATGACGGTATAATCTTGGATGACCTACAAGTATAATTAAGTCGTAATACAGTCAACCCTAACTAGTCATAAATTTCTGAGCATTAAGAGTCATTAATTTAGATAATCTGGATTGAATTGTTCAACTCGAGATCATCAATATAAACTCGGATAATGAAGAATTTTGGTACTTTAAAAGTTTTTTCATACCTAGCGCTCGTAAAATTCTCTTCTTGGTACACAAAAGATATTTTTCTTTTATGAGGTTCGTGAGTAAGGTCTTTATCTTCATTAAAATGTGATACATCTTGTGCAAAATTCTCTTCAATGGAAGTAGTGTCACCAAATTTTGACTCGAGATCATCTTGTAACGCTTTAAGGTCGACGGTGAGATCAGTTTCACGTAAATAGGATAGAACAACTTTGCAACAGTACATGCAAACTCGTAGATTGCCTACAAACACAAAACAAGAATTTTAATCACTGCATGTATGATGAAATATCTACTGTGAATTAATAACTGCAAATAACTGCAAGAGTATCATGAAATATTCGAAAAATGTTTCCCGTCCCCCTTCCAAATAACAATAAAGAATTAAGAAGAGCTGATACATGAAAGAAACTTGGAAAAATGAAACTTCGTTTCATAGAATTAAACTTCACATGAAATACGACCGATCAAATGAACAGAGAAACCTCGACTTGATTTAAATTTTAGTTAGCGCTTTCAGCGTCTCAAATGGTTCATGGAGGATCGTTTTTACTTTAAATTAAAATATTCTAACTGTCCCACAAAATTGGACAAGGCATCTTCCGTTTTAGGTATCACAAGATGTTCAATGACTATGATTTCACAGGAGTACGTACCTGAACATCTAATAATTTTTCCAGGAACTTCCCGATTACAACACTGCGAGCAGAATATCTGACCACAAACACGGCAATGGTGTTTTCGACGGAATGCTGTAAACTTCTCACCGCAATCGTAACATTCTTTGCTAACTGAATCCGGCATCCAAAATTTTTTGAGGTGAGTTTCATTATACGCAACGGAATTCTAAAAACAAAACCAAGCACATCTTCTTTATTGAGGGAAATTAGTGTCTTTTTCGTTTTGTAGTCACTACAAAAATCTGCACTCCTATTTGACACCTTTCAGATCCTTATTAACAATAGAATTAATACTATACAAGCTAATAAGTTGCATCTGGATGTCGAAGATCATGATGACGATAGTAAAGGCGTTTATCTGAAAGTTGACAGGGAAATCTTAGTTTTATTAAGGATGGTAATGGCGTAATTTTCTACTCACTTCACTTGTGTTTCGTGAAGCTAAAAGATTACTCATACGACGTAGAACATTTGGCAGTGTTCGAACTTCGATTGGATTACCCGTTGGAGTCGGCGGCTCGCTTGCTGTAGATGACGGTGTGGGTAAGTCACAGTCAACCATACTTTGCTGTAGGTAAATAAGAAACCTTAGTATCAAGATAGAATATTGTCATAGAACGAGAAAATGTAGCCTAGACGGAGAATTAAAACTATCAGTATAATGTTTTGAAAAACTTTGAATTTTGAAGAGCTCTACAGAGTTGCGATCCTTTCTTATCACTATATTCCTAGGTACCCAACTTCTTTCATCTACAACCCTATGAATTAGACTGAGCGTTCTTTTCATCGTGAAGATTCCGAAGTCGATTAAAAATCCGTTCAACAGTAAAATGAATCACCAGAATGAAGACAAGCAAAGGATGTATTCTCTAGTTCTCCGCCTAACTTGGATGATATTGAATTCTATACTCACTCCACTGATAACATCCCATTTCCTATCGAAAGCTCTCGTGTTCGTCGATGAAGAACGGCTTGTATCCAACTCATGGCCACGTCCATCTTTTCGTGACAAGTTGTCTGAAGAATAAGGAAACAAAAACAATCCATACAATAACTATTAGAGATCAAATATTGACTAGAATGCAGACGTGAAGTGATTTCAAGTTATGCACGGATTTCTTTACCTTCGGAAGATTTAAATAATTTCGAAAACAATGAAAATACTCTAGGTTTAGTTTCAGAATTTAAAGATGTGAACTCAGTAAGTTCTGTTACTGAATTTAAGTTCGTCATGTTGACTATTATAAACTTACGTTGAAAATCTACTGACTGATAATCATACTAACTAAGGCGCTAGATACTAACCTGTGATAATCACAACACGTGAGACGAGTTTGTCACGTGAGTGGGGCACAGTCATTCATTACTAATTAAGAAGCTAGGTATAACACTAGGCAACAACTAGAAATTTTTTGTAAATTGTTGAACAGTATTAATTTTTGCGCTGATTTCAGAACCATTTTCCGTTTTTTGATAGGAGGTCGCGTTTGTGTTTTCTTGTTATCACTTTGTTCAGTTGCCGCGCATCGTCGCGAGACGAAGCATTCATCATCGAGCGTTGATACTGCTATCGTAAATCAGCGCAAAAAAAACTTCTAGATACAACCTATTTCATTACAGCAATTTTCCAAAAAATTTCAATTGTTGCCTAGTGTAATATAAAAGCTGCTGGCGTAATAATGATAATAATATCACTAGTCCGTAGCTCGAATATTCTATTTTCAATTTATCATACACTGTTGGGATTTCTCCAATATTCGGCGCCAAAATGATTTCACGATTTTTAAACAAGAAGGACATGGCTGAACTAAATGTATAAGTAAAACTATATTTTGTACCTTTACATTACCAAGATTTAATAATTCATCAATATTTGAAACTTACAATAACAAATCGTTTGAGAAAATGACAGAAACAAATGCTGCGAGTTAATATTACGTAAATAATCAGCGAGATTTAATAATTCGTCAGTCTTAATCTTACAGTAGCGCCTCGGTACTTTCGAGAAGGATCTTCATGCTGTCAAGAAAACAATGAAGCTAGACAGTGTGCTAAACAATGATGTGGAAGCAAAAGTTATGGAAGCATCAATTCTCCAGAAACTGATCTGAAAGTGGTTAGTTAGGTGCTGTTATAATATTGTGGGTTCTTGAACAATATTAATAATATTAATAATAATCGTGATAGCTAACCGATTCGTTCATATTTTTACCAAATATATGTGATATATACGATGATGGATTCGAACAGTGACAATTTTTACAGAAACCGAAATATTTATTATTTTATTTACCCAATCGCTGTTTATTCGGACGGGTGCCACAAACAGACCCATGATCCTATTCCTATTACTTATGACACCCCTTACATGCATCGTTTTTTTTTATGAATGAATAAATAAGTGAATCAGTAGAAAACAAAAAAAAATGCAATAAATAAAATTTAGAAAAATAAAAAATAAAAATGATATATCTGGAAATAGAAAGTCAAAATAAAATATAAAAAACTGTAAACAATGAAGCAATTATTACAGAAAAATATTTCATGCTGATGATGATCGAATTTTTTTTTTTGTGAGCTCTTCTGGCGTCAAAATAACTATCAAAAAATTCCACGTCAACCATTCTTCCCTGTTGAGAATGCTATATTCGCGGGCTTTCGTTCTTTTATTTGCGAAAAACGATCGTTTAAAGCGACTGCGGTGAGCCTCGGATATTTTTGATAGGGGATAGGACTAATGTCTCGTTGAATTTGATTACGTGTCATTTATTGTTAAAAAACGTTTTTTGTTTTGTTCTTATGTTGCAGGATAAAGAACCAAAGAAGAATAAGGCGAAATGATTTTTATTAGCAAGAATTAAAAGTATAGTAAATTTGAAAAATAACGTACAAAATCTCAGTTTTATAACGTAGGTATGCATCTATCATGAAGAATTGGTGTGACAGTGAGATATGATTTATTGTCTCATACCTGTATGTTTGTATATCCTTTTTTAATTCCAGTAGGCATCGGGAAGGCTAGCAAGTACTGCAGTCGAAACGTAGCGCAAAGAAAATCTTTTTCTTTTTAATTGTGAAGCCTAGTGCCAAAAAGTAAATTTTATATTCATAAATTCGTATCATTTTTCGTATCAAAAGAATTGTTGAAAGTCAATCATACAGCGATGTACATACTCATAGGTCCGCTGATGTGTCAATGTGTGTTTGAGTAGGCTATTTTTTGAAAACAAAACAAAATATCGGCAAATAGTTTCTAAAACCTGAAGAGGAAGACATCGACCCCGCTGATGTCGCAGTCCGTGTTATTCTCAGAAACACGTGAAAATCTGTAGTAGTAACCGTGGTTGTAACCTCTTTATTATACCTACTTTTTCTTCGTCCAGCCCATATTATTATTCGAATAATTAAACAGGTTGGTTTCGCTATAATAGGTAGAAATAGTTTCCTGAAAATTTTTAAATTTGTTTCTTTGTGATAGGTGTATTATTTTTTGGACAAATGATGAATGTTTTCAATAGGTCCCGCCGAACTATTTCAATATTGAAAATCTCAATAAAAAAGTGAAAATGAAATCAATTCTAAGGAAATTTGTAAAATATTTGGGTTTTTGTGAATAATATTAAAAAATAATTAGGTTTCTAATCGATAAAAATAAGGGGTGTCCTCAGAATTTTTCTAAAGGCCTGTAACCTTCATCTCCGTAAGACTCGATGTATCCAAGAGAGAAAGAATAATCGTATTTTTGTTAATGTAGGCCTATTTCTGCAGAGAGGAAAGAGAGATAATATTCTTCCCGTAACTGCAATGTGTTGTACATACGGCTCGAACGACTTGTTGCTTAATTCCACATAAGGTATTCAAGAATAATTTTGAGAAAGAGTTATCCTATTGTGAAACAAAAAAATTAAAAATTACTTCGGTAAAATCAAGTCACCTGCGGAAACGTGTCGTGTGTTCGCCTGTACAGGAGAAAAACGAGATACATATGTTCGAAAAATTTTCCAAGTTGAGAATAGAATCGTTAATTCATTGTTATGCTTTAATTTAATGTAAACCCTGCTGATTGCGATCGGTTACTGACCGTCCCAAGTGCTCGCCCAGCGTCATAATTATATCATCAATGATTAAATATTTTTTGGCACCGGCTTGGTACCGTTTAGAAAACGTGACCTGCGATGAAAAAAGAGAAAAGAATGCTCATTGCCCATTGGCAGGAACACCATTTCTCTCTGATTGGATATCTAATCAGAGAGATATGTAACCTGCGCAATGAGAAAAGGATGCTCATTGCTCATTGGCGCAAGAACACCATTTCTCTCTGATTAGACATCCAATAAGTAATAAGAGAGAAATGGTGTACCTGTCACTGTCAGTGGGTAATGAGCATCCTTTTCTCATCGCAGGTGGTCACAAAATTTTATGGAATGATGGATTGATGGATGAGATCACCATGATACAATCGATCAGCTGATGACTGATGATGAGATCGATTGAATGATTATATGAGTTCATACCTTTGACTGACACTATGAGTATTCGCATGAGGACACAAAGTAGGCGCCCTCTATGAAAACTGTGGTGGCCATTTTTGGAAGCTGCCTGAAAAGGGGATGTTACAGAAAATTGTTGAAATCTCAATTTTTTCTTCTTTTAAGTTATTCTATGAATGAAAATAATAAAAAAATGCTCTTACTACTTTTTTGTATTTTTCAATATTGACAAAGATACAGCCTGTTTTAGTTTTATACAGGTTTATAGCAATATTTTTGCCGAATCCCCTTTTCGGGCGCGACTCTAGCGCACCTACAGTTGTGTCCTCATGCGAATAACAGTGACATGTCGTAGTCGTATTCGTGTGGTTTCAATTCTCCGATAGATGTCGTTTGCGTTAGGCATCGTCCAGGTTTAATAAGGACCTTGCTCATTACTCTCGTTGCCTACAAGCAGTGGTTCATTTTCATGATTCGACAGAAATCGTAATCATCACACGTAATATTTTAATAATATTCCAGTTCTACCTCTGACTTAAAATCCTATATTTTTCAGGTACATTCATCAATTGTTTCCTGTGCATTCACCATTTGATTAAAAGTGAATCCATCAATTCTACCTCCCGACCATCATAACTTCGATGTTTTCAATTCTGATTCCCTGTAAAAAGTCCTATTTATGATCGTTGTTTTGTAAAGGTAGGCACTTCAAAGCTTTCAACTGTTCTTCTGTATATTTATAGGGTTTGTTCTAATCAAATATTTTAGAAATGATAAAACAATTCCATTCTGTTTGGTTTTCCTTTTTTCAGTTTCTTAGTTTGTATTCTCGGCCATTTTCATCGTCTGATAATCTCGCACTTTCTTGTTTCAGTTCGTTTCTTATTTAAGATCATCTTATTGTACAATCGCCGAAATGACTGACGAAGTAGGACCTGCGAAAATATCCGTGACGGTTAAGACACCAAAAGACAAACGCGTAATAGAAGTTGCCGAAGATGCGTCAATAAAAGATGTAAGCATTCAGTATGTTCCAAGTTAACGTAGTTGAGTCTTCTGTCGTTGACTTATGACGATTGGGTAAATTGTAGAGTCTGGAGCGTAAAGTTGTTTTCTTTGCAAATAACTGGTCGCTGCGAATTATTTGTTTTATATGAAAACGATAACGTTTATTTTTATGTAAGTATTTTTCCATTGCAATATACCTTGTCTTACCCATTATCTACTATTTACAGTTCAAAGAACTAGTGGCTGAGAAGTTTAGTGCTCAGCAGGAGCAAATTTGCCTCATATTTGCGGGTAAAATAATGAAAGATCACGAGACGTTGAAATCACACAATGTAAAGAACGGTTTAACGGTTCATCTAGTTATCAAAACAAGTTCTCGCGCTACAGAACCTGGAGGATCCGAGAACAATCAGACACGCTCGGCTACTACGACAGATACCAACTCAAGTATGTCAATATCATATGGTCGTATAATCATGTAGTTCAGAGTGTATTAGATGTTGTTATTAATTAATTTTTGTCGTACTTATCAACAAATTATTTGAAAACTTGGAATCTCTATCCAGAAATATCACAATCATCACTCGTTACATAGCCAACACTGTGTAACCAAGCTAGCCGAAAATACTGTTTTAAAATTAAAATCGAAACTTTTGAATGTTTTTGCAGTTTTTTTCTTTTTAAATCAAGTTAGGGTTGCAGATGTAGTTCATATTTTTTTCTAAAAAAACAATTTTTAGAGTTCTCCTTAGTTCATCCTTTTTGATCGGCTCGGGAAATTCACTAATATAAATTCTATTTTCCTTCACACTCCAAGTGAAGAAAGGGTGTCAACAATAAATAATTCACGGAAGGCCTGTTGACGCTAAAAGATTGGGTAAAGATTTTTTTTTCATTATTACGTTGAGTATTCAGTTTGTGAAGTAATTGCTCAGTATGGGAGTACGGGACCCGAACTTCTGTGTTATTGTGTTCAATGCTTTACGAAAGATCTTGTTTCTAGGCAGTAATTCCAATCTACCATTCGGGTTGGGATCATTGGGTGGATTATCTGGATTAGAAAATTTCGGGCTTGGTGGAAATTTTGCGGAAATGCAGCAACGAATGCAGCAAGCTCTACTCTCAAATCCAGATGCTGTGCGTCAAGTCATGGATAATCCAATAGTTCAGCAACTTATGAACGATCCCAACAATGTCCGACAACTATTACTTTCGAATCCACAAATGCAAGACATAATTGAGGTTCGTGCTTCGAAAGCGAATTATGTTATGATTTGCGAGTATTGATCGGAATATTCTTGGATTTCGAATGAGTAATTAGTAATACTTATAATTTATCATCCCGAAACAATTCTCTGGCTGATGGAAACTTCTTGGTAGGGAGACATGTCGGTCACTCGAGTTGTTCAAAATAGACATCCATCATCACGGGAATGTTATCGCCGGTACAGTTTCTTGAGCGAAGACGTATCAAGCGAAAGTAGCTTTTACTTGAGTGATAGCTATCAGAACCCTATTTTAGTGGGATAAAAAAAATCACTTTGGCCCTAAATCGTTGTATTCAGTTTCAAAATTCTCTGACTCCTGATCATCTGTTCCACAATGTCTATTATCCAAACCTCCATCGCCCTTCAATAAATACAAGGTAACATTCAAAAGACTAGATTTCGAGTACCGATTGTGAAGCATTTGAACAATTGACTCAAGTTTTCCTAAATGATGAAGCCGAAACGTGGAAAATTTCCTGATTCCGAAATTTTTGAAGATATGATGAGAATGTTGACAGCCTAAATCAAACCAACTGACTAAACTGCTACGCAACTATAATCGTCAAGTGAGCCGTTATTAGTTTACCGTCAAAGTTGGGAAGGTTTTTTGAAAACATGGTTTGAAGAAAAACTATCTTTTCTTAGAATTGATGAGAGCGAATTTTAAACTTTTGTACTTGTCTGTACTTTGAATATTGTAGCTCGCGCTTTTTTCTTAGCATTAAAAGTATGTTCGTATAATTCATGCGCGACGGAAATTTTTTAAATTGTTGAATTTTAAATTAAACTTCATTTCCATTTCAGCATCATCCTGAGATAAATCATATGTTGAATAATCCCGATTTGCTGAGACAAACTATGGAGATGGCTAGAAATCCATCTATGTTACAAGAACTCATGAGAACTCAAGACCGAGCCCTATCCAATCTGGAATCTATTCCTGGTAAGATAAAATGAATTATTACGTAAACGCGTTGAATTTCATTCGAGGCATTTGTAGTTGAAGGATGAAGGAGTTCTCCAGAACATGAAAAAGTATTTCAGTCAATGAAAGGTCGAAATTATTTTAGTGTTTAATTGGAGAATTGCAAACGTAACTTTGAAAATTCCTGATTTTTACCCCAGTTTTAAATGTTTTTTGGGTTAATTTAAATTTTAGGATTTATCTTTGAGAAAAGAAAAACAAAAAAAAAAAACTCGATCCAAATCAACTTTTTTTGTGGTTTGTTGAGGGGAAAAATGTTTATTCTCTATAACAAAAATTTCTTCTTGCGTAAATTCATTTATACAGTCCCTAAAGCAGTGAACTCTGGAAGACCGAGTGTGTGTAAAATTTTGTGAAGAAAAAGTGAATCTTGTCCACCATTCGTTACATATCATTTTTGCAGAATCGATCATAATTTTTGGGAGATTCCGGTCAATTTTATTATTGTATTGACGAATTTACAGCTATTTTGTATTTTATCGATAGGTAAAGATACAATCGTCATTTAAGTATTTCCTGTCAAGCTCTTATATCTGCCCTATGATTTCAGGTGGATTTAATGCACTTCAACGTATGTACCGTGAAATACAAGAACCATTGTTGAATGCAGCTACGGAGCATTTGGGTAGAAATCCATATGCAGTTGATAGTAATAATGCGGATGGTAAGTTATACACTTTTTTCTAGATTTTGTCTAGTATTCACCTATTTTTGAAACTTTGAGTCTATTTTTGGTAATCATATATCCGCTGTTTGCGATCTTCAATTGACGATTATTTGCTCTGCTGTCTATAACACCGAAAATATTTTTTTTTCGAGACCAAATGATAATGCAGCTGAGCTGGCCGTATTGCGATTACTTCCTTCGTTATCTCCGTCGGTGTTTTGGTATCTTAGGTGTGATGTATTCTGTATGAATGATGGTTGTCAGATGGTGAGAGAAGTTTTATCAAACATCGAATTTGAGAGAATCTTGACTATTGTTATTGTCTTCGATCGTGTTGACGATGATTGTATCACAATTTGAAAAACTTCGTCTGAATTAGTGAGTAGATTAGGAGTTACCGCCTTCGTTCGCGTTGACGAAAATTGTGTCAATGAAAACGAACGTTCGAGAATGTAAAAAATATTGAATGTATTATCACTAGATGGAAATGTACTTGAAGTTCGAACAACGTCGTGAGGAAAATCATTCATATTATGAAATTCTCAGAATAATATGTCGCAAATTTCAAAGAAATTTATCATTTAAACTATATTGGAGAGTGATAAATCTGACGTCAATTTCAAACTAAAGAACGTCATCAGCTCAATGTATAAGCATGTCGTGAACGGTATATTAGCAATTTTATCTTTTTTGAAGATTTGTAATTTGTATGTTACACATGACACGGTGAATCCGTCAATGTTGATAATTTTATGAAATACTTGCTTCGTACCTTCTCTTTTAATGAATCAATTGACTTTGAATTTTTGGGTGCTTCTACTTTCACCGTACTTCCACGTTTTAACTCAATTAATTTTATAAAAGATCGCGAAGAAGGTAAGATATACCAAAGTCCTCATGACTCTTTCATAGTTCTGACCTTCTCCTTGACCTTGCATAAAATCGATCGAACTGAAACGTGAAGATACGAATTGAGTATAACAGATTTGTAAAATTTAAAGCAAATCCGTTGATAAGAAAAAGAAGTTATGGGAAAAATATGAAATCATGTATTAACATCTACCTGTACTTTTTGAAACAATTCTGTGTTGAATATAAAGTATGTGATGATAAATTATCAATTGTTTTTTAGGTAATCCTCAGCAAGGCCAGGAAAATCGAAACCCTTTACCAAATCCATGGAGTCCCAATGCTGATTCAACGAATTCGGAACAAAATAGTGATAATCAGCGGCAAGGAGACTCTACGAGAACAGCTCCTAATTTATTCAGTGGGAATAATCCATTACAGAGCATGATGCAGCAGGTGATGCAAAATCCGCAAGCCATGCAAAGTATGCTGTCTGCCCCTTACACGCAGTCCATGTTGCAAGCCATGGCTGCTGATCCCGATTTGGCGATGAATGTCATTGGTAACAATCCGATGTTCGGTTCGAATCCTGATCTACAGGTTATTATCTACTATTATTTCTTCCGTGAAATTTAGGGTATTTACTGGTGGGGAATTTGGGAAAAGTAGGTCTGGTAATTCGAAAAAGTCAGGGTCTGGAAAAATTACAATTATATGATAGTTTATTCAGGGATATCAATACACAAGATAAAAATCGGGAAATATTGGGTCCAACTTTTTTTTTTTTGCAAAAATAATATTTGGTGCAGGCATAAAAAAGTGAGGAAGAGTCGGGAGAGTAAAATTTTGTGAACCTGTGGACGACCTAAAATTTCAGAGAATTAAATGAACGACGAGTTGATGTAAAAGATTTTATTCGCATTAGCAAATGTTTAAAACAGTTTCAGATCACTTGTGTGCCTTTTTATGATCAAATTCTAGTGTTTTTCTGTTGAGAATTTGTAAACTTGGTGATGCAAATCAATTTTTTTTTTTCTATTGGAAAGTTATGTTCTGGAACCATTCTTTTTCTTTTCAATTTAGATGCTCCTTAATATTGAAGCTGGAAAAATTTTTGTAAAATTCCTCTCCTTTCTTCGTCACAATTGTATATATATTTTTTTTAACGAATCATTTTCGTCATCTTTTACAGGCTCAAGTTCGTGAAATGATACCGACATTTGTTCGTCAACTTCAAAATCCGGAAATGCAAAGTGTAGTCACCAATCCAAATGCATTAAGTGCGCTGCAACAAATACAACAAGGTTTAGAACAATTGCGAACGTCTGCCCCCGGTCTTGTTAACAGGTTTGTGCTGAATGAGTAGTTGATATTACTTATTGTAAATATTCCTTAGAAGTCTATTCTTCTTTAAATCTAGATGGTTTGAATTATTTGTTAAAATTAAAAGTAGTTTCTGGAATAGGTCACAAAACTGCACGAAGTTATTTGTTTTTTATTTTTTTGAAAGAGGATTGTGAAAACTTTCGTATCATAGTTTTAAATAGATCAACCCAATTGTGAGACGCTTCCCCAGGAAAGCCAAAACCCGAACAGGGTCCGGGAGAAAATCTGTTGTATCAGCAGTCCAATATTGAAATGCTCTCTCCTCCTGATTTCCTTATGAATCCTGGCCCGGTAGAAAAAGGATCTCCACTTTCGCCTCTTTTGGCAGATTTTCTCGTAATGTTGAATTCAAAATCGTGTGAGTCATTTCAATGAAGCAAATGTAATCCATTGAAATGAGTATGTTATTAAGTACAGAGAATGTCTTCTTAAATATTATTATTCAGATGGAAAATTTTTTTGTTATACATTCGTCGAATTTTTTATACTAATTTTTTTTTTTTCAAGAGTGTTCACTGAAACTATTATGAATCATTAAATTTTACAGTCTGGGTGCGAATCATCCATTATTCATTCCATCCTTCAATAGTACGGGAACCACGACGACAAACGCTTCAACAACAAATACAACTACTACGACTAATACGACATCTCCGAGTAATCAGTCAGCGAACCAAGCAAACAACGCATTTACTCAGTTCATGACTAGTATGGTAAGTAATGAGTGCACCATAATTGATTGTTGTATTAAAGATTTACTTAAGTGAGTATCACCTTTCAGTTATCTGGAATGAGTAATACCCAAGGGAGTGGCAATCAACCTCCCGAAGAACGGTATCAATCTCAGTTAGAACAGCTTACGTCCATGGGATTCTTGAATAGAGAAGCAAACATACAAGGTAACCTATGTGACTTCATAATATTTTTATTCGACGAATTTCGAGGTAGATCGACACTTCTTGAATACCCTGTATTTGTCTCTCTAATAAGAAATTTATCGAGCATGCCGCAACATAATCTTGTTGACTTATATCAACTATACCGTGTTTAATTGAAAGATCTCATTATCTAACGACGTCACTGGGGACATCTTCAATTCTATGAAGAAATTCAATGCAAAGCTTCGATGAAGGCAATTCAATCTTAAAAGTAACTTGCAATAAGATCAAATATAATATGTATTTGAAATTCAGTTTTGAAGAAGATAGTCACAAGAAATATTCGAGCAAGAAGAAGCTTTGAAAAGTGTTCATGACTCTTTCTTGAAAGTTACGCAAAGAATTCTTCCTTTCACCCGCAGAAGTAATAGTGGGTTCTGCTGGGACATAGAAAGAAAGAATCAAAATAGAATTTATTTTGTATAACGATCCCTCCTGGAATTAATTTTTCGGACTAATTTTGAATTTCCAGTGTAATTATTGATCCATTATTCGTTTTTTTTCTTCTTTTTTATCAGAAGTTTTTTCTCAATAATTCTGGATAATATCTTCAAATAATGCATACTTGGGACTTGTGAGAGACCCTCAACAAAAAAGAAAATGTAAAATTAGGAACGACAATGTTATTGATTCCTATGTACACAAAATTTTAGATTTTTGAGAAATTGTTAGTATGATCGAAAAATATTTTCAAATACGAGCATGCACGTACAAAAATTTAATCAATTCCATTGAAGGTCTTTGAAAGATATTGTCATACTCGTATTCGGTTATACTTCTCTTCTGCATTGATTACCTGAATTTATCTTGGAAATAATTGTACATGAAGTTTGAATACGACTTATAAATTTGCTACGTATTACTGGTGAGAGTCTTGTGAAGAATTTGAAAGAATGCTGCCCTAATTATTTATCGTATTTACTTTCATCAAATCATCTTTGTCGGTATTTGAATTAAAAAGTAACTCTGATTTTATCAAAATTTGAGAATTCATGTTTCTATCTCACTATATTTATCATGAAGATTCAATTAATAACGTGACTTCTTTTTCTTCTTTGATTCAGCCTTAGTAGCCACGTTTGGTGATGTGAATGCAGCTGTAGAAAGACTTCTGTCAAACGGAAGTCAACCAACGCAAAGTTAACATTTTCTAAAAGGGAATATTAGCTACCAGTTTGAAAAAAAAAATATATATATATTTTTTAAATAAATAAATTAATTTAAAAGTATGTCCGGAGAGATAATAGCCGAAGCATATATCTAGCAAATAGTTATTCCATATCTATTGTAATCTGCGTATTGTATATAGTCGACAAATAACACTAATCTTGTTATTTTTGCATTAAAATTTGAAATTTCAACATTGTATTTTTTCCCCTCGTACAGTATATGTAGGCCTCTTTGTTCTCTTTCTTTTAGCATTAACCTTCCTGGAATGGCGGTGATATTTGATAATTTCATTTATCGATTCATTTAATGATTTATTATTATTTTTTTTTACTTTTAATTACGGTATTAGTATTATTATTACAATGATGATGATTATTATGACCATTACTGTTTATACATATAACTATCATTATTACCGTGTAAAGGTCTGTAATATGCGCAGTAGTGGTTTGTGTAGGCTGTAGTGATACATACTGATAAATCAAAAGTTGCCCAGTTGGCCTGCACATTGCTTTAAATATTTCAAATTAAATTACAAGTCTCGATTATTGGAGCTTTTTGTATATTCCTCATCATTTCTACATTCTATTATCATTATAGAATTATAAGAGTGTTTTCTTCAAATTCAAAGCACTCAGCACGCTCTCTAAACTGAGCCTTAGTGGGGTATATATTTCGCTCTTGATTTCTTCAAGTGGCCTGAGGATTCGAGATGTACACTCTTTTAGTTGTTTCATCCCTTCTACTTCCCAGATTCCCTGTTAATTGACTTTTATCTTCTTTGCAATTGGTATAGATTTTTTTTTAAATACCTATCAACTTAATTACTCGTTATAAAATCTTATATAGATGATTATTTTTATAAGTGCCAGAGATGATACCTGTGCTTGAAGTTTCTGTTGTTCACTGCAGATTTCAATCAAAGTTTGGCAGAAAGGTTTCCACTCCAGAACAGAAATTCATTCTGTCAAAATGCCCCTGTTTTTGGTTCTGATTCTATTAAACCCTGCTTTAGTTTATAATTTACAGCAGTAGTTTTATATAACAACAAGAACATTATCAACAATGACATTACGTCTCTACAAATTGTGACATGAGCACTCTTTGGTTCAACTCCTTTTTCTTCTGGATAGCGGATCTTTTCTCCCGTGTCAATGAAATGGAAATAAATTCTCAAATCTCTATCAATTCAATTCAAGAGCATTGTATATACAGAGCGCTTGTGTCACGCTTCTACACACAATATCTACCTTACTCCTTATCGGTCATTGTTATCAGCGCTTCAAATAAGGACCTATACTCTGTTCACATTAAGAAATGATAGAAAGTAGTACCTCGAGAACGGAACGGTAGGTTTGAAATTACCTGGAGCGTTCCGTTCTCGAGGTACTTTTTTCTATCCTTTCTTAACGTGAAAAGAGTATAGAGGTATTCCCGTTCGATGTGAACAAACATGGCGCTGGATGTAGTAATCCGACTCCGTGAAAACAAGCGGTAAATGACTTTCGAGTGCAAATTTTGCTGAACGAGGCGGACGCTTTTATTTCATCCGTTGCTTAATAAACTATTGCCTTGTGCTATGTGGTGTCCGCTGAAAACTGACCTACCCTAATAAAGAATTTGGACTTGAAAAAATTTTGATTTTCCAGTCATAGTATAATATATAATAGGAGAGGGACTTGGAAAAAATTCACGGGTTCCTTAACGAAGTTAAATGAGGGTTGGCAGGGAACCCGTTTTATGGAGCACGGTCCTACAAACTCATATGTATAAGAGAATTGGGATTTAAGAAAACTGATCTATGACGTCATTAATTTGTGACGTCACAGGCTTGGACTTAGGTGCTATATGTGATAGGAGAAGGACTTGAAAAGTTATATATGACACGCCTCCAAGCCATGTGTGATAGGAGCGGAACTTGGAGATATATTATAGGAGGTCGACCTCTAAGCGACCTTGTAGTTGCCGGCCGGCTGGACGCCGAGCATTTTTTCCGACCCCCCCCCCCCCCCCAATAAAACAGGTTCCCTGTTGAAACTGATCTGTGACGTAACAGGCCCGGACTTTTGAGTTATATGAAGTATATTTCTTATAAGATCAGCAAAATTGCGACGTATTTATGTGAATAGCGAGGTAACGGTTTGATGACAGTGGTAATAGAGACGTTTCCCGCTGCCTACATAAAAGCGTCGCCATTTTGCTGATCTTACATGAAATATTTTATGATAGGAAACGTACTTGCAAACAATTTACGGGTTCTTTAAGGGAGTTAGACGAGGGCTAGCAGGGAACCTGTTTTATGGGGGACGTGAGATCTGAAGAATGTTGATGTTGGAGCTTTATATAACGGGAGAGGACTTGGAAAAATTCCAAGCTATATATGATTCGACCTCCGAGCTATATATGATAGGAGAGGGACTCAGAATACATTAAAAGGGTGTATTGAGTCTATTGGTGTTTGAAGCGTTGCATATCTGGCTAAGTTAAGAGGCTAAGTTGATTGGTGTATGAAGATTGCACATCTAGTACTCTAAGGGGCTATCTTATACACCGACCACCGAACTATATATGATAGGAGGGGGACTTCTGCGATCCCTTAATGCATGCTGGTCCCCTAATTTCTGTAAATTTAATGGGACATTTTTCGAGTACCCTGAGGAGGTTGGCATTCCCACCCTCGTTTCAGAGGTCTTTATGTCGAAGAATAATGTGTTCATTTCAATCTACTTTGTTTAGGTTTACACCGTAATCATTCTTTTAATTCTTCTAGCCCATCAACATATCCACCTCTACTTCCCTCCAAATTGAGCTAAGCAATCCTCTCCGGAATACCGACTCCTATGCGTGGATAGATTTTGAAAAGGATGGGGGGGGGGTGAATTTAGAATTTTCATGAGTTTCAAGGGGAGTGTGTACAAACAGGTGACTACACTTATGAGGGGGAGGGTGCAATAAAAAGATATAACATACGATGGCTTCCTTAAAGAAGTTGAATGAGATATTCAGGGAACCTGTTTTATGGGACATATTTGGTTTCAATATTGAATTCACAATTGAAGTCCTTAGAAGTTCCCCTCCCGTCATACATGGTTTTATGTTCAAAAATTTCCCAAATCAACTTATTGGTGGTTAAAATTGTTTTCAAGTCCTTCTCCTACCAAATTTTTCCACGTCCCACACCCTTTTAACATTCCGGGACCAGAACAAGAGGAAAAAGAGAAGAATGATGGCTTTCTCAGGAAGTTAAACGAGGAACCCAGGAACCTGTTCTAAGGGACGAATTGGTTCAGATGTTGAGAATTGAATTCTTGCTGAGTCTTCTTCTTTTATGTATTCAAAATTCGAAATTTTTACTCCTTCGGCAGTTAGAATGAATGAAATAAGTACAACTCCCTTGATGGTTAGAAAATTTCCCAAGTTTCCGTCCTACCATATACTGCTCAATATTCAAAATTTCTCCAAATCCAACTCTTCTGTAAGGGTAGGTCAGTTTTGCCGAACGAAAGGCTGCCACAGTTTTCAAAAAAAAAAACATCCCTCCCCTAAAATTAAATTTCTTGTTAAGGAGTTTCAGCCAATCAAAACTTGATAAAGGACTTCATGAGTTCTGAACGATGCTGTTTCAAATGAAACTATTGGTTGGGAAAAGTTTGCTTTTCATTTTCTTGTCATCATTTGTATTTATTTATTTTTTTTAACATAAATAAATCGAATTCCAGCACGACAAAGTACTCATGAGTCTAGAAAAGAGTGATTTTCAGTATAAAAACTTCGCTGTAGAATTGAATTGAATCGAATCGAGTTCCAGTCCAACAATATACCCGTTCCCCCTACTTCTCTCCTAGTTCTTCTGAACATTCACATTCTAAAATTGAAACTCATAAAAGTTCTGTATTCCAAGTCTCTTCAATGCGATTAGCGTCTATTTCGGATTTTATAGGTACAAGTAGGTACTCGAAAGAATAAACATTTGGGTCGCGCGTGTGATTTCTATGGCTAAATTTCCGTGATTATCTTCCAAATGTAGAAAATTCTAAATTAAGAACTGCACGAGTCTATTATGTAGTCAAATTAGAATCTTTTTCACGAGTTCTGGAAGTCATTATTTCCGTATATTCGGTACTTGTGAAACCATAAATCAACTATTAATAGCCGTCATTTTCTTTTCACTGCAAAAAGATCCTTCATTTTCCTATTTCTTTTTATAATATTATTGTCATCATGCAACTTATAAAATAGTGTATTATTTACTAAATTAAATCATAGAGAAAAATCTACACTATAATGTGATTAATCATTGTAATATTTGGTTATGAAATGAATAACTGTCAACCAGACGGAATTAAAATTTTATCGACGAGGTCAACTGGAGTTCTTTATTACTCTATTCCAAAATACAGTAAACCATCTATGAAAATCAGTCTTCTACCTAACATTTAACCCAGAAAATCTATCATAAGAAACACTCGCACAGACGCGTGAGTAATCCACGACTTTTTCTCTCATAGTGCAAAACTCATTGAGAAAGTCACTGCCTCTCTTCAGGTTAAATACTAGTGTTCTGTCAATCGAAACAAATAATATTTATTGTAGAATGAACAATAAAACTCAATATTCTATCCCTATGAGTAGTAATGACGGGTCTTGAACCCAAGACCCACATTACTACTACTTCTTCTCCTTTACAACCCGATCCAGCCAGAAAATCCTTCAATTATTTTACACAGTATTTTTAAAGTGCTTAATCGTTCAGCAAATATAATCCTGACCTGCGTGTCGAAACTAGCCCAACTCCAACCGGGACAAAAATATAGCCTCCTAACAGACTCCCTCTCATCTCTCCACGCCATTAACGACGTTTTCTCTATCAACCCTCTAGCTCGTTCAACGAATTTTTTTGGCTCTTCACACATTAAAATCAATCAATTCTCACCTTACTCTAGTGTGGATTCCGGGCCATGTCAACTTCCCCCCTCACGATGCTGTTGATGAAGCAGCTAAACAAGCTACTTCACTACCAAAAGTAACTGACCACATATTGATCCCGGCTAAAGATTTGAAAATATAGTACGGTTCTATGTCCTCTAATCTCTGGCACTCTTCCTGGGAAAATCAATCCAACAATAAATTAAGAAAAATCAAAAACAAACCTCTAAATTGGTCAACATCACATCGCCCTTCCAGGCGGGAAGAAGTCATATTGGCCCGACTAAGAATCGGACACACTCGTCTCACTCACACATACCTGTTAACAAATCTTTTCCTTCCATCATGTCCTCATTGTCAAGACGACAATCCAAGTGTAGAACATTTCTTTACATGTCCTGTTTTACAACCAACACGATCTACTCTCAAAATACCATCTGGCACCGCCTCTGCTCTAAGAAACAACTCCGACTCCATCGACTCAACTTTAACTTACTTACGCTCCACCCAGTTTTACGAACACATATAACTACACTTACTACTTTTAACATGAATAAACTTCAACATAAACTTACAATATTATACTTACCGTCACTTAAATTTAACTTGATAATCTAAATTACGCCGAGCAAATAGCCCTTATGTGTAGCTAAAATGCTCGTAAAAAAAAAAAAAAATCAGTTTTTGATACTCATTATATTTTAGTTATTAGATCTAAAATTAACATCATTTCTCTCCTCATATTTTTTTGAGTAATTCTCATTCCTCTTTTCAAAATTATTACTTATTTTCTTATTCTTTGAAGATAGAATCGAACTTTATGCAATCAAACATCATTCAGTTTACATTATTCACTCAGCAAATATACCACTTAGAGCATCGATTCATTCTTAACTCACGAAATATATTTTAGCTGCCTTTCGAACGTGTGTAGAAAGAAAGAAAAGATAAAATTTAAAGTTGTCTTTTGTAAGATAAAGGAGGGGGGTTGTTGATAAATGAAAAACTCAAGCGAAAAATTTCGGATCCCGTCGGGGTGATCAAATTATTTTTTCGCTTGAGTTTTTCATTTACCAACAACCCCTTCCTTTAAAATTACCTTCGCACGGAAGTATTGTGTCTTTCGTAAGATATTTACATCAAACACTCTTGATTCAGAATAATTATTCCTACTCAATAAGTCACACAGCTGTTGACTCTGATCAACAAACCAATGGTAATTTGAAGGTCCTCGTATTTTTTAGGCTTTTATCGACTTGCTTGATAATCGGGCATAAGTTCCGCCGTTCAAATGATAAGTCAAGAGAGACTACACATAAGTTATATATTTCAAAAATAAGGTACATTAAACTATGAATTTTATGATACGTTGTTATTCCGTCGTCACTCCAAGGAAGATTGTCGCCAGTCTTCTTCTTCTATCATGTTTCCAAGATGAACAAATCTATATTACAAAACAAAGAGTCATTTTCCCATATTTTAAAACAACTTCTTTCAACATTCCAGGGCACATAATATCGAAAATACTTACACTTTATTTGAGTAGCAGACTTATTTTTAAACTTGGCACTGACTCCTCCACCGCAGCGAAAAAATTTCGGATACCTATTATCGAATGTTATCTTCAATCTTAGAATTCTCATGATCATCGCGACGATTTTGTACTTTTCTTCCTCTGTCAAATTCCCGTGTACTAGGTACGGAAAGAAAAAACATTTACTTAAAATCGTAAATAACATAATTATCGTTCTTTTAAAACTTTCTCACTCACAATCTTGATTTTTTCGTTCTTCTTCTAAAAATTCTATTACATCCGTCAACTCTTGGCGGTCTTTATATCGTGCTTCATCTTTGTCTCCGCCACTACTGTCTGAACTGCTGTTACTAGTCTCATAATTATATCGAATCAAATCCGTTTCAAAATAAAGTAGAACTGAAGAGACATCGACGATTTCATAATGATAATATCTTTTTTGAACTTACAACATTCTGCCTTCTTCAACAACTTTTTTTTTGTTCGGCGAACCACAACAGTATCTAGGGCAAAATGTTGTCCGGTGATTCGGGAAGCTTCACTTGTATTAAACACGGGCAGTACTGGTATCTGTTCCTGTAAAATTGAGACAATTTTACAGCTTAAGCGAAAATAATAGGCTATTACAAAATTACAATAACAATAAAATTAGTCACAAACCTAAAAATGAAATTTTCAATTTTTTTCTTACATGAAAGCATCGTACCTAAGCGTTTCTCGGTACCCTCAAGTGCAGTGCACCGTTTACGTTTGTGATATAGAGCAGGAAACGATAACATTGTGGTATTTTTTTCAAGATTATTTCTAGTTTTCAAGATTATTCTTGACTGTGTGACGGAAATTCACCGTTTGAGAAAGAATAATTTATGAACGAAAGGATGATTCATACTAGGGGTCAGAGTGATAAGAAAAATGTAAACAAACGGCCAGACGTGTTGCAGCACGGTGGCACGCGCTGCGAGGACCACGTGCTCACTGATCATACTTTTTAGATCTGCACGCGCGCATTCTTGTTATTCGCATTTCGCATTCTGATAATAGACCGAGTTATCGTGACGGCACAGCGTGATTTTCAAGACGTGATCATAGGGCAAAGGTACCCAAAATTTATACGAATTTATCCAATCGCAAATTTGCTCCCCATAAGAAAAGCACAGGGAGCATTCGATCATATGGTATTAATCAAGAATGAGACTGGATTGAGGGGAGAAATGATTATTTTCAAAAGCCGACTATCTCACGCATTATAAATATCAACTTTTTTCTCCTCAATCCTTTCTAATTTTCATTTAATTCCATACTGATCTTGGCTCCCCGTGCTTTTCTTATGGGAGCAAAAAAGCGATTGGAACAATTCGACCTTGCATCGATATTGTTGTTATCAGAAATAACTCGGTCTACAGTTCATCAGTCGAGACAAGACGTGTACATTCGGACCGGGCAAATTGTAGGTTTGCTAGCATCGATTGAATGTAACCGGGGAGTTTTATACCCAGTATAGACGAATCAATTGTTTTGAAAATAAAAATTTGCAAGAATGAAATGAAGTAAAATATTTATCTCTCTTTCATTCCCGTGAGAATGAATTTTATTATCTGTAATCTGCTGTAATCTTATTTAAACTCTCATAACTGAAGGGTATTTCAGTCGCATTGAAACAACTTTTCTGGAATAAAAATTGTTAAGGTCTAGAAATTAATGTGCGGAAACCTTTTCATTCAAGCGTTGCAGTATTTCGAATGATACCCTCTGCAACTCTTCGTGTGCTCTATTACATGTTAGTGAGATCACACCTAGACTTTGCAGGAACTGTGTGGAACAGGGTTACCAAAAAGCAAAGTAAGGACCTTGAAAGAGTACAAAAACTGTTTCTCAGGTTCTTATATTACAAAGATTTTGGGTATTACGATTACACGGTTTCATACAAAGAACTGGTCCCGGCATATGAAATGGTGACTTTAAAAGTGAGAAGGGCCTTTGCCCTGATTTCGTTATTAAGAGATCTCCTCTGCGGACGTGTAGACTCCCCCTCCCTACTCAGAAAAGTGAATCTCGCAGTACCTAAGAATGGTAAGACCACGATCAGGAGGACTTTTTCGAATACCAAATAGTAGAACAATGGCATTTGCTTCTTCTCCTTTAAACAAAGCGATGGAGTTGTACAATACTGTCTCACAAAAGGATCCAACATTAGACATCTTTTTTGATAACAGAAGGATATTTACTCAGAAAACAATAAATGTGCTGGTAAGGATGTAGGATAACAGTAAAGTAGACTGACATTTTCAATAATTAAAAACTTCAGAACTAAGAAAAAGAAACTGCTAAGGATAGGGTAATCGCACCTCTAACAAATATTGGTATTGTCTTGTCATTATTATTATTATTATTATTATTATTATTATTATTATTATTAATGAAAAAAAAATAAAATAAAATGTCACTACACGGATAAAAGAGTTAGAGTAGGTGTTCCAATCTACTGTGGTGTGAACAAAAAAATTGACCTGAATCGATGATTGTGACTACTAATAATTATTTTATTTTTTATTTCTGTAAATTTTCTTATCTGATTCGTTCAGATTAATTGTTTCCCATTCGTCACTTATCTGGGGCAGTTTCTGGAAATTTGTTATTTTTTGAATTATTTTCAACTCTACATTTTATATGAGCTGTGCTAGATGTCTGATTAACTTAAACAAAATTGATTTAGCCTATTTCTAGGAGAAGAACATTTTTCTTTTTTGTTGTATGAGGAATATTCCATAATTTTAATTTTTTTCGTACAAAAGAATCGGACACATTATATTTTCTTATAAATTCAAATACTGGATTTTTTATAAAATCAAAACTGATCATCAACTCTTTTATTTTTTCTAATTCCATTATTTAATAATGAAAAAAAAATCATATGGTATACTGTACATAGTACATGGTCCATGGTTTAGTACACTGTACGTAGTACATGGTCTATGGTTTGGTATATGCTCTGGTTCATAGTTTGGTATATAGCTTGAGGACTCTGTTCTTGACCGAGAGCGAGGGGGAGTTTATGTCATGGATTCTTACTAAAAACTAAAAAGGTTCTGTCGTTAAGAAAAGTTTTCAGTATATTTAAGAGATGGCCTCGGAGACTAATTCTGTGGAGTTTGGTAGAGATAAGGCATCTCCAGACCCGAGTAAAGGCTTCCTGCAAGTCGAAGAAGATGGTGTATGGTAGTATCCTAGATTTGGGATCCAAGGTAAAAGGGGTTGTACCAGTGTTCTGTTCTTCTCTGGAATCATATTGGAAGGGGGAAAGAATGTGTTTGATTCTAAATACCATAGAAGTCTTTTGTTGAAGATTTTTTGGAATAATTTACCAAGAACACTGGAGAGGGCTATAGGACGATATGAGGCAGGGAGGAGGAGGTCTGCGTTGAGTTTTAGAATGGAGAAGATGATACCTGTTTTCCGAAAAATGGGGGTGAGTGTTTTGTGTAAAGATGGAGCTGAATAAGGAGAGGAGACAAGAGAGTAAGTTCGGGTGAAGATTTTTGATTATGACCGAGAGTATGGCGTTTCTCATGTTTTCGTTTACAGTAGTCGTGAGTTCAAATTCAGAAATAGGGAATGGAAGGGGTTCATTTGTGGGGGTCATCCAAGGGCAACAAGTTTTGTTCTCTGCATTTTTTATAAAGAAAAAATTCGAAACGGTGGAATTACGATTTGATTAATTGTAAATACCATGATCACCTTTTTCGCAGAGCAAGTAGCGCTCCTAGCAGGACCTTTATCCGCGAATTAGACTCAGAACGTCCTTCTAGTCCCTCTCCTATCATATATAGGCCATAGCTCGGAGGTCGAATCATATATAGCTTGGAGGTTGGAATTTTTTCAAGTCCCCTCCTGTTATATACAGCTCCAAAGTCCGAGCCTGTGACGTCACAATTTGATGAAGTAATAGATCAGTTTTAATGTCCGCCGTCCAGCCGACCGGCAAACACAAGGTCGTTTGGAGGTTGATATTTCGAAATTCCCCTCCTATCATATATAGCTTGGAGGTCGTATCATATGTAGCTTTCTAAGTCCTCCTCTTACCACAAATAGCTCCTAAGTCCAAGCCTGTGACGATGACGTCGCAAATTGATGAAGTCATAGATCAGTTTTCTTGAATCCCAATCCTCTTGCGTCATATAAGTTGAGAAGTCGGAATTGTAATCTGCACTCGAGGATACAGAGGTATATTGTTTAGCTAGAGATTCGGAGATAAAAGTATCTAAGGCAATTATATCATTTGTTTTCAGTTGGGGTGATGGGACGGAAGAAACCACCTCTTCATATTTCCCCACATAGAAGAGATAGACACAGGGTGGTTCGAACACGCAACAAATGAGCTCCAAGACTGTTTCTCACCGGAACGGACTAGAATTCTTGCATTAGGTTAGGTATCAAATCAGTTTGAGAGTTAGTGGAGTTTTAAGTACGCAAGGCTTTTTTGCGAGTTTTGATGGCTTGATGAATTTCAGCCGAACATCACGAGACTTGATTTGGTTTCTTTTTTCCTGAAAAGTGTGGTATAGAAGATTCTGCGGGATCAGCTATGAACTTGGTAAATGTTTCTAGGGCTATGGAGAGGTTGGCGGTCTGGAGGAGAATAGATATTTGACAAAAGAGGTCTTGAAAGAGACCCCAGTTGGCTTTGTTGATGAGTCAACGAGGAGTGGTTGAGAAATTGTTATGGGATACCGTATTTGCGATTGGATAAGAATTGGAAAGTGGTCGCTGTCGTATAGGTCGGGATAGGTTGACCAAATGAATTTGAGTGAAGGGGCGAGGAGAAGAAACAGGTGGAGCCAGGGGTAATGTTAAGGTATGTAGGGATTCCAGGAATATTGAGAAGAGTTGAATCGTCCTTCGATATGTGGCCGCCTGAATTTGTGCGGAATTTGTTAAGAGTGTGGCCTAAGGTGTAACCTTAAGTGTTGAAGTCTCCACAAATTACGTAAAGGGAAGGAAGGAATTGGATGAGATCGACTATATGTGAGGAAGATATATACTGAGCAGAAAGTGTAATTGTAGTATTTCTGAAGTTTGAAAAAATTTGTTGTCTTCTTTTCACTATTTGTGCACTTTTTCCTTAAGGTTTTCGCCTGCCTCTGTCCATGGGCTGTCGCTTGGGCATATCAGTGTGGTAACGTAAAATACGGAATAACCATTATTAATTGCAAAATTTGAAAATATGGTAAATAGTAATCGGAATTTGAAAAAGTTTTAAATTTGAGAATATGGTTGATTGTTTTCAAAGAAAAATTCTTGATTTATTCGGCCTTTTCGAGATGAGTACCTAAATGATAATACGCCGGCGCCAATTCTTTCGGTCACTCTGTTTCGAAATTGATAAATCTACTTTCTTTTGATAGGTAAATAGAAATTTACCTTCACAACAATGAAACATCTCATGTTTATGAACTCTCGAATTTACGACCTACACGAAAGGTAAACAGAGAGATCGTCTCTGCTGAAATAGAATTGAATTCAGGTATCCTACTAAGTGACAACCATTGTATTATATTTTTATTCTATTTTATAGTTTACAAAAGAAGGGTCATTTCGAATGATTTTAATCGGTATACAATCGAGAGGACTAACTGTGGGACTAACGACGAGCGTGTCGAAGTCGCCTGTTGGTGGTCAGCGAAATCTTAATGACATATTCCTGCGAAATGAGGTTTAAAGAAAAGAAGGACAGCACGAAATAAAGAGAAACGCGATAGGATGAGCAAAAAAAAAAGAAGTATTTGGCATTTAGTAGAAGACAACCCAACTCATGAACGACGGGGAACGATTTAGACGCGTCCTGAGAACAGCGATGATACTACCTACGATACCTCGTATGTATGTACAGAGTACAATGAGTATATCGAACAGCGCTTTCAGATTTCTTTTTTCCTCGACGCCTTTTGTATTGAAAAGGTTTCTACTCCAGAAGGAACCGATTTCAACAAAAGAAACCTGCAAGCAGAAGATCTGAAGTGAATTACCTACAATGTTTTTTCTTGGTACAGTGTAACCCACCCGGTCGGCTCTTCCTGCGCTGATTCCAACGCTCGGGAATCGTCACTATACCTAATGTATTCTGTAGAACTACAAGTACAAGTTTCAGCGACAGCGGGTACCATACGTTTTCTTCTCTCGCTCAGTTCGTCATTCGAAGATCTCACCTCTCATTCATACATACAGGAGAAGTACAAGTTTCAGCGACCGTAGAGTGGATACGTTTCTTCTTTCAGGTCGCGTCGCGTTGCTTTTATCACACCTGCCCTCGTGGTAAGGATTTCTAGAAGGCTTGCGACCAGCTTCAACAGCTGCTAGCAGATAATAAGCTTTTTTCATCTCTTTGCCCTACGTCTTTTAATGTTCATCGCTTAATGATGATCTACAAGTTCAGCTCGAAATCTGAAATTCATGATTAGTCCTTACTTTTTCTTCCCGATACCAAACTTCTTTCCTCAATTTTTTGTTTTTCTTGTTGTACATAGGAAGAATATTTAACTTGTAAAAATTTAAGAAATTGCGTGTTGCGTTGGGCCGTTTTACAGAGTGTTACCCTTTTCCCCTCATGGTTAACTGTTCCCATGAATTAGGTATAGGATGATGGTCACAGCATTTTGTAAAAATTGGATGGCGGTCTATCTCTCTTAATGGTATTACAGTCTAGAGTGCACTGCTTCTCGACTTGACCCTAACCCGTTATTGACAACTCAAACCTATTTCCATTCCAAGAAAAAAATAATGAGGGAATTCATCGATAAAAGGAAACGGTAAATTCTTTAAAAATAGATCCCGGCGGTGCTTTTTGGCGGTGTGTCTTGCCATACCGTTCAAAGGGTTTAACAGTACCTATACTCGGTTTTTCGGAAGACCAAGTACTCGGCAAGTCTTATCAGATTCTCAAAATCATATCAATGGTATTAGTGCCAACTCTCTACACCCTTTTTTCTTCAAAAAGAAGTTCAAGACGTTCCGCTTTTATTTGATAAAAATTTCTCTTATTTTTCCGCATCACAATAATGTCTACGTATACGTTAACGATTACTGTTCCTCGTCAAACCACAAACCCCCACAGGACAGCAGGACGTCTTCGATAAAATCTAACGAATATTGAAACATCATATCTTAATGAAGTCTGCATGAGGCATGAACCGGCTAACATCAAAAATAATGAGTGTCGATACAGCCTTATTTCCCTATATGTGGTAAAGAAAAATTTTCAACCAATATATTTCAAGTTCGTTGGGCTTTTATAATTTTAGATATGAACTTCAAAACGGACTTACTTTCAAGCATATCAGAAGAACATTCGAGTCTTCAAAATTCTTCCAACATGCTGAGGTTTCGGTTTTTTTTTTTTTTTTTTTACGAAAAATGTCGTGCTTTCTCATGAGAGCAACACGAGCGCAATCTCTATACAACTTTTTTTCGAAATATCTTGCAGTTTATTGTACTGAAAATAATATATCCAAAAATTAAGTTGTAAAGTCATTATGCTTATCGCAACAATAATCGGAAAAAAGCCTATTTTCTGTAAAAAAAAACGCAAAACCAATACATATTGAGATAATACTGGAGACTCGAGAGTTCATATGTCGTACACGATACCGTTGAAAATGAACAGGTTTTAGAACTGCCACGCCTGTTTTTTTTCGTTATGAATAGGCGGAGATAAGTTCTTATCAGCACTCATCTTTTGCCCTTGATGGTATTTCAATGAACCCCTTCTAGCTAATTCTAGCTTAATTAATACGGGGAACCTAGAAGTTCACGCCAGCTATATAAGAGCTGAAAAAGGCGACCGAGCGCCAATTAACGAAATGACGTCGTCTGGGGACTTTTTTCAGCGAGGAACTCTCTATCACTTATGTTGAGGGAGTATTTACAGAAAACGAGCGCGAGCGCATTCAAATTGTGACGTCATCATTTTCGGGACTTGAGAAAGTGTCAGCTCCTAAGGCTTATATGATACGTGGGGGACAGCTTGTGAGCTATATCTGATAGGAGGGGAGAGCGCTTACGAAAACGACGGCTTCCTTAACAAAAATTAAACGAGGAACGCAGGGAACCTGTTTTATGAGTCAAATGGGATTTGGTATTGAAAATTCAAGGAAGCCTAGACCTAGATAAAGCTACTATAAAGAAGGCCTACACCTACTATAAGCCTAGTATAATATAGTTTGAGAGTCTAAATTTTTCTCGAATCTCCAGCTATATATGATAGCTCGATAGTTGAAATTTTTCTATGTACCTCTCATCTCTTATATAGCTCGATAGTAGAAATTTTTCTTAGTCCCCCTCCTATCATAATTCTACAGCTCGAGAGTCGAAATTTTTGTAAGTCCTATCATATATGGCACGTGAGTCGAAATTTTTCCAACTCCCCCCCTCCATCATATATAGCTTGAGAGTCGAAATTTTTACAAGTCCCCCTCCTATCATATATAGCGCGATAGTCGATATTTTTCCAAGTCCCCTCCGATCATATATGGCTCGAGAGTCGAAATTTTTTCAAGTCCTCTTCCTATCATACACAGCGCGATAGTCGATATTTTTCCAAGTCCCCTCCTAACATATATGGCTTGAGAGTCGAAATTTTCCCAAGTCCCCTCCGATCATATATGGCACGATGGTTGAAATTTTTTCCAAGTCCGCCTCCTGTCATATATGGCTTGAGAGTCGAAATTTTTCCAAGTCCCCTCCGATCATATATGGCTCGAGAGTGAAAATTTTTACAAGTTTTTTAACAGGGAAACTGTTCTATGGGGGGCTTTTTGAGAAATTTGCCGTCCGCCGTCCAGCAAAAAACTTAGAAAAATTTCGACTCTCGAGCCATATATGATAGGAAGGGGACTTGGAAAAATTTCGACTCTCGAGGCATATATGATAGGAGAGGGTCTTAGAAGAAACGACGGCTTCCTTGATGAAGTTAAACGAGGAACGCAGGGAACCTGTTTTATGAGTCAAATGGGATATGGTATTAAAAATTCAAGGAAGCCTAGACCTAGATAAAACTAGTATAAAGAAGGCCTAGACCTACTATAAGCCTAGTATAATATAGTTTAAGAGTCTAAATTTTTCTCGAATCTCCAGCTATATATGGTAGCTCGAGAGTTGAAATTTTTCCAAGTCCTTTTCATATCATATATAGCTCGAGAGTCGAGATTTTTCTAAGTCCCCCTCCTATCATATATGGCTCGAGAGTCGAAATTTTTCCAAGTTTTTTGCGGGACGCGGACGGCGGACGGCAAATTTCTCAAAAAGACCCCCATAAAACAGGTTCCCTGTTAAAATTTTCTCTCTCGAGCTATATATGATAGAAGCGGGACTTGGGAAAATTTCGACTCTCCAGCTACAGACGATAGGACCATAGAAGAGTTTCATCTTCTGAGCTATATATGATTGGGGGGCGAGACTTGTAAAAATTTCAGCCCCTAACCTTTATATGATAGGTCCCCTGATTTAGAAAAATTTCGACTCTCGAGCTTTATATGACAGGAGGGGGACTTACAAAAATTTCGCTCTCCAGCTATTCATGATAGGAGTTTAGAAAAGTTTGAGCTTCTGAGCTACAGAGACCGGATTCTTCGGCGCTAAAAAATTAAAAATTCGCCATAAAAAGCAGTACTTTCGGCATTAGTCGGCAAAAACGTAGTAAAATCCTATAATTAAGAAAAAAAGGTGAAGAATAGTAGCAAATGTGTATTTTATTGAAATTTGTAGGACTTCTTCTCTTATCTAATCAAGTCTCCACAGTCATGTTTCATGAAAACTCGTGAAAGAAACGCGACCGCCGTCGAGGTATAATTTCAAATATTGTACGTACGACGATAAAAAGAAGTATAATATCTAGTTTCTTCTCAGGAGAGCCCTCTCAAATGCTTAAATCTTCATTGATACTGTTAATTTTTCTTTAAAATGGAACTTTCAGCTTTTTTCGGCGTTTTTCACTATTTTCGGCATTTATTTCATTCTCGGTATTTTTCGGCAAAATAAAAATTTTTCTCTAGGCCCCCCCTCGATATGAAACGCACTCATACATCATCAGCACTTCTCTATCATTCAGCAGAACGAAGTCAGAAATGCCGAGGAATCCGGTCTCTATATATATGATAGGTGGTGGGGGGGCTTGGAAGAATTTCCACTCTTGAGCTATATATGACAGGAGGAGGGGGATTTCAAAAAACGGCGGCTTCCTTCAAATTGCAGGTGCGTTCATTTTCAAGACTTGAAAAACTTCAGGCTCTAAGCTTTATATGATAGAGGGGGGACTTGAAAAAATTCTCGGGAAAAATTTTGTCTCTGGAGCTATAGATGATAGGAAGGAGACTTGGGATAATTTTGACTCTCGAGCTATATATGATGGAAGGGGGACTTAATAAAATTTCGACTAACGAGCTATACATGGTAAAAATTTCAGCGCTTTCAAATGGTAGTAGAGGGACTTGGTAAGATTTCGACTCTCCAGCTGTACATGATAATCCTTTATGCGTTTCAGAGTTTAAAATTTTCTGCGTGATAGTCTATGAATGCAGTCAGAGCTGCGTCGTTCACAATCAGGTTAAATATCTTATCAGTCTTAAAAGTCTAATGCCGAGAAAGAGAATTCTATCGTGAAATTTTTCGTGGCTCCTCTTTAGATATCTTTATATTAATTCAATTTTCTGCATCATGCCAAATGGGAGCCCTTCGAAATCTCAAGGTTTTCACTCGAAAAATAATTGCGAGCAGTGCAGGAAGACTCGCGTGGTTAGTTTTGTTGCCCTTCTGTACGAACAGACTTTCCAAATATTACTCGTTAGATGTGAAAATATAATTGCATGTACCACATCTGCGTCTATTCGTTTTCTACGGTTTACATAATCGTTTTATGTCGGAAATTGTTCACGACCAATCGCTCGTTTTGTCGGTACTATTGGTTTTGCATAGCGTACGAAAATTCTGAATTTTTAAATACATAAGGGTCGTTCAAGAAGAAAGACGAGAGAACTGACCCACGTAAAACGTTGTGAAAGTGATTTTTTTGTCGTCCTTCAAAAAATAGAGGTGCGTCAGCTTAGCTCACTTGTTGCATGTTCATCAACAGCCGGCATAGAATTAAGCAGGTGTTTTTCACCGAATACACTTATCGAATATTTTTTATTTTAGACGTTTTACGAGTGCTTTATATAGACAGTTAAAGAATTAAAATTTACAGATACCGGTACGCAGTAATATAGTCGTATTCCCCTTTCTCACGGATGTGATAACAAAAAAAAAAAAAAAAAGTTTTCAACATTTTAGGAAAAATTGAAACTCGGACTCATTTATACAAAAAGAATGTTTCGATAGTTGAATGACATTACGGATTCCTCTAACCTTGATGCTCATCTAATTAGATGTTATATCTACCTCATGACTTTTTAACCAACATTCAGTTTATTTACAAAATTTGTGTACAAGGGCATGTGGTTACTCACGTAGTCAGCATATGACGTACCTAGTATGCTAGAAGGGTTCTGAAAATTAAGGTTGTATATTCAAGAGGAGCGAAGCGGATACTACATATTTATTTAAGTCAACATCGAAACGGGAGTTTAAAACTTGGACCATAATACATATCAATGTACCAAACGACGCAAAACTCTTGAGAAATCGGAAGGGTGTAAAAAACCAAAAATTTATGACATCTCAAAGGAAAATCATTTTTAAGCCTCATGTCAATACATAAGACATGAGAATCTCAATTTTAGGGTGCTTTTGTAGACATTTTCAGGAAATTTCCACGAGCCTGTCTACGTCCGATTCTGATGACGTCATCAACCTAAGTTACGGGACTTAGAAACACGACAGCTTCCTCAACAAAGTTGAACGAGGAACATGGGCCAAATTGATTTAATTCAAGATTGGAGACCCCAGAAGTCTTAAATTTTTCAGTGTTCCCTCTTATCACACGTATATAGGGTCCACTAAAAAGATGTTTACAGTTAAATAGGGATTTATTGGACCAATTTTTTTTTTTTGCTCAAAAATGCGAAACGTTAAATGTATAGTTTGTGGGTACAAAATTTGTATTTCAATTTCAACTTTTATTTTCGGCAAATGCGAAGTACCTACATCTTCTCTGAGCCTAGTTATGGGCCAAAATGTGCCAAAAATTGACCAATTCGCCAAAATTCTCACAAATTAAAAATCGTCAAAACTTCCATATTTTACTTATTTAAAAGTGAAATCTAACGCTGATTCCGAAAAAAATACCTGAATAATCCTATGAAGATTGAAAGGGGGAGAGAAATTTTCTATTTCTTATTTTATAAATTTTGGCAAATTGTTGGTCAATTTCTTTCACATCTAACGAGTAATATTTGGAAAGTCTGTTCGTACTGAAGGGCAACAAAACTAACCACGCGAGTCTTCCTGTACTGCTCGCAATTATTTTTCGAGTGAAAACTTGAGACTTCGAAGGGCTCCCATTTGGCATGATGCAGAAAATTGAATTAATATAAAGATATCTAAAGAGGAGCCACGAAAAATTTCACGATAGAATGTGATAAGAGATAGGAGAAAAATACATCAGTTAAAAGAAATAAGCGTCATAAAATTTTACGTTAAAAAATATTCCTTCATTGCTTGTGGGTCGCACCATTACGCCCTCGTTTGAAGTGTCTATTGAACAACGATCAAAAGAAAATCGATTTCTGTCAATTCTGGCATTCCTGTAGACAATTTTAATTTTTATACATAAGGGATTCAGCCAGAAAGAAGAGGCTATGGAGTGAATTTTTCTTGGATAGCTAAATGAGTTTTCATCTAAAATTCTAAAATACTACTTGAGAAAAGATTGCAAAAGAGAGTTTCATTTATAGAGACCTATAAACCTTCGATGTGGTGTAGACGTGGCGCGCTTACGATATGCTTATTCCCAATTCATTGCGAATCCTGTATTCTGCATTTTAGTGTACACTTATCAAGAAAGATTTAGAGATAGTCGAAGTTTTACAATATGTAGTCTATAGTCAGTGAGCGCGATAAATTGGCGGTTGTACACTAAATTTGCGTATGACTCAGGATCGTAAATGGCCATCCGGAACGAAAACTCATTCCTTACAGCCGCAACTATAATCGCTCTCAGACGGTACATCATCACGCGCGTTTTTCGATCGTGACGAAAAATGATCGATGTAATCCGCCGTCACTTCTAACGGTTTTACGACTACAAAGTCTTGAAAAAATATATCTGAACTATCTTCTAGAATTCGACCCCCGCGTTGATTTAAACCCTTCTTTTGTCACTCTCCTAACGGTTGTCCAACTGCGAAATGTAATCGAAAGAGCTAAGAGAAATTCCTCTACACCGTATTGTCCAAACGGAGCCACAATCGCCAAATCTTAAGAAAAAAAAAAAGAAAAAAAAAAGGAAAGAGTATAATGGATTTTCGAACTGAGACTGTGAACGATGGCCATTTGGAGAAGAAAAAACAATCACAGTTGAAAAAAAGAGACTCGTAGGGTTTGGAACCGAACCTTTCTTTTGTTGTGAGGTCTATATTTCTTGTCCTTGAAGGGAAATACGAGTATATGAGTTGAGTAGTAGTGAGGTCAGTTCATATACCTTCCTATGTGAATTGACTATAGCCAAATGATTGTCGAGATCATTCCTCGTCATTCGTGATTATAACGGATTAACGGTACCAATAAAATATGAGAAAGGTACCTGTTCTACGGGTCGAATTGGTTTTGGCATTGAGAATTCGAATTCCCCCTGCTGTCATGAATTATGGCTCGAAATTTTTCAAGTCCCTCTGATGTCATATATGTATTATGGCTCGGAAGACGAAATTTTTTCAAGTCCCCCAAAACGACGAATTTGTATAAGTTTTCCTCCTATTTTATATTATGCCTCAAGAGTCAACATTTTTCCAAGTCCAAATTCTTTAGCAGGGGAGATCCGTTTTCACCGGACGCCAAACGGCGCCCGACAAATTTTTCGAAATAACTCTTCATAGAACAGGTTCCCTGTTAAAATATATAATTTGTAATATGATAATGGCGTATATATAATTTGAAAGAAGAAAATTGTGAAATAGGATACTAAAAATAAAGACATTAATATACCTACATCGATTCCATTAAGTCGATATCCTGATGTTTTGATGTATTCGAATCGTTCAAAAAAATTACGGCTTCCTTAACGAAGTTAAACGAGGAACGCAGGGAACCTGTTTTATGATTCGAGTGAGATTTGGTATTGAAAATTCAAGGAAGCCTAGATTTGGAGAAAGGTAGTAAAAAGAAGGCCTAGACCAACTATTAGTGTAATATAATATAGTTGGATAAATCAGGTTCCTTGTTAAAATTTCCAGTCTTAGCTCGAGAGTCGAAAATTTTCTAAGTCCCCCTCCTATCATATATAGCTCGAGAGTCGAAATTTTTCTAAGTCCCCCTTCTATCATATATTTCTCGAGAGTCGAAATTTTTCTAAGTCCCCCTCCTATCATATATAGCTCAAGAGTCGAAATTTTTTGAAGTTTTTCGCTGGACGGCGGACGGCGCACGGCAGATTTCTCAAATAGCCCCCCATAAAACAGGTTCCCTGTTAAAAATTTCAAATATTTGGGTCCGAAACTCATCATTTCAAATGAGGATGGTTTTTGAAAATCATTATCTCAAAGTAAATGGTTTCGGAAGCTTATTGTTGCAAAGTAACGTGGTTCCGAAACGCATATATTTCTAGTTCCGACCCTAACCACCAAAAAGAAATGAGTTGCTTAGAATCAACTACATTATCTTTTTCACGTTCAATCCCTCAGGGGTTGTCTACAGTTGCTACTTCTCGCCAAATCACCCCTTACCGTAGTTTGAGGACTTCCTAAACAAGTTGGAAAAAAGCTTGTCCAGACAGCGAGGTGAGAAATTCATTGTGGCGGGCAATTTTAATGCCTGGTCAGAAGAATGGCGTTCTGGCCGGACTTACATCCTTGGATATACCTTGGGGGGAGTGGATTGCCTGCAGTGGACTGGAAACGGCCAACGTGGGCAACACTCCTACCGGAGTGCATCAAGGTTATAGATCCATTATTGATGTCACCTTTACCTCAGAGAGCCTAGCCCGAAAAATAGAGGGCTCGGCAGTTCTGGATAAGGTGCTTTCTGGGAGCGATCATCGGTATATGAATTTTTCCATCCACCGGGAAGTTGAGGTCGCTGCTCCACAAAATGGATAATCAGGAAGTTGAATAGCGACTATCTGAAAACGAGTGTTGGAGAATACTCTTATCTTTGTCTTTCATTCATTCTTTCTCACTTTGTTCTCATCTCATCTTAATTTATTATTTCCTTGGAATTTATATTTCGTTGTAATACCTGCGTAACACGAATGATTGTACTGACTTGAAATATAGTCTTATGCTGCTTACTTTCTTATTGGTGTTATTTTTGAGACTTATACTCATCTATACCGAAACAACGAGCTACCTTGCTCTCACATGGGACCAAGGACAAGAATAAGAAGAAAATGCAGAGGTAACAGCAGAGAGGATGATAAAGACTGTCATCGAAGCATGCGATGTAGCAATGCCCAGGCAAGGTCCACCAAAGAAGAGGAGAGCCATTTACTGGTGGACCAATAATATTGCCGAGTTAAGGAATGAGAGCAACCGTCAGCGCTGGATATATCAGCGTAGTAGAGCCGCGAAGGGGCGTGGGCGATTGCACCTGAGTACCAGCTGACTCAAAAGTCTGAAGAAATCCATAAAAGACAGCAAGAGCGCTACATGGAAAGATTTGTGCGAAATGACGTAGGAGGACACGTTTGGCCAGCGCTGAAGAAGCTAAAGGATTTCTCAGCAATGAGCCGGTTGTTGTAGGGCAAATCATTGATGGCTTGTCCCCACAGTAGCCACCACCAATGGTAATGCTACCAATAGATATTCCTTCTAGGTACGGGGGAGGTGGATGCAGCAGTCAATGGGGTAAGTATTCAAAGGCTTCGGGCCCGGGTGAAATTCCAATTCCAGTCTGAAGCGCCATACAGTCAGCTGACCTCACACTGCTGGTTCATACATTCTATGCGGCAGTTACTGGGGGACTGTTTCCTGTGCAGTGGAAGAAATCCAGGCTAGCGTTGATTGATGAGAAGGATAAACCATTTGACCTGCTATCCTCTTATAAACCACTCTGTCTGCTGGACAATGTGGGAAACTCAGACTTGAGAGCTATTTAATCTCTAGTTGTCGGTACAATTTTTGAACTGGATGCTGTTCATCAGATGCGGAATCAGACTGAAGAGGATAGCCGAGTCAGCAATAGCTACGCGTCATGAAGAAATAATACTCACAAGGAGTAAAGAAACAAATACAAGAACCGGCGGTCCTTGTTTTGTTTCTTTACTCCATGTGAGTATTATTTCTTCATAATGGATGACCGTAAAATTAAAAAACGAATTGATTCTAAGCTATGCGTCAGTTTTGCACAGCCGTTAGTCTCGACATAAGAATTGCGTTCAACTAAATTCCCTGGGAGGGGATATTAGAAGCCCTAATGGAAGCAGAAGTTCTCGCATACCCGCTCAAGATGATCAGCAGCTATCTTAGGTGTCAAGAAATCCAAGCAGAGATGTTTGATGGTACTGTAAAGCGCCCATTTTCTTGTGAGGTGCCGCAGAAGTTGGTCCATGGATCGCGGATTTTCCAGGTGAAGCTGCCAGCACCGGGTGTTCAGGTTTTCGGCTGGGTGTTCAGGTTTTCGGCTATGCGGATGACACACTTATAGTATGCACTGCCATAACAACTGTAGCGGTGGAGAACCGAGCCCTAGAGGTAGTGATGCGTTGGATCGAGTCGGTTGGACTATAGAACTTTCAGTAGATAAGACGGAGGCCATTTTATTCCCGATTCCTCGGAAGTGCAGTCCACCCACCTTTTGCCTGTGGGGTGTGGAAATTGAGACCAAGAAGCGGATGAAGTGCCTCGGCATCTGGTTTGACTCAACGCTGAGCTTCAGGCACCATTTTCCGATGTCAGCGGAAAAGACGGGCAAGGTAGTTGCATACCCAATCTGCTTGATAAGGAACCTAGGAAAACGGAGAGAAGCAAGAAGAAGGATCTTGATGAGCACCACCTTGTCAATCCTCCTATATGGTGCCCTTGAATGGGCCGACTCAATGAAAATACCGTTCAGAAGGAGAGCGATGGTAAAGATCCAATAAAGAGCTGCACTGAGGTATGTCAGCGGAGGCTTTTTGCGTATTAGCACGTTCACCACCAATCAAACTTCTTAGTGAAAAGAGAGCAGTGTTGCTCAAAGCAAAAAAGAAGACGACGACCAATCAGGAGGCTTTACAGGTCAAGCAGGAGGCAAAGTGCTCTTTGCTTGCAAAATGGAAAGCAAGAATTACCCAGAGCGAGCTGTGTACGTGGACAACCCGTGTGTTAATACGTGACCTTGATGAGCGGATGAACCGAGTCTATGGTCACTGGACAGCTGAACTTTCACCTGACGTAGGTGTTAAGCGGCCACGGCTGCTTCAACAATTACCTTCACTAGAAGTTAAAGAAAGTTGAGCAGGGTGTTCGCATTGCAACCAAGGGTGGAAAAATGGACCACAGCACACCTTGGGTGAGACGTGGAGGTGTGAGGGGGACAAGCTTAGAAGGTCTCTTCAAGAGATCGAGGTAGAAGAAGTGCTTGCTTCAAGTAGGGTATCCACCATGCTAGATTCCGAAGAAGCGTGGAACCAGGTGTATTCATTTGCAGTCACGGACCAGGAATAGAAAGGCAAATGCAGAACTACGCTTTGGCCTACTCAACACCTGTGCGCCATTCAAATCCAAATGTGCAAGAAAAAGAAGAGGTAGATCATTCCTGCGCAAATGAAAGAAGAAGATGAAAAGATTCCAACAGCGATCCAATATATCTAAGGTGGCATTCTTGTTGTGTGTTCTAATATTTTGCATGTCTGGGGGCGCTGCAGCTTGGCGGTTGCCCATTAGAAGAGGGGGTTTGCCGAGGAGATTCTTCCAACACCGAAGTTACACCCGAAAGAGTTGATTCTGGTGTTAAAGCAAGCCAAATTAAAATACAGACGCAACCCGCACTCAATCTATCATAGAGGACAGGCGGCGCTGTGCTGGCGACACAAGCGATCCTTCTCTGCTATATTTTTCTGATCAAATTAAGGGTTCCGTCTAGGAGCCGGTACACAAAGCACCGATTCGAAAGCGAGCAAGCCGTGGGTCAGTCGGTTACTTCCTTGAACACAGATAAGTTATGTTAGTTGACATTGGACCACATTATTCTTACCTCCTGGAACGTCGGTGGGAAATCCAATCATGTTTTATACACATTATAAAAGTTTCACATATTTTGGTGACCAAAATGGGAAAAAATGATCGTGTATCGACCTTATAGTATGATGAGAAAAAGATCTACTTTTTGTCTTAAAATAGATAAATATTAGCTTCGGGAAAATATGTTTCCAGCCTGGGAACATCTGTGCTCCTTGTAAAATAGGAGGAAAAAAGTTGTGAAACTTAGTGCATTTCCCAGGTTAAATAAAGTATATTTCTGCTTAGGATTTTTTGAAAATTTTAGAACTGTGATTTTAGCAATGATTTATGATTATATTTTAATGAATTAGTAGTAGTATTTGGCATCATGTCTTTGATCTGCCCTAGTACTAATGGCGACGAGTTGGAGATGTTTTTGCACAAAGTGTGAGATATGAGAATGACAGTTTTTCCAAGATAAAATCAGGTACGTTCACATCACTGCTTTTTCACAGCTGTAAATAACTTATTATTGAATTGTGTCGTTTAATCGGCACGTTCCCCGCGGGAGTGTGGCGCGGCATCAAACAAACCTGCATAGCCAAGAGGATTGGTTTCTCAAAATCTGATCGAAACCCTTTATTTTTTCTTTCTTTCTGAAAATTATGACTTTCAATAAATATATCTTAGATTAAGATACCGGGTGGGGCAAAAGTCACTTGTCAACCTCGCTGGGTGGGCAAAGTCGCTTTGCGTCTGCAAGTTTTCCTCAGAAATAAATTCGTCTAGAATGAAACTCATCTGATCTCGGATGACAAAATTCTTCGTTTACATTCGAAGAATACAAATAAAACTAGAATTGAAGTTTATTCTTCTACATACGAGAGAGATTAACCGTCTCTGTTAATCGACTTCCGTCATCGTATAGACATTCTTTATTCCCATTAAATACTGACCATCATTAAAGACGAAATTCAAACACTCATTGCTGTGAAATTCAATGATGCGCACACTTGGACTTCAGTTTTTCTTGTACAGCATTCCGAATCTATTTACGAGAAAGGTAGGAAAGTAAGGATAGAAGAGACATATTCAAAGAAAAATCACGCACCAAAGGGACACAGCAGACCTACGCATTTCATTAATCTACCCGCCGTCTCACCAGGTATATACGGATTTCTTTGCCACCAACCTAGATGTGAGGTATACTACGAATGTTCATGTAGTTCACACCAATGCTTTCTTTTATTTTATAAGAAACTGACTCACATTATTTAGCAGGTCATCTTTCCTATGTATGAATTAAGGATTTCGTTACAGACTCGTGAGAAAAACATCCGTAGGAGACTGTTCTCTCTAAACAGAATTTTAATTTCTGAAAAATAGGTACAGTCTACTAATGTCTCCTTGTCGCATGGTTCTTATGTTGAATTCGCAAAGGGTGGCTTACAAAATATTCTATACACAAAGCATTAAATATAATTATATGTTGGAGGAAGTTTTACGTGTATAATACCTACGCAGGGAGTTCCTGCTCACGTTCTAGTTCTATAATTTCAAATTTACCTCTTTCTATAAAACTGAACATAAATTTTTGGAATTTTTTTTTCTTTTGTTGAACGAATCGCCGAGTTACCGTTGAGTCATCGAGGCTATCTGCGCGTTATTGAAGCTATCGATGAATTTCATACAGGATAACTTTTCGTTCTCTCCCCAAAAAATATAGTTTCGAACCAAAATTCCTACAAAGTTGGTTGTATCCATTCGCGAATGGTATAAGACGTGATTAAGCATTGAATGGATTATACCTCGTTTGAAACCTTACTTTGGACTTCGGTCAAAGCTTTATTGGTGTTGTATGAGACATTTTACGGTAGATATTAGAGAACCTGTTTGATTGGAAGAAAAGATCCCCGCCGTCTGTGCGGTTTATTTCCTCATTTTTACCAGAGTCGAAGAGTTCGAACGCATTGCGTCCATCATCAGGCGAAGAAATTAAACGATAAACGTTTGAGAGATCATATTTTTCTTAACTCTCGAGCTATGTATGATAGGTGGGGAGCGACTTAAAAAAATGTCCATTCTCGAGCTATACATAAGTATGATAGGAAAGGGATTTAGAAAAAATTTTACTCTCGAGCTACCTATATTATGATAGAAGGGGAACTTGAAAAATTTTCATCCTCCAAGCTATATACAGTAGGATTTGAAATTTTTCGAAATTTTTTTCCGGGCGGCGCGCAGCAAATTTCTCGAAAAACCCACCATAGAACAGGTTCCCTGTTTATAAACTAGATTTATACTAGACCTTGAAGGTCACGAGTGGGCCCCCCAAAAGCAAGTAGCGTACAATATACTCGACGATATGGCGGAGCAAGTGAGCCCCTGAAAGTTAGTAGCGTGAAATGTTGTAAACTAAACTTATACTAAACCAAGGAGGGCGGAGAATGGAGGGTGTACCCGAGTGGAGCGAGTGAGCCCCAAGTCTCCCTCGTATGTACTAAGGTGTAGTACAGATAATGGAGATTGCTAAGCATATCAGTATAAGTATGATAGGAAAGGGATTTAGAAAAAATTTTACTCTCGAGCTACCTATATTATGATAGAAGGGGAACTTGAAAAATTTTCATCCTCCAAGCTATATACAGTAGGATTTGAAATTTTTCGAAATTTTTTTCCGGGCGGCGCGCAGCAAATTTCTCGAAAAACCCACCATAGAACAGGTTCCCTGTTTATAAACTAGATTTATACTAGACCTTGAAGGTCACGAGTGGGCCCCCCAAAAGCAAGTAGCGTACAATATACTCGACGATATGGCGGAGCAAGTGAGCCCCTGAAAGTTAGTAGCGTGAAATGTTGTAAACTAAACTTATACTAAACCAAGGAGGGCGGAGAATGGAGGGTGTACCCGAGTGGAGCGAGTGAGCCCCAAGTCTCCCTCGTATGTACTAAGGTGTAGTACAGATAATGGAGATTGCTAAGCATATCAGTATTCATTCTCTACATTATATTTACACGACCAGTTGACATTCAAGAGTAAAATACTCGTATGCTAAAAAATCCATAAAACATGATCTTCATTCATTTAGCTATGCTAGAAAATCAGTTTTTTTTCTATCATTATTCCCTATTGTTGAAGAAGGTTCTTGATTTCATCATCATTCACCTTGGAATCTCAAAGAAGACTATCTGAACTTGGTAATTTTTCAATTTTAAAAAAATTGATCGTGCCATTCTCAAGAAATTGTTGATTCGATGTCAAAATTTTTTTTCTATCATTATTCTCTATTGTTCGTTCTTGATTTCTTTATCATTCACGTGCAAACACATACAGATTTCAGGAGGAATTTGATAGTAGGCTAACATGTGGCAGCGTAATTGAAAGCCAATATCCTTTGCTGTATGACTGATCAATTTCTGCTGCATACAATTTAGCGAACCGATATTGTTTTTATTATTGTTTCTATTTTCATCTCACAAAGTTACAATCACTTCTTGTACTTTCGCATTCAGTGTTAAACGGGATGAGCAGCCATCCATGTAGCTTAACACTGCGCGTATAGTTACCTATTGTTCGCCGACGATTATTATTATCATTATTCCTATCATTTCAATTTTATTTTCCATTGTTTCGCTATCCTTAAAGAGGGGAAGAGGTAGGGGCCTCCCAGGTTTGAAAATTTTTCCTGGAATTTTAAATTAGGTTGGAGAAAAGATATGAAACAGTCAATTAAGCTTATTTGACCTCAAAAATATTGGAACTTTCTCGAAATTCCCGCGAGCGCGTTTGACTTTGATGACGCCATCAACCATTAGTTGGATTAGGTTACCGGACTTGGAAACATTTTGTTTCGCTATCCTTATGTGAGTTCAGCGGGAAGAGTGTTTTTCTATTTCTTACACATGTATCCTTTCTTGTTGTGTGTATTTTATGTTATCAATTACCAGTCTCGTAATAGGGATTTGAGTACACTTGATTATTAGCAAAGACAAAATGGCATTTTATTCGGAAAAAATTGGAGACAAAGGTTTTATTGCTGAATGGCAAACCACTGAGGGGGCCGGAACGTCTCCCAAATTTTAGTTTCTTACGATTATCATGGAAAATAAGCCACCTATGAAAAATTACAAGACACCAAAAGAATTCCTTATAAAATTTTCTACCAGGTAGTGTCACATCTTTCAGCCCCAGAGCCATGATGTCAACAAGGGGCCGAAACAATTTCGGATTTTCAGTTTTTTGCGATTATTTCGGAAAATAAGCCGTTTATGAAAAAATTACAAGACACAAAAATTATTCCTCGTAAAATTTTCTATCAATTAACACCAAATTTCACCGCTTCCAGCTTGTGGTAATCGATCCACAAGAGAGAGACCACGTTTTTCAACATTTCTTTTTTTCCAATCGCTCTTTGTGAAAATATTGTGCGACACAAAAATTATTCTCCATGAAATTTTATATCAACTGATACCCATTTTTACCGCTCCCAAACATCCGTAAATCCATCAAAGGGGGACAAAACGTCTTCAAAATTTTCGTTTTTCTCAATTATTTTGGAAAATACACGGTCTAGGAAAACATTACAAGAGACAATAAATATATTTATTTTTGCGTGCAAGGTTTACTTATAGAAAAAAGAAAACACGGCTCTTCCCGCACAGTGTAAAATGTGCGGGAAGAGCCGTGTTTTCTTTTTTCTATTACAAGAGACCAAAATTATTTCTTATACAATTTCCCATCAAGTAATGCCAAATGTGACCACCCCCGACCTCAGGAGTTCCACAAGGGGTCAGAACGTCTTTTTTTCGTATTGTTGCAATTATTTCCGAAAAAAAGTTGTTCGTGGAATGATGACGACATACGTGAATTATTGGTTATAAAATTCTTCAAATAATGATATCACATTTTCTGTCCTTTCACCTCAGATTTGCACGGAAGAATGAAGCGTAATACGCTGAAAAATTTTCAATATCTGACCACACATTACATATATACATGGAAATTAGATGTAAGAATATGCTTGCATACTCTGCATAATATTCTTGCACGCTGGCTACTCGCAGACAAAATACGTAATTTAGGAAAACAAAATGCGAAAGCTTTTCTAAAATACTGAAAGAATGAGGAAGACTGTAATATGTTCCTTCTTCAGAATGACGAAATAATAGCAACAATACGAAAAAAAGACGTTCTGACCCCTTATGGAACGCCTGAGGTCGGTGGTGGTCACTTTTGCCATCACTTGATAGGAAATTGTATAAGAAATAATTTTGGTCTCTTGTAATTTTTTCTTGAACCGTGTATTTTCCGAAATAATTGAGAAAAACAAAAATTTCGAAAACGTTTTATCCTCCTTTGGATGGATTTAGGGATGTTTAGGAGCGGTAAAAATGGGCATCAGTTGATAGAAAATTTTATGGAGAATAATTTTTGTATCGTGTAATATTTTCATAAAGAGCGTAATTTTCAAGATGATTGGGAAAAACCAAAATGTTGAAAAACGTGGTCTTTCCCTTGTGGACCGATTACCACAAGTTGGAGGCGGTGAAATTTGGAGTCAATTGATCGGAAATCTTACGAGGAATAATTTTTGTGTCTTGTAATTTTTTCATAAACGGCTAATTTTCCGCGATAATCGCAGATAACTGAAAATCCGAAATCGTTTCGGCCTCCTGTGGACTTTCATGGCTCTGTGGGCGGAAAAATGTGACACTATCTAGTAGGAAATTTTATAAGGAACACTTTTGGTGTTTTGTAATTTTTTCATAGGCGGCTTATTTTCCAAGATAATCGTAAAAGACATTCCGACCTCCTTTGTCGTTTGGTAGGGAGCTGGGGGCGGTGAACTTCCAGGGTATGTTCAGGGTATCTAGACGAACACATTTCAGCAATAAAACCTCTGTCTCCAATTTTTTCTGAATAGCTAGCCCTCTTTTTTCATCTTATTTTCGTACTACAGTATATAGTTTTCATCAAGATTTTTCCACTCTTCATTTTGGTAAATGAATCATTCATGAGTTACGAGAAACGCTTTGCCGTCTATCATTCGTACCCGGACTGGCAAGAGAAAATTTGCCGGTAATTTACAAAAAGAGTTTTCGACATTTGGAATCCATTTATCAAAAGGACTGGCATGAAATACGGAGAAGCATAATTGAAAGAAAGATCACTCGCCTAAGGTACACAATTCAACTACATCCGATTCATTCGTACCAACTATATAATTGGGATTGAATAAAAAAAAAGGTTCGTCGCAAGTAGAGAGATCGTACAGAAGATTTCCGCAAGAAATGGTCGAAACAACTGAATTTCAAGTAGAGATCGCGCAGGCAGAGACTTTTTCTTTTATTTAAGACATTAAGGTACTTCGTCAATTTGTTCGGCTTCAGGGTGGTGCGGGTTTTTCGCCACCTACGTGGCGGATTGCAAACGTTCACATAACTTTCACAATTTGTTGCAAGATGTCTTTCTCGTACATAATTTTCTTTTAGTTTCTTTTAGAGAATCATCCCAATTCAGAGAAAATACCTTCTACCTGCGCGGCGTAAGACTTTCTTCTTACGCATTTTTGATGCATCGGATGGTAGTCAGTGCCTTACAAAATTTTCTGTAACACAACAGCATTACTAATATTCGTCACGGGACCACAGTTCCTGTGGCGATCGCTAAACTCCATTTTTGCGGCTTTCTATTTCACGCTTTCTAAAACTGGAAACTGAAATAACTCACGAATCGCTGCGTTCTTTGTGTGACCGCTTCTTACTGGACGCCAAAAAGGAAAAACTCGCAGCTTAACTCTACATATTTATTAAGGCAAGTAGAAGCTGGGGCTGCTGAGTGGTTTTTCGAATTCGATTTCAATAATCAATCTTGATCAATTATTTAGGACGGTCGAAATTTTTACAAGAACTACTTCCGTTCATACATCATTCAGAAGTCGTGAATGGTAATCATCCCCGTTTCTTCTAAAGGTATGTGCTTGAAATTCTTTAAAATACCCTATTTTGTTGTATTTCGTATTGTTCATTTATGTTATTAATCAATCATTAGCTGGTAATTCACGTCATTATCGTATGTACATCATTAGCCGTAACATACCTGTACTTTTCAATATTCGGAATAATTCCGAGTGTCCCCTCTCTTCCATTTCTTACAGCTCGAATATCGCATTCCTGAAAAAATGTCCGTTATTTAGAGGAGTTTGCTATTTAGAGGTCTTCGCTAAAGGAGGTTTTACTGTATTATCAAAAAAGAAAATTTTCGCTCGACTTCAACAATTTTTTATTTTCATACATGGCGTTTCGGACGTCCAGTGTCTTCATCAGGTATACATAATTAAACATTACAGTGGAAGAAAGGAGGAAATCGATGAAAATTAAAAATTGTGGAAGTCAAGCGGAATTTTCTTTCTTTTGATCTACCAGTTTTCCACATAAAATGAGAATTCAAAGCTATGTTATGTGACAGCAGAGGGACTTGGAAACTTCGAGCCATAATACGATGATAGGAGGGGTACTAGGAAAAAGTTCGATTTCTGAGCCGTTTTATACGACGGCTGGGGGCAGCTGAGGGACTTGGGAAATATCTGACTCTCAGTCCATATCATATGACAGCAGAGGGCATAAGAGGGACTTGGAGAAATTTCGAATTTTAAGCCATAATTAAATTCTCAATACCAAAACCAAATTGACCCGTAGTAGCGTTTAAGAAGCCGTCGTTTTTTTGAATAAACTGACACAACTAAAAACAAGCAAAAACCGGAACGAGAACCGAAAACCGATTGAAAATTTGTCGTTCAAGGGAGCGAAACTCCGACGGGAAAAATTTTGAATCGGACGCATGGAGCCAAACGATTGAGCAGAATCGATGACAGAAAACTTAAATATTTATTTCTCTCAACAAGATTGCCTGAGGAGTGCAGGAAACCTGTGAGTAAAGATGGTGACGAGCACTGAGTGCATAAGTACGTGACGTTGCGATCCGAGGAATGGTAAATTGGTCCGTTTGAATCTGTGAAAGAGACCAATTACCTCATATAGCCTGAATGTCACTTATGCACTTTGTATTCGCCACCATCAGTAATTAAGTAAGAGAACCCTTTTTCAATAAGTAAGAGATATTGCAAAGACAAACTATCTCAAAAACAAGGAAGCTCAGTTTGCAGAAGAGAATCGACTCGAAAAAAGATCCCTGTTCCTTAATCATAAGTTGAATCATTCGATTTTGATTGTTTGTAACTATTAATAATAAGATCAATCAAAGAATTCGAACTATTCAGCTCATTAGCGTCCTCAATCTTCTTCTCTCATTATACTACGACCGTGATTAAGCCCATCAAAGAAATATTTCAAATCCACATCTAGCAAATTGGCAACATGTTTCTAATACCACGCTATTCTTAATTATATCAAGTATAGCTCGAAGATGAAAAAAAAATATTAATGGTGAATAGCGTGGATGCTCGTAAGGAATCATACAGGAGGGAGGAGAACGTAAGTCAAAATTCGCACTTTCTAGTCCCAAGGTCGTCTCGAAATCGACACCATTATAAATCATTCAATCAAAGATACAATTTTATAAAGTCCCATTTCTCATAATACATTTGGGCCAGAGAAATTTTTCTCATACCCATCATTCAAATTTAGAGCTCGAAATTCAAAATTTCTCCGAATTCCATTTTTTACAGTGCACAGTTAGCCATAATATTATCAAAATTTTTCCAAGTCTTTCTTCCCAATATTTTTACTTGGCTCATTAACGAAATTTTTCGAAGTTTCAAGGTCGCGGAAAAAGCTAGTCATAGAACAGGTTGTCGGTACAGAATTTGGAGGGGAGGGGGGTATTGTCGATTTTTTCGAAGACTTGGTCAATAGAATTTAATAATTCTTCTCGACATCTCTAAACACTCGAGCGCATGTAGAGGTCATCAGCCTCAGCCGGCGTATTGGCTATGAATCAGTTGAACTAACAAGATAAAAAAAAGTGAGAGAAAATAGCGTTGAATTTTGACTGAATTCTTTGCCCCAAACGAAGGGCCCCGAAAGCGCGGCTATTAACGCGCGTGAAACGTGTCGAGTCACGATTCAGTAGTTGGGCACACGAATAAAGCGGTGCGGTGCAAGGTGCAAGCACTATATTAATTATGGTTATCAATTAATTTTGTTCGCGCGCGATTTAGTCGGGCGTCGAAGAAAATTTCATTCACCGAGCAGTGATGACTAATACTAATAGTTAGTAGAGTATCTGATGAATGCAATAATGTTGAGCTTCCTGCGCCGTACCGGCGCGCAACCGGATCGGGCATATTTTGGTATTTAAACTACATTTCCTACCGAAGTCGATACCACGAATAGGAATGTAGATAATGTGAACTATTTTACTAATCGTTCCTATTATTCCATTCATCATCAATCGACACGAACAGATTAATAAAATCGTAATGCACACCGTAGACTGCCACTACTACACACGTGGGTGTAATTGGGGTATGAGGCGGAGGTGTTATGCTGCTGACCGTGTGCTGAGTGGAATGGCGTATCTGTAATCTGTATCTTGTTCGCATAATAAAATTGTAAAAAAGTACGCGTATCGTACAAGAGTGAGATACTACTACCATTGCACCAGAAACACGATCACATCTACATTCACACGTTTTCATTTTAGTATTGAATTCGGAAGACGACGCGCGGAATACGCGAGTGCGCGTAAAGTAGTTCGCCGGATTGAATACGTTTTCATTGACAGTACGCGAAAATAGACGCCGTTTTCTAGTGAAACTGTTAAAGTACGTAAAAAGGAATTAATATTCGATCATCTTATTAGTGCTACACGATATCGGTATTATAGAAATATCCGCACAAAAAGAGCGCGAGATACGATTCCCGCCTAATTTCAAGGACGAATTCGTACGAACGTGTGGTGTGTGAACGTGCGAACGTACGAGCGCGGTTATTGCCTGCTGGATGCCTGTACAGTGTAATAAGAGTGAGGGGTAGTAGAGGTGCAGCGCGGATGAATACATATTACGCCGGCCGGCTTCGTTCATCAGTCAGTGTTGAAATAGTATAGTTGCGTGGTGTACGGTGTACAGTGCCAGTGTAGTAAGGATACCCTGGATACGATCCGTTCGGAGTGGAGCACATTGAATCGTGTACGAACGCCTCAGCAGGGTTCCGTGTATTCGAACATCGTTCCCTTTATAAGACTCCGAGAGCGTACCTTGCTCGTCAGTCGTCATTTCTGCTCTAACATTGTCTGTAGATGGTTGAGTGCCGAATAGTGTACTGCAAGTTATGTTGCTAGCCGGCTTCGTGTAGACACTTCTTCCTTCTCTTCCTTTCCAGTTCAGTCTTGGCTGAACGTGCGCGTGTTTTTCTGTGTGGAGTTGCCGCGCTCTGAATTTTTGTGGTTGCTGCTAGGCGTTCCGCGAATTTATTATTTTATTAATTTTGTCCAATCTATTTCTTTTCGAAATTGATATCGAAAGTGTTGTTAAAAAATTGCTAACGATTCACGTTTCACCGATACCGGTATCTTTTTCTTCACGTTTTATGCGTTCGAGTGCTGTTAGCAATTTTTATCATCATTACAATGATCGTGATCTTTATATTATTAATAAATGTGTGCATGTTCGATACGTATCAGTGTATAACTTGAGCTGAAATTTCATTCATTCGTTTTCGACTACTTGTTTCGTCGCGCGCATTATTTTATTCTATGTAATTAGAAGTGTTACGATCAGTGCTGGAATTTGAATCAAATAAATACTAGTGTTACGATAGTGAATCACCGTCGTATTGCATACTCGAAGCAGTGTGTCATCAATTATTTTGCCGCGCCTTCAATTCATTCACGAAGATCTGTGATTTGTCGTGATCTATTTCATTGTTGCTTGGTGAACTTTCGATAGTCGAAAACGACACTTGTCTCGATTATATTTGACTGTTTAGGATCAACCGGCATCAGGTAAGAATACCAGCACATTCACGTTTGTAGTTCAAGTTATGCGGTGTATTCGGTAGTAGTTATTACATTACACACGGGCTTGTATACGTGTAGGGTAGATAATGTTGCCAGCCACATAAGGTTCTACAGTTTGTGTGATATACTGCGTGTATATATTTGTAATATATGACTGTACGTAGTTATTGTTTTGTGGAAGTGGTATATACCTTTATGAGCGGCGTTTTGAAGGAAAAATATATTTAGTTACGATGTGATTTTCGTTTCGCGCGCGTCATTGTCGTAGATACTTACTACGAAGAATCGAAGCGGTGTACCGGTGAATTTCAATTTGACTTGATGTAGCGGTGATAATTCTATGATGAGAACGAGAGTAGAATGAGGAAAAAATTGCGAAATTGAATATGTAATCTTATCACTTCTGACGTAAACGCAACCGCATAGGCCGATGTTGCCGGGCGGCGGAGTGGCCGAGAGACCTGACCGAGTCTCGCCATATCGAACCATATAGAATGACGTGATTACGATGAAGCGTACATATTTTAATAATTAACGTGGCGAAAGTATTCGTATTATCGATGCAAGCGATTATTTTATTCTTCCGCCCCCTCTCCCTTGTTGTATATTCTTGAAAATCCAAGGACGTACGAAGTGTAGTAGTTTGTTCGGTTACGAAGCGTGGAAAATCAGCAAGTTTTCCTATCTTCGTGTAATGTGAAGTCGTATCGGGTGAAATTCAGTATGGTAGGAGAGGAGCGTCTGGATTTATTTTTCTAAATATTTGATTACCAATTAATTGATATGTTTTTTATATTGATAATGAGGGACCGGATTTCTTGGCAGTATATCGAAATTATTGAAATTGTCTTTTTTTGCCGAATTTCACCTCGGCAATCCAAGAAAATTGTACTTCTTTCGTCAATGCCGAATGAAGCCAAAAATAGAATTTTTGAGTGCCGAAAATCCTTACATATGTATGAAAAAATGCCGAAAAATCCAGTCTCTGATAGTAATAGCTTTAATTATGATGGTAACGATTAATCTATTCGTTTTTAGAACGGCGTCTCTATGATCCCCTACCCCGTCCTAAAGGCGGCCCCAATTACCACAACTTACGTAAGACACGGGGGTGGGATCTACCCAGCTTTATTCTCACTGTCGGAAAATACGTCTGTTTGGGCGTCCTCTTTTCACTACCTCGTACAGATACAGTGCCTGATTCTCTTAGGCCACTCTAAATTGTGCAGCTCGCGATCAAGGGACCGGCAACCCTTAATTGTGTAGCTCGCGGTTAAGGGACCGAGAATCGGTCTACCATAAGAGAATTGATACTCGCGGCTTGTTAATCGAAGTCTTAACGCTGGGAATCGAGTTTATGGAACGAATACATTACCTCTGACAGCCAAAATTATTCCAAGTGTCCCCCTCTAATTTGAAATTGTCGAGTCACCCACCCATTTTACCTGTTGGAAGTCGAAAATATAAGAAGTCTCGAAGTGAAGGAGAAAAGAGTAAGGGGAGGAGAGTGCCGCAGAGTACGGGAATACTATAAGCCTAGTATAATGTAGTTTGAGAGTCTAAATTTTTCTCGAATCTCCAGCTATATGTGATAGCTCGAGAGTTGAAATTTTTCCAAGTCCCTTTCATATCATATATAGCTCGAGAGTCGAAATTTTTCTAAGTCCCTCTCCTATCATATATGGCCCGAGAGTCAAAATTTTTTTTAAGTCCCCCTTCTATCATATATGGCTCGAGAGTCGAAAGTTTTCTAAGTTTTTTGCCGGACGGCGTACGGTGCACGGCAAATTTCTTGAAAAGCCCCCCATAAAACAGGTTCCCTGTTGAAATTCTTCTCGCCCTCTTAGGTAAAGATCGAAAAGGCCGGATGGTAGAAAAATCAAGATGACCAGGTTTTGAAAAACTAAGAAAAGTCGAGGAATTTGAAAATTAATGGATAGGTCGGTAATTTTGCTCAAGGTCAGGGAATTTTTAAGATACGTTGAATAAAAGTTCAAGCTGAAAAGTTTGATTTTCTTTTTTAGAGGAGATTATGGTCCGGAAAAGTAAGGAAATTTTATCCTGAGAAGAAACTACCCACTCTGAAAATTGAGGGGAAACATATCGATACAACACGATTAAGAATATCGACTTTTAATATCGATTTTGATCAATAATAATATATCGACTCGATATCAAAATCGATCGATTTTGATCGATATTATATCGAGTTTTATATCGATTTATGGCCGCTCGTTTGCAGTAGTGTGATGGCATCCTCCACTTTTTCTTAGCTTAATATACGCGTATGTTAGAGGAAGTTTGAAGGCACTAAACTGTGTGTTGGGTCTAGTATAATCAAGGCCAAGGATACAAGGTCGTAATTTTTCCGTCTCCAAAGTAGGTCAAGGTCATTGATGACGTATTTTTCTTGACGCAAATTTCAGAATGAGCCTTGAGACGTATCAATGTGGTATCAAAGTACAACGCTGGAAATTGAGTCTGGGACAAATATGTTACCTTCGACAGCCAAAATCATTCCAAGTGTCCCTCTCTAATTTTGAAATTGTTGAGTCACCCATCTACTGTATATCTTGGTAGTCAAAAATATTCGAAATCTTCGTCTCACTAGTTCGATGATCGAAATTTCCAAGTTCTCATCTTATACAGTTGAATGGCCGCAAATGTTTGAAATCCTTGTCCTATTATCGACAACTCGATAGTTGGAAATTTTTCCCCCTACCATTGTGTTATAGCTCGGAAATTGAAATTTTTCAGAGTCCTAAAGTGAAGGAGAAAAGGGTAGGGGGAGAAAAGCGCGCATAAATTCTTCTAGCCCTCCTAGATGAAGGTCGGAAAGACCAGTTTTAATATAGAAAACGATCTTTGAGAAAAAGTATTCTGGATTGACCCTCTCTTACTCTGAGTGCGGTGTCAGTTCATACCCGACGATCAATTCGACGTATCATGGTAATCGAAGTTTTTCACTCGGGTGAAAGTCGTTTCTATGAAACTGTTCCTGAAATCCTCGACTTCTTACATTACAATTCTTCTGATGGGACCCAAACTGTCTCAAGTACGATCTCATATGAGTATAATACAACATTTTTGAGGCATTTGAAAACGACTTGAGTGATTTATTGTAAGTCTCGATTTCCGATTGGCTTCGGCTGCCACTTTTTGTATCTGTTGCTCGAAGGAAAACTCCAATCAATTGAGTGAAAATAGACGAAACTAGCAGAAAGAAGAAAATTCGAAAAATCGTGTACTCGTATACGTGATTGTCATGTCGTGATAATTGTTGGGATAAATGTTAACAGAAAAGAGATCTCCCTCAACTTCCAAAGACACGAATCTTGAGACTCCGAAGCGAATGTTCTTGAATCATTTCTTATTTTAAAGGAAGGTCTTCGGAAACCATTTCTCAATGGCTGCAAGGAGCTCGCCCATCAGTCATTGCAAAATCGAAATTCGTCTTTAATTCGATTTCCCAAGAATACGAGTAGGATTTTTTTTTGAAAACCCTTCTCCCCTTGAATGGTCAAAATACTAGTCCCTTCGAAGAGTGTATATATGAATATAAATATATATGGACCAGAAATCGGAATTTTTTTGACTTCTCTACCTCATTTATATGTATCTAAAGAAAATCTGTTCTATCGGGGTTTAAACAGTCGACCTTCGAGCTGAGGAAACTTCAGGAAATGGACTGGAGTTGTGTATAGGGAGGGAGGTTTTGAAGGACATTTTGATCATTCAGCTATAAAGGGAGGGGTAAGTTATGATTCCGAGGTAGGGCTTCGAATTACTTTACGGACATGGAACAGGTTCGACCTTCGAGCCATAAAGCATTTGAACTAGTGAACGAGAGAGACTTCTTCCTCCCTGCAAAAGCTGCAGTCACAATCATCATTATAGTACGTGCAGGTGATGATGAGTCAGTGGACATACCTTTGTTGACCGCTCAAATAATTTCCTTCCTCATAGCGAATAGGTTTATCGGAAAATCGAAAACTTAGCGACCTAATGTATGCTAATTTAAATTTCGAATTCCAATCTTCTCCCTGTTTATGAACCATGTTGAATAAATTTCCTGTATGAGTCAGACGTTCGATTTTCCAAAGTGAACGGGTATAAGAACGTTTTGAAATGGAACGCGGACGAGTGCAAATGCTTTTATTTCGTGTTAATTATAAGGGTAGCTTATGTATCCGGTATTCTCATTATTTGATGCGTCAAATATGACTGATGATGGATTCTCTATCTCCAAAAACATATGCTATTCTAGTAGACTCATTGTAGGTGCAATATTTCGAGTGTGGAACGTGTAAAGACTTAACGGTTGTTTATAGGAAACGATGGTTTGGTGACGCTTTTCCGCAAGTACGTAACCGATTGTTTGTTAGGGAGCTTATTTATTCAATCTTTTTCCCATTTTCTAGTTGTGGCTTTTCAAACGTTCTGCATTGTCATTATGAGTCACAACCATATCCCGACTCTTTAATATTCTTGTTGAAGGTTATTGCGAAATGGAGCGAAGAAAGAGGGTTTTGTCGCAAGCCATTGCCGTCTCAAATACCTGAGACACTAAAGAAAGGGAATATGTATGTCGAGGAGCATGATCAAGGATACCTCATTCTCAGTCCATTGTACTTGAATCTTGCGTTCATTACCTTGAGAGGAAGATATTATATCCACGGCTGCTTGTTACATCCATATGGGAGTGTGGTGTCGGACTAGGAGAGAAATTGAATTCTTCAGTTATGAGAACTCGACCTTGTCTTCTTTTAATCGATTTATCGACTTTCTTCACTGTTCTTCACAGAGGGAGGAGAAGAATTTTCAACCCTCTTTTTAGCACATCGCTTATATTTCTCCTCGAGTCCCCAGAATAATATTCAGAGATCATATCGAATACCGCAGAATCGTACTCGATCGGTTTTTTCTTGGAACACCTTTTTTTCTTTTCACGACCATTCGGTATCGGATGTCATTATGAACGTATTTGCGAAGCTCTAGTTTTCGGCTGTATCGCGTTTACGATTGTTACTGTGAAATAGCCGTGCAGAAATTTAAACGAAGATTTATTAGGCCGAGGCGGCATTCAATTCCGAATCTTCGTACGCTGTAAACGAACATTATAAAATCGGCTTATCGTGTTATGTAACAAGGAATCCTCCATCTGCGTCGTCCTTGCTGCCGCAAGTCTTGGCGGCGGCGTCTTATTCAAACCCAACCCGATGCTCAGTTACCCACGTGCAGTTATTTTTATTCGAGCCTACACACCCCATTCTTATCGATCACGACCCGATTGTCGTAGAATTTTTCATTGTTGAGCTTGTTTTCACCTGCGTCGCCTGGTCCAATCGGAGTTAACGTTTCTACGGTCTAGGATTGCGTACGTTTCGAATTAATGGGCAATTGTAGTAATATTCGTGCGTTCTTCATTAAATTCCGTCTGATATATGAGTTAATATTCATTTGAAGAAAAAGGACGAGTGCGTTTCCAAGTGTTTTATAAGTTTCTTCAGACTTTACAGCTATTATCATAGTATATATGTACCGAATACAGTGCGACGTCGTCACTATTATATCAGCAATAAAGAAAACCCGAATCGAAACATCTGCCACCGTCGTCGTGTCGATACGTTTTTTTTTTTTTTTTTTTTTCGTATTTTTCATTCCACGTACCGATTCGACGTCTTCCAGCTATCGTTGTAATAACAAGGTGAAACAGCGAGCCAGAATTGTAACAGCATATTCTACCTGGTGAACCCATCTTCAACTTTGTTGGCGTGTTCTAACTTACGAGTGTACGAGTATTCTCCTTTTCTTTCGTACGCTTTACTGCTGTCGCATTTCATGCCGGCCGGCATCGGCACGGCGCTCCATTTATAGCCAGTAGAGCCATACCGCTTGGTATCAGCGTCGTGAATGATCGTTTATCTTTTTCGTTTTCTAAAGTGACCGCACGTCTAGGGTTCCTTTTCGTATCGTTTCAGATGTCCTTCGGTCGCCGGTCGGTATATTGCGAAATGAATGATAATCCGTGTTCTCCGGATATCGCGCTACTCGTGCACGCTATTCGATATGGATTCAGTAAAACTAGGAAGAGTATTTCGAAATGCTGATTTTCTCTTTCCTTCCTTCCTTCCTTCTTTCTTCTTGGAAGTGTAATTGTTTTATCTTTACGTATGAAGCAGCTGCTAACCGTTTGTTCTGAAATTTCGGGTTTTCACTTTGACGGATGTTAGTTTTCAAGATTTTAATGAGGAAGATTACGAACTTGAGGGGCGTAACTTCTTAAGAGGCAACTGAAATACAAGGTCGATGAAACTATTCGAAAAATTGACATTCATGGATCATAGAGCTAATGACCGAGTAGACGTAATTAATTTTAGTTGAATACAAATGTGGAATCATGATAAAGTATGAATAAATTATTGTATAGATAGCTAATGTACAGTCTGTAATGAAACTCATGACAATTCTTTGGGTTTTTCTTTATGCCTTCGCTTCACTTCTAGTAGTGATCATCTCGTGAAATGTTTTCACGATCTCTTAATTCAGTTCTTTGGCTTCCTTGAGGTCTACTTTTTTGAGGGGAAGTGTGCGGAACACTCGAGGAACTACTCATCTGGATGACCTTGAGCCTGGCTTGAATCCTTATAGATGAGGCGTTTGGGGATCGTGACGTCATGAGGAAAGGTGGATAATGATTTTTAGTGCGCTCAAAGGAGGAAGGAAACTTGGAGAATTCACATCTAGTTGATCGCTACCTAATCAGGATCTTGAAAAAATTTCGAGCTCAAAAAAATCTCTAAAGTAAAGAGATAGAGAGTTGGCTGACAAATTTTGAATCGCGCATACTTTATAGAGGAGGGGAAAGGAGCAGATAATACACTGCTAATGTTCTAGTCAAGTGGTATAAGTCTAGTATACTGAACTAGCCTTCGGATACTCCCTCGGTCCACTCGTTCGCCCTCATTTTTGGTCTAGTATAACAACCTAATTATTCTGGATAGAGTAGAGAATTCCTCGCAATTTTTCTGTAAAGGGGGAGGGCGGGGAGGGAGAGGGATCAACACGGACTTGAACTCGTTGATTTCCATTAGAGGACTGGGGTGCTGGTGAAGACATCAAAATGAAGAAACCAAGTTTCAAACTTGCGAATTTTCGATATTGAACCTCCTAGCCGTCGAAAATACAAGTGAAGCCATCGACATCCGCGACATCATCATTCTCTCGTTTGACAGAAGCCTATATAGTATAGTCTGCATTATTTTCGTCCCAAGATTTCCGAGTGAATGTATTTTTGTTTTTAGAATATTTACTCATGCGTTCCCGATGAAGCAGAAAGTTTCTTAGGAATGTCGGGCAGACAATTTTTCGTAATTAATGTGTGACGATTACGCCGTACGAGTCTTTTTTTTTCTTTTTCATCGTTCTTAATACAATTAATCGTACTACGTCCGGAGTGAATCGTCCAAGTTTTTTCATTCTTTTCCGAGTGTTGTTGAAGAGGCGACTTTAGATCTTCCTATTACGAGCACACGCACTCTATATCTGATACAAGTTAGTTGTACTACAAATATATATCGCGTTTTCGTCGCTTCTGTGACCGCCTTCGCTTTTTTATTTAATCATTTTTGGCGTTGGTAATTCCGTCGCGTTTACTTCCAGCAATGTGTTTTGCAGGCGCAAAATTTGTGTCTTGTCTCTAGACGGTAAGACATAGTCGTCCTAAAATCGAGATGATGTGTACAGTATCATGTTTTTTTTTTTGGTCGCCACCGTATCTTCCTCGTTGTACCTAATTGAAAAACCCGACCACCGAGTTTCATTCTCGTTCGTTTCATTTCGTCTCGTTTCGTTGCGTATCGTTGCGCGCGTGGGATCCAATAATCCCTTATTCAAATTCGAATCTCGTGCAACAAGTTCGCGAATGTCCCATTCACCCATTCATTCGTTCATTCATGCACTCACTCATTCACGCCTTCACTCATTAATCCATTCTAGCTGAACAGTGAAACCATCTTTTGTCCGTGATCGTATCGAATCAATTATCACATATATATGGTGTATGTATTATGCTACACATGCACACATCATTAACGTCGTTATCATCCGATTCTTCCATAATTAAAAACTGGAGTGATATCATATTTCTTCGCCTTCGCGCGAGCTCGCGAAAGTTGGCCACACGTATCCATGAAATTCGTTCGTGTCGGTGTGTAATTTCTGGTTGTTATAAAATGACCCAATATTTACGTGGCGCCACCCTCCGTCTCGGAGGTAGTAAAAGCGGTTTAAAATTCTATTTTGGTTCTTGATAAAGAACGTTGATCGTTCGAAACGTCGGTCTATCAATTTTTGAATTGAAAATATTTGCGGGCGAAAGTGTATTTAAATTTTTTTCTCCCTCTAACAGGAAAAATGAGGGTCAGACTAGTGGTGACAAGAAAATTGGGATGATTCAGAGTCGTTGGGAGAAGAGTTACGTTGATAAAACTTCTCGTTTAGATCATCTTCGAGAAGGAAACGATTAACGGTGTACAATTTCAAGCCAACCTTTGGTGGAAAGCATTTCCCCAATGGTCTGGAGTAGAAGAGGGCTTGATCAAGATCAAATGTATGGCCGAAAACCAAAAAGTGTTCGGCATAAGCCGAGCGTTTCAGGAGGTGGGTGGAAGGGGCTTCATCAAGATATTCTTGAACTCTGTGACGAAGCTGCCGGCTTGTCTCTCCTATCTATGGAGCTTGTAGAACCTACTTCCTTCCAAGATAGGGTTAGGATCTCTCAGCTTACGAAGGGGGCTAAGAGTAGGAGTTAGAAGTGTTTGAAAAAGCTTCCCTAATCGTAGGTAGGCTAGAGGAACCCATTTCATTTTCCTTTTGGAGGGAGTCGTACTTCGAGGGAGATAGTGGTGGTAGAATCTGAAGCTTTCAAAATAAGATCGAGATCGTGTTCCAGGCCGTTAGAGTGAGCGAGGTGCTTGATTGACGTGAACTATAAAAAAAAAACTTGAGGGTAAAGGGGGACAAAGAGAAGTCACGTATATTTATATCCGTGAAATTATTTTTAAGAAAAACTCCAGACTGTGCACGCCACCGACAATGGAGATACGAAGATAGAAACTTCCTCCACCTCGATGGTGAAATCAATGAAGTGAGAAAAGAGTGGAGGTCGGTAGCGGAGCCATTCCAGAGGTACGAGATATCAGCTTACATAGGTGCCAATGAAGAATATGGTAAGAAAGCTAAAATTCGGAGTGAAAGTCTTCATTCCAGAAGTGTTCGAGAAAGATCTCGCAGACCAGGGAGCCGATCTGGACACCGATAATCCTGGGGAATTCGTAGATTAGGTATTGGGGAACTTATAGAAGTTAGGGGGAAGACACTTTTTCAGGAATGTTGAAAATTCGTCGACGATCGGAATCGAGACAGACATGCGCATCTTGAAGGAGAACTTTGAAATGTAATCGTGAATGGGGAAGAGGGGAAAGCTCGGAAACATACTACTAAGATAGAACCATCACGTGGAAGAGTACCGTTTATTCTCTCCACCAATTTAAGAGTTACTAACGGAGAACTGAGACTGATAACTCATGAATGACTTGAACCATTGATTGAGGTATTTAGAAAGTCTGAAAGTAGGAAAAGAGGTGAAGAGCACCACTAGTCTAGGATTTTTTTCTGTGTAGAGATTAGGTAGGTCGTAAAATCGAGGAGTTGCAGGGTCGGGGATACGGACAATTCTGAGGATTTTTAAAGAAGGAAGTACATTTTATAACAGTCGAACATGATTAGTAAAATTAAACTAAGGGTCTAGTAGCCAATTGGGTTTGAAGCAATCAAATAATTGTCTTTATTTAGATGCTCGATTTTTACAAGGAAACTGTTACAGTATATCAATTTTGACACTTCTGAATAAAAATTTATTGCAAACAATTGGATTGTAGAATATTTGGAATTTCTAATCTCTTCACCCTCCTCTCTATGCCCATGCTCTACCCTTGATTAGACGAGCTACGAAATTGAATAGAGTACTAATAAACGGTATGGTATTCCAAGTTTTATCCGTTGCATCGTATGTTTCCTTACCCCGCGACTCTTGTAGCAATTATCTTGTGTCGTCGATGAATTGACGAGGGGTGGTCATTGAAGAGAATGAGGCTAGGGTGACCGATCAGGCGTGGTACCAAGTGATTTGGGAGCGATGTAAAGTCGTTAGCAGAAATAGTCAACTTCATTACGACAACGCGGACGACACAGGGAAAGAAGAACAATAATACTCTTTGCTGGAGTAAAACTAGTACAGCAACTGGTTCGTTCAACTTGGAATGTAAATAAAGAGAATCAAGGGTTGGTCGAGCAAGAAAGGGTGGAATGAAAAAGAACAGCTAGTCGTGTACATTGTTTTTCTAATGATTTTTTCTCCAAGTTTTTGGTCAATTTATTCAAATACATATTCTGTTCCAACATTATTATCGTTTCGCCGAACTGTCGCTCTATTTTCTCAGTTGAATGCATTCAAAAACGAATGTTTCCGTTATATTTATTTTTTTAATTTACTCACCTAGCTCATAACTTTGGTATGTATTGTTTGTATCTTGTCACGATGGATGTTTGGGTCTATGGCTCCTAAAAATTTGTACGGGAAAAAAATGATGAGAAATGATGTGAAAACGTCAAAAAATCTTGAATTCTTGAATTAGTGATCTAGTGGACAGCCTGTAGGGCCCTCCTCTCCTCTGGACGTGATGGAATTGCCCCTTATTATATCAAATCTTGAGTCAAATTTTCGGAGACTGGCCTCGGTATGATATTGAAGAAGATGAAAGCGGTGACTGGGTAGTTCAAATTTTTGTTTTCTGATGATACATTTCTGAGGATTGCATCATCGATTAAACTGTTGAAATTTTCATTTTTTTTTTTTTTCTCCTCCAATTAAAGAAGAAGAAATAGTGTCCTCAAAGATCCGGAAATGAACTACCTCCTAGGTCGCACAGTGTTAAACGTGATGACAGAAAGAAATTTCTCGCGGGTATCTTGATGTCCAGAAATTGGATCCAAGTTCTTGTTGCTATTGAATTAGAAGGTCACTCTCGAAATTTGCCATTCGAAAATGTTGAGTCTGAATTGACAACTGAGACTGCTTTGAGATTCGAGCGTAATATCGTAATAGTTCGGAGAATCAGAATTTCTATTTCGTGGGAGTGGCTGGCTGCTCTACTCTCGCCCTGGCCCGTTGCCACTTGTCGCCGCCGCCTCGTTGCGGCTGACAACAACCGGCATACCGGCAAATATAGCACTTTTGGTTGATAGGAGGTATGCGTGTGGTGTAGTCAGCGTTGCATTCGTAACACGCGACGTTTAGGACGATCATTTCGGCATCTGGGTTGACCACGTTGTAACGATAGATTGGGTATGAGAGGGAGAGGAAAGTTTGAGGAAGCGATCAGCAGAACGCTGCGTCATAAATACGCGTATTATATTGTTAAGAGATTCGCTTCAACGTAGTTGAACGGAAGACGAGAATGCCTCCGCGCTGCTCTATGTCGATTAGAACTACCGAGAGATGAATCATGTAAAAATGAAATAATGTAATGATAAAATAGTGGAAACAATGTATATCGAGTTGCCGGCTGCCGGTGGTCATTCATTCATTTTGTAATTTGTGTTCTATTTGTCTCGTTTCATTGTAATTCTTTTCTTTCTTTATGAAGTCTAGACAGTCCTCAACGAGTGAGGACTCTAGACAGAGAGGAATTTTCAATCACGATATTGTGCGGAGTAATAGCTCGTATGGTGATCGATGCCTCGGTTGAATTTGCGTTAATTCATTTATTCTGACTACGAAATGAGATTCGCGTTCATTTTTTCATATCTCGATTTCTTTGACGACGCTATCGTAGAAGTTTGACGTCAGAAGGTCGTCTTACCTAACACTCTCCTTCGCTGCGAAAAATAAGTCATTTTATCTGATCTCTGTGTCTGATGCGCTCCACATTCCTATCCCGTTTTTTGTTTATGTGTGCGTAGCACAGGACGGTCCTAAAGTGATGCGAACATTTTGATTCGGGTATGATGTATTAATGGAATGCTCGAAAACTCTTCGGAGAAAGTGGATGTATCGACCGATGATGAACAATATTTTTTCGAAGAAATAAATCAATTTTCATTCACTATTTAAAAATATTTGACTTTGAAAAGCTCTTTTTTTTGTCCATTCGTCTCTTTACAACTGATCTCCCAGCCTCGTATGTAAAATGTTCAAATTGCTCTTCTAAATGCGGCCCTGTAAAATTTGGATCCTTTCGAATAGCCTCTTCCCCCCCTCCCCCCCAATATGAATTAAATAAAGAAACCTTACAACATTCGAGGTTGTGGGCTCGTCATTGGCAGTAGTTGGTTTTGTAAGAGTGGATGGGATCGGAGGTAGTTGAAGAGTATATGAAAGTGGAGTTTCTCATACGGAAGGATGAGATGTGACCCTAAATTGAGACTGCATATGCCAGGACCTTTCTGTGTAGCAGAGAAGGTGTGATGGAAATTCTGGAATCTTTAGTAAGATCAAGACGGATGTCGAGGATAGGGGTTAACCAAATAAGAATGGATAAAACCCAAATGGGAGATGAGTGCCGAGACGGGATTGAAGCGACAGAAGGGGTGAATTACGTGGGCTCGGAAGATTTAGGCCAGAACATGAGCAGTGAGTGGAAGAGGAACACTTACCCCGGCGTATAGGCCGAGTGAAGGGCCGATGCGTAGTGCGCCAAGGACCTGTCGAAGTTTGGAGGATCGAATGGAGTTCATAATATTTAGGTTGTTTGTTGTAGTGATGTAAATTGGAGGACCGTAATCGAATTCGGAACAGATCAGACTGTTGTAGAGTTGGAGAATGAGTTTGCGGTTACAGCCGGTACGAGGTATGGTAGTTATATGAGAAAGTTCAAGGACATCAGGCATTGTATTCTTGAAATTTTGATGCGAAGGTTCAGGGAATTTTAGAGTCGAAGATCAAGTGGGACCAAGGAACTTGACTGATATTTGATGGTAATTGTGAAGTTCTGTAGACGCAGAGAAGAAAAAGGCGTTGAGCGTGAGTATTTTCTCTGTGCCATCTGGTCTAAGAAGCTGATTTCACAATTAGATGACCATTTTGAGATTTTGTCAAGGGTTAAGTGGCCTCGTTAGTGGGCCAAAGTTGAGTTTTAATGATGAATCGAATCGCATTCAATGTTGTCTATATGTCAACTCTTATTTCTCTTATCACTGTAGTTTTTCTCATTTAACTTAATCTCGAGTTTTTTTTCTTTTTTTTTTCAGATTCTAGTTCATCATCATGACTTTCGATGCGGATGACCCCTTCAAGCTGCATTGGCAAGCTACTAAGAAAAACAACGAACCAAGTGCGATCACTGATTTTGAGTGGGACCATGAAGATCAGATATTTGGAGATAACTGGGCACTAAATTGTGGTCCGAAATTCGAAGAAACTTACACTTCGCCCAATTCGTTATTTTCTCAAATATTACCAGTGGAAGATTGTCCGATTGACAGTAGTGCTGTTTCTGAAATCCTTTCTGATATAGAAGATAACAAAAATCCACTGATGTTTGATTCTCCGTCTCCATTATTGTCGTCAATCGCCATACCGGATCCATTATCATCTCGACCAGACTCATACTGCCCAGACTTCCTTGTAAAGGAAGAAAAAATTGACAACAAGGTGAACCTTAGCAACAAACGACCCATCAGTAATGAACGGGTCTTAACGTTTGCTGCATTTGCGAAGGCCGTGACCGATTACCAAAAGAACGATATCAAGATGGTTGTATCTCCACCACCACATCCAGGAGCCACAATTCCAAATATTTCTACGCTCAAAAATTCCTTTGGTTCAGTTATTCGTGTACCGGTACCCGTCAAACGAACAAATACTGCGAATACGGGTTTGAAAGCGATTGTTATAGGTCCAAATCGTTCAAAAAGTATTTTATGCGATGTAGTGCGGACTTCTAATAAAGGTGTAATTATTCAGAAACCTGTCGATCAAACTTGGTTGAATTTAACCAGCGGGATTCGTAATGAGTCGTCAAAGTTACCTATTAAAGTGAAAATAACGACTAAAGAAAATTGTGTACCGGTGAAGAGCCTGGTCAATTCGAATCGTGTACCAATTTTTCTTAAACAGAAAACACCATCTAATTTGTCAACTCCTACCGTAACTGTAAATCTCGCTAAGTCTGCATTAATACCAGTAAATAATATCAAGGTTGAGACTGACAAATTACAGGCTGAAATTTCTCAAAGCTCGAATAAAGTATTTGAACCGTCGTCCCCATTTCTCAGCCTATATAATGAAGAAATATTCGAAGAACCGTGTACACCATTTATCGCGGACGAAGATGATATGTCAGGTGATTCTTACAAATGTTTTCCGCTTGCTCAAGTTACTGGCCATCAGGTGCAACCACCTATACCAGATATTTTCAAATACACTCCAAACAATAGCCCTACATCTTATGGTAATGATTCGGATTCATGCTCACTCTTTTCGAAATGTACCAACTCTAACAATCAATTTTACAACAAAGCAGCCGCTGATGTTGATCACGATTATGGCTTCTTGTGTCGCGCACCCCAATCGAACGCATCCTTAAATACTATTTTCAACGTCACCAGTCTTGGTATACAGACACCTTCTGCTTCTGAACCTTCTACTTCCGAACCTTCGACTGATGCAGGTATGTTCTTTGATTTGTTGTAGCCTTGCTTTGTTATAATTAGAGCCCAGATTTTTCGGTAAAATACCGAAAACGTAGATCATAAATACCAAAAGCATCATTTTTACCGAAAACTGGCCATCAATTCGTCTAAAATATACCAATATTTACGCAAAATCATGTAAAAAAACACTCACGCAGTCGCGTGAGTAGTCACGACTTTTCTTCCCACAATGCAAAAAACATTGAGAGAGTCACTCCCTCTCTTTAAATTAAATACCAATGACCTGTCAATCATGTCAAATATTTGTAGAATAAACAATAAAACTCAGTTTATAAATTCTATCACTACGATGTCACATCAACAGATAACAGAGTAAAAATACCTATAATCCAATAAGGAAACCTGAATTTTCTTATAATTTAGGCTAAGAGTCATCTAAAACCTACAAAACGTCTCCAGAAAAACCACTCCCCCTCCCCCTGTCCATACTGCTACGAGGCTATAACAGTTGTTTCTAATAAAAAAGAGCTCTACAATCATTTTTATTTCCCATACGTTATTCTTAGCATATTATTAGTCCAGTATACTGTATATTGGTGCTGAGTGGTTCAATTCTTCATCACTTCCGATTCCTGGCATCTCTTAAAGCTATCTTCAGCTGCTATTCCTCTCGTGCACTCATAAATTGCCTTCACGCTATCATATCACCATTTTCTATGCACACTCCACCCCAAAATTCTTCATCTGGGAATCCAGCTACAACGAGATCCCGAAAAACTAAAAAAATCGATGTCGAAACGAAAGAAGCAACCAATCACCCAATAGTCAACCCCTCATTCCTTCCCTCACGCTTCAACCATTCCGAACGTATTAACAAAATACCTCACTTTTCTAGCTAGAAAATTCAGTAAAAATATATAGCACCCAAGCCTGGTTTACTCGTTAGTCTAATCTCAAATCTCACTCAAAAAAGCCAGTCCAAATTGAAAATAATCTTTCCATCTCCTGAGACACCTCAAATCAACTATGAACCACTATTAATTATGTACCCATACATGAAAAAATGACAAATAAATCAATTATTAATTAAGAGTGAAATCACCCAGGTAGTCTCGCATCAGCACACTTGATGAAGATTGAAAAATTGTACTTAATCATTCAAACTCAAGGTTTTCACTATCTTGTATGACTAATAATAATGAAAAATAGCTAGAAAAATGAACAACCCGCCATTGCCACTATCCGTTCAAAAATAAATTTAACAAAACAAATAAAATTTGACAAAACAAAATTCAAGGCTCTAGGGGCTGTGGGAAGCGAGATACAGGTGTACTAAATTTGAATGAAAAGGTTTCATCGGAAATAAAATCCAATGAAAAGAATGAACCTGTCGAATGATGAAAGGTTCTTCATCACAATACACGTACTGATAACGAAAGTGGTAAACGTATAGGAAAATCCGCTTCTCCTAACGTAAGCAGCTACTCCCCGCTATTTGTAAGATGCTACTCGTAATAGTGAAAAATTTTTCAAAAAAAGTGAAAATTTCTCGAGAACTACTCATCCGATCCTCAAAAAAAATGCAGGTGCACATCTTCAAATATAATACTACAATATGGCCGAGTTACAAAAAAATCCATCGGGTAGTTTCGGAGGAGTTACGCGGACAAAAAGGTACTCGAAATAGTGCAAAATTTCTCAACAAATTGAACATTTTTCGAGAACTACTCATCCGATTTTCAAAAAAATTGCAGGTGCACATCTTCAGATATAATACTACAATATGGCTAAGTTACAAAAAAATCCATCGGTAGTTTCGGAGGAGTTCCGCGGACAAAAAAATCTTATATATAAGGAAACCTGAAATTTTTTTTTATGCTAGTTGTGATCTAGGACCCCCAAAACGTCGAGAAAGTTCATTGCCCACTCCCCCTGTTGACCTTGCTGCGGGTGTAATACCTCACTTTTTTAGTTAGAAAAGTCGGTAAAATGGTCATTATTTTCTAAAAATACCGAATAATACCGAAAATCAAAGTTTTAGTACCGAAAATTGAATTATAAATACCAAAAATTCCGGGCTCTAGTTATAATTTGTACTATTTTCATGTCTTCCTGAAGTTTCCTAAATCCCAGTCCCTAATTCCAAAATTTGTTAGTTCACCCCCCTCGCGCGAATCGGCTTTCTCCTATCCTCCGGAAAGGAACCCTAGACAGATTCTGAGAATCTGCGAGCTCCTTGTTCGAGCCCTGAATTTTGGCCTCTAATTCCAAAATTTACTACTACACACCATCTCAATTTCCACCCACCCCTAATCGTGTTAGCTAGATAGCTTATCTTGCAGTACACCACACGACACCACACCTATATAAGTCCCAAAACGGGGCGTACGTCTCAGTTAGATTGATTCACAAGCTAGGCCATGACTTCATCACAAAGGGAAGGTGGCCTTAATGGAAGTAAGGTCACTTACTAGTAGATATGAAACATGATCTTTATTTATTTGACTCCGCCAGAAAATCTCGCTTTTTATGTTTCTGTTTGAAAAATATCAAAAAAGTTCTGGAATGATGGATTTTTTGGTTTGACTTTGTTGTAGATGACGATGATCTCGATGACATATTTATGAACGAAGATTTCGATGATTGTGAAGAATTGGAACGCGAACAGAAGGAATACTTTGGAGTACTCGCCCGTCAATTGAAATCTGCCGAATCAGTTAATAAGCCGACAGGAGATCTCAGTTCACCTGGTCCTTCAACTTCTCGAGCAAAAAAACCAGCTGCGAGACCGAAGCAACGCAAAGCAGCTCCAGCAACGAAGAGAGTCATTGAATCTACGAGTTCAAATAATCTGCCAAACATAGTTGAAGCAATTAATATCAGTAGCCCTACCAAAACTTCGAGAAAGCGTGCGGCGCCTCGACCTGAAGGCATGGCCAAAAAGAAGAAAGGTGCTGCCGGGCGAACGTTCTCATACACGGAAAGACAACAGCACAATAAAAATGAACAATCACGACGTATTGATTTGAAGAATTTTTTCGAAGATCTACGGCAATTAGTACCTGCTCTAGTACCGAAGGAACGTGCTGCTAAAGTAGAAATTCTTACTAAAGCGAAGCTACATTGCGATCAATTGCGTATGGAGGATATAAATTTACAGGCCGAAAAAACATATCTTCGAGCTCGACAAAAGCGTCTTATGGCCCTTTGGAAACCATTGTACGCAAAGAAAACTAAACCCGATGCGTTTAGATTTTGTTGAATTTTTGAAATTAGAGTAATTTCATCATGTGTATTAATTTGTGAACTGTCGGTATTCTTTGTTTTTCTACTGTTTTTTACAAATGCATTTTCAGAGATAGTAAATAATTCTATTTAGTCATTTTTTTTTCCCCCTTCTTCTTTGAAAACGATTGGCATTTGATCTTTGTTTATATCAAGCTATTTTGACTGGAAACTTTGAAATACTATCTTACGTCCAAGTTTCATTGAGACTTGAACTCTTTTACTTAAATAAAATGAGTGTTAAAAAAAAAAAAAAAAAAAAAAAAAAAAAAAAAATTGAACTATTATTAGTAATGAGTAGTATTTCATTTTCTTCTTTTTTCCTTACTTTTATATTCATTTCTTTTTTTTTTTTTTTTTTTTTTTCTAGTCTTTAATTTTGAGTTTCGATTCTCATATTTATATCTTTTCATTTGTTTCGTATAATATTGTATAATATTTTGAAGTCCGAGATTCATATACTCCCGCCGTTTATTTGTGCAGTTTGTTAACTTTGTGATGCACAATGATAATTTTGGTAAACTTTTTTATTTCGCTTTTTTTATGCGTGAATATTGTAAATAACACAATCGAACTTACTATTTCTTAATGTGAATTCTTTCGGGACCATTTTTAAAACTTAATCTGTACATCGCCAGTTCGGTGTATTTTGTAGATGATGTTATTGAGTTTTCTCTTCATTAGATCAATCAAAATATTTTAAACTTCTCAATTACCTTCATTGTACAAAATCTTATTTATATTATAGTATCTTTATTGACAAAATATTTACGTGTATTTTACTACTATTCGCATTCTTTTTTCTCTTTTTTTTTCATCTTGTAAGTCGATGGGTAATTGTATAGTAAGTACTTTTTTTAATTGATACATTTTTCTTAAATAAGTTATTCACTTCGAATAAGACAGAGTATGGGTTGATTCTATTTTTATTAGTTTTTTTTCGTTTTGTTTTTTAAATTATAATTCTGAGTATGTGTTTGTATATACCGTCTTTATATTGTATAAAATGAGAGATAAGGTGTAATATATTACTGTTTATATACAGTTGTGATATTAATTTATGTCTTCCTGATTATTGTTATTTTAGTTATTAAGTTCGCGAATATTTCGTGGTACCTGATTGCCTCTTTCTTTAGTATTTTGTTGAGTGATGTATATATCTCTCTTATTTTCTCTTTGACTTCATTGTTATTGTTCTAATTCCTGTTTTTATTAATATTTTCTTCTCGATTTAGATTATCTGGTCCAGTTAGACCCCCTCCTTTCTGGGTACCAGTTACTCATTATTAATATTTTTTTCTTTAATGTTTGATGCTCATGAATATCTTGGAAATTTATTCTTTTTTTTCCCCCTTGAACGAGTTGTATTTCAATGTGTTAACTCACATAATAGACGAAAAATTTTAGGAAATTTTTGAGACAGAAAAAAATGGGATGAAAAAACAGAATTTGAATTCCTAGCCCTCCAAGAGAGGAGCATGAATTTACCTATGTATTTCTTGTCGTTTCATTTTTGGTAATCATCTGGTATAGTTATATTTTTTCTTCGTAGTCCTAGAGCTATACCAGTTACATAATTTTACATTCTAACATTTAAGCTTAAAATTCATCATCAGTTCGGTATCCTGAACTCTTGTTTATTTCTTATTATTTCATCTTTTGTTCTCTCGTATTTTCACTGTTGACAGCAGACACGTACATATAGTAGATTGTGAGGAATGATCAATTTTTTATTTTAGATAGTATACGAATTGTCCTGTTTTGCGATAACTCTGACTCTGTAAGGTTCATAATTTTTTATTTTAGATACAACGGTTCTTTCGTCAATGTCTGAAGATTTCAAAAAATTGATAATTTTTTATATTAGGTAGTACTCGTATGCTTTGAACTTTGTACTCTTTGTTTACAATGACTTGTTGATAATGATGCCGGTTTATGTATTTTTACTATTGAATCGAATGTCTTGCGATTATGAATACATGTTATTATCAACATTACTTCTTTCTGGTCATTTAAAAACTTCACTCAAAGAAAAACTCGCATCGTAGGTAGTGGGTTAAATACAAGAATTGTGAGATGAAGGTGAAATTCCAAGGCGAACGAAAATCTCTTTCTTCCTTCTGACTCAAGAAATATCAATGAGAGTAACCGATTTTGTCAGAGCTACATTAGAATTTCATTTCGAGGGATGCACCATCACCGAAAGCTCAAATTCACCGGTGATGGAATCAGTGAATTACAGCTAGCTGAAAGCCGAAAGCCAATGTCCAGCTATACTTTTCTGAAGCCGAAGCCTTCTTTTTCAGAATCACAAGTTTAAGCCGAAAGCCTATGTTTTTCTTCCAAATATTCAATGTCGTTTGATTCTAAATACCGTAGAAGTCTTATTGAGGATTTTTTGGAATAATTTGCCGAGAACACTTGATATAGTACAGGCCATAAAAACATTGTCATAAACATTTTGGGGCACACGAGGGGAAATGATCGTAAATGGTCAATTATGGTGCCCCGAAAAACATATCGGAGTTCCCACCCCCACACCTTGTGCTAAATTGTTTGTGGTACGTTTTAGCCTTCCAAAATAAGTTTTTTGCGAATATCGTGAAAAATTTGGGCTTAATGAAAAAAAGTCCTCGGACAAAAAATTTTCCTCGTGAGATTTGCTACATTTTATTGTCCTCGAACTTCGTTGTAAGTTCAATTATAAGCTCAACAAGTTCTTACAAAGTTGGATAAAAACCTTTTTTTTGGAAGTATCTCGAAAAATCAAGCTCCAATTAAAAAAAGTTTCAAAGAAAAAGTGTTTCTCGGGAAATTTGCTGTAGAATGGACTATCTCAACATTCTCCAAAAGCTGGTAAAAAGTTCCGAGCTTTTGAAAGCAAATTAAGCTTTTTCAAATATCTCAAAAGATCGAGCTCCAATGAGAAAAAAATTGAAGAAAAAAAAATGTTTTCTGCGAAATTTTCTTCGAGATTGACTGTCTGTGTTTTGTTTCAAAGTACGCTGAAAGCTCCGAGCTTTTGAAAGGAAATTGATTTTTTTTCCAAATATCTCAAATAATCGAACTCCAAGGGGAAGATATGTCAAATAAAAAGTGTTCCTCTTGAAATCTAAATAATATAGAAAGCAGAAAGATTGTCTTTCTGCCCTCACTTGAGAACCGCTAGACGTACCAACTTGAAATCTTCGCTATATACTTGTATTATTCCAGAACAACTTTTAAGCTATAAATGAAAATGTTAGCTTCCACAGAAAAAAAATTCTCGGTGTTGATTCATTGAAGAAAGGTATCTGCACGCAACTGTCTTGACGTTACCGGAGTACGGAAATCTTTCAATACACCTTTGTATATAAAGTAGAAAGAATGTTTGTCTGTTATTTGAACGCTTTTACCTATTGACTTGGAATATTTTTTGAAAATTTTTTTATTCGAATAAAGTTTTAGATAGATTTCAACGTTCTGGCTCTCTCCGGATGGAGTAATGAGCGAAACAAACACGGAATAAACGAGGAATTCAGATGTAGTAGGTAAAACTGCTTCTCACTCTACGCATTGTTCTAAATTTTTAAACGCGTTAAGCTTCGCAGTTCTGAAAATGCTTACGCAGCCGCGTAAGCAATACACGACTTTTCACCTGTATCTACGATCAAGTTTTTTGCTTAAACTTTAACTCTAGTACTCCAATTTATTCAATGAATCGTTTTCTCAATAAGATACACACATCCTCAACATCTCTTGCCACTCTAATTCATTCTTGATCATCTCCGATTCTCAAGCATCTTTTAATGTTGGTTGTTGTAGACTCACACATAACATTCATTCATGAGAAACTCAACACAAACCGAGCAAATCTTTTACACATATAAAACCATTTCATCACTCAAAAAAATGACAAAATTATACGCAAAGGATTGTTGCACTAATACTATACTAACACAACATTCATTCATGACTGACTCAACACGAACGAACACATCTTTAAAATTCATTCATAAAGAGCGTATTTTTACGTGTGTGAACAGGTAACCCAAAAAATGAATAAAACTAGCTACAACTACACTGAAAATCTACGTACCGGTAATCAAAGGTTACCCTTCGCTTTTGATGACGAAAGCGACTACCTGAAGTTTAGTACTATAAAATATTAGTAGCTCGAATATTTGCAAATTTCATCAAATTAGTTCACGCTTCAATTTGAGATTTCTCACGAACCAGACATCGTATCAACACCAAAAGTTCACAATAATATTACATTTTTAGACATGTAAATTACAATATATCAACATTTGAAAAAAATTGAACAAACCATATCAGAGTTATAGGAGTGGGGAATTTTTTTTAAAATTGGGTATATCTGGAGAACTACTGATCCGATCGTCAAAAAAAATGCAGGTGCACAACTTCAGATATAACACTACAACTTGACTAAGTTTCAAGAAAATCCATCCAGTAGTCTCGGAGGAGAAGTCCGGACAAATTTTGATCCATATATATATATAAGGAAACCTGAAATTTTTTTAATGACGTAGCGATGATCTATGACCTCTAAAACGTCGAGAAAGTTCATTTCCCCCCCTTTCTGCCACAACTGTGACGGGTGTAATACTCGCTTTTCTACAAAAAGTCGGTAAAATTCAATTGTTGTAATAGCTCGAATTTTATTTATTTCTATGAAAAGTTGAAGGGAACGAAAATTGTGGCCCCTGTAATTTTCTTTCAAATCAGTGTCTAATTTCAGAGTTTCAGAAGGAAATTTGGAAACTATTTCATAGGTATTCCACATCTTTGTGTCCACACTGAGAGAGAATTTCAACCGGTTGCTCTGGATGAATCTAGAAAGACTATTCAAGTTTTACGTATTATTATATTGTAGTTTCCTTTGCGATGAATCCCAATTTTCAATTTTTTTATTATTTTATTTTTTATTTTATTTTTACGAGCACTAGAGCTGAACGAGGGCTATTGGCTTGGCTTTACAAAAGTTATGAAAGTAATATTATAAATAACACATAAGAAAGGGAGGTTTTAAGGAAGTTGGTAGAGTAAGGAAATTTTAAAAGGAGACGTTTATGTAAAAAATCCAAATATTTACAAAACAGAGATCTACTCAACACATTGCTGGCGGACAGGCGCGCCACCAACCGCTAGTTTACTACCTATAAAATGATTCTCTCTCAAAATCCTTGAAACGTTCTACCCTTACAAAACCTGCAACGTATTGTCCAGTATTTTTCTCTTACATGGTAGCTGCATCGTGACAAGTTTTGGAAGAAAGTTCAGACAGGTTGTATAATAATAAATTTCACGAGGAGTATTTCTTTTTTTCAAAAATTTTTCTTATTGAAGCTCGATGTTTAGTGACATTTACAAAAAATCATTTTTCTTTCGAAAGCTCATAACTATCGAGAACTCATTACGCTCATTACTGGACGGACAATGAAAGATAGATAGTTCATTTTCTCGTAAATTTCACGAGGAATACTTTTTGTTCAAAATATTTTTAAATTGGAGCTCGATTTTTCGAGTTATTTGAAAAAGCATAATTTGCTTCCAAAAGCTCGAAAATTTTTACCAGCTTTTGGAGAAAGTTGAGATCGTCCATTCTATAGCAAATTTCTCGCGGTACACTTTTTGTTTGAAACTTTTTCTAATTGAAGCTTGATTTTTCGAGATGCTTCTAAAAAAAAAAAGATTTTCATCCAACTTTGTAAGAACTTTTTGAGCTTATAATTGAACTTACAACGAAGTTCGAGTACACTAAAATGTAGCAAATTTTACAAGAAAGATTTCTTGTCTAAAGACTTTTTTTCATTGAGCCTAAATTATTCGAGATATTCGCACAAGCTCAATTTGCCTCCAAAAGCTCGGAACTTTTCACCAGCTTTTGAAGAAAGTTGAGATCGTCCATTCTATAGCAAATTTCTCGAGATACACTTTTTGTTTGAAACTTTTTCTAATTGGAGCTTGATTTTTCGAGATGCTTCCAAAAAAAAAAAGATTTTCATCCAACTTTGTACGAACTTATTGAGCTTATAGTTGAACTTATAACGATGTTCGAGCACAATAAAATGTAGCAAATCTCACGAGGAAAATTTTTTGTCCAAAGACTTTTTTTCATTGAGTCCAAATTTTTCACGATATTCTCAAAAAACTTATTTTGGAAGGCTAAAACGTACCACAAAAAATTTTGCACAAGGTGTGGGGGGGGGGTAGGAACTTTGATATGTTTTTTGGGACACCAAAGTTCACCATTTACAATCATTTCCCCTTGTGTACCCCAAAATGTTTACGAGACCATTTTTTCTGTCTTAATTGCCTGTACTAAGAGGCGATATGAGGCAGACAGGGGAGGGTCTGCGTTGGGTTTTAGTACAGGGAGGGTGATGACTGTTTTCCAAAAACTGTGCAGATGGAGTTGAATAAGGGGAGTAAAAAAGTGAGAACGGGTGAAGATTTTTAATCGTGACCGAGTGTATGTTGTCACGTGCGGAGGAGGCGTTACGAGTATTTTTGTTTGAAAAGTCAGAATCGTAATTTGCGTTTGAGGATAGGGAGGTATATTGTTTAGCTAGTAATTGGGAGATATTGAGAGGATCTGAGGCAATTGTGTCGTTTGTTTTTAGTTGGGTGATGGGACAGAAGGCACCATTGCCAGCGTGAGTTTCTTGTGAACGATAATAGAAGATATTTATTTATTCTTAAAAATCCTTTGTTTACAACATTTTTACTGCAGTTATCGTCAACGCCGAATGAATAATGATATCTCACGTTAACATAAAAATTAACATAAAATTTCTTATTGTAACAAAAATCTCACGTACGTTCGATGAGAATTTTTACTAGGAAAAATGTACAATTCAATAATAACACAAACATTTTACAAAAGAAATAATTACTAGTGAAATAGGATAGTTTTCTCGTAATAGGTCAGATATTGAATAAGCTAGGTATCGTGAACGACTTCAGTAGCTTAGCATGTTCTCCTTATCTATTATAATAAATTATACATCACGTATGTATTGGAATAATTACAAATTTATTGAGGGAAAAGACAGTCACCGTCTGACCACGCAACTGACCGGCTTTCATGAGGTACTAGTAAAAGCAATTCTGATACGTTCTTCTTGAAGACTGCACGTAACTTCTTTCTGCGATTACTGCGAGACCTTTGAGCCAATCTGCGAAATCAGCGTCGACGTACCTCAAAATATCTTATCAGATTGACTTCTTAAATTGCGCTGAATGACTATTAATTGACAACATTCGTCAAAGTTTCCTTTTAAGCAATTTCATACCGAAGCTTCCTAGTGGTTATCCCTGTGATAATTTTTTCACGTTTCTAGAGATCAAGGTTGTGTTACCAAGCTAAACTTTGTGGCTCTACGGAATTCTTTAAAAGCATATGGAAACAAGGAAATTTATATGAGTATACAAACGAAAAATTTTACAGCACCGCCTTCAGAAAACTCCTCAATTTTTCAAACACCTCTTCAATTATCACCCTAAGACGTGAAGACACAAAGAAGTTTATTTCAACTTTTCCGATGATGAAGCCCTAAAATTTTTCTTGTTCCAATTTGAACATCAAAAATACTTATACCGATAAAGAGTTTCCGGAAATTTTTCGTTTTTCTAACTAACGTAAAGTTTGACAATGAAAAGAGCGTAACTTCTCTATTCATCAAAGGAGGATATTCAACACTTTCAAGCGGTAACATTAATCTGCTCCACCCTGTTTGTGTACATCTCTAAATAAATGCAAGAAAATGAAATGACGAGTTCAACATCATTCATTGTAAGGTCGTCCTTCCCGTATATCCAGGAATACTCAACTGACCTATAGACACTTTATGCGATCTCTCTCTGGCAATTTTATCTATATCGCCCTGTCGATACTTTCCCGTTAGCAATGTTTGCAACCGCATGGCAAGAAAACACAAAATTAATGCCGAAAACAATAGCAGGCAAGCGAGGATGCCACTCGTCACGACGAATGCTTGACAGGAGTTTTCGATTTTCAGTTCTTGATGGTAGTTATCTGGAAGAAAGGATTATTAGTCCTCTGTAAATTACTGGACTTCAGTTAGAAATATCGTCATATCGGACTGCACTTTACCTCCTGGGATCAAGACTGCGTACTCGATTTTGTTGCTGAGTGACTTGTTAGCAGATTTCCAATCGTTTTTCGAGGGCGTACTGACGGTTTCGATTTCTCTTCGCTTCCGTTTTCGACCTTGACCTTGCGGCTCATAATCTATACAATATTCCTGAAACATACCGATGAATTGAACCCGAGTGCTTAAGCATTAATTTTTGGTCGAAATATTTTTGACCATTGAATAGACATTGATTCTTGAACTTATGAGTAATTATTCAACTGAAATCGTACAGTAGTACAACAAAGGATTTCGATTGAAAAAAGAAACTCGCTATAGATGGTCGGAATTTTCTTAAATCCTTCCTCCCCGCAGCTCGATGGTCGAAATTGTTTGAAGTTTTACGCTCGACATATGAAGCTCAGGAGTCGAACTTTTCGGCCACTTTCATTCTCTTGATACTTCGATGATCGAAATTCCTCTAAATCCCTTTTTAATATATATTTATATGCCTTAAAGATCGAGATTTTGTCAAGTCTCGAGTAGGACAGAGCCCCCCTCAGATTCACAATTCATCCCTACTCTTATACAGTTTGGTCGCCGGAACTTTTTCAAGTCCCCGCCTCTCATTTATATTGCTTTTCGATGGAAAAAGTTTTCTAAAAGGAGTGCCCTTTCTCATACGAGTAGCTGGATAGATAGTCTCCTTCTCCTGATATCCAGCTCAATAGTTGAGATCATTTTAGGTCCTCCCGACAGTTATGGCTCTAATGTCAACCACGACTCATTACCTCTCCCACTTCATAAATAACTCAATAGTCGCAGTTTTCTCAAGTACTCTTTTGACATATGCTCCCAGGTCAATTTTGAGTAAATATCGACCACAAGTAGACTGAGCGATCGCTCTGATGAGTGACCAATAATATACCAACTTTTTCAGTCAATTTACTTCTGCTCTTCCCTACCATATTGAGACCAGCTTAGACGAAATTTTGACTGAAAAATTAGTCGATTTGTAGGTCTGCCATACAAAGTTAAATTGACGTATATGCAAATGATGATTACGAAAAAAAGAGGCTATATCAAGTATACCCATAACCTCTTTTCCTTGTTTTCATTACCTGCATATACGTCAATTTAACTTTGTACGGCAGCGGTGATGCAGGTACCATAAAATGGCCTCCATCCTCAGTCATTGGTCGTACTTTCGCTGCAATTGACTATTATTTCAACCATCTTTGACCAAAAAAACAGTCGATTTCTAGGGAATCTTGACGACAAAAAATAGTCTCTCATAGTCAATATTCAATTAGTATCAACAAACCACCATAATTAGACCATTTCTGAAACAAAAGAGCAGCCAATTTCTGGGCGGTGGAGACGCCATAAAACGGTCTCCAGTTTAACAGACCACTCTACTTAGACCATTTCTGACGGGAAAAACCGGTCTTTATCCAAGTGTTCCTCAGATTTTCGCCGCAAGGCGAATTTCTTAGAACAGGGATATTGGTAGATCTTGAGGAAAAATCAACCAAAAATTATGGTCAAAATCTAGAGGATACCTGATCAACAATTATAATTTGGTCAATTTATCTCAAAAATTTACTAAAAATCGACCATTTTCTGATGGTACCATAATAACTGGTCTATTTCCAATCGTACGACCACAAAACCGACCAAAATCGACCATATAGTGATGGTCGGTTTGGTTTAGGAGGAGAGTGGGTAGTGGAAAAAACGTCTGGCAAAGCTCGGACTTCGAAAACATTCTATAAGTCCCTTCCTACCATATATAGCTTTGTGGTCGGTTTTGGCGTTTCGCCGTCCGACCACATTTGACCTTCTCCAATAGATTTACAAAAACGACGGCTTCCTCAACAAAATCACAGGCTCTTAAACGGAGTTGAACGAGGAATGGCAGGGAACCTGCTATATGGGGCTTGTCTCGGTATATGATGAGAGGGGGACTCAGACATATTATCTATTATATAAAGAGAAGTTGCAAAATCGCAAATCCATTTAACTTTATTCCTATTTCACCTACGAACTTGGAATTTGTTTCTATTGCTTTAGCTTGCATAGGAGAAGGTTTAAGCGTAATAAATTTGAAGTTACGAAATCAGGCGAATGGCGTGTAGTATATATCTATGTGCTTGGGGGGGGGGGGGGGTGTCATGAATGATTCAAGAGATGAAAAATCTGTGTCATTCATTAATTTATTGATTGAAAATGCTAAGCAATCATTTATGTTGACGTTCATCGAAAATTGATATGTGCTAGGCAATCATTTTTGGAAAATGGTTCTTTTTAACCGGAGAAGTTTTGAATACCCCTACTATGAGTAATCGAATAGTGTAGGGTTACGATAAAGATTTTGCTTAGCAATTATCTGAAGAAGTGGTAGTCGTCTTTCATTTTTTCAAATTTAACGCGAGGACTAAGAAAAGAAAAAACAATTCACGTCAATTTCGAAAATTCAATATCGAAGTAACGAATGTCTCGCTTTATTGCAATCTAATTCGAATTCCGAAACGCAAGAAAGCAAATCCAGGGCGGTTGACGAACAAAGGGAAGAGGGCTCGTGTCAATTCCGAAATTTTGACATCAGAAAATAATGTGGAAAATGATTGTCAGAACGATAATAGTCCATTCATTAGGTACATTATTGAGAAAGAATATACCAGTATAAGTTCAATTGGGAATCTGGCAATTACGTGCACATTTTGTGATGGAAAATTATTTGAAACTAAAAATCTAAATTTCGCGGGAGAGGTAAGATTAAGTTACCTGATTTACCCTCAATGCCGGATCTTCTTCAAAAACTATTAGACGGAAGGGATAATGGATCTTCTCATTTTCTTGATAATTTGCGTAAATACAACAATGCGCTTTCAATGACTTCTTTAGGGTGTAATGAAATTCCAAACATATTTACAACTTTCAAAATTTTTGGACAATTGTATCATTATATAGGAAGTTATCTACCTCCTCCAACAATCCACAAAAAATGACAAATTTTTCAGCATACACCCAGAAAGAAGAATGTGCAAAGGATCTTCTAAAAAGACGGCATCCAACTATCAGAGAAGATATTAAGAACGAGATTGGAAGAGTAAAACAAAATATCAACGATAAAAAAAATGAAATTGAAAAATTGGAAATTAAAAGAATTAGAATAGAAATTGAACTAAAAGAATACTAATGATAAATAAATATCAAGAACCTTGAAAATAATTTGAAATTTTTATAATATTTAGCGGGCTTACGGCTTGTATACCATATGGATAGGAGGGGGACTCAGAAAGCTATATATGACACGACCTCCAAGCTCTGTATGCGGTAGGAGGGGTACTTAAAAAGCTATATACCTATGTTACGACCTCCAAGGTCAGGCGCGGATCCAGACGATCACTTTGGGAGGGGAAACAATCCAAAAAAAGTTTAAAGGACCTTTTTTTTTTTTTTACATTTTCTTCGATACTACAGATTTTTTTTTTTTTTTTGGTTTTTTTTTTTTTTTTTTTTTTTGGGGGGGGGGGGATTTCCCCCATTTCCCCCCCCCCCGTGGATCCGCGCCTGCAAGTTATATATGATAGGATAGGATAAGGAGGGGCACTTCGAGAAATGTTGACTTCCGAGCTATATATGATAGAGGTGGACTTGGAAAAAACTCACGGGCTCTTTGACGGAGTTAAACGAGAGGTGGTAGGGAACGTGTTTCATGGGGATCTATGACGTCATCACATTGTGACATCACAGATCCGGACTTTAGAGTTACGTGTGATAGGAAAGGGACTTGGAAAAATTTCGACCTCCAAGCGCTATATGTTAGGAGGGGGATTTAAAAACTCACGGGTTCATTACCGGAGTTGAACGAGGGCTAGCAGGGAACCTGTTTTATGGGGCATATGGGATCTGAAAAATGTAGATTGTGACGTCACAAGACTGACCTATGACGTCATCAAATTGTCACGTCACAGGTCCGGACTTTGAAGCTATATATTAGAGAATATTGTGACGTCGCAAGGCTGACCTATGACTAACCTAACCTAAACTCATCAAACTGTGACATCACGACCCTTTCCCTAGGGGTTGTAGACAGCTGCTACTTTTCTGCAACTTTTTTTGCAATTGCTCGTATGAGCACACACCAACCATCTCCAACCTTATGATGTCTCGTAAAATTAAAGAAACCACCATTTGTATCTATAGAAGGGGGACTGAGAAGAGTTAAAACCATTAGAACAGTTGGACTTGAAAAAATTTCGAATATCGAGCTACATATATGACAGAAGAAGGCTTAGATAACTTTGACTTCTCGGAGCACCAAGTTTGAATTGCCACATAGAACAGGTTTCGTGAGACTTGAAATTAGAAAATATCGAAAAGGCGAAGAAAAAAAGGGTCACCCTCTCTAATTCCTCTTACAGGACTAGTTCCTTGCTCGTCTCAAATCAATTCGGATAATGAACGCCATGCCATACTTTTCCTAAGCCCTTGACAATCTCCTATATTTACGATAGAGGTAGGAATTTTCTCGAGTCTCTCCTCCTCCCTCATACACAGCTCAATGGTCAGAGTCACCTTTTGATGACGAGGATGGTGATTTTCTAAATCCCTGAAGTCGAATAAAGTTCTCGCTCCCTTCGAAGAACTATGCAACCACTCCTCCAAATTTCTCCGAGTCCCCTCCCTCTCTCAATATATTGCTGGACGATCGAAGAGTCTCCAAGTCGCAAAACTAGATCACATTCATTACCCTCAATCGATTATCAAAATCAAAAGATCCCAATACAGGACTCCTACTTGACTTAATTAATGCAGTAATGGAATAGACCCCGCGAGCAACGAACAATTGCAGCCTTGAAGTTTAAAAATTAAGGGAGCTTATTGAATTCTGTCTCCACCCTCTCGAAGAAGAGGTAGTTCCTCTTAGAAATATAAAAACACAGTATTTTTTATATGAAAAAGGAGCCTAGGAATACCAATTATGTTTTATTTGTAAATCTCGCATCAATGTAAAGCTGTGTGTCGAATTCAAGACTTACAGGTAGACAATCGTTCATGTCCATACAAGCCTTAATTTGCGAGTGAATCCAAAGGGTTGAACGTTCTTTACTCGCACTTAATAGAAATGCCTCGAAATCCAGGAATACTTCGTTATGGCGATCTCTAAACCTCGCTGGTTGATGAGGTATAATCGATACAAAATCATGATTTCGACACCTGGAAAAAAATTTAGGATTTTTAGGTCATTAGCTATAACATTAAATCGGTAATGTGATGCTTTTTTTTTTGGATAGGCATTGAGGCTATTTTTAATTACAAGCCAAATTTTTCCGCCCATCTTCTTTTATTTTTGTACATTACACACCACTGGCTGTAACGATTATTGCTGGCCGAGTGGGGTCATTCGAATAGGCTCCATTAGACGTGACATTACGTCATTACTTATTAGGAAAAGGAAAACGATTATTAGAGTGTAATATATTGATCGCAATTAGTAAATTTTGCTCGTTGGACAAAGCATTTATTGAATTTCTTTTCTGTACACACTTGATTATTTTACTTGGAAATTTTCTCCGTCTCTCACTCTTGATATTTTACTCTTAGAGATAACTATTTCTTTCTCTCTCTTCCATCTCCTGCCCGTCATTGAAATAAAAAAACGCTTGTAGGCCAAATGAAGTGATTTTCAATCGGAAAAATTTTAATTATGAAAATTATTGGACTTGTAGATTAGAAAAGATGAAGTGGTTCAGTATTATCCCTTATTATCGTCTAGCAAATTGGAAAAAATAAGCTCTTACGTTTGCGGTATTTGAATTTTTGTTTCCAAATTAGGAAATTTTATTTCCAAGAAAATTAGAAAAAAATGGATCAAGAACTCCCTCCCCCCCCCCCCAAAAAAAAAGAGTAATTATGATGATAATAATAATAGCAAGAGTGGCGTTTCGAAACAATAGTTTTTTTGTATCATCTATTCCGATATTTTTCTCTTTTTTTTTTTGAGTTTTCGAAATGTGAATTCCAACGCACCAGATTTTAATTTTCTTGCGCTTGAAAAAAAAACTAACAAATATTGTTTTGCCCTATTGAAATGATTCCAGTCCTTTGTGTCGAGAAAGACCATATGATTGATAATACATAATTGTATCCTATAAAACTACTGTGAGAGTAATGCATTACTTGAGGGATTAAAATGGTAAGAATTTTAGATGAAGGACCATTTTGCAAAGTTTATTATTATTTGCAATTAATTCAGGATTAAGCTAATGACTGGTAACGATTAATTTTCTTTTCTTTTTCATCCATTCCCCTAACGAGGTCTGATGATTATTTATAAACTTTGAATCGTGTATAATACGTTAAATAAAGGCCCTTATTATTATAGTATCAATAGCTCACAATGATAATAATGAGAAAACTGATACAAAATGAAAAACGAAACCGTAAAAATTTTACGGACATCGTAAAAGCAATTAACAACAAATGAGAATTCTCTTTCGATTCGTCATCGCTATATCAGACTTTCTAAACTCAAATAATATTCACCTTTATAGTAATTGAGCAAAAAATAAACGAGGAAAATATTTCATATTACACGAAAAATAAGGTTGTATTTTACGACGAAAATTTAGTTTAAGCGCTTCGACAAAATTGTAGAGGCCAAATTAAATAAGCCTACATCGCATTCTGAAATAGAACTTGACGTGAATAAGAAAAAAATAGAAATAGTATTAAATGATTGCGATACTCGTATTTGAATCGTTGAAGCGATAATAATAGAAAACAAAAAATCAAGATTAAATACAAAAAACAAGCATCTTTAATCGTACCATATTTTATAATTGGTCAGTTTTGTTGGATGGGTAATTTGATTTTGTATTTTTTATCTAATTATAAAAATATCTTCTGCGAACCTTTTTTTTTTTTTTTTTTTTACTTTCCCACGCTTTTTAACTTTATTTGTGTTGAATCAAAGTAACACCAGGCTTTTAATAAGAAATTTCCTCGTTCGTAAACCTAATTCACTTTCTTACATCTTGATGAATGAATACCAAAAATGTCATTCAGAGATGAATTTTACATGGATTCAAGTTGCACTCATCATCATCTCATTCGACGCACCATTCTTAGCTGCCTCACAGGCTATATTAGTATGAGCAAATCGGTGGGGGGAGAAAATACTTGTGAGATAGAACTCGACATCCATTTTTGGGAGTTTCTCACTTTACTCTTTTATTCTATACTCGTCTACTTTTGTCTAGTTTGTGGCAAATCCAAGGAAATTAAAGTGCAGGGTGTAATGTTGAAAATGAGAGGCCATTTTTCGGGCTCGGCGACTGGACTACAATTGTTGTTTTATTGTATTTTGTAATTACAACAAAACGATGGTAGTACAGAGTTGATACATACCCATCTTTCACCAATGGTACGTATCCAATCACATGAGCATCATCTGGGTCTGGTGAGACCGTCACTTCCATCAGTTTCACAAATTTCCATGCTGTAACAATGATCACGATTCTTAGAATTTTATAGAACCACAAAGAAAATTAAAATTTGAAACTTTTCTCTGGAAGGATCCTGAAGAGAGAAGAAAATGAAAAGCCTTGAACATCTTGTAGCGTTATTTTAAGCGATGCGTCTGCAAAAATTGGAACAATAAATAAATAAATGAAGGACAAGATTCAAGTCCTAGTCCATACTGCAGAGATTATTTCAGCTCGGAAAAGAAAGGAAGTAAAAAACCAAAAGTCTGTTTTTTTTGTCCATAGATCTTTTTTTTTTCTTGGATCTCAGAATTTGTTACTCTTCCTGGTATAAACAACTTGACAGCCCACATGGAAGATGAAAGAATTCTTGTTTTCTGACGATCCTCTTGTAGAGAAGTACGATGCAAAAAAATCATCTTCGTCTGCTACTCACCTTACTGACTCTCATCTAGGCTATACTTTGATCTAGCTTGTCTAGCTTCACGTCCAAACTGACACTTATAAATTATTTTTTAGCAAAGAATCTAGTATTTATTTTATCGCAGTGGTGCGGTGACGCTACTTCCTTGACGAATCAACTCTTCGTAATTGGTTTTGAGGGAGGGTGGGGTGAAAAAAAAAGTACACGAGCCATACAAAGTTGAATGGACGTATCTGCAAAACTACGATCTGGAGAATGAGGCTGGTGACGACTACGGCAGGCGAAATAAGTCCCCTCCTATCATATATAGCTCGACAGTAGAAATTTTTCTAAGTCGTCATATATAGCTCAGGAGTCGAAATTTTTTCCAAGTTTTTTGTTGGACGGCGCACGGCAGATTTCTCAAAAAGCCCCCCATAAAACAGGTTCCATGTTAAAAGAAATCTTATTCTGCTAATCGTCAATTCAACTTTATATGGCAGCTTGTAGGTCAAAGAGGGTCACCGCACCACTGTTTTGATATTTAGAAAAATTTTTATCTTCAAGCAAAAAAAATCGTTGACTCTCAAGAGACTTGAAGACTTGAGAGAGATATGAAAAAATTTCAAGTTCTGAAACTTTACGGGAGAAGTGAGGACAAAGAAAAGAGACAAAGAATTAGTACGAGCTCGAATTTTGACGTCATCAGGAGACTTCAGAAAAATGAATTTCAACTTTTTCAGAGGGGAAATATTTAACTCTAAGCTGTATAGAGGAAAAGTACCGTTATTGTCCTTATTGGAGCAGTATAATTCGTAGGGAAGCTGGAATTACGGGCTAAGTACTACGTTGATGAGAAAGTATTTGGATATGGTAAGTTTCGACGTTTCAGGAAAGTCAAAATGACGAGCCTCAAGCTCTGTAGATGAGAGGGTACTTGAATATGGGACCCTAAGTGAGGTTTTGACGTCATCGGGTAGAGCGTTTTTCGTTTGAATGGCTCGAGAGACAACTAACTTGACCCGATTTAGAGACTACGAAAAATTACAAACTGGAAATATGATTTTTGGACTGAATATCCGTAGAGAAAGGACTTATGAAAACAACGACGTAATGTCAAGAGAATTCACAAGCTCGAGTGAAGTGTGAATTCGGCACGATATGACGTCATTAGCGCGAATCAGAAAAATATCGATCGAGGACTGGAGGGGAAGTGGACTTGAAAAAGGCTTTCCGATAAATATAGAAAGAAATGATTTGCCAAAATTTTAACTTGAAAAGAGTGGCAAAATTGGAAAGTGTTTAGAAAAGGTCCGCATTTTATTTCCTTTTCTGTCGCATAACGGAATGGGTAGAAATGCATCTTAAATCATCTTGAAACGCACATTCTCTTGCATTCGCAGGACGCCTTCGTTTTAAATTCTCGTCCCCATTTTTTCTGTTCCCTATGGTCTAGATAACACATCAGACTCGACTACGGTACATTTTTTGCTCTCTACCCGTTTCGAAATACATACACGATAATGGAACAGCAACAAAAAATATTTCGAAACTACGGGAAGAAATGGTCGAAAGACTATTTTTTGTCCTCACAACAACAAAACCTAATCTGGATGACGACAGTGTCGTTGTAAAAGACGATAATAAGTCGCCTGACGCTTGGTAGGATATTATAGAGTAGTACTGTAGTAGATGGTGGCACCATGGCGAGGAAAATTTGGCTCCGTTCTTACGGTGCATACTGCGGAGGGAATTCATAACGTTCTATTGTAAAACTGCATGTACCTGCTGGTGCCTTTTTTTTTTTTTTTGCTTTTGATAAACTTTACTGTGCCTATAGGTATTTCTATTCATATTTTCATCTAGAGAACACATCGACTCGATTCTTTTGTAAGCGCCACGAATGTAAGACTCCGTCTCGTCGCCTGACCATACGCCCTTCTCTTATTAAACAGCTAAAGGCCCGAATTTTGCTCCTAAGATACGTCCCCTGCTTGGTGTATTTCGCTCGGTGGGTGAAAATTTCTCTAAGTACTTTACCTGTTGTATATAGCCCAAATGTTTTCGTCCGTTCATCTGACTTATGAAAGAAATTAAGGCAATTCTCCACGTTACAAGTGATAAGCATGTTATTTCAAAGTTGGATGTTTTTGGTTTTGGTGAGGCAAGACTCTAACGATCAAAATCCGTTTACAGTCATGCTTTTGGGTTGGTCTTCCTCAATGAGGTTTTCGCGACCGACGAGTTTTCAGGCTCACTTTTCCGTAGGAAGCTTCCGGGTGCTCTTCTAGACCTGCAAAATGAAACTCACAATTTCTTCCATGTAGAAGGGTTGACACTCTCGCATGTAATCTTGCAAACTCTTGTCTTTTCCAGGATCCTTTAAATTAGCAAGATACTTTGAAGTGTGCATAGGATAGAAAGTAGCGTTCGGAGAATTTTCGCGAACCTGCCCCTACTCAAAATCCAAAACTATTTTACGAAAATTTTTTCGATTACTTCGCTCGCTTTTTGAAATTCAAACGCATTGAGAATCCGTCATTTCCTTTTCAATTGTACTGGTATCCCTCGGCTTTGGCTAATAAATTTTGCCGTCAACATCATCAGTAGAGCTAGGATTCCTCGGTTTTTGTCGAATGAGTTTGCTAACGGGCAGATCAGTAGAAATGAAATAGGAGTACGTTTCATAGTGGTAGGGACACATAAAAAAAATTTTATTTAACCGAAAAAAACCGAAAACCTTTTCAAGTATCGAAAACAGGCATAAAACCGAAAATGACCGAAATGGTGAAATTTATCAAAACAGTAGAAAAAAACAGTATATAGCGAACAATTTTGAGAAATGGAAGTACAGAAACGATGCAAAAGATGAAAAAAACTGTGTTACTCATCTACTCCAGTCGACGTAGAACGTTCGTTCTCCGATTGTAAATATATTCTTATGGACAGAAGACACTTTTTCACACAAGATGACCTCGAAAAGTACATTGTCGTGCTCTTCAATAAGCAGTTTTTGTAAAAATATCAAAATTTCAAAAAAATTTGTATCATTTTTAAATTTTTTTCTATTTTACCGAATAAAACCGAAAATGAGATTTCTTAAACCGATTTTCAATGTTTTTACAACCGAAAAATCCGAGCTCTAATCATCACTGATGAAATAATTTTCAGAATAGGTCATTATTCTGAAGCAGACATATAATGATGTAGCAAATTGGATGGAAATGTTTATTGGTCTCGATATTATACGAGTAATCGCGTAAAGTACTTCCAACGAATGACAAGGTTAGATGAGTGCATTAAGAATATCCATCCTCCTCATGGCTCCATACTTGTGTCATTCGATGTTGAAAATATGTTCCCTTCTATCCCTCTTCTTCCCGCTCTCGATTATTTCAAGGTTCTCCTTGGTGTTGCTCATGTCCCGACTTCGATTCTTGATCCCAATTTCAATACCTTATATGCATACAAATTTCCTCAGAATTGGTCTTTGAGGTTTTCTACAAAATTTTTGAGAATGAAGTCATTCACTCTGTAGTTCATCTCCTTTATTCCCATATTGTTTACTGGCACCGATTTATGGATCTTATTCTGTAGGCTGAAAGATCCCATCTCGATGAGGTCTATAAGTTCCAATGTTCCGAATGTCCGCCTGTTTATATAAGAAAGACAAGCCGGCAGCTTTGTATGTATTAGGGTTCAAGAACATCTTGATGAAGTTACTTCTGCCCCCCCCCCCCTGTAAACGCTCGAGCACTTCTCGGCTTCCAACCATATATTTTATCTTCATCAGACCGTCTTGCTCCATTCTGAGAATTCTTTCCGTCGACGGTTGGTCCTTGAACGTAACGAGATTGTTCGCCATTCGAATTGTAATGATGTCCTATTTTTACCCATAAATCGTAATCGAGAAGTTCTAGTCTTTCTCCTAACGCCTCAGAGTCATTCTAATTTTCTTGTCACCACTGGTCCAATTTACATATATATGGTTTTCTTCTCTCTTATCTTTCATCTCCTTTTAGTGAGGAACCCCGCTATCCCTTTTGTTGGGGGTACTTTCAGGAAATTTTCATCCGCGAGGGTGAGCGGTCCGAGGTTGATGACGTCACGGAGGGGAGATAGAGGGAACTTGAAAAAATTTGGACTCTTGAGCTATACATGATAGCAGAGGGTTTAGAAAAATTTCTACACTCGAGGCTAATATGATAGGAGGAAAGATGGGAGGCAGAGAACCTGTTTTATGGAGTACCTTGAAAGGGCGTTTTGAGTCTTATGGTGGGCTCATTGAAGGGGCTAGGCCTTCCAAAGTGGTATGAGGGTCTTGTGGGTTCCCCGCTCGCCGTTGCAAAAAGTTTTTTTTCTCACAGCTCATTTCTAATTCGTGTTATTGGAAGTCCACTGAAAATCGACCGCCCTTTGACTCATAGTTGACGTCGAAACTAAGTCGACTTTCGATATGATAGGTTGACGTCGACCCATCGATTAATTATGCGGTAAAAAGCTTGTAATTAACGTCGTAAATCTTAGGTGCACAATTTAATGTAGGGTTTCAGAATCGAGGTCAAACATGGGTTGACTTCTGGTATCAGATTCTAATGCCGAAGACTGAAAATCAACTTCGAAAAAATTTTGATTTGACCAAAGCATAATTTAGATTCCGAAAGGCCCTGTAAATTTAGTCTTCACCGAACAAATAGAATACGAAAAGGGAGCGAGGGTACATGGAGTAATAACGGCAAACGAATGGACCAACATACATTCCCAGACAACTGAAAATTGACTATTAATGGATGCAACAGAGCAATTGATTTCGGGTCAGTAAAAAAAATTTGTATAGAAGTTAACTCGAAATCGATTTCAACAACACTAACGCAATTTCAAGCAAAATTCTTGGTCGACGTGATTCATCAATTTTCCTCTTAGCAAAATCCTCTCTCTCCTGATGACGTCATAATTTGAACTCGTAATACTTCCAAGGTTATCAGAAAAACCATTTCTTCGGGTGTTTAGAATCTCGCGGGTGACGGTCAAGTATGCAGGTAGACAAAATTCATCCGCGATATTTTAATTATGTTTACACAAACGAGTTTACATGGTGAAACGATGTGTGTACGTAAGTTGATTTGTATTTTCTTATTATTATTTAGCGTTCGTTCATGCTTTTTTGTTCACGAATAGATGGCGTGAAATTGTGCTACTTCGATGGTACAAATATCGTTTCCCAAATTTTTAACAGATATTCTCGCTACAGTTACTCCTCGTATACGAAAATGAAAGAAAATACAGATGAACTAGTAAACTTACGCAATATCGCGGCGGTTTTACCTCCTACATTTTTTACGGATATATCTATTTTTATTGTTTGTTCATATTCTTTCTCGCGAGAATAAGAGAGAAGACTCAATGAACTCACGCACCATTATACGAATATTCCAACTTTTTCTTCGAGGTCCGAATGCTGAACGTGAGTAGATATTTAGATGCCCCGTACTAATGCAGAAAGACTCTCACAAAGAAGGAAATCGAGCAACTCGATTCGTATCTAAACATAATTTACAAAATATCTTGTAAAACTTGTCTAACATCCGACTGACCTAATTAAGGACATGGACAAATTTTGACTTCCGAGAGAAAGAGAGAGGGACTTGTAATTTCAACTCTCCAGAACAAGAAGAATTCATTAAAAAAATAAAAATGGCTTTAGTCCTTCTTGATTGCCCTCCACTCTTAAATTTGTAAATGCTGCAGTCAATCTACTTCAGTTTCTCGAAACTTTCTATTCTCTAACGAGGAATGAAATGTGCACCTCCTGCTTCTTTTAGCAACCTCTTAAAAGCTATTTTAGAAGCGGCTGAGTATTCCTGGATCTGTAATCTTGAGCGACTTTCAATTCTTTTTCTCGGACGAAAGTTGAAAACGAAAAATCTCGATCCAGAATTTGCAGAGCAATAGTGCACTATCATACCATTTTACTACATTCACCCACATTATACCGCCTGCTCCATTTTCTTATCAACGTCGGGATACATTATGCCCCCAACCTAAAGTTGATAATATTGCGAAATCTGAGTCATAACCACCTGTGAATTAGATTTTCCACCCTCATTAGGCCTTAGAACGAAGACGCTTCTACAGTTCTGTTAGGCATATTGCAGATTCGATTCATAGTAGGCAAACCCTTCAAAAAACGACGGCTTCCTTAACGAAGTTGAACGAGGATCGCAGGGAACATGTTCTATAAATCAAATTGTAATATGATAGGAGGGGGACTCAGAAATTTCACATATAGCTCGAAAATAAAAATTTCTCCAAGTTCCCCTCCTATCATATATAGCTCGAGGGTCGAAATTTTTCCAAGTTGTTTGCCGGACGGCGTACAGCGCACGGCAAATTTCTCAAAAAAAAACCATAGAACAGGCTCCCTGTTAACAATTTTAGGATTTCGCAGAGCAGGGGTGCGCTACCGTCCAGTGTACTGCTTCGTACTCCTAGTATTGCCACTATCCCAATGTTAATAAACAGAGACAGGAATCCTCGGCATTTATAACCTTGTACGGGAAGCAATCAGAAAAGGGCTGATGAGAAATGATTCCGAATCGGGGAGGGAAGGGTTGTTGTTACCATTGAATTTCTATTTTGTCGAAAAATGACGACAATGACTATGAAAGCCGAAAGTGTGGATACGTTGAAATGACGGCTTCCTTAACGAAGTTAAACGAGGAACACAGGGAACCTGTTTTATGAGTCAAATGGGATTTGGTATTGAAAATTCAAGCAAGCCTAGACCTGGTATAAAGGTAGTATGAAAAAAGCCTAGATCTACTATAAACCTAGAATAAAATAAGACGTTATCAGTGACCTGTACCCATTTTAGGGACTTCGAAATACATAAGTCGAGAGTCGAAATTTTTACAAGTTTTTCTCGGATGGCGCACGGCGATTTTTTCAAAAAAAAAAATAAAAGAGGTTCCCTGCTAGAATTGCAGAAAATGTTTAAGAAAAGGGAGTAAAATGACGGAGGAGGAAGAAAATTGGACCATAACAGAAGAAATGACGAGGATTTCTGTACTTCTGCAGGACTTAGCGTTGAGAAGTGACTCGTTTCTGTCGACGTGGAGCGATCCTTTTCTGAATATTGCTAACCAATTGTCGTTTTCATTTAACTCAAGATGAAACTGGAGAAAACCCTGATGCATAATTCAAATTTTTGTGAACTATTGTAATTTCACCAATAAATGCCTAATAATGCTTGAAATCTGAATTTTTGTGCCGAAAAACTCATTATCAATGACGGAAATTCCTGCGTCCAATCTCGCGAGGTCCGAAGATTCTCTACCCTCACTAAAGGTGAGAAAAAAGACGCAAGGAAGAGGGTGATCGGGAAAGTTTTCTACACTTCTGTTAGATATATTGCAGATCCGGTTTGTAGTAGGCAAATCCTACAAAGAACTTTTTACGGCTAGGTTTTATCAGTACTCGAGAAGAAATGAAAATGTAGTAAATCGATTTTGCGGTTAATCGTCCACGACATGTTAGATAGGTAAAGAGAGAGAAAAATATAAATAATTTAACGTAGGAAAATACAAAAACTGTAAGCGAGTTTTACTGTTTTCTTACCCATTAAATTCTATCTGATTTTCTTATTCAGTCCACTATTCGAAATACACGCTACTACCTGAATTGCAGTTTTGATTGCATATTGATAAGACAATTACTGACAGAAGGAATGGCAATCGTACTACAGTGAATATAGCGTAAACTTCTTAGAACGATCTCATTACTTGTTTTTATCGATGTTGATGTGAAACATCATCTTATCAACATTAAAATAAGAATAAAATTATCAAGTTTATAATAATATTACCAGATAGTGGACTAATACGAGCCCTCAATTGAAGCTTAGTTCCAATAGGCACCGCCTGATCGACTGGTAATTCGCTGGTCAAATTAGATAATCGTGAAGGCGCCTCTCTGAATAATCCTACTTCATATTCGAGATGTCCCGGTGTTCCTTCGACCACAGCTGAGACGCGAGCTCCATGTGGACTGTGAAAAAGAAAACAGAAAACACGTTTCTAGTCAATGAAACATTGATAAGAAAAACAAACTCTACTCATAGACTAGGGAAAATAGAGTTTCAAATCACTTATAATTATAGGAAAGCTGGAAACTTGTCCGTGCAGTAGCAATTGCTGTCCTATAACTTCTTGTCGATCCGAGTGGAGTTTTGCTCCGAACGTTTTGAGGGAGGGGGGGGGGAAGAGGGAAGAATTAGTTTCACTCATCAGTTGATAGATTAATTAAAGAATTAAAATCCACCAAATTCATTTCAAGTTAGGTTCAGTTCACTTAAAGTCGTCAAACTTTACCCTTCTTTTGGATGAACTACATATCATTAGCTCATTACTTTGGATATGCACTTACACGTATGAAACGAAGTTTGCTAGTGATACAAGAGAAAGTACCCAAGAATATGAGGCAGCAAGAGATATAAGGGAAAAGTTATAGAGCATTTCACGTGCAATAAAAAATGAACGGACGATCTGAGAAAAAAAGGAATAGGGAGTTTTACATAGTACTATAAGACAAAATGGCAAAGTGAAACTGAGTTTAAAAAGTTGAACTCGGTCAATCACACCCCTCCAAAAAAGTGCCATACGATAGCCTAAAGGATACAGTTTACGACTTTCAACTTTTGAGGGGGAACCCGTTATCACTTCTGCTAAAGTTCATCCTCAAAAAAGTCCGCAGGCATATATGGAAAAATTGTTCGATTTAAACTTATCGCATGAGATGCAGAGATGCGGAATGATGATTTAGTTCGGATCGTGACAGGACCCTTCGAAAAATGTCTACCTACATCTTTACTGACAAGGAACTTGAATGAGTTCGAATTCAGATCGTGATGCCGTCAAAGAACTTCGATAATTTTTGTCAGTTCAAATCTAGGACTCACTGGGAAAATGTCGAGTCACAAGATATTTGCAGAAGGAGACTCGGGCTCTTCTCCTTCCTCTCAAATCTCAATTATGTGAGCACTTCAAATTGAACCTTTTACCTCCATTCTATCATCCACTCCTCCATGGCTAACCTCTTCCTCAGATATCAAACTGGATTATGCCAATATTCCCAAAACTTACCTACCACACTACATACCGACAACTAAAAAGAAATGTATTATCTCCACCAAATTCACGATCCACTAACTCTGCTTCACCGGTCGATCTAAATCTGAACCCAAAACTGGATACGCATACTCGATCCACGGCGTCGTAACCAGCAGGCACCGATTGCGAAATTTCGCCTTGATTGTCACCCCCCAACCGAACGCTATATACTCTTGTCTTCCTCATATTGCTCTCCTCACCCTTCAGTTCAAATTCCTACTATTGAATAATTTAGTTTCATTTCTCCGGGCCATGCACACTATCATCCACTTCAACTTAATTCCGAGCTACATACACTTACTTCCCGGAACATGACGCGCTTGACCTTGCCGCCAAAGATTCCCTTCTCTCCCACAAAATTTTTTACTCTATAATTACTCCTGCCTATGATTCCATATACTATTATCGATACCCGATACTTGACTCATAGCATTCAGTTTTTAAACCAAAAACCCGTGATGAAAAATCATTCCCCCTCGCCTCAGAATCACGACTGCTTAGCTAAGCCGAAGCCATTAGACGTTATAGCCGAGCAATTTTCATCCAAAATTAGCTAGCCATTAGCTAGCTAATGAAATCACGTTAGCCATTCAAATTGAAATTGCTAACGGCTATAACCAGAGCCCGGATTTTTTGGCACAAAAAGTAAAAAGTTTCGGCACTTGATGTTACTTTTTTGGTGTTATTCGGCATTTAATGAAAAAAATATGCGTTTTCAGTGCTTTCACAAATTCACGATCAGAATCATTCAATTTACGACCAAAATTACGTAATTTTGACTAAAATAAACGATTTTTGAGGATTAAACTCAGCAATAAAAAATCCTACTACTTTTTCAATCAAAATTTTTAATTTTTCAACTTTGAACTAAAAATAATATTTTCAAAAAAAAACTGTCCAATTAACATCAAAACTGCTGAATTTTAAGCAAATTTTGTCCAAAATTCTATAATTTTAGACGCTATTTAACAAAATGGTCATTTTCGGCCTTTTTCGGCTTTAAACCCCGTTTTCGGCAATCTTCGGCAAAATGAATTTTTTTCCCTAGGCTCTATTACCCCCAATACGTACTTCTATATTATTTTCATACTTTTCGGGTACACTAAAATGATTCGGCAAATGCCGAGGAATCCGGGCTCTGGCTATAACATTTTCTCTTCCCCACACCTCACCCCTCCATATTGGAGTGACCCCTCCTCTACTTTCACTTGTTAGCTTTTAGCTCTCAGTTGTTAGCCATTCTATTTTGGCTCAAAATTAGCTAGCTGTTGGTTTGCCCATGAGACTGGGTTAGCCGTTAGCTGATAGCCGAAGCCAATCAATTTGAAGGTTAGCTTTTAACTAAATTTTTAGCTAATACGATTGGCTAAGCAGTCCTGTTCTGTCTTTTTCTTGGTAAATTCTCTCCCCTCTCTTGCCACTACTGCCAACATTATCATATATCTGTTCAACACCTTTCTTCATTCCCTGCTTTTGAAAATATCCGCCATTCTCACACTATTTCTTCACATCTTTCATTTGCTCTTTGTAACAATGCAGGTGTGGTCACTAAATCTCTTGAATATGTGCGCTCTACTTACTTTTACCCTCAAAGACAACCTTTCTCATTTCCCACGTACCTCTTTCAAACTATATGTACTAAGAGGGGTGCTTGAGAAAAATTCTGATTCTTGAGGTATATGATAGTAGATGAACTTGGAGAAAATTTCAACTTTCGAGCTTTGAGTCCCCCTCCTATCATATATAGTTCGGAAGTCAACATTTCTCCTAGTGTCCTAGTCTCAAATTATGCAAGGTTACTGGTCGGCGAACACCAGATATTTTTCCAGGATAACGCCTCATGATTCCTTGTTAATTTCGACTTTTGAGCTATATATGATAGGGGCGGAGAGTCGACCATTGAGCTGTATAAATAATGTGGCAACTTGTACATCATTATTTCAAGTTGCTCCCATATAATTAGTCATTTGGGCTGTCGGCTGGTACCTAAATATCTTACATTAGGTGATACTTTCAATACGCTCCTTCCTGCGCAAAAATTAAGCATCTCACAAATTATAAAATTTCCCCCATTATAAAGCGTTGCCCAATTCTAGAGGAATACCTCAAAATTAGAATTGTCTCATTTTAAGGTCGAAATTGGTCAGCACAAAATCTGGAAAACTCCTATACCGGTTTATATAGAACAGTGCTGATGTTCTCTGATGTGAAACCAAGCATAAATACGATCGTCGCGTTGAAATTATTACGAGCGAATCGAACCGAACGAAGCTAACAGTAAAACAGTTGCTCTTTTCTTATCGTCGAGTTTCGTCTAATGCATTCGCGTCTTGTCGAAGATACGGAAGAATCTTTTGTTATCAAATAACCTAATTTTATATTATACGAGTAATTACATATATTTTGTTACGCTTTTCTTCCCCCTTCCAAGCGTTATATTTACATTCTTTAAATCTCAAAGTCCACATTTTAAATGTTGTCCGTTTATCGATGACATACGCTATATAATACCGACTGATGCAGTACATCATTGTATCTTACGATTGTACCAAGCATGAGACGAGAGATGTAAGATGCGCCCGCATTAATATTATGTCTCTCGTGTTCGAATAATTATACACGATGTTTCACAAAGGTCGATTACCACGCCAGGTGTTTAGATGCACGAAGTTATTTTTATTTCCTCGGTGTTATTATTTTCGGGATCTATCATTTGTTTTTTCTCTAGATCTATTTCTTCGAGTTCTTCTTCCATACAAAGATCAACGCCAAGGAAACAAAGAAGAAGTTTATTATAAAATAGAAACTTGATGATGTACTTTTTTTTTCAACAGGGATTAAGAAAATATCCACCGTCCCTCTGGAAAATTGTAGTTGTAACCTACTTTTGGCACATAAAAATTGTCGAAGGTTGACCAGGAGGAGAATAAGAAAGAATGGACTTATAAAAAAATCGAGGTCGACTTTTGAGCTATGGCAGTGGCGCCCGTAAAGTGAATTTTCAATTTTTCATTCCTCACACGTAATTCATCGCATTTTTCGTTCGACTTGCCGCCCCCAAAAATTTGCCGCTGGCGAAGCACGTGCTTCCTATGCTTCTAGGGTAATTTGCCACTGAGCTACGGAGGGAGATATTTAGGCTAGATAATAGAAACGTCTGGTCTAGGCCACGGTCGAGAGCTCTGACCTACTTTGGAAAAAATAAAACAAAAAAAAAGATATGGGGAAGGAGTTGGGAAAGACTCGGAGAAGAACTTCTATTTAATTTCGAACCGTGAACAGAAAAAGAGGAAGTGGATCTATAGGTATAACTAGGTGGTCAAAATTTTTCCAGTGCTCAATAGTCGATATTATAACCTCAAAGTACAGGTCGGATAATTTTGACATGTTTATGCACGGCCGTACATTCATATGTACGTACGATTGAAGGACCGCATGATCTCGACTCTCGGAAGAATTTTGACCTTTTATCCCTAAATCCTGGTATACTGGGTATTATTAGTATATATACGTGCATGCTAGATCGTGAAAGAGGGGAGGGGGATTAAATTAATCAATTCGACAGCATACTGGGTAATAGAAAGAAGACAATATAAGTATACTTCACAATGAGGAAGGGTTGTAGAGGTGTCAGTCGATTAATGACCTTGACCTAGTTCAAGGACTTGCAATAGCCTCTCGACTATTTGTTATCATAATATAATTTTAGCCTAGTACACTGTTTATTGAGTGGGCCTGTGCTGTATACTGTATAATAAGAGTATGTCCGGACCAAATCAGCTCGGGACTTGAAAAAAAAGAAGGTTTGGCGAAGCCAAATGAATGATCCTTTTTAATGTCTTTTCCTCGTGAATGTTCTGTGTAGGGAGGGGGTGTAGAGGATCAACTCGAATTCGGACTACCAGATTTCCAATAGAGTTGGCTTTGCAGATTATCAACAGATGGCTGAGGTGCCGGTAAAAACGTTAAAAAGAGAAAACCCAGTCCAAAACTTGCAAATTTTCGATAGTGGATAAAGTCACAGTAAAAATATCTACCAATTTAAACCTACTTGCCTGTCGAATCTGCGTGTGACGTCATCAAGCTTGTGACTACATCATACGTAACATCATTAGTTTGTGACGTCACCAGGGGATGAAGCCCAGCATAATCTAGTATATCGTATGCTCTGCCTAGTACAGCTTAGAATAGTCTAGTATAGCCCAGCATAATGGTGGATCCAAGGTGGTAGCCAGGGGCCCATAGGCTCTCCTATTGAAAGAGAAAATTAAAAAAAAAAGAAAAGAGACAAGGAAAAAAAGGAAAAAAAACAACGGCTTTCTTCGAGTTAAACGAGAAACGCAGGAAACCTGTTCTATGGGTCGAATTGGTTTTGGTATTGCGAATTACTTGTTATCAATTTTTTTCCCCAAATTTGTCATTTTATATCTTGTTGTCTTATTTTAGGTCGACCTACGAGATATTCATCATAGGAAGGGGATTTAAAAAATGTTGACCTTTGAGCTATGATGATAAGAGGGAAATGTTGGAAAATTTTGAGTTCCGAGCTGACAAGAGTGAGGAACGAAGTTTTTTTTGATACTGTGATGAGAGCCAAAATTTTTCAAGAGTCCCCCTCCTATCATATATTGCACGAGAATTTCTGAAAGTCCCTTCCTGTATCATATATAGCTCGAGAGTCGAAATTTTTCCAAGTTTTTGGTTGAACGGTGCACGGCAAATCTTTGGAAAAACCCCCCATAGAACAGGTTCCCTGTTAAAACGCAAAAAAAAACACGGGTTCTTTAACCGAAGTAAACGAGGGGTGGCAGGGAACCTGTTTCATGAGGCACGTGCGATTTGAAAAATGTAGATTGTGACGTCACAAAACTGACCTATGACGTCATCAAATTATAGACTGTGGAGCTATATACATATAATAGGAGAACTTGAAAAAAAAATTATCTATGACGTCATCAAATTGTGACGTCACGGGACTGAACTTAAGTATAGTGTATAATACGAGGGGAACTTCAAAAAAAACTTTTCTATGACGTCAACTGATTGGGACATCAGAAGCCCTAGAATGACCTATGTTTGGGGTTCAATGGGTTTCATGGGTTCAATGGATAAATATACGTACAATAATATATTTCGAATGTTTCGTAAATTGCAAAAGATTACAATGAAAAAATATACAGATTGGAATGTCTACAATACAACGTATATCTGCGGTGCTCTCTCTCTCTCTCTTACTCTATCTCTCTCACGGACCACGCTCGCGACATTTCCTTGCCTCTTAAACTGGTCTTTCCTACGTGCATCATTTCACTATCACTTTCTTCTCGTCAATCCTCCCTCTTTCCACGATCATCCCGAATGCGCGAGCACGGTCCGGAGAGGGTAGCATAACGCACGCTGTACAATCAGTTCATGATATACATTCGTCTCCGCTCTTCATCTCTTTTCTATTATTTCGACACGCGGAAACTTAACCAAAAATTGAAACCCTCATCTTCTGCGCTATCACCTCCGAATCCTATTCCAATTCCTATTCCGAATCTTACACCAGAAAAACCACCAGAATCACCCACGTACCTCACTCGATCCGGTAGAAAAAGTAAGCCTCCCGTACGATTCGGCGCTAACTCCATTCATTATATATGAATACTGTTGTTATTACTCGTACATGTTCATCTTGCACATTTTTTTGTAATTTACCTAAGGGTGGCTCTTATTCTTTCAACAGAAGAGAAGGAACATCGTTTAACGTAAAGCCAAATCCATTCGTTCCAAAATTAAAAGAAAAAAAAAATTCCTTTCCTTTCTGTGACTTTACTATGTGTATTGCTTAAGTTTCAGTTCAGCATTGCATTGTATAACATTTGAAGGCGCTAGCGCCAATAATCCGTCGCGTTCTGGCCCTTGTATGTATAGGCTAAGACATTCTATATTTTTCTCTTTTATTTTTTTTCTCTCTTATTTTTAAATCTCGTTCAGTTGCTACTCGTATTTTGGTACACCTGCATGTCACTTGGACTATTATTTTTATTATTAACTTTTTGTTCCTTATTTTTCGTATTCTTGTCTATCTATAAGCTTACCCCAGCACCTCATCTCTATTTGCACTAGGTTTCTCCTGCTGGGACTTTCAAAAATTTATCATTATAAGTTCTTTATTTTTAAGGAAGTACATTGTACAATTCCTATCACAATATTTAACCCGTTGCACCTAATCCTCAACTAATCTCTTTTGTCACGGTATCATAATATCACTAACGCACCACATAGATAAAAATCTCATTATAACTTTGCATTGCATTCCTGTTGTCCCTACCTTGTAATTGTATATGTGTTGTACCAAATTTTAAAATGTATCGCTTCGCTGGGGGGAGAGTATCTGCGGTGCTCTCTCTCTCTCTCTTACTCTATCTCTCTCACGGACTACGCTCGCGACATTTCCTTGCCTCCTAAACTGGTCTTTCCTACGTGCATCATTTCACTGTAACATTCTTCTCGTCAATCCTCCCTCTCTCCACGATCAGCCCGAATGCGCGAGCACGGTCTGTAGAGGATAGCATAACGCACGGTGTACGATCAGGTCATGAAATACATTCGTCTTCGCTCTTCATCTCTCTTCTATTATATCGACACGCGGAAACTTATATTTCCGCATATAAATTGCTAGGTAAATCAAAATCTTCGGAGATGATATCTGTCGTACCGTTGGTTTGTCAACAATCTATGACGTAATCAAAGTGTGACGTTACAAACGTCGCCCTTCAATCTATATATTATATGAGAGGGCCTTAGGAAAAAACTTATCTATGACGTCATCAGGTTGTGACGTCACAAAGATGAACCATGACGTCATGAAACTGTGAAGTCCCAGGCTCCGTCTCAAGCTATATATGAGAGATGGGGAACTTGGGAAAGTTTCTAGCTCTGAGCTTTACTGGCCAGTCGGGACGGCGGACGTTTGTACCGGAAAACCCTCGATAAAACAGGTTCCCTGTTAAAAGTAAGAACTACTAAGATTCCCATAAGACAGGTTCCTTATTTGCCTCAAGTAATGCAGTTAATGAAGGCAACCCCAGCAGCTAACGAAGTGGGCTGCGAGTCTTCTTCATTTTCCGACGTCAATTTCCCGATTGATATACCGGTTATGGAACTCTTAAAACCTACTACCACAGACTCATTTTTGACTTCGATTCGAAAACCCTATACGATATGTATTCAAAATCTATACAATATTTCAACGTTCATTGAAAAACTGTGGCCGATGGACACAAAATCGGCGCCAATTTTCAGTCGACCTTATTCTTATTGGGGGGGGGGATGGATTCAGAAGATGATTTTGGAAGTGGAAGCTCAAGACTTTTTTGCTATTCAACAAGCAATAAAAAAACTTTTTTTCTTTCCCTCCTTTTTCTCTCATTTTATAGGTTGGGAGGGAGTCCCAAAAGTGGCAGTCGATTTCTAGTCATGAGTGAATTTAGAATTGTTTTAACGTTAAATTGGTGTTAATTTGGAGTCGGCGTTTCATCAGGGCACTTTACCTTCTTGATATGCAAATTACTCGATTGTACTGAGGATTTTGAATTTTGATAAGGGATTTTGTGAAGTGCAATTTGCAACTATTTTCCACGCAAAAAAATTGGAACTTTTTCAGATTTTAGTGGATCCGGTTTCTTTTCGGGTATTTTCGTTAGAAGGTTTTTCTTCATATCAATTCCAAAATCGATTATTACCCAACAATCAATTGCTTAGGAAAAAAATATTTTTAATCGATTTGACATTCCAGTTATTCAAAACCGACAATTCGAGGACTACACGGTCATCTTGAACGAGGTGATTGTACTACAATTAGTAAAATTCTATCCAATACTCAGTCAAAGTTCCGCCCAATGTCGACTCAAAATGACTCGGATCGACTCACGATCGACCGCTCCTTTTTGACATTTGACTCTCTGTCGAATGAAAATCGACGTCGGTGTCACGTCAATTATTATAGGTCAACTGTAATCGACGTAGATTTTTAGTGCACAATTTGATAGGGTTTCAGAATAAGGATCAAACATGAGTCGATACTTGGTATCTACATAGATTTTTATGTCGACTGAAAATCGGTGACGGTTCAACCATTGCTGCAATCGTTAAGAATAATATTAAAATTCTCAATGCAGGGGTGGATTCAAGCGAGCGGAACTCAGGGATATCCCTCCCCCAACTTAAGAAATAAGGGGATAAAGCTGAATTTAGAGAAATGCGAGAGAGCTTCTTTTTTTTTGTTTTGCAAGTGAAATATCGAAAAAGTCTCAATTTCCCCAAAACCATCATCTAAATCCACTGCAGTCAATGACCCTCATTGTATGATTATGACTGCTCCAAAAAGATCAATTTTTGTTTAATTTATGGTTTATTTCCATAACCTTCCCCTCCCTTCTCTAGAATAGATTTATCTCTTTTCTTGTAATACAGTCCCAGTATCATTATTTGTTGGTCTCGGGTATATGTATAGGTGCTTCGAGCTCAAAATTCTTCGTATTTCCCATTTTACAAACGTCTCTTTTTATCTATACGGCGCAGAAAACAGAATTTCTCTGAATCTCACATCTATAAGGGTTCAGAGCTAAACATTTTTCTGAGATCCTAAATCGAGTTAACGTTCGTGTATAGGTTTGCCTACGTTAAGACGGCAAGAAGACGGTGGAGATACTCATCAAAAAGCCATCCAAAAAAGAGGGATGCCAGAGTCGCGAAACACTGCTGGTGAGCCCCTTGTGAGTTCCCAAAGGTGGTTGAAAACTCTAGTGAAGGAGTAGATACGCGCATGTCCACTATCTGAATTTTAGGTCTTGTGCCGAGGTCTACCTCGGTCAGTAGGATAGACCTCTGCAGTGGTCTCATTGACAGGCAGCATGCGGACCTCGAGGAGAAAATGGAGCCAGGCACCACTTTGAGAGCGCATGCACGCTCATAAGTCGTCATTTCAAAGGCGATAAAACAGGGTTTTCTGATATTAAAATAATAGCGGGTTTTTTGCTACAATCACCTAAAAAGTATAGGTTTTTTCTAAGGATTAAAAGCAGGTATTATCTGGTGAATAATTAAACTTTTACAAACAGCTTTGATATAATTAAATTCGGGACCAGCATTTTTTTTACCCATACCGTCTATGACCTAATATTCCTACAAGTGTTCTGGATCAAATTATTTGTCGGGTCATTGGAAGTCTTTAAAACCATCGTTTTTATACCAGTACTAGATTAGATGACTTTTTTTCTTTTGACGTAATTTCAGTAACATCAATGAAGATGATGATGATGATAATGACAGCGACGATAATGATAAAATATATTGGTATATTACTCGCGATGCGATAATTATACGCCACATTTGACAGTATTACTAGGTATACTGTCTTTCTTTTCTTGTATTGACTTCCTTTCTTCTTCGTCGTAAATCTTTAATACGAAAAACAAATTAAAATACTGGAGCATGCCCGACGGCGGCTACGAATTCGCATTCATTCGTATTCACGCCTATACAGTATACGTTTTGTAGGATAGGTGCTGTTCAAATTTGTGTCATCCGTAAGCAATCTGTGCCGCGGCCTGACTTTGCGTCTCATTGTCGGCCGGCCTTAATGATTCTTTTATACACTCTCTTTTTCAACACAATTACTGGAATTTCCTTAAAACTAATGCGATTATTTTCGTTGTTTGCTTTATAATCTTAATAAGCGCGGAATAAAAAACAAACACATGTACCTACGCACGTACAGACACGAAGTGTGGGCGAAAATAATCGGTTGTGTGTACATGGAGAAAGAAATCGTGCGCTCAATTTTCCATAGAGTTTTGAAGCGCCACCGATTCGATGAGAAATCTTGAATTACGTTTTTCTCGGTTATGAAAGTTTGTTTAGAGTACCTGCAAGCACAGCAACTTGCACAGCTATAAGACTGATTTTCAGTATGAAGTCTCAGGATCGGTTTATTATTATACTTTTTTAGAGACTCCCGTAGGCTATCATTTTTCGTCCTTATCTCGACACTGACACTCTCTTCTCAGGTTTTCTCTTCAAAAATTTCCTTCAAACGATTCCAAAACAGGCTAGCTGAGACACCTTTCCTCTACTTTTACACTCTTATACTCTTATAATCCGTCCTGAGATAAGAATTGGGTTCGTGGCCCTTGTTTCTTGGCGAGAGTATTCTTGCAAAATAAGCAAAGCTGCCATAATTGAAAGCACGAAACTTCTCCCGGTATCCAATGAAAGAACGACTTGGGAAGAGGTCGTCATCACAATTGAATTCGAGATCAGCGCGACAGGAGCGTATTTACGGAAGGAGAGTAGTTTCAGAAACAACCCACCTTTGGAACTGAAAAATTTTCTTCAGAATATCATAAAATATATCTTGTTCAAAAACGCTCAAAACTCCCCCCCCCCCGTAAATTTTCTATTTCAACCTCTTCCGCCACAACTCGCAAATTTTCTAAACACGCCGCAGATCATTATGGTATCAATAACAATAAGAATACAGTTTATATATTTTCTGTCAGTTAGTCGTACTCTTGTCCGCTCATTACACCCAGTTGTATTGAAATTTCAAGGTTCTAAATTATAATATTATGAAGTTGAATGCCAAATCTTATTCACTTTTTTATTTTTATGACTCCAGAAGAAAATCATACTCGTGACAACGCATTATGCGTTTGCTATACAATTTACGAAGTTTCAAATTATAAGCTATTTTTCCTTTTCAAATAGGGGACGATATGGGAAAAATTCCTAAATCTAGCATTACTGAAGACGACGAAAGTTTGAGGAATTCCGATAGATTATACTGACCATCGATTTAACGTACATTTCCGGTCGGCACCCACCGTCGATCAGAAAACTACTCAAAATTGATTTCTAATTCACTCCTTCCGCAAAGTCTTGCGTCCATAAAATAGTCGAAATCGACTGCAAGTTGACGTCAAAATCAGGTCGATGAGGGAGTGACAATAGTCGACTTCATTTTATCTCGTTTGCCCTATCGATTTCGAAACAATAATGTTTGTATTGTTTTCTTCGAATTTTTTGTCAACGGAATATCGACTGCTTGCGTTTTTTTCATAGTGGTTTCCCCAGCAGGCCTGTAAACCTTATTACTAAAACAATTTCAACCCATAAGACAGGTTTCCTGCGTTCCTCAATTTTTTATCGAGGGGTTTTTCGGAAAAAATTTCTGCCATCCGCTGTCCGATATAATATAGTTCCAAAGTCCAGGTCTGTGTCTTCACAATTCGATGACGTCATAGGTCGCCTTGTGACGTCACAATCTACATTTTCAGATCCCACGTGTCTCATAAAACAGGTTCCCTGCCACCTCTCGTTCAACTCAGAACTCGCGAGTTTTTTCCGAGAAATTTTTCTTTCTTCTTCTGATTTTGATTTAGAAACTCTATAAAAGATTGTGTGCTTGAAATCTGTATGTATTTTCGACGTTGGTTGCTATAGTCTTTTGCCAATGATTGACAAATAATCGACCTAAACTCGATGTCGGTTTTCAGCCCACATTAATCCAATACTAGGAGTTGACTCAATTCCGATGCTAAGAATAAATCGATGAAACAAAATGAGCTGTCGATTTTGAGTCCACTTTCAGTCATTGCGGGTCGGTTTGCGATCGACATTGAGTAGTGAGCAGAACTGAATTGCGAGTCGGTATGGTTCATCAGGATATGAAGATGGAGACTCAAAAATGCTAAGTTACGAACCCCCTATTGAGGAGGGATTCAATACTTGAATCTTGGTTAATTCACGTAAAAAAAAAAAACTTCCTACTCTCTTCAATTGAGGCAAGTTCATGATAATCCAATGGGTCTTTGTCCGGGATACTCAGAACCTAACCTAACCTAATCTAACATAAGGTTATCAAGGCGTTGATAACTCGGGTTACTCGAAAAATGACGACTTCCCTTACGATGTGAAACGAGGAACGCAGGAAACCTGCTGTACTGGCCGAATTGGTTCTTTGATATTGAGAATTCATTTCAAAGTCGAATTCTCAAAAAATTCAAATTGTTGTGAGTCCCTCCTATAATATATAGCTCAAAAGTTGAGATTCATTCGAGCCCCTCTCCTATCATATACACCTTGAAACTCGAAATTTTTCCAAGTCCAACTCCTCCATTAAAGTAAGTCAGCCTTGAAAGAGAACCTGTTTTATAGGTTAAATTATGGAATTTTGTTCGTTCAAGGATTAGATCTAGATTTTAAAAAAAGCACAAGACTTTGCCCGCACTCACCGACCGAACTTTATTCTTCAACGTCTCAATTGTATTTTGTTATTTCTTAATAAAGGTTACAATGTAACCGAAACGTTGAAGAATAAAGTTCCATCAATGAGTGCGGGTAAAGTCTGTAGTGCATTGTTTTTTCTTCTTGAATCTGTTTTATGGGGAGGGGGGGGGGAGGATAGGAGGAGTCATTTGAAAAATAAAGGCCGGCCAGTGGTTCTTGCGTGAGTGCCTCCAATTTGACCTGAGGCCAAAGTTCGTTAAATTTCGGTTTTATTTAGATTGTAAGTCAATGACTGAAAAGTTAGAGAATTTCATGCGACGAAAAAATGGATCCGAACGGAGTTGAGAAAGTGGTACAGTCAGATGAATGGTTGATTCCCGGCTTTCTGGTTTGCTTAATCCTGGTGAGTTCGATCCATTTATTCAGTCTGTTACTAATGATTGTCGCAAATTTGAGCAGAAATTAAAAGCTAAGAAAAATCGTAAGCTTGCCTCCCTCCAGAGTTCAAAGTCTAAAGTCAGTGAAATAGACCGTGTTGATGATGCTATTATCAATCAGTTCCAGCCACGCATCATAAATCATAGCAAAACTGAGTTCAATCGTGATGAGGTAATCCTCTTGGAAAAGGGACTGAAATTTGGACTACCCCCTCTTAAAAATCAGGAGACATTAGCCAATGTTGAGGCCGATTTAACGTGAAAATCGGCCCTGGAGTTAACATCCAGAATAAATGTGCTGGAATGATCCGTAGTACTCCCCTCTCCAGTATAAGTAATGCGGGGAGTGATCTGATCAAAGGTTTGAGGAGGAAGGTCACGGAGAACGGTTTAATTATTACTAAGGCTGACAGAGGGAATGCCGTCGTAATTATGGAGAAATTCTCTTATATCTCCAAGATTTACGACGTGCTTGCTCAATGTTTTGCTCAGGAAAATGCCCTATTCAGCTTTCCTAAGTTTGTAAAAGAAGTAAGGAGTCTCATTAATGATAGTAAAGTCATCATTAAGAGCCCTCTAACAAAGAAGGCCATTTTGGAACCTAACCCGGTTCCTCCCCTCCTTTATGGGTCGCCCAAAGTGCATAAAGAAAATATCCCAATGAGACCGTCTGTTTTTTCCCCGACCTACTCTCTCGCTGAATTCCTAGACCGGTGGTTTAAATCTCGAGTGGAGTTGGAGTCTCCCTATTCAGTTTTGAACTCGGGCACCCTGGTGGACAAATTGAAAGATGTATGTCCCCCTTCGGGTTCGATTTTATGCTCCTTCGATGTTGTTGAGCTTTTTCCTAACATCCCTAAGGCTATTACTTTACAATGGATAAGAGACTTGCTTGTTAAATCCGGTGTCTTCCATGAGGAAATAAGTGAATTTTTTGACTTATTGAAAATCTTTTGGTCCCCTAACTTCTGTAAATTCGGTTTAAGTATCCTGAAGAGGTGGGGATCCCTATTGGATCCCCTTTGGGTTCTCTTATATCGGAGGTGTTCATGTCCAAATTTGAGCTTGACTTATTCTCTTCGGGCCGGGTGGTTTTGAGGCACGTTTTCTATTGGAGTATTGGCACAGGTACGTTGACGACATCTTGTGTGTGTGGACTGGTCCAGCAGAACTCCTTACTGAGTTATTAAAATAGCTTATACCCTTCCATCAAATTTACACTGGAAGTTGGTGGCTCTTTTATAAATTTCTTGGACTCGACTATTTCCGTCATTGACGGTGTCCATGAATTCGGGATTTACCGAAAAGATACATCGACCGATATCACTATCCATGGGTCGTCAATCGTGCCGATAAAATAGCTACATTTAATAGCCTAATATATCGCTTGACTCACCTCGCCTTGAGTCAGGCCTCGTTCCACAAAGGAACTCGCGACCATAAAGCACCTTGCCCGCGTGAATCAAGTCAAGCTGGACGTTGATTTTATAGTTAGTAGGAGACTTACAAGAAAAAGTCTCGACTTTACGACCACCCTCCCCCGGGATTCGCACCTCGTCAGTAGAAAACGGTGGATCAGGCTACCGTTCCTGTGCAAATTTTCTTCGGAGTTGAGCCGTGTCCTCCGTCCCTTTGGCTTTAGACCGGCCTTTTACAATACAAATACGGTCAAGAGCTTATTTGTCAAATTAAAAGACCCCATTCCGATGCTTGAGAGGGGGGGGGGTGTTTTATGGGGTAGCCTGTGGTGATTGCCCGACTGTTTATATAAGTATGACTAACCGTCAACTCCCAATTAGAGTCGATGAACACAAGAAGGCGTGGATTAAAAGAAAAGAGGGTGAGTCGGTTTTTACCGACCATTTAATCGAAAAAGACTATAGTTTTGAAGAGGGGTCCGAAGTCCTCATCCATGGGGAAAATTCGTACTTCAAACGAATGGCTCTGGAGGAAATTAAAATTTTTAGATATCGGAATAATAAAGACGTCACCCTGTCAAACAGGTATATTCCTGAGGAGGGATTGATTGAATTAGTCTATGAGGATGATTCATATTTTGATAACTGGCTGGTTCAGTCATGACCTCCTTCGATGTTACTTGTTCTTGTTGGTGTTGGTTTCAGTTGCTTTCCGTCTCTTGAGAATGGCTGTTTAGCCGAAAGCGCTCGTGTGTTTTCAAATTTTTGCGGTTTTGCAGTGTTTCTTGCGTTTACTCTTCGGAGTAAACCCTCTAAAAACGTGAGACTCGAAAATTCGACTTCCGAGCTATATCTGACAGGAGGGGGAGGGGAAGGTAAGTTCGGATTATTAAGATACATAATAGGGAGTTAGTGTAGATCTATCTCATAGAGCTCCAAATAATGGCAGGGAATATAAGCAATACATCGATATACCAAATACTGACTCATCGATATGATCGATTATACCAAATTATCGATATATCGGTTATTATTTGAACCGTAAGCAAAAATTGAAGAACTAGACAAGAAGCTCTCATAAAACGGCTTCCCTATTTGTTTCGATTGACACAATTCAAGCAATTTTAAGCAACTAACAAAGTGAGATGCGAGTGTTTTTGCCAGACGGCACACGGCGGCAAAATTTTCAAAAAGACACCCCCTCCCCTCCCTGTTGAAAATTTTCACTAAAGAGCAGGAAAGGAGATGGCTGATCTAAAAGAGGACGTGACATCATGATGAGATTGAAAAAAATTTCGAGTGAGAGAAGAGGAGGGAGATGGCTGACTTATTTGGCGAACTTCGATTCATATTGAGTCCCCGTATAGAGGGAGAAAACTTGGAGAATCTCGACTCAGAAGAAGAAATTTGACTTAGCGAACGCTTTGAAAAAATCTTCAGGCACATGCTATGTTAAAGAAGGAAACTCAAAAGAATTTTGACCCTAGAAAAGAGGAGAAATTAGCTGAGCCACACGACTTAATAGGACCAGATACCGTGGGTTCTACGCAGCAGTCATCCGTAAATTTTTGCCCTATTCTCGCGAACAAAACAATATTTACAGTCAGATCAAAATCTTATAAATCCACCTGGCGAGAGCGCACCGAGAGTATAATAGTTCTCTGCAGTTTTAAGCAGCGTTCGAATAACACGAAACTTTTATAATAGCTTACAGTAAAATCTTATCAAACCACAGTGAATCAGCTTTATATTTGCCGAAGAATTGATCCATAAAATTAATGCGCTCAAATAGCAGAATTACGATCGAAAAGAAAACGAGGCGTAGCGCCTCCTATAAATGGAAATTTACAAAGTACAGAACAAAAACTTGACGAAATGTAAGTGATAGGCCTATTCCGCGGTAAATTAATATGTTGGTATTATTTTTTCCTCTTATTTGATAATTTTAAAAATTGGCGTCGTGTCACGTCAAGAGAGGAACCGTTGCGTTGCGAAGCAGATTCTACAATGATATAGAAAAACGTAAGTTAGCGTAAACCACTTTTTTTTCTTGTATAAACATCTGCCGGCAGTAAATATTTTATTTGATGATTATTTGGTAATGTCATTCTCCTTGCATTCAGCGCTTCTTCGCACCGTTACATCTCCATCAGTATTGTCAAGATGAGAATTATTGCGCTCTTTAATTGTATCGTGAGCATTTAGCCGCACGAAGTTGATATAGGACATGGAATGATGATTCGACTGTATTAGCAATTTTATTCTAAGGTATCGCCACCGTACTGGCAAACTGTTAGAATTTCTATCGCAGTAGGCAATGCAAACCTGCACTGTTCATATTACTTTATAGCCAGAACAGAGAGAGCATCGATTGAACCAAACGTCGCATAAAATACCGAGCTACGCTTCACACCAAAAACCGTTCATTTATGCTGTCGAACAATCTAGGAAAATAAGCTTACGACAATGTATCGAGAAGGTAAATTCCGTTTTAACCAGTTCCCAGTAGAAAAAAAAACATCTATTTTTAACGGCTTATCTTCTATAAAAAATTTGAATAGTCAAGTATCCAGAAAAATGTACAATATGAGTGTATTAATATTAGTCTTAGAAATGGTTGAAACGCAACCTTATTGTAAACGTAAACAAAACTACCTATGAACTCGTTTTGCATTATTATTATTATTATTATTATTTATTACTGGCACAGATAATATTCTCGAGTTCTGCCCATTAGATGCGGTGAAGGAACACGTTAAACATGTATGCGAGTATGTATGTTTTGAGAAGAAGAGTGATTCGGTTGAAAGAGGATGAAGAAGGGTCGGGGAGAAAATTTGACAAGACCTCAACGTGAAAGGCCCCAGACAAGAATAAGTTGAAGTTGTGATAGAGAGGGCACAAATCTATAGTACATTAAAGAGCCGCAAATACAGTATTCTCCCGAGTATATAGTACACCCCCCAGTACAAATCGCAGACACTGAAGTTATACCCGAAAGGGTCGATTCCGGTGTTGGAGGAAACAATATTAAATGCATACGCAACCTGCACCTACTCCATTGTGGAGAACGGACGGTGCTGCACATGCGACACACAAGCGAGTATAACACGCAGTAGAAATTTGAAGACTCAATTTTAATTTCTTTTTCCTATCGCGAGTACAACACGCAAGTTAAAAACAGGTCAATTACTATAATTTTCTAAATTTTCTGTATTTTTCCTCAAACCCTTCAGATTTTTACTAGATTTCCCACTATTTTTCAAGAATTTTTCAAGATTTCCTGGATTTTTTGAGATTTTCCAAGATTTTTTCCGGACTTTTAGAAAATTATTTCGTATTTATTCCAAATTTTCTAATTTTTTTTAGATTTTTGCATCAAAACTTGTTTTTACTCATATATAGCGCGCACTCGTGTATAACACGCACCTTAGATTTTCAATCTTGAAAAAAAGGTGCATATTATTGGGGTTTAAACCTTCACTAGAGGGCGCTACTGAAAGGTTGAACAAGAACTTACGTATGTTTGTACATTGATTTTCAAACAGCCGTTATTTTTTCAATATCCCATATTTATCACTACAGCTTTTTTTTTTCGTATCCAAAGTTGATGATATGGATTACAAAAATTTATGCTTGTATTTGCCTAAAAAAATGATATCCAATTAATTATGGCAATCGAAATTCCTCCATTTGAAAAGCATGGAACGAAAAGGTAAATTTCGTCTGGTCCCCAACTCAAAGTTTAAACCCCAATACTGGGGAAAATACAGTACTAGGGGGAAGGGAGGGGACTTCAGGGTGTTCACTAGTGCCGACGGTCACAAGGAATCATATTGATGAGGAAGGTAACGCAGTAGTTATTGCACTCGTCATGAAAACAAGAGGTCGCGAGTCTGACTCTTGCTCAAGCCAGGAGAATTTTTCATCATATGTCCTCTTCCTTCGAAGGACAAGTGAATTGAGAAAGCGTTGAGTAAATTCATGAGAGCAGACATGTTCAAAGTAATACTAGATAAGGATACCCCCTCGGACTGATTTTCTAAAATGTTCATGGCTAACCTTCATAAACAAATATCAAACTGTTGGAATGAACGTGAACTAGGTTGCAAAAGTGTTCCTAGAAGTATTTTTCACGCTGAGTACGTTGCCAATTGTCGCTTTTCGCTGTCTTTTCTAGGTTTCTTACAAATTGCGTTTCAAAGCTTGAAAATTACTCGAAACCACGGTACATTATAGAGGTATTGACACTCGCATATCTTCATCATAAAAACAACTGTCCGTCGTTCTCTGGTTGTTCCGCAACGTATTTGTAGAGCGCGTTGTCAGTCTGGTTTCGATAGTATACAGAGTCTTATGGCAACTCACTGCTTTTCAAAAAATTGTAAAAAAATTAAGAATTAACGTAGAGAGCTCGTACTTGGCCGAAAAATTAAATTTTATTAAACTCTATAATATTCAAAAATATTCATTTTTCTAGGTACATTTCTCGATGTTCTATAATCTTTGAAAAATTCAGCAATACTAGGGTACCTACGGTAAAGCCGTGCTACTAGCGGGGTGAGGAAGGATGCGCTAACCGGAGACCAAGATCGTTGCAAACCTAGCGGAATTCCTTGTTCACTACCAGATTTTGTGAGACACAATTTTTGCATAGTGTCAATACCTCTATAATATACCGTGCTCAAAACTGACACTTTTGGAAAACAGTAATGTATCATCACAAACCCCAAGATATGGAAAGAAGTGTGCAGAAATGTTGCTTATTGGGATTTAAACCTATCCTAGAGAGCGCTACTGAAAGGGTGAATCAGAGAATTTATATACATTCATACATAGATTTTCAATCAACTGTTTTTTTTTTCAATACATCATTTATTGCTACAATTTTTTTGTATTTAATGTTGATGATACAGACCACAAAAATTTATGCTTGTATCTGCTTTAAGAAACAATATCCTATCAATTATGGTACATGAAATTTCTTCATTTAAAAAGCATTGAATGAAAGGGTGAATATTATCACCCCACTCTAAGTTTAAATCCCAATACTTTTCTTTTTCACTTGATTAGCTCTCATGGTTATTCATTCTCTTGAGAGTCATTTCATAATCAAATACAGATGCTTAAAAAGGGGAATTCATGAGGTTTATTCTGGTCACACTGATTCACGCAATGCGCGCGCCTGCACGTTACTCACGCAGAAAATCGCGCGCCCAGTCAAGCAATCTCAGGGACGGTAAGCCGTTCCCGCTAATGGCTAAAGCTAAAAAAAATTCTGCAACGGTTTCCGCTAACAGCTAATGGCTGACAGACTTTTAACGGCTAGCTAACAGCTGACTAACGGATAATCGATTTTTTTTTTCTCCTGTATGTCAAACCATATTGAAATTTTGCGCTAAAATGACAAAATAAAGACCATATTTGAATAAAAGTCATACTTTTTGCTATTTTGCTATTTCATTTCCAAGTCTTTTTGAAACTACTTGTAGAGTTGTATAATAAGATAAGATTATTAAATTCCTTATTTTTTAAAAACTTGAACTGTGGCTTTTTTAGTTTTCATTTTTTCCTCTCTAAAAGAACCAAACCATTGTGAACGCAGTATCACTACCCAGCTACCGAAATTAACAATAAAATTAAATTTCAAAAACTGGAATGCAATTATGTAAAAGTAAAAGTGAAAAAATTTAAGAAAAAAAAAAAACAAAAAGTAGGGCTGCAGTCAGAAAAAAACAAGAGTAAAGTAAGAGGTAAGCCTATAAGAAAAGTATATTAAACAAATTGAAGTAGACTCTCTACTGCCAGAATTGACTAATCAGTAGTCAATAATCAAGATTTAATTTGGCTTCAAAAATTCATTCAGCTTGCAGCTGCAGACAAATACTAGCCATTAATACTAATAGAAATTAGAAACCTAGAATAGGAGGAAAATAGTCTCTTTTATTAGCCGTAAGCCGTTAGAAGTTTGATCTTGAATGGCTAACAGCTCATGGCTACTCTTAATATTTTTCCTCCGGCTAGCGCCTAATGGCTAACTAAAATTGTGCAAAAATCACTCGGCTAGAGCTAACGGCTAGTAACCATTTCTGAGCAATCTACGTTCCCATCGTTGATAAGACATAATCAGTCTTCCCACTTTAGAAAATGTGTGAAAGAATTGAGGGAATTCCAGATACATTTCATTTACAAATAGGCTGAAGACCAGGAAACAGGAATGTAATACTATACCGGTATAATTTATTCTTTATCAGTCCACAAAGGTCTAGAAATTATCATATGTGTAATGAAAAACCAACTAATTTGAGCAAGAATGGAGTGTTTTTTAGGTTGAACTTTGAAGTGGAAAAAGTTGAGACATAAAAAACAAAAATAAACCTGCAATTCTTATACAATTTTTCTAATAATTATGTGGCATGCTGAGGAAGACCTAAATAAAATGTTGACATTGAGCAAAGAACAAATTTCATCACCAAAAAGCTTAATAATCGATTTTCAGCCTTCTCCAAAATTTGAAACGAATTTTCTGAAAAACTGAGAGATCCCAAAAAACGGCCAACGCCATCGTGTTCAGCGCAAGAAGCACTTTCGCCTGTTCATGTTCATTAAAAGCTGTTCACGTGTGTAATTGATTGGAGTTCAGTTAAGTAGGTTGTGCAGAAGAAAATTATCCTCAACATAAAAATCACGGTTCTCGGCTATTTCTGCTGAGATTTTTCTCCTTACGCATGACTAACCTCGAGAAAATCCACAAGTTCTCGTCAGAAAAATTATTGAGTAACTAATAATAAGTATTCATTTCCTCGACAATACATATTTCAAAATCTACTGACTTCCTACTTCAACAAGACCCATTAATCGTAATAATATTATTATCGGAAAATAATACTCACATACTCCCCGCAAAGCCGGCCGCCTTGTTTTCGATGATCGTCGCTTCTGGTTGTTTGCACATAATAATTAATTCCTGATCAGACAACATAACTACTCCTTGAAACTGAGGAAACCATAACCTAACATGGATATAGCCCTACAAAATTAAAAAAAAAAAAGTTAGTGCACATAGTTTTCACACTAATTATAATTTATCCTTCTGGAATAAGAAAAATACGGATCACGAGTATATAGCCTAGATACTAAAATACGTGGAGACCCAAGATTACGCACGGTTTACATCTCCTCTCAAAGCTTAACTTTTTTACTTTAGTAAAGGGAGGGAAAAAATCAAATTTCGCGTGTGAGAGGAAGGGAATTTTTTTACTTTACAGAAGTGTCTCAGGTATTGTCGTCTGAAATAACAAACTACAAGTTGAGAATTTGCACGGCAGAACCGTTGACCTATAAAGGGCATTTTTTGCAAATTCTCTAAAGTTATAATTGCATAATAGCTAGAAAACGCGCTTATGCAGCCTCGACGCGAGGTTCTTTGGCACTACAAGCAAGAACGCCTTTTCCCTAAGATACGATAGCAAGCCTAATAATTTCTAGTAACAATTTTTGTAATATTTTTAATTGTGAAATTGCCGCCCCTTATCCATACACAGATTTGCAGAAAGAAGAGGAAGAAGAACTGGGCTTAGAGAAGAAGAAAGAAGAAGAGACTCCAACAGCGATTATTGAGAGAGGGGTTCGCCGAGAAGTTATACCCAGAAGGGTCGATTGCGACGGTGGAGAAAACAAAATTTTAATAAGTACGCAACCCACATCCACTTTACCACGCACGACGGGTAGCACTGCACATGCAACAAAAGCGAGTATTTGCTGAAATTTTAGACGACCTTAATGGAATAATGCTATTCGTGGGTAGCGCTCAGATAGACTGTTTAAGTGGACATTGTCGCTAATTTGGAGTCGACATGGTTCATCAGGATGTGAAACCGAGTCGAACATTGAAACATCTATGAGCAATCTATAACGTCTGAGGAAAGAAATTCCCTCTTTGAAAGAAGTGAATTAGCTGGAAGGCAGGTGCAATGAACAGAAGGCGGGTAATGGGAGTGTTCAAGGGTGCCTACATGTAAAACAAACGGACGAAAAAATACTTCTGACCAATTCTTTTGTAAATACTTCCCCTTCCTATAAATGGATACTGCGCGTACCCCTGTTGAAACGTTCAGTTTCTCGCGTGAATTTTTTCGCATAAGGTCGTGGATAAATGAACACTAATTTGTGCCAAAATGTTCTCGAAGATTTTAAACAAAAAATTAAGTTTTCATCTGTTTTCAGAATATTTCGAATTCAAATACAGATTTCCTTCCAGCTAGAGCAGTTGAACTGTTAATCAGTACAATTGCTCCACTATATCTTGGAGTAGGCGTAAATGAAAAATAAAAGACATGGTTCTGTAGGCTCTGGGTTTCATGAATGTTTTGGGGACCAAAATTATCATGCCCGCCTTTTCTTTCTATTGACTCGAAGGGCTTATGATATTACTAAGCCCCACGGGCCAGTGGTTTCGATTCCCCGATTTAATTTTGAAACCTCAGACGTATCATGAACAGATGTTCAATGCGTGTAAATTTTTTGTGCCCATCATTTTCTAAATTTGAATTCGTCACAAATGAGAAAATCTACGACAATAGTTACAATATTACTTACATTCCGCTTTAAAACTCCACATTTATTGAAATCGGTAATTAATAAATTGAAAGTCATTCTGGTCTCGTCGGACATATCCGGTTTTATTTGGCAGATTGGATCAGTCAAAGGGTCAATAGATCTATCATCAGCAAACCACGGTATTCCTTTAAATCCTTCTGGTCTTCGTAATCTAGCGGACAGCATATCTTTCATAATGGCATTACTGACGGTTGGAGAGGCTATTAGTCTACCATTTCTACTCAGATCATTGTTCGCGGTACACAGAATATCTGATACTGAAAACGCAAACCAGAAAAATTAGATTAAGATATGAAAAGTTAAGCATATTGTACTCGTACATCTTGAGACGCTGCTACGTAAAAATCGTAAAATACAAGATAAACCATTTTGTAAATTTAGTCATAGTCAATCTCAAGAAATCTGATAATTTTTTCGATAATGTTTCTTCGGAGTGAAATTCTGAAATAAAGTTTATCTTCATTAAAAACGACGGCTTCCTTAACGAAGTTAAACGAGAATCCTAAGGAACGAGTTCCATGGGTCAAATTGGTTTGAGAATTGATCCACTATGTCGAAATTTTCCCAAATACTTTCCTATTATACATATAGTGGCTTGAAAGTCGAAATTTGTCTAAGTCCAAATTCTTTATTAGGGTAGGTCAGTTTTCGCCTGATATCGCCAGAAATTTTCCGAAAAACCCCCTATAGTAAGGTTTCCTGTTGATAAGCATAATATTCATGTTCAAACCTGTACCATATAGATACTCTCAAGAAACTGTTGAACCTAACTAAATTGTGAGTATAAGATAAGAAAATCGTGAGATCTAACGTCGCGGTACTAGCGTATAATTTCCTTCGGGACATCTCTGTCTACTAGATGTTTCACAGTTTTTCGGTGGGTGCGGGATCAATTCACTCTACAATTTGTCTTCTTCTCCAGTTATTTGAATCCAATCAGAGTGCAGAAACTATTTCAATGAAACCTTAAAGAATAAGACTTCTTCTTCTTCCCCCGAAAAATCAAAGAATTTTAGAGTTTCCTGTCCAAAATCTAAGATCATTAGAATGTCAAGTACTCCTAAATTATGTCATACTTTTCTCCAGTTGACTTATCTATAGCCTCATATCTACATAGCTCAAAGGTTGACATTTCACCAAGTTTCCTTGTTCCTCAAAAATAGAAATTGCAAGTCCTCTTTTCATGTATATAGAGCTTGAAGCGTGTGATAGCCTTGCTATTTTTGTACCGAAAGGCCGAATTACCTACTCCATGACGTCATCAGATGGACTATATTCAATGTGTCTAGAAGTAGACTGTCTGAGTTAGTTTATCGTATCTGTCTACAAAATCCTAGCCTAGCCCGTGCGCTTATAGAGGCCCCTATACACTAGATCAGTTTGCTGCACGTGGTATGGGTATACCAACTGAAGTCACTTTTGACATTAATTTTTTTTCTAGATCTTATTTATATGGCCATACCAACCCTTACTTCTCCTCCTTCTTTCCCTTCTTATGGACCTTTTAATTTCAAAAATTCGTCTGGTAATATTCCGTCTATCCCTCTTCTCTGCCAATTAATTTTGTATCAATTGTTGAGATTAACATGAGCCGTAACTAGGAGAACAGAATTAACTCTAATCTTCAAAACTTGCGAACTGATTCCAGACGCTTTATTCACATCAAAAATCCACATGAACCTCGCACACCAACTTCTCAGAGCCGAATATCTCAGAACAATAAAATCTTCAAATGTCTGGCTCTCTTGCACCGTAGATGCAACCAGAAACTCCTTTTCCAAATTTATGAATACCTAGTCCGTTCTTAACTGGACTGCTGTGGTCCAATACATGGCCAGGTAAGCAAATCCAGCTTACGTTTACGAAACACTATACTAGTTAAGCGTCTTCCCTCTGGCTGACCCTAGGGTTATTCAATCTGCGAGTTGAAGCTGCTGAACTCTCCTTTCATTATTTAGACAGATTATGATTGCTGATTCTACAGCAGTCTCAGTTCAGTATTCTCGACCATCAACTTTTCCCCTTATTATATCGTTCCAACTGTCAACAAACCATTCCTTACCACCAACAGAAATATTCGTCTCTTACTCTAACGTAAAATTAAGTCTTCATCTACCTGCCTTCTCAATTACTCTGGCCTAGCTACAGTGGTGTAGCCCGAAGTGGAGGGAGAGCGCGTTTTTCTTCAGAAAATTCAACGCAATAAAACTATTTCTGCGGAGTCAAGAGGGGGATTTCGACTACGCCCTTCGTCTGGCTCTCACTCAACTTGTCATTCGGCTAGACTTTTCTCAAATACCAAAAACTAACAATATCACTTACTGTCATCACATTTCTGAGATAATTCGCAAATTTTATGACTACATCTTGTGCTTTACAGATGGTTTTATATCCAAGACAGCACACAGGAGAAGATTGTTGGTTTGAGAGTTCGAATTTTTGTGACAGGTGGATTTAGCGTCGCAGACGACTAGGGCACTTCAGGAGATTCCACTTTCATTTATGGTATCCTTAGAAACTTTATTAAAATTCTTTCAATAAACGTTTTCAATTTTAATTTATTGGTTTAATATAAATTTCACTATTGGAACAAATCACGAATCAATTTTCTTAAATAGAAGAAAATAAAACACGATATATTGATTTTTACTTGATTTTTTTTTTTAATTTGACGCCCTGGTCAGTAATCCATGTTACCCTTGCGTAAATCCTAGGCTGTAAATAGGGTTTAGGGTAATCTTAAATAATTATCATGAAATAAATCTGACCTTACGTCTCTCCTTTCTTTTCAAATAGACGAATTCGGTAACAATAGAAAATCGTTAATTTGATACCAGAACTATTATTCTTATTAATAATACTATTATTTTACGTAAAGGGTATAGCCGGGTTCGGGGGTGAATCGGCCCTGGAGCCAAATGTCATCTTTAGCATCGAGAGAATGTTTCTCAATATAAAAAATAATTTTTCGTCAAGTTTCAGATTTTTAGCCCCGTAATATCCCGACATATGTCAAAAATGTGTTCATTCTTTAAAAATTCATATCTCAGGCAATTTTTATCCAATTTTCAAGTCAAATTTTAGTGATTTTTTCAAAATATTTTCATCAGTATTTTGGATGAAAAAAATTTTTTACGTACTTCTTAACGTTCGTTCTCGCGTCCTTACAGAAGTGCGACTCCAAAAAAATATATGTAATGTACCACATCCACATCTACAAAAAAAAATTGTATTTTTCCAAGGGGTGGAACAACCCTAAAAATCGATATTTCTGAGTGGGGCAATGCGCGGTACTGGTGAAAAAATTATGAAAAAATTATTACAATTTGCGCGTTAAAAATACCTGCCCATATTGGTAAGGTACTTGAGAATCGGATAAAAATTGTCTGAGATATGAATTTTGTAAGAATAAATACATTTTTTGCCATATGTCGTGATATTATAAGGCTAAAAATTTGAAACTCGCCGAAAAATTCTTTTTTATATTGAGAAACATTCTCCCAATGCTAAATATGAAATTTGGCTCCGGGGCCTATTCACCTCCAAACCCGGCTATACCCTTTACCCAAGTTTTAGAGCTTACCGTCATAATCCTGAGCAACTACATTTCGTAACTGAAACAAATAAAGAAGACACAATCTTTAAAAAGGGTATCACAGTAAGAAATCATTAACAAATTCGAAAGAGTTTCAACGTCGACGTCAGTGCGATTAGTACTTCTCGTCTCTTAAAAATAAATAACTAATATAATTTAAAAAAAAAAAATACAAAATACAAGAAGTATGATAAGTCTTGTATTTTTTATCCTATAGAAAATATGGACCCAGAAACTTATCCTCTTTCACCATATTTTTATCAAATAATTTTGAAGTAGTGTACCGAGATCCGAAAATCCTGCGCATTATATTTCAAACCTATAAGGGAAAAAAATTTGAAAAATAATTTTCAAGAGTTGATCGAATCGAAAATTAACTACACATGGCAAGTCACAATATTCGCTCAATTTCAACATTTTTATTTCAAAACCTCACTTTTGTTCCCGTAAAAAATTCTTCTTTAAAATTCCGCTGATTATTTATCTACAACTGGTGGAAGACCGAAATCAATTCCCCACTAAGCGAAAATTGGACCGTATTTGCATTTTTTTTAAAACTTTTGACTTGCATAGCACTCAATTTTCGAATCGACTTTTTAAAATTCTTTGTCGACCTGAAACTGACTAGTCTATTAGTCGAATTTTCGTGCTCGGGAAATGTATGCTGGTCGACTTCATATCGACCTCGAACCGAAGTCGATGTTAAGTCGATTTAGAATCATCCCCTAGTAGCATCCTATCGGTTCAATGACTTCGCTACTCGCAGACGGAACGGCAGTCAGAATTATGCAATCAGGGTCATTTACGACTTCTTTTTGACCTTCACACTGAAACCCTATCAGGTTGTGTATTTAGAAAATCGTCTTTGCCGATGAACGACTTATAGTGGACCCAAAACCTATGTCGATCTTCGGTTGACCTTATTTCGATACTGGGAGTCGACTCAATTTCGACGTCGACAATGAGTCTTAATAAAACGAAGTGAGCGGTCGATTTTTAGGTTGACTTCCAGTTATTTTGAATGGGCAGTCGACATTGGGTAGAACTATACCGAGTCGACTTTTGATGGAAGTAAGAAGTCGATTTGGAGTCGACATGGTTCATCGAGATACTTATAGGAAATTATGGTCTGTTCAATATCCTGAGGCATATCAAAATATAAAGAGTGGAAGAATTGTTGAAGATTCCCGAAGATTTTTTCCGATGCACGTACTAGGTCTCTAAAATTTGATTAGATCAGATACTAGGGAGGACAAAAGTCTGGCCGAGGCAGATGAAACAGACCATACGATTAAAAAAAAGAGATCCCCTTCGATGAACGATTGAACGAAACGATCAAGAGTCCCGGATACATACAAATATTAGGTACCTATGTATAAACACAGCATTCTTCTCGAGCCGATGTAACAGGACATCACCATTAATTTAAAAATTTCATAAAATATGGTTATCATTTTAAAAAATAATAATAATGTACCTAACTAGAGAAAGTTGCCACCTGGAGGGCCAAAGCAAAAGCCCATCTGGTAGTCATGAGCCCTGTGGGTGGCAAATACTATAAAAGTAGAACGATGATGATACACCATTACAATATAATATATACGTAACAACAAACGATGCTTCACTGCCCCATGAACAGTTTCTTCCAGGTAAGGTGGCAAAGGTAATGTGGAGGAAAATAGAGAAGAGATAAATTATGTCGCGAGAATGTTGGATGAACAAATAGACGTCAAATACGCAACTTCGGCTTTCCATGCATTATTAAGAAAGACGAAGAAAAGCTTTTTTCGTTCCTTGCTCCAGGGTCTCCTCTGTTAACTTCGTCAATTGAATCGAGTTCTGTAAAAATCGCTCAAACGACAAGCCAGCGATCCATAGAATAAGGTCTGTCGTACAATGACAAGAGATCTTGTTCTCTGAACTGTTGGCTTGTCGCTCGGTCGGCTTTTACTGAACTCGGTTCACTCAAGGCGAGCAAGGAACTGTTTCATGGCAGTATTGTTTAAAATTTCAGTTTCGATAATCAATCAGAATCGATCGTTTGATCAGAATTTTTATGTCTGTTGCTCAAAATCCTCCTATTTCTTGTATATAGATTAAGAGGTTGAAATTTTTCTCCTTCCAATCCACCGCTCTTCGTATACATAGAATAGGCCTATAGGTCAAGAATCAAAAATTCTTCAAGTTCCCTCCTCCCTTACTCATAGGGATGGCTAATAGTCGGAAAGTTTTCGAGTATCTATCCCTTTCATATGCTCAGAGCTCGCTGTTCGGAATTTTTTCAAGTCCTCCTGGATGGTGGGATTTTTTTCAAAAGTCTCCACTTAAAATATACAATCCGAAATTCATTTTTTTAGTTTTCTTGCTGATAAATAAATACCCATATACCGTACATAAGATTCTGTCAAGTCTCTTATAGCTTGATAGTCAAAATTTGTCCCTTTTCTCTCTCATATTATAAACCTGTACAATCGGAATATCCCAGAGTCGATCGTTACGTAGATAGATAGGAGCCTCCACCTCCCTCGGAACCACAATTTGTCGGAAGGACCCCCATTGAACATTGAACGGATTTTTCATAATAAGAATAAACAAATGATAGAGTGATAAAGAACAGTTTAGTAAACATAATGCATTAAAATAGGTCGTCAGTACCGAATGAATTTTTTCTACGGCACGCGATTACAGCTATCTCACGAAGATCGTTGATATGCAGCTAGCTGTCTTACGTATAACTCTGTATTATACAGATATACGGGAAATAAATCATTTTGGCATAGTTCTTTAGCAATTATTTTGAAAAATATTGATCCTAAGACTAGATTAAGAAGACCATATATTTGCAAAAATTATATGTTCTTCAACTTCGATCAAACGTATTTATCCCTGAGAATCTAAATCAGAAAAATCGTGGGTCATACCAGAGGGGAGAGACGTCTTAGTAAGTTCATCGAAAGGAAGCTCTCGGAAATTGTTCCAAGTTTCAAATCTGTCAACATTGTTTCCGTTATTGGTCATCTTCATAATCAATATTTTCGCATTGTACCCGTGTGAAATTAAATATTTAATACAGATGTGCTTCATTGTTCGCTCATTTTTCTGAGCCAAGTATCAGTAGTTCCAATATATTCGCCCAGCTATTGACGCATCTAAGCTGTATCATTTCCACCCTTCAATTCAAAGTTGTACATCCATGGGGTAGCTTGTATATTAAATAGGAATTTATCAATTTCGTAGAAGCTTCAGGGACAAAATTCATCTTTCCAAACTTCTCTACGTAATATGCGATAACTTAAGTAAAATAGTGCAGTCTAGAATTTCGATGGCAACTCACGTTGTATAAAAGTAGAATAAATATAATTTTCACAAATTCCATTTTGGAACTCCGATCAGGCTGTATTACAGCCCTTCAAGTTTACACGAAATATACGAGGAAAATACACTGGGTACTTGAAAAGCTGTCGTAGCATACGAACGAGAGAATAGAAAAATCAGATTTTAATTGAAAAAAAAAAAAAAAGGCACAACAGTTAAACGTGAACTATAATCACCAGCACACGTGGTGCTGAGATGCACCGGCACCGACACGAAAAATGTTTTTAAAATAATCTATCGTCGGAAGAAAAGTCGCGCAAGGAGTCAAACGCGAACACGGAGCACGAACATGCATCGTTTTCCGCGCGATCATGACAGAGAGCCTCAACCTTCGCCTTCGATGTTCTCGTTTTCGTTGTCAAAATCAGATTCCGATGGAAATAGGTCTCCATCGCATCGTATACTGTAAACATAACTAAGCGTAGCCGAGCAGACGTTACGTTACGATACGATACGATTCCGTGGTAAGATGGTACCGGTGCATGAGAGATAAAGAGAAGAAAAGAGAAAGAATCGTGAAACAGGCTGAAGATCCCGTAAACAGCCGAAACAGGTGTACTATACCATTCCGTAATTACAAATAATGGCACATCTGTTGTATTTCATCGTCTGATGCAGAAAAGCTCATCTCAACACCAAAGCACGCGAATCCCTCAGAGTGGAGAAGAAGTAAGTATGAAGGAGAAAATGAAATAAGATAGGGGGAAAAGAAAAGTAGGCTTGGGGATATGGAAAGCACGGGGAGGGAATATTCGTAATGCTCGGTTTGTGCTCGAAACATACGACAGTATTTCACTATTGCTATGGGCCACTGACAAACATAAACGTATGCCTCATTAACTCATCTGCTAAATTTTTATGCAATGTTGTAGGCTGCTCTTTGCTCAGTATAATACGGTATAAAACACTTCTTTGTTTACATGTTTCTTTTCGTTTCCGATTTATTTGTGCAGCAAGAGAAGCGATCCGTGTCATCGATTGTTCATTTCCAGTCTCTTTCTCTCTCTCCACTTTTCTTCTTTGTTTTTTCTTCCATTCATTCTTCGTTTCATTTCTGCAGCCTTACACCAACGTGTGAAATGATTTCTTTTACGAAGCACTTCATTATTCATTTAGGTATCGGAAAACAAAAATAGGTGCTTGTACAAATATTTCGGCACAGGGAGAAAAAAATCATCGAGTCCTCGGTGAAAAAGTTTTAAATTAATACAAAAATAGTGTCACCACAACTAACCTAATCTATTTAGGGTTTTTTCCCTTCTGAAAACTCTAGAGTAAGTGTTTCCCATATTGATTTCATTATTATTCGGTACTTACCCTGGCTTTTAATTTCGAATATTGATTAAATACCTTAGTAACTACTAAGAGAGCCAACTGTTCCTTTCTTTTCCAGTTCTCATAAAAAAATTTATTTTTCCTAAAAGTGTATTTTCCGCAATATTTGCATATTTTACCAGTTTAAAGATGATCTCCCAACAGACCATCAGCTCTCTCGTATTCGAAAATTTTCTTACATCTCAGACGGCATCCCATCGCATATTTGTACCAAGCCCGGTAAACATTGTTCCCACTTGAAGTCCTCGAAAGCAAAGGGCACCAGGGATTCAAAAGAGGAAACAGACCTTCAAATAGGAATCATATGTGTAGTTTTCCCCAAATGAAGCCCAGAGATCCGAGGGGCTTCAAGTTTATCCCTGTTGAAGCCCTTTGGGCCTAGGAATCCAAAGGGCTTCAACTGGGAAAAAGCGGGAACAATGGGATCGATAAGACTTCAACGGGGGATCAGAGCTAGTTTTTCCCTTTTTTTTCCATGGCTTCAGAGGAAAAACAAATTGTTTACCGGAAGGGTTTGTACCATTTGGCCCGTATCATTACTATCGTACAAAGTTAAATTCAAGGAAATCCACCGTGATTGCCTTCGCACACGCATAATAATACTGACACTTTGATCATGACGAAAATCTCATTCTCCTGATCGTTGAACGCAGATATGTCACTTCTATTTGGGCCGGCCCTCCGCTACAAGCGTTATGATCGGCAAAATTGAAAACGGGAACATGGAGATTTTTTTCCTCATTTGGATCGGACTGGGCATATTGTAGGTGATACAATCGTCGACAATTTCTTCAACGTAATTCTTATGGGAAATAAAAAATTACGCTCCTTCAATTTGTTTCCGAGTATTTTTTCTTCAATATCGCTCCGTTTTGAGTAATTTGAAGAGAACTTAAGAATCCCCATGTACGGTGATATACCTAGTATGTGTTACGGATGTTACTCCGCTTATCAATATTTCTTCAATCAACGCTGGCGCACCTACAATATGCCAAATCTGAATTTAAATATACAGCGAGTAATCTCAAAATAACCTAGGAACGAAACAACTTAGGAAAATTTGAACAGCGTAAAATTTCCTACAATAAAATAATCATCTTCTCTCATAAAAATTGATTTGGATCGATTTGAGGAAACCTTCCGCCCGTAACCCGCACCACCCATAAATTTTATTTCGCGGTATTGACGCTGTTAGGTCCGAATTTTGTGCGGCAAAACGCAGACGGTAGATATGACTGTTTGATGACTGTTTGGACGATACCCCGGCGCCGCGCCGGTACCGGCGCAGATGAGCAGACTGCAGCATGAACTAGAGCGTGAGTATTGTAAGTTATGACATCATCACTGGAACTGTCCTCAATCAATATCAGTTGTGACGTCATGAGAAATATGATCCATTCCATGTTGAAGACAGTGGTAGTTCTCTGGTAGTTCTAAGATTTGCGATTGCGATATGCACAATACATAAGTACAACACGATTCACAATTGTTTGCCGTAGTTTTTCCCTGGTTTTTCCGTGAATATTTCAATTTAAACACTCGATTTATCATTGAAACATTGTTACGTTGAACGAACTATTCAAATTATCAGAAGTGGACCGAAGGGCTTGCGATTTAACCGTCTCTTCGGAGCCACACATTAAACTAAAATTCGATAGTTTATCACTGTATGGTTCTCTCATAAAGGTGTTAGAAAATCGAATGATCTATAATTATACAAGGTACATTTTCTAAGCTTGATAATGCACTATGAGTTCCTCTTCAAAAGTGGTTTCGCAGAAAGAATATTTCAAAAAATATCTGTTCAAAACCAAGAAGAAGAAATCGAAAACTCTCGCATCTAGAAAGTGAGTAGAAAACCGATGAACGGAGTATTTTGACTTCGATGCTTTATAATTTTTTTCGGCTTTCTTTAAAATGAATTATTGATCGATGACATCTTATTTTCTTTTCTTGTTCATGTTTCAGGGGTAGTAATGTAAGAGTGGTCGACGATGACATAGATTCCTACCGATCAGAAGAAAAAGAATATGACCTGGAGTCTGGAGATGATGCACCTGTCATCGCTGCCATCATCGATGAGAGACCTCGAGAAATCCGAAATTTGGAAATGTACAAAAGAACCGACCGATGGCAACCTTTGGCTAATTCTGATAGTGGTACGTGTGATTTCACCTTTCGTAAATTTCGATCGAATTTAGGATTCTAGTAATTTAGTGAGAAGACTTATCCTTGGTTTCCACTATAAATAGAAAGAAAAGATAATATAGTGCCTGCTTTCTTTTCTTTCGATTCTAGTAATGTTGATTATCTTTTGTTTGATCTATTTAAGAACGACAACAATTCAGCAAGGACGATTATGACGCGCCATCTCCACCCCGAAGACCTCGTGAAAGCAGACGATCAGACCGCGACTTATCTCCACCTAGAAGAAACAGACAAACTTCAGATAGTATGAATTTCGATCATCGAAACGATGGCTATCAACGAAGCGATCGACGAGAGAATCGAGATTTGTCACCGCCAAGGAGAAATACTGATAGACCGAATGTCCACCATCGTACTGAATACCATTCTCGGAGTAATCGGGACGAAAACCGGGAATTATCGCCACCTAGAAGGAATAAACAAACTATCGACAGGTCAAATCTCGACCATCGAAATGACCACCATGCCCGAACTGATCGAATCGAAAACCGAGATTTATCACCACCTAGAAGGAATAAACCCATTGATAGATCGAATTTCGATCATAGAACTGACTACCATTCCCGAAATGATCGAATCGGAAGCCGAGATTTATCGCCTCCGAGAAGAAGTAAACAAACTACTGAAAGAGCGAATTTTGACCATCGAATTGAAAGCCATCCTCGAAATGATAGACGTGGTAGTTATGATTTTTCACCGTCGAGAAAAAGTAAGCAAACTAATGACCGATCGAATTCGAATCACCGAAATACTGACAGCCATCCTCGAATTGATCGACGAGATAATCGAGATTTCTCACTGCCGAGAAGAAATAAAGAAACTACCGATCATCGAACTGATAATCATTCCCGAAACGATAGGTATGAAAATCGGGATTCGTCGCCGCCGAGAAAGAATAAACGTACCAATGATAGAACGAATTTTGAACATCGAAGTGATGTCTATTCTCGGAATGAACGAATCATCGATAATCGAGATTCGTCGCCCCCTAGGAGAAAACAAATTGATCATCGACCTGAAAGTTATCTTCGAAATGATCGGGCAGAAAGTCAAGATTTATCACCTTTACGAAAAAATAGACATCGGAATTCGTCTCCATCGCGTCGATATGATCGTTCGAATAATTTATCGCCTCCTAGAAAAGAACATGTCCGACGTACGTCTCCACCGGTGAGAAATCGTTCGCCAAAGCAGTATACCAATGACTCATCGCCACCTAGGCGAGGATACAATGAGAGATATTCGCCAGTCAGGAGAGAAGAAGACAGATTTTCACCAACTAGAAGACGAGATAATGGCGTTAAATATGAGCGTTCTCGTTCACGAAGTCCCCGAGGTTCGTCACTGCCGCGAAAATATCGAAGGCCCAATCTATCCTCTCCTGGTCGAGGTAGTAGGTCCCCATCTCAAAGAAAGGATTTAGACCGATACGTTGCTGAAACTCGTGCCAGGACGCCTCCACGCAGAATTCGAAGATCTGACTTGTCACCACGTCGAGATGAGAAGTCGCCTGAAAGAGCAAATATGGAAAGATACGGTCATAAAACACGTCCTCGTTCGCCATTGCAGAAAACTAGACCAAATATTATGTCTCCACCGCGCCGTAGTAATAATAATAATGATGATAATTCAGAATATAACTCTAGAAGAGATCCTTTGCGAAAGGATCGTTACGATGAATTCCAAAGCAGAAGCGATAAGTATTCGACGAACGATAGTTCGAAGTTTGATAATGGTAGAGAAATTGAGAGGCATTCTTCAAGGGAGAAATATTCTGGCGGGCGCGCAGAAAACAAATTTTCCTCAACTAATCGAAGTCATCCCTCTGATCGTAAAACTGAACGGAGCATATCACCGGCTCGCAAATCCAAGCGTGATGAATCGCCTCCCGAAAACCAAAGAATCATCAAGTTTAAGAGACCTAAATCACCACCAAAAGCAACGTCGGAATCACCACCACCAGTTAAGAAGAAAAAGAAGAAAAAAGCTGCTAAAGAGGAGAAAGGTAAATATTTAAACTGCGTCAGTGTAACTCATTTTGATAGGTTAGTTTTCATTTTTTTTTTTTTTTTTTTTTTTCATAAAAGATCTTGATTTGATAGGGGTTTCTAAATGTTGAAATAGTTTTCCTAGCTCTGGATCAGTGAACCACATAAGGAAATAAATATTTTCTGTGTTCAAAATTAAGATGAGTTAGCGCGTTGTAATTGGTCAAGGATTAGATGAACATTTTTATCTGTCACATTTTCTCAAATTAACCTGAGTGGAGATGTAGGTAAACGGATACATTTGTTTGTCGATAGTGGGTTAAAAATTTAGTCCCCGAGCTTTTATGTGGAAAATTTTTCCCAGAAGAAAACTAGTATCTGAATAATATATCACTTTTTGAGAATAGTATTAAGTAAATTTAATCCTAATGTATGTTATTTCAGTTTGTAAACTTATATATCGAGGACCGTACCCACAAAATCGTTTTGGTATCCCTCCTGGACATCGTTGGGACGGAGTTGATCGTTCAAATGGGTTTGAGGCAAGATGGTTCAAAAAACAAGGTGATCGTAAATGTCGTGAAGAAGAAGCCTTCAAATGGAGCACCGAAGATATGTAGTCGTCGATTGCATTTATATTCTATTTTCCTTGTACGTACTTTCAGGTGTGATCTTATGAACCTGCGTATTTGTAAATATAATAACAAATTTGTGATACCGATTTCTTTCTTTAAACTGAATTATCCCTTGTTAGAACGATTTTACTTATTTATTTTTTTGTAATGACGAAGAAGATTCACAATTGTTTTGTTTGACAATGTAATGTTTTTAGTTATGATTTTGGAGCTGAAGATGTACACTTTTATGTTGGGAAAACTTGGTATTTTGAGCTGATCATATTCGGTGTTGAGTAGATGAGAGTGACTGAGAATCAGTTGACACGCGCTATTGTTTAAATTTTATTTCACAGTGTTACATACTGCACCTAAAACTGCGATGCAAAACGAACAATTCAATTTACTGGCGATCCGCGAGGAATGCAAGCGGTTTTTATTTGAATTGGATCGCGTGGCAATTTTTAATGTTTTCTGAAATATCTCTCAAACGAACGTGATTAACGCAAAAATGAAGAGAATAAAGTTTGTAGAGCGTGGAGCTTCCTTTTTGAATGGAGCATCTTCATCAAAATTCAAGCAATTTGGTTTTTTCCTTTAAAATAACCGTTTTCCTTATCAATAATTCATCAATGACTAAATGTTGGACGGAAGAGAGAGCAGGGCTAAGAACCCAAATTGAGAAAAGTCGGGATTTTTTGAATTCGAATCTCACAGATAGAAGAAAATGTATAAGTACCATTATAGGATTTTTTCGGATCCGGATCTTGCGGAACATAAAAACACAAGACCTTTTTGGATCTGGATCTCGCCAAAAAAAAAAGAACACGGGATCTTCGCGGATTTGAAGATAAAAATACCTGGACTAGGCTCAGAACTATTATAACATGCTTCAATTACGGAATTGCTCTGTAGTTTACCGAGACGTGATAGTAACCAAGTACAAGTAAGTAATTATGACTTCATAATGGCGTCTTCGTTTCAAGAATCTTACTTTTGACTGCATAAACCTCGGTCTTTTTCATATGAGGCCGGAAACTAAAAAAAAATAAATGCCAACAGGGCAGTGCGATGGACGTTTTGATATTCAACAGTACAGGGCGGTGTGACTGTATTGCGCTTTGTTCCTGATCTAATTTTCAATTTTCATCTCACTTGTCACAGGTAGTACTGAAACTAGGCTTAGCTCTCTTTGCATTATTCGTTTTCAATTTGAGTTACGTGTGGAAAGCAAAGAATCAAAATCTATTTTATTATTTCTTTCACTTGAGAAATAAAAACAGAGTTCCATTACTTAGGAGGCAACTTGGCAAGATACGAGCAGATCCCCTTCCTTCCAAACCAATTAATTGACTGGACTAAGTACCTATCTAAACACACAAGCTGATGAAGAACTGATTGAGTTATTGGAAGATATTTTGGAGCAGCCAAAATTCAATAGGATTGATTTTTTGCAATCCTATCGCACGAAATACTCCTTTCTATTATCAGAATCTTTGAAGATGTTTTTACCATATTCTTTTCCGTATTTATTCGAGCAAGGCTTTTCAGTCATGGTCAGCCTGAAAACAAAATAGGTACCGGAACCACTCACAAACTGTCGCATTCTTCGCGTCTGAAACTTAGTGAGTCCCAAATGGATGTACCATCTGCAATACGGTACCTAGGTATAATAAATTTAGAAAACAAATCCACTGCGTTCCGACACTCCAATGGCTCAGAAAAAAACTATTATTCGTACCTGTTTTAAACAACATATTTATCATGGTCCAATTATTATTAGGCCTACGCGCTAATTTATTGTATTACACTTGACTTCTACACATATAGGCCGAAGTACATCAAATTGCAGATAGGTAGTTTTTTTTTTTATTTTTACTCTTTTACCGGTCAAATTGGGTTGATTTATACTGAAGCTTGGCAAACGATATCTTAGAATATAACTAAAGAAAACTGAATTTCACCGACTGCAGTCGTGATCTACACATTCTGAAACGCAAGGAAAACATTATCTCTACCCATAACTTGTGACAACTGAGGTGAATTTAATACCTCCTATTTCTTTATTAAAAAGTCGGTAAAAACAGGAAGCGAGTTATGGACAAAAACGAGTGTGCGATAAGATAAAGTTCCACAAACTGTACCGTGAGGGGGTACGAGCAACATTATAATTATTTTCCTTCTCTTTTTCAATTTATTATCAAGTATTACCAATTCCGGCGGGTATCGAATCATTTTTGTTTTTCCACAAAAATGTAGTTTTTTTTTCACTATTATTTCTTTTCCTTTTCCTATATATGTGAAATTCAAAATTATTGACAGAAAGTACCAATTTGAAAATTGAAAAGACGATTCTACAAAATTAAAAAATCCACGAGGAGACCAGAATTCAGTGCGCGATTCGCAAGAATGAAGAAGATGAAATTGTGAACTTGCGCTAGAAAATTTGTTGTCTTCATTTTGTTATTTTGTGTTTTTTCCTCCTTGTGCAAACATTGGAAATGAATCGGCTTCTATCGTTTCACGTCTTTGTATCAATTCTTATCAACGTCATTTCGTTCTCCTACGGAGACAGAGAATCAAAATGTCTTTCGAGTCGAAGTAAGATTCTGAATTTTCTTTATTGCGTGCTCGATTTACGTCTTTTCTGAAATTCGTATTGGAGCAAGTTATGCCCTGGTAATTTATACTTTTATTTTTTCCGTCATGTAAATTATAGGTTTACTCGTTGAAATTAAGCAAGGTAGGTTAAAAGGTGTTCCATCCATATCGCGAGGTGGAAAGGAATACCATTCCTTCTACGGAATTCCATTCGCCAAACCACCAATCGGTGACCTTCGTTTCGAGGTGAGTTTGAGAGGTCGAGAACTCCAATTTGTTCATTATTATTCAAAGTAACCGTGAGTTGTTTTATGACACCGATCATCTCCGTTATTACGAGCGCTAAGCAAAAAATAAAGATAAAAATTTATAATCTTTACGTTCTTTTATTTTCATATCAGATAATTTCTCATAAAAAATAGTGCTCGCAAAAAAACTGTTAACGGTGATAATTACATCCGGAGGTTGAAGGTCTAAGGGTTTTATCAGGACACGACAGTATTTGATAATTTTGACAAGTTTCATTTTCGCCTCATTTTTTCTTTACCAGACGACATTTTTTCAATCTAATTAGCCCGGGCTGAAGATGTAGTTGATGCTGTTTAGAAAAGGGGGTCTAGAGAGTGCAAAAAAAAATTTAACGAGAGGTTTCAAACCTGAAATTTTAAATTATAAGAATGAATGAGACATTTTGTATAGGCCCTAATAATATAGATCCATCGTGTAAAAAACATTTTCCATAAACTATAGAATCTTTATAATAAAGGTATAATTACACATATTATAATATATGAACTTCGGAAAGGAAGAATACAAATCTTATTTACGGTAAATAGTAGAACAAATCTCTCCATATCATGGAAAAACTTAAATCTTTAGGCGTTTCTGAGACCGTGCCTGGCCTGATCTAGCGCCGGGCCAAAAAAAATACCCATTTTATGACGTCATCAGACAGACCGTATAACTTAGTCTAGTTTCTAAAATAATTGACACAAATTAGGAGTATGCTAGGCTAACTAGCTAATGATGAATATTCACTGTATGTTAACAGGAACCTGTTGCATGTTTTTTTTTTTGAAAAATTTACCGTCCGTCGTCCGACCAAAATGGACTTGGAAAAATTTTGCTTCTTATATATATATATATATGATAGGAAGGATATGACATTTTATTTATTTATTTATTTATTTATTTATTTATTTATTTATTTATTTATTTATTAATTTGTTTATTTACTTTTAGAGCCGCTTGTATCAACTACTTCACCTCCCGTCTAGTAAACTTGAACTTTGTTCAGTTGTACCAACCCACATGATCCTAGTTTAATTACGCATATTACAAACTAAACCAGGTTCAACTTGACTGCCCAATTCTGACCAGTCAACTCAAGCCTGTGGTTAGCTTTTTAAACTCGGTTTAATTTTTGGTACAATCGACCCTTATTTATTTATTTATTTTCAATCTTTCTTTCTTTCTTTACATGATAGGAAGGACTTGAAACAATTCGTTCTCCAAGTCATGAATATTAAGGGAGGAACTTGAAAAGTTTTGATTTCTTATCATAATATATGATATTTGTAGAAGGAGATTTGGGAAAATTGGTGTTTTCTCAATTCAGTTCTGCACTACCCTAGAGGTCGAATTGATAGTGCGTTTTTTTAATAGCGGTTTCCCCAATAGGCCTATAAACCTCATTAATGAAACAAATTCGACCCATAGAACAGGTTCTTTGCGTTCCTCGTTTAACATCGGTAAGAAAGCCTCAATTTTTAGGCAATTATTTTTTAGTCTAGTTTAGCCTAGTATATTATAGTTCAACTTATACACCGTATGTCAGGTTACGCTTTTAACCTAAGGCAGCCTGTATGGCTCTCCCCAAAATAGGTTAAAGTCTCTGACGACGTCACTCTTAAAAAATTTTTCAAGTCCCCACATTAGATCAAAGTAATGAATGATGTTATCAATACAAATTTCCCACTGACCCCCAGCCCAAATACATGATCTGTAGAATCAATACGTTTTTTAATTTTACGGTCATCCATCATAGAGAAATATACTCGAAGAGAGTAACGAAACAATACAAGAACCGCACAATATTATAAACAGACCGAGCGCTTTCGACTAAACAGTCATTCTCACGGTATAGAAAGCGACTCCCTTTCTATACCGTGAGAATGACTGTTTAGTCGAAAGCGCTCGGTCTGTTTATAATATTGTGCGGTTCTTGTATTGTTTCGTTACTCTCTTCGAGTATATTTCTCTACATGATCTGTACTTGTCAAAACTTGATTCGTACCCGCAAGCTACTCCATTGGAATTTCAAAGGCGATAATAAAGATCAATCTGTGCCAACAATTTCAGAATGTGGGTTCCACTTGATTTTCCTTTATCATCAGAGAGTCAGCCTCTCCCCCATCACCAATTGTGAAATGGAAATGACCAAACATTTCATACTTAATTTCTGCGAATTTATACAGTCTATTGGACATTTTTCACTCCACCCGGTCCTAGGTATTAGCCCTCCTCCCTTCTCAGACGAGTCTTATAAAATGATACAGTATTATAAAACTTTTTAAAATCACTCACCACAGTAACCACAATAGAGAGTTCATCACCTCCTTATATGTTATGCCTACCTTTTTCCTAGCCTCCAGCTGATCCTGAACCTTGGCAAGGTATCAGAAACGCGTCTACACCACCACCTGTATGCATGCAATCAGAACTAACCAATATTAGTTTTGCTGGAGAAACTTTCATCAGGGGACAAGAAGATTGTCTTTATTTGAACGTATTCACTCCAAATGTGAGTAAATGAAATAACTTTTTCAATATAGTCCAGCTATAATGACTTAATTAATTGGGTACCTTCGTCGTAGGTAAAATTTCCATCATTGTTACCTGTATTGATTTACATACACGGCGGGGCGTTTCACTCTGGTGGTAGTGTCTCCTTTGGTCCTCAGTATTTTATGGATTATCCATGTGTTTTGGTGACAATTTCGTACAGACTAGCGATATTCGGTTTGTTGGAAAAATGACTGTTATGAAATATAACCAGTTACAGATTTGTACGGTCCATCGTCCATAGATGATTTTTGACCGTAAATTTATATGAAAGAGGCTGGGAGAAGAAAACTTGAAAAAGTTTCCTTGAAACAGCTGTGAAAATATTGTTGAAAAAGATGGACTCGAGCAAACTTCCAACGTCACGCGTGGAGAATATTCCATAGTGCAGTTGTAGAAATTGAACTCTGAGAATTCAAGGGTGAGGTTGCAAAGAACCTTCAAAAAGATTCTGTGTAGAGCTACAAAAAGGAAAGGCTTAATACATGGTAAAGAAAAGAGACTCACATCTATGGTCATGATTTGAAAGTAGATACACATTTCATCATCACATGGAGTTACCATAATTTAAAGGAATGAAGTTCGAGTCTCATTAAAAAAAAAACTTCTCGTTTGTGCAGGATTTTTGAGCGCAGTCGACGACATACTCCCCGGTAATTACGGATTTAAAGATCAAACGGCGGCTCTGAGGTGGGTACAGGAGAATATTGCAGCTTTCGGTGGCGACCCAAAACGTGTGACACTTTCAGGCCAGAGCACCGGTGCGAGGAGCGTACATTTTCACCTTTTCTCCCACTCAAGTACAGGTATGACATAATGGAAAAACGAGACGATCCGGTTTTGTTTCGAGTTTTGCTTTCTTCCATCAGGACTGTTTCATCAAGCCATAAGCCAAAGTGGACAAGCTTTTACGCCCGGTATAATTAATCCATTTACAGCTCGTGAACGAGCTAGAGCTCTTGGAGTTCTCACCGGTTGTCCACACTTGGAGACGGAAGCACTGGTGAAATGTTTAAGAATGGTACCCGCCGAACAATTAGTTTTGGCGCACGTAAAGTTTTTCGTAAGTATTTATTCGCGTACAAAAATACGTAAGTTATTAAAATGCTGGATAATAAACTTTCGACTATGAATCGATACTTTCAGGTTTACGATCGAAATCCCTTCATTGTATTCGGTCCTGTGATTGAGCCTAAGAGCGCGAAGAATGCATTTATAACGGAGCATCCGTGGAAGACAAATATTGTCAATAGTGTACCGTATATAATTGGAGTCAATGCGGATGAGGGAACCGTCATAGCTTCGAGTATGATTTTTGTTTTCTGTTCAATATTCTTTTTTGATTTAGGAAACCCGTTGCCACGAAATGGAGTCTGAAAGGAACGTACTTGCACATACTAGAACTCTGTCGTCGACTGTACTTAGTCTCGGAGACTTTATTGCTCAAGGGTTCGAGGGCCATTTATATCTATGAGAGGGACCCTCCGAAAATTCCCGCGTTATAATTTATGAAAATTATAGGCAGAACAAAAATGTTCTGACTTCATGTCGTTTCGACAGATAAAAGACTGTCATTTGAATTTTCAATATACCCACTCATGTTTTATCAATAGGGATCCTTTCCATACCAGCTGTATTAAGAGAATGGTCGCTCAATTATTATCGAATGTTCCCGCTGATATTTTCTTATTTTGATACGACTGATTCGAGAACTGCATCTGCCATCACCACTTCAATCAAAGAATTCTATTTTGGCAACGAGAGTATAAGTTTTCGAACGAGCACAAGTTTTAGGCAAGTAAGTGAAGTAACATGAAATTTGTTTATGCTAGCTCATCAAATTGAAGGCGCCGCAATTTCTGTGACAATATCACCCTTAAGAAGATATGTGAACGACATCCTCATTTTGGGGGCGAGAACAAATAGTCAGAAAATATGATTGACTCCACTGATATTATGAGTATTTAAGAACATGAAATTCAGGGCTTATATAGATCTCAGTGGAGGCCAATCGGTAGACCTTGACATGTATCCTCTAATCGGCAATAACTCTTCTCTCTTATTCTTTATCTATAGTAGGCATTGTTTTTCAACAGTGCGAGATGTTCCTCTTTGGGTGTCTTGTCTCTTGCCAAACATGTTTAGCACTTTTCTGGTCACTAGTCCGTCAAGTTGTTTTTCAACAGTGCGAGATGTTCCTCTTTGGGTGTCTTGTCTCTTGCCAAACATGTTTAGCACTTTTCTGGTCACTAGTCCGTCATGTTTTTCAATCAAATTAAAGTTGTTTCTAGTGATGAGCGTAGAGCGCTGCTTAGAGGATTTGATTTGTTTTACAATATTGGTGTTCATCTTCTGATCTATCGATTGCCTTTCTAGATGTTTGGAGATGGATATTACGGCACAGCAGGTTTAGAAGCGGCTATTCGTCACACCAATAAAGTGTATTTTTATTTTTACGACCATCTCAATACTCGATCATACGATGAGGCATACGGAAATACCACTCTAAAGCACGGTATTTACTACTCAACGTTGAAAAATCAGCGGATATTCTTGAAGGGGGAAAACAAATTTAGAACTTTTTATCGTGTTTTTGTGCAGGTGCCGCACATGGGGATGAACTTATAAGTTTATACTATTTGAATGGAATATTTCCACCAGTGACGGAAGGGCCGGACTATGCAGTTTCGCGGAGAATGCTGACTTATTGGGTGAATTTCATATCTACTGGGTTAGTATCTATATATATCCCATCATTATGTTTCCTGTTAAGAAGATGATAGTTGTCATTTTCATATTCCTACTCCCGACGATGACGCGCAAGACGTCGAAACGTCGAGTATTTTTTTTTGTTTGAATTTTTTTTATTACATTTAATCACGGCTGTGCCAGTAAATTCTAAATATAATTGTATCAAATATTTATAAACATTTTTTCGTATACAGTAATCCAAACGGAGAAGTGCAAATCTGGCGACCATTTTCCGCCCGAAAGTTTGAATATTTGCACATCACGACCGACCGTGACCTTGCACAGAAAGAATTATTATTAGATAGATATACCTTCTGGAGGTATAGCGTATATACATACATATATAATTTGGAGAGATAGCGCAACATCAAGCTTTCAAAGATTCCAGCGCCAAGGTAAATATACTTACGTAGAAATAAGTTGATTGGTACTCGTAGTAACAAAATTGCTGCACCAAACTTTTAAGAGTAATGGACTATTTTAATGCTAAGTAAATAGGTATGAAAATGAGAGGAGAACGTGGAAGCTATAACATGTCTGCTCCAAAGGCACATTCTATTGCATTTAATATGTTTTGGCTGAACAGCCTAACATAGATCTATGACGTCACACTACGCTCCACCTTTTTTCCCGGCCCTAGTCTACATAATATTGGGAGTATGTTAGGCTAAATGCTCGGCTACATAAGAAGCAACTTGGCCACAAGTAACAAGGCAACCAAGTCTCGTATACTGTATGTTGGGCTGATTAACTCACTTGCTCCACTTGTTTGCCTGAAGTGACTCGTATGGGCCTATGATATCATATTTGGCTTCGCCTTCCTTTTTTTCCGGCTCCTATATTGGGAGTATTTTGGGCAAAGTGCTCAGCTAAATAAGAAGCAACTTGGCAACAAACTAGTGACAAGGCAACCTACGCATACCAACGCATAAGTTGTGTTAGCAAAAAGCAACTACGTGGTAGTTGAAGTTGCCTTCCATGTAGTCGCGCACCAAGTAGGTGATCCTGTAGTTTAGCTTAGTTGGACTAATAGAGTAGCGAATGTCAAAGTTTTTCAAGAAGCCAAGTATACTGCATGTTAAAACTAGTATAAAAATTGACGCTTCCTTAACGATGTTGAGCGAGGAACGCAGAGAACCTGTTCTATTGGTCGAATTTGTTTTAGTAATGAGGTTTATAGGCCTATTGGGGAAACCAGAATGAAAAAAACGCACTATCAACTCAACTTCTAGGGTAGTGTGGAACTGAATTGAGAAAAAACAAATTTCCAAAAATCCCCTATCATATTATTATGACCAAAATTCAAAATTTTCCAAGTTTATCGTACAAAGAAAGAAAGAAAGAAAGAAAGATCAAGGAAAAAAGTAAAAAAGAAAATTAACTTGCTTAGAAAAATAAATATTAAAAAAAATAAAATAAATGAATGAATGAATGAATAAATAAATAAATAAAAAAAATTAATTAATTAATTTAAAAAATAAAAAAACAAATAAATCCAAGTCCCCCTTTTATCATTCCCTTCCTATCATGAATAGCTCAAGAAAAGAAGCTAAATTTTTCTAAGTCCATTTTGGCCGGACGTTGGACGTTGGACGTCGGACAGCAAATTTTTGAAAAAAAAAACCATAGAGCAGGTCCCTTGTTAAAAATTGAAGATAAATAAGACACTAGGTAGCTCAACATACAGAATATGAAGCCCATAATATTATGATATATTAACAGGAAACCTGTTCCAGAGGGGGTTATTTTGAAAGATTTCCATGCGCCGTGCGTGACATCCAACATGAACAAGAATGGTCCAAGTTCAACAATGGTATCATAAAGCTCAGATTGGTCTTGGGAAAAATTTTGACTCTTGAGCCTTAATAATTATAGATAGGAAAAGAACTTGAAAATATTTCAACCTCTTGACCGTAATATAATATGATGGAAGAGGAACTTGGAAAAATTTCAACTTCCGATCTAATATGATAGGAGGGGCCAAGTCCATCATTATTGGGGAAAATGATCCAAATACCCTCCTATCATATATAGCACGGATTTTCCAAATCCTCCTCTCATCACCTATACCTCCCAGGTCAAAATGTTCACAGAGAATCTGTTCTATGGGGTTTTCTTTTGAAAAATTTGCCGTACGGCGTGCTCTGTGTGATGTCCGGCCAAAACAAAAATGGTTCAGGTCCAACATTATTGGTAAAATTGGTTACGATGTATGTATAGCTGGGATTGTATTTCGACAAATTTCGACGCTCAAGACAGCTATGTATGATAGGAGAGAGACTTAGAAAAACGTCGGCTTCCTTAACAAAGTTGAACGAGGAACGCGAGGAACCTATTCTGCGGGTCGAATTGGTTTTGTATTGAGAATTCAAATTGAAATCGTGTAGATTTTGAAGTTTTCTTGAGTCCCATGTATCATGGTGCACGTAGCCTAAAATTAAGAATTTTTACAAGTCCCTTTCCCACTATATATCATGGCTCGAGAGTCGAAATTATATATAGCTCATTTTTCCAAGTACCCCTCCCCCCCATCATATATAGCTCGGAGGTTGACATTTTTCTAAGTCCAGTCCGAGCTTTATATGGTAGGGGGTGGGATGGGATTTGAACCATTTTTGTTCTGGTTGGACATCACACGGTGCACAGCAAATTTTTGGATAGAACAGGTTTCTTGTTAAAATTTCTACTTTTGAGCTTTCAAAAACTTCGACCCCTAACCAAGCTATAAATCAATTATCATAGTATGCGTAAATCCCCGAAAAATTTTTGACTGCATGCCATAAAGGATAAAAAACGACTCAGAAGTGGCGAAGAGGAGACCAATAGAACAGGTTTTCTTCGTTCCTCGTTTAACTTTGTTTAAGAAGCCGTCGTCTTTTTAGATTAGCTTCGGTATAGCCCAGAAGAATGTAGATTAGGGCAAGTATAATGAAAGCTAAAGATAGGTACAGGTCAAAATTTTTGCATGTTCCTAAAGTAGATCAAGAAATGACGTCATCGGGTACGACAAAAATCGCGAGGGTACATTCACGTCGTGAATTTTTACATGTTCCATATCTTTACTCTGGATCCCCCTTCATTCCTGAATTAGCGTTTGTCGTTACGTCCAGACGATCATGAGAAAATTGTTGATCTTTGAGGTAATTTCAACCTTACCCGTAATTAAAAATTTGCGTCTGTACTCCTGCATTTGTTTTGTATTGTATAACTGTAACCTAAAATATCGTATTCTAGCCTGTAGAAACGTATATTTATACTAAGAAGGTGCTAAATTTGTAGGTGGTCTAAACAAACTGACGAAGATTATCAACGCTGATACATTTTTTCAAAATTTACAAACTTTTAAATTTTAATCTACATATTTATATGATTTGATATTGTATTTTTCTAAAAAAATAAAATGTTGAATTTTTCAAAGTGAAATGTACAAATATTATATGCATACCGGTACTTGTTCATATATCGATACCGTAGAACTATACCTCGTAAGCCACAAAAAAAAATCGAGATAACTGCTATTTTACACGTTTCTCAAGCTTCGCAAACCAAAAATGACAAAAAAATTTCAATTTTTTGTAATTTACGAGGTATTAGTTTTACGGTATCGATATGAACTGTTAATGGATTTCGTTTAAAAAGTGATTGTCGTTGACACATTTTACTGGTACAAGTCTATATACGAGTATTTACATAATTTATCTTGTTAGACCATTGGCGATGTGCGCCTATATAAATTAATCATAATCAGGAAGTGATGCGTATTTTATAAGGTGAGAACTTCGTAGCGTATGCATAAATTCAGTCTTTCCTTTCGTTATATGCAATTGCATTCGCTTTCAGTCTGATAAATGAGGTAATTAGATTAGCGCGTATTTTCATACGACGATGTCATGCATAAAATCAGCTGCCTCAAGCCAAATTTTGAAAAAATCCGAGTAAATTCAATAAATTTTCTGAGTTGGAAAAAATATTTCGAAAAAACTACTCGACGGATGATAATTTTATATTTACCAGTTTTAAAACCAGATCTTCGTTAGTGTTTTAAGTTGAGGGGAAGGCAAAACTGCTGAACCATTTCAATCGATGCGAAAGTAGTAGGTAGAAGAAGAAAAAAATTATCATCGATCAGGTATACTCGTAGGACATCAAACTTTACGTGTCTTTGAAAGACCTTATAAACGAGGCAAAAGAGAGTACCTATCAATATTTGATTGTATGTATTTCTGGTCACGTTGATCCTAATACATTTTCAAACGTCACAATTGATGAAGAGAAAATCCGTGAATATCAATCACGCAAGAATTATTTACAAAAGATACTCGCCTAAATATTCAGTCCATCGCTCACGCGCAACATCTATTCAACGTACCCAATGAATGTTGATTTTTCAATCATATATGGTTGGTAATGAGAAGTTTTTACAGCCAATACAACCTTTCAGGCGAAAAAACTCAAATTGAGGTATGTTTTGAGAATTACTCAAGAACAGTTCGTCCAATCGATACCAAAATTACACGGCAATCATTTTGAGTACACTTGAACGTAGTATAATGATATGAAAATGATACAATCAAAGCTTTCCAAGAAATTGAGAGTTACTCAATTACACTGATCCAATCTAAGAAAAAATGCACATGTCCAACTTCAGATAATCCACTACAGCTTAGCCAAATTTTATGAGAATCCAACCAGTAGTTTTTGAGGAGTTGCGTGGCGAAAATAAATCTTATATGTCTACTGAGGCTAGAAATGATCTAGGACTGCTAAAAGGTCGAGAAAGTTCATTGCCCCTTCCCCACCTCACTTTTTACTAGTAAAAAGTCGGTAAAATCAATTTTGTATTTTAATGAAATTTAAAAGAATTACGCGTACTACTGGGACTGACTAGCTCTTGTTGTCGTGTATTTGAGGAAGTGTATGAAATACTCATTGTTGTGGCTGTCTTAAGGATGAGTCGAGTCGAAGATTAACATTTAAGAGACGTATAAGAGTTGTAGCTTGTGAATAAGTCTGTGCTCCCAGGTAAGGGATCATCTCAATTGTACGGCTCACCGCATAAAATAAAATTGCAGAATTGCAAAATTATGATAGTAAATAGTTTCTTCGACTATTCTTCTGAGGTTGCGAAAGTTGAACTTTGTCGGTAGCAGATTATACCATTGTTATGATTTTTCCTACGTAAATACATGTTGATACGTGACGTCAGTGCACATAAGTACCGACACTTATTATAATTTATTTATTTATTTCCATTCCTTGAAATGTTTTTTGTAATCTGTTTATTTTAACTGGTATGGATAGAGGTTAATACACAATCTTTGTCGGCTTTAAGTTTACAAGAATCAGTCATGATAGGCGTTTTCTTATTCTAAGCTGTTATCGATTGTGGTTTTCAGAAAAAGAGCTCAAACTCGTTCCTCGTTCATAATTTTCCAATTGATTGGTTGAACAACAGAAAATTAGAGGAACATTTCACAATAAATAAATTCAGCTGTCGACGTTAGGATACCGAAGTATCCTCATCAGGGCTAAATCACCTAAAAGTAGAATTATGCACGTTAAGTTGCCAGTAAGGTGGATGAAGGTGCCTGTGTGTTGCGAGATTTACAGATTCATCATAAACACACTGTTCCTTAACCTTAAGATTTACTTCTGTCGTATGTGTAAACGCCGTCCGTCCTCCATGGTGGAGTGGTTGCATGTGCATTGATTTTATTTTCTCCAACACCGGCCTTCATTGTTGGAAGACCCCTCTTTTTTTGGCAGCCGTCAAGCGGCAGTACCCCCAGGCACGGAAAACTTTAGAACACCCAACAACAACACCACCTTATTAGATATAGTAGATCGAGTTTCTTCTTCTTCTTTCTTCAAGTTCAATTAACCTTCCTCTTCTTCCTGCACATCTGTATGTGGATGGTACACAGGTGTCGAGTAGGCCATAGCGTAGTTCTGCATACGCCCATTCCATTCCAGGTTCATCTTCTTCTTCATGACTGTGGCTGCAAATGCAGACATCTTCGTCGGAATCTAGCATGATATCTACCAGGCTACTCGGAGTCAGCGTTTTATCCAGCCCAATCTCTTGAAGAGAACGATTAAGCTTGCTCCGCTCGCGCTTCCACGCCTCACACTTGAATAAGTGCGTTGTGGTCCATCATCCCACCTTTGATTGCAGTGCTGTGCGAACATGTTGCCTGCTCAACTTTCTTCAACTTCTCATGAAGGTACTGATTGAAGCAGCCATGGCCGCTTAGCACCTGCGTCAGGTGAAAGTTCAGCTGACCATGGATTCGGTTCATCCACTCATCGAGGTCGCGTATTAACAACGGGTCGTCCATTTACCCAACTCTGAGCAATTCTTACTTCTCAAAACGAGCGCCTGGCCTCCTGCTTGACCCGTAAAGCCTCATGATCGGCCTTTGTCCTCCTTTTTAGCGGGGAACCCGCTATCCCTTTTGTTGGGGTACTTTCAGTAAATTTTCGTCCACGAGCGCAAGCGGCCCGAGGTTGATGACGTCACGGAGAGGGGGGGGGACTTTAAAAAATTTTGACCCTTGAGGTATAGACTCGTATGGTAGGAGTCGAAATTTTTCTAAATTTTTTGCCGGACGGCGCACGGCGTAAATTTCGACTCTTGAGCTATATATGATAAGAGGGGGACTTGAAAAAACGACGGCTTCCTTGAAAGTGCAGCGCGTTCAAGTCGTCACGTCATCATTTACGGTACTTGGAAAAACTTCAGGCTCTAAGCTTTATATGATAGGAGGGGGACGCGGAAAAGTTCTCGGGATAGCGGGTCCCCGTTGCCGTAGCAGTCCTGCAATGGTATCTAATTTTTGTTTGGTATGAACACCACCGCTCTCTCCTCAGAAAGGAGCTCGATTGGTGGTGAACGTGCTAATACACAAGGAGCCTCCGTCGAGACAGTACGGTAGATACTTACACACCTCAGCGTAGCTCTCCGTTGGATCTTTACCAATCTGTCTCCTTCTGTAGGATATCTTCATAAAAGTCGGCCCATAGTGAAGATCGACAAGGCGATGCTCTTGCTTAGATGTTACTAACCATAATCATTCTGCTAATAGACCTCTGTACCGTTTCATATGCTCGTAAAATAAAAATGGATAAATAAGCATAACATGATACACAATTGTAGTTCCTAAGATCTCCTCCATATATTTTGTAGTTCACGATTGATATACTGAATTACTCAAACTTACATGTGCGTATCTCTTTCGGTGTGCTTCAGTTTATCATACTATTCAAATCTAAAATTTTAGATAAGACTTTTCATACAGCATAAAAAAGTTCTCCTACACGACTAGGCCTATCTGACCGACGTCAGTATGAAAATTCATTGCTACATATTTTGGATTCTCTTTAGTCTGACTTCTTGTTCGTGGATGCCTTGGTGGCACGATGATTTCAAAGCAAATTCTGAACTAGAAGACGAATATGTTTCCCAATTTGGAAGTGAGCCTGTTTTTGCTAATACATAATGTGTGATGAGGAACATTTTTGATTTGATATTTCGCCGTCTACCTCCATACGGCAAACTGAGAAGGCTTGAAATACTTACACACGACTCATACGGTTTTCAGATGAAGAAGTGTATTTCGACGACGAGGATACGAGCCAGAAGTGGACTGCTGTACGTAAATTCTATAATCAATCCAGTTTAGGCAGATTGATACGATTTTGCGCTTTAGCTCATAAACAAGCTGGACGTGGTACCGTTTCCGTAAACGCTATCAAGTTAGAGGCCAGAACATTGTCGTTCGAAAATCCATTTTACGAATCCAGAACAGTAGACGTTATTACATACGGAGTGAAAAACGAAACGGATGTCACCACAGATTACTGGGATCTAGTGGTTGGGCCCCAAAATTACATAACAGAAGGACTACGTCCAGATTGCGTGTGCTACTTGATACTGTTGAGTAGTTTGAAAATGGAGTTCTCCCTCTACGAGCACGTATGCGGTATCAACGTGACTGGTATTACCGATGTTGTTCCGGAAAGAAAACTAAAGAAAAAGACGGCTGGTGCGACTAAAACGACGAGGAAAACGACGAAAAAAGCAACGATCGCGAAAAAAATATTGAAAATCAAAAGAACGACACTGGGAGAGTCGACGTTTGAAGAGCCGACATTTGAAGAGCCGACATTTGAAGAGTCGACATTTGAAGAAACAACGGTCAAAAAATCGACGGTAAAAAGATCGACGGTAAAAAAATCGTCAAGCAAAATATCGACTACAAAGAATTCGACGCCGGCAGCGAAAGTTAAGAATACGAGAAGGAGACCCATCACAGATACATGGTCATAATTTGGCAGGCCTCACTCGTCCTAGTCTTTATCGAAAGCTTTTCTGAAATATTTCTTGATGTAAAGTTGAATCCCTTCTCAACTACGAGTACTTGATTAGAAGTAAAATCTTACTTCTACCGCTCAAGGCGAACTAAGATTTGTTTCAATGGAGGTCTGCTAGAATGATGTTTCCATGGAGGAAGATTGGACTTCCTGAATAAGGCAGGTCATTGAAAATAGACAAAACACTTGCAGCTTACTTTATTTGGGCGAGCAAGAAACGTGAGGGATTTTTAAAAGGGAAACCGTTTTATGGAGGGGTGGGGAATATGAAAAAAAAAATGACGAGCGCCGGACACCAAGCGGCGTCCGGCAAAACGTGAGATTTGGAAAAAATTTCGACATTTGAGCTATATATGATGAGAAGGGGACTCGGGAAAAAATTTTGATTTTCAAGCTGTATGTGATGGGAGAGGGACTTGGGAAAAAGACGGCTTCCTTTACGAAGTAAAATAAGGAACGCAGGGAACCTGTTCTATGGGTCGAATTGGTTTTAGTATTGAGAATTCAAATTGAAATTTTGAAAAGTCTTAAGTATTTCTGAGTCTCTTGTATCATAAAAATGTTTCCAAGTCCCTTTCCTATCATTAATTGGTTCCCCTTCTATCATACAATATTATAGCCTGAGAGTTGAAATTTTCTTCTGAGTCCTTCTCCTGTCATATATTATGCTCGAGAAACGAAATTTTTTCAAGTTCAATCCGAACTATACGTATGATAGGAGGTGAACCATTTTGTTGGACTTAAAACTATTGTTGTTTTGGTTGGACATCAGATGGCGCAAGGCAAATTTTTCGGAATAACACCCAAAGAACAGGTTCCCTATTCAAATTTCATTTAAACTTCCAAAAAGGTGAGGAACAAAATATTATCTTTATTTAGAAAAAGTATAAACAAAGAGACACCCATCCTGTTTGCCCCGAATAACGCAGTTAATGAAGGCAACCCAGAGCAACTAACGAAGCAAGCTGCGAGTTTTTTTTTTTAAATTTCAGTTTCAAGAATCCATCAGGATTCTATTTTTAGCGGGGAACCCGCTATCCCTTTTGTAGGGGGTCCTTGAAATTTTCGTCCGCGAGCGTGAGCGGTCCGAGGTTGATGACATCACGGAGGGGGGGAGGACTTGGAAAAATGTCGACTGTTCGGCACATGGAGGCCTAGACCTACTATAAGCCAGGTATAAAATAGGACGTCATCAGTGACCTTGACCTATTTTAGGGACTTCGAAATATATAGCTCGAGAGCAAATTTTTCCAAGTCCCCTTCCTATCATATTAAATAGCACGAGGGTGGAAATTTTTCCAAGTCCCACTGCCATCATATATAGCTCAAAAGTGAGAATTTTTTCTAAGTCCCTCTCCCACCACATATAGCTTGAGAGTCGAAATTTTTCACCGTTTTTTACCGGACGGCGCACACCAAAATTTTCAAAAAGCTGAACGAGGAACGCAGAGAACCTGTTTTATGAGTCAAATTGGATTTGGTATCCAGAATTCAAGCAAGTCTACACTTAGTATAAAGTTAGTATAAAGGAAGCCTAGACCTACTATAAACGTAGTGGAAAATAGGACGTCATGAGTGACCTGGACCTATTTTAAGGACTTCCAAATATATAGCTCGAGAGTCGACAATATTTTTCAAGTTCCCCTCCTATCTAAGTGCCCCCCTCTCCGTGACGTCATCAACCTCGGACCGTGAACGCGAGTTGAAATAGCAGTTAACGAAGCAGGCCGCAAATTTTTTTTTTTAATTTCAGTTTCAATAATCCATCTGGCTTCTTTTTTTTATTTTAAAGAGTCATTATCTAGGAGAGTTGTAATTCTTATAAAGAATTTCTACCATAAATATCGACCGGAAGTCAAAATATTTTCAAGGTGAGAGGTTCAGTCCGTTTAAGAATTACACTTTGCTCGATGGACGAAATTTTCATTCCTTCCTCATCTTCTACACAGCTCGAACGTCGAATATCCATGATCCGAGCCCCTTAAAACCAAGATTTGCCGAAAGCACCGCGGACAGCGGGCGGTTCTCCCAAGTGATCTCTTATGAAACAGAATGGATGTTGGAATGCTGTGGGCTAGTCTCTTTGGAAAAAATCGTATATGGTGTTATTTCGGATCAAGAATGACATAATTAATAGGATATACACGTAGTAGAGTAGCAAACTGCAAACAAGTGGCTATAATGAGGATAGAATTATGAGAGTATTGATACCAAAACAAAATTCTAGAAATGGGGAGCTTTTCGTAATTTCCTATAAAGGTTGCAGGAATGGATTCGTGAGGGACCAGCCAGTAGATACAGTATGTACGTTCTGGCGCACTTGAACGCCTTACACAAATTTTGATGCTGCAAGAGACTTTTCCCAAAAAATTCAGAAAATCCTCAAATATCCATGCTGAATATTTTGCTGTGTTTAAAGCAAATAATGAATCCATTTACTCTCTTCTTCTCCTCCGGCTCAAAAATTTCAGAACTTTTGTATTGCATTCCTATCCTTTTTCTCTCTTTTTAACCCTACCTCGAGTGAACTTTGTGGACAACCTTTATCTACTCAAGATCTTTAGTTTTCAAACTTATATTTTTTTTTACGCGTTCATGCTATAGCATTCTCTGAGGGGTTAGGTATCAACCAATGAACAAGCGCTCCAAGTAGAGCATTTCCAAGAAAGCTGAGTTTACTGATAGCCTCGTATTATTAGAAGAGACTAGAGGTTCATAATATTTTAATTTCATTTAGTTTTTTTCAAAAACATGCTGTCGGTAGTAGGATTTGAACTCGGTACCTCTAAATTCACCTCATGATGTATGCAATTTTGGTCTTTTTTAACGCATCACATACTCCAGCGATGACCAAAATTTGTCGCAGATAAATGTAACCTATCTCCTTCCAATTTTCTCAGCTGTTACTGATCAATTCAAGTCCTGGACAAGTTAGTTTTAAAGCTCAATACGACCAAGAATAATGGAAGGTGAAAACTTTTTCGATTATTTCTATCCCAAGAAAATTAGATTTAGCATACACATACACAAAAAAGAAGAAACAGAAATAAAAAGCAGATCGCAAAATGTTATCTTATCTTTCTCATGCAACGCTACTGAGGCATCGGATAGGAACAACGTAATTATTCAAAATTGCTGTCTGAAATCTTATGGGGCAAGGTCAAACGGCGCAGATAAAAGAGGAAAATAATTTTTGATAGTCGGACTACCCAAATATGCCGGTACACAAAAATTTTAGTGTCAAAAGCTGATCAATTACCTCGTCTAATACTCGTTTAAAATCCGTTCAAATAAGACAGATTAATAATTTGATTTTAAGAATATATGATTTCTTTATTAAAGATTTTGCAGTATTGTCCGTCATTCAGGTAGCCTGTTGGTAATCTCAATGAATTAAATTTGTGTGTTTGAACAACCCCGTGAAATGGTCGTCTCTATGTTATCCTTCGTTCCAGTAAAATTCAGTTCGTAAAAATGTGAATTGAAGATGACATTTCATATTCTGATTTTTATGTTACTGGCAATATTTTCTTCATCAACACGGGCTTATGATGAAAACATGGATAAAAGCAGTATTGAAAGCAGTGATGAAAGCAGTGATGAAAGTACAGAAACTGGAAGCAATGCCAATGTCACTTTTTATCAAACTACAAGATCTAGACGATCACCAACAACCGCCATGAGTGCGACCCCCGAAGAAGATCTATATATCAAGCACTTTGGAAGTAAGTTGTACTTAGCACGTATCATCCGTTTCTCATTGGCCATAAATTCATTATACCGAAGTTTTGATAAGTGAGCCGGGGAATTTGGGAGTTTCTCTTTAAAGTCTGGAATTCCTGATAAACACTGACTCGACAGATTCCTCAGCGCCTAGATTTCAACAATGATGATACCTATTTCAAAATTACATAGGAAGTGATTATTTCACCATTTCTTCCAATAATGGAAGAGCTCTGTAGACCTCTGCAATGGTAATATCTTATCAATTGCGGAGCTGTATTGAGATTTTTAAAACTTTACGTCTGTGTTGTAAAATTGTGGATGGTAGTTTTTCCCGCTCTAAATATGTACTAATATTCAATTTTCAGACAACGTTTATAAACTCAAGGGCTGGAAGACTATTTATAATTGGTATCTAGACGATGAGGAAAGACTGAGAAAATTATGTGCCGTAGCACACGTGAAGGCCGGTTTCAGCGAAAAAGTACAAGTCGACGTAGCTTTTCTGAACCTCAGAGAGCTAGTATTCTTGAATGAAAACTATCAATCCAGAAAAGTGGACGTCATTACGTACAGTACCGTGGATGGAGTTCCAATTCAAGAAAGACGACAATATTGGTATTTGACTGAGGGAGTGCGACCGGATTGTGTTTTTTATGTCCTACCGGTGGGTCTTCGAGACAGAGTGTTTAAACTTCAGAAACGAGTATGCGGTATTAAAGTTTTCTAGGAAATTGAATCCTCTTTTCTTTTCTTTCCTTTAAGAAATATATACCTTCATATATGTGAGTAAAGTTGGAGTTCGTCTTTACCAATCTTGAATGATAGTCTCGCAGCACACTCGATTAAGACTAAAAAATTGTGCGCAATCATTCAAACTCCAGAAATTCCAATGATGAAGCGTCGTACTAATAATGTGAGCATTGATAGTTGTGCTCAATCTTAATCGAGAAACTGAGACTAAATGTATAGGGAACTCGTATCCTTCCTTACTGGCTGAGAAAATAAGCCTATAATTCAACTAGGCCTACTCGTTGAACGCATTTAAAACCATTTTAGAGAGAGAAAAAAGATATGACGTATTTTTCTGTGAATAAGCCTACAATTCAACTACTGGTTGAACGCATTTAAAACCATTAGTTAGAGTGAGAAAGAATTTTTTCCGATGAGTTGAAAGATATGACGTATTTTTCTGTGAATAAGCCTATATAATTCAACTGCTGGTTGAACGTACAGTGAGAAAGAATTTTAGAACTTTTGTAACTTGTATTTCAGAGTTCTTTAGAGAAATCACCAGTATGTCATTTTCACCGAGGTAGGTAAACAGTAAAATTCGTCGTACTTGAATCTAATAGATTTTTCCAAGTATTTAAAACATCGTTTTTTTATGAGGATCAGAATCCCACCAAAGCACTAGACCAATTTATTAGTGAAAACTAATCAGTTTGAATAAAAAAAGACAGCTTTATACCTAGTTGTAGATTATTTATATTCTTTATTCCCTATTTGGACTATGGCGATATTTACATTCTAGTGTCTGTCAGTTATAAAAGAGGCAACAAATGACGAGCGCTGCAGAAGGAATGAAGGGAGGGAAACAGCTGTTCGTGTCCTAACTTTGGGCATGTGTGATTTTCTGCGATTTTCTTCTCTTGTGTGCCATCACTTTTGTTTGGGCAGACTTTTCGGTTCTTTAAAAGACGCCCTGCACCCTGGCCAAGTACATTTGTAAGGGAATGAATCAAGGTTTACTGACTGCATTATATTCTAGTTTCTCAAGGAATTTATTATCTGCAGCGTCGTACTTGTGCGCTACAATGTCTTCAATGTATCCGTCCTCGAAGTTAATACACATGCGTACCACTGGCAACTCCGTCTTCAATGGTAACTCATAATCCTCTACCTGTTCCATGCACTTATCCATATTGTTACTTTTGTATTTGCACTCGATGACTGCCCGGAATTTTTGATTGTATATTGAAGTCAATTCATTCAAATATATATCTATCCATCCTTCCGTATCATTAGTCGTTTTTCGGCCTTGTCTTGTCGGCTCCTCTATTGTGACTATGAGTTCCTGAGAAAGCATCAATCCTTGCCCGAAGATAAGTTGGCATGTCTTCTCTTTGTCGTATGAAGTATATAATACTCTCGACTTATATAGTTTCTGGACAAATTCCTTGTGCGCCTTTGCGAGTCCCTCAAATTCCAAATTATTGAAACTCTTCATAATTTCTTTACCCAAACCAGCATATATTTGGCTATTCTTCAGTGCGGTGATAATTATACTGTCAAATTCCCTATGGGCTTCCTTCTTTGGTATCTTCAGTGTGTACAAATTTGTAATTGGATTGTGTACAGCAATAGTTAGTAAGCCCACTTGAAACAATAAAGACTCGAGTGATCCTTTCTGCAGGTACGACTTTGCATCGTCTGCTTCGGATTGTTCGGCGACTGTATGATCTGCGTACAGTTCATCATATGTGAACCTCCTCTGCAAATCCAATTAGTCGTGACCTCGAGCAACAGCTACTTCAAAAGCTTTTGTCAATGTTAGTCTCGGGTGGTCGTTCCTCACAGCCCAAAAACTTTGTCCTTCAAATCGTTTCATTTGAAGATATTCCATTATTGACATAGGGTTGTATCCCTTAGATATTTCAGTACTACGGCAAAACATATAGCCATTGTACCATTGCTGAATTTCTTCATACACCTCCTCTTCTGTACGGTTACTCCTCTTCATAATTTCCTCGGTGTGATGGTCATAATTGGATTCTATTTCTTCTCTGATATATCCACAGACTCCATTGAATTCACTCACTATGGAAAGATCATAAATATTCAATTCACGAGTCAGGCGCACTCCTGATGCATTAACCCCACTCTTCACCTGCAAGTTATTGATACTCGTACAGCCTGTCATTATGACATACTTCAAATGACCATTCTGGAGTAAACCTTTCAAACTTCGTAGGAATTGTGTATAATACTTGAATGAATCACTACCAGATCATACTCGTCCACCAAGAGAGCAATATTATCTATCTTTTTTATCTGGTACATTCTATATATTATTCTTGAAAAATATGGTGGGCCGGACTTGTCAGTAGGTGAATCAGAAGGAAACTCAACTTTACATGCAGCAGCTATATCCATAAACTTTCCACAAAGGGAATCTACAGACTCACCTTGAATAAACTCGATTTTTATAACAGTATAATTCGTCGTCCAATTATCATTCTTCTCAATATATGTGTTCTTGAACAAGTGTTGTCTGCCTAATAGAACATCTCTGATCGTATTTAGGAATAAAGTCTTTCCGAAACGACGCGGTTGAATGAGAAGTTGGAAACACCCTTCCATTTTCAACATGTGTGCAATGTATTTTGTCTTGTCAACATACTTTGCTCCAGCATCAAGAATATTTTCAAGTGACGTCAGGCCGATAGATAGATCGTCGAATCCTAAGGAAAAAAAAAATCAAATTGAGAAACTACAGCTACATCCAAGGAGTATGAGCGTTAATGATAACATCAAAAGAGCAAAAGAAATATAGGGGAACAAAAGACTCATTCTAAGTATGCGCATGGAAGAGGGACACAGAGTATACAAAGAAGAAGACCATTGCAGAATTGGTGATATATATTTTTATGAGAAGTTCTAAAAAAAGAATTGAAGAGTAAAACAAGAAGTCTGAAGGTAATACGAGAAAGGGGGAGAGAACACATACCCAAATTGACGAGGCAAGGAAGTAGAAAAGGCAATGAAATAGCTCAAGATTGAAAAAGCAGTTGGTCTGTGGATAGAACTCTTCAAGAAAAAAGAATGTACATCCGCTATGCCACATTGTTCAGCAAAACTTGATGTCAGAAGTGACAGGATAAATTTCTACAGGCCCGGTGAGAGGGGGTACAAAGGGGACATTTTATCCCGGGCCCAGACTTTCTAGGGGATCCGCTGGGCCCACAATATTGAATTTAGGGGGGAGGGGGCAAAGACATTTTTTGCGAGAGGGCCCGGCCTCTTTTTTGTCCCGGGCCCGCTTCTTCTCTCGGCGGCCCTGAATTTCTATATTGAAATAAAAAAAGATTCACTCAACAAAGACAACACTGAGGATTACCACCAAATTATATGAAAAGTCAGAGAAGAGTCGGTAAATGGTCAATCAAGAACATAAGCGATTTCTCTCAAATTTAAAGGAGAAATCTGCCAGAAAATGATGATCCACTAGTTGCCGCTTAACCAACGTCTTACTTTCATTTGCATTCATTCTTGCACCAAAATTCCTTTTTCCATTTCTCACGGTTCTAGTGTCAGCTTTGATTCTATCAAATTCCTAATAACAGAAAATGCACCAACCTGGTTACTATGTTTAGTTTAGTTTAGTTTAGTTTATTGTGGGTGTCTTCCTGTCGGAAGGTAACCCTCAGCATGTACATGTACAATATGTGATTCTATTTTACACTACAAGTAACGTAACTACAATAATGGACTATTACAATTGGACAATAGACTAAGTCTTCTTCTTCCTCTTGATGGTTTTCCCGTTATCTTTCCCTGTCCAATCAATCTTAGTAGGCCGTGTTTCCATTCTTCGGCAATAAAGCGGTCTTTAGTGGCTTTGATAAGCTGCAGCAGTCCTGGTTCCTCCAATCCCATCATTTGCAACACTTCTCCATTTGTTTTCTTCTCTGTCCAAGCTATTCTGTGCATACGTCGGTAACACCAGATTTCAAAAGTTGTAATTTTCTTCTCGGTTATCTTCGATAGTGTCCATGTTTCTGACGCGTAGCGAAAGACAGACCATACATAGCATCGTAAAATTTTCCATCTGAGTTTCACGTTCATCTTCCGGTCTCGGAGTACTTTTTCTAAATTGGTGAACGCTCCCTTCGCCATCGCCGTCCGGCATTTAAGTTCTACATCCTCTCTCCCATTGCTCTGAATCGTTGCCCCGAGGTACTTGTATTGATTGACCTGCTCAATCTTCTCGCCATTGATTTCGATGCGTATTTCTTTATTTCCGACTGCTTTTCCTATTATCATAACTTTTGTTTTCTTTGTATTGATCTTCATATTGTATTTGAGCCCCTCTTTATTAAGCCTATAAACCATGCGTTGTAACTCTTGGGGCGATCTAGCAATGACTACCTTGTCGTCTGCATAGTTTATACTATTGATGCTTCTTCCGTTAATCTTGAAACCGGCTTTCTGCAGTTTTGGGTGTTGCATAATCTGCTCAACGTATATGTTGAACAGACGCGGAGATAGCGGGCATCCCTGTCGTACGCCTCTTTCTATGTTACAATACTCCGGCGAACTATTCCTTCCGATCCTAACGTTAGCTTTCTGTTCCCAGTATAAGGCTTGTATTATCTGTCTATCCTCGAAATCCAGTCCGTGATTATCCAGAATTTCCATCAGTTTTTGGTGCTCCACCCTATCGAACGCTTTTTCGTAGTCTATATAACATGCGTATATGTTTCGGTTGACTCCTATGGCTCGTTGAATTAGCATTTTAAAAGCTACGATTGCATTTCTCGTACCGACTTTTGGCCTAAATCCAAATTGGGTTTCGCCCAGGTTCAAGTCCAACTTTGATTCTATTCGTTTATTTATTATTGCTAGGAGCAGTTTTAGAGTGTGACTCATCAGTGTTATGGTGCGGTACTCTTCACATTTTTTCGCGTTCCCTTTCTTTGGTATTGGTATCGCCGTTGATATTTGAAAGTCTTCCGGTATTTCGATCCTTTTGTACATTCTGTTTAGAAGTTGTAGTAATACTTTCTTATTCTCGTCCGACATTCTCTTTAATATGTCCACTGGAACCTGGTCTTCACCGACTGCTTTTCCGCACTTGGCTCTGCTTAAGGCAAACTCTAATTCCCGCATTGTGATGTCTGGCGCTTGTTCTATTCTGGTTCCTTCATTACTGCTGTTTCTCGGTCGCTTATGGTCGCTGTACAATTTTGCAATATATTGCATCCAAACTCTTCTTACTTCGTTTTCCTCCGAACACAGTTCTCCTTCACTGTCTGTGATCAATGCTATTCTCTGTGTTTCCCGCTTATGTTTCTTCATCATATTTTTGACTTCCATGTGCATCTGCTTCATGTTTCCCGCTTCTTCAAGTTTTTCAATTTGGCTACATTTCTTCTCATACCAGACTGCTTTTGCCTGTCGGCAGCTTCTCTGGATCAGTCCGCAAAGTCTCCTATATTCCTGGCCGTTTCTGTCTTTTATTTCTCTGCGTTCCTTCATGAAATCGAGTATTTCATTAGTAATCCAAGGCTCTTTTCCCTGGTCCTTTCTTCTCTCCTCCAGCGTTTCCAATGCTGCCTTTGTAATCGTTTCCTTCCATTCCGTCCATATGTTGTTTATATCTGTCTCGTTCTCAATACGCTCTTCTAATTTTCTTTCCCCAATTCTTGCGTTGAACCTTTCCGCGACTGCTCTTTTCTGTATTGATTCAAGATTCCAATTCCTTCTTTCTTCTGGTCTGTGTGCAGTCTTGCAACTCTTCAGCTTCATTCGACACTTCGCCGCCAGTAATATGTGATCGCTATTGCAGTCTGCCGCAGGATATGTGTGGCAATTTAATACGCTATTCCTGTATCTTTCATTTACTAGTATATAGTCTATTTGATTACGGACTTGATCTCCTGGGCTTCGCCATGTGTACAGCCTTCTTGCATGATGTCTGAACTGCGTATTGCATATTATCATTCGGTATTTCTCCGCAAATCGCTCCAGACTGTCACCTCTTTCGTTGCGTTCCCCTAATCCAAATTCGCCAACCGCTTTTCCCACCTTTCCCTGGCCTATTTTAGCGTTAAAATCGCCCATAATGTACACGATGTCTTCGTTATTGCTTTTCTTGGCTTTTTCTACTGCTTTAGATAGGTCGTCGTAAAAATCTTCAATTTCTTCATCTTCGTGCTCTGCCGTTGGTGCGTATACTTGTATGACTGTAATTGCTCGTGGTCTTGTGCCAATTCTAATCCGTATAATTCTATCCGACACTGGTGCTATGTCTGTGATTGCTTGACTCAGCTTTTTTGATATTAGCACGCCGACTCCGCGCTCATGTGTTTCTCCTCCGGAGTAAATAAACTCATACTTTTCCTTCTGAATGCGATTTCTACCAGTCCATCTGACTTCGCTTAGACCCAAGATATCCAATCTTAATCTTTCCGCTTCCTGGATAACGTTTTCCAAGATTAATATTTTCTTCTACTGTACAAGCCATTGTAAAAGGGACAAAAAAAATACAAGCACGTAACAAAATTGCATAAGTTGACCACGATAATATTGTATAGGTATCACTTACCAGGTCATGAGGTGTCTGCCCTAGTACTTCTGTGGTCACGAACGAGACAGATTCGTTACTGGACAATGATGAGGAATTTATCTAGTTTGACAAATCAATTAAAAAACCTAATGACATCAACATCATGGTATATTCGTTCAAGTATTAAATTCTATTTCACTGGTCAATTGAAACAAGTCGTCTTGAAAAACCACCTAGCTATACCATATTTTCGTGGAGCTTTTTTCCAAGTTTTAACCTTATCTTATGACGTTGTGATGACAAGTAATTTCAACGGATATGATTTATTCAATCGATATAAGCGATCGGATTTCATGATAGAGATTTCAATTTTGATTGTAAGAACAGGTAGGTTTACACTACATTCTAACTAAAAAATGATCTCATCGTCAGTGCCTGCAATGAAACGAACTAGAATTCCTTTTTTTTTTTTTTTTCAAAAAATTATGCTGAAAATTCAACTTGTTTGAGAGAAAGACTATACGGATAATTTGTCTTCCGCAGTACTCACAAGTGGAATACAGTCATCAAAATGATTTTCTACGTTTTCTCATAATGTAAACTTGGTGTACATATTATGGTCAAAGGAGTATTTCACTCTATTTAACATGTACAAAAATATTAATTCAAATTTGCCTCTCTTTTTCTCATGACGTCAGGGTGAAGGGGTCTTTCACTCTGTCTTGCGCTATTTGTGCAGCTCTGGGATGCATTTATCGGCACGACAAGAAAAAGACGAGTGAACTGCAAAATTTGTTGAAATAGCCAGAAGGAAAAATGTCAGACGACACAAAATGAAAGCCCTGATTAAAAAGGTGGAGTCACGACCAATGAAAAGGATTACACATCAGTAAAATTTATTCGACGAGAAAATTAAAAATGAGCTACAAAAAATTAAATTCAATTATAAAAAAATGTAACCCACTACAGACATAATTATGCAGCCTCTTTAAAAAATACTTTTGAAGTACAAAATCACAAAACTTCAATTTTTTTAAAATTAGTATAACTCTATTGTACGAGGAGGGTACGTTTAGCCTTCTGTGGCCTCCCGCGCTTTCGCTTTCGTCCCAATGGTATATTTCGAGCTTCACAGGGGACCTCCACCAACTTGAACCGCACATGCATCCCTACAACGTGCTTACATATGAAGTTCTTCATAAAATACGGACATGTACATGAAGATTTGTAGATATCGTCCCGGTAAACCACTACTTCCCAAACACTGTGACCATCTCTACTACATATTAGGCAGTCTTACTCATTGCTATTTTGTGTTTTCAGTTTCAAATATACCTACACTCTTTCAACTTCATGAAACGCGGCTATATGCGTGCGTGACATTGAACCGCATTATCAAATTTTTAGTTTCTGTTCTATTTCTAATCGCACAAATAGAAAATTCTGAAAAGACTGTACAGTGTTGTATTATACGTATTCATTTGGTCCATATTGCTCATTTTTCACGGACACATTCAAATATTTTGCAAAAAATAATACGTACATTAAAATTTGAATTTGCTAAAATTTTTGGCAAAAAAATTGTTGAAATTTTAATTTGCTGCTCATACAACAAAAATAAATGTGCATTATGTTGTCGTGAATATGTGTTAAAATTACTGCCCCTTCAGCATTTTTTGTTGTTCACTACATGTCGTTCAAATGTCTTTTCCTTGGTGGGCCGAAATATATTCCCCATTCTTATTATTTGAATACAAATTTTTCTTGTACTAGGTTTATCTTCTGTTCTATCATTGCAATGTGTTAAAATTTTAGATTTTTCAAAAATACCAAAAGTTTATTTATTTATTTATTTATTTATTTATTTATTTATTTATTTATTCATTCATTCATTCATTTATTTATTTATTTATTTATTTATTTATTCATTTATTTATTTATTTATTTATTTATTTATTTATTTATTTATTTATTTATTTTACAAGATTTGAAGCTGCTCTAGGGCTATTAGCTTGACATAGGTTTATTTGAAAGACGAATACCATCACATGGTTGAATGAGGGGGAAGATGTCCGATGCGGTAAGATATTGTATTAGTTGATCTGTAAGTGCAGTGTCGTTAACTGTTAATGCCTCTTTTCTGGAATGAGGAATATTGTGTTTCGTAAGGTTGTTAGTTCGGGGCATGTAAAAATGTGGTTTTAACATAAATTTTGTCGAGGTGGCATTTATGGCATTCTGGTGGTTCAGAGTTATTTAAAAAAAGATATGAGTGGGTGAGTCGTGTATGTCCAATTCTAAGAGCATACATTTAATCGCACGCCGCAAAAAACGAAATGTCCCGCCTGTCGATAACACGCCAAGGAAACAAAATTGACACGTCTAAGAAATGTATTACACGGATAAAAACGAAGTAAGTAGTGCACACATCTTGATACAAGTTGTGCACACAAAATCAAAACACTGAAAATCTCTATTGAAGAGGACAAATACACCACCATGTAAGTAGTGCACTTATTCCCACATAGTGCACACTTAAGAACATGCAGAACAATGTGCGATCCACATTTAATTCATTCAACTATAATATATCAAGTAAGTAAACCTGATACAGGAAGAAGAAACAGGAAAGAAGACAATGGAATGCTTTGGTTACTGACAAGTTAGCACAAGCCTCAAGGCAGCATTCCAAGTGGAGTTTTTTTTTTTTTTTTTTCACCATCACCATATATTTCATAAAGACATTACAATATTGATACATATTAATGCACTTAACAAATATAAGTTTTCAAATAATTTACAATGGCAAAGCCCAACCGCTTCTTGAATAAATCTGAGTTCAAGACTACATGGTACCTGCCTTCATAATGACGAACGCCGAGAAGAGTCGACATTAACATCCGTCTACCACTTGACATGTGCAGCGTGAAAAGTTTCCTGTAGATCGAAAGGAAGCTCCAAATGGGCTTGAAGATTAGACTCCATCAAGAACCTTGATTGCCAAAAAGGGCCTGCGAAAAGGAAGAGTGGCATTGGCAAATCACGGGAAGGATCAGAAGTGCGAATATTGTCAAAACGGCGAACTCTTGAATACAAGTCAATAATGAAACGTCCACGGCTATTGCACTGACCCATATAACTACCGCGCATCCCCTTGGCATCATACTTCTGCCGAATCATCTTATTTTGACGACGAACCGCAGTATTTGACCAACCAGAGAAGATCTCACGACAATGCTCGAAATCCAATGCATTAACCAACTGACTCCACTGACTCCTTCGGGGTGGAACAACTGGGAAAACACCTCCATCAACAGTCATACCTCACTCATGAGGAGTTTGAGGTTTATTATGGGGAGGCAGTCTCTACTGTCAAGCCCATCCTGGCTGGAGTTCCTCACAATAAATGCAGCAAAATTATCTTCTTTTGAAATACGGGTCGTGTGCCAGTCCTGGCGTGCATTTATGGCGTTCGCCATGGTATCAACGTCGTGTCAGTTTTTTTCCATGGCGGGAGGGGAACTGGCGGTCAATATAATTTTATGAGGCGTGCACTTATATATTTCCCAATTCTAAGACGTGTAAGAACGGAAGTTTCTTTTCTTGATGGTCTGTTAGGAGTGTTTGGTAGGAGATCGATTTTGATGGGGAGAAGTTTGTTATTGGTTTGGTTAGACCAGAAATGGGACCATTTTTTGAGTATACGGGCGCAATAATTATTTTTAGTATCGCGTGATGGAATTTGTCATTTGAGTGTTATTTTGTTGAAATGCGTTGACTGTTTTGCTGTATTGTCTACTCTCTTACTTTGCGATAGTCCAATGTGCGCAGGGATCCAGATTAGTGTGACAGATGATATAAGGTTTGCGTTATTGTGTGAATGATGGTGTGGATTCGTTGAATAATTGGATTGTTCGAAAAAATGTTTTGTATACCCAAGAATGACGACAGTGAATCAGTGACTATAAGGTATTGATTGTTCTGAGTGTGAGTAGATATTTCTTGTAGACATTTGAGGATAGCGAAGAGTTCGGCTGTGAAGACAGATGCGGAATTTGTATATTGAACGGTCGATCGAAAAGGCAAAGCCGGTCTTGTTGTTGAGTCGTGAGCCGTCAGTAAAGCAGTGTGTGTGATTGGTAATTGTCCAAGAGGTTTTGTGTTTCTTGTTTGAGTGTATTTTTTGGGGTAGATAAGGGAAATTTAGTAAGTTCGTCGTTGAAATGGGATGAATTTGGTGCCCATGGTGGAGTGGAGTTACAGATGGGAAGTAGAGGGTTAAATACGAATTTTCGTCCGTGTACGTGTTGTAAATTAAGTTTGATATGTTTAGTAGCGTTATGGGAGAATTTTTGATAGTTGGCAGGAAGAAAAAAGTGGTCAAATGTGGGAGAATTTTTATTATCAGATACATTAGCTAAAAATGAGTTTGTTAGGATCTGTCGGCGGTATTCCAGAGGGGGTCCACCCGCCTCAGCACATAGGCTGAGGCTAGGGCTACTTCTGGAAGCGCCTAGGACTAGGCGAAGTGACGCGTTTTGAATTGAGTTTAATGTGGAAAGGATAGATTTCTTGGCTAGTCCATAGATTGGGGCTCCATAATCCAGCTGTGATCGGCTGAGGCTTCGGTATAGTTGCAAAAGAATTTTGTTATTGCATCCTGTGTGGGATGTGCCAGGTATTTGAGGACGTTGAGTGTACGATTGCGTAAAAATGAAGAAATCTGATTCGACAATGGCAGTATCACCACACTTAATCAAGTTTGCTATCTTATACCATTTTAAACAATAGAGACGAACTCAATTCTACACACCTACCAGGACTCATATTTACCCTGTCTACTGTCTAGTCTGTTGTTAGATTCAAGTTTCGATATTAAAATGTATATATTGTAAAATGTACTTTTGTCGGGTTCGCTCCTTTTTACCGAATAGCTCAGTTAGGAAGTTAGACGTTGATAGCGATCAAGACTCTAAATTTGGAATGAACAAAGAAGAAGATTTTACATACGTCGAATAACCTATTTTTTCTACTCGACGATGATTTTTCTTTCGGCCAATTTTCTAAATAATTCTTATTTTCAGCTTACCTCAGCTAGCTTTTAATTGAATTTTATTTCAATCCTCGTGTACTCTTTTATTCTAGCTTCGACCATCCGGCTTTCGTAGGTCTCTGCTCCGGATGAATAGCGATGTGACAGACTCCTTCCTTTGAGTCTGGTAAAATTGTAGAGCTTACATTAACGACGACATTAACCTCCTCTCGTATTTACGTATCCTATAGCCTAGGTGATCTCGAAAAGTGAGTCTTCGTGAACCAGTACCATATCCCTAGATTATCCTTTCGATCCCTGATGGAAAGTATCCATGTTCTGCTGACTGAGCTAGTCTGGTCCTATCGTGGCGGGTATACGATCGAGATCAGAGTCGTGTGTACTTCCTGAAGTGTCGATCTAGTCTATGTTTATGGTCATGTGAGAGCTTTTCTGGCGTAAACTCGATCATTTGATTTGGTTGCTGTCTCGATAGGTTATAGGTATACTGAAGTTCCTGTAGGACTCCCCCCTCTCTTCTCCAGTCCTTGTTACATCACAAGCTCAAAAGTCGAAATTTTTTCAAGTCCTCCTCTTGTCACATGTAGCTCGAGGGTCAAAATTTTTCCAAGTCCCCACCCCCCTCTTCGTGACTTCAGCAACATCGTGACCTCATCGACTTCATGACGTTGTCAACCTCGGGTCGCTCGCGCTTGCGGATTCCCACAAGTACCCCCAACAAAAGTGATAGCGGGTTCCCCGCTAAAAAAATTCAATGAACCCTTCGTCAAGAATGAACCAAGAATGAACCTGGTTCTTCATCACAATACACGTACTAATAACAAAAAGGATAGGAGAATCCGCTTCTCGTAACGTAAGCAACTACTAGTAATAGTGAGAAATTTTTCAAAAAAATTAAAATTTCTCGAAAACTACACATTCGATCCTCAAAAAAATGCACGTGCACATCTTCATATATAAGAGTACAATATGGCCAAGTTGAAAAAAAAAACCGTCGGGTAGTTTCGGAGGAATTCCGCGAACAAAAAAATCTCATAATAATTATGTAAGGAAACTTGAGCGGTCGGGTGTAATACCTCACTTTTCCGACAGAAAAAGTCTATAAAAACCGATTACGTGCCAAAAAAAAAAATTCGACACAAAGCGAGGGGGCGAGACTTCTAATCCGGGATGACGAACTGTACGTCATTTCCGTTTCCGTGCATAAAAATGTTCACACGGAGGCTTATCGCCTATGCAATCAGGATGGTAAAGAGGTCAAAAACGTTTCCTGGTCACCTAAAATTTCTAAATTTTCTTCATTAGAAACAGGAAAAAATATTGGCGCGCCCACCGGAACCTTGTAATATTTATATTATATAATATGGTCTATTTTCCCTGATTCTCTTCTATTTCCTCCGTCTCCTCCCCTCCAACCGGGAAGAATTCTCTTCTTCCCAGATGAAGTCGGTGTATCATTATTCGATTTCCCCTTCGAAAGTTTTTCCGTACATGCAACTAATTAAAAGTCAATTTTCACGTGTTACGATTATAGTCGTACTTCACACACTTCTGATCAGTGCTTACTGCGCATAAGGTAGCCGAAAGTTCCAAATGTTTTATGATCATGTTCTTTTACCGGCTTACATTTTCCACTATTTCAATTACAGGACGGCGATCACGTCATTGTGTCAGTACGAGTGCGACGTATGACGATAACCCGTTAACGAAAGCTAAGCAAGGACGTACGTATGTATATGAGCTACTATTGCGAGTTCTATACGTATTTACGAATATTATCAGCATCGGAAAGTCGCAAATAATGTATCTACCGCGGTTTATAAGTCTTGTCCGTCCTGCATCGCGCATTGCCTCATCCACGACGAAAATACGAAGAATCACGAGTGAAGAGATATATCGATAAATACAGATTCACATGTTAGTATGATAAGTTTTATGCTGCATTAAGTTAGTATTTTTATTTCATCCGTTCGCTGCAGATGCGATTAACGTTAGCGTAATTTTTCTTTCAACCTTATCTTCTGCATGACGCAACAGAGAGAAGCGAGTGCTGATGCCGGTCCAACGGATTCCCTGATCGACGGTAAAGGTATGGAGATGACTCGAGTGGATATCATTGGTAACAAGAGTACCAGTTACGATTTACTAGGCACGCATAAGAAGCAGAAAATGGAGATTGGATCCGACAGGTCGGATTCGGGGTCCTCGTTGCACCGATACGTACCGTATGTGTTGTTAGTTTTGTCCTTATTCGTTGTTATGCTCGGAATCCTTTTCTGTGTCGGATACCAGAAGACGAGGACGGAAATTGAAGCATTACGAAACGAGGTAATGGGTTGTTTATATTACTTGTACAACAGTACAGAGAACCGCGACCTCTTTACTTTTGAAAAACCCATTCCCCGTCGCTCGTTGAACTTTTGATATCCCCGAGGCGGAAGTTCCAGTATTATGTCCTTGTTTTGTAGGTAAGATCCCCATTTACCCTTTGGGGACATTTTGGGCGGTCGAATGTTCAACGGGATCTCTTGATCATAAACTTATTTCAAACTAAATCGATGATCTAACTTTATTACACTGTAAAGATATTCACGAAATTCATATTTGATTTCCAGGTGGACAGACTGAGAACGCAAACCGAATCACTAAAAGATTATACCGACTCATCATCACCTGAAGACTCCTCTCGGAAAGAACAGAAGGAAGATACCACGCAACAATATGGAATGCTAGAGAAAAAAATGGAAGAATCGAATAGTGAACAAAAGGTATGACATAGTATTCAGTACTATAGAATGAATCCAACAAATACCGTAGGTAAAAATACCCAAAACTCCTCGACAAAAAGAGACTTATCTTGCAAACGATCTAACGTTCATTTTCATTTCGAGTTGAAAAGTTATAAATTAGTAAAAGTTCATTGTCTCGCGATATTGTCGTCTCAGTCAAATTTGTTTGAAACTCTCATTTACCCTCATTTTGATTCGTCTAATGAGAACTCGAGAGTCTCTAGACGTAGATTTCGAGTGGAGGGGAGCAAATAAAATACCAAAAATTCATTATCACCCTAACATAAGGATAACAAAACTAGAATATTTCATCTAAAGTCGATTGCCGAGCTCCCGTTACGATGGTGCGTGAATTTTACCATGGAGAATACCTTCAGAATGTTGTACAAACGTTTTATTTCTGGTTGAGATTCCGTTTCGAGAAGTTTCTTTACTGTAAAGAAAAATGTGTGCAAATTTTTTCCTTCAATTTGTTCCGATGAAGAGAAAAAAAAACCAACCAGATTGAGAGAAGAGAGCAACCGCGGTGCATGATAGGAAAGATAAGTAAGTAGGTACTGTTTTCTTAGTATCAATCGCATGTTTTATGACGCAGGTAGCAAAATTATCAATAAGAAAACAACAAAGGTCATTTCTTGAAGATCTTTCGCGGGGAAAAATATCGTCGGAATAAAAATAATAGCGCAAAGACTCGCGATAAATTGGACACGTGTATGTGACGATGGATTTTAATTGCATATTGCATTTTGCAATTTTCAAGATAAGAATGTTTTTTTCGACTACAAGAATATCCGATAAGCTAATATTCTTCGAACAAGAAAAAACTGGCTTTATTCTCCACATACAAATAAGTTTTTACAACAGAAGTTCGACGTTTCGAAGCATCCCGCTTCTTCATCAGGAACTCCTGATGAAGAAGCGGGATGCTTCGAAACGTCGAACTTCTGTTGTAAAAACTTATTTGTATGTGGAGAATAAAGCCAGTTTTTTCTTGTTCTAATTAAATTCTCTCCACGGTTAAATCCTTTTGTATCTAATATTCTTCGTTTGACGACCTTAAAAGAGGGTATTGAGGGAGAAAGATATTTTCTTTATTGAATTGATGGTTCTTGATTGACTATAGGTGGCGGTCGAGGAGTCTTAAGTGTACAACTTGAGCGCTACTCAATCCTGTTTGTTCAATGAAATCAGGTACATAGATTAGCATTTCATTCGAACAAATGAAATGTAACGAGGTCGATTTCGAAACGTTTTTTGTTCACAGTAAACTTAGTTTTATGGGTGATTATCCGGGAAAAATTCCAATATGCAGAAGCTTGAGCTCCTGTTGAGCCACTACTTCCACACTGATGACTTATTGTGTACAACATTATTTATCGATCAGTTGTTAAATTTCTTTTTCGTGATATCATTTTGGTGGTCATTTAGAGTTACAATAATCAAATTTGGTCAATAACGTGTAAAACGGGCCTCCTTGTTCTAGATCTCATTGTTTTCGAGATCTGAAAATTGATTAACAGATAGTAATTTCTTTTCACAAAAAGCTCAGTATTTCCTTTCGTCTTTTTGAAACACAGTTATACTTACTTCTAGATGGGGGATGAATTAGAGATTTGTGACGTATTTACGGGAGAGGGGGGAGGCTTCCAAAAACCTGTGGACTCCCCAATTTTGGAGATTCTTTTTTAAATGGGGAACCTGTTTTATCGGGGTGTTTTTCGAAATAAACGTCCACCATCCGGCAAAGCTCGAAGCCTGGATATTTTCTAAGTCTCTCTCCTGTCATATATAGCTCGGTGATCGGCGAACATAGCCTGATAGATCGCCCCTTCGAATAACTAGATATGCAATGCTTATACACCAACTAACTTAGCCCCTTTAATGAGCCAGATATGCAACGCTTCAACCACCATAAGACTCAGAACGTCCTTCTAAGGTATTCTAAATCCCCTCCGTATCATCATCATCATATTATAAAAAGGAGCGTATAGCTTGAAAGATAGCCCCTTAAATATGCAATGCTCCAGTTTCTAATTGTCTTCCATTATATATAGCTTGGAGGTCGAAATTCTTCTAAGTCCTACTCCTATCATATATAGCTCCAAAGACCAAGCCTGTGACGACACAATTTGATTACGTCATACATCTTTTAGATACTCGTGCCCATAATACAGGTTCCCTGCCACCCTTCGTTTAATTCTGTTAAGGGACCCCTAAGTTTTTTCTGTTTAATGAAAATTTCGTGTACGAATATTTTCGGACCCGCCCGCGGAGAATTTCTAAATACGCCACTGTTAGAGATTCGCAGGTAGGTAGATGAGAGAATTTATTTCTATTCTGGAGAAAGCAGCTTTTTTCAAGTTTTACTATTCGTATATATGCCGGAGGTCTCTAGGTCAAAGGTGCTGACAAACAAACTCCTTTTTGTGAAAAAACCGCAGTTGCCTTACTAATTCTTACCTTTTTCGGCCCTTATTCCACTATTGCCTATCCAAGACTTTACGCAGCATTCATGCAAATTATATCTTCTAAAAGGACTTCACCTGGTATCTAGACTTGAAAAGTATGCACCATGATAGCTATTAGAAAAGTAGATGACAAGATGAAAGATTCGTCTTCACCCTCCCTAAGATACGCTTTACGTTATCTTTCAACCATAAAAATATCATACGCAAAACAAAAGTTTTTCCAGCCAATCGACGCACTCGTCTTCTGCCGACAAGACTTGCTCCTTTTTCCCCCTTAAATTCCAACTTTGTGAACATCTCAAATCGAGACTGCAACCCCTCCTTGGATGATCTCTTCCTTGATATTCGAATTGACTTACCCTGCCCAAAACCTACAACACTGTATTATTATAATAATTATAGACAACTCACGAGATATATTATGTCTATCAAATTTCCGACCCATCAGCTTTGCCTAATCTGGACCCAAAACTGATTTTGCATATTCAGTCCAACGTATCATCACCAATTTCCGATTCGAAAATCCTGCCTACATTTTCAACACCGAACTAAACGCCATATACTCTTGTCCTTTTCATCTTACCAAGCTCACCTCTCGGCCCAGATCCTACCGTTGTGACTGATTTCCTCTTATTTCTCCTACGTATGCTAAACACTCACCCGGTTATTTTTTTTTTAATTCAACACATCCATTTACTCTTGCAAACACTATTATCCACCTCACCACCAGCCTCGAACCACACTAGCTTTCGGGTGAGTGACGCGGTTGACTCTGCTGCCAAAGATTCCCTTTTCTCTCACTTAATTTCTGATTTTCCTATAAAACACTATGACCACTCTCTAATCCTCGACTCCTGCCATGAGTTTTGGAATAATCAGTCACGACAAATCGTACCGGTCTCCTAGACTTCCTCTAATCTAACTACCAGACATGAAGAAATCATCTTTCTGCCATTTTTTAGATCCATTCTTCTCCTTTTCTGCTAGTACTGCCAACATGATGACGTATCCTATCAACGCCAGCTCTTTTCGCGTCCCTCTCAAAAATATCCGCCTCTCTCACGCTGTTTCCTCACTTCTTCCATGTGCCTTTTGAAACAACTTCGATACGGTCACCAGCCCCCATAATAAATTGCGCTCTTTCTAATTTTACCGTCTTAAGTAGTCTTTGATTTTTCTATGTTTTCGATTCTGATTTCCACGAACAGTCCACAACGCTCTTGCGTAAATAAAAAGCTCATGTAAAATGAAAAAATATATATATATATATATATATATATATATATATATATATATAAAAACTATCATGATTGCGAAAGTATTCGACAACAGATTGGATTCATGGTATGACTCCGGGCTCGCATCGAAATCGAGACCTCAGTATAAAATTGTAATGAGAATTGGCTCCTAATTCCGGAATTGGCGAGTTTAGACCACCCGCGCGATTTCGCAACGTACTTCCTAGTAATCCTGTAAACTGTATCCCTTCTCTTTCTTTATAATAAACTATGATGGCTGAAGCCTCCTTCCATCTATGTCGTCATTAATCGTGACCCTGAGCCCTGCGAGTCAATCCACCTCCCTTCATCCTTGTAATCCGTAAATGGTTTAGTACAGGCTTTTATACTTCTGTATGTTCGGCTTACGTTAGGTTTGGTATTATGAAGGCTAATATAGTACAGTATGCTGTGTAGCCCAGTATAATGGGGGCTAAGGAGTAGTTCCCAATTCTGAAATCTGCAAGTATGACTCCATTAGCCGTGACCCAGAGGCCTAGTATAATGGAGACTGCTGGAAGGCTTACGGGCGGAGTGAGTGATGCTGAGAATAGGAGAGAGTAAGGAAGAGAGAGAGAGAGAGAGTCCCAGCTGATAACGTCATTAGCTCGTGACGTCGCAACCACTCATGATGGCTGCTTGTGACGTCATCAGCATTCATAATGTCGCGTACGAGCGGAATGTGTGAGAAAGAAATTGAGAGAGCCCAAGTTGATGACGTCATGAATGCTGATGGCGTCGCAGGCAACCGTAACGGGTACTGATGATGATCTCACAGGTAGCCGTCATGGATGGTTATGACGTCACTAATACGAGTGAGCCCCTTGTGGACTAGATAGTTCAACCTACGGTACAGTACGCCTATATTAATCTCGTGAATTAGATAGCCCAACTTGAAGTTAACGAAAGTCCCACATAGTCTATATTTTTGCAAAAAACAATGATTTTTTCATTCTTAGACACATTTTCGATCATTTTACACTTATTTATTTAATTTTTTATGAACCAATTTTCCTCATTATCATTTTTATTTATTTATTTATTTTATTTTTTCCCAAATTCGGACTCCTGGTTTGTGTTTTTTTGAATTTTTTCCAAATTCCACTCTCGTTTTTTGTTCTGTGAATAAAATTGAATTTCCGAGACTAAAGATTTTTCTGTTATGTGCCCATGTGTCAACCCTTATCTATATTAATTCAAGAACGGGGGTGAACGAGTGGAGCAGCTAGAAAAGCCTCCATGAGCCAGATAGCTTATCTCTCAGTACACCACGCTTACATTGGTCCAAGAATGGGGTGCGCTTCTGTGAGAAAAATCCACAAGCTAGGCCTTGATTTCAACGAGGTCACTTACTAGTAGACATGAAAATGATCTTTAGTTATTCGGCTCTGCCAGAAAATCTCTTTTTCAATAATAATTTGATAAAAATGAAGTCTCCACCACCTCTTAACCCCTCTCCCTTCCCGCAACCAAAAACGTTGATTCAGCCCTGTTCTGAAATGAGTATTAGCAAATTTTGTTGTTTTCGGGTACATTACAAGGATCAGCCGGAATGACTAATTAAAACTTATTTTTGAATACCAACGTAATTTAATGTTATAGATTCCTTTGATTAACACCAAATTAATAATAATTCAGTTTATTCGAATTTATCAGGAAACAGCGACCACCATTCAAACATTATCGGATAAATTGGACAATGTTTCTAAAAGTATGCAAGACTCGCTTTATGAGTGGAAAACTGAGGCAAGTTTCTGATTTCTACCATTGCCTTCTCCAAACCTGTAATCTTTCTTCATTTATCCAAGATTTTATTATGTTTGCAGTTAAACACTTTGAAAAATGAGTCGGATGATATGAGCCGGAAGATGAAAACGATGGAAGAGAATTATTCGTCTTTGTCCGCGAAGAATTTCGAAATGGATGAAAAATTCCAAAAACAAATTCAAAACTACTCAGAACTCTTAGAAAATCTGAACGACACAACAGTGGCCCTGACGGATTCGTTGCAATATGCTAACAACTCGTTGTCCGGGCTCATCCAAGAAACCAAACAGGATTCGTTGAAAATGTTCAACAACGCCGCTGATGCATTCCTAGACCAGGTGATTAAAGATTTAAAAATTAAACGCTGACCTCCACGACAATATCATTTTTGGAATGACTTCTTTGTAATTAATTTTTCCCCCACTTTTTTGCAGTTGAAGTTTCTGAAAAATGAGTCAGAGGAAACGAAACAGAAAGTCAAAGCAATCGAAGAAAATCATTCATCACTGTCGGCGAAGAATTCAGAGATGGACGAAAGATTAGGCAAAGAAATTCAACGTTCTTCGACGCTCCTCGAAGATCTGAATAACGAAACAAAAGCTCTAGCGGATGCGTTACAAGTTGCTAATAGCTCGTTGCTCGCGCTGACCTATGAAGCAAAACAGGATTCGTCGAAATTATTCAACAGCACTGACTCGTTGCAAGCTCAGGTGATTAATGAAAAATTCAACGCACGTAATTTCTTAGAATTATAAGAACGAGTAACGACTATCATGACTTCTGTTCGCGAATAAGACTCGCGCGTAAATCCAATTTTTTGTCATGAAATTCGAGCTAAAAAGTTCGATCTATTTTGTAGCGAAGCGAGGGTGCCCCATTTTCCTCTGCGGAGGGAGTGCCTGATTAAACCACCTTATGCTAAATTTATTAACTGTTCAAAAAACCGTGTCTCTCTCTCAAGTTACTGGCGCTCTACATTTTACCGCATGCATGAACTTAATGTGACATTCCCTGTGCATTTACAGCAAACACTTTGCGTTTAAACAGAAATACCTGCCTTTGTCAAATGAGAGTGCGAACGAAGAGAGCTGCGAGTTATTTCATGCGTTACTTATTTAAAAGTCTAGAAATTAAGTCAAAGGCTACTCCCCTTAAATAATTTCAGTTATTTTTGGAAATTTTTCCAAATTCCCAAACTAGAACAAAACCTCTGCCCCCTCAAAATTTTCAAATTCCACCTTTCCTCCTTGTACTGATTTTAAGATTCCCATTCAGAAAAATAAGTATGTATGTGCTCTGATCTGTCTTTACGAGTCTCCTGTTTCGATCAAAGTCCTCTTATTTTGTTTCACAAATTGCTACCTGGATTTTGTTTTCAAAATTTCTCTTGACTCCGACAGCCTTTGTCAATTCCCGCTCACACCAGGTAAACCTTGCGGACTTTTCTCAACTAAAAATATCTCTTGCCCTGAGACAGTAATCGAGGAATAGTTTCAACCTTTAATTCGGATTTTAGGAAAGAAGTCGAATGGAGAGTTGATGCAATCGATTCTTTCTCTTGTATTAATCCAATTTTTATACTTGTGCAGATGGACGGCTTCAAAGAAAAGATTTCTACATTCGAAATGTGGTTCAAAGAATTGAACGTTACTGTACAAAACCTGATGGATACGGAAACAAACAAGCTTACGGACGAACTTGCTGCAATCAGTAACAGTAATGCTAGTAGCGCACCAAATTTAGAGGCGATAAAAAGATTTAAGGCTGAGGTACGAACGCTTGAGGAAGATGTCATGAAAATGAGAGCCGATATTGATACGTTGAAAGGCTTACAAAAACTGCAAAGTGAAACAAACTCATTGAAAAGCAGCGTCGACGTTATTACCAAAGATCTGAACATGGTGAAAGAAAACGTTACAACTTTGAGTGACAGTCTGAATCGCCAGAATAGTGAATTCGAAAGAAGTAAAGAAAGAGTGGAGCGTCTCTCCGAATCTGTTGATACGCAGGCTACTCGACTTGATAGCCTTACCAACTTTGTACAAAAAATAGTAGACAAGAAGAAGAATAAAACTGCGGGAAGTTAATCGATGAAGACTGACCTCGTACGTAAGATCTCTAATTTAAAGAATTGTTTTTTTAGTTCTCCGTAGAAAACTTTGTTAAATCAATATTAAGATGATTTCTTTATTTTCCTTCGAATTTAATTTTCAGAAACATATGTTAAAATTTTATATTCCTAGTAGAAATTTTTTTATAAACCTTCAAGAAGTAAAACTTCAAAGAAACTTCCGAATGTACTTAATTTCACCGAATCTTGGCTGGAAGGGGGCGGAGGAAGGGGCATTACGGTGAATATCACGTAATTCTTCCCCCATAAGAATATAGTCCGACATATTGCAAAACTGAGTTCAATTTAAAATGCGATCGTGTGATGAGAGGAACGGGGGCGGTTCAAACGAAGTTTCACAACATTTCATCGGGAGCGAAAAATTTCCGAAATCGCCTCATGTAACTTATAAACATGAAATTTATTCGACGTATAAGAACGTCGACATAGTTCAATTTAACCCCAGTTTAACTCTGGAGTCAACTGCATAAGACGGGCAGGGGAGGGTTATAATTTATAAAACAACAAAAAACGCCCAAATCTCTGCTTCTTTCTTGTGAAGATTGATCCTGGGGGTCGAAATCAAGTTGAAATCCCTACTGGCAATAAGCAGAAATTTGGACTCCTTACGTTGTTTGATAATTCTTGTCTTGCTATGCCCGCTCTCTTGTAATTCATTTATGGTGACGTTTATGAGTTTTTAATTTGTAATAATATGAAGCTTTCAATACAATGAAGTAAGTGATCTCTTTTAAAAAACGACGAAATAAATACAGAATGTGGCTAGAGCGAAGTGTATTGGCAACGTTCTTTGAGGACTGTCAACTGAATGAAAAAAAAAAGTATCGAAGACGATGTATATGGTATGCAATACTTTTCAAAACGCTATTCCTCCCCTGTGGTACTTACACGCACGAGTTCCTGAAATGTGTCAAAACTTTCTTCCCTTCACGGTACTAACAGCAATCTTCAAAATGCTTTCCTCGGAATCACGATCCCCACATGTCAAGTATTGAAAACGCATGACAAGTCCTTAATCCAGGTTAAAGTTTCCGCCTTCATTGCCTAATTGCGTCATCATGATGACGTCAATTATTGGAATGACACAGAGTCGTATAAGAGACGTAAATACACATGAATGATCAAAGAGAAATGCGCTCTTTTCAAGATTTACTCGACAAAAAGGCCTTTAAAAAGTAAGACAATTTGAACGTAAGAAAACTGAAAGGTAGATGGACCCTCCTTGGAGGGGAGCACTCTGGTAACCCTTGAAAATATCCGGAGCCAAAGGACCTTGATCTAAAGACATTTTTTCCCCTTTTTTCCTTTCTTTTCTTACTTATGGTGGAGATCGCGACGTCACCAGGGAATTTATGAAAAAATCGCGAAATAGAAAATCTACCGATGACTCCGTTGTCTATAACTCTTGGTTTTCAGACCAACTCGCTTCGACAGAAAATGAAAAGAAAGTCTTTAATTCGAAAGATTATGTACATTTTAAGCTTGCTCTTATCACTCACACGAAAGGTAGACGTACTGAAAAATTATTTTAGACCGTTCACTCCGAAAGATTTATTGTGCCAAATTGAATTTTCCTCTTTTTGAAAGATCAAAACCACGCGAGGTAACGATGTAAAACTTAACTGATCTAAAATTAAACTTTAGTTGCATTCAAATTAATATTAATACCACAAACGTGTTTCACTAAAGCAAACTTCATTGTAAAGCTATTCAATAATGACAAGTAATAAACGCAATCTGGACTGTTCCCTTCTGTAATATATCCATGATCTCCTTCTGCCATGTACCAATAATTCCCGTCGTATTTGGGATGTGTAACACCTGACAATCCGTAAGCGAGTAAGTCTACTCTCCTACGAACATATTTTTCATTTTTAAATTCCAATATTCTTGGTCTGATCATGACACTGTTCACGACTGCTGGACCGTTTTTCGCCATTTTATGAGCTTCCGCGCAGAAAAGTTTAAGGAGCGTTTCTTCTCCTCTATCAAGCAAATTTCTCGCCCAATCCCATCTCATATCTGTAGAATTATCTGTTGAAAATATTATTGACTTTACCGTCAGAAATACAACGCGAAAGGTTAATAATATTTTGTTATCAACATTGTACTCACTTCCAAAATGTCCAACAAAATCATCTTCAAGTGATAAATTTTTTCTATGATAAATCCGGCAAAACACCTGAACTAATGCTGTTAGAAGAACGCTCAGAAATATTTGGCGGGAAATCGACATGTTCCTGACGCGGTTCTACCTTTCTTGTCTTCTCGTATCCTTCATTTGGTCGTTTGTATATGTTTGCGTTCACAACCTGCAATCGAGAAGTCAAAAATTGACCACATATCATGACACGTATCAATTTAATTTCTTGGAGATATACTCAGAAATGAACATCAGTCATGATGGTAGAAAACTCGATTTAGCCTATACGCGGCGAGCACTGACGCGAGAAAAGCGAGTGAGTTATCTAATCGGGTAAGTATCAGATACGATATAGTAGTTAATCTTTCTTAAAGCGCTTACTATGACTCACTCACACCCACTGAAAATGAAAAATAAAAATATATATAAACGAAAAAACGTGGCAAGTCTCTGGGATTGATTTTAATTTTAATAAGGGAGGGTAATTGATTGGTAAGCCAATGAAATACGAAGAATACTTTCAAAATTTAAATAACAAAAAAGCAAGTGCATCTAATTTTGAAAGTACTTACATATCATAGAGAATGAGTCTCTATTAGTATAGAGAGCATTCGAGTCGTAGTCGTGACCAAGACCTGGACCCTTGGACATGATAAAAATGCTCGGGTTGGCAAGCACACATTGGGAAGAAGATGATTAATAAGTTGGTAAGAAAAACTCGATAAAAAGATGTATGAATTATTCTCATTGAACCCATTATGAGGTTTGAAGGGTCAATCGGTATCCGAGCAGAGTGTTTCACGGCGCGATGCAAGGAGACATCAAACAACGCGGGCGGGTTCTCCCTATTGTCACGACCGACCTGTACTACCTGTACTGACTGTATTGATAAAAAAATAATGTCTCCTGGAGACGGGGCAAGGCCACAAGGGTTGAAAACGGCACTTTGAAAATTTTTACTGTGTGAAACCTAAAATAAGAATATTGGAAGAAGGAAGTAGGAATATTAGATTATTAGGAATCACGGTATTGGAATAAGTATACTCAAAAACTAATTAGGTACCTACTCTAATCATGGCAATGGAATTATCATTGTTTATTAAGAAAATCTTCTTACACCAAAATATACTAGCAATTTAAATTTCTTCCAGTTTGTGGGTTGTGGTCTGTGGAACATGGATGAGATAATTATAGTCATAGGCACGGTGGTCATTGGGATGTTAACCTAAGTTACGTAAGTTGGTAGCCGTGTTTGAACATGTGGGGGATAATTTTAACGTACCATGCTTCACGATGCGGAATTTGCAATTTTCAAATACGATTTAAATGATTACAATTCGTATTGTCGAAAAATTATATCCTATAAATCGTTTAAATACTTCAAGAGAATCGATAACTGAAAGAAGCAATTCTATTAATGAAGTATTGAGTCATCTACGACTAATTCAAAATCACGATTCTTATGGCCAAATACATTGAACGTAAAATCGTCACCCAGAAATTCAAGCGAGTGCGGCGAGAGAGGAAGGCGATTCTAGCGCTGCCAAACATAGGTTAACATCCCAATGTCATAGGCAAACGTCTGTTATAAGTGCGTGACGTCACGACGTTTTAATCTAGTTAATTTATAGCTCACCAAAATGGTAACACTGCGCGCATTTTCTTGATAACATTTCGGGTTAGTGATAATGCGGTTAGCCCAACTAATGAATGAAAAAATGAAGAAATTTTGGAGCGTCGAAGGCCGACGCGCATCGTGTTTTACCATTGATATTTTTCATTATTCTTGTGATACGTAGTCGGTAATTTTAGTATGGCAGCCAAACGTGTGTCCATTAGTTCCTGTCCCATGGATAATAAAGTTCCTTTTCTGATTGGTGTAGCTGGCGGAACAGCGAGTGGTAAAGTACGTACTTCAAATTGACAAAATTTTATTGGTAATTTTCTTTCTGCTATTTCGCTTCCTTTAACGTCAATACTATTTCAGTCCACAGTATGCAAAAAAATTATCGAAAGATTGGGTCAAGCCGATATGAGCCAGAAGGAGAGACAAGTAGTGTGTATCAATCAAGACAGTTTTTACAAAGAACTAACACCGGCCGAAAAAGCCAAAGCGTTGAAAGGACAATTCAATTTCGATCACCCTAGTAATATTAATTTTTGTATTAAAAACAAGACTCCTTATGATGAAATCTCGCGCAAAAAATTGGTTCAATTATTATTTTTATATATAGGTGCGTTTGATGAGAACTTCATGTACGAAACGTTGAAGAATATTTTAGATGGTCGAACGTGTACGATTCCAGCTTACGATTACAAAACGAATTCACTGTAAGTGGACAACCATAACTCTAATCATTGATTTCAGTACTTTTTTGAGCGATTTCAAATGAAAAGTGTATCCAGAAGATAAGATGAAAAAATATTCGGTGGTTTGTCAGATCTTATTGAATTAGAATTCTTTTCCCTGTCATTGGTGTGTCTTGAAACACGTCAATTGTATTCATAAATGTTCATATTGAGGTCAGGAACGAAGAGAAGGTTGTCCATCAAAGATTATGGTAATACAAGTTTCTCAGGACGTAATTAACGTTTCATCGCTCTATTGATATTCTTGCAAGTTTTTATAACGGTTTTGAAAAATTTTTAATGAGAAAACTAGAGTTATGTAACTTAAAATGATCTTCACGAATGTTTATTGAATAATTATTCAATTTTGTTTCAGATTAAGAGATCAGCAAATAGTCATATATCCAGCCGACGTTGTATTATTTGAAGGTATCCTCATATTCTATTTCCCGGCTGTCAGAGAACTTTTTCATATGAAATTATTCGTCGATATGGACTCTGATATGAGATTAGCTGATAGAGGTGAGGATTGATCTTAAACCTAATACATCTCAGCCTTATCGTCTCGTGCTAAATGGGATAGGCTACACGTTTTTTTCTAGTGACCAAAGATATAACAGAAAGAGGGCGAGATTTAGATCAAGTGTTGAATCAGTATATGACTTTCGTTAAACCTGCGTTTGAAGAGTTCTGTTTACCAGTATGTATTATATATATATATATATTTTTTTTTTTTGTAAAACTTAGTCATAATGAATTTTATGCATAATTGGTTTAAATTCATTCTCTTTCTGCAGACGAAGAAGTTCGCAGATATCATTATCCCTCGAGGAGCCGATAATGCAGGTAAATGCGAGAAATAAATTAGTACTTTATGTTACGTCCTTTCAAAATTTTTGTAAGAAGTATATCATCAGTTTTCATGAATGAAGTTCAGATGTCTGTTTCCCTGCCCTTCTGGAATTGAATTTTTCTAGATTTATTTCTTCCCACATGGAAATGACGATCCTAAAGTCAAATAATTATTCTTGTCGAAGATTAATCAAAATTCAAGTTTTGATAATGAGAACGTACCTTACGTTTTTAAGTACAGGTTAATCATTAACGGTCAAAAAGGTTGAGAAAGTAATTTAATTTTTCATTGTCACAGTGGCTATCGATCTAATTGTCCTTCATATACGTGATTTCTTAAACAACATACGCCACAATGGAGATGAAAATAAATTGTCAACGGCTCATCTGGCTCGATTGCATTGAACGATAACAGTGAAGTCAGAATGAACTCTCGCCAAAGAAGAACTTTCATCCTAAAACAAATTAGTCTCGTAGAGTAACTATTCTAGATTACAATGCGAAATATTTTACCGAGAAATCAGCTTGTCAATATTATAAAGAATTTTTTATGCTCTAGTGCGTATAATTTAGCATCATTTTTGTTTCACTATCGAAGATTTTTTATTTTCTACATTTTCGCCTAGTGTAGGTAATCGTTGTGTTTTATCGTGAATGTTGCAAAAATATATTGTAAGATGTGTATTTTAATTTTACCTGCACTGCTCATAAACGTTACATCGATTTTCCAAAAATCTTGTTTACTTGAGATGAAGATTAGAGACAAATTTGAATAAAGAAATTTGATATGAGCTGCAGAAAAGAGAGTTGAAAATGATCGAGCGTTGGCCTGTCACAGGAAGAGAAATAACGTTTATATTTCCCAACAATTATCAGTTCGACACACCTATGTAAGTTCCTTACTCAGGAAAAAAACTGCTCCAAGTATTCCAGCCACTTTGGCAATCCTCCATTTCTGAAAATGAGACCGTGATTCTTGGGGCTCACAACGGAGGCAGCCCACACCTTTTCAAGATCTTGAGTTTTTAAAATAAAATTGATATGAACGAATGTACGCCTGTATGTTTCTGTGGCAGATGAAGTATGATTTTAAAAATCTGTTTTGCCAACTGAATACTCAATGTTACCTCCTTCATACACATATTCTTTATTTAGTACAAGCTCGTATGAGAAAGTTCTCATCGAATTTCAATAATCATTCAAAAATTAGATTATTGAATTGCGATATGACTGTGATCTTACTCTCGTAACGATGAGTCGAGTAAGGCGTTGGTTCTTCATAAATTTCGAGATTTTTGTCTTAGCATTGACCGGACCAACTGAGGCGGATATTCATAAACTTGTCGCTGTTTCTCCTTTGGAAGGATTTGAGGAATTCTATGTTCAAAAGAAAAGCCAAAGTGAGTGTCCCTATCAATTTATTTTCCCTTTATGAAGCTGTATCGCTTTTGAATATTTCTCATAAACGTTAATTGATCTGACTCTTACATCTTCAATTTTAAAAAAACTTTCATCGACCTTCTTTACCTTTGTTATTTTTGATTCCTCTTGACAGAGAATTTGCCTTCCCTTCCGCAAATTGGGCTTTGTAGAAGGAATAGAGGGGAGGTGATCCAATCTCCTCTCGGGACTTGGAAAAATTCTCAATTTCGACTTTTTTTGAGCCGACTTCAAAATGTGACACAAATTGACCAATTTGACAAGATTTCTGAAATAAAAAATTGAAAATTCCCCCTTTCTCAAGCTCTATAGGGTTACTCAGGTATTTTTTTTGGAATCAGCGTTTAATTTCACTTTCAAATGAATAAAATACGGAAGTTTAAACGATTCTCTATTTTTGATAATTTTGGGAAATTGGTCTTTTTTAGGCACATTTCGGTCCATAAATCGGCTCAAAAAAAGTCATATAAAGTTAAGGAGGGGCGCAAATTAAAGATAAAATTGAGATACAAATTTCGTAGATTTGAAGTATACATCTAATAACGTTTCGCGTTTTGCACTGGAGTGAATTTAGCACAAACTCCCACTTAACTGGTAAAATCTTTCTGGTCCACCCGGTATGGAGAGGGGACTTGGGAATAAATTTTGATTATCGAGCGAAGTGTGTTTCCAAAGGACGCTGGGCATGTAATGAAGGTGATTAATTAATTCTATTAGAATACATTGAAAGGACATAAAAACTTCGGCACAAACGGGTTCATATGGTAAGTAACAATCACAATAATAAAAAGATAAAACTGATATTAACACTGAAGAAGAGAATGACATGAATCATCACGTTTAAATATCAAGAAACAGGGTTGCCAAGTTGCCAGTTACATGCCATACAACCTACAAGCCTTTGACCCAGATATTAAGATAGTATAGGGATTTTACAAATTTTTTGATTTCCAGATAATGGAAACAGTATACATACGAGATACATGCACACTTTGTAACAACTAACAAGGAAATAATTCTTTAGAACACCTTTTATCATAGGTACCACTAAGTTGAATTGACGTAGGTACCTGCAAAACCACAATCAGGAGAATAAGGCTTTAGAAATTGCTTACTAAGGCAAAAGAAAGTCTCAGATATAATATGCCACTTCAACTTTGTACAGCATGCTTTGACTTCCCTGAAAGTCTAAATGATAAGATCCTAATCAATTGGATTATCGACACTAATTTATTATAATCAGTTTTGAAATCAATACTGAAATGAAAAAAGATCTCCAATGATGAAATAGACTTCCTACACTTATTATCTAAGTGGGTGGCTTAAAAGATGGAAGAGATCTCACGAGTAAGCAGTGAAGGAAGCGAAGTGCGAGTACTTCGATCACTCATTTTCTGCTACACTCTAACTTCTAAATTATTCTTCACTTTTAGCATTACAAACCTACGTGGATGAGCGACAAGGAGGACAACTGAGAGAAATAGATTATTTGGGTCGTCCAGATATTCCGAACGAGAGAATTTTGACGTTTCTCGAACTACCAAATTCGACGCCTGAATACGATCTATTAGCCAAAAGTGACATTTGCGCCCATATATTCAACAGTGGTTTCTTCGACATGCGTGACGAGGAGACTGTGCTTTTTGATTTTGGAAGTGAAGGAATTGAATACGAACTGAAAACAAACTACCCACAAATTTACGACGATATTTTTTCTAGTAAGCCTAATTCAAAACTCCCAAAATTCCTGAATTTGTACCTAGAACGAAATATTATTGTTGGCAGCAAGACGTACAGAGAGGCTGCTTTCGTTTGCCTGGCTCGTCATCGACGATCTCGAACAATTAAGCAGTACTTTCTTTCACCTCTATACGAGTGGTATGTACCGTTCAATCGTCACCTTACAACTGGAAGATTTGTGTTTTCCCCGAACGAAAATATGGACCTAAAAATTCTTGCATTAGCCGAAGAACCTGGCGAAATCGATTTAGATGTATTACTGAGCACCCACGTGGCGTACTATGATTCGCGAGAAGATTTATTCCCCGGTACGTTGTGTTTTGAATAGTTTTGAAGTGGTCGTAGAGCCAATTTGACTCGCGATTAAAACAAAACCAGCGATATATAGGCAACGTTGCCAACTCCTCACTTATAAAAAATACCGGACATTTTCAGGCAAGCAAAAAAAAAAAGCACTATACTCTGTTCACATTAAGGAAGGATAGAAATATGACCTTGAGAACGGAACGGTAGATTAAAATTACCCGGAGCGTTCTGTTCTCGAGGTAATATTTCTATCCTTCCTTAATGTGAACAGAGTATAAAAACGAAATTTTTTGAAGGTATTTATTCAAATTGTCCGGTTAGAGTCTCGCCGTTTGACCGGATGCAAAGATAAATTACCGGATTGTCCGGTCAAATACCGGACGGTTGGCAACGCTATTTTAATATAGGTAACAACTTACGTATCTCCTCCCAAACTTCGGTTTCTTTCTCTATCCAAAAATTTCTCATCTTCAATTTGATGGTTCTTGGGTTACATATATAAGCCTCATCGGTATTGATCTGATAATATTGTACTTCAATACCTAGAAACCTACAATTCTTTATTCGTTGTGCAAAATGCCGTCACGTGACGGGATTTTGACGGCGCACCTTTGCGTCGTAGTTGGGTCACAAAGAGGGATCACTGTGTTTTTAAATGGGTGATTGCCGTCACAAACTACCGTCACAGGCGTCACAAGTCTCCTCCGTTCCCAGCTGTGACGGCATATTTTACACAACAGGAGATTAATTATAATTCGAGGATGAGGCCACACCCCAAGAGTTGACTTATCTACGTTTATAAAGCTGCAGTTACTATAGCTACACAAGCGTTTGTTCTCCATCACCGTGGTTTCATCATTTCACAATAAATCTATGAAATCTCACTCCCATATGAAGATCATTGTACCGGTATGACATCGACAAGTTTAAGCAAGTTCAACTCGTCTTCTCAGATTTCTTCACTAATCTAAAGCAACAGTCTACCTTTTCACAATTTATTGATAACATCTCCACGACTAACTCCCAACTCTAGATAAGCTTGAATACAATTCTAAATGTATGATATCTATTCCATTGTAAACGGTTGTATTGTATTTCAGAGTTGGAGGCGGCGAACAATCCTGTGTGCACGATGTCAATAGAGAATAAGATAAGGCTGTGTGCGATTGTGTTCAACGCATCGACTTTCCGGCAAGAATTCATATTCTGGCCGGCGGCCGATTATGTTGAACCTGAATGCGTAAAAAACACCATATGCGCGCATTTACGAATGGAAGTATACGAAATGATTGACGACATTGACATGATGTACCACGAGTGGACGATAGGATGCAAAGTGAAAAGGTCGGGTGATCATTCTCTTCAAGAACCATCAATAACGTTTCGTATTTCTCGGGGTATGGATGCAAATACTATTATCGTTTTTAAACCAACCGACCACAGCCAAGAAGTTCTTACTACCCTGGCTGGTATATCAGGAGTAGGTATGATCATCGGCTCCGGTAAACTTAGATCGATCTATGTTAATGACAGCGACGATGATTCCACATGCAGTGATTGGTTTGTTTCGCAAATTGGTGTAGATGAACAGTCTATTGGCTGAACGTAAATTGTTCATGAATTTTGTCATATTCTGTTTGTGTAGTGAAATTTTACTCTATATGCATAGGCTGAAGATTTTGAGGGGCGCACCAAGCATTATCAATGTTAAGTGATAGGCCGTGCTAGCAATTACGCGTAATATAAGAAACAAAACTTTAATGGTATAAGATCATAGATATGTGATATACCGGTAACTAAGGAAATATAATTAACCGATCTTCTACTTTTATTTTCGACAAAGATATATCTATCTCATTCAAGATCTCGATATTTGACTGGAAATAGACTTTAAAATTTTGTCCAAACATAATGTTTAATTTCTGTTGTGCTATTTCTACTTCTTAAATTAGTTGTTTAGGTATTTCAGAAGCAATTGCTGGCTAGAATTACACAAATATTGATTTAAAATACCGCAAAAAAACCGTGGACACTTTTCTTTGAATTGTGCCTTCACACGTACGCATTTTATCGTACGGCATTAAAAACATCTTGGAGTTTACTTGGAGATAAAATTTTTTTAATCTACAGCCCTTAAAATAAGTAGGTAAAAAAATTAAAAAAATGTGTCTTTTCTCACTGAAAAATCGATATTGTGATTATAATTTTTGGTAAAAATTAAAAATTGATACACCTACAAGTACTTGGTAGAAACATTTTTTAAAAATTGATTTCATCAGGCAGTCGTTTTTCAAGTACAAATTCAACTTTTTGAGGAAAATGTGTCTTTCTTATTTTTCAAGCTTCTAATATGTATTCACTAATAAAAATGATTTCGACATTAGCGTCAGCCATGTGGATTGAGGGTCAGCTTGAGGAATACCTATCTTGAAGCTGACTAGCTTAAAGTACACTATGAAGATATAATATTCCCAGTTGCGTAATTTGCCAAGAGCTTTTGAAGAATTAAACGATCAACAAAAATATGAAGATGAAAAAAACAACAAATTTAATTATAAAAATGATCAAAAATCGTTAACAATTTTACTCCAAACAGATACATTTTGAAGATAATTGTCGTATTTTAAAGCAATGACTGCATTCCTGAAAACGTCGCAGTATTCTTTTGGAAGTTTTTCAGATCTAGACATGAAGTACAGCCATTCTACGACCTTGAACGAAGAAAAAAAAGAACGAGTGAATAATTGATGAGAATTTTGGAAAGTTGAGAAATCTGTTTCCAACCTTGCTTGAAACATCCTTGAAAATTATGTCATTCAAAGCTTGAGGGAAATATTCTTTGTAGTCTGAGACGCGCATAGATCTTTTTGTGAAAGGAAAAAAAGACGAGACGACAACAATTATAAATATTAGAACATCGCACTTCAGGCCCACATTTTCCACCTAAGAAAAAAAAAAAAAAGATAAGGACACATCACAATCTAAAAAAACATAATAATTTTGAGGAACAGTTGATATCTTCGTCAACCAACCGATAAGGTCTGCTCGTCCATTCCTTTGTAAATATGGTCCATAAACTGCAACAACCACGGCCATTTGCCCAAATGAAATCTATACTTCCTCAGAATTTCTTCGGCATATAAGAAGAAAATTTCTTTTCCTCTATACAAAATGAAAATCACGAGTGAGATTTCTTAATCAGCTGAAAAATTTTCAGAGTATAGCCACAGACTCACTCACACTGTAGGTTGCTTAAGGGCTAAATTGATAGACGAATTTATCCACAAAAAGGGATTCTCATTTTTCGACGACTCCATACAGACAAGATAAACGAATTTCATAAAACAACGAAATCTTTCAACGTCTGATTCGTTGGTCTCTTCAATCGCGACTAGATGTTCAACAAACGTGCGTGGCATCTGCATGATTATTTTGACCATACGTACTAAGCGCTGAAATGTGAAAAATCCATTCATTTAATTGAATAGGCCTATAGAGGCGAACCTGACAAGGTAAGTTTGAGAGTAGGTACCTCATTATTAGAACTTTTCAACGAATCTTCATTCCATAAACGTAAGATATTTTCGCAGACACAATCACGATTATGTTCATCTAAGTCAGTTTGCTTCAAAGTTTTTATGAAGCAGTTGCAAGCTACAATAAACAGATCTGAAACAAATATTCGCCATTCACCGGAATTAATCAAGCGTCGTCGGAATTCATTAGAAGAACGACTATAAAATTTGGCTGATCTATTTGAGGGATTTTGAAAAGTTTTGATTCGAAGTTAGCAAACGTCTTATTTGAGAGCATTGAAGGGAAAAAAAATGGAAGGGACATCGAAAAGTTTTATCTCAAGAACAGAGAGATTAATAATACCAGACATCGCGGCCAACAATTGGCTCGAAAAAATTCCGAAGTATGGAAGAAAAGGAAGAGCCCAGAAGGATTTAATACTCTTCAAACAAGTAATTTGAAATTTTTTGGAACTATGACGATAATAACACTATCAAAACACTTTGTTCTCTATGGTTGGGAATCAAGTTATTATTAATTTTGAAGAATATTAAAACTTTCTGAACTTTCAACTGAGGAGTTATATCATATGTCAAAAGGGCACCCGTTCAAGGTAATTCTTATGGAATGGATACCCTTTTGACAGATAATTCTTCAAATTAGGGCTGAAAAGGAAAATTCACGCCAAACTATCAAAGTTAATCAATGGGGCGTGATTTTTTAATTCTTTCACACTGCTGATAATATCACAACCTCACCTTAATGCTAGGTTCTGAACAAATAGAAGATTTACATGATTGTCATCTTCCACAAGGGGAAAAAAATTCTCAAATATTTCAAAAACAAAGAAAAAATAAGGATTTGATGTTTATATTTATAAATTAGAAGCTTTTCTCTTTCTTACAAGCTTTTACCGTCAAAATTCGTCAAACATTTGATTGAATAAATAGCAAGAATCTCTGACCCTCATGTAAAAGACACCTTTCTACAGATCGTGTCCTAGTTCAACTAGTACCGTGGTAAGGTGGGAATAAAAAATTTCAACAATTATTATTTGCTCCGTTACTTATCACCTGTTTTCAACATGATAATAATAGACTAATTATTATAATGATGTTTTAATTTTTAAAGCTAACTTACATATAACATTCAACTTCCAGAAGTGATGTGTTAGTGTTACCAAAAAACGGAAAATGGATTCGAAGTAATTTCAACAAGAGATCGAGATACCTGCAGTGTTATCTTATCAATATAAGTAGTGGGATTAGGGAAGTCCGTTCCACAAAAGTTTGCTGAACATGACGCGGCAAGGCACAGAGAGGTGCACGTGTCGTCGGAGTCACCTCCCAATATAAAACTTGCCGATCTTATATACTCTGTTCACATTAAGGAAGGATAGAAATATGACCTTGAGAACGGAACGGTAGATTAAAATTACCCGGAGCGTTCCGTTCTCGAGGTCATATTTCTATCCTTCCTTAATGTGAACAGAGTATACCGTGCTTCAACTAGAACAGCGGCGTCATATTTGACAAACTCTTGTGAAACGAACTTTGTACAATTATTTCTTCATGGTAGGATTGGGAATAAATTCTTTTTGAGTCAGATCGTTTTGGTGTATAGCTGTTATTTTTCTTGTTCAATCAGAAGAGAACATGCTGAGAACGAGTTTCAAGAGAACCTTATCTCTCTCTCCCTTGTAAGAAAAATCGGGTGAAAGTACGATACTAGATGCGAGAAGTAAAGAGAAGTTTCGATTCCGAGTCAAAATCCATTGATTGCTAACTTGTAAGAAAGAATTATCTACTTATGCTATTCGTAATCATGAAATCACAAATTCCTCCAATACAGAATAGACGTTAACATTATCTTAAATCATATCATCATTGATTTTCCAGTGAATCAAAGATGGGAATTTGCAGGAAATAATGAAGAGTGGAAGGGGAGGGTAAAAATGGATGACATAATTCATGAGGAATACCTAGCTGTAAAGTTTCACAAATCATATGAATAACAAAAGTCAATCGAGTAGGTATTATTCTCGTCTTCATGGTCCCATGATGACACTTTGAAGTAACTAAGCTTGCTCATACATTAACTTCGTGAACAATGAATAAGATGGTAAAAATTGCGGACAATGTCAGTTCACAACAGAAATTCGTACCAGCAAAAGCGACAAGAAGCTTACAAACATAGTATCGGAGTCACAATGAGGGTGCACACGAATACCCGAGTAATTGAAGTCAAAAACAGAGAACGAGTCACGTTGAACTTCTGTATTTACGCCGAGTAAATGAATGAAAATAATACTAATTTACAAATTGCCCTGCAGAAGTCACAAAAACCCGCGATCAATCATGTCATTCAAAATATTAGTCACCGCTATTGTTGCTTTTTCGCCGCCAGATTTTGAAGCCTGATCTTCTCTTAATTCAGGCGGAATATCTCCTACGTGATTGTATTCACAGCGCTTCACATCATCGTTGTCTAACGATATCAAATGAGGGAGGAAAATCGCCGCAATGAAATAAATAAACAGAGCTCTTGTCTTGAATTCGTTTGAAATTGATTCCTTTGACGGCACATCGACGGAGGAAAACGTGTAGCGAAGTGAAGTGTAATACTCGTCTATCAAATTATCCCAATTTTTATCCCGCATACGCTGATCGGCGTTCAAATACAAAACCAAAGCCAGATCGAGGGTTGGCGAGGCATATCGCCAATTCGCCAGGTCAACCATCTTGAGATCGATTAACGTTCCATCGTTAGCGTGGAGGAATAAAACGTTTGTACTGAGATAGTCACCGTGACAAAGGACGTGAATAGGATTCTTCTCATCACCGGCTAAGGCGAATTTCATCGCTTCATCGTACACCTCGTTTACAGGTCTATCACGCAGACCTAGTTTCTCAATACGAAGTCGGTAATAAGGATGATTCGCTAAGGATTTGTAGCCTCGACCAGCCATGACGGCGAAATAATCTGGATACTGGGGAACGTCATGATGGTGCTGATAAGTTTCATGGCGGCAACGTACGAGCGTATAAAATTTATCAGGATCTCGTTGACGGGCGAGGTATGAATACGCATGCAATTCGCCCAATTTCCTCATCATCAACTGCAGGTGCTCGAAGTCGAGGAAGGATTTCTTGATCGCAGATCGATAGCCTTTCGCTTGCAGATCCTCGAAAACCATCACGGCTCTATCGACGTTAAGATTGTACTGGAGCAAACTGTTGTAGTACTTCGGAAATAAGTGACCGATTTTTCGATACGTAGAGAAAAAAGGTTCAATCCTAGTGAAAAAGAATGTTTCGTTGAAGAATCCCAATGCGGAGAACTCTTTCAAGACCACACGTTCGAGTGAGAGTTTAAGGAACAGGTACTCCGAATAATGATTCTTGCCGTCACGCTCCAGAACGAGGCGACCAGATCGATGGGACGATTGGAAATTGGTGAACGAATCATTACTTTTGTCTTTACTTTCTTCAAAAGATGAAAAAATGCAATTTTGACCCAACAAGTCTGCGCGAGTGGCGACGAGATTTCGTAAAACGCAGTCAATTAACGTTTCCATCACATTGGCGCGAAAAAAATACGAGTGAAATTCACAAAATACTGAATGCCGAGTTCCGTACGCTTCGTACATTCTTTGTGAGCGCGCCACAACTCCGACAGGTGAAAAATTATAATTTTGTTTTCATGAGAGACTTGATTAGTTCACTTAGGTTCGCCTTCGTCCGAGAGGTACAGAACTTCACACACGTAGGATTATCCACGCTCATTTCACTCTAACAATAATTACGAATGCAAATTTTGAATTAGGTAAACGTGATTATTTTAAATTGGTTTAAAAAAATTACGTAGCTAATGTTCGCCACATTTTTACGAAAGGTTAAGTGAATTTAAAGGAACTGAAAAACGACCACAAACTACCAGCTTGATCTGCAATTCGTAACTCAATAACCCTCCTTGCTACACAGATTTTAAAAACACGCAGGGCTGAAGAAATGCAGCTCTTTTATGCGGCTTCGAAATGTCATAAGAACGAATCGATAGATCTGCTGATTACATCTTATGCACCATATTAGGCAGTAAAGAACAGTAAAATGCATCTAAACCGTAAAATATTTTAGAAATTTTAAAAACTCTCATAATAAATGACCGTATTGTCTGTTTTCTAGACAGATTTCAGAATACACGTGACACTAATACGAAAACAAGTTTGTCCTAGGAATCTGTAACTATGTCTACCATCGTGGTGCACAAAAACAAAAATGGAGAAGGACAGAGAGAGTTCTTGGGCTCCGAACATGTAGAGGAGGAGGAGGGGGAAGGAGACTCGCAAAAATGTCACAGTTTTCTACACGGATAATCTTTCTCATTTTAGTTTTAAAATTAACAATAACAGTAATAGTTTGTCACGAAAGTTGTACTCATGAACAAGTTTTTCAACTTCCATTGTTTTTCTTCATGGAGGGCAGGAGGGAGGAGAGTCAGCTACCTAGACACCCAAGTCCACACGCAGAGAATCGAGACAAATTTTAATTCTATTACATGCAATTCTCACGTCCGATGATGCCTTCAATCATGTGTATAAATTTACCAATTTTTAGAGTCACTTCAACAATTTACGAAGGATGCAGACCATTGAATGCTCTGTAGAGAAAGTTTTAATGAAAACGAAGTATATTTACCATCCCTGTCATTATGTAATTCTTCAGATACGAGGGCCACAGCTGAGGTGACAATATCAGCAAATATTGGAGGAGATACGGTGCCGCATGCTTTTGGTAACACGTTCAACACCAGTTTTATCTCTTCGAACTACAAAACAGAAAACCCGACCGTTACAAGCTACCGTACACCTTTATCTTACCTAGTTGCAAGTTGTACGCACTCACATTACGGGCGGACAAGTCGACAGATTTCATGTAATTTTCTATCCCTTTTCTCGCCGAAACCGAACTACCACTTTGTTTGGCATAAAACTGCAAGATCAGCTTCGTCAACTCCTTATTATCCGGGTATTTCGTCAGGAAATGATCCAAAAAAGTCCAATTGAAAAGTGGTAACTGCGTTACAGACTCGTCGTTCAGAATGACGAGGCATAGAATCACCGACCGTAATTCGTTCACCGAACAAGGAACGTTTCTGACAAAAAGTTTTTTCAAGAATTTTACAATAGCTTTAAAAATACTTTTGTCCGGTAGAAACGAAACATCTTGCGGTTCACCGCGAATGGAACGTTGAAAGGAACGACCCAGGTGGCATACTTCTGTTTGCAACCACAAGGAGATCATTCCACAGACTTCAATTTTTATATCTTCGCGTACTTTTTGAAGGTAGTTTATCCAAACGTACCCTGATGACGAAAATCACGCAAATACATCGAATTTACCCGAGCAATCAATAATGCGCAAAGAATACACATACCTGGAACGTAAGCGAGTGACATATCTACCGAATTGGATGGTTTTATATCTTTCCGCAAAGCGTTTGGTATAACGCTCAAAGGCATTAAAGCGACATCGAATTTCGATAAAGCTCTATAACATAAAAGTTTCTCTATAATAACTACAGAACCTAAGTGAACAGCGTTTTTTCCCACCTTAGTGCGGCAACAGCTATCTGCTCGGATCGATTTACAGTGATTAAATGCCACATTGTTTCCAGAGCTGTAATTATTGTAGGCCAGTGTTGATCAACTGTCGTCTCTCTTACTTGAACGAATATCATTTCTACAAGCAGACACAATCTAAAAGAAAAAAAGCTCAATCGTATTCAATTCAAACCATAGCAGTACGGTGTCGCAAGGTCGCAAATCATTATACACTCACTTCTCGATAACTTTAGGCCTCTTATCCTCGAACATACGTTGATACGACAGCTCTTTGTATACAGTTAGAACGTTCACTACTCCAGCCTCACATAGCTTCAATATCGCTTCTAGAGCCTCAACGAGTGGCAAACAATTGTGAACTTCGGTACATCTGTTCATAATGTCGGATAATAATGGAACCCATTCCTTTCCATACCTCACGGGCCTAAATTGTTTTTATCAGTTTTATAGTAAATGATCCTTTATTGCTGCAATTGTTGAAGCGTTATCTTACTCAAGAGTGCAAATTTCCCGTATCGCATGCGCTACAATCACATCCTTCTCCCAGTCTATGTCAGGTGAGATTACTTTATGTTTTTGTATCTGCTCGCTCAAGTAGGGATAGCACCGTTTTTCTATTTTCCACAACTCTAAATACAGCTGGATAGAGACTTGATCGAGAACAGGCTTCTTCGATGACGCTAGAGCGTTTAGCGTCGTTAACACCGGTGAAATGTTATCCTACAACATAAAAAGGCGAGGAACTTTATAGGCTTATAGAATAGATCTCAAAAGACCGGTATAATTAGAAACAAGAGTCGTCACAAGAAGCATGGAGCATTTTCAACGACTTCACGGCTTACTCTGTCAATAGTCGTTAAGGGCAGACTATACGTGAGTATCAACTGCAAATCCGGAAACGATGTTTTTGAAAGCAAGAACAAGATCACAGGGAGCTGGACATTGGCATTCGTCTTCATTAGAATACGCAAAACCGATTTTTGTACAAACACATCATCAACAGTTAGCAAAATTCCATTTAAAAATAAACTCATCGTGTAATTTTCCTTAATATCTTCCTTATCTAAAGGAAATCTATCGAGTAATTGTACCACACTGGCAGGTGAACTACTTTTTAATTTTCTATAATGGTAAAAGTTGAAGATATTAGAAGTAATACGCACATTGAGACCTGTTTTGAGATTGAATAGTACAACACTAACTTTATTAATGTAAACGCCCAGTAGCTATTACTGTTCGACGCAATATAACGTTGAAACATTCTGTCCTCGGACAGTGTCTGTAGATATCCTTCTCGACAATACTTCCCATGAGACTTCTCGGCAACTTCGAAAAGCGAATCAGACGCTACATGTACGTTACAAAGAATTGATAGTGGTTGAATCAACCAAGGAAGTAGAGCAGCAATGACAATCCAAACGACAGTTACATCACTAAAACCATTCGTCTGGATTATTTCGACACCTGAAACAACAACTAGAAATGAAAAACTGTGTACACCCTTGGACAAACGAAGAAGGAAGAGAGACCTACAACAATGAACGAAATTATGCAAATATCTGATTGGACACAAATGAAATATTCGAGAGAAATGCATCAATACTAGATCAGCAGACGCTGGATATTTTTTCAGTAGTTTTTTGGTCAATTTTAGACAGAAGTCAGGTTGATAACCATGTACAGCCAAGTTGCAAGAAACAGACGCTAGGACGAGGCATAAAATATTTCCTAGATTGTTTTCTTCGATTAGGTTTTCGTGTTGCACTAAATTGGTAACAAAGTACGAAATGTCGAGAATCGCTTGACTATCATCAATCTAAAAGCGTACAAAAAATATTATATTAAATATAGTAATCTAATCGAGAGGAAGAGCGATAATTATTCATAAATCATAATATTACCCTTAACCAGAGTAAAGTAACAAGAAAAAATTCCAAGTTCAACGTTGCATTAGTGACTAAATAATTCCATAGTTCGTGCTTACAACACGTGTTGACTATTCGCTTCGGAGACCATAAACCGTAAACGAACACGGGCTTCAATAGGTCAAAGGCAGAAGTTTGTCTGCAAACGAAAATATTCAAAAATCAAGTAAGGGTAAGGGAAAGTTCAAAATCCTAATCAGGGAAATACGTACGATACATCAAATATCAATTGTAATTGTAATTCAACGAGAGGCCAGTTTTCCACATCTTGTTTGAGTAATAGAATTAGAGGATGCTGCAAAAGATCCCAGGAAACGGATTTTGCCGATGATTTACTCTGAATACTCATCAACATTAGATCGGTAATTCCTTTTGCGAGACCAGTAATATTTCTGAATAATAACAACTACGTTATTATAGGTATACCACCATTTAGTGTCTCGTTTTGCACGACGCTATTCCTACTTGGTTGATTGTAAAGATGCAACAAAGAATGACATAGCTTGAGTTAACGATAGATTGGTAAATTTAACCAAATCGACAATGGATTCGCAAGCTATCAGAGCCGTGGCGCTATCTTCGTGACAGCAAAACTGCCGGTATGGTTGAAGATCATCATTCTAAATTTCGAAAAGAATACAGCTACATGAATATTTCGTGGGCTATTCATAATTCATAAGACTGGTCATCGTCAATTAATCAAACCTTCGAATCTTTCTTTTTATCAAGCACTTTTTTCTTCAACAAATCCAGTTGTTTCGTTAAGTTCTACAAAGAAGGAAAATACAACATATTTATATAACAATCAAGATGATGACAGAGAGCAGGTAGCAAATGATAGTCTACATACCACTGTTTTAAAAACTGAATTTACGTTTATCTCCATTTTTTAAGCGGTAGTTGGTTAAAGGAAGCGAATTGAAGGAAGACTATACCGGTTTATCTTTACCATAATATTTTTACCATTACTCCATTTCACATTGATGTTCTTGATGAGAACTTGATGAGGATCAATACAAGTAGTAGTCAGCATTGATATTTTCGCTAGATTGAATCGAATTTGAGTTGAAATTTGAAAATTCAAATATTCTGACCGAGATTAGAAATTTCCCGCTTTGTACTTTTCTAACAGATTACATTAAAAAGTTGAACTGATAAAAGATTGTTTTCCTCTTTCGTGTCGCTTGTGGTGTCGGTGGTGATGGTGCGCTGCGGTCGCGATTTGTAGCGAATCAGGCGCCCGAATCAGTAATGTGAATAATATTTCGTTCACGTTCAGAGAAAACACTGCACCGTCTCGTTCATATTCGTCCGAAATCGTTCTTTGCGAATCTTGCAATTTTCTCACTGATAAGGATAAACCAAACGAAATTGTGATAATGCCAGGACAATGATAAACGCTTCTGAAGAACAATAATATTAGTTTAGAGTAGATGAGAAAGAAGGAAAGAAAAAGAAAAGACAGCAGAAGATCATCTTCAATTACGGTAGTACCAAATTCTTCAATTTAAGCCATAACATGTCACATCTGTATTATGAATCCTGAGCTACATTCCATCGTGAACTGCTGACCGCAACATGATAATTTTACGGAATTCTAATCGTTTACAGCATGGTAAGACTTTCTGCTGGAATACAACTAAAAGATACCTGGCCAAACATCACGGTTTTGCAGCATCATTAGCGTTAAAGGATGAAGAATCAACGCAGTTATCCACGAAGTACGAAAGATTATCTCGACTACCGGCAAAACTTCCTTTCGTTAAAAGCTTATTTCACGGAAAATTTGATACGGACATGCTTGCGTTTCCTGAATTTTTGGATGCAGACCGGCTGAAATTACTTGATGAAAATGTGGCTGTAGTTCGTAAAATGTGCTCGGAAGAAGTATTTTCGAAAGAAATTGACGAATCACGCGTCATACCGGAGAATGTGATCAAAAAATTGAAGCAATTAAGGATGTTCGGTCTGTCCGCGAAACGTGCTTCAGGGGGAGCTGAATTCACCAATACAGAGCGTGCGAGAATGTATGAAATATTATCTGTCGATCCGAATATTCCCGCAATGTTGTTCAATCAAGAAACCCTAGGACATAAATTGATATCGAGGTATGGCGACGATTTCCAACAGGAAAAGTATTATAAGAAATTGATTGCCGGCGATTTATTTTCTGCTGTTTGTTTCGGAGAATACGAAGCCGGCTCCGACGCCTCTCACTTCGAAACTCATGCTCTCAGAGTTGGCGAGGATTGGATGCTGACTGGTAACAAAGTGTGGGTAATGAACGCTGATAAGGCAGATTTATTTATTGTGTTTGCTAAAATAAGATTAGTTACGGAAGAAGATAAGGTGAATATTTACTATGGAGCCGATGGTGAGGAACATATAATTCCTGAAGACATTGGTGTATTTTTAGTGGAAAAAGGGCCTAATATTTCTCTAGGCCCACGAAAAGTTACGAGTGGTTTAAGAGGAGTCTCCTTTCACGATGTGAAGTTTGAGGATACGGTGATACCAAATTCGCATTTGTTATCGAATATAAAGCAAGGTTACCAGATTGTAAAAGACTTCATGACTGAAGATCGATTTCTTTTTGGAGCATTTCCTTTGGGAATTCTAAAAATGGCGCAAGAAGATATTACTGAATATTCTATTCGAAGAAAGTTACATGGTGCCAATTTGTACAGCTATGGTATGGCCCAGTCAAAGATGTCCAAAGTCGTAGTGGCCACTTATGCTATCGAAAGTTTGTTGTACTATACTGCTGGTATAATTGATATGTACGACGGTCAAGATACTGAAGTGGAAAGCGCCATAGTCAAGGTTTTCAGTAGTGAAATGGGATTTGAAGTATTGAATGACGCAATTCTGATGATGGGAAGTAACGCTCTTTTAGAAACTTCGCCTTTCTATCGTTACTTCAGAGATATGCGATTCATGGCTTTATTAGATGCTCCTAATGATATGTACAAATGTCTGATAGCCTTAAACGGTCTCCAATATGTATCAAATGAATACGCCGACGCTATTGTTAAAAATCGTAATCCGTTATTTTATCCTATTCAAAATATAAAGAATTTTCTAAGTATTAAAACTATGAATATCGAAGAGGAGAATCCTGTATTACACTTGAAGTTAAAAGAATTCCTACATCCTTCTTTGCAATACGTGGCTAACGAAATAGAGCTCTGTGTTATAAAATTTGAGCATGCAGTGAAGTCAGTTTTGAGTAGAGTCGGCCCTCTATCGGTTAACGATCAATTTATTTTAAAAAGATTGGCGGACTGTGTGATATCAATTTATGCAATGGTAGCAGTGACTAGTCGTGCGTCAAGATCCTACTGTATCGGTTACAGGAATGCTGACGAAGAAATGATTATAGCCGAAACTTTTGTCAGAGATGAAACGGCGAAATTTAAATACATCGTCGACGGTCTTATCCACGGAGAATATTACTGCACTGATGGAAACAGTAAATTGATAGCTGGTAAAAGTGTTCGGAGTAGCGGTTACTTTCTAGAACAACCTTTAAAGTTGAATGATTGCTGAATAAATATTTTTGTATTGGTTTAAAACTTGTTTTTTAATTGTTCGTGGAATAAACTACTACTGTCGTGTACCGTAGTAGCGAATGAAGATTGAGTTTCTTTTTTCTTTAATTTCATTCGACTCGGTGACCACAGCGCCACACCACTCTATTGCGACAGGAAGTTGGAACCACGAGATGAATGCCAAGCCGTATTTCAAGGCTTTTTTCGATGAAAATAAGTTTTACAAGAGAAAGAAAAAAAAAAAAAATCGGAAATATGGGAAAATACAAGTTTATAAGCATCAAATAATTGTTCAAATAACTTATCGATCAAGCAACAGCCTAAGGCTTTCAATATTGTACGAGTAGCTGGTGTATTCCTTTCCATCAAATTTCGTCCAACTTTTACAATTTTTTTGACTTACGATTTTCTTTTTCATGTAAAGCTCACCGTTAAAGACGCGTTATGAAAATTTTTCTGGCCAACAAAGTAATAAAGCTGAATAATCGATAATGACGAAGAGAAATAAGAATTCTAATGAGGGTTTCATTTGTGAAGATTGATTGTGTCGATTGTATAAATTAATATAATAATATTTCTTAGTTTTTCTAAGGTTACTAAATTGTATTATAGGAACCGGTCAACGAATTTTCATCGCGAACGAATCAATCAAGGGCGTCTCTTTTTTCTAAAAGCGCGTGACTTATGCTGTTGTATTTACTAAGGTTATGACAAAACGGAAATTGGCAAGAGGCATTGCATTGCCAAATTCCCAGTTATTTGTTTGCAGAAACTTATCTCGAATATACCCATCATTTTATGGAATTAATCCGATCCTAAGTCGAATTGGGACTGACTGAAAAATTTTAATTTTTATCCAAGTGCTCAAGCAGCATGCGGTGAAGTCAACCTAATTTTCTAAAATTCTGCTAATCTGAGCCAGAGCTATATGCAAGAGAGAAACCATAAAATCCCAAGGAAGCCCTAGGCTTCAAAAAGGTCTGGGAGCTAAGACTATAAGTTACTCCTCCTTTTAGTGAAACTCTGTGGCTACTTTTAGGGAGTCAGCTTTCGGTTGTTTCCCTCCTTTAGAAAATAGGAAGTGGTGCTGTTCATTTGATTACTTATCATTTTCGGGAGTTCGCTCTCCAAACTCAATCCTAACTAGAGCGGGTAAAGAAGAACACTGTAAAAGTAAAACTGATAGGTTGTTAATTGATTATAGTGAGAGGCGATATAGGAAAAAATCATTTGGAAAGAAGTAAGAAGAATTATAATTCTTAGAATAGATTAGAATGCAATTTGAAAAATTTTCGATTCCCCAGTACCGGTAATCGATCTCACCAAAACCGAAATCAAGAACCAAAATCGATGTTCATAATCGATTATCACAATTCAAAAATCCATTATTCTGAGTACATAAACACTGATAATGATAATATGAAACGTCTTCCGTGAGAGTTGACAAAACACCAATACCTGTTCAAATTCAAAATGAGGTCGTGAGTGAATAAGCAGGAATAAGGTTTCCCGTTTTTCTGGGTTAATTATTGAAAGAAATGAAATAGTGAAGAAACCGGGCGAGTAGAACACCACCGTGGTAGGGCTAGGGAGCAAGAATAACAATATTATATGACATGATCGTGAATCATTATTCATCAAGACTAAAGACTACATCTCTTCTTCAACCTGACGTCACTGATGACGCGCGAGGAAAAACATTCCACACATACTCAGTACGTATGTGAATCAGCGGCTCGTGAGTAAGTATTATCATTCTACGTACTACAGACACTGCACTGCATAGATACATTCAAGTCGTCACAACCACAACTCACAATACGAGTACACTACAGAGGTTACTGTTTTAGCAAGCTTTCGTTGATCATACCAATACCATCCTTGAACGTACACTAGCACGCGCAGCGTAGTTATTAGTTCTTGTAATTGTAACGCCATTGAAATTTCACGTTCTCAATATTCAAATTGTATCCTAAATTGATCATCTTTTCATAAATAGGATTATTCTACGTAAAATCAAACGATGAATCCGAACTATGCATCAGGGTATCCACCGCAACAAGTAAGTTCTAAATTACATGAGTATCGTGAATTTTTTCTTCTTAAATTTACTTATTATTTGGTAGTTTTTCGTCAGCCATACTCGATTCTAGCACGTTTTACCTTGATTTCCTATCGGTGCTGGTTTAACCTCGGTGCTTTCCCTGTGTTCGTCGTGTTTTCCGATTTGTAAATCTCCACAATACTGATTCAACCATTTTGGTTTCACTCCTTGTTTCAATATCAAATTAGAACTCACTGATTTTGAATTTCCCATTTTTTTTTTTCCGCCGCTTCATTTCTAGTGTTTCCACTTCAAAAATTCGAGTTGTCAGTTCTCACTGTGCAATCTTTATATCGCATATTTTCTTACGTGATATGGCTTACGATAACGTAATGTGTACATATTTGCTGCTTTTAATTTGATAGATGCCTGGTGCTCAACCGTATTCTCTATATCCAACAACCACGAATTCGCAAACACCTAGCACGATGCCTGCACCGTACTCTAGCCAGCCTGGTTTTAATGTACCGTTAGGTGGTTATCCTCCATCAGGTGGATATCCTCCTCAGCCTGCTGGCTACCCACCATCGCAATCTGGAGGGTATCCACCTCCATCGGGAGGATACCCTCCTCAGCCTGCTTATCCTCAATCTCAGCCTGGCTATCCTCAATCTCAACCCGGCTATCCTCAGTCACAGCCTGGCTACCCACAATCTCAACCTGGCTATCCACCCCAGCAACCATCCGCTTATCCCGCAACATCCGCTTACCCTCCTCAAGCTGGTTTTCCACCATCTCAGACCGCTTTTCCTCCGAGCAGTAATGCCACGTATCCAGGAGCTCATCCTCCAACAAATCCCGCGCCTGGTTATGCTCCGGCTTACGGTTACGGAGCTGCATCTGCTGGCGTTCCTCAGACCGGTGGGCATCAGGTAAGTAACATAGAGACCTAACGGAATCGTATTGTCTTACTTATGTGACCATGATCTTTGATGTTCTTGTCTACAGGAACAACTTTACCCAACTGTTAGACCCGTAACGCCTTTCGATGCCCGTCAAGACGCTGAAATATTGAGAAAAGCGATGAAAGGAATTGGTACTGACGAAAAAGCTATAATCAGCGTGATAACGAGACGCAGTAACAGTCAGAGGCAAGAGATTGCCAATCAGTTTAAAGCCATGTATGGAAAAGTGAGTAAAAAAATTGGAATTGCTCATCTTGATTTGGAAACGAATTTTCCATACGATCGTTACAATTTTGACAGGATCTGTTATCGGATTTGAAAAGCGAGCTAAGCGGTAAATTCGAGGACTTGGTGATAGCTTTGATGACACCTTTACCTTCATTCTTGGCTAGAGAGGTACAGCATGCTATTGAAGGTATCGGCACGAACGAAGAAACGTTGATCGAAGTATTGTGTACCGCGTCCAATGCTGAAATTTTTGCCATCAAGGACGCCTATACGCGAAGTAAGAAATCTTGAGATCTCACAGTATTATAACTTATCCGGATGAATTACGATTTCTATTTTTTTTTTTTTTTTTTTTTTTCGGTAGCTTTTGGCCGATCATTGGAAAATGATTTGAGCAACGATACATCTGGGCATTTCAAGCGTTTACTGGTTTCTGTCGTTCAAGTAAGATAACCATGAGTTGTTTTTTTCAACTTCTCACGAATATAATTCATTTATAAGGATTTCGTCCTCAGGGTCGCAGAAGTCAAGATGTCATGATCGATGAAGCAGCTGCGGTTCGGGATGCTCAAGCATTGATGTCTGCAGGTAACTGTAACGTGACTAATTGAAGTAATTTTTTCTTGGAATCAACTGAATAAAGTAAAGCATTTTGGGCGTGAATAATGTTGACGTTCCTTCATGTGTAATGTCTACTGGACACGAAATCCTTTAATTGAGTCACGTATTCACCACGTTTGTTCATAACGTATTGAAGAATGAAATTTGTCCTTGCCGTTTTTTCTCGTGACTTTGCTATAATATTGCTGGCCATCTAATCAAAAACATTGAATTTCACAGGAATCATGCAATTCGGTACGGACGAATCAACATTCAACGCCATACTCTGCACGCGTAGCTATCCGCAGTTACGTTCTATCCTTTCGCAGTATCAGCGTCTAAGTGGTCATTCTCTGGAACAAGCAATTAGCTCCGAGTTCTCTGGCGATATCCAAAATGGTCTTCTTGCTATCGGTGAGCATTATTAATTGTCGTGTAATTTAAATTGCACCTATAGGTACATAATGTGTAAATCTTTTTTTACGTGTGCCCAATTATTTCAGTTCGGTGTGTAAATGACAAAGCAGGCTATTTCGCGGGACGTTTGCGTGATGCTGTTGCGTGTGCCGGCACCAAAGACAGGCAACTGATACGTGTTGTCGTATCTAGATGTGAGATTGACATGCAAAATATCAAACGAGCGTACCAGCAACTATACGGGAAATCCATTGAACAAGATATTAGCGTAAGATTGATAGTTTCAATTCTGAATATTTTAGAATATAATAAATAATCAATCGAGAGTGGTAATGTAAACGTTATCTGCGTTCGACAAGGTTATCCTCTATTAGTGTAGAATCACCTCACGTATCAAGTCATTTACATAAGGAGTTTTTAAAGTAGTGTACGAGGTACGAGTAAACTAGTTTGAGACAGTTTGCCGTTTAAACAAAAACTAAATTTTATATTTTCGCTATTTTTTATCTTTGTGTGAAGTTTTCACTCCGCATTTAAACTGTACATTATGAGCATCATATTCTCCTTTTAATGAGTTATTGTCTTTGTTTAACAATAACGGGAGCACAGCTGGTTCTTGAACATGATAATGAGAAGTGTATTACGCAGTGCTATGAAAGAAAGAAAAAAAAAAATACCAATACCTTTTGACTCCTAATATTTCTGACTTGATCGAAAATAATCAGACCATTGCAGCGAAAATACCAACGGTTTGATGCACATGTATTCATCTTATCAGTGGCGAATCCTCACTTTTTTTTTGGTACATCGCAATATTTTAAATTTTTTTTGAAAAGTAAAATAGGTAGTCAAAATACAAATATAGTGAACTATTTTTAATGTCAAAAAGTGCTATCTCATCAGTCCAAATCCAAACCTGCATACACCTTTTAGAGAGGCAATCGCTTCGTTTTGAGATGTACTAGACACGGTAAACGCGGCGTCTAGAGCTATTTCTGCGCACGCGTGAACCTACATTCTCGTGTACGTGAACCTACAGTTTTGTGTACGTAGGGAATCTCTAGAAAATGTGATTGCCCTGCCATACTACCCTTCACATCCAATTTTTTCTTTCAATATTGTATTTACAAGACATTTACTTATTTTTTTGACAAATTTTTTTGGTCTCATTGACATCTTGAAATGAATTATTTTTCTTCTTTCCCATTCTTGGTGGTACATCGCAGATTCCCTAGATGTACCGAAGGATTCGCCACTGCATCTTATGTGTACTCCATTGATTGAATAAACCATTTGTATTAATTATTTTGTGAGTCATGTATATGATTCTAGAAGTATTTCTTGGGCTGAGTGTTCATCATTTTTCTCTATTAATTGGGATTCCTTTGATATTTCCTATTTTACTGAATTTAAAATTTATAATATAAAAATTGAATCAATCTTGAATTCCATTTACTCGTATTTTCCTCAACCTCAGTACTGTGTAATTGATTCCTTGCCATGGCGTCAAATAATGTATATATATTTTTTTATTCTTTTGCAGGATGATACATCCGGAGATTATAAGAAGGCGTTAGTGGCTCTAGTATCCGGTTAATAATGGTAAACGAACTGAGCTTTTTTTCTTTTTTTTTTTTCTTTCTTCTGAATTCTTATATTATGTACTTATTGGTTTGAGCGAGATATTAAGTAATCCTATACGTACAGTCTAGATCGCGTTTTTTTTTTAAATTCATTGTTTATCAATTATTAAGCTGTTATTCAACACTTTATTTACTTTTTAGCTACAAGCATTGTCTGAAGAATAATTTTTGCCGGGCATAGGATAATCTTTCTCACCGCTTAGTAATTTAGAGATTTTTTTCTGTTATTATGCATCGAAGAATGTCTGTGGTTTTAAAAATAATCTAATCTTCGTTGTTTTGATATTTCAAGAGAGTTACCTGAATTTTCTTCCCGTTACAATTTGTTGAAAAAATTTTTAATTGTCGAACTTCGTCGACAGCGTTCTACCCAAGTTTATATATATTTTTTTAATTATTATCTTTATTTTTTAAATTTTAAACAAAGAATCAAAGTTTTACTCTCAGAAGTGTTCTCTTACTGTTTTCTTATTCCTCCCGTTTTTCAATTGACTGACTTATTAATTTTATATTTTCCTGTTGAGTTTTCGTTCCAACCGAATGAGCTTATTGTTCATGTTACATATTTTTATCTCAATTATACAATACCTTACCAAGCATTTATTAGGTACTTTAAAATAATGTTTCATTCATTAAATTACACATATTATTCGGATGTTGTAATTTTTTCTATCGACATTTTTGTAAGATTGAAACGACATCTCGTATTCCGTATCAGATTTGAACCTGTACGTTCTGAGATCGTTTTCTCATTCATTCATATCTGGTGAGTGTGAAAAGAAAAAATTAACCCGAAGGCACAATGTTTTTTCCATCGGGTATTATCATGGTACGCCCTCTTAAATAATTCTGATCATTTTGATAATAAAAAAACTTCCGTTGATTTTTAGAGTGCCTGACTTGAAGAAAGCGCGAGTGCGAGAAAATTCTAGGGGATTACTTATCGCTCGGTTGCGAAAAAGGGAATCAAAATTCTAAGATTTGTAACATACCTGTCTGGAATTATGAATGTGCGTTTGAGCGTATCACACAACCAAAAGATTGATATTAAAGATAGGGTGAAGTAAGTTATGTGTCTGTATTTGCCGGATAAATTAGATGAGTGTTTTGAAGTTGCAAAATGTAGATGAGTTTTGCATGAAGGTCCCAACAATTAAATAACACGCAGTGGTATGGAGTACAAACATTGTACTCCAATCCCGATCTTACGAGTGCACAAATAAAATTTTATTAGAATTTCGAAGGATTTCCGAACTACATTATAAAATTCATTTTAGAGTTGAAGCTTTTTTTCGACTCAACGAATGAGGTCACGCTTTCAAGAGTCTCATATCGTTTGTGAAGGGGAAAACACATGAGAAAAATGTTCGAACTTCATGAAGTAAGCCCCTTTCCTTCTAGAGAAAAACTCTCAAAGCGCGTGGTCAATGTTGGAAATGTACCCAGAGTCTTTTGGAAGTCTCTAAAATTATCATTAAAATGAGCGTTGCCAACTCCTCACTTATAAAATACCGGACATTTTCAGGCAAGTAAAAAAAAAAAGCACTGAATGACTGAAAACGAAATTTTTTGTAGGTATTTATTCAAATTGTCCGGTTAGAGTCTCGCCGTTTGACCGGATGCAAAGATAAATTACCGGATTGTCCGGTCAAATACTGGACGGTTGGCAACGCATTTACCGCACGTACCTATTCGCGTTGAAAGGCATTTCTTTACGGTATTTATAATCAGATAAGGTTTATTATCTCTACCTCCAAAACATTAGATAGACATTGAAATATTGAGTGTAGACATAGTAAGTATTTTATCACGAACTACCTAAATTGCCTCTGTGGAATAACGACGAGCCGCGCAAATTGTCTTCAATGATCGTAAATAATATGAATCCAATTGTATTAATAAATTTGATTTTATTGATAACGTTTACTGTAGAGTAAGTAATTGATGTTTCACCATTTGCAACTCATTCCTGAGTACCTGTGATTTTTCTCAAACTTGTCCGCATTCGCTCTTCGTCTAGATTGAATTCGTATGTAGTCAAAACTATTGCAGAAGATGAAGAGTATGCAGAGGATATTCTCCTGACTGGGCAGAAATCAAGTGAGGAAATTTATTATTCATGATATCCTGGAGACCTAATAACGATTTGGTGTGAATAATTCAGCGTAAAATAACGATTGGGGATTACGTGTTTTTTTTTTTTTTTTTTTTTTTTTTTTTTGTGGTAAATTTTGAGTACATCGTCTAATGCTTCTGGGCCATAGATCTCATAGGTAATTATTCTTCTATCAAGTTGTCTGTAGAGACGATAAGGATCCGTAAGAACATTTTGTGCCATTACTGTTGAACTAATCCCGTAAAAACCTCATGATATTGACGTCAGAGATTGCGTAAAATATTATTCACAAGGCAGTGAAACGGCTCCGAAGTGATATAAAACAACTGTGGAGCAAATCGTGAGATTTTAGGAGGCTAATATCATCATGAGATCATGAGCGAAATCTCGAGTTATCAATAATTATCATTAGAACTCGATAATATGATTCAATATTATGAGGGTTAACAGCACTGATTTTCTTATCAAACCGACAAGGGAGACTTCCACGCAGTTGAAGGCTGGGCGGAGGAGTTGAATAAAATTCAGCTTATTATCAAAATTCAAAATTTTATCTATTCTGCCGATTTCGTTTTGAGAAATCCACTTTTGAAACATCCATTTCCTCGATTTTGTTAGCTCATAATTTTCTATACAGTTCGTAATTCATTCACAGGGGACCCAAAGAAATCTCTTCGCAAAGATTTACGAAATAAAACGAACGTTTGCGATATCAAGCAGAAAGAATTCGTTGAAGTATGTAAGGAAGTGGTCGATTGCGAGAATATTCGATCTTTGTTTACGACTTACATTTTAGATAGTGACCAACTACCAAAACCCTGTCAAAATTACACCGTTAGATTCTACAGGAAGGAGGTATCAGAAGATGTCACACGGACAGTGGACGCCAGAGAATGCCCGACGATTATTGCAGGGCATCGATTGTGGATATCGCAAGGACCCGAAGAAGGAGGCGTTTTTGTATTTTCCGATACTAATTTACCAGATGATGAACTTCGAACAGAAGATTATATCGTTTTTCTAGATACAGCGGCAGAAACAGAAGACGATGTACCACCATGATTGATAAAAATGTGATTCACACAAAGATTTTAGTTCGAAAAGGTTTCCATTCATATAACTTATATACAAATTCAACATTATGCCAGACTAGTGAAAGGCCGAAATGTACATTTCATATATAGGTAGGTACTCGAAAAGTAAAACTTGGAAAGAATTCATTTGCCGGTGCACAGACGTATCAAAAATTTTTACTTTATAGTACGCGTGTCGTCTAGGTTAAATTTTAGATTTCTCTTTTCAGCAAACAATAGGCCTAGTATTGCCATCATCGGTACAAATATTAGGTATTGAATCAAAATGTGCTAGAGCATGGAACTCTAGTCAATGCGAAATTTTTTCGAGCTGTAAGATCACTATTTTAACTTTTTATGTCTTCTGAACCCTGTTTATGTTTTACTAATTCTTAGATTTACGTTCGTCCATTCATCCAGTATACCTACAGCATTTGATTCTGGAACTTAGAAAATATGGACCGTCTAACTTATTTTAGGAACTTCCAATGACCTCGAACTTGCAATTTCCGAAGACTCTAGACTTTAAGCGGAGAGGGAATGAAGAAAGCTGCGACAAGCTATTCGTTTTACTGTTTCCCCTGAAATTTTTTCAAATTTTTTTATGACATAATATCCCTCCTTCATTTTGAGTTAGGTTGAATATTTTTACAAGTCGACACTTCATAACAGGTCATGCGAACGAAGAAGTTTTTGAGGATGGTACTCTTGGAAAAAAAAAATAATAATAATAGATTCCTCTTTAAAAGTCTCGATCTGCTGTAACTTAAGTGTAATGAATTTCGTTAGAAACCTCAAATCGTAATAATCACCCGTATCTTTAATTCTTTCAAGTGTTGATGACGTCACTGTACCCAAAAACCTTGAAAATAAGTGGGTATCTTGAACGATAAGTGAAAGTGACTAATAACTCAAAATAAATACAACTCCTCTTAATTTTTCATTTTTATTAAAAGGATTGATTTCGACCTACCGATAAATACATATTGTATTGATTATAACTAATAAAAGTTGTATAGAGGATACTATTGGTGTAAAACATTTTTTCTCCGGAATTCCATCATGTAGGCTACTGTAAGAGTCTCTTACTAATGCTGGTTCAATCAACAACAGCTCATGTTCGAATCTGAAAAACAAAGAATTAAAAAATTTGAAGGGAAACCAAGAAGTTAATCGAAACATTCCTATAAAAAGATTTTCTTGATACCTTTTGATTCACCAGTCGTGGTGGTACAAACACAGGTGACGACCTGCTGGGATTTTTCGACACATTTGCCTTGAGCTGAAATAATAAGAACAAATTACTGATGTGGTTTGAAATAGGTGCTGTAACATTTTAAAGTGAATACATTCATCATCAGATGATATGAAAAAAATATTGCAGTTATACACCTACCGCCCCTTCCGAAAAAAAAAAAAAAAGATTTCAGATTCATAAATTTTTATGCTTAAAGCACTAATGTATGTTTTTTTTTTTCTTTCTTTTTCCTTTATTTATTAAAATCATTTTTGGCACTAGGTTTTACCTAGTTTCACCATTTAAAAAGAAACTTTATTCCGTCATGTTGACTGTACCCGCCAGTCTAGTTCAAAAGTCAAAACGTCGACATAATGTTTGTTTTTCTAAATTGTAAGGCCGTAATGCCAAAAAAGATTTCAATTAAAAAAAAAAAAAAGATTTCTTCCATGTAATTTAGGTATTTATTTGTTGGTTTTAGACCATGTAGGATAACTAAAAAGAAGAGAGGTGGGTAAATCTTGTTTTTGTTTGTTTGTTTGTTTTTTAATTTAACGAGCCATAAAAACATCTCTGAGGGTTATAGGTTCGATGTTTACATAATTACAATAATAATTATTATGAAAATATAAGTGTACTTAGCTATAATATTACTTGTATGAAAAATAAAATAAAAGGCGGTGAAAAGATCAACGATTTAGATACCTGAAGATGGACTCAGATCGTTTGAACGAGAGGCAGATGAAGCCGTATATGGATGACATGAAATGGGTAAGACCGAGATATTGAAGCATGAGGGAGATGGTGTCTGAGTTGTTTCTGAGAGCTTGGGGGAGGGAAGAAGGGACTTTTAATGAAGAGCGGAGGTTTTGAAGTGTAGGGTATGAGAAGAAGTGATCGACGTTTAGATTCGGTTCGTGACAGTGAGGGCAGAATGCGGGTGATGGGGAGTTTCGGTCTATGAGATGTGAGTATGGCCTATTTGTAGTCTGGTGACAACGGTATCTTCCCGTTTAGAATTTCTGAAAGATGTTGACCAGAGGGTGGGAATCTTTTTAATTCGGAGGATTTTGTTTGAAGGTTGGTTTTTCCAGAGTTCGGTCCAAGAATTTAAGATGAGTGTGCGGTAATGATTTTTATAGTCAGTGATAGGGAGAAGAATATGATTGGTGATAATATCGAAGGAGGTGGCTAGTTTAGCTGCGTGGTCTTTTAATAAGAATATATCTATTAAAGTTGTAAATATTTTCTTTGGGACTGTTGCTTAATATCTCTATCCTATTTCAGTATCACCTTCGTTATTTTATATTTTCGAAATTCCCAGATTGGGTGAATTTTTTCAAATTTTTTTAGTACCATTTACAATATCCAGATGATTTTATTTCTGTCTGAATCCAATGTATTTTCAAGTACTTGCGTGTCAATATTTTACCATACGTCTATGTAGGATACCCATCAATTATGACCATTTTGATGGATGACGTTGATTGCTTTGACTAAGCGTCATCGGTCTCATCATCAACATTAACTCATCTATAAATACTGTAGTAAGTACATGAATACATTCGTTGAAAATATCGATAGGAAGATGTGTTGCAATCCAAAAACACATCAGAAAAAAGAAGAGATAGGCCTACAAACCGTAAATTTGGAAAATCTATTTTTCTTATATCTAGGCTAGAATACTATTTACGAGCGATTTTCGGAGTCAGACGTTGATGCTGGGATTTGGAATTTGCGAACTATTACAACCTAACAAGTGCCAAAAGCGATGTAAGAGTGAGGAATATTATACTGAGATATTCGTGAAGTTCTGTTGTCTGACACAAATTTACTGAGTTTAAACTCAAAGAATTTTTTTAATTCAATTACAGGCGGTACAAATGTCACACTCCTAGCGATCTAAGTATTCTTTGATTCTCTTGAATGGTTAAAAGAAGTTGGAGGAGATACTAGATGTACCTAGTTTGATTAAATGCTTTTTTTTTCAAGTTTTAATATTTTACTGGTGCGTAACTTCATAGTAAAATTAAGAGGGAAAAAATGTACTATATACCAATACGACTATTTGAGTTGATTTAAGCTTTTGACTTCTAAACTTTCTTCGGTTGAGCGATATGAGCAACATTTTTTTCCTTCAAAAATAGGCCCACACAGTGTAGGAAAAGTACTTATCACTCAGAGTTTCACTAATTTCTTATGTAATCCAAAATTTGAAATTTTCACGAGTCTCCCTTCATTTACTGGTGTGTAGGAACTCGAAATCACCTGTTTGTGTAATAGATTTTGTTCGCCACGCAAATAAGTAAATAAAATAAAAAGTCGCACACTTGTAACAATATAGGCACCTAATCTCATGAAGCACATTTAATTTGAACAGTAATACGACTATATTATCTAAAGGTTTTCGCACTCGTAACTAAGAATTCTGTCAATGACGAGGAAGTTACTCAAATTTTGAAAAGGAGCAAAAGTGAATGGACTTGAAGAATTATTATAGGTACCTTAATTTGTAGTAAATGTGAATGTAACAATGTTTTTAATGACTCAGGTATTTTTCAATCCGTTTATATGTTAGATGTTATCATCTGATTCACCTGTCCATTCATGATCTTCTTTTTCATTTCTCTCACATTCTCGTAAGTTGTTTAATTATCCCAGTTCGAAACCGGTCGCTCTCTTCTTAATGTGTCATTTGTGGATAATTACTAAACTTTATGAATTTTGTGATTATTTCTGTTTAAATTTTCATTTTATAAATTTTAAAATAGGCCTATTTTTTCGTTTTTAAATTTCACCCATTTTTTTTTCGTTTTTTTCGTTTTTAAATTTTCACCCTTTTCGTTTTTTTTGTTTTTAAATTTCATTCGGTCCAAAATTTGTGTAAGTTCCACCATTGATAAAATTTTTATGTTACGAGTGTGAAAACCTTTAGATAATATAATGTCGACTCGTACTCACGAGGAGAATGTTTCTTTCAATAATAGGCCTACGACATTAGTAGAGTAAATTTTAAACAATTTTACGCCCTTTCTCAAAGTTTTGAACAAAATCAATAAATTAATCATTACTTATCGTTCTCGATTCCAAAGTTCAGACAAACGACAATGTGTACACAAGTACATCAGGTATTAGTAAGAAGATGTACGTCTACTAAATATTTCATAGAATGTTCCTTCCTAATTTTAGTCGACTTATTCTGCTCTATGAATCTGCTCTTTAGGCAATAATTAATGAATTTGATATTATACCTAGCTATTCTCCTCTAATGGTACGCCCGAAAGGCCGGAAAATTGAAAGACTTACCATCGGTGCTACAGCAGATAACTTTGATTACGCAGCAAGGTTCAGGCATCTTGAAAATATTTATAACTCCCGTCTGTAGAAACGTTAAAAGAATAGGATTTAAAATGAAATACTTATAGCTTATGATACTGAGTTTTCACAAATAAGTGTGGGAATATGGCAGCACTAATATTTATACTTAGCTATTAATTTATTTATTGTGTTGGCGTGATTCAGCCCTTGTGTCTCAAGTATGGATTAATAATTTCTCCGTATTACAGTTTTATATTTCAAGGAGCCATCTCATAAAATTTGACGATGATAAGATAAAAAATATGAACAGCAAGGTAGTCTACAAGTACCTATTCAATAGTTTCTTCAACCCAGTTAGGTCGCTGCAGCTCCCAATATAGAACAGGTAGGTATATCATTATCTAGTTATGGATCTCGTCATTTAGCTCAGTTTATTCGTAACTCGTACCCAGATTTCTAAAATTATTATCAGCCAATTGATGAAACAGAGCCGAATGATTAGAAGTGCAGTTTACGTCTGTTAAATATCGAACGATTTTTGAACGTAAAAACAAAAGAAAAATTTGAAGTGTTCGAAATAAAAGTATCGTCCTTTACCGTTTTTAGAACTTCCAATAGTACGGATCTGTTTTATTCTATGACGTTGAATTGTTCAGTGTTAATAGGAAACAGCTGTTTCATGGGCGGTTTATCTGAAAAACTGTCCTTCACTCAAAATGTAGTTACAAAGAGCGAGGGCTCTAACCTACTTCAGGATTTTCGGGCACTTCCAGCCATCGAGCTTATGATAATTATATTGAAACGTGTATTATTTTTATTTATTTATTTGATCCTAAAGAGGTTTATTGTTTTGACTTCCACCGTACATAAGAGAAGGGAAACTTGGAGGAATTATTATATCACAAGTGACCTGGCCCACTGCATTATGTAGATTTACTGGGGGCTGGGTCTAAAAAATTTGTTTGGGGGCGGGGGAGTGAAACGATAAAAGTATGATGTTTTTCATCTCAGCAAAAAGGGCGTCCGCTGTCATATTTTCAAGGATTGTCGTGCCAAATTTGAGTTACACATTCTATAGGTAAGTGAATATGGGACCGAAGTGAACATCTATCTGTAGATGTGTGAGCATAAAATAACAAAGACCGCTTGTTGGTCTGAGGATCGGGATCACTTTCGACGTAGGTAGGAATAGATTAACATGTGTCCTGTGTAAATATTGTATATAAATGTGAGTATATTTTGTATTCGTTTCTAATTCTACACGTTCGGCGCGAAATAATTTTACGACCCACGTGCAAATGACGACGAAACTTCGTCTATCATCCCTGCTGATATATTGGAAAGACATATGGTGGCCAGCGGACGCGCACGTCGGTACATCTGTGAACAGTTTAGCTGCTACAATCTTGAAGTTCGTCACAACGACGTGTGGATGATTTTGGGAAGTACGTCGTAAAATAAGAAAGAGACGCTGTTCATCACGTACAATATTCGGCTCAAAAGCCAGGCTTTATGCTGGAAGGACCTCAGAATAGTACCGTAGCAAATATCGAAAACTGGTTTAGCTCTTCCTTCGAGTGTAGTTGGGTTTATGGCAAAGTGTTCAATTGTGCGTGGATCAAGTTTGAGAGTAGGATGAGTCTTATCAGTGGAGAGGGGCAGATCGTGTATCTGTTAGTCTTCAACGTAATTAGGGATAGCCCAAGTTGTAAGATGATGGAGGAGACTCCTGAAGGAGTATTGTTTTATGGGTGCCGTGCTGGTGAGTGTTGTGGCACAAATCAGACGGTAGGTTCCCAGCTGACAGGTTGGGAGCTAAAAACGCAGACCCGAAGCTGAGGCCGACCATTAGTGGGATGCCGCTGTAGCCAGTTGTGGGGACACGTCACTCATTTGGTGAATAGCTCGGTAGTTTCTTTATGGTGAGCTGTCCCGCTGAAGAGGCTGACGGCTGCATTTTGGCAGTGAAGATACCTGTGCACTGAAATATTTTATTACAATGTAGGTTAAGGCGGGAAGGAACTCAACCGTGTCTTTTACAGTTTGAGATAATTGGCTGAAGGTGTCTTGAAGTCGGTTCCACCCACCAAGAGCAGGCTGTTCGGGCATTTTGGCAGGTAATTACTTTTGGAGTTAGATCCGGTAAGATCCTTTTGTTTGAGGGGGTTTTACACCTGCAACATAACTTCGCCTTCAAATAATACATTTCGGTGACCATGAGGGTGGGATACCTACGCAAGGTATGGTCTTGGGGGTAAGTTTTCATTTTTGAAAAGTTTCTCACTTTTACGAGCAGCTGCTTACGTTACGAGAAGCGGATTTTCCTATCCTTTTTGTCATGAAGAATCTTTAGGTTCATTCTTGACAAAGGGTTCATTGATTTTATTTTCAATGATATTTTACTCATTCTTCCTACCTGGAAATTTAGTACCCTTGTATCTCGCTTCCCACAGCACCTAGAGCCTAAAATTTTGTTTTGTTGTAGCGTCTTGAGACCAACTTCCGCAAGATCTTTTTGATATCTTCTCCTCGATGAGGCAAGATTTACACCATCGAGAAAAAACTCTGGCCGTTAGGGCCCATCAGCCAATCTTTGGATTTTAGGACCACGTGGAGGAGAAAAGTTTAAACCTGATTCGCAGGACTAGATGAAATCTGAGAACGTCCATCGAATGTACCTCGTGAACTTTCAAGAACCACGAAGCACCGTTGGAACGACAACAAAAAATCGGCGACATCCTGACGCTCTCACCAGGGATGCACCAGGTGAATTCGAAGTCGTCCCAACGCACGTATTCGTGAGCGAAATCTTTTTTACTTCCTTTATAGCATAGGATACTAGACAGGGGATTAGAAGATAATTTCGAAATAAGAAAAGAATCAGCAGAAGAAAAAAGTTGTTATGGTTTGGATGGAAAATAATATAAAGGTTTGCAACGAATGCGGGTAATACGAATTTAAATGGAAAATAGGAAGAGAAACGGAGCTAAATTGACTGTCCGACCCCAACTGCATCGACGATCGAAGATCGCTGCGAAAGAAATTCGGTCACGAATTTTGAGACGCTACATCGTAAAATCTTGAGTTTGAATGATTGAGAGTGTACTTCGAGACTACCTTGGTGACTTCATTTTATTCATTACTGATTTATATATCATTTTTTCTTGTATACTCGTATACACAAGTTGTGCCAGTAGTTTTGAAGCAGTTGCATGAATAAAATATCTTATAAAGTAAATAAATAGAATACTAAAAAAAAAAATAAAATTTGTATACGTATCTTCCTAATAGGGAGAAACAGAATATCAGTTCTGCAAGGTTTTTTTTATGATTTCTGAAAAGTCGGTACTGTTTACGCAGCTGTGGATGTATTTTTTATTTACGCCTCGTCATTCTCTTTTATTCTTAATCCGGGTAATTGCCCGATAGAACCTTTTTCTATTCCTGTTTAGATCTATAACGTGAGTCGTTATCTTACGTGGGTGCTATCCCAGTCCTGTGAAAAGGCGTAGGTGATCTGCGCGAAACGTTACCTATGTCACTGGAACGGAGTCTTTCAATGTGCCCCTCTGAGCTAGTCTTTACATCCAACAAGATTCGACCCTTCGCCCTTGATGGTAGAGTTCGTAAGAGCATGTGTCTCGTTTGGTAGTTGCCAAGTCTTCCATAGGAGAGATTTCTTCCTGAAGCGTGCAGTTGTGAACGTATCGTACAAAGTTATGCGCGGACAACATCACCGTGTCATGCCGTCGCGAGTGGAAAAACTTTCTTATAATACCAATGCTTTTTCCAAAGTATTCGTGATCGAAATAAGTTTCTCCACTCTCTCGACAGTAAGAACTGTATATCTTTTGGCCAGCCCAACACCAATAGGGAAAATGTTTTCTCTGAAGTCAAAGACAGAACTCCTCCCCTTCAAAATTCAGTTGTTGTACATAAAATCCTGTGTTTGAACTATCCAAAGGTTTATTCGGGGGGAGACATCTTAGTTACTTAAAAAGAGGGTCTTCCAACACGAAAACGACATTAAAAACTCGAATAATACCACTGCTTTAGCTAAGCATACTTTGGACGACGCGACGGTCATAGATTATAATTTTAAGCATGAGAAGATCGGTAAAGAAGAGAAAAATTCTCGAAGTGGTCAATATTGTGAAACATAAGACTGATTCTAAGAACTTAGCTTGTATAGTAATACACGCCGACCATCAAACATCACTACTTTTATCAGATAAATAATTATCAGTTTCTTTTATCGACCTGATGATGACGCTGGGGCGTCGAATTGTCGTTCATATATTTTCATCGTAATAAAACATAGGTAGTGGTACCTAATGCCTGTTCTTTCTTCTTTTCATTTAATATTACTTCATGTACAGCGCTCATTATTCAGAATAGCCTTAGTGTAACCCTCCAAAAAAGAGTACCTATCTACTCTTTCTTTTCTCCAAAAAATACTCTTTTTAAGAAATCGGTACTCTTTTCTGATTTCGGTACTTGGAGAAATTTTCACTATCCGGCTTCATTATGATATCATAATCAATCCTCAATTGGGAAGAAAATTTGGAGAGAGTTTGGCTCTTCAAGTACCTATTCAAGGAACAATCGTAAAACGTTAGTGATTTTCGGAGTTATGCACGCTAGGAAAAATCAATCAAGCATCAGATTTTTCAGCATTAAAATCGTAAACGTGAACATTAAATTGAACAATGATCCACGATAACTTAACCACATTTATTTCGATCATCGCAGCAATTATTTTCATGTCGTCACACAATTGACAGAATTAAGAACAACTGGCCGATTCATATCGCCCACACTGAACGTATTGAATGGCGATTGTACTGTAGTTTATAACATCCCTTCTGTTTTCTGTACGTACTGAGCTTGAGCATGATGAGACTTTACTTCGTGAAATGCGATAAGGTAGTAGCAACAATGTATGTAGTTACAATATAGGTACCTATACAAATTACAATTGTTTAATCGAACACGAAGTGGTACATGTTATACTTGCTCGTTTTTATTTATTTTATTTTATTTTCTATTTTTTGAGGTGGTGCCGACAACAGTCCGTGGACCAATTACTGCCGACACCACCTTTACATACTTTCACAGTAATAATAAGTACAATTCCAACTAAATAATAGGAAAAAAAAAAAAAAAAAAAAAAAACATACATACATACATAGGCCTACATACGCACACCCACACACACACATCAGCTATCCACATGAATCACACCTCATATAACTTCACTCATGTTCTGCTCGTTCGTGTCCCCTTCCTATCCACCCTGCATTACCCTCCCTCACATACTTCGGTCATATTCACTCAACGGTCTTACTGAGTATCTCCACTAGTGTCCTTCTGAATGCATTCCTATGCAGATGGAAAATGTCCAGGTCCGGGTATTCCCCACTTATCTCATTATAGCGCTCCAAGGCCCGATCGATGATGCTGTGTTTGAGAGCATGTATGCGCGATGTTAAGGGATAGAAGGTATGTTTTTCTCTTTGTCTTTGTATTCCTCCTGTTCTAGGTACTCGTATATGTACCCTTTCCAAGGTGCCCGGCTCCTCTATTCTCCCATGTATTACGTCGCGTAGGAACATTACTGAAGTTAAGATGCGCCTTTCCTTCAATGCCAGTATCTGAAAGCCCCCTAGAGTTCCTGATAATAAAGCCTAGCTGTCTTTTTGCTTTTTTAATTTTTTGGAGGATGTGAGTTTTGAAATCTGCGCGTTTGTTAATGATAATTCCCAGGTCTCGAACCCAATCGACCTCCTCCAAAATATCACTATTCATCATTATACAAGTTGACGATCATCAATCTTATTTTTTTAGTAAAAGTTATTTTCTGGCATTTTTGAATGTTAAACGGTAAATGATTTTTTATACTCCATTGTATTAATGAGTCCAGATCATTTTGGAGGAGAGAACAATCTCCTTTACCCTCTATAGTGCGAAATATTTTAAGATCGTCAGCATACATTAATATGCTTGAGTTCTTGACCCCAGATATAATATCATTGATAAATAGTAAGAAGAGGAGAGGACCAAGATTCGATCCCTGGGGAACTCCCGAAGGAAACGGAAACTTGCGCGAATCACTATTTTTATAGCTTACATATTGCCATCTTCCTGCTAAGTACGATTTTATAAACCTCAGAGCTTCCTCAGTGAAACCCATGCACTCCAGTTTATTAATTAGGATATTATGATTCACCTTATCGAATGCTTTTTGAAAATCAGTATAGATGGCGTCCACTTGGAGTCCCTGATCGAACCTTTCCGAGAGGTACTGGACAAAACACGCAAGGTTTGTATCAACCCCTCGCGCTGAGAGGAAACCGTGCTGTTCATTGGTTATTTGATCTTTTACCTGCCAGAAAAGTTGTTCATGTAGTACTGATTCAAATATCTTTGACGGAACAGGCTGCAACGAAATAGGTCTATAATTTGTTACATCCTCAATCACCTCGGACTTGGGTACAGGAGTCACTTTTGATATTTCATAGATATACGGGTATTTCTGAGTATCTATACTGAGATTAAAAATGTAAGTAAGTGGTCGTGTTACCAGCTCTCTCAATCCTTTGTAAACGTATGTCGGTATTTTATCTGGACCTGAGGTTTTTTTTGCCTTGAGTTTCTTTATTGCCCTACCCAGGTCATTTTCAGTTATTTGATGAAGCTTTATTATTATCCTACCATTCGCATGACTTACACTACCATTCCTTCCCGAAGACAAGTCTTCCTGATTTGAACTATTAACATAGACGGAGGAAAAATGTGCTGCAAACGCTTCAGAAATTTCCTTTGGTTCATTGAGAATTTTCTCTCGGTATATTTTTTTATCCACTTCTGCAGTTGCCGTTTTTTTACTTTTTATATATTGCCAAAATTTTGATGGGTCGGATTTTATCTTTTGTTCGAGGTAACCTTCATTATCCCGCTGTGCTTGCTTTATTTGCTGCTTTACCTTTTTACGCAGCCTTTGAAAAATTTCCTTATTTTCACGCGTATTGTATTTTTTTAGTTTTCGACGCGCCCTATCCTTTGCTTTTAAGTTGAAATTTATCTCTTTAGTAAACCAATCAGGAAACTTATTTCGAGAACCTTTACTGTTCCTTACATTTGGAACAGTGGTTTGTATGACACTGTTCATGAATGACTGGAAATATTCAGCTGCCCTGTCTGGGTCCTCTAGCATATGTACAGATCCTTCCAATTCGCCTTCACGATTTCATACATTTGTCTAAAGTCTGCTCTAGAATAGTTAGGGACAGTAGTCAAAGTCGATGCTTTTTCACTCTTTCCTTTTTGCGGCATACGTTGTGCGACTGTGACATGTAGGGGGGGATGATAAATATCCTCAGTTTTAACGAGCGTTGTACTCACGAATTCAAATAATTATTCGAATATATTTTTCGAATAAGTATTTTCTCTCGCGCGTCAACAGTTCTTTTCATGTTGCTTTCATCTTCGTTCGTAACGAACGCGTACTCTACGCGAACTACCCCCAAAAGTAGAAAATACTCCTACCACCGTCCTCACGTGATCGCGCCGAGATCGCGCCCAAAAACACCCTATAAAATAGGCTCCGCGAGCCACTTTTCATCACTTCTCTTTCGGCTTCACCCAGCTTACTCTCCTGCTTTCCTGCTAGCTCTCTCGCTTCTCTCCTTGCCTTCTTTCTTTATTTTCATAGCTTCTTTCCACAACCTCTTCGGACTGTTCGCCGCGGTGCCCGCGGGTATAGTCTACTCTTTCTCAGCTTACTCGGCTTCCTCAGCTTCCCTCGCTTTCTTCTCGCTTACCTATCCCTTCGGGTTATTCTCCGCGGTGTCCGCGGGTTTAGCTTTCCTATCTCTCTTCGAACTTCCTCCTGTTGCTCGCCGCGGTGTCCGCGGGTACAACAGCGTATCCCCTTGATTAGCCTCCGCGGTGTCCGCGGGACTGATCTACTAACATCTTCGAACTTCCTCCTGTTGCTCGCCGCGGTGTCCGCGGGTACAACAGCGTATCCTCTCGGTTAGCCTCCGCGGTGTCCGCGGGACTGATCTGCTCATCTCTCCAAACTCCCTTCTGTTGCTCACCGCGGTGTCCGCGGGTACAACAGTACATCCTCTTGGTTAGCCTCCGCGGTGTCCGCGGGACTGATCTGCTCATCTTCTCCGAACTTCCTTCTGTTGCTCGCCGCGGTGTCCGCGGGTACAACAGTACATCCTCTTGATTAGCCTCCGCGGTGACCGCGGGACTGGTCTTCTCTTCCCCCTCAACTTTGTAGCACCGGCCGATCACTCTCCAGCTTTCTTTAATTCCAGTCAACCGTTCTTCTCCCTTTCTCTTTCACTCATTTGTTGTCGTATTATCGAAATAAACGTACATTGCTATACACCGAAAGAGACTTTTTCTTTATAATGTCGCGTAACGCCGATCCTCCGCCCGAGGCGTTCAGGAGCCTTCGGAGCCGACAGGTTCTTATTTCCTCTTCATCGTGGCGTACGGACCGCCGTGCGCAACACGAGGGAGTCCGTTTTTTGTACCGCACTGTTTGAGATGGTGGATAGTACTAGATCTAATGTCTTACCATGACTATTCTTTACTTCGCTATGTGAGATTAAATTGTTTATACTTATAAAACTGTATAGAGTATCAGCCTTACTACAGTTGTTCCCAAGCTCATTCGAGAAAATATTCTCAGTTTGGAATGATGGGATGTTAAAATCTCCAAGTAAAATAAAGTCTCCTGTTTTTGGTACTTTAAACTGTCATAGCGTCACATACTTGTACATAAACTTCAGTACATGTATTCGGAGGGAAATAAAAAACCGCTACGTCTACTTTTTTTGTGGAGTTTGGTAGTGTGATTTGTAACCAAACATAGGTACTCACAATCAGTATCATGCCCGGAATTATAATTTCCCTAATTTGAAACTCTACCTACAAAGTGAAAACTAAAATGACTTCAGAATCGAACGTTTCATTTGTTAATGATTTTGTTGAAAGTGATGATAGTGAAGTTAGTGGTGTGGATGATGTGGATGAACCTAAAACGAAGCGATTGCGAGGTGCTAACCGAGTATGGCTGAAGGTTGACGAATTTGCATCTCAGAAGGAAGCAGAAGAAGCTGTCGCGAAGATGATTGTGTGACGTAAAGCGTCAACTTCGAACACAACTTCCGGGTAAATAATTGTAGGCCACTGAGACATGATCGAAAAAAAAATGAATATTGCTCTCCGATCTATAAATTTTTTGTATGGTGCATTTTCTAGGTGTTCTTTAGGTAAATATAGAGGAGGAGAATGTCCGGCCAGAGTCTACTTTCTTTTTCATGCCGACAGTGACAATGTATCATTATTCAAGACTGAAGCACTAGGTACATGATAACCATGAGCAAGATCCGCTTCGTGGCCTTTCTCAGGAATTGAGAGCTTTTATCAAAGAAAAATTTGGCGAAAGTTTCGAGAAACCGAACAGTATACTAACTGTTTTCCGTAGAAAGAAAATGACTAAACCTCCTAAAGCAAAGCTCATTCCATTTCTGCGACATTTACGTAATGCGAAGTATGGCTCCCCAACCATTTCAGCTGTGGAATTACGTGCGTGGTGCGTCTCGAAGTCAGTAATAGGCCTACCAGATAATGACGATGAAGTTTTTGTTTTAAAACACCACATTCTGGCAGAATCGCTTGATCCTTCCAAACAAGAGTTACAAGTAGTTTTGTCAACTCGTCGTCTTCTTCAAACTACACTTCAATCTGACCTGCTACAGACTGACGCGACCTATAAGCTTATTTGGCAAGGTTTTCCGATAATAATCGTAGGCACTAGTGACAAAAACCATACGTTCCATCCAATCGCTTTGGCAGTCTGCGACAGTGAAGCTGCAACTGATTACGCGTTTGTTTTCGATGCAGTTCGTCTTTTCGATTTACGTTGGACACCATCGATATTGCTTACCGATGGGAGCGAGGCGATAACAGCAGGTTACAAGCTCGTCTTCAGTGATCCTACTCAGAGAGTGAAAATGATTTGATCGAGGACCGAATTCAGCTAATTTTGTAAAATTTGCTGACCGGCCAACTATACCTAGTTTGTGGACATCTTTGTACCAGTGGGCGCTCGAGAATAAGAAAATTTTACAACGAGGAGAACGGTACTACACCAGCGCTGGACAGAACCCTCCTATAACCACCGCCAGTTTGAAGGCATTTGAGAAAACCGCTGGTAAGTGGAAAAAATTTGACGAATTCATGAAGCATACGACCAGCATCTGGATTATATATATTTGTCAAGCTCATCTCGAACGAATTCTATGATAGGAGCGTTCCGAGCCATGAACAAGATTTGAAAAAACTTTACGGAGACACGCAATTTTTAGAAAAGGTATATTTGTAGACCGGTTTCGTAGTTCACAGGAAAAACTACATCATCAGTACAAATACCGAACGCGAATGAAAATCGAGCAAACATTAATACAATCAAGAGTAGGTACCTACTTGTATATACATGAAATTAGACTATTGTTTGGATCAATGAGGTCATTGGCTAGAATATCACCTCTTTTAATGTGATTCACTATTTCGATTTCGAGCCATTTTCGGGTTACCCAATTATCCATTTTATCATTGATCAGAGGATTTTGTGATTTGTAGCGAAACCTTTTCTAAAAATTGCGTGTCTCCGTAAAGTTTTTTCAAATCTTCATCTCGAACAGTCGACGTGCACGTACCCTTTCTTCACTCGTCCTTCAGTTTGTAAACATGTAGTTGGTATACAGATTCGTCTGAAACTTGTCAATGCGCCAGAAGAAGCCAAATCAGTTGCTATTTGGAGGAAAAGGAAACGCGGTAGACCGTCGAAATCAAAGCCAGCACTCCTTCTACAATAGTAACACGTACCGACTTACTGGAAGGTATATGTTGGGTTATTATTTTTTTTTTCATAGTATGACGACCATAAAGAATTAATTTGAAGTGCGATGTATAAACCTAGTGCTAATTTAATTTATAAATGCTCATTTTACAATTTTATTGTTCGATTTTCTGTTTCAGCGTGCAATAAGGGTCTTTTAAAAGTGCTGAAATTATTTAATTGATGTTCTTAGCACTGTGCTTAGTGTTTCTTTGACCAATTCTGATGGGCCGATAATTCATAACCATTTTCCGGATGAATACGGTACTTATTAGAGGGTACGTACAGTCTACGGTAAATGAAAGAAAATAGACCATCTGTGTTCACAAAATACTGTGACAATCATCAGAATAACTTATAAATCCTAAACCTTAAACTTACTAGAAATTCACGGAAGCCGATCGTCAGAGTCGAGTTTTGATGTCCGTCACGTTAAGGATATCATTTAATTTGCGTTAATATTTACCTAGTTTACGAATCACTCACTCGTACCTACCAATGTTTTCGTCTTATTCCGCAAACACTCGGTAAAGCCGCACACCACATCCGTATCTGATTGTACTTCGTGCTTGGATGAAAATGATGCAACACGTTGTAATTCAGTATTCTATAAAGGAGCCCGCGAACCATTTTACTACAGTATAGGTATGGTATTACCTTTATGATTCTTGCGCTTATTTTGTTTTTAGTCTTCAGTACCTACGTATTTTCAGTCAGACATTCGACGGGAAGAATTCAACATCATGTTGAAGATATTGTTTAAAAGGAATGAGGTAAGTTAAGTAGAATCTAAAGAGTGAATTTCGGGAAAATTTAAATTACTATCTCGGGTTTACAAAATCCACCCTTTTCAGATTGTCAATGCGATTGCCGAAAATGAGGTGGTCATTATTAAAGGGACCACAGGATGCGGTAAAACAACCCAAGTTCCTCAGTTTATTTACGACTCATGCAAAGAGAAGAGCGAACGCTGTAATATAATAATTACACAGCCGAGGAAAATGGCGGCCTACTCTTGTGCCGTGAGGGTCTCCAAAGAAAGGAACTGTCGCCTGAATTCTGTTGTCGGTTATCAGGTTGGAAGAAGCCATGTATTTTACAACCGAAGTAATGACGCGAGTTAGAATTATTCATAAGAAATTCTATTCGTTAAAATTTCAGATTGGTTCGGAAAACAAATGTGGAGAAGCTACAGTAATTCGATATGTCTCTATCGAAACACTTCTCCAAAAATTGATTTCAAACCGGAACTTGGATGAGTTTACCCACTATGTGATCGATGAGATACACGAGAGAACACAAGTGACCGATTTTGTGTTGGTAGTAGTTCGAAAGTTCTTAAAATCGAGTAATGCTAAGGTAAGGACTGGCAAATGTGGCAGTTTAGCTTACTTTCCAAGTTTTTTTTTGTTTTGTTTTCTGGGGATGGAGTGAATAATTGGAAACATTACAATTAGTAGATGATTACTTCTATCATAGGAAATAGGTACGTAAAGGGTATTTTTCTTTTTGTTGCCTCAGTTGGCTGAGAAGGATACGGCTAGGTTTAATTTTAAAAAATTGTGCTCAAATAGGATAGCAAAATAGTTTCTGATGCCTTTATTGGGTACACATAAGTGACATAAACAATGATACCTATATTGACATTTGAAAAATAGGTAAGTACCGGTAGTCGCTGTCGAAAAATTATTTGCTCCATTCAAAATTTCTGTTTCATCACGGCTACTTGTATTGTACATATATTTCATATAAGATCAGCAAAATGGCGACGTATTTATGACAGCGGGAATAGGGACGTTTCCCCGCTGCCTACGTGAATGCGTCGCCATTTTGTTGATCTTATATCAGGCTAAATAACTCAACCTGGCAACGCAGCAAACAGCGGATCACCGCCGTCTGACATCACCGCCGTCTGACGTGTTACATAATTATTCCACCGTCACCTCTTTTATCAAGTATACATCAAGCCAAACAACTCAAAAAGACAATGTTGCTACAATAGATGCTTTGGTATGCGTGTGGGAAAGTGTTACAATTAAAGATACCTAAAAGAGACAAGATAGCTAACTCTCCATATGCGCTATTGCGCTATGTTAAAATCCGGTACCCGATTTTTGTCGAGCTAATTTACGTGCCGAGAGATAACGCTACTGTGTTGTAGGGCTAAATTAACATTGCGCTTATGGACGTTTTTCAGTATTCATCTGGGAAACCGTTTATTTTTAGGAAAAAATGAAAAGAACAAAATTTATTCCCCCTGTAATTTCCTATCGTATGAGACCTATTTCATATTTTGGAAAAAAAAAAAAAATCAAAGTAGGTCTCATTTGATAGGAAATTACAAGGGGAATACATTTTGTTCTCTTCATTTTTTCATAAAAATAGATGGTTTCCGAGATAATTGATGAAAACTGAAAAACATCCATAAGCGCAATGTTAATTTAGCCCAAGAAAACTGTGTCGGTGTGCTGACGAGCGGTGGAACACTAGAACTAACAAAGTTAGCTATCTTGTCTTTTTTAGGTATCTATAGTTACAATATTGCACTTTGTCCCCCATCTGACTTTTAATTTTAAAATTATTATAATTTTTTCTGTAGTGAACCAATTCCATTGAGACTAGGCTTAAAAAATTGGAAATCGTTCGTTTTTCACAGTACTTCTACTTCACTTTTTTGTGGGACCCCCCATTGTGATTTTTCAAATTTTTTATGTTTTAACAGGGAACCTGTTTTATGGGGGGCTATTTGAGAAATCTGCCGTGCGCCGTCCGCCGTCCGCCGTGCGCCGTCCAGCGAAAAACTTAGAAAAATTTCGACCCTCGAGCCATATATGATAGGAGAGGGACTTAGAAAAATTTCGACTCTCGAGCTATATATGATAGGAGGGGGACTTAGAAAAATTTCGACTCTCGAGCCATATATGATAGGAGAGGGACTTAGAAAAATATCGACTCTCGAGCCATATATGATAGGAGGGGGACTTCGAAAAATTTCGACCCTCGAGCCATATATGATAGGAGAGGGACTTAGAAAAATTTCGACTCTCGAGCTATATATGATAGAAGGGGGACTTAGAAAAATATCGACTCTCGAGCCATATATGATAGGAGGGGGACTTAGAAAAATTTCGACTCTCGAGCTATAGATGATAGGAGGGGAACTTAGAAAAATTTCGACTCTCGAGCTATATATGATAGAAGGGGGACTTAGAAAAATATCGACTCTCGAGCTATATATGATAGAAGGGGGACTTAGAAAAATATCGACTCTCGAGCCATATATGATAGGAGGGGGACTTAGAAAAATTTCGACTCTCGAGCTATAGATGATAGGAGGGGAACTTAGAAAAATTTCGACTCTCGAGCTATATATGATAGAAGGGGGACTTAGAAAAATATCGACTCTCGAGCCATATATGATAGGAGGGGGACTTAGAAAAATTTCGACTCTCGAGCTATAGATGATAGGAGGGGAACTTAGAAAAATTTCGACTCTCGAGCTATATATGATAGAAGGGGGACTTAGAAAAATATCGACTCTCGAGCCATATATGATAGGAGGGGGACTTAGAAAAATTTCGACTCTCGAGCTATAGATGATAGGAGGGGAACTTAGAAAAATTTCGACTCTCGAGCTATATATGATAGAAGGGGGACTTAGAAAAATATCGACTCTCGAGCTATATATGATAGAAGGGGGACTTAGAAAAATATCGACTCTCGAGCCATATATGATAGGAGGGGGACTTAGAAAAATTTCGACTCTCGAGCTATAGATGATAGGAGGGGAACTTAGAAAAATTTCGACTCTCGAGCTATATATGATAGAAGGGGGACTTAGAAAAATATCGACTCTCGAGCCATATATGATAGGAGGGGGACTTAGAAAAATTTCGACTCTCGAGCTATAGATGATAGGAGGGGAACTTAGAAAAATTTCGACTCTCGAGCTATATATGATAGAAGGGGGACTTAGAAAAATATCGACTCTCGAGCCATATATGATAGGAGGGGGACTTAGAAAAATTTCGACTCTCGAGCCATATATGATAGGAGGGGGACTTAGAAAAATTTCGACTCTCGAGCTATAGATGATAGGAGAGGGACTTAGAAAAATTTCGACTCTCGAGCTATATATGATAGAAGGGGGACTTGAAAAAATATCGACTCTCGAGCCATATATGATAGGAGGGGGACTTAGAAAAATTTCGACTCTCGAGCTATAGATGATAGGAGGGGAACTTAGAAAAATTTCGACTCTCGAGCTATATATGATAGGAGGGGGACTTAGAAAAATTTCGACTCTCGAGCCATATATGATAGGAGAGGGACTTAGAAAAATTTCGACTGTCGAGCTATATATGATCTAGGCTTCCTTGAATTTTCAATACCAAATCTCATTCGAATCATAAAACAGGTTCCCTGCGTTCCTCGTTTAACTTCGTTAAGGAAGCCGTCATTTTTTCCATAAGAGCGTATATATAACTAAGGACTGCAAGTAACACATTGGACAGCAGTGATCAGCTGTTTGCTACATTGCAAGGTTGAGTTGTTTGGCCTGATAGTAGCTAGGTGGCCGTGCATACAATTTTATGGAAAAAATACCAAAAATCTGAAAAATCATTTATTTTACAAATACAATGGGGTCCCACAAAAAAGTGAAGTAGAAGTTTTAAGCCTAGTCTCAATGTAACTGGTTCACTACAGAACAAGTTATAATAATTTTAAAATTGAAAGTAAGATATAGGGCACAAAGTGCCGTACCCTTCCCGCACGCATACCAAAGCGTCTATTATAGCGACGTTGTCCTTTTTGGGGGGAAAGATTTTAGGCACGGCCACCTCAACTATCAGGCCACACGACTCAAAAAGACAACATCGCTGCAATAGACACTTTGGAATCCGTGCGGGAAGGTGTCACAGTACACACCGCACCTTGTCTCCTATCTGACTTTTAATTTTAAATTTTAAAATTATCAATAACTCGTTCTGTAGTGAATCAATTCCACCGAGACTGGGCTTAAAGAATTCATTTTTTTGTGGGACCCATTGTATTTGTAAAATAGAAGATTTTTCAATTTTTTTGTGTTTCATAATTGTGCGTATTGTATGTAACACGTTTGACAGCAATGATCAGCTATTTGCTATTGCTACATCGCCAGGTTGAGTTGTTTGGTCTGATAGTAGACGTGACCGTGTTTTAGGCAGGACTGCTTAGCCCATTTTATTGGCTTAAATATCATTATCAGGGTACATTGTCAGATCTCGGTTGTTACACAGTATTTTTACCTATTCTGAATGCATTTCTGTGCAAATATACCAAAAAATAGGAACGAAAATTAAAAAGAAATTTTTGAATCTAAACATTATTTTAGGGTAACTTAGTTTTAGACTTTTTTTCTTGTAAAAGTTTCAAGTTTTGAAATTCACGCGATAATTCGAATTATGAGCTCAATATTGATTTGACGAATTTTCGATAATCATGTAATGCTACTCTGCAACATAGCGTTGCTCAATTCACAAAATCGACGATTTCTCTGCTGATTTCACAAAAATAGCATTTTTATATTATACCTCTTAAGAGTTTGAAAGAATAGCCTACAATTTTGAATCATTGAATATTTCCAATCCTATCGATCTGACCGAGCTAATATTACCTATATTGGTTAGTTTTACTGTATGAGTTTGAAAATTATTTTCATTTTTGCAGTTAATTGTTATGTCAGCGACCATGGACACGGAAAAACTTAGCAATTATTTGGCCATATATGATGATAATGGAAAAAAAATACTTCCGTGCGTCGTCGATATCGATGAATCAACCTTGTATAAAGTTCACGAGTTCTTTTTGGACGATTTGTGCTGCGGAGAGAGCCGAATTCCCGAAGTACCTACCTATTTATTTTCCTTCTAGATTGTTAAGTACGAAAAAATAGGCTTCTATAAAATTTTAATCGTGACTGTTTTTGTTTCATTCTTTATCAGGCCACTGAATTAATTCCCTTCGCTCCAGCCTTTCCGATGATAGAAAAGAATGCATACAAAAGTGCGGCTCGTATCATTCAACAACTGGATCGGATTGATTGGACCGAAGATTTGCATAGTAATACATTGATCGGCCAATCCAAAGCTTGGGTGCTTGTATTCCTTCCAGGAGTGCGTGAAATACAATCCATGGAGAACGTTTTGAAGGAATTAAGGTAAGATATACGTCAAAAGGTAGTCGATAACCAGACCGGAATTCATGGCCGGATCAGGCTTCTGTGCGCCCCGGGGCACTCACTTGAATGCGCTCTAGATTGATAGGCATAGTCGGGGGATGGCGATCAAGTTTTCTTGTTAATAAGCCCCGATACATTTTCTACTAAATAAAAAATTCTAAATTGAAATAAATATTTAAAAAATAGTTAGGTAGGTAACATTTTGTACGGAAAAGTTGCTCTGCAGGTAAATAGAGCATTGAAAAATTGATAGAAAAACAAAAAACAAAAGAATATTCGGTAGGTAAGACTTTCATAAAGTCCCCTTTCTCGACTTCAATGTTATATGAACTCATTACTCGTCCAACACATTGACAATGTCTGGATTTAAACTTATGTGTATTATAGCCTCGTTACTCAATTTTTCTTGACCCGTTGAATTTTGAAGGTTAAATTTTTCTCTCTTTTGTCTTTCACTATTTCGATTTCGTAAGCGCGTCACACACTTTCACCTTTTTTTTTCTTCCTTCATCATCCTTGCGTCTGTTTGTCGCTACTCGCACGGCCTATTTTGTTATTTTTTCCAAAAATTTTGCGTCGGTAATACGGCCCTGCCGGAATTATTTAAAATTTTTGAATTTGTCAATATATGGCGGGCAAATCTATGTTACGCAATGCAGGAGAGACACGTTTCTACGTTGGTAGTCTCTTTCGCAGTTGACGGTATTCGAATGGTGAGCGGCATCAGCTCACTTGTTACAAGTCGACAACGCATTTGTACCACGTGGAACTCCTCATCAACATCATTATTTTTAACTCGAGATTCGTTAATGCTCTCCCACGGACATGGTTCTTCTCCGAGTAGCTTTCGAGTCTCAGCCTACTAGACGCCTTGTTTGGTACTATACGTTAGGCTGAGTGGTTAAAAAAGTAGGTTGAGTTACTCCAGGGTGAATGAGCCTTATATTAGATTATATAATACGGTCCTTGTCCCCAGCCCCCCCGCACCCCGATTCTTGGGATGGGAACAGGTGGATTCGTTTCTATTACGTTTGTACCGGATTGTGCCGTACAGTTTTTCGTTTGTGCTTCTCTCCTCCCCCTCAAACTGTTGTGGGGGGGGGCTATAGATATGCAAGACCTAATTTGGACTATTAATGGATTTTTGGGACAAATATTAATGGAATCGTTTATATCAGATTTGTGCTGGATTATGCCGTAGTGGTTTTCATTTGCGTTGGTCTCCTTCTCCTCCAACCTTATGAGATAAGGAGGGATGTAAATATGCCAGGCTCTGTCCTATTCAATTTTCGGCCTGAAAACAGTCTGAATTGCATGTGGGACCTGTTCTACGGGGGATTCTTCGAAAAATTCGCCGTGCGGCGTCCAGTCAAAAACTTGGAAAAATTCTGACTCTCGAGCTAGAGTCTTCTCCTTTATATGATAACTTAGATTCCGTTGAGATGATGACCTAGGTACGTTGTTATAAAGTTGATAAAATGAAAAAAAGAAAAAAAAAGTTCGAGTTCATGAATTTGTCGAGAAATATAAATGTATCTATGAATATTAACGTACTCGTATGCTCAAATTTATATTTCTATTTATTTTATATAGCTCTCCAGAACAGCTCGCTTCACTTGAAATAAGACCGCTATATTCTTCAATGCCAAGAGAAGACCAAAGAGCCATCTTTCAGGCAACGAAGCACACGGGGACTAGAAAGATAATCTTGGCGACGAACATAGCAGAAAGTAGTGTCACGCTCAATATTCGTTACGGTAATTGATTAATTTTTGCATAATCGAAATGGCTTACCGCCAATAACATACCTCAGGAAAGTAAATGGTACGTTGAGTGAACTTCTATAATATTGACTAACTGCAACCTCAGAAAACTCAAGAGAAACTGTGAGCACATGAAAAAAAATAATACATGACATGAGCCGGATTGAATAGTTTCTTCAAGTAACTAGACATGCAATGCTTCATAAACTAATTGGCTTAGCCCCTTCAATGAACCAGATATGCAATGCTTCAAAAATCATGAGTCCCCCTTCTATCATATAGTCGAGATTACAACAGGGAACCTGTTGTATAAGGGCTTTCTTGAAAAATTTGCCGTACGCCTTGCGCTGTCCGACCAAAAATTTGGAAAAATTTCAACTCTCGAGCTATTTATGACAGGAGGGGGACTTGGAAAAATTTTCAATCTCGAGCTATACATATATTATAGGAGAAGGACTTGGAAAAAATTGAGGCTATCTTAACGATATTGAACAAGGAACGCAGGGGACCTGTTCTATGGGTCGAATTTGTTTTAGTAATGAAGTTGAAAGGCCTATTGGGGAAACCACTATTAAAAAAAATCGACCTCCAAGGTAGTGTGGAACTAAATTGGGAAAACGGAAATTTTTCAAAATCTCCTTCGATCATTTAATATTATGACAGGAATTGAAAAATGTTTCAAGTTTTTCCTATCATATTATGAAGAAAGAAAGAAACCAAATAAATAAATAAATAAATAAATAAATAAATAGATAAATAAATAAATAAATAAATAAATAAATAAATAAATAAATAAATAAATAAATAAATAAATAAATAAAAAACTCTCAGCCCACTTTGTGAGCCGCTTGGGGTTGCCCTCATTGACCTTGTTAATTGAGGAAAACAGGGAACCTGTTTTATGGGCGTCACTATTGTGTATTCTCAAGCCTTAGTTACATTAGGAATTTCGAAATTTAGCCTTCATTATACTGGGCCTCCAGCTCCGTAGCCTGGAATATGTCAATTAGCCTTCAATATACCAATTGCCTAATATACCATACTAGGTCTATAATAACTAGCCTAAGAAATTTTAAACTTTAGCCTACATCATACTGGGTCTAATATACTATACTAGGCCTTTAATAAGTAGCCTAAAATAAAAATTTCAAACTTTAGCCTTCATTATATTGGGCCTAATATACTACACTAGGCCTATAATTACTAGCCTGAATGTAATATGAAGTATACTAGGCCTAGGGACTTGGCAAAATTTTGAACTTTAGCCTTCATTATAATAGGCCTAATATACTATACTAGGCCTATAAGAAGTAGTCTGGAAAATGTCAAACCTTAGCCTTCATTATATAGTAAGTCTAATGCACCATACTAGGCCTATAATGACTAGCCTAAAAAATTTCGAATTTTAGCCATCGTTATACTAGGCTTGATATACAGTACAACTAGGCTTGTACTAACTAGGCTTAATATTATACAGTATAATATGTCACGGTTAAAGTGAGTATTTTGGCTTGGTTAAAGTAAGTAAGCGCGGCAACAACGCAACACCGAACCACGCGTACAAACGCGTACACGTTAGCGGCCGTATATGTCCTCCAAAATGACGACTTTTCTCCTTTTTACCCTAGTTCGAGCCCCGCTCAAGATCCTCACTTTTTTCTTCTTGGAAAATTTTTTTTTCGGCAAAATTCTGTCAAATAAATTATTACAATTTTTTAGACCAAAATTTGTAATTTTTATCTTTAAAATAGGATTTTTGAAAATCAATAGAAATGAAAGAGGATGCAACGCGCAAATCATATTGGTCACGCGGCCGAAAAAATTGATGGAATCAATATATGTTCGAATTAGACTACCCTTTTTATTTTACAAATTACGTAGTAAGTAGTAAGTTCAAAAATAAGTATAAGATTAATGTAGTTGATAATCCAAACGTTAATTCTAATTGTAATAATGTCGGCCAAAGTAGTTTAAATTTTGAAAAAACATTGAGAAAGTATAAAAGATGAAATTGGTATAGTTTTTGAAAATTATAATACGCTAGGTAATCTTTTTTTTGCTAAAATGAAGGATCCTTCTCCCAAAACTTTCTCATCAGACTTGATTTACAATATCCCATGTGGTAATGGGGAGATAAGTCAATATCTTCATGAAAGGATATATCAACATAAGCATGATGTACAGAGGATTAATAAATAGTTAATCTAGTTCTAATCTTCACGAAGGTACTGCTTTGGCCCAGCATGCTAAGATTGATAAACATAAATTTAATTTTGATAAAATCAGTATTCTTGCTAAAGAAAAAAAATGATCGGAAGCGTAAATTAATAATCGAGATCATGAAAAATTAGAGTAACGTAAATTTTAAAACGGATGCTGATAAACTAAGTTCGATGTCTGGTACACTTATCTCGTATTTGCATCCTTAATTCGCGTGTCTAGTTTTGTTCAGTCTTTATGATTCATCTTCGCGCTGTTTATCGATGTTTTCTCGGTTTTTGCTCTCATTGTTGTCGAGGATAGTGGTACCCACTTCATCTTTCTCTTGCACGCGTACTCACGTTACTGTGCCGTACTAACTATAACGGATCAACCGCATATTCTTGGCTGCCAATAGTACTTTGGAAGATAAGAGACTTATTTCGATAATGTTTCTCATTGTTCTTGTCAGTCGATTCAAAAAAAGATTACGGTTGAGAAATATAGTTACGTATTGATAATTTCTCAACCGACCGATCGTCAACAATTGTAAAGAAATAAAATAATTAATTAATTGATTAAATAGATAAATAAATGAATAAACTAATTAATTAACTAAAGAAATAAATAAAAAAGCAAAATTTTTCCAAGTCCATTTGGGCCGTACGTCGGATAGAAAATTTTTCAAAAAAAAAAAACATAGAACTGGTTCTCAGTAGAAATTTTGATTCTCGAGCTATATAATTATAATAGGCGGGGCACTTGGATAAATTTCGTCTCGCGACCCGTAATATATTATGATAGAAGAGAGACTTATGGTGTTTGGAGCATTGTATATCTGGCTCATTGAAGGGGCTAAACCAATTGTAGTATGTTGTGGCATGATAGAAAACACCGTTACCACTTTTTTCGCAGTACAAGTAGCGCTCTTAGCGGGACCCTTATCCCCGAATTGCATTAAAATACCACTCTCTCTCAAAAAAAATGGAGTTATTATTTTCTTAATAGGCCGTAGATGTACTATAGTGCAGAGGAAACCAGTGCCAATTTCCTTTTACTAATATAAATTATTGTACAAATTTTGTACACGTTTAAATTCCCTTGTTTGAAATAAGATGGACTTTTCATTTTAAACTAAATACAAACTTTTATTACAGTTATAGATTTCTGTTTGGAGAAACGTCACGTAATTGACTCGACTACAGGCTGCACTTCCATTAAATCGTGTTGGGCTTCTAAAAACAGTTTGATTCAACGAGCTGGTAGAGTTGGCCGTATATCAGATGGTCGAGTTTTCCGGATAATTTCTAAAGATTTTTTTAAGGTGAGTCGTGGATGTTCGCTTTTCTCGGTCTAATGATGACTGAAAGTTCTTGAATCAACAGAAGACAAGTAGGTCCGATAAACATGAGGTACTCGCGTGCTATAAGACTAAGTCCGGTAGACAGTGTTGTAAGAGGCTTTACATCTTCAATTCTATTACGCTTGCCTACCTTAGAATTTTTATTGAAAGTCCTTTTAGTCACAAGAGGCCTTTGATAATGTTTTTGTTTTTTTTTTCCGAAAAGTTTGATATCATATGGGAACAAAAAAGAGAGAAATATTTTCGTACAGCGGCGGGAGCCCAAGTGCCTGCAGGCGACTCTAGTTCTAATTTGGGACTATCTCAAGTTCAAAATTCTAGATCCCTATTTTAATCATTCTCTAATATATCGTCATAGGCTCATTTGAAGCAAGAGTCTTCGCCGGAGATACTTCACCAACCGTTGGAAAATTTGATTCTCAATACCAAACTGTTGAAAATAGGCCCACCGGAGAACATACTGGCGGAGGCTCTGGATCCGCCTAGTCTGGAAAATATCCATCAGGCAGTCGTTCATCTTAAAGGAGTAAGTGGTGGTGGATTTTACTCATCAAATAATTACTTCAAGGCTGTGTAAGAAGATCGCTCAATATTTCATTCGTACACAACAGCTTGGGGCTCTGCTTCAATATACAGAAAATGAGAAGCGCGACCTGTGGGATGGCGCGATCACATTCATGGGCACAGTCCTCGCCGAGTTACCTTTAGATGTTAGTTTAGGAAAATTAGTGTTCCTGGGAAATGAGCTGGGTGTCACAGAAGACTGTGTTATCATCGGTGAGTATAAGAAACATCGAAAAAATGATACAAAAACAAATTAAAGTTGAATAATTTTTTTCTATGCTTTATGTCAGCGTGTGCTATGGCTACGAAAAATATTATTAGTTTTCCACATGGCAAAGATGTAGAGGCATATGACGCGCGCCTATGGTGGGCTGATTCCTCATTCAGCGATTGTATCGCATTCTTGAATGCTTACAAAGTTCGTATACATTCTATTTAACTTATGATTTCATACTATATCGAAATAATTTGATCTATTTTCTTCTTTGCTGAATTAAGGAATGGAAAAAAATTTCAAATCCTCAGGAGTCCAGCAGTTTTGCCTGGAATAATTATTTGGAATCTAACGCTTTACGTGAGCTACATTATTTGGAGTCTGATGTCGTGAATCGACTCAAGCAACGAGATTGGTACAGGATGAAAAATAATAGTGATAACCGTTCGGAAACACTTTTCCTTCTCCAGGTTGGAAATTGATTATCGTCGGTAGATCTTTTCGAATATTACGACAGTAATTATTGACGAATTATTAAAAATATAGATAGCAATTATCGGAGCGTTTTATCCGAACTACTTCTTGTATAACTCGGATGATGCTTCCACTCAAGATGAGCGCGCCATTCATATTCTCGGAAACCGTGATCCGCTCACAACTGTGTACTTCCGAGGACTGCCTCTTGATCAACCTCCAACGGTCTATAAAAAATCTATTATTGATCTTTTTCGCGATATTCCAGATCGGTTGACTGAAGTGAATTTTGATTCCAAAGGGTAAGCTGAAAAAACTCTTGAAGACCATGTTTCATGTCTATCCTAGTCGAAATTATGCGAAGTCGCCCTCTCTTGCGAATGCCTCAACCTAGTTAAGGCTGTAGTCACCAATGCAATGTAACTAAATCTTTCTTGAAACAGAAATCGTACGAAGTAAAGAAACAAAAACACCCGTTCTCTGTAGATTGATAAGAAGACTAATGTTTGCAGGTTTCACAATTATGAGGGAATTTCTTTTGATTCGACTGGATTAAAGCACGTCCTAGTGATACAGTCTGACTATCTCGAATTGAGTGTTTTTAGAATTTGCAGTTGAGTATTTTGCTTCACTGCGGCTCATTTTGACTGGTCCCGAAGTCTTCGTCAAGAAAGACTACTCGATCGTTCTATCCTACCGTCCTATACGGAATCTCACCTTCCTTCGCTGCTCGCGTGTAATTTAGAGTGCTGTAGAGGGGAGGCCTTGATCTTTCTGTGGAAAACTTTGAAATTTTAACAGAAAACCTATTCCATATGACGTATATTTTTTTGTTGTTGAAACAATCGGTGTCCAAACTAACCTACCATCACTCAAAATTGAAACAAAATTCGTCCCATTGAATAGTTCCCCTGGATTCGTCGTTTAACTTAGTGAAGGAGGCCGTTGTTTTTTCCAAGTCCTGAAAATATATCGCAGTTAGTAAACCCAGCTTCCTCTTCTTCTCGTACTGATGCAGATTTTTAAAAACTCTTCTAGGAAAGCCAAATAGAAAGAGATTATGTTTCATGTATATTACACAGATGAGGGGAGGTGGATTGAATTCGCAAATTTCAGAATCAGATTCGCGGTTGTGAAGTCACCAACTTCGATGATGTCATAGTTGGAGAGGGACTCAGGGTCACGGCTGATAACGTCATAGTTTATTATGAAGGAAGAGGAGGAATACAGTATACAGGATTATCAATGCCTAGACCTGGTCTAAAGTTGGTACAAACTGCATAGAACAAATAGTGTTTGAGGGGAAGCCTAAACTCAGTATAAAGCTAGTATAATGGAGCATTTGATTTGACCAAATATACAGAACCTAGTATATAAGTAGTTCACTCAATAGGACGACGAGAGGACTAGCAAGTTCCAAATCCCAAGGTCACCTGCACGCATGCACGTTTTGAAATCAAGGTAAGGGTCAGTGCAAAGACATGAAACATTCTCAAAAGCTGAGCGGCGACAGTCGAATTTCTCCGAGTCCCGAAATCAATTCATGTAGCTCTCACCTCCATTTGAACTACAATTGAGCGGAGGGACAGTGGATAGCCAGATATAGGTTGATTCCAAACCCCAAATCGAGCCTACGGACTAAAATTCATACGTTGGGGAAGGGAGTAGAGTAAAGAGGTGAAACATGTCAATATCGACTGAATAATGTACGGTAATCTTATGCAGTATGAATGTGTTGCAGGAAAGCGTTCGTTACGTTTCATCCGAAAGAGAAGAAGTCTCGAAAGGAAACGACACCACGTAAAATTGCCGATACGGCAGTGTATCATGCCATAAAAATGCGCCATACCGAAGAGAAATTATCGTTCCCTCGCATGACGTAAGTAATTCGATTCGGCAATTTTGAATAATTGGTATATTTCGAATTCTAATGCTACCCGCTCGTGCAGAAGCGTACGGGACTGTACGAATCTTACATGTTTTTGTCTTCCTATCAGTAAATGGACACTTAACGAAAAGGGTTTTGATTATGTATTAAAATAGAAGAACATTTTGAATGATCCAAAATTCATGAAAATGTCATCTATTGTCGCAATTTTTTTCTACAAAATAATCGATTTGATAACTGTGATAGTTTCGGAGTGAAGCGTGTAAAAAGCAATGAGCAACGTAACCACTGAGATGTATCTATGGTAGATGAGAATTTGAAGAGGGTGAGAAGGGAATTTTTTTAAACATCAAATTCACGAGCCTTGCAACTTCAATTAGGGTTATGGGCTCGGAGTGGGCAGATCGAGACAATAAGAATGGATATTCCGACTACTTTGGATTCAAATATATGTCATTGCTTTCAAGATCCGACCACGATAAGTGCCCCAGATTTTGAATTGAAAATTTCCCCATTTTTCACGTATAAAAATTGCGGTTTTTTTTCTCTAGACCAAATACATTGTTCAGGATTAGATTTTCAGAATTATATACGAGTAGTAGAGGTCAAATATGACGAATTTCAATGAATATTTGTGACTTGTCACGAGATGAAGGACCCATCTCTGAATTGGCAGTAATAGCCATCCTCCTTATTGTTTTGCACGAACAATAAGGAGGATGGCTATTACTGCCAATTCAGAGACGGGTCCCTTATCTCGTGACAGGTCATATTTGAACTCTCTAAGTAGGCGTGGCGGAAACAGGAGGTACCGCAAGTTGCCCAATTTTGAGAATATTTTTTCTAGTATTGCCATCATTGTACAAAATGTGAGGAATTTTGAAGCATTAAAATTTGCAGATATGGTGATGACTAGAAACCTCAATAAAGCATTAAGTCGCCGAGCCTTCTACCGTACCTTGGTTCGTATTTAAGGGTCACATAATAGGTTTTTTGCAAAGCATTTGAAAAATTTTCAGTTTTAAGATGGATTTCAAAATTTTTATCATAATAACCTGTTCTTAAAACAATGGCCTATTGTGAAGGTATATTTCTATACTGAAGCAAGATCCTTTTGACCATTTTGCAAGGGGGCGGATCTAGGGAAAAATTTTGGCGGTCGAATTTGAATTGTTTTGGAAAAAAAAAATTGACTTTTTTTTTAAATTCTCGCTTTTAAGATTGGAATTACTCTCGAAAAACTGTCGCAAAAAACTGCAACAAAGACCTGTTTGTTTGTTTGTTTCTTTATATGATAGGAAGGCAAGTCCCCTGTCACACATATCTCTGAGGTAAAACATCAAAGGCGTTTGAGAAATTGCCTCGAAGACCAATATCATACAATTTGGAGGCAATACAGTGACACTAAACACAGGAAGCGCCTTCTAGAGGTTGAAGAAAATAGAATAAAGTTTTGAGTTTGAGCAGAAAGCTTCCTCAATTTGGACGAGGGGTGTTATGGCCTTTGCGGAAGCTGTCCTGATATGGGGGAAGGAGGAATCTTTGGTAGGTATTGGTATTGGAAGGATGATAGCCAAATTTCAGGTAGAAGGATTTTAGGACGTGTTAATTGCATTGTATTTCATGAATTTTACGCATAATTTGCCAACTAGTACCCTTTTTTTTTCAACTTAAATATTTATCGAGTTTGTCAACTGCTTAAATTTATCATACAATTTCGCAACTCCAGTGTCTTGTTGACAGCAAGCTCCCCCCTTTCTCCCGGTCATGAACGGTCCTCCTTTGGCTTGGACGAATGAGAAATATCTCTTCCAAAAACATCATCAATCATCCCACATTAGTAGACAAAAGTTATATAAGATCGTTGTATTTGTAAAAATTAATTCCAGGACTGGAAGAGCTTGGAAGACTTTCCTTCAAAGTGAATACGATCCAACAAATGTAGACGGTGACGAACTACGTACAATACAAATGTTGATCAGCACTTATCCGTCATTGTGGAGGAAAAATGAATGGTTGGACGTCACAGTTTGTCACGTAAGCCTAATTTTATAAGATTTTATTCATTACTTTGGGCTATCAAAATATTGGTTCAGATGAATTTCTCAGAATTTCTTTTTTTATTTTTTGAAAGAAAAAGTTGTGAAAAAACGGTTGGCTTTTTTATGTGACAAACGAAGAAAGATTTGGAGAAATTGGCTAGCATTGTCACTATAAAAAAAATTCTCCCTTTTTCTTCCTCATATCAAGGGGTCCAGAGACATCCTTGGAAATTTCTGTCAAAAAGAAATTAGATAGGCCGAAGGACGGGATACTCGAAACGAGAAAACACAGACAATTTTTTACGAGACCTACAGAAATTGAAAACAGACCGGAGCACTTTCGGTTAAAAAAATGAAAGCAACTAAACCAACGACGACTGAAAACAAGAACAACCGAGGAAATCAGGACTGACGTGTCCAGGTTCCCTGACTCCGTTAAAGAACCCGTGAGTTTTTTTTTACAGAATGCGGTGACCCAAAATCAAATTTAGATTTGAACCAACGGTCCAAGAATTTCACGAGGGAGTAGGTGAGAGAAGACACAAAGGGGCCAACAGGACGCATCGGGGTACCTTTTTTATGGACTTTAGGTAGCCTGTATAAGAGAGGAGGTACGAGGTTAGGCTGAAGGAGCACTGTTTTTAACGAAGGGGTTTTGATAACAAATTTGCAACTATTAATAACCCACATGAACCAATTTCAAACTCCGCAAAATTGAGAGGAGATTCCGAAAAATAGCCGGCTCTTCATGTTCATTAAAGGCTGTTCATGTACGTCTAATTTCTTTTACGTGGTTAGAAAAGCTGAAAAAGTCATTTTCCTTTGCACCTCACTGACTAAGAACGTCATAGACCTTGGAGACATAAGAGAACTTCTTCATTTCAACAGTGGCATAACCTTTATCAACCTTTGTGAAGATTAAGTCCTCCTCCCTGCCTCCCTCTCTTCCTCCTCCTTGACTATGAAATTAGATAAGGTTTAGATAAAATCCAAAAAAGACAAATTCCGCTCGATTTTCACAAAATATTTGTTTCCATATAACTCGTTTTGGACATCCAGCGTCCTTCTTCAGATACTACAGTGAAAGAAAGAAGGGAATAAAATAGCTGACGATCTGAAAAAACAAGCAGATTAGTCATTAAGAACGTGAGAGTGAAAATTTGGTAATTCTCTACTAACGCTTCTAAAGTTGACCGAATTCCTTTCTTTCATAATTTCAATTACCTCGCGTATCTTTCTCCTCTGGTGGGTTTCTTCTCTCGCTATGATAGATACATTATCAAAACTTATATTGTAATCCTTATTCTTAGCATGACAGGTCAGAGCAGTATTTTCATTTTTATGCCTTACATCTAATTTATGTGAGTTCAATCTGTTCGCTAAATATTGTTCAGTTTCACCTAGATAAATAGTTTTTGAGTAGGGGGTAAGGTCTTTGGCTTTGGGAAATATTTTTTGGTCTCTCCAGGGAGTTATAGTTTCCAAAAGCAATCTTGACCAGTTTTTCAGAAAAATAAAAATTCAAAAAGATAAGATCCAATGAATTTTTATATTTTCTATTTTCCTGCTCGTCCTATTCTATCTCAGCTCTCTCCTCCTCTCTAAACTTCAACCTTTCGTTTATGTTGCTTTTTCATCTCACTCTCACATTGTCCATTCAGACTGCTCGTTGTTTCCACTTCGATCCTTATTTTTACATTACTGTTCTTAAAAGTACCATGTTTATTATTTTTTTTTTACATTACTTCCCGCGTTTTCACACATCACGATGTTGGCTTTTGGTGTGAAGAAAGAGAAAAATTTGAAAATTTTGCAGGTGAAATCGTATCGTAGATTTTGGGTTAGAAGTTTATCGAAAGCTGCGGGTGACACCCTTTCAACCGTATTGAAAGTTTTAAATGCGGACGGTACTTTAATTCAATTATCAGAGAGTGCCGACCTGGCCATTAATTCCATATATGTCGCACTACAACCCGATGAAGAAATCTTTTTCCGCGTCCGGATCAAAAGTAAAAGTGGGCAAACGAATGCATTCCCAAAGAAATACACTTACACAGTAAGCTTTGGAAACGACCAAGTTTAAAATTATACATACAATATTGCTTCACGTTTTAATTTCTTTAAAAAAATCTATTGTAGGTAAACTTTATCGATCATGGCAGCTCTCAAAGTGATTTACCAGCCGATCAAATTTATAATATCGAATCGAGAGTGAGAAGAAAATTCTTGATCGACGAAGTGCCAAATTTAGCCGTGGAATGTACCCTCGAGGACCAATCTCAAGATAAAACACAAAAGACCGTTCTTGATCTGACTCAACTTATACATGAACCCGCGAAAATGAAAGTAAGGAATTATTTAAAATATTGTTAGGTATAGTCGCGCATTTATTGAAAAATTTGTCTTAAAGTTGAAAATTTTCTCGCTCAACCACCCCTCGGAAAATTTTCTGGATTTTCTAATAGTCAAGACGTTCCTACGATATCTTTTTTCTTATTTTCAAAATGTGTCAATGAAGAGAGGTCGTATAAGTTGACTCGTTATGTTCTGTCTTATATTATAATTTTTGGACTGATGTATCGATATTTTATAATGGCAACAGATTTTCTCGATAATCGATAACACTTTGAAAGTGAAAATAGTGGTTTCCGAAGATGAGAACCATAGCCAGCACACGTTCAAGTTTGGTTGTGATGAGAGTCATACTTATTCAGTTTCACACGTGAGTTCTTTTTTTTTTAAATTAAAGATCTATCTCTGAAAGGACGTTGGAATGACGTTTATCTTTCCTTCTGTACTTGGCCAAAAAAATAATAGATATTGATATTTCTTTCGTTTGTCATCTCAGCTTATATAACATCTTGAATTTTGTATTCTAGCACCACGAAAAATTGGAGGGGCAGAAACGTAATTTCAAGAACCCTCGCAAAACGAATGAAGACCCAAAGAAGGTCAGTATACACGAAGGAAAATTGAATTATGCACGTTTAGCTTGACGTTATTGAGATTAAGGCCTTCTTAACTTGTTGCAACTCTTTTGAATTGCTTAGAATTTCGATTATATTCAAGTAAAATATTTGATTGAACGACCATCAGCTGGAGATTCAATATATTATCCTTAGTCCCAGAAATCCCTGTGATTGAAGAAGATGGTTGAATATATGATGTTGAGAACGACGTGAATATAATATGCCAATTATGAATTATTAATGCCAGCCAAATTCTTGACAGAACAATTGACCACACCCACTTCGACCAATAATCAGAACGCTTGAAAAATGTCAATACTGTGCCATTCGTTGCAGAAATGACATTAGAATGGCAATGCTATTTTCTTGACAGAACTTTTTCCGACGCGTCGATTATTTGCTGTCTGCTATAAATTTCTTGCGACTCTTCGTTATCTGAAGTCACTTCCACTCCCTGTTTTAGTTCGAGCAAATTTTCTCTGAAATTTTTTTCCGGTGTTTCAGGTACTTTTACAAGGTCCATTCAGCCCCCTCGAAATCACACAACTAGCGGGGATGACGATATCGAGCTTCAAGAAGAAAATTGACATAACACGAAACTCTGTCAATTCAGTTCTTTTGCAAGATGGTACCGATTTATCAGGATCCGAGGAAAGGTAAAACATCTTGCTGTGCATGTTATTTAAAACGCGCTGTGATAGATGCCTTAATCCCATTTTTGATTACGTGCTCAGGATGATCGTGGCTGCTTCTATTGTGTCGAATGTATCGGGCAAAGTTCTGTTTTTGAAACACACCACGCTTATGCCTAGCATACCCGCTTTACCAACGTTGAGTTGTCTCGTTTTCGCCCCAATGGTTAATCTAAAATGTGATTCAACGAAGACCACGTACTGTGGAGCCACATGTGGCTATAATGGGCCTTTGTGTCCGGATGATAATGTTGAATTGGTTTTTCATTATTCCATCGGCGATACAGAACTGGAATTGATTAATACCATAAGGTCCCATTTGAGTAACCTAGTGAATCCAAGAAAGAATGAACATCCGAAGTTGAACGAGACTCGTTTACAATTGAGAGAATATTTACGGAAGTTAGTTGAGTTGAATTTAAGATACCTAGCAGGAAACTTTCTTAAAGAAGACTGAATCATGTATTTCTAATATTTTAGATTATTTCTTCAAGACAGTTTCAAACTGAAAAAAATAAGTTCAACAATCGATTTACACGGACGTGAGAGTGATCCGTTTTTCAAAGCCGATCAAACTAACAATGATGTTTACAAACCAATTAATTTGTGGGCGAACAAGTTGAGCGAAAAACAAATTCACGATGTGATCGTGAATTTGTATTTTATAAGAAAATTTGCGGACCAGTAAGTGATACCTTTTTTTTCCCCCCAAATCTCGAAACCTATATCTTTTATCTTAGATACTTGATTTCGTTTTAGTGAATTAAACATGCCGACTATCAAGTGCAAAATTTGCAAGGGAGAGATATTGCGCGGGCCAACGATCGCAATTGAACATTTGAAGTCCTCGAGTCATCGCGTTCGCGAAGAGAGATACCAAAAGTTCTACCGAAATGAATACAATTGACTTCTTTTTTTATGTTTGTAAAGTATATGTCTTTGGGCTGAGGTACATAACGTCATCACTGCCCTTGACTTACCTCGGGGAAATTTAATGAGACTTGCCCTAGGTCAAAAGCGTAGCTTAACGTGCAGTGTGTTGGCCTATAGCAGACTACGCTATACTAAGCTGAAATCGTAGTCAAATATTTAGTATAGAAGACTTGTACTAGGCTAAGATATACCGCAGGCGAGGCCAGGTAGAGCTTCGGAAATGCCCGAAGACATATACATAATCCAATGTTTTTCCATGAGTGGATAATCCAGTCGAATTATTTCTAGCGTAGTGGCGTAGCCAGATTTTTTAAAATAATTTTTATAGCATTTTCGAGCAAATTTTTTTTCCAAATTACGGATAAGTTTTCCACTTTCCTATTGTTTTTGTTATTTTTATCGTTATAATTATGTTGATCCTTCAATTTTCAAAGATTGAAAAATTTGTCATTTTATAAGATTCGAATAATTCGTTTCTGGATTTGAATGCAGAATTTTTGTACAAATAATACAGAATTCGAGGTAATTCTCGAACATTGAAAAACAATTAATGAAATTCTGGAAAAATAACGTGACCTATCCTGAAGAATGCTCGGTCCGGCGGTAAATCATAAAACTCACGGGTTCTTTAACGAAGGGAACGAAGGGGTGCTAGGGAACCCGTTTTATGGGACACGTGGGGTATGAAAAATGTAGAATGTGACATCAAAAGTCTGACTTATGACGTCATCAAATTTTGCCGTCATAGGCTCCACCCCCAAGCTGTATACGATAGGAGGGGGGTTAGAAAAAAAACTGATCTACGACGTCACAAAGTGTGACGTCATAGACCCTGGCCGCCAAGCTATATATTATAGGAGGGGGACATGGAAACATTTCCACTCTGAAGCTATATAATGCTGACAGGAGGGCCGGTGAAGCAATTTTTTACGTGAACGAACCCATTTAACTTTCTTAACGGAGGGAGTGGTGCTCAGAAGGAGAGAAGTGGTAGAGTCTAAGGCTTTCGAGAAAAGTTTCTTTCGGACATCAAGTTCCAACTCTTTATTCACTGAAATATGGAATTCTCGAATTTTCTATTCTAGGGGTAAAAAACGTTCTAGATTCCATTTGCCAAAAATTTGACTTGGTGATTTCAACGCTTCCACAGAGGGACAAGGACCTCCAACGAAAGGTCTCCTGGTGGTTTTTGGTTCTTTAATATGTATTAAAGGATTATGCAAAATTTCACACTGATTACCAGAACTGAAAATGAAATATGTAGGTGATTTTTGTCGCTAACTCCACGGACTAAAACTATAAACTATATAGATTAAAAGTTTTCTGCGGTTCGATTTCTCCCTGATACGCGCCATAAAATTTGAAAAAGCACCGGTTCACCAACTCGACTATAGCGTAGTTTCGATAGCTCTAATCCTAGCTTGATTCGCCGAAATCAGGCACTCATGATTGAATTAGGGCTTAATATAGCTGTGACGTGACTTTTAGCGTCAAAAAACCAACACGACAAATTCAAATATACAAAGTCGGCCGTGAAAACACGCCCTGACTGTAATCCTCAAACACCATTATTTCATCGTGAAATACCGCTCCTTCAATCGGAATGCTCCGCAACCTACAAAACGGACAAGTACCGTTGCGTTGGTCTCAATGCATAGTATACCATTCACGGCAATTGAAATAAACGAGGTTTCTGTAAGGAAATGGTCATAATCATTCATACTCGAAAAAAATAATGATCTTGAAAATAAAAAGTGCATTTTCATATACAGGAAGTCTAAAGATTGTGAGTATCAACTTTTTATTTTTAATTTAAGCCCTACTGATGATGAATGATCAAAACATTCTCGTAGTAACCTTATCATCCTTATGGTGCGCCTTATTAAGGAAGTCGATAACTGAAGACCTACCTAGGCTATCTGTACAAAGGACGTCCATGTTATCATCAATGTATTTCTCATGGAACGTTGAACGGAAGCCCTACACCATCCCTAGGCTAACGCCCTTTGTACAGCCAGATAGTTTCTCATATGCCATTTGCTGAAATATGCATGACTGTTATTATTGATAGATATGACGTCATAGGAAAATCGTTCTCCCTAGCCGCTGCGGGCGCTGCCTTGCAAATTGCATTATTAATGTTTGACGAAAGTGCAGAACATAGTTTTGGGGAAAGAGTACCATTGTTCATGCAAGGCAGAAAATCAAGGTTAACTTTTCTGCTTTTAATGTAATTTTCAGCGCTCGTAATCATTTTTAATGCTACAATGAATCTTTTCTCTCTCTCTCTCTCTCTCTCTCTCTCTCTCTCTCTCTCTCTCTCTCTCTCTCTCTCTCTCTCTCTCTCTCTCTCTCTCTCTCTCTCTCTCTCTCTCTCTCTCTCTCTCTCTCTCTCTCTCTCTCTCTCTCTCTCTCTCTCTCTCTTCCTTTTGATTGCTCGTTTAAAAGCCTTATTTTTCGATAGATCTAAGATTGACTGATCCGTTGGATCGTTTTTGGAATGGAATTTGTAGTTCTCTGATAATGTATGATAGTCGATAAATCGACTCCGAATGACGCCCATCCGAAGTCGCTTTCGTGATAGAACAGATTTTTTAGTTTAGGAGGGAGCTTTAAAAAGAGATTGTAATGAGGTCTTAGATTCTATATTTGATTATCCGTCGTTTAAAATTTTGCGCTAGGAGCCTAGTGAAATTGACTTCTCCGACTCCCAAAATCCGACCCTGGATAAGTTTGTTTCCAAGACGTCGACGCTGCGGTCTATCCTCGTGTTTTTCTTTTTTATTGCAAGCTATTGCAAATATTCAATTTTATTAATATTTTACTATTTTAGGTAGGTACTTTTATAATCATTACTTAGCTAAAAGTTGTAGATACAATTCGCAGAATACTTATCTTCCTTACGTGCTTCTGCGTACACGTCACAAAGACAGAAAGAAAACTTACCCACATGTAGTGAAAAGAATAAGAAAACTACCTAAGATTATTAGTCTAGCTTTGTTTACTCGGAAGTAATCGGTTATGCGCCGAACAAGTCACGGATGAAGGACAGGGAAAAACATTGTAACGATAATAATGGGTAAACCATGACGTATTTCAATTACCTTACCTAATAAATTTTTTATTTCTGATATCGACGATCGGTTGGAATAATACACCAACGGATATACGTAAAATAAGCCAGAAACTTTTAAGCACAGCACATTAAGAGGGAAAGAGTCCACAATTTGATGTACTTACGACTGAGAAGAGGGATATCACAGGTAGAAACTAACTTATAACCTTGAAATTTCTTCTCCCATGATGTTTGACCTAAATGTCTGAAAAAATAGGCGGTAAAAAGTTGTTTTGTTCTACATTGAAACAATTACGATAAATAGGTCTAATGAAGGTCGATCAAAGTGAAACTGATAAAATGAGTGTTCTTATAAGTAAGTTTATAGATATAAAGCATAATAATATACCTATCCCGAGATTTGTTGTCTTCCGTTCTCTTCTAGGTTCTTGCTTTAAAATTCAGCCTGCAAAATTGCAAGAAGAAACGTTGTGTCAAACTAAAATTAACTGCTTAAATATTTCAGTTCGAAAATCGTTCTTCATATACCTTTTAAAACAGCACCAGTGGCGATCTCGAATTCGTATTGTATAGAAGAGAGCTGAGTTTTTGCATATAAAGACCATGAAAGTCTCAAAAGTTGGTTGCTGGTCCAGTGTTTCTCATTCGTATGGGCCCGCTTTGGAAAAATTGGTGTTGGACCAGAAATTCTAAATTAATACGAGGATCCGCCTTACCTTGCATACCTACGCGCGAAATGAAGACGGATAGGAGACGCCGAAAGAAGGTCATTTTGAAAATATTCCCAAAACGACAATTAGGAAAGCATTTACATCGGTGTTGGTAAAAATGAATTATCATCTTAATTTTCCAAATCATAAGTGTCGACAATAACTCATCTACAACGTCAGCCATAAAGCCTCGTACAGTGCGTAGAGATTCGTTTTTTTTTTCTAATTCGTTTTTCATTGGCAAGAGGCCTGAAATAACACGCGATTTATTTACGGGTCTTTCGACCAATCTTTTTCGAATCGTAGATTCAAAATTTTCGAAAGTACAAACCGCCCTTCTCAACGCAATCAAGGGTTCCCCGCTAAAAAAAAAACTTCATTTCTTTTACGCTTTTAACCAAGACTCCGTCCATGTTGAATTCGTTACAGGGCCGGACACCGTTAAATCGCGCGCTAGAAAAACGGAAATATTAATACGTGGTGAAACAGGTGAAAGGCAGAAGGTTTTCTTAAATGATCTGAATCAATTTTCATGAGAGGAGATACTTTGTAGAAACTTTTACGCTCCTTTTTATTTTTCTCCTAAATTTCTTCGTTCTCCGATTATTTTGAGATTACTCACCGAATGTTTGAATGGCGAAATTGCCCAGCTCCCGCTTTCAATTTTATCAATGGCCAGCCTGACGAGGAGACGACTGGGGCATTGCAAGTTTAATTTTTATAGAATCGTAGCTCGGTTAAATTCTACCCCAAAGACGCTTTAAAAACGCGGGAAACCTTTTGCTCTTCATTCAAAAGTGCGCATTAATGAATTATTCCAGGTTTCTCGGTGTTTTCTCATAAAATTGCGAGTAAACGTAGGCCTCCTTTTAGGTTGTAAGTCCGAAGATATAACTAAATACAGTCCTATAAAAGAGAGACGTGCCATTAGTTCGATCTGACTTGGAAGAGGGTGGATTGTTTTCACAAAGTAAATGTTTCGAAACAAGACCAAATAGAGGAGAATGCGGAACTATTTGAGGGAGTTTGAAAGATAAGTCCAATATTGGAAGAGAATTTAAAGAATCTCAAACAAAAAAAAACAGGAAAAAGTGAGGAAAAACTCACGGGTTCTTTAACGGAATTAGACGAGGGCTAGCAGGGAACCTGTTTTATGGGGCACAAGAGATCTGAAAAAAGTAGATTGTGACGTCATAAGGCTGACCTATGACGTCATCAAATTGTGACGTCACAGACCTCGCCTCCCAAGCTATATACGATAGGAGAGAGACTTAGAAAATTCTTGAGCTCCTAGCTTTATAGGCCGACCGGAAGGCGCACGGTGGATATTTTTCCAAAAAACCCCCTGATAAAACAGGTGTCCTGTTAAAATTTTAAATTATAAGTTACATAAAGGAAGAAAACTGTGAAAAATATGGAATCAAGATGTAAACAGAGTCTTCACACTCAATATGTTTCCCACTTGATAATGTCGTCTTCCAAGTCGAGAGTAATGATAGCATTCAAGATTTTTAGGAACCCCCTATTTATTATCTTATGAGCTTCGATGTGTCTGCTTTTTTCTATGCGAGAAATTCGCTATATCTTTTGTCAGAGGACATTTTCAGGGAACTTTCGCGAGAGCGCCCGCATTCGACTTCTATGACGTCATCAACCTGAGTTAGGGTAGGTTATAGGTCCAAATATGTGGAGGCTGAAATCATCAGAGTTTAGTAGCTACGGTGGGACAAGATACAAATACGGGCGATGAGCCCATATTTGCATCCCGAAGATAAGCTTCCATCCTCCGGAGGTTGATTTTATTCAGCCCAGGCTCTCAGTGGTCATGGAAGCTCTAGAAGTTATCTGTTCAAACTTGAAAAAGTCACCTTGAGAAAGATAAAGATGAAATTAAAAGCAGTATGTGCTTAGGGAGTGCTCAAGATTCGCGCTGGGTCGACTGGAAACTCTTGACTGGCGGGAAAGAGGGTTATGCAGTACGTGAGGAGCACTATCAGGAACGGCTTGAAATCAGAGAGGAAAGAGATGACAAGTTGTACAAACTAATGAAGGATTCGTACACAGAGTACAATGCCCAACGATGAACAATATTTCTGACGAAAGAAATGAGATGGAGCACCTCAACTCCCCCTCGGCAATGCTGGATGAGAAGTCGATAAGACGCACGTGGCGTTTGCGGGGAATGGAAACAGGTCCCGTGACTGACAATGGTACCTACGCTACAGTCCACTGTAAGTTCCTCATAATAAGCCGACAGTAACAGTACTTGTCCTAGAAGGCCGTTTTCTTGGAGAAATTCCTGGGTCGAGGTAAATCATATGTACATCTGCAAGGCAACAATACGTGTTCTGTAATTGCTAAGAATAAACTCACCCCACGGGAGAAAATTCCGAATGAGTCCCCACAGAAAAAAAAAAGAAGAAGAAAAAAAAAGCTTAGGTTACGGGACTTTAATTTTCAACTATTTTCTGAAATATGGGTACATTAAAATAGGAGAGAGGATCAGGGGCACTTGAGAAATTTCAACTCTCAAGCTATTTCATGATGATGGGAGGGGGACTTGGAAAACTTCGCCCTTTATACCACGTATAATAGGAGGGAACTGAAAAAAATTTTGACTCTCGAGGTACATACGATGATGGGACGAGCGCGTCTGCGTCCGACTTTGGACCAGGCGCACTTGAAACATTTCAACTCTCGAGCTATTCGACTTTTGTGAAGGCATCAACCTAAGTTAAGAGAATTTGTCCCAGCTAGACATTATGGGAATATGTTTTAGGTTAGATTATGGGAATTTTCCTATGCTAGAGCAAATTCAGAGAGAGACTTCAGGAAATATTTAATCATTCGTATCGAACGACACAATGAAATATTTCATTGTATGTACTGAGGTCTAGTTCAGATAATAAAGATCGCTAAGCTTGTAAATATTCACTCCCACATGACTAAAGCCTCCCTTACAGCAGCTTTCCCGAAGGAGAAACTGCCTTCTTTAAGCCCATGTTTTCCTTCCTTCAAGACTTGATAAAACCATTTCATTAAATTTTGTACATCTCAGAGACCTAATAGATGTCTACTCGCGTAAACATGAAGAAAACAAAAATAAGACAATAAGCTGTTTTCCACTGGGCCACAAGGCTTGAGATAGGTGGGGGGAGACATATGGACATCACCAGCATATTATTCGCATGAAAGGGTGGAGGTCGATAAGCAAAAAAAAATTACATCTACAGCAATGGGTGTCATTACATCTCAACTATCGTATTCATTCGCACATGTCCACCGAAATATTGAGATGTGCTCCTATTGCATAATTCATATCGTCGTTCAGCGGATTCAATTTTTATGACTGATATCTGTCATTTCAAGGCTGCCCGCGTCAAGAAGGGTGAATATGTTGTACGCGACAAATACACGCTCACAACGTATTACATAGTGTTTTCTCGGACATATCAACGTAGCACACGACATGTGTGGTATCGAAAAATGGCATTTAGTCTCCAAGTAAAACAAAACTACCACACCCATTAAACAGCGTTCTGTGTTCAAAAAGAAAACATGTGTTTTGACGCAAAACGATAAACCGTTTGAGAGAAAATAATAAGGGAATTTATAACTACGTAACTTTTTATAACGAATAAATGTCAACTTTTAACTCCGGTCTACTAAAAATAAAACGTGTAAAAATATGTAAGTTATACCGAATATATCAGTGCTCGGCTCGTCATCGCCACTTCTTGTGATTTCCTGTACGCGACGAAGGAGGTCTACGACGATCAGACGGGTCGGCTCACCTTTGAACACAGGACTCGTTCGCCGAAGGTTCGCGAGTTTTATGTCACCTTTTACCATCGTAACCCTTCTCTCTCCGTGCCCCGTGTAATGTGAATTTGTTCAGCTGGAATCGTTAAAATACTACGTCGATCGTAAACAGTATTATATCGAAAACGAAAGACAGAGAGGGACGGAATAGAAGAGGTCCCTTCGCTCTCGAAGATCTTTTATATTCCAACACGTGACGCGATAATTTGAAAATATAAATTAACACGCTATAGCGTTTAGTTGAACGACTCCAGATTGTAGAGATTACAACATTAAAATAATAAGTCGAATGATCAATGACCTACATTGCTTGCAGAATATTGGGGCGACGTTTTACTGTGAAGTCGTTGCAGATGCTTAGCTTTTTTTGGTGATCAAGAAACGAGTGAAGGATGAGAGGTCCCTAAGGTTTGTTATCAGTGCTACTGTCGACTTTCTAACCTGTTTCAGGGTCCAGCTTGAGCGGCCACTCATGAAAAATTTGCCATCACTCAAAGTATATTGCCAGTTAACCTATCTCTCCCATGAACTCGAGGAGTGGTTTTGTAGTAACTCATTGTCTACAGATCCAAAATAGCCTTCGAGTTAATTTTAAAACTTTCGATTATTTAACCGGTGCACTTACTTTCCCATGGTCGTATACATTTTCTTTCTTCTTTTTTTTTTTTATCTAGAGCAAACTTATAAATATCCTAACTGGCTGCACCAGAACGGTCCTCACGGAACTTCTACATCGAATATTGGTGAAAATTTCCAAATGTGTGGAGGAAAGTATTTATTCTTATTTCAAAATTACAATAAGGTTTGAGAGACAGATATTATAAGATTATCAAAATTTAATGGTTTGCTTAAAGATATAAATGAGAAACTGTTCATTATAACAATAATTTTTGGGTTGTACAAGTTCACATAGGTGAACAGGAGTGAAAAAGTTACTTTTCAAATTTCAACTGTTCATAATTATGAGTGCAGTCGAGTGATTCTAGAATCGTAAGTTTGATATGATCTTTTCCTTTTTCAACATATAAATTGTATTCAACACTGAAATGAAGGATGTCTTTAGAACTTTCAAACGAGCAATCAGAAGGAAGAAAGACCTGGGACTCAGGAAAACTTGATAATCTTCAAAATTTCAATTTGAATTCTCAATACCAGAACCAATTCGACCCACAAAACAGGTTCCCTGCGTTCCTTGTTCAACTTTTCCAAGGAAGCCGTCGTTTTTTTCTTAGAGATGAGAACCGTCTCAAAAATTTTGCCCTAGGGCCCACAAAAGACAGTTTAAGGCAGAAGGAGAAGAGTTGCGATGAACGAATCATTCCCATACGTTTCAATTTAAAAATAAAAAAACGCCTTTCTTATGCATACAAGACACTTTTTTAACGTGTCATAGAGTATAGAAGAATTTGCTGGCAAAAATACTATTCTATCTCTTTTAAATACCTATCTTCATCCACTCTACTGAATCTTCCTGTAGGAAATTTGATCAGCTACCTAAGATTTTTTATTCTTATAAAATTTTGACTCATATCTACAGTCCTACCATTATTGTACAGTGCTCCTCTATTATTGCCTTCTCGGCTGTTACGGGGCACTTGAATATTTTTCATAAATAAAGAAGTAAACCTAACTATGTAGGCTCCGAATTACCCTTCTTCCATCCTCCTGCCTCCAAACCATGATCTGGGGCGTAACTCTGCTGAGATCGATAACAGGTTTTAGGACAGTGATAAGAATCGCAAGTGAATGATAAAATTTATTGTAGAAGTTTTTAGATTACCACTAATTACTACAATTTTCTCTCTAAGTATATTTTTACTAGGGTCATTGTAATTGTAATTCCCTCTCCTCGTGGACGTATATTTCTTTATGATTATTTGTATTTACATACAATTTGCTGGATCCTTTTCACTTAATTGCTTCGTTTTATATTTACAGATATTATTTTTATACTCATCTGAAAATAATGAAAAACATATTCCGCACTAAGTAGTTTAAGGTTTCGCGTGCACTGTCTTTAATTATGGCGTAAATTGGGCGTCGACGCGTCACCACTCCCTATTGACCGTGAGAACTAAAGATGAACTCTTGATTCTCTCGAGTTATCTACATCTACACCTTTTTTTTCGTATATTTGAGTCATTTCTGAAGACTTCTCCGTATTCTAAATTTAATTTCAAGAAAATTATATCACTTTCAATTCGCTTGAATTTTTTTACTTATTAATTTCGAATGGTTTTAATTCGTAAATAGCTTTCCTCTGTTTCATTCTATAAGTATTCTCATCGACTATACGTAGGTACATGAGAAACTGGAAGATGAGCCTGAGAAATTCATACATCTCGTATATTTTGTTTCATTGATGCACGTATGATGATTTCACAAGTACTCAAAAACTATTTAAAATATAAAAGTGCCTTATACATGTAATTTTGTAAAACGTTTTTTAACTAAAACTGCTATCTTTCGTAGGTATAAAAGTTTGCGCGATATGATGAAATTTTTGATAAAGACCTACGCACGAAATAAATTTCGATGAGGTTGGCGAAACTCATTACAAGGGGCGATTGTAATCTAACATAATGATTGAATTTTTTTTTAATAGATGAAGCCTCGGTTCATTTGGATACGAATTACCCATGGCCTGAATTTCAAGATGTTATTAGAAGAATAGAATATTGAAGGGTTCAATGTAAATTAAGACATATTATTTGAAAATTTTGTCACCTAGTTGACCAGTGGTGGGCTGGAGCGGCCAGGTGGGCCTCTGTTTTTGCACAGCCCTATGGAAAATGCAATGGCAGCGAGGAACCCGCAAGTTCGGCGTCCCCCCGGAAAACCGCTGATGCTAATCTTATCCCTTTATGTTTAAATGGGAAGACGTATTAGGTTTACCTTTCCTCCAAAATGATGACGTCACAAAAGTTGAACGCGGATGCGCTCGCATTTGCATTTACGAAATTTCCTATTTTTTTAAAGAATTGACAAAAAGGATTAATTTCTGTTAAAAAAATATAATGTCTGGGGTCCGCCGTCCGCCAGCAGGGAGCCTCATGCACCTGTAGCTAGAAGGTCCACATTTTTACTAGAGACCTGATTCATGGGGGGTTACTTCGGAAAAAATGTCCGCTACCCAGCCGGCCGACAACCTACCCTGACCTAACTATAGGAGATAACTCGGAAGATGAAATTTTCCAAGTATCTTTCCTATCATATAATTATAGCTCGAGAATGGGAATTTTTTTCAAGTCCCCCTCCTATTATATATAGTTTGGGTGCCGGAGCCTGTGACGTCACAGTTTGGTGACGTCATAGATCACTTTTTTTGAAGTTTCCCTCTCGCAAGTCAAAATTTTTATAAGTCCTATAACCCAACCTAACCCGATTTTTTTTCTATTTTTCCAGTCCGGACGTACCCGGTAGGGCTAATTTATTCCCCGACAGAGACAAGAGTATAACTCAGCTCAGCACCGCGTATGGATCTGGAGTTGTGGTATTTACAAACTTCTCAATTATTGGGAGAAACTGCGCAGTCTTTGTAGGTGGAAGGCCGGCAGCAGAAATTTGTTGAGTCCCTGTACTACCGGTCCTGACCAGGCTGCAATACCTAAAAGGTCTAACAGGAAAGAGTATTGATCTAGCGCACTGGTGCACGATGGGTCCTACAAGTTAACTAATGACTCGAAAGTGAGCGTTCTCTTCTATCCATAGCCCCTTGACTATTTTCTCCATATATATGTAAGATGTAAAATCTTGACAAATCTGGCGATGCTGTGTTTCCACAGAATTAAATCAAAAAGTCGAGTTCCCGAAGGAAAGGCAGGTCAGCTGACTGCACTCGGAAAGGAATAGCGTTATATGGTCGGAGCTCCGAACTTTGTCCGTGAGTAGGAGAGTGACGCGACTGACAGTGAAGAACGTTCACGTTCTTACTTATACATATATAATCAATGCCAGTCCCAGTCGATTGGTCGCCCATCTTGGAATTGTGGAAATTCCGTGAATTCGTGGTGTGCCAACTCCTTGGCTGGCGTACCGTCGTTATTGGTGGTGTTGAAGGGACAGCATCCGTCTGGTCTGCGGTTCCTCCTCCGGAGGTATTCCCGGAACACTCCATGCCCGCTGAAGGCTTTGGCTGCTCAGATGTGTCAGGTACCTTTTGTGTTCTGTTGCCACTATAGTCCAGTGGATGAGATTAGCTTTGTGCCAAAGGTTTCTAGTCTCTGACCCCGATATGAGTTGGTTGTTGTGAACGAGGACACTCTCGTCGTTAGGTTCAATTCTTGGCAGGTACCCCAACGCGGGACTAGCTGCCAGTGGATAGAGCAAGTTGTTATCCTCAATCGGAGAGGAGGGCTGGTAGCCAGAATACCGGCTACACCGGTGTTGAGACCTTAGTGATGATGTCACACCGCCTTTGGATGGAACATAACCAAACTTAGGTTGAGGACGTCATCCAAGTCGGACGCGGATACGCTTGGAGAATTTTCCTGAAAATGCCCCCCGACAAAAGCGATAACAGGTTTCTATCACGAAAAAAGTCGTAAAATTTTCTTCAAAATTCATCTCTAAGGAAACAGAAGAAGATGTGTGGGAAATAAAAGTGAAAAGGGAAGTACAGTCATTTTTCAACGTGAAAAAAGGCTAAAATTTTTATTCCAATTCTGGAAAAACATCCGCCATCCGCTACCCTTCTAGGGAATGAGGGTCATTGAGGAAAGTGCACAGAAATCCTCTGATCTACTTTGAGAATTTAAGAAAACTCTAAGCACCGAGCTGTATAGTTTATATATATGCAAAAGTGGAATAGGAGATGTTACCGGAAAAACGGGGTGAAATTATTGATATTCGCTCCGAAACATTCGAATATTCAACATGGAAATTCGGGAAAGTTTTGAGATTCTTACGAGAGCTCAAAAAATGTCTAATGATGGCGCTGTACATACCTACTACCGGCATATTGTGCAATTAGGCAGAGTGCTCTGCATCATACACTTTTATCTAATTTTGCTTATTTAGTCCGATGATCCTACCAATATGACTGTCTTCATTCCAGTCCAATCGAAAGTTATTCAAGAAAATAACTGTTTAAAGAGTTGGTTTCCTGCATAAGGTAAAGTAATCTTTGTTTTCCCACACTCATACACAGATAAAATAGTCTCCTAAATCTCACCTTCCTCCCTCTTCAAACAGTGCCTCTGCATACAAACTCGTCGTCAATCTCCACGAACAGGTGCATGGCTCTCAGATACGGCGAAACTTCAATATCCCTCCTTTCCTACAAACTACTATGACAAATAATGCTTCAACTTGACATATTTTTAAACCACTCATATTAGGGCAATTGAAAATCATCGTAGCCTACGTCAGCAGAACTTTAGCCGCGCGATACAGTTACTGACCCAACTTTACGACGACGTTGAATGTACAATTGTGCATATAGCGTTGCCACATTTGAGTTTACCCTAAATACTATTACTGTAATAATGTCGAATATGGCTGAAGCTATTGTTGGAAATTATTGGTATCGAGAAATCGGTATGTTTTATTAGATTAGACGAATTAAAAAACACACACACATCGACGATTGCACGTCGTAAAACATTGATTAAACGTACCAGCGTTAATTACGCAACGTATAATCTGAAATATAGTTCACGTTGAACCTACTTTTATAGTTCAATCAAAAATGCTATAAAATTTTCGTTGTTAAAATCGGTTATTAAATATGAATTTCGATCGAGAGGAGAGCAGATACGAAAAGTAATTTGTAACAATCGACGCGAGAATCGTAACGGTTGAAAAATACGCCCCTATTAGTAAACCGCAGCTAAGTCGCTCATAATCTTCCTACACGCGCAGAGCTCCAGATTCTCTCTACTCACAAATGCTTCTCGTCCTCAGAGATAAAAATCCCCATCCTTTAAGATCATAAGATCATCATCATGATCCAATTTCTTGGATCCCCATTTTTGGTTCAGTGGTGACAAGAACATAAACCTGGTGGCATCGAACCGCAAAATCACTTCACCCGCCATCTTTGTTTACATTGGCGAGAACACCTCTAGTAATTACGTAAGTAAATGATTGGTTAGAAAGTGTAATTAACTTTTTCAAGAAAACGAGTAAGAAAAAATAAACGAATGCTTTGGGACTCTAAAGCAGACATGCGATGACACCAAAGACCAAACTCAAGTTGTATGGACTGTTTGGAGCGCTAAAATCAGCGAAATTGAAACTGAATACAGAATTTTGGCAGATCTTGGTACTTCCATGGGTACTTCTGTCTTAAATCTAATATAGATATTTCAATTTAAGATCATACAAATGTTCAAGTTTCACTTTAAGACGTCACGCAAGCCTCTAACTGCCTGCTTTAGCTCACACAGGTTCTTCTCATATATAGAGGGCTTGAAGCGTTTATTAGGCTAGCTATGTTTTTGTGTTAAAAGTCAAGTTTTCAATCGTACGACCCGATATCATCAGAGTAATATCCCCCAGCTTAGTATCTTCTAATACTGGGACCGATTAACTGAGTCAGCCTACAGAGTTTCAGAGCTTGTGTGCTTATGGAGGCTCCTGAGTCTAGTGTATAGGTGGACACAAAATTTATGCTTCAAGTCCGAGAATTTGTGCTCCCATTCTGAATCCTCTACAACAGGGTCAAAGCCGGAAATATTTACCTTCTCTCAGAGTTGATTTCCGGATTGGTATTGTCGCACGCATTCGGTGCTCACACTGGTCTTTTTTTCACTGTGTGATCAAACGAACGAGTAAGGATTGAGGAATAGGATCGTTGAATGAGTTAAAAAAATCAAATTCCACAGCACTGTTTTTTTCCTCACAACAACTTTTCCAAGAGACAGAATTTGAGACGTTTGATACAAACGGGTGGGATTTCAACTTCACATCCGACGCTCACCGATCCTAAATCTCCTTTACTCACAACAACTTTTCCAGAGACAGAATTTGAGACGTTTGATGTAAATGTATGGCATTTCACCTTCACACTCGACGGCCATCGATCCTCCTCTCCCTTTAGACAAAATTTGCTCAATAACATTGTATACTCGAATACTGAATTGTGCCAGAAATCTTACAAGTAGTGTTGTTGCCTGCGTCGCGTCCCACCATACCGTAGTTATACTCGGCTATTCTCGGCGAAAACCGCCGGTGTAACCATTCCTCTCGACTTCTTTTTGTTTTCTTCGTCTTTTCGTCACTCTATACTACGTTATTCTCCGCAGAAACCGCGGGTTCGACTCTCTCTGGCTTAACACCGGCTCTCTTCATCTCTTCCCCGTGACTCGCCCCGGAAACCGCAGATACAACGTCCATCTTTCGTATCGATCTGGATCCAACCCCAAGTCCTTCTCGTTGTACACTGTGGACACCGTGGATAGGAAGCACTCCTTAGCTTATTCTCCACTGCGGAAACCGCGGGTCTAATACTCTACTCCGTCCAGGCTAGTGTCATTAAACGGTTCCTAGCCGTGGGTGACACCCGAGCTCTTTCACGTGCTACAGTTCAGGACTATGTCTCCCTCACGTTCAAATCACTCTCTTGACTCTAACCACCTCTGTCGATCTCCCCCCCCCCCTCTTATTCCCTCTTTTTTCTCTCTTTACTTCTTCGTTGCAGCATTCCCGGACACTGTCAATACTCAAGGAAAACAAAGTTCTTCGTTTCTTCGAACACTTGAATTTATCTTACAATCTGTTGTCGCGTACTGCCGATCCGCCCGGTATTTTCGCAGGGCGTGAAAAAGTCTACGGAACCGCGCACGGTTCCATTAATCGCTTTGTAGTGTACGGACCGCCGTGCGCAACAGGAGAAAGGGACAATAGGACAACCCATGTACAAGAATGTCAGTGGTCGTATCCTTCCTGTAGATGCCCATTTCAAGACCGCCTCTGAGAAGGGAGATAATGATGTCAAGGAAGTTTGTCTGAGAGCCTCCGATTTCGATTGTAAACTTAAAAGGGGGTAGGGATCTATCATGAAAGCGAGGAGGTCATACAGGTTTTGAGTAGAATCGCTTACCACCCTTGAAACTGCTAAAGTCTTACTATTTGAATAGGCGGCGTAACTTGGAGTTTCCAGGGTTGGTAGCCCTGCGTACAAAGGTAATCATGGTTCAATTTGTATATTATATTCAAACAGTTTTCCAATTCTGTTTGCCAATATGAGTATGAGCTTTAGAAAAAATTGTTTGTTACAAAAAATGTTCTTTTGAGGATTCTTTACAACTTTGATTCTCACACTGTTGTTGATTAAAAGTCAAATAACTTCAGAAAATGCGTTTGAACTAACGCATGTATTTGGTCCATAAGAAAAAAATCCATGATCACCTTTGAGCACTAGTCGCAAAATATACCATTAGCTCTTAGGCTATAATTATATGGATTAGGTGAATATCTAGAGAGGAGAAGCTGGCCAAGGAGACGGAAAAATAGAAACAATGGCTCTGAATATTTTTTTTTAAAATTGAAACTAATAGGATATAAATCGATAGGAGTTACTAAATCCCCAAATTTAAATTGATTGGCTCATGAAAATCACAAACCGCAAATCATTAAGTGCTTCATCTCACTCCTACATAGATTATACCCATGAAAAGATCTGTAACTACGTGTGTATATCATTAATTAAATATTCATGAAATAAATGACTTCTGAACTTCTTCCCTTTAAAATTACCGCCTCAACCATTCGTTCATGTTTTCTTTTTTTTTTGAATCTTCGGAAAACTTGTACCAACAAACAAGTAAATTTCCAGCATACGCACGGAGTGCGTTTTGGTATCGCCGCGCAAGCACGAAATTAAAATCTAGGGAGGAGCTCCGCACGTTTCCTATTCGTAGTAATTCATATTCGTTCGCGAAAAATATAATTTACGACCTCTTAAAAACAAACATACTTGCGTGTTTTTCAAAAATGGTTTTTCGAGCTAATCCGCTTATTACCACCGCGATATGTATATTTGTAGTTCTTGAACGCTGCGTATAAAACATTAAAAAAGCCGACTTTCATCCTTTTTACCGGTAAATGAACATTGGGATTTTTTTTTCTCCCTCCCTGTGGTATACATATGAAGTCGTTAAAGCAGGAATCGTCGGCTAACTGTATTAGAAAAAATACATGTACCGAGGGAGTAGAGGCAAGAGAAAGAAAAAGAACAGACAGAGAAGCGATGTTAATTAACTCGAAAAGCGGAGCCTTTGAAATGGGACACTGAATGTTTCCAATTATTCGTTCGCGACTTCTTAAGAAACACATAGTATAAAATGTAGACAAGGTTTTTATGAACGTTGACGTGAAGGGCTGTCAATGAGGGTTAGAGGGAGGGAAGATCATGATTGTTGAGTTGCTGACACGTGGTTTTACGAAAAAAATTCTTCGATTGCAAGATTGAACGAACGAAATATGTATTTTCAATTTTGTTTACGCGTGCTTCATACCACAGAAAATCAACCATGTACATATAAAGTAACGTTACTGTATATCACAAGAAGAATTAAAATTCGCTTCTACGGTGATTGAGCCCTTGAAAATCTAATCATAAGACTGATAGCGTGTCGGTATAAGATGATACATACCTACGTCATTTGATAAGACCATCAATGTAGTTGCTACATAAGTGGAAAGAACCTTTCGAATTCGTGGAAGTATTTATTTCAATAAGCTTCGCCCAGAGAAAAGAGGAACGAACTTTTTTATTTTTCTTTTCGTTTCAGTCAAGACTGATGAGCTATTTAAAAATCGGTGTTGTACGATAACAGAGAGAATGCTAAAATAAACTGGATCTGAACTATTTTTCTATTCAAATTTCAATTGAGTTATCTCAAAATAAGTCAAGTATGAAGCCATTTAGCAAAAAAATTAAGAGAGCGTAGAGCGTAAAATTTTGATTTCGATCAAATTGAGGAAATCTTCCACCCAGCAGCGCCGCCCAGCGCTAATCAAATTTTTAATGACAAATATTTTTTCAAGGGCAGAATTATATTTTCTAAAATTTTTCTAATTGCGAAAAGTTTTTGGTTATGAGGTTTCAACTCTCTTTACCTTCATTAATGGGCTTTCACTGCGATAGTTTTATACGTTATAGTTTCCTGGTCTCAGCTCCGACTCCTGGACTTCCCATATCAAAATCTTGAACATTCTCAAACATCGATCACACTTCCATATCAGCTGTAACCGCACTCCTCTTTGAACTCTAAAATAGTCTATGCCGTTCCCTACTGGATTGCGGTTTTCCAATTCACATCCACCTCGATCTACAGAACAATCTTGAAGTGCCATCTTCCATTCAATATTCGTGGCTTCGACGAGCCCTTGGCGTACTACGCACCTGCCTTACACTCAGCCTATGCACTGAGGGGAGGGCAGGTATTCTTCCTCTCCGTTACCACGCTTTCTCTCTCGCTGCTGACTTTCTGGTCTCATTAGCCCGATATACTCAAATCTTACTGTCTTTTCAAATGCTTCCATATGTCCGCGTAATTCACCCCTTCTGTCGCTTTTATCCAATCTATAAACATCCATTTCAAATCGAAGGGAGGGATACTCAAAACGAGTAAACATAGACAAATTGAAAACAGACCGAAGTGCTTTCGGTTAAACAGCCTTCATCAATGAGACATAGTTGTTTAACCAAAAGTGCTCCGGTCTGTTTTCAATTCCTATAGCTCTCGTAAAATAGGGCTCTTCCCCCATATCATATTGCATACTCGTTTGCCTGATTTTTATCGTAATGGTACTCGGTTTACATTGATCTTATGGCAGGGTAATAAAAATGCTATTATTGCATCAAGTACCATTACGATAAGAATCAGGCAAACAAGTATGCAATATGGTATAGAGGTAGAGCTCTATAATCTGTTTGTGTTTACTCGTTTCGAGTATCTCGTCCTTGGGTATGTCCGGGTATAATTTAGAAAATTATATCGATTCTACCATTCAAACTTGGCCTCTTTGCCCTTGGTCAATCCTTATCCCTGACATCCGTCTCGATCTTACTGAAATTCCCAGAATAGATAATATAGGCTGATTCTCCGTGACGACCTAATGACTGCCTCTTCATCATACATATTATTTATGTATACTACCTCAAGAGTTGAAATTTCAACAAGGACATAGTTTTGAATACGAAAATCTTTTATTCGTCTGTCAATCCCAATACCTAGTTGTCTAGTCCCTGTATTCCTCTCTCCAACTAATTTTTCTGCAGATATTGAGTCAAATGAAATAGCAAAAATATCATAACTTCATTTTAAAACAATCAAAGCACCGATTAAATAAAACTTCATGCCAACACTTTCACCTTTTCAAATCCTCTAATATCTTTGTTCCCCCCAATTTTTTTGAGATACAGGGCCCAAGAATGTAGTACACATTCTGCGTCTGGAAAGCACAATTGGCACAAATAAAGTACAAACTTGTGCCGTCACTTACAGGGTCCAAAATCTCCTGGAAAAGATAATTTTTTTGCCCCCCCAAAGAAAGATTTTTTTCCCCAAGTTACAGACGCTGGGGTTGCGGCAAAAATTCTGAGATTATGAAGCATACTCAGCACAAATTAAATAAAAATTTGTGCCGATCTTCCCACTTTCCAAAACTCATTTGGGGGGCCAACACTTCCCTGGGCCCCCAATTTTTTTTTCAAGTTGTTCGAATGAAGATTTGTGCCGATATATCCGACCCCTCAGCCCCGAATGAGGGGCCGTAAAAATGGACTCCCTGCCTGACGGACGGGTCAGAACCAGATATGCAGTCTCCATTTAGGGTAATATCTCATCAACCTTCCGTAAGAGAAACTCGCTGCAGCAAGTTTGTCTCACTGACTCTATTCTCTTTTTACAATTCTCATCCCTCCCATGCGCATACTGCATTGCTAACTATATTCGGCCAAAACTTTTTCTCTTGCCCAGCTCTCGAAAGTATTCCGCTTTACCATCTTGTTTCTCCCCGCATCACAAATTCCCTCTGAAAAAATCATGAGAAAATCATTAACGAGCTGAATTACCTCCCAACCACCTACTTTTACAACACCATCTATAATTCATAATATTCATCTTTCTTGTCCACATCTGCCCATTCTGAGCCCATAGCTCTATGTGTAGTTGCAAGCCTGGTTAATTTAATAGAAAAAAAAATTGTAAGGCGTAAAATTTTTTACATTACCTGTTCATGAATATTTATTTTGATCAAACTAAGGAAAGCATCCGCCCATCATCGGTGTCAACCGATTCGTTATGTGCGATACTAGTGCTGTCCAGCTCAAATTTTCGATGGCTGTAGACTTGTATTTTCTGGCTATAAGATTTCAACTCTCTTCAACTTTATGAATCGAGTTTCACTACGAACATTTTATGCACACGAATTACAAGAGGTGACATCTTCTTCTGAAACACCGAAAGTCAAACGCTTATTTTTAAGGAGTGGTTAGCTTCTCTCCCACATGATCGTCATCATGGCAGCAGTAATTTCCTACTTACGTTTCAGAGCTGTTCTTTTCCAAATATTGCTTGACCCCTAAACCAGAAAGTTAAATATTTCGAAGTTCTTTTTTGTTGTCGTTCCTTTCGTTGCGAATATGCATCATAAGAATGGCCCGCATCTGTCTGAAAATCTAACCTCACCTATAATACGCAGATTCAACCTAAATACGTATATAGGAGGGGTGTGAAGATACTACGGGGACTTGGAAAAATGTTGACTGAAAAGCAAAGGTGAGAGAGGGTGTGTCTTGAAAAAGTTAAGATTCGAGAGCAAAAAGGAAAGACGGAAAATTTTTAAGAAAGAGTAAAAATATTTCAAGATCCAATTGAGCTACATAAGAAGAAAAGAAAAAATTTTCTGTGGAAGTTGAGCGAAAAAATTTTCTCTTTTCTTGTGTACTGTGAATCCACGAAAAATAAAATTACAACTATATTTAAGAAGAGAAGACTTTGAAAAATCCTGATTCAGTAAAAGACAGAGAGTTTATTGAAGAGGTTTGGAAAAATTTCAGTTGAAATCTATATTAAAGAAGAGAACTTTGGAAAATATCTAAGAACTGAGAGGATGTTAGCTTAGCAGACTTGGTATGACTGAAGATCGCGGCTTTCTCGCTTTTGTGATGACGACACCTTCTTCTTCTCCTGCCGCAAAAGCATCCATTTTCAAATCTGCTCACGAAAGAAATTGACGTTGCGAGCTCTTCATCAACTTAAAACGATCAGACTTGAACAACCATAACTTCTTATATTTGTACAAATTAATCACAATTTGAGAAAAAGGAAAAAAAAAAAAAACAATCCTAATAAAACGCAAACGAATAAAAACAATAATAATTAATAAGAATATTTTTGTTTCCCTTTGACTCGTAGGTAAAACATAATTGTTGTTGCTTACAAATGTATTCAAATTAGGATAACGTATACTCGAAAAATATGTCGTAGAACAATAAGACAAGATTATAGTAAAAACTTAATAAACAAAATTTATACACAATAAGAATCGTAAATTAAGTGCCCCCAAAACGGGTCGGACAAGAATTAAGTTTCATGAAAGTTGTGCAGCTAAACTGGTTTGAGAAAGTAGAGTTTTATAAATTCAGAAAAATACAGATTACTTATAAGCAGGATAATAATGCTGAGATATCCATCACAGGCAAACTCGAGACGCTTTGAAGACGTACGATTCTATTACCATAAAGAAACATCTCAATAAATTGATAAAAATTACGTTTATTAGTGAAGAGGAAGTGTAATCACTGATCGATAATGATATTTACGAATTTTTTTTCCAGAGAATTACAACGAAACTAATAACCAGGGGCGTTGGAATCTCCATGATTATTCAAATCGTCTCCAAGAAATGGAAAAAATAATTAAATTGTTTTTATTGACCTCGCCTTCTGAACTTTATGATTCCTCACTTTTCTATGGGATATCGAATGATAGATATTATAAATAGGTACCTAACAAATTTTGGAAGTTCTGGTTTTGAATAGCAACTTTTGTCCTCTCCATTCTTTCAGCTAACTTTGAGTCCATCTAAAATACACCAAAATTATTGTCCTTCAATTTTCCGATTTGCTATCGCAGAAACAGAAAATATCTATCGTTTTATATGTACGTAGACAATTGATCTCAAGTTTTAAAATACCTTAACAAGAAATATATGATATATAATTATATGAAAGACTTACATCACGGCGTGGATCCTCAAACGTGACTATTGATTGCTCCACGCCGTCTGATAAGGAGGGGGCGCGTGGCCCAAATACATGGTATAATAATTCGAAGTATCGTACGACGGTTGATGCATTTGGTGCTTGAAGGAGGAACTCATCGCTGGTGACAGGTGATGATGCTGAGAATTACTCAAGATATCGGTGACCGAATGCGAACTGGGCCACGAATTATTTCCCATTTTCGGTGTCGGACTGAGTATGGAGGCGTCGGTACAGAGTATTTTTGAACAGGTATTTGGTGGAGGTGAATGATGCGAAGCTGAGTATGAATACATCGGAGTTATAGGATTGTAAATGTGCTGCATTGGCGGTGACATCGTGTTTCTCACTTTATTTCGTAGTATTCTGCTGATCGAGCTGACCGAAGGCACGTTAAATTTGTCGCAAATACAGTCTGAGAGCAAGCGTTCGCGTATCTCCCACGCGAATATTCCCGGATCTTTGTGTTTCAGCTTTTTAATGTAGCCGACCACTTTAGGTGTGGTAACGCGAGGTTTGCTGCCACCGATGGCGCCGGGTAAAATGGAACCAGTTTCGTGGTATCTGGCTAGTATTTTCGAAACGCAACCGTGCGAGACGCGTAATTGGCGCGAGATGTCGCAAGGTCGGATACCGAGATGAGCCAGTTCAACGATTCTGGAGCGAACAGCGTTTGGTAACGGTCTGCCATTGACGAAGACGCCTCCCAACTGGTTTACTTCGCCGTACGGCTGGCTACTAATTTCCGAATCTGCGAAACAATATAAGTATTTCAACTTTACGATTGTGTAAAAAGGGAACGAAGAAAATAGGAAAAGAAATTCAAGTTGGTCAGTGACTGCGAGTTCGCGAGGAAGGTAGATAAAAAATATTTAACGATTAAGACATTGTTGGTTTGGTTCGAACGTCACGTATTGGTGCTTGTTCTTGCATTTTTACCAGCGAAAATGGTAAAATGATATACAATGTAGGTAGATAACCGCTGTTGTTCTCTTCAACTTCGCTGTAAACTACGCCACTATATTATGCACATAAACTGACAGAAAAGCGAAGTAAACATGTACAGTTTATAGCCAGGTTCGTTTAAGAATGCAACCTTGAAAATCCTTTTTTGAGGAAAGGTTTACAGACTCGCGTAAATCATTCGATACATACAATACATATTATTCTAATAAGAAAATTTGAAAACAATTCATTTGTATTTCGACTAGTGAAGTTGTTCCCCATTTTCGATTTAGTACCGGTAAGTAGCTCGATTATTTTTCATGATGTCTAAAAAAATCAATAATACCTAATAATAATAATAATAATAATAATAATAATAATAATAATAATAATAATAATAATAATAATAATAATAATAATAATAATAATAATAATAATAATAATAATAATAATAATAATAATAATAATAATAATAATAATAATAATAATAATAATAATAATAATAATAATAATAATAATAATAATAATAATAATAATAATAATAATAATAATAATAATAATAATAATAATAATAATAATAATAATAATAATAATAATAATAATAATAATAATAATAATAATAATAATAATAATAATAATAATAATAATAATAATAATAATAATAATAATAATAATAATAATAATAATAATAATAATAATAATAATAATAATAATAATAATAATAATAATAATAATAATAATAATAATAATAATAATAATAATAATAATAATAATAATAATAATAATAATAATAATAATAATAATAATAATAATAATAATAATAATAATAATAATAATAATAATAATAATAATAATAATAATAATAATAATAATAATAATAATGATAATAATAATAATAATAATAATAATAACTTAATAATAATAATAAGAGCAAGAAAAATCACCCTCTTATTTTGTACATTGTTTCTTCCACTTTCCACTCAAGGTACGGAAAATACGGAAATATTTCTTTTTATCGCGATTTACAGCTTTGTCCGTAAATAACGAGAATTTGTATCGATACTATAATATAGAATATTGCTCAAATTTTCTTGAACATGACTTAATCACGTTTCAAGATTATGAGCACAGTCAAAAATTGCTGAAAAATCTCAGAAAGCAAAATATATCTTTTGGTGAAAGAAAACGGTTTAACAGCCGAAAGAGGCGAGAGGAACTCCGGTCTACGTATGGTAAAATTGGTCGGGGTACGATTTTTTCAAAAAACAAGAATTGATCCGGAAATGGTAGCGGGCAGAAAAGAGAATTTTTGACAGCTTTATCGACAGCGACGTATTTCGAAAGATCGGTTTGGTCTGGAATTTAGATAGAAGTGGCTAGATTGTAAGGATGAAGACGTGATTACGTTGCCTTAAAGATTAGAATTTAAGGAAGAAAAAGAATCGTACAACAAGTGATTGTAGTCAAGATCAAAAGATCGATAGTGAGCTGAGAGAGATAGGAGTATAGATAACGAGTGTGTGTAGTAGGGAAACAGAATTTCTGTAACTGCAAGAATTGAAAGAGTAACACTGCAGATCTATAATCATCTGTGAAGCTCAGAATGTGATAATCTCTGCTATGAGATATCGTGTTTCTTGTTTATGAAATTTGCGAAATCAAGTTCGTGAACGACCATAAAAAGATGGAGTTTGTGATAGAGAAAAAGAACTTTTACTGCAAACAGGACTCAGAGGTAACCATCCAAAACTACTTCAAAGCTTGCTGTACGACAATCCCATAACAGTCAGAATTGAATACCATCTCTCCTCGCACGAAATCATCTCAAATAGTGTCAAAATTTTTCATCTACAGCATAGAAATTCTGTGGTTCTGGTAGAAATTTTCCATCCAGAAGATAAGAATTTCATGGGTACGCCCAAAACTGTATGTCCACAACATAGGAATCCCACGATAGTGGTCAACATTTTCTGTCCTCGACAGTAATTCTGCATGGTTGTGTTCAACATTTTCCGCGGTCGAGGACATTCAAAAATTGCATACTAAATATTTTCAACTATAGGAGTATAAAATACGATCTCTCTGTTTTAATGGGCCGCAAACATGTACGTGGCAATCCAGTAAATCTAATCTTCAATTCAATCATCAGCACTCAGAATAGCCTTCGAAGCATTTCGTCATAGTCCTCACCCAATCTCTGCGCTGAAGTAGCAGAGCCTCCCCTTCACTTCCCATTGACAAACGTTAATTCCAGCCAACTTCATGGCGACCTCAGTCCAATTTCCGGAACCATCCACTTACACCGCTTGACTTACTCCATAACATCTCACCGCATATTTCCTTGAATTACTCACTACCTTCCTGAACTCAACGCCCTCTCAACTATCAAGCTCAACCTCGTAAATGCGTCTATGGGAGAATACTCAATTGGGTAATCCGACAATAAAAGAGCTACAAAAACGGAAACGATCTGAACAAGATAACACATCTTTACCGAGTCACTCTTAAGTCCAATATGGCGTTCCGGTTTACTCGAGTGAAACTTTACCGCCCCATATAATAAGAGCAATAAAAGTGCTTCCAAAGCGGAATGTAAAACATCATCAAAGACCGATTTGTTGCGCGGCTTTGGTTGTTGCAATTCGGGCCGGCCATCCGCTGAATCGCTAACTACGCGCGTGTTTCGTTTACCTAAAATATAGTATTTTTGCCGAAATTGAAAACGGGAGCTTAACTATGGCGGTATATGAGAGGAAAATAAAGAACTCGAAATAACTCTAGAATGAAGCGGAATTAAAAATTTTGTCATCTCATCTAATTTGTAAAATTTTTATTTGTAAACGTCTTTTATGGGATGTCCGGAAGCCAAATCGGCTTCATTCAAGTGTTATTTTGATTTTTTTCCCATGTTAGGGTTTAAACCTACACTCTAGAGAGCGCTACTGAAAGGGTGAATCAGAGAATTTATGTACGTTTATACATTAATTTTCAATAAACTGTTATTTTTTCAATATATGTATCATTTATTGTTACAATTTTTTTTGGTATTTAATGTTGATGATACAAGCTACAAAATTTATGCTGTATTTGCTTTAAAGAGAAGAAAAATAGGAAGTTGTCCTCCCTAATGAATGATAACGTTGATGTGATTGAGGAAGGGGTGAGTGACGGTGTTGTCGTTCAGAAATTCTATTCCCCGGGGATAAATAATAGTCAGGTGGTTTTTAATAGTGACGAAACAGCCCTCCTTGAAATTCAGTCTACCTCCCCTCAAGAAGGATGAAACTTGTTGCGGATCTTGCTTTTAAAATTGGCCCTGGTTTCAATACCCAGAAAGTCTGTGCTGAAATAGTCCGCAATAACCCCCTCCCCCTGCATGATGAGTGATCCAAGGTTTAAAGAGGACGATTAAGGAGGGAGATTTAATCGTCACTAAGGCGGACAAGGGTAATGCTGTTGTGGTGATGGAGAAATCCACTTATTCTTCTAAGGCACGGGCTCCAGCAGTGTGGTGCTAAAGAGAGTGAGGCTTTCAGCTCCCCTAAGCATGTTAAAGAAGTTAGGTGTGTCATCAACAAGTGTGAGGCTATTATCAAGACTCCAGCCATGAAAAAAACCCTTCTTGTTCCTAACCCTACACCCCCCCCCCTCCTTTACGGGCTGCCAAAAGTGCATAAGAACAATACCCCGATGCGACCTGTTGTTTCATTCATCTCCCCTCCCACCTACCTCCTTGCCAAATTCCTGGAAGCTTTTATATTGGTGAGACCAGCCGCCAAATGAAGGTTAAAAGTAGCTGAGCACCTGTGAAGTCTTGGAATATAAGGAACACTCTTAGGAGTCAGCTTTTGCTGATCATCTGATAAACAGCGGCCACAGCTTCCGTGAGGGATCGGAATAGCTCCTCCATAAAAAGAACTCCTACCGTAAGCGCATCGCCCTCGAGCATAAAGAGATAATGCGTCATCTCAACACCGATGGCGTTACTGCACTCAAATACTCAAATTGAACTATGGTCTATGATTCACACCACGATTTCTCGTTTGGCCAATCTTAATACCTTGTTTTTCTCTTCCGTTCGTCAGTTGCTTTAATTTCAGTCCTGAAGATGGTTTATTAACCGAAAGCGCTCGTCGTTTTAATTTTCTGCGGTTTTGTAGTGTTTACACTCCCTTCAGAGTATGGTGCGTGAAATCTCTTCATTTAAAATCATTGAACGAAAGGATGAATATCGTCAGAGCTACCAACTCCCCAACTCTTAAGTTTAAATCCCAATACCGCCATAGTTTAGCTCTCGTTTTCAATTCCTTTTCGCTCGGTAAAAATGCAGCGCGACGCTAGCACTGTTCGGCCCGAAATCGGAACTTCCTTACCTATCTCCGTTCCGCACCAATACTTTTTCCCAATTACTTTAATCTCTACGTTTATGCGCTGCAATTCTACCGTAGATATTTTGTGATGTTTTGTAATTATTCGAGCTGATGATCTTACGAGCAGTCGCATAGCTCGTTAAAAAACCGCTGGTATGAATATTTTTCGATAGTAAGTGCCATCCTGTCTCTATTATTCGATGTGCGATGTGCGCCCACCGGCCATGCAGACCACCCCGAAAATTATGGCTCAGTTTTGGCCCGTTCGTCTTGTCCGCAATTCAATTCAAAGTAAGCGAATTCAATGTGTCGATTTAATGTGGAAAGGTAGTGGACAAAATGTTGGTGGGAAGACATAAATTGTACTCGTAACAGGAGGGAAAGTACGGAAAAAGTGTTTTAAAAAAGACTTTCGTAGTTTTTTGTTCAAGCGTAAACATTCACGGCCGGTACATATTCAGAGATTTTTACTTTATGTCACACTCGTACAAATGCTATGAAAGTTGAAAAAACAATCAAACAATGTACAAAATTTATCTTTTCCACGTGTTCAACGGTATTTCAAAGTAACCAATCTTTTCGCTTCATTATTATATTATTATACTCACAGTAGTCTTGTCCTGTCACCACTTTTCATTCAAAAAAAGTATGACAGAAATCATCGAAAGGCGAGTCGACGAAATTAGAAACTACTTATAATATACACGTCTGGTAGAAAAGGCGCGTCTGCTGTCGCCTCCGTCAAATTCGTCAAAATGACAATTCGTCTGAACGAATTTTTAAAAACTCGCGTTACACTTGCCAGATACGAAAGCGAGTAAGACGGGATAGGATAGTATTGAGTATACAACTGTAACACGTAATTAGCGCTCGACTCGATTTAATTGAAATCGCTTTTTTCAGTCGAAGCGTGAACAATATTTTTCTTTTGATTTTAACGTCCCACTCGCTACGAAGAGGAGTGGGGGGTCGTATATGCATAATCCTTAAATCTAATTAAAAATACCGAGAACTGATAGGTATGTGGAAGATATGCGCAATGCTGATGTTTTGGGACGATTTTGGAAGCCAATTAAAATACATAGTCGTATCCAATCGGATGCGGTGCGGCGGAGTCGTAACAAAACGTTTGCCGATGAACCGGAACCCGCGTGACGCTCCAAAGCTCCACCGCCTTTTACGTCCTATTCGATTAATTTACGCCACACTCGACGACGTCGATAAAATAAATTTTTGAGCGTTTGTAGTCAAAACTGTCAGTCACGGATTGAATCACGTAACAAATTACATTCGGCGGGACATCGCGCTTACATCACTGAGTGTGCAAAAGAGCGGGGAATGTGCATGGATGAATCTAAAATCGTATTAGGAGGAATGAATCTTCCATACGTACCATCAAGAGGTATACGAAAGACACTATGTACGTTACCGATTGCCAGTAACCACGAGGCGACGACTCCTTTCTTAAACTAATGAACCTTCCAACCTCGAATTCTTAACAGTATGTTTAAAGGTCGACTCCTTAACAATTATCGTGCGGCGTCAACATCTGTCCCGCTGTCACGTAACTAATATAAATGTAGCCTTTGCACGTGCCCCGACATATTTACCGCGGACAATAGTCTGACTCCTTAGTTTGCGGTTAATTAATTTTATAAATACGCGCGCGTCTTCCTATTATGAGATTTTCTTCTCAATGTCGATGCACGATTTAGCGAAAGTACCTCTATATCTCTTGATGGGAAAATTGACACGACTTTTTCTACGTGTGCGTACGACTGTGTGCACTGTAGAGCACTTCAGCCCAAGTAAACTGATGGTTATATTCGTCAGATATACCGAACGGAAGTCGAAACTCGATACATACAAACATCCTTTCGAGATTCTACATACACTTATATGTATTTACGAATAAGGGGCACTATTTCGAGACAATACTAATTCGGTACATACGTGTTCTAAATAAGCTGCTAGCTACCTGAATGGTAAATTAAAGAAGTACTTCTATAGTTCGTTTGGATTGATTTGTTTTTGTTTATAATCGGTGAAATTCGTGTAACAAAGTGAAGAAAGCAAAGTGGAAAGATAAATAATCGTGGGTCTGTTATTTGTATAATTTAGGCCGTTTACGAGTTGTACCTGTGTGGTTTGATAGACGATGCGAGTTTCGGATATACATAAAAACATTAGTAAAATGACGTACAAATGGAAGCAGATCTTCCTTTTACTCGCGGTTAGCCAGAATTTCAAAATTGATAGCAGATTTCAACACTGCGAGACTAATTGACTAGTGTTTTTTTGGCCGAAAGACTAAAATAATGAAATTAAATATAATAAATTAATTTAAATTATTGATTAAAATTTTCAATTTTTATATAAATTAATAACAACAATTTAATAAAATTTTAAGGAAATTAATACTTCGTATATTAAGTTCCTTGAAAAAAAAATTTAATTAGTAATAAAAAATAAATAATATATCCAAATAATAATTATTAAAGTAAAGCAAAGTAGAATGAACGGACTACCAGAAAGTACATCAGAAGAGAAGTTTGAGACATGTTCGAACAAAAAAAAAAAAAAGCTTTCGCGAGCAAAACCGAATTTTCCTGTCTTATTTTTTTACATCCCTCCTTCCCCTACCCCCTCGTTTTGTTCATTATTGGCTAGATCATATTATTTAATCGTTTTCATGTTCAACAGCAGAATAACAATTCGTTTTCCAAAACGAGCACATTATTTTTATTCACTCTTCTACCCCCTCTCACCCTTCTGCTTCAATGAATGGAATATCCGTCAAAAATTTTCAATCATCGAACATGAAAGAACTATTACTCTCACCAAAGGAAAAAAAAATCACTCTTTATTTTCCATAGCAACATTCATTCTTTTCAACGCGCACCAACGTTCGACATACCACGCTCCAAATTTTTCTAAATTAAAATGGAAAAATTTCAAAAACTACAATCCAATTTTCAAAAAAATGACCTTATATTCTGGTACACGTATAAAATTTCGATAATTCTTAATTCCATAATAAATCGACCCAATACCAACAGAGAACATTTGTACACAAAGATATTAATAATACATACATACCCATATTACAAAAAGGATACATGAATTTGAGCCAATGTTAAAATCATAATCCATACCCTTCGAAACGCCGCCCCATACCAAAAATTCCACCGCGCGCAAGACTGCAATACCTCCCAAAGTCGGTAGTAAAAGAAAATTTAGAGGCCATTGTAACTCGCAAGCTTCGCGGCCCAGCGGATAACGGCTCTTCATATTTTTGAGAGTGAGTGGATGTACTTGGTCTCTGAGATGTACAAAATCGACTGAAATTGTTTTGTAAAGTCTTGGTGGAAGGAGAATGCGAGGCTTAAAGGAATCGAGTTTATCGTTCGAAAAAGTTGCTATAAGGGAAGCTTCAGCCGTGGGAGAGTGAATATTTATATAATTATGCTTATCGATCTGTATTATCTGTAATATACCTCTGTACATAAATGAAATATCTGCTCGTGTGGTACGATACGGAAGAGTAAGTATGTCCTGAGGCCTCTCTCTGAGCTTGATCTAGCCTAAAAAAGTTCCCATAATATCTAGCCAAGACAAATTCTTCTAACTTAGGTTGACGAGACGTCATAAAATGATGACGTCATTCTCAATTTCTCATACATAAGTATAGCTCGATGGTCGAACCAAGTTTCTGGACATTTCCCCAAAAAATTATCACGTCACAAAAGTCGAATACTTATAGCTCAAGAGTTGAAATTTTTCAAGCGCGCCTGGTCCAAAGTCGGACGCTGACGCGCTCCTTCCATCATCATATAATTATAGCTCGGGAGTCAAAATTTTGTTAGTTCCCTCCTATTATACATGGTATACAAAAGGCGAAGTTGTTTAAGTTCCTCTTTCATCTTCATATACAACTTGGAAGTTGTACCCTTGGTCCTTCCTCTTATACAGGTATATTTCGAAAAATAGTTGAAAATTGTCGAAGTTCCGTAACGTAAGTATTTATAACAGGGAACCTTTTTTATAGGCGGGTTTCGCTGTCTGGCCGGCTAGCAAAATTTTCCAAGTCCCCGTGTACGCCCTGTCACATTTTATAGCTAGGGAAGCGGGGCTTGTAATGTCACAATTTGATGATGTCACAGGTCAGCTTTGTGACGTCACAATTTTTTTCAGAACCCACGTGCCATCCCTCGTTCAACTCGGTCAAAAAACCCGTGCGTTTTTTTTTTTTTGATCAGAAACTGTTCTAAGGGGGGTTTTTTGAAAATATTAGCGTGTGCCGTACGCCGTTCGGCGAAAAACTTGGAAGAATTTCGATCTCAGAGCTCCATGTGATAGGAGGGGCACTTGGAAAAATTCCCACTTTCGAGCTATATATGATGGGAGTGGGACTTGGAAGAATTTTGACCTCCGAGCTATATATGATAGGGACTTAGTTTTATACTAGGCTTACAGTAGATCTAGGCCTCCTTTATACTACGAGTAGTTTTATCCTAGGTCTAGGCGTCCTTAAATTCTCAATACAAAAACCAATTTGACTCATAGAAAAGGTTCTCTGCGATCTTCAGTCAACTTTGTTAGGAAAGCTGTCGTTTTTTGTGGGGACTCCATAAGGAATTTCCTCACATGGACCAAGTTTATTCTTAGCAATTACAGTGCATGCATTGTTGCCTTATATATGTACCCATGATGTATTTTGATCCAGGAACTTCGCCAAGAAAACGGCCTCTTGGGACAAGTACTGCTTCGTCTACTTTTAATCGATACCCAGCGTCGATCGATAATCGACGTAAATTCTACCAAAAATTCGCTTCTTCCGCAAAAGTCTTGTAGTCCAGTCGTATTAGGAAACTTGGTGTGAGTAAATGGGGAGACAGCTGAATTTTGGCATATTGTTACAAAATTAAAAGAAAAGTCAGTCAATCACTGTTGGTAAACGTTTTTCAAGGCTCCTCGAGCATCGTCGGAGTAAAAGAGAGTGTCCGTTCATGCCGTATTCTTTTAATTTCGATATGTCATTTGTCACCTCACGCAACATACTAGAGTCCCAGTTGTTATGACTTGCGCATTGTTTCCAGCGGGCAAAAAAGTGTCGTTCAAACTGGTTTTTTGTAATTTTCAGGGTGAATATCAGTTTTTCGAAAAAAAATCAAGAGACAAAAATTGTAGAGCGTCAAAAAGTACATGAATAATGTTCTATAAAGAATTTCCGTGCGATGCTTCAATTTTTAATGTATGGAGGATGAAATTTGAATAAATGCAAAAGTGACGCATGCTGATATGCATGTCGAACGCGAGGCAAATTGACGCAAGTATTATAGCCCTATAATAAATGAGTGAGGGCATAGGTCGCTATATTTAGTCGTTAAGTCATTATCAATCCTTACAGTTCCCTAATAAAGTGAGAAATTAATACGGTTGGTAGAATTATTTTGTAATTCAAGAGCACTATGTTTTGCATTTTACTTTGGCACTGAAACCTGTGTTGTAAAATAAATTCTAGTCGTTGTCTTATTATTTTCAAATAATGCCAAACTGTTATTTATCAGTCATTGATATAGGGAAGTCTCAAAACGAATAATGACGTAACGACTAAAAATGGCAGCCCAGGTCCTCACTCGTTATTATAGGGCTCTAACGCAAGCAAGGTGTACATATTGCTTAATTGCGAAATCATTGCTGGCCACCAAACTTGAGATTCTTTTATTTCTGATTTCTAAATCATTATTATCAGTTAGTTATCGATCTGTAATTTATTCATTTATTTCAAATTATGGCATCAATAGAAAAAAGTATCCTTTGCAACAGATACCTACATACAACTACAAGTTCATATTTGCATTAATTTACTCGAAACTGAAGCATTACACATTATAACGGGTAGGTGACGCTTGCGTCGACTTGCTTTGTGGATGACAGGCACATATATTTTGCGTTACTTCCACAACCATCCAACTTTCATCCTTTGTAGCATTGTACAGAAATTTTTAATGGAACATTATTTATGTATCTTTTGACGCTTTATAATTTTTGTCCCTTAATGTTTTTTCAAAGAACCGATATTTACCCTGAAAATTACAAGAAACCAATCTGGACCACACTTTTTTGCCTCCTGGGGAAAAAGCGCACGTCATATCGAGTGGGACTTTTAGTATGTTGTATAAGATGGTAAATGACATAATACTTATGCTAAATTTCAGCTGTCCCCTATTTATTCCGTACTTACACAATTTTTTAATCTAATATAACTGGACTATTGGTTGAAATGCCATCGATATAATTTTGAAATCGACCTCACGTCGACGTCGATATCAGGTCCATATGATGTCGACTCCACTCCCGTTCGAACTCTTTTTATATTTGTACCTCGTAAGACATAAAGTTTTGTACAAAATGATTCAGTATAACGAACTTCTATATGTAAGAAATATTTCTGCTGTCGCGTGTAAAAAATACATATTATGTACATATCGTATATTTATACAAATTTTCCTAAACTGTATTCAATCTTATCGCGATCGCGCGTTTGACGCGTGTGAGAATTCGATTTCCTCGCTGCCCTGTTAGTTCCCAATATTCTTAATCATCCGTGTAAAAATAAAATATGACGACAGATACACTTTATTATATTCGAGCAAGTGTACACATACTTTTCTATATACAAATACGCATTCTGATACAAAAAACTTGACAATATACTCGTCGCACGTCAGCGTCAATTTTCCTGTTCCTTCCCCTATGTACGCGTGTCGGTACCTTTTCTGGCAAACGTGCACAACTGATACCACCAACCGAGTAAACTTGTTGGAATGGGCGAAAAAATGCGCAAAGGTTAAATGCACGCGAATTTATTTTACGATCAGTTATAACGCTGAGCTAAAAAAGTTGAACTCATTTTCAAAGGAAGAAAGATTTACGTTCCGGCTTTGTATTTCGTTTCGCATATAAATCTGCGAGAACGTGCTACCGCCGCTCGTTTTCGAGTACGTATAAATTAATGCGACATTCTCAAAGCGTACATTTTACGACTTTTGTTTCTCGAAAATCGAGGTACCTATGCAATTGTATTCTGTACTAACTTTTTCCTATCCTACTTTTACAAATCAGATTATGGAGGATAACAGTATAGCGTTGATGCAGAGTAGGCTTTTTCAAAATTACGACAGTCAGCAGGAATAACTACACATAATTGTGAGCTCACCCATACTCCTCTTTTCATTGTTCTCTTTAAGTTTATTACTCGTCAACGACTCGTATATCCGTATGCTGCACATACGCTTCATCCACTCCATAAGAACCTATTCAAAAATCAAGCTTGAAATGATGTGGGTGGTAAAAAGACCACCTATTTGACCATCGCTGCACTGATCAAGCAAAATTTAGATTCCTAATGGTTTTCTTTACGGCAGCTTAGCCTGCGCTTTGCACTGGTTGCATGAGGAGAACAGCTAGTGACTATCGAACGCGTGCCTCCCACTCGCCTAGAATGCAAGTGCGCAATTAGGAGCTCGCAAATGCGTCTTTTTTATACACGCATTCTTTCAATCAAGTGTTTCGCCAATTGTACCCCGTTCCAAAGTTCTTATGTCACAAAATACCATAGCTAGATGAGATCGAAAACTCTACAGGTTTGTTTTGTATCATTTTGTATTAATTTTCACTTCTGAGTTCAAACCAAAACAGAATACTGAAAGATGAGACCTCAAACATTTTGTACTTCATCCTTCGGCTAGATGGATCAAAACTATATAAACATCAATGAAAGAACAAAGACGGCAACAAAATAGACAGGCGACTCTACACTGTTGACCTTATTCTCGATCTTGCGTTGCTGCGCATGCGCTGATGGACAGAATGACAGATAAATCGTTGTCCTGTTCTTCTGACTTCTTTGCCTTCCAAGTGACGTGCACAGCGAGGAAACAATTTTTAATAAAAACTTTTTTTTGATGGTAGCTAAAATTTTCTCTTGAGGCTCAGATGGTATTCTGGAATAACACAAATATGTGGCAAAAATTTAAACCGATAAGTTGTCCGGTTCTCGCGTTATAAGAGAACAGACAGACAAAATTTCCTCTCTACCAGGAATTGGCTCTACTTTGATAACGAAAATTCGAACCGAGTATCCACCAGGATCGCTAACAGCGCGCGTAATAGTATTTCTGCTGAAATCGGAAGAGGTAACAAAAAAGAGATTTTCTGGCAGAGCCACATAAATAAATATCACTTTTCATATCCACTAGTAACTTCAAGGTCATACCTGCTCTGTAAAAAAATTATGGCCTAGCTTGTGAATTTTTCTCACAAGAGCTTACGCTCCAATCCTAGACTAATATAGGTGTGATATATTGTAAGGAGGGGGAGGGGTTCTTTCTCTCCGCCCGTTTGCCCCCGTTCTTGGTACACTGCATTTCGAGCTCTCTTGCTTACGGGAAGCTCTTTCGCTCCATTCCTTTGTCTCCATTCTTGGATTGATAAAGGCGTGGATCTAGCTCACAGGGGGCGAACAAGTGACATTAGTGACTTCATTAGCTTGTGACTTTATAACCACTTATGCTGGCAGTCTGTGACCTCACATCAGTACACGTAAGTACTGCATGTGACATCAACAGTATTCATAACGTCACCACCTAGGGGTCTCTCTTTCTTACTCTCTTCTATTCTCGGGATCACACTCTCTGCTCGTAAGCCTCTCAACAGTCTCGGCCTCTAAGTCATGGCTGATGGTGTCATACTTGCAGATTTTACGACCTCCTGGCCTCCATTATACTGGGCGATACAGTGTACTAAACTATACTACGTCTACTATTGCCTTCATACAACCCGGCCTAACATGAGCCTGACACAACACTAGAAAAACTCACGGCTTCTTGACGGAGTTGAACGAGGGGTGGCAGGAAACCTGTTCTATGGGGCACGTGGGATCTGAAAAATGTAGATTGTGACGTCACAAAGCTAACCTGAGACGTCATCAAATTGTGACGTCATAAGGCCGGATTTTTGGAGCTATCTATAATACGAGGGAACCTAAAAAAATGATCTATGACGTCATCAGATTTTGACGTCACGAGACCAACCTATGACACTATAAAACAGTGACGTCAAAGACCCCACCCCCAAGCTATATATGATAGGAGGGGAATTTAGAGGGAACAAAACTCACGGATTCTTCAACGGAGTTAAACGAGGGGAGGTAGGGAACCTGTTTTATGAGCTACCTTAGAAGGGCGTTCTGAGTCCTATGGTGTAAGAAGCGTTGCATGTTTGGCTCACAATCAGTGTATAAAGCATTGCTTATCCAGTTACTTGGAGGGGCTTCTTCGAACTATATATGATAGTAGGGGAACTTGGAGAAATTTTCATCCGCCAAGCTTTGCCGGCCGGCCGGACGGCGGATGTTTTTTTCCAAAAAACCCACCGAAAAAATAGGATTCCTGTTAAAAGCTAAACAGACCACTTAAAGATTACAAGGATAAGGGGAAGTAAATTTAACTCACAAATCTTAGAATCAGGCTCGAAATTACGGCTGATGACGTCGTAGTTTATTATAAAGGAAGAGAAGAGATACAGTATACAGGATTACTAGGAGGTGGGAGGAATTCGTGGGGGTGGTGTGAACTCGCAAATTTTGGAATTAAGGGCTAGAATTCGGGAAACTTCAGGAAGATAGTGATTGGCATTTGCGCGCACAACTTTCCGTGAAATATAGAAATGGTACGATTCACTTTAAAAATTGAACATTAATTTCTAGCTGGAGAAAAATTTAATGCTTGGAAGACGAAGAGAGGAAGTCAGTTTTCGAGATAGAAAATGGAGAAAATTCTTACCAGGAGAAAAGACTCAAACGTGGTCACAAGCCTTTACCACGAAGAAGTTGAAGAAAACCCCAACCGTGAACACAAATAAACCAATTGCAAGTTTCCCAAAAATTCTTGTAACTTCTTTCGCTTCTCTCATTAACTACATCAATTGAGGCGAACAAGAAATCTCTTTGATTTCGATTTCAACAATTCAGATGATTTCTTAGGACCAATTTTGTTTCTCGACTAGGATCTATTATATATTTAGGTAAGACGAAGTTTTTTCATAATTAGGCTTACTTTGTTCATAAAAGCTTTCGAAGTCTCTAAACTACGTTGGAAACACACTCTCGAGACCACATCACTTTTCTCGATGGTCAGAATTTTTCCAAGTTTTTTTTCTCTTCTAGATTACTCGACAGCTTTCGAAGCCCTCTCTCCGCCCCTCTTCTCAACACATGGTGATATTTGAAATTTTTCCAAATGGTCTTCCTGATGATCTAATAGAGCGATTGTCAGTAACAACGTTTGTATTTAAAAGAAGTAAAAATTTCGAAGATTCTCTCTTCAAACATTTATCGATAGAAATAGGTAACTGAAATCCTAAAATTTCTCTATTATAAAGCTAATATTTGACAATATATTTTTTCAATCTTGTCTTTCACATGTACGTGGACCTCGTCCAATCAATAGCCCACTAATACAATATTTGAAAAGAATGATTCAGAGAACTTAAATTCAAGTTACCTTACGCCCTTATCTCTATAGGAAAAAATTTAGATTATAAACCTAATTCTTGTCTTCAGCCTCCTTTCTGCTAACACGACCCCAAACAAAGAACATACGCACACTACAACAGGCATACCCAAATTTTTTCAGCAAGCGAACCACTTTGAGTGAGGTAAGAGGTCACGCGGGCCAATTTTTCCATTTTCTAATAATTAAGAACTTTTTTTGTCTTCATTTCATAGTTCGTCTACTTTTCCAACGCGGGGTCTCCGCGGGCCGTAGGTTGGGCATACCTGTACTACAACTATAAATCTTGAAACCATCATTTTTTCATAAAGTCCACCGTTAAAACGCAATCGGACTAAGAGGATGAATGAAGAAAATCGTGAATAAGGTTGATCTGAATCAAATTTTCTGTAAAGATACTACGCAGATAAATAGCTGCGAGCCTGCTATAAAGCATTAAATTACGAGCGATTAAATCCTCTTCCTTCTTTCAAATTATAATCTTCATCAAGATTTTTATCGAGCGAAAGATTAACCACGATACGAGTACGCGAACCGAATATTTTTCATTCGGCGGCTATTGAAAGATATAGCCTAAAATGGAAAAGATCTGCGAGGCCTATGTAATGATAAAACTTATCATGAAGGGAAAAGTCTTGTCGAAGTTTAAGACTTTCGAGTCAGCAAAAAACAGATGCTTTCACTTCGACAATGAGTATCTATCTCCTGGAGCGATTTTTCCGAAAAGTAGTCATAATTATTACATTCTAAAGATTTGTCTCCCAAAAACTAATGAACACGGAAAACCTCATACGCTAATAATTCAAAAGATGGTGACATCGTGCACAACTTACTCGTTGATGACTCAGGTAACTATATTTTGTAATATTATAATTACGTTTTTTGATCACCATTTCTATTTTTTCGCGTACCAAATTGCCTTCTATTCACCGCGATTGGGTGATCACTTTGTACCGTGTATCAGCAGCATCCACACCACGGGATACTGGGAACTATCTTTACACTAATAAATAAAAGATGCTAGACCGTGCCGCTCTACCCGCCGAGATTTATGTGGTGGTAAATTAAAAACACTCCCATTTAAAAATGTTAACAGAAAACGGGTAAATCCTAATTTAAATGTTTGAACTTTGGGAAATGGAGGACACGAGAAGAAATACGGAGACGGTACAGAGAAAGGGGGATGTGTGGAGTATACGTATTCTAAGTTATAGCGACGCATTTATTATAATGTTCGTCTAATTTGACGACATTCATTCATCTTATACGAGAAGGGCTTGCTGCCGCCCCCACTGCCGGACTTCCTAGTAAGAGTAATTAATACGTACTAAGCGGAGAGTGTATCGTCAGCTCAAAAGAAACGAGCGGGCACACATGTTTTCGTACATCTTTGCACTACTGTTCTCTCCTTATATTCACTACACACCGTACCTCGATCATTAGATCTTTCTTTGAATCTGACCGACTTCTCGCATTTCTGAATGAATTTGATGAACAGAATTTCTTTTTGTACATTCGAGATAGGCCTATACAAATAATGCTGATGACGTCTCGTAATGCTTATTAAGTAACTATCGTCGATTTACTCGGGTATAAAGGGTGAAATTTATGATGAGAAGAGTTGTGATGGTAATTTGAAACGCAACATTTGTTAAACGCGAATGCATCGAAGGAGGAGGTGGTGAATTCGAAAAATAATGATGTATTTTTCAACGGTAGTATTCATAGGAGCGCGAGAGTGTACACAAATTGTAGGTACGTGTGATGTTTTATGAATGGTATCGATGTGGAAAGGGAAATATGAATCAAAAGCGATCTCCTTCCATACCTCAAGTGGTTTGTCGCCGGGTGTCAACATGAAATAAAATAAAATATGGATGGGGGTTGAACGTGCAGTCTTGGCAAGTGAAGTGTTTGAAACATTTCTGATTAATACGCGGAAGATAATCAAAAGGACAAAGTAAGAGTCCTCACCTCATTTCCGGAGGATCTCAACCCCCCCCCCCCCCTCCACGAAAAAAAGGAAAAATATTGGATCTTGTATACGTCTTGGGTTGAGGAGATTAAACCAGACTGTGCTTGACTTGGCCTCGGGCTGAGGTCCAGAAGACACGACACCTCTTGACGACATTAGACAGACTTTTGTCTAATTTCTAGTATAGTTACTACATAGGTACGAGAAGTGTGTTAAGACTAGCGGGTGAACGAGCTGATTTGCCCCGCTTGTTTGCCCCTGTGTCATTAAGTACAAATATAAGCCTTGTATGCTGTTGTTAGGCTACACTCTTAGCCTAAAGGCTAGCTCATAAAGTAGTGTAGGGCGACATTTTCCCAAGCCTCCAAAGTAGGTCAAGGTCAAAGTCATTGGTAATGTCCTTTTATATGGTCTCAGTAGGTACTTTGTGGAACGATTAGTGTGTTGTCAAAGCTAAAAAATTTTTTATACCCTGTCGTATGATGTAAACTTAATATCTAAATACATGAAGCAGAAAGTTTGTATGTTCGTCATACATATTATAACTCGGGAACCGCTGAACCTATCAATTTAAAATTTTCGCCTTATACTCATGTTGAATACCTTTTAAGCCATATAAATAAGGATTTTAGCTCTCATAGAAAGAAATTTATCACAAAAACCTCGAAGTCTACTGCAGCTGCGTTACCTGCTCAAGATTGCCTTCATTAACTGTGTCAATCAAGACAAACAAGGAAGCGATTTTACGAGGGTTTGTTTGTTTGTACTTTTTCTAAATAAATATTAAACTTCGGCTTAAGTCATTGCAGTCCTGCAATGGTATCTTACTTTTTTTTTGAGAAATTAGCCGTGCGTCTTCCGGCGAAAAACTTCTTGAAAAAATTTAGACTCTTGGGCTATATACGATAGGAGAGGACCTCAAAGAAATTTCCATTTACGTGCCATATACAACAGGAAGGGAACTCAGAAAAATTTCGCGAGCTATGTACAATAGAAAGAGGACTTGGAGAAATTTCAACTCGTGACCCGTAGTATATGATAGAAGGGAATTATTGTGTTTGCAGCATGCCATATCTAGAAATTGAAGGGGTGAAGTCAATTGGTGTACAAAGCATTGCATATCTAGTCACTTGAAGGAGTTATCCTAATGCGGGTCATATAATGTAATTATTTTTCAACCCATACAACAGATTCCCTGCGTTCCTCGTGTATTCCTCAAGTCCCACGTTTTGCCAGACTGCGCCTGATCCCCGGCATTTTTCTTCAATTCACCCCCACCCTCCCACCACAAAAAAGGTTCTTTGTTAAAAATTTTGCCCTCGCTGTACGTGCATCACTTGATCTACAAAACGTACATTTGTGTCATTCTGTCCAGCGCATGCGCCGACGCAAGATGGGGAGTAGAGTTTTCTAACCATCACCGTAACTCCGTCACAATTCTAACAGCCAACATTCAATATCTAGAATCAATCTTATCTCTTCTTCCTTCTTCATCACCTACCTTTCTTAGTTCTTCTAATCTCCTATCCGCCTCAACAACGATTTTCAGCGTTTATTCCACCCATCCCTTCTCCTTATAAGCCACTAATCCAACGTGCTACTTTGAAACCACCAGCCCCTAAAATGCGGGTATTAATCCAGCCCTGATTACACGAACGTACAAGTAAGACATCTCAACCACTGTTCCTGTCTCGATATTCTGTTTTGACTTGAACTCTGAAGTGAAAAATGTAATTAGGATATAAAATGATGAGATTTCTTTTACAAAACAAACCGATAAAATTCTTTAGCCCACCTAGCTTTAGCTTTCCGTGAAGTGTGAAATTTGCAAAGGAGTGAAATTGGCGAACTGAAAGATTTCATGAGAATGCGTACATTTTTTTTTTCTCTTTTCGTTCTCCTCTCTCTTTTTTTTTTTTTTTTTGCACATTGAAGCACTTATTAACGGATTCTATACCTAATGTGTTTGTAGAAATATCGAATCTGCGAAAATTTGTTTTTAAAATTTCAACGATAAAGAGATGTTCTTCGGTTATTTCACTTTCATACGTAGAAAAAATATAAACAACACCGCGTCTTTTCAAATATCAAGATTTTCCACCTCACTTTCAACCAGGTAAAAAGATGTTGTTGACTTGTATACCGAATCTTCTTACATGATATTCATCGCAATATGTAATTTCTAAATACTTTGTATGTAAAATTGCAGACAGTGAAGTTCACAATGTTTACAAAGACTGAATCTAGTCGAGTTCCTCCTACAGCTTCGATATTTCTCAAGGGTATTCATCGTCGTCAGTATCTGCGAGAGACTAGTACGAATAAAAGTTTGGAATTGTTTTTCGTTCACTACTTTTTGACGATGAAATTTCTCTCAATAAAACTTGTCGTTTTATTTTTAACTTTTGGAAAAATTTACGCTGATGGATGGGAGTTTAACAATATCACTGAAGAACATCCTCTTTTCCGAATGAGTGAGTAAGCTTTTTTTTTGAGGGTAAATAGGTTTACTAGGTTAATTTATCAGTTTATTGAAATATTCGTCGAGATTAGAAATACGTAGTTGAAATCGCGAGTGAATGGTATGAAAAAATCAAATAAAACTTCATCATAATTGGAATCTCTTTACTTAATTCTTTAGCAGTGGTGTTGCAGTGGTTAAGAACTATTTGGAGGAGGAAATAGAATTTGCCTGCTAATGAGCCTTCCTTTCTTCAACAGGGAACCTCTTTCATGGGTGATTTTTTCACAAAAATTTCGACCGTCGCAAACTTGACCTAGCTCTGACTTAATTTAGGGTCTTATTATGAGATATTAGCCTACAGGAAAATTTCCCCCTCTAACTATACGACGAAGAGGTACTTGAAAAAAAATCGAGCTTGTATATGTCCCCTTTCAATTATTTTATTTTAACTCGTATCAATTTATTTAAAGTGCCGTCCGATAGCCAATAAGGCTATGGCTCGAAAGTCGAAATTATTCAAAGTGCTCTTCTTATCATATATCATAGATCGAGGGTTAAAATTTTCTTCTCAGTCCAAATTCTTCCAAGTCGTCCTTGTATCATATATTATGGCTCGAGAGTCAACATTTTTTCGAGCCCCCCTCCCAATCAGATACATGACTGGAACGTCGACATTTTTCCGAGCTTCCCAAAAATTCGACATTTTTACAAATCCAAATTCTTTATTAGGGTAGGTCAGTTTTCGCCAGACACCACAAGGCGCACGGCGTATGGCAAAGTTTTTAAAAACCCCCCGTATAAGAGCTTCCCTGTTATAATTTCATCCTTCACGCCACATAATATAGTTGAGGAGTGGAACTTGAAGAATTAAAATTTTGACTTCTGAACCTCTACAGATGTAAAACTGGGAAAAATCTCAACATTTGAGCCATATACGAAGGGGGCTTGAAATAATTGTAAGCAGAGGACTCCTGAGGCACTCGAAGAATTCTGAACACGAACCCCCGTACATGATGTGAGACTTGAATTTTAACTGTCTGAGGTTCACGCATATATTTATTTGAAAAACGACTGCTTCCTTAACGAAGTTAAACGAGGAACGCAGGGAACCTGTTTTATGAGTCAAATGGGATATGGTATTGAAAATTCAAGGAAGCCTAGACCTAGATAAACCTAGTATAAAGAAGGCCTCGACCTACTCTAAGCCTAGTATAATATAGTTTGAGAGTCTAAATTTTTCTCGAATCTCCAGCTGTGTATGATAGCTCGAGAGTTGAAATTTTTTTAAGTCCCTCTCCTATCATATATGGCTCGAGAGTCGAAATTTTTCAAAGTCCCCCTCCTATCATATATGGCTCGAGAGTCGAAATTTTTCCAAATCCCTCTCTCATCATATATGTCTCGAAAGTCTAAATTTTTCCAAGTCCCCCTCCTATCATATATGGCTCGAGAGTCAAAATTTTTCTAAGTTTTTCGTTGGACGGCGCACGGCAAATTTCTCAAAAAGCCCCCTATAAAACAGGTTCACTGTTGAAAGAAACTTTATTTGACCTAACTTGGACTTAATTCGAAGACTTGAAAAAATTTCGAACTCAGAACCCGTTTAGAATATGTAGTGGGATCCTTTGAGCCGTATAGAAAAAAAATAAAAGTTGGAAATTGTCGAGCTTTGAACCCTTCTAGAGGTAGGACTTGTTAAAATTTTGTGAAATAATGAAATTTTCGGTTCACATGAATAAAAACGCGTTCCTTCGGTGCTTCGTTGTAAGACGCGAAGACGCCTTTTTTTACTTTAGGGCTCGAAGAGTTAGGTTGCGCGCATGCGTGTTCTTGGTCTATCTGATCTTTTAATAATTTTAAATATAACACTCGAATTTTTCCTTGTGTTCATTAATTGTAAGAAAATTACAATTTCGTTATTCTATGTGTGTTTCCATCAACAATGTTATGATGCTCTAATAAAAAAAAGTGAAAATTTTAGTTATAGATCATCTCGCATTTGCGTTTTTATTCGTGTGAACCGAAAAATAGCGTACGCCACACGTGAACGGAGGAAAGCGATATACTCGCGCTGCATGGCGGCCCTCACCGCGGCTCGGGTCGCCAAAGCGCTCGTATAGAAATCGCTCTCCTCCGTCCCTTATAGCGTAATATACTATTTCTTCATAGTGGGATACACTACAGGAACCATTATTAGAAACTTGAAAAGAAACGTTACGAAATAACTTCCCCGCTTTCCTCAATGTACGCAGTTAATGAGTTTTTTTTTTTTTTAACTCTTTTTTTATTTATCGAACTGCCCGGAGAGAGCATACACAGATAAAGTTAATGACAGTGGGTATTTTTTTTATTTATTCATTTAAGAATGCTCTAAGTTGTCGATTGTTGAAATAATTTGATGAAATTATCCATTCTTGTTCTGATAATTTACCTACGAGTGAGCTTTTCATTATTTTTTCTTGGCTTGAATGCTGATCAACCTGGGCAATTGATGACCATCAGTTCTTTAGTCATTGATTAGCCATAACTAATATCCACTTTATTTTTTTACTGTCCACAGCGAGCTGGCAGCCTAGAGATGAGTATGGTACCTGTCCACCCAGTAGCGCAAGTGCACGTGTTGAAATATGCGAGGCAGCAAATAAAGGACTTAAGGATGTAACTGAAAATGATGTAGAAATTTTTGTTGCTCATGACCCGCAATATCATTTGGGGGATAGGGACGAATACAGAAATGTATTTCATTGTGACCATCCAACTAAACCTTTCCTTCTTTGGAGATCACCGTTAGGGGTAGACGGAGATTTCACAAGAATTTTTTACAGCTCTTTAGAACCGTCTAACGAGATACAACCTTCGCCAACTCCAGAATCTATTTCCTAAAAAAGATGAATGGTTATAAGTGGTGCTCTTCTTCTGGATCATATGTTGCATATTTCTTTTCGTTGTAGTACTTGTTTTACAACGAATATAATCTTAAAGCAATTCCATGACTGAAATCTGGCCCTGCATTAGGTGAATGCAAAAAAAAAGAAGAGTACCAATCGACCAGAAACATCTTTTCTATATACATTATAAGAAAACAAACAATATTCCAACGTTATCATACTAGATTTACAGGACACGAGTAGAACTATGCAAGTAACTCTCGTTAATACAAGAAAAAGTAACCATCTTTTGACTGACAAACAAAGCGACTACCGGTACCCTGGAATTAAAAAAAAAAAATAGGAGGTCTCGTATTAAAGACCAGAGTCTACCCACAATCACCTCCAATTTTTTACCCGCACAGATACAAAGTACTTATTGCAATATCCGGTCGGCTGGTCATCACTGACAAACTCCGATTTTATCAGGGTACGATAAAATTATTCGGTTTTGTGCTAAATCACAGGTATTGAATTAATTTATTGTTTTTTTTTTTTTTTTTTTTTACTTGCCATGTTCGGCAAGGCTATATCTATCAGGAATATCTTCTTTGTACACTGTATCTGCTTTTCAAGAATAAAACCTTCTGCAAGTATGTTCAATATGTCAGTGCGTGCCTGTGTAAATCTGATCACACTTTTATTTTACAAGAACATAGATAAAGATAAATCCGAATTATTTGGGAGTCTTTCGAGAAAAGTGGAAAGTAACTGAATCGCTTCATTCTTATTAAAAAAACTTTTTAAAATTTCTTCATCAACTTATTACTGGCTGCGTAGGGTAGAATTTGTGTTCAATTTTTAAATTACTTGGTCTCTAACATTATGACTCGACAAAATAGGTTACATCAATAGCAATTTTAAGAATAAGCATGAATTAATTGTGCGGCTCTAGGATTGAGACGTAGGTAATTTGTAGGCTGTTGAGTTTTTATATTTAGGAAATAAGTTTCCTGCTCCCCTTAATTTACGTATTTGTAGATATTTCAAGTCATGATTAAGAGTCCTCAATTACATTATTTGTTTACCTTCTTTTTTTCACTTGAACCACTTTTGAAACAGAATTTTTTCAAGTTCCAAGCCCTTATCTAAGCAATACGTACTTTAAGATCGTGTTACTAAGTTGGAACTTTTCCAGCGCATGTTTATGAAATTTTAAATCCATATAGGTATTAATCTAAATGAATTATCTACCGTTACCTTAGTTTTTATAACATGAGTAAACAATAACACATGTACGATACGATACATGAAATAAAAAATATTTTGATCGTCCACCGTGTAAGGTAGGAAGCGTACCATTAATAACTTTGATGAATTTCCTCCTTTTCTGAAATAGTAATATCGCGGGCGGTGTAGTGCCATCAACGATCCTTCGTATATTTGTCTTAAAAATTGGACGGCAATAATTTAAATTACATTATACCAATGTGATGTACAAGAGAAACGGCATCTGCAAAAGAAGAAAGGTTCCTCCTGTTCAATTTTAGTCATCAGTTCCAACTCGCCTTCCTAATCTATTATCATCGAACCGTCTACCGGCTTTACTCGTACATTAATATTTCATACGATGCGTCTCGAGTGAATATTCATCAAAGAAAGAGCCTCGCTCGAAGAACGTCGGTTTACGGAAAGAGGGAAAAAATATATTCCACTCATTGCCAAAAGCGCTCACACCTCATTTAAAAAGTACAAATCACGTATCAACGCGGCAATGGGCCCGCGCTCTCGGTCCATAGAAATGTACAGTCAGACCACACTCTCATGGGGGACGAGTATACGACCATGATCGCATTCGTGCTATACGTGTGTATGTTTGTATATAGGTACATAGGTTTATGAGCAATACATCGAAAAATTATCGAATTGTCGTATGTATAAGTTTGTCCTATCGAGCGAGTTCATATTCTGGCACAGTCTCGCGTCATCACTTCTATATTCAACGCTAAATGAGTAAAATGTTCGCGCTTAATTTTGTATGAAAATGTTTTTAATCTCTTCTTTAATTACTCAATTATGAAATCACGCATAGTGAACTCGCAAGGTCTTGAGGTGATTAATAAAAAATTGTATCGCGTGCACTCGTGTTATACTTATACAAAACAGTGACGTCCTGATATTTGATGAAGGGAGGGTAGATTTTTTTTAGCTATGAATTCTAGTATAGGAATGATGATTTAACCTCACTTTCCCCGTTCTCTAACGTACAGGTACTCACCAAGAAAACTACTATCAAATCTCTCGGCACCATCATCAGCATACTGAAAAAACAGTAAAATTAGAAAACAGGGAATAGGTATTGGATGAAAATAATAAGGTATTATATTCGTGATACCATTTCTTAATCGTATGATGAAGTTTCTTACAGGAATGGTTTCACAGGAATCGAGCCCTCCCGCCCTCCTTCCTTCCAAAGAAAGAACCAAAATGGTTCAAAAAGTTTTGAATATTAGGTCAAAAAATGAAGCAAATTTGTCAACGGGGAACCTGTTCTATCTGTTTTATAATGAAAAATTTGCCGTCTGCCTAGAAAGAGAATGGACCCTAAAACGATAAAAATTTCAACATGATGAAAAATCGTAAAATTTTTGAAATCGGTCTTTATTGTTCAGTAAAATTTAGCGCTGAATCCGAAGGAATATCAGAAATATAGAAAAATTTTAAACGTGAAAGTGTTTTCATAAATGTTTTATTATTTATTCGGCAGAAATTTTCTCTGCTGGTGTTGTAATTGCCGAAAGAGATTTTAATATCGTTTTGACTCTATGATAAAGTTGGTTGTTAAGTATGTAGACGACAGCATTTTTTATATTCACAAATCTATTTTTGACAATTTATTTCGACTTTTAAATGATTTTCCTGACAGGATTAAGTTTACTTTTGAATTAGAAAGTGAGGACCAGACTATAAATTTTTTAGATATTAAGATTACACAATGTAATAACCGTTTTATTTTTAGACATTATGAGAAACCTACCCACACGGGTAGGTTCATACATTTTAATTCCAATCAACCTCTTCAATTTAAATTTAATACTGCAGTGAATTTGAAACAAAATCGTTTATCTAACTCTGATCCCGTTTTCCATAGTGAGATTTTAAGAAATTTTAAGCATACGCTTCGCAATAATGGTTATCCGTCGTCGTCGTTTATTAATAAAGTTTGTAATCATGAGACTGACCACCACAGAACTCATGAAGACATCAGGAATATAAAATATTTTTCTATTCCCTATATAGGAAAAAGCAGTATGATCATACGCAAGCATTTGCTAGCACTTGACGACAATATTAAAATCTCTTTCGGCAATACAACACCAGCAGAGAAAATTTCTTCTCCCATACTAAAGATAAAACCCCTATATGAACCAAAGGTCTGGTGTTGTCTATTCTGTTCCCTGTTCTGGTTGCTGTTATGTAGGAGAAACTCGTCAAGCTTTAAAGTCGAGGCTCTCCCAACATGAGAACGACGTCAAGAACCAAAGTGATCATACCGCTTTGTCCTCTCACGTCCTCGATACTGGACACACATTTAATTTTAAGAAAACTAAAATTGTATAGGCAGAGCCGATAATGATAGAAAAAGAAAGATTTCAGAGGTAGTAAATATGTATAATTAAAAATCGTAATAGCATAAACTTCAAAACTGATACGTACGGCTTATCGAAAGTTTACGCCACGACGATACGTGATTCATCTCCGTCAACTTAATCTGGTCTTACACGAGCGGTGAAGGAAGTGTAATTTACACTTCCTTCACCTCATTTTTTCTCATTGTATGTTCGACCCTGATGATGGATGCTAGACATTCAAAACGCGTCGGTATTCGTTATTTTGTAAATATTGTGAGAGGCAGTGCCGAATAAATAATAAAAAAAAAGAATACCAGAAAGACTCCATTGAGTCATGTTTTGCACATCTTCCCCTCTGAAAGTTTCAAAATTTAAAATTGTTCTTAATTCCAGATCCAAAGCCTCCTCCCGCTCATCACAAAAAAGTATATACCGCTACCGGATGGTGGATATTTCCAGCAATTAACCTCCCATAAAACAAGTGAAATTTCTCGTAAAAAGTGAAACACGTCTAGTGGCTCGTGCTCTTAAATTTGCAAACTATACTGCCCGTATCCTCTGCTCGGTTTCTATCATCTCTTCAACTTCTCTTGATTTAGTATGTACACCAAAATTTTCTCTTCATTTTAAATTACCAGTAAATAATCTTATTATGCTCGTCATTGCAAGTCTTAATTTATTGCCCTAAGCTTGATAAAGCAATCTCGGGTTAAATTGTGTATTTTATGGCGAGTATGATTAACATTTTCCAAGTTCAAATACTCGCTTTTCTACGAAAAGTCGGTAAAATCGATGAACGGATTTCTCTCGATTGAAAATCTTCATTTCTTCCATCACTTCAGAATATACGATAAGAACGTGTATAAATAGATTGTACTCGCCACAAAAGTGTAAGATCAGTACATTTCATCATATTGCAGAAAGGAGAACGAACCTCTGATCGCGTGAAGGTCGATTTCAACCGGTCTTTTACCTCACAAGAGAGGGACGTTTATGTGTTCGATAGGAATGAGTGCAAAGCCCTCTTCGATTTCGCAATAATGATTCCAACTGAGAGTAATGTTGATTGAGTAATATTGCTGCATAATATGAAAATTTTATACTCCGATTTTTCTCTACGTGGGTTCAGACTTCAACGACCTTACATAATCGATTGCTCGAGGATTTCCTCAGGAGGAATACGCTTCTTAGCGCTTTCATACCTCGACTAGGGAAATAAAAATATAAACAACAATTAATTCCTACGCGTTTTAAGAAAAGTTGTTCCTTGAGGATTCCTTTACTTTTTTACTTATTATAAAAAGGTCATTTAAAGCAACTCGTGAGGGACAAATTTGGAAATTGTGTTCCTAAAACACATGAAATTTTAATTATTTGTAGATATTTATAGCGAAAACTATCGATAGTGGAAGAAAATTTATGATTGTGTGAAATATTACGAATCAAATTTTACATCTATAGAGTTCATATTAACAACCCCTAACCTCCCCTTCCGCCACCCCGTCAATTTTTTTCTCCCTGCATCCAGTTTTAGGTAGGTTACCTGATAACATCAATAATAAAAATTTTTATACGTCCTATCGGCTCCTTCATGTCTCACCAATGAGTAACCCGATACAGAAACATAATTTAGACCAGCACAGATATCAGCGGAGTAAGAAATTGTACGTGCATATGAAAAGGGCCCACTTGGTCGATCACAGTTTTTCTTAGATTTGCAAAAGTTTGAATGTAGGTCCAAATTGTGATTTTTTGTATTTTGATGTATCATTGTATAAAAAAACCTCAGCTTTCCCGTAGTAAGATTCTTTCCATGAGATAAAACCTATAAATTGAACAAAATCATGAGAAAGTGAAATCTTCATATTTTGTTCTGTGACACTTTGTAATTTCTTCATCTGTGACACAAGAACTTTGAAATACTGTAGCTCATTATCTACTGGATCAATTTTCATTTTTTTTTTTCTAATTTGGCTCTTACACTCCAATAGTTGATATAAACTTAATATTCTTCATTCCAGAATGTTTTTTTCTCAAAAAAATCGAATTTTTCCAGAACTCTAAACATTTTACGTAAATTTTACAGAACATCAAACATCGTAAACTTCTGTAATGCAATTTTTATTAGCCGATTCCGTAAAACCCCGATTTTCAACTTCAATACCACTTTCCTGATATGAATTTTGGACCTAACAATTTCAAGAAGGTCTTGTTGGACTCAGAACTTCATCTACTTCAACACTCCTCTTATAACTCCATACCGACCAAGTGGGCCCTAGTCATTATGCACGTACACTGCCGTGTTTTACACAATGTTTTCTCAGTTTGCTGAATGTTTTGTATAGCGCGATCGCTTCTCCAAAAATAATAGTTCCCGAAAAATAGATGAAAACACCTTCAATACAAACAAAATTCAGGAAGGATTTTCTGCTGAAGTTTGTTCCATTCCGCGGTACCTAGTTTTCACATGCTCTGAAAGTTCACCGTCCCTAAACCCAGCAAAAGGCTCGCGGGTGGCTCAAAAGTTGTGAAAATTTCGGTTTTTCACATTTTTCTCAAAAAATATGCTTCCTTAGCCAAAAATATGAAGACACAAAAATTGACGCTCATCAGTAATTTGATATCATATTAATTGACCCTTCAAAGTTGAACGCTTCAAGCTGAAAGACGTGATAACTTGAGGTTAATTCTATTTTTTTGGTCCATATGTATAGATGAAAACAAAGTCTGTTTTTTTTCTCTCATTTTTCTCAAAAAATGGGCGTCCTAGCCAAAAATATAAAGTCACAAAAATTGTTCCTCGTAAAGTTTCCTGTAATTTGATACCATATTCCATCCCTCAAAGTTGAACGCTTCAAGCTGAAGGGCCTGATAATTTAAAAAAAATCCTGTCTCTTCTTTCCCAATGGATTTTACCTAGCGACTTACAAATAAAAAAATTAGATGTCATTGCAGGACTGCAGTCCCGAGAATTTTAAAGCTTGGAGCCTGAAGTTTTCCCAAGTCCTGAAAATGACGACGTGACAAGTTACAAGCGCTGCAATTTCAAGGAAGCCGTCGTTTTCCCGTCATTTTTCCAAGTCCCCCTCCTATCATATAGAGCTTGGAGCCTGAAGTTTTTCCAAGTCCCGAAAATGATGACGTGACAATTTGAACGCGCTGCAATTTTAAGGAAGCCGTCGTTTTTCTAGGCCCCTCTCCTGTCATATATAGTTCAACAGTGGAAATCTTTCCAAGTCCGTAGTTCGAGAGTCGAAATTTTTCCAAGTCCCCCTCCTATCATACATAGCTTAAGGGTCGAAATTTTTCCAAGTCCCATTCCTATCATATATGAAAAGAAAAATGTCATACGAATATTGAGTATTTACAGTCAATTCTACCGACTCGATAATATCAAAGATTTACCAACGCCTTCAACAACCTCAATCTACGAACGTTAAAATGATTGCCTAGTAATATCCTGTCATGTCAACCTTCGAGCGACAATCTGTATTATAATCATAAGTTGTACAGCAGTGAAACATTAAACATTAAACGAAGAATCTCTCACTCCTTATCACTTATATAGCTCGAGGTTCAAATTTTTTTCAAGTTCCCCTCTCCCTCTCCGTGACCTCATCAACCTGACGTCAACAACCTCAGGCCACTCGAGCCCGCGAACAAAAATTTCCTGAAAGTACCCCTAACTAAAGGGATAGTGGGTTCCTCGCTAAAACTATTCACACACAATATGTTCGTCCCAACGTTGAGGTTGTGGTACAGCAGCGTACAATAAAGAAGTCGAAGTCGATGACCCTAACAAATGGTGAATTTTTATTGAATAAAGTTCTGTGGCCGTCAAATGTCAATTCGGGGAAATTATTGTACATGTACTGCAACTACATTGTGTGGGATTACTGATCAAAGAAATTTATCGGTAATTTTCGATGGGTATGAAAATGATGGTCTTAAAGGAGCCGAGTAGAGATGACGTGATGTCGACCGCGGGTGACATACATGAAATTTGATGCACACGCGCAAGTCCATGTGAAGCTTGAGAAAAAGAAGAATTTCACGGAGATGCTGATCATGCATTAAATTTGTATAGGTGGGAATGGATGTACGAGTACAAACAGCACATTTATTAATGCAGATGTCCTTATTGTCAATAGGGAGCTCTTGAAACAGCCACAGAAAAGGACTGTCAACTCATCTTTGGGGGGGGGGAGGGGGAGCTATTGATCTTCTGATATCGACAGTTGCTCTCACCTTATTCAGCATTTGGAAAATCTTAATAAAAATAGAATTATAGAAAATTAAACGAATAAATTGACAATATAATAAAAAACGTATTGATATAGCATAAAAACTAATCTTGTTTTATTAGATAAAATTCTTTTTTACATTTTGAACAAGGTAAATATTTTTCGTATCCAAGGAATTTTCTTATATAACAAGATCCTACAATAGAAACCTGAAAAAGTAAGTTAGAGTATGATAAAAGAGTAATATTATATAAATTTTTATAAAAATCTAATCTATTGAGTATATTTACTGTTTTTTAAACTAAATTTTCAATATTATTAATAAAGACCTCTGGATTTTGAGTATTGTACAATTCATGTTGAAAGGCCTAGCAGGAGCAATAGATAAAATTGAAAAAAACTGTATAGAAAAGTATGGGCTCTCTGAAAAAAGTTCCGCTACTGAATATTGATAGTTGTACAATTGTGAAAATTTTGTTCCTCTGAATTTCCATTAAAACTGATACAAATTGAGGAAAAAATATTAAAATTTTTAAGCAATTTGTACACAAATCAAATTTTAATTTCTTTTAGAATTGATACAATTTGTATACAAAAAATGTATGGAAATTTTAGTCTGTCTATGTTCCACCACTTATGAGTGTTGTACAATAGTGAAAAGTAAAATAAGAATTGATAAAAAAGAGATAAAATTGATACAAAATGATACTAAAGTTTTGAGTAGTGGGTAAGAAAAAATAGTGAGAAATTATTAAATTTGCATTAAAAATAGCAAAATATTAAAAGAGTTGAAAATTAGATGAGTGTTCAGGAAAATTGTGTTATGTTTGGTGTGTTGAAAAAGTGGATTTTGCATGGAAAAATGAATGTGTCGTACGAGTGGCGCAGAGTTGAAAATGAGTTTAGCGTATAGAAAAATAGGGCTGGTGCAGGATGGGAAAATTTTTGTTCATCTATAAAAGAGATGAAATTGATACAAAAGTAAGAAAATATTCATACTCTCTGAAAATAGTTCCGCCACTGATTTTTAATAGTTGTACAATTGTGAAAAATTAGACTGACGTATATGAAAAACGTCATTAGAACACCTAGAATCTTGACGAAAAGAGATGAAATTGATACAAAAATGATACAAAAGTTTCGAGTAGTGAGTAAGAAAAAATAGTGAGAAATGATTAAATTTGCTTTAAAAAATGGTAAAATATCAAGAGTTGAAAATTTTTGAATGTTGAAAAAGTGGATGTTTAATAGAAAAAATGAGGTTGATGAATTTTTTTTAGGAGTTGAAAATAAGTTAAATACATAGAAAAAATGAGTTTGTTGCATAGAAAAATGATATTAAAGTGGCGCATGAATGAGTTAAGTTGAAAATGTAGTAAATTATGGTGGGAAAGAGATGAAATTGATACAAAAGTTTTGAGTAGTATATGAGTGGCGTAGAGTTGAAAATGGCTCTGGCGTATAGAAAAATGAGGGTGACGCACGAGTGGCGCAGGTCATACATGATATATCTACTAGTACCCGAAAAAATCGACTGAGATATCGGCGTGATGTTATAGTAGCCTATATGTGTGTATCGACATGAGATAGTGGCGTAATGTTAGTAACGTGTGTGTGTGTAAAGAAATGCACATAGACCCTTTCAATAGGTTCCTGATTGATAACAATGCAGGTAAACCTTTTTATTAGGAACCTGTAAGACAGATACAATACTTGTAGTCCCTTCAATAGGTATATTTATATTGACTTTCGAGCTACTGATATACGTGAGAGGGGGGGGGGACTTGAAGAAATGTTGACTTTTGAGAGAGGGTGGAGTAGAAAAAGTTTTACCATCGAGTTGTACATAAACCGGGAGTTGATTTGGAACCAGATTTTTTTTTACACCATTTATTTTTAAAAAATACGGCTAAATAAAGGCTTCGACAATGATTCATTTCGCCCTGAATTAAAATAACAGCAGAAGCGGTAAAAAGATCAAAAATAGAACAAAAATGGAGCAATTATGTACAATGACGAAAAGTAAAGTTTAAGACAAAAGTTAATTAATACTGTAATAGTAAAAAAAAAGAAAAGAAACGAGTTAGATTGTGATAGTGGAAGAGAAGGAATTAATGTAAGAGTAGATGATAGGGGGAGATGGAGAGATTTTTTGACATGGAGGCAATTAAGTGCAGTGAAAGGACGTTGGATGTTGAAGTTGGTAAGTAAAGAATGAAACGTTTTTTGTTAAGTGGTAGAGGGCATTGGAAAAGAAGATGGTTCAGGTCTGCAGCTATCATATCCCCCATATGGAAAGGGCAAACAGGAGAAATATGTGGAAGGAATTTAGATTAAGACACGGTGGTAGGAAACTGGAGTACAGTGTTTTTTGAGAATGAGAAAGCATGGCGCCGTATTCCGCCAATTGGAGGTCAAACTGTAGGTACTCACAAAAAAATCAATTTGAGGTGATTTTATTAACTTCGGGACAAATATACAAATATAGAACAGCATTTGTGAGCAGATTCAACCCAAACATTTGCGAGTGTTTCGAAAAATCGGTTCTTGTGTTAATGCTGCAGACCGAGCCGCTAGGCATGCCCCCGTCAGCGGCTCGTGTATACGTATGATCGGAATTTCTATGTTCACCCTTCTCATACATGGCTTGAAAGTCGAAATTTTTTCAAATGCCCCAATTTTTCCAAGTCTCAGAGTATAGATCAGAGGACTCCTTTTTTCCGATCAGCATTTATACACAAGCCTCAATTTACCAAGAGATCGGCGAATGACGGATATTGGCCTTTTTTCTCGAATAACCGCCAATGATTTAAGGTTCCCTGTGATGGAAGATGCACAACCAGAATTTTCCGACTGAATAAATGTGCAGAATTTTAAAGAGACTTACATCATTCCATTATCAACCTCGGGTATTTTTGTCTTAAGATCTTACATCAATCATTGACTTTCCTGTACTTCTCATCAGTTTTTTACATACCCATTTAACTCCAATATGGGCTCTAAACCGTTTCTGTCCTTGTAACTTATAAAATACATCTCATTTTCCGTTGAGTTTTCGAAAACTCCTTCGTTAGGTAGATAGGTATGATATTATCGATGAAAATATCATAGCGGTGTTCTATTTTATAGATAAGGTCTATTGAGCGGAGGTTGCAATCGCCGCATAATCGCATGAAATAGTCGTCATCTCTCGTTTCAATGTATGTTACTAAGTTACTTTCGATTCTTACGATAATACAATATCAGTAATGATCCTAACCTTCAGCTAACCTATATTCTGTGAGTACCGTCTCTTCTCGTGTTAGAAGTCATTTTTTAGAATCAATCTATAACTATGTGGGTCAATCGACACAAAGCTTTGAGTGTAGACTATAACTTTATCAGTATAATTGTACACTCACGATAATAAGTTGAGAAACTTTCCGATAGTTATAAGTTATCGATTCGGCTCAAAGATTACAAATGGTAAAACACTTGGGGCCAGTTTTACCAGGTACAAGGAGTTCTCCAGGGTACGAGCCATAACGAGTGCGAGGGATGAAGGTACAGACAGGTATAAAATGACGTGTCTGTATCTTCATCCCTGGCACTCAAAGTGCTAATCAACGATTTAATCCTAATTCTAGCTCAAGTCGCCAAAATTGGGCGCTCTATTGATTAACCTGTCACGTGACTTCAAGTGTTGTTGGTAGAATTGGCCCTATGGAAGCTACTATATGGATGGGAGATTTCAAAAAATACGTTGTTTCCGGACAACGTAGATGGCTTTTAAATTTTCTAACAATTACAGATTTTGGTTTTCTGAAACTACCGGTAAAAATTTCTCAACTTTGTATCGAATTGCTATTTGATGCTGAGGTACGTCAGCCAATTTGCTGCAATAAGTCAATAGACTGACACGACGCAACAGTCTTTGCTAAAGACAGTAAATGATTGCTGGAAGAGCCCGGGGCTGGTTTCGGGGATCGACTGTAGACAGCTGTAAGGATGTCTAGATCCGGGGCTAGGGATTTTCACCAACAAAGAACTGTGCGGAATTCTTCCCTGGTAAATTGGCTGTCGAAGAGTCAGTCCCAAATCTACCATGTTACCACCAACGAATCCTACCTGTACTTCACCTCTAGGAAGCCTTTCCTCGGGTCTGAAGACACCTTATCTCTACCAAACTCCACAAAATTTGTCACCAAGGCCACCTCCCGGATATTCTGAAAACTTTTCTTGACAGAACTCTTTTAGTAAGAATCCATAACCTAACCTCCTTTTCTCTGTCGGTTCAGAACGGAGTCCCCCAAGGCGAAGTTTGAACGATATGACCAGACATGCTAGCCCTCACCTCACCCAACGTCTTTTTGCTGACAATCACAACACCTCTATCTGCTCGGCTAACCCTAAAGAGGCCACCGACTCCTCCAGAAAACCATCAACTCAATCACTGAATGGACATGAGAAGATGGATTCAGATTTTCCTCCTCAAAAACCAATTCAGTTATTTTCAAAAAGAAGAACCCTATCATGTATCCCTCCATTAATTTTTCAAAACTTCGAAATTCGATCGCATAACTACGGCAAACTTCTCGGCTAACACTTTGATAGAAAACTTATCTTGGCTCCCCTCATTAAATCCTTGAAAGCCTAATGAACGTTTTGAAATTCATATCCCACCCCTCTAAAGGATGTAACAGAAAATTACTACTCCAACTGTACAAACTGAAGGCAGGCTGCTAGTAGCTGGTAAATTAAAATTAAAAAAAAAAAAGCCTCACATCCAATTTATAACCCAGCCAACAAAATTATCCTCGCCTTCCCGACCCCACTCAAACTTCCTCTCTCAAAATTATCCTGGGAGCTTATCGTACTAGCCTCAGATTTAGCCTATGCGCAGAGTCCTCAGAACCACCCCTTCACTTTCATACCTCCAACTATTCATCCTCTGTCTCCCAATTTACGAACGAATTTTTCTCCTTCACAACAACCAACCCTCCACCAAACATATTCGCCTCAAATTCAATCACCTTCTTAATGAACCGTTCATAGCAAACCCCCTACAACCCATACATTCGATCTACCCCTTCACCTTGGACTCACACACTCCTACATAACTTCCGCTCCCAATTCCTAACCCTTCCATCTAGCTTTTAGACAATTCAACAGTTGATCATTTTTTCTCAGACCCCAACTCTCACCTCTTCGTTCTTCCACAAATACACCCTCCTCTCTCACTCCAGCACTAAAAAACAACCACGAAATCATTTGTGATACCCTGAAATATTTACAACTAGCTGATAAATCTAACTGTCCACACTAACTCCACCCAACATTAATCTATAGAAAGTTCACCTTCCTTACTGCCTTTCTAATTTATCATTATAATTATTACATAAATAATTTTGTACTCGGAGCTAAATAACCCCAGGGTAGCTGATAGCTCGTTGAAATAAAATAAATGAGATACGATTCTGCGGAGGGGAGGAGGGCATTGTGAGTATTCGATGTTAGGTCAGCGAAGGATTGCGAGTTATCTTGAGATATTTTAATTATTTCTACAGGGCGACATTTTTCCGTTTACTACGTCGATCATTTATGACAGTTCAAATTAGTAGAGGTGTACCTACTTTTCACCCCTTTTTCTGCATATTTCACTGATTATATAATTATTCCGAGAAATAATAACGTTATACTCATCAGCAAAAGGTCATATACATTCATCATAAGATGCAACAAGTAGAGCTAAGCTAAACCTCAGAAATCAAGATCTGATTTTCAAATATTTAAAAAGATCATTAAAGAGAAATACCGCAGTAGTTCTAAGATACTCAATTATCATCGATAAATTAGAAATAAATAGACCCTATTCAATTCGCCAACTCGGCTTAAAAAAATAATCTGAAATTGATCATGATACAGCTCGTCTAGATAGAATATCTTTCATTTTCAATTTCCGTAGCCGCAAAGGAGATGATAAAAAACTAAATTGAAAGCTTAGATAATTGATTAAAAGTAAGATGTTTTAGCTTAATAATACGTCTATATAGACAAAGACGTTAGATAATCGGTACACTCTTGACCAAAATGATACGCGCTTATAGTTTTTAATGCTATATTCAGGTTTAAGCTTTTCTGAGAATAATTTACATTCGCTGCACCACTTGAGCCGGGACAACTTCTTATGTTTATGGTATTGTTAATCGAGCATCGGTTGACTGATCAGGCGATTATATGTAGGCTAAACGAGGCGCGATCAAATACCGTAACACGGGAACGTAGCATTAAATTATTCTAAGCTCAATGAATTTTTTCATTTCTCCTCCCTCTTCTTCCCTGTGAGGAATTTATGCGAGCCGATATGCCTATCCCGCGCGAGCAATGTGCCGTGTTTATACGCTATTTAAATTTCGCGCCCCGTACCAACTTTTAATTGGCGACTCGCTAAGTCATAGGCTATTTACTTCACCTTGCGATGTCGATCGTAAACGATATAGGTACGTAAATTTTCTCAACTTACTCGGATCCATCTTCTGGTTTTCTTGATGTTTTCACACGATTTTCTCACTTTTCTATTATTAACACATCCGATAGTTCAATTTATTTGGCGCGAACATCACATCGGGTATTACAATCGCGAGCGGTACCGTAATCGAATCGAGTAAATTAAAAAACGCCGTAGACGAATGAAAAACACTTTTACACTCAAACTAAACACTTGAGGGGAGCTAAGCTCGTCAAGCAGCACAAACGAAGCGTTAGACTGGCAGAAATACGTTTCGTACTGCTGATACAATCGGTTCGAAACAGATTCGCTCGCTTAGTTTCAGACGGACCATGTAGCGCGTAATTGCATACTCTTTTCCCTGACCCCTTCTTCTTTACACGAGTTCGCGCGCTCCCGTTAGGGATAACGAAGCGTCGGCGTCATTTGGATATACGCGAAGGTGATCGCGCGGACCGCGTACAACCAACCGTCGATACGATTCTTCGCCACGCCTCTGTCATCTGAAACAGTATGGCGGCACTTTGACAAAACAAAATTTACTTTTTACGCCCTCTAATAATAATAAGTTCCGACGTCTTTTCCGGTCGGATTTCCTTCTTACAGAGTCCAGTCGGACGTTATACGGGTACAACAAAGTATACGAGTATACCTTTGAAAATAATTGTGGATCGAGAATTCTTGACGAAGATGAATCAGCAGCCAGTTCCTTCTAAAATTACAGACTTTGCTCTTCGTTCTAATTCGTTGTTTTTAGCAACATAAACCAAGCGACCGCAGTAATTCCAAACCTTTTACTACACTGAGGGTTATCAGCTCGGCGGTTTATAATTATTGATAATACATCTAATAAATTAAGAAGGGGTAATTTTTAGATTATTGAGGGACTGTTAGAAAATGGTAGTACACTGAGAGAAGAGAATAGTCTTGGTGACTATGAAAAAAAGTTTCGAATTAAGACAATCACCTTTTTTTTTTGTCAATTTGATCATTTTTTCCAGTTATTTTGACTGTAAAATCCAGTCTCGGTGATAAAAAAAGGTGACGTGTCCTAATTTAAATTTAAGCCACCAAGACTATTGTCTTCTCTTAATGTAGTGAGTCGGAGAAAAGTTTTTTTTTTTCTTTCCTTCTTCTTTTTTTTCATAAGAAGAATGACATTCCTAAACGGCCTAAGTCTATTTTCGCAACTTTTCAGTAGAGCAGTAGAGTGAAAAAACTGTGTACCTTTTTGAAATTTTGGCTCTAGCCGGGTAAGGGAGGGGGGGGGGGGGATGGCCTTGGTCGGAAAATTTTCTAAATGTCCGTCAAAATGTTGTTCCTAATGAGAAAACTCGAAATCCAAAAAATTGGACCCGTCTGCTCACTCACATGGTCTGAAGAGCTATTTTTAGGCCTAAAATCCAAATGGCTATATCTCAGCCAATAATGGTCGCACAGCGATGAAACTTGAGGGCATCTTAGTATATGTGAACGTTCATCCATGGTATTTTTTTCAAAAAAAAACCCTAGTTTCTAGCTATAACAAAACTTCAAAATCGAATAAAAAAAAAAATCGGGGGGAGGCACCTGGGGAAAATCATTCATTTGAAGCGCCATACCCTCTACTACAACATACATGAGTACCATAGTCCTCGGTGAGGTGCAACATTCCCAAAAAAATCAATATTTAATGAATTTCTGTGATTTTCCCATGAATACGGGGGTGAACTATGACTGCTACCGCAATAGACCGCGAGAAATCAATAGTGAATGTTCGAGGTGACAAATACGCACTCCTCTGTGAGACGAAATGGGAATGTTTATAGATCAAAAATATATTTTTAGTATTTCGTTTATCGATTTGGTCAATTCTTATGTAAACACGTCTACCGCTGAGGTGGAGTACGTTAGATTGAGTAAAATAGTTGAAAAATTCTCCAGTTGCTGGAACAGTCTGAAAATAGTAGAGAAGTGAGAAAATCCACTTTTTCAACCTGGAGAACTGCGATTTTTCATATATCATTCATCAATTAGGTTAATTCTTAAGTAAACATGTCTGCTGAGTTTGAAAAAAATAGTCAATAAATTCTCCAGCCGCTGGAACCTTCTGGAAATGACAAATAATCGAGAAAATTCACTTTTTCGCCCTGGAGGACCGTGAGTATTTGTATTTTGTTCATCAACTAGGTCGATTCACATGTAAACACATCCGCTGTGTTTGAACAAAATGGTCAAAAAATTCTCCAGTCGCTGGAACGTTCTGGAAGTGACAAATAATCGATCAAATCCACTTTTTCACCCTGGAGGACCGTGAGTTTTGGTATTTCATTCATCAATTAGGTCAGTTCTTACGTAAACATGTTCGCCGAGTTTGAAAAAAATGGTCCAAAAATTCTCCAGCCGCTGGAGCCTTCTGGAAATGACAAATAATCGAGAAAATCCAATTTTTCACCCTGGAGACCTAATTGATGAACAAAATACAAATACTCACGGTCCTCCAGGGCGAAAAAGTGAATTTTCTCGATTATTTGTCATTTCCAGAAGGTTCCAGCGGCTGGAGAATTTTTTGATTATTTTTTTCAAACTCAGCGGACATATTTACTTAAGAATTAACCTGATTGATGAAGGATATATGAAAAATCGCAGTTCTCCAGGTTGAAAAAGTGGATTTTCTCACTTCTCGACTATTTTCAGACTGTTCCAGCAACTGGAGAATTTTTCAACTATTTTACTCAATCTAACGTACTCCACCTCAGCGGTGGACGTGTTTACATAAGAATTGACCAAATCGATAAACGAAATACTAAAAATATATTTTTGGTCTATCAACATTCCCATTTCATCTCACGGAGGAGTGCGTATTTTGCACCTCGAACATTGACCATTGATTTCTCACGGTCTATTGCGGTAGCAGTCGTAGTTCACCCCGCTATTCATGGAAAAATCACAGAAATTCATTAAATTTAATATTGATTTTTTTGGGAATGTTGCACCTCACCGAGGACTATGGTACTCATGTATGTTGTAGTAGAGGGTATGGCGCTTCAAATGAATGATTTTCCCCAGGTGCCTCCCCCCCCCGATTTTTTTTATTCGAGTTTGAAGTTTTGTTATAGTTAGAAACTAGGGAAAATATGAATGGTTTTTTTTTGAAAAAAATACCATGGATGAACGTTCACATATACTAAGATGCCCTCAAGTTTCATCGCTGTGCGATCATTATTGGCTGAGATATAGCCATTTGGATTTTAGGCCTAAAAATAGCTCTTCAGACCATGTGAGTGAGCAGACGGGTCCAATTTTTTGGATTTCGAGTTTCCTCATTGGGGACAACATTTTGACGGACATTTGGAAAATTTTCCGACCAAGGCCATTTTCCCCCCTTACCCGGCTGGAGCCTTTATCGAACGACTGTGACTGTCAACAGTTTTCCAGTCGAGTGTTTCTAAAAACGAAATATGAACGGCGAAAAATTTTCACTTCAATTATCATAACAGGAACGAGGAACCGGCAATAATGCGACACTGAACTAAGGCTGGTTTGGAACAGCAAGTTTTTTTTTTTACTTTCCCGATATTTGGCTTTTTATCGAATTAGAATCGATATTTTTGTATGGGACTCTCTTAGTACTGTGACTTACATATTTCTCCACCAGATTCCGCTCCTAACTCAAAAGCTCACAAAATGGACTTAGACCGTTTTGGAATGTCATGCTATGACTTGGAATAGTAGTTAGTGCGAGTAAATAATCGAGAGAGAGAGGGTTATTGTATCCGAGTTGTTTCCCATCACAGAGCGCGCGCGAGGGCGGACGGGACATTCAAGGTAGAGCGGAGAGGAGCAAGCATAGGACTGGAAAAGACGTGATCAGCTGTTAGAGTTTCTTTCTGACAGGAAGAACAAGATGGTGAACCAGAAGATTAGGGTTGATGAGGTAGGAGTGAGTGATTTTTGTATGGCCGATTCCTAGCCGAGTAATGATTACTTCTTCTCTTATTCCACGATTACTAATAGACGTGGACCAATGTGATAGACTTTGTTTGATGCTGAGGAGCTCATTGGGAGTTTGATTTTTCCAGAGATTTGTCCATTTTTCTAGGGTGAGAGAACGGTGATAGTTTTTGTAATCTGAGACAGGTATGGGTGAGTTGTCAGTTATTTTGGGAAAGGATGTTGCTTGTTTGACGGCTAGGTCAACAGAGTGGTGGTGGTAAGGTAGATTTTTGTGAGTGGGGATCCATATGAAAGTGATGCAGATGTTGGTAGATTTCAGTGAGTGTTGGGTTCGTTGAATGAGAGGATGGTTGCTATAAGTATCTATAGAAGAGAATGAAGTGAAGGAAGAGAGTCAGTCGGTGAGGAGGAAGAATTTTTTGTCTGGGAGAAGTTGTGCGAGGTGGAAAAGGCAGGAGAATATGGCCATTAATTCTTCTGTAAAAATGGAAGCAATGTTTCGAATTCGGTGAGAAGTGAGGTGCCCATCTATGAAGTATGCATAGACGGTTTTATTTATAGTTTTTTGGATCCGTCGATTGTAATCTGGATATTCTTGTATTAGTTGTTTAATGTTAGAGATATTGTTGGGGTCTGATTCAGATAATTGAGTCAGATCAAGACGGAGGTTTGGAGCGGTGGGAGTCCTAGATATGGTTGGAAGAGGGTTAGCTTGGAATGATTTATTGAGGGAGATGTTGAATTGGGTTAGAATGTGTTCATTTGAAGTGGAAAATTGTATTGTATACTGTTAGTTCCGGGAATTGGGAAGCGGAGGATAGGAAATTGGATGTTAGGGTAAGTCGCCGAAAAAGAAGGGGCATTCGGCCGCTTCCATACATAACCTCATTTTAGGGCTTGTGGAAAGCACCTAAGGCCGTTCCAGGAAAGGAAGTTTGAATAGTGTCGAGTGTAGAGAGAACTGATTTACTGGCTAAATTGGAGGGGGAGAATTAGAATCCGTTTTTTGTTGTCCATTTGGTGATTGCGTCGAGCGTTGTTTGAAGGAGTCTATGTGCTCTTTAGAGATTGGAAGAGCAAATGGAGATGTTGTAATCGTCAGCAAAGAGACGTTGGATAAGAGGAGGGGAGACAAGTTTCGTCATATCATTGATGGCTAAGAGGAAGAGTAGAACGCTGAACACCTCTCCCAGGGGGACTCCGTTTTGAATGCCTCAATCAACCTTACGTTATTCATGAGAGGTGGGGGCGGTAAGTAGAAGCATTGGGAGACTGAGTCTTCCCCCGGGCACGACCATCTGTTCGTTCGATGTTGTTGGTCTGTTCCCGAATATTCCTAAGGCTGTCACTATTTAGCATATGAGTGAGCTTCTTCTCAACATCAACGTTCCTCACAATAAATTTCAAGAATTTTTCGATCTCTTGAATACCTGTTGGTCGCCAAACTATGGTAAATTCGAAGGGAAATTATTCGAGTTCCATGATGAAGTAGAAATCCCTATTGGATCACCTTTAGGCTCCTTCATCTCCGAAATATTCATGTCTAAGTTTGAACTTGACCTCTTTTCCTCGAGCCAGGTGTTACTTAATCATATTTACTAGCGGCACAGGTACGTTGATGACGTTCTATGCACGGGACTGGTCCTCCAGATCTCCTTGGTGAGTTTCTGAGGTATCTCAATTCCTGGTACCCTTCCATAAAATTTAGTTTGGAAATAGGGAGATCTCCCATTAATTCTTAACTGGGAACCTGTTCTATGGGGGCTTTTTGAGAAATTTGCCGTGCGCCGTCCGCCGTCCAGCAAAAAAATTTCAACTCTCGAGCTATATATGATAGGAGAGGGACTTGGAAAAATTTCGACTCTCGAGCCATATATGATAGGAATTTTTCCAAGTCCCTCTCCTATCTTATATAGCTCGAGAGCCAAGATAAATTTAGACTCTCGAACTGTATTATGCTAGGCTTAAAGTAGGTCTAGCACTTCTGTATACTAGCTTTATATTAGGTCTAGGCTTCCTAGAATTCTCAATACCAAATCCAATTCGACTCATAAAACAGGTTCCCTACGTTCCTCGTTCAATTTTGTTAAGGAAGCCGTCGTTTTTTGGATTTGATCTCTGTAATAGACGGTATCCATGAATTTGGAATATACAGGAAAGATACTACGACCGATGTTTTAGTCCACGGAGCGTCATTCTGTCATGTTGCGCATAAGATGGCTGCTTTTAATAGCCTAGTTCACAGATTTCACAGACTGACTCGTATTCCCTTGAGTCAGGCTGCCTTCAAAAAAGAACTATTGACAATAAAACACCCGACCAGAGTGAATGGGTGTCAATATCGACGTTGACTTGATGGTTCGGAGGAAACTTACTATAGAAGTATTCTCGATTCCAACACCTCCCTCCCTCGAGACACGTTTCTTGATTGTCGTATGCGTTGGATTAGTCTCCCTTTCCTGGGGAAGTTCTCCCTCCAATTGGGTTGAGCCCTCCGGCGTTTGGTTTCAGACCAGCTACCACTGTTGAAAGGTTGTTTGTGAAGCTGAAGGACCCTATACCCGTTGATACATGGCGGAATGCAGTGATTGTACAGGCTTTTATATTGGTGAGACCAGCCGCTAGATGAAGATGAGAGTAGCTGAAACTTTGAAGTCTTGGAATCAGGGAGACTTGTGGGAATCAGCTTTTGCTGATCATTTAATAAACAGCAACCACGGTTTCCATGAGGGATCGGAAAGGCTCCTCCATAAGGAGAATTCTTACCGCAAACGTATTGCCCTCGAACACATAGAGATAATGCGTCACCTCAACACTGATGGCATTACTGTACTTAAGTCGTACATTCTGGAAGATGGCCTGATCGAACTTGTTTATGATTCACGACGCGACTTCTCGTTTGACCAATCTTAATATTCTGCCTCTCTCCTCTGTCTTTTCATTTCAGTCCCGAAGATGGTTTATTAACCGAAAGCGCTAGCTCGACATTTAATTTTTCTGCGGTTTTTGTATTTTTTTCTCTCCCTTCTGGGTATTTTTTTTCGCCATTATGGATGTATTCATTTAATTTGAACTAGGATAGTTTGAACGTGAGGGAGGATTGAGGATATGAAGAACACTACTGGTCTGATGGATATGTTTTCTTTATGTAATATAGGAAGGCTATAAAGTCGAGGAGGTATACAAGATTGGGGACATGAACAGAAATAAGATTTTTGAGCAACAGGGAAGTGGACTTATTAACAAGTAGCTGACATCACGAACATAGCGTGAAAAATTGAATTTTGAACCTACACTACTGACAGAACGATTGCCACCTTCTAAAAATTCTAGAACTTTCATCTGATAGTCAACTCTCAGACTTATCTATCGATATCGTCGACGACATTCACGTGAAAAAGTTTTAAAAATCGATTCAAAAACTCTAATAACAAAATTTGATATTTGGATGCTTACTAATTTATTTTTTGGAACTACGAGTAGGTCATATTTTAAGTGTAAAATTGCAAGGATATATATTTTTTCTCTTGTACTACTTCTCGAGAAAAACTTTTCCTATTGCTAGATTTGTGCTTCTCACGCTAATTGTCTTTTTTCTAATTTCATTTTCACCTAATCATAAAATTAATTCATCATCGGATATTAAAACCACTTAGGTAATTCTCGATCAACTTTTCAGTGGTGTATTTTCTACTTTCTTCTGTTGAGAGGCATTAATAATTTATCAACTTTTTGGAACACCTCTCGAAAAAGAGCACACACGCTTATAACTAATAATCCATAGAATGCAAGACAATTTGATAAGATTACTCGGAAATATACTCTTCACCAACATACGTTCTGTGCATAGATTGAAAAAATAATGAAATAAATGATCTTCTCCACATGAAAAAGAACATTAATAATTATATACAGAAAAAAAAAGAAAAAAAAAATGAAATGAGTTATTCTGTCCGAAGAGCATACAGGAGATACAAAAATAAGAAAAATAAGTACCGTATATTATTATCATGGTATAGACATTATGATGGGAGAGGAAGGAAAAAAAAAAAGTTTGCCCGAAAAGAGCAGAGAGAAAGAATTAATCGAGCGAAACAATAGGAAACGATATGACGCGTATCGAAATCGTACGTCGGAGCCAGATTTTTGACATACTCGTCCGAAAGAGAGTACACTTACATGCTTTGATCTAAAAGCAAACACATTACGTTTCAACGTGTATTATATACAGTATATTTTCGAATATACACGCTCTCATCTATTACTAGAAAATATTTGTAGAGAATATTATAGAAATATAAACAAGGATATGGCCAACAATCGCTTCACAGTTTCAAAGCCAAAGAGATTGAAAGATCATACTCGGAGGCTTTGTAAAATGTAACGAAGTCGTCGTGATATTCTTCAAAAAAATATCGAATGTCTCAATTCATATTAGATATAATTGGTACATACACTCTCTCAAAAGGTTCAGTAGTAAGAACAATATTGTGCTATAAAAAGTAACGAGCGTCGGCCACCTCGACATTAGTCCTAAATTCACACAAACAGGATTTTGGACGAAAATGAATACCTTACAGAATTAACTGCGTGATAGCCGAGAGTCTGGTTCACAAATACGACTTGACTACATCTATAATGTATCTGAAGTATATAAAACAATTGTCCAATTAGCAAGAATTTTGCACATCATGTTGAGAATAACTCAGTTGTTCGGTATTCGAAGAGAATTAATTTCTTCTGACATCACATCTCAAAATTGCTGTTTGAAGCGTTGATGAACTTCCTGAAATTCAATTTAGGTCAATTTTCTTCGAAAGGAGGGGATCGCATCCATAAAAAAGCGATATGCTGTATGAACTCAGTCTTGAAGAGTTCAACTCAAGTAAAACATCCTCACAATTTGACATTTTTCGACCTCCGACTCATAATTCTTGGATTTTCGTCCGTCCATTTCTGTCCGCCTTTAGACTTCGACAAATTTTGACTTTTTTACCCTCGGGATTAGCTAAGTATCACAGACAGGGCAGAAGTTAGGTATGTGAAATGGTAATTACGAGCAAAGACGGAGAACTGCAGCAATGCAGTTGAGTCTGCTGAAGTGTATATAGCCTTTGAAATAATCGATCATTCAATTCCGATCATGCGATTTTGATAGTTGATTACTATCGCCCGCGTCTTCCCTCTGTGGTGGGTTGACGGAGCTCGAAGAGACCAAGTGACAACGCCATTATTAAAATTTTTCATTTGTAGCCCCTTCAGTTCAAAAGAAAGACCACTTGTTTACATGCTTTGTCGCACTGGACGAGTGACGCAACACCATACGTATGCGTTCAATTGTTGAATACGTAAGATCGGTAATTCGTACGTTTTTAGGGCCACTTTTCGGTATTTCGAAAGTGAGAAATACCGAAAAGTGGCCCTGCGTCGTAATCAGCTGATTTCTCCTATGTTCTTGCTGAGAAAAAAGGTTCGCTTTTCGTCATTTCTCAAATCGATTTGTTTGGCTTCACAGTGGCATGTCCATGTAATATATGGTCGAAGCGTTTGCCATAGCCATTATAAGAGAAAGTTACAGATTTCCAACGACAATACGACTACTCGAGACTAAATCAAGCCAAAATAGAATAGTACAGGATGCAACATGCCGACATTCAAGTATGCATACTACATGAATCACGATAAGAGAGAAGTAAAGCATATCTATGTTCTAGTTCACGTCGACGATTTACTGATCGCCTCAAACTCTGATGAACTTATTCGCTCATTTAAGGATGAAATCGCGAAAAGATTTAATGGTATTGATCTGGGTAAAGTTAGACGTTAAGTATCCAGGAATGGAACATAACGTAATTCTGACAAAATAATGACCATAAGTCAAACGAATTTTATCTGTAAGGTGGCCGAGCGATTCGGAGTTGAACATTCGAAACCTGTTTACACACCTATCGAAAAAGATCTCAATTGGTCGGCTGCTGAGAAAAGTGAAACGAAATTGCCTTATCGACAACTGGTAGGATGTCTTTTGTACATCTCTATTAATACAAGGTCAGATATTTCGTACGCAGTAAACTATTGCTCGCGTTTTATGAATCCTTACTCAAATGAACACTTTAATTATTTAAAAAGAGTTCTGGTCTACGTGTTCCATTCTCGAAACCTGAAACTTACGTATTCTTCTTCTGAGAATAATCAACAGATTTGAATGGGCGTCGGATAAGACCGATCGAAAATCGGTGTCTGGTAGCGTTATGTTGTTGTACGGAAACGCGACTTGCTGGTCGTCGAAGAAACAAAGTTCAATCGCGCTGAGTTCTACTGAATCGGAATACATTTCGTTATCATCTTTTATTCACGATTCGCTGATTTGGATGTTAGAGATCCTGAAGGAATTTTCAGTCAATGTTCAACTTCCGGTTGTAATCTACGAGGAAAATCAGTCTTTCGTATGTCTATCGGAGAATCCTATCACATCGAAACGGTCTAAACGTATCGATGTTCGATTCAAGTTCGTAAAAGAAATGGCCCTTCCGGGAAAAATTCGATTAACCTATCTACGTTAACTCTCAGAATCAAGTTGCAGATTTATTCACAAAGGGTCTCGTTCTTGCAAAATTCGCTCCTTTAAGAAAGATGCTCAGTATTTGCTAAGATGTATTAGGCCTTACTCTTTTGTTTTTTGTGCCATCTATTTATTAGGCTAAATAATGTCTGTTTTTTTTGATTCGTTATTTTGTTATTTTTTTCTACCGTAGGACTAGGACGATTTTTTTTCTTCGGGGAAGTTCACAGTGTGGGGGGTGTTGAATTACTATACTTAAATGGCACCACTGTTCACTGATACCTGTAAATCACCTGTAAATATATGTATATTTTTTTTCATTGTGAATAGTCTTGCATGTTGTCCGAATACATAACTATCGTCTAGCGTGTAATCTCCCGTTTATGCTTCATCTGAACCAAGCAAAACCCAACACCTACGTTTAAATCAGTCGTCGTACATAATAATACAACTCAGGGAGCAGAATTGGATCTGTTGTCGGTATAATTCGCTCAATTATAGGATAGTCAAAACGTAAACGCTTTTGTTCCCACTCGAAGACTCGTCTCTGATATCAGGTATAACAAAACGAATTTGCTATCTGGTCACGAGTAAATATCACCGAATTAAATTCACTCGTCGTTTCACAATAAGAATAGGACAAGTTTCTTTGCAATTCGAAGTTTCGAAGACGTGTTTTGTAGACTTCACCGAGGATTAACAGAATATAATTTTCACTGAATAATGGGTCACTTATTAGATACCGGTATCCCGCAGGAAAATGAGAAAGTTGGTCAGATTTGAAGTTATACCCATACCGAGGGTCGATACCGGTGTTTGACGAAACAAAATTAAAGGCATACACAACCCGTACCCACTCCATCATCATGGAGGACAGACAATACTGATACTGTATAATTATGCGACACAAGCGATACCAATAGATATATGACATGGTTTTTCTGACGCAGTGACGAATTTCTCTAGCGCAGCAACTCATTCGTATCTTCTCTAAAATCTAGAAAAATCCTAAAAACCCTAAAAAATTCTCACATCAAATTCATATATGTACTTTAATAATTATGTAAAGTCGATATATATATATTTGACGAGTTACATTTGTTTTTCATTTTCGGTGTACCGACTTTTCGAATGAAAAGTCAGGTATTACTCCCGACACAATTGTAACGGCCGCGAAGCCCGGGAAAGAAAATTTTCTCGACGTTTTAGAGGTCCTAGATCATCCTGAGACTAATAAAAAAATTTCAGGTATCCTTATATATTTATATATATGTAAGAATCCCTTGTTCACCTCGTATTCTCTCTCTTGCCTTTCTTTTCATTTCTCGCGTTTATCTATTCGATAACAAGAATGAACGTGATCCTTAATTCTTTTCTATTCGATTTTTCCATACACTCTTTTTATAATGTAAATGTAGCCTACAAATCAGTTCGATTATTTTTGCTTCACGCTATACACGTGTTGTACTCATCTCGCTTTGTTCTTTTAATTTTAATATTCTTCTTTTCGCTATAGATACTTATATTCGTACGAAAACGACTTGTTTCTGAATTAATTCGATTAAAATTCATTCGTACTTTCGTTTTCGTGTTATTTGGTGACAATTCGAAGAGAATTCTTACAAATTCAGAAACGCAGTTTTGTGTGTACTCTTGTGTATAATACCGACAAAGATTCGTTTTTCTTTCATTTTCGAGGCCTCTTCATCAAATCCGCATACGATGGTGGTAAAAGTGAAACGCATGCAAATTGAAGATGAGGTTATTTATGTTTTCCCTAATCACCTACAGAGTATTGACCAACATGAAGAACTCATGAAAACTTCGGCGGCTAAACTTGCTAAAAAAGCTCTGACGGTTCGTGGGCATTCCCAAAACCCATATACATATATCACACTACCGGATGATTTGGCCAAATTATACATTGACCGTTCAAAACCCATCATAATTTATACCGACGCCAGCGGAGTAGGGGTTGCCGCCGTCTTAAAACAGATGCAAGCCGACGGTTCCCAGAAACCGGTCGCTTATTTTTCGAGAAAACTATCTACAACCCAACAAAAAAAGAAGGCTATATTATACATCGAAGCTATAGCTATCCGCGAAGCCATCCGTTATTGGCGTTTTTGGCTAATGGGTCAGAAGTTCACCGTGATCACCGGTCACAAACCTTTAAACTTAAATGTAAAAGCCCGCACCGATGAGGAGGTAGGAGACCTCGCCCAGGAACTCTTGCAGTTTGATTTTAAAGTTGAATAGGTATCGCCCCGGTGCTTTCAATTCGGAGGCCGATTGCCTCTCCCGAAACCCTGTCTTAGAATGCATTCCTGATGAACTTTCTGAACTTATTCTACCTTCTGTAAATTTTCTCACTATTGAAGAAATTCGTAAAAGCCAAAAGTCAATTGATAAAATAGATTCCGACGTTTTAAAATCCGATGTGATTATCCGTTGTATTAAAGGAAAAAAATGTATCGTAATTGATAAAATTTTTGGCAAAAATTTAGCTAAACTGGTTCACTTACGTTTTGGGCATATTGGTTTCAAGCATATTTAAAGTTGGATTACCGTCTTCGTCTAGATAAATTTTCTGAAGATCTTTGTCGAGAGAAAAAATAGGGTTGGCTCGTTCGTGACGGTGAGTTATTAGTGAGGCTTTAACTCTTTGTTTTCATAAGTTCTGCGTGATGCGAGACTTCTTGAAATTAGGTCGGGAACGCATAGACGGCATCTTCGTTTTCATTTGTAACTTAGGTATGTGTTTTACTTTCAAGACGGTTGTTTTCGTACTTATTATTAGCCGATGCTTCCTTAGCAAAGAGGAAACGTATACGCGAACTTTTTCTGAACTCATTTCGAACACGCGTAGAGGATAAGATCAGTAAAAACAGGCATTAATGTTTCGATATGTAAGAATCGTCGTCCTGACGATTAAAGGTTAATTGAAAACTCGAAAGTAGCGTTGAAAGATAATTTATTTTCATAAAATTATCGAAACAAAAGTCGCCTTATTCGAGTAAGCGGAACGCGAGTGTAAGCTGGTAAGTACATCGATAGCGAAAGAACGAGTACCTATTTAAACTGACGTGATAACAAACGAAATAATATACAGTTTCGAAAAAGGTACAAACATGAATGAACAAAAGAGTCGATAAGAGTATGAAATACAAATACCTAGCTCATTGTATTTCACGCGAAGGAAATGAGGAAGAGGAAGGAAGAAAATGTGGTGGACTAAGAATCAACTAGAGGGAGATTCTTACATGTTTATTGGGTACGAAAACAAACGTTGCGCATTAACCGATGAATTGAATAATTGGTCCAGTATTTTATTACTGATTTATGTAGGTATGCATAGCATTTTTTTTTCTCTACGTTATCGCAATGGCTCGTAGCCTGAACACTAGGGAGTAATGAAATTTAGGTAAGACAAAGAAGTGGAAGTTTCATTGGCCATTTCAATTTTCCTCATCTATATTTTGATTTTCGTAATTATCGACTTCATATATCTCACAGTCTTTCGCTGGAAATGGACAGTCAGGTTAATAGGTACTTTGAGATTCTTCTAAATCACCGAAGTTTTATATTTCAATTTTAATAGAGCCATGTTCCGTTCCCTTTCTTCTATTTAGAGTTTAATTTACGTATGGGGAGAGAAAGCTATCAATCGACTCCTTTTTGAGTTATTTCCCATGAATACCTGTATTTGAAAATTATAAAAGTACCGGTACCTAAGTTATTAGAAGATTAGAAATGAATTGAACAATAAAAGAGTAAGTGGAATACCTCATATTTTTACGAGTTATCACAATCAGCTCCTAACTAAGAAACAATGAAGTTTAGATATGGGATGCGTGTAAATCTTTTTATAGCAAATATTACTGAAAAGTCGGTGATGCTTACGCTGCTGCGTGAGCTTTTTTTAATTTATTTTCATCAAGCAGGTAGGTGCCTCCCAAAGTGGAGTAGTAAAATAATATTTAGAAGTTCACTGGATGGATCGGGACACTTGTTTTCCCGGCGTTTTCTTTCATTCTTCGGCCTTTCACTATTATAAGATCTCAGTAGGTACCTATCTATGAATGAACCCGCGTAAATGAATAAAAAATACACATCTATAGTGAAAAAAGAACGAAGAACCAGATTTCGGTCTGTTTATAAAGTAAACACTCACTACAAAGGAGAAATCCGAATACTATATCGCCATCTACTTTCATTCTGAAAACTATACTGAAGCGACAACAAATATAACAAAGGAACTGTGAGTCTGGTTTACTTACACAGTAATATTGAAGCAAGAGTTTCTTCAATTGTACGATGTCATTATTATTGTCAAAATACGGGGTTACAGTCATTTTTATTTTTTTTATTCCCATTTTTATTAATTACGTGTCTGTAACCCCCTATTTTGACAATTACGTAACTTAATACATAGTCAATAGTTTAACGTTCGTCGTCTATTTTCTATGATGTATTCTTCAGGAGTAATATTGGTATATCATCAATTTATAAATCTATTATTTGGGTAGCTAAAATTTAACAAATGTTATGTAAAAATCGAGTTTGATTTTCGTGTACGTACAGCGCGTATTTTCGTTGTTCTCGTTTAGCCGACGAGTACGTACTGATACCTCATGGGATGCAATCTGTTTTCAGAAAGAAGATGTAGATATAGAAATTTGAACTCAGACTAAGTCACGCTGTGCCTTGTAACAATAATGAAATTAAGTTATTCCCACAAATGAAAACTTCTTAACACTAGGAGACTGTAAATCGCTTTCAGTTCGGCGAATTTATTCGGTTCCAGCTGGTTGGCTATTTACTCGCAGCTCGTCATATTAGAAGAAAAGATACGAAAATAGTGTTAATTATTCTTTTTGCCTTCTCAATCGTTGTCATGTGCGCATGTCAACTACTCGACACAAACAATCTTCCTCGTCGAATTGCGCAGTTTCATTATTTTCATCAATCGAAACATGTGTTATCAGAGCGAAGGGAACCCGTCTATCACTAATATGCGTCTTTAGTTTCATGGCCCACTTTAAATCCGAGATCTTCGACAGACCGCCGCATGTCCATCTCTTTGAATGATATCGTCCTGTAGACATGACATGGGTTTGAAGCTGAGCTTTCATCTTTCCGCGAAAAATTCAACGCTTATTATTCTTCCCAGTCCTTCAGTAGCGAAAAAGGTACACGCTCTCTCAACTTCGGTGATCTCGCACCGAAAATGTCTAATATTTTTCACACATGTTCTTGTCAAGACTATCTAACCACTTGGCAGCATCTCCGACCGGTGTAGTATTCGTATTTTGAAGTGAGTAACTGCGACCCATCTACGCCCCGGTATTTTCCGTTAAAATGCTGTTAGCCATTTGTTGATGATTTTCTGTCCACATAAGGCAGCATACCCTTCCGGTAAAGTGTTTCCTGTCTAATAGTTTAATGATAGCTAGTCGCCGGTACGATGTTTTCCCTTCGAATGTTCACCTTGAGCCGTATTGAGCGCGCCCAGTATCGCTTAGGAAAAAACACGAGAATGTTTCGAGATTAATACGATTTCTATCATTTCGAAGTAGGTAGGTACGCAAAATAAAAAATATATCTCTAATGCGAAGGTGTACTAAAAAGTATGTCCAACTGTTGAATCAACTCAATTATTTTTAATTGGGTTGGTAGATACGAAAGAGTAATCGTAAATGCCAGGTATTCGAGAGAAAGAGAGAGACATTGTATCGGAGTTGTTTCGTAGAGTTTGCGCGAGGGCGGACGGGACATTTAAGGTAGAGCGGAGAGGAGTGAGCAGGATAGGGAAAGACGTGTTCAACTGTTGAAGCTTCTTTCTGACAGTAAGAACAAGGTGGGGGAGCAAGAAGATCAGGATTGATCAGGTAGAAGTGAGTGATTTTTGTGTGGCAGATTAGTAGGTGACGGACTTCGTTTCATACTGAGGAGCTTGTTGAGAGTTTGATTTTTCCAGAGATTTGTCCATTTTTCTAGGATGAGAGAACGGTGATAGTTTTTGTAATCTGGAGCAGGTATGGGTGAGTTGTCAGTTATTTTGAGTAAGGATTTGGCGGCTAGATCGACTGAGACATGGTCAGTTAGATTTATGTGACTGGGAATCCTTATGAAAGTGATGCAGATGTTGATAGATTTCAGTGAGTACATATAAGGTGAGGTGGATTCCTTGAATGAGAGGGTGGTTGCTAGATATATGTAGGAGAAGATGGAGTGAAGAAAGAGAGTCGGTGAGGAGGAGGAATTTGTTGATTGGTGGAAGTTGTGCGATGTGACAGAGGCATCTAGTCTACAATATTTTAGGTTAATAGCTTACGGGGACCCCTAATGGCATTTGGAGGGCTTACTCGCCTAATAGCTTTTGGGGGCTCACTATCAAATAATTTAGTATTATGTGAGGAGGTTATTCCATTCGTTCGCCCCATTCTTCGTCTAGTGTAAGTCTACTTAAGAAGATTTAGAGCTAGTAGCTTATGGGAGCCTCCTGATAGCTTTTTGGGGGCTCACTCGCCTAATGCAATATCAACGAATTTGTGTCATGTGAGGAGGTTGTTCCGTTCATTCGCCCTCCTTCTTGATCTAGTGTGACTCTAGTTTACAATATTTTAAGCTAATAGCTTTTGGGGGGCGAATGTACTTGCAGATTTTAACAGGGAATCTGTTTTATGGGGGGCTTTTCGAGAAATTTGCCGTGCGCCGTCCAGCTAAAAACTTGGAAAAATTTCGACTCTCGAGCCATATATGATAGGAGAGGGACTTGTAAAGATTTAGACTCTCGAGCTATATATGATATGAAAGGGACTTGGAACAATTTCAACTCTCCAGCTATCATATATAGCTGGAGATTCGAGAAAAATTTAGACTCTCAAACTATATTATACTAGGCTTATAATAGGTCTAGGCCTTCTTTATACTAGCTTTATCTAGGTCTAGGCTTGAATTTTCAATACCATATCCCATTTGACTCATAAAACAGGTTGCTTGCGTTCCTCGTTTAATTTCGTTAAGGAAGCCGTCGTTTTTCTAAGTCCCCCTCCTATCATATATATGGCTCGAGAATCGAAACTTTTCCAAGTTTTTTGCTGGACGGCGCACGGCAAATTTCTCAAAAAGCCCCCCATAAAACAGGTTCGACTCTCGAGCTATATATGATAGGAGGTGGACTTGAAAAAATTTCGACTCTCGAGCCATATATGATAGGAGGGGGACTTGGAAAAATTTCGATTCTCGAGCTATATATGATAGGATGGGGACTTAGAAAAAATTTCGACTCTCGAGCTATCATATATAGCTCTCGAGATAGACAAATTTAGACTCTCAAACTATATTATATGTACTAGGCTTATAGTAGGCCTAGGCTTCCTTGAATTCTCAATACCAATACCCATTTGACTCATAAAACAGGTTCCCTGCGTTCCTCGTTTAACTTCCTTAAGGAAGCCGTCGTTTTTGAATTACCTACGTGGTATTTTGTCAAGTAAATTTCAGGAGAGTTCGTCCACAAAGTTTCAGGAGATTTGTCCTTTATTTTCCAGGTGTCCAGATTCCAGGAGGTTTGTGCAGTAATTTTCAGGAAGAAGGGCAGGGCACAGGTGTACTCGCAAATTTCTGAATCACCCACAGGGTATACATTTGCACGCGCACGTTCGATTCGGGGGTGAGGGGGGTGTACTCGCGAATTTTCAAATTAGGGGTAAAACGAGATAAAAGACGTGAAACATGTCAATATACTATATGCTAGGACTGGTGAACTCAAACTGAGTCGCAGATTTCTGGATCAGGTCAAGGGTCTGAGAAATATAAATCATCAAAGCGGCAGAGGGCGGAGATGGAAACTCGGTCTCGTGGATATCCAATATGGTGGTGGGGCACCGGTAATGAAGGTTCTCAGGTAATTTGCACGGACGCACACAAATTTCGAAATCAGGGTAGGGATCAGAATTTCGAAATTTTTTCGAGTCTCATGGTCATTTGCACGGACACACAGACGGACGCACGCAAATTTCGAAATCAGGGTAAGGGTCAGAGCAAAGACCTGAAACATGTCAAAAGTTTTACTTTGAGGCTATATACACCATGACTTGAGGGACTCAAAAAGCCTTGAGACTCTTCAAGTTTTCAATTTGAATTTTGAACACAAAAACTAGTTAACCCACAGAACAGGTTCCCTGCGTTTCTCGTTCCTGTAACCTTGCGTTGATGACGTCATCAACCTCGGATGCAGTCGCGGAAATTTCCTGAAGATGCACCCCAACGAAAGGGATAGCGGGCTCCCCGCTAAAAGTTCCATCAACTTAAAATAAAATTGATGAGTCTCCAGGCTTCTAGAGGTCTTCTGCGCCCCCCCGCTCCCATCGTAAATACGCCTCTGGTGAGACGAATAAGCCCTATTCTAAGGCGGGTTAGGAAGACTTTTTCTCGTCGAAAAGGGTGTTTTGAAGTGGGCCAACTAGAAATCACGCCAGGAAGAGAGGATAAGAGAACAGTAATAGGATTTGAGATCATACGAGGGAGGGGGATCAGTTATCGAAAGTGAACGCAGTGACTAATTTGCAGCAAGGTCTACCTCAAGGTCGATGTGACCCGACCCGGTCATCGTTGTCTGAGCTCCCTGGTGTGGGCGGATCCGGTTTCAGCTCCGTGATGAACGAGTGTGCATGCGAATTCTTGATGTCAAGATTCTCCCGCACGTATTGCATGTGAGCTGGGGTACTGGATTCTTAGCCGCTTCATCGTATCTCTCGCAAAGATTTGATTGGGAGGTATTATCCGCCGGACAAGAATTTTACTCTTGATAAAGCCATAAGAATATAAGGAGGAGAGAAAGGAGTTGAAAATACGCAGTCAAGATTAGGCAGTGGAGAAGGAGACGCAAGACTTCATCCACCTGTCGCATCCAGTGTGAAAAAAGGTCCAGTGGAACAGAAGCTGCGACGACTGGGATAGCACGTTGGGTACAGCAATCGGACAGCAGCTCTTCTGACTAGAGCTTGGACCTCCGCTGCTTACCCGCGCCACTGACCCTAGAATAGGTGATCCGATCCCAGTATCTATAGAGGAGAGAAGGAGAATGAGGAAAAACTTTACTAGTGTATAGCAGTGAGGATTCTTCGGATGATTGGGTTAGTAGAATGAAGGTCTTGGATAGCAAGTAAGGGTCAGCTACAGGCAGCCCTGCCTCTGCCTGAGTTTTTTTTACGAATGGAAGAGACGTCACTCAGAATGGAGACTACATATCCAACTCTAAGTCCCGATTGGAGCCCATCTTTGTAGCAAAGAAGATGGGTGGGAAATTTTGAAGAAATTATTTTCCAGTTCACATAAATGAAAACGCGTTCTATGCTTTTTCTCGGTGCCGTAGCTCAATATTGTCCGAATACATATACCTACTGGATATTTTCTACGACCATGAAATCATGTGTCTTAATTTCTTCAGTTGATTGTTATTATTTTCATGATCGTTGGTATTATAGTATTATTTTCGTTACCCTTATACATATTATTATGATTATTTGTGGGTATACTTTCTAATTTTAGGTTCGCGACAGAGAAAAAGAAACCTAACCTCTCGGGTTCCAAATCTGAACGGAACAAGAAAACGTGGATCTTTTGGTTTCTAGATCAAGACCTAAAAATTATCTGTACCTCGTGCACTTAGATCTCAGTACAACTCCAGAGATCTTTCGGGTTTTGAAAAAGGGTTTTTCAATTGTACAAATCTACTTTATTAGTTGCTTATTCAAGAGTACTTTCGGGTGTTATCCCATCATCAGTTGTGTCGCAACTCTACCTGAGTTCCGACTTTCGGGTTTTGGTAATAAAAAAAAATTGAAATATGAATTTCAGATACCTCACAGTCAAGGAAAGGAAAAACCAAGAGACCAGGATACTCAGGCGCATGACAACTCGATCTTGTTTTTTCCTAAAATCCGTACCAGAAGATCATCTATTTTATAATTCGAATTATTACTACCACTTTCCGAGTTATGCGTCAGGGTGGTTTACTTGATACCTCTCGCTAACAGACGAGAGCCTTTTTTCTGTTGATACGGACAAAAATGATCAACACAAGCCCAGGGACGGGAATATGAAAACTTTACAATTATAATATTAATTTAAATCTGACTCCTTAAAAACAAACATTATACTATATACATTCACTTGAATACAAGTAGGTAGCGCAAAACAGAAGAAAATCTCTATAATTTTTGAGGTACACTCAAAATCAAAGGAAGTAGTCAAGTTTCCATTACAAAATAAAATAAGATAGACGCAATCTATTTTTTTTTACGAACGTCACGTCTCATTTACAGTGCCGACGAGACCGAGTCGTACTCTGCCTCCAGTTAATTAGGTTTAAATTCCTCATTCATCACAGACTCACTCGTGTCCTTCCGACACTCTTTCTTCTAGTACTCGACGATGGGCAAACTACAAAAATTCAGTGGGGTTTTAAGAACGTCTTAGGTGCACTGCCATACGCCGAGAATTGAGATCAGCAAATAAGACTTCGTGATTAGGTCGCTGACTCATTTCCATCGTCTCCTTCGTTTTCATTATTGTTTGATTTCTCAGAATTACTCTTATCATCTTCCTCATGCGTTTCTTTCGTTGATCGATCGTCCGCATCCATTTCCGTTTCTGATTCTACTGCTGCCTCATTTTCGGATTCTTCATGACTTGGTTCGACTGTTTTCTCTTGCTTGATAGGTACTCTGTATTCGTAATCGTCTTCATGCTCTTGTTTGATTGAAATATTGTCTGAAATGAGAATTTAGGTAAACTTTCACTTTTTTGACAGTTCTCATATCTTAACTGAGTGATACAATACGCACCTTTTCTTTTCAAACGTTGCTCTTTAGCTGAATACGTCTCCAGCTGTTCTTTCGTACTTGCAGAAGAACCATTAGCGACTAATCTATTTACATCTTGATCTAATTCGTTGTCCCAAGTCGTATCCACAGATTCGTCCTCGTTATGACGATCCTCTGATCGTTTAGGTATCTGTTCGCCACCAGTGTTGAGTAGTTCATCGACGTTGACATGTTTCCATTGGGAAATTAGAGTATCAACTTCTTCCTTGACGCTTTGACGTTTTTCTTCGATAAGTTCTGCATCAAACGAGAAATATAGGTTAATAAATTTTTAAATAAAAATAATTTTCATTTCATTATCCAGCCACATCAGATAATACTTCGCCAGCTCAAAATAACCGTTCTCCTTTAAAAGAATTTTCAAGCATAATGAGAAAACAACTCTTGGCTCAATTCACCAGCTATATTATCACAAAAATGTTCATCAAGAAACTATCGCAGCCGAGTATTATGATCACGCGAATTTCCGAGGGGGGGGGGGAGATATTCTCTCAAAACCGTTCCCACAAAACTTACAAATATTTTACGAGTGAAGCAATGAAAACAATGTTTCAAGTAACGAAATTTCCTCCAAAAAATTGCCTTCAAATTCACGCTTATTTGAAAGTATGAGAACTGACTTTTTTTAAAGCATACTATCGCAAAAAAGGAAAATACTTACTAGTTAAAGCTACTTTGCCATTTTCTAGTAATTCCAAAGTTTTGTCAGTGTGTACTTTTGGCAAATAATACAACACGGGTTTGGTTTCAGTTGGAATATAATTAAATAAAGGTTGATGAAGCTCTTCCCATTGTTCTTGCTATAAAATGAAAACGAAAACACCGATAACAGGGAATTATAGGCTAGGAGTAATTCAAGTAATCTTGTACCCACTTCTTTGACAAGTTTCATATTGTTTTCGACGGCTTTAATATAAGCCTCTCGCTGTTTCTTGAAGTCCATAAGTTTTTGTCGTTCTTGTCTCAGTTTTTCTTTCTCGCGTCTGGCAGCTTCCTCCAACTTCTTTTCAACCTGAGCTTTTTTATCTTCCTGTAAAGAAAAGAGAATAAAATAAGTGAATTCAACGAGATTGATATTTGTGGTAAACCGCGCCCACTAATTCCAATTTTCTCACTTTATCCTTCATCTGAGTTTCTTCTTGTCGAAATTTCTGCAGCGTCCCAATGAGGGCACCAAACATGCGTCGATCTCTGATAAACGAAATAATTTGAATTATTTTCTACTACAGAACTTTCATGTGATAAGTAACTTTGAGTAATCACCTTGCTCGAGTTTCTGTATATGTTTTCACCGCCGTAGCTTCTTTCCGCGGAGGTAGAATTTGTGGTTTAGCAATAACGCAAGATGAAACAGTTGGCTGAAAAATGGAATTAGTACATGTACAAACAAACGATTTTCTCAAAATGGGCGAGGCAAACAAGAGATCAAACGACCAAGTACCTTCTTCGCAGGAATATCATCGTAATCATCTATCCTTCGTGGCGGTCCACTTATACTACAAATTATAAAAATTAATATACTCATGATCGATTAAATGTTTCCACAAAAAAGAAAATTTCGAACCTGCTGTGAAGGACTTTAGGTCCTAGTCTTCGTTTAACAGGGATATTTTCAATATCGTCTCCTAGAACTTTGGCAGGTCGTCGTCTGAGGAGAATGAATAAATTTGTAAATCGAATACCTCATCACAAAACTTACTTTTTAGAATTTGTTCGCAATATATACCGAATATTAGAATTGAAGTTGGTTTCTTCTCTGTTCGTCTTCCACCTGTCACTCAGAGGGATGGACGTTTTATTGAAAGCATTTCTTAAATTCAAGATAAAGATAATGTTATTATTCGAATATCGCTAGATATACTTCGAGGATCCGATTTACGCTGATATTAAGTATTTAAGAGCTAAAAGATACAATAAATTCAATCATGGATACCGGTTATCAGCCGTGCATTACTTTCCAACCAAAAATACAGTCATCAAAATCGGATACTCGAACGCAAACATACTAGAAAACTGAATTACCGTGGTGGTTGATCGGAAACAGTTCTCGAAACGAATTTCTTCAAATTGCTGTCGACACCTTTCAAGCTTTCTTTTGCTTTTTGTAATTGTTCTTCGAGACGATCTCTACAATACAAGATTGTTGAAGACTCCATTTCTCAAATAAGTTCAATTATACATAAACCGGTCAGAGAATAACTTCTGGAAAAATGAAGATCAGTATTATTTTTCACAGACAAACATTTTAGTAAAATCGAATTAAACACTTTGAGCATCCAGTTCGCATCTTTCTCATCATGTTTGATCATACATTCATACGCGAACAACGATAGACGAAAATTTTGTCTGGCTTCGTAGGTAAGATAAAATTCAAGCAGAACGAAGAGTGCGCTGCCCGTGAATTTTGAAGAACTATTTCAATGCTGTGCCCTGATTCGTGGGTTTCGACGACCTGCCTGTCTTCCACCACGAGTCGGTATTTCACGCCACACTCGGAGGAAAGTTGATTCCGCGAGTCTTCGAAGTTCTTGCGTTCGCACGCTCGCGTCGCGCGGTATTGCATCTTGTATTCATGCTTTGAACTGCGGGTCAGTATCAAGGGGGTCTGTATGGACATTGAATATTTTCCAAAATGTTTTACTCAAAAAAAAAAGACGACGTACAAGAATATTTAAGGAGGGTTCTGGCAGAAGGGCGTCCGTCCCATAAGAAACACATTGTGCGGATGCCCTTTTGCCAGATACGTCCTCATTTTTTTTTGGACTTAGAAATTTTTTTCGAAACTCGAAATATTTTACTCAAAAAACGACCGAAGTACCAAAATATGTTTGGACTTCAACAATTCCTTGAGATATTCTACTTGAAAAAACGACCAAATCCGAGAATATTTTTGGACTTCGAATATTTTTCAAGATAATATGTGACCTGCGATGAGAAAAGGATGCTCATAGCGAATTGGCGCAGGAACACCTTTTCTCTCTGATTAAACATCTAATCAGAGAGAAATGGTATTTCTGCCAGTGGGCAATGAGCATCCTTTTCTCATCGCAGGTCACATATTTCACTCAAAAAATATTATTTTTCAAGGTAATTCACTTGAAAAAAAGACAAAGTACCAGAATATTATTGGACTTATAATATTTTCCTGGATGATTTACTCAAAAAAACGCCCGAGTCCGAGAGTAATACTGGAGTTGGAATATTTTTCGAGGTATCTAATTCGAGAAAACGACGAAGTAAAAGAATATTTTTCGACTTAAAAATTTTTTTTGGTATTTTACTCGAGAAAAATAACAAAGTCCGAGAATATTATTGGACTTGAATTATTTTTCAAAGTGCTTTACTAAAAAAAAAGGACAAAGTACAAGAATATGATTGAACTTTAATAGGACTTGAATTATTTTTTGAGTGCTTTACTGAAAAAAAAAAAAAGAACAAAGTACCAGAATATTATTGGACTTATAATATTTTCCTGGATGATTTACTCAAAAAAACGCCCGAGTCCAAGAATAATACTGGACTTGGAATATTTTTCGAGGTATTTTACTCGGGAAAACGACAAAGTACAAGAATTTGCGATATTTTCCTAGATAATTTACTCAAAAAACGACTGAGTTTGAGAATAATTGTGGACTTGGGATATTTTCCTGAATGATTTACTCAAAAAACAACCGAGTGTGAGAATAATTTTGTACTTGGAATATTTTTTGAAATATTTTACTCCAAAAACAACCCAAGTACAAGAACATTTTCGACTTGGAAAATGGTTTTGAGATGTTTTACATAAAAAAACTATCAGTTATATCTCAGAAAATATAGTAAGTCAAAAAATGTTCCAAAAGTTCATTATTTTTTGAGAGTTCACGAGAAATATTCCAAACCCAAAAATATATTCTGGTACTTTCTTGTTTTTGTCATTTTCTCGCGTAAAATATCTTGAAGAATATTTCGAGTCTAATATTATTCTTGGACTTAGTCTTTTTTCAAGTAAAATATTCTGGAAAATATTCTCACACTTTCTTTTTTCAAGTCAAATATCTTGAGATACTTACCTAAAAAAATTTTCCAAGTCGAAAAATATTCTTGTACTTCGTCGTTTTCTCGAGTTGAAAAATACCTCAAAAAATATTCCATGTCCAGTATTATTCTCGGACTCTGTCGTTTTTCTGATTAAATCATCCAGGAAAATAATATAAGTCCAATAATATTCTGGTACTTTGTCTTTTTTTCAAGTGAATTACCTTGAAAAATGATATTTTTTTAGTGAAATATCTTGAAAAATATTCGAAGTCCAAAAATATTCTCGGACTTGGTCGTTTTTTCAAAGAATTTTTAAAGTCCAAACATAATATTTTGGTACTTTGGTCGTTTTTTTGAGTTATTTCGAAAAAAATTTTCAAGTCCAAAAATATTCTTGTACTTCGTGTTTCTTTCCAGTAAAACATTTTGGAAAATATTCAAAGTCCATACACACCCACAGTCCAAAGCATGAATACAAGACGCAATACCGTGCAACGCGAGCGTGCGAACGCAAGAACATCGAAGACTCGCGGAATCGATTTCCCTCCGAATGTGGCGTGAAATACCGACTCGTGTCTTCCACCTCCATCGTACAAAATAGAATTGACGGACGCGACGCATCTGCACATCAACAATCAGTAAAAAAAGTGTTTTTGTTCCAGTTAGAAGATCTCTTTTCTGCAGATCGTGGATATACAAATACGTCTTTTCCCTCTTGTATGACAGACCTACAGCTCACATCTGTAGTCTGTTCTTCTATGTACAGTATTCATTCAGGAGAATAAGGTCCACTGATTACAATGTTCCTCAATCGTTTGCTTTTTCGTGTTAAGGTTAGTTAGGTATAATCCTCTGTTTGTAATAAAGAACACTCCAACGAAAGACGATCAATTTGCACCTAAACCAAGACTCCAAATTCCACCATCACCTTAATTAATTAAGTAACGTGAGCTAAGTACGGAGTCGAGTCACCCCTACAGAGCAGAAATCCTCCAGGATAAGTCTCTGGGGGCCACCGTGGCTGGCATGAAGTATTAATTATCAACTGCTTGTCCGCAACATAGGAGACCACTGTCTTGGCCAATTTCCCAATCCTAGCAGAGGCCAAGTTATAAGTATGTCATATTGCGCGACAATACATTAGCTCCAGAGGAAACTTCCTCAATGGGGACCCCCCCCCCCCCCAAAAAAAAAAAAAAAAAGGTTAGTTCGTTGGAATGAAAAAATCTCCAATCGGTTTTTGTTTCGGATTCATACGGTCGAAGGTTTCCGCTCCATCTTCATTTTTTAGTTTTTTCCTCATTATTAGATACGAAAATGTAGCGAGGTGAGCTGAAATCCTGGTAAACAATTTCTTTCTTTTTTTAAGCTCCGAAAAAATTTGTATTAATACCTTTAAAAACGCCGTGTTTTGCTCTTTGTGGATTCCCCTGATGATTCCCACTTTTTTCCTAGTACTAGTAGGTACATATAAGTAAGGATAAGTAAGGGTGTTGGAGGCTGGAGGAGGCGGTTCTAGAATTTTTTTGGGAAGAAGGATTAGAGAGCTGGCGTTGATTATACGGGAAGAAACTTACGCGAAAACCGAAATCGAGGACATTTTATTAATTTAATACTTCCGTCAAAACAAAATTATAATACTCTAAGATTCAACATGTATGCACTTATCATTTCAGTCACATTTTGAGTGTTAACAAGAAATTACATTTAGTAAGTAAAACAAAAAGTTTAAACTATGAGTTTGGAATTCAATTACACTAAAGAATACATTGAACGATGTTGATCAATTTTTCTTCGCCAATTCGAGTTCTGTTTTGAATATTTTGAAACTGAAGAACTATCCGATTCGGAAGATGAAAACGAACTCGATGAAAGATACGACGATGAACGTCGCGAATTTGGAGAATAAAGAACTGACGAACGTTGATACGGTACTGGTCTTCTTCTAGCACTGCATCACAAAATTAAAATTTTTACCATACGTTACCGGGTGTATAAATATCCAAAATTGTTCACAAATTTCAAACTAGAGCTGAAATGAAAAAAAGCGAGCATCTAGCTAAATAAAAAGCAAATTACCTTCTAGATCCTCAAGTATCGGGAGCAGATAAACAGGAAGAAAAAAACACGTAATAATATAAATCGTAAATTAATAAAAAAATCCATATATTTCGCAGCAAAAAAGACAAGGGAAAAAAGGTCAATTGTATGAGAAGCAACGATACAGATCATTTCGAAGTATTCCGTCAATTGAATGTGAAAAGAAAAGAAAGGAAAAAAAAACGTTAAACTCGCTAACTGAAAAATTTTAAAAAGAAAAAAATAGTACCAGTACGTGAAATACACAGGTACAATCTAATTGTACTTCGAAACTAGAAATTACCAAAAAATCGGAATAAATACAGTAAAATTTGTAAAGCCACTGAAAATACTACGTACGTGTCAATACGCAATGCAAAATAAAAATGAAACGTATCTCTACGCGACGTTGTTATCACATAGGTAGTTTCGTGAAGAGAAAGAGGAAAAAAAATCGAAAACTACAAAAAACAAATACAATAAGTACAAAGTGTGTACGCATGAAACGACTATACACAAATAAATAAAAATACAAAATAAAAAATGAACGTTACAAGTAACAACGCGCATAATTTTTATTTTTAATTCTACTCCGAGCTCGATGATGAAGAATCCGCTGACGAGCCCGTAGAAGTGGATGCTGAAGAAGACGACGATCTTTTTTTCGATTTTTGTTTATTACTGCAAAGAAATAAAAAACAAAACAAAACTGTATCTACGGAAGCAAAAATTATAAATTGCAAAGAATAAAAATACAGTGAAAATAAAATAAAAATGAAATAAAAGTAAAAAATAATGAAAAAAGGTACAAAATCTATAATTAAAATAAAGCTACTCATGCTTCTTTTTCTTTTTTTTCTCTCTCAAACAACGGTGAATCAATCGAATCACTTTTACTGTGAATAAAAATACTTGTTCTATTTTCAAAGTAGGGAAGATCAGCGATTTTCAAATTGTATATTCCGAGAATAACGCATAAAAATTTTTCTCGACGAAGAGTCGGAATGAATAATTGATTGAAACTTTGAAATGCATGAAATCCGTCGAAAATAAGTCCAATTGTCATTATTTCAATAAGATAATCCGAAAGATGTATGTACCTAATTATTAGTTCTCCCATGGGCAAGAATATTACTTCTTTTCGGAACTCTCCTCCCACAATTATGAATTAGAGGGGGTGAATTTTCATACACTGAAAACCGCTGATGAAAAAACTATTAGCATTATGAGGTTTAATGCATTTTCCTGAAATACCTTGTTATCCGTCGTCGTTCTAGGAAACTCGGCGAACCTTTTCTCCGAGGAATGGACGTAGATCTCGATCTACTGCTACTAGACGACGAGTCGCTTGAACTATCACTTCCAGACGAGCTGCTGCCTCGCTTTTTTGTCGCTCTGCTGCTGTGTTTCTTCTTCGACGAATTCGACAAAGTCTCATCGGATATTTTCGACGATGACTTTTTCTTCGATTTCGTCCGTTTCTTCTTCGATTCCTCTTTATCGCTACTACGAGATCTGCGAGAGCGAGAACGACTCGTATCCGATGACTCGTCTTCGGACGAAGAGGAATGCCGTCGCGATCGATGCGACTTCTTGGTAAGGGATTTACGCGACCGACGTTTCCGTTTGCGATGGCTTCGAGATGACGCCCGACTACTACCGCTGCTTTCACTTGTACTTCCCGAACTGGTTGCAGATGAATTTCGTGATCTGGAACTTGATTCAATAATACGATTATTATTACGAAGGAAATTACCAGATATCATAGTAAACGCTCTAAGGGAGTGTCACAATCAAAATTATGAAAATTTTATAGTAAACCGTTGATTGTCAATATCCTATATTTTTTCACTGGGGGGGGGGGGGGGAGGAGGCGCTGGCTAACGAAATAATATAAACTTACCTTCGACTAGAATCGGATGATGAAGCACTACTACTGCTGCTGCTGCTACTACTGCTACTACTTGACGCGGATCGACGCTCTTTACGAGACGAGTGGGAAGTGGAACTAGAATCTCTTTCTTTTCCTTTTTCTTTCAACGAGTTTGAAAGCAATTTTTTGAGTTTCACGAGAGTCGATTCTTTGTCCGCGGCTAACGCTGTCTTCGTCTTTTCCACCGCCTCATCAACTATATCTTCTGCACTCGGCCCCTCTCTTTCACCCTCTTTATTGACTTGATCGTCTTTGGCGACAACTTTGGTCGGTGGTGTTGATGGTGGCAGCGGAGGGGAGGAAACTGACACAGATGGTATAGGGGGCGCTATTTCTTCATCTATGCGCGTTTCTACCTCTCGACGTGACTTGCTTGCCACTGCCGACCTCGATTTATTGGCTAACTCTTTAGCGCGATCATTTTCGTCATCAGATAACTCTTTTCGTGACTGTCGTTGAACTTTTTTAGGTACGTCGCTCAACACGTCGGCGTATCTGTGAGGGTATTTCTCCTTAGGAGAGTAACTTGACGGATTTACATTTTTCAGACCACTTTCGTTTCGTTGTTTCTGCCTAGGAGAACCAGACGAAGCCTTGTTACGCATTTCGTCTTCTTTTCTCCTGTAACTTTTAGGACCCTGATCAGAATCACGTTCATCATCAGAATCGTATTTCGACAACCGGGAAGTTCTTTCACTTCGTTCGTTCGATTTCTCATTCTTCTTGGTATCCAATTTAAATCTCGAACGCGTTAGTTCTTTTTCAGCGGGATGACTTTCGGAATCTGAATTCGACGAGTATCCTTTTTTAGATTTGTGTGGACGTTTATCAGACGAGAAATCACGTTTGTCACGATTAGGCGACTCGTCCAACGGTGATTTCAATTTTCTTTTTTTACTCGTCTTATTCTCTTCACGGTGGTGTAGTTTCTTCGATGATGATTGTTCCGGTGTCTCAGAACGCCGGCGTCTCCTTGATTCGGAGACTTTCTCTTCAATTTTATTTTCAGGGTGACGTCGTGTTCTACTTGGAGACTGTGACTCCTGAGACTCAGAACGTTGACGTCTTTTCGACTCCGAGCTCCTTTCTACTTTGTCTTCAGGGCGTCGCCATCGTCGATCGGGAGACTCGGAACGACGATGCTTACTAACCTCCGGCGGAGATGACTCACGTGATCGAGATCGCCTCCGAACTGGTGCCACTTTCGTGCTATTATCAACGTCTTCAGGATAGTAACGTTTGGGTGTAAAAGACGGTGTCATTTCGAAACGTCTATTACGCTTATCTCCACTGTGCTCGTGATACCTCGCACGTTTAGCGTTTGCGTCTCGCGATTCAGAGCGTTGTCTCTTCGTCGAAACGTCTTTATCATCGCGATGATATCCGCGTCGATCACGCTGCTCGTTAGATTCTTCTTCAGCATCCGTATGTCGTCGGTGCTGGCGTTTACGATTTTCGCGTTCGGGAACATCTGCCGCGACAAATGGAAGATCTTGTTGGTCATTTCGATCACGTTTGTGACGATCAGCTTGAGTTAACCTGTCTCGATGTCGATGCGTAGAAGCGATATTTTCTTTAGCGTCGCGATTCTTGTAAGAATTTCCGTTGGGTAGATCATTCTCGATTGAATCGCGTCTACGGCGGTCGCGCGATTGCTCGCCGTGATGCCGACTATCGAGCAGCTCGTTTTCTTTATTGCGATTACGATCCCGCGATGGTGAACCCGCATCCGAGTGACTGTCTTTATGCTTGTGGTGAGACTCGGATTCTGACCTGAGAATGAAGATAATATTTAGAAAAATTAACATCGCAGAGTAACTTATGATTACTATTTTTGTAAAGTGTTTGAAATATTCGCTTTCTTCAAAATAAGAGACGTAGGTATTTAATGTTAGTAGTCACGATCATTATTGGGAGAAAATGTCCGAATTTAGGATGAACAATTATAAGTAGGTAACGAATAAGAAAGAACTGACACTGCAATTGAGTGCTTTTGGCTTCAACCTTGCACTTTCCGCAGGTATTCACATCTAATTCTGAGGTATGCAAAAAAAAGGAATACCATCCTCCTAAAGATGATAATGTTATCAATTGAAGCCTTGACAAAGAAAGGAGTCTAAGTGCCATCCACAAAATTATTGCGTAGGAACGTATTTTCCATTCTAGTCTCTACAAATGGAAATTTTTTTTTTACTTTAATGTTGTCACATTGACGATCATGAAAGAGATACCATCCGCAAAAAATTTGATGTCCCAAAATAATGGAAAATACATTCCTACGCAATAATTTTGTGGATGACACTTAGACTCCTTTCTTTGTCAAGGCTTCAATTAGGCTTTCTCAAAGGGGAAAAAGTCTTGACAAACAGAAAAAAACTTACATAAAGATCTTGATTCTAGCCTGGAGTTCAATTCTTTCAACTTATTTTGACCATCTATTAGGTACTTTAACAATGAAGGACAAATACTCTTCTTATATATCCAGTAATTTCTTTCAGTTACACTACTGAACATCTATCCTGGTAAATGTTAGTGACGCTAAATTCAAATCCATTTTTCGTTCTTTACCAAATCAATACATCGGTTATTGAGCAATGATACCAAGTATGAAAACTCGTTTAATCTCGAGAACATAATCTTAATTATAATGTTGAAGATGGATGGTAGGAGGTATGTGCAAGTCATAAGGATGAGGCCGTCACCATGTTGATAACGTTGAAGGAGGAGCAACCTAGATGATGTCCGAAGAAAATTTCGAAAATAAAAATATTGATTATGAAAATATCGTATTGATAAAAACAAACGAAAACTAATAATTAATTTTTCCGTTCATTTCGATAGGCTTATTATTTTTTCTAATCAACCAAAGTACGATGTTTGATAACAGAAATTCGAACACTCTTGAAACGACTCCTTCTTCAACATATTTATCAACATGGTAGCGGTTCCATTCTCATCAATAAACGCATACCTAAGAGTATCTTCTACAATTCTTTCGATGAACAAGAATATGAAAGCGTAGTATAAATCTTCTTCATTATAAGATATCAAAAGTTCAGAAAGATTCGATACCTATTCTTCAAATGAATCATTCGGGATTTTGTAGAACATTATGTTTTGATAGTCTTATCGTCATTCCGGTTTCACAGAAATTGCGAATTACAAGTACATTAAATCTTTTCGAACTCATAATACGTAAGGAGGAAGATTCAAGCTTCATTTCTGCATCTTCACATTCTCGTCCATCTAATCATCACTACTGATCAGCTATCGAGTAAACAGTTGGTCTTCAGTTGGTTCTAGAAGTATTTTCAATGCTGAATGAAAATCCGTTTTCCGTTTTTTGCTATCACGTCACGTTTTTGAGTAATCACATAAAATATGAAAAATCATCATTCATAATTATTTTCAGAACATCATGTAAGTAGTAAAATCTCTACCAGAAAGGAATTGGTCACATACTTTTTGAATCGGAAAACCTGTACTCTTCACTTTCTTCAGTACAGGAAAAAATGGTCGGTATCAAGTTTCTTCGATCTGAATTGATTGAAATCAATTTTTTAGAGCTATTCGAAGAAAGTTAGGGTAAACTTTCTTTCAAGTCAACATTCTAATTGACTAAAACGAAATTAAATTCTGCTGTAGTGTGATGGTAAATTGTACATGATCACCTTTTCATTATGCAGGGCTACCAATACTTGAAACTTTAAATTTTATCGTCTATCATCACGTTGAAAACTAAGTCGCTGGCTAGACGAAAACAAATGATAATTCGATAAACTCGTATAAGTAAATCAAGCCTGAAACTTTCTTCATCACAAAGCAGAAGCTTAGAAACATTCAATATCCTTTAAATAAGTAATTAACAATTCCGGGAACCATTATTATGATAACAGTATCGAAACAAGATATTCCGCAAAATCGCGAATCATTCACTTGAAGAAAACCGAATCTTTTGATTTCTGATATGAGATGAAGGGAGATTCGAGCTATTTTTTCATATACGAGTTTATCATATTATCATTTTAGACGTCATTACTCCAAAACGTGACGTGATCGCAAAAAACGGAAAACAGATTTGAATTTAGCGCTCAAAATACTTCTAAAATCAATTGAAGACAAGCAGTTGACTCGATGGTTATTCAGTAGTGAATTATCGATCGTTTTCAACATGATAGGATGTTCTCGAAATAACAATTTTTCATACTTCAAGGCATTACTCAAAAACTTGACTTGTTGACAAAAAATAGAAAATGTGTTTGATTTTGGAGCTTGTAATAATTTCAGAATCATCTAACGACTAGAAGTAACAGGATTACTTTTTAATAGTGTAATAAGACTAAAAAATGATGAGAAATAAAGTCTTATCGACTCACTTTCGCTTGTGTTTCTTCTTCTTCTTCTTCTTTTTCGAATCATTTGTTTTGGGAGAAGATGATTTTCTGAAATAGAATATGAACAGATAAGCGTTAGTATTAATGCAAACGACTTGTATTTACGCATTTTCTCAAATTTAGTCTTTTTATATCTCTCTAAATCTAATCAGCATCTTCCTAGGTTGCCTTTGATAGATTACTTACTATTTGTTTCGTTCAGGTACTTCTTTTCAAAATTGTATTATAGCTATATCATGGAAAAATAAGGTAAATAATCTACATATGAAAATTAACGATTCACGAATCTACGAACAAATCACGATTGTCTACTTTAGAAGTATGAATGAAATATTATTCACTAGCTAAATACAGATAGTATTAGTTCCGCGGAATCGAACGAAAACATTAGGTTGAACCCTCCAGGCTGCTCAGGGAGGAGGGAGAAGTACTTCTCTTCTTACAAAACCCAGATTTACAGAAATGGTATTTTTATGAAATAACAGACTACAATCTTAAACTCTAGGGTGGACCAACGAATCATCTTCCGGACTGGTTTAGCTCTTGGCAGCCCCGTGAGCTAACAATAATCTGTACAAGCAAAATCATTCTTTTGATTTAATCCTAGGAGCTCTTTTCAATATGGATTGATGGTACGATGTCACTAAAACTATGGAAATGGAAATCACCTATCTCAACACGACAGTTTCATTTTGAATGTACTTTCTACGAATGAAAAAATGAATTTGGTCAAAATATTTATCTATGTGGAAGATTTTTTATTTCTAGAAGACATGTAAAAAACATATAAATCAGTTACTGACCTCGCGAACGACCTCATATCGATATTTACCTGCTATGTTTTTTCGATTTATGCGAAGCCTTATCAGGAGGCGGTGAATCAGTAATTTCACCTGGTTCTTCTTCACTCGATTCCGGTGATGGTATTAGCGCGTACTTCGTTTGTTCAACGGCTGCTTTTGCAGCAGCTTCTTTCGTGCGTCGTTCAGGATCAAAACTACTCCCTTCCACAAACTGGTCGGATATTCCAAACGCCGAGCGTAATTTTGCATTTTTATGAATTTGCGCTTCGGCGATTTCATGAGTTTCTTTCGCTCTGTAATAAAAAGACAAGGTTTTGTAAACCGTGAAGAATTTTCTTACTTTGTTTGCACACAATGCGACCGAGAGAGTATAGTTGCAATTAAATCCTAAAATTAAAATTTTCAAATGACAAAGACTTAATCTACAGCTGAACAAGTGACAAACACAAGATTCGCCAAAAATTGAATCAGTCATACCTCACAACTGACTTTATGACCGGTGACGCAACATCAACTTTGCGTGCCGAGCCGGTCAAAGAACGTCGTTGTGATTTCCCCTTCAATCGTATATTCCACTGGGTCATTGGTATTGAATTCAAGGATCTACCGATAACGAGATGAGAAGTTTGATGATGACACATACAGCAGATGAGACCATGTTGAAAAGCTGTCGTCGCGCCCAACTGTTTTGGACCATTCTTACAACGTTTACGTCGTTTCTTTCTTCTAGTTCGAAACGTAACAAATTTAGCTCGCGAACTTTCCGCTATCGTCGTCTTACACTCGATTTTATGGCTTCTCACAGCGCTCGCAGGCTGACCTAGCTCTGGGAAAGCGTGATACACGATACGACGAACACATGAAGTATTCGAATACTTTGATACATTTCTCTCGTCACGCATACTCGTAGACGAATGCACGAAAAGGAAAAAGGAAGACAAATGAGATAAAAATAATCAGATAAATATCACAAGAATAATGGAAGACTCGTTACGTAGAAACTTATAAAATAAAATGGAAGACTTTGAAAAGGTCGCGTGAATCGCGATTACATTATCGAAGTGTCAATATATGGATTAACCTATACAAATAATGTCGTCTCGAAAACCACGAGACTGTTATTAGGCTCATTTTTATCGAGAAATCGTCAATTCGTATGCCTCCAAATTATGGAGGCCGGACGCGACCACATATTAGAAACGAAACGCGATCGAACGATTGACGCAAATTTAACAGTGCGCGAAAACTCATCCCTCGAAGCGTATGCAGGAAAAGGAAAGGGGTGCGGTACGCTTTCCCAGGCCTGCGCAGTAACAGGGAAGTTCTACGAACGGACGTCTCGCACCCTACATAATATAATTCTATCCAGTGAGCTAACGTTACAATAAACTAAGATTGAACACCTGCTTCATGAAACAGATCCAATAATTATTATGCACAAACGGGATCAAAGTCCAGTTTGAAAGAAAAAATTATTATCAGATTACTAATCTCGAACATGAGCTTTTTTCTTCGGTTTCATTAGTTTTGAAAATCAATGTCAGCAATTCGCAAATTATTTCAAAATCACGAGAAGGTGGCATAGACTTTAAGATGATATAATCAGTTCCTTTCATATTAGAATATCGTTGATACAAGTGATTATTAGAATCGCGTAGTTCATTATTATTTAATCACCACAACACTCCAAGCAATTCATGGTTAATGAGTACATGACTCACAACACATCCACATAAATACTTACACTTGAAATAACTATTTTAATTTTGATCGAGATGATAAATTGGACTTAAACAGAACACCTACAAATAAAATTGACAAATAATGGACCCGCTAGCTTTTAGAAGCCGTTTTCCTGTATTCTTGGCTCAGATAATCCCCAATATGAATAGAATTATCGTCCTAGTATCATTATCAACGAGAAAACCTTCAAGATAAGCATTACTTTGCCTTCTCTAAAACTTCTTTCAAAAAGAAATTGCATTTACGGATTCCACGATGAAGGTCAAGTGGACAAGATTTTTGGACCATACAGGAGAGTAAGAAAAAGACTCGAAAAAACAAGATAAAGAGCTGAAGGAAAGCACAAAACTGTATAAGCTAATATTCATCACTGAAACTCGTGTTTGGAGCTGAGATCAAAAGCATGAGGTGAGATCAATGAATGTCTTCACTCATAACCATAAGAAGTAGGAATATCGTTTTCAAACAAATACTATTCGAGGGTCAGCCAACTTTTCTTTGTTTAAACCCTAGCAAACTAAAAAACACAAATTCTCGAGTCATATCCACAGATAAGTTTTTGTTCGCTTTCTGTATTCGAGAACACAGAAAAAAATGAAAATAAATAAGTCACGTAAAAAAATAAGCATGCGCTGATACAAAAAACTGTACGAGTTCACTTGCGTTTCAATGAAATTTGAAACAACGCACCAAGAACGGTGCTGGTATTCCTATCATTTTCGAGGTTTATACGAACATTTCGGTCAGGAAAAGATTACTCAAACATGGACAGTAACTCACAAACAAAATTTACACGATACCTTGTACTGGTGATTACTCCCGTCAAATCGACGAAAGAAAACTGAAAAGCTAATCGTTCTATGTTCCAATAGGTAATAGTTTTCGAAAATCATGAGCTCTACAATTCTTACACGTGGTATTTCGTGGGACGAAATTCATTCATTCGAAAGAGAACGGATACTCATTTACTCAAAGATTTCCTAATGATGTAGGTGGAAATATTACGGACTAATGAAGTCTTTAGATATCTGGATCAAAACTATCACTGGAACTGCGAAATATCTGCTCTGAAATATAACTTTTCTGAACCACAATTTTGGAGCATATTGATGAAATGAGTGAGAATAAATACCGTTCGAGCTTTCAAAATCCTATTTTCAAAATAAGCGTAACATGAACATTATCATCGTTGATCATTCTTTAGAGCCCTACAAAATGGTAGAAAACGTTTACTCTTTGATGAAATTAGAAGTCACGAAAACTGAATTGCGTTCCACAATACAGCTCAGCTGTTCAATAAGATCATAAAAGTATCAAACTTTGAATCGTAGATTATCAACGATACTCTTACCGAAATCGATCCTTCCAATGGAAGGAAATGCGGTCCTGAAAAACAGATTTCATAACCGTACCATTTGAGGAACGTTGGCGGAAAGAAAACACCACCTATATAATTCTAACTTAAACTGGTAGAACACCAAAATTCACTCATTAAAATAAACACGATACAATTGTGTAAATAGCTACCAATAACAAAATAAAGAAAGTCCACACCAAAACAAAGAACGCCAAATATCGACTACTGTTCGTTATAACTCTTTCTTTCTTTTTGGAGAATTCTCTCGATCTGCTTATGTGTTCTATAATGATTATATTGAACGTGTACTTACTGAACTCGACGTTTTTCCCTTGCTATAGAAGCAGTGAATTCTTCAGTCAAACTCTGTCTATACGTCGTAACGCGTTTATCAATTTCTTCTTCCGAATATCTACGGAAGTTGGTGTCAGTTTTTAATATTTCACGAATAGTTTCAATATAAAAGCTACGTTTACGTACCCTTGATCTTCCAACATTTGTTGAAACTCCAAACACTTGATTTCAAGCTTCCGTTTACGATCATGTTCGATAATATCGCTGTTCGGTTTCCTCAACGCTGGTACACCTAACTCACTCGGTTTCTTGAAATCGTCTCTATCTTTCGTTCTGACGATATTAGCCATATTCCTTTGAACGAACCCATTGGTTCCCGAACCACGGGGAGTTTGCAGACCAATGCCGTTATACATTGGGCCACTTTATCGATATCTTTTCTGTAATCAAATAAAAAACTGATCAACGAATGTTCAGCGAATACTGAGTAAGAAACACGATAGGATGTCTCACAAAATCAAGTAGTATCAAGAGCGTGAATCGGCTAATCAAGGTACGACAGTAAATAGTAAATACATCACTATTTATTGAATTTTTACGTTAGATGGGTAACAGTTGAAATTTTGAAATTACGATTCACATGATTACATCAATTAGTTGAACACGTCTCTGATACTGGAATCATTTGATTATTCAAAGCCAGTGAAAACGATTCTCTTGTGTGTAATTCTGGCTGGAAGGCACGTACTGTCATTTAGTACTACTGAAACGGAACGGAAAAAAAATAATGTTTTTGAGCTGATTCACCGAATATTTCGTTCAGTGCGCGTTCCAGTATTATTATAGAGAATCGAGTTTCCTTTTCAAAGCTAGAAAAAATGTTTCTTACTTACACCGCATAAGCCAAGGACTGGAGAGAAAAATTATCGAAGTACATGAAATTCAAACTCCATACTTGATTACCTAGGTACCTACTTCGCGACACAGCCGATTCTACATACCAAATGTCGAAATTGGCGACTGATCCACGTGCCTACGTGATCTCAGTCACCATTATCGACTTTGGTAACGTGCCCACGTGATACATGATACCAAAGACAGTGAAACAGCACGGCCGTACAAAGTTGAATAATTGAAGATAATGAATACAAGGAAAAGAGGTTATGGGTATACTTGTTATAGCCTCTTTTTCTCGTATTCATCATTTGCATATACGTCAATTCAACTTTGTACGGCATCCAGAACGTCGATCTGGAAAACTGAATAATCTTTCCTCGATGATAACAAGCGGCCCGCGACAGGCCAAAGGAGGTTCATGCACTCTGTTCAGGGCTGAGCACGGATCACTCGAATCACGGATCAAATAGGCGGCGTAACTTGGAGTTTGCAATTCGGAGTGCAAGCGCGAAAGAGTCGCGCTCTACAATTTCAATGGTGTGGAAAAAAAGAACTTGATCATTTTCCGAAAGTCTTCAGACCAAGATGAACAATTTTTTAATTAAAGCTTTCGTTCCCAAGATATATTTTCGAGATTAGTTGACACGTAGTTAAATGGGAAATTGTACATGGTCACGTCTATAAGAGAGTCGACAGTCGTAGCGCGCGATCGCTACCAGCACTCCAAATGTTGGTAGCCCTGCGTACAAAGGTGATCATGGTTCAATTTGAGGACCTATAGCTGTAACTTACAAAGGCACGGCCTACTTTATATAAGGCCGAAATGTAGAAAATGACAACAGCGCGCAGTGGATTCTTATCAGTGACGTTTTGGCGGGGCAGTTCATGTTCATCGGTGCCGCCACGATGTATAAGTGTACCGCCCTTTGTCTTTCATTGGATTATTAATTTTCAAACGATGACGACTGCACTCGTACTGCATCAATTTTACTGAAATGGGGCTTAGAAGACAGAAAATTGTTTGCTCTTCAAATTAAATTCTCTTCATTTTTTTCAAAAACCGCGTTTTATTAGCGTACGAGTGAATTTTTTCATTTTTTCCCATAAGCGTCCATATAATTCTGTATCTACTGATTTTGAAGTGCGACGTTGTGACTTCGCTACATTCCGACCTTATATAAAAAAGTAGGCCGTGACAAAGGGCGTCCGTGAAGAAAAATTCATTACAGAAAAATCAGTTTGAAGTTTCAGTTCAAAATATCTCCGCAACAACAAGTTTAATCAAAAAAATGGTAAGGATGAAAATTGAAGAGCGACTCTTCTATATAACAAACGATAATCACATTTTGAATACATCCAGAAACAAACAAAGTGTAGAGATCATTGAAAATATGACAACGGACGCCCTACTTGCTGAGATGGAAAAAATTGTGGGTTTGAAAAAAAAAAAAATTATAAAAGATGGTTTATGATCTGAAACGCACAAAAATCGAGGTCTCCGCAAAAAGGGCGTCCGTCAGACGGACGCCCTTTGTACAGAGAAGTCCTCATTTGTATATCTCCGAACAGTTTTTCAATTCTGTTTTCCAATTTAAGTATGAGCCACGGTACATTATAGAGGTATTGACACGAACGTATATTAGCCGTGTTTGTTACTGTCGCCTGAGTTGTGTCAGTTGATATAATCTACGCTAGGAGCGTTGCAAGGTATTACTAAGCATGAAAACTACATGAATACTAGGTAATGTAAATTCATCAATTTTTAAAAATTCGTAGAGGAATCAGGTATTAACCTAAAAATCTGAAACCGGGTACGAATGGACAACTCACCATGCTCTACTTATTAAAAAAAAAATTATTTTCTTAGGTGAATTTCTTCACCTTTTACAACCCTCGAAAATTTCGTCAATATTAGGGTACCTCCGGTAAGGTTCCGACACAGGTGGGGTGTGGAAGGTATTCAAACGATCGCTGCGAGCGTAGCGGAATCCCGTATGAATTAACACAATTTGTGCGACAGAAATTTTTCGTTGTGTCAATACCTCTATAATCTACCGTGGTATGAGCTTTAGAAAAAATTGTTTATTACAAAAAATGTTCATTTCAAAATTCTCTACAATTTTTATTCTCACACTTTTCTTGAGTAAAAGTCAAATAACTTCAGAAAATTCGTTTGGACTAACGCATGTATTTGGTCCATAAGAAAAAAATCCATGACCACCTTTGTAACTAGCGCTACCTAGTGTAGGTTACGCCGCCTATGCGGCTCTTGAGGAACGGATCAAATTACGGATCATGGACAGGGTACTGTATGAAAAAAAGATTCGGATACGGATCACGGATCAAAGGGAAAATTTGTGTGCTCCGTTGGATCACAATTTGCGGTCTAGTCAGAACATTATGGTCTGCGGATCAGAATGTTTGATCCATGATCCGGGAATCATTGATCTGTAATCCCGGAATCACCGATTCGAGATCCGAAAATCACTGATTTGTGATCCACAAGTGATCCTTAATCCGCGATTTGTGATCCGATCCGTGCCCAGCCCCGACTCTGTTGATCGAATTATTTTTGCGTTTATGTTAGGGCCATACTGCCATACTAAATTGAATTGACGTACATCAAAACTGACGATCAGGCAAACTGTATCTTCTGGACGATGAAGGAAGACTATTTCTCTCTGATTATGAATTGACCTACGTCAATAAACCTTTGTAATTTGTACTACAGGGATGTCCACATGATTTCCACTCACAAAACAAAATTCAGCTTGTTTGAAGTTGTTTCCCAAAATTATGTGGCTTTGGCTTCAGAGGTTCAGCTGTCAGCTAACTTATCAACTCTCCAATCGTCCAAATAATACAATCTGGCTGATCGTCAATTTGGATGTACGTCAATATAACTTCGTTTACAGCGTCAGCTGATGCAAACCAGCTGTGTCTTACAATTACAAAGTCAAAGTGACATGATTATGCAAAAACCACAGCAAAAATAAGGATCACCGAGACAAGGTCTTCCGCGCATTTTGTTGTAAGCTTGTTAGTAATGAGCCTTTGTAATCACGCACAACTAGGTATACGGTACGTCAATTTTTTTTCTGACGTACGATATATGCGTTGTGATGTGCTGTATCTGAGAATCAAGAACTTGTTGAAGGAAATTATTATTACTGTTATTGAATTAACTCTCTTTACATAAAGCATAAAATTTCTTTCAGAATAATTGATTTCTCTAATAATTTCAACGATTTTGACCTTTCTATAACACTCAATAAAATTAATTAAGGACCTTTCTGATGTCAAAAGGGCGTCCGTGTGGTTAATATTGCTATATGAATATAAACTGCAGACGTCACTGAATAATATTAGGAACTTTTTTTTTTTTTTCTATTATTCAGTTGTTTGAATAGAGGCAATAAGAATTTAAGTCAAATTTGAAGTTTGAAAGGTATCGCGTTCTTTGGTGCGAGTGGCCCTGAATAATCTCAAAAAAACATGGACACAAAGCAACTGAGCAGATAAATTGCAAAACAAAATTAATAGAGTCTAAATTTCCTACAAATCATCTTCTCTCATGAAGATTGATTTGAGGAAACCTTCCACCCGTCACCCGCATTGCCCATTAATTATTCCATTTTCAATATGTGTGCGATACTAGCGCTGTCCAACCCAAATAAATGGTACAGGATGTGTCAATCATATGAAGTTATAAAGTAATATTGCAATCATGAATACGGAACATTAAATTTTATCCAGTAATGGCCGCGGCACATATACACCATTTTAATACTCGTAACAAAAAATATGACTTTCAATGAAGAAAAACTTCTTGGCTGGTTAGTAAGAATTGAATGTAATAATTTATTTAAAACAAATTAAAAATAACAAATTATCCAAAGTTAGGAACATAAACAAAGATTATTGAGTCTTATGGGTAAATTTTATGAAAATAGGTATTCTCAATAATACAGTTCTTTGTATATTCACCTGTGTCAGGTGACTTGCTGTACCTAATTATTTTACAAATTGTTGGTGAAATGCAATAATAATCAACTTATTAAAAAATATAATCCACCAATAACGATATCTCAGGAGTTAGGCTATGGCTTACTCTTATAGAATTATCACTAAACAGAGAAGTTTGATTCCATTTTGATGATGTTTAGTGTTTTCTACCATGTCAGATATCGGGCAGATGATCAAATTTCTTGAGCGCCTGATTTATTACGGCGTTTTGAACCCCATTTGATTTCTGCGCAGAATCTGGACTAGATAGCTGAGGAAATAGTGTACTGGAATTTGCAATTTGAGCGTAGTACACATTTTGCTGACGTGTATATTCCTAAATATTCGACAAATAATTTAATAAAAGTCAAAAAACTTCCTGCAAATGTTAATCTCACTTTCCAGTCAAAACTAAGATGATTCCACAGGGAACTCTAGTTGAACAGAAGAACACCCCACGGGGAGGGGGGGGTTGATTGCCCAAAAAATGTTTCTCCTTACTTTACTGAAATAACAATATCTTTGGACAGCAAAATTTCATTCCATTTTGAAGCTTAAGGGTATATAATGTTACGTGCAATGTACGGAATATCAAAAAATACTCCTAGGTTTTCAGACCGAGGTTCTAATTTTTACAAAGCCATCACCTTCAATTTTAGCACACTTTTTATATTTACTTATTTCCTCCACGCACCTCAGTTTTAGCTCGGAAGGTCGTAAAGAGGTTAAAAACTGTCTCAAAATTGTTTCTAAAACAGTTAGAAGCCTTTTTACGACCTTCTTCTACATCAACCGAGCTAAAATTGACGTATGTATGTGGTAGAAATAGAGAACCATTAAAAGTGCGCACCATTTGAAGGGGACGGGTTTGTTAAAATCAGAATTGCAGTCTTTAAACCTTGTAGTATTTTTTGAAATTTCTGACTGTGTACAATTTTAGACATTGCACGTAACATATATATATATATCCCCCTTACCCCCTCCCATAAATCAGTGTCTGACAATCGTTTAAATACATTATTATCGAATAATTACTTTTGATTTTTCTCGAATTTTTTTCAACCTTTCAAACTCCTCCATCTCTTTCTCTGGTAATTTATAGTGAAAGTTGTCGAAATAAGGATGCCTTGACAGTTGTTCACACGTCCATCGTCTGAATGGATCTTTTTCCAAACATTTCTATAACAGTGAAATTGGCAAATCAACAAAAGTTAACTAGCGATCAACATTTAAAAAACTTGTATTTGACGTTTTAATTTATTTCAGATAACTAGTAATTAACAATGACCCTCAAAAATATAAAAAAAAATTATGTAGTTGGAGGAGAGGATTGCTGATGCGCGATACGAGAAATTAGGATTCAAATGCAGTAGAGAAAAAAGGTTATTTTACCTTCAAGAAATCGAGAACTGTGGGATCGTTTTGATTTTCTTTCGGTATTTTGACTTCCAATGGTTCTAAACTATCAGGTTGTGGCAGGGTAATTCCTTTGAAAAATTCATTCATTTTGAAAATGTGTATATGTCGCGTGATCAGATCACCTGCAAAGAAAGGAAAAACTAATAATAAAAAATTAGTATATCAAACATATGCGATGAATTCTACATCAAAAACTGCCTCAAAGCGTCCTGCTGTATAAACCTGCATCAGCTAAAAGCCCAAATTCTCATGTTCAAACGGGCAGCAGCAACGCGCCTATTTGTTTCCTCTAACAAAATCGCACTTATTAGATACTACGCGGTAAAAATATTTTTTTTTCAGTGTAGGAACGTGCCCAAAAATTAATGAGGTGATTTTCGCGATTCCTTCCCTCTTAGTGAGATTAATTTTGTAAAATCTGGCTCGAGAACCTCCTTTCTCTCTTCCGATCACACGTCAGTTCTTTCCAGTCTCTCTCTCTCTCTCTCTCTCTCTCTCTCTCTCTCTCTCTCTCTCTCTCTCTCTCTCTCTCTCTCTCTCTCTCTCTCTCTCTCTCTCTCTCTCTCTCTCTCTCTTTTCTTCTTCTTCTTCTTCTTCTTTTCATCTTCACTCCTCTGGAGGTGGATGAATTTGAAGCAACCTAATACCGAGTATATTCCTGAGGAAAATTGTCTTTTTCATCAGTGGGTCACTAAATGGTACAGAAAAACTTCCAACTGAGAAAAAATTCAGACACCTCTTACCGACTGTGTTTCGAATCAGATATAATTGATCAACATCAGATTTTCCAGGCCATAAAGCTTCTCCTCGAATTAATTCTGCAAACACGCAACCTAGAGGAAAGAATGAATAATATTAGGTACCCAAGTACCTAAACAATATATTGAGAAGTATTCTTTCTCCCTCTCTTCTGTACTCACCTATCGCCCAAACGTCTACTGGAGGTCCGTACATAGTATCACCAACTAATAGTTCTGGAGCTCGGTACCATCTTGTGGCCACGTAATCTGTATAATTCTCACCGGGATCTGCAAAAAGTTGTAGATTTGAAATAGAAGAATTATTCTCAGAACTTATTCTAATTGGATTAAGTTTATATTCTCAAACTATGTAAATTGCACAAAAAGTCTACCAAAGTTTCTGCTTACCGCTCCCACTTCTCAGAAATACTAAACTCATATCCCGGCATCACTCTACGCTTCACCGACAGTCTTAAATGAGCTGATGACGTCGCAAGTGACTTCGGAGGCTTATTAAAAAACACTCACGCAGTTGCGTGAGTAGTACACGACTTTTCTTCTCACAATGCACAAAACAAATAAAACGAAATTCAAGGCTCTAGGGGCTGTGGAAAGCGAGATACAAGTGTACTAAATTTGAATGAAATATCGTCGAAAATAAAATTCAATGAACCCTTGGTAAAGACTGAACCGAGAATGAACCTGTCGAGGATAGGAAAATCCGCTTTTCGTAACGTAAGCAGCTACTCGTGATAGTGAGAAATTTTTTGAAAAAATGAAAATTCCTCGAGAACTACTCATCCGATTAAAAAAATTGTAGGTGCACATCTTCAGATATAATACTACAATATGGCCAAGTTATTAAAAAATCCATCGGGTAGTTTTGGAGGAGTTCCACGAACAAAAACATACTCGAAATACTGAGAAATTTCTCGATAACTACTCATCCGATTCTCAAAAAAATTGCAGGTGCACATCTTCAAATATATTACTACAATACGGCCAAGTTACAAAAAAATCCCCCGGGTAGTTTCGGAGGAGTTCCGCGAACAAAAAAATCTTACCCCCTTCTATCATAATACAGCTCGAGAGTGAAAATTTTTCAACAGGGGACCAGTTTTATGGGAGGTTTTTTGAGAAATTCGCCGTGCGCCGTTCGCCTTCCGGCAAAAAACTGAAAATTTCGTCTCCTATCGTATATAGCTTGGAGGATGACATTTTTTCAAGTCCCCCTCCTATCATATATAGCTCGGAAGTCGGAATTTTTCCAAGTGTTCTTCCTATCATATATGGCTAGAGGGTCGAAATTTTTCCAAGTCCCCCTTTCCGTGACGTCATCAACCTCTCTCGCGCCCGCGCTCCTGGACGAAAATTCTCTGAAAGTATCCCCAGGGATAGCGGGTTCCCCGCTAAAAGATCCATACTAGGCTACAATTCGCACATACTCTCAATAGGCAGGCTAAAAGCTTAGCGTAACATAGCTCGTTTGCTCCCCTCCTTGATCTAGCATAAGTCTACTGTAGATAGCTTTTGGGGGTCACTAGTGGCTTTTGGAGGGCTCACTCACTTCGCTCGTTTGCCCTTTTTCGTGCTAGTATAAGTCCAGTTCAGAATATTTCAAGACTAGTATAATCGTAGTAGCTAGTGTGAAAAATTTTATGCTAATAGCTTTTAGAGGCCACCAGTGGCTTTTGGGAGGGGGGCGAATGAGTGGAGCGAGTAAGCCCCTTTTCGTGATCTAGTATTAGTCCAGTTTTGAATATTTCAAGACTAGTATAATACTAGTATAAATTTATAGTATAATGAAGGCTTCAGCCTAGTATAGGTCTAGTATATAAGGTCATTTGGCCGGACGGACGCACGCATACAAATTTCGAAATCAGGGTAGGGATCAGGTTATCGAAATTTCTCCAAGTCCCAAGGTCGTTTGCATGGATGGATGCACGGACGCACGCAAATTACAAAATCATGCTGGGGTCAGAACAAGGAAATGAAACATGTCAATAATTTACGGTTGATTAAAAACTTACGTTTATTTTATTTCGGACAAAGTATTTATGCAGTAAAGCTTCCTTTAATTCAACATGTGTCGTAAAGTGATGAACCGAATCTCCAAGATATATAGCTTGGGTGGTGGTACCTGTGACGTCACAATTTAATGACGTCATAAATCAGTTTTTTTTTCAAGTTTGTCTCCTATCATATATAGCTTGGGTAGCGATGCCTGTGACGTCACAGTTTGATGACGTCATAGGTCAGCCTTAAGACGTCACAATCTGATGACGTCATAGATCAGTTCGTTTTCAAGTTCCCCTCATATTATACATAGCTCCAAAGTTTGGGCTTGTGACGTCACAATGCTTCTACATTTTTCAGATCTCTCGTGCCTCATAAAACAGGTTCCCTGCCATCCCTCGTTCAACTCCGTCAATTCCCCCTCGTAGCATATTTATACGTACTCATCAGTCTTGCGAAACCAAAATCACATAATTTTACTACGCCGTGCTCTGTTAGCAAAATATTTTCAGGTTTTATGTCTCTGTGAATACATTTGTGTTTATGACAATAATCGACTCCTTGCAGCGTTTGCCAAATAATTTCTTTAGTCAACGTTCCCGGACAGCCGTTCGGATATCTCTCCAAAATATTTAATACGGTCATGTCGCAGTACTCAAAAACCAAATGTAATCTCCGCTTTCTCCGGAATACTTCTATCAAATTAACTAAATTCGGATGTTTTAAGCTCTGAAAAAAATAACATGATGATAATAAAAAAGTAATATTCCAACCTACGAGTCTATAAAAATACGGTAATTAATTTTATTTTTCAGTCATAGATATCGCATGATAGTCGGTTGTTTTTTTCTCTTACCCTCCTACGTCCTGTGTACAATAATACAGTTAAATCACGTTACTACTTTGTTTTATTATTTTCTTTTTCAGATTAAAAATCGATTTCGCTTGAATTATGGACTACCGATGAACGAAACTGGGCTGGTACACACAAATACCGTTGGTTGTCTAATCTCGATTGGTGAGAGGGAAAAAGAGACTTTTGCGTGTCTTGCTAGAATATTTGAATGAATAAATGAGACGGAATATAAGTTCTAATAATAATGGGGGAGACAAATCGAGTAAACAATGAAAGGTAAAAACCTTTACAATCGGTACTGTGAGCATTTCGTTTTTTGTGATGTATTTAGGTCCTTGTCCACTTTCTTGTTTGTTCGGAAATTTCTACTTGACAACAATACCATTTAGATTTCTGATATAAATTTATAATTACCTACGCGTGGTTCTTATTTGTGTAACTAGAAAGTTAGTTGCTATCGTGTTTACTGGGTTGGACAAGGTTAACAAGTTTTGTCAATGTTTCATAATTTGAACACCCACCCTTAACATTCGTCGGAAAAGAATAAAATCAATTTTTTTTCAAAATAATAAACTTTTTGCAAAGACTTCCTGTAATCTAGAATATTAGACAGTTCAACTTTTTTCCTAATGGAAGGAAATTTAAATGCTTCCATGCATTAAGTAAATTTAATGAAAGAGATTGCATGCTTATTTGTTGGCAGTGCAAAATGAGATTATTTCCTCATTAAAAAATCTATTTAAAAAAATCATTCAGCTAATAAATTCAAAATGAAACCATCATACCGGAAAAGAGGAGTGGAAAATCGAAACGCGGAGAGATTTGAGCTTCATAATATTGTTGTACAAATTTATATACTTACAGTCTTTTGAGAGAGATTGCAAAGAGGTATCTAAACAAGAAATTAGTAGATTCTCACTCGGCAACACTCTTTTATTTATTTACAAGCAGAAATGACGGAACCCTTTTACGTAAATTGGATTGTTTTTTCGCAACTACGAGACATCGTTAACGGAAAATAAAATTACGGTCACGTAACGTTTTTTGAAAAATTTTGAATGGAAAAATTTTTTCAAAAAGTGCACATTGATTTAGCGGCACATTATCAGGTGAATGAGTGCAAATGAAAACAGTACCTGCAATACAAGTACAAAACAAACGGTGGACAAGCGTGCAAAGAACGAAGGGAAAATAAAAAAAAGAGAGGAGGAGAAGAGATGAGATCATATTAGGTAGTGACATGACAGTACACATGAGCAATAAAAGGATTGACAAGAGTAAAACGCGTGTCGTTAAGGAAAGAATCGCCTGCGAGAGGGAAGCAGTGGCAATCATTTCAACTTCTTCAAGTCTGTTGAGAAGGCGACCTTTGGTAACTTTATGAATAAGTTTGAACTCTATGGAAACGAAAGAATGATCATTATCTGTACAATGTTTGGCAATGGCCGATTTTTTCAAAAATTGACGTCGAAAAGCAGAACGGTGTTACGAGGAATGTTCGTGAAGGGTGCGACCAGTTTGGCCACTGTAGACAACAGAACAGGAGCTTTACAGCTTGCGCGATAAACTCCATACTGCACTCTTCAAGGAGAAGTTTATCCTTGCTCCGTAGTAAGAAGGGGATAAAATGCACAGCAGTACCCATGGGATTCGAGTCTCTGCCCATTTTATAGGTATCATGACCAAGGAAGGGCAGACGAACCCAGGAGGGGGAGTGAAGAAGAGAAGGGTACACTGTGAGGAAAAGTTTGATTGCATAGCGCGTTTAAGAGATTTTCTGCAGATGACTTCGTCGATAGTCGCTGTTGTGGGCTTTCTCCTTATTGAAATCGCGAGGTGAGAGGGCAATGGCGAGATGACGCTGGATACTGAATGATAGTGGTGAGTAATCAAGATAGAGTTAAAGCGCGAGACTTATCCACGATCTTATATTTTTCCTAAAGAGAAAAATGTTTGACATGACTGGGGGTCATTCTGGAATTTGCGTAGCAAAATGTCTACAGACGTTATGAGCCGATGAAGTCACCAGTAACCTCGACCTCCCAGAGAGACTTTGGAAAATGATTATTTTTTATAGCTATATCGATGAGAAGGGGACTCAAAATATTTTATACCACCGGACCGAATGCTATACGAAGCCAAATACACGATACATTACTTACTTTCAGCAGTCTAATCTCTCTCAAAGCGATTTTTCGTATGAGTGGATCGTCTTCAGGTTCGACGAATTTCTTGATAGCGACAATTTTTTCAGTCTCACGATTCCTACATTTGAACACAACTCCATAACTGCCTTCCCCTAATTTCCCCAATTTTTCGTATCGATCCATCGTTCTGGCCGAAGCTCTGGTTCCCGACCTGAAAACATTATACGATACTTGAATTTAAGTGATTTTTTCGTTGTTTGGACAGAAACGAAGGGACAAAGGTCCCCGTTAATGCTCCCTAATTATTTGATACTATTTTTTCCCTGGAATTGATTCCATGTCGTCGAGCTTTTTCCAGAAAATTGTGGACTGTATTACACCCAAACAAGATTATAGGCTTGTCTAAGAAAAAGCTAAACAGCAAGTAAGGTCTTTTTAGATGAAACACAATTTGAATCAACAAAAACAGTTGGCAGCAGAGTTTGTCGAATAATCAATTTTTCAGCTATCCATATAATAAAGCGACAAAAATTATCTACGACAAAGACTTCGTTCACATTTCAATTCGATAAAATTTTTATACGCCCACAAAATATTAAGAATAATATAATTGCGATTAATCCCATGTGAACATTTTCTTGCTAGTTTTTTTCACAACATTATGGAGAAAAAATTCTCAATAATGATGAATAATATTTTTTAAATTATGCTCCATTGGTTTCATAAATTCTACAAACTCGACTCACTACCCATACGATCGAAAATACTTCCAATTAAACAAGAGACACGTTTTCCAAAGTTTGACTCCCCATATACCCACTTACGACACGTTCTGAAGTCAACGAATTCACCTTACGAAAATTCCTTATTCGCGTGAATGACCACTTTATATAAGTTTGTTAAATTGGTTTCTTACCCCTGTAACTTAGCAACGTAGTCATATTTTATTTTCAAGAATACGGTGTTCAGCATAGAGGAAGTATTTAAGTAGCAACTGATGTATGTTCGACTAATTTTTGTCGCCTTTGACAGCATGCATCGCGCGATATCGGGCAAATCATTCGTATATCTTATAGGGATAAAGAAACAAAGGGCATTGTAATGATAATTATAGTTTTGAGTACGACAGCCACAATCAGACGAATTCAAAAATGTATAGTTTTCTGAAAAAAATCTTATATGTACTATCAATTATTTCAATTTTTTTCTTGATGTAAAAAACATACTATAATACGCTCATATTGTAATCTATGGGAGAAGTCGATATCAGCCCTACCCTGAGGCTGACATTCCCCCTCTACAATTCCGCTCATTATTGATTACAGCCAACTTTCTCGCAACTACTACCCAATTTCTTCATCTCCCCACCTTCCTTCCCTCTCTCCTCCCCCCCAAATTCTCTACTCCTCTCATTACAATCTCATCTAGACCACCATCTCACCATTTTCTGAGCCACCCCTCTATGGACATCCTCACCACCTCTCATTCGCCTCGACCTGGCCAACGTACCGAAATCACCGAACATGATCTACAGAAGACACATGAAAGCCAATGACTTTTCCTCCCACGACCTGCGCTTTTATAGATGGATCCAAACCGGCTCCAAAATTGGCTACGCCTTCTTCATCAACGGTGAAGTCTCACTCTTTCGTATGAAAAACTCGACCTCCATATATTCTGCTGAACTATCTGCCGTCTATTCCTGCCTTACTCAACTCACTTTTCTCCCTCAACCCTATAAATTCCTCCTTAGTCCGCAAATACCGATTCTCCTATCGCTCTTTTTTATCGGCCACTCCTATTTTGAGCTGGCAGCAAGTCTCGCCTATGCAAACGCCCTTACAGTCACCACACTCCATCTCATAGACCTCACTCCTCTCGACCGGTTGGAAAGGGTCCTCGAGCTTGAAGAATAACACTTGAACAGTATTAAGAGTGGAAAATGCTGGACGGAAGCCAAAGAGGCGGAGGACACGACCCAGCTGTGAGGAAACATTTCCCAAAAATTAGAGCCCGATCCAGTGCTTCCAGCTATTACGGTTCAAATCACGAAGGTGGGTGGGAAGGAGGGAGGTGGTAGAATTGAAATATTTCCTCTCAATCTTTCTGTGAACCATGAGATCGATATCTAAATTGACTTCATTCACTCTGGCCAAGTATTTTATTATCAACGATTCTTTGTGGAAAGTGGACTGGCTCAGCAGGATATGGGCCAGCCGATGGATTAGCCTATTAATTGTAGCAATCTTGTGAGCAACAGGACAAAAAGACGAGCCTTGGATCACAATATCGACCAAAGTGTCTTTCCTATAGACAGCAAACTCGTGGACGCCATCTTTCTCAGAGATTGGCGAATCCAGGTAAATTATTGACAAGTCACAAACTTTTGGAATAAATTTTAAGGAAAGGTATTGATCGTTTAGATATTTGAGAAACTCAAGATGGAGCTCTCGGGGATCGGACAATGTACATAACACATTGTTCTAATAATAAGCATGACTTCAAAAACACTTGGCCCGAAGAGAAAAGACCGAGCTTAAATTTGGACACGAAGACCTCCGAGATAAGAGAACCGAAAGGGGACCTGATAGGGATGGTAACCACCTCGGGGAACTCCAAAAAAGGACTTGGAAAATTGAGACTTCCTCAACGATGTTGAACAGAGAACGCAGGGAACCTGCACTATGGATCGAATTTGAAGAACAAAATTGTTTCAAGTCCTTAATTCCTATCATATAAAGAAAGAAAAAAAGAAACCAAATCAATAAATAAAATAAATCAATAAAATAATAAGTGAATAAATAAATAAATAAATAAATAAATTAATTAATTAATCAAGTAATTAATCAATTGAATAATTGATTAAATAAATAAATAAATTATTAATAGAATAAAAATAAGTAAATGAATAAATCCAAGTCCCGCTCCTATCATATATAGCTCAAGAAAAGAAGCAAAATTCTTATAAGTCCATTTTGGCCGGACATCGGACGTTGGATGTCGGACGGCGGAGGGCAAATTTGTCAAAAAAAAAAAAAAAAAAAAAAAAAAAGTATAACAGATTCCCTGTTAATAATTAAATAAGCAAATAAATGAATAAATAAATAAATAAATAAATATTAATTAATTATTTCATCAATAAATTAAAGAAGTAATAATAATTGAATAAATAAATCTGAGTCCCCCTCTTATCATATATAGCTCAAGAAGAGAAGCAAAATTTTTCTAAGTCTTTTTTAGCCGGACGTTACACGGCAAATTTTTCAAAAAAAAAAAACCTCATAGAACAGGTTCCCTGTTAAAATTTACAAAAATTCGGGGACGAAGAATACTCGATTCGACGAAATCATCCATATGCTGGGTTGCTGTGGCCTTAGGGATCTTGGGAAGTAAATCGACCACATCGAAGAACACAGGATTGACCCACTAGAGGAAGAATACCAACTTTAAGCCTGTCAACCAAAGAAGCCAAATTTTTCACAGAATAGGGCGACTAAAAATCAACTCTGAATTTGAACCAGTGGTCTAAGAATTTAGCGAGGGAGTAAGTGAGAGGAGCCACGAAGAAAACAACAGAACGCATCATTTTTTATATACCAAGAGGGCGTTTCGGAGTTAGGCTCAAGAAGGACTCTGTTTAACGAGGGCTTTTTATAACGAATTTATAACTACATATTAATAACACGTTCAACTTCTTTTACATGGTTAGGAAAACTGAAGAGACCATTTTGTTTGGCACCAATGTCATAAACCTTGGAGACGTAAGAGGTCTCCTTCATCATAACAATGGCATCTCTCTCATCAGCCTTTGTGAGAAACAACTCCTCCCTCCTGACCCTCTCATTCAGACTTTTTATCACCTTTCTTGCTACATTATTATGCAAGGAGGAGTGTGGGGTTCGCGATGTTGTATCTGCGATCTATACAAAATTTACTGTGTTTACTCGTTCAAGTATCCCTCCTCCGTCATCAGTAACAGTCTGATCTCTGAGAACCATTTTGGCAAGTGCTCCATTCACTCTCCATAATTGATGAGAAGGAATATCTACTCATCTTTTACAACTGGCTTTCGAGTAAAAATCTAACCTCTCAAAATTTATTGGCTCACTGTTAGGTTTTCTGAAAATGGTCAAAACGAAAACTCATGCCTAAACTCGGGTCAATAATGGCTTAGGCTGTTCACCCCTGGGTATAGCATAAGTACACTAAGTTTCGATTGAGTTCCACGTTTGTGTTCTTTTTACTACTTTACCCTGACCCTCACGCTTATTTCCTAATCATTACTTTCTCTCAGCCTGTTGTGCTTTTTTTTCATGTCAACTAAGGAACTTGACGCCTTTGACGTGAAATATATATACTTAATATTCAACCAGCAACCACTGTACAATACCGATATGAAGGTTGTATTAAGTAAAATTTTATCCTTGAAGTGAAATTACGATACGTAAAATCAATTGATGCGATAGCAATGTATGTGTAAAAGTAAATAGACCAACGATGGTCGACATTAGCAATTCTAACGATGTCACCCGAACAGTGTAGAGCATAATTGTTGTAGTTCTCCATTGAGAATGCATCATGCGATCGCACTTAGGAATCAAACTTTCCAAACTTGCAATTGAAGGAGAAATGTGTCCTCGATAAACATCTTTTTACGACCTGATACTAAATCTGATTCAATACATTAAAAAATGAGTCTACAGCGTACACATAAATGTCTTTTCCTGTGCTAGATTACGTAATCCTTTTGCTTTTACTGACTTTTATATCCTGACTTTGAGCAATGTCAAGTTTTGGTTACAAAATTGTCGATTTGTGACAGCCATTTTGCAGCGAAAGTCATTCCTATTTCTAATTTTCGAAATTATTTGGATGCTGTTGACTGAGCAAATTGAAAGGGACATCGCAATTTTCTTGTCCTCGAATTCTCCATATCATTGTGCTTTGCATAATTTATCTTCTTGATAGAGGCCTGCTTCTACTCTTATTATAGAAGGTTTTTCAAGCACTAGTCGATTGCTTCTACTGTCTCTCTCTTCCTTTTTTTTTTGTCAATCCATAGGCGGCAACTTACAATTTTCCCGAGGGGTGCTCGAAGTGAATTTGGAGGGGTGGGGGCAAAAAATTTCGCGCCTCTCACACACGTGTTTCCACCTATCTCGAGGGGTGCTCGAGCCCTGAAGCACCCCCAAAGTTGCCGCCTATGCACATTGAAGCATTTATTATCGTATTCTATACGGATGCAGAAATATCGAATCTGCGAAAATTTGTTTTTAAAATTTTAACAATAAAGAGATGTTCTTCGGTTATTTCACCTTCATACGTATAGAAGAAATATAAACAACGCCGCGGCTTTTCAAATATCAAGATGTAAAATTGCATACGGTGAGGTTCACAGTGTTTACAAAGACTGAATCTGTTCGAATTTCACCTACGGCTTCGATATTTCTTAAGACTATTCATCGCTGTCGATATCTGCGAGAGACTAGTACGAATAAAAGTTTGAGAATTGTTTTTCGTTCTGAAGATTACCACTTTTTGACGATGAAATTCCTCTCAATGAAACTTGTGGTTTTATTTCTAACTTTTGAAAAAAGTTACGTTTATGGATGGGATTTTAACAATATCACTGATGAACATCCCCTTTTCCGAATGAGTAAGCAAACTTTTTTTCGAGGGTAAATAGGTTTACTAGGTTAATTTATCAGTTTATTGAAATATTTGTCGAGATTAGAAATACGGATAAGTGAAATCGCGAGTTAATGGTACGAAAAAATCAAATAAGACTTTCCCGTAATTGGGACCTCTTTACTTAATTCTTTAGCACTGGCGTTTCATGAGATTGAAAACTATTAGAAGGAGGAAATAGAATTTGCCTGCTAATTAGCCTTCCTTTTTCAATAGGAAACATCTTTCATGGATGGTTTTTTACAAAAATTTTGGCCATCCCACCGCACGCAAACATGACTTAGCTCTGACTTAATTTAGGGACTTGTCAAAAATTATGAGATGTAAGCCACTACAGAGGTACTTGAAAAAAAATCGAGCTTGCATGTGTCCCCCTTCGGTTCGAAAGTCGAAATTTTTCCAAATCCCCCTTCTATCATTAAAATTTTCCAAGTCCCCCTTCTATCATATATTATGGCCCGAGAGTCGAAATCATTCAAAGTGCTCTTCTTATCATATATCGTAGACCGAGGGTTAAAATTTTCTCCTAGGTCCAAATTCTTCCAAGTCGCCCTTCTATCATATACTATGGCTCGAGAGTCAACATCTTTCCAAGTCCCCCCTCTGCCATATATTATGGCTCGAGTGTCGAAATTTTTTCAAGTCCCCCTCCTATCATATACTATGACTGAAATGTCAAAATGTCGAAATTTTTCCAAGTGCCCCAAAAAATCGAAATTTTTACAAATCCAAATTCTTTATTAGGGTAGGTCAGTTTTCGCCGGACACCACACGGCGTATGAAGTTCGGCAAATTTTCAAAAAGACCCCACAGAACAGGTTTCCTTTTAAAATTTCATCGGCCTTATCGGACCACATAATATAGTTGAGGAGTCGACCTTGAAAAATTAAGATTTTGACTTCTGAACTTCTACATATGTAAAACCGCGGAAAATGTAAACATTTGAGCCATATACAAAGGTGTCTCGAAAGAATTTTCATCAGTGGACTCCCAGGAAACTCGAAGAATTTTGAACTAAGAACCTAATTTTGACCGTCTGAAGCTTACGCATATTTATTTGAGAAAAGGAATTTAACCGTGACTTAATTCGAGGACTTGAAACAATTTCGAACTCAGAACCCCTACAGGTGTGAGGTTTTGTATAATATGTAATTGCATTTTTTCAGCCTTATAGATAAAAAGTAAGAGTTGGGATTGTTGAGCTTTGAACCCCTCTACAGGTAGGACTTGTCAAAATTTCGTGAAATAATAATTTTATTGTGAATTACGTTACGAGTTGTTATTAGAAACTTGAAAGGGAACTTACGAATCCCCACTATCCTTTTAAGCAGTTAATGACAGTGGGTATTCTTTGTATTTATTCATTTAATAATAATCTAAGTTGCCATTGTTGAAATAATTTGATGAAATTTTCCGTTCTTCTTTTGATAATTTACCTATGAGTGAGCTTTTCATTATTTCTTCTTGGCTTGAATGCTGATCAACCTGGTCAATTGATGACCATCTGTTCTTTAGTCATTGATTGGCTATATCTAATATCCATTTTTATTTTTTTACTGTCCACAGCGAGCTGGCAGCCTAGAAATCAGTATGGTACTATGCCACCCGGTAGCGCAAGTGTACGAGTTGAAATATGCAAGGCAGCAAATAAAGGACTTAAGGATGTAACTGAAAATGATGTAGGAATTTTTGTTGCTCATGACCCGCAATATCATTTTGGGGACAGGGACGAATACAGAAATGTATTTCATTGTGACCATCCAACTAAATCTTTTCTTCTTTGGAGATCACCGTTAGGTGTTGACGGAGATTACACAAGAATTTTTTACAGCTCTTTAGAACCGTCCGACGAGATACAACCTGAACCAACTCCAGAATCTGTTTCCTAAAAAAGATGAATGGTAACAGTGGCGGATTTACGGGTACATTTGGGGGGGGGGGATATTCCATTGTTCAAAAAAATTTGTCATCGCTCCGCTCGAAAAATATAGTCAAATTCTGCCCCCCGTCAATCCGCTCCTGTGATTATAGTGCTTGCATCTTTGTTATCGTTTTGATACTTGTTTTACGACAAATACTCGTATAGTCTTATGGCAAGAGAATTTAATGTACAATTCATAAACTCCATGCCTGGAATCTGGGCGTTGCTACTCTCCTGCCATTAGGTCAATACAAAGCAACAAACAAGTACCAATCGATCAGAACCATCTATTCTATACATTATAAGAAAACAATATTTCAACGTTATTATACTAGACACAAGTAGAACTGTTCAAGTTACCGGTACTCTTATTAATATAAAAAAAAAATTATCCATCTTTCGACTGACAATATATCAACTACCCGGTACTCTGAAATTAAAAAAAAAAATAGGAGGTGCAGTTTTTTTCCCGTACTAAAGACCACAGTCTGCCCACGATCACCTCCAATTTTTCTCCCGCCCAGATTATTTTCCAGCGCTTTCTAATACAAAGTACTTATTGCAATATCCGGTCGGCTCGTATCACCGACAAACTCCTATTTTATCAGGCAACGATAAAATTATTAAATTTTGTATTGAATCAATTGTTTTTTTCTGTTTCCGTGTTTGGCACGGCTATATTTATCAGGAATATTTTCTTTGTACAATGTATCTGCTTTTCAAGAATAAAATCTTCTGCAAGTATCTTAAATTTGTCAGTGCGCGTCTGTGTAAATATGATCACACTTTTATAGATGAAGATAAATCCGAAATATTGGGGAGTCTTTCAAGACAATGCGGAAAATAACTGAATAATTTTATTCTTATTTCAAACTTTTTAAGATCTCTTCATCAAGTTATTACTGGCTGCATAGGGTAGCATTTGTTTTCAATTTTCACATTACTTGGTCTTTAGCATTATGACTGGACGAAACAGGTGACATTATTAGCAATTTTTTAAGAATAATCGAAAATTAATTCTATCCAAGTGTACCACAACTTTTAAAATCATGTTTCAATTCTCATGCTATTGATCACGATCGTAATTTGAGAGGATGGTTTGGAGGGCCAATTTTTCCCCTGAGCCCCCCTTCCCGCCTCAGATGATCAAGTTCCATGTATATAGGATGAGTTTCAAGACCCTGGTCTAGATCATTCATTATTCTTGCTGGAAGTACCCGAGCCTTCTTTCTCGTTTTTTAATGACTACGTCCCTAACATATGTACATCGAATTTCAAGATCCAAAATTCTACTCGTCTCTGATATAGTTCAAAGTAGTAACACTTACCGAGAGCTCTCAACCTTCTCTCCTGATTGTCAATTGCTAACCCAGATCATAGTCCGTAGGATCACTAGGACGTTCCTTCAGAATTCAGTGCCGTATATAGATCAAGTTCACGTACTTTCAGACATAATGTAGGTCCAAGGTTTGTCGGAATTAAGGAAGTAACATCCCGCATGAAGACTAGAAAAATTTAGGTTCAGGGGTCGGGATGAAGAATGGAGGCGAGCTGTAAGACGTTTCAAAACATGGTCCCGTATTTTCATCCTAGTTCATCTTAGACGGCAAGTTTTATAACAAACTTTTCTTTCAGTAGTCAAGTGGAATAGCATAAGTATAAACGACTATAAGCAAAAGAGGAGAGAAAATTGAAACACCAATTAAGGAGAACAAATGGTGTTTCATCAGGAATTTTGTCCTCGGCTGATCGGTTTGACGGATACTATATTTCAGAAAGTCTTCCCCCGGATTTAACTTGATGTTATTGGTTCAATCTTTCAAATCCCCAAGGCCGTCGCTATCCAACAAATATGGCCGACTTACTCGTTAAATTTGGTGTCCTTCATAAGGAATTGGGGGGATTTTTTGACCTTCTGAACTTACGTTGGTCCCATAACTTTTGTAAATTTTATGTGAAATTTTTCGAGTTCCCCAAAGAGATGGGATCCCTGATGACGAGGATACTCGAAAGAGTAACACAGAAGAAAGATGCAAAAGACCGCACGATAATTGAAAACACGAGCGCTTTCGGCTCATCAGCCATTCTCGAAGTGTGGAAAGCGACTGCTTTCCATTACGGATGACCGTAATTTCATACAAAAACGTATTGATTCTAGATGAGATCCTTATTTGTTCTCCCCTGGGTTCCGTTATGTCAGAACACCAATGCCTACATTTGAGCTTGATCTGCCCTCATGGGTTGTGTGTTTTTGAGTCACGCCTACTTTGATAATCCTGCAGAACTCCTTAGTGAGTTTCTTGCATATTTAAATAGCCAATACCCTTCCATAAAATTCACTCTAGAAGTTGATGGTTCCTCAATGAATTTCTTGGATTTGTCCGTGTCTATTAGAGATGGTGTCCATGAGTTCAGTATCTGTAGGAAAAAAACATCAACTGATATTGTAATCCACGGGTCGTCATTCTGTCCTGTTGCCAACAAGATTGCTATGTTTAACAGTTTAATTCATCGACTGATTCAGATCCTCTTAAGTTAAGCTGCTTTCCATAAGGAATTGATGACAATCAAACACCTGACGAGAGTGAATCAGGTCAAGTTGGAGGTTTACTAGAATCGCCTCGACTTCACACCCTTCCTCCCCCGGAATCGCACCTTGGATTAGACTCCCTTTTCTGGGCACGTTTTCCTTGTGGTTGGGTCGCAGCCTTTGTTCTTTCGTATTCCGAGCTGCAATGGTTTCTTTAGGGTTGAAAAAAGAGAAAAAATAATAAAAATTTGATACAAAAGTTCTGAAATTTTGTGACCTGACTTGGCAGAAAATTACGAGAAAATGACCTATTTTTCTTCTAAAAACAAGAGAAATCTTTATTTATAAAAGTGAAGTATTTTTGGGATTTTTAAAAGTAAAGAAAATTGAATGAAAAGTTCAGAAATCTATAACATCCTAGAAAACTTGAGTAATTTGTGAATTGATTAAAAGTGCTAAAATATGAGTGAAAAAGTAAAAAATTTGACAGTTTGTAGCTCATAAAATATAGGAACTTGAGGATTGATGAAAAGTGAAGAAAAAATGAGTAAAAAGTGGTTTAATCAATGATTTATTGGGGTAATTTAAAAAGATTATTTCAGAAAATATTAAAAAAACACGTGAAAATGTTGTAAAAAACTGTTTTTATGACAAAAATAGAGAATGGTGTAAAAAATATGTGTACAAGAACAGTGAAAAATGTTGTAAAAAACAGGTAAAAAGTTGTCTGTCCTAAAGTGTTCCAGAACATACATTATATATCTACTGGAGTGATGTATATAGCGCAGCCTGCAATAATTGCCTTGAAGTCTATATGGGAATGACTGGCCGCCAACTCTACATTAGAGTGGCCGAGCATAAGAAGGCCTGTGAGAAAGGTAACATAAGAGAGTCGGACTTCGCTGATCATTTGATAGAAAGTGGTCACAGATTTAAAGAGGTGTCAGAAGTCCCCCCCCCCCACGGGGAGAATTTGTACTTCAAGCGTATGGCCTCTGAAAACATGGAAGTTATTCGACATCGGAATAGTAAAGACGTCACCGTATTAAAGAGGTGTATTTCTGATGAAGGATTGATTGAATTAGTCTACAAGAATGATTCATATATTGATGACTCGCTGGTTTAGTCATGATCCCGTTAGATTTTCTCTAGTTTCTCTTGTGTTAGGTTTAGTCGCTTTCTTTCGTTCACGCTTTGAAGATGGTTGTTTAACCGAAAGCGCTTGGCGGCTGGGTTGTCATTTGAGTATACTGCGATAAAACTTTAAGAGAATTTGCTGAAGAAAGACTGCATTTTTCATTCATCATAAGGAAGAACTTGATCTAATGATGGGTGAACATTGCGAACAGATCATTAATTTGTCAACTGCTACGGAGCTGATCTCTGACCCAATCCTTCCAATAATGTCTAACCTCATTCCTGTCTGCTTAAATTCGAGTGAGTTATATCGAGGTTTACGAAGATTTTTGATTTTCCAATACCAATTTACGTCAACGTTTCAGAACATTTGTGATTCCCCCCTGAAAAAAAAAGGAACCGCGCGGTACTCAAAGTAACGAATTTCAAACATTCCATACTATTTGAAAATGTGGAAATTACCTATATCGAATTCCATCTCGTTTTCTTCATCTAAACTTGTGAGGGCCGAAAAAAAGATGCATTTACAAAATTTCTTACGTGTTTTCAGTACTTCATCATCGAGCTTCATGCTATTTCGATTTTTTTCTTGTTACGTACCGGCGGGCCGTATAGAATCTTTCCGCGGGCCGTACTTTTACCACCTCTCTATCTCTTCATGTTTACTCAGACTCATTCTCAAGGCTTGAAAAAAAAAAATGATAATGATACAGTTTAGCAGCTCTAGTCAGTACTTTTCGATTTTCGGATGATAATCTGCACAATAATTTATGCGGACAGAGTCCTCTTTTGCCCCTCCGAAGTCACGAGAGGGTTCTTCCCATTAGTATATTCTGTGGCAGGCTCTATGACGTTGGTGCAATTAGAGAGGTGGAAAGCGAAACTTTAGACATAAAAGTTTGAAAAAAATATTGACCAACGAAGGGATACTAATCTGGCCAAACCGAAAGCTTCAGTACTGAAAATGTAACAGGCTGCTTATAGGGTTATAGTAAAAGTTCATCAAATGCGCACCAATAGAGTTTCTTTAAAGATGTTGAAGGCATATTCCTATTTTCTCCCACTAATTTTCCTGTATCTTATGCTTATTGTCTGTTTTCCAAACTATGGATCCTGCAGTTTTTCGAGCTCGAAAACAAAACCCTGCCTTTTCCCTTCCTTTCAAGCCTGTGTATGGCAAAGAAAGGTGGTGTAAAAAATTATCTATGATACTTTTAATATGCAAATATTTCAAGTAATTTTATTGTCCTTACTTGAGCAAAACGATAGCTTATACTTGGCTCGAACAACCGCACTCAGTGCAGTTCATATTTCATTCAAATATAAACACGGTAACTCAATATTCACTTCATCTTCAAACATGACCACACGTACACTCTCAATACATAAAAAAAACGCATTCAAAGAAGAAATAATTCTACATACCTTTTTGGCAACAAGGGAACGCTACTTCCGAACAACCACATACGTCTCTCATTAAACCATTTCTCCATGTACAGGATTTTGTATGAAAAAAAAAAAAAAAAAAAAAATCGCGATAATAACTATGGTAACTATGTTGTCCGCACAAACGTTATTATTCACAGGTACTTCAATCAATATCGACGACCACTTGTGTACTACTGCGTGGTGAAAAAAGAAAATTTGTTCTCTTAGCTCTTGAAGAACCTAGGTATATAAGTATTGTTGAAGTTGAGTTTGAGTTTGCGTACTTTGTTAGACGCTGAATCGCGGCGAGGGTGATGAAATGACGGGGATAATGAAGGGAAAAAACAAAACAACAAAACTCCGTTAAAAGGAGAAAGAAAGTGTACTCTTTTGTAAAAGGCTTTCACCCTTTACGATTGGCAACAGGCTAATTATACTGTAAATACCTAAAATAATCTTCGGTCGTGCGAGTTTTCAGAAAAACAAGAAAAAATTAGAATAATGTCATAACTGAAATTCACGTACAAAACTCGTAAACATATTTTTTATGGTGAATAATTTACATGTATGTCAATTGTCTTTTGAAGAAAAATAAGGTCAAGGAGAATTATTTATGATGGAGGGAAGGCCAAAATTTGGGGATTCATTAACGGAGTCGATCGAGAGGAGCAAACACTCTTCTCTATATTAAAATTCTTCAAGACTCAAAACTAGATCATTATTACGTTTATTCACGTCCAAATCGATATTTTTTCAAGTCTCACCTCTAAGGCTTAAGAGCTTGGAAATTTTTCAATTCCCGCCTCAATAGGAACTCGAAATTCTTCCAGGTCGGTACCCATCCCGTATACTAGGAGGTAGAAATAATTTCAACTAAAGTGAAGGTAGTCTTCTGTGATATGAACCATTGCAGTGCAATAAAATGAAAGTTTTCTGGTTGAAAAATTGAGCTTACGACCAATTTTAACTTTGAAAACTACAATCGTATGACCAGCCCAGATCCTCATCAGACTATGAGAATCGATGTACTACAAACGTTAGGTTTTGATGTAGAGGTGTTAAATTTACATTAAAAAAACAGGAATAATGTTCGCGAATAAAGATCTAAAAAGGACTCTCTCATGGGACGTAGGACAAGAGTAAGAAGAAAATGCAGAGGTGGCAGCTGAAAAGATGATGAAGACTGTCACCAATGCATGCGATGTAGCCATGCCCAGACAAGGTCCACCAAGGAAGAGGAGAGCCGTTTACATTGCTGAGTTAAGGAAAGAGTGCAACCGTCAGCGCCGGGTATGCCAGCGTAGTAGAGGCCACGGAGGGGCGCGGGCGGTTGCACTTGAATACCAGCTGGCTAGCAAGAGGCTGAAAAAGCCATAAAAGACAGCAATGACATAGGAGGACCTGTTTGGCCAGCCCTATAAGATAGTGATGAAGGAGCCAAACGGCCTCTCAGCAATCAACTGAAAGGAGCCGGTCGTTTTAGGGCAAATCATTGATGGCTTGTTCCCACAATAGCTACCGCCAATGGTAACGCTACCAGTAGTAGACGAGGTGGATGCAGCAATCAATAGACTGCGAGGTACGTATTGGAAGGATCCTGACCCGCCTGAGATTCCAAATCCAGTCTGGGGCGCCATACATTCAATTGACCCGCACGGCTTGTTGATACATCCCGTGCGGCAGTTATGGAGACTGTTCCCTGTGTGGTGGAAGATTGATTGATAAGAGGGATAAGCCACCTGGTCTGACCACTTTGTCTGCTGGACACTGATGCGGGTGACAACCTGCCGAAACAAGTGTATCGGTGGAGAGCAGGACAAACTGGGCCCTGGAGGTAGTGATGCGTTGGATCGAGTCGACTGGATTAGAACTTACAGTAGGTATGAAGGAGGCCATTTTATTCACGGCCCGTCGGAAGTTCGCTTGCAGGGTGTGGAAATTGAAACCAAAAAGCGGATGAAGTACTTAGCCATCTGGTTTGACTCAACCCTGAGTCTCGGGCACCACTTCCTGATGGCAGCAGAAAAGGCAGGTAGGGTAGTTGCGTACCTAATCCGCCTGATGAGGGACCTAGGAGGACCGAGAGAAGCAAGAAGAAGGATCATGATGAGCCCCGCCTTGTTGATTCTCCTACCCCAGTACGGACCGACTCAATGAAGATACCATACAGAAGGAGAGAGATGGTAAAGATCCAACGAAGAGCTACGCTAAGGTATGTTAGTGCCTACGGCACTGTCTCGACGGAGGCTCTTTGTGTATTAGCACATCCACCACCAATCGAGCTCCTTGCTGAGGAGAGAGCGGTGGTGTTCAAAGCCGAAAAGAATCCGATGACCAATCAAGAGGTTTTACGAGTCAAACAGGAGGCCAGGCGCTCCTTGCTTAGAAAATGGAATGCAAGAATTGCCCAGCAATACGCAGCCTTGATGAGTGGATGAACCGAGTCCATAGTCAGCTGAACTTTCACCGACGCAGGTGTTAAACAGTCATGGCTGCTTCAAGAAGTACCTTCACGAGAAGTTCAGGAAAGTTGAGCAGCACTGCAATCAAGGGCGAGAGGATGGACCACAGCACACCTTACTTGAGTGTGAGAAGTGGAGGCTTCAGCGGGACAAGCTTAGTCAGTCTCTTCAAGAGATCGGGCTAGATGAAACGCTTGCTCCGAAGAGCGTGGTATTCACCATGCATGCTAGGTTTCGAAGAAGTATGGAACCAGGTGTCTGCATTTGCGGCCACCGCCATAGGAATGGAATAGGCAAATTCAGACCCTACTCAATACTTGCGTACCATCCACATCTAGATGTGCCGGAAGAAGATTGAAGAAAGAAGAAAATGAAGAGATCTTGTATACCTAAGGTGGTGTTCTCGTTGTATGTTCTAATCTTTTATGTGCCTGGGGGCACTGCAGCTTGGCAATTGCCGAGTGAGTTGAAAAGGGGTTCGCCGAGGAGATTCTTCCAACACTGAAGTTGTACCCGAAAGGGTAGATTCCGATATTGGAGGAAACAAAATTAAATGCATACGTAATCCGCGCACCCCCTCCACCAGCTTCACATGCGATACGAGCGACTTGATTATCTCTCACAGTTACACTCAAGGCTATCTACAGAAATAAATCCTGGCTACTGGATTTTATAATTGGGTCTAGGGATTGAAAGAAAGGGAGAACGTACCCTTCGTGGAAACTACGCTGGTATACCCGACGCTGACGGTTGCACTTTTTCCTTAACTCGGCAATATAATTGGTCCACCAGTAAACGGCTCTCCTCTTTTTTGGTGGACTTTGTCTGGGCACGGCTACATCGCATGCTTTGGTGACAGTATTTATCATCCTCTCTGCTGCTACATCTGCGTTTTCTTCTTGCTCTTGTCCCTGCTCCCATGTGAGAGACCTCTTTTAAAGTAACGTAATTTGACCAGTGAATATATGTCACCCGCTGTTCTAGTGCCTTGCTTCAAAATATGAAGCCATTTTCAAACGAGACAAAATTGAAAGCTATTTTGAACCCCTCTGTTTGACGATTTAAAGTGGTGCGGTTGATAAATTTTAAAGCCTTTCCATTGCATTAGCCAAGCCTTGGCAAATCATCTCTAAGGAATGACTTAAACAGTCGTAGACAATTCAGAATCTCTACTTGACTATTAAAAAGACGTCTCCAATATTGTCCATGTAATTTAATACTCGTACAGATACACGTGAATAATAACCTGATAAATGTGCAATACATCCCGTCACCATTTATAATGAAAAAATATCTACAGTAAATTTTTGAGTATTGTATCTAAATAACGAGTAGAAATAATGTCAAAAATACAAATAATTCACAATAGAGCTAAGTACTTTTTATGATTAAAGAATTATGAAATCAAAAATGAATGAAGAAACAAAACTCGATGGATAAATCACTTGTTTGTATTGATTAACAAGGTTAGAAAAATATATTTTTGCGAAAATATCGTCTACGTAAGAAAAACTGGAAAGAAAACTTCTTACTTCGTATTCAACCGATACAGAGAGTTTCTTCCAGAACAGGATGCTAAGGGAATGGCAACACAAATGATTTTTACAAACCAGTGGGGGCTTCTCCAGACGCTTGTTCGACATTTTCAACAGAAGCGGCTCTAGAAACTGAAATATAATTGGTCCTTGAAAGCATACATCGCCTGATTAGCTCTTCGCAGATCCAAATCATTGGCGACGGTTCTTGCAGGTGTTCCCGGATTGTTTTTGCCTGTTCTATCGCTTCATTCAACATCCAGTCGTTGTACTCGTGCATAATAGCGTTAACTTCTACCAATTTCTTCAACTCATCGTGCGTCTTCTCGATCGTCTCCAAAATATCAGGACTGGAAACGTTAAGAGATAATACGTACATAAGAATTTAGTGGGTCCGAGTACCCGTGAAGATTATTTCAAAATACGAGTCTATAAGATATCTTATATAATAGTTCTATTTATTTTTACCTCTATCGTCAAAATACAAAAGTACCATAATTTTATTACCTCAAACTGGTCCGTATTGCTACCCCGCCTGTTCTAGGTATACGTTGTTAATAATAGTTTTAATTGTTCGTGTTTGTAATGGATTGTATCGAATTTTTTCGCTTGTAGTACCTGAAATATCTAGAATTTACGGAGGGGGGGGGGGGGAGGCTGAAAGAACACTAGTTCCTTTTCTTGGATTGTAAGGCTCGCCTTTGTCGCGGATTGTGTCCACCTCTCCTCTGTCACAAGGAACTATGTTTATGGACTGTCATCTGGGAAAAAGGTCTCGTGTCCCTAAGACAGAACTTTGACCTACTTTTAGAATTCGAAAAATTTCGACTATCGAGCTTTGTGTGAGAGAGGGTACAGGGGAAATGCTTCAAAAAATTTCAATATTCCAGCTACACAGAATGAAAAGAGAACTCTAAAGAGTTTCGTCTCGAGCTATGATAAGAGGAGACTTGAAGAAATATCAATCAATGAGCTATATTATGTTTATGGGCGAGTAGGATAACGTGAAAAAATGCTGCTCGTCAGAGCTGTCCATGAGGGAAGAGAACTTTGTAAATGTACCACTTCCAAACTGTAGGAGATTTTGGAAAAATTTTGACCATTCAGCTACACGTAATGTATGAGGAGGATAGATACTCACTCTGTAGTAACGAATTTGTTGTCGCTGTAATTCAAAGAGCTATCCTTGTACTTCTGCCATTTCTCGATACACGGCTTACACTTGCAGTTTCGTATTCCATACGATTTCAATTCTTTGTTACGTTCCTCTACCGTTGCGTTCCCATAATCATCACAATATGATGCGAAAATCTGTAAATCATCGTTCCAAAATGATACTCGTAGGCTTAAGAGTTGGAACTAGTTAATGCAGCGTTCACAACAGTACTAAATGGAGGAAGGAGATTGTGGAACGATAAAATTTTTGCTGTTTTTCGATGGCATTTGAATAGTAGGGGAAGAGATCACGTAATTTAGGTAGTTGGATCTCTTGAGATCGAAATCTCTCCTTCAATTTTAAAATTTCTCAATAGGACATAGAAAATGAACTCTCTACTTTCTAATGGACCTAATAGTATGTTTTGAAATTTACTTTGTTTGTCTTAAAAATGATTACAAGGTAACTGAATCGTAGAAATACAAACGGTAAGCAACCTCACGAATTTCTAATAGTGGAATAAGGTGGGGTGCCGGTAAAGATATTGAAAATGTCAAAAATTCTGATCATATGTATTTGCGCCCGATGTGGTTAAAAATTGCATTTGTTATCGTACCTGTTCTCCTTTTTTAATAGGTCGGACGCTGAATACCATCTGATGCCTGTTTTGGGTAATTACATCCACCTGTGGATTGCATGAGTGATTCAATAAGGCTTGAACACGAGGTAAGGCGATTGCTATTTTTTTGCGTTCTAATTCTCTCTTCTTATTTATGAATTGCGCTTTTATATCGAAACGATCAAACGATAATAATGCGGTATGATGTAGAAGGAGTATTGCAGCGAATAATTCCAAAGTACTCAGCTGTAAAAAAAAATACAATGGAATAAAATTTTGCAAATGAGTATCGACAATTTATAAATTTACCTCCTGGACCTTCCACATCAAAATCTTGAGAGCAAAATAGCTGAATTCCTTAAGATTCTCAAGAACCTATCACAAACCCGTGCCGGCTGAACAGTAGACTCGTTCTTTTACTCTACAATAATTTAACCCGTTCTCAACTTGATTACAGGTCTCCAGTTTGGACCCCATCCCATAAAACAACCTTGAAATGGCTATAGACTCCATTAAGTCTTCTGAGCTTACCCTTTTATGATCACAAATCCTATTACTGCTCCCTCATCCTCTCCTCTTCTCATGATTCCAGGTTCTCCTTATTCTCCATCAAGCCACGGTCTATTAGAAACCTCGATTTACTTCCTACCGCTCATTTCGACAAGAAGGAGTAATCTCGACCTATCTCAGGATAGGTCATACTCACCTCACATATTCTTTTATCTGTTTCGACCTCTCACCCTCCCCACGCCTGTACTGCAATGCTAATGATTTACCCGCTTAACACTTCTTCTGTTTTCAAAAACATACGACATTGGGGGCCTACAGTTAGGGGGAGGAGTTAGAAATCTCCCACCTCATACAGAGTAGAAGAATTTGCCTTAAAATACCATCAAAATTACAGGAAAAGGTGAAGAATTGCATAAAATTTACTTCAAAACCCATACTCGAAAATTTTCTGGTCACGCTACTGCATTGTCCAGCTTCACTACTCTGTCTCTTCCTGCGCCACTAAGTCTCTCTAAAACAATCATGAAACAAACATTGGCACGATAAACTACCTCCAATCCACCTATTTCTACAACACCATCAGATTCACATTCATCCTTATTGTCCTCATCTCCCCCCCCCCTCACAAGTGTAGTTGCAAGGCTCATTGATTTAATTGAAAAAAAAAAGAGAAAAAAATCGTGGGATACACATTTAAATAACTACTTTGAATTGAACTCTATATTAAGATTACGCTCTACAAAAAATTGATACCTCGTTCTTCAGTGTAAAATGGTACAAATACAAAGATAAACCGGAACACTTACTGTTTTAGAATCGCCAGTTTCGAAAAAATTGATACGTTTGAGTGCGATGACAAAACTTACAGCATCTTTGACTCTGTCTCCGCTCACACCCGACAGAGCTTTCTCATTCTTAAATCGTTGACTTAAGTCAATAATTGTAGGATAGTTGTCCGAAAATGAAGAAGTGGGCATTTTTTCTTTGTCAGGAAAAGAAGACTCTTCAACATCGGAATTTTCCTGATGATATCGCTTTAAGGTTTCTAAATTCTGGTTAATACCGATCAAAAATATTCGTAAAGCCAGGAGTGAGAGTTGATCGTTTAAATTGATGTACGAAAGTAATCTGCATTCAACTTCGTGGTAGGCTAGTTTCGCTTTTTCTCGACAACGCTCGCTACAGTACATTTCCTGCAAAACGAGATGGGTATTATTTGTTTCATGAATCAAATAAAGAAATATTACGAACTGTAACTCTTTCAAAGAGGTGGAGAGAATCTGTAATATTCTTGAGGTTTCAAAATCTTGGAAAATGAAAAATAGTCCTCCTCATTGATATTTTCAATCCTCCAAGTTCGCTAATCGTTAAAGTCTTACAAAGTAATCAGTACTGTCCCATCTCCATGTATTGAAAAGCCTAATTGAAACAAGGAGAGAGTGCAAGGAAGAAAAATCTGTGGACAAAGGTTGTGACAATGAAGAGATGCCTATCACCTAGTCGGAGTAGAATTTCGCGACAACAAAAAGCGAAGCTAATGACGCTGCCGAAATACCACAGAAGTGAAGGAGAAAAAAATTACTAGTTTTTCAACAACGTAACACTTATACTTTATTGGAGAAGAAAATATTCTCGAAATTGCTAATACGCAGACACCTACAAAAACAATGATTTAACAAAGAAATAAACTAACAAAGTTCAAAAAAAGCAAAGGAGCCAGAATTGAATAATGAGAATAAAGAACGCATGAAAATCGATCAGATCGCAGTATAAGAGTGCACTCTTATTTTAATTCATAAGTTGAATGGACTCCTCAAAACTACGTTCCGTCATAATCAGTTTTGATAAGAAAAACACAAGAACGTAACAAATTCTTCTTTTATTCCAAAGTCTAAAAATTCTCAAAAAGGTTCAAGTCGAAATAATCAAAGTAAAATTTTTTTTTTAATAATAATGAAATAAGGTCGGAAAATTGAAATAAGCATTCGAAAAAAATTAGAGTTATTCCAAATTTTTACCGATAAAATTCCTGTTTATTTTGTGTTTTATTTGTGTTTAAGTAAATATTTTATTTTACTTTTTTAATTTTTTTCGGATGCTTATTTCAATTTTCTGATCTTAAGTACGAGTATTTCATCATTTCATTAAAATTTGTTAGTCTCCGAACATGACGCTATTGATCAACCCACCAAACAAGCTACCTCCTGATAACTCTCCCGTTCCATTCCTAGACTATATAAAATCACCACCTTCTCAAACTCATCACCCAATCATGGAACACACTTTGGAAAAAAATCAATCCAACAACAAACTCCATTGTATTGAAAAAATCCCCTCTTCCTGGTCATCATCTATTAGGAACATTAAAGGAAAAGAAGTCATTCCTTCTCGTCTAAGAATAGGCTACTCAAAAATTACTCACCACCACATAACTAACCTCACATTCCCTCCATCTTTTTTTTCTTCAATTTTGTCCTCGTAAGTACGAGCCATATCGATGTAATGGGAGGTTGGAGTACATAGACACGTAACAGTAAAAGAAAAAAGATAGTTTCGAAATCACAGTTTATAAGATTGAATCTTATAAACTGTGATTTCGAAACTATCTTTTTCCTTTTACTGTTACGTGTCTATGTGCTCCAACCTCCCATTACTTACCTCCACCTTGCCCCTGCTGTCAACAAAACAATTCAACACTATCATTTTTTCTCCTGCTCCCAACTCTCGCCTCCTCGTTCTTCAACAAATACACCCATCTCCCTCACTCAAGCATTCAAAAACAACCCTACAATAACGAACTAACTTTTACTCCAACATCTAAACAAATCCAACTACCCACACTAATTCTACTCAACATTCCTTTTCCTTCGTACCCTTAATCTATCCTTACTCACATCTACGTTATAATTAATTGTACCGCCGAGCTAATGACCATAATATTGTAGTTTTAAAGCTCGTTAAAAGAATAAATAAGTTGAAAGTACTTCTATTCAAAAATAAGCCAAGTTGAGTTTTTCATCGGTATTAATTTCAACGGAAGAAGAGCTGGAAAGATTTTACCATTCGAGATAGCACCAATGAGTATGAGCGAAGGAGGGATGTAGTGCACACAAGAATTGTAACTCATTCCTAAAATCAATGGAGCGTTTACATTGAGACCATCATTTGTAGTTCTGCAACCAATATTTTCTCAATACTTGAAAGTTTTAATTTTGATTTTAGTTTTTATACTATTGTTGCACATTAATTTCTGAATGCGAGACCGTAATAAAGAACTACTCAATATAAATATTTTATAAATACCTACCAGATTACAAGTCCGACAAGGATTTAAGGCTGGACACCAAATTCCACAGTATGAGCAATAATCCACCGACTCCGGGTACATTACGGCTGCAAAACATTCTTCGATAGACAAGACCTCACCTGGAAAAGAGAAAAAATAATATGAGTTGCATAATGATAAGGTAGTTGCTTTGCTCCAACAGATGTAATGGTTCCCACATTTTGGAATGGACATTTTTTCGAGAGGAAAAACATTAGAAATTTAATTTAATAGAACGACAAATTATTCGAAAAATTTTTCTTTGAATCTTTCTTTCAGAAAGTAATTGTACTTTTTTTTTAGAATCACATTCTTCAAATTGTCTTTAAGTTTCCATTGCAACACTTTTAAAAATCCTTTAGCCTATCCAATAAAATACCCGCGAGTGATTTCATTGAAAAAATAGTAATTTGCATAAGATTATGATGTTATCCGAAGAATTGATTTAGCAAGGACAAACCTGGTTCAATGTCTTCAGCAGCGACCCAATGGCGTCCATACTTCTCGTTTTGTTCAATTTTCACTTTCTTAGAAACGTGTGGTATGGAAGGATTTTTTTCATATCCGCACCTATCAGAAAATACCCACAGTTTTTGCAACCACGGATTGTCCTCTTTAACGTAATCAATTTCGTCATCAAAACGTCTGAGCATTTTATCCAGTTCCTGCGATAAAGATAATTCACGCATCTTCTGCGGGCAGTCGGGTTCACTTTCACATTCCTGCGATATTTCTAGATTACACAATTTGTATAATATACAAAGGAAAAAACTAAAAATAAGACTATAGAAGTTTTTGAAAGTGCTTTGAGTCTCCTTCCTGATTTTTGAAGGCTTTGTGGCTTGATGATTGTGACTTTATCGCCCTACCCTAGATCAGGATTTTTCCAAGTCCCGCTAAACATTTACTTAGCTCAAGGGTAAAAAACAGGCACGAATTTCAAAAAAAAAAGAAAAAAAGAGTCGAGGTTTCCAGATAAAATTTTAAAAATTTAATTAGTGGCCGGAGAAGAAGACATACACAAATTTTTCGGTCAAAAATGCCGCAAACTGCGCTGATTTAGACTTGAGTAAGACATTCGTCATATTATATGATGGCAGAGGAAATAAAAATTGGAAAAAGTTCGGATCGAAAACTCCTATAACAAAGTGAGCTGCGAGTATTCTTTTTCTTTGGTTCCTTTTTGAAAATATTATATTATCGGGAAAACTTACTGAATTATCGTTTCTTATTGGGAAAAAACTAAAATATTATCATCTACTATGCGTGACTCATGAACGCAATACTTCTTTCTAGTCGGCTATAAGTTTCTACTTACTATCATAATTTTTCGCAAACGATTTTTCGACGTCCATACGCTCCTGTAATGCGCCATATTAAGAGAAATCGTTCTCATCTTATTTTGGGATAGTGCATTCGTCTCTGCAGAACGAAATTCCATCAGTGCACGGTTTAGATCCAATTTGCAGAAGTGGTAATCTTCAAGATGGAAGAAAATATCTGCTCGAAGCGCAAACGCGACCGTTATACCCTCTTCGGGCGCAATTGCCAAGCATTCATTACAAAAATTCAGAGCTTTTTTCATCTCATTGCGCTTTAGGTTCGCATATTTCTGGACTGTAATATCGTATATTTTATCTGGTGTCCAACTACCATCTGAATCACCGCTAGATTCAGGAAAAGGCCTAGCTAGCGCTCTCAGAATTTTCTTTCCCTCTGCCGTTTTTTTCATGAACTTTGTAAAAGAAGCAATTGGTCCCGCTTTCAAATACTCGAAGAATTCATCTTTAGATGATTTCTTGTGTGAAAAGTTTTCAATTTCTTCACCCTCCTGAAGTTCCCATCCTAAAATACTTAGAAATGATTCAGTAAGTATTTGAAATTGAGGATCTCTGGTGAACAGACCCGAATTTTTTCCCGAGTCTGCATCGTTTTCTTGGGGAAAACAAAAAGAAAAATTTAAAGAAAAATTTTCAGACTGTTTTAAAATTTTTCATAATTTTTATTACTTACTTGCGGTTCTGTCGGTTTCGTCTTCTCCCGAAATCTTCAGCATGATCACGTCTAGAAGCTCTTGAGTCTAATCAAAAATTCCAGTTTCACTCTTTTTGTTTGATCAACGACATGATAGCTCAGCTGCTTACACACGACTCGCACTACCGCTCGACTAGACTCGCATGAAAGTAAATCAAAGACTTATCTGCATCTGACGAGGCACGAAAAAACTTGTAAACTTCATTCAAGCTAAGATAAGCAGCAGTAGGGATTCGTCAGTAGGAAAATCGATAAGCTTCTAATACTTCCGAATGTCACATCATGACAGAGTAATACTCATCTTTTGGAAACGGTAGATAAAGAGAAGTGAGATGAACGGATCTTTTCAGAGAGGAGAAATACCTAATCAGTGTACAGTCTCATCTCTTCCAGATATTTTATTTTCATTATAATGAAAACTTTATCAGCAGTTTCCAAAATTTTATTTATTCGTACCGGTAGTGGGAAAAGCAAGATACTCATACTTTGTTATTTTCTTCTTTGATTTACTTTTTATTTATGGATAATTTACTTTACTTCAACGATCGGTTACCATACACTAAAGGCTATCTTGACTCAATTTTTCTCTACGGTCACAAGAGAACTATACTATTGGATTCTATTGGGAAGGAGGATTGCATGATAGAGAGCGTGCCACCAACCAATCAATAATAATTGAAAAGTTCAGCACTGCTTGTACATTCATCTTTCTCACTGCACCAATATCTTAGTTAAAAATTGAGTCGTAGGTTCGAATTAAAGGAGAGGGGATCATTTGCCCCGAGCTTCCGCACTCTGTCTTCCAAACGTGTCATCGTGACTAACATTTCCAAAAAAAATTCTGGGGCAAACCTAGCATTTCATAAAGAAAAGGTACTGTTTGGCATAGTTGTTCACGAGATCCTGAGATCAGGAGTCACCCCGACCGTGCACGTTCACTCTGAGGGAACGATCGCAACCTCAAATCAATTTTTTGAAGATATCTCGTGAGGATGAAAGTTCAGAGGAAAATTTTTGAAACAAAAGTTGTTCCTTGACTAGTCAAAAATTCCAATTAGAAAACAAAAAATTTCATCTTTTTTCATATTTTTGCGAGCGTTTTTGAAAGTTACGGTCATACAATATAATATTTAAATAGATTGTGTACTCCAAGAGTACGGAAATTACAAGAACCGCAAATTACACCGTTGAGTGCTTTTGGTTGAACAACTATCATCAAAGTGTGGACGAAAGAAAGCGACTGAACCCAACTACCAACGAAGCAGAGAAAATAAAATGAGAATCATTCTCGTAGACTAATTCGATCAATCCGTCATCAGGAATAAATCTGTTTAAAACAACAATGACGTCTGTACCATTCCGATGCCGAATAATTAATCCACTTTTACTTCTGTATCCTTCCTGTAGATTCCGGATCACATCAACTTCCCGGAACATGACGCGATTGTCTTTGCCGCCAAACTTTCCCTTCTATCCCACAAAATTTCTGACCCTGTACTTACCCCTGCTTTTGACCTTATACACTATTGCTGATCCCTGATTCTTGATTCCTTAGAACTTTTGAAAAAATCAGCATTCAAGCAAACTTGGGGCAATCGAAAGCAAAGGAGGCTCCCTGGACTCCTTCCAGCGTCATAAAGAAATCATTCTCTCCCGCCTCAGAATTGGGCACTCACGTACCATCCATTCCTATCATTTTCTAGGCCTATTCTCTCCTCCTCTTCTCTTGTCAATACTGATAATAATTTGTTGACAGGTGTTCTATGGGAGGTTTTTTGACAAATTCGCTGAGCGCCGTGTCACGTCCGGCGAAAAACTTGAAAAATTTCCACTCTCGGGCTACACATGATAGGCAGGGCACATGAAAAAATTTCGACTCGTGATCCGTAATATATGATAGAAGGAGGACTTATAGTGTTTGAAGCATTGATTATCTTGCTCATTGAAGGGTATACGAAGCATTACATGTTTTTCAATTGAAATTTGTGACCGTTGTATGGAACGTAGCCTTCTACACGTACGATGCATTTCATGGGAAATTTGTCAAGGAACAACTTTTGTTCCAAACATTCTTCTCTAAACTTCCATCCTGACAATAAAAAACCGATTCGGGGGCGCATCGGTCCCCCAGAATGGACACGCACAGTTGAATCACGTACTTCCCGATCTCAGCTCGTATTCTTGGATCTCGGGAACGTGTATGCCAAACGGCACCTAATTTCTTTATAACATAAAATGCAAGGTTATACCCCAGAACTGCTCTGCCGTACAAAGTTAAATTGACGTATATGCAAATAATGAATACGAGAAAAAGAGGCTATAACAAGTGTACCCATAACCTCTTTTCCTTGTATTCATTATCTGCATATACGTGAATTCAACTTTGTACGGCAGTGCTGTGCTATTGCTTTGTTTCAAGATGAAGCGAGACGGAGTGAGTTCTCATGAAATAATTTGTGATTGCCGTTTCCCTTCACCCAATATATTTCCATCATAAGATGAGGGCTTCATTTAGCACCCGATAAACTATGTCGACCGTCGATTTCGACTAAAAATTTACTTCCTTTAAAGTCTTGGTAGGAATTGCGTCGATATACTGTTGTCGACTCCGTCCTGTCGATTTCAACTTTGATATTGATTTTTAGTCCAATACCAAGAATTGACTCAATTTCTACGTCGTCTTTCAAGTCATCTTGAGTCGATTTTGGGAGTTTTTGGGCGGAAATCAACTAAAAATCGACGTCGATTTAAGTCGACCTACTTCATCGTGGAGCGCTCGAAGTTCTTGCTAGACGAAACTGACGGAGTAGTTGGTATCCACTTTGACCGAAAATTCGAAACTGGGCTTTTGTAACGGTGGAAAGAAATGGATCTTTGCATGAAGTACATAATTGGTGGTCAAGAAATTCAGGAGTGATAAAATTTTGTCAGTTTTTGAAAAATTTCAAAATTCCAGAAAGAAGAATATTTATTAAGATATTTATAGATATGGAATTTGATAGAAATGAGTGGAGTTTTTATAGGGGGAGAGGGGAAGTAGACTGATGAGATTGCCAAATGGAAGTAATGGAAGATCGTAGCAAGGATTAAAAATAGTATATTGAAGCGTGTCAGACAGCTTGAACGAAGTCGCTGAGTGGAACAGACCACAAACCGAGGTTGCTCTCCGGCCGGCTCCAAAAGCACATAAAAAACTAGGTACAGTTTCAATAGGAAATATTTTCATTTTGATTCTTACAAGTATATAAATTAATTTTTATCACTAGTTTTATTCTTCTCGGCTGGTAGCGTCACTCAGTCATTAATTCGTTCGCACGGCCCTCTTTCGCGTTCAGAAGAGACCTCTTGATTGTTGTTCGCGCCTTTAATTGTGAAGGTTACATAATAACGTTTATTTTTGTCCAACTTTTCGGTAGGCAAAGAGATAATTTGTTTTTCGGTACCATGAATTAGCTCCAGAGTGACGGGTTTCGTGGGGTCGACATTTTTCAACGACTTGGCTATTTGTTCGTGACTTTTACGTTGTATATTTCGATTGTCGATGCGCGGTAGGAAGCAGCGATAATTCTCATTTGGTTTTGGTAACTTATGATGATCGAGTTTTGCAACTGAAAATAGAAATTAGCGTTATGTAAACCATGGCTCAACGCCTAAGGTTGCAACGAGGTGTGCTCAGCTGGGAGTTTATTTTGAAAATCTGACCCACCATAATGAAAAAGTTGGACTTGGAAAATTTCGACTTTCGAGCCATAATACTCATATGTGATAGGAGGGAGACTTCTGAAAATTTCGACTTTCAAGCCTTAATGTATGAGAGCAAAGGGATTCAGAAAAAATTTGAACCCTTTGAAACTTTAATTCCAAATTAATTCCTAATACCAAAACCAATTTGAGCCTTAGGAGAGATTTCCTGTATTCCTCGTTTAACTTTGTCGTTTTATTTACTATCCAGCTAAGCATACCTCTACCTCGGGCTCAGCCTTCATTGGTAGTCTATCAAATACTCACTATAGGCAGCACAAGGTATTCCAGTGTACGCGTGAGTTGCATGGAGACATCTGTGAGTACCGTGGGTACAGAAAAGCGGATTATCCGGTACGTTTTCAAGCAGCGTTTTTCCCGCTCTCGTCCGTCTTAGAGCTTTGGTTAAACGATCAAAATCATCGGACGATTTAATCCGAGGAATGTCTTTCTTATTCGTGATTTGCAATACTCGCAATTGCTCTGCAGAATGACATTTAAAAAAGTAAATAGATAATTATATCTTTGATAAGGTAAGTAACAAAAATGTATCAGCTATCAAGAGAAAAAGCACGCTAAAAAAACTTTAAAGCTAATGAGTTGATTATAGAGACAAGATGTATTCTATTTTTATTCGAATTAAAGTTTTAACATTTTCTCATCAGAAAAGAAGATGTATAATTTTTAATATTTTTTCAAAAATTTGGCAAACAAGCAATATAAAGGCCATATTTGGGACCCCTCCAAATTTCAAATAGTAGTAATTGCTGTACTATAAGTTATGGTGGATCAAAAGTTTTGATGAAGGTCTTAAAAGTTGTGTTAATATTTTGTTTGTACGGATATAATCTGAAACTATTTTTTTTCTATTTTTAGGAAAGGTGTTCTAATATTCAACTTGGGACTCTAAACCGAGAGGCCTGAAGGGTACTGGCCTTCTCAAACTGCTGTGGGTACAATTTACTATCTATTTTAATGTCGTTTTCAGTAAAACCAAGCTATTTGAGACGTCCCTTAATTCCAAGGCCTTACACATGAGTCTTTCAGAGTTCAGAGGCTTAATGAAAATAATTAGCTGGACTGGTTATGCTCTCAAACTCGACTCAAATACTGTATACCCAAAGTATGAGTCGTGTCTCAAGTATATGACTGACATTACATTTTTTCTCTGTTTACTTCATCTATTCGAACTTATTTCTAGCAGTTTTCACTTGAGAATTGTACATGAAATTTTGATTAAAATTTCTAACTACCTACTTTACTAACCATATAAATATTTTTCAAAATGTCGAAACGAATAAACGCCATCGTAAGGACGTAATCCAGTGATTAAACCAGCTTTCTGATAGTCGTCAACCAGTCTCTTCACCATGACTTGCTCATTTGATTTACCTGCTCGAATTTGTAACCGTTTTAACTCTAGTAAAGTGTGGAAAACTTTTCTTTCCAAATGGTACCTTGACAAAACAAATAAATTTCATAAAATCATTTACTTCTAATGCTGATAACATCAAAAAATGTTTAAATAGCGGGAGTGTCGTTGTGCCCCACCTTTGAATATTCTATAATGGGCCTGAACTTTTGAAAGATACGAGGCGCTTATGAATTTTTAGAGTCTTTGAAGCCTTGTCGCAACTTGGCTGTGGTGTTGATTCATAGCACTAGTGAAGTGAAAGACTTGAGTAAGATCCACTCCGAAGAATCAAGAGCCATGGAGCTCCTGTTTCCTCCATGTGACTCTCAAGTCAAAATTCTTCAACTGCCTCAAATCGTTCACTAAGACGGCTCTCGAACAGGTTAGTCGAATCTCCTTTCTATTTTTGTGTTAAGATTTAATCTAATCCCACTCCTGGAAACAGCAGCCATATCAAAAGATTTTTCAAAATTTCTTTCCCCTAGGTATATGAATAGTGACACTAAACTTTTTCTCGTTGGGCGTTCCGGTCAAATGGATTCATTAGGTACTCTAAGAGGAGACTGTGTCTTCTTCCTCTATCTACATTATAACTCTAAGTTTTTCCAAGTCTCTCACACATGAACAAATTTCAAAGTTTTGGAATGAACATGGACTAGCAAAAGTGTTTCTGGAAGTATTTTTTACACTGAACACGATGCCATTTGACGTTTTTCGCTATTTCCTCTGGGTTTCTTACAAATTGCGTTTCAATGCTTAGAAATGACTTGATACGGACACTTTTGTAATAGGTACTGTATTGTAGCATTATAAACCCCAAGATATAGAATAAGTGGACAGAAATGTTGCTCACACATTCTTTTAGAATACGTAATATTTTCATTTCATTAGCTCTGATGGTTACAGCGTTCTACTCATTTTTCTAGAAGTGATTAATTTCATGATCGAATATACAGGAAAATTTATGAGGGTCATCCTGGTCACACTCCATTGGATCCCCGTTGGGTTCCCTCGTTTCGGAGGTCTTTATGTCGAGATTAGAGGCTGACCTCTTTTCCTCGGGCCAGTCTTTCTTAAATCATGTTCACTATTGGCACAGATATGTAGATGACGTGCTATGTGCGTGGACAGGTCCCCAAGAACTCCTTGGTGAGTTTCTTAAATATCTAAATGCTCAGTTCCCCTCCATAAAGTTTACTTTGGAGGTCGGTAATTCTACTATCAACTTCCTGGACCTTACCATCTCCGAAAGAGATGGGGCCCATGAGTTCGCAATATACAGAAAAGATACTTCGACCGATATTGTTGTCCACGGCGCGTCATTCTGCCCTGTCGCCTACAAAATAGCTGCTTTTAATAGTTTCATCCATCGACCCACTAATATCCCTTTGAGTCAAGCAGCCTTCCAGAAAGAACTACGTACTATCAAGTACTTGGCTCGGGTAAACGAGGTCAACTTGGACATTGACCTGATGGTCCGTAGGAAAATCACGCGACAATGCCTTGACTCTACTACCTCCCTCCCTCGGGAGGGGAGTCGTGAAGGCAGAAAGCGGTGGATTAAGCTCCCCTTCCTGGGTCAGTTTTCGTCGAAATTGAGTCGTGTCCTTCGGCCCTTTGGGTTCCGGCCGGTTTTCTATAATTTTAACACATTAAAAGGCCTGTTCGTTCGATTGAAAGACCCTACACCACCATTACAGAGGAGTGGGATTTATAGTATAAGGTGCAACGATTGTGACGGAATTTACATAGGTGAGACCGGTCGCCAGCTCCAAATAAGAGTGGATGAGCACTTAAAGGCCTGGAAAAAGGGCAAATTGGGGGAATCGGCCTTCGCGGACCATTTGATCACCTGTGGCCACAGTTTCAGAGAGGGGTCAGAGACCCTCCTTCATGGAGAAAGATCGTATTTAAAAAGAATGGCGTTGGAAAATATCGAAATCATTCGCCACCTGAAAAGCGATAACGTAACCGTACTTAACAGGTATATTCCGGACGAGGGATTGGTTGAACTAATTTACGAGTATGACTCACATCGCGAGGAGTCGTTAGTTCAATCATGACCTCACCGTTGTTTTCTGTCGTCGACTGTTCCTCTGTCAGTCGCTTTTTATTCTCCGCCCGTTGATGGCTTCTTAGCCGAAAGTGCTTGCGGTACTCTGTTTGTTTTATTTCTGCGGCTTTTTGCAATTTCTCTTCGTACATTTACTCTTTGTAGTATTTGTCGGTTTTCGTTCATTTACTCATTGTGGTATTTGTCGTTCTCAATTTTTTTGAGCCTTAGCACGATTTATGTCTTTGAAAAAGTTTGTCAACTAAGCCAAGATTTTTTGAGCCTGAACGATTTGTGTCTTTTAAAAAGTTCATCAACTAAACCAAGATTTGTTGCTATTTTCATTATTTAAGCGCATCAAAAGTACAAAAAATTTATATAATTAAATTCCCTTATAGGTACCTTACTATTTTTCTAACTATGTATACACTCACACACTTGACTTTTTAACTATAAAATAGTCTTAAAATAACTAAAATCTCTATACTCAACTACCACACCAAAATATCATAAAAACTTCCAATTTTGACCCTTAAAACAGCACTTTTTTAAAAATTAATTCTCTGAAAAAGTAGTAAGGGTCCCCCTTACCATTTTTAAATAAATTATTACAGGTGATTTCTCTAAAAAAATGCCTGAAATACGAGTAAAATATTGTCTCGATTTTTCTGAACGAATATGTACTCTAGAAAAATGATAAAAAATAATTGAAGGATTTCTGGTTGGATTGGGTTGTAAAAAGATAAGAAGTAGTAGTAATGGGGTCTTGGGGTCAAGACCCGTCATTACTACTTATGTGATTCAGCTATAGCAAATCGATATTTTCCCATTTTTCCCTCCTCATATAGAATTCTAAACTCAAATTTTCTTCAAATCTTCTCCCTTTTTGTATATTTATCAAACGTGTCTAAAGAGCATGGTTGCGGGTTACCCCTTACTTATTCCGTAAACGTGTTGACCGTACTACTCACTTCCTCAGGCTACTCTGTACAGCTTGTGTGACAGAGGTTACGTTGATATCGGGCTCGCACTCATTCTCTGCCTGCTGGTCCAATCTGTCCGACTGATAACTATTAGTAGCTCTTGGAATTCGACTCTTGGACTTGATCGATAAATCTAGTAATATGAAAATACGGCATTATGCTCTTAGATCCTTGTTGACAAAAATTTTATTATCACTTGGAAATTTACCTTGGCCAGAATTTCTTGGAGAGGGTTCGAAGCCAGAGTCATCCTGAACCGTCAATCTCGATGAATAGTCGTCGTCGTCATCAGCGTCGTTGTCATGATTCACGTCGTCCGACAAAATCTCGAAGCTACTCCGAGAGCGACGCGGTCTCTTTTGGGAACACTTCTCTCTCTTCCGAGAGGGACTCCTTGTTCTTGTTTGATGTTCGCTCTTGCTTCGTTGGCCGTCTTTTTTACGCTTTATCTCGATCGTTTCGTTATCGTCCAGAATCACGCATATTAGGCCCTTATCTTTAGGTAAATGCTGTTCTATTGTATCTGTCGTAGCTTTCACCTCTGAAGACTTCTGTGTCGACGAATCAGCAGAAACGTCTTCGTTTCGACACTTATCCTTCGCCGACTCCTGTTCTTCCATCTTTGCGGTTCCAATGCATTCTGTCGGCTCGGACTCTTTCTTTATATTGTTTTCTCCGTCTGCGTTTGCGATTTCAATAGGCTCAATCCCTATTGACTCCCTGCTGACATTATCTTCGGTACCCGCATTTTTATTTCCATTTTCAATAGGTTTGATCGTCTCAGACTCCGTATTCACTTTTTCATTCGAGTTGTCTATTTCCACAGGCTCTGTTGTCGTTGGTTCTTTGTTGACGTCATCTTTAGCGGGGGACGACGAAGGTGTTTTTGGTTTCTTCTCTTCTACGTCATCTTCCTTAGTCGGTAGATCACTCCAAGTAACTTTCGATCCGAGAATTACGTCTTCGTTTTCACCGTGGATATTCGCTTTCGTTTTGCTGTCGTCTTTCGCTTTCTCTTCCTTCTGAAGAATGTCTTTGTTCGTATGTTCGTTCTCTGGGGGCGAGGGAATACATTTATCAGGCTTTTCAGTCGTTTTCTCCTCTGTGCAGACCTGCTTCTGGCTTCCATCTCTCTCTTTTTCATCAGGTTTCTGTTTGTCGGAAGAATTCTCATTTGCTGAAGGTTTGTCTACGTTAGTTTCTTTGGTATCTGGTTCGTTCTCTCTGTGTACTTGTACGGTAACTATGTGTTGGTTGGCAGTCTCGACAACTGGCTTCGTTACATTTTCTGCTTTAATTTCATTCTGGAAATGCACTTTTTGTTTCATTTTACTTTCGTCTATAGGACTCTCATCAGCGCTGCAATGACGACAACAACTGCTGCGCGATCTCGATCTAGAGCACTGTCGTATGCGGCTCCTTGTCCGGCGAGTACTGTACTGACGTTGTCGCTTTCTTCGACGATGCGACTTGTAATCACATGCATCGCTCGAACATTCACTGAGATCGCTGATCGAACTTAGACTATCAGTGCTGAAATTTTGCTCTTCTTGTCTACGGCCACGAACTGAGCGGTCACGACGATCTTCGGAATCCGATTTCTTGCGATGCCGATGGTTACGATGGAAATTCGTGAATGTACCGTTTATGTTCTCGGATGACACGTTCGCTCGTATGCAGACCTGAGGAAAATACATTATTGATAGTCCAGGATATCTCCTAAAGATACTTTTAATTGTACGTACATTGTATTCATACCTCCACTTTTCTGCTTTTCGATTGGTAACCTAATGGACTTGTATCGAGTGACCGGGTTTCGCGAGGATGAAATGGCGCTTCAAGTTTACCCTCTGGAGATCCTTGATAGTCTGAATGAGTTTCAACTCTGAAATGCGATAAAGTCTTTCAAGTATTGACTGCGCCACCAAAGGGAATCAAGATACAGAAGAAGACTACCCTGCGAGAATTAGAATGTATTTCTGTATTCACAATTTACTTATGTAGGCCTTTAACTCAAGGAAGGAGCGCACCAATAATTTATACGCAGGACATTTTTGTTCCTCAGACATTGAATAAAATTTCAGAATAACCCATGATAGAAACCAGGGCCGCCAAGAGCCAAACTGGACCCGGAAAAAATCTGCTGTCGATGTATATCAACGGGCTCACCTTGATATTGTAATTTTTTATGAATTTGAGACCCCGAAGATCTCAGGTCTCGGGAAAAATTTATCATACCCTTCTCACCGTCCTGACGTATTTTTCCCACACCCTATTTCAAAGAGATATAAAGTTTTACAGACCACAGCCTTATATAAATACGTACATATGGCGATCCGCATACAAGAGATGATACATACAGGGTGCGGCAAAAGTCGGTTTCCCAATTTGCATCAAAAAACAAAAGAAAAGAAAAGAAAAGAAAAGAAAGAAAAAAAAAAGAAAACTTTTTTTTTTCTCTCTCAGAAAAAAGGAGTTTCAGAGGAAAAAAAAAAGTTTTGTATACGGACTTTTTTTTTTTTTTTTTCTTCTTTTCTTTTCTTTTTTTTTTGATGCAAATTGAGAAACCGACTTTTGCCGCACCCTGTATATAGTTTTTATAGGAATTCAGAATATAAATACCGAAGTCTACCTCACCTATGAGGACCACGAATCGCTGCTGAATGATTAGATAATTTCTTAGCCGGGACTCCTCCGTGTAGTTGTAGATATTTTGCGCAACCTCGGTTTCCTTTTTGTAATGCGGCGTCAAGCGGAGTCATCAGCTCTCCTTTACTTGTTTTCATGACTGGATTGACTAACGATTGATGATCTAATAATATCTAAAAACAATTCTTTGTCAGTTCAAAGGTCGTACGGGGCAGACCATAGAGTCCAACGGGTAGGAATTCGGGTCGGGCAGCGCTAGCATCGCGTACAATTGATGGGCATTGCGAGAGACGGACGGAAGATTTCCGAATAAATTTCTATGCGAGTAGAGAATTTCACGCTTTACAACTTAATTTTTCTCCTGAATCGCTTCGTTTCCAAGTCATTTTGAAATCAGTGACTGGACATTCATAGTCGAAAATCGACCTGATCCAGTTTTCAATTGTGCGGATTGTAACGCTCCTAGGGAATGGCCGGCCCGAATTTTAACTGCGTCGTTTTAAAAACACCCTTCATTAGAGATAGACTAAGTTCATTTCTTACGACTTAAAACCGGTTTGAGGAAAGTGCAAGTTAGTCGAGGGATGGAAGTGACTGAAGACGACAAAATTACTACACGTGGGAAAGATTTTTAAGAACGGTAGAAAAACAAATGCGCGCATGATTAATCAAATACTCAAAGTCTACATATAATCTTATCAGATATTAGAGGAGCTCGTTCATGTTCTTATCAAGCTTCAAACTAGACTTTTTTTCTTATTAAAGAAAGTAAGTATCCAAAGAAATGATTTTGAGAATAAACGAGTGGGGGAGGGTTATGAAACAACAAATAATTCTCGAACTTCTCCTGCTTCCCTATGGGATTTGAAGGAAGCCGCCAAAAAATTTCACTATTGAGGTGTGTGCCTAGAGTACGAGAGGTCCTAAGTGCCGCGCTACATAAGCGGCAACCGCACGAGCAACGGCAACTTTTGATTCGGTAGCTCACTTTTTTCCAGTTGCTCATTGGATGTTGTGCGTTGCCAGTTCCCCGTTTCTCGTAGGTTGCCGCTTATGTAGCGCAGCACCAAGTTCAAGCCCAACTGAAAAGAATTTGGTTCGTTCTTTCCCCTCCCTCTATTTAGTAGTGCTATGAGCGTATTCGCTTCTATAAATTTGAAAAGTTGTATGTATGTCCAATGGGTCGTCAAGTAACTTCGCTGATCATATCTTGTACTCACCTTACACATTTCAATATTATTACTGATGGCAGCGATATGTAATGGACATCGACCTTCTGCATTGGCTGCGTTAACAGAATTCGGCTTCTGAGCCAGCAACCACTTAACCAAATCTTTTCTGCCCGAATTCACAGCCTCGTGTAAACAATAGTCGCCTTTACCGTTTTTGATCCATAAATTACCATTATGCTTCTTGAGTATTTTCAACGTTTCGAATTGACCTTTCGCTGCTCCACAATGCGTCGGACTATAAACAAAAAAAAATTTTAGAAAGCGAGCAGCTAATACCCGTTGAAATATCGAAAAGTGTCTCACGTGCGTCCTTTACGATCCTGTCTGTTCGGATTAGCACCGTACTGTAGTAACAATTGAGTAGCATCCGCATGGCCGAGAGTGGTGCTGTAAAATAAAGGCGAACAGCCGTTATTATCAGTCACGTCCACGTCGGCCGCACATAACTCGATTAACGTTTCCAGGCATTCAGTATGGCCACGACTGGCGGCGCAGTGCAGAGCTGGAGAAAGGAAAATAACGTGCTTAAATACGGTATTTGTTACTACTCGAAGGAGGATTTTAAATATCGTACTATGTTGACACACCTGTCAGACCGTCTTTATCGTGAGCACGAACCGAGGCACCGGCATTTATTAGAGCGATAACTGCGTCCGAACTTCCTGAAATGATACAAATATAAATTGACTGCAGCAGAAAACTGATGTAGTATATATATATTTTTTTAATTTTAAAACGGCGTTTTGACTGTATCCCACGTTGGATTAAGAATTTTAATCCCGAGGTCCCAAGTTGTGTGCAGATTTCAACATTTTTTTTTGCTTCGTCGCTTTTCTTTTTCCTATTTTAAATTTCTGACCTATCCTTTCACTTCTTTGAACTTATTACTTTACCCTACTCAGAATATCTGGAGTCTCCCCTCAATATTGTGTATCAGTCAATAGCCGGAAGTTTCCAGGCTCCCCTCCCCATCTCATATCCAAATTCACACTTAGGTCAGAGCGTTTCTGTGCACTTTCTCGAATATATTTTTCCGAAAGACACTTTCCCGAATCCCTGCTCCCTTTGGAACATCGAATTATCAGACGGACGGTGGATACCGGACAATGGATATTTTGGCCAAATAATCTCTTGTAAAAAGGATTCTCTATTAAAAGGGTGTAACGGGGTAGAAGCTGAAAAGCATCCGATGAACCGTGTCGAATGTCGATTCGACGTTGAGTTTTGGTCGACACTCAAAATCTTGGTCAAAATTGCGTTGATATGTTGTTGAAATCGAGTGTACATCGGTATCAGGTCGGTTCTGCGCCCGGGATCGACAAATATCGACTCTAATTCAAATTCATTTGTCACGTCAGTTTCCAGTCGATTTTGAGTCAACTTTTTCGAACCTTTTATCGAACTGCCTGAAATTGACTGCTCTGGAAGTATATGCTGATGATTTTAAAATGCCTACAGTCGATGCACAGTCACCCGCTTAGCATCTGTTCGTTTGGTGGCTTAGCTCGTAGTCATATTTATAATATAATGAAGGCCATTGAGGATCTTAATGCCTGACCAGTACCACAACAGTCGAATCGAAGCAACTTCGACGTTGTTTTACAGTCGAAATTTCGACCTCCCTTTCCCCATCCACCCACTCCCTCTCCTTAACGAGGATTCCAGGTTTGGAAATTTTTATAATTCCTCTTCGCTTTCTATACTCTCAGCTCAAGAGTAAAATTTTTCGAAGTTGAAAAACAGAAGCGGTACAAATAGTAGGACTTTTATTGAACTGGGTATAATATTGTACAATTTGTGTAAACTTTCTGTGAATTTCATAACTCATTCGGAAAAGGCTTAAGGCCGAGCTGTGGCCCCTTTCAAGACTACTACCGGTGATGGTAAGGTACGACTACAATTATATTGGTGCTGTGCAAACAAACTATGAGAAGGTGGAGCTAGCCCTTGTTACGCATTGGATGACATGACCACGGGGGAGCCTTGTTCAACAAGAGGTCAAATGGAGAGCAAATTTTCCCAAATCTAAAAGTCGCTTATATATTGAGTAATTTATGGTCTCGCGTAATTACATTCATATGGCCTACTTTATCGATGTATAAATTTGCCTTCGAGTATTCTTTGAGAAAGTAAGTCTTGAAAACTCTCGTTAGAAATCAGGAATACACTCCTCAAAATTTTTAGCAAGGAACCTGCTATCCCTTTTGTTGGAGGGCATCTTCAGGAAATTTCTGCGAGCGCGTCCGAGGTTGATGACGTCATCAACCTAAGGTCACAGGACTTGAAAAAATCTTGACTTGGAACTTAAAATTTCGACTTCTGAGCTAAGTATGATAGGAGGGGGACTTGAAAAAAATTCAGCTTTCAATAAAAGACGGCTTCCTTCGCGAAGAAAAACGAGGAATGCAGGGAACCTACGGGTTGAATTGATTTTGGTTTAGAGAATTCAAATTGAAATCTTGAAGATTCTTAAGTTTTCCTGAGCCCCTGCCTGAAAGTAAGTATTTTTCCTAGTCCCTCGCCTATTACCCATAAATTATGGCTCGAAAGTCCAAATTTTCTTGTAAGTCATTTCCTATATCATATACTATGGTTCGAGGGTTGAAGTTTTTTCAGGTCCTCCTCCTATTGAATATTATGACTTAAAAATGGAAATTTTTCCCAAGTTCCTGTCTAATAGTATTTATGACCTCCTTTCCTATCTTATATTATGGCTCGAGAGTTGAAATTTTTCCAAGTCTCTCTCCTATCATATTCTATGACTTGAAGGTAAACATTTTTTCAAGTCCCTCGTCAATTATATATTATGGCTCGAAAGTCAAAGTCCAGTTGGATTTGTGAGTATTTCAACCTCCGAGTTATAATAAGATAGGAGGAGGACTTATACCATTTTGGCCAAAGATGCTGAACTTGAACCATTTTTTTGTCTGGACATCATACCGTAAATTTTTTGAAATAACCCCCTACAGAATAGGTTCCCCGTTATGAAGCACACCAACTCGACCTCTGGGATGGTGTGGAACTGATTTGATAAAACATTCATATATTTCAAATTGGAAGTCAAAATTCTATCATTTAGTCTCTCTTCTGCCATATATTATGGTTTGAATTTTTTTCTGAGTCCCTTTGCTACCATATATTATGGCTCGGAGAGTCGAAATATCCTTCCAAGCCCCTTTCCTATCATATTGTTTTACGACTCAAATTTTTCTACGTCTTCCTCCTACTATGTAATATGACTTGAAAGTCAATAACTTTCCTAGTCCTCTGCTTATCATATATTATGGCTTGAGAAACGAAATTTTTCGAAGTCCAATCCGAGTTATATATGATAGGAGAGTAACTTAGAGCATTTTTGCAAATAATGTTGGACTTGAACCATTTTTGTTTTGGTTTGATATCACACAGAGCACGGCAAATTTTCCGAAATAACTCCCTATAGAACAGGCTCCCTGTTGGAAACTTCGACCTCCGAGCTACATATGATAGAAGGCAGACTTCAAAAAAATTTGACTTTCAAAAACATTTCCGCGCTTGCAAACGGAAGAGCATTCCCGTCCAACTTCTAATTTTAGGTATCTCTTTCGCAGGGCGGTATGGAGCTTGCGAGTGTCTCGCTATCTAATTCCCCCCCCCCCAACAATTCATCCGGATATCCGTAGAAAACCTCCATACGACACAGAAAGTCAGTATTTGGAGGCTATTTTATGTTAACGACACACTTCTCAATACCCGAAAATCATTAGCCATCTTCTATGGATGCTAACCGTCAGGTCGTTGAATTGACCTCTAGTAGAGGAAATTAAAAACTCATCTAAGTTCTCATTTTTACCTGCGCTAGCAGCCCAGAGTAAAGGCTGTCGTCCATCACAATCGGCAACATTCACGTCGACGTGATTATCTATAAGCACTTTGAGGACAGCTAGGCCTAGCCGAGAGTCGTTGGTCATCTCAGATGTGGCTCCGCACATCTGAGCAGCGTAATGAATCGGATACCCTCCGTGCACATCCGGCGTTGAAGGATCGGCGTTAAAGTTCAACAGAATTTGGAGTAATTCGACTTCGCCGCAAACTACACAGTAAATTAATTTTTCAGTCGCTCATAAAGTTATACCGGCGAGAATATTCAAATTGGGTCAACGAGGAAAAAATAAGTCACCAAAGCGCTACTATATGTTTCAATATTCATCGTATCGTAAATATTTTACAATAAAGTCGTTGCACTGTACGAGTATAACTTTGAGAAAATATACTACGAAAGGAATGGAAACATTATAGTCACCTGCAGCCCAATGCACAACTGAGTGTTGTTCCACATCCAAAGCATTAATATCGGCCAATTTGGATAGTAAAAAGTTCACTAGTCGAACGTTGCCTGCTATTACAGCCAAATGTAATGTCGTATAACCATCTTCGTCAGCGATGTCGATAATGTCTGGAGCTGCGGCTAAAATGATTTCAGCGCAATTTAAGGTCACGTTCTCAGCGCAATAATGCAGAGCAGTCTTCAAAGTGCGATCTCGTTCTCGAATCGTTTCAGGCTAAAAATATTAAATAATATTGGCAATTAATAATGCAATCAAAGTATGTACTGGACAAAAAAAAGAGTAATTTTCTTACGCAAACCTGAAAAAAGTAGCTGTGAGGAGGTTCTCATCAGATTTAAATTTAGCCCACTCTGAGTGAGGAGAGAAATGTACTTACTTTTCTAGCTAGAATCGCTTTTAATTGCTCGACATTCTCCTGTTGGCAGGCGTACATCAACGCAGTCGCTCCTTCCTCCAACGGACTAATTTCGGTATCTTCGAAATTGGAATGAAACTGATCGGGCCAATTTCGAGAAGCCGTAGCCACCGCCATGTCACTGTATTCACTCACAATACATAACTTTCCTGTAAATGAAGCAATTAAATAAACAAAATCATTTTCTGTTTCCTGTGTTACGATCAATTATTAACAAAATTTTACTTCTTCGCAGTATTGGGTGGACGCGACCTTGGCCAGAATAGCCGCGAAACCACATGGATGAAAAAAGTATAATTTGTTGGTCGAGGCGATGAATTACGCTAAGAAAGATGATCGTTTATTGCCTTTTCCAACACCGTTTGGAAAGTTTATTACAAGGTCTGTAGTGCCACGCACGCTAAGTCACTTCCTAATTCGCACCCTCATGCCCTCGTATCCCGCCGAATAACGATTGTCGGTGTACACATTAACCCCAAACAAATAATAAAAATAAGTTTTCCTCAAGAGACGACCTTGTGCAGTCAAATCAATCGCGTAAAAAGATAAAACAGTGTGGTGTGAAGAATATTCTCGCAATTTCTTCACGCATGAATACTTTTTCTGTGAACTCATCCCATCTTTGTCAATATAATCACAGTTTTATTTTCTATATCGAAGAAAACGCGCGTCGTATGTTTGTAACATTATCGCTTGAGACGTTTTTAATTTGTATTTAATTCGGCTGAACCTTTATTGAAAGCTCAAACTCGGTTCCATATTTTAGTTTCAGATGAAAGTGAACTCATGAATTTCTAGAATTCGTCACCATAGAACAGTAATTTATGTGCAGCATAAGATAGTTCTGTTCTATGGTGACGAATGGGTCGAGGAAGCTCAAGAAGATTATCACGAAAACTGTCAACGCTATAGATACATCTTGAGAATGAAGCAAAAGGGATCAATGTTCCTCAGGCCCCGAAAAAACGTCACCATCGTGTGAGTGAAATACACCTTATGAACAAATTATAAGCTCCTAAGCCCAAAATCTGACCGCATGATCAAACTGAAAGAAAATATACGATTTATTCTCACAAACCGAATTAAGTACGTTGTCAAGGAGAATGTTCTTCCTCGACTCTGCAAACCTGCCAATTTTTGACTGGTATTGAGTTTTCATACTGCCATACTTCCTTTTTCCTTCAACCACGCTTCTAAAGTGGTTGTTGACAGCTGCAATCTGCACGTTTGATCTCTATTCTCATCCGTACCATGCCCCTCCCCGTAAAATAATGCTCTAAAATTATTTTTAAATACCCAGTATTAAAGCAATTTTCTGTGTACACTCCAGTTGCTGAGCCCTTTCAACTTTTCTTCTATTTGTATTCAGGTGTCGCTATCTTATTCATTTCACCACCGCTACGTGCGAGTCTTTTCAACACCAACACCTTATTATTGGTTTATGGCTTCTGGTTGAACCTTCTTCCTTCCCGGAGGACCCTGTATACGCAACTGGTGACTGTAAAAGAGTGCAAAGCACAAGCATGGGTGTTCTAAGGTGTCCTCCTTATTTGGGCTGTGCAGCGTTAGTATCAACTACTCATACAAGTGACAAAAAAAAGGGGGTTAACTTACATCATGTCTAGCAAAAACTTGGAATCCGAGTATGAAAATAGTCTTAAAATAGAAGAAAATTCTTTTTTCGGAATCGAAAATCTCCACCCAAACTCACTCTCTAATCTCTTCTTCTTATTCGACCATCTTCACACGAAATACTTATCCCACTCTTTGAAAAACAGTTATCATTCTTCTCATGCTGAAACTCTACTACGACCCCCTCTTCACTCCATAGTGCTCTCCAGATTTCTTGAAAAATTATTCCAAAAAATCTTCAACAAAAATTTTCTATGGTGTTTATAGGATGAAACATCAGTCTCTCCTCAATCCGACATGGGTTCAGAAAAAGAAAGAACGCTATACAATCTTTTTTTAACCTTCAATCCCAAATCAACGATGCTAACATCAACAAATCCAACCTCCAGGAAGCCTTCCTCGGGTCTGCAGACACCTCATTGCTATCAATGATATGACCAGACATGTCAACCCTCCCCTCATTGATTATATCATCTCTATCTACTCGGCTAGCCCACTGACTCCTCCAGAAAACCCTCAACTAAATCACTTTATGGACAACAACAAAAAAAATTTAGATTTTCTTCTTTAAAAATCTATTCAGTTATTTTCAAAGAAAAGAAACCCTATCCCATGCATCCCTCCATGCATTTTACAAGACTTCGGAATTCTATTACGTGTAACTGCGGCAAACTCCTCGGCTTACACTTCGATCAAAAACAGACCTGGGTTTCCGACATGAGATCCCTGAAAGCCAAATATATACGCACTTCAAACATTCTCAAATTCATATGCCACTCTTCAAAAGGCTGTGACGGAAAATTACTTATTCATATAAACAAGCCTCATCCGCTCAAAATTAGATTACGGTTTCCCGGTTTATAACTCAGCCAACGAAACTGTCCTGGCCTTTCTTGACTCCATACAACTGGGATCTTATCGTACTAGACCCAAACTTAGCCCACACGAGAGGCCTCAGAACTCTCCTCCACTTTTGCAGTCTCACCCAGACCTCAAACTTCGTATCCTGTATCTCCCAATTTCCGCAACTTCCAATTCGCAGCCGAATCTTTCCCTTCATGACAACCAACCTCCTCCCCCCCCTTCAAACATATTCGCCTCCAATTCAATCACCTTTTTAATAAACCTTTGATAGCAAATCACCTTCAACCAATACATTCGACCTCCCCTCCCCTTGGACTCTCCCTCAACCTAAAATAATCCTCGATCTCACAGAAATCTCCAAAACCAACAAAGAACCTACTTCAAGAATACCCTTTGCCTCTCCGATGGGTCTAAAGCATCCAATAAAGCAGTTTACACAAGTAGATATAAGATGTATGTTTTGCGCCACTATAGTGTTTTTCTATGCGTCAAGCTCATTTTCGCATGCTCCAGAAAATCCTAAAAAATCCTCTACGTTTGTACATTGAATTCTTGTCCATTTTAAAGGTAAATATGAATCATTTCACCCTATTTTTCTTCCTTATCAGTTTGAAAATTTTCAACTTTTTGTATCAATTCATCAATTCCATATCATTTTTCTCTTTTTTAACCTAAAAGAAAATTAGAGAATTAAAAATTTTCATATGTTTGTATACATTTTGTATCAATTCTAAAAGAAATTCATAGGATAAATTTTCATACATTTTGTATCAATGTGTATACAATTTGCATTTATAATAAAATAAATAAGTTCTTTTCAATATTGTCTATAATTGCTTGCTATTAAAATTGAAGCTGGTATAATTTGCTGCTAACACATATGAGTGATCCAAAGGGATGAATGGGATAGGCTGCAAGAAACTTTTGTTCTTTTTGGGTCGAGGTTATGGAACGAGTAAGATTAGGCCGCAAAATGTAAACTATGCCTCTATAAAAGTTATTATTATTATTGTTATTATACTCCAATTAGTGAATTAGGTCTAACCTAAATCACTATAAAAAATTGACAAGTAAAGAACACTCTGGAAGCATTAAAAATATTGCAAAAAAGTCTATTTCTTTTATTGTCAAAATTTTTTAACGCTCCAAACTTCTATGTACACACCTAAATGGTTGAAAATTTTTTAAGTCACCTTTTTAGCCTCAAATTGATATTTTTCCACGTCCAATTCTCTTGATAGCTGAATTTTTTTAATGGTTGGAGCTTGGAAACGTCAAAATTCGTTTAAATATTACTCTTAATACCAATAGACCAACTGAGAAAATTCTTTCAAACCCCCTCTCATCATCAACTCTAAAGATGAAATTTTTTCAAGTTTCCTCCCGTCATAAATAGTCTGTAAATTGAAATACTTGTATAGTTTGATGGTCAGAAATTTTTACATCTTCTTCCCATCAGTTGAAAAGTGGGGGGAGGGGGAACGAAGCACAAGTCTGAGTCAGCGCCGCAGGTCTAGCCGCCAAATGCGTCTCAGCGGTTAGTAATGTTTTGGTAATAGACATTTTGTCGTGTTCTTGAGAAATGTCCGCGTTCGGAATTTTCATGCCTCTCAAACTAAGAAACATTTCAAACTCTGACCCCTGTGAGGGAGGGAGACGAAAAACGTTGACTTTCATAGACGTGGGATTCAAAAAAATCCGACTCATTACACAGAAAGCAGATACTCATAGAATTTTGCCTACACTCAAACCTAAAGCCCGCTCTCTTCAGTCAACGAACTCGTCAGTTTTTCTCAGTTTGAAGATCGAAACGCTTGCACGAGAGATATTTTTTGTTAATAGTTTTCATATTGTGGTTAAGATTTTGAAAGCTATCTTTTGTAAAGAATAAACTTGACCAGCCTTCCTCCTCCCATCAACATACTCGTAACCTACATCACTAAACCATACCTATCGTTCAAATTAAATTATTAATATCACCCTCAGAAGTCTGTCTCGTCCTTAATCATTTTCGCAATACACGTTCGTTTTTGTTTCATTAAAAATTAAAATGTTTATCGTCGATATAGGTGTCACCTTGAAAAAGGTTATAAGCATGACACTCGGCGATTTATTTGACCGATGAGTAAACACTGAACGCACCCGAAATTGTACGTTACCAATTGAATTATGTTAGACAGAAAGGGAAAAACCGCAGCTTTCTAACCTTTAATGAATCCTCGTTTCCTCCTGACGACGCGAGTATTTAATAAAAAAAAAAAAAAAATACTTATAGAAAAGCTTTCCACATCTTGAAGGCCGTAAAAAATTTTATTCACTTCAACTTTAAAAACTCGGAAACATACTTCATAATAGTCGAGAGTTATCAACATTGAAGGAAAAAAAATAATAACGAAAGCCCTCATTTAAAAACACGCGAGCTCAGCATTTTTCTGTTTTCACTTTTCAGGTAAGTACCTATAGTCCATGTAGTGTGCTCTAGTCCGGGAGTTGTAAAAATCGTACGATTGGTAAGAAAGAAAAAAACAGTAAGGGTTAGGGTATGATGACGAATAGCTGGTGAGTGTTCAACCATAATGGCCTGCATTCTGAAAGTCTTTCTAAGCTCAGTAAGCAGACAGACTAATGAGCTGTTTGTGACCAGTAGACGCACGCGAGTTTCCGTTTACCTCTTTCCTACTTGAATTCAGGTTAACAATTTGTCTAGAAGAACAGAGCTAAGTTTCTTTTTTGTTTCCCCGATTTTACTTTTATGGGTCAAGTATAATTGCTCCTATTTATTCGTATATTTTTGGAAATCGTCTAACCCTACGTAATCGTTATACAGCCTACAGTGACCAATAAATTTGCGATTAACCGAGTGAACTACTTTTGTATACGTAATTCTCAATCACGAGGGTTAAGTTTCTGTTTAGTTTGTAGGTAATTTAATTAACGATAGGCGTTTTTATTATTGTTGGAATTCGAAGTAGCGCAGACTTAGAGATGAAGATAAAACGTACGGAAATGAGAGGTGACAGAAGTTTCTTTGGTAAGTTGGTGAGCCTATGCGATATCTGGGATAGTTTGCGTGAGCCACGAGTTAACGAAATCAAGGCTACTATGAAACGATAACGGGTACGGACTTTCGACTTGTTAGCTTTAGTAGGTCTCAAAGAGATAATTACTTCAGGATAATCTATTTTAGAAACTCTTGTCGGAATTATTCAAAGGACACCTTTTTTGGCAAGTTTTTGATCAAAGCTCAATATTGATCGACTTCCACACTATGACAAAAGGTCATTTCTCGTTTATATTTCGTCCACAATGGATAAGAGACGGAGTATAAATACTTATGTACGTAAGTACAAAAGCATGTATTTAGGTCAAAATATTCGAACGTGAAAGTTTTTTCTATTTCTTTTTTTTTTGTCGCAATAGGTACGTTTCCTTAATTTGATCAAAGAGATATGATGAAAAATAATAATCTTCAGTTTTAATAAAAGTTATTCCTCAAAAATCCTCAAGTACAACTATCATAAAGATAGAATGATGGTCTTGTTAAAAAATATACCTATGCGCCAAGACCTCTACCCCTGAATCTTACATCATGAGAAAAATGTTTCCACGCCCTCCTTCAGCTCCTTCCTTTGGAGTTTCATGTATTCAGTTCGAAAGTCGAAGTTTTTTCCATCTATGTGGAGCTCAAGACTCTAGAGCAGACCAAGATTATGTCTTACATCACCGCTAAGCTAAATGAATACCTACCAATGTTGTGATCGTATTCTAGACTATTGAGCTTATGCGACCTTAGCGATATGCTTATTTCGGCTTACTATGCACTATTATGGTATATTAGGCTATACAGTGGCTCAAAAGTCGAAATTTTTATAAGTCCCTGAAGTAAGTCAAGGTCATCCGAACTATTACATTCTTCAAGTTGCGAACTTTGGCCACGCAAGTTCTTAGGCAAACCCTCCCTCACCTACACTTCATAACGGGAAAAAAACTTTCAGTCCATTCTATGACATCATCTCATGGACTTGGTTTCTTAGCCTAGTATACGTTACAGTGTAGCAATACTAAGCTATAGCAGTCAGGATCAGCGCAATTTAGGAAGTTCTGAATTAATCTCAGTTCCAAAGAAACGTCAATCTCATGGTGATCACATAGGGTTGACAATTTTGGCCCCACAAATCCTTCCCGATAATCAAGCATGTCGACTCAAAATCAACACGTTATTTAGACCAGAAGTCGATTTCGATTTTATGTAAATTTAGTTCCACCCAATGTCGACCACAAATACACCCAAAATTAGTGAAAGTTGACTCAAACCCGACCGCTCATTTTATTTCTTCAGCTCATTATCGACAATGCAATGACACTGAGTCGATTTTAAGTCGATCGTGGCAAAAACTTTGAATCGAGTGCACGACCAAACAGGGTTTGAGGTCAAGGACAAAAATAAGTCAACTTCAATGTCGATTTGAATATTGCCAATATATTGGTATTCTCAATGTTCCCCATCATATAATTATAAATACACACTCTGCCTGCGAGTAGCAAAGTCACCAAACAGACAGAATGCTGCAAGAAGGGTACTGTACATCAACCCGCGGTCGATTTAAAAACGACCAGCGCACATGTCCAGAAAACTAACGCAACAAAACAGTCAGTTGATAAAACAATTTGGAGAAGTTGACCCGAAAGCGACTTGAGGTCGACGTTTATAAAGTTGACCAAAGGGCATAATATAATCAGAGAACTAAAAATCGATTTGAAATCATCAATTTTATGTTGATAGAAGAGTCGGCCATCCTCTCAGACAAACTTTGCCACCAGAACGCGCTGATTTGCTTGCCCTACTTAGGTACCTAGACCTACAGAGATGCTCTAGCCTCAAAATTTCGCAGATTCAACTACTGAGAGGGCTTCTATCCTGTTACCGCCTTGTCGAACCTTATCGTACCACCAATGGAAAAGTCAGGTGTATACCAGCCAACGTGCGGCTTCTGGGACACTCAGACTAGGCGTAGTCTTCGTACTCGCTTCCGGGAGCATAAAACAGCCGTCACTGATGGAAAATACTCTAATACTTTTGCATAGATAAAAGCGTTCTGGCATAACCAAATAAATAAAGATCTAATCCGAACACTCCTAGAAGGAGTCGTAATCTCAATTTTGATCCATTATTATAGAGGCATATACTAATTCAAATGTCATGTCAATCCAGACTGGAGTCAAGTGTTAGTCCGATAACTAGTTATTCTCTTAGTTCCGTTTAGTACGCTGGAATCCATTTTTAGCCTCGACTCTCCCCCAACTTGTGATCACCCTATGGGTAATATTTCTAGAGTAAATTAGAAAATTGCCTAAATCAATTGTGAGTATTCTTTCGTAAATTTTTCTCGATCTATCCACGTTTTTTCGTTTGTTCATTTGACTTCAAGTCTCTAACTATATTATTTTCTAACCTTTCGTCCTTATCGTATTTCTGAATTTGTGACTTCACTTCTAAAATTGATTTTGCTCTTTTTGACCCGTTCATTTTCTTCTAAATTTGTTTTTCAGAAAATTCTACCTACCAACCCTCTCTCCTCCCCCAAAATACTCTATTTCTCTCATTAGAATCTCATCTTGACCACCATCTCGAATTTCAGCCCCATCTTCTCATCCACCCTTCCATGGACATCCTCATCACCCCTCATTCGCATCGATCTGACCAACCTACCAAAATCGGCTAATGTAACCTATCTAAGACACATTAAAGACACAATTGATAACGACTTCCCTTCTCACAACCTGTGTTTCACAGATGGTCCAAATCTGACCCTAAAACTGGCTACGCCTTCTCCATCAATGGTGAAATCTAACGCTTTCGTTTGCAAAACTCAACCTCCATATATTCTGCCGAACTATCTGCCATCTATACCTGTCTTACTCACCTCACTCTTCTCCCTCAACACGTAAATTCCTCCTCCTCTCTTACTCTTTCTCCTCTCTCCAAGCCATGCAAAACCCTACCCTTCCAATCCTATCGTACAGCACATTCCCGTAGTCCTACACACCTTAACATCTTCTCTGTCTTCAATTGCTCTCCTCTGGATCCCTGGTCATATCGGTCTACTGGAACACGATGCAGTGGACCTGTCTGCTAAGCAAGCCAATTGCTTCTTCCCTCAATCCCTGATCGCTCCCCTACTCCGGCCAATCATTTACCGTTCACAAATCACCTGGTCTTCTCAATCTTGCAACAAACTTCGCTCAGTTAAAAAATACCCGACCCCTGGTCCTCTTCAGTCCATCCCTCGCCCCGCCGCGAAGAAATAGTTGTAACTCGACTACGAATGGGACACACTCGCCTAAACCAACCCCTTCCTTATCCTTGGTCTCTCTGTCCCTCCCTCATGTACTGCCAAACTGAAAATCTATCTGTCTCTCACTTTTCCACGTGTCTGCTCTCCTGTTTTCTGTTTTCTCCCATACCTCGTCTGCTCTTTCTAATAACTCAGAAACCATAACCAACACCGCTTAAACTTCCTCCGATCCACCTATTACTACAAATCCATTTAATCCAAACATCTCTCCCGGAGCTAATGACCCGTTCAGTAGTCGAAGGGCTCGTAAAAAAAGAATATTTTGTTTGTAGTATTTTGTGGTTTTAAAATTTGAATTACAACTTCATTTGTGATTTCGAAATAAAACTGTTATGTGCCTGTATCCTGTACCTCTATTCACCTTAAATTCCGAGATTGTCTTTGCTGAAGGAGTGAGAAGGGTTGTGGAGTGAAAAAATCTATAAAACGTGGAAAAAAGAAAATAGACTCAGTACTTTTCGGGTTTCTGCCCATGTGAGACTAGATTTATTGACGAGTTTTACCAAGTTAGATGTTGTCCTCATACCATCCCTGTCAAAGTAACTTTTCTTCACCTAGTAAGATGCCCAACTTGTTTCAGACCTTCTCACACTCATTATACGAGCATCAACTTGGGTGATTAATAAAATTTCAAATTTCGCAACAATAAATTCTCAGTCTTTTAAGAAGACTTTTACTGAGTTAATGCTTACTCAAATATCTTCTCCTTAAGTATGAAATTTTTCCACTTACAGAAAATAATTTTCTGAAGATAAACCACTTGACCTAAATGAATTTTGAAAATCTCTGATTTTTGAGACATTAAACTCAAAAATGTCATAAAAATCTCTCGATATTTTTATTTTTTTAATAAATTTTACTAATTTAACCAAACTTAAAGTAGGTATAGTTTATGTTCATTTCAAGAAAATTTGAATCCTTTGATTCTTCTGAATGAATTCTGTACTATTGTTCAATCGCACACCATGCCCATAGAAATTGAAGTGTTTTTCGACCCCAAAGTCTGAAGTTCCTTACAATTCTTCTTGATAAACCTCACAAATGCAAGAGTCTATTTTACGGCTTGTTAAATGAAGAAATTACATTTTCAGTTAACAAGTATTTCAATAAGATGATACAAATTTTATACTGTGTCGCGAACTGAACTTATTTAATGAATATTTACTCGCAATTGCTATAAGTTTACTTTTTCATATGTGTAGGTACCTCATAATTGATTGTAAAAAAAAACAAGAATAAGTATAATAATGTTATGGCAAAAGCTGAAGCGAAAAAAATCTCTTTGTAGAAAGAATGGGCGACACCGGTATCAGCTTCTAATCAATGAACAAGGCGCGTGTTAACTATACTGTCGGGTGAAAGTGCATACTTTTGTAATCATTTTCCAAGTACCGATATATAATTGGGTCGTTTTGAATTAGGCCTCTCACAAAATCGCCGAATAAGTTAGATTAAATAATGGGTATTTTTTTCAAATTATACATAATTCCTACGTACCGATACAAGAGGGAAAAAAGTGCATAATCATTATGCACATAATTATGCATCGAAGACACAAGGAAAAGAAATGAAGGAGGCAAAGCTTTACAATAATTTTTCTAGACTTACCGAGACAAAGTTAATGATTTCACACGTTAAAGTGAAGCGAAATTTCGCCATGGAACGAGAACGCGTTTCAACGCATGGTCTACCGTTTGCGTTTTATCGTTAAATTGAAAATATTAAAAGAAACTAACTGCATTACATTCCACCAATAAAAATGCTTTTGAATATGCTCGTCAAAATAGCGCGCTGTCATGGAAACTATATGAAGTTCGACTTCATTCAGTACAGTTTGGAATCCAAGATATAGGTTTACTTTAGAAACACGTGCCAAAGTGCAAGAGGTTTTTGCAAGTCGGCCTACTCACTTTCACCTGCCTTAGCTAATAGCATATGATTTAAATTCTTTTTACGAACCCCCTCAAAAAAAAAAAGTGTAACGATGCGACAAGGACGGCATTTGTTTGATGTGATTAGCCTATAAATTGGATACCTACCGTATTTAAATGATAAATAACAACATCTATTACATAACAGTACAGAGAACAACCACGAAACCATTTACCGGTATGGTACTTTACATTGATACTTACAATCAACTGACAATTTAAAGAGAACCTGACCGTTCACACTAATTCCTCTCCACATTAATCTCTCCCTTCTTGAAAGAATTTTTAATTTCTTATATTTCGGAAATCATGGCAAATTGGTCAATTTTTGCCACGTTTTGGTCGATAACTCGACTCAGAAAAGTTGTAGGAAGTTGAGTAGGGACGCAAATTGAAGATAATATTGAGATACAAATTTCATAGATTTGAAGTATACATCTATCGTTTCGCGTTTTTGCATTGGAGTGAATTTAGCCCGAACTCCTATTTAACTGGTAACATCTTTTGGCTTCACCAGGTATACGTTTTTTCATATCGTACCTAAATTTTGATCATTTTTTCAGAATTTTTCGGCCAATATTTCCTACATATTTTCCTACCATGTAGTTCTAAAAAAATGAATTAAGTCGTATTACGAACCAAATTATTCTCATAATGAGCCTCGGAGTCTCGGACATATTATTTTAAAGTTTACGATAAATTTTTTTTTTTTTTTCTTTCTTTCTTTCTTTCAGACAACCTTAGGTTTTACCCATCGAAAAAATACGAACTACCTAATTAATTTACTCGTAGTAGGCCTACACGTATTATATTTTTTCAGAATCTCACAGAGAACATAGAAAAAAGGCATTAGGAATTCTTAAAAAAATTCGTGAAAAAATATCAGAATTTATACATCTTCAAAAGACTCATCTAAGTATTTTATCAAGATTCGAAAAGTAGTTCATAATTATGTTACGAGCTTTTTAACTGCACAAAGGATCGTCAACTCATTCATTAGGTCAAAAAGAAGAACAGCAAATGTGAGAATAGAGATTACATTCAACGGTCGAAATAGATTTACCCTACCTTATATCTAAGTTCAAGTACAATGCGGCAGCTTATTAAATCGAATGATCTAATCAACAAAATCATTTTGTTCAGGAGTAGGCTCGTACAAGACTTCTCTTAAAAAATTTTCAATTTTCCTGTCAAGAATGCTCTTTTACAGAATAATTCCTCAACAAGAAAGAATTGACCGTTCGTCGAGTACATTCACAAAGATACAGAAGTGTATGTATAATTAAGACTGGTTATCGGAGGATACCCATATGAACTGGAACACTCAAGTACATAGCCTATATCGGTGTTGAAATAGACACTGCACTGTCGACTTCGCTATGTATCGTGAAATAGAAATATTTATGACAACAGGAAAACAAAACTGAATATTTCGTTTCAATATAATTTATTATAAGAGAAGGTTATGGTTACTAGATTCGAAAAATAATGATTCTGTTATCAAAACGACTGTTCAAAAGTGACCGAAGTAAACTTTTGATCAAGAAGGGACTTCTAATCATAATTTAATAATTCGAATAGGCTTATTGTCTAATACGAAAGAGCTAGCTTCCATCGTTTGCCAAGTCGATGCTTGAAGGCTTGAAGTTCAATGTTTTCTTGCGTACAGTGAAAAGGCTCAATCGATGATAGTATCCTTCCTTTTAATATCATTCATGAAAAATTTATCAAGTCTTCTGATTGTGTCAGACAAAAAGCTAGGGGGCACCCGGGTTTGAACCGGGGACCTCTCGATCTGCAGTCGAATGCTCTACCACTGAGCTATACCCCCGCACGTTGATGTTGAGCTTTCTATTATTACTCGAACGTTCGCATAAGTCATAAGTAACAGTTCGTATAATTCGAGCATTCGAATCTTATTTCAGAGCATAAATTTTAGCATTGTGAAAATATTGTGAATATCATTCAAGTTTGTTGAGGATGAAACACGAAGAACTCGTTTTCAAATGAATTCTCATTTTCGTCGGCTGATGGAAAACTTGGCAAATTCTTTCGAGACATGTACACTGCGTGGGTGGGGAAAGTGGCAGCACTGATTTGTTTAGACCGAATCAAAACAATCGATTAGCAAAGCCTGATAGGATATCAATGAAAAATCGTCGATACCTCAATTTCCTTCTAAAGAAATTTGACTTTACTCCATTATAGAATTCCCGAATAATGACTCGTCACGCGAGGAACTGTACCGCAGGAGCAGTCTACACGTACCATGAGAAGAAGAAAGATGCTCGTAGCTCAGGATATGGAACCGAAAGCCAAAGGATTGGAAAAGATTCAGTCAAGGATTTCGATTGTTGTTGTTTGACCCTTCAACCCTGTAGAAATCCAGTGGTTACGTACGTATCTATTCTTAGGATTAAAATCTGAAGCTGCTTCGTAATGATTTTAAATCATTCGCCCAACAATAGACGAGAAGGATACCTGTACGATAAGGAGGCTATACTCGAGTACATCATCCGAAAGAAAAACGAAAACAGTCGACTGATGAAAGAATACGAAAAACAAAAGCGCAAAGAGGAAGTAAGTCTATACTGTAGCGAGCTTTCTTCAATAATCGAGGATTCTGCTCGACTGCAAAGTCTGTATCACAATTCTAGACCGAATTAGCGGAACTAGCAGCAGCGGAGAAAAGATCAAAAATGGAGAACTTTTTAAAGACAGAAAAGAATATTGCTGTTCCCTCGGCTTCAACATCGAGTCAGTATTTCTATCCAAATAACGTGAACTATACTAACGAAATGACTGTAAAATTTATGTGCTCTGTCCAGCGTCATCTGAAAAATCTATTTCTAATATGGCTAACGGCAGGGATAAGAAATTACCAAGTTTTTGGCTGCCGTCTGAAAGTCCTGATGCAAAATTCCAGAAACTCAAAAAACCTGTAAATATTTTCCAGAATATTCTTTGATAAGCGCATCAATGTACGAGCAATGTTTAATTTTTTTCTCTCTCTCTTCAATAGGATCAAAAAGTGTATTGCATGATGAGTGGCAGACCGCTCAAAGTTAAAGATCTGATCGATGTGAAATTCAAGGAAACCAATGATCCAGATGATAAGAACCATATTATTACGAAGAGGGAACGTTACGTATGTGCTGTCACAAACGATGTTCTCAGTAATTCTATTCCATCCGCTGTTATAGCAACGACGTTAGTATTTTTAACGCTAATTAATTGCTGTGAAAAGAGGAGAAATTTGGAATCGTTCTTGGTTTTGATGTAAAGAGGCTTGTGTGAATTTTCCTCCTTCTCTTCAATTACGTATTTTCGTACATGCATCTAGAAAGAAGTGTTTTGTAGATTTCTGAGCCACTCATTCCCAACCCTGGCACTGCATTCCATCGTTGAATGAATTCAGTAATTAATCCTGCCTGAAAGTTGGTTTTTAAAGTTACGAACATGTCTTCTGTTTTCTACGTTTCAATTCTCTCATCTTTTCTCCCTTTTCTTTTGTGGTCCATTCTTCTCTAGTCAAATCATTTGTCCTTTTTTTCTGATCATCAAAATTGACGAAGAATTATAAATAGATGAATTGTACATAAAATTTGCAATGAGCGTAAGAATTATTCGAAGAAATTGTAATAACAGATATCTCACAAGATAATTGGAAATTATCAGGACAGTTGGCGAATCAGTGGTTATTTTTGTATTGCACCTAGTACTTTTCGACGACGTAATCGTAAAAATTGGTAAGGGTTTAATCCCAATCAGTGTGAAAAGTCGGCGAGATATAACATACTCGTAATTTTGGATTTTGTTCGTACTTTTTTGTTTTTTGTAAAATATTTACCATTTTCAATGTAAAGCATTCTATAGCTGTGATTTTAATCTTCAATACAGAGGTGATGTCGTGACAATGGAATGTGTTGAAAAGATAATCAAGAAAGATTGGATTCATCCTTTAACAGGAGAAAAACTGACCGAGAAAGATATAATTCCGTTACAAAGGGTAAGTTGACCAGTTCGGATTTTATAATATATTATCGTATTTATCCTAGTTTGAAATTTTGGTTTGAGTTCTTATCATTCATAAATCAAAAATTTTGTTGATCCGCGAATTCTGAATTCTAATTTTATTTGTACGAAATTCATATAATATAATAATCAACTTCTTGTCGAGTTCATGCTTGGAATAATTTTCAAGCAAGCACTAAGTGTTGGTATCGTAAAAATTTTTATCAGACACTCGTACATTATCTCCAAAACACGTGTGTTCACTACGGATTTAAATTTTATCTGAGCGATATAAGGGCATTTCGGCGAGACCCATAATTTCATGAAATACTCGTCGTAAATTCAGCACGATTTATCCAAAGAGTGGCACTGTATGACCAGCAAGCCCGAATATTCTATTTAATTTTACAAATCCTAGAAATAAAAAAACACTAACGCCACGTTTTATTTTTAACAGGGCGGAACTGGTTACTCCATGACTAACGGCAACCTGCAAGGGAAGAATGAACGTCCGGTTTTACAAGCATAAGAACGCGTTTTATTATTTTGTACTTTTCGCTCTGTATTCCCCGTATGAGTCGTCGAACCTACTCATGAATATTTCGCCAAATAATAAAAGTTCTTAGCATTTTTTTGAAAAAATTCATTTAAATCTCACCTCTCGAATCTGAACGATTAACTTTCGAGTTTTTTGAGTGTAGGTTTGTATTTAATTGCACTGAGATCTCTATGTGTAAACCTAAATGCATTCGATGTCGTAAGTGTATTCATTTCATTATGGAGGACATAAATTTTGAAAATCTTGATCGGAGCCATACCATGTGGTCTTCTTACATTGATCAGCTTCTCTTATGGCGGTAAAGCCTCCGGTAAGTTCGATTTCAATGAAAGTAGATTCCTCAGAAAACAATGTTGAATTGTTAGGGTAGAACCTGATTGTTTTTCGTAGCGTACTTGTAGGTATATCAAATTATCAAGTAATTTACAAGTATCTCATACATCTATAAACGAGAAAATTTTTCTACAGACCATGAAAATAATAATTAGAACAACAAAAAAGGTAAACTCAATGCTATTTTAAAATTGATCTACCTATTTTATTGCGATTTTTCTGGAGAAAAAGAAAAATTGAATTTCATCGTCACTCTTTATAAAAAGGATCTGCTGAACAGGTACTTATTTTAGGATCTTTGTCTGAAGAAGATGAAATATTAGAACGTAATGGATAAAGGAATACCCATTTTTTTTCTCTCATAACATTATGTATTTTATTCTTGATCAAAAAATTGCATTCAATGGAAACTGAAATTATTAGAACTATTCTACAGATTAACCAATCCTACCGATTTGGAGTAATCATGTTTTTCGTTACCAGATCGATTCGTACAACTTTTATGGAACTTCATTTAAAGTCTACAAATCTTCTTTTCTCCTGTTGACAGGTACTGAATCTACTCTAATTTTCGTATTTTTTCTCTCTTCCTATTCAAATCTTGTTCAAACTAATTCTATGTAACTTACGAGTTACAACACGACCTCATCAATGAAGTTTGAATCCGATAGTATTTTATTCATAGAACCAATTAGAATACGCAGGTAAGTAGACCTGATTTTAAAAATAAATAAATGAAAAACGCAGCTTCTTTGGGGCTTGTGGAATAGATTTTCTTTCTTTTCATGCTTTTTTTATTATTATTAATCAAATGATTAATATAGTTAATTGCAAAGTTGACAGCAAAATCAGAACACATTATTATTTCTTGGATTATGTTTTGTGTACATAATTTGTTCCATGACAATTCTTTTCATGCAATCGACAGGAACCATAAATCCATCAAATCTACTTCACTAACGAAAGAAATATTATTCGATTCAATCTTAAGACGTTTCACACTATTTTATTGATTTTTGTCGATATTGTTTTCTCGTTCCTCATGAAACATAAAACAATTAGTGTTTGTAATTTACTATTAAAGAAGAGATCCTTCTTATAACTTGTTTTTCCATTCTGTTGACATCGAATTTGATTTGAAAGAAAAAAAAAATAATGACAGCTGAATGAAAAACTACAAATCAAAGAAAAAAAGGTAGATAAAGTAAGATTGACAGGATTCTCATTAAGACGAAAAAATAGTACTACGATCACACGGTGAATTAAATAAACATTTATATAACGGTATATGGAAACAAGAAGGGCGTTTTGAGAAACAAGTGAGAACACGGAATGATACAAAAAATTAATACATACATGCACTCGACGGTAAAAATAATTATTCTATTTTAGCCTAGAAAAATACTTATCTACGCAATAGACACGATCATGGCATGAGAAAAAATGTAATAAATTGAAAATTTGTTAGAATTTTTTGCACAAAATACAGTAGTAGAGAAAAAGAGAGAGAGAAAAATCTTGTACACAATAATATAGTTTACTTTCCTGCCAACCATAATTGCAGTCCTAATATTCGCCAGTATTACAATAACCTCATTATCTCTTCCAATTCGTATAAAAGTTGGCCGCCGTAGCGATATTAATCGATATACTGGGCTAACCATCTGAACCCTTCACCGTAACCCTGTCGTCTTAGGACTGAGCACATGAATAATTCTACTGGTCTCCCTTGCAATTCGGACCTAGATATCTTTCCCTTTCCTGTTGTGATACGATCCAGAGAAAAATAGTGCCTGATCATATCTTCGGAGGCAGCTTGCGGCTTATCGATTTTATTTCCTAATATAAGTATGGGACACGTAGATAGCGATTCGTCGTTCAACAGACACGACAACTCGACCTGACTTTCTCCAAATCGAGAATTGTCCGATGCGTCGACAAGGAATACGATTGCATCAACGGCCGGAAAATAGTCTTTCCACACACGACGAGCTTGCGAATGCCCACCAAGATCGAAGGTCGTGAACTTCATGTTACCGATGGAAAGTTCTTCCGAGGTTGGGTGTAACGTGGGTACGTGTTGAGCTAATTTATCATCCTTCAACATATGTAATAACGTGGTCTTTCCGGCATTATCTAATCCAAGGAATAGCAATTTACCCGATTTCTTCCACAAACCGAGAGCACCCAAAACATTCGAAAACCAATCCCATATAAACGACATTGTGTATCTGTACGAGCAACTAGCTAGATTCGAAACGAACCAGTTTCATTATCTGTAGAAAGCAACAGTGGAATTAATGTTACTCGCGGTTTGAAGATATTTCACTCTAATTGGCAAAACGAAGAACACCGAAATAGAAGATTCTTAAGCCCGATCGAACATTTTCGAAAAATGAACCAACTTTTGTTCAAAACTTGGAGTATGAAATTATATTACAATTTGAGAAAATCAATGAGGGAGATAGAAGAAATACACCATCAGGTGACGCGACAATTTTGCTGATAACGTTACGCGAAAATTTGATTCTTTGTGAGAATTATTACCCAAAAAATCTCTTATTTTCAAATTGTAACCGCGAGGAGTGCTACTGTACAATCAAAGCATGAAAAATAAACACGTGGAATTACAGTGAATTACGCACCACTACAAGCTTACCATTTATGATAAATATAATGAATACAAAGAAAGTAGATTTCTGCAGCTTCAAGACAAGTAAACTTTGAGTTTGATAAGTTCAAACTTGTAGTCATCATTTTTAATTTTTGGAACCGGTGGAGCTCACGTATCAATCAAGGGGTTCCGATTCTTCATCTTACAGGCTTATTTTGTTCATTGTTGAAGTTCTAATCATGGATGCTTACACATCCTAAAAGTTCCAACAGTAACAATGAATTTCAACGAACAAAATCGTTATCGTAAGTCTCCCCTTTCTTGTTTCTCCTGGTTATACATTCTTATATTTTGACTCGTTTTAATCACTGCTGAGTGATGTTTTCAGAACAAAGCGGGGGTGGTCGGAGACTGATTAGACGACCCATGGAAACACCGGGTCTCGAGTCACATCCAACTCCTCAACAAGCCAGTCAAGCCTACCCTGCCATGAATAATCCACAATATTCGCAAATGTATCCTAGCGATTCTTTCCCTCCTCACGGTCAACAGTTCGCTCCTGGTAAGGATACATAATTCGTTTTACTCATTTTATTTTTGTATACTCAAACAGTGGATACTGTTAAGGTTATGCGCCTAGTGCTAATCAAAATCCATATGAAGTGGCACCGAGCCAGGCTGGAGGATACGGTGTACCTGGACAGGCAGCAGGAATTCTCAGCGATCCTCTGGTGGCGAATATGGCTCTGCAATATGGCCAAGCGCTTGGTCGACAAATAGTTGATAAAGAAATCGAAAAGTATGTTCCCATTACCAAAGTCAAATATTATTTCGCTGTTGATACCGCGTACGTGTCAAAAAAACTGTCAATTATTCTATTTCCGTATCTTCATTCTGTGAGTATCTGTTAATGTTTCGTACTTGAAAGCTTGATGAGTTTTGTAATCATCGTTCGTCATTTCTCTCGTAGGACTGGACAATACGATATGATCAAAATGAACCTATTCAACCAAAATTTGAAATTAATGCCCCAGATTTATATATTCCTACTATGGCGTTTCTAACGTAAATTCCTTTAAATTGTTATGACCGTGTAATATTTTGTTCGAAATTATTTTCATCGTTCTTTCTTTCTGTATAGATATATATTGACGGCTGGTCTCATCTTAGGCACAAAAAATCAATTCAGTCCTGAAAAATTGAGTATCGAAGCTACCAGCGCTTTTGCATGGACTGTGTTCGAAGTGATCGTTCAATTGTTAACTTTATACATCGCTAATATTACTACGAACTTGAAAACATTAGATTTAATCGCGTACTCGAGTTATAAATACGTGGGGTTAGTTATCGGAGAGAACTTAGATTTTACGAGATGATGCCGAATGAAAACGGAAGTTTTTTAGAGACGCTTTTTGTTTGTATTCCAGAATAATAATTACGCTGTTGATACAATTAATTTTGGGTCGCGTTGGATATATCTCATCTTTAGTGTATATCTGCGCTTCCATCGCATTTTTCTTGGTACGTATCGTGTGAATTGCTTTCAAGCATTATAATCAATTTTAATCGCCAAATCTCGAAATTTCGGAGTAGATTTAGAGTGAATTTTATCTAAAGCATTCATAACTGTCAGAAATATTCTGACCTTTCTCGGGAATATTTTCTGAAAGGGAATTGGCACTTATAGAAAGTCACCAAAGTATCGTTTTTTTTTCTCGTGAGAATGATAGCTTCCTTCTTTGTGACCACTAGATATTTGATAAATCTATAATGTTCTACATATTGAGGTTTAAAAAGTACTTTTATGGAAACACGAGTATCTTCTTGTGTATTCTCATATGACGATTGAAAACGTTTTTGGAAAAACAGTAGTAGTAGTTGTTGAGGAATTTTGTCCTTAGAAGAATGATCGCAAACGTTCAGTTCTATAAATCGTAGTGAAGGTTAATTGAATGACAAAACGTTTCGGTATAAAAATATCTAGAGCAAGTATCATACTTAACTCTGTAAATTTATTCGATTATATCATGTCAACGTATGAAACATCGTAATTTAGTTTGATTGTTTTGCATTAAGAACATTTTTCTTCACAACAAAACTCTATACGGATTAATCTTCTTTTTTTTTTGTTGTGCCTTTCTGTACTCTATTACTATTTATCGCCATTGGGAACTAGTGTTTTAACCGTACCATGACTTCGAATTGGTTTGATCCTGTCAAAATCAGGATATTCAAAAATCATGATTTCTTCAAAAGCAAAGTTTGTCCGCCCACGAAAAGCTTTCGTGAGGCTCGGAGAAAAGAGGACAAAATGAGTTGAGGATTGTTTTTGACGGTGACTCTACTTGAACCAAGATGAAACGTGTAACTCCAACCCTGTCTGCAAGAACATACATTCCCTTTTCCCGTGGTTCGATTAAACACAGAAATTCAAGTTTCACTTGCTTGAAAATTATAAAATTGTTGTCTTTTACTTATTGCGTACGTTGATAACTCTTCAAAATATTCGTAAGTTCTACTTTGATACAACTCAACTTTTCTTATCTCTCTGTTTTTTCAGATGCGAACTCTAACCCTACAAGTATTGTCGGAACCAGTATCGTCCCAGCCGGATATGTACGGTGTTCCCCAACAGTCTGCCACCCAAGTGGGTCTTAAACGTCGACGATATTTCTTACTTTTTGTTTCTTGTACTCAGCCTATTCTCATATGGTGGTTGACGTGGAGAATTGTCTAAGTTAAAGAAGTGAGTGTGGACTGACTAATAACATTTTCTTTTGTCTATATTGTATTTCCTGGAGGCTCATAGTGTTTTAGCGAAACGAATTTTTCTACTGTCTTTACTTTCATTTTTAATGCAATTTATAATCAATATTCATCGTATAAAATCATTTCCGCTATTTACTCTGTGTTATAAACTGGATATCATTGAGAATGTGGCCATCGAACGATCGATACATATTCATTCGTGTAATAAACTAAACTTGCGTACTTTATAAAACTTATCAATATCATTGTTTGCGCGCAACTCTTTCTTTACTGAAATGGAAGGAGACAATGCAATGTGCTGTTATTTAAAAATTCATCTTTATCAAGTGCATTATTACTGTTTCAGAAATAGATTCCTATTACCATCGTCATTTTATTAATATTACTTATCCTTAAGACTTCTATCAGAGAAGTTACGATCTTCAATTATGGTAATAAAATTTAATTAAACCTGTCTTATTCTGGTTCTGTTGTTATTATCTTATTTTTTTTTTTTCAAAATTGTGGACTTTTTATCGAAGTATTACAGTCTAGCAAGAAGAAAGATACTATTTTCAAATTACGTGTTATTGCGACTCATTGATTAATTTTCAATTTGGAGTTGTGTAAAATTTATACACTGATGTTTCTTTGTGTATTAGACTAGAGCGTGCATTCTCAACATAGGTATTCTAGTTTTCTGGTATGGTGACGAGTAAATCGAAACTTTTCTTTTTTAGCGATTCTACCAAATTTCACCAGTGTTAGCTTTTGATAGCTGATATCCTCAAGTGTGAAAGTGGGTGTTCGTTCGCTATTGAAAACTACCTAGAATATTCCCGTTCGTATATTTCTGTTGGATGCTCTTCTTTTTTCTCTGTTTCATTGAAGGCATTTTGTTTCTAGCCTAAATTTCAAATTCCAAATTACGAAAGTAGCCCTTCAAATTGGAAATATGACTGACATAGATGTGCGAAATCTCGTGGACGTAGAAATCTACGTAGGTATACGAAATAATATTATATTTTTGTCAGTAATTTAGGTACTTGAGTACGGGAACTCTGAAATACATTCCCGTCCATATTATTTAGAACGTGTAGAAAATTAGAAGAAACAATTCAAACTCGTAATGAAAATATCTAATTTCTGAATAGATAGAAAGCTCCTTGTAGATAAAGAGTTTGATTTTTATGCGAGTTTCAGTTGCCGGGCTATCTTGAAGATCCTTGAATGATATACGCATTATAGTTTTTCAATTCCTCACTCTTGTGAGTGTTCATCATTACTTCTATCATGGCGTTTAGTTTTTCAGAAGTATCGATCAGATATTTGGGATTCTAAAAAACGAAGTTGGTGTTCTTGTGAAGTGAACATTTTAATTGAATTCACGAAGAAGGTTTTTTCATTTTATTTATATATTTTTCTAATGTACATGAAATGACTGTAGAGTACACTCTATGTTCCTCTTATTAAACTTTGAAGCCTTTTTGATGAGAAAAATAGTAAACAGTTGAACATTGAATCAAATTTCTCATTTCTGCTCGACTCAAAGAACCAAAGTTAGCTCTTATGGGCTTTAAACAGTCTTGATTGATGACTATATTTTTTACGAGAATTACAGGAAATCTGTTCTAAGGATGTGAATATTAGTACGGCTGTCTCTAGTTACATTAGACTGTGGAGTCTTCAATATATTTTGTAGACAATTCAGTCTTCTGTCCTTTGCGAACTTATCGTGTGCAATAGAAAACTTTTCCTGTTATCTGTTCACGACGTACAAGTTTTATCTTATCGACTTGTGCATTGATTTTGAACTTTATAAAGAAACATTTTTCTTGCGATTTCTTCTCACGGTTGTTTGTCTTTTGCTCAAAAAACAGTGCTAACTTGAAGACCTCGTCAGTTCTTACTTCTTGAAGAGGCGAAAATGAGAATAATAACTTAATAACACTCGACCTATTCTCATGAATGCAACACTAGCGCTCCAACGTGTATTTTCATTCTCTGTTCACGCAATCTAATTGGTCACTTTCATTCGTTCGGTCGTTCTGTGAAATGAATTAAAATTGAACTAGTGCGGCTGTGGTGTGGTGCACACACAGATGCATCTCCTAGTTTTGGGAAAGAGGGAAAAGTTTCGCCAAACAGTCAACAACGAACTGTTTCTGATAACAGTTGGTGGTGTAGTTCGTAGCTCATTATCATAATTTTTCCTTCGGAACGTAACAATTTTTGCTGAAATTTTTTTAGCCGGTCAAAATGTGGATAAATTGTCAATTTCGTTGTATGATTTTTGGTGTTTACGTTTAACGTTTTTCGGTTTCATAATGTCTTGAATGAATCATCGTGAAAATTATCATTTTGAAGAGCCATTTTCGAAATGGCTGAAGTAGCGCTCAATGTTTCGCGTTAAATAAATATAATTTTTGTCTTTCGATTTATTCATCCTAATTCCGTATCGTGTTATTTGTGATTTTCACTAAGTATTGTTTTCGTATACGGTATTCGTTTGAAAAATCGTATCTATGACCAAGATGACGGAGAAAAACAGACAGATTCCGCTTCTAGGTATGCGACCGGTACCGATGAAGTTGTTTGCCACTTGGGAAGTGGATAGGACTCCTCCAAACTGCATACCAAGGTTCGTAAACGTAATTTTTTCTGGCTTAAAAATTATTCTTGTACGAGATACGCATAAATAATGCTACCTCTTCTAGGATTAACGATGTTCTTTTAGAATTTTGCATACAGTTAATGCATGGAGTTTTACTTAGTCGGAAGAACGCAGTCCGTATTGTTGAATATCTTTTTACACATTCTCAATAGTACCATAAAAATTTGCCTTGTATTAATTTGATTTACGGGCATTGCCCGACAGCTTAAAACTCATTAAAAAGTACCCTCGTTATTCAGACTCGATCGTTGATGGAAATTTTTCCATCCAATTTGGTGAGCGATTAGCCTACCCGATAAGAAGAGTCTACGTTTGCATTAAATTGGGTGTTCATTATGCAGGCTGTGTAAAGGTATACTGTGCATATAGTATACTCGCGATGTCTGTTCTGCCGATACTAATATTAACGGCTTGTGTAAATATTGTTTTAAAAAGAGTGAACGTTATTTATTTTCCTCCAATGTTGGATTGCGAAATAAGCGGATGATTGGCTGGTGAGACAGTCACACGTACATAGTGTCAATAATGGAATCTATGTACCGAATATTGTTAGTTTGTAGTGGGTAAACACGAGTGAATTTCCCGGAACAGTTCGCAGTGGCGAACGCATTGGTAGAACAATCTTGAAAAGATACCTACATGTTAATCGTCCAGTTCTATTAGATTTCTCGTTCATCAGATTAACATCTACTTAAGTAAGAAATGGGTCTTCTTCCCTTATTAAGAACCACTAAGAGTATTCCCCCTTGCTTCTATGGAAGCTCTTCATCGCTGAAGACTTGAGACCTCATGTTTTATTGCCTTTATATTTTATGGCCCTTATTTTACGAATTTCATGGTCTTTTATGACCAATCTGGACTAGAAAAAAGAAAATTGTGAACATTTTACTTCTCTTTGTAGAGACAGAACATGAAATTCCTCTCACGTTCTACAAGTCATAAATTGTAGGGAGAAATCCACGAGTGGCTATTTGGTATTTACCCTGGCCATTGACCATAGTGTTATAAAAAGCAAGATTCTTGCCTTCAATCGGTTGGTTTCACGTTGAACGACTGGAAAATTTTGAGCTAGGAGCTTCAGAAGAAGGATATGATACGTGAAAGATTTCAAATTCTCGTTCCAGTTAATATATCTAGTCGATAGTTCTTGAGAATAGATGGGGAAATCATAGGGAAACAGTCAGTGAAAGCCATGTCGTAAATGAGTAGAAATTCTCAGAATCACTGGGGAACTCATGGAGACACTCTCAAGTAAAACGAGTGTATACATTATTGATTTTTGTGGAGAGTCAGCGAAGCTGAGTATACTCTTTTCCTCCATTCCCTCCTCTCCCCCCCGACAGTAACACATACTACTTTTTTGAGTCATTCTCACTGACTATCGATTGACGAAATGGCAAAGATGCGTGAAGATTTTCAGCATAATTATTGTTCAAAACAAAATAACGTAAAGTAAATACATGTTTCCGAAAATTTTTACTGAAATACAGGTATGTTGATCACGTTTTCGAATGCGGTAGAAAGTATTAACGTGCACTTGTTCATTATCATTAGCGTTTAACTTAGCCTAGACTACATTCAAGGTATTATACGTTAATTTTGTTTATACTGGGAAATAACAAAAATATAGAGAGCTGAGAATTTACGTAACTGTTCTATAAAATATTGCCGAACCCATATGATACGAACCGACATGTACGCGCAACGAAAGTGAGATTTATATGTTCAACCACCACGGGTAAATTATGCACGCATAACTTACTCTTTCAACTAATCGTTTGGAATGTAAAGGTCACGATTCTTGAAATCGCATGGATGCACTAAAAGACGATTTATTCTTCCACTCAGATTATTCGGAAGTAATGTTCCTATACGGTAACAAGCTTGAGGGTAAGTGTGAACAGAGTTCGTAAATTGAATTAAGGAAATAAACTCAATACGAAGGCTGTATAGAAACATCATTTTCGTTCCGCGCCCGATTGAAAGTGAAAATTGGAGCAAAATGGTTTAGAATTGAAGATAGAGGAAAATAGAAAGAAGTAATTCAATACGTATCTATTCGACAACTATCAATTTACTTTCTTCGTAAATGGTCGCAAACGTAGACTTTCAACGATAGAAGTCGACATCACGGAACACATTCAGAAAATTAGAGCATATCTTCATTCTAATTTTCTGCTATACAGGATGTCAAACAAAATCGAATTTTAAGAATAAATGACCGGTACATGACTTTTTCTTCAACGTATCCTAATGTCCACGTCAGCGTTTATCTGCAAACGAAACCTGATGTTAGCGCTTAGAAAATATTAGCGAAATCCCCATGTAAAGAGAGATTGTGACTTTATCGAGGGGACTTGTGAAGTTTTGGCTGAAGAGTCGAGGATGAGAGATACTTGACGAGAAAGGGGGCGTACTGCCCTCCAAGATCTTTTGACTGGAAAACGAAGAAGGGAAAGGAGATAGATAACCGTGAAAGAAATCGCGGTGTGTCATCATTAGAAGATGACGTCATCAGAGCGTGATCGTATCAAGGGAATTCTGAAGAACTGTGAAGTCGCCTATTTGAGGAACTTCGAAAAACTCACGGGTTCTTTAACGAAGTTGAACGAGGGGTGGCAGGGAACCTGTTTTATGGGGCACGTGGTATCTAAAAAATATAGATTGTGACGTCACAAATCTGACCTATGACGTCCTGAAATTTTGTGACTTCATGGGACGGACTTTGAAGCTATAATATATAATAGGAGGGGTATTTGAAAAAAACTTATCTGTGTCATCGGATAAGGCTGACCTATGACGTCATCAAACTGTGACATCACAGCCCCTACCGCTCAAGCTATATCTGATAGGAGGAGGGCTCAGAAGATGGAACGGGTTCTTTGTTAAAAATTGATCTATGACGTCATTAGATTGTGACGTCACAGGACAGAGCTCGTCCCCAAAGCTAATGAGGAGGGTTCTGGCAGAAGGGCGTCCGTCACATAAGAAATACATTGTGCGGACACCCTTTTGCCAGATACGTCCTCATATATGACAAGAGGAGGACTTGTTGAAATAAAACCTGATCTGTGACGTCATCAGATTAAGCTAGTATGAAGGAGGACTAGACCTAATTTAAACTTAGTATAAAATAGGACGTCATCAGTGACCTGGACCTATTTTAGGTACATACTTCGAAATATTTAGGTTAAAAGTCGAAATTTTTCGAAGGTCCCTTCCTATCATATATAGCTCGAGAGGCGAATTTTTTTTTTTAAGTTCTTTGCCGTACGGCGCACGGCAAATTTCTCAAAAAAAAAACCATAGAACTGGTTCTCTGTTGAAATTTCAAATCCCAAACTACGTAGTGGAAGGGGATTGAAAAAGAAGAGTTACTTGGGATTTTTCTTTCCGTAAAATTATGGATATTTTTTTTTTCAAATAATTCCAACATTTCTTGATTTAGGCTATGTATATGCTTGCCGGAACGAGCCTCCGATTTAATGAAGATAATTTCGATGCACGTCGATTTTATTGCCTAAAATGCTCATGTATAGCCTAAAAGAACCTCGACATTTTTATAAATCCCAAAATTAGGACGTCATCTCGCAATTTCGTAGCGCAAATTTGAGAATGACCCCGCGACTTGAGATTTGTCCGTGTCAAAATGGAATCAACTTAGAAATAAAGGAAGAAGATTTCTGCTTTATCTCGAGCATTTGAAAAAATTTCCAAGCCTCAAGAAAATTATGACTCGAGATCGAAGGGAAGAATTTTAAGAAAATTCATTTTATTCTAATTTCTGACATCGAACGCAAAAAGTAACAACGAATCGCATTTCCTGAATTTAGCCCTTTCCTCATATTATACTTACTTAGTTCACGAGTCTATCTTTTCAAGCACTCCTTCCCGATTATATAGCTCGAAGTTTTCCTAAGTCCCCTAGACTTGCTCTAACCAAAAAATAACAGGTTGGCCCCTCCTTAAATTAAAAATTGGCCGTTAGGATATGAGTGTACCTCACAACTTGATTGTACCAACCGCCTGCACAGGACTTTAGGCACAAACTTTTCATGATCATACTTGAAATTCATCTTGCCACAGTCCCCTAACAACAGGCCCCCTTTTAGGTCATCTACCTTTCATACCTGCAACTTCAAAAAGTAAGTCTTCACTTTTAAATGATATTCCAAACATTGATTCTAGTCAATCGAATTTTGCAAAGTATGCCGGAAATGATCATCGTGAGATTCCGCAGTTTCCGAGTAGAAAAATCACAACAGTCAAAGTCACTGAGTTACTTTGTTAACTGAAAGCAGCTAGAAAAAAAAAATGTGTGTTGGGGTGGAGGGGGAAGGAGAGGATAAGTTGACATGGACCCTATAGATGTCAATTCTGAATAGTTCACATAATGATAAATTTTCGTTCATTGTCGGAAGTTTTTGCTATAAAGACAATCAGAATTTTATGTATTTTTGGAATACATTTCCCAAATTTGCGCCTCAGGGCTTGTTTCAAATGACTTTTTCGTGACAGGTAAAATTGTAGAAGAGTTTTGAAGGAACAACTTTTTCTGAAAACTTTTTTTGTAAAACTCGTAGGAGAGAAAATACGGGCAATATCAAGAAAGGTGGCGTGGTTCCTGTGAGGGGTTGAAAAAAGAGGCATTTAAGCCTAATTCGTTCTAAATACGTTCCAGATTAAGAGTCTGTCATCAAAATGCTTTTAACATGCCGATCGCGCGGATTCGGGAATTTGACTAGACGAGAAGAAGTAATTTTTTCTCGTCTAAAAATAAGCCACACAAAAATCTGACACTCCTACATGACTCACCTCCACATTCTGACCCCTCCATTTTACCCCTACTGCCAACAAAACAATCCATCAGTTGACCATTTTTTCTCGTGCCCCCTACTCTTACCTCTTCCCCTCATTCAAGCGCTCATTTGTGGAACTCTAAATTACCTACAACTAATCAACTTTTACTCCAATATCCAAACAAATCTTATTGTCTGCACTAATTACACTCAACTTATAAAAAGTTCATCTTCCTGACTACTTCTCCATACTTGTATTAAAAAGAAATGATCTTGTACACCGAGATAAATAGCCCCTATGTAACTAATTGACAGCTCATTGATGATAAATGAATGAATCAAGAAAAAATTGAAAATTTTAATGAAAAAATGATGATTTTACGAACTACCGGTTTGATATACCGCTCGTTGTACGGATTATGAAATTAAACACGCATAAAATCGGTCTACATACGTATTTTAGAGGTAAAATCCATCTGTTTTATCGCGAAATATTCGTATTTACACGTTCTTTTGGAATTTCTCTCAATTTTCTGTATTATAGTCCAGTTTTGAAAATTTCCGGATACATGAAATATTTTTCTTGAGATCCTTGATGTCTGAAACATAATATTCATCGTTGATTAAACCTCATTTGCCTTTATATTGGAAAAAAATTGACAATTTCCAAGGAATGCGAGCTCTAGTGATAAGCTTTTACTGTATTAGAAGTCAGCTCGCGACTTGTTCAGTAAAAGTCGCGAACAATGGGGTTTTTAATTTTGACTAAAATTGCCCCACAAGAAATCGTTTATGTTTTTCAAAAGAAGAGATGGTCCGGATAGGATGGCATGCAGTAGAGGTTGAACAATATATGTTGAGAAGAAAAGAATCTGAGGCGGCAATCTTCTCTTCTTAATTAATGTTGTCAATGAAGGAATGTTCAGGAGTAGCGAGTCTTCATTTTCCTTCGGATACCTTATCAAACATGGATGGAAACTCGTACAACAATGTAATCTCGATCCTAACGGAAACGATAATACTTCGCCCGAAAAAGAACGAAAGAAGACTGGGATCACGATTCTGGACGATTTCTTTCCACGTCATCCCGTCACAATGGATTAAATTCTACTTCATAATCCTCGCGTATAATCCGTCATGGAATTATCAACTTTCAGCGGTCTCATTTCTGGGACGTGCGCGCAAACGAGGATGAGCTTTTTACGAAACTCAATTTAGTAACAACGCTTTGTTGTTTGTTTCGTGCATTCATTGTATTAAAAATCTCATGACGAATTATTATTTTTCTAGGACAAAATAATTTCGAAGTGGGTCTTGCATAACGGAGAAACAAAAACAAAGAATAGTTAGGAGCAACATGTATCGCTGCTCCTGATGTAGGAGTTCTTTGATTGACAACTAACAAAAAAAAAAAAAAAAAAAAAAAAGGAAAAGGTCGTCGTGTCATTTATTAGCATTTTTCTATGTTTAAAGTGGGTTTAATAGTTTTTTGGAAGCGTTGCTTCTAATTTCCGACTGGCTGCTGGTTACGTGATGAATGAATCGTCGACGCTCTTTTATATTTATTGGTTGGACGCACAATACTGTGCGCAACGAGTAAAAGAAAAAAAAAGTACTTTATTAAGCTCTTTTCGTACGACTGTATTCTCCGCGTTCTTTTCACACTGTACTTATGGTATTTTTACGGTCTTGTTCGGAGTCTGCCTTGCCCACTTCCTGGCGTCCGTCATCTCACGATTATTTTCAGAAGATAAAATCGAAATCTGTCCTCTGTCTGCTCGCTATTGTCTGGCGTAAATTCTTTCACTCTCCGGCTGACTGGATTTTCGTATTTCTCTTTCTTTCAAGAATTCTGCTTCGATTTTTTCCATCCTTTCCTTGCGTCGTCGACGCTTGAGAGTCATAGCCAAAATGTGTATTGATTTCAATAACTGCTTGTTGGTCGTTACCACGGCGTACAAGAGTATCTGAAGTACATCAGCCAGCATCTCATCAAGTCCCTGCGTATACGATAAAAACGTGTATTTCATAAACGGTTCGGATTTCGGGACAGTTTACCACACCGAAGATGATAATTTAATGCGTGTCAGTTGATCTCAAAAATTGTCGTATAGGATGATACAAATGATACGAACGAAGATGAGTCTACTCAAGTTTAATTTAAAGAAAGGAATAAGACGCGATTGCTGAATGAGAGGATTAAATAATGTATTGTAAAATTTGAAACACACCCGGAAGTGTGGCAACAACAACATGAAAGAGACGAAGAATTCTAAAATAGCTGACGAGTTAATTAAATATTGTTTTGATACATCATTATTATCGATCGGCTGTTCAATAAATTGTATTCATCGTATTATTTCCATTCCACTGTTTTCTTTGTTCCTTTGTCATTCTCGTTCATTTGGTTGTGAATTTCTTATCCCAGATATTTTTAGTTTCTCGAAAATTGAAGCTGGCCCAGCATCTCAAATTGACCAAATTTTCAGCGGGCGATCCGCTATCATTTTTTGGGGCGGCTACAACCTCAGGATTTACCGCGTCCATATGTCTGCAACCTAAAGAACTTGAGAGAGGAGTTTGGTGAGTATTCTCAGCTTTCTGGGACGGTACCATTTTGCTACTGAATTGCGGTGACGAATAATGTCTGGTAACAAAATCGTTTTATCCTTAGAAGTTGAGGATGATACCGAGCTTTCTTTGTAGTGTAATGCATAGACCGGTCAGTGAAAATTGAAAGCTGCGACATTTTTAAACACTCTTATCTAACTTACTTTGTGGCCGAGTACCCAGTCGCGCTCCTTTGTTCCTCAATAACACATTTCTGCGCGTAAGACTACAACCCTATTCATCTCCTTCCTACACCTTTGAAGGAGCCGTGGATTTCAATCACCATATCGAACATCAATCTAATATTGATGTCAACTATCGATGTTTTACCGGGGGTTTTTTCGGAAAAAATATCCGCCAGCCGGCAACTTGAAGGTCGTATCATATATCGCTCGGGGGTCGCAATTCTTCTAAGTTTCCCTCCTATCCTATCATACATGGCTCGGAGGTCGAAAATTTCCCAAGTTCCCCTCCAATCATACATAGTTTGAAGGCCAACATTTTTCAGATCCCACGTGACCCATAAATCATATCTCCTGCCACCCCTCGTTGAAGAATCCGTGAGTTCTTATGTGTTGATTTCAATATCAATTCCAAGTATGGATTTCAATATCGATATTATGATGGATTTTTAGTTATCGGTCTTTGATGTTGATATTGACTGATGGTTTCATTACTGTCTTGGGATCAACACATGAAAATACCACATAATAGTGATGAAGTTTAATGGAAGTACCCTCAATTACAACTGATTAGGACTTCCAGAAAATATTGTAAATCTTACAAGATGAATGGATGCAGTAAACAGCCTAGTACACATAATGGCTTTGTTCGCGCGTGCAAATCTGTAGAACAGTCTTACAGAATGCCGTTCGGGCGCTAGTACAGTCGTACAGTAGCTCTTGAGATACTGTAAATGGACAGTGAAGTGTCGCCAGACAAGTTGACAGGTTTTTATTGACTTCAAGTTTCAATCTGCGATGAATTTTTAGAATAAAATTATGTTAATTATTTACCCTACTTTTTTGTCTCTCTCCCCCCCCCCTTTCTCATATTTCTTTCATAAAGAGTTGGTCTACTAAGTTATTTATAAATTTATAAAATAATAATTATTATTTAAATTTATATTTTTTTTTAATGATCAATCATTAATGAAAAAATTAATTATTAATATTTTTGTAAACTAAATTTCAACAAAATCAATTGATTGGCTGAATTGAAAACTGGGAAAAAGAATAAAATAAAATTCATTATTCATAGTTTTAATATTATTGATAATTTAAAATTGAACATCAAATTATTGATTGAATTTTTAAATTTTTATCCAATAAATTGATATTATTTACAGAATTAATTGAAAAAAAAATGATAAATTGAATAAATTAATAAAATATTATGTAATATAAGTAATTCAAAAACTTATCGCGACATTGGAATGAAAATTTATTAGTCATAAAATTCAATTATATTGTTAGTTGAAATAAAAAACAATAATAGAAAATTATCAGGATTATTCATAACAATAAAATTAATAATTATTATGTTATTTTTTTATCCTATTTTAATAAATCAAAAATTTTTAAAAATGAATTTATTTTGATAAGAAAATTTTTTATTTATATCCCAATTATGTTGATAATTTGAATTTCTTTTATCTGTTTAAAACCATTTATGATGGTTGACATCCGTTTTTTGTTGTCATTCTTGTGGTGAATGAGAATGATTGATTTCCAGATAAAGGAGATGGGTCAGAGTCGAACAATATTCTGATTTTGAGGAATTAGTTTTATAAGGCCTGACGTAGACTAGGGTGATAGAAATAATTCTATTTCTGGGTCATTCCACGTTATGCGTCCACCAACTTGAAATTGGTATCATTCCTCCGTAATAAAAGAGCATCCCAAGATGTCATTTTTTGAAAGCAGGAAAAAATCAACGGAGTGAACCAAACAGAATAACAGATGAAAAAATGTTTGATCAACAAGTTTCAATGTTCTGACTTTCGGACGCAGACTATATACTCAACATGAAAACACTACTCTTCCAGAAACAGCAGAAGTCCGTTCGAGCGTTTGCTCTATTTTGTACAGCTTTTCTATAACACGTGATTCAGAAATCTGCAAGTACACCTTGTATGGTTCTGGTTTTGGTTATTCCTTAGAAAGCCCTTGAAAGCTAGTATCGTAAAATATACTAACTAGACTTATATTAGACCATGAAGGCCGCGAGGGAGCCCCGAAAAGCTAGTAGCCTAAAATATTCTAAACTAGACGTATACTAAACCCCATGGTGGAGTAAGTGAGCCCTTAAAAGTTAGCAAGGACGAGAGATTTCCGGAAGGTTACCAGGAAAGTTGCTCGGACGGTCGTCTGGCCTGCCTGGAACGATGGCCAGGAGATTACCCAGACGGTTACTCGGACTGTTGCTGAGGAGGTGCCCGGAAGATTGCCCAGACGGTTGAGAAAGACATCAAACGTGATCTTTATTCATTTGACTACACCAGAAAATCTGTTTTTTTTTTATTTTTTTTTTCATTTGTTGTGAAGTATTATAAATTATTTTCTTGTGGTGAATGTTCACCCCGTTTCCGCCCTCCATTTGTGTGTGTGGGGCTTCGCTCTCAGGAGTGTTTCACAGGAGGGCGAATTCGTTTTTTTTTCAATTCGGCTACAAACGAGTCTAAAAAGAAATTTAATCACAAAAATTATTTTACGTTCAATTCCAGGGATGGTGAGCCGTTCCCTGAGAAATATTCGGTCAAAATCCTCACAGAAGACTGTGTGTTAAGGCATTGGGAGATTTCAAAAAATTTTGACAGAGGAGCAGAGAGGATGGCTAAGCTGAAAGACGTCGAGACGTCGGTAGGCCGCTTCAGGGGGTGTTGAGAGGTTACGAATGATGGAAATATAACATCATAGAGGTGTGACGTCATAAGGTTTGAGAAAAATTTTGATTTCTGAGCCATGTACAAACTACAATTTGTATTTTAGAAGGAGGCTATGACCCAGCTTAGAGAATTTGAGGAGGAGAGGAAGCTCAGACTTGTTTTAGGAACTTGGAGAATGCAACACGACAGAATGATTCGTTCACCAATGAATAATGGATAAGCTTTAAAATCTTATGATACCGAAGAGGTCTCTGATCTGGCAGCATTCAGTAAATTGAGGAATTACTTAAGGATGACTCTGTATTGCATTCTCGAGTATTTGACGTATTACTTTTCACTCGTGCTTCCTATTCTATTTTACATAGTCCCATAGAAGAAAAAATCACGATGTTGCCCGCATTCTTTTCGATGGTTGGGTAAATAAATCATCTACAAATTAATTATTTTCAAATACGCTTCTACAATTTGTATCTCAATTTTCCTTGTTCGTAAGTGTCTCACCTACGTGTTCTTTTCATTAGGTTAAAAGCTGCTCGAACAAACGCATTATACGTATTTTCAGCTCATCGTCTTTTTTCCACTCACGCGTTTGTCTATTTTCAAGGTTGAACGAGAATCCTGTAATGATGAACGTATTTCCAGTAATAACGAGAGGCATAGCCATGCCATGTATACCGCGTCGTTTACACTTTTACGAGAAGTTCTTCATCGTACACATGGTCAGTTGTCAGAGAAGTTGAAATATTGGAATTCGTCGTGTCTACTCGTGTGTAGTGGACGATATAATTCACTACATGCATTTCGAACCCAAAAATTATAGACTATCGCGCGAATGAAAATGAAAATTCCCTGTAGCCTTCGATACGCTCGTAAATGCGAATATTATCGAAAATGTCTGAAAACGAGAAATCTATTTCCAGGATACACATTTTTGTCCTTCAATCCTATAACTGATCAATCTTGCTTGAAATTTATTCGGCTTAAGAGAAATTATTTGGGACATTACCACCTGATGCGAATGCGATGTACAATGCAGTATGAGATGCCAAGTTCGTTGAAGACACCGGGGAAAAAAGAAGAGAAAATAATGCAGAAACTGACATAGGTCGATTTCGTGCGGTGAATTCTGGCTCCGATTCTCGGAGGCTAGACGCTGTTGGTATTCCAGCCGTACAAATGTTGGTGCTTAGGCGGATATGTCTGACGGCGGAAGAAATGTGTCTTAACAATTCTTATCTATGTCCGTTCAGGACGGTTGCATATAATTACATTCGCCATTGTGGGAACGCACTAAAAAAAAAAAGTCTTTGTGTAGGGGTTCTACTTGTACTAACGAGAGAGAACAAAGAGGGAACTACTCTAAGAGTGATAGGTTCACAATGGACGAGTTTCAGAAATGTGGCAAGTACTTAACCATCCAGAAATTGATCTTTCGTTGAAGAACAGGAAGAAGGATAAAGAATGGAAAGATGAAGAAAAAATTATGTCGACCAAAACTTTCTTGCTTTTTTCCATAGTCAAAATTTCGTAAGCTGGATTCTTTTCTTTCTCATTATACGTAGATGTTGCTCACCAAGAAATTTTATGTAATTAATCGCAAAAGTTCTCTCTTGAAGCTATTGCTATATCGTACAATCAGTTTGATTATAAATTTTTTGAAAAAAAAAGAGAAAAGAAGAAGAAAGTTCAATGTCCAAGAGCGTGAGAGATTTACGATCCCCATATAAGAAAATTTGGCTGAGCAACTTTGCCGCTCGAAAATTCGGCTGACTCGAAATTTTTTCTTAAATGTGAGCTAATTAGTGTTACCCTTACATAGTCTTCTAGAAGATGACTGTGTACATTGGTCTGCTTGTTCAGAAGCATCGTTATTATAGGCCTCTGCTCCGAACAACGTTGAGTCAAGAATGAGTATTAGCGTCAAGCCGTTGTCCAGAATTCAAAGCATCCTTACTAAAAAACGTTCTGAGTCACACCTCGCAGATACTCGATCACATCGGTTTCTTTCCTCGTCGTATATATAGAGCAACACGTATTTGCAATCTCAATGTGCAGTCTTTGTATTTCACCATTCACCGGGATTTTGCTGGTGCTTCGCCTGCCAACTGCTGCTCGTGTCGCGCTTCCATCAGAACTAATATTCTCTTTGAGAACTATGAAGAATCAGTATGCGTTTGTATGATCGGTAAATGCATAGTGCCACCCTTCAATCGCGTTACTCGTCTTAGAAAGATTCTGGGCTGCAACGTTGAAACAGTTCTGTAGGAGCCGGACGACTTTACCGCCCCTTTTGCCATCGCCAACACCACATATCTCCAAAGTATTTCAGTACACGTTCCATTCCCGGTGAGAAAATAAGGTAAAAACTCAGACAAACTACTCGAATTTTTTGAAAGATTGTTTGAGCCAACCTCCATGTGATGTCTTCTGGGTATGGCTTACTAACTTACATTGAAAAAATTGTTTGACTGAGCTGAATTTTCTTTGACAAATTTTCGTCAGGCAAACCTTTTCAGGCAAATTTTCCTGTTATGATGATTTATGTCCTGCACCTTACAATAGTTTCAGTTCGTCTCTTTCTAGGATTCTTCTTTTGATTAAAGTTATAAAGTCTCCTTTTTTTCGTAAGTTCGGGTGGTTGCTTGATGGAACCATCTTCTGTCCCTGATTACACCGATACCTTGAGTTGTTATTTTTCGTCAGTGGTGTCCCAATTTCAACCTCCACCCCAAGAAAGATGGTCTCTCTCTTGTGTAAATGTGTCAGTTCAGATCGATGATCTGCTCGAAACGCCATTAGTCCAGTCAAATAAGACTTCTAGCTGGACATAATTGCGACAGTACATTTTTTCTCGTGAAAGTGGTCAGAAAGAAATACTAAGAAGTTCATAGCGTCCCGCCTCTCGTAAACCCCCTTTGTGACCACCGTTGCTCCCCAAAATTCAGTCTTAAGCAATTTTCTCAAACACTATGCACTTCAAAGAAAAAAGTTTTGGAACAGAAGTTGTTCCTCATCACATTAGTACTATAAGATATATTACTCACTTATTACTTTGAGCCTATTGGGATTTAAACTTAGAGTTGGGGAGTTGGTAGCCCTGACGATATTCACCCTTTCGTAGTTTCGTTCAATGCTTTTTAAATGAAGAAATTTCACGTACCATAATTAATGAATAATGAGATATCGTTTCTAAAAGCAAATACAAGCATAAATTTCGTGGTCTGTATCATCAACATTAAATATAAAAAAAAATTGTAGCAATAAATGATATATTGGAAAAATAAGAGATGATTAAAAATTAATGTATGAACGTACATAGATTCTCTAATTCACCCTTTCAGTAGCGCTCTCTAGTGGTAGGTTTAAACCCCAATTGGTTGGCTCAAAAATTGCTGATTTATAGTAAATTCTCTGTGTAATATTTCATTCATAGTACAATGTTTTATCTTGAGATAGTGTGACACGTTTAAATTATTAATTCCAAAAATAATGCTTCTAGGGAAAAATTGAAGAGAAGATAATTTGTTATCCATAAAATTTTCTTTCCAGTAAGGGTAATATCAAAAAATTCTATCGAGCCAATTCCGAGTTATCCTTCACAAATTTATTTAAATTCAACATTGGCTCTTATGGACGTCATTCTCATGTTTAAATCTTCTGCAATTAAGATGGCGGTCCATTATACCTACATCATATAGGGAAGCTCGAGAGCAGGTAAAATGGACATCCGTTTTGTTTGAAACTAACCACGAGCTGACGGCTTCTCTACTGACTGTAAGCAAACACTCGACGGCGCGACTAGCGGCTCAGTGTCAATTTTCATTGTTTACAGTGAGTAGAGAAGCCGTCAGCTCGTGGTTAGTTTCAAACAAAATGGATGTCCATTTTACCCGCTCTCGAGCACCTTACATCATATAGCCACATATATATTATTTGAGCCGGCCATCCGCTAGGATCGCTAATTAGGCGCGTGGTTTGTTTACCTAAAATGGTATTTTTGCCAAAATTTAAAATGGGAGCTAAACTATCGCGGTATATGAGAGAAAAATGAAAAACTTGTAATAACTCTTGAACGGAGCGGAATTGAAGATTTTGTCATCGTATCTTATTTGTAAAATTTTTATTTGTGAACATCTTGTATGGGATTTCCGGAAGCCAAATCTGCTTCATTCACGTGTTATTTTGATTTTTTCATTTTTTTCTCCTACATACCGCCATACTTTGGCTCCCGTTTTCAATTCCTCTCCGCTTGGTAAAAATGCAGCGCGACACTAGCGCTGTCTGGCCCAAATAGAGAAAAATACTGCGAGTCGTGAAAACACGCGGGAGCGGTGCAGCTTATCATATTTTTCCGCGGGTAAACATTGTCTTAGCTCAGTCCATAGAGGTCAGATAGAGGTATATAGTCAAAGGTGTATAGTCAAGGCGGACGCTACAATGAATAAAGTTGGCAACATGACACCAGCAACGTGCAATTTTGAAACTGTAGTGGTGAGTAAAAAACAAGCAACCAAATCAAACTTATTTGTTTCGGTTGCACCTTGCTCGTGTCGCGTTGCCAACTTTGTTCATTGTAGTATCCGCCTATAGATACCTAAAAGAGACAAGATAGCTAACTCTCCATATGCGCTGTGTTAAAATCGGGTACCCGATTTTTGTCGAGCTAATCTACGTGCCGAGAGATAGCGCCACTGTATTGTAGGGTTAAGTTAACATTGCGCTTATGGACGTTTTTCAGTATTCATCAATTATCTCGGAAACCGTTTATTTTTACGAAAAAATGAAAAGAACAAAATTTATTCCCCTTGTAATTTCCTATCGTATGAGACCTATTTCATATTTTGAAAAAAAAAAATTCAAAGTAGGTCTCATTTGATAGGAAATTACAAGGGGAATAAATTTTGTTCTTTTCATTTTTTCATAAAAATGAACGGTTTCCGAAATAATTGATGAAAACTGAAAAACATCCATAAGCGCAATGTTAATTTAGCGCAAGAATACTGTGTCGCTGTGTTGGCGTGCGGTGGAACACTAGAACTAACAAAGTTAGCTATCTTGTCTCTTTTAGGTATCTGTATATCCGCCTAATGGTAACGTGCAGTTGCGCGCGGCGCATGAATCAGTGTGACCACGATGACCCGCACGAATTTTCTCTTTCAAACATCTGTATTTGATCCAGAAAATGTCTCAGAAAAATGAGTAGAAAGCTGTAACCGTGAGAGCTAATCAAGTGAAAATATTATGTGTTTTAAAGGAAAATACGAACGACATTTTTGTATTTGTCTATAATTATCTTGGGATTTGTAATGATACAATGCAGAACAAAGTTCTTAATTTCATACAAAAAAGAAAAAATCAAAACACGGCTATTGAAAATAATAAATAATATTACCTCAAATCAATCATGAACTATACTATCAATTATTGTATATATACAAAGAAATTATGTTTATAATCAATAATAAATACCAGTCTCGCAGCACACTTGGTGATGACCAAACCATTGTACTTAATCAATAACTCAAGGTTTTAACATCGAGTGTGATTAATAATGATAGTAATAATAATAATGATAATACTTGAAAGAATTAGCTTAACTAAAGTAGAACCATGAAAAATAAAAACAGTAAAAATAATACCCATAATCTAATAAGGAAACCTAAATAATTATATTTTATTTCAAATGAAAAATTTTCACGACAGTGTTAATATTATTTATATTTGTAACGCAATTGAAAATAATATTCCCAACTCCTGAGAACACCGCATATCAACCATAAACTACTATCAAACGTATACACGAAAAATTATAGATAAACCAATGATAAATTTAAGAGTGAAGTCACCAAGTGTCTGTCAGCACACTTGATGATGACCAAAAAATTGTCCTCAATTCATTCAAACTCGAGGTTTTCACTATCGAGAATGACTAATAATAATATTTAAAAAAAAAAGACAAATGAATGAGCCTGACAAAAGGTAAAAAATAAAAGGTTCTTACTGACAACAATAAAAAGGATAGGATCCGCTTTTTGTAACAAGTAGGTAAGCAGCTTTTCGTAATAGTGTGAAATTTTTTAAAAAATTGAAAATTTCTCGAGAACTCCGATCCTCAAAAAAATGTGCTATAGCACTATTATATGTCCATGTTACCAAAACCCCCAAAAAATCTTATTTATAAATAAATAAATAAATACCTACATACTTATATACATATAATAAGGAAACCTGAACGGACAGGTGTAATACCTCACTTTTTCAACAGGAAAAGTCGATAAAACCAAATGGGAGATCCAACAAAGAAATGGCATAAGCTTAGATATTTGACTAAAAAAATACTTCGATGGAGTTGGCACTTCGTTTGTAGAAAACTATTTCCTGAACTGACGACTAAAATGAATCAATATTTTAACCTGAGTGAATAGGCTTGGATAAATCCCACCTTTATTCAATGAATTCATAGCAGTTTTTTAAAATATTGAAAAAGCTTTACAACAACGTGAAGTATTTTCTCGCTAATTGTCAGTTTAATCCAATTTTGAAAACAAATGAGCGACTTTTACGCCAATAAATAGGCGTAGAGTAATAAATGATGACGTATCTTATAGAATATTTGATGAGGAACAACTTTTTTTAAAAACTTTCGTCTCTAAAATGCGTATTTTTTGAGAAAATGACAAAAAAGTAGGAACATATGCCGGTTAGTCAACAATCTTCAAGATAACTAACAGACGCACAGTTACAAATAAGTAGTCGCTGAGGAACATTTTTTGTTTGAAACTTTTTAACAGGGAACCTGTTTTATGGGGGAATATTTGAGAAATCTGCCGTGCGCCGTGCGCCGTCCAGCCAAAATCTTAGAAGAATTTCGACCCTCGAGCCATATATGATAGGAGAGGGACTCAGAAAAATTTCGTCTCTCGAGCTATATAATAAAATTTCGTCTCTCGAGCTATATATGATAGAAGGGGGACTTAGAAAAATTTCGACTCTCGAGCTATAGATGATAGGAGGGGGACTTGGAAAAATTTCGACTCTCGAGCTATATATGATGGAAGGGGGACTTGGAAAAAATTCGACTCTCGCGCCATATGCGATAGGAGAGGGACTTAGAAAAATTTCGACTCTCGAGCTATATATAATAGGAGGGGGAGGAAATTTTAACAAGGAACCTGATTTATCCAACTATATTATATTACACTAATAGTTGGTCTAGGCCTCTTTTTACTACCTTTCTCCAAATCTAGGCTTCCTTGAATTTTCAATACCAAATCTCATTCGAATCATAAAACAGGTTCCCTGCGTTCCTCGTTTAACTTCGTTAAGGAAGCCGTAATTTTTTCTCCGAACTGCGTAGTGTTCGCGAGAATTGCAAAACACTGAATTTTGGGGGATAAAGGTGGTCTCAAAGGAGGTTTACATGAGGCGAGGCGCCATGGACTCTTTAATATTTTCATCAAGTGGTCTTTCTGACCACTTTCACGAAAAGAAATGTATTGTCGTAATTCTGTCTAGCTAGAGCTTTTTTTTTTTGTCCAATTTGCCTGGTCTATAGTGTCACACTGTGGCGTTTGGTTATGTTACGAAGTAAGAGTCTGAGGTATTATCGACAGTCGACATTATTGATCGGGAGCAACAAAAAATTTAATCTCGGAATTTTCTTCACCGTTTCCCTAGAATATCTGCTCTTAATTGATTGATCTCACCCACCCAACCATGATACGATTATACTTCCTTCATCGTCTCACCCAATTTATTCATTGTTCCATCTTCTTGATCTGGCCTCAAAATTATCATTACTCACAAAACCCCAAAAATCGTTTTTAATCTTTCAAGCAGACAGTAGAACGATGAAACATTAAAACGACTTCCTTGGTAACGGGTATGAGTGAACCATCGTTCCCCCGTTTAGCCTCTCCAGCCTCATATTCTCTCTGTCGTCCAAAACCTCTCATTTCTGGATCTACGCGTACCGATTCCTCTGCCAGGAAATTCTTTTTATTGTGAAGTCTCAAGGAATACGATGTGGCTTTCTATGTATTTTGATTGCTACGAGTATCATGTCACATCACCGTTACTGTCGCGATAGTAAAAGGTGGGATGTATAAACTAATGACGCGACATATTTTGTACAAATGATGTACCTATAATGATCACATTCTTATAATATCAATTAACTGTCCTTACAGCGATGATAAAAAGATTCTATAAATGAACGTTTCGAAACCAATTCACTCCTTCAAAATTAAGAGAATTCTGATCGAATGCACACTCGACTCTTCAAGTGTCCTCCCGGTTTCCCAAAAAGTCTCAAAAGTCACCGTGCACTTCACACCTTTAGTCGTAATACGTCAGAATTTTTCGATTTCCGAAGTCGACTGTGCCCGCTGTTCCCCTACTATGTATGTACTTTGTACTTTTGAAGCATAAATAGCTATTTTCTGCTATGATCTTCGCTTTGAATCGAATAATTAGTTTGCTTGTTTGTTCGTAAGAGAACGATGAACGATGATATGAGATTAGATAAGTATAGGTACGTATGAGAACGTATGTGTTCAATTTCAATCGCTACTGTTCTCTTCTCACTGTCGATTGATCTCGCTGCCGATATCAGTGTGCTCGTTCATTTCTCTTAAGAAAATTGAAAATTCTTCGCGAAATCCCGTAAATATTTGTGATACTAATAATTACTGTGCCTATGATCCGCGTTATTGGTTCGTGTGCTTAAATTGTTTTGCGATAAAATCTGTACGGCGTGCGTTTTCGAGTGAAACGGTCCAGTTAGTAAGTTCAATGCCGGCCAAATTTTGAATATCGCTTCTTATCTGTTTGTCTCACGACGTCGGTCCTTTTAGGATCGAAAATAGGACGTTTTTAACGTTCCTCTGTTTAATCGAATTGGGTTTTTATCACGCCTTGCATCTCCTGAATCTTATTTACACGCTGGTCAGTTCGATACGACCGCTCCCCTTACGTCACTGTATGCAACACTGTTATATCTTTCCTTCGAAGAATAAGGCTACTGAAAATAGTTTAAAATATGTTTTGTATTAGTGATCATTGAAATATTTTTGTCTCATGGAGGAGAGAAAATAGATATTTCGACACTCAGGGAGGGATTTCTCTTGCAAAAGTCTGTCCTTCAAAAAAACTGAAAAAGAGTAAGGCTTTCGGAAATAGTCTACAATGTGTTTCGTATTAGTGATCACTGATAAATTTATCCCCAAGAGGAGCGAAATTGGATATTTCGACACTCGGGGGCGATAAGGCTATTTTTTTGAGTAATTTTGCTTATAGTTTTGTTCTGTTAGCGTCCATTTTTCCGCTCCACCTGTAATGTACAAAGTTCAAATACAATTATACCGGTGCGTATAGGCTAGTAGTGTTAATTCCGCCCCCAAATTGTAAATTTTATTCAGTTTTATGCGACGTTATAAAAGAAAATTTCATAATATGGTGAATGTTGCATACAGTTGCGTCTTTGCCGGGTCGTACTCCTTATACATGTTGAGATAACGTGACTGTAGATAAATCATAAATTTTTCTACGATCTTTCGATTGCGCTTGATGAAATACCTTTTCACAACTAGCGTCAATAATATTGATACGAATGACGAACATGTGGCACGTGATAGAGAAAAATAACCCAAGTTATTGACTTGTAATGCCAGCGCTTGGAAGATAGCGAAGAAATTTTTAGAACAGCATAGAACGTTATAAAAACCCAATTTTGTAAGCGTAATTGTCTTAGAGTATTGAACATAATATGAAGGCTTAACCCTTATTCTCGATTCGGGTCAGTTTTTGATGACTAGCAGGCCGTTTACTTTCTGTCAGTCTCTCAGGACTAAGATATTCCCTATTATCCTTAGATCCTTTCCGCGGGTACCTTGGAGTGAAATAGTCTCCCGCGGAATAAAGGGAAAAGTTATTTGTATTGATGGATGATTTTTTTTTTTCGGAACGATTCAAGTCCCAGAGAGGCACCTTTGATCGCTGCGCTCAGTGTGTTTATTTTATCGTGTGAAACGTTATCGCAGTATTTTCATGTAGCCTTCTGTTTTTATAAAATCTGTATTGTCTATGGAATGTGATTTCTATTCCGCCTTGCGAGTTGATAGCTGGGCTTCGTAATGAGGAGAGAGAGAGGAGATATCAGAAGGAAGGACAGCAATCGCTCGCGCTACTCGGAAAGTAAATATTCTTAGAAGTGCGAGATGTATGTTTATCAGATTGTTGATTTCAATCAAGCGCGTGAAGTAAGTGAACAATAAATGAACTCTTTTAATGTTCAGTTCAATCTCAACTCTTTACTATTTATATTAGCGTCTTGTTTTTTTCAAGCTTTCGCAGCGCGAAAGCAAAACCGACTTTCCCTTCCTTCTTCTCTCCGTTCTGTTCATTATTGGCTACGTAATATTACTTATTCGTGTTCGTTTCAAACAACAAAATAACTTCGTTTTTCAAAACGAGCATATTTTCAAAGCTTGCTAAGGAGTTATTCACTCTTCTATATCAGTAATCCACACCCTCGCTTCAACAAATGGAATATCCGTCAAAAGTTTTCAATTCAACGCGAGATGTTCAAGGAACTCTTCAATACTTCTCAATTTTACATAATCGACTCAGTACCAACAGAGAACATTTGTGCACAAAAATATTGATGGTACATACACATATGTATATGAATTTGAGCCAATGATAAAATCGTAATTCACTCCCCCTGAAACGCCGAGAAAACATGCCCTGCAGCAAAAATTCCACCGCGCGCAAGACTGCAAATACCTTCTAATGTCTGTGAAAAAAGAGTGTAAAAAGGATTGTGATCCTGTGTGAAGTACACTTTTTTCCTTTGTTCACAATGATCCTAACAGCAAAGAAGTGTACCCAACCTGTAATCTCGCGGTAATAGGTCTGAACAATACCATTCTAGGATAATTCAATCTTTGAATTTGAATAATAATGGATCCTGGGTTACCAATGAAGAAAGGGCATTACCGTGGTGTTTTCTATTGTAGGAACTAATTTCTATGTATTATTTCTGTATCTACTTCTTTTCCTTTGATGAAGCCAGGTGATCTTATCTCTAGGATTTGCTGCATTACATTAAAGGTTCGAATTCTTTGATTCTGTATCAGGTGGGGCTCAAATTCTATAAAAATGTGCATCACTATGATCGTCAATAGGTTTCTTTTCCCACTTTCAAACTAATCTTGCATTTTTTTTGTTTTCTTCCCTTATTTTCTTCCGAGTTTGGAAGATCTTTGATTATTCTTCTTAGAACTAGATCGTCTGAGTAAATGCGCTTTAAAGTATGTACCTGTTTGTAGAAATGCAGGGGCTCTTTAGAAAAAGCCCTAAGAAATACAGATTTTTATCGAAAAAAAAAACTGTCCCTTCATCTCATAATTGCCTTTGTATAAGACACTTTTTTTAATGAGCTATACGACTTCTGACTTCTCGAACCGGATCATCAGTTCGATCATTACATAGATTTGTTTGATGATTGGAGAAGTTGGAGTAAAACAAAGGTAGTTGAGGCATTTGGAAGGGATTTCGGAATTCTTGAATAATGTGGAGGTTATAGATTACGGAACGTTGCGGGTGGAATGTTGGTTTTGGAAGACGGGACATGAGAAGAGATGTTGAACTGGGAGGATATCCGAATGACGGTAGTTACATGACGGAAGGGCGTGAAGACCTCTGAGGAGGTGAGAGTGAGTGACTCGGGTATAGCCAACCCTAATATGAGAGAGGATGACTTCTTCGTGGCTGGAGTTTCTATCTGAAGAGAACCAAGGAATAGAGAGGCTTTTCATCGATCATCGTTTGTTGTGGCGCTGTTCTTTCCGAAGGTTAATCCAAGAAGCTAGGATTTCGGAACGGTAGTATTTTTAAAGTTTGTATACTGGTGAATGACTGAGGTCAGTAATTTTCGGTGAGAGAGGAGAGTTCTTAACCGCACGATCAACGTTTCCATGTTGAGGGTGACCGATGTGGCTTGGAATCCAGATGAGGGTCACTGATGACTTAATAAAGGTTGACGTGATTGCGTTGACTGTGGTGTTATTGGAATAAGTATCTATTGAAGATATGAGAGAGGAAATTAAGGTCAGTTAGTGGAGGAAGACGCTGAGTATGAATAGAAAGATAGGAACGAATAGCGCTCAACTCAAGAGTGAAAAGGGAGACTGAGATCCTTAAAGAATAGACCGTGATTCGATCCTAGCCTGTTTTGTTTTAAAGCCATCAGTGTAACATATTATATGATCGGACTTTACGGTAGGCGGTGTTACTGCATTTGGCAATATTCATGAGATCGGATCTGATGGTAGAAGGAGTGAATAGCCATGGAGGAATAAAATTCATGATTTAATAGGGTGGAGAGGATTGAGTTTGTGAAGGAGTCAGTATGGGGTTCAAGAAAATTTAGAAAGGTATTTTGAGGGGAGGAGAAAGCAGTGTGGGTAAAATTAAGCTGAGGGTGCGAGGAATTTGCACTTATATGTGAAAAGGGAGCGAAGTTTCGGCTGCTTCAGCGCAGAGGTTGAGAGTAGTAGTAGTACGCAATGCTCCTAGGACCATTCTGAGAGCTGTTGATTGGACACTGTTTAAAATTGAAGAAAGGGGGCGTCCATGACGGGTATGAGATATTGGTATTTAGAATATTGGTGGCATTCGGGTATTTAGCTTCGATCCATTTTATGCGAGATATCCAAGAAGGATTGTGGGTGAAATTAAGCCCCAAGAATTTTTAAGAGTTACGAATTTTTATTGAAAAATCTTGAAAGAAGGTAGAGAAATTTATGGTCGATGGTTTATTCGCAAGCTAACGAGACCAGTTTTGCCCGAGGAGAAGCGAAAACCACGGTCTGAAGTCCATGTAAATATTTTATCTGGAGTATTTGGAGGAGTCGTAATGCTCAATGAGGGTTTGAAGATTGAAGAGAAGTGCTGTAGTCATCGGCGAAAAGACATTGTGTAAGGGGAAAGGAGGTACGAGTGGTGACATCATATATAGCTCCAGACTTCTCCTTGAAGGATGCCGTTATGGATGGTTTGGTGAGAAGAGAGATGGTCTTCGATGGTAACTGTTATGGATCTGTCGTAGAGAAAACTGTATAAGTGCTGGGTGCTTGCCTGTGAGACCTGTATAGTGTAGTTTTTGATATATGTAATGACACCATACACGGGGAAAAGCCTGTTGAAGGTCAAAAAAGACGGTGTAGAGTGTAGAATTTTCGTTTTTGGCGTTTATAATTTGTTATTGGAGATCTGCCGCCAAAGGTTGAAGATTATATTTCGACCCTATCGAAAAACTTTTTAGGAGTAGGATTCGAGGTGTCAAAAGACTCTTTTGTACAGTATCTTTTGAAATAATTCTCTAAAGACGCTAGTTAGTGCAATAGGATGGTAAGAATCGGGAAAAAAAGGGTCTTTAGAGGGTTTTAAGGCGGGTAGAATCATCGCTAGTTTCCATTGTAATTGTCAAGTTCCTTGAAGTAGGGTAAAGTTAAATATTGAGAGGAGGTATGAAAGGGAATTCGGACGAAGTTTTTGAAGCATAGAAGCGTGAATATTATTAGATCCGAAAGATGCATTCCTAAGATTTTGGATAATGTTGTAAGGATGAAAATTGTGAGAATCGAAATTGATAGGGTGATTTTATGTGTTTTGATAGAGGAAAAAAGATTGTCATAATTTTTATCTGATGAAACTGTAGCAAAATTGGAAACAAGTAAATTCGCTACATCCTTCTGGGAAGAGATAGTTTTTGAGTTTGTAGTTCCTAGTGATAGGATGAAATGACGATTTTCACGATACTCTCCTCATATCTCTCCAGATTATGGAGATACACGGGTCAAGTTCCAAGACCCAGTCTCTTGAAGCAAGGGGAAGCTCTAGATTTCGCTCGGGCTTTCTTGTATTTAATAAAGGCGGATTGAAGATTGAACATTTTGTATACTCGGAGGGCTATTCGACAAGCTCTGATGAAGGGAACAATTTCCTCGGAACCTGACCCGGCTTGTGGTTTCCAGAAGAAAGAGGTATGGAAGATTTGAGAGCTTCGAGTGTGAAATTTGTGAAGGATGAGATAGCTTCTTGTGTGGTCGAGGTATCGGAAAGGGAAATTGGAAACGTTGGAAATGTGGACGATAGATTTGTTCTTCCCATAGCTTTATATTCACGGCACTGCTAGTTACCAGAAAAAAGAAACAGTTCGATGTATTAATTGATCAATTTTTTTGTGTTGTGAGCATTGAAGTCGCGCAGAGAGGTATTAGCTTGAGAAAACTTACGCTTATATTTACACTTCGAGTTTATGAATTTTAAAGCTAGTGAATAGTAAGTTAGATGAAAAAGTAGAAGTTGGGGACAACGAGAGGTTGTTTCATAATTGTACTTCTATGCTTTGGAGAGAAGAGCGCAGAGAATCAGAAGTTGCGGACAGGAGAAGAGAGTGTACTGTTTGATAGTAAGGTCTGACAGGAGGCTACAGGTAAGAATGTATGGCCAATTCTTCGCCGTTTAAAAATAACCTCATTCCATTTGAAATTTCTAATGATGACCATGGCATGGGAGTCTGTTTGATACGGAGCAGTTTCTTGTATGGTTGACTTTCCCAGAATGTTTTCCTCGTTTGAAGAATAAGAGAACGATTGTGATATTTCTAATCTAGATCGGGTTGGAGGGTGTCGTCAGTTATATTTTTCTCGGTGGCTCGATCATCAAAGTAATATGGCTAGATCGATGTGGCCAGGGATCTATATGAAAGTGTTTTGGGGGTGTGCAGTCTAAAGTGAAAAAATCTTTCGGCCCGAGCGGAAATCGAAGCCGCGACCTCCCGTCTTCATATGAGAAGGACGTATTTGTCATTAGAGGGCAATTTGAAAGGATGAGTTAAGAAGGCGAAAATGACCACCAATTAGGTCTTGAATTATAATGAAGTTTTTTGTACTCAATTTTTTTCCGGGGTGTGAGACCTTATTTCATCCTCCAAAAGCCTTCATATTAGTTCATACTCCTAAATTATTTTCGTATAGCTTTGACGTTAGCCGTTCGGTATTTGCTGCTACGTATTCTGTAAACCAAAAATGGAAACGTTGTTGAAATGGCGACGCAGATTGAAAAAAATACGAGGCGACTATTATGATGATCGTAATGGTCCTTGGGATATCAGGTATGTATCAAATGAAGAAAAAATACTCATCTCTACACTTATTACGATTGTCATGTTAGATCGCGCTTTTGAAATTCGATTTTTTTTTTGTTGATTTGTGTGGGTATAATTTAAAAGAGACGTAATTTCTCCTTGTTCCTTGACCAGAAGATAGTGCGCTGTAATGGGGAAGGATTTTGCTCGTTCCTCTCCCGTAGTCGTATGTCACTTGATGTACGTGTCGTTCATGCTTCGTGATAAATGAACAGTTTCGATATTACATCAGTATATCGACTTTAAAAAAGGACGTGACAACAACGAAAAGCCTGGCTGTAATCCATCAGTACGCGGTTATGAAGAAACTCTAGCGCGACGTTATCTTTTGCAAAATGAGGGTGAAGAGGCTGCAAAATCTCATTTACGAGTGTTCGAGAGAAATAAAGCTCTATGACATTGATAAATCAGTTAGCGTAAAATTAGTTCACATAATCTTATTATACTGCCGAATATCCGCTGAGAACTTTCCAACGAGTGCATAATTTTCGAGGATATAATAATGAAATTCCTTTGCGAAGAATATTTTCATACCTTTAGCGTTCATCTTCACATATTGAATAGACTCAATAGTCCTGAGTAACGCTCGCGGATAAATTACCCTATGTACTGTTTAATAAGGCTCTCGATAATATTAATTATAGTTGGAGAGCCCGCAGCATACAGCGTAGCAACCTCTGTACCGTTTGATCCCCTTTCATAATGGCTTTATGTACATTGCGTCCAACGTGCTTTGTATCATTAACGAAAAATAGGTTTCGGGTATGTTAGAGAGTCCACGCTCGGCTGCCTTTGAAATCCTTTACAGCTCTTTCTAGCTCTCATGTCTATCGTGGGTGTCGACCCTCCAAATTGTTCTCGTAATTCGATTTGAAATTTTCGGACTCAGTTACGCCTTGATCGCATCGCTCGTATAATTTTCTTCTAGTCGCGCTGTTGTTTACTTCCGCCAACATTGTTCTAAAGATTAGATATGCTCTATAATCGAGAGCGTAGAACGTTCTCTCGGTGACTTTGATATACGTAGAGTTGCGCTGCATCTCACGTGCTCACGTTAATTCTCCAAAGATCTAGTCTCATGTTTCAATGTACTTTGTGCTTTTGCAGAATCTCTCTACTCCTGCCAACGATGAAGGGGGATCATCGTGAATCATTCGTGTGCCATATCTTTGTGAGACAGAAACAGATACCGTGAGAAAATTCGGAGCTCATAAGTTCTGTTTTAGTTCGTACGTTAATGAAGGCGAGTGAGGAAGCTGAAATTTTTTCAAGTCCCAGAAATATGTTTTTCCAAACTACGGCAAAGATTGATTATAATAAATTCTTGAGCGTTTTCGACTCATTTGTCACGAAGCAACTCCGTCGAGTTCGCTCGTGAATGATGAGTCAAAAGCGCTCGCAAATTTATTGTTATTTATATTTGCGGTATTCTTTTTAAATTTTTGTTAAATTGTTAAGTTTTCAAATCCCTTCCTTCTCCTCATGTGTGTATGTTATAGCAATAAGTATATTATATTGAAAAGAATGCAGAATTACGGCAAAAAGCTGAAAATAACACTTCAATAAACACTTCTCCCTCCCTTCCACTCGAAAACGGTGTCCCTCAAGGGGAAATTTTCACAGTCCACTTTTTTATAGACAACAACGATATAACTGAATGCTTTCATTTCTCTCTCACTCTACATACGTCTCTTCGCAGACGATCGTAACATTTCCATCTGGCCAATCAACCCTCTTAGAGTCCGCAGACTCCTCCAAGGAACTCCTAATGCCATTACTACATGTACGACCACGAATGGTTTCTGTTCCTCATCATCTAATACTTACTTCGTCATCTTCAAAGAAAGAAATCCCATTCCCACCTTTTTACCACTTTCTTACTAGAACTTTCTCTGCCAAACTCCTTGGTAAAAATTTGATCAAAAATGCACCTAAACTCACCACATCAAAATTCTCAGAGCTGAATACACTCGTGCCTTAAATTCATTGAAATTCATCTCTCACCGCTCTAAAGGCTGCAACGATAACCTTCTTTTCCATTTTTATAAGATAACCTAGCCAATAAATCGAGCATCTCTTTGTTAGACACCTTTCTAACTTCCCCGAGGATGGCCTTCCATTTTCAATTCCATCTTCCAACCAAACAATGGTCTTCCTCCAGCCTCCGGAATAAGTGTAGTGTACAGAATTTAGGCTAATTAGCTTTTGCGTCTCACTTCTTAGTCCAGTGAAAGACTAGTATAGCGGCAAGATGTTACCGAGTAAATGGGGTTTGCACTGCGTAAAAATGCAAAACGTTAGATGTATACTTCAAATCTACAAAATTTGTGTCTCAATTTTCCCTTCAATATGCGTTCCAATTCAACTTTTTACAACGTTTTGAGCCGAGTAAAGTGCCAAAATGTGCCAAAAATTGACCAATTTGCCAAGATTTCTGAAATAATTCCAAGCTTTGTAAGGTTATTCAGGTATTTTTCCCGGAAACAGCGTTAAATTTCGCTTTCAAATCAACTAAAATATGGAGGTTTGAACAATTTTTAAATTTCGATAATTTTGGCAAATTGGTCTATTTTTGGCAGATTCTGGTCCACAACTGAGCTCTAAAAAGTCGTAGAAAATTGACATACAAATTTCGTAGAATTAAACTACATCCAACATTTCGCATTTTTGCGCTGGAGTGAATTTAGCGCAAAGTCCCATTCAACTGGGAACATCTTTCTGATCCACCCGGTAAAAGGCCTAGTATAACACTGTCCAACAAGAAAAATTTTTTTGCAGTATCATGATAAAGTTGGGTTGATTCTTAAGGTATTTTCAACGCTGAACACGATGACGTGAGTCGTTTTTCTCCAGCACGTCTAGTTTTTCTGTAATACCTATTGAAGCGTTCGAAAATGCTGTAAAATTGACAACTTCAATCAATTATTTTGCTGCATTCTAAAGAAAAATTATTGAAGTAATGTACACTAATGAAAAATTTGAACCATCTCCAATGAAAGTAAAAAATCTCAATTTAATCGGATGATCGCTTACAGAGACATTACAATTTTTTGAAAAGATGTTCTGCAAGAAAACAAACAGTAATAACTCGCGTGCTTGAATGTTTATTTGAGCGGTCTAAAGTGGCCCCACTGGCGTATCCCTACTACGAACGTCTAGCTCCTGAGATGAATTCTTCACAAGACCCATTGAAAATGAAAAATTTTACGAGTCCAAGAAGTATGAAAATATTTCAAAGTCCAATAATTGGTCACTAATTCTAAGCCAACAGTTGAAAATAACTGAGACGTGCTAGCGAAAAATGGGCAAAGGAAAAGTTTTCAGCGCGAAAATCTGCTTTAGAATCAACTTTGGTTTTTTCAATGTTCCCAAAACACTGTTGGACAGTATAATGAAGGCTAAAAGTTGAAATTTTTCCAATCCCTAAAGTAGGTCAAGGTCATTGATGAGGTTTACTGTAGAAGCCTAGTGTTTAGGCCTAGTATAATGAAACTAGAGGTCAAAATTTTTGCAACCCCGACCCGTCATAAAGCGTGACGTTACGAGGATTTCCGACTGTTGGGACGTATAAATGTCAAAACAAATCTTACTGAAATCCGAACACTTGCTCAATGAACCTTTCATAGTGAACCCCCTTCGACCTATCTTGGACCCTCACCCAGCCCACCATCCGCTTGACTCTCACAGAAATCCCCAAATCTAATATCACCCTCTCATCACTCGCGTTAGAAACCCGATTCAAGAGTATCCTGATCACTCGCACTCTCTGTCTGACTGATGGCTCAAAAACTAAAACAAACCGACCTGCGGATATTCCGTACATAGCTCCATCGTCTCCCATCGCATCTGTAATATAACCTCTGTATTTATTGTCGAATTGATGGCAATATTCGCCTGTTTTAATGGGGAACCTCTTTTTTTTTTGGGGGGGGGGGGGGGGTAAATTGAAGAAAAATGATGGGCGGGCGCTGGCCACCGTCCATCAGAGCGTGTACTTACAAACATTTTCGACCTCCGAGCACAGCTTTATATGATGGGAGGGGGAACTGAAAAAAAAATGTCAACTGTCAAGCCATGTAATATGATAGGAGAGGGACTGGGAAATTACGAATATTGAACTGTTTCTGATGGGGGAGAAAAACATAAAACAGGTTCCCTGTTTGCCTTGATTAACAACACAGTTAATGAAGGCAACCCCGAGCAGCTAACGAAGTAGGCTGCAAGTTTTTTCTTGTCTCCTTCAACTCGTTTCACGTGGCAAATTTCTTTTCCTCAGAGACTCATGTTCTTCACTACCCTCTCTTACTGACTTCTATACTACAAACCCTCTCACACAAAGATACCTTCTCACGCTTCAAACTTTTACCTCAATTAACACCCACGCAATATTCAGTTGGATTGCCGGCCACTTTTGCCTACCCAGCCACCATCTTCGGTCTATCACTGATCGCACTTCCCTCCCTGTCACACGCTACAAAAATCATTACCGCTCATCTTGCTCCGAACTCTGAAATAAAAGCCAACCGTAAAAAAAAAAAACTCCTTCAAATTGAAAAGACTCTCACTCCTCGGTCAACTTCCTGCAGAAATTCTAAAGGTGAAGACACCGCTAACACCAGATTAAGAATAGGCCATACTCGAATCGCGCCCTCACATCTAATCGACCGGAACTCTCCATTACCCGCATCCTGTCATCGCGGTCAGGAATTCAATCTAAACGTGTCCTCTAACCGCGTCTCTTTATTTTATGTTCGTCCTTCCTTCCCCAAGCCCTCAAAAACAACTCGGACGCCATGTCCCTCACACTTCATTACTCCATTTTAGCGGGGAACCCGCTATCCATTTTGTTAGGAGATTACATCCTCAGAAAAGGTCCGCGTCCGCGAAGTTAGTAACCTAAGGTTAGGTTAGGTTACGGGACTTGGAAGAATTTCGAGTCTCGAGCTATATATGATAGGAGGGGGACTTAGAAGATTTAGAAGAATTTCGAGTCATGAGCTATATATAATGGGGGGGGGGGGACTTGGAAGAATTTTGACTTTCGAGCTATATATGATAGAAGGGGGACTTAGAAGAATTTCGACTCTCTAGCTATATATAATAGGGGGGGGGGACTTGGAAGAATTTTGACTTTCGAGCTACCGTCCGCCGTCCAACCAAAAACTTGGAAAAATTTTGAGACTTTAGCTATATATGATAGGAGGGGGACTTGGAAGAATTTCGAGTCTTGAGCTATATATGATAGAAGGGGGACTTAGAAGAATTTCAAGTCTTGAGATATATATGATAGGAGGGGGACTTAGAAAATTTAGAAGAATTTCGAGTTTCGAGCTATATATGATAGGAGGGGATTTTAGAAGAATTTCGAGCCTCGAACTATATATGATAGGAGGGGGACTTGGAAGAATTGTGACTTCCGAGCTATATATGATAGAAGGGGGACTTAGAAGAATTTCGACTCTCGAGCTATATATAATAGGGGGGGGGGAGACTTGGAAGAATTTTGACTTTCGAGCTACCGTCCGCCGTCCAACCAAAAACTTGGAAAAATTTTGAGACTTTAGCTATATATGATAGAAGGGGGACTTAGAAGAATTTCAAGTCTGAACGATACTAAATTTTAAAAAAGTCAAACGTCAGAATTCAGTCTTGATTCTTTTTTGCCAATTATCGGGTCTGACAAACACATGCCATTCTTTTGAAAAAAGTTCCACTGCTTCCAACTCTGCTGTATCGCTCGTGACAACATCGGGTCGGCCTTTGTCAACGATCGCCGCGCTTCCACTTGAAAAATTTCCATCAAAAACGAGGCTGAAAAACTTCGATGCTGAAGGAACGACGTTCATATGTACATGTAGACCGTACCATGTCCTGTATGAAGAAAGTCGCGAAATAATTACAATTCCTGTTTCTGACGTGCCCCATTTTATGGTGTATAGGTCGTATAGTATGTTTGTTTGTTTGTTACAATGGTAGCGCAGTAGTATTCTTTACCCGCATTGTCATTGTTTTCTTTTATGAATTAAATAGAAAAAAAAAAAAATCTGTAGTATAACGAAGTGGTACAGTATTTTCGCGTGCTGCTGCTGCTTAGCGTACTGGCGATATTCTGTGAAATAATGTGAGGAATGTGCGAGGCGAAAGAGAATGTGAGCACGCGTACACGTTCTTACGTACTACCTTCTTTTTCGCAGACAATAAATTAATGAATAATGATTGCTGGGAAGCGAGCGTGAGCGGTTACGATGCGACTACCATTGTAAATATAAAGCGGTACCAGGTTAAGAGAGGGCAGCAGCAGGCCTGTGTTAAGGAACAATACCCGTATACGATGAGAAATGATGTAGACATGTGAGAAATTGAAACTCTACATTCTGCTCCCAGTAACCCAGCTACCTATTATGTGCGAGTGTCATTCTTTTGGAATTTGTCGCCGGTCGAACCTTGAATATGATTACATGTTGCGGATGATCATAATTTGACCGTTGACACATTCCTTTCTCTAATTAGTCTGGTTCAGTATTTGTGGCTGATATATGTCATGCTGAAGTACTACGGTCCTGCAACTTTGAGCCTAGTCTAACCAAAATCTTTCATTTCAAATTTTTCATTTTTTCTTATCGTTCGATTACGTTTTCAATTTCTACCCGTTTAGTAGGCACTGTCCAGTTAGAATAAAGCATTTTTTTATGGGCAGTCACGTCATGCAGCTTCGAAAAAACTAAATCTCATCGAGGACAAACAAACCCAAGAGAGAACTAGAGTTCTAATCTGTTAAACAGAAGATAGCTCATAAGTTCATACGTCGCTGGCATCAACAAGCCTGTGTCCTCCGGATATCAAGCCACATTACTGAACTTGAGTCGGACTCGTCAAGATTTTCTAACTCTCAAAATATAGTAGATTCACTCGTTTCTCATTTTGCCTTAATCTCGGTAAACTCCAATCACGAGGACCACTTTCTCTTACTTAAATCACAACCCGAAATTGGCCCCATTTCCTTTTAATACCGACGACAACTCTTTATCTTAAAACCGTCAAACCACACCGATTGAAATCTCCTTAACCATTCACAAAAACCTCAATAACTCAGCCCCTTGTCCACTTGACATCCACGTCTGTACGCTGAAAAACCTTCTCCCAGACTCTGTGTTCGAACTTCTTTCTTTCTACAACTCAATTTTAAGGCGTGAACCCTTTTAAGGTGGAAGTTGGCCATCATTCTCCCAATCCTAAAACTTAAATTACTGTTGACTAGTTTTTTGGGCAAAAAGGCCCCGAAAATCTGAATTCTGGTCCCTCAAATTGAACAACGTCCTCTCCCGTGACCAATATAATTTATGGAAAGACCGAATTAAATACCCTCCAAGTCTTGCAGACTGCCCTAGCCTTGGTCTCCTTTTTACATTTCTTTTTTTTTTTTTAATTTACAAGAAAAATTTTTCCGTATCTTATGCATCACTGCATGAGCTCCAAATAACCTAAAATAGGCCTTCACGGCAACCTTTCCAATTTCGTCTAGAGTGTTTTTTATGACGGATCTCTATCAATACAAATTTGAATTCAATATTCCTCCCATCACCGATTCCAGAACAGCTTTCCTCAAGGAGAAGTATAAAGTATTCCCTGCTTTTTGCTTGCAATCAACATTTTTCCTCTTACTCAACTGCTCTTTCCCTATGAAAGCCTCAATTTTGCAAAGAGGCAAGGAGCTCCTGTAGGAAAATCTTGATCAAAAAGGATCAAAAATTCCCTAAAATGAAAAATTGCTCGAAATTTGTATTTTTTACTCAACTATTTGGTGAAATTTAGCAGAGTCTGAAAAAAAAAAAAAAAATGGTCAAAATATTCTGCAAAGCACCCAAGTGGATGATTCGGCCCAAAAAAGATAAAAAATTCCCCACAATGAAAAATCGCCCAAACTTTGTATTTTACTTAACTCTGTACTGAATTCAGCGCCGAGTCCAAAGAAAATGGAACATATACTTACTCTGCAAAACAGCCAAATGGATGAATGGGGCCAGAAAGGGTCTTATTAGCGGATTTTTAGAAAAATGTGGAAATGATGAGATTAAAAAAGTCTTCCTCCATCGAGGCGACGATAGATAGAATACAGTACAAAATTACGAGCCGAACAACAGAAAAACGAAAAAGAATGCTTTACGGGACTGCCTTCCGAGCCCCACTTACAATCGAAGCAGGCAAGAGGAAGAGAGTAGCTCGTTATTTCAGCCGATGAAAGGAGTCTTAACGAGAAGATCGTCCTCTGTTGTGATCTCGCGATGAGAGATGCGATGGAGCCTCGCTTATAATCGAAGCGGGAGGATAGTAGCTCGTTGTTTCAGATCATTTCAAATTAAGGGCTAATTTTTAATGTGAAATTGAGAAAAATTTCTGAGCTCGCGGAATCTCTCAACATGAAACAATTTGCAACCTCCTCAGGCACATTCACTCATTTTTGAACTTTCTTGCGTCATTTCATCTCAATTTGCGCTAATTTTGACCCTTTGGACCCAACCACCCATTTGGCTGCTTTGCAGAGGATGTTGACCATTTTTTTTTTTTTGGATTCGACACTAAATTTTACTTGGGAATTGGTTAAAAAATACAAAGTTTGAGCTATTTTCGTTTTGGAGAATTTTTGACCCTTTTTGGGCCCATTCACCCATTTCGGTGCTTCGCAGAGTATTTTAACCATTTTTCTTCAGATTCCGCTCTAAATTTTACTACAGAATTGAGTAAAAAATACAAAGAGCGATTTTCATTTTGTGGAATTTTTGACCATTTTTAGGCCCATTCACCATTTTGGTGCGTTGTAGAATTTTGTAACTATTTTTTTCGTTTTTTTCGTCAAATTTCCTTGGAGTTACAACAATTAAATTCTTAAAATGTTTGGAATTCACTTAAATAGCACTGTCAAATTAATAATTTTTGAACACTATTCTGGAAACTTGGCATATTGGTCAATTTTCGGCGCATTTTAGTCCATAACTTGGCTCGAAAAAGTCGTAGAGACTACGTATTTCATTCAAATTAAAGATAAAATTGAGATACAAGTTCCCATTTTAAGTTCACGTGTAACGTTTCGCGTTTTTGCGCTAAAACAAATTCAGTTCAAAATCCCATTCAACTGCTAAAATCATTGCTGATCTTGTCCGCACTCCTGCCTATGACCTCAAAAACTATTAACAAACCTTGATACTTATGACCTTTGGAAAACTCAGTATTAAAAGTAATAAGAAAAAACTCACGGGTTCTTCAACGGAGTTGAACGAGCGGTGGCAGGCGACTAGTTTTAAGGGGCATGTGGGATCGCACCAGTCGTATTTCGATTTTTGAAGTTATTCACAAAGCTGACCGGTGACGTCATCAAATTGTAACGTCACATGCACGAACTTTGGAGCTATATATAGTAAACGGGGGGCTTGAGAGAAAACTGATCTATGAAATCATGAGATTGTGACGTCACAGACCCGGACATTGGAGCTGTATATGATAGAAGGACGTAGGCAATGATACGAGACCTCCGAGCTATATATGATAGGAGGACTTAAAAAGCTGTATATGACACGACCTCCAAGCTATATATGGTGGAAGGGGGACTTCGAAAGCTGTACCGGGTGTGGCCAAAAGATGTTACCAGTGAAAGGGAACTTGCGCCAAATTCACCCTTGTGCAAAAACGTGAAGTGTTAGATGTATACTTCAAATCTACTAAATTTGTATCCTAATTTGATCTTCAATTTACGCCACCACCCAACCTGCTACGACCTTGTTGAGCTGAGTTATAGGTCAAAATGTGCCACAAGCCACAAGTTGGACCAATTTGCCAAAATCCTCAAAAATTACAAATTTTTCGAACTTCCATATTCCACTTGATCTGAAAGTGAAATTCAATGCTGATTCCGAAAAAAAAATACCTTAATAACCCTATGAAGCTTGAATGTGGAAGAATTTTCAATTTCTTATTTCGGAAATCTTGGCAAAGTGGTCAATTTTGCCTTATTTTGGTCCATAAGTCGGTTCAGAAAAGTCGTCAAATTTTGGATAGAGGCGCAAATATTGTAGTTAAAAATTTACAAATTTCGTACGTTTGTAGTATAAATCTAACATTTCACGTTTTTGCGCTACGACAGATTTAGCGACTTCCATTTAACTGGTAACATCTTTTGGCCTCAGCCTGTATATGACTCGACCTTTCAGCTAAATTATGATAGGGATAGGAGGTCACTTGGAAAAATTTCGACCTCCTGGCCATAGTTACGATACGACCTTAAGGTTACCGGACGGTCGGGCGGCGGACATTTTTCTGAAGAACACCCCGATAAAACAGATTCCCTGTTAACAAGCCAGTCTCCTGGACTTCTTCTAATGGAATTACCCGTAAAGAGGACACCATTTTCACCCACTCAGAATCGGGCATACACATCTCACCTGTTGCTATAGCCATTTTCTCTCCCTTCTTGCGAATATCTGTTCAACACCTCTATTCGTATCTCGCTCTTGAAAATATCCATCTCTCCCTTCGTTTCTTCACATCGCCCAACTGTCCTTTGTAACAATTCTCATATAATCGCTAACTCTTTTAACCATCTACACTCCCTTTAATTGTACTCTCTATTGTAGACTCTAATGTTTTCAAATTTCTCATTTCAATCTTCGCAAACCCTCCACATTTACCTATCCCGAATATCAGAAAGATGGAGCAAAGCTGTCGACTTTGTGAGAAGTGGTGTGTATTTCCATACTGAAACATAATTTTGTGAGATCACCGGACCCTCATCTTTCTAATCACTTCGCGATTGGAAGAAATTAATATTTTAACAATATTGTTAAATTGTTACTTTTTTTCTGAGAGATGTCCTCTTCGCTCCACGATTCGAATGATCATGACGAGAGTCATTGGGCGAATGAATTGCTCTTAGTCTAACCGATTTCTTTCTGTTTTATGATTTCAGGTGAGTCATACTGTTCCTATTATTCTCTCGACGGAATACCGCGTGTACATACGCACACTAATTCGTTTGCGTCGCACGTAAGTTTATCAAACACTACTACGTCTATACTTATTACCTAGTCTAGATTAGATTCTATGTAGGTACATGTATACCCTTGAGTGAGTCATCGCAGTCCAGTTAAAATGACGTATCGCACGTATCGCGCAAAATACGTTCTCTCTCACTACCTGTGTATGGAACATAATGTATTAATTGTTCCTCGATCATATAGTCGGAAATTTTGAAAATATTTGTCGAGGATGTACGCTAGATTTCGTGTGGTTGTGCTGTATGACCTCGGAAGGTGCAGATTGTTCTTTCATCGAACACAATTGGCGTCGAAGTTGTTGATTCCAACGAAATTTTCACACCTTCGTTATATTGTAGAGTAACAATAATCGCCTATGCTCAGTTACAGGTGTACATACGTGTCAAACTACCGATTTAATATAAAAGTTCCCATCAACGAATTTCATTCAGAGTTCATGATTGAGAAATTAATTAGAGCGGAATGTAAAAAACGCTCACAGACGTATAATTATTAAAAAGCTATGCAACGCGTAGTGTGCGCTTCTATTGATCCGCGATGTTTCTTCCTGTGCAGTTACACGAACCAGTGGCTCGATGACAGACAGCTCGATTTCGTGTCAGCCTTATCAAGAATTCTGTACGCTACCTGTACGGGAATTCGAGGCTACTGTGAGAATTAATTTTTATGACTATCTGTTCTAAGAGAGTACCGTTCGATGGCATTGAACTGTATTTTTGCTTCTTAGGAAAATAGATGAAGGATTGAGAGAGATATGGAGTATTTATTTTTGTCGAAATGTTATTGTTGACCTTTGACGAAAGTTTAGCCATTAATTTATCTCCAACGTTGCAAGAAACTGGAAAGGTTTTTTTTTTAACAAGTTCCCAACTGTACCAAAGAGGGGCTCCATTTCCCCAATCCCCTCATGACGGAATTTTGAATCGCGACTAATGCCATAATTTTGTTTACATTTTGTTCAACAAATTTTAAATTTTGTTTACTCGTCGTTTCTCCGCTATAGCCATTTCAAATTTGGAGACTGGGGAAATGCAGCCCCCCATCTCCAAATTTTGGGTTCAAATCTGTGTGATAATTTTGTTCACTTTTTGTTCAATTTTGTTCAACAAATTTTAAATTTTGTTCACTCGTCGTTTCCCCACTACAGCCATTTCAAATTTGAGGGGGGCGGAGGAAACACAGCCCCCCATCTTCGAATTTTGCGTTCAAATCCATGTGATAATTTTGTCCACATTTTGTTAAATTTTGTTCAGGAAATATACGCGAAAAAGACGAATACTCCGAATCGAGAGTAAACCTTGCAAACCGCAGAAAATACAAAACGACGAGCGCTTTCGGTTAATAAACCATCTTCAAGCCTGAAATGAAAGCAACTGACGAACGGAGGAGAAGAACAATGTATTAAGATTGGCTAAACGAGAAACCACGGTGTGAATCATAGACCAGTTCGATCAGGCCATCCTCCGGAATGAACGAGTTGAGTACAGTGATACCGTCAGTGTTGCGATGACGCATTATCTCTATATACTCGAGGGCGATACGCTTTCGGTACGAATTCTCCTTATGGAGGAGCTTTTCGGATCCCTCACGGAAGCTGTGGCTACTGTTTATCAAATGATCCGCAAAAGCTGACTCCCGCAAGCGTCCCTTCTCCCAAGACTTCAGGTGCTCAGCTACTCTAACTTTCATTTGGCGGCTGGTCTCGCCAATATAAAAGCCTCCACAATTCCCACATTCCAACTTATAAACACCACTCCTCTCGTCAATGGGTATGGGGTCCTTCGGTCTCACAAACAACCCCTTAACTGTTGTAGGGTTGTAGAACGCGGGTCTGAAGCCAAACGGGCGGAGGGCCCGACCCAATTGGAGGGAGAACTTCCCCAGAAAAGGGAGACTGATCCAACGCAACCGGCGATCACAGATCATGTCTCGGGGGAGGGAGGTGGTGGAATCAAGAATGCTCCTTGTAAGTTTCCTCCGAACCATCACGTCAACGTCGACATTGACCCCATTCACTCTAGCCAGTATTTTATTGTGCGTGCTTCTTTCTTAAAAGCAGACTGACTCAACGGAATACGAGTCAGTCTGTGAACTAGGCTATGAAATGCAGCCATCTTGTGAGCAACAGGACCGAACGAACCACCGTGGACTAAAACATCGGTCGTAGTATCTTTCCTGTAAATTCCAAACTCATGGATACCGTCTATAATAGAGATCGATAAATCCAAAAATTTGATGGAAAATACCCCTATTTCCAACGTAAATTTGGTGGAAGGGTACCAGGATTTGAGATACCTCAGAAACTCACCAAGGAGATCTGGGGGACCAGTCCAGGTACATAGAACGTCATCAACGTACCTGCCAATAGTGAATATGATTGAGTAACACCTAGTTCGAGGAAAAAAGGTCAAGTTCAAACTTAGACATGAAAACTTCGGAGATAAGAGAGCCTAAAGGTGATCCAATAGGGATCCCTACTTCATCAGGGAACTAGAAAAATTTCCCTTCAAATTGACAGTAGTTAGGGGACCAGCAGGTATTCAGAAGATCGAAAAATTCCTGAAGCTCATTGTGAGGAATGTTGGCTCTGACGAGTAGCTCACCCATCCGCTGGATAGTAGCAGCCTTGGGAATATTCGGGAACAAACCAACAACATCAAAAGAGCAGATGGTCGTTCCCGGGGAAGACTTACACCCTTCAAGACATCAGTTAAAGAGGCCGAATTCAAAACCGAATGAGGAGATTCAAAATCAATGCGATTTTTGAACCATTGGTCAAGGAATTTGGCAAGGAGGTAAGTGAGGGAGGAGACGAAAGAAACAACGGGTCGCATCGGGATATTGTACTTATGCACTTTAGGCAGCCCGTAGAGGAGGGGGTGTGGGATTAGGAACGAGGAGGGCTTTTTTCAGAGCATGAGTCTTGATAATAGCCTCACTCCTTACACGAATCCGTTCCTTTAAGTTACGGCTATCCATACTAAACAATGTAAGCCGGGAACGACCATCTGCTCGTTTGATGTTGTTGGTTTGTTCCCGAATATTCCTAAGGCTGCTACTATCCAGCGTATGGGTGAGCTACTCGTCAAAGCCAACATTCCTCATAATGAGCTTCACGAATTCTTCGATCTTCTTAATACTTGCTGGTTCCCTAACTATTGTAAATTTGAAGGGAAATGTTTCGAGTTCCCTGACGAAGTAGGGATCCCCATTGGATCACCACTAGGCTCTCTCATATCCGAAATCTTCATGTCTAAGTTTGAACTTGACCTCTTTTCCTCGAACCAGGTGTTACTTAATCATATTCATTATTGGCACAGGTACGTTGATGACGTTCTATGTACCTGGACTGGTCACCCAGATCTCCTTGGTGAGTTTCTGAGGTATCTCAATTCCTGGTACCCTTCCATCAAATTTACGTTGGAAATAGGGGTATTTTCCATTAACTTTTTGGATTTATCGATCTCTATAATAGACGGTATCCATAAGTTTGGAATTTACAGGAAAGATACTACGACCGATGTTTTAGTCCACGGTGGTTCGTTCGGTCCTGTTGCTCACAAGATGGCTGCTTTTCATAGCCTAGCTCACAGACTGACTCGTATTCCTTTGAGTCAGTCTGCCTTCAAGAAAGAGTTAATCACAATAAAACACCTGGCCAGAGTGAATGGGGTCAATGTCGATGTTGATGTGATGGTTCGGAGGAAAGTTACGAGGGGCCTCCTGGATTCCACCACCTCCCTCCCCCGAGACACGATCCGTGATCGCCGTTTGCGTTGGATCAGTCTCCCTTTCTTGGGGAAGTTCTCCCAGCAATTGGGTCGGGCCCTTCGCCCGTTTGGCTTCAGACCCGCGTTTTACAACCCTACCACAGTCAAGAGGTTGTTTGTGAGACTGAAGGACCCCATACCTGTTGATGAGAGGAGTGGTGTGTATAAGTTGGAGTGTGAGGATTGTGGAGGCTTTTATATTGGTGAGACCAGCCGCCAAATGAAAGTTCGAGTAGCCGAGCACCTGAAGTCTTGGAAGAAGGGACACTTGGGGGAGTCAGCTTTCGCCGATCACTTAATAAACAGTGGCCACAGCTTCCGTGAGGGATCCGAAAAGCTCCTCCATAAGGAGAATTCCTACCGTAAGCGTATCGCCCTCGAGAATATAGAGATAATTCGTCATCTCAACACTGACGGTATCACTGTTCTTAATTCGTATATTCCGGAAGATGGCCTGATCGAACTTGTTTATGACTCACACCGTGATTTCTCGTTTGGACGATCTTAATACCTCGTTCTTCTCTTTTGTTCGTCAGTTGCTTTCATTTCAGGCTCGAAGATGGTTATTTAACCTAAAGCGCTCGTCGTATTTTCATTTTTTCTGCGGTTTGCATTTTTTTACTCCACGTCGGAGTATTCCTCTTTATTGTTTAGCCTCACTCCTGTTGATGACACTCCTAACTTCTTTGACGTGCTTCGGGAAGCTGAAATCCTCACTCTCTTTATCACCACACTGCTGGAGGACCTCGTGGACCTTGGAAGAATGGGCGGATTTATCCATCACCACAACAGCATTTCCCTTGTCCGCCTTAGTGACGATTAAATCTCCGTCTTTAATCTCCCTCTTTAAACCTTGAATCACTTCTTCCAATTTATTACTCATGCGGGGGAGGGGGTTATTGTGGACTATCTCGGCACAAACTTTCTGGGTATTAAAACCAGGGCCAATCTTGACAGCAAGATCCGCCACAACATTAGCCAAGGTTTCATCTTTCTTGAGGGGAGGTAGACTAAATTTCAAACCTTTCTCAAGGAGGGCTGTTTCGTCACAATTGAACACTACCTGACTATTATTTATGAGGGGGGGGGGGATGGAATTTATGAACGTCAACACCATCACACGACCCTTCCTCAACCACATCACCATCAACCTTCATTAGAGAGGACAACTTCTTATTTTTCTTCTCCCTCAACTTCACCTCAAACTTCCGACACTTTAAATTGACGACCCGCATAAAGTAATCAAACTCAAGGGGGAGGAGCATACCGGAGAGTCTCGAAATACCCATTGATGAGAGGAGTGGTGTTTATAAGTTGGAATGTGGGGATTGTGGAGGCTTTTATATTGGTGAGACCAGCCGCCAAATGAAAGTTAAAGTAGCTGAGCACCTGAAGTCTTGGGAGAAGGGACGCTTGGGGGAGTCAGCTTTTGCGGATCATTTGATAAACAGTAGCCACAGCTTCCGTGAGGGATCCGAAAAGCTCCTCCATAAGGAGAATTCGTACCGAAAGCGCACGCCCTCGAGTATATAGAGATAATGCGTCATCGCAACACTGACGGTATCACTGTACTCAACTCGTTCATTCCGGAGGATGGCCTGATCGAACTGGTCTATGATTCACACCGTGATTACTCGTTTAGCCAATCTTAATACATTGTTCTTCTCCTCCGTTCGTCAGTTGCTTTCATTTCAGGCTTGAAGATGTTTATTAACCGAAAGCGCTCGTCGTTTTGTATTTCCTGCGGTTTGTAAGGTTTACTCTCCATTCGGAGCATTCGTCTTTTTCGCGTATATTATGGATAGCCGTAACTTAGAGGAACGGATTCGTTTAATTTGTTCAGGAAACTTTGGATTTTGTTCACCCATCATTTCTCCGCTACATACATTTAACATTTTGGGGCCTAAGAAAATGTATACACCTCCTCTCTCTCATCTATGAATTTATAAGTAAAATTCACTCATATTTTCCAATTACTCACATCTGTCGTAGTGCAAAAAAGCAAAACGTTAGATGAATAATTCAAATGTACGAAATTTGTCTTTCAATTTTATCTTTCATTTGCGCCACATCCGAAGCTTCTACGTCTTCTCTGAGACGATTTATCGACTAAAATGTGCTAAAAATTGAGGAAATTGCCAGGGTTCCCAAAATAGGGTTTGAAAATTGATTAATTTACAGTATTTAACTAAATTTCGAACATTTAAATAATCAGATTATTGTTCCTGAACTGAATTCTTACGGGGAAAACAAAAAAAGAAAAGTCACAAAATGTTGCAAAGCACAGAAATGGGTTATGGGGCCCAATAAAGGTCAAAATTTCCCCAAAATGAAAAATTGCGTCATCTTCAAAATTTTGTACAATTCTCTAGTGCAATTTAGCGCTGGGTCCGAAAAAATCACCCAAAAGACTCTACGAAGCAACAAAATGGATGTACGGCCCCAAAGATAGTCAAAATTCCCCAAATGAAAAAATTTTGTAATCCTTAAAGTTTTGTACAATCCTCTAGTGCAATTTAGCGCTGGGTACGGAAAAATCATCCAAAAGACCGACGAAGCTTCAAAATGGACGAACGGCCCCAAAGAAGGTCGAAATTCCCCCACGACTCGAAATTTTGTACAATTTTCTAGCGATATTTTGCGTGGTCAAAGTTCGGCGGAAGTCTTGTGTTTGATCAACGCAACGCGTACTGACGAGCAGAAATTCTCGCAATTTCACGCAAAAGAGGGGATGATACCATGAAGCTCATCTTTTGTCATGAGCTCGCGGTAAGAGATCAGTCATACCCCCCTGTTTGATACAGGCAGGAGAAACCACGAAAATCTTCACGGTTTCACGCGAAGGTGGGAATAATACCTTGAAGCTCATCTTAAGAAAGATGAGTTTCAAGTCGGAGGTTGACAGGGAAACTGTTCTATGGGTTGTTTTTTTGAGGAACTTGCCGTGCGCCGTCCGACAAAAACTTTGAAAAATTTCGACCCTCGAGCCATATATGATAGGAGAGGGACATGGAAAAATTTCAACCCTGGGACCATGTATGATATGAGGGGGACTTCGAAAAATTTCGACTCTTCGAGCTATATATGATGGGGGGGGGGGCTTGAACAAGTTTTGCAAATAATGTTGGACTTGGACCATTTTTGTTTTGGTGGAATATCACACGGCGCTTGGTAAGTTTTTCGAAATATCCCCCTATAGAACAGATTCCCTGCTTAAAAAAATGATCCTCGTTCGATTTCTGGCGCCGAATCGATGGTCAGCTGGGTTTATTGGAAAGTGTAGTGGTAGTTGATATTTCTAGACAGAGAATGGTCAAAGAGGTGAACGTGATGGATGAATGATTTTTAGTGAGTCGATGGGACCTGGAGTGAGGTGAAGATTGAGAGCAGTAAAGAAAAGGGGTTAGGAGATTGCCTGTTAGTTGAAGACGGATTGTAATATGCGCGGGTACGGTTGGATATAAAGGCACCCCATTGGTACAGAAGTGGAACTTAATCTAAGTGTGAACGGTCTGAAGGAGAGAGTGGTTTCACGTAAGTGATCCTTAGTCTAGAATTGAACGAATTACAGACTGTTAAAGAGGAAGATCGGTCTTGCGATGGTCAACGTGAGACACGAAATTTTAGAAACTTTTTATGCTTCACTTTGCTAAGATTTCTTCTCCTATGTCCTGGTAACCGCAGTGCAATGAGAAAAATAGTCTGATAAACTTACGTGTACCTCGAAGTCGACGAGTCTGCGGATGGCAAGAGAGATCTTTAGCTCTCGAGTACCTCTTTCGCCACCAATCTAATTTTCGTTTGTAAAAATTTACGTAAGAGCAATTTTAAAACGGAAAAAATTTGTGTGTCGATGAGAGCTCTAAAAATGCGGAGATCGTCTTATATTTATTATTTAAACTGTTCGCTTTTTAAAAGCGACATTATTACGCCCACACTCATAAATTTAAATGGCGAGAACACGATATGAGTGAATAAAATATGAAATTTTTCACGAGTAAAAAGTGGAAAACACGATGATGATGATGATGATAATAGCGATCAAAAAGAAGAAAATTATACGAATAACATTTCGAGAGACGTACACGTATTATTCCATATTCTTGTTTGCCAAACTTCTCTTCAACGACCGGGAATATTATTGGATGGATTCGTTTCTGTTGAATTACGCTTCAACCCCAATTTATTCGACACCTTTTCTCTAACGATATACAGCAACAGAAATAGGATTTTGATAACGATTCAATTTCACGAGACTTGTTAAATTAGGTAACTATTTAGAGACGAGTGTTCGCAATAATCATTCGATATAATTATGTAAATCGATAGTGAAGTACCTTGTATAAAACAATATGTTTGTGTGGTTATCCGAAATAAATTACCTATCGAATACATTCTAACCATGTACTCGTATATAGACTCGCGCAGACGCTTTAAATAATTGATAAATTTTTATGCAAATCAACCAGACGATCACCGCTTCCCAAACGATCCCTATAGCTTCTGTACAGAGAACGTGCATTAAACTTGTGAACTAGCTGTACGTTTTAAATTGCTTGAGAGCAATCTTCCCTCTGAGAAGATATACGTATATTAAACGTATTATGAAAAATCTGAATTTTAATGAGTGTCTATATAATTATGTATAAGCATTTGGACGAAGTCGTCATTATATCAGACACGAAATCACCAGAATTCCGGTGTATCGTAGTGAGCAGAATCGGTTATAACTATGAAATCAAATCTTCCCGTAACAACCCAATGAGGCGATTCTATTTTACTCAAGAGTCGTGAGCCTATTTTTTCTTCTGAGGATATCTCCTCTCTATCTTTTGACTTACCAACATTTTGGATCTAGAATCTTTGACACAGTTTGGGGAATTTTATTGCAAACAGCATTCTTCCTCGAAACATCTGCAATGATTACAACCAATACGATTTTCATAGAGATCCATACTCGTTTTTCAGAGATCTCAATAAGCCTCAAAATGAGTTCTGTACCCAAGACGAGTCTCTATTAAAATCAGTAGATTTTCCAAAAACGACCAAATTTTCTCTCAACTCACAATATTTCCGTACCATTTTGCAAAATCTTGCTATCTCCCCGTAATTGGATGAACTGCATTTTAAGTCCACTATGTCGCTGCATATTTGGGATTTTCGCAACTTCGAATCGTTAAATTAAGTTTAAGTCAGCGCAAAGATACTTATATGTTTGAATCGTATTATTCCCCTGATGCAACTGAAAAGAGGTCCAAGCCTGACAAGAATTCAAGTACATATTCTTCAAGTAGGTAATGTTCGCCCGAGAGAGAGAGAGAGAGAGAGAGAGAGAGAGTAAAGAACCTGTGGGTATCGTACTGTCCATGAAATGGGTAATGGTTTTATTTGTGCTAATTTATTCTGTGGGACTTACTTTTGCTAGGGGGCAATTCACTAGTGATTTCGAGTTGGATGTAGTGGGCGAGATCGGATCTCGTGATTTAAATTTGGGATTTAATGCGTAGTAGTCTCATGGCTTCTTCGGCTTTTGTTAGCACGAGTTCCACTAGGACTGGGAACTCAAGAAAATGACGGAGAATTGGGCGTGGATGAGAGTACTATGAAGAGGACGTGGATGCGCTAAACGAATGGATGAGTAAAGTAAACGTTCGAAAATAATTGTAGTCGGAGGGAATAAGGTAGGTGATTGATGATGGAGGAGGGAGAGTTTCAGGATTGATTCTAAGTTTTGGAAGGTGGCTTGGATTTCGGTTGTTGGTATTGAGACAGAGTTGCAGCAATGACGAGAGGAACGTTGGTTGTTGGTTAAACGTATGCAAAACTAACCCAATTACGATGGAATTGTAAACTGCCTGTGAAGTAGAGAGTGGCGTTGTGATGTGATTTTTTGACATGTGTCAAATTATTATTGCTGAAGTTTCCTGAATCCTAGCCCTTAATTCCAAAATTTTCAGAGTTGTCATTCACCTCTAATAATCCTGTATATTATACTGTATTCCTTCTCTTCGTTTATAACAAACTATGACGTCATAGTCGTAACCACGAGCCCCCCTCCAACTGTAAGCTTGACCTCGAGCGTGATTATGAAATCTGCGAGTTGAATCCACCTTCCCTCATCCGTAAGCAGTTTGGTACAGGCTTATGTTACGTCTGGTTTTTAAGAAAGCCAATAGTATAGTTTGGTATACTGTATAGCGCAGTATAATGGGTGCTAAGAGTGACCGTCGGTCGAAAACGTTTAAAAATTTGAGGTTGTCGTATTTTCTGCTTTTTGTTTTATTTTCAATCGAAAATCTGCAAGTATGACGTCATCAGTCGTGATCCAGGGGCCTTACTATCAGGCCTAGGATAATGGAGAAGGTTGGGAGGCTTACGAACGGAGTGAGTGACCCCAAGAATAAAAGAGAGTAAGAAAGAGAGAGAGCCCAAGCTGGTCTGATGACGTCACAGGCAGATATCATGGATAGTTATGACGTCACTAATGTTGATATCCATATGGGGGCTAACTTTCTCCGCTCGTTCGCCCGCCGTGGACTCGATAGTTTAAATTACTGCACACAACGCCTATACTAATCTGAGACAGCTCAAAATGCAGTATACCAAGAAAGGGCAGAGCGAGTAAGCCCCCTCCCGAGCTAGACTGCTTATCTTATAGTACACTACGTTTATATTAGTCCGAAAACGGGGCGTATGCCTCTGTGAGAAAAGACATTATTTCATAACAAAGCAGGCGTTGCCTCAAAATATAAATGACGTCACTTACTAGCAGACATGAACCATGATCTGTATTTGTTTAGCTCTGCCAAAAAATCTCTCTTTTCTTACGAACTGGAAGCTGTGAACAGAATTATTTTTAACATGGAAGCTGTTTTCTGGGGGGTTGAAGAAAATTGACGGACGCCTTCCGGCAAAACGTGGGACTTGAGAAATTTTCGACCTCGAGCTATATATTATGATTGTAGGGGGACTCAGAAAAACCGCGTTCTATGGATAGAATTTGTTTTGTTGTGGAGAATTCAAATTGAAATCTTGAAGATTCCCAAGTTTTGCTAAATCCCTTTCTTTCTTATCATATATAGCTAAGAGGTCGAAATTTCTCTAAGCCCAATCCGTGCTGTGTATGATAGGAGGGGGACTTGAAACCACTTTTGCCAGTAATATCAGACTTGGTCTTCCTCGCAGGTCGAAATTGTTATATTATGGCTCGGAAGTCAACATTTTTCCTAGTCCAATCCGAGTTATATATGACAGGAGGGAGACTTGAATCATTGTTGCAAATAATGTTGGGCTTAGAGTATTTTCGTTTTGGTTCTACATCACACGGCGCACGGCAAATTTAATAGGGAAGGGACTTGAAAAAATTCGACTTTCGAGCTATATATGATGGGAAGGGACTCGGGAAAATTTTGACTTTCGAGCTCTCGTTGATGAGATAGGGACTTGGAAAGATTTCGAATGTTGAACTGTATCTGATAGGGGGAGCTTGAAAAATGTTAACTTTCGAGCTTAAACTGCCAAGGTGGTGAGTACCAAAGTGCGAGTTTTTGTCTTTTTTGGCGGTAATTTACATAATTCGAAAATTATTTTGGGCTGGGGCGTGACCCATGGACAGTGATGAAGTAGATTTAACGGGAAGAAGACAGTCAAATTTGATATTTTAGATTGGAATGGTGTGGGTGGATTGATTTACGATAAGTGAGTCGATGCCACCTGAATTTGAGGAGCATCTCGTAGATTGGGGACGGAGGAAGTTGGAGAATAGAGTTTAAGAGGTTGGCTGCCAGTTTATGAGGGCGGTAATAGGGTGGGGCTGGATCGAAAGGTGCTGGTGCCGATGCGAGAATCTACACACATGAGTGAAACTACATAGAGTACACATCCTGCATAATCCGCCTCGAAATAATTCTCATTTCAGATAGTAAGTTTTTCCTTATTCGATCAAAGAAGAGATCTTAATCCTTATTTCATCGCTTCCTCCATTGTGCAGGACTCAATTTTCAATCTTGTCCTCGTGCGCGGAAACTGTATGAAGAGAATGACTGTTGTTTACCAGTATCGCATTTCGTAAAGTTTAGAATTCGTGCCGTGGTGAATTAGGGATAAAGTAAACCGCAAACTTTATTCTCGTGAATCGAGCCTACTCATCAGATAGACTGTGTCTAATATGTCTCTGACGAACGGGTACCAACAAATCAACCGGAACTAAACGGAAAAATTGAGACTTTTTTTGTCTTTTCGTCAGATTATAGCTGGGGTTGCTTTGTATATCGACCCTGAGGGTGGTGATATATTCCATAGGAAACTTTTCCGAGTTTACCCGTCGCAATATCTTTGGTAACGTAGAGGGTCATTAATTCTGTAAAGCTGTGTGTTTTCTGTACCTCAACGCGAGAATCCGGTGACGGAGCGATAATGTACGAGCTTGAAAAGTTTTTGTATAAAGCTCGTCGTAATGCGTAGGTACAAATGGGTAAAAAAATAACGTTAACGAACAACACCGTTGAAACCGTCTCGTTATTCATTGTCGGTTCGTTTTTCCGTCTTCGAAAAAAGCTGACAGATGCTTCGATGTATACGAAATAGGTAAAAACGTGTAAATTGCTAACGGCTTCTGTGCGTATTATAATTAAACGCACGAGAATTCGTTTACTCATCGTCGATGTATATAAATATACGTCCTTGGTGTTAGAAAATTCGAACATAACTTATTTAAGTATTTCTTTCCCGTTTCACAATATTATATCGATGCAACTGGTTCTTTTCAAGATCGAACTGATGGCCGAGAGAAAGTGAACGCGGCTCTGGTATACCGCTACCAGGAATATATTTTCGCTGCTCGTAAACTTGTATCCTGAAACAGATACAACATGAAAAGAATACACATAATGATTTAAATATTGGTGTTGTGTATCATGTGCGTCTCTAGAAATGGATACTTTACATATTTTATAACGTGCGTCGCTTGAACTTCGCCTACCAGACAGAGTTCGTCGTCTGCTCATCTGCGCGTGTTTATCCCACTGCAATTGGAAGCATAAAGAGGAAGAAGAAAAATTGCACGTGCACGTAATGCGAAATACGACAAGGCAATTAATTGCTGTACGAGCGGATATTGTGTGGATGAAAAGAATGTTTGTTCGTATTTGAATCCCATATACAGATAGCTGAGAACATTCTGCTGATTCGTTGCGAGCATGTGATAGGATGGGCGACTGTCTAGCGCGGTATAATATTTTGAAGGGTGTAAAAATTTCGAAAAATAAGCTTGGCGAAGCTCTAAGATAAAAAAATTGGTTTGTGAGCCCCGAAATACCGTGTACTAAGCTCATATTAGGTTAAGGAATACGAGTGAGGACGTGAGCGTACTTCGTGCTTACTACAATCTGAGATATAGTGCGATTGTATGCTAGGCTGGGAAGAGAAAAAATGCGGCTAGTTAGCCCTGCAGACAGATACTGGATCTTGATCCACTTAAAGACTCGGGCAAGTATAGCTTAGTAGTACATGTAGAGCAAAACGCCCAAAGTAAAGGCCTAGCACACAGATGCTAAAATAAGGAAAGAGCATTTTCAAGCACACAAGCTAGGCTAAAATTTTAACTCCCCGATGACTTCTCTAAGTAGCCGTGTCCTCGACCTACTTTACTGTCAAATCCAATCAGAGACGTGAAGGCTCTGTCCATCGATGTATTTCACATTTTCAAGTTGGTCCTACCCCTGGGTTTTTGACCAAAGAGCGGACGCTCAACAAATCAGGGCGTACGGTAGTAACGTCGACACTTGGGAAAAATTTGAACATTCGAGCTATTCGCACCTTATTTGATTGAAGTTGACCTTTGTCCTATATTTTTGTCATAAGCCTAATTTTTTTTATGGGTGGGGGGAGGGAGTGTGAGAGATGGAATCGTATGACTTCATATTGTCCTCACTTCTAGCATTTTCTTCATTTTTACGAGTTCAGCTTCTCCTCCCTGCCCGTGGATCCGTACTTTTATCTAAATATGTATTGAGAGTATCAATTATAAAAATATCGTAAATAAATTTTTATGGGAAATATACAACTGCACGCCTCATAAAATTATATTGACCGCCAGTTCCCCTCCCGCCATGGAAAAAAACTGACACGACGTTGAAACCATGACGAACGCCATAAATGCACGCCAGAACTTTTCATAAGAAGATAATTTTGCTGCATTTATTGTGAGGAACTCCAGCTAGGATGGGCTTGACAGTAGAGACTGCCTCCCTATAGTGAACCTCAAACTCCCTATGAGTGAGTTATGACTGTTGATGGAGGTGTTTTCCCAGTTGTTCCATCACGGAGGAGTCAGTCGAGTCAGTTGGTTAATGCATTGGATTTCAAGCATTGTCGTGAGATCTTTACTGGTTGGTCAAATACTGAGGTTCGTCGTCAGAATAAGATGAGTCGGCAGAAGTATAATGCCAAGGGGATGCGCGGTAGTTATATGGATCAGTGCAATAGCCGCGAGCGTTTCATTAGTGGCTTTTATTCAAGTGTTCGCCGTTTCGACAATATTTGTTCTTCTGATACTTCCCGTGATTTGCCAATTCCACTCTTCCTTTTTGCAGGCTTCTTTTGGCAACCAAGGTTCTTGATGAGTCTAATATTCAGACCCCTTTGGAGCTTCCTTTCGATCTTCAGGACGCTTTTCACGCTGCACGTGTCAAGTGGCAGGTGGATGTTAATTTCGACACTTCTCGCGGCGTTTGTTATTATGAGGGCAGGTACCACGTAGTCTTGAACTCAGATTTATTCAAGAAGCGGTTGGGTTTAGCTGTTGTAAATTATTTGAAAACTTATGATTGTTAGTTGCATTATTAATTATGTATTATTATTGTAATGTCCTTATAAAGTATTATATGGTGATGGTACAAAAAAAAAACCCTCTACGTTGGGAATGAAGCCTTGTTGTGGTGTGGAGGCCTATGCTGACTTTTCAGTAACCAAAGCATTCCATTGTCTTCTTTCTTGTTTCTTCTTCCTGTATCAGGTTTACTTACTTGGTATATTACAGTTGATTGAATTAAATGTGAATTGCACATTGTTCTGCATGTTCTCATGTGTGCACCATGTGGGAATGTGTGCAGTCCATTTCAGTGGATTTTGAGTGTTCTGATTTTGTGTGCACAACTTACTTGGTATATTTGTCCGTTTCATAGGATTTCTAAAGTTTTGGATCTTTAGTGCACAACTCATATGAGAATGTGTGCACTACTTACTTCATGTATTTGTTTGTTTCATAGGATTTCCAGTGTTTCTGGTCTTGAGTGCACAACTTATGATAGGAAAAGGATCTAGAAGAATTTCAACCTTAGAGCTAGGAGGGTAACTTGGAAGTATTTGGACCTTTCATGGACTTGTACTATTTTTACAGCTGGAAATTGGTTGGACTCGGAACATTTTTTCCGATCTAGATTTTCTGTTGCTGGAGAAAACTTTTCAAATCCCCCCTCCCCCTCCATATAATAGGTTCCCTTTTCAAAATTTTGACTTCCGATTTAGGGATTGTTCTTTGACGTCATTAGATCGTGGCGTCACAGAGAGTGATTGTTGACGTCATCGGATCGTTCGAGGGACTTGAAGAAAATCTTGACGCTAGAGCTATGTACAAAGATAGGGAGCTATACACGGTAAGGCCAACAGGTGTTACCAGTTAAATGGAAGTTTGCGCTGAATTCACTCTAGGGCAAAAACGCGAAATGTTAGATGTATGATTTAAATTTACGAAATTTGTACCTCAGTTTTATCATCAATTTGCGTCCCTACTCAACTTTCTACGACTTATTAGAGCCGAGTTATGGACCAGAATCTGCCAAAAATAGACCAATTTGCCAAAATTCTCAAAAATTGAAAGTCGTTTCAACTTCCATATTTCACTTGATTTGGAAGTATTTAACGCTGATTTCGACAAAAATATCTAAATAAACCTTAAAAGTGGAGGAATTTTCAATTTTTTATTTCGAAATCTTGGCAAATTGGTCAATTTGTGCTACGTTTTGGTCTACAACTGGGCTCAGAAAAGTCGTAGAAAGTTGGGTAGAGACGCAAATTGAAAATAAAATCGAGGTACAAATTTCGTAAATTCGAAGTATGCATCTACCGTTTCGCGTTTTTGCCCTGGAGTGAGTTTAGTGCAAACTCCCATTTAACTGGGAACATTTTTTGGCCTCACCCTGTATATGATAGGAGAGGGACTTGGGAGAATTTCGACTCTCGACCTATATATGGTGATGAGGAGCCATATTTGATAGGAGAACGAATTGGAAAATTTCTAACTCGATCAGACCTTCTGCGTCTACTCGTAAGACTAGCTGTTTCCCACAGAACTGCGAAGCTTGCTGGTATTTCGCTACCATTGCAGAGTTTGCTATATGGTTTTCATTCTGACGAATGACGTTACGTTTTTCCGACGGTCATCATCAACTTGGTCTAAAAGAAATAACATCGTGTGATTTTGTCTATTTGAATTCCAACTTTTCAACCCGCGTTGACTCTCATATTAATATCTGATGGCTGCCTTTTACCTAGAATGCATTCTAATTGCGCTTCGGGTTGTTCTTACGTATTTTATTCACGTATAAATTCGCCTTAAACCGCAAAACATCACTAAGCGTGACGTTTAGCACGAAAAATGGAATGTTACTCGCGATAACCACGATTGCGTAAGCTTTTTCAATTAGCGAAAGACAAGCGCGACAAAATAACGACCTGCGAAATGAATATAATTTCGTAAGAATCGAATTCGATACGATAGAATATTGCGTCCACAATTTTCTCGCCCCGCACGCTTCTTTCGATGAGATTTTCGCAAAAAGCCTTAGAAACGCAACGAGTTGAAGGCACGCACGACGTCGGAATGAAGCGTAACCTACTCTGGGAATTCCATTAAAGCAATTTAATAGGGATGTTTTCGTGATTTGTTCCACTCTCTCAGAGGTATACCTCATTGTTACTCTGTAATTTGTGATTTAGGCCAAGAAAAATTTACGTAATTGATCAATTTTCGGACGAGAATCGATCATTAGTAGAACTAATCAGAGCTTGTATAGCGATCATACCACATTACTAGGGCGAACTTTTCTAAGAATCGGTATGAGAACTTGAATCGTTCACATTAGAAGGCAATTAGTTTTTCAAACGGATATGTGTGATAGTGGTCGATTACCAAATGAGAATAGCAAAGGGTACGTGAATGATGAAATACTTTGACGCGAACGTGCCTCATTATACAGTAGGAGACTTTTCAACCCTCGACTCATATTTAATCTTCACAAATCTGAAGGCGATAATTCGCTTCGTGCGCTCAAATTTCTTCATTATTGTAATTAATTCGTCGAAGATATACAAAAATAACCTTGTTGTAGAACAACGACACTCGAATCTTTCAACATTCACGGTCTTTGGTAGGTCATTTTACGATCGATCGTGCCAATGAACGTCCTTAAAAATCGCGTATGACTAAGACACCCTTTTCTCTTCAGGCGCCCTCAAACCACCGATTATAAAGAGAGTCAATCGAATCAATTTAAAGCGATTGATCGGATTCACGTGCGTTATTTAGTAATTATCCCGCGTGCAGACCTAACGTGTACTGCACACAATACAACCAGTTCTAGACAACGAAACAAGAAACGTACCCACACACGCGGAGGGCGATGACTCGGGAAACCATAATACGTACTGTATGCGGAGATCTATTATAACGTAGTGTGCACAAAAATGGCGAGGAAATATATTACATATCTGCGAGCCGCCGAAGGGAGAAAATGCATTAGCGAATACACTGCCGGCGACGTGTAGCTGCATCGCGGGGCCTGCATCCGGAAGGAGCGGGGTTGGGTGATTCAGAGCATTGAATAATAGTGCGATAAATAAAGTTGCTTCGGAGACAGGTGGTCCGTGAACTTTCTTTTTTTTTTCAGCAATATTCGACAGTTATTGAATACTTACGAGAAAACGAGGTATCGAAATGGATGGTTGGCTGTGCTTGAAGAACGATTCTTGAAATCAAATGTCCCCATCACCGTCCGAAACAGGTTGAAGAAGAAATGGAAACTTTTGAATGACTATTTTGAAGGAGAGGCCTATCTTCTCCAAATAAGAAATGTGTAAATTGGAAATAAAAAATTTTGAAGGGAGAAATTTTAATAAAATGCACACCGAAATTAGTTATACTTTGAACAAATACCACTTATGAATATGGAACGCTACTTAAAGCTCCCTCGAATACCTCAAGACGTCATCATTCCTTGATGGAATTGTGAGTCGAAATTTCTTTCAGTTTTGGTACTTAGATCCGAAATTAGTTATACCTTGAACAAATACCATTTTTATGACTATGGAACGCTACTTAAAGCTCCCTCGAATACCTCAAGACGTCATCATTCCTTGATGGAATTGTGAGTCGAAATTTCTTTCAGTTTTAGTACTTAGATTTGAGTCTTTCTTTTGCACAAACAGAGCCCGGATTCCTCGACATTTGCCGAATCATTGTAGTACATTCGAAAAGCGTGAAAATGATATAGAAGCACGTGTAGGGGGTAGTAAAGACTTGGGAAAAAAATTAATTTTGCCGAAAATGGAATAAATGCCGAAAACAGGGTTTAAAGCCGAATAAGGCCAAAAATTACCATTTTGTAAAAATATCGTCTAAAATTATAAAATTTTGAACAATATTTGCTTAATTTTGATTTTGGTGAAAATTGGGCAGTTTTTTTGAAAAATATTATTTTTAGTTCTAAGTTGACAAATGAAAAATTTTGATTGAAAAATTGCTAGGATTTTTTATTGATGAGTTTAATCCCCAAAAATCGATAATTTTGGTCAAAATCACGTAATTTTGGCCGTAAATTGAATAATTCGGATCGTGAATTTGTAAAAGCACTGAGAACGTGTGTTTTTTTCATTTTTTTTTTTTTTTTAAGGCCGAGTATAGTGTCGAAAATGCAACATTAAGTGCCGAAACTTCTCATTTTTAGTGCCGAAAAATCCGGTATTTGATTATTATAAACCATCTGCGACTTTCGATTGTAAAATTTGAAAATTCGTCGTTCTTAGGGCACTCGAACGTCAAAAGTTGCGGTTTGAGAATGTTGTGGTAAAACTTAAATATTTTCACTAGTCGCAGTGGCCAGCTAGTCGCCTGCAACGCTCATACGGGCTCCCGTGCTTTTGTTTTTTTCCTTTATGAGCTATGCGACTTCTATCAGCTCGCTTCAATTTGTTTGTAGAATAAATATACTTAGTATTATTACATAGATTTCTTTAATAATTAGAGAAGTTGGAAGAGATAGGGACGCAATTGGAGGTGATTCCGGAATTGTTGAATAATGTGGAGGTTATAGATGATAGGGAACATTGTGGGCGGAATGTTGGTTTTAGAAGACGGGACATGAGGAAGAGAATGTTGAAATGGAAGGATATCTGAATGCCAGTAGTCACATGACGGAGGGGCGTGAAGACCGAGTAGGAGGTGAGAGTGAGTGAGTTAGCTACGGCCAATCTTGAGACGAGAGAGGACCACTTCTTCATAGTGGGAGTTTCTATTTGAAGAGAATTGAGGAATAGCTGACCTTTCATCGATCATAGTATGTTGTGGCACTGTTCTTTCCGAAGGTTCATCCAAGAAGCTAGGATTTTGGAACGGTAGTATTTTTGAAATTTGTATGCTGGTGAATGACTTGGGTCAGTAATTTTCGGTGAGAGGGACAGTTCTTGACCACACAATCAACGTTTCCGTGTCGAGGTTGACCAATGTAGCTTGGAATCCAGATGAGGGTGACTGATGACTTGATAAAGGTTGACGTGAATGCGTTGGTTGATGGTGTTGTAAAGATATGAGGGAAGAAATTATTCGAGTTCAGTAGGACGCTGAATAAGAATAGAAAGACGGAAGCGAATAGCGTCCAACTCAAGAGTGAAAAGGGAGGCCGAGTTCCTTAAACAATAGGCCGTAATTTTATTCTAGCCCGTTTTGTTATTTGTTTTTAAGCCATCGGTGTAACTTATTATTTGATCGGGAAATTCTGCGATAATTTCTGTGATTAGTTTACGGTAGGCGGTGTTATTTGATGTGGCAATATTCGTGAGATCGAATCTGATGGTAGGAGGAGTGAATAGCCATGGAGGAATTCATGATTTAATAGGGTGGAGAGGATTGAGTTTGTGAAGGAGTCAGGATGTACGGATTTCGATGACGTCTTAGGTCAGCCTTGTGACTTCACAACCTACATTTTTCAGACCCCACGTGTCCCATATAACAGGCTTCCTATCACCCTTTGTTTAATTCCGTTGAAGGACTCGTGAGTTTTTTGAAGAGGACCATGAAATCGGGAGGCTTTTGATTGATCTTACTTTGTTGTGGCGCTGTTCCTTCCAAAGGTTATGCCAAGGAGCTAGGATTTTGGAACGGTAGTATTTTTAGAAGTCGCATACTGTTGAATGACTTTGATCAGTAATTTTCGATGAAAGGGTGGAATTCTTAGGCGCACGATCAACGTGACCGATGTGACCTGGAATCCAGATGAAAGACTGATGATTTGATAAAGGTTGGGGTGTGAAGAGTGATGTGAATTGAATAATGATGAGGGAGGAAAGTGAGTCAGATAGTAGGATATAGTTGAGTCTGGGAGGACGCTGCGTAAGAACTGAAAGACTGGAGAGAATAGCGCTCAACTCGACCGTGGAAATGGAGACTGAGTTCCCTAAATTTTTTCTTAGATGGAGTATGCATCGCCTTTTTTATATCTATTTTTTTATAGAGGCATTAGTATAACATTTTATAAAATCAAAATCAATGTAAGGAAATAATAATAATATTTTGTGGTTCTGCCCGCACATAATAGAAAGAAGCGTTTTTTGATTTACATTCCGGCTTTCCAGCGGCCGCCTTATTATTAGTAACATTTTATATGATCGGGGAATTCTGCCATAATTTCTGGGATTAGTTTGAGGTAGGCGGTGTTATTTGATTTGGGAATATTCGTGAGATGAAATTGGATGGTCGGAGAAGTGAATAGCTATGGAGAAATGGATGATAAAATAGGAAGGAGAGGGTTGAATTGGGAAAGGGAGTCAATATGGAGTTAAAAAAAATTAATTTAGGTATTTTGCGGGGAGGAGAAAGCAGTGTGGGTAAAGAGTTACGGAAATCGAGTTGCGGATGTGAGGCGTTGGCAGTTATGTGCGAAAGTGGAGTGAAGGGTCTGTTGCTTCAGCGCAGAGGCTGAGACTGGGAGTAGAATGGAATGCCACTAGGACAGAACAGTGTTTAGTAATTGAAGAGAGAACTTCCTAAGCTAAGAGTAGATCAGGGAGACGTAGTCGAAGGAGCGGATGAGACCCAATTTGATTGAAAAACCTGGAAGGTATAGAGAAGGTAGAGAAATTTGTGGTCTGTGGTTTATTCGGAAGATACCTAACAAGACTAGTTTTGCCCGGTGGGAAGGGCAAAGCACGATCTGAAACCCACCTAGATATTTTATCTAAAGTTTGTTGGAGGAGTCGTGATGCTTAATCAGGGTTTGAAGATTGAAGAGAAAAGCTATGGTCATCGGTGAAAAGACGTTATGTTAGGAGAAAGGAGGTATGTCCTTTATAGCTAACTAAAAAAGTGGGACACTCCAACTTCTCGTAGGAAGACGCCGTTCTGGATGGTTCGGTGATGAGAGAGATGGTCTTCGATCCTAACTGTTATATGGATCCTTTGTACAGAAAACTCTGTAAAAGTTTTGGGTGGTTACTTGTGAGACTTATAGAGTAGTTTTTGAATCATATGCACCATAGACGGAGAAAAGCTTGTTGAAGGTCAAAAAAGTCAGTGTACGTTTTGCGTTTATAATTTGTTACTGGAGGTCTGCCAAAGGTTGAAGAGTATTTCGACGTTATTGAAAACCATATTCGGAGTAGGATTCGAGGTGTCTTCAGAGTCTTTTGTTCAGTATCTTTTGAAATAATTCTCTAAAGACGCTAGTTGGTGCAATAGGATGGTAAGAATCAGGAAAAGAAAGGTCTTTAGAGGATTTTAAAGTGGGTAGAATCGTCGTTAGTTTCCCCCGTCAACAGATTCCCAGATTCTGTGAAGGATCCCTTGTTCAATTTCTAGGGAGTCTCACTGAGACCACAGAATCTTAAGTTGAACTGATCTCCTGCCACGTTGGTCGAACGTTTTCTTCCTTTCTAGTCAGAATAAAGGCAATGTCTTGATCTTGCATTTGGGCATCTTTCATATTCAAGTTGGTATCAAACCGAGTATTTTTGTTGGCAATTTGCTTCTGATCCTGTCTGTCATAATAGTTGCATTCTTCCTAGGCGTTGGCATTTTGATGGATCGTTCTCTTACGGTGTTGGATGTCAAAGGTGTAGGTCTGCAAGTATTGGTGATTAGCTCTTCTGGTTCCTTAAACGACATTATCCCTGTAGAGCAGCGTGGTCAGTTCTCAATAAAAATTTCTGTCCATACAAGTACTTGTGGGAACATTTGAACGCGTTTACAGTTGCCAATAGTTCTCTTCTAGTGATGTAAAAATTTTTCTTAGCCCTGGTCAGAATGTTGCTGTAATATGCGATTGGTTTTTCTTATTGTACAGCTCCAATGGCCAAATCACTACAGTCTGTATCCAACACAAATTTTTTCCCAGGCTGTGGATATGTTAATGTAGGCGGTGAGCACAGCTTCTGTTTCAGGTGATCAAAAGCTTCTTGACATTCTTCAGTCCATAAAAACGGTTTTTTTCTGTGAGTTGGTATATTTACAAATCTACGGTAGTAGGTGCATAGTCCTAGAAAACTTTTGACCTCTTACCGATCTTTGGGAATTGGCCATTAGACTACTGTTTCTACCTTGTCAGGATCAGTCCTCCTATTAGATACTGGAACCGGAAGTAAGAGTGAGAGTAGGGGTTTTAAATATGTTCGAAAAACGACATCACTTTCTCTAAGTGTAAATACCTCAATATCATTGTACTCTAATGACTCAATTATTGTATGTGTAGATGATGCTTGAGAATATGAATTGCACCACTTAAAGATACCTCCGTGAAAGCAATACCTCTACGAGTTCGGAGATAATTGGACAAAAGAAGAACAAAATTCAAATACGGTTATTTGGTGAGAGTTGCATTTGCATACGCGATTAGACTAAATTGCTACTGCAGGTGCAATTTTTCTCCTACATCTCTGTCAAATGAATGAGACAAGTACGAACAACATTCGCGAAATAAAATCCGTCGAAGCGACTGAACCACGTAAGATGTGAGACACTGAAGAAAGCTGAATTCGAATTGCTGACGGGCACGAAAAAGAATAAGGTGAACTAGGTATACCGTAACCGCCAAAAATGATTCAATATTTCTTCGACGAGCTATTAAAACTTGTTTTCTCATCCAGATAAGCGACTTTATAACATAGATTCGTCGATCTATACACAAAAATGAAAAACCTACCTCAATTTTCTCTTCTTTCAGCACAAAAAAATGAAGTAAAACCTACAATGATATTATCGTGTGGTAGTCGTAGAGAATTTTGTAAGTTGAGACGGAATAAAAAAAATGCTTCTTCGAGTATTTCGTTTCCTTTTTTTTTTATTTTTTATTATCGTTGGTTATTACATTAAAAAACGATAATATCGAACGATTTATACTTCCTACTACAATTTTCTTTACCACTGTACCGCCATACCTTGTACATTTCTTCCCACACTGATGCAGTCTGATGGTCTCCATTTTTAACAAAGGTCACGAATAGCAATTGTACCAACATAGTAACTACATATATTTTTTCTCCCTCCTTCGAAGTAAATCTAAATGCGTCATTACACGCGATGGAGAAAGTTCAGCGCTCACCATTCGATCACAAATCACGAGTACATGGTGCGAATAAAATTCCGCTAAATTTGATAACTTTTCGAAATATGCACAAGTTTAATTTGCACAGCATCGTCAATCGTTTGTTCAAATGATCACAGGTATCTACGTAATTTTTCAGTTCATGATTTAATCAGTGTAGTTGGTTTGCGTTAATTAATTTTATAGTCCCAGTACAATCGATAGAATATAGCGATCTGAGAATGGAAACTCACAAAAATTAATAACGAAAATGGGCAAAATTTGTCGCTGGTCATTCACTTGACGAAACGAGTTTCACACTCTGCATTGAGTGCTCTGTACGGTAAACCCCGGGAAAATAGCTGGAATACAATCTCATTTGCTTTCTCTCTCACTTTATTCCTCATTCTGCCCCAGATACATGCATCGCTATGGTAACAGCGTTTTCCCAGTTTAGTCGATATCGTACCGTAACTTACCTTAAATTTCTCTACGCGTATACGACACCGGGTGTATTTTTTTTTCCTCTCCTTCTCTTCTCTTCTCACCATTGATGCAGAAAAATAAAATTACACTATATTCATTGAAAAAGTTTTTCCTCTTTCATTCTTCCTCTTCTCGCAGTACCTTATAAACCACAAGAGTGAGTTTTTAGAATCGAGAAGACGTTATTTGGATTAGTCAACCACCAAAATTACATCATCCCGCTTGCTCGATCTTTTCTTTCCGCATCTTTGAAAATAGTTTCAGGAAACTAATTTAAAGTATCACGCGAACCAAGGTTCTTGTATTCTGATGGTAACTCATCGAGAAAAGAAACGTACGGAGTACTAAAAAAAAAAATTAGATGCCATTGCAAATTCTGCAACGACAGCGAGGAACCCCGTATGCTTCGCCGCTCCGTGGGAAACAGGTAGACTTATGAGTAGATGCATTTCCAATTCTCTCTCCTATCATACATAGCTCCTCATCATCATATTTAGCTCGAGAGTCGTAATTTTTCCAAGTCTCTCTTCTATCATATACCTAAAGCTCCCTATCGTCATATATCGGGTGGACCAAAATGATGCTATCAGTTAAATGGGGTCTGTTCTAGCGTAAAGACACTAAACGTTACATGTATACTTTAAATCTACAAAATTTATATTTCGATTTTATCTTCAATTTGCGCCTCGTATCCAGTTTTATACGACTGTTCTGAGCCGAGTTATGGACCAAAATGTGCCAAAAATTGACCGATTTTAAAAACTCACGGGTTCTTTGAGGGAGTTAGACAGGGGACCTGTTTTATGGGAGCACGAGAGATCTGAAAAAATTTCGACCGTCGAGGTATACCGGGTGGATCAGGAAGATGTTATTAGTTAAATAGGAGTTTGTCCTAAATTCACTGCAGCGCAAAAATACAAAATGTTGGGTGTATACTTACAACTATAAAATTTGTGTCTCAATTTTACCTTCAATTTACGCTCCTACTCAGTTTTCTACAACATTTTGGAGTTAAATTATGAACCAAAATGTGCCACAAATTGACCAATTTGTCAAAATTATTAAAAATTGTTCAAACCTCTTTGAAAGTGAAATTTAATTTTGATTCCGAAAAAAATACGTGAATAACCTTATGAAGCTTCAAAGGGGTGGGATTTTCGATTTCTTATCTCAGAACTCTTGACAAATTAGTCAATTTTTGGCACATTTTGGTACATAACTCGGCTCTAAAGAGACATAAGAAGTTCAGTAAGGACGCAAATTGAAGACAAAATTGAGATACAAATTTTGTAGGTTTGAAGTATACATCTAACGTTTCGCGTTTTTACGCTAGAACAGATTTAGCGAAAAATTCCATTTGATTGGTAACATTTTGCTGGTCCACACCGGTATGGCAGGAGAAGGGCTTGAAAATATGATAGGAGGTCGGTCTCTAAAGGACCTTGAAGTCCGGACGGTATACATTTTTTTCGACCCCCCTCGATGAACAGGTTCCCGTTAAAATCGTTTAAACTTCTGTCTTTTACTTGATTTGAAAGTGGAATTCAACGCTGTTTCCAAAAGAAGTACCTGAATATCTCCCATATTGCAACCCAATGGCGTCATGGAGAAGTCCCAGTGATGTCACAATCTGATGACGTCATAAATCAGTTCTTGTGACGTCGCAATCTGATGACAACCAAAATCTGTCCTTGTGACGTCACAGTCTAAGGACGTCATAAATCAGTCCTTGTGACATCGCGATCTGATGACGACCTAAATCTGTCCTTGTGACGTCACAATCAAAGGACGTCATAAATCAGTCCTTGTGACGTCACAATCTGACGACGACCTAAATCAGTCCGCGTGACGTCACATTCTAATGAGGTCATAAATCTGTTCTTGTGAAGTCACAATCTAAGGACATCATAAATCAGTCCTTGTGACGTCATAAATCAGTCCCTGTGACATCGCGATCTGATGACGACATGAATCAGTCCTTGTGATGTCACAATCTAATGACGTCATAAATCTGTCCTTGTGATGTCCCAACCTAATGACGTCATGGAACAATCTTCAGCTCGGAAGTCAACATTTTAACAGGGAACTTATTCTATGGGGAAGGGGAAGGGGGTTACTTCGAAAAATTTGTTTTGCGCCGTGTAGGGTCCATCAAAAATTCGAAATGGTCAAAGTCCAATACCCTCCTAAGTTTCAGCTCTGAAAATAGTCCAATTCCAAGGAAAGTCCAAACTGTTCTAAGTCCCTCTCGTATCATGTACAACTTGTAATTCTTAATTTTTCCATGTCCCACCTATCCTCATCATGAAAGAATTTTTTTGAAAATAATGACGTCACGAAAGTCGGACGCATACGCGCTCGCGCGGTTCTTGAGGCTATTGAAGATATTTTCAAGACTGGTGGGACAATAATTAACCGGTTTGATCCCTAGAAATCGGGTACCGTAGGAAGGGGGAAGAAAAAATTCTAATTCTTAGTGTTAGTTCTCGTCATCTCCTCGTCTAGCTAAATTTGCCTATACAGTGACCTTGAAGTCAGTGGAAGGAGAAAAAAACTTAGGATAAACATACACAGTGTTACAGGAAGTGCGCCACGCATAAATTGTCCAGGACAGGGGACTTGTGTGGGCAGAATGTTGTAGTATAAATTGTTTATGCAAGTTATTATATAAGCTCTATAATCTAATTATCATCATCTTATTGAATGCTCGAATAGAAGAAAATGATGATCCGCACCATTTACCCAGTACTCCTTTTTTAGGCCATGGTATTAGGAAATAGCTACAATCCCAGAAGTTGAAATAAAATTTACTAGTAGATATGAAACATGATCTTTATTCACTTGGCTCTGCTAGAAAATCGCTTTTTCTCCAATCTCACCAATGTGGATGCATCGTTATTCTATGCTGTTATCCTCCAGTTTGAGTTTTAGGTCTCAATAGTTGATGGTCTCATTGCCCTTTGTCATTCTGAATTTGATGCTTTCATTCATCGTATTCTTTTTCTAGAAGTCACTGGTCCACCTGTCTGTGGGAGACGTGTCGTAGGGCAAGTTCAAAATCGTTCGATTGTTAGTTTTTCTTTTTGTTTGTTTTTTCCTCTCTGTTTCTTCGCGAAGTACTTTAATAACTTGTATAAATTACGATTTCTGATCACTATGTTGTTGTGAGTTGGGTACGTAAACCAGTTTTTGTAATGATTCACAGATTTTACGTGCGACGTTTAAGTTTTCGCATAATTTGGTTCAGGAAAACAAATGAAATATTTGCATGCTGATCTGGAAGAATAAGGCGTCACCTTGCATTGTTCGGAGGACACTCGGAGATTTTATCGCTGTTGTCGTGTTTACCACACTTATAATAATATATTGAATTGTCGAATGCGAGTATTTTCTAATTTTGCTCGTTCGTGCAAAGCCTTTACGAAATAAAATAATAAGTAAACGCTGTCGCAAATCAATTACGTTTTCTGCGAATATTTCGTATAACGCGATTATTGTTCGAGCCGATCGACTGAAATCTGTTAATGGTGCATAGCTACGAACTCCTTCAATATTTGAAGAGACTCGCTTGTACACTAGCTGAAATAAGTCCGACCATGCATGAGATGACAATATTTACGTAATAATATCGTAGAAACCTTAATATTTACTTCGCTTCATTCGAATGGAAGAAAATCTCTTCAGACGAACGGGAAAAGGAATGGAAATTAGATTGCAAATTCTGAGCTCTTAGATGCAGGAAATGAAACGTTTGTAGAGCAAGAAAATATCGTATTCATTCTTGTCCAATAAATAATGTAATTTTTCATCTTTGTATAGAAATCGAGACGATAACCTCGAAATAGTTCGTTGAGAAAAAAAAATCCGATTATTTTGGAATCGAGGTATGAAAAAAACAGTTGGAAGATGAAATGTTGTCGAATTCGTCTATTTCCTGTCTAATATAGGGTCGATCGCGCCGCACTGTTCGCATTTATTTTACATTTTTCGAACGGTCCACAATGTGATTTCCACAAATTTTGTACGTTATGCAGTTACAAATTACGAAATTGCTTTCTATCTCTGCGTGTCGCGCTACGAAAATGCTCGTATAAAAATAATCTTCATTACTGCAGTATTTTCTTATCGCTGCAATTTAAAACGATAGTTTCCTTATGCAAGATTTACGCGCGGTCTTTTACCAACTTTTGCTCTTGAGTGTAGTTGTAATTTATGCGAGTGTAGAAAGAAAAGCGTTGCCAGTATATCTTCGATCCAGGAATCGCGAAAGGTTGAAATGGTCGCAATTGTATGAGATGAATCTACGAAAATATGAAATATTAACGCGAAATTTTACCGCCTATTTTGGAAGAAGCTGTTCGAGTTTTCAGCTGTGATGAATGTAGGCAACATGTCTGTAATGTTGAAATCACAGGTTAATTGAAGTGAAGTATGCCAATTATCGTTGAGAGCAAAATTGACCTTTGCGGGAACGGAGTAAAAATAATAAAGAGTTTGAAGAGGAGGACTCGAGTAGATGCATCGTACAATTAAGTTGTAGTTGCATAAAAGCGGTGGAGGAAACAAAAAAACAATTTAGGACAATGGCAGCGGAGAAGCCGCAAGCTTTGCAGTTCCGTAGGAAAGGTCTAGTCTTATGAGTAGATGCATTAGGTCTGACCAAGAGTTAGAAATTTTCCAATTCCTTCATGGCTCCTCCTCATCATATATAGCATGAGAGTCGAAATTTTTTCAAGTCCCTCTCTTACCATTATGTACAGCTTGACAGTTCAAATTCTCCCGATTTCTTCTCCTATCATATATAGCTCCTTATCGTCATGTACCGGGTGGACCAAAATGATGTTACCAGTTAAATGGGAATTTCACCAGCTGAGGTCGTTATAATTGGAGGGGGCCTCGGGTGTCATGGCTGATAAGGTCATACAAATAGTTTATTATAAAGGAAGAAACGGGGTACTGTATACAGGATTATTAAATACTAGACCGAGTATAAACCTAGTACAAAGAAGGCTTAGACCTATAGTGTAATACTAATATAAAATTAGGATACTGCATAGAGTAAGAGAGCGGTGGGAACTCGGAAAATTACGAATCAGGTCTAGGTCATCACAATCGGTTCTTGTGCTTCATGTCTGAAGCCTCGGCGATCCATCAACCCATTTCCTCCATTACTAGTTCCCAGTCTGCGATCCTCCGCTCTACGTAAAACCCGTTCCAGGAGCTGGTCCGAAATCTGCTTGACCTGATTCATCCATCGCTCTGGCGAGCGACCTGTTAGTCTTTTACTCTCGACTTCTCCCTGGACCACCAGTTTCTCCAGATTATCTGGGGGTCTACGGTTGACGTGGTCAAAAAATTTCAGAATTCGTTGGTCGCAGATGGTGGACAGTCTAGTGCGTATATTCAGCTCTTTGATAATGGATATGTTTGTCCGTCTCGCTGTCCACGGGATTCTCAAAAAACGTCAATATGCCCACATCTCAAAGGCATCAATGCCTCGCCTGTCGGTTATTTCTATTGTCCACGTCTCCGCTCCTCTTTATATTTCGTCCTTTAGTATACTCGGTTCCTTTTTCTCTGGTATTGATACTCCGGACAGCTTCCCGGAACAGTCGAAAATATTGCAAGTTCATCAACGGAGGAGGGGAGAAACTCAAATGGGTTAAACATGTAACATGTCAAAAAGGACGAGAAATATCAAGGAAAAAAGCAGTTGGGGAGTCACTGTTTTGGAAACACTGCAATAAAGAACATAGCAAAGTTGGAGGAATATTTGAGGTCAATCTAGAGGAGAAAACTCTGAGACAGATGCAGACTGCAAAGGTAAAGAGGTAAACGCCAGCTTCCTGAAGAATGTAATCACATTTGACGGCGACCGGTCGTTTGGCTTGGTGATTGAATGATAGGGGAAGAACAGATGGTAGCACACCTGGTGGCCAATTGGTTAGAGAGTGAACCAATCACAACGCAGCATTGTTAGAGCCAATAAGAGCACAGTGTCAATATTCAAGGCCTTGTTCTTCAGTAATGAAACAACTGATGATGGAAAACACTCGAGTAGTCAACCAATGAAGTGGAATTGTATACGCTCGAGATCTTTTTAATGGTAATTACGAAGGCGCTTAGAAAATGTATGACAATAATTTAAATATCTGCAACATTGACGCTAGAGTCACAAAAATAAATAATTGAATCAATGTAATCAGCCAAGCCACTAAACCGAGAAAAATCATAATGAATGCATGACACAATTCCGTAAATCTAACATGCTATAGATGCTATATAATTATAATCGAAAAACCACAATCGTTCTCTAATTGTAGTTGTTATTCTTTTGTTACAGGTGAGTTCCTTTGATGTTTCATTATTTCCTTGAATTATCAGTTCAATAAAATTGTAAAAAGCTATAGCAGTGCTGCTGAAGTAAGAGAAAGGTCAATATTTGCTATGTAAATGTAGTCTGTAGAGTATAAATTTTATTAGTCTTAATAGACCGATTCGGGCGTGACGTCAAATCTATGAAAAACGATCGATCACATGAATATTGTTGCCAACGGCATATCGATTCCCATAAGAATTCTACAGGAACGTTTCGATCATTCATAGAAAGTTAAGGATGAAAACTTTGAATTCACAATTTTGAAACTTTCCTGTACATGAAAATGTATTTGTTGTTCATAAATTCATTTGTACTTTCGAGTGTGAACGAATGATCGAAATGTTCTCATGTTAATTATGGATCTGACTGAGCAGAATAGGTACTTTCACCCGGTGTTATGAGTGCTGCGGGCTGTAAATACTGCTTTGTGACGTCAGACCAAATCAGTCTATTATTTATGAACATTGAGAGAAATCATAATCTTTTTAATTTACAGTGTATTATGGTGTAATTTAATTCGCACAAAAGTTCGTTTATTCTTCTGTCCTCATCATTAGCGCTATCAACTACCCAAGACTTAATATCGCGTTAGAGAAACCAACGGTGAATAGGGGAGTAGCTTGAAGGTAGGAGAGAGGAAGTTTGTGGTGAATGAACGAAAGCAATTGACGAACAGACGGAGAATTTACGGAGATCTTGGAAATCTGGGTATGGAGAAATTGCGGTTTTCTTCGGGACACAGAACGTAGGACGGGGCTCAAGGAAGTTTGACAGGTGAAACGTCGAGTGTAAGACAAAGTGTGTCCAATTCTGAGGCGATTTAGCAGACTTTTTCGTGTTTATATGTTGAGAGGATGATATGCAGAAGGATTCTTCCAAGTTGACTGTTTGCAGTAACGTAGATACAATTTTGCCATTGGGTGGTGGGGGGTCGTAATAGCCGGCCGGAAACCTTAACGTCGTCTAGCTTGAAGGTCGATATTTTTCCAAGTCCCCCTCCCCCCTCGGAGTAAAGATAGACTGGTGTTTAAATTGGGAAACGCATTCAGAATATTTGGAAGAAAAAACAAATAAACTCCTGTCCAAAATTATAGACATGTACCAAAACACTTTTGGTTACTCAACCCTAGCACGAATAAAAAGTCTTGAAGGTACAAACGAAACGTATTTCAGATTTACCGTGACGTGTTATGCCTATTCGCCCAGGCAGACCCTTCTGCAGCTCTGGGAAATAGAGTGTGTAATTTTTGTGTAGCCTATTCTTAGACGAAAAATAATGACTTCTTCTCGTCTGATGATGACCAGGGGACGGGGATTTCCTTAATACGAAGGAATTTGTTGTTGGATTGATTCTTCCAAAATGTGTTCCATGATTGGGTGAGGAATGACAGGTAGTGATTTTTATAGTCTAGGGATGGAACGGTCGAATTATCAGTTATTCGAGGAAAGAGGTAACTTTCTTGATCAACAGCGACATGTTCGGAGACACCAATGTGCTCCGGGATCCATATGAAAATTATTTGGGTGTGTTGATTGAGTCTAGAGTGTGAAGTGTGAGGAGAATGCGTTGTATGATTGGGTTACAGTTGTATGGGTCTGTAATGAATTGTAGTGAAGGGAGAGAGAGAGAGTCGGTGAGAAAAAACTTGCCGTTTGGCGGTAATCGGGAGAGGTAAGATAGGCAGGTTAATATGCCCATAAGTTCGGCTGTAAATATGGAAGCTATGTTGCGGACGCGTTGTGAAACTATTTCCTCGTCTGCTATATAGGATATTTTGAATCCGTCGGGGAGGCAAAGTGTGTGGCGAGGATATTCTTGAAGTATTTCAGTGATGTGTCGCGTACAAACAATTTTGTCCGATTTGGAGATTTCTGTGAGATCGAGACGTATTTTAGATCGAGGGTGAGTCCAAGGGGGGGGGGGGGTCGAATGTATGGATTGCAGAGGATTTGCTATGAATGGTTTATTAAGAAGGTGATTGCATTGGAGGAGAATGTGTTTGGTGGGGGTTTGATTGTTGGGAAGGAGGGTTTTTGAGTTTTCCGCGCTCAAGAAGCGCCCAGGGCAATCTTGAGAGATGAAGTTTGGATAGGGTCGAGTGAGGCGAGGACAGTTATGTTGGCTGAGTTATAAATCAAGAAACCCGCGCCGTAATGTAATTTTGAGCGGTTGAGGCTTTTACATAGTTGGAGGAGTAGTTTTCTGTTACAGCGTTTTGAGGGGTGGAATGTGAATTTTAGAATGTTTATAGCGCGTGTGCATTTTGCTTTCAGGGATTTAATGTGGAGAGCCTAATAGGAAAATCAAATTCTGGACTTTGGACGTGTTGAGACTTCACGTATAAATGGTCGCGTTTTATTTCGGAGCCTCCTTGCGTGTCTCACAAAAGTGTTCAAAATCTTTCACCATTCAGTTTATGATCATTATTTTAAAACATGTGCCACATATATACAGTGAAAGTGTCTCAGTCAAAAATGATTCGACTCTTGATGCCATACCTGAACTAAAAGTCGTACCTCCGACTTCACTTACGTCGCTCATAAAGGGCATCAATATTCCCAGAAATTCATTTTTTTTTGTCAGTACCTCGAAAAGTACTCGACAGAGAAAATCACGCCACGCTTCACGTTTTTTCTTCTAGCGTTCGCATGATCCGTCAATGTTTCTGTGGAAAATTGTCGCCTGCTTGAATTTTAAAGGAGAACCTTTAACCGTAGGACGTAGTGCAGACTATCCGAGTTCATGACCTTTAAAACTGTTCCTACGCGTTAATTGCTACGTTGGTCAGCACGAGAAAATTGCGGTTACGAAAAACGCAACGGCAATGCATCTATTAGCAGGTTTTTAGGGGACACTTTTACTACGTGGATATGCCATTATACGGATAATGCTATACATTATGGACGAGTGTGCATAAATTTTTAAATAATGTTAGTTCATCATCCTATACCTGGCTTCTCTCTCGTTCATCGGAACAATCAGCACTTCCTCACGAACAAAGATATGCATATCCACTGGCGTAATACGTAGGTATAGTTGAGTTTGAAAACTTTTCGTTTCGTCGGCATCATTTGCATAATGTATAGTATTGATGTGAAAGATGTGCGGGCGGACCATTTGAAGTATCTCGTATGTATGTACTATATACGAAAAATTCATTTTCAGCGATCGTCTTTCAACGTGTACTAATTCTATTTAGTACAACTGTTCACTCGACTAATGACTATCATTACAAATTTCGTCGCGTACCATTTTACTCGTATTTCAAATTTTTCATGCGTTCGATGGACGACAAATAACGCTCCAGATACGCCTCTTAGTTTTTGATGATTTTTCGTGTTGTTTTCGCTTCTTCTTAATTCGTAATTAGCTAGACTTTCGTTTTATTATCGCGATTATTTAAATCTTCTTATGTGCCCCGGTCCGTGTTTTTGATCCCTTTCCGCAAATTGAATTCTAAGTTGTACATCTTGTTATAGATCGGTCGACTCTAAACCGGTTTTTCACGCACTCTCGTTTTCTTTCTGCTTCAGAAGTTTCGGAGTAAAATTTAGTGAAGCGAGGACAACTTATGATGGTATTTTATTGACTGGGAAAAAGTTCGATAGCTCTAAAATTCAGTTGTGATAACATCGGTTATAGTTAGACAGTTCTACTGGTAGAGTGACAATCTTTGACATGAATGGAGGCTCTATATAGAAACCTGCTTTTTCAGGTTACTCTGTGAACGTAATCACCAATATTATCATTGAGCAAACTAACTTATGCGGCTGAAATTTGGGGAAGTTATTTGAAAATTACTCGGTGTGACTCAAAGAGAAAGACAGATATTTAAGATCAAAATGAGAGAGGAAATAGGGTCATGAAACAGTTGCAACTGGAACAGACCCTTATCCTGTTGACGTCATAGCGTGTTACAATCAGCAGAAACCCTGTCAACCGAGCCTAACGGACTATCGACCATAAGAAAGACACGAGGAGCAGAGATTTATGAGGGGGCGTCCATGAATTACGTGAGGCTTTTTTTCTGGGGGGGGGACCAAGTCTCACCAAAACTCACGTGAGGGTGTGGGGGTGCCGAAAAATCTAAAAATCTCACGTAATTTTTTTCTCGCACAAATACATTCTAAAATATTGCTAAACTGGCTTAAATTCAATAAAAACTAGTCCTTTTTGTATAGGTATAAAATGTGATCAAGAAAATTACGTTTTTTTAATAGATAAACGCGATTAAGTACAGATAAACGTATTTAAAGCAAAAATACACATTTCGGAAAATCTCACGATATCTCACCAAGGGGGGGAGGGGGTGTCGAAAAATCACAAAAATCGCCTCACGTAATTTATGGACGCCCGCCCCCTGATTAGGAGTAATCTTAGCTATCAGAGGTTTATTTTCAAATACTAGGTACACTCCTGCGGCACCCCACAAGTAGCAGGGCGATTTACTGTACCAGCAGACGTCTCTGCTTGGATTTAACGACAGCTAAGATAGCTGCTAATCATCCTGAGCAGGTATGCGGGCACTCCTGCGTCCACAAGAGCTTCCAATATCCTCTTCCATGGAATCGAATCGAACGCATTTCTTATGTTGAGGCTGACGGCTGCGCAAAACTGACGCGTAGCAATTGCTGACTCGGCTATCCTCTTCAGCCGGATCCCAGCATCTGATGTGCAGCGCCCAATTTCAAAATTATACCAACTACTTGAGATCATATCTCATTCCTTCAGATAGCTCTCAAGTCGAATCGCTATCACTCTTTCTAGGAGTTTTCCAACATTGTCTAGCAGACAAAGTGGACGATGAGAGGATGGTGGACCAGGTGGTTTATCCTTTTTATCAATCTTCCATCGCATAGGGAACAGTCCCCCAACAATTGCCGCAGCAGTGCTGGATCAACTGAATGTATGGCGTTCCAGACTGGATTTGGAATCTCATCCGGGCCTGGAACCTTCCAATACTTACCCCGTAGTGTATCAACTGCTGCATCCACCACCTCGGTACCTAGGAAGGATATACCATCCTCTTCTACTATTGGTAGCGTTACCTTTGATGGTGGCTGCTGTGGGAACAAGCCATCAATGATTTGATCCACTTGGCTTCAATTAGCTCATTACTGAGAGGCCCTTTAGCTTCTTCAGCACTACCTTATAAGGCTTTTCAAACGGGTCGTCATCTGCCATCTCACACAGCTCTTGCCTTGCAGCACCAGTGCTGTCCTTGATGGCCTTCTTCAACCTTTTACAAGCCAGCTGGTATTCAGGTGCAACCGCTCGCGCCCCTTCGCGACCACTACTACGCTGGTATATCCGGCGCTTGACGGTTGCACCCTTTTCTTAACTCGGCAATCTTGTTGGTCCACCAGTGAACGGCTCTCCTCTTCTTTGGTGGACCTTGCCTGGGCATAGCTACATCACATGCTTTGGTGACAGTCTTTATCATCCTCTCTGCTGCCACCTCTGCATTACCATCTGGCTCTTCTTCTTGATCCCATGTGAGAGCAAGGTAGCTAGCCTTTAAACGGTCGCTATTCAGGTTCCTAACGGCCCATTTTCTTACCAACTTTTGTGGAGCAGCGACCTCAACTCCCCGGCGGATGGAAAAGTTGATATACCGATGGTCGATTCCAGAAAGCTCCTTGTCTAGTACTACCCAGCCGAGGCTCTCTGAGGCAAAGGTGACATCAACAATGGACCCGTATCCTTGATGCACGCGGGTAGGAGTGTTGCCCACGTTGACCGTTTCCAGTCGATTGTAAGCAATCCACTCCCCCAAGGCATACCCGCGGATGTCAGTTTGGCCAGAGCGCCACTCTTCTGACTTGGCATTAAAATCGCCAGCCACAATACTAGATTATATTAGCGAAGACAAGAGAACGAGGAAGAAAAGATTGAACTAGCCTGGAGCGATGGGATTCGCGATCGTATTTGTTCGTGAAATTAAAATATCTCCCAGACACCGGGATAACATAAATTGCGCGACCTTTGAAAAAAAGGAAAATAGAGCATCCTCTCGTCGCGCGTAGGTACAACAAAGTCGTAAAACAACCTAAGTAAAATCAAAAAATCTTCTTGTTTTTATAATTTTTTTTTCTTTCATTCTTGACGTACGGCCGTCTTTGAAGCGAAATCCGATTATGTGAGCGAAAAATACGACAAAGTCTACTGATCCACAAGCTGCATACATTAATCTAACTTTCATTCGCGAGGTCAAAAAGCACACGAGAAAATATACTCCTTGAGAGGAAAGGGTATAATATACAGATACCCAGAATTTATTATTACACGCATGATACGAGTATTTGTGTCCATCGACTTGGTAATCCGAATTAGTTCGGGTATCCTAGAAGACGATAAATCGCCTGAAAATTTCACATTGAGTGGTATGACTTTCTCTCAAAAAACGTTTCAAAATTCTCTTGAGGATGAAATTTGTAAATAATTTTCTTTCTAGTGTCTGCTGGTCTTAGAATTGGCTTTCGGAATATGTGCGGGAACGATAAAATTTTCGTCATAAAATTTGGATGATCGTGTTATGTACGAGTGTGTAAAAAATAGGAAGATGACACTCCATCCGTTTCCCCGTGCCTGGCGTCACTACATCAACACCAATTGATATTACATTGGCCTTCGAAGCAGTTTACCCAAACTCTTCCAATTCAGAATTCAAGACCAATGAAAGTTAGCAATCCTCAGCTACACATATTTTTATGGTTTTAGAGGCAGATTGATAGGGAGCAAACCTATAACTGTGACCTGGCTTCTGTACAAAATTAGATCTTACATTTTGTATTTAGTGATAACGCTTCTCTAACAAATAAGTTTCATCCCACGTGGCCAATTACTACAGTAACGTTTTAAATTGAAGCACACTATCCTATTTTCTCACATATTATACGTACAACGAAAGCGGAAAATTTTACATGTGAATTGTCGTTTCGTGTACCTACGTGGCTTCATTAAGGAGTATGCGATCACTGTCTAACTGCATAGTGTGTGGTTCGTGACATGTCCGAGTAAATCACATTTCCCGTCGCGTATTTTTGGCTATGGAAATCCGGTCAAATTCTTTCACAGCATTAATTAGACGATTGGGACGAGTGCCAGAGGAAAATAATATCGATGGATTGACCTTCTGTATTCTCCCTCGCAGTTATCAATGTGCACGCGAAGATGTGAAGATGACCGCTCTCACTCCCTTTTACAGTTTCTTTTTCCATTGTATTCGTTCGTTGTCAATTTTCGGTAAAAAGTATTGGCTACCTATGTAAAGAATACCTCATTTGAGATACGATATATGTATTCCACTATTATGAATCACCCAAACGAAGCGATGATGCAGGCTATTCATTGAAAATTTTACTCATTTCTGTCGACTTGTGCATCCGTTTGCTTGTATCATTACATACCTATTATAATTGACTGTGATATTTTATATTGTACGATGTCGCGGACATCGCTAATATTTGTTGGAGGAAAATTGTTATGACCGTGGAACAGAAGAAAAGATGATAATAATAATAAGAAATAAATAAATACAAAAAGAGGAGAAAGAAATGTGCGTTTGAAATCTCGTGACGACGGTGTAGATAATGGATTTGACATGGTGAACATGAAAACAGAATTCTTATTGTGGTAGGTGCAGCTTACGTAACGCGTTTGTCGCTTTAGGAGAGATCATCGAATAATTACAATGACAGGTGTTAAGGATAGTCAAGAATATCGAATTTTGTATGTAAAATATTATGCAAGCAGCATAATTAAATATATTGAGAGTATTATAAGGCGCTTGGATAGTACGTTTCAAATATTGAAAATTGAAATGAACTTACAGACGTGATTTGAAATGTACTACGATGACCGCATAATGTTTTCTTAATATTAGTGCGGTGCTAAGCTGTGGTGACACCGCACGAGGCTCTACAAAGTAATTTGTAAAGATATGAATTTGAAATTTGACCTATTATCGTATCAGAGGCGCTCGAAGTGTGTTGAGTCCTCATTAAATTTGATTCTATTATCTTGAAGTACGATAAATTTCCAATTTTCTCTTGAGAATATAAAATTTTTCACAGACCCCTTGAATTGTGTATCATTCTGAAATTTTACTGAAAAAATTGATTATTCGTCCCTTCGCCAAGAACGGTGATACGATATCATTTTGCGAGGGCAATGTACGTAGTTAATTGATGTTTTGAGTAGGCCTACTGGGATTTAAAATTATTAAAAAAATACTGTACTAGAGTCAGCGAGTGTTATTCTTCAGTTGCATCGGCTCAAGAATCCTAAGGGTGACTGAATTTCTCGATAAGAATGAGATCTTGCCAACGCACTCCACGAATGATTCATAAATTGTATAGAAGCAGACATTATGACTCATTACATTTGCAATTTTCTTTGCATCATACCAATATTCTACGCAGTTTCATGATCCGATGGACTTCGACCCCTGTGACGTAGCAATTAAAGCAGTTTAAAAACAAAAAATTATCATGAGGTACTCGCGCGCAGAATATTCAAGCTACAATTAACTTCAATAATATTTTTTCACACCGTGCGAGTACGATGGATGAGGAGGAAAAGGGAATGAGAAAAATTAGTGGTCCGATAGAAGTATTAAAAATGGCAAAAGAGTAATACTTTTTTCGTTTAATCCGATGTATTTGCGCGTTTTCAGATCACTGTAGCAGGGAACCTGTTTTGTGGGAGGTCATTCGGGAAAACCTCCGCCGCGTCGTTCTCCGCTGGCCCTTAATTCTTCTAAATTAAAAGGATGGTTGCTCAGACCTCTTTTTGGGACGTAGAGATAATTCAACTTTTGTGTACCGTATTACGCATTCCGTTTGTTCATGTAGCCTGAACAAAACTATAACGCTTGATTCAGTATATAAATATGAAGCCAACACTTGAGTTATATCCGAAGGGGTCGATTCCGGTGTTGGAGAAAATAAAATTAAATTCCTAGTACGCAGCCCGCCCCCACTTCATCATTAAGGACGGGTGGCGTTGCACATACGACACAAGCGATAAACATGAAGAGGGTGAGAGGCGTGAAAAGAGAAAAGAGTGGGTGAGATGGGTATGACCTCTTCGGAGACAGGTTCAGATGGCGTCTTCTCGTTGACAGGGGCGGTTTGAACTAGACCAGGAATTAGATGTTTCAACATGGAACCTAATCTATGGCGGGATTTTTTTGAAAATTCTGGCGTCCCGCCATCCCAGTAAATTTGTTGCTCTGGGAAAAATTTCCAATACTAAACTCTATAACAAGTAGAGATCTCGAAAAATTTCCAGCAGGGGAACTTGAGAGAAGTATTTTCACTTCCCAGCTATGTATGATACAGGAAGAGGACCTGGAAAAAATATTTCAACTTTAGACCTACGTATGGTGAAAGAGATATGATAGGAAAGGAACTGGGAAAATGTCGGCTATGATAGGAAAGGGCTTTAGATGAATAATCGAAATTTTCCTTAGTCTTGTTTCTGTCAGATACGAGTAGTACAGAAGTCGAAATTTTTCTAGCTCATCTCCTGTAATTAATATTCGAACTTCCCTCTAAAGATACATCTTTTCCTGATTCCTATCGTCCTATTGCACTAATTAGCATCCTTGGAAAATCATTTTATAAGATAATCGAATCCAAAAATATACATCCTTACTCTCACTATGGTTTTCGGAAGAATCGAAATCTTGTTCAACATTTGGCAGACCTCCAACAACCAATTTTGACTTTCACCATGCCTTTATCCCCGTGTATTGCGTCATTATATATGAGTCAAAAGCTGCACTCCATAGCTCAAAAGCAACCATCCAAAACTTTTACAAAGTTCTTCGCACGAAAGATCCATAACACTTAAGATCGAAGACCATCTCTCTTAGAACGACGTCCCCCAAGGAGAAGTCAGAAGTGTCCTACTTTTTTGTTAGCTTTATATGACATCCAACTTGTATCTCCTTTCCCTCCACACAACGCATTTTCGCCGATGACTACAGCATTTCTCTTCACAATCTTCAAACCCTGACTTCTCCAACAAACTTTAGATAAAATATCTAGGTGGGTTTCAGACCAAAGTTTCCGCTTCTTCTTCCGAATAAGCCACCGACCACAAATTTCTCTACCTTCTCTATTCCTTCAAGGTTTTTCGATCACATTGGGGCTTGATTTTACCCATAATCCTTCTTGGATCTCTCGCATAAAATCGATCAAAGTTAAAACCTGAATGCCAACAATATTCTACATCTAACACACCCGTCTAGAATTCAACCCAAAACTACTTCTCCAACTATATAAAAGTCTCAACCCCTCCTTGAGCTACGGCTCCCCGATCTACTTTAGGTTTAGCAAGTCCTCTCTTCAATTACTAAAAACACTGTTCAATCAACAGCTCTCAGAATAGTCCTAGGGGCATTCCGTACTACTCTCAGTCTCTGCCCCGGCGCTGAAGCAGCAGAACCTTCACTCCACTTTCGCACATAACTTTCAACTCCTCAGATCCGTAGCTCGATTTGTGGAACTCTTTACCCACACTGCTTTCTCCTCCCCGCAAAATACCTAAAATAAATATTCTTGAACCTCATCAAAACCCCTATCTCTAACTCAACCCTCTCCTTCCTATTTTATCATCCATTTCTCCATAGCTATTCACTCCTCCGACCATCCAATTTCATCTCACGGATATTCCCAAATCAAATAACACCGCCTACCGCATCGGAAACTAATCCCAGAAATTATTGCAGAATTCCCCTATCATATGAAATGTTACTAATAATAAGGCGACCGCTGGAAAGCCATTCTATTATGTGCGGGCAGAACCACAAAATATTATTATTATTTCCTTACATTGATTTTGATTTTATAAAATGTTATACTAATGCCTCTATAAAAAAATAAAAATAAAAAAGGCGATGCATACTCCATCTAAGAAAAAATTTAGGGAACTCAGCCTCCATTTCCACGGTTGAGTTGAGCGTTATTCGCTCCAGTCTTTCAGTTCTTACGCAGCGTCCTCCCAGACTCAACTATATCCTACTATCTGACTCACTTTCCTCCCTCATCATTATTTCATTCACATCAATCTTCATACCCTAACCTTCATCAAATCATCCGTCTTTCATCTGGATTCCAGGTCACATCGGTTACCCTGAACATGGAAACGTTGATCGTGCGGCCAAGAATTCCACCCTTTCACCGAAAATTACTGACCAAAGTCATTCATCAGTATACGACTTCTAAAAATACTACCGTTCCAAAATTCTAGCTTCTTGGCATAACTAAATAATGGCTCGTAGTCAGGAAGAAAACATTCTATATATTCTTGGCCTAACCTTTGGAAAGAACAGCGCCTCAACAAACTAAGATCAATCAAAAGCCTCCCTATTTCGTGGTCTTTTTTAAAAAACTCACGGGTCCTTCAACGGAGTTAAACAAAGAGTGATAGGGAGCCTGTTACATGGGGCACGTGGGGTCTGAAAAATGTAGATTGTGACGTCACAAGGCTGACATATGACGTTATTGAATTGTGACGTCACAGATCCGTACTTGAGAGCTATGATAGGCGGGAAACTTGGTAAAGTTTCGACCTCCGAGTTACATAGCATAATAGCAGAGGGACTAGAGAAAATTGCGACCTCCAAGCTATATATGATAGGACGGGGACTGTGAAATATATATGATAGGGGGGCGTCTTGAAAAATTTTCGACCTCCGAGCTATGTATGATAGGAGGTCGACCTCTGAACGACCTTGAGGGCCGGCTGGGCGGCCGCCATTTTTCCGAAAAACACCCAGTAAAACAGGTTCCGTGTTGATAGAAACTCCTGTCACAAAGAAGTTATCCTCTCCCGTGTTAGCACTGGCCTTACCCGACTCACCCGCCCTCACCTCGTCCTAGGTCGTCAAGACCCTCCGTCATTTGACTACTACCCTTCAGATAACCTCACAGTTTAACATCTCTTCCCGTGTTCCGTCCTCCAAAACCAGCACTCCGCCTGTAACGTTCCCTCATCTATAGCCTCCGCACAATTCATCAACTCCGAAATCATATCCAATTCCCTCCATTACCTTTTTTCTACCTATTTCTTCTAACTTCTCTAATTACACTAGGCAACCATTGAAAATTTTTTGAAAATTGCTGAAAAAGATAGGTTGTTTCTGTAAGTATTTTTTGCGCTGATTTCAAAATAGTTTTCCGTTTTTTGGAGGTCGCGTTTAATTGTTATCACTTTGTTTAGTTGCCGCGCATCGTCGCGCGATGAAGCGTCAGTATCAACGCTCGATAAGAAACGCTTCGTCTCGCGACGATGCGCGGCAACTAAACAAAGTGATAACAAGAAAACGCGACCTCCTATCAAAAAACGAAATACGGTTCTGAAATCAGCGCAGAAAATACTTCTAGATACTGCCTATCTCACTTCAGCAATTTCCAAAAATTTTCAATTGTTGCCTAGTGCTATAAAACAAATCTCGCTTGCACCTTCGCTTTTGGTCGTTGCAAAGCAGGTCTTAATTTTCATAGCTTCATCCTCTGTAGTGAGGAAGGTTGTCAAAGAAGAAAAAATTCTGCCATTCTCTTTTCTAAATTCATTGCTTGAATTATAAAGAGGAAAATTGATTAGGACATTGCACGTAAGGGGTTTTGTTAACCTATAAATTTCCAACGTTTGACACGTGAAGAAATAGATCAGAGATGTCAGTAGTAAAATGCAGCCACTCAACCGCAGAACTGATTGTTCCACTTCTAGAATCTGTGTCAGACAGTGTAATCCGATAGTAAAGTTCGCCCAATCACAGAATTAATTTTTTAATCAATGTAAAAGTCAATCTTCTTCATCTTTGCCTGCGGTAGCTTCTGCGGTAATATAAGTGAAATTCTAAAAGCTGATTCGAATATAGACAAACGACAGTTCGGATTTATTGTCGCACATCCAAAACATGCGACTTACGACAAGTACAGCATGTATGTATGTTATATTGCTCGAATGGTCGTAAATCAGATTGTGTACGGTACTTTCTATTCTTTTTTTTTCTTCTTTTTTTGTTCTTTTCTCTCTCTCTCTCTCTCTTCCGCACCGTAAAATACATCCTGGCGAAATTACGCAACTAACATAAATACTGTATGTAAAAATTTAATTTTCGCCGCAGCTTCAAACGAACGAGCGAAGTTTTCATCTCAGAATCAGGAAAAGTAGTGAATCACATAGAACAATCTTTTACAACACTATAATAATGGGAACTCGGAAAGCCAACGTTTTTCACAATATCGGATACAGTTTTTGTACTAGAGCTTAATCCTTTGAGCGCTGTTCCGGCTGCGATGAAACGCGGTAGTTTTAAATTAAGCCGTAGATATCTAATGCACGAATTGCTGGTGGTAGATTTGTCCTGTTCCGCAGTTCTATTTTTTTGTTAATAAGAAAAAAATGTCTGTTCCTGAAGCCTTAAATAGTTTTCGAAAAATGCGATCAACTTTCGTGTATAGATTTTTCTATAATACGTCAGAGAAAAATGTACACTTTAGATAATTTAGAAAACAATTATTGTAGCAAATCGAGTTGAAGAAATGACATCTCTAAAATGTTTACTGAATAGGAAGCTCAGTATTTATTTTGATACTATGGCGATTCTCGCTAAAGCGTGTGTGTTTGTCTCGGAGGAAGTGGAAGTTGATAGCCGTACTTATGACAGTTTAACTGCTAGTGAACGATAATTATAAAATAATAATATTTACTACATAGTTTATAATATAATGTTGTCAATCTGTGATTTCTACACTATGTAGTGGAGAACAGATAATATAATCGAATGAGGAAATAGTGATACACACGCGACTAAACAAAGTTAAGTGAAGTTCATCGTGCTAATGATTTTCTCATGCTTGTCTGAGAGGGAGGTTATGATGCTGGGAGAGACAGAATGGTTTCGAGAGCTAGGCAAGAGGAGAAACGTTGAACAGATAAATTGTCAGCATTAAATTGGTGCCTAGTTTTCAATATTCTCAATTTGATAGATTGTTCCAACCGTATCTGAACTTGCAAGAAGACACATTTGTCGCTTGTGCAGGTGGGCGACTTGACAGCTGCCATTGGTTGCCGGCAACGTCTCTTGGAAATAGCGCAAATATCACCTGAATCTGCATTGTACATTGCGAAAGAGATTTTCTTCCCAGCTTCTTCAGTAAGCCTTCCTCTCGGGCCACTCGCCATGAAATTCATTGACAGTTTTTTCTACAAGTCCTGTATTTTAGGCTCTTATCTTGATATGGGTGGTATAATGACTATCCCTCTTCCTGATACAGTAGCTGTCAGAGTAGATGGGTTTCTCGACGTGAAAGATGAGTTGGATATTGACGCGGACGTAAGGTCGATTTCAATAATAATACATCGACGCAATTTAGTGTAAAACTTTTGAAGAAGTAAATTCTCGATTGACTCCCACCATTCAGCCTGTTTCTTTACTCATTCTTCTACTTTAGAGGTATTATCATCTTCTAACAAACTAACGAATCTTCAGTCATAGAGGTGATGTACTACATGGCCTCTTTTTGATCCACGTCTGTTGACTAGCGTACTGAGTGTCTATGCCTTATCGAAATCATATGACCCCACGATGAATCCTTAACGCAATTCACTGAAACTTCGAGAACCTACATGTGAAAATCCTTTGTTATTCTTAGCTGCAGTCACTGTCTCAGCAGGGTCTACTGGTCAAGTAAGTCAGGTAAATCAAGTAAAAGTCAAGTACATATTTGATGGAAGGTCAAGTAAAAATGATAAAAATGACAAAAAATGTTGAAAGAAAAAATAAATAAAAAATATTTTTAGCCGATTTGACTTTTCTTTTTTTCCTTGCTTGTTGAATCGCTTACATACTTTAAAAAAAGCTCAAGTAAAAGTCAAGTATTTTCAGAATTTTTGTTCAGTAGACACTATGCTCAGTTGCTTGTGGAGGGGTACCACAGGGTTAGGTTTCTAGGCCGTTCTTGTGGTGCGTTAAATTTAAAGGGATTCTTAAGTTGAAGATGCCACCGGGTGTTGAGCTCATCTGCTGACACACGGGTGGTATGCACTGGCGAAACAACCGTAGCGAGGGAAAGCAGGGAAAACCGGGTCCTAGAGGTATTGATAGAACTTTTAGTTGGTAAGACGGAGCCATGTTATTCACGTCGTCTGCGAGATGTGGAAATCAAGACAAAGGAGGCAATGAAGTACCTAGGCATCTAGTTTGTCTCAAAACTGAGCTTTAGGCACCATTTCTTGATGGCAGCGGAAAAAACATACCTAAGCCGCCTGACAATAAACCTGAAAGCTTGAAGTCATACACGTAAAGAATCGCACAACAGTGGGATAGCGAGGGGGAGCGGGTTGGAGGGGTCGGACCCCTCTCCGAGGACGCATGAAGTATATCATACATTTATTCTAAATAATTTTTCCGAAAAATTTTTGTAACATTTCTTTTTTCCCACTTTTTCTTTGACCCTCCCCGCCAGAAAATTTTCCGGCCACGCCACTGTTGCACAAAGAGAAGGAAACTGTGAGATTGCGAAGGCAAAGAGGAAGAAAGGTAGACTCTTGAACAATGTAATCACGTTTGACAGCAAAAAATTATTCAGCCTGGTGATTGGACGAGACAAGAAGAACAGAATCGATCAATAAGATGGGAGCAAACCTGGAAGCCAATAGAAAGGCACCACTTAGGTCAAAAGAGTGAACCAATCGTCATAGCCAATAAGAACATAGTATCATATTGTAAGAATTGATATGTTCCAAGATTGAACCAATCAGAAGACAGTATTGTCACAGCCAATATAGTATTACAATGTTATGCTATGAAAACCTATGTTCAAAGTCTAGTTTTTCAGTAGCGACACATGATACTCTTTGTTAGGCCATTTATAGCAATTAGGAAGAAAGGAACACCCTATACTTCTATCTGAGGGTAGACACTGTTCTGGATGGATTGGTGGAAGTAGTATTGTAACAAACTACAATCAGATGGTCGTCGTCACTGAATTTGAAAATAGAGAAATGAACTGATGACCGTTCGTTGTAAGTTCGTCGTGTGTCTATAAGCCCATGCAACCTGAAGAATTATCAAGGCATATCAGGTACTGGAATGATAGTCGAGTGAGCAATAGATACGCGTCAGTATTGCGCAGTCGTCAGGTACGACATAAGAAATGCGTTTAACTCGATTCCGTGGGAGAGGATATTGGAAGCTCTCATGGACGCAGAGGTGCCCGCATACCTGCTCAGCATTATCAGCAGCTATCTGACCTGTCGAGAAATCCAAGCAGAGACGTCTACTGGTACCGTAAACGGTCTAGTTACTTGTGGGGTGCCGATGCCGCAAGGTTTGGTTTTTGGGCCGTTCTTATGGTGCGTCTCATTTGTAATTTTTGTGTAGCCTATTTTTGGACAAGAAAGAATGACTTCTTCTTGTCTGATGATGACTAGGGAGTGGAAATTTCTTCAATACAAAGGAAGTGTGTTCTGTGATTGGGTGATGAAGGTCACGATATTTATAGTCTCGGGATGGAACGGGGGAATTATCATTCATACGGGTGAGGAAGGTAGCTTGTTTGGAGGCTTGATCAGCAGCTTCATGTTTAGAGAAGTCAATGTGCCCAGGGATCCATATGAAAATTATTTGGGTGGTAATTGAGTCTAGAAAGTGAAGTGCGAGGAGAATGCGTTGTATGATTGGATTAGAGTTTATTGGATCTGTAAGGGAGCGGAGTGAAGAGGGAGAATCGGTGAGAAGAAGGAGGTGGGAGAGGCAGGTGAATGTGCCCATAACTTCGGCTGTAAATAGGGTAGCTATGTTGCGGATGCGTAGAACCTAGATGTGAACGTTATTACATTTCGCGTGTTATTTTTGGCTGCGAACAAAATTCTTGTAGTCGCGAGTTTACTGTCTGAAAAACCAGATATGACAAGAAATGATGACTGGCACCGTTATCACCGTTACTTTCGTTTATAAGAATAGACAATTTTTTTCACGCACTACCATCAAACAGAACGTGACGCGTCGTTTCTTTTTGTTGTAAATTAGAATAATAAAAATGGAAGGAAAAAAATCGCCCTCTTTATCATTTTTCTTCAATATATCCTACACGACACATCAAATAATGTAGACTTATACTTTGGACGAAAAATATTCTCGTACACCATTCGTATTTTTTCGCTTTTTGAACTTGAGTTTCATTTTCGTTGACATCTATCTAATGTGTCTCATACGAATCCGACGAAAGTGCTTCGGCGTTAATAATATTTCTCTGTTTCTTCCAGATAAAGCGTCGAGACGGCTTCAAATATCATCTAGAGACGCACGAAGATGCAAGTAGTGATTTATGTAGGCCAATTTTCTTCTTTCCGCATATCTTATTGGTATGGTGAGCAGAGATGAGAAAATTTAGTTAGTGTGGTGGTTGGAGGGGTGCTAGAGCGTGACAAGCTGATATATGACTCGCTGAAAGATGGCAGTCTAAAGAGAGTTGGGGTTGAAGATGGAGTGGGCGTGCATCAGGCGTATCTGGTCAATCCGAAGATGTGTGAGACGAATTTCTTGAAAATGGTGTTCTTGGCAAGATGAGAGTCGTGAGAAAGTAATGGTTTCATTTGTGCTAATTCATTCTAGTTGGAGCTGGATGTGAGTGAGGAGTACGCGGAAGTTGATACGTGGCTATTCGTTACCACCGATTGCTTTGTAGCTGGGAATTCAGGTCAAGGATATAGAGTAGGAGATAGATGATAGAGTTACAAGGATGGTATGGAGTGGAAGTTGTCGTTGAGGTGGATAGGGAGTCGAAAGAAACGAGGAGTGTGTATGATGACGGAGGAGGGGGTTACGATCGATTTTAGGCTTGGATATCATCTGTTAGGATCGAGACAAAGTTGAGGAGGGAAAACTTTGTTGTTATTCGAATAGGTATGCAAAACCAACACAATTTTTGAATTTTGAACCGTCTGTGAAGTACTGTAGAGGATAGCGTCGGGTTGTGTGAAAATTTTGGCGTCCCGCCATCCGAATAAAAGAGTTGCTCTGGGAAAAATTTCCAATACCGAGCTCTATAACAAGTGGAAATCTCGAAAAATGTCGAGGAGGGGAACTTGAAAGAAATATTTCCACTTCCCAGCTATGTATGATACGAAGGGGACCTGGAAAAAATATTTCAACTTTAGACCTACATATGGTGAAAAGGAACTGGAAAAATGTCGACTATGATAGGAGAGGGCTTTAGATGAAGAATCGAAATTTTCCTTAGTCTTGTTTCTGTCAGATACTAGTAGTACAGAAGTCGAAATTTTTCTAGTTCATCTCCTGTAATTAATATTCGAACTTCCCTCTAAAGATACATCTCTTCCTGATTCCTATCGCCCTATTGCACTAATTAGCATCCTTGGAAAATTATTTTAAAAGATACTTGAATCCAAAAATATACATCCTTACTCTCACTATGGTTTTCGGAAGAATCGAAATCTTCTTCAACATTTGGCAGACCTCCAACAACCAATTTTGACCTTCATCGTACCTTTATCCCCGTGTCAGCGTCATTATATATGAGTCAAAATCTGCACTCTATAGCTCAAAGGCAACCATCCAAAACTTTTACAAAGTTCTTCGCACGATAGATCCATAACAGTTAAGATCGAAGACCATCCCTCTTAGAACGACGTCCCCCAAGGAGAAGTCAGAAGTGCCCCACTTTTTTGTTAGCTTTATATGACATCACAACTTGTATCTCCTTTCCCTCTACACAACGCCTTTTCGCCGATGACTACAGCATTTCTCTTCACAATCTTCAAACCCTGACTCCTCCAACAAACTTTAGATAAAATATCTAGGTGGGTTTTAGACCAAAGTTTTCGCTTCTTCTTCCGAATAAATCACAGACAACGAATTTCTCTTCCTTCTCTATTCTTTCAAGGTTTTTCAATCACTTTGGGGCCTAACTTTACCCATAATTCTTCTTGGATCTCTCACATAGAAACGATCAAATCTAAAACCTGAATGCCAACAATATTCTACATCTAAGACACCCGTTCAACCCAAAACTATTTCTCCAACTATATAAAAGTCTCATCCCCTCCTTGAGCTACGGCTCCCCGATCTACTTCAAGTTCAGCAAGTCCTCTCTTCAATTGAAATTGAAATATATTTTTTATTTCCCTCCACTGAGATAGCTCTCGTGTTGGACGTACTTCTCCTTACATATACTTATAGATACAATTTTTTGTAATTAATAATATTTGTTTCAGCTTTACGATATCGGTTAGTTGGTTTTCGTTCTTTTGGTGCGCATCAGTCTTTTCGTTTTTTTCCTATTATGTTTCTTGTCGTTTTTTTGTTACAAAACACTGTTCAATCAACAGCTCTCAGAGTAGTCCTCCGGGCATTCCGCACTCCTAATCTCAGCCTCTGCGTTGAAGCAACAGAATTTTTTTCACTTCACTTTCGCACATAACTTTCAACTCCTCACATGCACAGCTCGATTTCCGGACATCTTTACCCACACTGTTTTCTCCTCCCCGCAAAATACCTAAACTAAATTTTCTTGAACCTCATCTGGACTCCCTTCCCTAACTCAATCCTCTCCTTCCTAATAAACGCGAAAAGACGAATACTCCGAAGGGAGAGTAAACCTTACAAACCGCAGAAAATACAAAACGACGAGCGCTTTCGGTTAATAAACCATCTTCAAGCCTGAAATGAGAGCAACTGACGAACGGAGGAGAAGAACAAAGTTTTAAGATTGGCTAAACGAGAAATCACGGTGTGAATCATAGACCAGTTCGATCAGGCCATCCTCCGGAATGAACGAGTTGAGTACAGTGATACCGTCAGTGTTGCGATGACGCATTATCTCTGTATACTCGAGGGCGATGCGCTTTCGGTACGAATTCTCCTTATGGAGGAGCTTTTCGGATCCCTCACGGAAGCTGTGGCCACTGTTTATCAAATGATCACCAAAAGCAGACTCCCCTAAGCGTCCCTTCTCCCAAGACTTCAGGTGCTCAGCTACTCTAACTTTCATTTGGCGGCTGGTCTCACCAATATAAAAGCCTCCACAATCCCCACATTCCAACTTATAAACACCACTCCTCTCATCAACGGGTATGGGGTTCTTCAGTCTCACAAACAACCCCTTGTAGAACGCGGGTCTGAAGCCAAACGGGTGGAGGGCCCGACCCAATTGGAGGGAGAACTTCCCCAGAAAAGGGAGACTGATCCAACGCAACCGGCGATCACGGATCATGTCTCGAGGGAGGGAGGTGGTGGAATCAAGAATGATCCTTGTAACTTTCCTCCGAACCATCACGTCAACGTCGACATTGACCCCATTCACTCTAGCCAGGTGTTTTATTGTGAGTACTTCTTTCTTAAAAGCAGACTGACTCAACGGAATACGAGTCAGTCTGTGAACTAGGCTATGAAATGCAGCCATCTTGTGATCAACAGGACCGAACGAACCACCGTGGACTAAAACATCGGTCGTAGTATCTTTCCTGTAAATTCCAAACTCATGGGTACCGTCTACAATAGAGATCGATAAATCCAAAAAGTTAATGGAAAATACCCCTATTTCCAACGTAAATTTGATGGAAGGGTACCAGGAATTGAGATACCTCAGAAACTCACCAAGGAGATCTGGGTGACCAGTCCAGGTACATAGAACGTCATCAACAGTGAATATGATTAAGCAACACCTGGTTCGAGGAAAAAAGATCAAGTTCAAACTTAGACATGAAAATTTCGGAGATAAGAGAGCCTAAAGGTGATCCAATAGGGATCCTTACTTCATCAGGGAACTCGAAAAATTTTCCCTCAAATTTACAGTAGTTAGGGGACCAGCAGGTATTCAGAAGATCGAAAAATTCCTGAAGCTCATTGTGAGGAATGTTGGCTCTGACGAGTAGCTCACCAATCCGCTGGATAGTAGCAGCCTTGGGAATATTCGGGAACAAACCAACAACATCAAAAGAGCAGATGGTCGTTCCCGGGGGACGACTTACACCCTTTAGGACATCAGTTAAAGAGGCCGATTTCAAAACCGAATGAGGAGATTCAAAATCAATGCGATTTTTGAACCATCGGTCAAGGAATTTGGCAAGGAGGTAAGTGGGGGAGGAGACGAAAGAAACAACGGGTCGCATCTGGGTATTGTTCTTATGCACTTTGGGCAGCCCGTAGAGGAGGGGGGATGTGGGGTTAGGAACAAGGAGGATTTTTTTCAGAGCAGGAGTCTTGATAATAGCCTCACTCCTGTTGATGACACTCCTACCTAACTTCTTTGACGTGCTTCGGGAAGCTGAAATCCTCACTCTCTTTAGCACCACACTGCTGGAGGACCTCGTGGACCTTGGAAGAATGGGCGGATTTCTCCATCACCACAACAGCATTTCCGTTGTCCGCCTTAGTAACGATTAAATCTCCCACTTTGATCTTCCTCTTTAAACCTTGAATCAATCCTTCCAATTTATTACTCATGCGAGGGAGGGGGTTATTGCGGACTACCTCGGCACAAACTTTCTGGGTATTAAAACCAGGGCCAATCTTGACAGCAAGATCCGCAACAACATTAGCCAAGGTTTCATCTTTCTTGAGGGGAGGTAGACTAAATTTCAAACCTTTCTCAAGGAGGGCTGTTTCGTCACCATTGAACACTACCTGACTATTATTTATGAGGGGGGGGGATGGAATTTATGAACGTCAACACCATCACTCGAACCTTCCTCAACCACATCACCATTATAACCTTCATTAGAGAGGACAACTTATTATTTTTCTTCTCCTTCAACTTCACCTCAAACTTCCGACACTTTACAATTGACGTCCCGCATAAAGTAATCAATCTCAAGGGTGAGGAGCATACCGGAGAGTCTCGAATGGACCAGAAGGTTCAATCTCGTGGTGATATTATATATTTACCATGCCATCTCCGCAGTTCCGTTCTTATCCACTTCTCCCTCATATAATTTTCCAGTCTCTTGGTCGTGGTCTTACAATCGGTATCTACATAGCTATTCACTCCTCCGACCACCAGATTTCATCTCATGAATATTCCCAAACCAAATAACACCGCCTACCGTAAACTAATCCCAGAAATTATCGCAGAATTCCCCGATCATATAAAATGTTTTTAATAATAAGGCGACCGCTGGAAAGCCGGAATGTAAGTCAAAAAACGTTTGTTTCTAATATGTGCGGGCAGAGCCACAAAATATTATTATTATTTTCTTGCACTGATTTTGATTTTATAAAATGTTATACTGATGGCTCTAAAACAAAAAATAAAAATGGCTGCGCATACTCCATCCAGGAAAAAATTTAAGGAACTCAGCTTCTATTTCCACGGTTGAGTTGAGCGTTATTCGCTCCAGTCTTTCAGTTTTACGCAGCGTCCTCCCGGACTCAACTATATCCTATTATCTGACTCACTTTCCTCCCTCATCATTATTCCATTCACATCACTCTTCACACCCCAAACCTTTATCAAATCATCAGTCCCTCATCTGGATTCCAGGTCACATCGGTCACCCTCAACATAGAAACATTGATCGTGCGGCCAAGAATTTAAGAAGTTGGAGAAGTGATTAGAAAATGTAATTATAGATCTTTCGGGTGATTTACATGGTGTGAAAATTATATGAAGGTATGATAAGGTAGATGAGAAAGCTTTTCATTATCTTTCTTCGTCTATTTAATTTGTCTCGTGATCGCTACTTCGAAAGTGTTGCTGTAAGATGTTCTAAAATTAATTTTTCGAAAAGGATAATTTAGTTCCGTACGAAATAAGAACCCTGTGAATGTATTCATCGCATTCGAAGCTATCTTGAAGTTTCCGGTTCGAAGCCTAAATTTTCCGCTTTGAAAAGATGGAAACTTTTTAAATTATCGACGAGGAAAATCTCTCGATTCAATTGTATACGTACATTATTTTCGAATTTGTAGATGGTTCCTAAAGATGCTTTTCGCTCGTCGTGGGTAGTAGCATTATTTTTTAGTACCATGTTGGGAGTATGGAAAATTCTTTTTTAAGGTTGAAAGCTTTTTGCAAATAAACTTGAAAAGAAGAAAATAACGGCAGGAAAAAAATGACCTTTTTTTCCAGGAGGTGGGCAGTATAGCCAGATACTTATTTTTCCTTTTGCTTCTTCTTAGTTGGGGGCTTTATTGAAAACGAAAAGTCGTCGGACTGGCAAGACGATTTAGGTGGGAATTTTCATTTTGTAGTTAGAAAATCTATCCATCTCCAGAATATAATATACTGTATGATATTGACTTCGTTTTAAAACGCGTAATAATTTACATATGAAAACGATAAGAATTATATTGCGTTCTATGGTAAAAAAAAATATTCCTATTTCCGTCGTGGTCTAGTTGAGATCGTGAGAGCGATGTCCCGTTTATCAGTCGTCGACGTACTCTTCTTGACTTGGGAAACGATAATTTTTTTTTTCGTATGTTATACGCCCTCTTATCTGTAACTATGTTTTACTTATTTTAATCAAATTTTTCAATACGCCAACATTTTAGGGACAGCCTTATCAACATGAGTGAGTACACGTACGAAATACTCTCTTGAGTGAAAGAGATGAATCATAAGTTCGATTTTCGTGACTCTTGTCACGTTATTCGGTAAAAGTGGCTGCAATTATACATCGAATTAATATTTAAGCCGTCGTTGTCAAAACCTCCGTCTTACCTATAATTGTTATAAGTGTCTCACGTTCAACATTTATAATAATCGGGTACAATTTTTATTTTCTAACGTATACTTTTTCGTTTTTGTTTTCTAGGTAAGTTCTGAATTCGAAATGGGTAGTTTTCCATCGCAACTCGGAAGATGCCGTCGGAAAACGAGATTTTGCTCCGCATTCTTATCAAAAGATGTCTACATGGGTCAAGTAATGGCCAGAAAAGGCAAATGATTATATTCGTCTGGAAGTTGAATATATTGACTATCATGAGGTTGTATTGTCTCCTATGAAGAAGGATTATCACTGGAATTAAGGACCATGAGAAGTTAGATTCTTCCAATCAGTCTCTAAGCTCATCAATCCTCGAAAGTTCTTGCAATGATACCATGTGCGGATATCACGCGTAATCGTTAGGTTGAGGAATGGCTTTTTCAATACTTTTTATCCTATTCCTAAGTAAATTGATTTTTATCTCAACACACTAACAAAGGATTACTGTATATATGGCTTAACGGAAACATGGTTGTAGGAGGGAATTTATAGAGCCGAGCTCCTTCACTCCTCGTACAGGGTTTTTAGAAAAAACAGAAATCGTAACGCCACAGATCTCACTAGGGGAGGAGGTGTACTCCTTGCGGCAAAAATGGAACTACATGCTAAGGAAGAGATTATACCGGGCATCCTTGATAATGAATATGAATATTTCTGGGTAAAAATATCGGTACCTCACCTGGCCAAAAAACTGAATGTGGTTATAGTCTACTTCTCCCCTAATACGTCAGTCAGTGCAGACACACACGTTTGTGATCTACTGACTATCCACATATCCGAGCTGTCTGAAAAATAATACGTATTACTGTTAGGTGACTTCCATATACCGTCATACAGACCAGGGAATGACCCCTCCCACAATATGCAAATAACACGGTCCTAAATGAATATGGATGTACTTTGGATCTAGTAATGACAGATATACTAAACCTGGAGGTAAATAGGACAGAATCAATTCTAAAAAGTGAAGATTCGTATCACCCTTTTCTTAGTTTACCCATTCCTATTGTGAAACCTACAAAAATATGTCAGAAAACGAATTCACGGAGGAGGTTCTTCCAACACTGAAGTTATACCCGAGGGGGTCGATTCCGGTATTGGAGGAAACAAACAAATTAATGCATACACAACCCACACCCACTCCATCATGGAGGATAGGCGGGGCTGCAAATGCGACAAAAAGCTACTAGATTATACTAAGCTTCCTACCCCCCTGTTGATGGACTTGAAACCATCGAACCCTCGACCTGATCCAGAAATCTGCGCGGCCGAGTTCGAGTTCTTTCATCGTAGCATACAGTATACTAGGCTACACTAGGTTTGAACTAGGCCTAGCATACGCCTAGGCTACACTATATTAATACTAGATTTACTAGATTATAATATTTCTTGGGAAGAGCATTCCTCAGAGAACGGGTGCGAGCGCGAGCGACTTTTGTGACGTCATCGTATTCGAAGGAGGGACTTGGAAGAATTTCGACCTTTCTGGGTCTGAGACTATTTTACCGCTGGAATTGGTAGAGTGGTGCAAGACTTGAACCATTTTTGCAGATTTGGATTTTTTGCTGGACACCACACGGCGCACGACAAATTTTTCTAAAAATTCCCCCTCCCCCATAAAATAGGTTTCCTGTTAAAATTTGGCTTCCGAGTGAGGGATTGTTCTATAAAATCTTTAGATTGTGACGTCTGACGGACTTATCTATGACGTCATTAGTTATGACGTCATCAGATCGAAAGATATTCAGGAATTGAGCTTCGAATTTCCCTTTCAAATCAAGTAAAACGCGAAAATTTAAACGGTTTTTAATTTTTGAGAATTTTGTCGAATTAGTTTAAGTCGGCTCAGAAAAGTTGGATAGGGACGCAATTTAAAGATATTTGGATAGAAATTTCGTAGATTTGAAGTATACATCTTACGCTTTGCATAGATTTAGTGTAAACCCCCGTTTAAGTGGTAATATCATTTCGGTCCACTCGGTATGTGAAGACGGGGAGCTATGTATATGTGAGAAAAATTTCAACTGTCGAGCTATAAATAAGAGGGGAATTGAAAAAATTTCGACTCTCGAGCTGTACTGTATACGTATATTATATGAATATGATACGTGAGGGAATTGGAAAATTTTTAACTCTCGATCAGACCTAATGCGTCCACTCATGAGAATAGCCGTTTTCCACGGAATTGCGGAGCTCGCGGGTTTCCCGCTGCCATTGCTGAGCTTGCAATACCATCTGAATTTTGTTGGTGAGTGAGGTGTCGAGGGACAAGTCGGGTGTTGACGGTTATGAATAAGTTTACAGTTACAATTAATTGATAGATATAGTTGTGTGTTACAATGCGGGTAAAAAGTCCACGAGTTAAGTGAGAGCATAATGGTGTGTGGTTCTGGAAAAGTTTGATTTTTATGCATCCAGTGAGTTGAGAAAGTTTCTCAAGGCGTGCTATCAATCAGAGAATATACATACAGGATGTGTTGCGGATGAAATAAAATATTGGAGTGATGTGGGCCTCTTAAAAAGGAGCAGAGATCAGAGGTAGTATAACAGTTGTGAAGGAGGGGGATCGTAAAACTCAGAAATTGCGCAGGCTTGGGTCAGGTACGTAAAAGGGTTCCGTCCAAAGGACGGGAATTTCTGCTCTTAAGAGATAGTGCTGACTGGATTTCAGTGATGTCACAATATACCCAAGAGATATAATGCAAATCGGAATTACGTCTTGGACAGGGTGTCTATACTGAAAGGAAATTCTGGAAATACTTGACTTTTACTTGACGGTTTCTCAAAGTGAATGAGTCAACAAGTAAGAAAAAAAAAGAAAAAAAAGAGTCAAATTGGCTAAAAACACCGTTTTCTTTTTTTGCTTTTTTCAAAATTTGTTGTCATTTTCATTATTTTTACTTGACTGTCAATGAAAATACTTGACTTTTACATGATTTACTTGACTTACTTGACCGGTGGACACCCTGTGGGACGTAAGCAGACCTCCTCCACGATCCTCAGCGGAGAGTGAAAAAATAGTAAAAATTGTAAAATCTTGATGCAGAAAAAAGAAATCAAATGGTTATAAAAGTTTGCATTTCTTCCCTTGAATGCTCATCCGAATCCGCCCTGATCTTCTTTCTGAGAACCTGATGAGAGCTTAGGCAATAGCCGCCTAAATTCTCAGTTTTTTAAAATGAAATAAATAGTCACTCCTGCGATGAGCGTAGGGAAATCAAGAATGTGTTACGAGTTGATGAGGAAAACTTTTCAAGACAATTACTTCGACGTGTTTAAGTCTTCATCTAATGTTTATTCCTTCCTTCGTATGAAACGTTCGTTGACTCACGCGCATTATCCGCTCATAAAAATAATTGCTGTATTAGTCATTTTCTGCGTGGCGCCGTCATATATATACTCCGAGTCAGTTTTGTACGAGTAATTTATCGTATAACCATCCGCAAGTATTAAGTACTATTGTACATAGTTTAATTAATTCTGTCACTGTACAAAAACATGTACAGAGAAACCTTCGTTAAAACCACGAAAAGTTCTCCGTTTTTCGGGTACGAAATCCGAATGCGGCGCCCGCAAAGTTTTCAATCGGCGTTAGGACGCTTTCGGCACATCTGCTCTCGCGGTCACCAACTGCTGCGCTTATTAGTTTCATGGTAATGTTAATAAAATAGAAACATTCGTTCAGTTGGTCGAGTGAGAATTTTTGAAAAGCTCGCACCGAGCCATTAGTGCGAAATGGAACGAGGAAAATTTTTTGCGAATGCAACGAGTGGTGGAAAGCGATTACTTTCGATATTTTCGTTTATTCCCCTCCTTCTTCCTCGATATACCCGCGTATGGTGGCCTTTGTTTTCAGCGTTGAAAAACTAGGTTACTCCCACGAATTTTGGATGTTCGTTATTCAAATTTGAAAGGCGAACTATAGTTCAGGTTCGTAGAACTGATGACAGGAGTACGAGGTACGCGGTATTTATTTGTTATAGCTGGAGAGGACAGGATTCTTTTCAATAGCAAACGGTTTACTTGGAAAAAAGATGGAAAAATATGAGACCCCGCGCAACGCCGTACCTGGTCACGGTATTAATTTTCTCTTTATAGACAGTCGTACTATCTAACATTTCAGGAAGTGAATAAATAATACGCGTTCTATTACTGCCAACGATATAGGTTGAGGAAGTATCGGAAGAGGTGCAATGAAAGGGTGTCATATTTGATAAATTCGTTGTAAATAATCATCTATAGATTCTTATGAAAGACGCCAGATATGAAACGATGTCATCAATATAATGACCTCTGCTCAACTTCCGCCCGGTGTCTCTTGATTTAATGAAAACGTGTAGTTTCAAGGAACTGGAATGAACATTCCGAAGATATCTTTTCGAAGTTTAGAAAAATTAGATAAGTAGAAAGGGTTTGCAAAAAATAAATTGGGCAAAGATGGAACTCGGAACGATTGTCAGTTACTTTGTAATAGCCCCCTTGACCACCCCCCTCTTTGTTCCCCGCTAAAAGAAATATCTGTGGAAGATCACATTTCGTTACTGATCATATTCCTCCATCTGATATTAAGCAGTAACCTCACACTACCCATCCGACTCTCTTCTCTCCCATTCACTGTTCAGGACTGCACTGACTGCTGAAAAGTGAATTTAAACCTCTGTTACATTGGGTTCGTGTATTAAGTGAGTTTTCACTCGCGTTTACATCACTTGGACTGGAAACCTTGGCAACTCGTATGAACGCTCGTTTAGCAATTTGTACACGCGGACTCGACGCTATTGACATGTTTCATGTCTTTGCTCTGGCCTGAATTTCGAAATTTGCGTGCGCCTGCGTGCGTGCGTGCAATACTAGCTTAGTATACTAGACTAGGCTTCATTATACTAGCCCTAATGTACATTATACTAGCCTAATATACTAGCTGAGCTATACTATTTGACATTGTATACTGGGCTTGCTTCATACTAGACTAGCTTTATATACTAGCTCTAAACTAGACTTATACTGGACAAAGAAGGAGGCGAACGAGCAGACCCATCGAGAAGGGTTATGAAACCCAGACCTAATATACAGTATACTAGCTTATTCTGAATAGACTTATACTAGCCGAAGAAGGGGGGGAACGAGCGGAACGAGCGGAACGAGTGTTTTCTCTGAGCCCTACCCTAATTTCTTATACTACCACTATTATAATGGGTACCGCCTTTATACTAAACTATGTAATCAGCTGTGACCCCTCTCCTTGTATACTACCATTGGGGCTTATACTAGGTCCAAACCTCCTTTAGAACAGCTTCATACTAGGCGCATAGGAGGAAGCTAGGCTGCTTTTATACTACAGGCTTAGGATACACATGCAGTATACTAGCCTAGTATACTAGGCTTCATTATACTAGCCCTAATATACATTATACTGGCCTAACATACTTGCTAAGCTTTACTATTTTTGAAATTTTATACTGCCCTTGTACCAGTATACTAACAGCTTTTATTCTAGCCCCGATATACATTATACTAGCCTAGTATAGTAGCGCTGTACTATTGGATATTTTATACTGGGGTGATAGTAGGCCCAAACCTCCTTTATTAGCTTATACTTGGTCTACGCTTCTTTTATTCTAAGAGGTCTGTAGTAGCAGTTTATACTAGGTCCACTATTACACTGGGTATAATAAATTATGTAATTAGCTGTGACCCCGAAATCCTATGCAGTAAACTACTATACTAGCATTAACTGTATCCCAATTTCCCATTGAACTGGGCCTAACATTTTATACGCCCAATATACAGTAAACTAGATCAACAAGGAGATAGGTCTAAGCCTCCTTCATACTATGCTCAAACAAGTCTTATGGTAAACCGAGACAGGGCCCAAGGAGGAGGGCGAACGAGTGGAGCGAGTGAGCCCCACAAAAGCTGATAGCTCAAAAAATATTTCTCATACTAGATTCAAGAGACACCAAAATGTTTCTCATACAAGACCTATACGACGCCAAGAAAGGTAAGGGGGCAAACGAATAATATCTCACGAACACTTGACCTAGTAGAAGCCTAGACTAAAATATTTCAAGATTTAAGTAATTTGAATATTGAATAAATCAACCTGATAGCCAACCTTGACCTTGACACTCGGAAGAATTTCTGCTCTACCCTCCCACCCTAGTTCCGATGACTGACCCCTACCCTAATACGTATAGTAGACCTGAAGTGGCTTAAGAAGGCTAGCCTTTCTTCAAGCTAATTCTTCGAATTGGGAAAGCTGGCCTCTCCTTGTATACTACCTTCATTATACAAGACCTTCATAACAGACTTATGCTAAACCAAGGAAGCGCCCACGAAAGCCAATCGCCCAAAATATTTCATATCGGATTTCACGCAAGCTGAAGGGTGGTAGCCCAAAATGTATCTTATCGGACTTTTGCCCCACGAAAATAGCTCAAAATATTTATTGCTTTATAGGCTTTCTCCGAAGCGTCACAAAAAGCGTGTAGTTCAATGAAAGTAGGGGCAAAAGTTAAGTAATATCTCACAAGCGCGCGCTTGACCTAGTAGGAGCCTAGATTAGAATATTCCAAGACGACTGCTAAAATATAAAAAAGGGGGCATGAAACGTGATCTTCATTCATTTGGCTTCGCCAGAAAATTTTTATTGATTTATTTATTGGCTACTTATTCTGGAGGGTGTCGCAAACAGACGTGTTGCCCAATTACTCACGGCACCCTATTGAAAAAAAAAGAAAACACAGAACAATGATAATAAATCTAAGTACAAATGCTCAAAAAATTAGAAGCCATTGCAGACGTTGCAATGGCAGCGGGGAACCCGCAATTCCTTAACTCGACCTCTCAGGGGGTGTGGGACTGAGTTGATAATCTTCCCCTCCTATCATATAGTTCGAAGCTCGAAATTCTTCCAAGTCCCCCTCCTATCATATATAGCTCGAGACTCGAAATTCTTCTAAATCTTCCAAGTCCCTCTCCTATCATATATAGTTCGAGACTCGAAATTCTTCCAAGTCTCGTAACCTAACCTAACCTTAGGTTACTAACTTCGCGGACGCGGACGTTTTCTGAGGATATAATCTCCTAACAAAATGGATAGCGGGTTCCCCGCTAAAAAGAAAAAAGAAAAAGCTCCGGCCACCACCACCCAAGCCCTACTGTAGCATACTCCGAAGCCCTCTCTTTAGATCCTCCCGTCCCAAATGAAAAATGTCCACGTTAGGGTTCTTATCACTCAGAGAGTTCCAAATGCTTATTGCTCTATTAAGCGCTCTGCATTCCAAAGCATTCGTTCGCACATTTATTGGACAAAAGAGAGTCGCGAGCGACTATTAGCTCTTGGTACGTTCGAGGATATTTTTGCTAGGAGATACGGCTCGTGTATCCTACCATGAAGAATATCATGGAGAAATACAATCGAGTTTATCATCCTTCTATCATCTAAAGAAACTCAACTGAAATCGTTTCAGTAATACATTGTATCCTATGCCAGTCGGGTAGTATTCAAAAGTCTTATTGTATAGGTATTTCAGGAATCTTTTCTGCATTGTCTCTATTTTGTCAATATGATTACCCGAGTGAGGATTCTAAACTAATGCACCATATTCTAGATTCGACCTTACCAGAGCAAAATAGAGTGTTTTTAGAATTTGCATATTCTTAAATAAACTTGCGCCCCTAATTATAAACCCAACTGCCCGCTTTGCCCTAGCAACAGTGCGCTTAATTTGCATCCTGTAGTCCATTCCCCTGTCCACAACACTCTCAGATCCTAACATATTCAGTCTCTCTGAGTGCTACCCCGCCAATTTTGTAGGTATAGTTGAATACCGCAGTCGTTTTTCTTGTGTACATTATTTTCTCACACTTTCCTATATTGAAGGGAAGATAGTTTTTTTTACTCCACTTTTCTAGCGAATTTATGTCTCTTTGGAGCTGCTCACTTTCCTCAGCATTTTTTATGGGACGAAAGATCTTGAGATCATTAGCGTACAGTAGCAAGTGTGAGTTTTTTACATCATCAGCAATATCATTGATGAAGAGTGTGAATAGGAGAGGGCCCAGGTTAGATCCTTCTCGCGACTCTGCCCCCTTGTATGTGACATACTGCTTTCTATCATTCAAGTATGATTTAGAGAATTGTAAAGTATTCTGTGTCAATCCAAAACTCCTCATTTTTCTAATCAACAATGAGTGATCTACCTTATCAAATGCTTTTTGGAAATCTGGGTATACTGCGTCTACCTGTCCGCGTTGATCCAGCTGCCCCATAATAAATTGGCTGAAGTAGGCTAAGTTAGTATTTACCCCTCGCTTCGGAGAAAGCCATGTTGTGCATTTGTTATCATATTCTTAACCTGAGGGAAGAGCTGTTTGTATACCAAAGACTCAAATATTTTTGCTGGTGCGGGGATTATAGAAAAGGGTCTGTGATTTGTTATCTCTGCGGTTAATTCCTTTTTTTGGTACCGGAGAAGTCCTTGATATCTTCCACTTCCGAGGGATGGATGGTTTTGCTGTTTATACATAAGTTAAAAATACGAGTCTGAGGTATAGTAGATCGCCTTCTTCTTCTTCTTTCTTCAGGGATGATCTTCCTCTTCTTCCTGCACATCTGGATGTGGATGGTACACAGGTAATGAGTAGGCCATAGCGTGGTTCTGCATTTGCCTATTCTATTCCTGGCCCATCTTCTGCTTCATGACGATGGCTGGGAACACTGATACGTGGCTCCATGCTTCTTCGGAACCTAGTATGGTGGATATCAGGCTACTCGGAGCAAGCGCTTCATGTACCCCGATCTTGAAGAGGCCAACTAAGGTTGTCCCGTTAAGGCTTCCACGCCTCACAATCGAATAAAGTGTGCTGTGGCCCATCCTCTCGCCCTTGGTTGCAGTGCAAACACGTTGCCTAAGCAGCCATGGCCGCTTAGTTCAGTTGACCATGGACTCGGTTTATCCACTCATCAACCTATTAACACACGGATTGTTTACGTACTCAGCTCGCTCTGGGCAATTCTTGTTTTCCATTTTGTAAGCAAGGAGTGCCTGGCCTTCTGCTGGACCCGTAGAGCCTTTTGATTCGTCGACAACTTCTTTTTTGCTTGTAACACCACAGCTTACTCGTCAGCGAGGAGCTCAATTGGTGGTGAACGTGCTAATACGCAAAGAGCCTCCGTCGAGACAGTGCGGTAGGCCCTGACACACCTCTGCGCGGCTCTCCTTTGGATCTTTACCATCTCGCTCATTCCGTGAGGTATCTTTATTGAGTCAGGACAATCGACATGGTAGTCTTGCTTCTCCCGGTCCTCTGAGGTTCCTCATCAGGGGGCTTAGGTGTGTTAACTACTGACTACCCTGCCTGCCTTTTCAACTGCCATCGAAAAATGGCACTTTGAGTGTTGAGTCAAACCAGATGCTTAGGTACTTCATAACAAAAACCAAAATAGAATTGACACGGTCCGAAACGTTACGGATCGACATAATGACAGAATACTCAAAGAGCAGAGTAAACGAAAAACCAATTACAAAGACCGCAGATATAAAGGAGAAGACGCGAGATCTTTCGGGGCGTTCTAACTTTGCCCGATGATGGTTTGTTAACCGAAAGATCTCGCGTCTTCTCCTTTATATCTGCGGTCTTTGTAATTGGTTTTTCGTTTACTCTGCTCTTTGAGTATTCTGTCATTAAAAACCAAAATACTTGAGTCGCAAAATTTTTTAATTAATACAGAAACGTTTTCGACCGACAGATGACTGTATTTTATTAAAATGTGTCGCACCACTCTGGAGCAAATCGAAATTACTTCATTCGCTTCTTGGTTTCTATTTCCACGCCTTGCAGGCGAAAGGTGGGTGGACTGAACTTTCGACGGGTTCTTACAGTTGACTCGATCCAACGCGTCACTGCCTGTCGGCCTGGTTAACCTTGCTCTTCACCGCTACAGCTGCTTCGGCAGTGCATGCCACCAGGGTGTCATCTACATAACAGATAAGCTCAACACCCGGTGGCAGCTCCCTCTTGAATATCCCGCTAAATGAGATGCACCACAAGAGCGGCTTAAACCTGCGGCACCCAACAAATAATTGGAAGCTTTATTGTACCAGTAGATGTCTCTGCTTGGTTCTCTCGACAGGTGAGATAGCTGCTGCTCATCCGGAACAGGTATGCGGGCTCATCTCCTCTCCCATGGAATCAAGTTGAACACATTCCTCATGTCGAGGCTGACGGCTGCGCAAAACTGACGCTCGGCTATCCTCTTCAGTTTGATTTCAGCATCTGACGTGCAGCGTCCAGTTTGCAAATTATCCTTCAGATAGCTCTCAAGTCGAATCGCTATCTTTCTCTCTAAAAGTTTATCCACGTTATGTTATCTAGCAAGCACACTGGATGATAAGAGAGGATGGCAGGTCAGGGGAAATATCCTTTTTATGGATCAGCGTCAGCCTGGCTTCCTTCCACCGCACAAGGAACAGTCTCCCAGTAACTGCCGCACTGAATTTATCAACAAGCAGTGCTGGGTCAACTGAATGTATGACGTTCCAGACTGGATTTGGAAACTCATCCGGGCTCGGAGCCTTCCAATGACTGCTGCATCTACCTATATTGTATGCTAAGCCTAGTTTAGGTTTAGTCTTGGCTAGTATTAGTACAGCGTAACACAGGTATGAGCTACTCCTAGTTCAAAGGCAATAATAGTCTATTCAAAATTATTTTATTTTTGGCTCTGCCCGAACATATTACAAATTATAAGCTTTAGGTTTCGGCTGACCCGCAGCCTTCATCAGAAGCTGATGAAGGCTGCGGGTCAGCCGAAACGTAAAGCTTATAATTTGTAATATGTGCGGGCAGAGCCAAAAATAAAATAATTTTGAGTAATGAAATTTCCTTGCACGAAAAAATTGTTTTTGATTTTAATAATAGTCTAATTAGGCCTAGGTAAGGCCTAGTTTAGAGCCAGTATAGTCTATTATACTGTATGCTAGGACTTTAAACTTGAATTCGACTTCGGAGATTTCTGGATTAGGTCGAGGGTTCAAGATTTTAAATCAATCAATGGGGCAACTCGACCTCTCAGATTTCCAATAGTGGGGTGGGGTGCCAGTACAGACATTAAAATCTCAACAGTTTGGAAGAGAGATTTCTTGTAGTTATGCGATAGACTCATGGCTTATCGCCTGCCCTGCTGTTATATAGAACTCAGTTCATATGGTGGTAACTGAAATAATCGTAATCAAAAATTTTTAATTTCGATTTCCTCCCAAAAATAAGGCGCTTAATACACTAAACCACTCTTTCAACATCCATAATAACTATCTGATGTGAAAAAGTCAATATGTACGTAGTGCATCGTATGATATGAATGAGCAATTTTCGATCCCGATTATCCAAGTTACTACTGACGCTAGAAGAAAAATTAATGAAACAATATTTGTAGGAAATTCTATGATCTTCTATACTAGTTGAGAATAGAGCTAAGAATGTCGAACTAAAGTGTGAAGTGAATATTACAAACGCTAATAAAATTAGACGAATATTAAATTACGGTTCGACGGTACGTTTACGAACATTTTCTATTTCCTGCCTCTCCTGAGAGAAATATTGCACATCCGGAAAAAGTTTCCTACAAATAGGTAGGGTGTACGCTCAAAATAGAATGTAATGAACGAAGGAAGAAAAAAAGTTTCTGGTTTCTTCAGTCTACGCGTGCTGTACTCTAATTTTCATATTTCGTGTCGAATGAAAGTTGATTCCGACGTCTGATTATAAAACATTAGATTTCACGGTAGAGATTTTCCTCCTCCGTCGTTCGCCTCGAGGTTCCCAGTTCAAAACCAGCTATTTATATACCTCACAATTACGTACATAGACTTCTGAATTGGAAAAACAGGAAAAAATTAAAATCCTGACGAATATTCGAACAATTTTCGCTATGTGAAGTATTTTTGGAATTTGCGCGAAACGTTACACCTTCTCGAGATGAGGTAAAATACGTCGCGTTCGGAATAACGCTTACGTGTTCGTTTATAAGTACCTTAGTAGAGCAGGCTCAAGTTATTAGGGTAGCTGTTTTGTTTACTTCATTATACGGTTAATGGCGACGTTTTGCGAAGAACCCGAGATCTCCTCTTACTTACTCGTCAGTCACCCACAGACTAACTCGATGAGAGACTCGAAAGTTTGCGTGTGTCCTAAGGATATTAAGCTCGTTCACGTACTACAGATGACTTGAAAAACATTAAATCGTCTACCTCTCTCGTAGCATTCATTTTTTATTCCAATGAATTAAATGTTCACTCTTTGCTCGTATAGAAACTTGAAGGAGTTCGTTATCGAATTTTAAGTTTTTGTTTAGTTAGCGAATTATCAATATCCGAAAAGCGGTCATTGAATTTTCTCTCCGCGCGAGATATGCGAGGATGGTCCCTTATCTTGTATTGATTTCAAAACTTTTTATTCGCCAATTTTCCGACGCCCTAAAAAGTGATTAGGGGACGTTTGTGTGCTTCGTGAGTGTTATCTTCCATCTCGAGACTCAGTAGAATCACCTTAAAATAAAGCCACGTGATCGAGTTATGATTACGTAATAATGAATCGAATGAAAACAAGCATTTGTTCGTACTCGTATTCCTGTAAGTCGAAAAGTAGACGTAGAAAAGGAATAGTTACCGACGGAAAGAAAGGTGAATTTTTAATCGTCGAATCGAATACGTCGAATAATAAATAGATGGGCGCCTACGCGTTTTATTCGCCTTTGTTGTTCGCGCTTAAGTATTATGTACCTGCTTGCAGAGGGCACAGCCCCCTGCCCTTTCCACTTCCCACGTAGCAGTCATGTACGTCACGCACTGTCAACAAATCTGATGCAAGAAGAAGAAATGTTTATCAATATGCGCTCGATTGCCGAAGCGATATTAAGGAAGCCGTCTTGGAAGAGTGTTGTATTCCTCGAAGATACAGTCCAATTTGAGTAATTTTAGGGATCCGAGGATTATCTAATGAAGAAATATTTTATTCTGAAAATAAAACGGGGGAGGAACTAATGAAATTTCCATTGGAAACATACGTTACCAGTAAATTTTGTATCATTATTTTCTCGGCTCTTGCTACATGTGTGGTTCGAATCCAGTTGGCAATCGAGAAGGTTGGTGTCCAAGTATGCACCCAGAAAGTGGTCTTCGAGGGTAAAAATGACTTTTCAAACTTGTTCGGCCTTCTTGCGGATTTCCCTTGTCTCCTGCTCGCAGTTTTATAAAAAATTAGTGGGTCGGTTAGATAAGTATTTATTACCAAAATTTTTCGGCATTGCTATCACTAGAGCCCTATAAATACGAGTGGGGATATGGACCGCCATATTTAGTCGTTATAGGTCACCGTTATTTTCACAGTCTCCTATTCTAATGACTGATAATAGTTTATCATGATTTGATAATAATAAGAGAACATACTTTACTAAATACCAAAGCAAAATGCAAGAGTCAACACTATTGAGAAATGCAAAATAGCTTCATAATCACACAAATTCCTCATCTGAATAGGTAGCTATGGAGATAAAAATATGGCGGACCATGTCCTCACTCGTATTTATAGGGCTCTACTATCACTATAAGAGAGGGATAAAATTATTCATTGAATTGCATATCTAGTTTAAGAATAAGATATAAATAAATTGTTAAAAAACTTGAAGCACAATTTGTTAAGATTATCTGGCAGAGTCAAAGAAATAAAGATCACGTTTCATATCTTTATAAGCTTTACGTTTCGGCTGACCCGCAGCCTTCATCTTTAGCTTCTGATGAAGGCTGCGGGTCAGCCGAAACGTAAAGCTTATAATTTGTAATATGTGCGGGCAGAGCCAAAAATAAACTAATTTTGAATAAATAAATAAATAAATAAATAAATAAATAAATAAATAAATAAATAAATAAATAAATAAATAGAATTTAATAGCTCCAAGCAGGGGTGTTGTGAAGCCATTTTGATGTAGACGATTCTTCGTATTTGTCGTTTTACGGGGGGGGGGGGATTCATACTTCTTTTTTTTCTTAGTTACAAGAAATCAAAATTTGAGGGTGTTTTTTCATTGAGCCAAGGGGATCACAACACCCCTGCGAAGGTTAGACTTGGAAAAATGTCGACTTTTAAGCTATAATATACATTTGGTAGGCGGGGGACTTGAAAGAATTTCTAAAGAAGTAAAAAGCTTAACGCCACTTCTGTCAAAAACTTTTTATTTACACGATGTGACCTCGTTTCTTCGCAAGCGATGAGGAAGCAAATGGTAAAGTAATTTGTTTCAGTTTTTTCTTGGGAATTTCACTCATACTGCGGTCCGCGGATAACGAATATAATGATAACAATAATAAATAACTCGAGATACGGGAACAGGAACATGAAATAATGTACTGTACTGATGATTTTTTTCTTTATATTTCTTCGTAGAAACTTTGGGGAGATAAAGGCGCGAAGAAATATAAAGAAAAAAAAAATCTGTGCAGTAGATTATTTTATGTTCCTGTTCCTGAATCTCTTGTTATTTATTATTGTTATTATTATATTCTTTGGCCGCGGACCGCAGTATGAGTGAAATTCCCAAGAAAAAACTGAAACAAGTTACTTTACCATTTGCTTCCCCATCGCCTGCGAAGAAACGAGGTCACATCATGTAAATAAAAAGTTTTTGACGGAAGTGGCGTTAAGCTTTCCACTTCTTTAGATAACAATCCGTCTAGACAAGAATTTGAACTAACTGAAAGAATTTCAACTTCCGACCCTGTGACGTCACGATCTGATGACGTCATATGAGACGGTAAAATTTTTCCAAGTTCTTTGGAGACTTGGAAGAATCTCGACGTTCGAGCCATATATTGCATAACAGCTGAGAGATTTGAATAAATTTCAACTTTCAAGCCATAATATATGATTGGAGTCGGACTTTGAAACATATATAGCTCGAGAGTTGAAATTTTTCCACGTTTTTCACCGGACGGCGCACGACGCACGCCAAAATTTTCAAAAAATCCCTCCGAGAACCGGTTCCCTGTTAAAATTTTTACTTTCAAGCTATTTATACAACATGATAGAAGGGATCAGAAAAATTGAGACTCTTCAAGATTCCTCAATATCGAAACCAGTTCGATCCCATAGAAAAGGTTCCTTACGTTCCACGTTCAACTTCGTTGAGGAAACTCGTTTTTGGGGTTAGTCCCAAGGTAAGCTGCACCACCCAAGCAAATATCAGAATTGGCTTAAAGGTCGAGCTACTTTTTCCGAGTGCACGCACGCGTACGTAAATTCTGGAATCGAGGTAGGGGAGAGGAGGGGTCAGAGCAAAGACAGGAAACTTGTCAAAAAGAATCCTTGAAAAGATCCCTCATGGTAAAAGATTCGGAGCACACCAAGTCACATATACACCTGTATCGCTCGGAAAAGGATTTTTGCGTTGAGTTCAAGTCGGCTGATTACGCTGACCGTTCTGAGTTACTGGATCAACTCCGTCGCTTCGAGTTGGCGTGCTAAATATACCGCTCGGAGTACGAGTTGACGGCTTAACTACGTCGCTGGATTTGGTAAGCTGATCATACCGCTTTGGATCGGAAATTAATTGTTGGTTTCCTGCAATAAGGCCAGTCTTTTTTCGGCCATCTGTCGATATTTACGCAGTCTCGATTAATACGTTTCCACTGCGATTATTTGGAATGAACAATGAAAGAGTATCTGCGTCAGGCATTCGATACCGTTTGAAACATCCGGTTAGATGACTCTGAAGTTCATCAAGAACTGCTGGCTGAGCCTTCCCTAGGGTGTGTTCATGAACCATCTTTTCCTCACTTAGAGTTGTTAGATGCAGAAGACTAAGTGTATTCATCGGTTTCACACTTCCTAAGCATCTATGGTGTCTTCCACTGAGTTGATTCAGAAGGGTCTTAACGGTTTGGGTGAGTTTTAAATTTCGCGATTTGATTTTATCAGTAGCCAATGTCTTTCCTCTATCCAATAATTCAAGGCCAAACACTAGGAATACCAGTCTTGCAAAGACTGGTATTTCTAGTGCGTGTCCTCGAATTACTGGGCAGTGGGAAGACATATGCTACTAATGGAATCAAATCTGGAAATTTAAAACGCCCCGAAATTGCCGAGACTGTTCTGAATGAACTCAGTGGGAAATACAATAGATGCTTGAGAAATGTGGAAGCGATAAAATTCACTCAGTCTTCTGCTGCTAAGATGCCCAAATGTGAAAAAGATGCTCTATGGGCACGCTCTAGAGGAGGCTCAGCCAGCAGTTCTGGATGAACTCGAGAATAGTCTAACCGGATGTCTGAAACGGTATCGAATGCCGGCGCAGATACTCTTTCATTGTTTATCCCATCAAATAATCGCAGTGGAAACGTATTAACCCAGACTGCGTAAATATCGATAGATGGCCGAAAAAAGACTGGCCTTATTGCAGGAAACCAACAATTAATTTCTGATTCAAAGCGGTATGATCAGCTCGCAACTCACAGTGACGTAGTTAATCCGTCAACTCGGACCTCGAGCTGGTTATTTAGCTCGCCAACTCGAAGCGACGGAGTTGATCCAGGGACTCCAAACTGTCAGCGTAATCAGCCGACTTGAACTCAACGCAAAAATCCGTTTAGGAGCAAGCAAATACAGGTGAACACGTAACTTGATGTGCTCCGTATCTTTTACTGTAATGGGATTGTTTTAACAAATCACTATTGTATATCGCGCTTCAAGTTTTTTACCCATTATAAATTTATTGTTAAATTTCACAATTTATTTCTATCTTATTCGTTCACCATTACGAACTACATATGCAATCAAATTAATGGTTTTATTTCTTTATTGTAATTATGGCAATGCCAAAAAATTGTGATAGTGAAAAAATTTTCAAACGCGAAAGGACAAATACTCCGAAGGGAGAGTAAACCATACAAACCGCAGAAAAAAAAAGAAAAAACGTAGAACAAGTTCCTGTTAACAAATTAAATAGAGGAGCAAAATTTTTCCAAGCTCATTCTGACCGGACGTTGGACGTCGGACGGCAAATTTTTCGAAAAGAAAAAACATTTAAAAGGTCCCTTTTGAAAAGGTCCAAGTCCCACTCTTATCATATATAGCGGACTCGGTTAAACGAGGAACGCAGGGAACCTGCTTTATGAGTCATATGAGGTTTGGTACTGACAATTCAATGAAGCCTCGACCTGGATAAAGCTAGTATAAAGAAGGCCTAGACCTACGATAAGCCTAGTATAATATAGTTGGAGAGTCTAAATTTTTCAGGAATCTTGAGCTACATGAGGACGTATCTGTAAAAATCCCATGATTTTTAGACGTTTCAGTTCATTGCCGATCTTTTTTTTTTTTTCTTTTTAACAGGGAACCTGTTTTATGAGGGGGGGGGGGCTTTTCGAGGAATTTGCCGTGCGCCGTCCGCCGTCCAGCGAAAAAATTAGAAAAATTTCGACTCTCGAGCCATATATGATAGGAGGGGACTTGGAAAAAATTTCGACTCTCGAGCTATATATGATATGAAAGGGACTTGGAGCAATTTCAACTCTCCAGCTATCATATATAGCTGGAGAGTTAAAATTGCTCGACTCTCAAACTATATTACACTAGGCTTATACTAGCTTTATCTAGGTCTAGGCTTCCTTGAATTTTCAATACCAAAACCCATTTGATTCATGAAACAGGTTCCCTGCGTTCTTCGTTTAACTTCATTAAGGAAGGCGTCGTTTTTTTTTTTTTTTTTCTGTATGTATGGGATTTTACCCATCTCCGTAAGAAGGACCTCCATGTCATCTCTTCTCTCCCGTTTCCTCTGAATTCAATATTCAACAGAGTGACAATGTTTTATTGCATCTTATAGAAAAAGAGTTGCTCTTCAATTTTTGTTCTTACACTTTTTTTGATTGAACTTATTGTTATAAAGTTATATCCACTCAAAACTTCAAATTCGTTTTTCTATGTTTAATATTTCCTCGCGGAGGCCCTTTTTAAAGATACGTCCTCATATATGACAGGAGGGGGACTTGGAAAAATTTTGACTCTCGAGCTAAACACAATATGATATAAGGGGGACTTTAAAAAATTCCTATCATATATAGCTCGAGAGTCGAAAGTTTTCTAAGTCCCTCTCCTATCATAATTATATGGTTCGATAGTTGAAATTTTTCCAAGTCCTCCTTTTATCATATATAGCTCGAGAGTCGACATTTTTCCAAGTTTTTTACGGTAAATTTCTCAAAAAGTCCTCCATAAAACAGGTTCCCTGTTAAAATGTCAACTTTCGAGCTATAATATACATTTGGTAGCCGGGGGACTTGAAGGAATTTCAACTTCCGACCCAGTGACGTCACGATCTGATGACGTCATGTAAGCCGCTGAAATGTTTTCAAGTCCCTCGGAGACTTGGAAAAATCTCGACTTTCGAGCCATGAGACTTAAAAAAATTATATATGACTGGAGCCGGGTTTTGAAAAATGTTGACTTTCAAGCTATTTATACACCATGATAGAAGGGAATCAGAAAAATTGAGACTCTTCTAGATTCCTCAGTACCGAAACCAATTCGACCTATGGAACAGGTTCTCTGCGTTCCTCGTTCAACTTCATTAAGGACGCCGTCTTTTTCTGATTTCTCCTCGACCCTCTTCCTTCGAAGGAGCTGAGTAGTCGTCATATTTCTCAAGTCCACTTTTCATAAGTCGGAATTTATTGAAGCCCCCCTTGATGAATGTATGACTCTCAATTCAAAATTCTTTCAAGCAGCTCGATTGAAACCGAACTTGGAAATATTCGTACAGGTACGAGTGATTCAACGCGAGTCTTTTCCACAAAGTATACCAGCCGCGGAGGCAGCCGTTGATATGACGTCATATTAGTACAACCTCTCTCTCTCCTTTCAGTAGCTTACAGACGAATAAAGCACAAATTTCGAAGGTTTCGTATTGATATTTCAGAATACGCTTTTATATTCTTATATAAAAGCGTCTCCTCACGCAAGCCCCCACGTGAAGCGATAATTTCAAATTTTATATTAACGAAAATATCACCATCGATATAGGTACTATATGGGGGCTTCACTACAGCGTTACAGAAATGAACGATGAATCATTTCAGTTCATCTGAGAGTTACTGCACGTACCGCGAATGAAAATGGAAAATATAAACGAATAACTGAACCGTGTACGCGACACTGACTGCTGCAATGGAAAACACAGAGAGAAATGCCGTACAAAAGCAAGCTAATAAAGAATTCGAGGAATGAATAACAATCACGTATATCTCGTATTCCAATAATGAATGTACTCTATCTACGTGAACTACTGTAGATGGGTCCTCCGACACCTGTGCTGACTGTAGCTCGCGTCTAATTCATTCCAGGGTCAAACGAATACGCTTTAAACCATTCATGGTAACGCGATGATTCATTATTTATCTCTTATTCGAAGCTAGGTGCGTATTTTAAATTCATAGGTACGAGAATCGGAAGCATTAACGCGAATAAGATTCTTCTGAACTTTCTTGGTCGTTTATATCGAAGTCTGTTGATTGTTTCGTACCTTAGTTTTTTGCTTTTTACGAAACTGTAGCTAATGGTGACTCAGTTAGACCTTATCCAGAGCATAAAGGTCAAGCTCGCAACAAGCTTACAAATATGCTTAAGAAAGAGAGAAGCCAGAGATACGAATGCGAGATGGAGTTTCGTTAGTGGAGCAAAATCGAAGCTGCAGAATTTCGAAGGTCCAGTTCATTTCGAGGTTGACTGAGATTAATGCAATTATTGTTTCTTTCTTTTTTGTGAACTGTGAAGAAACCTGGATGCGTAAGAGGTAATCGTTAGCGTGGAGGTGAGAGAGGATCTTATGGATAGAAGAGAGTTGACGATAGCTATTGCCAGGGATGAGAAGATTATTGGTAGATGTGGCGGAAGGAGTTGGAGCAAGAGACGCAAGTATGTATACCAGGACTGAAAACAAACGTCCTCTTTCATACCGGGTGGCGCAGAGGTTACTTACCAATCACGAGAAATACACATGCACGTCTTTGCAGCTATCTAGACCATTCGGTACACTCGTTAGTGGGGCAATTATCAGTTACACCCGTTAAGTTTTTTGCGTCTCTCTTTGAATCTATTTTCTTGTTCATTTTTTTCAAATAAACTTGTCATTTGTACCGAAGCACGTACGTACTCGAAACAATCGTCTAGACAGCTGTAAAGACGCGCATGCGTACTTTTTGTAATTGGTAAGTGACTTCTGCGCCACCCGGTATATTTCGATGACTACGCATTCTGTCTGCGAGTAGCAAAGTCACCAACCACATAGAACGCTTTAAGGTGGTGACTATGCATCAACTTCTTTGAGATCAATTGAAAGTCGATCAGGCAGATACATTTCCAAAGAATTAAATTATCGTAACAGATTGGTCAAATTCAGGTGACTAGAAACATTGAGAAAATTTGACTCGAAATTGACTCCAGATTGTCGTCGATTGAAGGCCAATCTGCTGTTACGACAGCATATTATAGACTGTCCGAACAATTTTAAGAAGAGACATGATTTTTGATTTTAACACGCGTATTAAATTAATATTGGATACTTTAGAGGTCTGTAAGTCTCCAGTCAAACCGTTCAACAGCAAAGTGGAATTACCACTACAGGAACAACATTTGACTGAAGGAGAATTCAGACTGATTTTGTACATGATGTCTTGGGGTTTATATAGGGTAGGTTTTAGGTTTATACAATTATACAGGCTTGATATAATATTGAAGTACAAGATAGAGTTTACAGATCATAGTTTACAAGATATAAGAGTAGAGGATAAGGTTTATACAGTATTGGTTGTCTAGATAATGAAGTTAATTTAGGTGCTCGATGAGTGTGCCTTAAAGTATATAAAGATTCAATAATAATAAAGATACCTAATGAAAAGATTTATTACAGCGCATACAGTTTCAATAATGGTAAAAAAGATACTTGATAAAAAGATACAGAGTTCAAAGTTTATGTTTAAGGTATAAGTGTGGAAATAGCCAACCTTAACATTGTGCACATTGCCAGAGAACTACTAATTGACTTAAAATTGAGCCAACTGAACAGTTGAATTTAGCTTGATAAAAGAATTCGGAGGATCCAACTCGAGTCGACTTAAAATCGACTCCAGATCGACGTCTACTTCAAGTCGATCCGCGCACATTACTGGAGAACTACAGATCGACTTGAAATCGACTCAACTGTGAAGTTGATTGGAGGTTGATAGAAAAATTTGGAGGATTCGACTCCAAATCGACTCTAGCAAATTGACCTAAATTCAAGCAAACGGAATTGTCGATTTCAAGTCGTTGGAGAAATTTTGAAAAGTCGACTCTGAATCGATCCAGATCGATGTGCACTTCAGGTCGATCCGCGTACATTACCGGAGAACAACAAATCGACCCAAATGAGGAGTTGATTATAGGTCAATAAAAGAATTTGAAGGATTCGACCCGAAATCGACTCCAGCTAGCCGTCAATTCGAGGTCAATTTGATATCGACCAGTGTATCCGTACACTATTGGAAAACTACAAATCGACCTGAATTTAACCAAACGGAAATGTCGATTTCAAGTCGTTAAAGAAATTTGGAGACGTCGTTTCAAAATGGACTCCAGATCGATGTCTATTTCAGGTCGATCCGCGCACATTACCAGAGTACTACAGATCGACTTGAAATTGACTCAACTGTGAAGTTGATTGGAGGTTGATAGAAAAATTTGGAGGATTCGATTCGAAATCGATTCTAGCTCGTCATCAATTCGAGGTCGATTTGTTATCGACCACTGTACATTATTACAGAACTACAAATCGATCTAAATTCAACCCAACGGCATTGTCGATTTCAAATCGTTGGAGAAATTTGGAGAAGTCGACTCTAAATCGACTTCGATCTGAGGTCTATTCAAAGTGGACCAGTGTGAATTACCAGAGAACTGCATTTGGGACCCGGTCTACGGAAACCCGGTTTAGCCGTTTGTCACATTTAGTTATGAAATCAAGTCAACCGACAAGTTGTTTTTAATTTGATAGAAAAAATTGGAGAAATCGACCTGAAATTGACGTAGGTGGCAAATAATTCAAAATAGACTCGACATTTCTCGACTCCGTATCGACTTGATATCGACGTCCTCTTAAGGTCAATTTCAACAATACTTCGTCGCAGTCTTGTACCAAAACTTATTAAGGCTGTTTCTCGACCGAAAATCGACTGTGGACACACTTTATAGAGTAGTAGACGGCGAGAATTCCTCATAACCAGAGTCAGGATTCTACATTTTCAACGGATTCATTCCCCTCCCCCCTCCCTATGACGGAATTTTTAATCGCGACTAATATTTTGTTCAATTTTGTTCAACAAATTCTAAATTTTGTTCACATACCGTTTTCTTGCTACATAAATTTAAAATTTGGGGGGTTGCGGAAATAACCCCCCCCCCCATCATCGAATTCTGGGTTCAAATCCTTGTGATAATTTTGCTCACATTTTTCCAATTTTGTTCATTAAATTTTAAATTTTTTTTCATATATCCTTTTCTGATCTCGCTACTTAAATTTCAAATTTGGGGGCTGGGGAAATGCAGTCCCCCCCCCATCTTCGAACCTTGTACGTGTTGTATTTTCGGTATCATTTGTCATTTAAGGAAAAAAAAAACGGTTTCTTGAGGACTTTTACTAGTCTTGAACTACTCTTATTCGATTTCCGATCAAAATTTACCAATATTTTGAGAAACTGTAGGTCATCAATATAATAAATCCTACCAATCTTTCAATCAAAAATAATTTATTTTAGATCGAACTTCATAATTTTTTTCAACAAAAATTGACCGATTTTGGGCCGAACCTTAGTACTTTTCTTATTAAAACCACCCAATACTAAATTATTTTGAGTATAACACTATCCAAAAAGAAAAAATTTTTGCAGTAACATGAACAGTTCCAGTGAACTTAGAAGAACTTCGACTCTCGAGTCATAACATGTACCTAATAGGAGAGAGACTTGGAAGAAAATTTCAACTTATAGAAGGAGGACTTAGAATAATTTTGACCCTCGAGCCATAATGTATGATAAAAGATGGACTAAATTATAGAAAAAAAAACTTGGAAAATTTTTTTTAGAACTCAGAAAAATTTAAGACTCGTCAAGATTTCAATTTAAATTGTTGATACCAAAAACCAGTTCGACCCAAAGCATAGAACAGGTTCTCTGCGTTCCTCGTTTAACTTGAGCTTCGTTAGGGAAGCCGTCATTTTTCACAAGGAACCTATTCGGGAGGGGCGGGGGGACTTCGAAAAATTAGCCGCGTGTCGTGTGGTGCCATAAATCGGTAAAAATGACCTAGTCAAACCTCCCCCCTCAAGTTTTAGCGATAAAAATATTCCAAGTCCACGAAAAATCAAAATTCTTCTGAGTTCCCCTCCTAACACGTCTAGCTTGCAAGTCGAAATTTTTTCAAGTCCCTCTTTTATTAATATCATCAAGGACATTTTTTCGAAAATGATGATGTCACAAAAGTCGGACGCAGAGCGCTCGCGACAGTTTTCTGAGGTGGTTCCCCCAACAAAACTGGTATCGGATTCCCCGTTTAGTCATTATTCTAATTTTTGAAACATTAATTTTATCAGCTTGGAAGTATTGAGTCATCATTCTCCGTATCAAATTATTATTAATTTATTAGAGTATCCATTTTTTCGTTTTCTTTTTGAGCCGAAAAATCACATCTTTTATTTTTTCCGTCGAAGTGGAGCAGTTTTAGCAATTTTTACGACTTCAACTCAGAATCGATGAAAAAATGGCCAACGGAATCGTTTTCAGTGTAAAAATTTACTTTAGAGTCGATTTATATTTTTAATGTTGCTGAAAAACTGTTGGACTTTAATGTAGTCCATCGAGTGTTTACGGAACCTGTCTAACTGTAGTTGATATGAGACTGAGTGATCAATAAAGGATGTTGATAGGTGCAGATATTCACAAGGTATACGAGTCCTTGTGTACATCCTTATTTATGAACATCTTCGTTAGGGGAGGATTCAGTGGCTTCCTTCCGCTCATGCTTTGAAGAGCTTTGTTTAACCGAAAGCGCCCGCTGTTGTCGGCTGTGTGCGGTTTTTGTATTTCGGTACTCTTTTGAGTTCATTACCCCCTTTAAAAATATGTACGACCATAAAAATGAAATTCAAGAACGTATTGATTCAACTTTATTGACCTCCCTCCTCCGGGGATTCGCGGCTCTTTCCCATAGGCTTTAGTTGTGGTCTTTGTACGTAACTCCCATCTGAAGGCGGAAATATGACGACCTTATGAGTGATTGATATCGTATGCTGGAGGTTCTGGCTGTGTGAAAATGATCAGCTTTTCCAGACCAATGATTTTCTTCATTTTGTCCCAAATACACCACTTTGTGGTTGCTATCAAAAAATTAGGAGATTAATATGCTATATTCTGCAAAGCAGCGATTTCTTCTAATTCGTGATCCTGATGTCCCGCACCGCACTGAAAACAATACTGAGATGATGTCTCCCATCTCGTATAATTGCGCGGTTTTCGTCTGTACAAACGAAGCTCACGTGTTCTTCAAAGGTCTCTATTTAAAACGACTGTACCATTTATTCTAATTATAAAATCCTCGTCCACGCCTTGCGATCGTGATGTACATAGAAACTCATGTTTGCAAAATCAGGGCAAGAGCATTCGTTAGACTATGAAGATGCACGGCAGCTTAACTCTCTGGGATATTTCTTATTATGCTTTCAACTGTACGCAGAATTTTCGCTTTCGTAATTTCACTCGCCCGTCCTCTCGAGTATATTTTATCGATAATATTATTGTCCATCTGTCTCATCGCAGGTTCTCGCACACGCTAACTAGATCAGGCTCGTGTATAAAGAGGTATTCGAGTTGTGGGCGTCGAAAAAGTTTGTCATAACGTAATAAAAAAAGGAATCGTCGAAGATGATTCTTGATGCGTGAGGAAGAACTTCTCCGGATGGCACTTATAAAAAAATTCCAAAATTGACAGAGCAGCAATTTTATATTCCGAACATCAGTCTTTCACGTCCTCGTCCTTTATACGCGTCGATTACATCGTGTTGAGCACGTGTATACGCAGATAACGAGAAGACCTATAGACGAGTATTTTGAAATCCGAAACTTTGTTTCGCAAAATTTATGTATAGGTGGGCGTCACGAGAGGAGAGAAACATATTTTACCGGGGTGGTGGGTGGTATACGAAAACTTTTCGCGGTAGCACGAAAAAAGGATCGAGTTACTTTTTCGTTTGTACAGAACATTTAGTTTTCACGGTGTAGAAACCGTTTTTCATCGAGCGCTTTCGTTTTTGTTAATTACTGTATATTTTCTAATTATTGAGCGTAAACAACCGCTTATCTGAAAGTGTACAGTGTATATCGTATGGTACTCAATCTTCTGATTTTATCCTATACAACAGATATTAAACGGTTAATGCGTTGGAACGAGTGCGACGTTGTAATGTTTATGTTTCTCATCGAAAAGATGATAATATGTCGAAATATTACGTCAGGAAAACGATGAATATTTTTGGATTCGAGCGAGGGTAACGTAATAGATGACCGCGACAAGTAGCCTCAATTGCACTCTATGGCGTCAGAGGAATCTTGAAGCAAAGTGTCGAGGGGTTTAACTTGGAAACAATACCGGTATAAATTTACCGATTTGTTTTACAAAAAGAAAAATAATGCGTGCTCTACCGACAAGTAAATGGTTTTGGATCGAAACTCTTGTATTTCATGTTCTGCCGTCAGCGAACGTGCCCAAGATGTATGCCGCACTCGGTATTGATTTATGACCAAATTTATCGTTTTTGTCGCTTTTGTTTTTCTGCGGATTCATTCATCATGGATTTCGGGTATCTATTCGTGTACACAATAATGTTCCAATTACAAAAATTTAAAAATATATCTATTTCAACGTAGTTTGATTAAAATGACTCTCTACATTTCACCCTCATTCCTCCGGAGTGTAAAATAATATTTTGAAAATATCTCTGACGGATTTAATTCTCCCCCTATCATGTATAGCTCTGTGATCGGTGTATAGGTATAGCTTGAAAGATGACTCCTTCAGTAACTAGATATGCAATGCTTCGTACCCCAATTGACTTAGTCCCTGCAATGAGCCAGATATGCAATGGTTCAAATACCATAAGACTCAAAACGTCGTTCAGAGGTACGCCAAGTCCCCCTCCTATTATATATAGCTCCAAAGTCCGGGCTTGTGACGTCATAGATCTGATACTTCAGCATTTTTCAGATCCCACGTGCCCAATAAAACAGGTTCCCTGCCAGCCCTCGTCTAACTCCGTTAAAGAACCCGTGAGTAATTTCCTTGCTCGTAGGAGAATTACTAGGACCCATGAGTAGAAAGTCCGACCCTCAGCAGAGGTTATTTCATATTTGTAAGTTGCTTTCATGTCGGTCCCGATGATGGTTTATTAACCGAAAGCGCTCGGCTTTATTTATTTTCTGCGGTCTTTGTAGTTTTTACTCCTCTTCGGAGTATTCCTTTCTCGTCGCTAGGCTTACAACTTGATTGCATTCATATTGAATCCGAGCGCTTCATCATAGCCCAATAGAATTACGGTTAAACGATACATAGAACGAAAAATATCTATTCATGCGCGCATTACTTTCAGAACCCCGTTAAAGAGGGTCGTATTTTGAACTTTTTCAAGTTTCTGTCATTTTCCTCGAAAATTAAGGAGTTTAGAGGGCAAATTATCTCGGTAGAAAAATAGTCTACATAAAATTTACAAGAAACAAGTTTTGTGATTGGCAGGGAATTCACCAATTTGCATTGCGGTAATCAAGACTTAAAATCTGCAGTCTTCGTAGATTCTGATTGCACTGAGGTATTTTTATTGTACAACTGCGCAATTTACGAGAAAAATTTAAAAAAAAGAGTTTTTTACCTCTTATAGCTTTTTTGCGGAATAGCCGCCCGCCAGCTTCATCTTGCCGGCAAGTTATATATTCCGATAATTATAAAATCACAAGAATAATATTCCCTTGTTAATTTCCTGTAGATCATTTTTCCTGGGTTGATTTCGTCCTAGGATACGCAGTTCGTGAGAAAAATCAATAAAACAGGTCTTCTTCGTGTTTTGTAGCATTTTCACAAATGAGCTGTTGCTCAAGTGTCATTGCACAGGCTCACGTTAATCGTAAAATCACAAGAGTACTTTTTTTTTGGTAAATTTTATGTATGTAATATTTGTATTGAGGTGTTTTTGTTATAGAATGCGCGGTTTGCCAGAAAAACTTGAAAAATCAGAGTTTTTCTCCATTTTTAACATTTTTACAAAAAAGGCTGTTGCGCAAGCTATTGCCAGCACCTTAAGATCATTAGTTTCAAGTTAATAAAAAATTTACTAGAATAAATTTTTCTAGTAAATTTTATACAGACCATTTTTGTATTGAGGTGGCTTTGTCGTAGGATCCCCGGGTTGTTAGAAAAAGTGTGCGTTTTTCCTTGCGTTCTGTAAAACTTCCATGGAAATAAATGCCGCGCAAGCGTCATATTGCCAAAGCTTCAACTCCATTTGTATTAGGTTGATCAAAAAATCACAAGAATACTTTTTTCTTGTTAATTTTATGTAGATCATTTTTGTACTGAGGTATTTTCATTGTAGGATGCGCGATTCGCGAAAAAAAATTGAAAGACCGAGTTTTCTTTAGTTTTGTGTATAGCACTCTTACAAAAAAGCCGCCGCTTAAGCATCACTTTACCAGCGCGTTAACTTTATTTATATCATGTTAATAAAAAAATTACAAGAATACTTTTTCCTTGTTAATTTTGTGTAGATCATTTTTGTGCTGAGGTATTTTCATTGTAGGATGCATGCGTGATTTGCGAAAAAAAATGAAAAGTCGAGTTTTCTATACTTTTGTATACAGCACTTTTACAAAAAAGCTGCCGCGCAAGCGTCACTTTGCCAGCGCGTTAACTTTATTTATATTGTGTTGATAAAAAAATTACAAGAATACTTTTTTTTGGTCAATTTTATGTAGATCATTTTTGTACTGAGGTATTTTCATTGTAGGACGCGCGGTTTGCAAGGAAAATCGAGAAAACGGTGTTTTCTTTGCATCTTGTAGCATTCTCACAAAAATCGAAAAAAATGTGTTAAATATCGTAATGATTGCAAGTTGAGTGAGTTATGATTATATGAGTTTGTAGAATTGTGTTGATTGTAAGTAAGAAAGAGTAGCTGTAATGGAGTTGTTACTTAGTGCTGAATCGATGTTTGCAGGAAGTTTGAAAACAAGCATGATGGTTTTTAGCGCGGGACAAGTAAAAAAATGTTCTACTGATAGGATCTTCTAGACAAAGTGGACAGAAAGGGAAGCAAGGTTTAATAGGAGGTAAGAGTGAGTGAGACGGGTACATCCTACCCTCAGGTGGGAGAGAAGATTACTTCTTCCCGTCTAGATTCTCTGTAGGATGAGGACCAGAGAGTAGGAACTTTTGTTGTTGCCTACATCTTGCCAATTTTAAAGCCAGAGTTTTGAGATTTTCGTTGAATAGACAGTTTTCAAATCTTGGGCGGGAGGGTCCGTTATTTTAGAAAGGGAGGTTGCTTCTCTAGCGGTTTCATGTACTACATTATGAGGTGGGACATTGATGTGACCCGGGATCCAAATAAATGTGAGGTGAGACTTTATTGAATGGATAGTAAGTAAGAAGAGCTAAGTGAATACGTTGTATTATTGGATTGGTTGAGAACAGATCAGAAAGAACTCGGAGAGAAGAGGGTGAATTGGTTAGGAGAATATAATTTTTTTGTAGTTGTAGTTTAGCAATGTGGGCTCTAATATGGCGTTTAATTCAGCTGTATAAACTGAAGCGGAATTTCTAATTTGGTGAGCTGTTATTTAATCGTTAATGGAGTATGCGTACGCTGTCTTTTCTGTATTTTGACCCATCTGTTAAACATAGAATTTGATTCTGGAATTCGTCGAGTACATTCGTAATATGTAGTCTGAAGATTTTGTTGTTTGTTTGGGGGTTTCGGTCAGGTCCAAACGAGTGTCCGTTTCTAGAAATGGCCGAAGGGGTGTAGCTATGAATGTGGGTAATAGCCAGTTTAACTTAACTTTTCCGTTACGGAAGTTTTCTAGGTGTGAGCGGATATGTTTCGTTGGTTGATGTAGGAAGATCGGAATAATGTGAGAAATTATGGACTGATGTAAGGAAAGTTGGGGAAATATGAGGAAACTTTTAGGTCAATTGTTTATTCTAATTCTACTAAGCTATTCAGACTAGTTTTACAAACTAGGTAGGTGAGTGATGGTCAGAGAAAAGAAACAAAAACCCAAACTAAGCCAAGACGGGAAGAGAGCAGGTCCCACAGGCCTGTATGCCTACAAGGTCATAATTATATTGAGAAAAGAAAAAGAAGTACAGACAAAAATTTCCCCGAGCAGCATGAAGCTGCAGTGTGTACCTCTCCAATGTACAAATTTTCCGCATCATGATCACGATTTATTTTGTACGTATCCTCCGAAAATTGTCACAACGTAACCCTTGTGATTTACTTTTCATCACGTCGGCCGTAGTCTCATCGTAAGTGATTTGTGTGAATGGAATAGCTTCATTAACTAAATTTTAATCTTCTCTTTGTAACCTTCAGCTCTTTACGTACGTCGTGTGCTTAAATTGCTTTATCATCCATATTGAAAATTTTTTTTTTTTTGTTCATAGGTTGTGTTCGTTAACGCTTACAAGACTAGTATTGGTCAAATCTCTGGGCGCCGATTTGACATCCATTGTGATCGCTGTGAAAATGCAGGTAAGTCTCTACGATATTATTACTGTAAACATCTTCTACAGCGGTATTTTAAGAACTCGAGGTGACAGGAAATTCTGTTATGAGTGCGTTTCTTTTTCTTCGCTTGTTTAATTTCATACCCTTCTCCGGTCGCTTTCGTGGGAACACTTTTACTGTCTGCAAATAGACTAGAAGCGCTCCGTCAATCCGATCACGATGCGATAATTAACCTTTGCGTATTTGACAAAGGGTTGTACTCAAATGAGTAACGGATTAAAAAAAAATACACGAAAATCAACAGCCGCGAGCGCTTTCGGTTAAATAACCATCTTCAAAACGTAAACGCAAGAAAGCGACTTCACACAACACCAACGAAAACAGAGGAACTTAAAACTAGCGAGTCATCAAAATATGAATCATTGTCACATACTCCTCATCAGGAATATATCGGTTTAAAACAGTGATGTCTTCGTTATTTCGATGTCTAATAATTTCGTTATTCTCCAGAGCTAACCGCTTGAAATACAAACTCTCCCTATGGAGGAGGGCCTCAGACCCCTCTTTGAACTTATGGCCATTCTCGATTAAATGATCGGCGAGTGCCGACTCGCACAATTTACCCTTTTTCGCAACCCATGAAGGAGGGAAGGAACAGGATTAGGCTCCAAGATGGCTTTTTTAGTCGAGGAGCTTTTCATAATAAATTGACTATTGTTAATGAGATTCCTTAGCTCTTTGACAAAATTTGGAAAACTAAAAAGTGCATTTTCCTTAGTACCGCACTGCCTGAGCACGTCATAAACTCCGGACACATAGAAGGACTTATTCATAATTACGACGACATTACTGCTATCTGCCTTAGTAAAGATTAACTCCTCCTCTTTGACTTCCTCTTTAAGCCTAGGATCAAATCGCTACAAGCATTATTTATGAGGGGAAGGGAGGTACTGCAGACCATTTTGGCGCACTTCTTTTGGATGTTTACCCCAGGTCCAATCTTCACTGTCAGCTCAGCCACAACGTTAGCAAGGGTCTCTTGATTTTTGAGAGGGGGTAGCCCAAACTTTAGTCCTTTCTCCAAGAGGGTTAATTCGTCACTATTAAACTCAACCCTACTGTAGTTGATAATACGCGGCTGGAATTGCTGGATTATACCATCATCAGCACAATCTTTTTTTTTTCTTATATTTAACCATACAATTGAAGAACGAATTAACTTTGTACGTATCTCTCGTGAAGGATTTTAAAGATACTTATCTCAAAAGAAAAATATTTTGGAAAATACCATCTTGTAGTGAAAATCAATCATATATACTGTGGAGGATCACGAGAGGTTTTTGCCCGTCGCTCATTGCTGGAAGATCATCGTGACTCCTTGTACCTCATTCGAAAGCTATTTATCGTAAACGAATACCTTCAACGTTCATCATTAAAACTTATGACGACGATAGTAGTTGCATACTCATTGTGTTCTCGCGTTTGTTTTTATGTTTCAGGGTTCTAAAAGAACGTTACGTTCGCACGAATTGGTGCTTCCGCCAAACGGGCTTTTGGATACCGAATTACAGCTCAGTTTTTCTTTACAAGTGAGTAGCCCCACGATACGATGGTTTTGTTACGAGTATTCGTACAGCGATAAACGCGAGCGGAATGTACATTTTTTGAATAATTTGATACGACCGACTGCTCCCGCGTGCACGAAATAAGAAATGATGGGGGGAAAATGAATGAACGAATGAACCACGCAAACAGGTGGCATCGTGAGACTTGACGGAATGTGAACCGAAGAATAAAAAGGATCTATAAAAAAACGAAATTCGAATTTATGAACTCGGTTACTACCGATTGGTACCTTATCGGCCTCACTTCGTCCACATATTCGACCTTGAGTTTGAACGGAAAATTTTTGACCTTATAAAATTTTCCAGCTTAAAGACATTCCGTAATACGATTAATGTTACTCTGTAGAGAATTTTTCATCAGAAAAGAAAAAAAAAGTATCATTGTCACGAAGGGATCGACATTAAATTCGAATGGACGTTCGAATAAAAAGGATTACATTTACTACTATCTACCGTCCCACGCTTTTCATTTCAACGATTAGACTGCAAATCGAAGACGTTTTCTATTCGCAATTATGTAGTAGTGCCAGTAGCCGATTGCGAGGCTGTTATTTTAAAATGAAAAGAATCGAGGAAGAATGTAATAAAACGTCGTCGTGTAATAGAGAGAATGACGGTGATTTTATGGGGTCTCGGGAGACGACGGTAGTTGAACTTTTTGGAAAGTATACACGCAATGTACCATCGTTAGAGGTACACACTTTGGATGTGTATCCATTCGTGTATGTGATAAGATTTTTGAGGTGTGAAATTTTTTTCGAATAACGAACAGATCTCGAGATCGTAAAATTTTACGTGCATCAACTACATATTACGTGCTGCGTTCAGATAACGAGAGCGAGAAAAAATTTAATGGTAGAATTATACAGAACCTTGTAAGAGCGAATGTGAAAATTTAAGCTACTGGCGAAAAATTGGTACTTTAGAAGCGCGACCTTTCGCAATTTTTGATTTCATATATTTCATACCATTCGCCTACCATTTGATCAAATTATTATCAAGCAGCAAAACTTGAGTTAGCCTAACGAAATTCTCTTTGAAAGGAGGAAAGAAAATTTTGGTTTCTTTTTCTGTTTGGTAAAAACTCGGTTCCTTTTTCTTTTACGTACCATATTTTCATTCAGCGTCAATCAATGGTTTCTTTCATGAAATTTGACAGCATTTGCGGGAAAGCTTAGCCTCGCTTCATTTCTTGATTGGATGTGAGAATAATTTCGAACTCGATTAGACAGAATTCTTACAAATACCACCCGTTCAATTTTTACGACGTCAAGTTATATTTGAGTGCGGAATTGTAGCTCAAAATACTTTGTTGGTAAAGTCGAAAAAACCAGAGGTACATACAAGTATGAAAAGTTGAAATTTTATCCTTGAACTTTCTTGATTCCAGTATTTCTGTCTAGAAATGCTACACTGTCTACAATGTTTCAGACATACCGTCTTCATTTTCTTTTTTTCACTTCCGAATTGTTCCCGTTTCGGTAAATTTTGTGATTATGGCCGTCATTAATTTCGAAGTATTTACTTCGGGTCTTAAATTCGCTCAATTTAAATTCCTCCTTTTTAGGATTTTATTTATTTAGTCGATTTTTTTAATTTACGAGGTGCTAGCAGCCTACCTTCGGGCCTATGAGCTCGGCGAAATTGAGTTTAAATTCGTGAGAGGGAGTTTGCTTCTTGTAGAAAGTTGAATATGTGGGGATGGAGGGGAAGTTATCTGATAGTGCCTCTGTATGGTTGTGGATAAGGAATTGCGGAGTTGGGTCAAGTTGGTGCAGCAGGAGATGTGTTGAACGATAGGGAGGATCAGATTCGCAATGAGGGCATGAGAGAGGCATAAGATGAGACTTGGGATGGGTGTGACTGATTCTGAGACGGGTGATAACTATTTTTTCTCTGTGTGTGTGATTTGAGATTAGACCAATGAGTGAACCATGCTTGAGTGGAAGGGTAGGCTGGTGAGGATGTGTTCTAAACAGCTAAATATTGCTTGTAGTTCAAATGCGGTGTCGGTGAGAGACTGTGTTGTGATCTATTGAGTATGCGAAGCCGGTTTTGTTTTGATGTTTAGATCCATCGGTGAAACATAGTGTAGGGTATTCAACTGTGCCTGGGGTATTCTTGGGAAGAAGTTGAAAGACGAGGGAGGCGTTTTAGGTCGCGAATTATTTTGGATGTTGTACATAGCCTCAGAGGGGTTGAGGGAACAATGTGGTCAAGACAACGGAAGTGAAGGGGCGCGCTAATTGTTCGAGATTGGAACGTAGATTGGTCGTGGAGTTTTGGTCGGGGTGAGGGTGGAGTACACGATGGTGAACGGGGATTGGAGGATATTTTAGGACAGTTGTGAGGAAGTCGATTGTTAGTTTGAGACGTCGATAATGAAGGGTGGTGCCAGTGTCTGCACAGAGGCTTTCAGTGGGACTAGTTCGGAATGCTTCGGTAGCTACCGTTCCGAATCCTTTCAAGTTCCCGGTGTCGAATCGCAGTTGGCAGAATCAATTGATTTCCAATTTTCAATTTTTAGCTGATCTTCATATTTTGTAAGTTCAATCAAGCCCAAAATTATAACTATGTAATGAAAGTGGAACGAATGTATCGATCTTCTTCTTTCGTTATACATACTTGTGAGCTCCTCTTACTCAACAATTCTCTTGAGTTTCATTTTTTTGACGCCCTCTCCTAACGCTAGCCTCTACATCTGTACGAATCTGCTGGGCCTAAGCCCCCCTCTCTCTCTCCCTTGTAATCCGGAACTCGTGTCCGCGTGAGCGATACTAAGCCCCATCCTAATTCTTCAGATTATGTTCTTCTTGACCAGATGACTGCAAGCTGGACCGCTGAAACACTGCATTTCCGTCTGCTGTGGATTACTATTTACCATGAATTTGGGCCGGGCATCCGCTAGGAGCGTTACTATCGGCAAATTTAAAAACGGAAGTGTGACGATTCAGTGGGTAATCTCAAAAAACTCACGAACTACGCAATTTAGGAGATAAATTAAAATATCAAAATTTGTAAAGCGTAAAGTTTTATACTAATCATCTCCTCTCACAAAAAATGATTCAGATCCATTCAAGACACCCGCACTGCCCATCAATTTTTCTGTTTTCGTTGTGCATACTAGGGCTGTGGAAGTTGGATTTTGTATTTTTTGTGGGTCCACGGGCTGTGGAAGATTCTTATTGATTTCTCTATTTTTTTGAAAGTCTGAAAATAGCTGAAAAAATTTGACCTTTAGTGACCTTCGGCATATGAAGGTGCCTTTGCTTTTCCGTTATCAGTGAAAATTCGACTGGATCCGGATTTCGACTGGTCCTAGTACTCTGAATTTAGGGACTTTCATATAGTACAAACTGGATCGAATGACGACATCGATCATCTTGACTTAATTTAGGGACTTACAGAAACGATGTCTTTCTTAAAGAAGTTAAACGAGAAACGCAAGGAACCTGTCTCATGGTTCGAATTGGTTTTGGTATTGAGAATTCTAACTGAAATTGGAATTTTGAAGAGACTAAATTTTTCTGAGTCCCTTCCATCATGGTATGTACTTGTAGCTCCAAAGTCGAAATTTTAACAGTGAACCTGTTGTATATGATAGGAGAGGGGTTTAGAAATCATAATATGATGCGAGAGAACTGGGACTTGGGAAAATTGATCCATGACGTCACAGGCCTGAACTTTGAAGGTACATATAATAGGAAGGGGATTTAAAAAAAACTGATCTATGACGTCATAAGATTGTGACGCCCCAAGCCTGACCTATGATGTCAAATTGTACCCGGACTTTGGAACTAGGCCTATATATATATGATAGGAGGAGGACTACTTCCATGCTATGTATGATACGGCCTGCAAGCTATATATACGACACGAGGAGAAATTCCAACCTCGAAGGTATATATGATAAGACCTCTGAGCTATGTATGATAAGGAGGGCACTTAAATTCGAGCTCGAATAATTATGATCGGGATAGGAGGTGCCCTTAGAAAAATTTAGCTTAAAGGTCACCGGCTGGCCGGACGGCAGACAATTTTTCCGAAAAACCACCCGATAAAACAGGTTCCTTGAAACCATTTTGACTCATAGAACAGGTTCCCAGCGTTCCAAGACGTCGTCAAGTCCCTCTGTTGTCGTATATTATAGCTCAAAAGTTGAAAATTTCTCCAAATCCTCGCCCAAATATGTGATGGGAAAGAAACTTGGAAAAATTTCGATTTCCAACCCAGTCAGGTCACGATTTTCATGACGTCATAGGTCAGTCGACGCACGGTAAATTGTTCGCATAGATCCGCTTCCCTGTTAATGAAAAGGGCTTGACGTCAAAAAATGACGTCGTTGGAGAGTGTTTTTGTAGGACTCGTGAAAATCACGGTGTGTGATGTTTGGAAAAACACGGAATTTATCAATCGGATTTGTGAAAATCTTAGTTTAGAAGCAGAGGGAAGTGATCGACCTTTCTTTTTTCGAGGGACCACTACCTAAGGGTATGTTGTTAGTGCAATACGACGGGAGGAAACTTTTAGAAATTTTAACTCCAGAACCAAGAGGACCCTCAGTTAGAACGTGTCTGAAATAGGAGGTTGTACATGATAGACAATGAAGGAGAACAGATCACGGATTCTCCGCTACCATTTGCAAACGGTGCAGTGGGCGTGAATTTTTTTTTACTTGGACGGTTTCCAGGTACCCTCTGACTCTTCTTCTGCGACGCTATAGCTTCGAGGATTTTTTAAAGTTTTGTTTACCCATCCCAGTACGTTTTACCGCCAAGGAACCCTGTCGACCGTAGATTTGACGTTGATCTACTCCTGTCGAAGTCTTGTCGAAATTGCGTCAATGAATTGTTGGAATCGACCTCACGTCGTCGTCGGTATCAGGTCGATGTTGAGCCGTCAGAAATTCGAATCCATTTCGACTTATTTGCCGCGTTAATTTCAGATAAATATCGAGTCCACTCCTCCAACGGACAGGAGGATGGGGGGATAAAGCCTCTGGAGGACCTTCAAAAACCTGTAGACTCATCAATGTCGAACGAATCAATTAAACTTATTTTTTTCTAACAGAGCACCTGTTTCATGGAGGGGGGGGGGGTGAAGGGAGTAAATTGAAGAAAAATGACGGGTGCTAGACACTGTCCGGCAAAACGTGGAGCTTGCAAAAATGTTGACTTATATGATGAGAGAGGGACTAAAAAAAGATTCGAATATTTTTTTCGCCTAATCGAAATTTTGTTCTCGACAATTTCTCCCCCTCCCCCTCGCCTCTGGGAAGGAGTTCTATTTCCGAATCTTTGCTTGTCGATTTCTAGATGCTGTTCGACGTCGATTCTGAGTCCTCCAAATTTTTCCATCGAACTCATATTGACTGCTCTGATGGGTGAATTCCGAATCGATTTGTAGTCTTCTGGTAAAGTACGCTGGTAGACTTCAAATTGAGATCGATTTCGAGTCGATTGTTCACAATTTTTTTATCGACCCAAAATTGACCGCTCTTCAAGTCGATTCTTAATTTTCTGGTAAGGTAGATACAGTCGACTTTTAATCTACCTCAAATCGAGGTCAATCTGGTGTCAATGTACTGTCGCCTCCTTGAAGCGTCCTTGAGGAACAAATTCCAAACCCTGTATGTACAAAACTAAACTACATCATCTCAAAAATGGTATGTGTTGGGCTGGGGGTCAGTAAGAAATCTGTGTGACGTAACAAGACGCTTTATGACGTCATCTATGACCTTGACCTACTTCAATGGTTTGTAAAAATTCAAGGCCGCTAGAGGTTAAATTTTTTTAGCCCTTTTCAGACTTTCCGCAGAACGAAAAAATCAAAAAGAATCACTCACAGTCTATGAATTCAGAAAAAATATACATTTCAACTGTCTAAACATTCATATTTTAGTCATTTCCGAGTTTATGACTTCGCTATCCGCGGAGAGAAAGCGTAACTTACTTGAAATTATGTAATGACGGCTATTGAGAGTGTTAATTATGCTTGACCAGTGCAGCAATAGTCAAATTGTAGGACATTAAAAGGCAATATCGTCTGTCGATTTATTTTTCCCTCGATTCCAAAACTATCGCTCTCCTATTCACACTCTTCATCGATGATTGCTGATGACGTGAAAAAATTACATTTGCTACTGTACGCAAGATCTTTCGTCCTTTAGAAAATGCTGAGGAAAGTGATCAGCTCCAAAGAGACATAAATTCGCTAGAAAAGTGGAGGAAAAGAAACTATCTTCCCTTCAATATAGGAAAGTGTGAGAATAATACCATACTGCGCAAGAGAAACGACTGTATTTCTTTATGGTATTCTTCATGGAGGGTACACGAGCCGTATCTCCCAGCAAAAATATCTTTGAACGTACCAAGAGCTAAGAGTCGCTCGAGACTCGTCTATTATGTGCGATCGAATGCTCTGGAATACAGTGTGCTTAATAGAGCAATGAGCATTTGGAACTCTCTGAGTGATAAGAACCTCAACCTGGACATTTCTCATTTGGGATGGAAGGAACTGAAGAGAAGGCTGGAACGCTTCAGAGAGTATGCTGGGGTAGGGCTTGGGTGGTGATGGCGATGACTTTATTATTTTTTTAAATAGGGTGCCGCGAGTATTTGGACAACACATCTGCTTGCGGTACCCTCCCAAATAAGCAGCCAATAAATAAATATTGAAATCTACGAAATTTCGAAATCGATTACAAGTCTTTTGCCCATGATTAGGGTGGAAAAGTTGCAAAACCGGCGATATTTTCCAGTCGACCTCAATATACAATATCGAAAGTCGTCTCAATTTGAGTCGTCGATAGAAAAGAGTGGTCTATTCTGAGTCGACTTCTAGTCGTTTTGGGACAATTGGACGGAATTGAGTCGACTTTCGGTCGAAATAGCGTGTAGATTTGCAGGTCTTCCTCCTAGACGAGGACAGTCTTGCTGAATCGTTTGAGACAAGTGGTGCAGTTAGGATTCGAAGAAGGCTGAAGAAAGAAATGAATAGTTTTTATTGGAGCAGCAAAAACTTTTAAGGAAAAGGAAGGCTCTCGCTCTCTATTTTACATCACTCTTGGAAATATTCTCCTCCACCTAGTCAGAAAGCCAAGAGAGGATATAGAATACTTTTTTATGTTTCAGGAGTCAACCCGGAAGGGATCTACACCTTCAACAGTGAGTTGTGTTTATTGTCATTATCACTCATCGACCATCTTTCGCGTGTTGCGTTTAACGCACGCACGGTTTATTCAATCGTAGCGTAGTTCGTAGTTTCGCACTAACTCTACGCAGCGGCGAACGCCTCGATCAGATTAGCGTAGACGAGCACTGAGTGTGTGCACATTCAACTTTCAATGTTTGGTTCTCATTTAACGAGAAAAGTTTAGACACGCGAATACCACTTGACGTCGTATTTTTTTAGGCACCGTTCACCGTGTGCGGTGTATCGTTAGAGGAGCTTATTTAGATTCCTTTTTTGCATCGGTATTAGGTACGATTTATGCAGCATTCGAAAGAGAGCAATTCTGTTTAGAGATAGATTACACATGTTACTGACATTGAAATAGGGGAAAAGAATTCTGTTCTGTTATCGTACGTGTATTTACACTTGAAATTGGCCACGGTCCAGCAAAGCTTGTTTTGATATTGGATATATAAATGACGACGACGTCGTAGTCGTGTATAGCGCCCCTGTATGTTGAAAGCATTCCTAAATGACGATGACGTTGTACGGTTACGAGTACATACTTGGGCGACATAATATTGATGATAAACCCAATCTTCGATGCTACAACTATTATAGGGCTGTGAAGACGAGCTGATAAGCTATCATTAGTGTAAGTTTGTAAAATATCGTCCTTGCCTTTAAGGTAAATGCGAAAAATTTGAAAATTTGTCTAAAAATAATGCGTCGTAATGACGAACGTGGGCATCGTTTCTCAAAAATATTTTTGTTAACACCTCTATCAAAATGTTCGATCGACACGAGTATTGTCGCGTGTACGTAATTTACATTCGTACAATGTACTTTTCTTCCACCTACGCTTCTTTACCTTCAAACTTTCTTCATTGGCAGAATTGTGTATGACGAGTTCGTCGTATGAAATCAGTATATTCAAACTTTTCGTGACAGAGCTCGTCAAGTTAGATGAAATATTTTACGCGAGGGTCCTTCTATGACCGAAGAATATCGTTCAAACCTCAAGAGAGGAAAGAGTCTTCTCTGGTGTAACTCATCCTTGCGTATATTTGTTCGTCTCATCTGTATCATTCCTTTCCGACGCATTCGGTATAACGTAAGCATATTTCAGATGATTATTTTCAAAGTTTGATGGGAACTTCAAATTCCGCGCGAGGAAAAGGAAATGAGCGCGTCTTATGACTGCGAAGGACTGCGCATATTTTCGAATTTCCTGTTCAATTTCCGTTTCATCCCTTTTTCTTCAATGTATGTTAATTTCAGTGGCGTGAAATCGTGTTTCCTCTTGTTCGAGGTGAATTATAAATGTAAAAATTACGGTTTTTTTAACGACGTTAAACGAGGAACGTAGGGAACCTGTTCTATGGGTTGAATTAATTTTGGTATTGAAAATTCAAATCAAAATCTTGAAGATACTTAGGTTTTCAGTCCTTTGTATCATGATGTGTGTAACCTAAAAGTAAGTTACCTTCCCATAAAATTTCCTTTTAAGTCGCTGTCCTATCATATAATATGGCTCGAAAGCACAAATTTTTTCAAGTTCTTGGTTGAACGGCGTGAGGCCCTCCAACTCAAATTTTCTGACCCCCCCCCCCCCAATAGAATAGGTTCCCTGTTGAAAAGAGTAAATTTCTCCGCTTCATGGAAAAATATTGAATCATGTATATGTCTTTGGGCGTTTTATCAATACATATATCGATTGTATAGTAGGCTTCTTTGGCTAGTTTGTCCCCATTCTTGGTCTAGTATGCATAATTATTTCAAGCTCATTAGTTTTCGGGGACTCATTCTCGGTCTAGTATAAGAAGCTGGATCAAGTCAAGGTTTCTTCGCAAATTTTCTGGGGGGGGAAGATATCGATTCAAACTTGAACTCGTAAATTTTCAACGGACATGGACACTCAGATTTCCAATAGACGGCTAAGGTCAATTATTCAAGAAAAGAATTAATCAGCACCTGGTTGTAACCAAGGCGGACAAGGGAAGTACTGTTGTAGTGTTGGACCGAAGCGACTACGAACGCAAAATGGCTGAGTGTTTGGAATCAATTATTGCTGAGTCCACTCCAGACTTCAATTTCCAGGCCTATAACCGAAAGATCCGAAGCGACAATAATGGAGGTAGGCACCTCCTTGACAAAGAACCTCTTAAGAAAACTGTTCTTGTTCCTAACCCCTCTCCCCCTCGGATTTACGGATTTCCTAAACTCCAAAAAGAGGGGTCTCCAATCGTTCTTCACTTCCCCTACGTATCCTTTGTCAAAATTTTTAGACAAATGGTTCAAGCATAATGCTAGCTCCATCCCCTCTCTCTCTATTAAGAATTCCAGTGACCTACTAATGGAACTAACACAACATCCCTCTCTGCCAGGAAGCGTTCTACTTTCGTTTGATATCAAAGGCCTGTTCCCAAACGTTCCCCATGAACCTACCTACGACCGCATCAGAGAGCTTTTAGATGAGGCAGCTATTCCTCCCGAATTCATTGAAGAATTTTTCCGTCTTCTTCAGAGATGCCTCTCCCCTAACATATGCCATAGCTTAACCCCTGGCGTTGGTATCCCTATTGGGTCACCATTAGGTTCCCTTTTTCTGAGGTCCTTATGGCTACACTGGAGTCGGAAACCTTTAATTCCGACCATCCCTTGCTCCCCCATGTCGCCCTCTGGCGCCAATACTTTGATGACGTATTGTGTGTATGGGTCAATTGGTCCTACTGAACTCATTCCGTATTTCCTTGCCTTCCTCAACAGTTTCTACCCAACTGCTGAGTTCACAGTTGAGGTCGGTGGCGATCGTCTCAATTTCCTGGACCTTGAGATCATGATCAACGGATGTGAGTTCACTTACAAGATTTTTCGAAAGCCCACTACCACTGACATCTCTGTCCCTGGTACGTCTTTTTTCCCTCTCCCCCATAAGTTGGCCGCTTACCATTATATGGTTCATCATCTGGTTTATATTTCCCTCACTCCCCAAGCTTACGAAAGAGAGCTGGCGATCATTAAATACGTGGGAAGAACGATATCCAAGTTGACATTAGTGAGATAGTTCGGAAAAAGAGGATCAGAAATTCCCTCCGTACCGTGTCTACTTTGAACGGTTCTAGGGACTCCACTTTTTCCATAAAGATGAGAACTGTTGTTCTCTGTTGTTCTTCCTTACCTCCCCCTTCTCACCAGTGTCCTCGCCGGCTTACTTAAGGCTAATAATCTGAAACCGACCTACACTTACCTCCAAATTGGCAGGTTAGTGTCCAATGGCGAGGACCCCCTCTCGCCATTGTCCAAGTGTGGTGTCTACCTGCTGAGATGAAGGGACTGTCCAGGTGTGTACGTCGGAGAATGCGGAAGATCGTTTAGGACCCGAATATCGGACCACGTGGATGCTTTCGAGAACGGAAACCCAGCGAAGTCGGCTCTCGCGAAACACCTATTGGAAAAGCGTGCATCTTCCTGGCGACGAAGTGCTCCTGCATTTTGAAAGTAATTATAGGAGAAGACTGGCCCCGGAAAATATCGAAATGGCAAAACACGAGGTCCATCACCTTTTTTCCTTATATTGAATCGGACAAAAAAAGAAGATCCGCGCTCGTCGAAAAAATATTCTCAAACTCTCCTTTATAATATGCGGTTTATAACCTGTAAGTTTATTTCGTACGTTGAACGATGAATAATTTTGTTCCACCTCATCGTCTGCCAGTACCGTACGTGATTATCTTCAGTTATATTTCTGTATCTAATGACGGCGAAAGCCAAAAGCGTTCATTAAACTTGTTGAAAATTTTCTTGCGTTATTTTGCGGGACTTCAGCAATTCTTTTCTGGAATAATTATGTCGTACCGTAAACTTGAGGACCATTTAGAAAGAAGACGGCTAAGGTGCCGGTAAAGATTGATTTTAAAAAGAGCAGTAAAACCAGTTCCAAACTTGAGAATTTTCGGTGGTGGATAGAGGCACAATACAGACATCAAGCAGTTTAAATATGGTTATGACTTCATCACCATACGTGACGGTATCGGCTTAAATTTGCCTGTGACGTCATGAATATTTCTCTTTTCTTCTTTCGGATTTGCAAATTTTTGGATTAGGATGCTACGCCTAGTAAGGCCTAGTATAGCTTAGTATTAGTATGGCGTAACATAGGCATGTGCTAGGCCTAGTACATACTTATATAATGAAAGATGGACCTACCGTAGCAACCTAGCTAGTGTACGCTATACTGTTTCTCAAGCCCAGTATAATGAAGGCTGGTCACGTCCCTAAAGTAGGTCAAGGTCATTGACGACATATCATGCAGATTTCTGACTGACATCCAGCCCAAAGACGTACACATATAATGTGACCTGGTTTTATACATACGGAGTTTGGAATTTCTTTCTCAGTATTAGTACGCGTGTGAAATTGTTGTCCTCGAGCAGCTGAGCTTCCGGAGTCATTAGCTATTTAAGCTACATTATTGAGTCTTGGATGGGGTACCATGATGTTTTTCGTGAAAGCTAATGGAAAAGTTGTGACGTCAGTCTGCCCTTCTAAGCATCACTCATATCAATGATCGTTGCAGAGGATTGGTAAGAGGTTTCTGTGTATTCAAGGTACAGCGTTTGATACGACTGATGATTTTTAATAGGGAACCGGTTCTATGGGGGGTTTTCTGAGAAATTTGCCGTGCGCCGTCCAGCGAAAAACTTGGAAAAATTTTGACTCACATCTCCTAATCAACGTATCTGAAGTAGGTACTATCAATAGCTTTTGTATATAATATTCTAAATTATTCTAACTCAATGCTGACTACGCATCCGTAAAATTAGAAAAATTATCGACCGCGTTTTCAGCGACAGGATGTATTCTATCCTGCAATATTTCTGCGATCGATCCATAAATGGGATGCTGAGCTGGTCTAACAAAACATCTCAACAATGAACTGATATGAGTGGCGGAATTTTGCAATCCGGAATTCAAATCATTGCCTGGAAAACTTATTGCATATTGATTCGTAGAACCTGCGTTCCCTGGATACATGATTTTGTAAAGGGTTGGACTGTGGTGTAGGAGGGCTGGAGAATAACTCTCTACGCTTCGACGATTCCTTCCAGTCGTTGAAATACTCCTAAAGTAGGCAATCAGCTTACGATTTGATGCTACTTGTACGGGAGTTTCCCCACACTTACCCTTCGCTCGAATATCAGCTCCGTGCTCAATTAGATACTTGCAAATATCAAAATGATTCCAAAAGGCTGCACAGTGTAAAGGTGTCCAGTTGTCCGACTCTCTTGGAGTGTTGACATCGACTTTTCTATCACACACAAGATATTCTAGTAATTTCATCACATTTTTCATGGCTGCGATGTGCAAGAGTTGATTGCCACTAACATCAGTCGCATTCACGTTTGCACCATGGTTTAAGAGAATTTTGCACATTTCAATCGTGTTATATCCAGCATTGCCCTTCAATAATTTGGCTATTAAAATATCTAATGGGCTTTCACCTTTCTTGTTTTTCTGGTTGACGTTGGAATTGTGTTCACATAGGTATTTACAAATTTCAAGTTCCCGATACCATGTGTTAGAAATTATTATATGTAATGCAGTATCACCATTAATATCCGTCTTCCTTACATCAGCACCACAGTCAATTAAATATTTAGTTACCTCCAGAGATTTTTCTCCAGCATTGAGCATTAATCCGACGGTAACATGCAAAGGAGTTCTTCGTTTTTCACCACCAGCAATATCGAAATCCGCATGTTTTTCACCAATTAAATACCGAAGCATTTCTTTTGGATTTGGTATTGTCGAGGGTACCGCGTTATCCCTGGTTATTTCATGTATCATCGTATAACCTTCATTATTTTTCTCGTTGATATCGATTGTAGCTTTTCTTTCATCGAGAATATACTTAATAAACTCTACGTTTCCTATTCGAGCGGCAGCAAACAGAATATTCTCGTTTTTGTTAGAATCACGAACCATCACATCTGCCTTTCTTTCTTCGATAAGATATTTGATGATATCCCATCGTTTGTTTTCGACCGCGTCAAACAATATTGGTCGAGAACCGTCTTTTGTTGGAGGTTTATTGACGTCTACATTTCTTTCCTCAATAAAATACTTCGTAATATTTAGATTACCTTGTTTGACTGCCCAACTCACGGCTGTTAAAATGTAGTGAAACTCTTGGTAAATGTCCGCATGTTGTTCCTCTACAAGGTACTTGACAATCTCAAAATGACCGCCATCGATAGCTACTTCCAGCAGAGTGCAAGGTCCGTACGGGTGAGTCGGAGAATTTGAATTATATTCGATGGTCAGAAATGAAGAATCTTTCTCCATTAAATATTTTACCATATCCAGATAGCCATTCTTGATAGCAACTTGGACAAGCGTTTTTCCCTTGTTCCGAATGGTTGGCAAAATCCCTCCTTTTTCGATGAACATTTTTACTTTTTCGAGATCATTGCACTTGGCTGCTTCAAAAATTTCAGTCATATCTACTGCGCACTTTCTTACCGCGGTACCTATGAGCCAACTAACTCAACAGTGTCTAGCTGAAGTTCAAACTTGATGCTGTAAACCGTTTCGTATATCATTTAGGTTCGAGATATTGTGATATCTTTTATCTAAATTGTACGATATGAAGACCTGTTTGTTGTTCTTCCGTTCCTATACTACGCTCCTCAAGTCTAAAGCACAGTCATTTATGAACCTTTTTTCTCGTTTTTTATCCGTTACCCAGGACAAGCCAGTCTTGTCCGGGGTTTAAAAGAATAGTCAGGGGGCAAGGTCTTTTTCCTCCACCCTCAACAGTATAACTTTTGCGACGACTCTGCTCCGGTGACGGTCATGTTGACTTACTTTCGATGTTCGAACAACTACTAATGAACGGTTGTGGGGGCGAGGGGGATGCTAGGTGTGGGTTGTTGTGCGTTGTTTCTCATACTTCTTGTCGCGAGTTTTTTTTTTTTTTACCAACTAAATCGTTTGAATACTGAAATAATTTCGCTTAGGAGTAACGCACGATGGTAAATCATCGAGAGGTCATCCAAGGAAAAGCATGACGTCGAGTCGAGACGTCTATGTTTGCTAAGTATGATCTAGGTTCAACCTCGATTAATTGAATGTCAAGAAAACAGCGTGGGCATGAAGGAATTGTTAAGCGTGCAATACAATTATGAAATGACGTCACCTTATCTTAAAATGAGACACAATAGATGACAAATCCGAAAAACTTCCTATTACTCATAAGGGAAGTGATTTGGTAATCACATGAAAAGAGACAAATCAATCCTTCACCAGACTCCGAAGCGAGAACACTTTACTAAAAGCGGTTTTTCACCAACACACCTCGTCACAAAGAAAAAATATCTAACAGGAATGTAGGGACATTCGAAAAAATATAGACTTTTGAGGTAAGATGGACGAAGAAGAACTTGGGGGGCCATTCATTATTTACGTAAGGGCTTCAGTGGTGAGAGGAGGTTTGAAGAATCTCTAAATGACCTCATACAAGTGAGGGAGAGGTGTAGAAAGCCATTCTTACGTAAGTTTTCAACAGGGAACCTGTCCTACGGGGGGTTTCTTGAGGAAATCGCTGTGCCGTGCGCCGTCCAGCAAAAACCGAAGAAAGATTTCGACTTTCAAGCTATATATTTCAAAGTCCCTAAAAAGCTGTCATTTTTTATAGTAGGCTTATAGTCGGTCTACGCCCTCAATACCAAAACCTTTTTGACTCATAGAACGGTTCCCAGCGTTCCTCGTTCAACTTCGTTAAGGAAGCCGTCGTCTGTAAGGTAGGTCGAGCGATCTTCCCCTCGTTGTCCAATAGAAAAAATGGCTAGAAAACGAGAATTTCGTTTATTTTATTTAAAATAGAACTTGTATACTTTTAAGGAAAAAATAGGTAATGGTTCGCGTTAATTTTGTCTATTGCATTTTACATGTCGGCGCGAACTTGGGAAGCATTGACTGACAGCGATATTCTTTCTGTAGCGTGTATCTACTGGTCCTGGAAATCCAAAAAAAGTCCCGCGTCTCACCGGAAGACCTGGAAAAGTTTTCATAGAGAACCTGTTTTGGCGGGGGGTTTTTTGGAAAAAATGTCCGCCATTGAGGCAGCCGGCAACTTCGAGGTCGTTTTGAGGTCGACCTCCTATCATATATAGCTCGGAGGTCGCAATTTTTTTCAAGTCCGTTTCCTATCATGTATAGATCCAAAGTCCGAACCTGTGAAGTCATACATTTTTCAGATCCCAACAGGTTCCCCGCCGATCCACGAGGAGGAACTCGTCAGTTTTTGATAGCTCCATGGTCAACATTTTTCTGATCCCTGAAGTGAATCGTAGGAGTCAAGGCGTCTTTAGGTCCCGGGAAAGTCCTGGATTTCACAAAGTGGGCCCGGAATACCCGGAATTCCTTTTAATGTTCCCGGAAAACCATCTTAAGATGTGAATTTTCTGTGAATTAAAAAATGAAATACGACAGAGAAAATCATATAATTGAGTGTGTCCTGACTAAATTTTAAGAAAGGATAAGTGGAAAGAAATTTCATTAGAGGTTCTGAAAAAGTCTTGGATGGACCCCTGTAAAATCTTGGAAAAGTTCTGAATTTTCTGAAAAAATTGTAATTTCTTATGGATCCATGCATTTCCCTGAGTGAATTTTCCCGAATGATATTCTCTGGGTAGCTCTCATCATCATCAGAAAGTGATTTGCCGAAAGGACGGCTGAAGGCCAACCCTATAGCAGCAGAGTATAGAATTGACATTTAAGTACAATCAAGATCCATATATTGGTGTAATCGAGATTGATATATCTTTACATTGTATTTCTTTGCAAACGACTAGGGACTTATATAATATGATTCAATGTTTCAACGGGGAACCTGTTCTATGGTGGGCTTTTGAGAAATTTGCCGTGCGCCGTCCGCCGTGTGCCGTGTGCCGTCCAACAAAAAACTTGGAAAAATTTCGACTCTCGAGCCATATATGATAGGAGAGCGACTTAGAAAAAATTTCGACTTTGGAGCTATATATGATAGGAGGGGACTTGGAAACATTTCTACTCTCAAGCTACATAATGATAGGAGAGGCACTTCAAAAAATTTTGACTCTTGAGCTATACTAAAAAAAAAAGGGACTTGGGAAAAAAATTTCGACTCTCGAGCCATATATAACTGGAGAGGGGCTTAGAAAAAATTTCGGCTTCGGAGCTATATATGTTTCTAAGTCCTCCTCCTGTCATACGTAGCACGAGATGCGAGAAAAATTTAGACTCTCAAACTATATTATACGAGGCTTATAGTAGATCTAGGCCTTCTTTATACTAGCTTTATCTAGGTTTAGGCTTCCTTAAATTCTCAATACCAAATCCCATATGACTCTTAAAACAGGTTCCCTGCGTTCCTCGTTCAACTTCGTTAAGGAAGTCCTTGTTTTTCCATGAAGTGGAGATATTTACTCAAATTTCTTTTGTACCACTTCGAATACCGGAAGGAATACATAACGTGCGCCAATTATAGAATATCAAATTCGATCATTAACCGCTCGGACTCACGGTTGTGGAAATTTTTTTCCTCGTATAGTTCACGTTAGTGGGCATTGCACGATGGCTAAGCGGTTCAAAGACCCTTAATTCTTGTTCGATGTAGCCCGACGTCTTCCAATGTGTATTATTATCCTTCATACAGTTCTCTGTCGCGTACTTCATTTCGAAGCCTCTGCGTGTTCTATTCGAATTTGAGGGCGAAAAACTTTTTATCAAGATTGTTTTCCGCTTTTATTGGACGCGATTTCTATACGTATATACTTCTAGTTTTATTGCTTTGGTAACGCGATCGCTGTTATTGATCAGTCAACATCATTTTGATTCCTCCGGTATATGTATGAAGTTCAGTAACCCACTGCGTTGGTGCGTGAAAGTATCCCCGAACGGAAAGAAACATGAAATAGGCATAATATTATGTTAAGTTCATTTTGACACTAGATTCTCTATTTTGATAGATTTTAAAAGGCGTTCGTTTTGCGCATCGTAGCTCGACTGATTGAAGATGTATTCTTGCAGATTCCTGATAATAGCCCGCGAGTGGATTCTTGTAGATTCAAATCAGATTCACAGCACTGATCTTTATGAACACAAAGCTATAATATATCTCTGGTATTTCTCTACCTTCCCTGATGCAAACTGTCAATATCCACTTTAAACTTACCTACGTGTAGCAGAAGTAGCGCAAGCTTGTGTAGTCTTTTGTCCGCGTAGATCGCATACAACATTTAACGCACCTTGACATTTAACCTGACATAGATTTGTCCGTTCTCGAGAGATTGAAGACAATGTCGGTATTTACGCGCGATAATCAGAGTGAAGAGCGAGCATCAGCTCGTGATGGGCGAGCCTTGTACAGATTACGAATGAGTTGACCGACCCAACGTTGGTTTAATTAAACGTGTATGTTGTACATTACTGAACGGTACATTAACATTTCGTTCGTATTTTATTTTTCGTTTGTTTGCCTTATAGTATCCGCACTTCCTAAAGCGAGACGGAAATCGACTACATGTAATGTTGCAGCGACGGAAACGCTATAAGAATCGAGCGATACTCGGATACAAGACGCTGGCAGAAGGAGTTATCAACATGTCGCAGGTAAATATGATAATTATATTTGCTCTTGGAATTCACATCAAAAATCAACGGCTATAATAAGGGCTCAACACTTGGGAATAGAGATTTTTCTAGTGAAGTATTTCATTTTGATGAGTTCACCGAGGAGGGATTTGAGACCGACCCCCTCGACCTGAAAAATTTGCTTTGAAATATTGTATTGTAAAACCTTGTTTTAAACCCCCTCCAGAATGATTTTTTTGCCCAAACCGCTCAGGAAAATTGTCCTATTTAGAATATTTTCTATTGAGAACAAGAAGAAGAGGAAAAAAATAGTAGAAAGCTAGAATAGACTTTTAGTAGACCATACGATATGGGTTGAGCGATTTGTATTAAAAAAACGACAGCTTCCTTAACGAAATTGAACGAGGAACGCAGGGAACCTGTTTTATGAGTCACATGCGATTTGGTATTGAGAAAAGGAAGCCTAGACCTAGTATAAAGCTACTACAAAGAAGGCCTAGACCTTTTATTAGCCTAGTATAATATAGTTTGAGAGTCTAAATTTTTCTCGAATCTCCAGTTGTATGTGATAGGAGGGGGACTTGGAAAAATTCCTATCATATATGGCTCGATAGTCGAAAGTTTCCTAAGTCGCCCTCCTACCGTATATAACTCGAGAGTCGAAATTTTTCCGAGTCCCTCTCCTATCATATATGGCTCGAGAGTCAAAATTTTTCTAGTTTTTTGTTAGATGGCAGACGGCGCACAGTGGGACGAAATGCTATTCTAGCTGGCGAAAATTCGAAAATCGAAGGTCTGTAGACAGGTGTGAATTATTTTGTTTACGTTTTAGAAACGTTCCGACCACCCCAATTCAATAATGAAACCAGTTTTTGCGGAAGTGCGTTGGTGTGAGCAGCGTGGCAGATGTACAAGCCAACAAACATTTGTTCTTGTTATTTCAACACAACACTCAGTCATTTTATTTCGAAGGCACGTAGTTCCTTCGGTATTCTCTACGAGGTGATAAGAGTCTTGTGATTTATAAAGAATTTTGATTGAACTTTTGAAATTTTTACGGCATTTGATGATTGGACAACTATTTCTCCTCATAAAATACTCCGAAAGTAAGCAAAATTGTAATACATTTATAGTCAAAATTTCATAATATTGTATTAGCCATTTAAAAAATTTACCAAAACTTATCAAGGCGGGTGGGACAGAAATGATTTCTTGAAACCTCCCTCTCTCAACCCACATTGACACTTTTTGCGCCTTTTTGTGATTTTTCAATATATTTCTTTCAGTTATTTGAGCATAAAAGCTATTTATTGGGATAGCAGCTATTTAATAGAATAGCTCAATTTACAAAAGAAATTAAACTTGAATCAATGATAATAATGACCTCGGTAACACGATGTAGAACAGGTTTTCATACATTGCTGTGTACAGAGTTCGCTACCCCCTCCCCTTCCAGGACGTTACAATGGATAAAATTCCATTTATACCCGTACTATTTGAAAGATCTTTTGTTGCTTCGCATAATTGATTTAAAAAAGTATTCTATCTGTTTAGGCAGCGTGGATCTGGGGGGGGGGGGGAGTAGGAGAGGAAAAAAAAGAAGAAAAATTCTGTAGTATCGAAGAGAATGTAAAAAAAAAAATGTCTTTTAGACTTTTTTTGAATCATTTCCTAGGACCCCTTTATTTCCAGCCTTTGACCGAAAAAGAAGAAAAAATCCGAGCCTTTGGCAAAAAACGCTGAGAAACTCTTAATCATGAATCAAACTGAGGAAGATGACATAAGCGAAGGAGTAAGAAGAGAAGCAAATTGGGAAAAAAGGAAGATTTTTTCAATTTTTAATTGAATGATACTTCATTCTGCAGATTTTGAATTTTCTTAGATACTAGAATTTCTAAAGAATAATTCGATATTTTGATAACCATACTCAATATTGCTTGTTAAAATACATTTCTTTTTTTTGTCAGAATATTGATTTATCAGAAGTAGCTTCAGAGATAAGATCCAAAATTATTATTATTACGTAGAAGGTGACTTCAAGGAAAAATATTTGAGTTCTACAGTCTTGATCACCCCTTATCCTATTTTCATAATCTATTGCTCTTGATCAGTAAAACCTTTGTCCACAAACTCTAAATAAAAGCTTCAGAAATCAAGGAAAAATGCTGTCATCATAGATCTGACTGAAAAGTCAAATACTACGATCTCGGTTACCCTTAGATAATGTTCATAAACTTTTCCTCTTAGTCAGTATACTTTTTGTCTACGAACTCCAAGTAAAAGCTTCAAACTTGGAGCAAAAATGATGCTAAACTTTGAGAAAAATTATCCAATCATAAATCTGACTGAAAATTCGAATTCTTTGATCTTGATTACCCCTTAGACGACTTTAATAAACTGTTGCTCTTGATCGGTTGAACTTTTGTTCACAAACTCCAAATAAAGGCTTCAAACTTTGAGAAAAAATGACCCATAAATCTGACTAGAAAATCGAATTTTACGACCACAAAAACCCCTTAGTTGATCTTAATTAGGCACTTACTCGAAAATTAGAATTTCGGCCACCTAGCACGGCGTTTCATCCCACTGTGCGGCGCACGGCAAATTTCTCAAAAAGGCCCCCATAAAACAGGTTCCCTGTTGAAAGTCGATCTGTGGGACAGAAAAAAATAAGAATCACCACTCACCGATTCTCTTTCATTATCTAATGAGCAGGAAACCTGTACTATTGAGAATTCTTCGAATTCGGTAATCGATTAGGATTGATTAAACCACTCGTGATGTTGCCCCGCCATCGCTCGAAAGTTGAAATTTCTCAAAGTCCCCCACCCCCCGATGTATGGCTTATTGGTCAAAATTATTCAAAATCTCTCTCAAAATATCTGTAACTCCAAGATCGAAATGATAACAAGAAGCCTCAACCCAGAATTTTCGCTACCCGCCGGCGGAATTTTCTTCGGGAACCGATGGAAAATAATTCATGAATTGAAATAAGATCCTGATTTTTGTTACCTTCGGAACAACCCGAACAACCAGTCCTTTCCCCCCTTTGCACTTCATATATGGTTCAATAGTCGAAATTTCTTCAAATCCTTCCTTGGTCCAAATGCTTTCTACTTTTCTCCCGCGACCATCGATAATCGACGTCAAATGGACCAAGAATATTTTCATTTCGAAATCTTGGTCGACATTAAGTCGATATATTGCGGGAATCGAACTGTCGTCGACGTTGATATCAGGTCGAAATGGTGTCGACGTGAGTCGATTTTGAAACGACTTCTCCAAATTTTGTATCAATACAAAACTGGAATCTACTGTTCTATTGGGTCGATTTCTAGTCGATTCTTAGTTCTGTGGTGATATACGCTGGTCGACGTCAAATCCAAGTCGATCTGCGATCGATTTCTAGTCGACTTGAGCAACGATTGTTCTGTTGAGTCGATTCCTAGTGGAATCTTAATTCGCTGCGGTGATGTACGCTAGTCGACTTCAAATTGACGTCGATCTGGAATCGATTTCAATTTGTCCGAATTTTTTTACCGATATGAAATTTGCTATTCTGTTCGGGCAATCTTTAGTTCTCTGGTGACGTGCGGTGGTTGACTTGAAATCGATGTCGATCTAGAATTTATTGCGAATCAATTTCTACAAATTTTCCTATCGACCTAGAATCTACTGCTCTGTTAGGTCGATTTCTAGTCGATTTACAGTTCTCTGATAATGTACGCTAGTCGACTTCAAATCAATGTCGAGATCAATTTCTAGTTGATTAGTATAGAAATTTTTTTTATCGATCTCGAATTGATTGCTCCACTAGGTCGATTTCCTGTCGATTTCTAGTTCTCTGATGATTTACGCGGATCGACTTCAGAACGATGTCGATCTAGGATCGATTTCTAGTCTATTGTTCAAATTTCTTATCGATTTAGAATTGATTGCTCTACTAGATCGATTTCTTGTCGACTTTAAGTTCTCTGGTTATTTTCCTTAGTCGACTGCAAATCGATGTCGATCTAAAATCGATTTCGATTCGATTTGTTCAAATTTTTTTATCGATTTAGAATTGATTGCTCTATTAAGTCGATTTCTTGTCTATTTTTAGTTCTCTGATGATGTGCGCTGGTCGATTTCAAATCGATGTCGATCTAGGATCGATTTCTAGTTGATTGGTTGAAATTTTTTTATCAATCTCGAATTGATTGCTCTACTAGGTCGATTTCTTGTCGATTTTTAGTTCTCTAATGATGTACGCGGATCGACTTCAGAACGATGTCGATCTAAAATCGATTTCTATTCGATTTGTTCAAATTTTTTTATCGATTTAGAATTGATTGCTCTATTAGGTCGATTTCTTGTCTATTTTAACAGGGAACCTGTTTTATCGGGGGGTAAACTGAAGGAAAATGACGGGCGCCGGGCGCCGTCCGGCAAGAAAAAGGGACTTAGAAAAATTTTGATGAAGTGATAGGAGGGGGACTTATCCTCTCTGCTTCATGCAGAATATTATACTAGGTTTATACTACGTATTATACTAGGCGTATACTAGGTCCAAGCCTCCTTTATACTAGGTCTCTCTGCTTCATGCAGTATATTGTACTAGGTTTATACTACGTATTATACTAGGCGTATACTAGGTCCAAGCCTCCTTTATACTAGGTCTAGGCATCCTTCATACCATAAGCTTACAAGATCTTTATCAATAGCTTATACTAGCAGTTTGCCCTAGCTCTGTACTAGGTCTTAGGCTTCCTTTATACTATAGGTCTAGGAGATCTGTATTAGTGGTTTTACTAGCTCTGTGACGTCATCAGATAGTAATGGCACGATGATCGTGACGTCACAGATCTCCATCGTGACGTCACCAGATCGTAACGTCATTAGATCGTGTGACGTCATCAGATTATGACGTCATCAAATCGTGACGTCATCAGATCTCCGAACTGATAACAGGATTTGACCTAATGAGAAGAGATCCCAAAGTGGTGAGGAAGTTCACTCTACTTGAGACGACAAAAAGCAAAAAATGACACTCACATGATTACTCCCATAAAACAGGTTCCCTGTTTGCCTCAAATAACAGAGTTAATGAAGGCAATTCCGAGCACCTAACTGTGTGGGCTGCGAGTTTTTTACTTCTCTGATGATGTGCGCTGGTCGACTTCAAATCGACGTCGACCTGAAATCGATTTCGAGTTGACTTGTGCAAATTTTTCTATCGACCTGGAATTGACATCTCTGTTAGGTCGATCTGGAATCAAAGTCGAATCCACTTTTACGAATTTTTCTCTCAACCTCGAATCGACTGCTCTTTCGGGTCGATTTCTAGTCGATTTTTTATTCTCTAGTGATGATGCACGCTGGTCGACTTCAAATTGATGTCGATCTGGAATCGATTTCTAGTCGACTTATGTACGTTTTTCTGTCGATCTGAAATGCACTGCTTGGTTGGGTTGATTTCCAGTTCTGTGTTGATGTACGCTACTGGTTGACTTTAAATCGACGTCGATCTGTAATCGATTTCCAGTCGATTCGACCAAATTTTTCCATAGAACAGGAATCGACTTCTCTCTTTGGTCGACTTCTAGTCGATTTGTAGTCTAGTACACTTTGGCCTTCAAATGAAGTGAAATTATTTTGACGCGGCCTTTCCGACGCCGCGCCGTCGTTTTCGCGCTAGATAAGTCGACGCATATTTAATTAGACGCGAGCTTAATTCGGCCCCCGTTCAATTCGTTAAAATGCAACAATTTTCCGGATAATGTAAAAACTATCGACTGAATGAATATTTCTTTCTATTAGATATAATTTTTCCAAATCCCAAGATAATAACGCTTTCCCTAGCTAATTCAGTAAATTTTCTTCTTCTTCTGCTGCTGCTGACAACAAACTAGTCTGAAAGGGGCATCCGGACTTGCAAACAACTATAGGAACGCAAATCCAAAAAGCGTGAAGTTTGAAAGTCATTACAAATTCAATCAAGTTTTAGAACCAGTTGTGAGACTTGAACGCGATAATATTGACATGCAGAATATCGGCTACGTACAATTTGGAAAATCAACCTGGAAAATTGAGAGAAAATCATCTTCTAGAAGAATATCCGTTGTTGTTATTTGACAGGTTGCTCACTGTCAACAATCAAATCACCGTCTTGGAAATTTTATGGGTCATATGTAAGAATCAACTTACGTAAAATGATGACAAGAGTACTTTGCCTCGACCCAAAAAGATTTTTTGTGAAAGCCCACGAATGCTGTCCGACTATTGTAACTTTTGACGGAGAACCTATTTTAATTAGAAAAAAATGATGAAGGTAGGTGATAAAAGAGAGTCTGCGAGCTGCGCGAGGCGAACTTGAAGAAATTTCGATCACCAAACTGTAGAAATCAAGAGGATAATTTGAGAAAATTTTGATAAATAATGCAGACTAATCGATCACCGAAATTAAAATCCCCTATCCGCCTCAATCAACGACCCCTCGGACTACAAATTAAGAGAGTTGCAAATTTTCATTCTGATTTGCGAAACTCTGTCGCCATGCAAATCTTAGAAAAACACCGAACTAAGCATTTGAATCTCAATTTTTCGGGTATAGCGACGAAGAATTTCCAAATTTATGTACCATTTCGATAGATCTTGCTCAATCCACAAGACGTTGACTATCAAGATTGAAAACGTTTTTAATTAAGATATCGATGGCTTGGTTAGGAAGTCGAGCTTAGAATTGGAGAGTTTTGCAAAACTGTATTATCTAGAGTGAATTCAATCTCATTATATGGGCTATCAAAATACGAAAGTACATAATTTTATTTTTGATGGTCTACGCGCTATCGAGAAACCAGAATCGAAGGTTTTCAAACCGTTGCAGGCTTATTATATGGTGTGCGATGTATAATTATCTAGAATTATTACGGTTTCCAATTCTTATCTAAAATTGGATGCTCATCTCGTTTTCGTCTATTTTCGTTCGCTGATGCCACTCGTGTTCGCGATAATTACGAGTGAAAGTTCATCATAAGTCAGTAAGGCATCAGCATCGGTGCAACGCTCTCTATAAACCACGACCATTATTTCTTGGTTTACTATTCGATTATTTTCGGGAGTCTATAAGATAATAGTGTTTGTTCGTGGTTTTATTCATTGTATACGGGTCCATTGATTGTAGCGGGAGGTTGGTGGGTCGTACGCGCGAATGTAAATTTTAGGTTAGAAACTCGACGAGTGAAAAAAGAATTTCTCGTTCGGAAATACGAATATTGTAATTGTTCTGGTGTGAATATATTATTGTTACTAAGTCGTTGCCTTGTTTCGTAGTTAGTGACATACATTTACAATCCTACAATCATTCCCATTCCCCTCGGACCAGCGCAGCAGCGTTTTATCGTTATCATCGTCACGTCTTGCCAGCGTTATAACATAACGACGAAAAGGAAACGAGGAACTGTAATTGACCTCGTGCGATAAATAATTAATTAGTTCGATTCGTATACACTGTTTTACTAGAGCACACACAATGACACGTAAATGTATGCTTCTAAACTTGTCGAGCGTTCGCGATTACGAAAAACTAGGCTAGTAGAGTTAACGTACGAATTATTCTGATTTCACTATCACATAACAGACGAAAATACGACAGCAATTTGATTTACAAGATAAAGGAGGATTTGACGCGGTTTCTCCCTTTTTTGGGGCTGCGTTTGGCATGCTGTGCGATGAAAATTTCAAACTGCACGAATGAGTTCTTTTTGAGAAGTTTCTTCTACGATTTTCGTTTCATTTGTTGTTGACATGTACGTCAAATGGAGCACGTTCTTCATCAGCTACTAAAATGTATAGGTATGTGTTTGTAGTCGTATATTTGAACTGCGTTTGACAGTTTCTTTCAAAAATACAATAGGAAAGCGCCGTTACATTGTCTTCTACTGATCATCAAATACGTCCGTGAATTGAAAGTGTTCAGTATTAAAAGTTAAAAATCCAAGGACCGAAACTTGAGCATTTTTAGGCAGAAGCAATTAAGAGTCACCACAAAACTTCTTAACGAGCCTTAAATCGGTGAGTCAATGGATGAGACAAACCAGGTGCATCATATTGATTTGCTGTAATATTACCATGCTTGGGTCTAGTTGTACATTTGAGCCGGACAGCGTTAGTATCGCAAACTGAAATTTATGGACGGCGCAGGTGACGGGCGGAAGGTATCCTCAAATCGATCCAAATAAATTTTTATCAGAGAATTTCACGCTCTACAAATTTTCTTCTCTTCATTTTTCCACTAAATTGCTTTGTTCCTAAATTATTTTGAGATTAACCAGTGTACATTTAAATGTGAAACCTGCCATGCTTCCGTTTTCAATTTTGTCGATTGTAACGCTCCTAACGGATGGCCGGCTCAAATGAATCTCAAATAATTATATCAATCAAAGCATCCAAAGTGAGAGTGCTATCGCTAGAAGTAGTAACCTTAGCAATACATATAACAAGCATCTCGTCACACGTGGTGTTAAAAGTGTCGTCTGTCTTTATCTAGTATTTAATCTATGAGACATAAGACATTCAGTGTTGTTTTCAAATAAAACTAAGGAGCTCGGTCCTTATTTCTTAACTACACATAGCAAAACAAAACAAGATAGATTTCAATTCTTGTTGTACACAACGACGCTGACGTCACGATTGAAATTGAAGGTGAGAACTCTGCATTCATCCATTTTAAATTTCGAATTTTGTACCATGTATTTGACTATAATACGTACCAGACATTGCGCTGCGCCTGCGTGTAGGCGTGGTAAACGAAACAAAAACAAAACTTTATTCAACAAAACGAATCATAATATTTTACAGACCATAAACAATATAAAAATGAAATTTAGCATTTGAAAGTAAGAAAATGAAAACAAAAAATCTGTGCAAAATGAAACTTTTAATAAACAAAAACGATTTTACTGAAAAATCATATTTTTCATTTTTCTTCATGTTCTTCTTCACCAAACATGTTTTTATTGAAAAAAAAATACGTTTTTGTTGAAAAAAAACACGTTTTTGTTGAAAAAAACATGTTTTTGTTGAAAAAAAATATGTTTTTGTTGTTGAAAAAAACATGTTTTTGTTGTTGGAAAAACATGTTTTTGTTGTTGAAAAAAACATGTTTTTGTTGTTGAAAAAAACATGTTTTTGTTGAAAAAAACATGTTTTTATCGAGAAAAACATTTTTTTACTGAGAAAATTATTTTTTATCGAGAAAAACATGTTTTTTCAATAAAATCGTTTTTGAAAACACGAACAAACGAAAAATTTGCCGAATACCAAAACTTAAACGAAAACAAAAAACTAAAAAAGTTGGTAATGAAAACAAAACAAAATCAAAAAATGTTTTGTTTGTCATGCCTGGCTACGTGTTGTTAAGACGTAGGGGCAACAGAGACGGAACGATGTCCTCTCTACTCTGCTGGTCAACACGCAGCGCACTCCTGTGGTAGTATCCAACAAAGTTACTTATTTTCCAACCTCACAAGTATTTGTCTGATATGTGTAGAGTTAAGGCACTAGAAGACGTAGGTACAAATATAATAGACCGCCATTCTGACTACAAAAAAGCAAATACGACCTTATTTTGCGTAACAAATGGCGAGAATGGGCATTTGAGCGAAAAACCACGTTCCAATTACTAATTGACTCCTCCAAAAATAAAGCTTTTATTGTGAAAATGACGAGAACATGATTTTTCTTACTTAAAATTTCCTTTCCAACGAGTGTAATTTCAAGAAAACCTATTGAAGTAACCTCAAGTTATTTGTCATTGAAGAACACATCTTTGCATAAAAGAACAATGCAGTGTTTGTTTACTTTTTCTGCTGGACAAATGGCGTTCCATTATACCAACACCCTCTAGTGCCAATATAGTCAATGAAATTGGGCCCCACCTATGTGATGAAACACTACTTAATTGCTCGTCTTTGGTTGACAAATACAACAACCTTGAATAACAATTGATAAAAAACAGTGCTACAAAACAAGACCAATAGGTTACAGTCAAACAGAAAAGAAACAGGACAAAAGCAAAACGTGACATGACATCCTAAAAACGTTAAAGACACAAGACTATAATATTATATAGCGTACAACTTATTCAACTTTGACGTCAGCGTCTTAATTGAGACAAAAAAAAAACGGAAGTGATTTCAATAGTGTCAGCTCTTGTGACGCGGGCCGACCCTAAAAAAATATCAAAATTGTGGAGATATTTTGACCAAAAGTCGACTCAAAAACGACGTCAATTTACAAATAAACGTTTTCAGTCATTGAACTCATTGTCGACATGAAAAGTTCAGTCGACTCCTGTATGTTCCTGGTATTACGTTAATATCCTCTGAAAATTGATGGCAATTTTGGCTCAATTATGAATTATGCTTATTTCATTCATTGGTGAAAAACTTGCAGCCGACGTCAGAATTTGCGGATTTGGAATCCAGCAGGAGGAAGGAACTTACATAGGTATACCCACTGATAATTGCTCAAAATTACCTAAACTCCACTAGGAGCGCTATTAGCGCTCAAACAAATAGCGCTCCTATATTAATAAATTAGCGCTGCTGGTGGAGATGAGGTAATTTGGAGTTTTAAACAGCCAACAATCAGTTGGGTTTACCTTTGTAAATTCTTTCGTAGGAGCGCTTGTGGTGATATCTAGAATGCGCCAAAAATAAAATATGTAAAATCATCTCTACTGCCCTAAAGATTGTTTTGTATCAGAAAATTTAGAGACTGAAGGTTTTAGCCCTCATAATTATCTTTCATATTTTGAACTTCAGATTTGATGAAGAACTTTTCTCGCACCTTTACCGTATCAACTAAATTGTATCAAACAGAAAACATTGATTGTTTTACCGCTGATGGAGGGAATTCGCCAATTGCTTAAATTTTGAAGCACAATATCTGATAAGGTTTCCAAATCAAGATCAAAAATGAATCAACTGCTGGTATTAGATTTTAATATCGACTGAAAATCAACGTCGACTTTGCCTCAATTGGACTATTGCTGCACTGGTCACGTTAGGGACCTCGAGAGCTGATAAAATGGACATCCATTTTGTTTGTAACTTACTTTTTAGCTGATGACTTCTCTACTGACTTTATTTTTTGGCTCGGTGTCCATTATGATGGAAAAATCACGCGGAGCCGCTAGCCACGCCGTCGAGTTCTTGTTTACTAAAACTACCGTCAGTAGAGAATCCGTCAGCTAAAAAGTAAGTTACAAACAAAATGGTTGTCCATTTTACCCGCTCTCAAGCTCTTTAGTCACGCAATATAGTCATGATTCTCATTTCCTGCCGCTATAGCGCACCTCGGGTGCTGACACGGACTTGCAAAAATTTGTTGGTTGAATGAGGAAGACAGCTAGGACACCGTGCAACGCAGTCAGGAGCTTCCAAATATTTGTTTAAAACATTTAAAACGTACTCAAAATGATAGTTGAAACTCTAAAAATATGTCTCAAACCATAATTAAATCATTTAAACGGTTTTAAACAATGTTCAGAACATTTAAAGCACGTTTTAAACGAAGAATCAATAACTGTCGTTCAAAACATATTTGAAACATGAAATCTGTTTTAAAGTAAGGAAATTATAGGGTTTTCGACCGAAATAATTATAAGTGGATAACGGTTATTGGTCCCGTCAGCTTTCAAAATTTAAATGGTCAACGATTTTCGGTTGTACATATAAAGAGAGTATTTTTCTGAAACGGTCAGTCATAACGGTCATGGCTATTAATAAAAATGATTCGGTCATAACGATTCTTAACGGTCAAAATGGAAAAAACATTTTTTGAACTAAAAAAAACATTTTTGTTGAAAAAAACATGTTTTTATGCAAAAAAACATGTTTTTAAACTAAAAAACATGTTTTTAAACTAAAAAACATTGAAAATATAACTCTTAATAATGTTATGACCGTTTTGACTGAAACATTTATCGGTCAAACGGTCATGGTCAATGTAGTAGGTTTCTTTTAAACGGTTATCGGCCAATCGGTCATGAAATTTTTTTTCTTTCGATCGTCTGTTATAACAGTTATGTAAGTCTTATTTCGCAAATCCTCTGGAAATATGTCTTTTTGAATTTTTTTTTTTTTAATCAATCGATCCCGATTCGTGCGTGACAAGTTTTTATGTTTCAATTCTAATTCATCTGATTGCTTTTCCGCAATTTATTCGAGTAAGAATATAGAATCTAAAAATTCTTGGTTCGGGTCGTTGGCCCTCAAGTCATTTTTCTCCAGCTCTCAGTCAGAATAGACGAAAAACGATTCGTGCTTTGCCTAAGGAAGAAAATCCTGTTTTTCGGGGAGAATAAAGAAGAGTTTTCTAAAAATCGCTTTTCTGTAATTTCTTCGCTCTAGGCGATTGCATTATTTAGCAACGAATCCTTCAGTCTCCACAATATTTCCCTACTCTGTATTCATTAAAAGACGGGCTGCATAATTAATGGAGTTGTAGTAAACGTTCGCGATCAAACATGTATGCAGCGCAAAACTGTTTGTACTGTTTTAATTGATTAATGTACTCGTACTACTACCACGTAATTTTTTGTCAAATAAATCATAATATTTCCGCGTTACACAAACTGATGTTGACGTTTTTATTATCAACGAGCAAATTTCGTACATTATAATATTTCGTCAAGTTTCATCGTTTGGTGGTCAATGCATCCCATTTAACGTATTATTCTATTTCCGAGAAGAAAATCGTGTCAAGTTCAATTTCACGCTTATCACTCGTCTCGAATTTACTTACCCATTAAATATAATTATAGAATGAAGATCAAGAATTAGTGACCTAATCGACTCAGAAGCATAATTTTAATCGTAAATAAAATGACCGAGTCTAGTCTGGTCTCTTCTCTACAGACAGACACAAAGTCTGGATGTATCGAAAACTTGCTGCTTCTGCATCTGTTGAACATAATCGGATACGGCCAGTTTTCATTTTATTACGAATTAAAAGACAGTGATCGCCGCGTGGTTCTTATGCTTGTCTCGGCATCTTTGCGGTCACTGCGGCTATCATCTCTGCTACAAGTTGGAATGGATATCCATAGAATCTTGAAGCGCAATAAGCTAACGAAATATATACTCGGTATGTAAGACTCATCAGTATACCTACCATGCCGAGGGTTCGTAATACATTTCTGTACAAAACGTTCCTTTGTCCACTTCATCGGGAACAGAAGAATGTGATGTAATGGACACTTCTGACGACGGTCCGACCATTTTACCACGAAGCAGCCTTGTACGTGTGAAGTTCCACGTTCAATTCCTACCCGGAAGGAGCTTCGGTGTGAGCGTTTTTTATTGCTTGCAATGGGAATTTCCGAACAAACCTTTGTTGCAGAAGAAGAAATTTTTATTCAAAACTCGAGGTGTGCTTGTCTGTATCTTGTCAAATTCCGATCGACAATTTTTCGAATCACTCTCCTGGTATGGACCGCGGAATGATGCTGAAAAAAAAACATAGACTTGAGGAGCGCAGTATAGGAACGGAAGAACAACAATCAGGTCTTCATATCCTACAATTTAGATAGGAGAGATATCACAATATCTCGAACCTAAAAGATGTACGATAAGGATTACAGCATCAAGTTTGAACTTTAAGCAAGACACTGTTAAGTTATTTGGCTCGTAGGTATCGCAGTAGTAACAACAAAAGTGCGCAGTCGATATGGCTGAAATTTTCGAAGCGGCCAAGCGCAATGATCTCGAAAAAGTGAAAATGTTCATTGAAAAAGGAGGGGTCTCGCCAACCATACGGAACCCGGGAGAAGCAGAGACGCTTGTACACGTTGCTATCAAGAATGGCTATCTGGATATGGTGAAATATTTGATGGAGAAAGATTCTTCATTTCTGACTATCAAATATTACCCAAATGTTATTGTGGATTACCCGTCCGGACCTTGTACTCTGCTGGAAATAGCTATCGATGGCGGTCAATTTGAGATTGTCAAGTACCTTGTAGAGGAACAACATGCGGACATTTACCAAAAGTTTCACTACACTTTAACAGCCGTGAGTTGGGCAGTCCAACGAGGTAATCTGAATATTACAAAGTATTTTATTGAGGAAAGAAATGTAGACGTCAATAAACCTCTAATAAAATACGGTTCTCGACCAATATTGTTTGACGCGGTCGAAAACAAACGATGGGATATCATCAAATATCTTATCGAAGAAAGAAAGGCAGATTTAACGGTGCGTGATTCTAACAAAAACGAGAATATTCTGTTTGCTGCCGCTCGAATAGGAAACCTAGAGTTTATTAAGTATATTCTCGATGAAAGAAAAGCTACAATCGATATCAACGAGAAAAATAATGAAGGTTATACGATGATACATGTAATAACCAGGGATGAAGCGTTTCCCTCGACAATACCAAATCCAAAAGAAATGCTTCAGTATTTAATTGGTGAAAGACATGCGGATTTCGATATTGCTGGTGGTGAAAAACAAAAAACTCCTTTGCATTTTGCCGTTGAAATCAAATTAGGGCTCGATGCTGAAAACAAATCCCTGGAGATAACTAAATATTTAATCGACAGTGGTGCTGATGTAAGGAAGACAGATATTAATGGTGATACTGCATTACATATTGTAATTTCTGCCAAATGGTGTACAGGACTTGAAACCTGTGATTATCTATGTGAACACAATGCCAACGTCAACCAGAAAAACAAGAAAGGTGAAACCCCATTAGATATTTTAATAGCCAAATTATCGAAGGGCAATGCTGGATATGTCACGATTGAAATATGCAAAATTCTCTTAAGTCATGGGGCAAACGTGAATGCGACTGATCTTAATGGCAATCAACTCTTGCACATCGCGGCCATGAAAAATGAGATGAAATTACTAGAATATCTTGTGTATGATAGAAAAGTCGATGTTAACACTCCAAGAGTGTCGGACAACTGGACACCTTTACACTTTGCAGCCTTTTGGAATCATTTTGATATTTGCAAGTATCTAATTGAGCACGGAGCTGATATTCGAGCGAAGGATAAATGTGGGAAAACTCCCGTACAAGTAGCTTCAAATCCTAAGCTGATTGACTACTTCGAGAATATCTCAACGACTGGAAGGAATCGTCGAAGCGTAGAGAGTTACTCTTCAGCCCTCCTACACCACAGTCCAACCCTTCACAAAATAATGTATCCAGGGAACGCTAGATCTCCGAATCAATATGCAATAAGTTTTCCAAGCAATGATTTGAATTCTGGATTACAAAATTCCGCCTCTCATATCAGTTTATTGTTGAGATGTTTCATTAAATCAGCTCAGCAACCCAATAGTGGATCTATCGCAGCAATATTGCAGGATAGAATAGATCCTGTCGCCGAAAACGCGATCTATAGTTTTTCGGATTTCACGGATGTCTGAGTACAACTGGACTGCATTAGAGATAGAATAATTTAGAATATTATACACCTAAGGTATTGATAGTACCTACTTCAGATACATTGATTAAGAAATGTACTTAATTTTGGGAAATAACGTGAAGAATACTGCTTTCAGTGGTACTCGCTCTTTGGTGAATTTTATAAACGCTCTTGTGACGTCATCAGAGAACAAGGATAATACTTGATGCTCTGCATGGAAAGAACTGACATATGATAGATGGGCACGTTTTCACGTTCGTTTAACTAGTACACATGATCTTATTGAGAGACTTAGATTAATCTCCTGTGCAAAACCCATAGAAAGAAAATATAAGTTTTTGCGCTTTTATCTCTATAGTAAACCTAAATGAAGTAATAAGGAGTAACAGACCTAACAGTGTACGTAGATGAAGTATAATGTTTTGATGTGTTCATTGTAGTAAACGGGGTACTCAAGAGCTTCGAGACCTCTGAAAGATCAGGAGCCTCCTGATTATTTCAAAGCCTGAACTCTAAAGATATCAGAACGACAGAAAAGCCTTCAGGGAAGTAGGATGTCTGGAACATTTTGTTGTACAAACGAAATGTTTTACATGTATTGTAAGCGCCCAAACAGTCACACCACCAACTGATCATAACTTATACATTTTGAGAGTTTCTTTTCATTTAGAGAAGTTCAAGATTTTAGTCAATTTACCAATAGAATGAATTTATAATAATTATAAACTTTATCGAGCAAGAATAAAACGCTAAACGGTGAAAAAAAAGAAAAGAATAATTGTATCTGGTTTATTTTGGGTGAATGCTAAAATTTTCGTAAATACCCTTCGTCCGGACCTTTATAGGCCGGTCGCCAAGCACTTGAATCTCGCAGTTTTTGGAAAAAGCATGAAAGCCGGTCCGAATGTTCAGGACACTCCATCCAGCAAGCAATTTTAGCCATGGGTGGTGATTACGAATAAGCGTCTGAAAATTTTCAAAAGTGAACCTTTTTATCGGGTTGGGGGGGGGGGGAGAGACAAGATTTCTTATATTCCACTCCTATTGTAATACAAATATATAGCTTAAAGTGTGAGACCTGTGACGTCACAGTTTATTGACGTCATGGGTCAGTCTTGTGACGTCACAATCTGATGACATCATAGAGCAGTTTTTATTCTGAGTCCCTCCTATCATATACAGCTAGAAGAGCGGGGCTTGTGACATCACAATTTGATGACATCTTAGGTCAGTCTTGTGACGTCACAATCTACATTTTCCACGTGCTCCATATAACAGTTTCTCTGCCACCCCTCGTTTAACTGTGTTAAAGCACCCGTGAGTTTTTTTTTGGTCCGCAATTTGTGTAATTTCCCACGTAGTTGTAAACGCTAAACCCCTCCCCCTACCCCCCCCCCCCCCAAAAAAAAAAAAAAAAAATTGAAAATTGAAAATATTGACCAGAAATTTGGGGGCGTGGACAGGTCAAAAACTTTCAAATAAAGGTACGGCTCGAATTGCTTGTTCTAGTGGCCTGAACATTCTTATCAAATATCATGCATTTTACAAAAAATACAAGATTGAGGCCATTTTTCGGACTTAGTGGCCGGACTATTACAGTTCAATTATCGACGTCATTGTTTGAGAAGCGACCTCCTCCCCCCAAGAAACAAGCTGCCTGAGATGACTGAGCTATTTTCGACATGGCGATACTCTCGATGTTTCTGATCTCGGACTCCTGAGCTGAAGTTGAAAGAGGAAGAGTGAAAAGGCGACGAATATGGAAATTTACCGCAGCCATCTTCCGAATAGTTGGATTGAGTGATCTATTATGGATCGAAGTGCCGGTAAAAGAGTCTTTTCGATGGATGGCGAATTCAGTGGACTTTTCGACTGGGGAGATGGTGAGGTCCAAGTAGTTCAGACGTTCGTTACCAGTCTGCGAGGTAAACTTCATGGAAGGGTGATAGCTATTCAAAGTACACCATACGCAAATAAAATCGTCCACATATCTGGCCCAAAATCTTATGTGGTTATGTTGTATAGCTACCTCCAGGAGGTCAACTTCCAGACGAATCAACAACACGTCAGCAATCAAGGCTGAGAAAGCATCTCTTATTGAAAGTTCATCGGGAAACTTGTAAGTTTCATACCTGAAGACACATAGGTTATGTTGTAGGCAGAGAGACATGAGGTTCTTGAATTCGGAGATGAAAACTGGGTGAAGGTTCTTGTTTTCCAGATGTTCAACCGTGAGGTCAATAGAACACACAACTGGGATATTGGTGAACGTTTTGTCGACGTCGAAAAATATAACTAAGTTTAGACCCTGTTAGAAAATAGGTGGCAAGATCCAAGGAATTTTTGACCTCGTATTTTGGTTGGAAATCAACTGCTGTGCGAAACCAATCAGTAAGGTATTTGGCGGATCAGAATGAAACGCGACGACTGATCTCATGGGATGGTTTTGTTTATGAATTTTGGCCTGTCCTTATAGTTTAGGTAAGGCATAGTTCATTTGGTAGAGATGGTTGCGGTAAGAAGAGTTTCTTATAGCATCACGTACCTTTTTGTCGTATCGGTTTAAACTGAAATTGATTTTTGTAGCACCAGTATACTGAAGGAAGTCGAACATTTTCTCTTTGTATTGGATGGATGATAGAATGACTACAGATTCGCTCTTATCCGCTATTTTCAGGCCATAGCCCAGACCCGAAATAATTCTCAAAAACTCTACATATATTTCTCGTTACCGCTTCCTTTTCCCAGAAATACTGAAATCATGTCTCATCGCTACCTTTTGCTTCACAGGCTGTTCGAAATTCAATAATCGAGTTGGTTTTGCATGTTCAATTAACAAATGAGAAGAAAAGGAGTAAGACAATTGATCAAATTAGCCTGGGTGCCAATGCCGGTTGATGAACCTTCTTGACTGTTAATTGCCTACCCTTATCGTCAATTCTGCGACTCACGTTCAACTTCCTTTACATTATTTGTTTATCATCATGATAATGTATAACTGAATTTGCGAAAGCGTACACTCGTGTCGTCGGCATTTGAATTATTTACGTCCACAATAGTGCGAGAGATCATTTTCGAAATATGCAACATTCGGATGAGTGATTGTTGTGACTGGTCAGAATTTGAAGAATGTTTTGGACGCCCGCGCGACGAACTTCGTATTAATTTAATAATAAGAAAATGTCATTCTTATCGTATCAAGATTGCGATAAGGGTCGTAATGTGCGCATAACTGTATAGTGTACAAAAACCGTATAAAGTAATTGTTTTCGATGATCGTGTTGTGGCCTGAAAAAAATGCGAAGACCCCTCTTTACGGAGGCGTTTACGCGTGAGTGGAAGCCGGTCAAATATATTATAAACGTTACTCATTAAGCGTAATTAAGGTTACACACAGAAACGTTATTCTCGTCTGCGCGCCGTCGTGGGTGAGATGTGATCTTCGTCGGGCCACGAAAATTGTCACCGACAACGAAGAATTTTTTCGAAGAAATTTACCGACGAATTGACACGTGAACATCGTCGGTGGTCGTCGAGAGAATTTTTCTAATTTCTCAGCTGTTCTATAAAATGATTCATAAAAGATTTAGTTATTGTGTATTTTTGTTGCTGTCTATACGAATTGATTGGGTAGTTCTCCCGTTACACCTTCTAAAACGATATTGTGGCAATGACCGATTTTGTGGAAAGCTATTTTTGAACTCTCTCGCACCTTCTAGCGAGCGAATATTTATGTGATAAATATCGTGTTCCAAAAAAAAAAAAAATGGTGCTCGTATTAATTGTACTTCTTCTTTCTTGTGTACGCAGGTCTTGCAGCACCAAATGGAGATGGAATTGGATTTGATGAACGATTGTAAGGAGTCGAAAGGCCACAATGTGGTCGTCGCGAAGATATCTGTCAGCGCGTTAAATAGCCAGCCTGTAGACCACGAAGAGACTAATAAATCGACGGGTAAGGAATGTTTCAATAATTTTGCACAATAACGGCTGATGGTCTCCGGAAATGAACGAGGTCGCTGTTACCGTGACTGTGAAAAAAAAAAATTATTTGCCCACGCGAATGCGTGAATAAGAGTTCGGTACGTGAACTGAAAATTGTCGAAATTAAGAAAGTTCACTCTCTATAATGGACTGAAAACGAGCCCTTCGCTCGGCTCGCGTTATCTCTATCATAATCTTATGTTAATTGAAACAGGTAGGAAGCCTATTTGATGGGAAATTTTCTGATTTTGATCCCAATAATCGATTATTCAGTGGAAATTTTTCCGAGTCCAGCTCCTTCTTAGACGAAGTTGAAAAATTGAAATTTATTCAAGTTCTCTGGTTGTACGGTCACGTCTCACCCCTGCTTTTTTCCGTAGTCTCATTTCCGAATAATTCGAACCCCCCCCAAAAATTAAAAAGTCCTCTGTTTCGAGCTTTTATGCCGGGGAATCTGGTTTCATTTCTGCGTGGAGTTGATCCTCTGCAGATAAAGTCCCTACCTATAGAACTTCGAGTTCAAATGGTGACGATTCCTTCCACCGTTTCCTACGAATGCAAGCAACTGAAGAATTTCCACTTTCTATATTTTCTTCAATGACGCTTTGTTCCAGTTTTTCGTTTGCAAATGCGATAACGTCCAACGTAAGATCACTGATTCCCTTCATAGTACGCTGGCAAACTGCGAATTTTGGAGAAAAAATGGCTGCTAATGATAAAAGCACGAAAATTGGTATGGTGGGAAATGATACCAAAAGAAAATTTTCGGTCTCGAAATTCGCCATAGGCAAGGCGGAGGGCCGCTTTTTGAGGTTCCATTTTCCTCTGTAGAAGTGGGATGAGCAATTTTCGTGTCAGTGGAGTCGATTTTACATATTTTGAGCCTTCTGAATACGAATATGTAATACTTTTCAAGATCCGACCACGCGAAAAGCTCAAAGTTTCAAATTGGAAATGTCCATATTTTTCAATTTTTGCGAATAATACCAAAAATAACAATTCTTCTTCTCTAGACAAAAAACATTGTTGAGGATTAAATTTTCTGTATAATATTCGAGTTGTAGAGGTCAAATGTGAGATTTTTAACGTCCACGTCGACGTGAGGGCGAACAAAAGGTACCGCAACTTGCCCAATTTCGAGGATTTTTCATATTTTTCAGACGTTTTTTGAACATTTTCATATATCGATGGTGACGTGCACAAAGGATCTAAGTGACATTTTTATCAAAAATGAGTTAAGGGCAAAAATGGGTCAAGGAGCTCATGGACTATCGGCCTGCATCGAAAAAAGTGGGAAAAAGTCCACCAATCAGCCCCCAGGGGCAATGTACAAATGTAGTAAGTGACGAAAATCATATTTTTGTTGCGCCAATTGTAGTAAGTGCAGAAAATAACATGCAGAACCCTATATCGCCGCACTTACGACAAATGGCTTGTCACGCAAATGTACTTAATACAACCTGTGCAATCCTTCAATCTTTATTGTGCCATTACAATTAGTACAGGAAATAGGTGCACTAATGTAGTAAGTGAAAAATCGTTCAAGCCAAATGTCGTAAGTGCGCTCAAAAGGTCAAAATATGGCTGTAGAATGCTTATAAATTAAGCTACACATTTTTTTAAAACGAGGATCTATTCTTTAGGGTTGGTGCGTCCTACATCCCAAATTTCAAGTAACTTCAAGCAATACTGTGGCCAGCAGGTCAAATTGAAGTTCCAAAAATTTTCAAATCGCTCTCCTGAAAAATATGGTTTTTGTCACTTAGATCCTTTGTGCACGTCACCATCGATATGTACATAATGTGAGAATAAGTAAATTCAAAACAATTTTTTCGTGCAAGGAAAATTTCATCAAAATTATTTTATTTTCGGCTCTGCCCGCACATAAGTACAAAATTATACAAAAATTATAAGCTTTACGTTTCGGCTGACCCGCAGCCTTCATCAGAAGCTATTGTAATTTTAGCTTCTGATGAAGGCTGCGGGTCAGCCGAAACGTAAAGCTTATAATTTTTGTATAATTTTGTACTTATGTGCGGGCAGAGCCGAAAATAAAATAATTTTGATAATGTGAGAAATTTTGAAGCATTAAAAGTTGCAGGTATGGTGACTGGAAACTACAAAAAATGAAGTCATAGGTCTTTGAACCTTCCGCTTCGCCTTGGTTGACATTTGAGGAGTCAAGATTAAAAATTTTGTTCCGTGATAAGTGAAACACTAAAAATTGAAAGAAATTTTGGCTTTACTTAATACTCGTATATTACAAAGTTCGACGTTTCGTAGCGCCCGGACTGCATTTTCCGTACGTTTTTTTGCTCTTGAAAATGCAGTCCGGGCGCTGCGAAACGTCGAGCTTTGTAATATACGAGTATTTAGTGTGGTAGTAAAGCCAAAATTTCTTTCAATTTTTAAGGAGTCACATAATAGGTTTCTTCCGAAGCTTAATATTCGACAAATGTTCAGTATTGAGATGGATTTCAAAATTTCCGTAATAATAACCTTTTGGCCGTTTGGCGGGGGGGGGGGGGAGTCGAAGAATTCTGATAGTAGAATTTTTTGAATGAAAACAAACTTCTTTCGTTCAAATTTTGATTTCTTGTTTGTTCTACTGTTTTCAGAGGGATGAGGAGGGGAAATACAAAAGTGTCGGAGACGCAACGAGGGGTGATTAGGAGGGTTCTCCACCCCCTAAAACGCATGAAACATGACATTTTATTCTGAAAAATTTTTCTTCATTTCTTTTCTCCGACTTTTTTTCAACCACTCCCAGAAAAATTTTCAGGCTACGCCACTAAAATGTATATTGAAATTCATTCCTCCTTTTAGGAAATTGATTGAGACATCGTCTTGGAATAAAATGAACTCTCTAAAGACAGTCACGTTTTCCGTTTGAGTACCGAATAGGGTAAATAAGGTTTACCGAAGTGTTAGAATGAGGATCATGCGCTAGCCCTCCCCTCTTCTTCGTTCAATTTTCAGCTACAACTCCGGCATCGCTGATAAAGATTATTTTTGGTACAACCACATAGCGATTTGCGAAAAAAAGAATACTCAGAAGGGAGAGTAAACGGTGCAAAATCCGCAGAAAAATTAATACGTCGAGCGCTTTCGGTTTATAAAACCATCTTCGGGACTGAAATGAAAGCAACTGACGAGACGGTGGAGAGGAACAAGATATTAAGATTGGCCAAAAGAGAAATCGCGGCGTGAATCATAAACAAATTCGATCAGGCCATCTTCCGGAATGATGCAGTATTGAGGTGACACATTATCTCTATATTTTTGAGGGCGATACGTTTACGGTAGGAATTCTCCTTATGGAGGAGCCTTTTGGATTCCTCACGGCAACTGTGGCCGCTGTTTATTAAACGATCAGCAAAAGCTGATTTCAAGTGTCCCCGATCTCAAGGCTTCAAGTGCTCAGCTACTCTCACCTTCATCTGGCGGTCTCACCAACATAAAAGCCTCTGCAATCCCTGTATTCCATCTTATAAACGCCGCTCCTCTCATCAACGGGTACGGAGTCCTTCAGCCTTACAAACAACCCTTTAACAGTGATAGGGTTGTAAAAAGCTGGTCTGAAAGCAAACGGGCGGAGGGCCCGATTCAATTGGAAGGAGAACTTCCCCAGGAAAGGGAGACTAATCCAACGCATACGACGATCGGGGAGTGAGGTGGTGGAATCAATAATGCTCCTCGTAAGTTTCCTCCAAAACATCACGTCAACGTCGATATTGACCCCCATTCACTCTGGCCAGGTGTTTTATTGTCCGTAATTCACTCTTGAAGGCAGCCTGACTCAAAGGAATACGAGTCAGTCTGTTAACTAGGCTATTAAAAGCAGCCATCTCATGAGCAACAGAACAGAATGACGTTCCGTGGACTAAACCATCGGTCGTAGTATCTTTCCTGTATATTCCATACCCATGGATACCGTCCATTGCATAGATCGATAAATCCAAAAAGTTAATGGAACATACTCCTATTTCCAAAGTAAATTTTATGGAAGGGTACCTAGAATTGAGATACCTTAGAAACTCACCGAGGAGATCTGGGGGGCCAATCCACGTGCGTAGAACGTCATCAACGTACCTGTGCCATTAGTAAATATGATTGAGTAACACCTGGTTCGAGGAAAAGAGGTCAAGTTCAAATTTAGACATGAAGATTTCGAAGATGAGAGAGCCTAAAGGTGATTCAATAGGGACCCCTACTTCATCAAGGAACTCGAAAAATTTCCCCTCGAATTGACAATAGTTGGGAGAAAATGTCGTAAGTTTGTAAATGGGACGTTCTTAAAGTTGGGCATGGAAGCAGGGGTCAATTTCCTGAAAGGGGGAATGAATAAGAACAGAACTTGGGGGGGGGGGGGGTTCGGACAGATGAACGTCACTACAAGACTTAATCTGCTGGTTCACTCAAGGTTTTCTGCCCTCCTTCACTCTGGTGAGTTTGGATCATTGGTACTATCGGTTAATGGTGACTGTCGCGTTTTTGAACGGAATCTAAAAGAAAAGAAAAATCGCAAAATTGCCTCCCTTCAGAGTTCTAAAGCTTTGGCTGAGAAAAAAGACTGTGCTGGAGATAAAATAGTCCAGCAATTCAGCCGCGAATCATCAATTATAGTAAAGTTGAGCAATTCTGATGAGGTGAACCTGTCGGAGAAAGGGTTGAAATTTAGCCTCCCCCCCCCCTTCTTAAGAACCAAGAGACTCTTGCTAATATTGTGGTTGACTTGACAATCAAGATTGGACTTGGTGTGAACATCCAAAAAACGTGCGCCGAAATAGTAGGCAGGACCTCCCTTCCTTATATGGGTAATACCTGTATTGAGGTGATAAAAGGCCTAAAGAGGAAGGTCAGGGAAGAAGGATTAATCATTACTAAGGCTGATAAAAGCAACGCTGTAGTAATTATGGAAAAGTCCTCCTATGTTCCCGGTGTTTATGATGTGCTAAAACAACGTGGGGCCAAGGAAAATAGCCTTTTCTGTTTCCCTCAGTTTGTTAAAGAGGTGAGGAAAATCATTAACAAAAGTGAATTTATTATCAAGAGCCCACTCCCAAAGGAAGCCATTTTGGAACCTAACCCGGTACCCCCCCCCCCTCCTCTACGGGTTACCTAAAGTGCATAAAAAAAATGTTCCATTACGGCCGGTCGTGTCATTTGTCTCGTCATCTACTTACTTATTAGCTAAATTTATAGATCCATGGTTTAAGTCACGAGTAGATTGTATCTCTCCGCATTCAATGAAGAACTTGGGCTCATTGGAGGGTCGATTGAAGGACGTAAACCTTCCTCCGGAAACGACCTTATGCTCCTTTGATGTTGCAGGATTATTTCCTCACATCCCTAAGGCTGTTATTATCCAACACATATATGGGCGAATTGCTCGTAGAATCGGTTGTCCCTCACGAGGAGATGGTGGAATTCTTTGATCTTCTGAGGGTTTGTTGGACTCCCAACTTCTGCATTTTTCGAGTTCCCGGATGAGGTGGGGATCCCCATTGGTTCTCCCTTGGGCTCTCTGATACCTGAGATATTCATGTCCAAATTTGAGATCGATTTATTTTCTTCAGGCCAGGTGCTGTTAAATCATGTGTCTTACTGGCATAGATATGTGGAAGACATACTTTGTGCGTGGACCAGTCCAGTGGAACTCCTTCGTGAGTTTCTCACTTACTTAAATAGCCAATACTCTACCATAAAATTCACCCTGAAAGTCGGTGGCTCATTAATAAGTTTTTTGGACTTGTCCATTTTCGTTAGAGATGTCGTCCATGAATTTGGAATTTATAGAAAAGAAACGTCGACCGATATTACAATCCACGAGTCGTCCTTCTGTCCAACTGCACATAAGATCGCTACCTCCAATAGCTTGATCCATCGCCTGACTCATATTCCTTTGAGTCAGGGCGCTTTCCAAAAGGAGCTAAAAACAATTGTGACCCAGTCTACGAAAATCCGGCTTAGCCAAAGGTGGGCTAAGCCGGGTTTCCGTAGACCGGGTCACGATTAAGCACCTGGCTAGAGTGAATCAAATGAGGGTGGACATCGACCTAATGGTCCGAAGGAGGCTTACCAGAAAAAAACCTCGATTCCACCACCTCCCTCCTCAGGGATTCACACCTAGGTAGGAGGAAACGTTGGATTAGACATCCTTACCTGGGCAGATTTTCGTTGAAGTTGGGCCTTGTGCTTAGTCATTTCGGATTCCGTCCGGCATATTATAATACCAAAGGACCCCATCTCTCTAGTCGAGAGGAGGGGTGTTTACAGCATAGCCTGCAACGATTGCCCTGGAGTTTATACAAGAATGGCCGGCCGTCAGCTCCAAATAAGAATCGATGAGTATAAAAAAGCTTGGGAGAAGGGTAACTTGGGTGAGTCGCCTTATCGAAAGTGGTCACAGAGTGAAAGAGGAGTCTGGTACCCTCCTCCATAGGGAGAACTCATATTTAAACGTATGGCTTTAGAAAATATTGAAATCTTGCGTCACCGGAATAATGAAGACTTCACCGTCTTAAACAGGTATAATTATTCCTGATGAGGGTCTGGTTGAGCTAGTCTATGAAGAAAATGATTCACACTTCGATAACTCGCTGGTTCAATCATGATCCTCAAGTTGGTTTCTGTGTCTTCGTTGTTGTTGGATTAGTCGCTTTCGTTCGTTCGTGCTCCGAGGATGGTTTTTTAACCGAAAGATCTTAGCGGCGTTGATTAGTGTGGTTCTAATATTTCGCTACTCTCTCGTAGAGTACAACCTTTGTATCAATATGATCTACCATAATTGCAATATACAAGAACGTATTAATTTGAATTTGAATATACATTTCAGTGGAGTAGCCAGAAAATTTTTCTAGGTGCGGTTGAAAAAAAAGTGGGAGAAAAGAAATGTTACAAAAATTTTTGGGAAAAATTATCTAGAATAAAAAGTCATATTTCATGTGTCGTAGGGGAGGATCGACCCCTCTAATCTCCCAGTGTTTCTCCTCCCCATCTCCTTGAAAGAAACAAGGGGAGAAGAAAAAACAAGATGGGCGGACGGGTTTCGAGGCTTTACTAACCTACAAAATATTTCACCAAATTGCGCAATGCCAGACAAGAATGGGCAAGGTTAAGGTCAGCTTTCACCCGCAAGGGTAAAAAGTACAACTTTTGAATCGTAAGTGTAATATTATAATATAAAATTCTCGAAAGCTAATAAATAAATCCCCCTGAAAACAGTAGAACAAAAAAGATATCAAAATTTGAACAAAAGAAGTACAATTTTTTTATTCAAAAAATTTTACCACCAAAATTCTCCCCGGGATCCCCCCCCCCCCCCTTAAAAATAGCCAAAAGGATCTCGCGTCAGCATGGTGCTATATCTCCACAATAGGTCATTCTTTTAAGTAGAGGTTATTATCATGGAAATTTTGAAATCCATCTCAATATTGAAAATTTGTCGAATATATGCTTCGGAAAAAACCTATTGTGTGACTCCTTAAATGTCAACCAAGGCGGAGCGGAAAGCTCAAAGACGTACAGCTTTATTGTTTGAAGTTTCCCGGCACCGTACCTGCAACTTTTAATGCTTCAAAATTTCTCACATTGAGTACAAAGATGAAAATATTCAAAAAACGTGCGAAAAACATGAAAAATCTCGAAATTAGGTAAGTTGCGGTACCTCCTGTTCGCCCCCACGTCGACGTAGAGAGCACATTAATATAAGTTGAAATCTCACATTTGACCACTACTGCTGGAATATTATACTGAAAATTTGGTCTAGAGAAGAAAAACTGTTATTTTCACATACTTTTCGCAAAAATAGGAAAATATGGAAATTTCCGATTTGAAATTTGAAGCTTTTCTCGTGGTCGGATCTTGAAAACAATTAAATATTCGTATTCAGATCGACCCCATTGATGCGGAAATCGCTCACTCCACTTTTACAGCGGGAAATAGAATCTAAAATTTCGAGGGGCTCCCCATCTTTGAAATCTTCTTTTGGTATCATTGCCCACCATACCTATTTTCGTGCTTCTATCATTAATAACCATTTCTGTGCAGTCTGCCACAATTTTCAATCGCTACACATAGTGGTCTACTGGTCCACCCCTAAAATTAGTATTCTTTCTACATTTCCGTTGACTTCTGACCAATCTGGAAAGCTTAAATCGAAGCAAATTCTGTGTTTTTCAAAAGCGTTTGAAATTGAAGATTCATGGCCTTCCGGTGTTCCTGTTTGTTTACCCACCTCTGATTTGTGTATCTCTATCTCGAGTTTTCAGTAGAATTAACCCTTGAGAGGAGTTGATGATACTCTTCCTCTCCTTCTCCAAGAAACCAGGATTCAATTGTTACTGAAAGTAGGATAGGAAAAGTTTTGAATTACTTCTCTACCCTACACCTCCCGAAACTTGTTCACGATCCGCTAACCAATCCTTTGAAACATTGCTTTTAATTACTCGTACAATTTGTTTTTTAAACCGTTGAAAGCGCATCATAATGTTTGAGCGAAAAAGAATATTATTTTGTACGGGATTATTAATTTCTCATTTTGGACTTCGTATCCTTGATTTATAATGTCAAAATACGTGCGTACGAATGTCATAACGAGAGAGAGAGAGAAAAAAAAGAGGAAATAATTGTACGTGATCCATTTACTCCATAATATATCATTTATTTGTTGTCTTTTCTGATATTATTACCGTACAATTATTTTCATTTTATCTTTATTTTAAAAATAACGGGTTGCTATACGGAAAATATATCTCGAGTTATCTAGTCATCTAAAGGTTATTCTCAAAACTGGTTTAGGCTCGCTCGTTGATGCATCACGCTCGAACGAAAAATTCATAATAATAGGATTGTGTGTACTTAGTCGTAATTGGATTATCTGAGAAACGTGTTGAAGTAAAAAGAATGAACGATTGTAAACATTTGACTGGTTGGCGGTTCATATCTGCCCCGCCGGATGGTATCTCGATGTACGATGTTGAGGAAAGAAATCGTTCTTTCTCCGGTATCACGTTTCGCCGCATACGCAGGCTCACTCCAGCGAGAAAAGTATAAAGTGGTTTAAAAATAGGCGGATTACAAATCGATATTTCTCCGTTCCGTGACATTTTTCGTCGGATATGTACTTACCTACATATTATGTATGCTCATTGTAGTTCGTCCTGTGAAGATATTTTCGGTACCGAAGCTTAAACCGCATACCCTTTCCAGATCTTTAATGCGTGTATATTACTTTTTGTTCGTGTCGCAGTTGGTCGTGGTGTACCCGATTTTTCGGACGAAGAAGAGGACTTCAGCAGTGGGAACGATGATGGCGAAGGAGAAGGATCTGATTCGGAACCGATGATCGATGAGCGTAGACGGGGTCGGAATAACAAAATGAACGGAAACGTCAGAGTAAGTGCAGAAGACTTTAAATACTAAGTGAAGAGTTTCTACCGTATCCCTTGAATCATATACTTTGTTCACAAATAGAGGACATTAGCAAATTCTACTTCACATCAATAAAGTCAGTCGTTTCTATTTGTGTACAAAGTGTAGTATCGTGATCGTTGATGATAGTTACGAACGAAAACCGTCTTCTTTACTTTCCCTCTGAAAAAGTTGTCGACCTATAATCTGATGAATTCTACCCTAAATCGCTCAAAAGTCGTGAACTGGATTACTCTTGGCAAAAGCCCAAATTGTTCGAATGACGGCCAAGTTTTTACATACTCCTTATAAAAACTTTTTTCTAGAATCACTTCGTTAGATTTCCTCACTCTATCCTCTTTCTTTTCAGATTGACTTTAAAGAAACTGTCTAGAATTATTTCAACGCCGTATAGTTTGAAGACCCTTTAATCATTTCTAAGTTCTATAACGTTTTGCTTCACCTTTGCCGTTCGACCTCAGTCAGAATCTTTTGATATGCTTCATGTCATTCGACCAAGTCTGCGAGCTTTTCTACGTCCTTATTTATATCTGGATTTGTGTCCAGGTTTACAAGCGTCCCAGCAAAATAACCAAAAGCTAAAGCCGAAAGTCAATTAGGAAACAAAGATTTTCTGAAGTAGCCAAACTGACGTCGACGTCGATATCGCAGTTTGATATGGATTGTCGAATCCATTTACCGCACGTCGATTTCAGGTCGATTTTGAGTGGATTTTTTATTGATCTGAAATCGAGTGCTCTATTTGCGTCAATTTGAAGTTGATTTGTCGATCTGTGGTAACGTACGCTGTTCAACTTTACAAGTAAATCAACCTCGAATCGAAGTCAATGTCGAGTCGAGTTTTTAAATCGACTTCTCCAAATTTTTCTATTGACCCCTGAAATTGACTGCTCTATTGAGTCAATTTCTAGTTGATTTCTATAATGTACGCTGGTCAACTTCAAGTTGACGTCAAACTGGAGTTGATTCCGAGTCAACTACTTGAAGCGTTTTGTGGGTTTGGTGAGCTTGCTACTCGCAGACAGAATGCTTACTTGCTCAGTCATCTAATCATATAAAGCAGAAAGTTTGTCTGTGTGCTTATTTGTTTGTCCTCGTATACCTCAAGAACCATCCGACCAAACGCTTTCAAACTTGTAGGACTTCTTTGTATTATTCAGTAATAACTTTTAAGCCATAAATGCAAGTTTTAGCTCCCATAGAAAAAAAGTACTTATTAAAAATTATGTCCTCGCTATACGCATCATAATTGATGAAAAGGAAGGCAAAAAGCAACGAAAAACATTGCAACTTCTGCAATGGCAGCAGGAACCCGCAATCTTTGCAGTTCTGTGGGATTCAGGGATTCAGCCAGTCTTATGAGTAGACTCACCAGGTCTGATCGAGAGTTAAAAATTTTCTGATTCCCTCTCCTATCATTCATGGAAATCCCCCTCTTATCATCATATGAGGACCTATCTGTACAAAGGGCGTCCGTGAAGAAAAATTCATTACAGAAAAATCAGTTTCAAGTTTCAGTTCAAAATATCTCCGCAACAACGAGTTTAATAAAAAAAAATGGTAAGGAAAATTGAAGAGCAACTCTTCTTCTACAAGAAACGATAATCACATTTTGAATACATCCAGAAACAAATAAAGTAGAGATCATTGAAAATATGACAACGGACGCCCTTCTTGCTGAGATGGAAAAAATTGTGCATTTGAAAAAAAAAGAAAAAAAAATTATAAAAGATAGTTTATGATCTGAAACGCACGAAAATCGAGGTCTCCGCAAAAAGGGCGTCCGTCAGACGGACGCCCTTTGTACGGATAAGTCCTCATATGTAGCTCTGGCGTCCAAATTTTTTCAAGTCCCTCAAACAATTTGATGACGTCATAGATCAGTACCTGTGACGTCACGAGCTAATGACATCATAGAACAAGCTCTAGCTCAAAAGTTAGAATTAAGATCCTATCCTACTTGGGGGGGGGGGGGGATTTGAAAAAATTCGCCTAGTGCCTGCCAACAAATCTGTGACGGCAAAAATAGTTCAAGTCCAACACCTCCTAAGTTCCAGCGGTAAAAATAGTCTAAGTCCAAAAATAGTCATAATTCTCCCAAGCCTTCCCCCTTCCTAGCTCCAAAGTCACAATTCTTCCAAATTCCCCTCCTATCATATTCAGCTTGCGGGTCGAAATTTTTTCAAGTTTCTCTCCTATCATCATCATCATCATCATGATCAAGAATGATGACGTCAGAAAATTTGAACGCGCTCGCGTACACGCCCGATTTCTGTGGATACCTTTCCCCACTAACGGGAAGGAAAATCATCTGAAGCCCATCATTTGTGTCATTCTATCCAGCGCATGCGCAGTGACGCAAGATCGAGTTGTCTATCGTTCTTTTGTTGTCGTCTTGTTCGGGTATTTTCGGTCCATTTAGCCGAACAATGAAGTACGAAATATTTGAAGAATACGCAAACGTAGGAGCGAGACCTTCCATTCTCTATTCCTCTCTCGATATTCTGTTTTAGTTTGAACGCTGAAGTAAAAATGTAAAATAATAAAGCATAGTAATACCATCAGACCGTGGCGTAGCCAGGGTGTTAGAGTGGTCGACCCCCCTCCCCCCTAGACATACGAAATATCACACTTTATTCTAAATCGTTTTTCCAAAAATGATTTATAACACCCCCCCTCCCCCCCCCCAAAAAAAAAAAAAAAACCGCAGAGAACCTGTTCCATGGGTCAAATTTTTTTTAGTAATGAGGTTTATAGGGCTATTGGGAAAACCACTGTTGGAAAAACGCTTTATCAGTTCAACCTCTAGGGTAGTGTGGAACTGAACTGAAAGAACACCCAATTTTCCAAAATCTCCTATCAAATGATAGAGAATTGAAAATTTTTTAAATCCTTTCCTTGATATTCATGACTTGTAGAACAAAATTGTTTCAAGTCCATCCTATCATAAATGAATAAAGAAAGAGAGAAACTAAATAAATAAATAAATATTTGAGTAAATAAGTAGATAGATGAAAAAATAGATATAATTAGAGCTTGGAATTTTTGGCGTTTTGAATGATAAAATTTGGCACTAAAAACTGTATATTAGGCATTTTTTGGCATTTATAAAATTCACAAAAATTTCCGTTGAAAAATGTCGTAAATGGATACTTGTAGGTATATACCTAGAAAAAAAAAAAAAAAGTTACAAAAATCGAGTATTATGCATCACAATTAGATGGCGTTCTAGATTTTCTTGCTTGAAACTATGTCGACGATCAGTTAATATCAACTTGTAGTCTGAGAACGAACGCTCAATGTCTACCGACGTAAGAGGAGCATGGACAAATGCGCTCAGTACTGCCGGGTCATCCGAAACAGGCGATGAAATGCTGCCGTCAAGAAGACTTTGATTAAGGTCGTGCAGCGTTTGTAGGCCATCATTTTTTTGAATGAAAACTGAATCCGATTTCTTCCTTAATGTCATGCCACGTGTACCAGGTATGGCATGTATCCTAGCGCGCACGTTATCGATGATTTGAATTTGATTGTTCAGCGAAAGCCCTCTCGTCTCCAATTTTGTGATAATCGGAGGTAAAAAGGACAGATGGGCGCGTATGAAAGCTAAATCTGCAGCTAATGCTCTCTTGTTCGCGAATAATGTCTTCAGTTTGTCAACATGCTTCGAATCATTTGGTAACATTGTCACAACTTGGGAAAAATTTTCGAAATTGTTCGCGAAGAATAAAATCGTTTCATTCGCAGCGTAAGTAGGTCTAAATGTTTGTTTCATGTTAAATCTTGGGAAGTATTGCTAAGTACGTTTTACATTTTCAGCAGTTCGAGATGATGAAGTTGAAAATTACCTTGTCATTTCTTTTTTTTTCTGTTGGAAAAGTGATTTTACCCTGAAAATGGACATATTTGGCAATATTTGGCATTTATACCCATTTTTGGCATTTTTTGGCATTATAAATTTTTTTTCCCAGGCTCCCTGTTTCCCGAAACGTACTCGTATTTAACTCTTAGTCCAACCGCCCTTCAGGAAGTAATCTGACAAAAGCCAGCAAATCCGAGCTCTAAATATAATGGATAAATGAATGAAAAAAATAATAGATAAATAAATAAATAAAATAAACAAAAATGAATGTATAATAAATAAATGAACAATTTAATTGATTATTTAATTAATCAATTAAATAAATAAATAAAGAAGCAAAATTTTTTTTAAAGTCCATTTTGGCCGGACGTCGAACAGCTTCGAAAAAAAACCGTAGAACATGTTCCCTGTTCAAATTTTGACCTCCGAGATGTATATGGATGACTTGTCTTCCTCTTCCTATATAATATAAAGAAAGAAAGAAAGAAAGAAAGAAAGAAAGAAAGAAACTAGATAAATAAATAATTAAATAAATGAATAAATGAAGAAGCGAAATTTTACGAAGTCCGTTTTGGCCGGACGTCTTTTTCTAAAGAAAAAACCATAAGAATTTTTTGTATACGCCACTGCCATCAGAATTCTTGATCTCATCCAGCTTCGGCTTTTTGTGGTTTGTGAGATTTGGAACGCCATAAAATCAGCGAAAAACTGAATTGAACAATTCGGTGAGAATGTGTTTAAAAAGAGTGAGATTTTCTGACAGAGTCAAATAATAAAAATCATGTTTCACGTCTACCAGTGAGTGACCTCATTTATATTTCAAGACCACGTCTACTTTGTACGGCCTTGCTTGTGAATTTTTATCGCAAAGACATACGCCCCATTCTTGGACTAATATAAGCGTGGTTTACTGTAAGATGAGTAATTTAGCCCAGGGGGCTCACACGCTTCGCCTAGTCGCCTTCCTTTAAGTCTAATGCATTGATGGCGAATATGTATTAAAAATAATTTTTCCTTTCTGATCAATTCGCAGCAACGAAATTTGAAGCAGAAATTCATATCATTGCTCAAACGATTTCGAGTAAACGAAGACTTACAATCGTTGGATAACGATCAAGAAACAATAAGCCGTAAACTTTCAGGTAAGGAAAACTCTCCTTGACCGCGTGTATCTTGGATTACCTTTGTAGTCTGACCAACGTAAAATGAATCGCTATTTTATCTCACAGTCCGAGGTGATATGGACGCAGTCGATATTGAAGACTTATTCGAAGAGTTGGAAGATCTCAGTGATTCTGGTCCCGAAATCGATACGATGAGTATATCATCAACGCCGAAACCTTCCTTGCGACCCTTTTTCTCGAGCAGTCGATCATTACTTCACGATAATCTCAATACTCCTGGTAAGTACTGAAACTAAATCCCGTTTGTAACTCCAACTAATCTTAAAAATATGCCTTTCGCGTCGTCGATGCTCGACACTTTTTGAATGCATCGCGCTCGTTCGAATGTAAGGTATTATACTACATAGATTGATCGATTATTGTTTGTTTGAAATGTTTGCTATCATACTCGTATTGCATGGAGATGAGACGTATAATATAATCATCATCATCATTTCAAAACATTTTGTTACCACGACATAATATAACTACATCTCTAGGCTTCATTGCAAATTGATATCCCCTCACATTATTAAAATATGATAAATGCTAAAAGCGAATGCCAAGTGCTATCGGTGTGGATCATATTAGGGGCCATACTTTGTGCTTTTCCTAGTTTGAGATCTCGATGATTTTTCACCGTGCGTTACTCTTGAGCGAAATTTCAGTATTCAAAAACCCAATGTTATAATCAAATTTCTTAGTTTGTAAAAAAGACTCGCGGCAACAAGTGAGAAGAAGAACGTTCATCACCCATATCCACCATAATACTCTCAACATTGTTCAAGCCTCAAAAACACCTCAACACCACCGGTCATTGCAGACGTTGTACTATCGAGGGTGGAGGGAGAATACCTTGTCGACTGACTACTTTTTAACAATTTTTTGCACATTTTGGCAAGTGCAGTATTCGTTGAGGCCCAGTCACGACGAGCGTACCCCGGGGCAAAGGACTCATATACGGGTGAAAATCTAAGAATTAGGATCTTCAATGACCGTACTGCGGACTGTGAGTAGCACAGTGTAGCAACGGAAGAAAAACGATCAGGCCTTCATATCGTACACTTTAGATAAAAGATATCACAATATCTCGAACCTAAAAGATGTACGATAAGGATTACAGCATCAAGTTTGAACTTTAAGCAAGACACTGTTAAGTTATTTGGCTCGTAGGTATCGCGGTAGTAACAACAAAAGTGCGCAGTCGATATGGCTGAAATTTTCGAAGCGGCCAAGCGCAATGATCTCGAAAAAGTGAAAATGTTTATTGAAAAAGGAGGGATTTCGCCAACCATTTGAAACGAGGGAGAAACGCTTGTCCACGTTGCTATCAAGAATGGCTATCTGGATATGGTGAAATATTTGATGGAGAAAGATTCTTCATTTCTGACTATCAAATATTACCCAAATGTTATTGTGGATTACCCGTCCGGACCTTGTACTCTGCTGGAAATAGCTATCGATGGCGGTCAATTTGAGATTGACAAGTACCTTGTAGAGGAACAACATGCGGACATTTACCAAGAGTTTCACTACACTTTCACGGCCGTGAGTTGGGCAGTCAAACAAGGTAATCTGAATATTACAAAGTATTTTATTGAGGAAAGAAATGTAGACGTCAATAAACCTCTAATAAAATACGGTTCTCGACCAATATTGTTTGACGCGGTCGAAAACAAACGATGGGATATCATCAAATATCTTATCGAAGAAAGAAAGGCAGATTTAACGGTGTGTGATTCTAAGAAAAACGAGAATATTCTGTTTGCTGCCGCTCGAATAGGAAACCTAGAGTTTATCAAGTATATTCTCGATGAAAGAAAAGCTACAATCGATATCAACGAGAAAAATAATGAAGGTTATACGATGATACATGTAATAACCAGGGATGAAGCGTTTCCCTCGACAATACCAAATCCAAAAGAAATGCTTCAGTATTTAATTGGTGAAAGACATGCGGATTTCGATATTGCTGGTGGTGAAAAACAAAAAACTCCTTTGCATTTTGCCGTTGAAATCAAATTAGGGCTCGATGCTGAAAACAAATCCCTGGAGATAACTAAATATTTAATCGACAGTGGTGCTGATGTAAGGAAGACAGATATTAATGGTGATACTGCATTACATATTGTAATTTCTGCCAAATGGTGTACAGGACTTAAAACCTGTGATTATCTATGTGAACACAATGCCAACGTCAACCAGAAAAACAAGAAAGGTGAAACCCCATTAGATATTTTAATAGCCGAATTATCGAAGGGCAATGCTGGATATAACACGATTGAAATGTGCAAAATTCTCTTAAACCATGGTGCAAACGTGAATGCGACTGATCTTAATGGCAATCAACTCTTGCACATCGCGGCCATGAAAAATGAGATGAAATTACTAGAATATCTTGTGTATGATAGAAAAATCGATGTTAACACTCCAAGAGTGTCGGACAACTGGACACCTTTACACTTTGCAGCCTTTTGGAATCATTTTGATATTTGCAAGTATCTAATTGAGCACGGAGCTGATATTCGAGCGAAGGATAAATGTGGGAAAACTCCCGTACAAGTAGCTTCAAATCCTGAGCTGATTGACTACTTCGAGAATATCTCAACGACTGGAAGGAATCGTCGAAGCGTAGAGAGTTACTCTTCAGCCCTCCTACACCACAGTCCAACCCTTCACAAAATAATGTATCCAGGGAACGCTAGATCTCCGAATCAATATGCAATGAGTTTTCCAAGCAATGATTTGAATTCTGGATTGCAAAATTCCGCCTCTCATATCAGTTTATTGTTGAGATGTTTCATTAAATCCGCTTAGCAACCCAATAGTGAATCTATCGCAGCAATATTGCAGGATAGAATAGATCCTGTCGCCGAAAACGCGATCTATAATTTTTCGGTAGAGCCTGATTACAACTAGACAGCGTTGCAGATAGACGAATTTAGAATATCATGTACTATAGGTAGTACCTATTTGAAACACAGTTGTGTTGGGATTTTTTTATCAACACTTTTGGAAGGTTACCTGAAGAATTATTTTTGTGCAGTACACTCTTTGCTTCAGATGGGTCTATTTTTTTAACGCCCTTGTAACGTCATCAAAGGATAAAGGTTATATATACTGGATAGTTTTCACGGGAAGACTGGCACAAGGTGAACTGGAACATTATGAAACAATCAGGATCTGCCGACTTAACAAGTTTTGAATTGTAATATTATAATGGACGAATTAGTCCAGAGCTCAATTAGAAGTAGGGATAGCTTTAGAGAAAGGTCCGAAATTTTACTCCACAGGAAGAATTCGTATATTTTTAAAAGATTGGCTATCCGAATAACAACGACATCAATTCCTTAGGAGGGATTGATTGAGAATGATTTACATTTTGATGACTCGCCGTTTTAGGGGGCGTCCATAAATTACGTGAGACTTTTTTTTTTTTTTTTGGGGGGGGGGGGTTCAGTCAAGTCTCACCAAAACTCACGTGAGGGGGAGGGGGTGCCGACAAATCTCACGTAATTTTTTTCGCACACAAATACATTCTAAAATATTGCTCAACTGGTTTAAATTTAGTCCTTTTTGAATAGGTATATAATGTTATCAAGAAAATTACGTTTTTTTAATAGATTCGAGTGAACGCGATTAAGCACAGATGAGCGTATTTAAAGCAAAAATACACATTTCGGAACGCGAAATAAGAGGGGAGAGAGGGTTCAATACAAATCTCACGATATCTCACCAAGGGGGGTTGAAAAATCAGAAAAATCTTCTCACGTAATTTATGGACACCCCTTAGTCATGATCTCGTTCGGGGTTACTTGTTTTGGTTGGTGCTGGGTTCAGTTGCTTTCTGTACCTTGAGAATGGCTGTTACTCCTTCTCTTAGAAATGAATAACCCTAACAAAAACGTATTGAGACTTGAACTTTGATAAAGACCAGAGCGACTTAGAAGATAGGATACATGTCTAATTGAGAGAGGAAAACGGCTCTGAAGAATTTCGAGGGGCGAGTTACACAGAGGAAAACACCTCGAAAAATACTCAACTCAAGCACTGTGAAGGGGTTCTTGATTGGCTCATTTTAGGGGCTTTCAAGAATTTCAAGGTGGGAGGGAATTTGAAAAATCGCGATTCAACACCTGAACATCGGTCTTGAGTTTCTTCGTTGCCATCTCTTCAATCAATGGCTCGTAGACGCCAAAATTATCAAAGACTCCGTACAGAACAGGTTTTCTGATGAAAAGCTTCAATCCCTCAAAGTGTGCTTCTCAACGCCAAGAAGTCATCCTGACGTGTCTCATCCACTTTTTTTTCTTTTTACGCCTCTTTGCCCTTCATACCTCTACTGCAATGCTAACAATCTCTCCGTTCAACATTATTTTCTTGCCCGGCTCTCGAAAACATCCCGCTCCAACATTCGGTCCCGCCCTGCTTCCTGCATTCCCTCAAAACCATTGGCACGATGACCTACCTCCGATTCGGCCGCCATTTAATTCCTATTTATCCTTATTGTCTCCATTTGCCCACTCCGAGCCCACAACTCTAAGTATAGGTGCAAGGCTTGTTAATTAGAGGGGAAAAAACAATGTCAGGAGAAGATTCGAAAATCTTTATTTACTGCACGATCGAACTCTACGTGAACTGTTGAGTCTCACTTCTCGTACGTGCCACTAATTCTGATAACATTTGCTGCAATATGGTGTTAATATTACCTAACTTCATTTGTACTACTGTGTATTCCGCGGGTGCCGTTCGAATGCCATTATCGATTGAAGTTTCGCGCAAACGACCACTCAATAAGGTAATTCAACACCTTCGTATCGTACGTTTTTAATTACGCATCGCGGAAATTGCGATGACGATCGACGACCAGTATATCGAGAACAATTCTATGTCGTTTTCCGGTTTGGCAACGTTTATAATCCTGCTACAGGATAAAGGATAATGAATCGAAGATCGTGTGCAATATTCCGCATCCTAACGACAGTTTCGACCGTTTTCCATTATTATTGTAGCACAGAGAAAAAAGATAAACGATATTGCGGCTGTATGGTTTTTCAATTAGGCCGTGATGTTGACGTTCCAATAGGTGACGCGGAAGAGGAGTGGAAAATTGTAACAGCCCGCGCCTACGAAAATACGCGAGTAGGCAAGTCGAGGCGCATAACTAGAACTCGCTAGAAGAAAATAACATATGGGACACAACGTGCTCACTAGACACGATATATTCTTGGTACGCTCGAGCCTTGGCCTTTGAACGAGTCGACGCGACTCGCCGTCTGCGCAGCGTAAGATTTTTATTTTTTCGTTCTTTTGTCGACGAGCAACGGGGACGGACGCAATTAAAACATAAAATTACGTCCCCGTGCATAGCGAGCTGGAAAGGAAATCTTTCATCGCTTACGTTCACTGCATTCATGTCTCGTTACATTTTACATTTTGGAGAATATGTGACAGATTGAGGAAATTCCGAGTGTATGGAAGACTCGAAAATCCTCTTTCTCAAGTTGTAGACGGCGGAAAATGAAAATGACTCGTAAGGAAGCTTCGAAATTAGTGAAACGTGAATTTCCCTCTTTTCAGGTCCTTGTTCTCTCCTGTTTTGATGCTTTAGAGCAGTACGAGCCGATTTTGCACGTTTTTATGATTCAATTATTAGGCTACCTTTAAAAACTGTTTTACTTTATTAGTTACGTTACAAGAATATTAATTGTATCTATCGCTACCGAGAACAAGGTCTTGAACATCAGTTGTTGTAGTATAACAATGTCATCTCACTGGCTGCAACAATGCTGCGTCATGATTGGTTTACTAATCAACTTGCATATTACGTGTGGTGTGCTATTACCTTATGGGTCGGTTTTGTTCTTCTCTCGTCCAATCACCTGTCAAACCTAATTACACTGATCAAGAGGTTGGCTTTCTTCCTCTTGGCCTTTGCAATCTCTTTTTTATTCCCAGAGTTTTCTCCTCCTCGTACCATTCTCTAAGTGTATAGCTTCAAATATTCCTTCTCCATTGTGCTATTCATCGTTACCATGTTCACCAAATAGTGTCTTCCCATCTTGTTTCTCCTTCAATGTTTCATGCTCCTTTTTCCTGATCTTAAACTTTTTCTCAGTTTTGCCAATGTAGATGCCTTTGCACTGTTCTCAACTGAGCTTATACACTCGACTTTCCATCCGAATTGAACAGCAATTTTCCACCTCTTTCTCCTTGTCCTTCATCCGAACCCCAGAAGTAAGAAAAAAGACGACGAAGCTGCTAAAGCAACCACGAGACTACCACGCAGTTGGCCATCATGCTTCTCAGAATAAATCAGTACAAATAAAACTATTACCTTTTTCATGGCCCTCATCTCACCAAGAATCCGTCGTCACAAAATTCACCTCACACGCCCGCTCCTTTCACACTTTCTCCCTTTTTAGCGAGTCACATATTTGCGTGTCCCACCTAGACACCCTTCTACAATACCAAGCAAATCTCCTCATCCCTCTTAACATAACAACCTTCCTTTATCTTCACGCTGTTCATTATTTCTCACATGTTCAAGTTTCATGTAGTGCAGTTAGGAGCTAAACGAAGAAAAAAACGCAGTTTGACGAAAAAGAGGGGCTCCCACCCACAAGACCACCAAAAGTCTCGAGAGGAATTGTGTAAGTCTATTTCATGAATCTTGGCGAGCCTTGGGGACGAGTCAACCCTACACACTCGAACGGTATTACTTTCAATTTACTCGTTCTACATCCACACAGATTTCCACATTTTTCCAAGTTTAGTATATCCGCGGAAATGACTTATCGTTTAGCTACGCTGTATAAAATTACTGTTTAACGTACAGTGCTAAATTCCAATCTTAATCACTTGAACGCGACCCAACTGCAAATTGTGCTATAGTCAAGCAAGTGATTTTGACGATGAGATTGACGACGCAGCTGCACAGTCGACGTTTGTACGCGCAACTTATGAGTGTAGCGTAAAATCTAATCACATGTACTCCTCCGAGAGAACGATTTTCTTAAATAGAACAGATTGTGTCTGGGTGACAGACGTGTACACAATAAAAAATAATGGTACGTAGACTACACTTCTATGTACTCTGTTATACGCGCACTCGTATATTCATTGTTCTGAAACGGAACAGGACTAAGTACATCACAACCAAGATACCACACCAGCAACTCGGAGGCAATTGATGTACACTCGAGAGGTTAAACGAGAATAAATAAGAACGTTGTACGATTGAAAGAGATGATGACAGAAAAGGAGAGGGACTGAAATTCTTCGGCGTCTAAATAAGTCACGAGATAGGTGTACTGATATAATTTCAATCTTACGAGTAAATTATTAGTTAGACGAGCGTGCGGAATACTTCTCATTGAATTCTGGTTAAAATCGCGGAATAGGACATTTTTTTGCCTTAAGAAGTCAAAACTTCATTATTCCATCCCTGCCTGAAATTTACTCAATTATTGTTGGTTTCTATCATAAGTAGAGCGACAAACATAATTGACACCAGAGCACAACTTTGCTCCCAAAACCGGGAACCTATCAAACGTCACTTTCACAGAAGAAGAAAAACCACGATAAAAAGGTATCAAGTTCAACAGCCAAAGAAACTGACATAGAACTGCTATTACGAGAGACCAGAAGCCTGAACCAGAATTGGAAAAGTACTGTTGGACATCAACAAGAATACGAGCCAAACTAATGACAGAACATAATTGATGCAGGAAAAGGTCACAAATTTACAGAAGAAGATCCGACGGAACAACCTGATTACACTGCAGAGAATAGATACTAAGAACTGAAGAAGGACGCAACCCAGAAAATGGCAATGAAAGGATGCTTGAGATGAATCCAAAAGTCCCAAAGTTTAAAGGGCTTATAAGTTTAAAGGGCTTATCAAACTCTTACAAAGCGAGTCGTTAGATGAGACCACTGGTATGTTACCAGACAGCGAAGATTGCGACCACATTATTGGAAAAAACTACCAGTATGCACATGAACAAAGCAACTGAAACAACAGTGAGCTGATGAAGCGACTGGACAAGTTGGAAATCAGTGTTATCCTTGAAAGTGACAGACTGTATGTTCGGTACCACACCAAAGGTGGAGCTTCTCATCTTATGGAAATCCTGACGGACTGAAGTACGCCAAAATACTAGAAGAGATCGTGGACCAGAACTGCTGCCGATTCTGTAATAAGTTCTTCAGCCACGACACTGGTAACACTGTGTAACATTCTAAAACTTTTTAAAAATTACTTGAATAAGAATAGATGATTCTTGAAGTATTTTTTACACTGAATTCAATGCCGTTTTCCGTTTTTCAATAGCACCTCTAGATTTCTTGTGATCATCATCTTGGCTTACAATAAATCATTACAAAACGTAACGCTGGTTCGTCTTGTGCTGTGATACTGCTATCATTGATCGAAGCATGGGAACCTGTGTTACGTTTCGCGAAGACACACAACAATTTATTGTAGGTACGCAAAGATGATGACTACAAGAAATCTAGAGGTGCTATCGAAAAATGGAAAACGGCATTGAATTCAGTGCCTCTTCGTTCACGTGACGTCACTAATTGCTAACATGGAGCAATTTTGATCGATAGTGCGCGATATTCCGCGATAGTATCATGCGATGGTGCTTAGAACGTTATTGACTCCCATAAGAATACACAGGGAACATTTCGATCATGTGTTAGTATTTCAAAATGAGAAATAAATAAGGAATTCAACGTGGGATCTGGAAGATCTCAAGTACCTATTTGAGAATGTATTTTTCGTTTCTCACTTTATTCTTCTATTCAAATATGAGCAAATGATCCAATTCAATTTTTCTTCTTATGGAAAAGTCCGTGTAAAAAAAGTTTGTTTACTTTCCCTAAGCACCATCGATCACAAATCTCGAAATTATTTTGAATACAACGATGCTGTGAGTCTGTGACGTAGGCGTGAATGAAGAGGATTCCACTGCGTAACAATTTAGAACTTTTTGAAAATTACTTGAATAAGAATAGATGATTCTTGAAGTATTTTTTACACTGAATTCAATGCCGTTTTCCATTTTTCAATAGCACCTCTAGATTTCTTGTAATCATCATCTTTACTTAGGTACAATAAGTCGTCGCGAAACCAGGGCTTGCGACCGAAATTTTTTTAACGGTCAACGGTTATCGGTCAAATGACCTCACAAATTTTTTCGGTTATCGGTTATCGGTCAAGCTGTATTTTGACCAATAACTGTTACATGTTGAAAAATATTTCGGTCGAAGTCCTAAAATTTTCGGTTAACGTAATTGTTAGAAGACCTAGAATTTTCGGTCAAATAACAGTTATAACCAAAAAAATAACGGTTAACGGTCAATCGGTTAAAATTGATATTTTCATTTTGGTTACAACAGTTGACCGAAAAATAACTGTTATTGTGCAAGCCCTGCGCGAAACGTAACGCTGGTTCTCGTGCTGTGATACTGCTATTGTTGATCAAAGCATCACGGGAACCTGTGTTACGTTTCCCAAAAACACACGACGATTTATTGTACGCAAAGATGATGACTACAAGAAATCTAGAGGTGCTATCAAAAAACGAAAAACGGCATTGAATTCAGTGTAAAAAATACTTCAAGAATCATCTATTCCACTGCGTAACAATTTAGAACTTTTTGAAAATTACTTGAATAAGAATAGATGATTCTTGAAGTATTTTTTGCACTAAATTCAATGCCGTTTTCCGGTTTTCGATAGCATGTCTAGATTTCATGTAATCATCATCTTTACTTACAATAAATCGGCGCGAAACATAACGCTGGTTCTCATGCTGTGATATATCGTTGATCAAAGCGAGGGAACCTGTGTTACGTTTCGCGAGGACACACGACAATTTATTGTACGTAAAGTTGCTGATTACAAGAAATATAGACGTGCTATCGAAAAACGGAAAACAGCAGTGAATTCAGTGTAAAAATTACTTCAAGAATCATCTATTCTTATTCAAGTAATTTTTTATGTGTTACGCAGTGTAATCAACAGGATAAAATATGAGCTCTACAGGAAGCCAATGCATATCCAAAGGACTCTTACCACCACCATAAGCATAAGTTAGCAGCTATTCAGAACAACCACCACCACAGAGCAATTTCTATCCTGAAGAACAAAAAAGAGAATTGAAAAAAATTCACAATTATACAATTCTACTACATTAGTTAGCTTATAAGAGTACTCTTGGGAGTTACCTCATCATCAGTTGTGTCGCCATTGAAAAACAAGGCCTTAAACACGAGTACCCGAGAACCTATCAAGCGTCACTTTCGCGAAAAAAGAAGAAAGACTGCTGGAAAAAGGTATCAAGTACGTGCAGCTAGAGAGATTGAACCTGTGTAAGCTTGAAAATGCAGCTATTAGCTGCCACTACTAGAGACCAGAAGCCTGAACCAGAATTACTGTCGGACATATGGAAAATATAGACCAAACTGGTGGCAGAACGCAAGTAATGCAGATTAAGGTCACAAATCTACAAAAGAAGGCTCAAGCTTCCCTTGTCCTTTTCTTCAGTCTGGTCATTGCTGATTCTCTTCAACATAGGTGGGTGATTATGGATTCCCACATTTACATCATAGGCGTCAAACGCCTTTATCACCTTGTTTGTGTACTTTCCTATGTATGGTATCGATCCGGAGTATTTTCTCATCGCGCCAGCGTTTCATTTTCCCCAAAACTCCCTTCACCACACCTCTGTGGTAGCCGTTGGCTTCTGCGATCTGCTTTACTATCTCGATTTCTTTCCCATTCTCTTCATCGTTCTTCAGGACAGAAATTGCTCGATGGCAGTAGTTCTGCTTTGGTGCTAATTTGTGCCTGGGGTGGTGGTACGATTCATTTAGGATGATGGTATCCGTGTACGTCGGCTTCCTGTATATGTTCTCTGCGGTTGTTTACCAACGTGACTGTTAAGGCCAAATATTTGGTTTTATTGCTCTTTTCTACTGTGAATTTGATACTTTCGTTCACCGCATTTGTTTCAAGAAGGAATTGGTCCACCTTGTCCATTAGTGCATGACTACACAATTAGGATATCATCTACATATCAGACCCAGTGTTTGATTGAGTTTTTGATCTTGCTGTCCTTCAATATCCTGTTTTTCATGCTATTCATGAATATCTCCACCAGTATCGGTGATTCCATCGCTAGTCCCTTTTCCTGGCTATTGAAGTTGAAATATCTTCCACTACTTTCGCGTATTTCAGTCCGTCGGGATTCCCATGATATCTATTATTTTGAAGCAGGGTCAGAAACTCTTACTAGTAGTTTTCTTTCAAAAATGTGGCTGCCATCTTTGCTATCTTGCAACATGGTGATTGGATGCTATTAACCAGTGATCTTATTGGACAGTTCAATTTGCGGAATTCTACTAGCCCCTTGAATTCATGTTGACAGTTATCTTTCCAATGTTTTTTACTCTGAGAACATGTTTTTTTGTTCAAAAACATGTTTTCTCAGTTTAAAAACATGTTTCTTAGTTTAAAAACATATTGTTTTGGTTTGAAAATATGTTCTTTTCATCAAAGAAAAAGTTTTTCTCCATTTTGACCGTTATGAACGAATAATGTTTTAATAATGGTCATGACCATTATTGTGACTGTTTGACCGTTTCAGAAGAATTCTTTATGCGACCGATAACCGTTAACCCGTTTAATTTTGAAGCTGACCGGACCAATAACGGCTATCTACTTATAAAGTCCTTTCATTGCCAGATACGTTGTTCTCCTCCACCACAGCTTTCAGCCTATTTTGGCATTTCTATGTCGCATTTTTTGTCAGCTCTTGATATCCTTTTTCTGCGATGCACGACTTCACTTTTTGTGTTTAGTCCTTATTGGCGTAGCGTCATTGATTGCGGTTGTTGCGGCGCTCACCAAATGAAAAAAATGAAAATTGAAAATTTGCTAATGTTTCTTAGAGAAAGAGAGGCGGGAGCAGAAAATTATCAGACCGCTCACCCTAGTGCGACACTCACGCTACGCCACTGGTAGTCCTCCTTCTCCTTTACCACTATCGTGTCACCTCTGTACGTCTTTGTCAAAATCAGGTTGTTCTGTCGGATCTGTGAGAGCGAGAGAAAATTCGTCTGACTTCTTTCTGACGAAGACTCAGAATGACATCTCGATTCTGGCTTTTGATTGTCCCAATTTTTGAATACTGAAATTTCGTTTTTACGAGTAACGCAAAATAGGAAATCAGAACTACACCAATGAAAATGCAATACTGATATTCTATGGTCCTCTGCACTGCATGCTGTGCCGAGGAAGTGCCTGATCCTCTGTGCGAATTTTACATGCTGGCTTTAATCACAAAGGATGTTTAACTTGGCAATATTTTAGATTGATTTAAAATACACCATGCATAAGGTATACAAAATTATATCGCGATTTTTCATATTCTTTACGTCGTGACCAGCGAATTATCGACTCTCATAAAATTATAGAGACGTTCTGGGAAGGATGTGAGAATACGAGCGAGTAAAATCGATCGATTTTTTTTAAATGCGATATTTAAAAACGATATTACACTCATTTCTTCCAGTTAATATATCGATTCCTGTAACAAGAGCATTGGTAACCTGCGATCATACTGATATTATGTATGACCAAATGACTTACCAATGCTATACTCAGTTCACGTTAAGAAAGGATAGAAGTACGTACCTTGAGAACGGAACGCTCCAGGTAATTTTAATCTACCGTTGTTCTCGAGGTACGTACTACTATCCTTTCTTAACGTGAACGGACTGTAGTCTTAAGGGAAGTGATGTCTGCTAGAAGCCGCTGTACTGCATTTTTACTCTGTTATCAGTTGATGTAGGGCCATGGTGATGGACTTTATTGGGCTCTTCACCTATATATACTGCATACTCGTTTGCCTGATTCTTATTGGATTATCCTAGCTCCGTTTTTGGATAAGCACCCGGTCACAGATTACGAGTATAATGGTGAGAACTCTTTTTCAAGCATTGTCAGTAAGACCACTCCTCTTTTCTTGTCACTCTGGTGAAAACAAAATTTCTATGAATTCATGGGTGGTATCTCTAAATGCTTACAAAAGGAGTTTTGACCATTACAATCTGTGACAGGGTGCTTAACCAGAAACGGAGTTAGGTTGTTTTGGTTCCAGACCCGCGAGTGTTACCTACTTTACATTGGTATTACGGTAAGGAAATTGAATATGCAATAATAGAATTTCTATTTCCCTACCGTAGGACCAATGTAATGTAAAGCAACTACCATTACAAGAAGAATCAGGCAAACGAGTATGCAATATGATCTAGGGGGAGAGCCCTATACTGAAGTGTAGCGCAGATTATAAGAATACTTGACAAAATCTGGGAGATTGTCGAACAAAGAGTATATAAATGATGAGAAATTCGTCAAACATGAAGAATATTCATCGACTATTTGTAAAAACGAAACGTGAAATTTTCTCACGTACGAATTTTATATTGTCAATTTAGATGTAGTATATTTTCTCACGTATGGAAAGGTGCTGGTAGCCCGCATCGTATATCGTAATCTTAGTTTAATTATTCACGCGTTTTTCAAAAGCGTTGAAAAATTAATTAATATGGATAGAATAAGAACAAGAGTTTTTTTTTTTTTTAAATCGTATAGCTTTTCATATACACTGTAAAAAATGTACGTAGAGTAGTGTTTTCTTGAGAGATCGTCGGCTACGTTTCGTGCACAATATTCATGAAGTCTATTTTTTTTTCTTGCTCCCTCTTTATTTTACGATAAATTTCATCGTAAATGTTGCCGCAGTTGAGGATAACGAGCAAAAAAATATCGCGAAAATTGCTGATAGTAAGAATGAGACGGAAAAAAAAGGCAGCCGCTTCTGTAAAAAGAACTACACTATTCTGGCGTATAATTTTGTTTGTATTTAGCATGAAGCTTTTTGTATGTGCTTTTTGTGTCCTTCCACAGGCCGCCTGCTACATAAGAAAAATTGTCACAATTTATCCAAGGCTACAATGAATAACAAACACGCAGGTTAGCATAATACTTATGCAGTATTTTCTCTCTCTCTCTCTTCTCTATTTTCATGTTTTTCCTCTCGCTCTCTCTTTCTCTCTATGTGTTTTTCAACTCTAATTTATACAATTCACAAGTGCAGTATTCGTTTATGAGTTTAAATTTCGTGCGAAGAGTGAACGTAATTGCAGGGCTTACCTAGGTCACAAAATAGTGAATGTAGGTTGAGTAGAAACGATTGAATGCATTTTATTCGGCCGGATGGTTAATAGAAAAATCGTATTCTGTAGCACTGATGCACTCTATATTGACGAGGCAACATCCTATTGTGCATAACCTGCTGCACGATGAGAAGTAGAAAATACGTACGTCTTGAATACAATCTCGTTATCAAAATCATTTACGTTGTGCGTTTTCATCTTTCTAAATTATGATCGTCGTAAATTAAATGAGCACGATTGATACAGAATGTATGGGACGTGTGAAGGAGAGTGTTACAAATGAATGATGGAAATCATTCTACAAGGAAGAAACTTTTCTTTCATACGATGGACGTTGGCCGGCGAGTTTTGAGGCGTAGAAATCAGTAAAAGGAATGAGAAGGTAAGTTGTTGATGTTTAAAAAAAGTTCTTGTGGTGAAGGGCATTGGTCACTGTCAGAAAAAAGGGGTGAAGATTTGGAGAAGCAATACAACAAGGAAAAATGTTGGTCATACGAGGAGGAGGCCCATTGAAAAGGTACCAAAGAATAGATCATCTGAGTTTTTTGCTGGGCTATCTGCTCAAAAATTGTCTTTTAGAGAACAGTTCCTGTTGCTATGATCGTGCGTAGGAGCAGCCCAATGAAATCCCCTTTGTGTAATTATGTCTTCGCACTCTGCCTGCGAGTTGCGAAGTCACCAAAGACACAGACCGCTCCGAAAGGGTGGCTGTACATCGATCCCTGATCGACGTCTATATTTGACATTGATCAGCATACCTTTCCAGAAAACTAGAAATCGACTCATAGTCCCTTCAACAGAGCAATCGATTTTAGATCAATGAAAGAATTTGGGGAGGTCGATTCGAAATCGACTCTAGGTCGACGTCGATTTTTTTTTTTAATATGATACCCTTTATTGTGAAGAAAAAATAATAATAATAATAAAAATAATGAACGACACTACAAAACAAGGAAGGAAAATGAAAACAGAAATTACAGGAATTTAGAAGAAGAAAGGGAAACAAAAATATATAAATAATAATAGAATAACAATAATAGAATAATGATTTAAATGAACAGATATATGTAAAAAAAAAAAAAAGCCATTGCAGACGTTGCAATGGCAGCGGGGAACCCGCAATTCCTTAACTCGACCTCTCAGGTGGTGTGGAACTGAGTTGATAATCTTGTCATATAATTCAAATCGAAATTATCATTCTACATTCCCTCCTATCATATATAGCTCGAGAGTAGAAATTCTTCTAAGTCCCCCTTCTATCATATATAGCTCGAAAGTCACGATTCTTCCAAGTCCCCCTCCTATCATATATATCTCAAGACTCGAAATTCTTCTAAGTCCCCCTCCTTTCATATATAGCTCGAGACTCGAAATTCTTCTAAGTAGTTTTTGGTTGGACGGCGGACGGTAGCTCGAAAGTCAAAATTCTTCTAAGTCCCCCCCCCCCTATTATATATAGCTCGAGACTTGAAATTCTTCTAAGTCCCCCTCCTTTCATATATAGCTCGAGACTCGAAATTCTTCTAAGTCCCGTAACCTAACCTAACCTTAGGTTACTAACTTGGCGGACACGGACACGGACGTTTTCTGAGGATGTAATCTCCTAACAAAATGGATAGCGGGTTCCCCGCTAAAACAGGGTGGTGGAGGATGGCAATTAGGCCTTACCTCGTTTAACAAATTTAGATTGTGATGGATTCCGGAAAATTTTTAAGGAAATTAAAAATATGAGGGAAAATTGATAGTTCTTCGGATGAGAGAAGGTCAATAGCTCGGAGAGGGGTTGGAAAATTTAAATTCATACATTCTGTATAAAGTTTTCGTCTTAAATTTGATAATTCTGAGCTTTCGAAAAAGTAGTGGTTGATGTCGGCTTTTAAAATTGACCAGCGTACATTATCAGAAAATTGCAAATGAATTTGAAATCGACGAAGCAGAGCAGCTGATCTTACGTCGATTACTCGAAGTCGACCTGAAATTGACGTGGAAAATGAGTCGAGCCCTAGCCGAGTAAGAGTGTAGCAAAACATTCCAAATGTGCTTTGAACTGTTTTCCCCCATTAATAAACTCGAAACTCAAAAAATTGGACCCATTTGCTCCCTCCCCCATCTGGGCTGCAGAACCATTTTTATGCCTAAAATGTAAATGGTTGTATCTTAGGCAATAATAATTGCAGGTAGATGAAACTTGGAGATACGAGTTTGAAAAATGGGGACGTGCATCCATAGTATTTAGTAGAAGAAAAATTATTCATATTTTCCCTAATTTCTAGCAAAAACAAAACGTCAAACTCATTTAACAAACAAAAATTAAGGGAGTGGTACGTGGGAATATTCATTCATTTGATACGCTATACCTTTAAGTAAGACATACTTGAGTACCATAGTGTGAGGTGAAACATTCCCAAAAAAATCAATATTATTTTAGTCAATTTCTATAATATTTTCATCATTGGTGGGGTAACCTAGGACTGCTACCGCAATAGACCGCGTGGAATCAATAGTCAATGTTCGGGCGGAATAATACGCACTTCTAACATTCACTTCTCTACTTTGAAGTGTTTACTTTTCTTTTTCCTCCAGTCGCTGAGAGCCGTGCACTTGCATGAAATGGAAGAATACCCGGGATAGTACTCCAAAAATTGGCATTAATAAGCTAGGCAATAAGGTTTAAATTATCCGCTAAGGTACGAGTCATATCTGAAGGTGAGAAATAAAGGTGCAGACACGTAAAGAAAAAAAATTCTAATTAATTTAAAAAATTAATACACGAATTACAGTGCGACCGGTTTCGGAATAGCAAGTATACCATCAACGGGCAGAATACAACAGAACAATGACAAAGACAATAAATATTTTGAAAAACAGTTACTCATTCATTGAACGCATGTATGAAATAAACGGATTAGAAAGGCCACTAGATAAGTCGTTTAGTAGTTTCTCCGGCGGGTCGTGAAGCGCTTTCGTGCATTCAATATCTTCGAGACTGTTAAGGAGTCTACCTTTCGTAGCAGGATGCAGTATCGATATAGTAGTAGAATTTATATCGTGACCAGAGTTGATGCAATGAGAAGCTAAGGCAGAATTTGAGCCATCATCCCTTTTGTGCTCTTTGTAACAATCAGAAAACGATCTCCCTGTTTGACCAATGTAGAACGAATCACAAGAACATGTTATTTTATAAACGCCACATCTTTCCATTAGTGGGACAGGATCTTTCAAATTAGTCAAGTGAGAGAGAGTGCAAACAGGATAAAAGCCGACTTGAAACCCATGCTTCTTGAGGGTCTGGGCAATCCTGAAAGATACATGACCGATGAAAGGAAGCCTAGCCCATTTCTTACGACGAAGAGAGGAATTCGCCTGAACAGGAGAACCATGAACCTGAGCACACTCTAAAAGCTTTTTGTTAATTTTCTTTGAGATAATTTTATCAATATCCAATCTGAGCCCGTTGAAGAAGGATAGGAATTTTATAGTGTCAAGTTCGGAGTTGAACGCACTACTAGATAGAGGGATAGAAATTAAACGATGTATTAGCGCCATAATACCTGCACGTTGGTGAGTGTGAGGATGCAGGGAGCCGCCATCTATCAACACGCCTGTGAAAGTAGGCTTCTGAAAAATAGAAAAAGAGATGGAAAGAGAATTGTTATCGTGGGCAAATGACACATTAGAAGTTAGGGAGAGCTGTAGGTCGAGGAATGACAGGGTCAAGGGGCCCACCTCGAGAGTGAATTTTATAGATAGGAATCTGGAGTTTAAGTAAGAGAAAAATTCTCGAAGAGCTGTTGAAGAACCAGACCAGATACAAAAAATATCGTCCACATAACGCTTCCACTCCAGGATGTTGGAATGGAAAGGATTCGCACGTGTCTGCACCTTTATTTCTCACCTTCAAGCTAGGCAATATAAGCGTCTCCTGGCGTAAGTTTGTGGTCAGAGAACGGCGATCGCCTCGCCTTCAATTGAAACAGGAGAGTACGCAACAATTCTCGTTGTGTTATACCAGTGGAGGGGAATGATACCAAAAAGGTAATCTCTGTTGTAAGCTCACAATGAGAAAACGGCTATCGTCCTGCGTTTGATCCAACCAGGGGAATATGCGAAAATTCTCTTTGTGTTCTACCAATGGAAGGAATGATACCGTAACGATTTTTCTGTTGTGAGCTCATGGTGAGACAACGACCACAACCCGGCACTAAATCGGAGCGAAGGAATACGCAAAAATTCAGGGAAATGGGAAACCAAAGACTTTCTTTCTATTCAAGATAATGAAATGGGGGTATCCCCTAAATTCCACGCCCACTAGGGCTACTTTTTGCTCGAGGAATTTTTCAAGTATTTTTTTCGAACTCTGAAAATAATTTTGTATAGGTATTTATTTTATTCAGATTTAAAAATTGAAAAATCAGGAGTAGATTCTTGTATTTTCTTCATGAGAATTTTTGTGTATTCCCTCGCTACAATCAAACGCGGGGCAATTGTTGTCCTCTCACCACAAGCTCAGAACAGAAAACAATCCTCTTGTTGTATTACTTCACTCATATGTAAATACCAATTTTTGAAGTATAGCATCCTTATCTCGAGAGGGGATTCTCCACTTCACGTAAGTGCAGGTTTCCCAGGAACACAGTTTAAACCGCTGCAACTTGAGGAAAAAGAAAAATAAACATTTTAAAATAAAGAAAATGAATGTCAGAAGTGCTTATTATTGAGCCGGAATATTGGCTATTGATTCCAGGCGGTTTATTACAGTAGCGGTTGTAGCTTACCCCGCTATTGATGGAAATATTATAGAAATTCACCAAATGTTTATGTTTTGGGAATGCTCCTCCTCATCAAGGATTAAGGTATTAATGTATGTTGGACTTGAAGGCATGGCGTATCAAAGGTGCCACCCACTTGATTTTTTTTTTTTTTTTTGTTACATGATTGAGTTTGAAGTTTTGAAATTGCTAGGAAATGGAAAAAAAAACATAGATGTACGTCCCCATTTTTTAAAATGTCTCCAAGTCTTGTCGCTCTGCAATCATTATTGCCTGAGTTTACGCCTGAAAATGGCTCTGCAGTCCATATGGGTGAGCAAATGGGGGACAACATTTTAACGCACATTTAGAACATTTTGCAACAAAGTCCATTTCCCCCTCTCACACAGCTAGAGTCAAAGTTGACTCCACGTTGACCTGATGGGGGGTCAATTTCAACTATATATTGACACATGTCTGACAGAGACTTAAAAAGAGGTAAACTTTTGGTCTACAGTTCATTGCACAAAGGAAGGTAAAAAATTTTGGAAGAATGTGATTTCTGGCCATACTCACGGAAAGGTGCTAAGAGCAGAGGATCGTGTGCAAACTGTCGAAGTAAAAGAGCGCGAGTTAAAGCGGAGATTGAAAAGCACCGCGGCATCGAGCTTAGCAACTGAGGAAAGAGCTGGAGCGAAGCGCACCCAAGGCCACTCTTGACTAGGTAACAAGTCGGCAACGTTCAAATCGCGCTCGACCAAACAGTCGGATAGAATGCTACAAGGAAATAGAGTAGGGATGCTAGCTGAGAGATGAAAGTTTGAGGCCGAAAGTTGAAGAATTATAAGCTCAAAAATTCAAAAAGAGCTGGAAAAGAATCTATATTTGTTGAACTTTTTTAGGGTTGGCATTCAAATTTATCCTCCTTTCTTTACTGGCTCGTTTTAAAGAAAGGAGAAAAAAGTTGGAAGTCAACGGCTAAAAAAGAAAACTAGAGATAGAAACCGAAAGTTGTGTTTCTCAAGTTTGACAGCTGGAACCAAAAGCTAGTGGTTCATCTTTCGGTTTTCCAATTTGCTACAAGGTGACAAGGTATCGACATCTGAAATCGTTTCACAGTCGACCAGCATACATTTCCGGAGCATTGATTTACGCAACAGAGCAATTGAAGATGTTGACTCATATCCTGATACCGACCAAGACGTGCGGTCGATTTCAATAAAATATATCGACGCAACTTCGACCAATACTTCGAAACAAATGAGGTTTTGGTCGATCTTGACTTGATCAGAAATCGACGTCCAATCGACGGTCGACATGGCTCCTTGGGTAATGAGGATACAGGAACTGAGGTACCTTCGGTGAATTAATTATCGGGTTGAGAAACCAATTGCTAGCTTCCCGACCAGGGAATAAGATTTGAGTTATAAGGGGAAGGAAGATAATGTGAAGGCGTAGATGTGACAGCAGGTTCTGATTTTTGTTCTGCCCTTTTCGATACATCCGTTATCTAGACAATTGTTGAACGCCTGTACTGTGTAAGTTGTGTGGGTGTGCACATAAGCTTGGAATCCTTGAATGCCATCAGATAAAGCATGTAGCGCGAATATTCGATCTATTTTTATCCGTAGTTATGAACGATTCTGTATTGTAGACAGTATAGTTGTACATATGAGAAATGACGCCATGACTTAGAGTAATTATTGAGTATATCTTTGTGCTAGATGCTCAAGTGGCAGTGCTTCTAGATAATTTTACAGTATTTGGTATAAAAATGAAACTCTATTTTAGCTAGATTTTGACGAATTCCAACTTACTTTGTCTATTTTCCTCAACGCTATGATGACGAAGTGAAGGAAAATGATCTTATTGAATTTCAGTGTTCGCTATACCCATTTACAATCCGTATCCTTTTCATCCTGGAGCAAAGAATGCACGAGAAACACGAGAATGCTTTTGCAAGAGTATCATTTAATTTTATACAGCTGGTGTTTTTTTTTTTTTTTCTCGTGTTCTTCCACCCTTGGAACTGCGAACAACGCTTGATTTCTTGAGACAATGTCTCTCCATCTGGCACACATACTTTTTTTTTCTTTTTCAATTATTCCGCATATCTTCGTTTTTTGAACCGACCTATGCCGTGTTATTCGAAAATAATTTTTCTCCTCCTTTGTCTCTATCTTCAGAACGCAATTTAGAACGAGTCAGCGATGAGAGCTCAAAAAGAGCGGACTCCGATTCACATCCGGAGAACTGGACCGATAGCGACCCACCACCTCCTACCACATCTCCACCGAAAGGCCGTTCAGTATGTAATTTTACGGTACGTCATTCTGAGATCGTTTACAAGTACCTCACGTCAATATTCACGTTGTTACAGGAAGAAAAAGAACGGAAAAGTCGATTGTTCGCTCGAGATCGTAATCATTCATCGACGGGTAAGTCGAAGAAACTGGGTCAAACAAACTCGCAAAATGATAACAGCTTCAATATGTTGAGGTCGAACGATTTACTGAGTCCGGGTAGTCGAAGTCAAGACATTTTGACTCAGTTTGAGGTAAGAACAAATGATTACTGTTGACGTCATAAATTTTTTAGGACTCATTTGTAAATGAAATGTTGGAAAACTTGGATAAGAATCTTGTTTAGATTTTTTGGAATTTTATGCACTATATATTTTTTCTCTTTGATTTTCGGCTAAAGCAATAATTTTTGGGTTATTGGTTAATGAATAAGAGACTTTTTTTTTCACCCAAACGCTCGTAAACCAACATAACATGCGGCAGTAGGCAAAACGCAAAACAATGAAATAAACCAGTAATAATCAAGCTGTAAACTAAAGGTAAGGCTTATGGCTTCAACTTGAATTTGATAAGCCTATAGCCTTACTAGAAACTTGAGGCTTGAAGCTTGAGCTAAAAAATTAAAGCCATAAACCAGTATTATACAGCTCGAAACTTGAGGCTTATACTGTTTAATGTGATGAATTTGAAAGTATTTATTATTATTTAAAGAAAAAATGGCGCTAATTGAAACAGTCAACAAGATAAAACTTGACCTAAAATTTATGGCTGGGAAAATTTTGTGTAACTATGATTTTTGCCATTGTACGGTTCATACAGCTTAAAAGTTAAAACTGAGAAGTTACTATCATCCTGTTTGACAGACACCTCTGAAATCTGAAATAAACTACTAATTGTCTCTGAATAGATCAGAAATCCGCTAGGGGTATTACAATCGGTAAAAGTAAAAACGAGATTGTTATTATGGTTCTCCCATTCAAATTTAAATTTTCATGAATAATCTCAAAATAGCTTGAAAACAAATTGATTGAGAAGAAAAATTAATACAAGAAACAAAATTAGTAGAGCGTAAAAATTGGAAATTAATTTAGATCACGGTAATTATAGAAGTATGGATACAACATAAAAATTGTGTCTCTTGAAACGTGATATTTAATGCAGAATTCCGCTAGGGTTGCAACAATCTTGAGATGCTTTCAGGGTTGTGATGTTTTAAATGAACAATGTTTAAAACAAACGATGTCTAGAACAAACAATGTTCAAAACACGTTTAAAAGACTCAAAAAGGTCAAGCCTGTGTTTTAAGCGGAAATATGTTCCATGTTTTTTTTTTTTTTAAACTCGTTTTTTTTCAATACATTAAAAAACAATGAAAACCTTCAGTAGAAACGATTTTTTGTTGAAGAGCTGTTATAAGTACTATTGAAAGAAACAAATGGTTTTTCCTTCCACAATTGATTTTATTAATCTTTATGTACCAACGTTTTGACTGTACGACAGTCATTATCAACTTGATAAATGACTCCAACTTGATAATTATTGTCGTGCAGTCAAAACGTCGGTACAAATAATAATAAAATCAATTGTGGAAGGAAAAGCCATTTGTTGGCTTCAATGGTAAAGAAAACCTTGTTCTTTTCTTCCCTCCCTATTTTCATTATTGTTCTTCACTAAAAAATAAGTATTTGACAATATTTCCTAGTGTTGAAGAGGAAAAATTTAAAAATTGGAATGTCGTTCAAAACATTGTTCAAAACCAATATTTGAAACATTTGAAAGTGTTTCAAACAATAGTGTTGAAATTCCAAAAAATATGTCTCAAACAGTCGAACCATGATTAAATCAGAACAAACAAAATTTTAAACGTCGCTGGAAATATTCATTTCATAATTAAATCATTTAAAACAAACTGTTTTAAACAATATTTATAACGTTTGAAACACGTTTTAAACAAGGAAATAGAAACCATTTAAAACATGACTGTTTCAAACATAAAATCCGTTTTAAACTAAGAAAAACATATTTTCTGTCGTTTTTTATAAAAAAATTTTTTTTTGCAACCCTGGTTGTTCTACCGTATTTTTCTGTTTAAAACATAATGGAAATTCATATTTTTTCTTCGGAATATAAAAATAGTGTTTTTTAAACAGGTACTAGGAAAGTCAACTCTAAACAAATATTTATTAGGTTGGAAGAACCTCAATTACTAATTAGTTTATCGACGTTAAAAAACTGAACAGTAATGAAATCATTACTCAGTTTTCTTATCGATCACAATTTTCCGAGTATCTGTTTAAAAAAATAGCTTACTATTTAGTATTTACCAGGATGGTCAGCGATTACGTTTCTCGTGCGTTTTTACTTCCCTCGCCTTCAGCTTGTTTCGTAAACGGTCGCACTTGAAACGTAAACACTCGCTTTCCCACCCTGATAAGTAATATACTAATTTTACACGTTCAAAACCAGACAGCGCTAGTGTCGCACTGCAGTTTCACCGAGCGGGGAGGAATCAGATTGAAAACGGGAGCTAAACCAAGGTGTATAAAATGAGTAGGTGTGATCACTTAGGTAATAAACATCAGAACGCAACCAGTATACCCTATCTAATTACATGGATTTTAGATTTTCTAACAGAAACTCCCAAGAGAAATATACTCGCAAAGAGTAACGAACACAAATACTAGAACCGCAATAAAACTCCCAACATAGGTGTGACCTGATAGGAAATTACACGGGGAACAAATTTACCTCTCTTCAATTTTTTGATTAAGTCGACAGTTTTTGTGTATTTTATTTTTTTCGAAATTGATCCATAAGCGCTATGTATAACCTACATTCCCGTGACGTCATTGAAACGTTAACTGCGCCTGACTACTACGCTAAGTGATCACACCTCTCTATTTTATACGCCTTGAGCTAAACTATGGCGGTGTATGGCGGAAAAATGAAAAAATCAAAATAACACTTGAAATGAAGCAGATTTGGCTTCTGAACATCCCATAAAAAATTTTCACAAATAAAAATTCTACTACAGTCTGTTCACGTTAAGAAAGGGCTCAAAGTAGTACAAAGTACGTACTTTGAGAAAAGATAGCAGAAGGTAATTTTCTTATCAGCATGGAAAAAAATGGTGATAAGAAAATTACCTTCTGCTATCCTTTTTCAGCGTACTACTTCGAGCCCTTTCTTAACGTGAATAGACTATAATTAGATGAAATGAAAAAATCTTCAATTCTGCTTCACTCTAGAATTATTCCAAGTTTTTCATTTTTCTCTCATATACCGCCATAGTTGAGCTCCCGTTTTCAAATTCGACAAAAATACCATTTCAGGTAAACAGGGCTGCGATGTTTCAAACAAACGATGAAAACGTGTTTAAAACATTTTTAAAACACACAAAAAATCAAAATTGAAGACTTTTCTGTCAAAAAGGCGTCCGTCCGATGAGAAATACACTGAGCTGCCACTCTTTTGACAGAAAGGTCCTCAATAGTGTCTTAAACGAAAATAAGTTTAAAACGTGTTTTTTTTTCAAATTCAAACTTGTTTTTCTCAAAAGATTAAGAAATATTAAAAACATTGTTTTTTTTCCATATTTTCATTATTATTCTTCAATAAAACTGAATATTTGACAATTTTTTCAGGGTTCAGAAAGTGAAAAAAAAAAAAATTAGAATGTTGTTTTGAATGATGTTCAAAAACAATGTTTAAAACATTCGAAATGTATTTAAAACGATAGTTAAAACTCCAAAAATGTGTCTCAATCTCAAACAATAATTGAATGATTTGAAACGGTTTTAAACAAGGAATTGAAAACCATAATTTGAAACATGTTTCAAGCGTAAAATCTGTTTTAAACTGAAAAAAACATGTTTTTTATTTTTTTGTTACCTTGCAGGTAAACGAACTGCGCGCGTAATTAGCGATCCTAACAGATGGCCGGCCCGAATAACATAAAACATAGAGAAATAATTAGAAAATATAATTAGTTATTTTTACGGTATTATTGTATGAGGAAGTAAATAATTTTTTTCTTTTTTACAGGTACGTAAATCGGTGGCCGATCAAATAAGCAGGTTGTTCCCGTCAGAGGATGGTCTGCCGGAGATTCTATGCTTGGTTCACGCTGCCGAACCCCTCAGCAACCAGTTGGCGAATATTCTTCAAGGGAGACAGTACAAAGTTATAAGTCTTAGCGGTTCTTCCGACATTCGTACCTGCGTCACTTTTCTAGTCAACAAAATGCAGAAATTGTAAGCGTTCGACTCTATCGATCATTCGTTTTATAAAGACTTTTTGGCAATAACTTGACTCTATGCTCGGAATTGCAGTTGCAACTCGTGTCCGAAACCACCTCCGCAAATGAAACTGCTTTTGGCTGGCTCGGATAGCTTCGTGAATACCGTACTCAGACATTATATCGATCAACTTTCTTCCAAATCGTCAGACTGGATCTCGTACATTCGTTTCTACGTCATTCCGTTAGGTGGGTATCTTTACTCATATGAAGAGAAATTGATCTCAGGTATCCTCCCGAGGTGGATCCAAATGAGTTTTTCTATTTATTCCACCAATGTGAAACCATCTTGCAAAATTAAGATTAGTACAATGTGTGAACGGTTACTTGATATTTTGTGAAGTACACCTCCACTGTCGCCTCCCGTTTTTCCATCTTCAATAATCATAATTGCGATAAATTGCATCCAAAAAGGGATCAAGTAAATTCTCACATAAGTTACTGTATTCATTTTAGTCTCTTTGATCAAATTTTCTTATTCCGAATTCATCCTCTTTAGCCTTTTGAAATGAAATTATATTAGATTAATTTCTGTTTAATAACTTTTCGATAGTATCAAGCTATTTGAGCCGATACTTGGGTAGTCTGGATAACGTGTACAACTTACTATTCATCACCGATAGCTGGAGAGAACGGTTGGAGAATGCGGACTGCGACGAGATCGGTGTTCGTATCCAACGATATCTGCAGCAAGCGAATTCTTGCGTACAGTTACCCATCTCTGAGGCCATGCTCACGTGCAAAGAAAATAGGTATAGCTAATTGACTCCTAATACGAAGCTGTAGACGCTGCATATAGCATCTTAATTGTGTCTTGATTTATATTTCAGCTTGACCGAAGAATCCTCACAAATTTTCATTCCTTTTATTCTGGTAAGTAAAATTAGATATCGCTATGTAAGAATGAAAAAATGATTGACATCCATATTTACTAAACTTATCCTATGTTTAATAGGATGTTCGTCTTGGTAATACGGATTTCATGCTGGCGGTTAATAACAGTGTGGATGCGATTGTTGACGAGAATCAGTTCATTGCGACGGGTGTTACAGTTCCTTCGACGTCTCTTAACATTTCATCTCCTCCTTGCAGCGCTGCCGATAGACGCATAGAAAAGCCGGGAACACCTCCAAGCTCACCTAATATAAACTATCATACCACTAGTCATTATAAGTACGCAAATTGTCATTTGCCCTGTTCGGTTGTCGTAGTATTGTTTTCATTTATTGACGATGGTGTCGACGTCATTTCTCACGTAGGGATACTTGCGAATCGTTGGAACTCCAGATCGACTATTGGTTGTTATCATCGAGATCAAGCGACGTGAAGAACGACGCAGCTAGCGGCAAGAAAAACGATTCCGGAAAATTGACGTTGAAAACGGCATTTCGGTCTTTGCAGGTGGCTAAATTGCAGATTGGAGAGTTGCCGGCTACGCAATTTAGTATCACGTATACTACCAAAGAGAAGAAACAGAAAAGTAAGTGCATGAAAATGTATTTGAGAGAACAGCCCTCATTCCCCTTTTCACTCCAGACTTTCCCTAGACTTCTCCGCATTATTTGTTGTTTTATTTTTGCGTATTTGCAGTCATGAGACTTGGTAAAAAGAAGGAAAAAGAGAAGGATTCGGAATCTAGGAGTCAGAATGTAGATGGTATCTACAGACTCATTTGCTCACCTCGCGCCCAGAATGTTCCTCTTGTCGGTGAGTAATATGAAAATATACAAAATTACGTAGGTACATGGTATGAATACTCAAACAACAAACGATTTCTTCTTTCAGTCAATATCGACGGCAACGAGTGGACAGGGGTAAAATTCTTTCAGCTATCGTCGCAATGGCAAACTCACGTTCGAAGTTTTCCTGTTACTCTATTCAATTGCGCTTCGGATTCGAATACAATTTAGACTTATGTAAGTTCTAAATGAATCTTTTGCTTAATTTTCGTTTTAAATACGAGTACTATCGTATTTTATGGTTTAGCAGATACTCATAATTATTAGAAACATGACGTAACGGTTGTGACATATCATTTTGGATTTGAAATTATTGGACGTCTGACATTTTGGATCACGAGCACTTCTGTTTGACTAAAAATAACATTTCGTTCAATTCCTCATTACCAAAGATATTTTCTCTTTCAATCGCACGCACATTATGGTAGCGTAGACTGTTCTAAGGCTTTGTCCATTATCGTCTTCGATTAATAATAATAATAATAATAATTAATGACTTCCAAGTCTCTTAAATAAATGATTTTATTAACTTTCATCGATATTCCGTGAATTTTAGAATGCGTAAATTTTTTCATGTTTATTGTACTGTGTATTTTTTCTTTTTCTTTTTTTTTTTCCTTATAATTTTTGTCTTCAGTTTATGTTACATTTAGAATTTTATACAACAATGCTCGTTTAAGATTTTTATAAATGGAATATTTACTTCTTTTTTTTTTTTTTCTATAATTATTATTATTCGTAAGTTGATTAGCTCCAAAATATATAAATGTATTTTTTTTTTTTTTGAAAATATTCACGTGAACCTGTCGCTGCTCATTACTTGTTTATAAATTGATTTTTCATATTGGCCGGAAAAAAGTTATGCGTATCGCAATATTCGTTATCACCTTTTTCGTTAATTCTGGTCTAGCTCACTCTCATAGCGCGAGCGCTTTTTTCATTAGAAAATAGCATTTTCAATAAAAAAGTTATCTCGAATGATCTTACCCAACCTAATTCAGAATTTTTACTCACGTATTTCTAAATTATAAAAAATATTCAGTCTAATAGAAATGTTAAAATTCAGATAATTTACGGAAACAATAACTTTATACGGTTCTGTAAATTATCCGAAATTTATTGTGATTCTTAATTATATGTATCCTCAAACTTAATAAATGAGAATGTTTCTCGAGTTTAATAAACTTTTATTTTTTCTGGGTTATAGGACTCTTGCATACAAAAAATTATTGAATTTAGATTTCTACGCTTTTCTCATGAACTTCTCTGTCATGTTTCATCCGCCTAAATTTAGAGGTCCATTTTTTATCAGGGCGAGTGCTGTTGAAAATCAGAATAGTGTTTAATGCCGCAATATAGATCAACAATTTTCTCATGTATTGCTACGAAAAAGCTCTTCCCAGTACATAAATATCATCAGTTATCTTCTTTTATCAAACCTTCGTCGCTAAATTACGAGTAGCTCATATTTGTTTGTTCCATTATTGGCGTATGTTTTGAGAAAATTATGTAAAGAAAAGTAGTTGTTATACCTAGGGCATTGAATTTTTGTGCATTATCACGACTACCTGCCGAACAAATCTTTGATATTTACTGAAATATGATGCTGTCACAACAGTATAGGTATAAAAAAATTTTCAACCTTTATCTTGATATATCAGACACACAGTAAGTTGGGCCACACCGGACTTTCCATACTATCACTGGAAGTTGATATCAGTGGTACGGATTTCGTTACCAGGCTTTACCTTTTAGTAGGCCTATTATCATTAACTGTTTGATTTCAAAGCTCACGTTTCTAACGCATCAGCTCAAGATTGCATAGAAAATAGTTCATTTATTTCTCTTATAAACGTCGTTTTACATCCACAAAAATTTAGTCAATGAATGAATTAGATACGATCTCAAAAATTAAAAAATAAGCGTCAAGCTTTGTAAATTTGATCATTGTGATAAAGACGATTTAATTGAAAAAAAAAACAATATACATAGGTGAGAATTTGTAATTAGTTCGAGTACCTACTTCGATGTAAGACTGCCTCTTCGATGAGGTACAGATTCGCTGTGTAGCGCCTGCAGTAATCCTGTACTTCACAACCGTTTTCTTCTTCTCTTTCTTTTACTATTAATTTTTAGCTTCCTTCTTATTACCTACGTTCAAAATGCGAAACGTAGAAGTCTTTATATTTATATAAGTATCACTTGTAGTACGTATCATGTTTAAAGTGAATTTATCATTATAAATTATTATTATCATTATATATTTTTTGTGTTGTACTCGTGAATTGAATCGCGTATCGAAGTACTCCATAAAATTGAAAGATTATAAATGACAAGTGGAAGCTCAAACTTTTTTTCTGTTTGAAATACAAAAGTAAATTTTATTAGTGTGTTTTTTCTTCATACCTACTTGATTTCACGAAGCATGGATAGAGAGGGAGCCCTGAAGGCTAGGACAAAATACTTGCGATAACGCTACAGTATAGGGGTTGATTGCTAAATTTTAGACAACTCTGAAATTAGACCTTTTTCAAAAGCCAGTTCGTAGTTCAGGAAGATTCATTCGGAACGTAATGAGTGCCTGGGCTGAATCAAGGTTACGAGCCGTGAGTCAACAACTGCAATCTTGAGGTGTACCTAATTTTGATAATAGCCAGTGTCCTACCTCAATTTTGGAGCGATACAAATCCTCCTCTGGACAAGATAGAGGTGGAAGTCTCAAAGCTAAATAATGTGTGTTTCCATCTACTGAATTCAAGTTAGAACTAAGCCACCAAGTTCTCTGAAACTTCCTGAATCTCGTCACCGTCTCTTTAATTGCTTTCCAGTAATCGTTACATTCCTATAAATTCAGAACAGAATATACCCCAAGTTTTCTTTCACCGATGTCAACATCCACAGCCGCTCACTTCACTTCTGCAATCACGAACTCGCGGCCGCATCCTGGACTCTACACGTACCTACCTTTGCCGAATTCCCATGAAAAAGGGAGACTTCGCTTAATCATGGGGCTTCCAAAAACAAACGAAAGAATAAGCTTGTAGATGTTGAAAGTGGTAGTGGTGAGTCATCGAAAACACATCACCCTTCTCAACCTTTCTCCTTAAACTTTCTGCAATTATCAGATCACTCACATTTTCAACCGTTCTCCCTCCTCCTCTTCTCACAGTAATGAATAATGATCTTATAATCTCCGCTTGATAATTTTAGAAATTTAGAACTGAAATAGTTGATTTTCTGGATGGTTGGTTCAGCAGGTGCAGCGATTTCGGATTGAATTGGCGATGGGTCAATACAGTAAATTTCAATGGCGATTAATTAAAAAGTTGGCTAGTATGTAGTAGAGATACGAATACTTGAAAGTCGAAAACTGAAAAGAATAAATACGACAAGTCAATGTAATTTCGAAAAAAAAAAGAGTTTATTAGAATTTTCTCTTTTTATTATTATTATAACCCCATCTCGTATTTGAATTTCCCCCTCTGCCACGACCGCGACCTCGACCTCGACCACCAGGAGGACCTCCTTTATTCCGCCACCTTTGCTTCATTCTAGACGCCTCCCATCGTAGCTGTTTTTCACCTACAAAAAGACCATGTTGTGATAAACGAAATTTTGTCGCATTTTGATCAACTGCAAACCTAAAACAATACGTACTAGCATTATCTGTATTCAATATGTTATGCGAAGCTCCAGATTTCGTACGACCAGCCTCTTCTAGCATTTCGGAGAACTTTTCCACCGGTACAACCATATTACTAAAGTCACGGTTGATCTAAAAGTCCAATTTTGAATTTAATAATATCCTTTTAAATGCACTGTGGTGATTGATTTCAAAAGTGCTTACTCTTTTACGGAGCGCCTTTTGAAATGGCATTTTTTCCATTTCCTCGTCTTCTTCAGACTGAGATACATCTTCTTCATCCATTTCTATATCATCGTCGTCTTCGTCGCTATTTTCATCGCTCGTTCTATCGCTACCCTCTTCAGGAACTTCATCGTCATCTCCTTCAACTTCGTCCTCGTCTTCGTCTTCATCGTCATCTTCCTCGTCATGAGTGTCCACGTTTTCTCTCGTTTTAGAGGTTGCTTTAACGAGAGAAAAAATATACCGATGTTATTTGAACAGTCACGTCACTTCCGGTGCAGTTTCAATTTTTCAACTCATCTTCACCTTTTTTCTGCTTTCTAGTCAGTTCAATATCCTCCGCGAAGTCCAACGTTTTGGACGTCTTTTTACCTGTCATGAGACCGTCCAAGTATTCATTGAATTCCACGCTTCCAATACTTTCAACATCGCTTACGTCCGACTCATCATCGCTATCGCCCCGTTTTCGTTTCTGTTTCTCTTTTTTCGATTCCATTTCGCTTTTCTTGGCTCTTAAGTATCTGTTACAGAAAAACTAATCGATCACATATTTGTACTATTGTACACTAGATTCAGAACTTTTGCACTCACCTGTACAAGTAAACCTCGTCAACTGGTATGGCGGATTCTTTCTGTTTCAGATAGAGATCGCTTTGTACCGGTAACGCTCGCATACCTTTTGGGTTGTAATGACTTCGCTCAGAACCTACTGCTCGGAAAAGCTCTTGTTGTTCGGGGCCTCTATCTGTTTTAGATTTCTTTGGATTTCGGAACGAGAATCGCTCCAGGAAATGTAATGTAGTGAAATCTTTCAAAGGATCTCCCGTATAATGAATGCGTTCACCTACATGAATCAATGTTCAGTTTCAGAAGTTTTACACTCAGACTATCAGTAATACGATCGTTCATTTACCCGCTAATATTTTCTTCGAAAAAAGCGCCACAGTGGGGTGGAAATGTTTGGACAATGTGTACAATTCGACGAATGTAGCCTTTTCACCACCAGCATACGCTGGATTGCGAGCACTCGCATCGTAAGCATCACGTGGAATAAACTTCTTTTCTAGTGGAAATGATTCGATTTTTGGTGCGACTAAATCTCGGTGAAACCATGAGGAACCGACCGGTTTCATGTCGTCGTTTTCCTCTGCATTCGCCTTCTCTACATTATCCTACGGAAAATCAAATTTTCAGAATAACCGAGAACGATAATTTGAGTACGAATCATTTGATTAAGTTGATAATTGTCATGCAGCACGTAACTTATTTTTAAGTCAGGAACTAAAGTTAATTATCGAAAGTTTTGGTCAAGTTGGAATAAAACAAAATTAAGTCATTCTTGTTGATGATAGACGTGAGATCTATCGAAATCGGTCGAACAATCATAGGAATTTGACCACAATTTCATTTCATCTCGTTTGAGCTTATATATTTATAACTTTAGGTATTTATTTTTTTCAACCTGACCAGAATTATCTTTTCGTTCGTATTTTATATTTTCAAAATTTCACTTTATTTCAAGTTGACCAAAATTTTTGATTATAAACTCTACTTCCTGACTTCAAAATGAGTTACTTATTATACAACCTTTATCAACTCAACCGATAATAATACGAAACAGAATAATAATCACATCAGTTTTCGTATTGAATACGTGTTCTTCGTCGTCGTCATCACCAAATCGTTGCAGATTCGAGCTAATATCGGAAAACGCTGATTTGTCGTCCACATCTATCGTTGCCTCTGCACCGTCAGGAAATTGAAAATTTTCAACGGTGTCTGGTAACTGTTTTATTATCTGAGATAACATCATAAGTGTACCGCACAGCAATGGTACAGGAAAATATAAGCAAACCTAAACAAAAAGTGCATTAATTGGCATTATTCGTTTCCACGTATTTCCTTTAGAGTCATTTGATATATGTTTACTTGTAGAATTCGTTTGACGAAAGCCTTTCTTCGATTATCGTTTTCGTCTTTACGAATCGCTTTCATCATCAAATTCAACCAAATAGACTGATGCGAAGTTTGGCACAGTTCTTTATCGAGCAGTTTACGATACAGAGCATTGTACAGTCTATGACAATGGGAAACAAAAATTAACAGATCAATTTATAATTATACATTTAGAGTAACCTTTATAACTTACCTATCGTTGCTGGTGACTTGTAACAGTAATGCTAAGGCTTGCAAGCTAATTTTGAAAGGGGCATAATGAACCACCTTATACATGGTATCAACACAATCAACAGGTATCACAGATTCTGATTTGGTGCCACGCGATGCATAAGGATAAGCTCGGTTCACGCCAACTAATAAAGCGCCCATCAATTTAGAATCGATATCTCCCTACAAATACCATAAGAAAACGATGTTGAATCGAGACAAAGTAATTAAAAAGTAATGAAGGCTTCCCTCGTTTTTTTTCCTCTATTCCTTCCTTATTACTGATCATTTCGATAGAGGTATTATAAAACTAACCGTTTTAACACAGGCCTTGAAGAATGAAAAATATAAAACAATTAAGCGTTTACACAGTTCACGATCACCGCTGCCAAAGCGATACTGAGACAAAAAACAAAGTCCGTAATATTGAGCACGCTTTGATATGTGTGACCTAAACGAGAAATATGAAACTCGTCAGTAACTGAGAGCATTTATTGGTACTACAATTAATTAAACACGGATTTGTCCATGCAGGGATAATTCAGTAGGAAGTACCAAATTTAAAGTAAGTGCTCTTACCTAAAAAGCATTTTTTCAACTTCGTTCAATAAAGTTTCCTTCAATTTAGGGTACTTTCGCGCCACCTTTTCCAGTCCGTAAACTACTCGACTTGCTACCTTATGTACGGGGTCACCAAACTTATTAATCAGATTTCCTATTAAAACCTGAAACCAAAACACTCAATCAAACATTTACACCAACACTAACTTATACGGTGATAATCACGAACTCCTCACATCTTCTTGCTCCCGATTTGCTAAGATCAGTTTCAGCATTGCACCAATCGCCTTTTCGCGATTACTTTGAACCGAATCTTGTGCGGCGGTGTTCAATAGTGAAACGAACTGTTGATATAGAGCCTTCAGTTTATCCTCAAACAGCCAGTAACATAATCTTTTACGCCTGAGGGTATTATCGTCTTCACAAAGTTCGCTCAGGTGTGCCAAAGGCTGCTTCTCAAATTTTCGTAGTTTTTTGGTCGGGTGTAACAGATCGGCTATAAATAATTCTGTTAGGACATCTAAAAATGCGAAATTATAACGAGTCAAGAGCGGGCACAAATTTTTCTGGCTAAGTAATGTTGACGAACGTGCTCCTACCTAATACTGCTACAAATTGATGTTTCTTCGACGCTTTCGCCATGTTCACGAGTGACATCAATGCAGATACATTGTGTACTGGTGACTCTTGGACCATCAAAGCCAGAGCGGCCACTTTGTCTTTCGAGGTACCGCTCCTCGCCATAGTCATCATCCATTTTGTTTCGGACTTCTTACACTTTTCGAGACCTGTAATATTTCGATATTTGGAATCAAACTTCGATATTGCTTGTTTCGAATATTTAAGCCAAAATGAATAGAAAAGTTACATGATTTGTAATTAATAGTTTCATCAGTCAGCACTACTTCAGCTTCGCGTTTCAACGATTCAATAGAATTTTCGGGAGTTACTTCTTTCGGTAATTTCACATGAGGAAACTGAAAAGAAAAATGTAAAATTTTTATCGTAGTACATTTGGGCTAGAAGGCTTGATAACTGCGAATAAGTCACGACGAAAAAAATGACCGTAATTTTACCTCATCAAACCACTTGGGTGGCTGTTCTTCAACCTCATCTGAGTCGAATCCATCCTCGTTTTCATCCTTTTTGGAGTTCATTGTGGATCGTTAGAACATTTCTCGATATGAAGCGACTTTGAACAAAAGTGAAATATCAAAGATTTCATTAAAAAAATAGGTTTCCATTCGGTCACCGTCTCCCAAGAAGAATCAGCACATGTTAATGTTTTCCATGTCTGTAGTCTGTCCTTATCATTTTTGAGATAGCATAAAGAAAAAAGCTAAGAAGCCAGCATGACGCTTAGTTTGAATTGGGCGAGAGAGCACAAAGGAGAGCACTAGTATCGCGCACAACAAGACCGGCTTAGCGCAGTGTAGTCAATGGCGCATAGGCGCAGGTAACAACGCGACTGACAATCAAAGGATTTTCTTTTATTTTTCCATATCAATCTCAATAAATTTTCATGAGGCAAGATGACTTGTAGAAGAGTTTACGCTCTAGAAATTTTGTTCTGCTAATTTTTCAACTAGATCGCTTTGTTCTCATTTCTCAAATAATTTTGAGATTCGTTGTTCTCAATTTCGCCGATTGTAACGCTCCTAGCGAGTTGTTATTGCTTTCTATTACATAGATAAAAGTGCCGTCAGTCGTGTGGAAGGTCATTTCCTTAATTTTGTTGCACGTAGTTTTCCAAGTGAGTACAAAAAACTGATTGTGTAAAGTTTTTTCAACATAAAAATAATGCTGTTTTAATTGTTGCTAAATTGTTAGCATCAGTTATATCTATACCTAGTATGACTTTTTTGTTCTTCACAACTCACAAGTTATGTTACTGGTGTGCATAATCTAAGCCACAAGTCGACAGCCTATTAAGAAAATGCCGTAACTTCACTTTTTTTTTCTTTGAAAGTAATATTAATTTAGTGCTATATGGTGGTAGAGAAGATTTTTTAGACAAAAAGTACTTTTTACCACTCGCGATCACAAACGGAGTAACAGCGGTTTCTTAATAGGCAGTTGACGTGCAGAACTCTTTCATGAATAATAACTAATCTGATCCAAACCTGCATTTCTATTTTTGTCACCCATTGCATCAATTGAAGGTAAGAGACTTTGATGTACCGACAAGGAACTAGGCCTATTATATTAGATAGATATGCGCAAGTGATAAGAATAGGATCGTCACTGTGTTGATACGGTCAAAGGAGGAGCAATCTAAGTAGTATTCTAAAAGCGAATTTCTAATATCAAACATCAATATGAATACAAGAATGCTAGCGACAAACAATAAACGAGAACTAATTTATTTTTTTGTCTCCACTGATATAATTTTTATAATTAGGTAATGAAAATTCGATGTTCGATTTTTAAATTTCCCTCACGGGGCGGTACTTCTGAAACCTCCAGAAACTGCTCCTTCTTCAACTTTACATGAACATAACATGACAGTGGTCCTCTTCTCATCATTTGCATATACCTCACAGGCATACCTACATTTAGTACCGGGGTATCTAAATCTCGAGTTTGAATAGGCCTCATCATCTTCCGCAGAGGATTCTCCCAAATCAATTTTTAAAAAGGTATTTGATTTTGTTTTGTCCTCAGAATAATTTCAAAAAAGGGTTATGAAGTTGAAATATGGTAGTCTTTGATGTCATAGAGCAAAGATATGGATTCATTCATATTCAGCGACGGCTTCTCAGTGCCTCCTAGCTTTTTAAATCTCATTCAGGTATGGAATGTAACTATGATGTATACAGTCTGATTATCCCAGTTATTTTAACTATCGGTAGGTATATTATAATAATAAAAGCAATTTACTGTTTCTGAATATGACAGTAAATCACTCCCAAGTTGCAGCTACTAATGCTATATATTTACGTCAACCCTAAGTATTATTTTGTGAATTATACGTATACTTGTTTCTACGGAAAATAATGATAATAGAATACGCACTTGCAGGTACCTATATTTAGAATGTGCTCTGCACGCAGAACGAACAAATTTTCATCTTACTTTCCCACTCAAAAATCAGTTGAATGTGCAAAGAAATATATCTCAATAAGTATTTATTATAGCCGGGTATCAAGAACGTTGTTACTAGAGAGAGGAAACTATTCCTAACTTTAAATAATGAAAAGTTCCTTCGTGATATTAGGAGCACTCATGTACTCCAAACACAAAACCAGTTTCTTCTCCTTATCAACTATGAGTACCTACATGTATTTTTGATTTGAAGCTTTATTATAGATACCCCACTCTATGCTTTGTAAATGGTATGGATAGCGAGTGTAATATACGTCCCCTAGACCTAATGATAAGAGGCTGCATCCTCTTGAAACCAGTCGTCACCGTTTATGTCTTTTCGTTTTTGTGTTGGAACCGGAACCCAAAAGAACCCGGAATCTTTAATTTTAGTCATTCCCGGAACTGAAAAGAACCAGAATTTTTTAGCGCAAAACACGGAACTTACAAGACTCGGAACCTTTACTTTTAGTTATTTCCAAAACCTACAAGAACCGGAATTTTTTTGCTCATCAGAACACAGAGCCCAAAAGATTCGGTACCTCTTATTTGCGGTATCAGAACCAAACTGGAACCCAGGAAAAAATAACGGTTCTAAGCCCTGCTTTTCAGATCCATCTCCCAGAAAAAAAAAATACAGAATCTTTTTGGATCTAGATCTTGACAAAAAACAATAGTATATTACACGGCATGGCTCGAAAGTGTGTGTTTACATGGCGAGGACAATAGTTTGCGGAGCGAGCGCAGCGAGTGTAGCAAATGTCCGAGACATGTAAACACACTTCGAGTTATGCCGTGTAAGGTACTTTTTTGTATACCCAAATCGAATTGCAACTTTCGAAGATGTTCCTTTGAAGTGATTCTCCTGATTGTAGTCGATCATAGATCATATAACATACTAGATATACGATACATTCTACAACGGACATCTAGTGACGTCAAGCTAACATGACTTCTTTACATGCCATGGCTTGTAAAATCCTTTACATACCGAGCGTTTCGCTTCATTAGTAAAGCAGTGCTTTCCGTGGAGTTAATCGCCATTGAAAGTTTCAGTTTCGATTTGGGTATGCAAAAAAAATATTTTGATTTGCGGCGCTCCTATACTCAAAAGAATTTTTGACTTTAGGCGTAAGAAGGCTTCTTCCGGATAAATTTTGTAACTCATTTTTGTCTCTGTCATCATTGGTTTTCACTTTTTTGACCAATATTATTTCGGCCGTTTCAGAAATAACAATCATTGAGTTATCGATCTTCCTTAATTCGCATATATAGATACCTAAAAGAGACAAGATAGCTAACTCTCCATATGCGCTGTGTTAAAATCCGGTACCCAATTTTTGTCGAGCTAATTTACGTGCCAAGAGATAGCGCCACTGTATTGTAGGGCTAAGTTAACATTGCGCTTATGGACGTTTTTCAGTATTCATCAATTATCTCGGAAACCGTTTATTTTTACGAAAAAATGAAAAGAACAAAATTTATTCCCCTTGTAATTTCTTATTGTATGAGACCTATTTCATATTTTGAAAAAAAAAAATTCAAAGTAGGTCTCATTTGATAGGAAATTACAAGGGGAATAAATTTTGTTCTCTTCATTTTTTCATAATAATGAACGGTTTCCGAGATAATTGATGAAAACTGAAAAACATCCATAAGCGCAATGTTAATTTAGCCCAAGAATACTGTGTCGCTGTGTTGGCGTGCGGTGGAACACTAGAACTAACGAAGTTAGCTATCTTGTCTCTTTTAGGTATCTATATTCCGCATATAATGCGATCTCTAGTGGCGCTGTTGTCGATGTCGAGAAGGTGATCATGGCGTTTTTCACCATAAGCCGGCACCTTAATAAAATCGAATGTACCTTCTCAAAATATTATTTTTTCTGAAAAATGTATGGAACAAAAATTGCAGTCCTCTTAATTTCCTGTCGAGTGAATATAGTTTCAAATATCTCGGGTAAATTTTTCAAGATCATCACCTTTTTGCCAAGCTTCCACAAATGGCCGTCATAGAAAATGTAGAGAGCGCCTTCTTTGATTTTATTCGCAAATTGCAAGCTCTAATTCTAGGCCTTCTATGTTTTAACAATGCCAACCAAAAATTTTGAAGTTTCTATTTATTGGTTAAAATTGCATTTTGATGGACAACTGATAATAGAAAAATTGGTAAGATTATTCCAATAGGCACAATAACCAAAAAAATCTGGGAAGTCACTTGACCAAGAACCCTTAACTGTTAAAAAAAATATTGGTTGCAGTTGCAAGTCAGCTGATGGTTCAGCCACTAGGCAGAGTCTGATTTTCAATTTACCTTACTGGTTGAGTCTTGAATGCAAATTACCCTGTTTTTTCCAAAACGTTGACCATGTGATGACATTGAGATTGGGAGTAGGTTTACATTAATATAAATACACTGTACTAGGAACCTACAGTTAATTTTATACTGAATTGATATGTATAAGCAAATAAGCCATTAGCCAATGATAAGCAAGCATTGGCTTTTGGTTTAAGCAGCCATTGAAATGGAAAAAAGCTAATGATTAAGGGTATGCTCTAGCTCTACCTAGTCACTAACACATCGACACACTCTCAAAATGTTGCAAATTTTGCTCAAAGATATTCACTATTGCATCGATATTCAATATTGCATCAAATATCTCAAAACTGTGTATTTATACTTTATAGTAGTTGAAGCTCAGAAATATGTGACTAATTGGTTTACACAAACTAATCTCATCAACTAAGTTTGATTTTGCAGAACATTTTGCGAGCTGTTGAGTAATAAGCTGCATATTCTTGAACTTGAAGAATAATTAGCCTGTGTTTTGAAAAATTCTGAGCATTATTCATCAAGTTAGCCACCACCTGCAAGACACCAATTTTGTGTCATACATGTCACATGTGTATTTGACTATTCCTGTGTCTGTGGCCAAAAATGATGATGCTTTCAGTTAAAAACTGAAGAAAAGATAATTTATTGTCTGTAAAATTAAAATTTCTTTTCGAACGCGGGTAATTTCAAAAAAATCCATCAGCCGTTCTCGAGTGGTACACAAGATGGTGGATGCGAATACCCATATTATAGAAGACATTAGTAACACGCTCGCGTACGACTTCCTAGCATTCAAATTTTTCATATCTGGTCACATTGATTGTGGTAGCCATCTTATTCGCCATTAACTACATTCCGAAATCCAAATTCCAAATATTATCGTCTTTTACCTTTCTAATTCCAACATATTTCGTCTTCGCTATCATAGTGAAATCAAGCATCTTCGCGATTTTTATTGCAGAATTTGTGTTATTTCGAATATTTTTGTCGTCAAAATGAGCAATTACGCCTCACATCTACTTGTACGTACGATATAGCTGTTAATTTCGTGAATCCTTGTGGAGTAAACGGTTGAGTTTCATTCGATTTCTGTAAGTATCTTCATAGAGTATGGAGGACCGTCGTGGCATTATGCCAGATGAATTCAGTTTCTTTTTCGTCCTTCGGTTTTATTCGTCTTCTTCTTATCACGGCACTCAATTCGGATATCTTTCCCCTTTGTTTCAGATGGTTTTACTTTGTCGTATGAGCAACCGTGCCCTTGCAACTTCACTTTTGTGTGGTTAACATTATTCGTATCCATCATTTGCATAACCTAGGTTGATTGAAGTGAATTCGAAACCTTCACTCATCTTATCGTTATAGAAGAAATAAGTGTTATTGAAGGTAACGTTAGAATTTTCCGACCTTAGTCAAATCTATTGAATAATTAACGGATGCGTTATTAAATTTTTCTTTGTAAAACGTCAGGTTTTTTTCTTTTATAAAGTATCAGCGCAAAATTGATATGTGAAAAGTTTCAGTAGCGTATCACTGTTTACTCTCTTTCAAGTTTCGAGAGAGTATTTTTTTTTCCGTATTCTCAACGTGTGAACATTGTTTCTCTATTAGATTCACGCTGATGAGCATGAGAAATGGACTTACAATCGTACACAAATATAGGCCTAAAAGATACCGAGATTCCAGCTTGGAATTGAACGAATCTGTTTATTCGTCTCCTTCCTCTTTGTTTCCTTTTCTAGCTTTTGTGGGCTTACCGAAAATATGATTCAATTAATGCTACGAAGAGAAAACGTAATTTATCGAGTCAATGCAATTTAGTTGAAGAGTTACGTTCAGCCTGAAGAGTTTCGTCATCGTTTAATAATTCAGTTGTTAGCAAGAAAATTGAAATCAACTTATTTAGAAACTTGCACGAAAATCCCAATTTTTAGTTCTACCCTGCTATAATAAAATGATATCGAGTTTGACAGACGGTCATCATATTTTCGGTAACGAGACAAGTTCTACTCTCGTAACATTCTATCCAAAGTGATTTGGAACCCGATAGGCGATCATTTTTTCTTCGTTAGCAAGATGCATTTTTGGTAATAAGTGTATTTTAGTAATCATGCTTTTTGTTTAACGTACATATTATTGCGATCAAACCGAGGAGCTTCGCTGCGTTTAATATCACCTCCTGTTCTATTTTATGTGGTATCAAATAATAATGTTTCAATTCAACGAAACTAACGATGATACTAACTTTTTAAAATATTTGCTTCAATTTGTCAGTTTCAGACTGCATTCCATCTTCGATAGTGTTCTAGATGATTTTACTATTTTTAGGATCGTATTCACAGCGATTGAAATAACGTTGAACTTCGCATTCATCGTTGAAGAATCAGCTTGTATCCCTTTGGAAACGAAATATTTCGAAAACGTTTGAATTGTTCATTTCGATGAGTATTTAAACGCTTGACAAGCTTCTTGAATTTTAATCGCTGCCAACGAAGTTTTATTGTTATTTAGGGGAAACGATTAAGCTTAAAACAAATTGGATCGTTAATTTGTTGTAAAACGTTTTCGCATCCCAGCCTATTACTCAACGAATTATTTTGTGTTGATTGTTAGATAGTTGATGGAAAACCGCATAAGAATTTTTTGTGTGAATTAAGGTGAGGTCAAGTTCAATAGTATGTTGACTAGTTAGTCTGTCCAATTTATTATGATCACCGACTTGAACGTTGAATTGTCATTCAGTGGTGATTCAAAACAAATTGGTACTGGCGACAAGGCAAAAATGTAAGAGTATTTCGATTGGTTTGGCAACGTTTTCTTCAATGTTAGTCGGGGCTTATATTGAATTGGACAGACTATAACTGAGTTTCAGAAATTTCGTCCTCAAAAGTTGTAGATAATTGAAAAGGTTCTTATTTTTTAGATCCAATTGTTGTCTTTCTATTCTTGATTGTGTTTGCAGTTGGCGAATTTTATTTATTTTGGCAGCGATTTTAATCTTGCAGCTTACGGAAAATCTCGCTGTATTTTTATATAAGCTGATTAATTTTATTCCAACAAGCCTATATCAACTTCTCGCGTCTATCTCTCTTTTCATTTCTGCATTTGAGAGCTGAAGAACATCGATCAGCCGGACGTCCGAATAACACTAAAGAATTTTTAAGCCAATAATGATTGAACTTGTGTTGAAAACATCTTACTTTGGTCGAATTGCGTGTTACAAAATCCTGGTCTAGTATAACAGGTTGACATTTTATCCTTGACAGTTTTGATGATCATTAGAGATTACTCAATTAAAATTGTTCGAGAAATTGTTCTGGTGGATTACCATTTAGGTTAAGAAAAAACATTGCATACATTCAGCGAGGGATATCATTTTATTAACTTTTCGAACGTCGATAAAATAATATTTCTCGATGAATACATGCTATTTTTTTTTTTTTTTTCTTATTCAATTTTAAAGATAATGTTTGTATATCCTCGCGCGCTGGGAGCGAATTCTTCGTGCATATTTGACAGAATACTAACGCTTACGACGCGTAGATGAAGAAAGGAAGATGAAAGCTTCGCAAAACGTTTCTACGGTTATTTTGAAGTTCTCCTTTTGAAATGCGACAATGATGGTTCGTCCTTATAATCGGTAACTGATCATTCTAACTATTCGATTAAGTTTGTATTCATTGAGATCATCAAATCAACGGCTGGTGATTATTCATTCATCACTACTGACTGGAGTACTCACATACAGACTCCAGCAATTACACATTTTTACAACGAACAATGCAATTTTACATCAAATCAAAAATTAAGATTACGAGTAGGTCTATTGCTGCCTATTCACTACTAACGAAACAATATCATAATCGGCCCATCATTATGATAGTTCGTGTAGAATTCTTCGATTCTAGTAACTAATCTAATTACCACTACATAATTTTTAGATTTTCTTGTCCCAAGTTCGATCCAAAATTCTATCATCGCAATCAATGCGGTGATCATTTTCATTGTCAGTGATGGTACTTCGAACATCCGTCGGAATTTGATCGGATAATGTTTGCCACGGTCAATTATTATTTCTTCAACTATGTAGTCCGAGGAGTATGAGAACGATTTCATCATCGACTTTGTTACTTCTCCGTCCTCCTATCTCAGCTCTTCCCGTATCAGTGGGTTAGTCGATGAAAACATTTGTTGTTCTTCGCTGCCCAATTATTCTTCTAGTAATTTGAAAGATATAATCCTCTCCAGAAAACTTGAATCGTATACCCACGTCTCACGTTTCTGTAGATATCTTGAACTTTTATTCCGAATTACGATACTTGAAATTTTATAATTGTATTTCCTATTAAAACAAATTACTTCAGTGTCAAGACTAAGAATCTCGTTGACGAATAACTCGTTCAAGCACGTTCTACGATTTTCCTTGGACATAGAGCCATTTTTATTCCAACGTTTCGATTGAAGGCCTTTGTTTCGTATCTTATCTGAAGGCGACCATGTACAGTTAATCTACTCCTTGAACACAAGTGAATTTTGATAGTATAATCCATAGTTCTAGAGAAGTAACGCGAGAAACTGAATGGAGAATATTTATTCGAAAGAAATGAATGTCCGTTTTAGAAATGAATAATGTTACCGAAAATATTATTTCGAGGAAACAGAATTTTTATGTAAAGAAATAAAATTGGCATCGGCCTCCACATTTGTGGAAACTTATTTGACGTTTCGGTGCGTACTCGGCACCATCATCAGATATACTTAGAACAGTACAAGATGAAAAATACGGACGCGAATAAGACAAGAACAAGAATCTACAAGACTTCAACTTTCGAGTATTATCCAAAATCATCAAGGAATAAATATTGCTGAGAAGATCATCAGTTTTAAAATTAACCCATGGAAGTTTCAATGTATTGATCATCTCAAGAATCTCGAGTTTTTCACATACGTGGAGACAAATGCCAATTTTATTTCTTTACATGAAATGAATAATGTTCTCGTGAGTGAAAGAGGAAGGGGTGAACTTGCATAAACGGTAGTCAGTATGTTGAATCTTTTTGAAGTGCCTGCCCATACTTTTAGGTCGGTAGCTCAGTACGTGTGACAGAACATCTAAGAAAAAATTCAAACGGTGTGATCGTGATGAAGTTTCTATTGGTACTCAATTGAGTGGATTAATTTGTGAATTATATTATTGAAACGTATTATTGCGGTCCCAAATTCGTTAATTTTACATTTTTTCTCTGGAAAAATTTATACATCTAATTTCATCCATCTTTTCTTCACGTCTTCCTGGTACTGCACTGTTGCAAAAAACAAATAATTCTGCTGGTGTACGTCGTGTTCGCCTGCTAAAATTACTTCGAAAATGGAATAATTCAATAATTACGTGAAGTCAAAGTTGTATCGTACGCTTGTTACTTCAAATCTTATTCACATGAGTATTACCAGGTAAATTGTTGTACATGTACACATCGGCAATTACCCAGAACAAAACTACGTGGGCTATTTTACTTTTGTAACACGACGTATTTTACAACAATTTTACCTCTTGGTGGGTGTATCAAAGAATATTTATTATTTATGATTCATGGTAATTTCCTTTTCCGTCTTCGTTTATTTTCTCACTTTATTGTAAAACGAGTCGTTTTGACGTTTGTGAATGTGCAGCATTGTTGAGCGTGTCGGCTTGTGCAACTAGCTCAATCAAAATGGTTGTGAATGCAAGAGGATAAAAATAAATCGGGTAAATTTGATGTGTTATTGTAATAAGTATCTACCCCGTTTTTTCTTTTCTACAAGCCCACTATCTTCTAACTTCGCATATCAATCATAATCTCCTATTTTCCCTGATTGATTTAGTGATGGAAGGTTATGGGAAAAGTCAAGAGTTACAAAGAAACTATGTTTTTGGCCCAATTCATCCTCTGTCTAATCAAACCAATCTGAGAATATTGTATATAATTAAGATGGTCATGCAAAGTTTGATGACAATTGTTTTGTGAGGAGAGCAGTTTGAGAGCAAGAGCTTTTCAGTAGTGTCAACATTTGTCGTGGTATGATTACACTACCGTACAAAAAATAATTGATATCACAAATTACACTTTGGAGAAACATATCGTTCTTCAATGAACAATTTGTGATAATTATACGTATGTCAAATTAGATTTTGTATTGCATTACACTTATATAAAAACATGGATCATTTTACCGACAAGTATCAATAGTTCTCAGAGCAGCTGAATGTTAATCAATTTTCAAAAAATGTGATTCTTCTTGAAAGAAATGATTTCATGTAGACCCTGTACAAAAATTTTGACCAGGTCTACTGTCTACCATAACCAACAAATCAAGTGGTGGTGGTGTATGTTGCACTATACATTCTTTATGCACTCACCACCACCACTTGATTTTTCGGATTCGACATCTGTTTACATTGACCGACAATACCTCTAGACTTGATTTAAATGATGGTGTATAATTGCAGCTTCTTGCCGGTTTATAAAGTTGACAAAAGTTTCTGAATTGCAATAACGTTATTAGGGAATTGTTCTGTTCTGATAAATCTTTCAATTTGAGCTCACGACGCTCTAGGAAAGAAATTATCACTGAGCCTTGATTTGTAATGTTATCATAGAGAGGAAAAAGGAGACTATTCTGTAGTTTAGTTCATTTCATTCTCGTATCAATGTGATCTTTATCTTTTACGAATAATATTTTGAAATAGTGAATTAGTATGTATTTTATTTTCTGGAGCTGCCAAGCAGAGTTGAAGTGAATGCTTGAATAGACCGTGGTGACCCAAGCCCATTCTTGTCTTTTTATGGCTTCTGCATGAAAGAGATGAAAAGGTAGAATAGTTTGAAGTCTCTTGTTCAAAACAATTTATAATACGTAATTAGAATAATATAACAAGATTTCAAAATGCGAGTCCTTTTTGAGAGTTTGTCCTTAGTTCCCACCAGGAAAATCAAGCCCACAGACTTGCCATTAATCTACTAATTTCGAATCCATCGTAAATTTAGAACCAACCTGAATTCTTTTTAAATGATGGTCATTTTGAGAGAAGAGCAAAAAGTGAAACAACAGGAGTGGAGGATGAATGCAGAGGAACGGAAGAACAGTCCCTGAAAAGCAATTTTCATTCCTTGTGGCGAAAAAAGGCCGGAATGTGAAAAATGATAACAGCGCAGTGGATCCGCTCGTGATAGACGTTTTAGTGTTCAACTATTACCTCATTTTGTTTGGTGTCTGATTCTTAATCTTCAATTTATTAGAAGACCTTCAACTGCGCCAATTTCACTGAAATTGAGATCATTCGTCCTACCAATTATCTTCTCTTAATTTTCCTCAAAAAACTCCTATTTGCTTCTCCTGAGAATCAAAATATTTGGAATTTCTAGTTATTTCCAATAAGCGTCCGTGTAAATCTGCGTCCACTAATGTTGAAGTGCAAAGTCGTGAAGTAGGCTGTGGTTCCCGTCCCTAAAGCAGCAGATTGAAGCCTTATACTAGTTTCATGAGCGCCAAATGAGGAACAAATGTTGAAACAGAATAAATTTTTACATATCATAGGATTTTGAATTGCAGTAGTTGTGCTAGAGAAATCATTCATATGACGCGATTTGGAAAACCACCCAAGAAAAAGAATGCGTTTTTCTATCAGATTTTTTTCTATACGTGAGACCTTTTACTATATTTAATATGAATTTGCAGCGCGTCGTTGAAAAACGGCGTGACATGAATGAACCACATTTAAGCAACTACTTAGATGTACTCCTTGGCTGCAACCTAATGCTATCAAATCTTTTTCCCGCCGGTTATTGAGCATTCTTCTATGTGTAATTTTGTAACGGCGTGCTGGTAACTGCGACCACAATGTAGCAGTCAATGAAACCTACCTCAGCTCCTTCATTCCATGGACAAAAACATTACACTTCTCTTACAGAGCGCTGCCAGTCATATTATATATAGCTCAAAGCGTGAGACATTTTGACACCCAGTGCAAGAACTTCACCACAGATGAGACCTCATAGTATATAGACCACGCTTATGCAAAGGCGCAATGTTCAAACATCTCACAATACAAGAGTTTCAAATTCCATGTACGCAATGGGACCCAAACCAACACAAGCGATTCTTGAGCGTCGTGTAGGTGCGCTTCCCTGCGTATTTTTGACTTACAACAAACACACGCTCATCTTGGTAATGCACTAAGTTCTTACAAGTGTTACCAGATGTATGAGTTTCAATTGAATTTAATGTGACTGACTTTCGACCAAATTTGTGATTGTTTTTGTGGATTTACATAATATGGTTTCTTAGATTGCATCACCAAAGTCGAATTTTTTCATCATGTAAGGATTTTGCAGTGCACTACTTTTTTCTTTTCAGAGATCTAACGGCAAAGTTAGAGGAAATGATAAATATTTATGAAAAGCATCATAATAGCTCTTCAAATTTTAAACACATAACATGATTATTTGAAAATGTACCTAAAAAGAAAGTTTTTGCACAAGAGAAATTGGGAGGGGGGGGGAGGAGAAAGAAATATGGTCCAGAAATTTGCCATTGGTTGTGTTATTCAAAATTGTTTCCTCGATAGATTATTTAGATACCCAATCAGTTGAAAATTTATTTAACATGTTCTCTCTGATTATTTTCTTACATATATTCAATGGTTTTAGAATGAAAAGAAATAAAATTAATTTTTTTTCATCATATTATGGCTATGCCATCAAAATATACAGAACAAAAAGAATTTATTTAGACCGGCGTTACGGTAATTGTAATCGACTTCTTTAAATTTGTATGACCTTAAAAAAACTCCTTCAAAGAGGAAAAATTTTATAATCTCATCTTGAGATCTGATCTGCTAAATAATTCGGACTCTACATCAGTCAACATTTCTTTATCAAAGTTAGGATATGTGGCGGATTTTATCCTAACTCTGATAAGAAATTGGAACTTGCGGTACATTGCGGGGAACAGGCAGTATAAAACGACGCTAGCGCGCCATCGTCGTGTAGAGTCCAAATACTACAATGCAAGAAGGAAATGATTGCATAAAGAAGAAGTGATGTTGGAAAACTATTGAAGGTAAAAAAATGGCGTGGGTGATTCATCTTTAATATCCCAAATGTAAAGACCAAGAAATATAGATCAATCAGTTTAATTATATATTCTTAGAGTAGTCCTTATAGGTGTACCACTGTACTATGATGATGAAATACTGCTACACATTCATCTAATTTAAACTGCTAATGTAGGGCAGTTCAACATCGAATTTGAATGAGCATGAAAGAAAAAAAAAATCACAATGAAGATTAAATGAATATAAAGTTTTGCTACTCAGAGTTCTTCAACTTCACAATATGCAACTGATCGAGATTTGCATCGGTAATTCCTTCAATGATTTAATGAAAATATTACACATTATGTTCTAGTTATCTTCAATTTGAGCATAATATTTCAAGAAATTTAAATGCTGTTGAAAATATGAAGCCTTTATTTTTCTTTAATGCATTTCATTTTTTGTATTATTGATATTTGATCAAGATAAAAAAAGAAACAGAAGAAGAAGAAGAAGAAATGAAAACAATGCGCCTAAAGAATATTTGAAATTAATGTTCATTAAAATAATATTTCTTCCGCTGTACCTTTCTTTGAATAGCTTTATTTTCTTACAACAAGGAAAAGGATGTAATTATTGATTAATAACATAGTGTAATCAATTTACTGTTTACAATGAGGTATACACTTGCCAAGAGTCAAAGAAAAGATACAAAAACCGCAATAAATTATCATAATGGACAACCATAAAATTCAAAAATGTATTGATTCTATTACTGATACTGTTTACACTTTTTTCCCTTCTATAAAACTGTGATGTCTATTGAATGTTAATGGATTAAAATTAATTTGAAGAGACACTTCCATCCTCTACAAAGCTGCATGCAAATTTGTTCTAAAATTTCACAGTTGTGACCGTCTTACTGTTTTCTGTGAATAATCTATGTGCGATATGTTTGATGATAGTTTCCCATCCTCAGAAGCATCTTCTTTCGTCAAACTGAGAAATTGTGCGTGGATCTCAGTGTTACCAGACTATCAATATCAAAAATGTCAAAATGCCATGCCAATGATATCTTGCAACCACAAAAAATGCCCATATAAACAACAACCACAATTTGCCACATCTCTCCAAATAAGATTTTTTTTGAAATATTTTTTGAAAAAAAAAAAAATTGAAAAAATATCTTCTTTTCACCTCAAACGTCTGATTGTCAGAATTAAAACTTTTTGAAGAGAGTCTCTGTCGGTTTCCAAATTGCCACATCTAGTAACACTGGCAGGTCCTACCAAAAATTACTAATTGTGTTATTTATTAACACCCCGCTGTAATAATTAAGGTTAAATTATATTTCTAGTTGCACCCAAAGTAATTGTAAGTTCATGAATCAAGAAAGCCACTTGATTTTCCCTGAAAAACAATCTCAAATTTCATTTCATATTGTAATAACTGTATCTCAAGTTAAATTTCCTAGTAATTTGATCACACAAAAATTTTGATTCGCTTAAAGAGCTCGGTAATTTTCATTTTATGAAGTTCAATTATCCCGTGTTATACTGTTTCTGGTGTTCATGTATTGTACATTGGATTTCTCAATGTTATTATTTTTTTATTGTAATGTCTTCAGATTGTTACTCATACCGGAGATACTATAGAAGAAGGCATGTGTAATATTTAAATTTTTTTGGTGCATTCTCTGTGAGTATCACTGAACAATGTGGTAATGTGATTGATCAACTAATTGGTTAACAATGGGACTAAACAGTGAAGTAAGCTTTATTCTCCATTGAATCGCTCAGCTTACATGCTTTTACATTCTCTTCATCTCAATTACATCTAAAATGTTGGGAAAACGTGTGCAGATTGTGCAGACTGTATAAGCTTACTTGTTCAACTTCAAAGTTGAATAATAACTGAAAATTATGCAAGCCAATGGAATTTGCCTCGCTTAATGGATTAATAAGCCGTTTCTGCACTTGGCAAATGATTTAAAATGTCTTCAAGATGAATTTCTTCCAACGTTCAATGCTCCTTAGCAAAAATGCAACACCTAGTTTTATTTTTCTATTTTAAATGATAATTTAAAAAATATTGAACAACATCACTTCCTTATCTTTCAAGAGTAAAAATGGTTCATTACACCTTATTTTGTCCTTTATGTATTTGATCTTTGACTAGCGCAATTCAATCTAGTTGCATTGGTCTCACAAACATTAGCCTCACATTTTCAGATTGTAGATCAACTAGTTGCTAGAAAATAATCCTACATTCTTTAATATAGAAGACCAATTAGTTTGTTTTGATTTTAGGCGCCCTTGGTACTTTGAGAGAGTATGAATCTAGATTGACTTGTATCCGTGTGATATTTCCCCAAAACAATGATGGTTCATCCTTCTTCCCCTTACCAGCTTTCAGTGTATGATATATTCCTCAAATTGCATTGATGTCTCCAGCATTGTCATTTCTTTAGAAGATTACTGAGGAAAGTAGCTAGATTTAATCCCTATTGGAAGAAATCAAAGTCATTTGGGAGAACATACATTTCTGTCAAAGTGAAATGTCTTCATGAAATTGTAACGTTAGTTTCCGCTATTTGAGGAAAAAATGAAAACTAGAGGACTTTAATCAAAAACAGTCATAACTTTGACAAGGCTTTGAATAGTAATATTTGGTATGAAAGTTACAAAAACTGGATTCTAATGAACTACAAAATTGGAACTCAATTTCACTGAAATGGACTACTAAATATAGTTTCATGCGCGTATAATTTAATGTTTTCATGAGATTTCAAACAGACCAACTTGGCTTACTTGTTATAAGAAAATTAAAAAAAAGAAAAAATTATTGGAAAAAAAATTTGTATTCATACGAGTATTATGAAATACTAACAGAGAAACTGAAAGTTGATTACAAGCTCATTATACTTCTAACAAAATAATACAAGTGAATCTGTATTTGACTTAATGATAATGTACCCATTTTCCACTTGCGCACTAACTCACACTCAAGGCTATTAACTACATGATAAACTGACCGTTGTCATATTCTGTTATTGTACAAATCTCATCCTTGAGCTATTGGTGGCTTAATGTAACAGGTGTATTGTAGGCAAACATAGAAAAACTGTTGGATCTTGAAATTCCAGATTCCATTCTTATAAAGAAATGGAAAAAAAAAGAAACGTATTTTTTCCAGTGCAACAATTATAATCCCCTGCAATGTTCTCATGTCAAATTGTCTTGAACCAAGAACCGTTTACTTGTAAAGAACACTCTCTTGTTACAAACAGCTTGAAAAAATGATTTCATGACTCAAGGAGTGCAACAAATCTATTATATTCATGTTTGTGTGTAAAAAATTTGTATTTGGACCCAAAGAGTTCGCTCATAGCAGATTCTTTCTGCAACTGATACGTCTTTCTCTTCAGAGGATGTAAATCACCTCGCTAATTTCAACGCGTTTCATCATCTAAGTAGTAAACTTTCCTTTACTGATGGTGATTTTGTCTTTAAAAATTCTTGGATGTCGTCCCTCCGACTGAATTTTGAAATACATACGTAGGGATGCGATTGGACTGCAGTTCTACTATTTTTTGCACGTGTGGCCGACCATCAATAGATCGTTAAGCATCCTTTTCTCTTGGTCGGCTCTATATTTTGAGAAGCACAACGAGACATTAGAGGCAAAACTTTGAAGAAAATAATTTTTGATCATGAAGCTATGCAATGGTTATTTGTCAGTAGCCCCCCCCCCCCTGCTGAGCTGTCCCTATGCAAAAGAGCTCAGAATATTATAAAATCATACATTTTTCTTCAGTTTTGGATTCATACGAGTATTTAGAGCGCAATTGATATTCTCTTCACTGTGAAGTGTTTCTTTCTGGAAATATTGATTCTTCATCTTGTATATACTCGCGAGCCCGGCACCACCTCAAATTTTTGCGAACATCCGCATCACTATTGTGCCTTGAAGCTTGGGATTCATTAAATCGGGCCACATTCCATACTTTGAGTAGGTAGTCTTGAATCTGAATTCCTGAGTGTTCCTCCCGTATAACTTTTCACATCTCTCTGATGCTTAAGATTTCAAAATCAAATTTATCAAAAAATATCGTTCAGCGTGAAGCAAGAAAAATTCATCAAATGCAAAGCAACTAATCAAGAGCAAGAAGTCGGTTTTCCTGTGACGTGATTGGTCATTAAGATCCACGCTCGGCAGCAGAAGACGGATACCACAAATTTTCAACATTGATGCTTTTTTACAAAACAGTGTTTTGAAAATGAAGTTTTGTGTCTGCGGTTTGTGATTAGCGACTTGGTATGTTGCTCTACAAATTTTCTAGATTATAAGAAGACGTTTTCTTTTGTCTGAAGATTGAAAATGCTTACACGGCTGCGTAAGCAATATACGACTTTTCACTTCTGCCTACAATGAAGCATTGGGCTTAAATCCTACTTTTAGCATTCGACTTATTCTATAAATTGTTTTCTCAATAAGATTTGCATATACTCCCATTCATTCTTGATCATCTCCAATTCCCTGGTATCATTTGATGTTATCCCCGGTCGCTCTTTTCTTTATCCATTCATAAATTGTTTTCACGCTCTCATCGCTATCTTCTGTGTCAGCTCCATCTTAATATTCTCCATCTGGGTACCTGGCCACAAGAGCATCCCAAGGAACAAAAAAATTGACAAAGCAGCCAAACAGGCAATCAATTACGTCCATCAACGAGCTCTTCAAACACATTAACAGAACATCACCCACACCTGGTTCACTCATTGGTCTAACCTCAAATACCATTCAAACAAGCTAGTCCAAGTGTAAAATTCCCGTCCTCCAAGTTTCCTCAGATCAACTCATTTGTAGAGAAGAGATTATCATCACTAGCCTCAGAATTAGTCGCCACATTCATCTCACCCCTCATTTATGCTCTAATTGCGATTCTGATTTCCTCCCTCCCCACATCAACATATCTTTTCTTGCCGCAAATTAAGCTCACTCTGCAACTCCTTACTGACTCACAATAACGTAGAAGTACTATCAGACCACTGGACATTTGTCCTCAATATCTTTCAATTTTTCCAACAATCAAATTCCCTCTCCCGCATCTAAACTCAGTAAGACCGCCAGACCTGATGACAGGCTTTTAGTAGCTTGTTAATTTAAAAGAAGAATCAATGAAAATGAAAAAAAAAAGATTATAAGCGAACATTGCTGCACTAATACTACACCAACACAAAACATTTGATAAACTCAGTACAAATGAGCATATATCCTTACGTGTGTGAATATGTAACTCCAAAGATTAATAAAATTACCATGCTACAACTACACTGATAATCTACGTAATCAAAGGTTACCTTAAGCTCTTCATGACGTAAGCTACTTGCGATGTAATACAGATACCTAGAAGAACCAAGGTAGTGTACGCAAATAAGAAGAAAAAAAATATTTTGCTGGAGCAAACATTTCTTTGCTGAAAATGGTTCAGATGTGGTCCTGAACGACATACTAAAAATCCCGCGTTTTCCCCCGGAGCTTTATCTAAACCCCTCAAAAATTAAGTTTTTCGCCTGTATCGCCCAAAATTGAAATTTTATCAAAAAATGTTTTAAACAAAAATTGTTCTTCGTTGAATTTCCTTCTATATATCATGTCCAATCTTCAGCCTATACCAATTAGTGCCTTTGTAAACGCCGTTTAAAAGATTCCCAGATTCAGTTTTTCCACTTATCTCACAAAATTGAAATTTTATGAAAAAATGTTTCACACAAAAGTTGTTTCTTGTTAAATTTTCTGTAAAATGAGCTACTCAGCCTTCAGAAGGTTCTTTTCTTATGCCCGTTCAAACCACCCAAAAATTAGTCTTTTGCTCATACCTTGTCTAATTGGAATTTTTATTGAAAAATGTTTTAAACAAAAGTTGTTCGTCGTTAAATTTCCTACGAAATAACGTATTCAATGTTCAGCCTGGGTCAATTAGTGCCCCGGTTAAGCCTGCTAAGACCGTTCAAAAGAGGACCAAAATCAGTTTTTCCATATATCTCGCAAAATTGAAATTTTATGAAAAAATGTTTCAAATAAAAGTTGTTCCTCGTTAAATTTCCTGTCAAATGAGCTATTCAGCTTTCAGTTTAGAGTGATTAGTCTATGAAACAAGTGTGTTGTACTCTGTTCTGTCCCGTTCTCAAGGTACGTACTTTGTACTACTTTCCATCCTTTCTTAACGTGAACAGAGTATAGGCACATTTTTTCTGTAGGTTCCTCAACTAAATCTTACTCCATGAGGTTAGTATATTTTACAAAACGTTACTACACACGTGTGAATGTAAAAATACTAAAAATAATACAATATTATGCGGGCATGATGACTCATAGACTAGAGAGAATTGCAGTTGCGGTGGAGTCTTTGATACGACGCGACTTGAATTGCTTTTATTTCATTACCTAGATACCGACTGAGTTATAAGTATGCGAAAAATATTTATTCAATTTCCATCTTTTTCAATAGTTCTATTGCTGGTAAAAAAAAAAATATCTGTAATGATGCACGACTGCTGTAAATCAGCAACAAAAATATCTGACCAAGAGAAAAATATAGTACATCCTTATATTTTTAACATCTAAAGCCCTTTTTCTGTTGATTAGTTGCTCTATCCTGAAAGCTGAATACCTCATTGGATGGGAAATTCATCGAGGAACAACTTTTTTTTGAAACATTTTTTAATAAAATTTCAATTTTGAGAAGTACATATAATATTATGGAAAAACTGATTTGGGCCTTTTTCAAATGGCTTGCACGGATACTAATGGACCTAGGCTGAACATTGAATACGTAATTTGGTAGGAAATTTAACGAGGAACAACTTTTGTTTGAAACAGTTTTTAATAAAATTTGAATTTTGGGAAATATATGAAAAAACTGATTTTGGTTCCCCCTTTGGACGGCGTTTGCAAAGGCACTAATTAATATAGGCTGGAAATTGGATACATTATTTGGTAGGGACTTCAACGAAGAACAACTTTTGTTTCAAACATTTTTAAGTAAAAGATCAGTTTCGCCCGATACAGGTGAAAAAACTAATTTTTGGTGGGTTTGAACCCCCATAAAAGAAGAAACTCCTGGGGAAAACGCGGGATTTTTAGTACGTTATTTAGGACCACGTCCTGAACCATTTTCAACAAAGAAACGTTTGCTCCAGCAAAATTTTTTTTTTCCAATATTGCTTCAATTTGCCTATTCTAAGGTAGTCAACTTCGCTAGTTCCAATGATCCACTGCACGCCAGCACAGCAACACAGTCTTGTATGACTAAATTAACATTGCGCTTATGGACGGTTTTCAGTCTCTTTCAAATATCTTCAAAACCTAATTTTTTTGAGAAAATGGAGGGAACAAAATTTATTCCCTCTGTAATTTCCTATTGTATGAGACCAATAACTTCAGTTTTTTCAAAACATGAAATCTGTCTCCGACCCCCTAATAAGCAAAACTCGACCAAGCGACAATCGCGTAGTTTCGTGATATTTAGACTTAAAGGAAATCGGTTATTTAAAAATAGATGGAGGTCGATATTTTCAATACATAATTATTCGACGAGTATTGCGTTTCCAGTGTTTTAATCAGCACCGTTGGAAATTGCTCGTTGAGCTCTTTCCAACGGTGTATATAACTCCAAAATCTCGAAAATGTCGCTTGGTCGAGTTTTACTTATTAGGGTCCATTTTGTTCTCTTCTTTTTCTTGGAAAAATGAACTATTTTATTTGAAGAGAACTGAAAAACGTTTATAAACACAATGTCAATTTAACGTTATAATACAGTGGCGTTATCTCTCGGCAAGTAAATTAGCTCGATTAAAGTCGGGTACCGGATTTGAACAAAGCGCATCCGGAGAGTTGGCCCTCTTGTCTCTTCTGGGTATAATTATGTAACTACAAAATATGGGTAGCTTGAATAGGTTCACGGACGTTTTGGCGCGGTAACTTTTCGGGACTTTTTGGCGCAAAAGAGAAAAAAATTGTAAGGTATAGTATTTTTGTAAGTATTACGCATGAGCAACATACGTGTATTACTTGAAATAGGAATATTGTTGTTTAATTTGCTTCCGATGCACGACACAGCAATATATGAAGGCAAATAAGTAATTGTGAGACACAAAAACGTACAGTAAACTATAAGCAACAGTAACATAGGTCGGTTGGCGTTATCCAGAAGACACAATGAGGTCAACTTACTTTATCTTCTGAAAAGAAAGAATGGTGCTTCGTCATTACTTCACACAACCCACACTCAGTCAAGAAGAACACAAAAGCCGTAAACAATGCTTTGTTTCTACTTCACTTAACTCACACTCAGTCAAGATCAGTTCATTTTATCTTTTCTCACGCCAGAACGTCCTCAGATTATTCCGCACCAAAAAAACTGCCGGCGCCAAAGAGACGACGACAAAACATTCGGACACACTGAAGTATTGGCAAATTTCCTCAAATTAGTTCACGCTTCAATTTGAGATTTCTCCCAAAGCAGGCACTGTATCAACACTAAATTTCACATTTACATTTTTTAAATACCTATACAAATTACGACATATCAACATTGAAAAATATATATGTGACAGGATTTATGAAAAGGGACCGCTTTGCGCAAAATAAAGATCATGTTTTCATTTATTTTGGCGGCCAAAGTAGATGAAAAAACATGATCTCGCGAAATTTGAAAAATTGATGTCTATCAATTTTTCAAATTTCGCGGGATCAAGTTTCTTTGACCCATTTTGACCTCTCCTGTAAAATTTGATTTTGCGCAAAGCGGTCCCTTTTCATAAATCGCGTCATATATAACAATCCCCATTAGAGTCCGGAGAGTGAGAAAACCAATTGTCAAAAAATTGCAGGTGCACAACTTCAGATATACACCATAACTTGGCCAAGTTTCAAAAAAATTCATCCAGTAATCTCGAAGGAGAAGCGGGGACAAATTTTAATGTATATGTGTAAGACTGTACTGTGGTACAGCTCACGAAATACAACAATACTTCTGAGATTGCAGTGATAAACACTGAATCAACAAAAAGTTCACAGTTCCGATTGTGTGCCAACGACATGTCGTAGTTCGGAAGATGATAACATCAACCGTCCTATACTACCTAATATAACTACCCCTGCCAAACCTCTCCGCGAGTAGCGCAGTTACCGAGATTGCGGCGTGACGGAATCTTACATATGTTACTGTGAATGTTGATAATCGGCGAATGTTGATAATTTCATCAAATAGGTACTTACCAATTTATTATCCATAACTCCTTTCCTTATAGATCGAATGACTTTAAATTTGCAAGGTTTCTTGAAAATACTTATTTCCATCATATTTCCAAATTTCAACTCGGTCGATCGGATATAAAATCGTGGAGAGGATAGTAACTAGCAATGAACCACGTTTTTAGTACGATTGACCCTCTCCACAACCTTATATCTGGTTGACCGAGTTGAAACTTTGAAATATGCTGGAAATAAGTATTTTCAAGAAACCTTACAAATTTGAAGTCATTCGATCCATAAGGAGAGAAATAATGGACGATAAATCGGTAAGTATTTGGTGAAATTATCAACGTTCACTGATTACACTACACTACAAAAAAATTAGAAGCCATTGCAGACGTTGCAATGGCAGCGGGGAACGCGCAATTCTTTAACTCGACCTCTCAGGTGGTGTGGAACTGAGTTGATAATCTTGTCATATAATTCAAATCGAAATTATCATTCTACATTCCCTCCTATCATATATAGCTCGAGAGTCAAAATTCTTCTAAGTCCCCCTTCTATCATGTATAGCTCGGAAGTCACAATTCTTCCAAGTCCCCCTCCTATCATATATCGCTCGAGTCTCAAAATTTTTCTAAGTTTTTGGTTGGACGGCGGACGGTTGCTCAAAAATCAAAATTCTTCCAACCCCCCCCCCCCCCCTATTATATATAGCTCGAGACTCGAAATTCTTCTAAGTCCCGTAACCTAACCTAACCTGCGGACGCAGACGTTTTCTGAGGATGTAATCTCCTAACAAAATGGATAGCGGGTTCTTCGCTAAAAAAAAAATTGAAAAATGCAAGAACGAAATTATACGATTTTAGAAGTATTTTTGACGCTGATCACGATGCCGTTGGCCGTTTCTCAAAATTGGCTCTGGTTATCGAGAAATGAACATATCAAGTTCCCGCGAATCGTAACGACGGGCAGTGTATGTTCTCGTACTCGCGAAATTCGATAGCTGGGTAACATTCATTGCGCGTCGCTACGATTCGCGGGACCTTGATATGTTCATTTCTCAATAACCGGAGCCAATTTTGAGAAACGGTCAACGGCATCGTGATCAGCGTCGAAAATACTTCTAGAATCGTATAATTTCGTTCTTGCATTTTTCAATTTTGTATTTTGTTGGGTAGTGAATTATCAACATTCACGGTAATATATATGTATAGGTATAAGGAAATCTATAATCTTTTTAACGACGTAACGATGATCTACAACCTCTAAAATGTCGAACAAATTCATTTCCTCCTCCCCCTGTTCTCGCTTTTATACAAAAGTCGGTAAAATTAATAGTGACTCAATTTTGTGTTAGGGGATCACTTCAAAAAGTAAAACAAAAAAATTGGAGAGAACCCATTTCACTGTATTTTGCATCTAATGATTGCAAAATCATATCTTTGAGAAGAAACAATTTGAAATTTATTTTATCTTGTCGAAAGTTACGATCTTTCAATTTTTTCATAAAAGACAAGGTTCTTCCACGCAGTACTGCCCAGAAAAATCGACTATGGTATTTCTTCTGCTTGTGTCATTCAGCATGGTCCCTCAAAACGCCAATCTGAGGTTAATTAATCTTATTTCTTCTAGGCTTTACACTGCCTATCGTCTTGTGAAATCTTTATCGAGTTGGTAGATTTTCTACTGTAGTCACTGAAAGAAATGACGTCAACTTCAGTGCAATTTCTTCGTGATGAGTATCACATAACATGTCCATCAGAGGGCAAAAATAAAGGGCGATGTACCCTTGTGGCCATTGCACCGCTGAACGGAACGTTTCATGCTAAATTTTCAAACTCATAAGAAATTCAAAATCGCGATACTATCGAACGAAAAATTATTGAGATGCCCTTTGGTAACCTTTAGCTACAAGGAATGACAATCGTCAAGTTTTCTCAAAACTAATACAACTCGAGTAATTCACGATTTTCTTAATATGTAGCCAAATCGTATTGTCACTTTCTTGGCACACAACTACTAACCCTACCATTCACAACTACTACAGATGTTTCATGTTGAGCGGTGCTAGCGCGCGATCGCGCTGTCATGTTCAAAATCCGAATACCTTTATGATGTATATGTATCGTGGTGATAATGTTTCGCGTACAACAACGTGCGCAATCCGCTTGCAGAACGCTTTTTTTCTCTCTGAAGAACAAAACGCGACTTTGCACCTTACAACAAAGCACGCAAAGAAGGCATCCTCATTGGTGTGAACTGTGACAATTTCTACCTTCAAGCTGGGTACATTTAGGAAAGAGGATCTGGGAAAATGCGCGGGAACTCTTTGATGTACTTGAGGTTAATCTTTGAGTTGCAGCAGTGGACTTGAAAACATTTTGAGCTCCCAACAACGTATTCAAAGAACTGTGGTTTCGAGGGGGCGGCAGGGGAGGAGAGTATTTGGAAAACCGCTCAATAACGAATTTATTTTCGTTGTAGGTTGTTCAAAATTGAAGAAATGTAGGAAGAAAAAGCCGCTGAAATATCACTTATAGTGGGCGAGCGAATTTTAAGAAAAATCTGCCTGGAAGTAAGTAAAATAATATTCAGAAGAAAGTCAACTTACCCAAAGTCATATTTTTCAGTATACGATTCCAAAAGACAACCGTACTTATTTGTGTCCTTATTCTGCACAAAAATGTGACTAATAGGCCTTAGACTTCAATGTCCCCGTTTTGCTTGCCAAATAGACGTATCTATTTAGACTACGTCCCAGCTAGTGTGCCTCAGTCTCTAGCATACGCAGAAAAAATCATCGAGAATGCGGCGGATGCATCTTCCACTCGTTAGAATTTAACTTGGTCTTTTAACTTGTCAACCATTTTACTTAGAGACAAAATCAAATTTCAGAAATAAATGACCTTTACATGACCTTTTTTTTATTTTTTTATTTTTTCTTCCTCTGGTCCCTTTTCCACGTGTCGCTATGAATGCTGTAATGCTACATACTTAATTACGGAAAAAATTTGTTGAACGTCATAAAGTACATAATGAGCACCATTCTTCTATTATGACAACAGACTTTGTTTTTTTCATGTTTTTTTCTTTTCTGTTTTCAAGTGGGGACCGAAAATTTTCGGAGTTTGCATTAAATGCTCTAGCCGGGTAGCGGGGGGGGGGGCGGCCTTGATCGAAAAATGTTTCAAATGTCCATCAAAATTAAACGAATCCGTTCGTCTAAGTTACGGCTATCCATAATAAACGCGAAAAAGACGAAAGGGAGAGTAAACCTCCCCCTCTATTATAGACGGTATCCATGAGTTTGGAATTTACAGGAAAGATACTACGACCGATGTTTTAGTCCACGGTGGTTCGTTCGGTACTGTTGCTCACAAGATGGCTGCATTTCATAGCCTAGTTCACAGACTGACTCGTATTCCGTTGAGTCAGTCTCCTTTTAAGAAAGAAGTATGCACAATAAAACACCTGGCTAGAGTGAATGGGGTCAATGTCGACGTTGACGTGATGGTTCGGAGGAAAGTTACAAGGAGCATTCTTGATTCCACCACCTCCCTCCCCCGAGACATGATCCGTGATCGCCGGTTGCGTTGGATCAGTCTCCCTTTTCTGGGGAAGTTCTCCCTCCAATTGGGTCGGGCCCTCCGCCCGTTTGGCTTCAGACCCGCGTTCTACAACCCTACAACAGTTAAGGGGTTGTTTGTGAGGCTGAAGGACCCCGTACCCATTGATCAGAGGAGTGGTGTCTATAAGTTGGAATGTGGGGATTGTGGAGGCTTTTATATTGGTGAGACCAGCCGCCAAATGAAAGTTAGAGTAGCTGAGCACCTGAAGTCTTGGGAGAAGGGACGCTTAGGGGAGTCAGCTTTTGCTGATCATTTGATAAACAGTGGCCACAGCTTCTGTGAGGGATCCGAAAATCTCCTCCATAAGGAGAATTCGTACCGAAAGCGTATCGCCCTCCAGTATATAGAGATAATGCGTCATCGCAACACTGACGGTATCACTGTACTCAACTCGTTCATTCCGGAGGATGGCCTGATCGAACTGGTCTATAATTCACACCGTGATTTCTCGTTTAGCCAATCTTAATACTTTGTTCTTCTCCTCCGTTCGTCAGTTGCTTTCATTTCAGGCTTGAAGATGGTTTATTAACCGAAAGCGCTCGTCGTTTTGTATTTTCTGCGGTTTGCAAGGTTTACTCTCCCTTCGGAGTATTCGTCTTTTTCGCGTCCATCAAAATGTTGTCCCCAATGAGAAAACTCGAAACCCAAAAGATTGGACCCATCCGCTCACCCACATGGGCTGCGGAGTCATTTTTAGGCCTAAAATCCAAATGGTTGTAACTCAGGCAATAATGATCGCACAGCAATGTAACTTGCGGACATTTCAGTACATGTGAACGTTCATCCATGGTATTTTTTTCAAAAAAAAATCATTCATATTTTCCCTATTTTCTAGCAATAACAACTTCAAACTCGAATATTTATAAAAATCGGGGGGTGGGAGGCACTCGGGGAAAATCATCCATTCAAAGCGCCATACCGTCTACTACAACATACATTAGTACCATTGTCTTGGGTGAGGTGGAACATTCCCAAAAAAATCATTAATGAATTCTTGTGATTTTTCCATGAATAGCGGGGTGAAATACGACTGCTACCGCAATAGACCGTGTGAAATCAATAGTCAATGTTCGAGCTGCAAAATACGCACTCCTCCGAGGGATGAAATGGGAATGTAGATGGACCAAAAACTTATTTTCAGTATTTCGTTTATCGATTAGGTCAATTCTTATGTAAAACGACTCCACGGATTAGGTGGAGTGCGTTAGATTGAAAAAATAGTTGGAAAATTCTCCAGTCGCTGCGGAATAGTCTGAAAACAGTAGAGAAGTGAGAAAATCCCCTTTTTCTCCCTGGAGGACCGTGCGTTTTGGTGCTTTATTCATCAATCAGATCAATTTTTATGTAAACACATCCGTCGAGTTTAAAAAATATATTTAAAAAATTCTCCAGTCGCTAAAACAGTTGAAAATATAGTGACAAATTAAATATATCCACTTTTCTAACCAGGAGAACCGTGATTTTTTATATTCTTTTTATCAATAAGGTGAATTTTTATGTACACACGTCCGCCAAGTTGGAAAAAAATAGTCAATAAATTCTCTAGTCGCTGGAACAGTCTAGAAATAGTAGAAAATCGAGGAAGGCCTCTTTTTCAACCTGGACAAGGATGCTTGGTATTTTGTCGATCAATCAGGTCAATTCTCATGTAAAGAAATCCGCTGGGTTCAAAAAAATGGTCAATGAAATCTTCAGTCGATCGAACGGTCTGGAAATGGTAGAAAATCAATAAAATCCACATTTTCAACTTGGTGAACCGTGATTTTAGGCTATTCGTTCATTGGTGTGGTCGATTCTTATAAGAACACTTACGCCGAATCTTAAAAAAATCGATTTACATAAGATTTGATAAACAAAATACCAAAAATCACAGCTCGCCATGTTGAAAAAGTGGACTTCCTCGATTTTCTACTATTTTCAGACTGTTCCAGCGACTGGAGAATTTTTTACCATTTTTTTTTCAAACTCGACGGACGTGTTCTACATTATAATCGACCTAATTGATGAATGAAATACCAAAACTCACGGTCCTCCAGGTTGAAAAAGTGGATTTTCTCACTTCTCTACTGTTTTCAAACTGTTCCAGCGACTGGAGAATTTTTCAACTATTTTTTCAATCTAACGCACTCCACCTAATCCGTGGATTCGTTTTACTTAAGAATTGACCAAATCGATAAACGAAATACTGAAAATATATTTTTCGTCCATCTACATTCCCATTTCATCCCACAGAGGAGTGCGTATTTTTCAGCTCGAACATTGACTATTGATTTCACGCGGTCTTTTGCGGTAGCAGTCGTAGTTCACCCCGCTATTCATGGAAAAATCACAAAAATTCATTACCTAAAATAAATATTGATTTTTTTGGAAATGTTCCACCTCACCCAGGACTATGGTACTAATGTATGTTGTAGTAGAGGGTATGGCCCTTCAAATTATTGATATTTCCCAGGTGCCCCCCCCCATTTTTTTTTAATATTCGAGTTTGATTTTTGTTATTGCTAGAAACTAGGGAAAATATGAATGATTTTTTTTGAAAAAAATACCATGGATGAACGTTCACATATACTGAAATGTCCGCAAGTTACATTGCTGCGCGATCATTATTACCTGAGATACAACCATTTGGATTTCAGGCCTAAAAATGACTCTGTAGCCATGTGGGTGAGCGGATGGGTCCAATCTTTTGGGTTTCGAGTTTTCTCATAAGGGACAACATTTTGATGGACATTTGAAATATTTTATGACCAAGGCCATTTTCCCCCCTTACCCGGCTAGAGCCTTTCAACATCATTTCTTAGGTCCGAAAAATAATTAGAATTTAGAAGAATTGTCGGATGTCCACTAGGAAAAGAAACCAAGTCTGGAGGACTGACGAGACCCAATACCAAACCTGAAGAACATAATGTACAGAAAGAAACTGAGTTTTGTACTTTTAAAAAATGAACAGGTGTCTAGCCTCTAGTAATAATTTATTAAAAAGGTCATCATCAGAGACCGGATTTTTCGGCATTTTTGATGGAGATTTTCGGCACTGAAAATTCAGTTTTCGGCATTATTCGGCAATAACGAAAAAAGTACCATTTTTTTGCATTTTTCGAGTCATTTAATGCTAAAAATTATACATTTTCCTTAGAAAATTCGCGCAAAGGCGACGATTTCGGCATTTATTTTTTACTTTTTCGGCATTTTGCCGAGAAATCCGGTCTCTGGTCATCATCATTAATGATCAGAATATACACTTCATTCAAAGTCTTAAATTTTTGCCTTTCTCTCTTAAGGAATAATTATTTTTTAATTTTTGGAGAATCTTGCTGAAAATAAATGACTTGAATGACTGTTAGACACCAGGGAATTTTGGCAACCATTAATGAGAAGGACTACTTTGTGTTGCGGAAGAGATTCGCGAAGATTTTTCGGGCTTGTCAAAAAGCGTTCTGAAAAATAAGGTGAAGTAGATTTGGTATTGTTTCATTGTAAGTAACTTTAATGTAAGCATCTCAGATAGTAGACACATTTTTTCGGATTCCTTCTTAAAAGTTTACTCGTTGGCTGGAACTTCAAAATCCCTCATAATATTTTCACCGATAGAGGTTACGTTTTGAATTCGCCTGCACTTCTGATGATTTTTATCGTAACAATTTTCCAGGTTTGGAAGGCTCCATTTCCAAAATGATTCTGTAAGGTTCATTTCTTTATCTCCGTCCAGAAATGTTTCGTTCCATAAGAGTTATTCTGCTTTATGGAAGATTTTCGTCTTATTAAATTGAACGCTCGAAGGAAGCGCTTGGCTGATGACGTCTCGAACTGATGATTAAATCTCATCGAAATTATTGTATATTCGAGGTAGAAAGCGACCAAAGGAGAGGTATTGCTTGCTACAGTTTTATGGGGTATTCGGTTACAGTTTTCCTCGCGAGAGTGTGAATAATTTCTCGTCAAAGTTCCGTTCAATACCAGAAATTATCCATTCAAAACTATAAAAATATCGTAGACATTACTTATTCTTAAATTTACTCTTTCTAGTCGTCACCTTCTTCGTTTCCTGCTACATGGATCCTCTGTACGAATTCTCCTTACATTGTATTAAAAAAAAAAAAATCCATCTCTTTTCAGTAGGGGTTTCTCTTACAAGTTTATTCCTGCCGCTATTTCAAGCTCAAGGTCTAGTGGGCCTACAATGACGAAAAGGAATTAATATTTCTTTTAAATTGTGACCAATTTTACCAACACCTATCATAAATTCACACACGAACGAAGTATAAGAGTCGCTTTCAAGCGTTTATCATAATAATGAGAATTGGTGTTCTCGTATGGAAAGGGTGGGACTGATTCCCTTGATTCATATGTGCGTACGTAACTGACTTGAACGTGAAGCGATTAAACTGTTCAATCTTTGGTCCTTCAATAGTTGAAGAGTTTTTTTTTTTTCTCAAGTTAGTTCATCTTCCTTATACGCCTCTTCTGATAATAGGTATCGGAGGAAATATTTGTGGACAAGACTATAATTATGGTAGTTTTTTCAATACTTAGTTCCTTTATTTTTACTCCCTCCTCTCCTGACCCCTCGAATCTCGGCGAAAGAGATCGAGTGGCAACTTAGACCGGAACACTTATAAAATGAAAAAATGCGAGGTAGTTCCAGACAATCTGGCTTGATAACATTATGAGAATGCGTTATCAAAGCAAAAAATATATAAATCATTCAAAATCTCGAATGAACGATATGAAATAATCCCTCTCCCTTCCAAGAATTTTCGCGTATCTGCAGGCCTGGTACCCTCAATACGAGTGCGCTTCTACTGCTGGATTTGTGGAAATTGTCGTTTTTCTTACAGACTCAACGATAAGGTAAGTCACAAGACGCTATCATTAACTGAGGCGAGAAGAAGCCGCTCGAAAAAAATTGAGAGACAGATTGAACGAAACTCATTTAGCGTCAATCTCATGGATTAGAAAACCTCTACGGTCATACGTAAAACTCAATCGGAGATTCGAGTAATTCTTATTCTCACAAATTTTTATTGAACCTTCTTTTGCTGCTCAGAGCCTTGTTTTATATACGATATGTAGCCTATTTTGGTTCCGTGCGTTCCGTGTGATTACTGCGTTCTGCCGCTAGTGTAAAACTGATGCAGTGTGCGCTCTGTCTGTGTATAATTGTGTGTAAGCCCGTTAACATTACCCAGATTGTTTCCGAAAAAAAGCTACTGTCCCCAATAACAGTCTTGTGAAGTGGAAGGTATAAAATATATGTTCAAGAAATGAAAACATCTATCTGGACACGAAGAATACAGAGCTGATTTTTTCATCTTTCTCCTAAATGTAACCTCGAGAATCTGAAGAATCCACGTTGCTTCTTGGGAAAATTGAGATTTTCGTCAGTTACTCGATAACGAGTGATCATACGAAAGAAAAAGTTTCGAGTAAAAACTGTTCTACGTTAAATTTGCTACAAAAAGTGTTCTATAACTTTTTCAGTTGGAGTTCATATTTCAGACGCGTGTCACACAGATGTCAGGACAGAATATTAAAGCTAGCAACGTCGCGATGGTGAAAAATACGGGCCGAGTTTTAGACAGGCTCTTATGGAAAAACCTTCGAAAAAAACGTTAATCATTGATTTGCGAACAGTATTCGATTTCGCGGGGAAAAAGTTCATTTATGTATGGAAAGAGTACACGATTCTCGATTTTTTGAACTCGATCTCGTTAAGATCGATCAACTACGAAGCGAGTTACAAACGTTTCAAAATCATAAGTCAGACAGAGGGCGAAGCGCGGTACATTCGCCCTCTGTCTGATTTTTTATTTTAAAACGATACCTAATAACTCGCTTTGTAGTTGATCGATCTTAACGAAACCAAGCTTTGAAATATCGACATACGTTGGCTCTTTATACTATGACGTTTTCTGCATTTTTTTCAAAAACTTCACCATATTTGTGTAGAATCAAGTTTTTCAATGTTCTCCTATAATGGTGTGGGCAAATGATAGAGAAAAAAAAAAAAGAAATTTTACTGGAGCAAACGTTTCTTTGCTGAAAATGGTTCCGGATGTGGTCCTGAATACCATACTAGAAATCCCGCGTTTTCTCCCTGGGGCTTCTTTTTTTATGGCGGTTCAAACCCCCCAAAAATTAGTTCTTCGCCTATATCGCGTGAAATTGAAATTTTATTAAAAAATGTTTCAAACAAAAGTTGTTCCTCGTTAAATTTCCTAACAAATAACATATTCAAGGTTCAGCCTAGGTCAATTAGTGCCCCGGCAAAGCCTGAAAAGGCCGTTCAAAAGAGGATCAAAATTAGTTTTCCATATATCTCACGAAATTGAAATTTTATTAAAAAATGTTTCAAACAAAAGTTGTTCCTCGTTAAATTTCCTAACACATAACATATTCAAGGTTCAGCCTAGGTCAATTAGTGCCCCGGCAAAGCCTGAAAAGGCCGTTCAAAAGAGGACCAAAATCAGTTTTCCATATATCTCACGAAATTAAAATTTTATGAAAGACGGTTTCAAACAAAAATTGTTCCTCGTCAAATTTCCTAACAAATAACATATTCAAGGTTCAGCCTAGGTCAATTAGTACCCCGGCAAAGCCTGAAAAGGCCGTTCAAAAGAGGACCAAAATCAGTTTTCCTTATATCTCACGAAATTGAAATTTTATTAAAAAATGTTTCAATGAATAAAAATTGTTTTTCGTTGAATTTCCTATCGAATGAGCTATTCTTTTTTTTTATATTATTCAGATAGTTTTGGTGCTGATTTATGGAAGTCTTGCACCATTACAGATTGTAAAGACTATTTTTTTACCAGTGATAGAAATATTGAAAAGCTGGAAATGAAATACATAAATATTTCTCTCATATTCATGACTCACGTGGTACCTACGTATTGAAATGAAAACAATTTAAGTCGCGTTGCATTAAAGACTCTATGGCAGCTGCAATACTCTCTGATCTATGGTAGTACAAGAGACAAAGGCACTGAACAAATGTCCGTTTCAAGCTTTCGCGGAAAAAGTCCTCCGGAAAGCAGACTTGGCCCTTCTACCTCCCACTGAAGACGCTGCACGGTTTCATTTATACGGAGTATACCACCAAGTACAATTGTGGTTTGGTCATGAAAAAGATCCATTAGAATGGAGATGGAAGCGAATCGATGGAATATCGGAGCCTATAACAATGAACAAAGCCCCAGAGCCACACCAGACCATCCCCTACAACTTATTTGTAGTGGGTGCGCTAAAGGTTGTAGAAATGCTTGTAGCTGCCGAAAAGCAGGTGAACAATAGATATTCCATAGATAAAAGAGGGTAATTTGGCACTTTCATCGAAGAAAAAACGTGTATTTTAGTCATTCCGACCTCGATGATGAAGAGGCGTCTGCACTATAGTATCATGCCTCAACCATAAGTAGCCTATTGTTTGAATTTTTGTTGAAAATAGTTGTTTTTTTCTTCTTCCTAGGATTAAAATGTTCCCCAATGTGTTTTGGGTAGATTTTCCTCAATGCCGGTAAAGTATTAGAGGTAGTAGACGACATTGAGGACGACTTGTGGGATGTATCAAGTCAGGACGAGAAAGCTGACCATGAGTCTAGTACTGATGACGATTCCTCAGTAACCACAGGCAAAGAGTATAACGAAAGCGAATAATATCAAGTCCCTCCATCCCAAATATATAGCTACTGTAAGTCGACAGGCTAACGTACACTGCTCCTATTAGAAGGCGTGGAAAACTGGTAAGCAAGGCATAGGACGGACGGCGGAGCTCAAGTCATGTGCGAGAAACGACCTCCCTCCTCAGGCTATGTTATAAAATTACTAGCTGAATTACCCGCCCTTTGGGCGGCACATTGTAGCGATATAAGCGTATATCTGTTCAGACTAAATACTAAAATGACTGTTACAGGAATTAACTTTAATAACTGAAAAAGAAAATTAAAAAAAAAAACAAAAACAAAACAAAAATCAATATTATAGAAAAACAGAAGCGAGTTACAATATCGTTTGTTTTCGCTACGAATTACAAATTATTATACTATTTCAGTAGCTACTTGAAGGTTTCTTGCATCTTTGAAATTCATTATTCGAATTTTTTTAAATAATTTCAATCATTCCTTCTTTTTTTTTTTTTTTTTTCGGTAATTACGGGGATATTTTTAATAGTCCCTGAATTCAATCTACAGTTTCTCTTCTCCTGTCAATATCTAGAACCCAAAAGATCTAAAGCTTTTTTTCTCACCGAGATTTAGTATCAAGAGATCCGAATTTCTTTCTGTTGAGGTCTACCGATGAAAAGATTTGAATTTTTTCGTTTTAGTCAGGTTTGAAATTCAATTTTTCATTCCATCTTCATTAAAAGAAAAGTTCTTAATACGAAAATAATAGTGTCTTATTATTACAAAAATTTTTTTCTGTCCAATTTTTCAATGCTTTCTTTTGTATGTATTAATTTTTCGGTCAAAAGTTTCAATTTTTTGTGATTTCTTTGTTTTTTCGTTGATGCATTTTTTTTATGTTGATTTTTTAATGTTTTTTGTGAAATTATTCTCAACCGCTTATAGTTTTTGTTTTTTTGTGATTTTTAACTTTTTATTTCGTGCGAAAAAATCTTACCCACAATAAATTCCACCACATAAATCATCTTCTTACCGTGATGCTTTGCACAATAAGACTTTTTCCCTTCTTTAGTAAAATTCTGCTGCAAAAATTAAATACATCAGGAAACGGTGGTAGCTAAACTAATTTCATATTTTCATCTTTAAATAAATTTGCAACACGCGATAAGCAAACGACGTTCATACTTTTTAGTTTATAATCAAAATTAACGTTATAAGGAAGACCACTTATCATTATCATTAGCGCGTCTGCCTTGCCGTTGACTTCTTTTCTTTTTGACAACAAACGAATGTCGACTAAGATGAGATTTCTGACGTTTTGCTATTTTTACTGCATTAAGATCGGACTTCTTTCGTTTTGCCCCACTGAGAAAACACTGACTGGAATTTGGTAGAGACTTTGTTACAAACTACAATACACAAACAGGTCTGTGCATGCATTACGCATACAAAAATCTTCGCATGGTGAGAAAGCACGTTCATGCATGGAAGGAAAGTACAGCGCTTCATACGTCCTGCTGCGCCTTAAAACTTTAAAACTCGATTAAAGCCGCGCTAATGAAATTTTTTGAAAAATTTTTGAAAAATTTTGACGTTAGAACCTTCTACACATAAATACCGACCTACACTGAAGAGTACAATTTGATAAATTCAGAATTCGATGAGTTAAACCGAGGACATAAAAACCCGATTAAAGATAAGAAGATACTCCTATAGGGCTTTTCCATGTCGGCGTATTGCATACGTATTCTCCTACGTGTTATCGAAATGGTAGTATTTCTAACATTGCTCTTATGGGTGTTGCTGGATTGCATACTCATTTTCATTGTTGTGTAGTTTGCCATAAGAGCAATGTTAGAAATACTACCATTTGAGGAGTTATCTGTCAAAAGGGCACCCGTGAGCAATAGTTGATTTTCAAAATATGTCTTTGGAGTTTCATGTTCAGATTACTCATTCCACATTCATTTTATCACAAAATCTATGATGACAAAAAATATTTTGCGTGTTTACAGATCACTAATTATTTTTCAAATTGATCGACAAATGAATGTGGGACAATTCAATAAAGATGTGTACCTCGGGTGCCCTTTTTATGGAGATGAGGTTGAGTGACCATAAGCGTAAATGTAATTTTTTGTTTTTTCAAAATTTTGTATATTGATAGGAAATGGTTCAGAGAATTCAAAAATGTGGATATCCACAAAAATGACACCCCTTTGACGGGTGCCTTTTTGACAGATCTTCAACTCCTCATTTCGATAACACGTAGGAGAATATATATGCAATACGCCGACATGGAAAAGCCCTATAATAGAAATGAAAACACAACTGATACAGGCTTTGATAAGAGGCAGGAAGGACAGAATCAGAATGCACTCACACATAAACACACGCATCTCAAATCCCAATCACATGATGTTGCGTCATACTGGACGGGAGAACGCTGAGATCTCAATAAGAAAGTGGGCATTTTGTTAAGTATCAGCGTAGCAACACTGAACACACAATTTTTAAGTAAAGTGTAACAGTGTATGTACACCAAACGTACAAACGAACAGAACTAATGTGTTGCTTTGCAAACGAACACAGCGAATGTGGTTGCTTTAGCACTGATAACGATGCAATGTGTTGGAGTTGCGCTAGGGTAACCGATAAGTGAAGTGAATATATACGTACTCACACATACAAACAAACGCGAAACGTCTCTTAAAGCTCAAATTACAGCTTACCGAAAACACTTTTCACGATTTCACTTCGATATAAACACTCTAGGAGGTATCAACTTTCAGCATGCTGACTTTCATGTCGTTTGGTTCCGTAGTTTCGACGTGAAAAGGCGACAATGACTCTCTTATAATGTAGATGGATTAAATTGAATCAAATAAATTAAATACAAAAAAAATTGTAGCAATAAATGATATATTGAAAAAATAACAGTTGATTGAAAATCAATGTATGATGAACGAACATAAATTCTCCGATTCACCCTTTCAGTAGCGCTCTCTGGTGTAGGTTTAAACCCCAATACACCGGAAGTACAAACGAACAGAGCTAATGTGTTGCTTTACGCAAACAAACAGAGTGAATGTGGTTGCTTTGGCGCTGATAACGATGCAATGTGTTGCGCTGGGGTAATTGATAAGCGAAGTAAATATATACGTACTCACACATACACACAGACGCAAAATGTCTTTTAAAGCTCAATTACAGCTTACCGAAAATACTTTTTACAATTTTACTTCGATATAAACACTCTAGGAGGTATCAACTTTCATCATGCTGACTTTCATGTCGTTTGGTTTGGTAGTTTTCACGTGAAAAGGCGACAACGGCTCTCTTATAATATAGAAGATGTGTATATTATATCACCTGAAATACTAGCCTCATGGAGTAAGATCAAGTTGAGGAACCTACAGAAAAAATGTTCTTGACATACTTTCCTCATAGACAGATTACTCTATTCTGAAAGCTGAATAGCTCACTTGATAGGAAATTCAACGAGGAACAACTTTTATTTGAAACATTTTTTCATGAAATTTCAATTTTGGGAGATAAATGAAAAAACTGATTGCCTTTTAAGGCTTTGACGAGGCACTAATTGACCTAGGCTGAACCTTGAATGCGTTATTTGGTAGGAAATTTAACGAGGAACAACTTTTGTTTGAAACATTTTTTCATAAAATTTCTATCAGACACGATAATTTATAAGCAAAAGACTGAATTTTGGGGGGTTGAAATTCCTATCAAAACAGAACGTCCTGAAGGATGAATAGCTTATTTTATAGCAAATTTAACGAGGAACAACTTTTGTTTCGAACATTTTTTAATAAAAATTCAATTTTGTGAGATATATGGAAAAACTGGTTTCGGGACTGTTTTGAACGCCCTTTGCAAAGGCACTAATTGTCGTAGGTTGAAAGTTGAGTACGTTATTTGGTAGGAAATTTAACGAGAAACAACTTTTGTTTGAAACATTTTTTAATAAACTTTCAATTTCACGCGATATAGGCGAAAAACTAATTTTTGGAGGGTTCGAACCCCTCATAAAAAAAGAAGCTCCTGGGGTAAAACGCGGGATTTTTAGTATGTTGTTCAGGTCCTCATCCTGAACTATTTTCGGCAAAGAAACGTTCGCTCCAGTCGTAATTTTTTTTCCCCCAATATGGCTCTAATTTTCCTACGCTATAAGATACTATACAAATTTTAGCCCAGTCCATCTTTGTCAAGTTTCGAATATTTTGGCCTAGAGACGGCCATGCACTGACCCATCTTCTTGTCATATTGTACGCACAATACGCGTTATAATTGCGCTACACAGCATTTTGACGTCCGGTTCCTAATTTAGGAGTATTCAGAACAAATTGACTTGGGTGGTCATTTTTTCCAGTTCCTCTCTTTTGAAGGAACCGCATCCCGTTTTTAAGATTGTTCATATCTCCACTGCTGTGAGTTTTACAGAAAACTTTTCCGGACAAAAATTGTTCCGTAAAAGCTCCTCTACATTTTTACTTATTAGCAAATCGTCATTTGAAATATTCCCAATGATCTAAGTAAATGACGTACATAACTACCAAATATCAATGATCAAAATTTTTAACGGAACCTGTTTTATGGGAGGGTAATTTGGAGGAAATTTACAGTGGACAGCAAAACGTGTGAGTTGGAAAAATTTCTGTCTGCGAGCTGATAGGAGGGGGACTTGAAACAGCGACGGCTTCCGTAACGAAGTTGAACGAGGAACGTAGGGAACCTGTTTTATGAGTCAAATGGGATTTGGTATTGAAAATTCAAGAAAGCCTAGACCTACTATAAGCCTAGTGTAATATTATAGTTGAAGTGTCTAAATTTTTCTCGAATCTCGAGCTATATATGATAGAAGGGCTTGGAAAAATTTTGACTTTCGAGACTTGGAAAAAGCCTAGACCTAGTATAAAGCTAGCACAAAAAAGGCCTAGACCTACTATAAGCCTTGTATAACATTTAATTGATTAGGTTACAGACACGTAACAAAGATTTCCCCGAGTCGGACAATAAGATGAAATAAAATAAATCAATTAAAACTGCAAACCCACGAACGGGAAAAAACAAAAACGCGACAAAAAGACGAAAATTTAAACAAAAATAATAAAAAATGAAAGAAAGTTGGTAAAAAAAAGGTTAGTAAAAACGTCAAAAGGGGGAAATAAAATAAAAAGATATAAAATGGTTAAGAACAGGATATTAAATTGAAGTCGAAAAATTTGTCGGATACGGAGATGAATAATATAACCGGTTTCGATCGGCTATACCGATCATCATCATGGTGTAGATTTAAACTGAAGACGGCGAGAGGTGAATCGAAAATGAAAGAGAAGCGAAGCCCTTAACGGCATGAAAGTTACGGTAAGTGTGGAAGAAACGGATGAACGGGTTGAGGAAGGTAGCATGTAGATCGTTGAGTACTTTGTCACCGTCGGAGACCGCTAAAGCGATGGTCTCTGTCTCCTCCTGACGGTTCATGATGCGCCCTTTATTACCCACGTGTAAGAGTTTTGCCGTAGATTTTGAGGCATCGTGGGTTTCCATCACACAGTGGAGAGCAAATGCGGATTCACTGGGGTCTTCTTTCTGTGGGGCTGAGAAGTGTTCGTATGAACGGATCTGAAGTTTTCGGCCGGTTTGCCCGATATGAAAGCTACTACACTCGCCGCATGAAAGTTTGTAGATTTTGGATTTTTCTAAAGTAGAGGTCGGATCCTTTAAAGAGATCAATTTGTTTAGAGTGGTTACAGGATAGAACCCAACTCTATAGCCAAACCGGCGAACATCGTTACTTAAAACTAGCGAGGGGGGGCCAAGATATGGGAGACGAATTCAACGGGTTTTCTCACTTTTTTGGGAAGGATGATCGGCGATAGAGGCGCGAGTCTGAGCCAGAAGGTTACGTAGTCTTTTTCGTTTGATCAGAAGGTTAGTGTCGATATCTGAGCTTCTGTTCTGAATGCAGCGGTGGATAGACGGAGAGAGAGAAGACGATGGATAGCAGAATTTATGGCGAACATCTTTTGAGCGGGGGGTGAAATGAAGAGCGATGTATTGAGATTCCCGAGAAGGTCTTCTTCCTTTGAACCCCAAACACAGGGACTAACACGTTATTGACTTTTGAAAAGTAGATGGAGAGATCGAGGTAATTTATAGAATCACTCCCAATTTCCATGGTGAATTTTATTTTCGGATCCAAGTCATTCAAAATGAGGAGGAAGTCCTGAAGGGAGGTCTGGGAACCGTTCCATACAACAAGAATGTCGTCCACATATCGCGACCAGAACCGGACGTTGCTCCATGAGGTAGATGAGTCTAAGATGGATTTTTCAAGATGGTCAATGAATATGTCGGCGACAAGTATCGAAAGCGAGCCTCCCATGGGGAGGCCATCCGGAAATTTGTAGGTTCACTGTGTTTGAGGCGGATCGAGATAAGCGACCGGAATTCATCAATAATCGAAGGAGAGATGGCTTTTTGCTTTTACAACAGGAATGTTGGTGAACATGCTGGCGATATCGAAAGAGGCCAGCTTAGATCCTGCAGGGAATTTCATGGAGGCGAGTTTTGAAGAAAGATCGACAGAATTCTTTATCGTGAGCGGGGGGGGGGGATGAAGTCCGAAATAGCAGTTAACCAAGAGGTTAAAAATTCCGCTAGTTTATAATTTTGATCGGTGTAGAAAGCGACAGTGGGGTGGATGGGACAACCATCTTTATGAAGCTTTATCTGCCCGTATATTTCCCGAAGGCTTGGATTCATCTGGAGAATGCTGAAACGGTTTTCTGGGAGGATATACTGGGAATTATTGATAGCTGCTCTGACCTCTTTGTTGTAAACAGGGGGACTTAGAGATAGAGACCTACTATAAGCCTAATATAATATAGTTTGAGAGTCTCAATTTTTCTTGACTCTCGAGATGTACAAATATATATGATAGGAAAGGGACTTGAAAAATTTTCATCCTCCAAGCTATACAATAGGAGTCAAAATTTTCTGTTTTTCGCTGGACGGCACACGGTGCACAGCGATTTTCTCAAATACCTCCCCCCCCACCCACTATAAAACAGGTTCCCTATTAAAATTTCTACCTCCGAGCTAATCGGCAGAGGATTTGAGACAAATTTCTACCTTCGAGCTATACATGACTTCGGGACTCAGAAAAATTTTTACTTCCGAGTCAATAGGGGATTTTTGAACTATCTTGAAAGAAAAATAGGGCAAATTATTCATATTTAGCTCAAAAACAGTCAAAATATACAGGAAGAAAAATTGGAGGATTTTTCTGGATTTTTTGGGTTAGTTAAAAATGCTGAATGTTGGAAATTAGTGGATAAATTCATTAAAATTAAATGTGTGAAAAAGATCATAAAATCAACTAAAATTGAAGAAATATAATGAAATAGTCTCACAATACGCTAGGAAAAAAAATGTGTAAAAGTTATAAAAAGTCACACAAAACGAAGAAATAAACTAAAATATTCAGTTTTTGTTTCTAAAAGTTTGGTTAAGCAATGGATTAAAATTGCTTAAAATATCGGTTAAAAAACCGTCGCGCTTGAGGTGCGCTAGAATAAAAAACTTTGTTTTTCTTGTATTTTAGGAGTTGTGAAATGTAGCTCTCACGAGAGAAATTCTTTTATGCTAAAAATATAGAAAATTGATGCAGACAAATTTTCAAACTAGCAAGGAAGAAAAATAGGGTGAAATGATTCATATATGGTATAGAAACAGTTGAATATATAGTAAGAAAATTCGAGCATTTCTAGGATTTTATCGAGAGGTTGAAAATAGGCAAAATTAGCCCCTGCGCTTCTTCTTAGGATTTTTAGAATTGAATGAAAAATGACAGAAAATAGCACCTGCACTTCTTTTTAAGATTTTTACAATACTATGGAAAATCAGAGAATATTAACCCCAAAATGAGAGAAACTGGTCCCTATACTTCTTTTTAAGATTTTTAAAATTGAATGAAAAATGTGAGAAATTAATCCCTGCGCTTCACTATGTTTCTTTTAGAATTTTTAAAAATTGGATGAAAAATGAGAGAAATTAGCCCCTGCGCTTTTTTAGGATCCTTAAAATTGAGTGGAAAATGTGAGAAATTAGCCTGAAAATGAGAAAAACAGGTCCCTGTGCTTCTTTTTAAGATTTTTGAAATTCAATGAAACATGAGGAAAATTAACCCTTGCACTTTACTGCACCAGAACATACATGTCATATCTACTCAGGCATGGCAAACAAAAAATTTTTTGATTTTGTTTTGTTTTTGTTATCAACTTTTTTAGTTATTTGTTTTCCTTAAAGTTTTGTTATTTAATAAATTTTTCGTTTGTTTGTGTTTTGATTGTCGAAAAATAATTTGTTTGAAGAAACATGTTTTTCTCAATAAAAGTATGTTTTTTTCAAATAAAAACATGTTTTTTCAGTACAATTTTTTTTGTTTAATAAAAGCTTCATTTTGCGCAGTTTTTTCGTTTTCGTTTTGACTGCTAATTTTTTTTTATATCATTCATGGTTTCTAAAATATGATATGTTCCGTTGAATAAAGTTTTGTTTTTGTTTTGTTTGGCATGCCTGCCCAAAATTAGGTTAAGCTAAAGCTCAAACCGTTATTTTGGACGTTATTTTCAAATTTTAAGTCAGCTGAGGATTTTTTTCATAGCCTAAAGTCAGCCAAAAGCTAATGTGATTGACTTGAACTTGTAATCCTATATTTCCCTCTTGTGTCCAGTTCATTCCGCTCCAGAGCCAGTTTATTTCACTCCAGAGCCGATTTAGTATGTTTCAATAGAAGCCAAAAACCAAATATTATCAAGTCAATTGGGAAGGGTTGACAATGGCTGAAAGTTTAAGTTGATGCAAGAATCAACTGAAAGCCTTAAGCTAAAGTCTAAGTCAATGACGATTGGTTCGACATCCCTGTTTGATCGTCGACACTAACGCTGCCTACAGTTGCCGCGCCTCTCAAATGTAGTCAGCCCATGAAACTGCCGCATAATAATAATGGAATTTACTGGAAATACCACGAATGTACAAGTACTGATTAGAGCATCCAAAAATTACCGAAAATCTCACAAGATGAATGGGAACAGTCAACAGCGTGGTCAACAGTCTAGTACAGGGCTTTTAGTTTTACTTACTACGCCCCTGCAGCTGACGGCAAAATTACGTTCACCATCCATTTTCTCGAAAACTATGTGTTTAAATGAAACATTGAAAGTGAGATAATTTAAAGCTCTTGCAATTCCCTTTCAGGTGGATCTAATTTTGTATAAAAACATGATATTTGGTTCATTTGGAAGCAAATTTCTCTAAAAACATATGGTGTTGGACTAATCTATAAGGGAATTAAGTGCTTCAAATTATCTTCTTCTCAATTTTTTATTAAAACCTTTAGTTTTTGAGAAAGTTGACTTTCAAGTTCCAAGGAATTTGTCCCATAAGCACAATGAGAATTTTGTCGTCAGCGGCAGGTTACGCCGTATGCAACACTGCACAAAACTAAAACCTAATTCGGATCGGGCAGCCACTCTCGTATCAGCACAATATATAATAGAGGTATGGACACAACCGTATCTGTACTGCATAAACGTATCGTTTTTTCTTAACAATTTCCCAGATTGCGCTGTATGAGTCTTAGTCTTACGGCAAATTAGCAATTTTCAAAAAATCATAGGAAAAGAATGAACAAATCATTGTAGAAGGCTGAAACTCGGCTCAAATAAACAATTTCAGAAAGAACCATCGTTCTTAGTGAATTTTTTAATTTTTTGCAAGTTTTCAGAAAATTGCTCATACTAGGAGGGTACCTACGGTAATGTAACAGCGCTGGTTGTGAGCGGGGAACTTGGACCTCGATTGCAACAAATGCAGCGGAATTTTGATGCGCTGCGACAAACCTGCGGAAAAGATTTTGGTGCTTTTATTATGTACCGTACATCAGCAACGCCCTAGCCTGGAATGCAACCAATTTTGTGTTCGCTCTGCGCTGCATTCTGAATTTGCAGATTTGGAATTATGTAGGAGCGCTAGTGACGATTTTTGGAATACACTAAAAGGGGAACATGATGTTTTTGACCTTGAGCACGGCCATACCATATAAGAGGTTATGCATGTAAAACCACTCTACTGCTCTAAAATATTGTTTTTTACATGAATATGTGAACTCTCATATTTACTTTTTAGAAGAGTTCAATTTTTTGGATTTTTCTTCACCTTTTTGACCAAATTGTATCCATCAGCAAACAGTATTTTTGTTTTGTTGCTAGAGGGCAGACCCTCGATGAAAATGCCAAAAAATTTTGAAAAAAAAACAGTATTTGTAGCCCATTTGAACTTTTTTTTTTTTTGGCTTGTCGACTCTTTTTTTCTGCTTGTGACTCTTTTACTTTGGAGTTCTCCTTCTATCTCTATAATGTATCCATGTGGCATGTGGCGCTACTATAATAAAGTTTATGTATGTAATATATTTGCGCCATATCTGGTCTTTCTCAATACATAATTACAAATTTTCGAGCAAAATAGATAATTATGTGAATCAAAATTGGATTCCGAAAGTATACCGGAGACAGGGCTGAGAACAGTTATTATTTTTGTTGGTGGTTCCGATTATAAAGGTTCTTGGACTGAATTGTGGGATCCGGTTCTAAACCCAAATCTGGGATCTGGTTCCTTCTGGTTCCTAGTTCCAGAACATAAATTCGGAATTCGGTTCCTCTTGGTTCCAGTTCTCGAATCCTAGGAATACGGAAGAACCGATTCGCATGGAGGATGAAGGTATTGAATGTTGATCTTAATAATTATTTCTTCTGGTCCTCAGTTGCATAGCGCTCCACGACAAGGATTTGCTCAATTCTTATCCAATTTTATAAAGAAAAGGCACTTGATCGAAGATCATGGTGCATTTTCCGATCTCCATCCAGGATGGCAACATTACATTTCAAATCGTTCCTCATTTTAACAGGGAACCTGTTTGGAAGAAATATCCGCCGGCCGGCCAACAACCTCAAGGTCGTTTAGAGGTCGATCTCCTACCATATATACGTAGATCGGAGGTCAACATTTTTTCCAAGTACCCCTCCTACCCCTTTCAATTATATGTAGTTTAGGGATCAAATTTTTTCAAGACCTCTCCTATCCACTATAGGTTGGAAGTCGAAATTTTTACAAGCCCCCCTCCTACCATATGTAGCTCCGAAGTCTGGATTTGTGAAGTCACAACCTGATGACTTCATATATCCCCCATAAAAGGGGTTCCCTACCACCTCTCGTTCAACTCTGTTGAAGAACTCGTGAGTTTTTTGTTGGTTATTGGTACGTTAAAAATAAAGTAAAAAGAATGTCCAAGGTGAAAGTCCGACAGTCCAACTCCCACTGATTGAAAATCCACGTGTCTCTAAGTATAGGGCATTGCTGGCCACAGCCAAACGCAAACTTGAAAAAACTCGGAATACTTCTTCAAATTACAGCGTTTTTTTTTTTTTTTTTTTGAAGGTTCGGTCCTAGAATGCAAATCCAAGATCCAGTTCCTTTGGGTTCTGGTTCTAGAACCCAAACCCAGGTTGCGGGTCCTTCGGGTTCCAGAGTCTTGAAAATATAGAAGGAGAACCGGTTCCCGTTCTGGTTCCCAGCCCTGACCAGAGAGTTTGTGGGGAAGATAAGAGTTGAAGCCTTTCTTCGCCCTCAAGTATTTCTCAAATTAGTTTGTGGAAAACGTGTTTGCTTCGATAGAAGTTACTACAAATACCCGCGTGAATCATTCCTAGGAACATGCTATTGAAAACCTGACTTCGTTCTTGATTTTATTATACTATCGTGAAGCTAGATGCTCTTAGGCAATCTTAGATCTTGAATAATTATGCTGGTATTGTCGCTCAAAACAACGCTAATCCGAAGCAGACACATATTTGTGGATCTTTCATTAGTCCTATCTTTTTCTTCAAAAATATTTTGTGTTTCAACATGATCTGACGTAATATACGAGTAGTCGATGCTCTTCTTATCGTTTGTATACCCTGCAATTTTCTCCATGGAACTGTACCAAGTTTTCCTTTCCCAACTACATATCACTGAATTTTCTCAAAATACGATGATATGGTTCATAACTTGGAACAATAAATTTCAGAATTAGCTTTGAATAAAAGAAGAACACTAGATTGTATGTTTTTAGTTCTCGCGTGTTACTCTGTGCTGATACGATATAAAAGAATAGCCTACATATGATGTTCTTGTAAGCATGTGAGATGAATTCATTCTCTGTTTCATTTTCAGATGACTTCTGGTATTATTATACGTTTACAAAATTTGCCGTGGAGCGCAAACGCCGAGGATATTCGTCGTTTCTTCGACAGTCTCGTCATACCTGATGGTGGTGTGCACATCATTGGAGGCGAACGAGGAGATGCCTTCATCGTGTTCGGGTAAGATATTTTTAGTTTTTCTTTCAATATGAGAATGTCTATTAGGCAGGGGACAAGTAAAGATCTACGTGACTACATTTTTCAATCCTCTGATAACGGTATGGGATAAGGAAGACATGATGTCATCAGATAACTTTTGGCGCCCTTCGAGTTCTGTAGGGTTGATAACCAGGAAGGCGAGCCATGTATATGAGAAGTGGGACGTGAGAGGGAGCCTAGTGTAACCTGTAGACCGTCTAAAAATTCTTCTTCTTTCTGTTCTCTAGATCGGATGAGGATGCTCGGCAAGCCATGCTGAAAAATGGCGGTATGATTAAAAATACGGCCATCACATTGTTGCTCAGTTCGCGTACGGAAATGCAGAAGGTGATCGAGACGGCCAAGCAGCAAGCGATGACCTCGCAAAATCTACTTCAAACTTTGGCCACCGCCTCGCAACAACTCAATCCAGCAGCTTTGCAACAGATGCAGCAGATGCCAATGTTTCCGCAACTCATGCAGATGTTCCCCGCGTTACGTAATCTAGCCGGTATGCCTAACATGCCGAGCATGCCAAATATGCCAAATATGCCAAACATGCCGAATATGGCTGGTATGCCGAGTATGCAAAATATGCCCATGATGCCGGGAATGCCTCCATTTTCAGCCATGCCAGGCATGATGCCAGGTATGCCAGGTATGCCCGGCATGCCCATGCCCATGCCAGGTAACATGATACATCAGCAGCCAACCCCCGCCTCCGTTAACGATAAAAATCACCCGTCCGTCAACCAGGCGTACATGCAGTCAAATATGCCGGGAATGCCGTTGTCCGCGGCAGCGAATATGAACGACAATAAACTCGTACCTCCGGCGGTGACGACGCCCGTACCGGTTCTGACGACGAATATGCACCTGATGGCGATGCATCAAAATATGGCGAACGATAAAAGCGCGCCTCCGGCCGGTCCGCCTAAACAAGAAAAGCCTGACGCGAAAAGCGGCGTCTCCGCTTCCGTTGGTCAAAGCGCGAACAAGAAATCTCGTTCGCGTTCGAGATCGCGAGAGCGACGTCGGGAACGCGATCGGCACAGTAAACGCGACCGGTCTCGTGACCGCAAGTCTCGTCGTAGCCGCAGCCGGAGCCGTGATCGATACCGTAAGAGAAGCAACAGTAGAGATCGAAAGAGTCGCGATTCGACGCGAACGCGAGACCGTAACCCCGTAACATCCTCGCGAGACTATCGACGTGGTTCGGACGATATTGGTAAAACCGAGTCGAGAAAAACTAGCTCGGATAAAGATAATAAAATTGCGAAAGTAAACCCCACTGTGGAATCGAGTGGTCCGGCCTCATCAGTGACTCCGAAGTACGAGGAGAACGGTGGCACCCATCGAAGACGTAACGGTCCTTCGCGATTTGAGCCATTGCCCGCAGTCGAGCCACGTGAAGCGGCCGTTGGTCCACCTGTCGCTAGAAACTACGAGACAAATAAGGAGGATAATAGTATGAGTGAGGAACCGCCGCGTAGACCGAGTAGATTTGAGGATAGTCGTTACGAGGGTCCAAGATATGGTGGTCCGCCTAGAAATGTGAATACCTTCAACAATGATGATGGAAATGACAGGAATTCTTATGGGTGAGTATTGTACGAAATTTTACGATATGGGTTTAACCACCCGATGATTAGAGAGGAAGATCTACGAGGCTAATATCCCACTCCTTTGTAGCCTCTCCTATCTTTGATGACCAAGCTCATTTACATGCAAAGAGTTACGAGATCAAAATTTTTTTCAACACCCCGATGTAGGGCACGGTCATCTAGTTTCCCTAGAGGAGCTAAAGCACAGCCCTTTCTTTTCCCTCTTTAATGATCAAGTTCCATCCGTCTGGGTCCAGATTTTCCCAAGTAAACGCCTTATAGAGGGAGCGATCAGTGATTAAGGGGGACGTTGTCGTGTTCCGGTAGACCGATATGACCAGGGATCCAGAGGAAAGCAATTGAGTCAGAGGAATTTAAGGTATGCAGGAGGATAAGAATGCGCTGAACGATAGGATTGGAAGAGTAGAGGTTTTGCATGGCTTGGAGAGACGAGAATCAGAGAGGAAGGGGAATTTCCAAGGTTGAGGGAGAAAAGTGAGGCGAGTAAGGCAGGAATAGATGGCAGATAGTTCAGCAGAATATATTAAGGTCGACTTTTTCATATAAAAGATTGAGACTTCACCATTGATGGAGAAGGCGTAACCAATTTTAGAGAATTTGGATCCATCTTTAAAGTCCAGGTTGTGGGAGTGAAAGTCATTAGCAATTATGTATTTAATGTGTCTTATGTAGATTATAGGTCGAGGCGAATGAGAGGTGGTGAGGATGTCCAAGGAGGAGTAGATGAGAAGATGCCGAGAAGGAGCTGATTTTTTTTTTTTTTGTTTTTTGTAATGAGAATTGGGAATTTTGGGGTGGAGAGGGGAGGTAGGCAGGGAAATGGGGGATCTGGGCAGTAGACGCGATTGGTTGTAATCAATGATGACTGGAATTGTAGAGCGGGCAGGTGTGGCAAATGAAACTTTATTCAACAAAACAAATCATATTTGTAATTTAGAAACCATAAACGATATAAAAACAAAATTTAGCATTTGAAATAACAAAAAATCTGCGCAAAATAAAACTTTAAATAAACAAAAACAACTTTCTTGGAAAAATATGTTGTTATTTGAAAAAACATGTTTTCATTGGGGAAAAAAAAGGTTTTTACTGAGAAAAACACGTTTTTATTGAGAAAAACACGTTTTTATTGAGAAAAACACGTTTTTATTGAGAAAAACACGTTTTTATTGAGAAAAACATGTTTTTATTGAGAAAAATATGTTTTTATTGAGGACAAATTCTTTTTTGACAAATAACAATCAAAACACAAACGACAAAAAATTTGCCGAATAACAAAACTTTAACAAAAACAAAAAGACTGAAAGAGTTGATAACAAAAATGAAACAAAATCAAAAAAATTTTTTTTTGCCATGCCCGAGAGGGGGGATGCAAGCCTCAGCGCATAGGCTAAGCGTAGGGCTGGTGCGTGTGGCACCAAGGTCTAAATGAAGGGCTGCAGATTGTATTGTATATCTATGGAATTTAGGGACAGGGATGTCTCGCTTGAGCCGTTGTTTTAGCTGTTATCTTTAAGTTTCAAGTCAGCTAATAATTTTTTTCATGATTGGCTTTGAGCCTAACGTCAGCCAAAAGCTAATCCCTCTTCAATGACCAAGTTCCATCCGTGTGGGTCCAGATTTTCCCAAGTACAATACAGGTCAAGGCCATTCGAGATTCGTCGGTGTGTAGTTTGTAAAACCTTGTTGAATGCAAATTCTAGAATGGAGATTTTCTTTTTATGTACCTATTGAAATTTAAACCGGGATTTACCTGAAAAATTTCGCTGTTGGTCAACCACACGGATTTTTTCATCTGACCAAATTACGTTTAACCTCCTGGATTCAAAACCTGCTCCAATTAACCATAAATACTTGGTTGCAGAGTGTAAGATTCTGAATCAGAGTTGAACAGCCAGCTGAAAGCTAAAAGTAGAAGAATTAGAGATCAAGTTCCAAGGTCGAAAATTTGATGTTTCGTATCTTTGTTCCACCTTGAATTCCAGCAGTACTAATGTGGGATCTTTTGAGAACTCCCCTTCCCTTCTTTGATGATCAGGTTTTCATCTATGTCGAGTCCCAGGCAAAATTCAGCTCGCCCTCCTCGTTCGCCTCAGGATGAGCAAAATTCCCATTCATGTCCATTTAGTTGAAATTTGATAAATTAGGTCAAGGACATTTGGTGTTCTAGGCCTCTTAGAGTCTTGAGTTTTGGATAGGTTTCCAAATTCAGAACTATGAGGGAAACAAGACACGACTCATGTTGAAGAATTTTTGACTTGACTTGGAAATAATCTGACATTTCTATTGGAAGGGGAAGATGGAATGTATGAATCTTCTAATTTTTATGTAAAACCCTGTTGTGATGAGTGGAGGTGGGATAAAACATCACGTTCATTGTGACAGTGGCGTAGCAAAGGGGGGTTCGAGGGGTCTTCCCCTCTCTCAAGACATATAAAATATCACTCTAATTTCAAATAATTTTTCCACACATTTTTTGTAACATTTCTTCTCTCCAACCTTTTCTTCAACCCCTCCAGAAAAATTTTCTGGTCATGCCACTGCATTGTGATCACGAGAAATGGTTGGGTTCCTTTCTCCAATGAGACACTGAAATTAGAAAACTGTGCAATAGCGAATTTGTTCAGTACTCGAGTTCAATTTCAGGTCATGCTAAAGAGGTTGGAAGACGTAGTTTGCGAGTGGAGGAAAAGCCATTTCTGCATCTATGAATTCACAAAACCTGTTGATGTAGATTGGTTGAAAATACTTTGAACTCATGGATTTTAATCTCTTTCTTCTGGTATCTTTGCAGACATCAAGAAAATAATGCTTATCCACGAAAGCCACCCTACAAACGTCCTTACAACAATTCGTCCAACTACAACGACGGACCGGAACATTACGAGCATAACCAACGCGGCGCAGACGTTCATATGAGCTCGAGTCCGTACGACCACGGCGCTGGCAACTTCGCGCCTCCCAACGTGGGTAGCAACTGCGTAGAGGTTCGAAACATCCCCTGGACGACGACCGAGCAAGACATCAAGAAGTTTTTCTCGCCGTTGCCCATCTTTGACTCGACCATCAAGTTCAAGAATGATAGAACTGGTCGCAGTCGTAGTGTGTTGGTCAAGTTCGTGAACGTGGAACAGAAGGATCAGGCTTTGCTGAAAGACGATTACACTATTTCTGGACAGCGAGTGAACGTGGTCGAGATACCGACGGCTCTGTGGGAGGCTACGGAGAGGAGTGCACCCATTGTACCGCGTCCGAAGGAGCCTTTCATCAAACTCAGCTTTATCCCGAAACGTGCCTCTCGCGAGAACATTTCTGTTATCTTCGAACACCAACCCGAAGAGTTGATCGTCTCGAAAGAGCCCAATCGCGAGTCGTTAGTAGCGTTCGTAAAATGCGCTAGTTTGGACGATGCCGAAACGCTTATCAAGAATAAAGCGAACACGACAATATGCGATAGTCGTATTAAGGTTGAGCCGATATGCGAAGCAGACTTTGAAACTGGAAAGAGGAATATTGTTGATCCGCACGCGACCGAATCGCCCAAACAGGTAGCAAATGAAGAGCCGCCGAATTATTCGATCGAATATCCACCTAAACGACCTCGCCATAATGTTCCGCAGAACGATCGTTTCCACTATCATAGGAATGTGTCCGTTGCTCAACCCGCCATAAAATCGACTTGTTGTCTGTTGAAAAATCTACCATCTGAGGTGACCGATAAAGAAATCGTCGATTTCTTCGACGACTTGAAAATTCTTCCTCAGCAGATACATATCATGTTCAACGCTAACTATAAACAAACGGGCGAGTCTTATTGCGAATTCGGCTCCGAAGACGATGCTGAGGTTGCGTTAAAAAAGAATCGAACGTATCTACGCGATCGGCTTATCGTTATTCAGTTGATTCCTAAAGAAGAAGTGACCAAAGCTATTGGCGTTCCTAAATTGTTGCCTCCCTTAGTACCTCCAAGTCAAACAGGGAACGTCGTGGCTTCTGCCGCTGAAGCTACCGTCGGAAATGAGTCTACCGAAGAAAATAATTTAGCCGATAGCACAACTAATCCTCCTGAAGAAAATGCGAAAATTAGGGGGGAGACGATTGAAGATGATGAGCAGTCGAATGATGTACCATCTTTGTTTAGTCAATCGGTTAAACCGCCAACGCCGTACATGAAGCCTCGTTACCCAGGACCGTATAATCAGGAAGGAGCCTATCCACCGACCAGAGGCAGAGGATCCCATCCATACCCGCCCAGACTTCCTCCGATGAGGAACCCAACGTTTGGAGCTCCCGGTTGCGTAGTGAACCTAGCGAACGTTCCTTATAGATCGGAGGTGGAGGACATTATGGATTTGTTTGCCGACTTTCCTATCAGTCGAGATAACATCCAAAGACGGCATAACGAATGGGGACAACCTACAGGTGACGCACGTGTCGCTTTCCGTTCACCGTATGACGCAAAGCGAGCTGTAGAAACCCTCAACGGAAGTCTTGTTAGAGGTCGGCCTATCACTATGTCGTTGGCCTAGGGTTCACATTCCGACGATTATTCCGACATAATAATCGTCTAGATATATTTGCTCTCGCTACCCTTTGATAATTTCAAACGAAGAACATAATTTTGAGCTAGTGTATATTATGAATGATGTACGCTGTTACATTATTTTTTAAAGGTCCGAAAACCTTATTTGTTTACTATTTGTACAAAAAATTTCGTTCATTTTTGATCCATTTTTATGGAACGCAGTTTTTTTTTTTTTTTTTTTTTTTTTTTTTAGAGAGAAGTGCTATTTTGATAGGTTATAAAATTAATACGAGGTAACTTTTATGTTCATGACGCAGGATATACAGTAAAAGCCGAAAGTACGCGCTTATTTTTTTGCATATATGTATATTACAAATATTTATTTTTTTCGGTTATTTCTAATATTTTTTAAAGATATGATCAGATTGTGATAACAATAACTGTCCCGACTTTCGGAATTTTGAATTGTGGGTCATGATATTGTTTTGTATACTTTAAAGCATTCTACGGAGTAAATATTATCTTTAACTTATCGTTTTGGTGTCGCTTTTTTATTCCTCAGCGAAATTACATGATATCGTGTTTTCTATTTGTCCTACTATAATGAAGGCCAAGGATACGTGTAGGTCTCAAAGTAGCGAAGCTGCCGAAATTTCCCATGTTGATCAAGTAGGTCGAGGTCACTGGTAATTGAATTTTCTCTCGCAATTTTGTGATGCGAATTTAAGATAGGATATTTACCAACCTCTGTTGGTTCTGACGTCATTAAGGAAGGATGTTTTGCTTAATTCTTCAAGGAGAGGGTTTTAGAAAAATCATCACGAATAAAATGTGACGTCGTTAACCTTGACTAAATTCACTTTCTGTATTGAATTGCGGGAGGCATGGATTTTTTTGACTGAACAAAGTTCGTTGCATGGTCGAGAGGACCAAAGATTGTGCCACGATGAGATGATTTGGGACTGGTAGAAGGGGAGTGAACAGTGATTTAGGGGGACAGCAAAGCTTGCTTGACAGCCAGATCCACTGCGTCGTGTTCCGGTAGACCGATATGATCAGGGATCCAGAAAAATGCAATTGAAGACAGAGAAGATGTTAAGGTATGCAAGAGGATGAGAATGAGCTTAACGATAGGATTGGAAGAGTAGAGGTTTTGTATGGCTTAGAGAGAGGAGAGAGAGAGTCAAGGAGGAACAGGAATTTACAGGGTTGAGAAAGAAGAGTGAGGCAGGAATAGATGGCAGATAGTTCAGCAGAATATATTCAGGTTGATTTTTTCATATAAAAGATTGAGACTTCACCATTGATGGAGAAGGCGTAACCATTTTTAGAACCCGATTTGGATCCATCTTCAAAGTCCAGGTTGTGGGAGTGGAAGTCATTAGCAATTATGTTTTCAATGTGTCTTATGTAGATTATGTTGGGGCATAGGTCTAGGCGAATGAGAGGTGGTGAGGATGTCCAAGGAGGAGTGGATGGGAAGATAAAAAGAGGGGGCTGAAATTTTAGATAGTGGAATAGATAACATTGTAATGAGAGTAATAGGGAATTTTGGGGTGGGAAGAGGGGAGGTAGAAATGAGGAAACTGGGCAGTAGACGCGAGAAAGTTGGTTGTAATCAATAATGACTGGAATTGTAGAGGGGCAGGCATGGCAAACGAAACAAAAACGAAACTTTATTCAATGAAACAAATCATATTTTAGAAACCATAAACGATATAAAAGTAAAATTTAGCTTCTAAAATTATCAAAACGAAAACGAAAAATCTGCGCAAAATAAAACTTTAAATGAACAAAAACAATTTTACTGGAAAAACAGGTTTTTATTGAGAAAAAAATGTTTTTTTTCAAACAAATTCTTTTTCGACAATCGAAACACAAACAACAAAAAATTTGCCGAATAAAAAAACTTCAACGAAAACAAAAAACTAAAAAAGTTGATAACAAAAACAAAACAAAATCAAAAAATTTTTCGTTAGCCATGCCTGAGAGGGGAAATACCAGCCTCAGCGCATAGGTTAAGCATAGGGCTGGTGCGCATGGCACCAAGGGCTAAACAATGGGCTGCAGATTATATTGTATCTAGGGATATTAGGGACAGGGGTATCAAGCTTAAGCCGTTGTTTTGGCCGTTATTTTTAAGTTTTAAGTCGGGTAATGATTTTGTACATGATTGGCTTTAAGTTTAAAGTCAGCCAAAAGCTAATGTGATTGACTAAAACTTGTAGTCCTATATTTCCCCTTGTATCCCGTTTATCCCGCACCAGAGCCAGTTCACTCCACTCCAAATCCAGTTCATACCACTCCGGAGCCTATTCATATTGCGCTGGAGCCGATTCATCACGTTCCAAGATAAGCTAAAAGCCAAAAGGTCATCATATCATCACAAACATGAGTCACCCACCACATGCTCAAATTACTTTGGCTTGGCCCGAGCGGTGGGGATTATTATTATTATTATTATTAAGTTTGAAAAAGAGAGAGGGAAATAAAAAAAACGGAGTAATATAAAAGATAATAACAAATAGATAAATAAATACATGAATACATAAATCAATAAAACAAATGAATAATAAATAAATCTAGCTCCTCGATGCGGCGGCTAGAGCTACTGAACTAATTAGTGATTAGCCAACTGTGAATAAACAAACTGACAATTTTTAAAACTAAAAATATACCTAGTGAATGAAAAAAAAAAAAAAAAAACAGAATTAAAGACAAAAATGGTTTAAGAGAAAGGAATAGAAATATAAGAAAATGTGAAATAATAATGATGATAATGAATTGTAACGATAAGTGTTTTAATACTTATTAATAGGAGAAATTGATGACTGATACCCACCAATAATACTTAATCAATTATATAATGAAATCAATCTTCACTTCAAAAAATAATGTAAAAATTGAAAATTATCTATTAATACGTACTATCTACCTACTGTATTATTGTAATAATAATAATAATAATAATAATAATAAATAATGGTAATCAAGTTCTTACATGTAAAGTGAATATGACTGAATTACTTTTCGATCAGCGACAATGACGACACTCAACTTGACTAAAAAGTGGTAATAGCCAGAAATAATACTATTAAATTAATAATATTATAACGTCTTACTCAAAAATATACACGTAGTGTATGGCTGAAAATATCTAGAAGCGTTTATTTGGGAGGACTATTCCAGCGAGATCCGAGATCTCAAATGACAAAAAATAATTAACGATTCTCGGGTATGCAAAATAGAAACAGAGATCAAGATCTAGGCCAAAGAAATGAAAGAAAAGAAGAAAAAAAAAAAAGTACCTTATTTTGGTATTTTAAGCTATTTCACGAAACCAGAATCCAGAAATTCCAGAATCTATCATTTACCTTAGAGAAGGCTAGAACCAAAACCAGATAGTAGAATCTGGAAGTATAATAAAAAAATTACAAAACGGTTCTCAGCTGACCTACAAATTGAAGAAAAGATGAGGCACGTTCTCTTTGATTAGAAAAGAAATCTGGTATCCTGAAGATCTTGAATATTTTACAATCAATATTGCAAACTCTAATTAGGTACAAATTTTTCTATTGAAATAAACTTAAAAGACAAGAAAAATAAAAAGATGAAAAAAAAATGAACAAAGCTTTCAGAAAATCTGGCCATTTTATGCGAATATTTCAATTCTCCTACAGAGTATCAGACTTGTGCTGAGACATGTACAGAAATTATGGAAAAATACAAAAAAAATAGCTCCTTTTATATTTTATTCTACAGAAAAAGAAAGAAAAAAAAAAAAAAACTAGCGAGGTATGTGAATAAAATGAAAATATTTCAACTTTTTAAATATTTTTACTTTCTTTTTTTCTCTCTCTTCGTTCAGATTTGATATTTTCTGCGCACACATTTTGTTCTGGTTGTCTCTTCTCGTATCATCCCGGTAACTTTAAACCAATGTTCACGCGTATTTTTGTAAGTAAATGAGCAACCTAAATTTCATTTATTGTTAAATTTTTGAAAACTAAAATATAATGAGCTTTATGAATATTTTTCTGATGAATAAAACAAAAAATAAAACAGGAGCTAGGCGTATCTCCTCCAGAGATATGAAGTGTTTCCGGAGACTAATTAGCTGATGGCTCGCCCACTCTGAGCTTGTTTGCTTCTACTATAGCACTATAACCTAACAACTAATATAAGTCTTTGACTTTATCGATGATATTGATAAATTGGAAATCGATAGAAGGTATCAATTATCTTGATACGTACCATTGAATAATAGTGTTCGGAACTACCAATAGAGAGTATCGATAGTATCGACTTTTTCAAAAGAACTATCGGGACAAACAATAGTAGTAATCAGCGGCGGATTAACACGTAAGCGTGGGAAGCATTCGCGGAGGGCGCCAAGCACGGAAGGGCGCCGCAAGGCAAAAAATTGAAATTGTGTATGGTAATATTGCATCAGAATGCAGAAATGACCCGCAAAATAGAAGTTTAAAAAAATTTTAGGGGCGCCAATTTTCATTTCGCTTACTACGTCAGACAGGGTTAATCCGCCCCTGGTAGTAATTGTGTTTAAAACAAGACTGGATGCACCTCAGTATCCGGGTTTCTTGGTTCTTTTTGCTGTTACGTAACGGAAATTTATTTTTTAATTTTTTTCAAAAGGTCTGGAGCTTCTTTTCCTACCAAGATGTAGAGCTCAAGAGATCTCGATTTTTTCTATGTCAAGATCTGGAAACCAAGAGATCTACATCTTTGTTCCACTCTGATCTGGAATCTCAGAGACTTAATATTTATATTTGTACGTACGGTAGGTATTACGATTAAGGAAGTATCGAGAAGAAGAAACTTTTTTAAGAACTGTACAGAAATTTGAAAATGCGACGCAAAAATAAAATCATAGGTGACATAGAATATGTAATACGTGCAGTATTGATCAAACGATATACATTATCATCAATATTGATGTTCGAAGACTATCTTGGTCACCTTGGTCACTCTTGACGAGGACTGTCCGAGAAATAAAATTTGCCAGGCAAAAATTAAATCTCAAGAGACAGAGAATGATTGTATTGTATTACTTGAGTGACGTCACAACACATTTTCCGGTAAGAACTTTTTTGGGGCTCTTGCCTCTGGCAAGGCGAGAGACCCTATGCAATTGCGAAAAAAAAAAAAAAAAGTTCCCACCGGAGGATGTCATTTGAGTAATACATACATTCTCTGTTACTCAAGATTTTATTTTTGTATAGCAATTTCTAAATTTCAGGAAGTTTTTCGTTAAGATATACATTCTCTGTCTCTTGAGGTTTTATTTTTTCCTAGCAAATTTTATTTCTCGTACAGTCTTCGTCAAGAGTGACCGAGATAGTCTTCGAACATCAATATTGATGATAAGATAATGTACATTGTTTGATTAGTACTGCACGTATTACATAATATTATTCTGCGTCACCTATGATTTTATTTTTGCATATTTTTCAAATTTTTGGACAGTCTTCAAAAAAGTTTCTTCTTGATACTTCCTTATGATACGAGACCTACCATATGTACAAATATTAAGTCTCTAAGATTCCAGATCTGAGTGGAACAAAGATGCAGATCTCTTGGTTTCCAGATCTTGACATCGAAAAAATCGAGATTTCTTGAGCTCTATATACCTTAATCGGAAAAGAAGCTGTAGATCCTTTGAAAAAAATTAGAAAATAAATTTCCGTCACGTAACAGGTGATTAAAAAAAAAAAAAAAACAAGAGACCCGGATACTGAGGTTTTTTTTTCTCACAATTTCATAGGGGAGCCCCAAAAAATGGCGATAGTATCGTCGACTGTTTGAAATTTTTTTGTTTTCTTGTCAAAATCACAAAATCTGTGCAAACTGACGAGTGAAAATTGAAAATGTGCGTGCCATTTCTATGAATTAATGTATCTCAGGAGATACCAGTTGTACCAAATACCTTCATTTAAGAAGAATACTGGAAACTCCTACCTTTCAATGTTGAGCGCTTTGTGGCAAAAGTTGCAACGCCACCTAGCGGCATGGAGGGTTTCAACAATGATAATACATGTCCTTAAATGGAAAATACGCGACTCTGGAAAAATTGAAGACCTCTCTGTGCGGACATCCCATAAGAAATACATTGAGCGGACGCCCTTTTGACAGAAAGGTCCTCAATATTGTAATAAATTTACAAAGAAGTATTTACATTTACAATTTGCGTAATTTAATTAAATATAGTTTCAATTTTGACACTACATTTTTTCAGACCAAACAGATCTGATAATATTTCCATTTACACACCTTCAATCACACATCCGTAATTAGTTCCCATCATATCCGCTATCACGCAAATTTGACAAGAGTTTCCAGTATTATTCTTATAGGGTATTTGGTTGTACAATGGGCATGGTACCAAGTTTTTATGATTTTTTCTAGTTGCGTTCATCACATGGTGACACTGCAACTGTTGATAAATTCCTTGACAGGCTCTTTTAGAAATAAAGATCAGGAGAAAGGTATCTACCCTACCTCTGTATAGATACTTTTCCCTTGATCGACATTTTTCATCCAGAAAACTGTCGCGTCTTTTGATAGTCTTGATAGTACCTTGGGAAAAATTTTGGGACTATCGATAGCATAGAACTATCGACACCCTATTGTAGAAAGTTTGACAAGAAAAAAGATGACGAGTATGATAACAAAACAAGGGACTAGGGAGCCCCAATGTCAAATGGCAAACAATAAATTTTTACAAAACCATTTGCTATTTTTTAATATCTCCTCTTATTATTGTGCAATACTAATGTTTAGTTGGCTATATACACTTTGCGCAAATGCAGACGAAAAACTTGCGGAAAGTGGGAAGCATTTTGCGCACATGTAAGAAACAGTTTACACTGACAGTTTGCGCAAACGAAGTGAACAATAGCGAGCGAGGTGAATCGGGATGATGTTATAATTTTGTGAAATAATCTTCGTACTCCGAAGATGGCTAAAAAGAATACTCGTATGTACACGCTAGGTGAATGGAGTCGGTGAATCTAGGTCAATCCTGGTTTAGACGAATTCAAAGCGATAGACCTGTGCTATGCAAATACATTTCTGAAGATTCTGAAGTCGGTAAATGGCTGAAATGTTTCTTTGCCTTACCCTACCTTTGACCAAATGACGTTCTAAAAGGCTTTGCCACCCTCATGAATATTGTTCCAGCACCCAACATTTCTAAAGATTTCACCAATTACGTCAATGTGGACATCTCCACCAAGTTTTGCTCCATGGACCAATAATCCCGCCGATTGTTTTCACCGTCATTACAATGCTTCATTCTACTCACCTTATCCAAATATACACACGGTGGTATCACATTTATTAGAAATACAGACCGAGACCGACCTGAAGCTCAGGTCAATATTCAATTATCAGTGGAAGAGCGTCTACAGTGATAAAGTCGACTTCCTCATACATACTTACACTCGCTTCACCAGAAATGAAATTGACGTGCTAAAATACTTAGGCACTATTGGTTACAGATGCCACACAAATCGTCGCCTCATATAATTTTCGGTCTGTTATTTATTTATTTATTTATATGCAATGCATAGCCATACACGCCTGTAATTGCAGACAGTCCTAAGCGGGAAATGTTCGTCTATTTTTGCGGAAAATGTACGCATTTTCGGTCCTGTTTGCGCAAAGTGAATTTACCGGTTTAGTTCCCACGCTTCATTGCAATAGGCAAGTGAACCTTATTGCGCATTAAAATTTTGTTGCGCGATAAAATATGTTATACGTGTCGCAACAAACCGCGGTAAGTAAGCATGAGTATTTCACAATAATAAGAGAAGATATGGACCGTATTTTTTCAAAACCCTAAAACAGTCTTATCTCAGTTTACTGTTTGTGTTCAAAATAAAAATTTTACTCCATAGGACATGTGTTATTATGTAAAAACCAGAAATAAATAAGAAACCGCAGAAACATTTGCGAATACCTTAGGACTTACAGATTCTGAATATAAACTTCAAATTTCTTATTTTTTTTCTTATATTGAAATAATGGCAAATGATCGAAAAGTTCCCATGCCTTTTTTCTGGAAATCAATAATACGTTTGAACAAATAAGATAATTATGCAAACAAATATAGGTGCATTTGCTTACAGTTACTCAGTCTGAAGAGGGGCATTTAATATTTATAAATTAAATTAATTGAAATTAAAATAATACATTTTATTTTATGATTAAATTTATATTAAAATTTTTTATTTAAAATTATTAAGATAAGTTAATAATTTAATTTATATTAATATAAATTTTTAATTATAATTAATTTTAAAAATATTAAAAATTTTAATAAAATATATTTTAAATTAATATAAAAATTATTATATATAATAAATTTTATTTTATGAATTTAACAAAAATTTGTTTATTAGTTTATTAAAAACATATTTTAATGATTATTGATAATAAATATTAAAAATATTCCGCTCAATGATTTAGATAATTAAATTGCTGTAATATATTGATTATACAAAGGTAGCAAAATAATTAGTATTTTAATTGACTACTGGAATTAATGAATAAATGAATAAAAATTTTATTAAATAAAAATATAAAAATTATTTTTAAATTTAAAATAATTTAATATTTATTAAAGACAAAAAGACCTTGAAAATTTTATTTAATAAAATTTATTTTGTTTCTTAAATTTTATTGGGGTAGTAGAAATTTTTTTTTTTTGTTATATTTTTATTAAATTTAAAATTACTTTAAGGCAAATCCGAACTTACCGGCAAGCATAATGATCTAGGGTGCGGCAAAAGTCGGTTTCCCAATTTGCATCAAAAAAGAAAAGAAAAGAAAAGAAAAGAAAAGAAAAGAAAAAAATAAATAAATAAATAAATAAATAAATAAAAGTACGTATACAAAACTTTTAGAAGTTTTCGAGAAAAAAAAAAGTTTGGTACACGTACTTTTTTTTCTGTTTTTTTTTTCTTTTTTTTTTCTTCGATGCAATTGGGAAACCGACTTTTGCCGCATTGAAGAACAACAAATAGTATTGTATTGAGCGTCAAAAATACCTCTAGAAATACCTTCAGTATCTATGTATTGTGTGTGTTATACATGACCTTGGGAAAGATTACCGGGAAGTGTTGGTCTTGTTGTTGATCTCACTGGTGATGGTGTTGTTGGTAAAGTTGTTGTTGTCAACATCCTTAACACATATTAATGTTGCTTGTGTTGTTGTTGTGGATGTTGTTGGTATTAATAATGTCTGTGTTGTTATTGTGGATCAGAACACATAACACAATAAAACAAAAATACCGCAGTTGTAAATTTAATTTATTTAAGGTAGAAATGTTTCTATACCTTACATTAATCAAATTTGCGACTCTGTATTTTTGTTTTTTCTGTGTTTACATGTTCTGTTGAAATGTGTCGCACCACTATGGAACAGATCAAAATTGTTGTTGATATTGTTGTTGTTGGTGTTATTGTTGGTGTTGATGGTGGTGGCCAGAATGCGGCGCGGTGAGGATTCAGCTCCCTTTAAACTAGTTTGATGAATTGTCTTCTACTTCTTTTTCTGTCTTTTCTGTCAGAAGATAATTTAGTATACCAGTCTATCATGTTTGTCTTTTTCCATTTTGATGATGCAAGAGTTTTGCAGAAACATTCCCTGCCCCAAACACTACAAGGAAATATGAAATATGATCTTTACTTCCTGCAAATGAACAAAACGTCATTTTACTCTTGACTTTTTTGTTCTTCTATGTGCTGGCCAGTGCACTTGGTCCTAATGTATCCTCGCGTTAGTGTTACAGCTGTACTTCTTAATGGTATATTATTTCTGTAATGAATTAGAAACTATTGGCAGTGGCATTTCTAAATCACATGTTGACTCCTTTTTTTTTAAGGGGGGAGGGGGAGATATAAACCCGAGTTGTATCCTGTTTGGATTCACTCATGATGTGTGTTGCTTCAAGCATCCATGGTTACTAATGGAAGTTCTGGTGGCCGAGCTAAAAGCTGGGTTGAGCTTCACGACTCGTGAGACAAGCTGCTCCTCTTCCCGTTCTTGAAGAAAGACTACCAAACTTCTATACTTGGTAGAAAATGCGCCCTATGCTCCCAAATATTGATTTTCTTAAGCTTGATAATTTGAATCAAAGAAAAGAATAATAGAAAAAATACAATTTCGAATCAATAGAGCCTTTTCCTCGTAGGTGTTCCTTAATTTACATCAGCGACTACTGACCACAAAAGATGTGACCTTCTAAGAGTACTTGTCAGCTCACTCAATTTGTGCATATCATCGAGTAGATACTCGAATTACCCCTCGCGCTTGACAAGTCACCAGGTTTTCCGCATCGCACAAAATCCGAACACACGCGGGCTCATTCTTGAACACATAACAAATATTTACACCGCGTCAACTTTTAAATAATACTCATTATCATTTTTAAATGTGTACATTTCCGTTCACACTCGTAGCCAATAAATAGAAATTTACTTATATCGAGGATGTTCTCTTCGGGTGAATTTATGCCCGCGGCATCACGCCGGGAATCGATTCAATCAAATCCCAATCCAAATAAAGTAAAGTACCTACATATGCGAGTACGGTACAGAGGCTAAGAGAAGATTTTACGTAATCTTCTTTGCGATGTCGATGTTGTCGCTAGATCGGTGTGTGGTGTGACGACGTTACATTAAAAGTAACCAGTAATCATTACCTAACAAAGTTTTTCAAAAGAAAATATTACTGTCGTAGCCTATACGTTGGATATGCAGTAAATTCAAACCGATGAGGTCGTCTCTTCCATTTGTATTTACGCTTCTTATTATTATTCTCGTCGAGTATAGACGACGTTGTACGACCGAGAGAGCTCTAAAACTTTATTCAATTAACGAATGTATAGAAATAAACAATAGGTTATCAAATCGAGGCGCGATAGGTTCACAGCCGAGTCAATATCAATCTCGTATAAAAATTAATTCGCGGCAGGATGTTGCAGGGCTGTCGTTATTTTTGGGTATACCTCATCGCGGTACCTACTTCGTGCTGTTAGGCGCTTGCGCGTATATACTTTGTACAAAACGGGTATAATAGCCTCGCCTCGCCGGTGAGAATCTTCTCTCGATAAGAGGTAAAGGTAGAAGAAAGACAGAGAAAAGATACAGATAGAGGGAAACGAAAAATCTTGCAGAATCTTAAACCGATTGCCGTAAGAGGAAAAAGTTGAAGCCGGGTGAGTTTGACTGGCAGCCGATTAGATAACTTCCGTTACCCGGAAAACGAATCGTCGAAATAGTAATGGAAATTTACGCGGCGATAAAATTTTCAATAGAGATTCAGAACCTTGAAGATAAATTCGGAAAAGTTTGCTAGGTATTGATGTGATAAAGACTACACAAGCACTTCGATCCAACATTTTTCATTTCTTGACGAAGTGAGGCGATCGAGTTATCTCCGAAAATGGTGGATCATTATGCATAAAGGAGCACGATCAATTCCACCTTGACCTCGTGTGAAATAGAGGCAGGGTCTTCTGGCCACGCTTGCCATATTGTAAAGAAGGATAAAAGCACAAACTATGAAGTATGAAATAATCACGCGCACAAACAATCCACAAACGATTCCATTCCAATTTTAGTCAGTTCAGTCATACGCTAGCGTCTTCCCGGCCTCTCCTCCTTCAAATTGAAGGCATTCTTGTTGTGCTGGGCCAACAATATGCAATGTTCCACTAACATACACAAACAATAAGACATGTCCTGTGTGAAATGGACAAAAAAGGAGGGGGAGGAGGATCATGTCACCCAACTCTCCCCTTGAATTCCGAGATGTAGTGAGAAGCGTAAATGCTGAAAAATAAAGCAACAACAGACACAAACGGTGCATAATCAACCTGACCCTGACCTCGCAGGAAATAGTCTTTGGGTGGCTGGTGCTTCTCGTCTCCTCTTTCCATATTATGAGAAGGAGAGATATGCACCATCGAGCAGAAACAACGCACTTACAATTTCGCCAACTTCACCTAATTTAGTTACGAGGGGTGAGAGGGGGGCTAGTGTCATTTCAGGCTCCGCACGTGACACGGTATTTTTCATGCGAAAGAGTGGAACACAATATATACTGTATGGAACTCGAAACACTTATAACTAGAGACCGGATTTTTTGGCATGAATAATGAGAAATTTGGTATTTTTCGGCACAAACAAAAAAATGAAAAAAATACAAAAAGAATGATTGAAATGCATGCAGAACTAACTCAAACAGTATTTTGGTAATTAAATGTTTTTCAAGATTCTCGTGAGTAAAATTGTAACGGCGATCAGTCAGTATGAGTGAGATTAGATTATTCACAACAGCGTTGAGTTTATGACTCAGCCGATGGTAGTATGAGAATAAAGTATCATTTTGCTCTTTTCTCGTTGATGTTAACATATAATTGAAGTTTAACCTCTTTTTTCTCTCTGGTATTTCTTTACTTCAGTAATTTCACTACCTTTTGGCGCATTATTTGGCATTTATACTCGTTTTTGGCATTTATTCCCTTTTTGGCATTTTTGGGTACAATAAAATTTTTTACTTGTATTTGGTTTTCATGCTTCCCGCCCTTCAGGAAATGATTTGACAAATGCCATCGGATCCGGTCTCTACTTATAACCAATGAAATTGAGGAAAAAACGGACATTACAAAATGGAGGAGGTTGTTCACGCCACTGATCTACTACCCTCAGAAAAGTTTTTTGTGAACACTGATATTTTCAAATTTTTATTAAATTCCCTCTATTTCCCCATCCACTTCTCTCAACCCAAAAAAATATGTTTCATTTCCCTTGTTGAAGTGGGTATGTAGTCATGAGACGTCTCTCCTTTTCTCTCCTTGAAATTTTTTGCGATAAGCTTAGGAGCTTGAACTGTTCAACGAAAATTTCCTCCCTCCGCTACCTTCAAGTTACGAATCACATTTTATATTGAAAAATAGAAGGACCAAATGTATACCTACAAAAATAATGATTCAATTTCGCATTTCCTTCTACGGGTTTACCATGCATCGAGAAAACCTATACAAGACGCAGATTTGTTCCGGCAATAATAATAATAAATTAATTTCTCGATACCGAGTACCAACATAATGTACATTCATGTACCTAGGTATTTCTCTTTCAAAATATATACCTACGAATAACGGCTTATCTGGTAGATGTATACGTGACTGCGATTACAGGATTACAATGAACCGTTTTGAGAAAACACGTAATAAACTTCTTAGTTTAGTGTCAAATATTTCGAAAGAGAGGCCTATACGAGCTACAAAGAACCTCACGCAGTAAGGCAATCAAAATAGAATGATCAATTAGCGAGAATTTTGCCGCCTGAACTTATAATTCTCTGCTAAAAGTGGGAATAGGAACTCTTTGCAGCCTTAAGTTGTGCAGTTCGAAGAATCCCAGGGCGTTACCGGATAAAATTCTTTTAATTCTTTTTTTTCTTTGTCAATAGGAAATTTATTTATGGGGGTTTATTTGGAAAATTGTCCGCCATCCGTTGTCTTTCCGGCAATGAGCCGTTTCTCCAACTTTTCAAGCCAGGATGTCAGGGGTGATAAGTTAATCATAATTAGATTTTGATTGGCTGTTTGCTTCCAGGTCTTAAACTATTCATCAGCTTTTTTGTTATTTCATTGGCTTCCCAGTGATTGGCTTACTGCTTCTAAAAAACTTGAAAAATATCGAAGAGGACGACGGCTTCCTTAAGGATATCAAACGAAGAAGACAGGGAACCTGTTCTATGGGTTGAAAAATAATACATTATATGACCCACTTTGGAATTGCCCCTTCAAGTAACTAGACTGCAATGCTCAAAATACCATAAGTCCCCCTTTCAATTGTATATTACGATTCGCAGGTTGAAATTTTTCCAAGTCCCCCTCCGATCATGTTATGCTAATACTGGTAAAGATAAAATTGATAAAAAAGAAGTAATAAATTATACCATTAATATGTGATGAAAAAATAATAAAATTTACTGATATATTATTTTGATTAATATTAGAGGCAGGTAAAGTGTTCATCCTGTATTAATATTATTAGAAAATAATAAGTTAGTTAATAATTATTACTAATAGAAAAGGAAATAATAATCAAAATCTTGAATTATTTATTCATGGGTAAATTAGATCTAGGACGATAACAAAATTGAAATATTTGTAATCTTATCATTTTTTGTTCAATCAATAACAAAAATCCTATTTTAATTTTTATGAATGAAATTAAAATTAATGATTCAATTTACCTACTATCAATTCCTTTTTTAATTCTAAATTCAAATTATAATTACCAAAATTTTCCAATTCAATAACACTATGTTTCAACTTATTCAATGATTTTGAATTGACAGGCAATATGTATTTATATTAAAATTAAAATTCGATCAGAATATAATTTTAAATTTTTCTAATTAATTTTATTAAATAAATTATAATCAATTTAAATTTATTTATTAATTTCAAGTATTGATTTAGTATTAATTTAATTTTAAATTAATGAAATAATTGTTTATTATTATTTTCAATTATCATACATAGTTCAAATATTTTAAAATTGATTCATAATTTTTAGAATTTTTAAATGAATTCATCAATAAAGTTATCAGTCTTTATATTTATTATATCTGAATTACTATTTTTTCCTGTTTTTTTTTTAATATATATAATAATATATATAATGAAATAATAAAAAATTTTGTAAAATACACAATCAATTTAATTAATTTAAATATGGTTATTAACAATAATAATAGTAATAATAATAAAATCATTTTATTAATTTAAACATTAATCATTAATAAATAAAAAAAAAAAAATTCCAATTCATTTAATATTATTATTTATTAAAAAATTAATTATGAAGATTCAAAATTATATTTAGAATTTAAAATTAAATCGATAATATATTTAATTATTAATTTTAATTCTATTAATATTAATATTAATATTAGAATAGGATTTAAATTTGGACTCTCGAGCTACATATGGTAGGAGGGGGACTTGGAAATATCATATATTGCTCGAGAGTAAACATTTCTCCAAGTCCCCCTCCTACCATATGTAGCTCATAGGTCAAAATTCTTCTAAGTTCCCCTCTTATCATAATAGCTCGTTAGTCAAAATTTTTCCATGTCCCTCTCCGATCACATATAGCTCAAGAGTGGAAATTTCTTCAAGTCCCCCCCCCCCCTCCTATCATATATGGCTAGAAAGTCGACATTTTCTCAAGTTTTTTGCCGGACGGTGTACGGCGCACGGCAAATTTCTCAAAAAACCCTCCATAGAACAGGTTCCCTGTTAAAATTTCTATGACAGAAGGTATTTCAGGCTAGTTAGTATAGGCCTAGTATAACAAAGGCTGAAGTTCGAAGTTTTTCAGGCTAGTCACTATAGGCCTAGAAGTATAGTATATTAGCCCTATTATAATGAAAGCTAAAGTTCGAGATGTACAAAACCGAAAAAAATCATTTTGTCAAGTCTTGGTGAAAGGAGAACGCTGAGTTTACACAGTAAAATCCGCTTAAAACGTTTTTCAAGGGACTAGAGAAAAGAAGCATCTTAGGTGGGAAAACATCTTACCCAGAAAACAAAAAATGTAAAAAAAGTCTGAAATTTTAATTTCTATATAAAGAGCATAATTTTTTACCGTACATTACATACAGTTAAGCAACTGTGGTGACGATAAATTTATCAATTGTTGTCTGAGTGACGTGTTTTTTTGAAGCCTCTCTTGACTAAAAATTTTTAACCCTATTGAGGCTTTGAAGGAGTGCTTCAGAATCACTGAATGAAGATAACAATTTTTTCAAATTGTGGATAGAATCTAATCCAGTGGTTAATGAAGGAGTATCTTCAAGTTCTTCTTCTTCTTGATCTTCACCATTGTCTTCATTTTTGTCATCCCCGAGCTCGTAATGTCGTCTATATCTCTCAGTTCACAGGTTACAACATCATCGTCTATTCATTCATAACCCAGAAAATGGTTTAGTTCAGGCCTGCTCAACCTGCAGCCCGCGAAAGAATTTCAGAAAACCCGAAAAGTAGTAGAAACCTTACGATTTCATGACACGATTTGATTTCATAATACAAGTAGGATACAAAGATTTTTTTTTAATGCATGCAAACATATATGGAAAAAAAATAGAAAAAAAAAAAAATGTTGAAAAAATAGGAAAGTAATCTAAACAATGTGATGGCTGTCTTCGTTTTTCAGCTGCGAGTTCAGGAATATTTCCCCTTTAATTATCGTTCTACAATACAATAAAATCGTTATTAAATATAGGTAAACGATTTGCGGCCCGCGAGTCGTAAAAGTTTGAGCAGGCCTGTTAGTTCATCAACTTCCTCTCGTTCTTCTTCTCCTACATTGTTTGTAAGACCTTCAAAAAATTTGGCTTTTCGGAAACAGTTTGCAATGACTTCAGGTTTTACATCACCCCAGGCTGAGAGAAGTAAAGATTTTTGTTCTGAAGGCATGTTCTAACGTGTGATTTTGTGTTTAAAAAAGACCGTTTTACCGGAGATGCAAGAGCTTATTATAGACGTGAATTTTTACATGGAAAATGACTCGAAAATCAAGAGACCGAACAAAAAACGCGTATTAAGCGGGAAATCGTAGTAAACGGGAGCGTTTTAAGTGGATTTTACTGTACTTCGAAAAGACAAGACTGAGTCGCGTGATCTCTTGGTTTTTTTTCCTCATTGACTGTTATGTGACGGAAATTCATTTTTCAATTTTTTTCAAAAGGTCTAGAGCTTCTTTTCCTACCCAGATATAAAGCTCAAAAGATCTAGATTTTTTCTATGCCAAGATCTGGAAACCAAGGGATCCGCATCTTTGTTTTACTCAGATCTATGAAAAACATGCCACAATACATAAGCAATAACACGCGCGTGAAATCCGAAATCCTACAGTTTCACGGATCCCTCAAATTCACTGTGACATAATATACATTATCACCAATAATGATGTTCAAAGACTATCTTGGTCACTCTTGATGAAGATTGTACAAGAAATAAAATTTGCCGTGCAAAAATAAAATGTTAAGAAACAGAGAATGTATATCTTGAGTGACGTCACAACCTATTTTCCTGATGTGATTTTTTTTTTTTTGTTTTGCGTTTGCATAGGGGCTCTCGCCTTGCCAGGGACAAGACTGTAAGGAAATCTTTAGTCGTGTGAGAGTGAATATTATGCTTAGCAATCTGTATTATCTGTACTATACCTCAGTACATAAGGTGAAACATTTCCCATGTACGATATGGAACAGTAAATATCTCCTCAATCTTCTCTCTGAACTTGATCTAGCCTAGAAAAATTCCTATAATATCAAGCCTAGACAAATTCGTGTAATCTAGGTTGATGACGTTGTCCCAAGACCTGTTCTCAAATTCCTCCTCATATACATATAAGAATAGCTCGATGGTCGAAAATATTTCAAGTCTCTGAATATTTCCCCAAAAATGATGACGTCACAAAAGTCGGATAGCCTGAGAACTAAAATTTTTGAAGTCCTTTTGGTCTAAAGTTGGACGCCGACAGGCTCGCGCTCGTCCCATCACCACGTATAGCTCGGTAGTCAACATTTTTTCAAATTCCACCTCCTATTATGTATGGTACGAAGGTCAACATTTTCCAACCCCCTCTCATCTTATCTTATAGCTCGAGAGGCAAAATTTTTCCAAGCCCGTAACTTGACCTACATTAGGTTGGTGTCAAAGCCGGACGTGCTTGCGAAAATTTCCTGAGAATGTCCCCCAACAAAAAAGATAGCGGATTCCCCGCTCATAATGTGAAACACAAGGGTGGAGGAAAAAGGGTTTCCAACTAAGCTCTAAAAAATCTACTGAAGTGAGGATGGAGTTGCGGAGGAGGGGGTTATTTGCTCAGCTGAACGCTAATATTGTACCGTGTGAGAATAGATTTGAAAATATGAGTTAAAGTATAGGTGGTAGAAGCCAGAGAAGAAATTGCTATCTTAAACAGGGCATCTAATTTCCAGTTGAGCACAACCCAGCCAATTCTCATTTGGTTTCCACAGCGTTACTTGGGTGTATGTAGTTGGGTTTCTTTGGTTCCCATACAAATGTAATGGAAGTATACAGCGCTCCTTGTGAAACCAACTTACAGTGCCGGAGTTGGAACAGATCTTTTCTGGCAGGAGAAACAAAAATAAAAAACATTAAATTATTTTAAAAAAAAGATACGCTCAAATGAACCAAAGATTTGGACCTGCGTCGGTCCGCGTGGAAATGTGAGATCAAAAAAAAAAAAAAAAAAAAAAAAATAGATTCCAAAACTCGATTTTTCTTTATTTTTTGTATCTTGTTTTCTTAGATCACTATAGTTCAAGTGCAATTACTGTGTACTGTGGGCTAGTAATCCGATGACCGGTGGTAGCAAAAAAAAAAAATGGCTACGTTTCTCTCTTCAAAACACAAAACAATGCTGAAAAAAAATTAGTCAATATATCAGTCGACGGGGTTTCCGAAAAATAACTTTCTCTTTTCCATCATTCTCAGCATTGCATTGTAGGCAATAAAAAAAAAACATACGGACAGTTTTCAACAGGATAAAATTTTCCAACGTTGTGACCCATTATTCATCTGACATTTCCCATCTGCCTTTATGATTCAGACTTCTGACTGGTCGAGAGTTCCGATAACAGAACTGTATCCCTTTGGAATTTCCTAATTTGGGCTTATCTTTCATGGTTCATTACCGGTACCTTTGTGATGACTAGTGATTCATCAGTTATCGTTGTTGTTGTTGTTGTAAAAGAGCCAAACTTGGGTAGGCAAGAAAATTTGATCAGGGACCTCAGTTTGTGCGTTGCTGTCATCAGTGATGGCTGTTCGTGAGTGTCGTTGAAATCCGAGATTTTAGTGCTCGTAATCCGTGTTTGCTACCATGATCGTGCCTTTATTTCATATTTAACGTAACGTACTTGTAATTTTGATGAAATTTTCTCAAAAATTGCTTTTAGAGCAAATATTTTCATTTTCGCTCCGTATCGTTTCCTGTGTAAATTTTTCTCAAGAAATTTGTTACGAGTGCGTTTGTGTCGTGTTTGCAAAATAAATTTTATTCAAAATTATTTCATATTTGGTGTAACGTGAAATTGTTTTTTTTTATAAAGAGCTGGTAATCATTAAGTATTTGCTTTATAATTGTTTGTTTTTTTTGTAATGGTGTGTGTTGTGCTGCAGTATAATTATGGATATATGGAGGATAACTGATGATGATGTTCTAGTATCAGGTAAGATTGTTTTGTCACTTACGTACCTTCAGAAAATTGAATTGCAATCCATAATATTCAATAACTTTCAATTGCCAAGATGTGAGTTACTTGTCTGAATAACATTGAAGATTCTAGAATCGTTTGTAAAATCATTCCGGTTTACAAAAATTTTGAAAAGTCCCAACGTACACCCGCATTGTACTTACTTGAAATGTTGTCTTGTTTTTGTTGTGCACAACACTAGCGCTCAGTGCTCCTCATGGAATATTGTTTGACTGATGATGCAGTCCATCTTTTCTGACTGCGAAACCGCCGTTCTCAATAAATTACGCTTTACTTATACGTGTCCAGTAACATTCATTTTTTCCAATTTCCAACATAGTTTGTAACGTAATTCTCTTTGAAGTTATAATTTTAAAAATTCTACTTTGTATAAATGTTACAAAATGACTTAAAAGCCATTTATCGGCTAACATTTCTAGAATCAGGAAAAAGCAACTTGCACAAGAATCATTGTGAAGTCATTCAAAACAGAGCTATTTTACAAACTGAACAAAATTTGTAGTGATTGTTCCATTGTCTCTAGTTTTTTTTTTTTCAATATCGACAATTTTTTTGCCAAATTATCACTGATTCCGAGGGAGATGGGAGCAATTTGAGAAAATGTGCGGAAAAATGTCAACGGCCGAGCTATAGGAGGGGTGAGGGTCTGGAAAAAATTGTTACCTATTATCGAACGTTGTCAGACTTATGAAATAATTTTGACCCTAACCTACCTTGAGAACTCGGCTCCTATACAAGATTGTTTAATCAAGTATATGGGTGTAGCTAATTGATAATCCTTAAATTTTCTTCCATTTCCAGGTTTGAAGTGTTCCAGTCGGTGAGTGATTCAAAACCTTTTATTGTGAGACAAAGGTAATAGTGATGAAGCAATGTGAGAAATTGATTGAAAACAATTGATTTTGTTTTATACAATGTTCTATATGAGTTCAAGTTTAAAAGTTGTATTGTGAATTGATGAGAGCGATGAAGCAATGTGAGAAATTGATTTAAAACAAATAATTTTGTTATACATTATGTTCTATACCTATGAGTTTAAGTTAAATGTTCACGTTCATGTTCAAGTTTAAAAGTTGTATTGTGAATTGGTGATCGTCGCGTTTATTTTTTAATATTAAGCATTGAATTTATTGCGTTTGTAACCTAATTTTTTAAGATGTGCTTACGTCCGAATAAGTTTGAGAGAGAGAAACTGATGTATGGATGAAAGAGTTTGGAAAAAAGGAGAGATACAGTTTCAAGAGACGCACACATCTTTATTATGCGCTTGTGCAGTGGTCAATATCTATGTTAATATTTATTGTGTTCGCGAATTGAGAAAATGATATCAAAAGCTACCTGCCTAATACTTGAAATTTAATTATTGTGTTGAATCTTTGCAGTAAGTACCATTTGATACTTTACTGTTTGATATACATAAATAATTGTTCATCTTGCAGCAATCATCTAAGTAAGTGATTTATTTTCCTAATCCTAGTTAAAAATTTATTTTGTTCTCCTTTTTTCATGAACTTCTGACTCCTAAATCTGTTTCTAGGTGTATTATTGCTGGGGCAGACTTACGGGGGGGGGGGGCGGCGGAAAACCTCAATAAAAGAGTGAAATTGTTTAATTTGACTGTATTTTCCGATTCAATTTTTGTGCGTGTATAGTGTTAATTTACAGACAGTAGAGCATATTTCCCATTGTTTGGAGATTAGAAAAGAAAGGAAGGTGGAATTTGGGATTTTTTATGTAAATATTTGGAGGGAGACTGCATTAGGCTATGTCCAGATTATTTAGCTGTATAATAAGGACTTGGAATCGAGGCATGGTAATGTATCAGATACGCTTTGTATGAAGGGAGTCAATGGGGGAAGTTGGAATATTTATTAACGATTTAGCATATTATATCATGATGGAGCTTTATATGGTGGAAGGCAATATGGGACTTGGAATTTTGACACCCGGCTTTGTATAGACCTAGTTATGTCATCAATATCTAGTGTATTGATGTATTCATGATCATGGGCTATGTGTATTTTTCAGGATGAGTTTTTTAGATGCTGGAGGAAAATGTGGTACTTACAATTTTTAAAGGTGGCTTAGTGGGTTTTATATGTTAGATAAAGTGAGACTTAGAATTTTTACAGATGGCTCAATATAGACCAAGTTACATGTTATCAAGAATATCTAGCCTATTATTATATTCATGATGATGGGGATATGTGTATTTTTCGGGAGGAGTTTTATAAGCTGGAGGGCGATGTGGGACTAGTAATTTTTACAGATAGCTCAGTGTAGACATAGTTATACGTTATCAATATCTAGCCTATTAATATTATATTCATGATCATGGGAGTACCTGTCCTTTTTTAGATGAGTTTTATATGCTGGAAAGCAATGGGAACTTGTAATTTTCACAGATGGCTCATTACAGACCTAGTGATATGATATCAATAATATCTAGTCTATAATTAATTAAATATAATATCCAAAAATTTTTACAAAACCGCACAAAATAAAATAATTACAAATATGAGAACTTTCAGTTCGTGTTCTGTATTATCTGATCATGATTATTTAACCGAAAGTTCTCATACTTTGTAATTATTTTATTTTGTGTGGTTTTGTAAAAATTTTTGTATATTATATGTAGATATGTTATCAATATCTAGCCTATTATTATTAAATTCATGATCAATGGGGTCTAAGTATTTTTCGATTATTAATATTATATTCATGATCATGGGGATATGTGTATTTTTATATGTTGGAGGGTAAAGTGGGTCAAGGGAATTTTTACAGATGGCTCGGTGTAAACTTATCTATATGATTAATATCTAGCCTATTAATATTATATCCATGATCACGGGAGTACCTGTATTTTTCAGGATGAGTTTTATATGTTGGAGGGTGAAGTGGGACAAGGGAATTTTTACAGATGGCTCAGTGTAGACATAGTTATATGTTATCAATAATATCTAGCCTATTAATATATTCATGACCATGGAGCACGTGTAATTTTCAGGATGAGTTTTATATGTTGGAAGGTGAAGGGGGACTTGGAATTTGTACAGATGGTTCTGAATAGACTTGGTTATAGATTATTAATATCTAGCCTATTACTATTAAATTCATGATCATGTGGGTGTAAGTATTTTTCGATATGAGTTTTACATGCTGGAAGGCAATGTGGGACTTGTAATTTCTACAGAAGTCTCTGTATGACCCTAGTTAGGTACTTATATTTTAACAATAATATCTAGCCTATTAATATTATATTCATGATCATGGGGATATGTGTATTTTTATATGTTGGAGGGTAAAGTGGGACAAGGGAATTTTTACAGATGGCTCAGTGTAGACATAGTTATATGTTATCAATATCTAGCCTATTAATGTTATATTATTCGTGATCACAGTACGTGTATTTTTCAGGATAAGTTTTATATTCTGGAAGGTGAAGTGCGCCAGGTGGCTTAGTGGGTTTTATATGTTAGGTGAAGTGAGACTTGGAATTTGTACAGATGGCTTAGTATAGACCTAGTACATGTTATCAATAACGTCTAGCCTACTAATATTATATCCATGATCACGGGAGCACCTGTATTTTTCAGGATGAGTTTTATATGTTGGAGGGTGAAGTGGGACAAGGGAATTTTTACAGATGGCTCAGTGTAGACATAGTTATATGTTATCAATAATATCTAGCCTATATTAATATATTCATGACCATGGAGCACGTGTAACTTTCAGGATGAGTTTTATATGTTGGAAGGTGAAGGGGGACTTGGAATTTGTACAGATGGTTTTGAATAGACTTGGTTATAGATTATTAATATCTAGCCTATTATTATTAAATTCATGATCATGGGGGTGTAAGTATTTTTCGATATGAGTTTTATATGCTGGAAGGCAATGTGGGACTTGTAATTTTTACAGATGGTTCAGTATAACCCTAGATACTAATATTTCAACAATAATATCTAGCCTATTAATATTATATTCATAATCACGGGAGTATTTGTATTTTTCAGGATGAATTTTATATGTTGAAGGGTACACTGGGACAAGGGAATTTTTACAGATGGCTCAGTATAGACTTAGTTATATGTTATCAATATCTAGCCTATTTATGTTATATTATTTGTGATGACAGTACGTGTGTTTTTCAGGATAAGTTTTATATTCTGGAAGGCGAAGTGCGAATTACAATTTTTACAGGTGTCTTAGTGGGTTTTATATGTCAGATAAAGTGAGACTTGGAATTTTTACAGATGGCTCAGTGTAGACATAGTTATATGTTATCAATAATATCTATCCTATTAATATATTCATGACCATGGGGCATGTGTAATTTTCAGGATAAGTTTTATATGTTGGAAAATGAAGTGGGACTTGGAATTTGTACAGATGGCTCTGCATAGACTTAGTTATATGTTATCATTGTATTCATGAATATGGGATACGTGTAATTTTCAGGATCAGTTTTATATGCTGGAAGGCAATAAGAGACTTGGAATTTTTACAGGTGGCTTAGAATAGACCCAGTTATGTTATCAACAGCTTGCCTGTTAATATTATATTCATGATCATGGGGACATGTGTATTTTTCAGGATGAGTTTTATATGCTGGAAGGCAATGTGATACTTGGGGAATTTGTACAGATGCATCAGTATAGACTTAGTTATATGTTATCAACATCTAGCATCAGAGGGTACCTTTATTTTGCAATGTTATATGCTGGAAGGCAATGGGAATTGTCGCACGTTGCTCAGTATAGACCCTAGGTATATATCATCGATGTCTACATTTTTAATATATTCCTGATGCTAGGGATATGTGTATTTATCGGGACGAGCTTTGTATGTTGGGAGGTAATGTGGTACTTGGAATTCTTATAGAAGGTTTAGATAGACCTAGTTATATGTTCTCAATAATTATATAGGTAGCCCATTAGTATATCTATGATCATGTGGGTATTTGCAGGGGAAACGGAACTTTGAAGTTTCACAGATGGCTGTATATGAACCTAATTAATTATATTACGTGTATTATACGCAGGGAGACTAAATATTTCCAATCACAGGTTCATCCATAAGGGTTGGACCTGAAAAATTATTGTCTGATGTTGTGTTTTGTTTTTTTCATACGATGTATGAGAATATATTCAGTGTTTGTCGCGTGATTGTCAGTTTCGGTGGTTGGGTAAATTTTTGTTGTAATAATGCGCATGAATGTGATGGGGTCGAGGGTACATGAAATTTTGACAGGTGGCCTAGTATGGATCTAGGTAATTGTAGCTATATAGAAATTATCGACTGTTCCTTTTTTCCCTAACAATGCATAATTTTCAGTTTTTGGGGTTAGTTAAATTTTTGTTGTATTAATGTCATATTATTGTTTATTTGTCATTCTTGTCATTTTTGTTGATGTCCTCAATGTTGTCAATGTCGTTGTTGTTGCTGTCCTTCTTGTCGTTGTTCTTACTTTTGTTCTGTTCTGCTTGGTTGTCCTGGTTCTTGTTATCGTTTTTGTGGTCGCTCTTTTTGTCGAAGCTCTTTTCGTTCTGTTCTTGTTGTTAAGTAGTAGTTCTTGTTGTCCTTGTAGTCCTTTGTATTACAGTAGCCTATGTGGTGACTTAATTGTTGGAGTTGAGGACTTAGATGAATTGGATTCATTGCTCAATTTTTTGAATGGTCTTCTTTTCAATATATTTTTGGGTATGTAATTGCTGGTATCTTAATTAAATATTGGATGTTCATTTTTTCCTAACATTTAAATATTGGATGTTCATCTTTTTCCTAACATTTAAATATTGTATTGTTCATTTTTTTCCTAATATTGGATATTCATTTGTTTCCTAACAAATGCATGATTTTCAGTTTTGGGAGCTAAATAAATGCGTGTTGTATTAATATGCATGAATATGACCGGAGGCAATTTTTATTTCTGAATTATCGTCCTACCGTTACTTATTTATTTTTTTTTTTTCTTCATAACCCACGTTTCCAAAATCAAGCCCACACAGGTGTCTCTTTTTATTCATTATTTTTCATTTTTGTAGGCGCTTTGTAGGATTTTCGAGTCTTCTTGTCTTTATTCAATCATCAGTAACACATTTTTTTCATTATTTTTTCCTTCTTTCGTTTTTAATAGATACTTACTATTTTATTGATTTTGTATTGCACGTTTTTCTTTTTTTTTTTTTCCAAAATAGTTAGATAACTGGCTTTGGCTTTTCCAGTTTAGGTCTACAGGGCGGGAAGCTCGAGTTACCTCCACGTGGTGCTTCCCGGGCAACAGCGATAGTGTGCGAGAAAATATCTACCCACTGTGCAAGGCATATTGAAAAATTGTTGAGTCAACCGTCCACAACCCCTATCAAAATTCTAATAGGGAACTTGTTTCATAAAGAGAAGGGATTATTTGGAAGAAAATTCCGTTGCGTTCTTTGAGGAATTGTGGTTCCGAAAGGAGAGTGGGCTCTTCAGAGAATTCGTAAGGGCGGTTTAATTCATCACGAGGATTTTGAAAAATTTCAACTCTCGAGCTATTTATATGCGAGGGAGGAAAGAGAGACACGAAAGATTCTGCCCTTTGGATTTTATGCATATTAGGACAGGGACTCTTATCAATTCTTACCATTGGGCTTTACGTAAGGGAAGGAAGGGAGGAAATTTGGATAAATTCTTACCATCAAGTATTGTGAATTAGGAGCGATACTTCGAGAAATTTCGAGTGGAGGTCTTGAAAAAAAATACGATCATCGAGGGGGAATCTCATGAAGATGTGGACTTGCTTATTGGCTCACCATAGTAACCTTATGGGGTGTCAGACATATGGCAAGACTATATGATTGATATTCTTCGAAGATTTTTGCACAGTGGGATTTTGAATATTATCTGGCACGTCGCTGATGGCTGACGCTCCGCAGGGACAGGTGAAAAGCCTGGGCTTTCGCAAGACTCTTTAAAAGGAAACTTATTCAATATTTTTATTTAAATTCTTATTTTTGAAGTCGCTACCGTCCGACAAAACTAGCTTACACTCCATATAAATTACATTAGACTTGAGATAGTTCTGTTGTGGGGTAGCGAAATATTCGCCGTCCACCTTTTTTGTGAGATAGCTGAACCTGGAAAAGAACAAACTGATTACTATGTAGCTATTATCAAGCTTCAAGAATGAAGGATTATTCACGAGTATATTCAAAAAAGTGAGTAAATTATTTCTCAGAGAAATGACCCAAACTTTTTTTGCCCTTTTCTAATTTAAAATAGACTCTCATCAGCGAATATATTTTTCATATGAATATTGATATCAAAAATGTATTTCTGCTATTTTAAGTATCTTTCAGACTAATACGGAAAAAAAGGAAGTTTAACATCGATTCTTGATTTCGGTACTTGAAAAAGGAACAACTTTGGTGTCAGCATAGAGACCCACCGTTAGATGAAACTGCGCAGGGTTTGTGAAGTACGTATCTTCTCATGACATGGTTTACGTCATGATTTTCGAACCTTTTCTACTCAGCATGTGAAATAAAATAAGTATGTAGTCTACGCGCGTATACTGTATCAATCTTCAGAATTGGAAAATCAGTTAATAGGGGCTGGGGGACAGGGAGATAGTTGCTCAAAACGCTCAAAGCTATGCCACCAATGTCGTATTCACGATCAAATTTCGGTACATAGAAATTCAGGAATACCAGAATCGGAAGTTATTTCAAATTTAGAGAGTCATTACTCTCCCTTCCGCCCTTATGGTTTATAATTTGAGTTCAATGGGCGGAGGGGTCACGATTAGAGCCTTCTCGGTAACCCATCATACGCCATTCCCTCAAGTCCCGCTCAGACCATTGGACGAATCGGGTGGGATATTGCGAAAGAAACTTCTAAAAAATAGGTTTTGCTGCTGTTAGAATTTCGACTCTGGAGCTATAATGGGAGAGTGACTTGGAAAAATGTTGACTCTCGATCTATACATGATAGGAGTCAAAATTTTTCCAAGTTTTTCGCCGCACGGCAAAGCCCCCCCCCCAGAACAGGTTCCGCGTTAAAATTTCCCCGTTGGTGTACAAAGCATTGCATGTCCAGTTACTTGAAGGGACTACCCTGATGCGGGTCATATAATGTATTATTATTATTATTCAACCCATACAACAGGTTCCCTATGTTCCTCGTTCAGTATCGTTTTCCAAGTTTTTCGCCGAACGGCTCACGGCGGACGGCGAATTTCTCAAAAACCACCCTACAAAACAGGTTCCCTGTTAAAATATCTCGAGCTTGCAGGGATTTCGATTCGTCGTAGGAATCGAATTTAGCATACCAGCCGGTTGAAGTTTTCCACAAATCCCCTCCCCCTACCTTAATTTGTTCGCTAAAGTTCAAATCTACTCTTTGAATAATCTTCGGTGTCTTCGAGCTTGGTTCCAGCACGTACATACTTTCTAATCGATAGGAACTTTTCTCTTCATAAAAAATTGATTTCAATCGGAGCAATTTCAAGTGTAATCTACGTACTTCAAAACGTAGAAAAGAGTGCCTCTACTCCCTTCCTTTAAGTATGTCGATGGCTCGCTACTGCTCGGTATATCTTTTTCAATTGTTCGCCCATACTCACGGCGTGCTTGGGGGCTTCGCTGTTTGATTTCCCTTATCTGATGCGTAATATAGATCGAATCCACCCGCTGATATTTGACGCATTCTCTCGCAAGTGTGATAACCTCCTTCAAGGTCTGCTTGAGCTACATACTGTACGTAAGTAATTATCGTCTGTAAGCAATAAACTTTTTTCTATCGCATAGTATCCCACTGAGTTCGATTATCCATCGAATCCTTGATATGTGTCTTTGGAACAATGGTGGATTTTTTTTCCTTCAATCATTTGCGTTAATCGTACCAGAGCGTACTGAAATAGGTCTCTATATTCGTAGGTGAGGAACGAAGACGTTTTGGCCGATGGGACGAGTCGACGATCTTCATACCGTTGTATGTGGCGGATGGTGTTCGGCTACAACACGTGTAGTGGGGACTCCGTATAAAAATCGTGTTACTCGCTTCTCGAAGGCGAGTTACTCGTCCGATCCGAAAGTCATCATCTTGCCGTACGTACGTCCATCGTGGTCCTTCTCACCGCGATATTTATTCCATTCGTTGTCGATCGTGATTTTACAAATTCATTCCTTACTAAACGGTGAAGATGAAACAAGTTCTGTGCGTTACGTTAATCGCAATGGTGACCGCCACCGCGTACGTTCAGGCGGCCGCAACCGGTCAGAAAACGGAGGACAGGTATACCAGCAAGTACAACAATTTCGACGTGGACTCCGTTCTGAATAATACGAAAATTCTGAAATCTTACGTCCGATGCGTTCTTGCCGAAGGGCCCTGTACCAACGAGGGACGCGAATTAGCTAGTAAGTATTCGAGATTTTCCCGCTAAGTATCATTTGTGACGATGCAATTTCTCATCGAGGACGTATCCTCCACACTCTGCGTTCTTTACCCACGTCTCCTTTTTTGTAAACTCATTATCATCGTACTTTGTGCGCGCAGAGCAAGGTTAAAGGGGCAGGGAGGCACTCGCAGTAAATTCGTCGATGATTGGAAATTCCTGCCACTACAAATCACGAGTTGAGTTTGTCTCTTTTGCCTCGTCATTTCCTAGAAGAATTTGTGTATTAGTAAAGTCATCACAATGAATGCAGGCTCTAGACTGCCCACAGTCGAGAAACCTACGTCATCGTTTCTGATTGTGAAAATTTCTGTTCATTTTCTTTTGTTTGCCTCAAAACAAACCTACAATGATGATAATTCACTTCAGGTTCGTGTATTTACGATGCCCATCCTAAGAAAGATATTTCTTCCAAATAAAGGTTTATAGTTGCACGGGTTCTTTAATGTTTTTTCGTGAACCTTGGAAAAAATATTGAGAATGTGTGTTGGTATGACGAAAGACTGTTTGCTTAGCAATCACGTACCTACATGTCTAAGCAGAACAGAAGCGTCGAATGAGAGTTGAGGAACCTCGTTAATTTCGCCGACTGCAATCATACTGAATTCCATGTCTCCAAGACTGGACTAATTTCGGAAAGAAATCAGACCGTATTTTTTTGGGCCAACGTACCGACTACTTTCAAATTTCAATTCTAACACTGTCCACGTGAACATACAATGGATGCGGAACAAAACTTTTGATAAGAAATACGGGTAGTTGGAAATATGAATATCAGGTTATCTCCAATCGGCTGTGGACTTCGTTCATCAGACTCAGGCAAGATCGACAAAGAGACAACAATGGGTGTCATATTGGGACTAGAACCATTGCAAAGGAAACACTGTTGGGGAGAGGGAGGCAGATGTTCTCTCCGATTTTAGTGTCCGATAATGAAAGAATTTACCAAATTCTCAATTTTCATAAATGTCACGCCCAATTCATCATTTTTTTAGCTTTAATTATGATCTAATTTGCCAACTGCCAAAATTTTTCGCATAATTTGCCAACTCTAGTATCAGGTTAGGAAGGAGCTCCCCTCCCCCGCCACTCGATCATCACGTTTTTATAGCACTGGAGGTGGAAGGATTTGAAAATTTTTGACCTTCTTAATCCGGGAGCCTGTTCTATGGAACGAATTTGCTACTCTGATATTTAAAGGTTATAGCGACTGAACCATTACAAGTCTTCCTCCCAACACGCTGTATCTCCGGAAATTTGAAACTATTCTAGGGGAAAGTCTTCAATATTTTGATACTTCCACAACAGATCCAATAATTCTTCTAAAACACTGTAATAGGTCGACTTTATTAGGTGCAATAGACGAACTTGCAGCTAATGAGGGGGGTGAGAGTTTCCAAGTTTTGGATCGTTGGATGGTAGCTTCTGAAATATTCAAGTTACAATCCATGGTGGTCCTCATGATTTTGGTAATTGCAGGCGCGGATCTAAGGGGGGGAATGGGGGAAATATCTCCCTCCATCCCTCCCCCCCCCCCCAAAAAAAAAAAAAAAATCTGGAGCACTGAAGAAAATGTAAAAAAAAAGAAAATGAAAAAAAAACAGGTCCCTCAAACTTTTTTTGGATTATTTCCCCTACCAGAGTGGTCGTCTGGATCCGCTCCTAAATTGAGGATGTCGAAATTCCTTACATTTTCGAACTCAAGAAAATACTCTCCCTTAGACTATGTTTTTTTTTTTTTTTTTTGCTTCATTAGGTCCATTCCTTCGTAATCACGCTTCCAGTCAAATTTGACTATCATTTCTTCTTTCTATCAAAAATCCTCCTGTCGCTCACATTTTCAGCATTGCGCATGTCTACTCGGTGTACAGAAAGTCAAAGTCCGGGTGACACCTTAATCTGTTTCGCAAGAAAAAGAAAAGTCATATTATCGTGGATCAAGGGATCGTCTATTACACACCCTCTTATGGTTGTCCCAACTCTTTCGAATCCTGAAGTTAGAGAAGTAAGGAAAAGGGAGGAAAGGGGAAACAGAGATGACAGATTTTTCAAGCTTTCATCAAAATAAGAGCGGAAAAATGGCGGATGGCGAACAAATTAGAAAAAAATTCCCTATTGAAAACATCCCGTCGACCCCTCCCCCTAATCAGAAGAAAGTTTTAAGGTTTGTTTCACGAGACAGCAACCACGTTCTTCTCTACTTTCAAAACAAGATCGCTTTATGTAGCCCGTGACTAGGATTTATTTCAAGTCTTTCCTCTATGGAGATTCAGATCAAAAGTGTTTACAAATTCTCTCATGACGTCACGACTCCACGCCAAACTTTCCATCCGCCACACTCTGAAGGACAGTGTAATTCTTGCTTATCATCCATACATTTCTGAGGAGTGAGGGATAATAAGTTTTTTGGGGAAAGCTGAGCTTCCCGACACCCCCAAAGTCTGCCAATAAATTCCATTATTTTAATTACGATGATTTAATTTTCGGTAAACGATAAACAGGCACTAAGGTCCATTTTCAGCTTCAAAATCCACGTAAAATTTCTGAATTTTCATCATTCCTTTTAAAATTCTATCGGACTTCTCCAAAAAATTACACAATAGAAAACAAAATGAATTTTGAGATTTTCGGAGATGACCATCGAGAGAAGAATTAATTGTAGAAACAGGAAAGGAATTGAAATAGGGAGGAGCTAGAAGCGTTCGATAATGACTTTGGATCTGTAAAAACGTAGGTAATCAAAAAAGTCCCTTGAGAGTTTATACCGTCATGTATTGTTTGTTGAGATTGTATTTATTGGACGCGAATGAAAATTAAATATTCTTTTCTAATCATTCGTGAATAACGTCATTCCGTACAAATATACTCAGGCGATTTCCTTCCTGTTTACGTTTACTTAATTTACCGAATGATGTCATAAGACATAGATACTTCGTACAATGAAAAGAACATTAACAATTATGAGTTTTTTGAAGCATGCTGTGATACATTCCAGTGGATGATAAGATGATTTGAGAAAAACCCAAACGACAAGGCTATACTAAAAACAATGATTCTTGGACGCGTGAAAAGTTTCAATGTGTGACGCCACTTCAACACAATACGAGTACCTAATCTGGTAATAAGATCGATGATTTGGTTTCCTCTCTATAAAGCTGTATGAAAAGAGGACAAAAGTCATCCGTACTTAGGAAATTTTCGAACTACGCGAGCCACAAGCTGTGTCCAGGAAACAGACGTACCCGGTATACATTGTTCCTACTTAAAACCCTCGAATGCAAAAGGTTTTAGGGATTCAAAAGGGGAAACCGGGCTTCAAATGAGAATCAGATGAGTAGTTTTTCTCAAATGATGCCCGGAGATCCGAGGGGCTTCAACTGGGGAATCAAAGGGATAGTTTTCCCTATTTTTTTTTCTAGGGTTTCAGAGGGAAAACAAATCGTTCAACGATCGCAAAGGTGTATTTGGTTGACCAATTTGACTCAAGGAAAGATGATCGAGAGAGAGGACTTGAAAACAGACATTGTAGATTTCTTAGTATAATGCCAAAGTTGATGATTTTTTTTTAGTGAATATTATTTTACCCCCTTGGGGTCTTATAGTGAGTTCAATGGCGGTCGAACTGCTCGTGCACCACTAAAAAATACTGAAAGTATTGTATGCTAAATTGAGCTCGCGCACAAGAATTAGAATTTACAGTTTTTTTCCACCTGAGATTTTGCCATATTCTAGAATGTGCCCAGTCTGAAAATATATTTCAGTCGATTTTTCGTTCCAAAGGAATTCAAATAAGGGAACGAAAGGTTGACAGATATAGACATTATTTAAATCAATTCTATTTCTTGAAAATTTACTCTTCATTTGGGCATTATTTACTCAGACATCAGGACGAGGAAGGAGAATCTAGAAGAGTGCTCTAAAAGCGACGGACGGATGAAATAATCGTATCTAGAAAAGCCTAAATCACACTTCTAAGATTTTTTGATTCTCTGCTCTTAAACTTTAATAAATACGATGAATAACCTCCAAAGTTCATCGGTACAGCAACCTCGTCCTATTTGAATCGCACGTCGACTGTTGATGACTGTCCAGTTTTAATAGCAGTTTTTTTTCTCTGAAAATCGTGACGTCATTCTACCAATACCATTCAACTCTAGATTCCTGTAGATACCACTCGAAGAATGGTCGTTTTCACATGTCAAAAAATATCCGAAAGTTGCTAACTGTCGCCGAAAATGAACTTTTTCATGATAAAATAAGTAACAAATTTTCTTCGCCGAACAATCAATTGCTCCATTTACGATCTATGTATGTTCACTGAATTTCTTTTAATAACCATACCCTTCTCTTCCACACAGAAAATTTCGTTTCCTCTTTATTTAACTCTCCCTTCTCGCCGAACGCAAAAATTTCTGTCGCTACGTCCTCGAAAACGGTGTATGCCTTGAATCGTTCGTCCAGCTCTTTCAATATGATGACAGGAAAAACAAAAATAGTTTTTGAATATGACTTTGACCCACACAAAGAAGAAACATCGAAAAAACGGGCCCTAATTTCGGCCACACGGAAGACTTGGAAGATCGTTTAGGAAGAACGCAGAAAAACATCATCAAGGAAGTTCGAAAAATCTTAGCATTGAATCCCAAAATAATTAAGAAACTTGAAGAAACTTCGAGTCTCGAACCATGTAGAGAACGGAGATTTTGAAAAATCATAACTCGAGAATTAAGTGTTAACAACTTGGATGACCTATTTGAGGGACTTGAATGAACTCGTACACGACGAACCAAATCAACCGAGGATTTATTTCTTCGAGAGTCTTGGTCGAAATCGGGTCAATATATTATTGAAATCGATGTGACGTCAAAGTCTACATCGGATCGATCTGAGTCGACAAATATAGATTTCTCGCGTCAATTTTTGGTCGATTTCGAGTCCACTTTTCTAAATTTTTAAAAGTTTCCCGAGTCCATTTTAACTCGATCTTCGAAATTTTTCAAGTCCCCTTTCTCATGTGCATGTCAATGCTCTATTTTCCCCCAAGTTCCCTCCCCCTTTGATGTGTATCGATATCTGCCTCGATGACCCGAAATTTTTCAAATCTCTATTATACAGCTTGACGGACGAGATTCTTCCAATTCCCAACCTCCCTTCCTCATACAACGCAGATCGAGGGTACCTCCTCGTTTGTGTACATAGCTCGAAGGTCGGCTCCTCAATTCCACGCTATGATTCACAGGCTAGTGTCTTACCCCATCCCTCTTACCACAAATCCACTATTAAACTCGCAGGCGGAAACTAATCATGTAAAATGGATATAAATACAAAGGCGGATTTACGGAGGGGAGGACTCGAGAACAACCCCCTCCAAAAAAATGATAAATCAAAGGAAAAAAAGGGGGAAAAAGTAAATTCGAGGAGAAGTGAGAAAGCACTTCTTTTTTAGCGGGGAGCCTGTTGTCCTTTTTGTTAAGGGTATTTTCAGAAAATTGTCGTTTGCGAGCTGTCCAAGGTTGACGACGTCACAGTGAGGGGGCTTTGAAAAATTTCGACTCTTGACCTATTTACTATAGGAGAGGTACTTAGAATAATTTCGACTGAGGGGGACTTGGAATAATTTCGAGCTATATATGATAGGTAGGGGACTTGAAAAAAAATGTTGACTCTCCAGCTATATATGATAGAAGAGGAACTTAGAGTAATTTTGACCTCCAAGCTATATATGATAAGAGGGGGACTTCGAAAAATTTCCACTGTCGAGCCTTGTATGACAGGAGAGGGACTTGAAATAATTTTGATTCTCGAGCTTTATACGACGACAGCTTAATTTTTTTTTTTATTGGCTTGTCAAATATCGAAAAATTCGTTAACCTCCTCTCTGGAAATCGTCTTCTCAATTTTCCCCCGCGAATAAATTGATTTGGCGTAAATTATCTCTCTCATTCTCCTCGATACCACCGCTTCTCAATCTATAGAGATACGTCTCCCCGCCAAAAGAAAAAAAAAAAATTGAGGCTCCCTGAACAATGTTAAACAAGGAACGCAGAGAACCTTTTCTATAGGTCGAATTTGTTCGTTTTAGTGATGAGGTTTTTAGGCCTATTGGGGAAACCACTATTTAAAAAACGCACTATCAATTTGACATCCAGGGTAGTGTGGAACTGAATTGAGAAAAAACCTATTTTCCAAAATCCATCGTAATTATACTATAATAATATGATAAGAATTTAATATTTTTCAAGTCTCTTCCTTAATATGCATGACTTGGAGAACAAAATTGTTTCAAGTCCTTCTCACGGATCGAGGTATATATCTTAGGGGACTTTCCTGTCATAGAAAGAAAGAAAGAATAAGGAAGGAAATTAAATAAATAAATAGATGAATAAATAAATAAATAAATAAATAAATAAGTAAATAAAATAGATAAAATGAATAAATTAAATAAATAAATAAAATGAATAAATGGAATAATTAATTACCTAATTAATTGCTAATCGAATAAATGAAAAAATAAATATATCTAAGTCCCCCTCCTATCATATATAGCTCAAAAATAGAAGCAAGTTGGACGGCGGACGGCAAATTTTATAAAATCTATCATATATTATGACAAGAATTTAAAATTTCTCAAGTCCCTTCTTTAATATACATGGCTTCGAGAATAAAATTGTTTCGAGTCCTTCCTATCATATGAATAATGAAAGAAAGAAAGAAGGAAACTAAATAAATAAGCAAATAAATAAATAAATAAATAAATAAATAAATAAATAAATAAATATTATTTATTCAATTAATTAATTTATAAATCATTAAATAAATAAGTAAAAACGACGGTTTTTTTAACAAAGTTGAACGAGGAAAGCAGGGAACCTGTTTTATGAGCTAAATTGGATTTGGTATTGAGAATTCAAGAAGCCTAAAGCTAGTATGAAGAAGGCCTAGACCTACTATAAGCCTAGTATAATATAGTTCGAGAGTCTAAATTTTTCTTGACTCTCGAGCTGTAATATGATAGAAGGGGGACTTGAAAGAAATTTCATCCTCCAACTATATACAATAGGAGTCAACATTTCAACAGAGGACCTGTTCTATGCGGGGTTTGCGTACGCCGTGCGCCAACCGGCGAAAAAAGGAAAATTTTGACTCTGATTGTATTAGCTTGGAGGATGATTTTTTTTTTAAACTTGGAAAAATTTCAAATTCTATTGAACATAGCTTGGAGGGTGAAAATTTTCAAGTATATTCAGCTCGAGAGTCGACATATTTTTTCAAGTCTTCCCACCATACCTTGTTAGGTTCGAGAATAGAAATTTTTCCAGCTTTTCATACGAGTATACAGCTGGAGAGTCAAACGGCGCATGGAAAATTTCTCAAATAACCCCCCATAAAACAGGTTACCTGTTAATAATTAAACCTAAGTCCCTCCTATCATATATAGCTCAAAAATAGAAGCAAAACTTTTTCCAAGTCCATTTTGGCCGGACGTTGGACGGCGGACGGCAAATTTTTCAAAAAAAAAAAACCATAGAACAGGTTTCCTGTTGAAAGATGAATGGATCAGACTTGCAAGCTTTCTAATTTCTCACCTCGTTTATTGAAGCCCCTCCATTTTCGTCCAGCTTTTCCCACTGTCGACACCATGAGAAAACAGTTGTCGAAGTTGAAGAATCCGCGGTTCCTTTCAATGAAAAAAGTGGCGTTTACAGGCTCCAGCGCGACAATTGACCAGCTGTATACATCGCCCAGACTGGCCGCTCTCCGAGGAACAGATTTAAAGAACACCTGAATGTTCTCGGAAATAATCATCCTAAAAAATCAAATTTGCTGCCCATCTTCTATTTTTGTGACTCTCCCTTTCGAAAAAACATTGAATGGATGTATTTCCTTGAAACCCCATATTATGCTAGTCGTGAGAATGAGTAAGTTTAATGGAAGCTATTCTAGTATACTGTATATTGAGTATTTGTCAGGCTTAGTTTAATGGAGGCTGCTGTTCGGTCTAGTGTAGCCTGGTATAATGAGGTCCCAAACGAGCGAAAATCGAAATTTTTTCGTCTCTATGACTCCAACAGCTCTTGAGGTCGTTTTCATCTCGTGGTTTCTTGGCGCGGATTTCAGAATGACCCCCATCCTTGAGACATATTCATGTCAAAAACCGAAAATGTTCGTCTCATTCATGATGAGTTGAGAAAGAAAATTTCTTTACCCAAATAAACAAGTGAGCAAAAATGACAAAAAAAAAAAAAACGGAAAAAATATTGAAATCACTTCTATGTAAGTCACTGTCCACTGGGTTCTATAATGGTCCATAATAACTGTGAATACCTACACAGATACTATTTTCTAGATAAAAATGGAGATTAAATCAAAATTTAGGATCAGGAACGTTTTTCATCTCAGACCAAACATGTGCACCTGTACAGTATTTCACAATTTGTCTCACTTGTCGTAAGTTCCTGGTTCTTCTGGTTCAAGTCGTTGAACTACATAGACGAAATGCTCTGAGCGCAGCTGTATGAGGGACATTCTTCGGAAGCCTGACGAGACGCAGAACTACCAAAATTATTTCATCTATGTAAGTAAAGGCGATAACATATAGAATGAAATTTGTGGTAGCAAAAACCTGCCGATCACAAATCATCTGCGAAGAGAACCTGCTCGGACTGGTAAATCTTCTTCGGTACCAAAGTCAGAGAATGATGTAACATCTCTTCCACGTCGTTCGTTGCCCGTAATACCACATAACTGCTCTCAGCGGTGAGACAGTGATGGGTCGAGGGCTTCCATAAAGCTTACCCGTTCATTAGCATGAGGAACTCGAACGCGTGCGACGCATCTCCAACGTGTATCATATTTGGCCGAAGGTCAGGCACTTTCTATTTCAATTTTTTTACGACACTTTTGTACCGCATGACAGTACGTAGCGGTAGCTCTTGTATCGGTGTTAATGGATTTATCCAGTTCGTTGTACCGAGACCGACTCGGTTGCGCAATACCTATTTGGAAGCACTTGGAGACTACTACCTCGTGCACAAAAAAAAATAATAAATCGCCAACCGATACATGTACTCGTTGATGAGCGATGAAGAAAATCGGGTTGACTTATCATTATTATAAGAGGAATTAAGAATATCGTAATCGATAGACACATTATTTAATTACCCTGTTCCTTTTTGTCTCGTGTTCCCTCTCGTAATGAAAGACCTCTCTTTATTTTTCAATTAGTGAAAGTCTTTATAAGAGCTCGCGTGTACCGTGCGTTTAAGTTTAATAGCAGAGTTTTATTGTAAGAGTATATCTATGAACAATCACTCTGTGGTGAAAGTGAACGCCATGTTTTTATTTATATTGACCGTCGCCGCCGATTGTATAAATATTATAGTAATCCGTCGGGACAAAAAGTAAAAAGTCGGGTTCAATACACGAGTGCAGCTTGTACCGGTAGCTATAATTTGATCCCGCTCGACAAAAAGAAACAAGGAAGAATAGTACGCGAGTTTTGAATAGAGAAGATTGAAAGAGAAAATATTGAATAAGATAACAAAATGACGTACACTTGGGTGTGACAGAAAGAAGACAGAGAGAGGTAGAATGATAGTAACGAAGGGCAGGAAAAGACTAGTTGCGAAAGGCACAAGGCGACAGTATGAAGCTTCTCATTGCGGTCGCTTGTACCGTTTCCTCTTTCCAACACATAGTACACACTCACACCGCGAAGCTCACACCAATTCAGCGCATTGAATAATCGACTTAGATTAAATTCACAACTCTTCATTGCAATACTCATTTCTATCCTTTAAGAAACTGTAGTTGGAGAAGTGAGGGGGCTATCCGGAGAAGTGTGTTTTGAGAAAATGTGCAGTAAGCTTGTGATCTGGTGTCAGACCTTCAAGCTACATGATTATGACTGAGGGGGGAGGAGGGAGATTTGAGAAATTCTATCTACCGGGCTTGTGTATGTATCAGGAAGGATAGGCCAGGCAGACAGGTAAAACCTCTTACTGAGAAGGCCAGAAATATCAGCATCAATAACACCAAGAGGGACGAGGAAATTATGACAAGATGTCGAGTAAAAGTGAAGTTGTCGGTTACACGAGGCTAGGCATTTTCCTAGATATTGATCTCTTTGAATCTGGGCTGAGTATTGAGCGCTCATGGGTTTATTTCCCCAGGTGCCCCCTCTGTTTGAGGTCATCTCTGAATCGTTAATGAATTTTTTGTGCAACTTTCTATCTTAACAAAGAACGTCAAAGAAACGTCACCAATTGTTGCTTCGCAATGCGCTAGCGTGGAGCGCCTTTTTTTTTCTGAACCTGCATTTGCAAAAGTGCAGTGTTTCTAGAAGTATTCTTCACGCTGAACACGACGCCCTTCGCCGTTTTTTGCAATCTACTCCAGGTTTCATACAAATTGCGTTTCAATGCTTGAAAATTGCTTCAGACTTACACTTTTGGAATACTGTATCCTATCATTACTGACCAGGATGCAGAAATGTTGCCGATACTTCGCTTTAGAACATATAATATTTTCACTTAGCTCTCACGCTCACAGCGTTCTACTCACTTTTCTGGGAGTCATTCATGATAAAATACGAAGTTTGAAAGGAAAAATTCATGAGGGTCATCCTGGTGACACTGATTCATACGGTCAGTACTTTACAAGAGTGGTAAGCTCAAGTTTTATGCTATAAATAAGCTAAAGCGAAACGATTTTTCATTCACTTAATCGAGTGTTTTAATAAGCGAAACAATTTTTCATTCGCTTAATTAAGCGACTCAATAAATGAAACGATAGCTTAAAACTTAAAAAGGCAGAAACATGGTTTTTCCAACAAAAACATTTTTTTTCATACTTTCAGCTTTAAGCTTATGTTTTAAGTTGAAACTCATAAATCTTAAATAAGCTTTCAGTTTGAGCGAAAAGAAATTTTATTTTAAGTTTAAGCCTTAGTTTAAGCGAAAAGAAGTTCTACTTTAAGTTGAAGCCTTAAGCTCAAGTCCCAAAATTGAATCGCTTACCACCCTTGGTACTTTAATGTTGAAAAGACAAGTTGACGATCTGTTCGCGCGTAGATGACGTAATCAGTGTTCCCACATCAGAAAACGTGTGAAGGAATTGGAAGACCTTTGTGTGAAAAGGGCGTCCGTCCCATAAGAAATACATTGAGCGCACGCCCTTTTGACAGAAAGGTCTTCAATTGAAGGAATTCCAGAGGTGCATTTCATTTGGATGCAAATAGATTTAAGACAAGGAAACAAGTAGTCACATTCTAGCATTTTTCAAACTTTGAAACAAAATTGAGAGAAAATTCTGAAAAACGGCCTATGGTATCGTGTTCAGCGCAAAAAGTACTCGTAAGAACACCTTTGCCTGTTTGAATGTTTATTAAAGGCTGTTCATGAGTGGAAAATGGTGGAGTATGCTTATAAACACTTTTAGGCAAAGTCTTAACAAGTTTTGTCTCAGGAAGCACAATCAATTTTGTTAAATCAATTTTTTCAAATTTTGAACGACATATTGCGTGCATTGATCGATAGAATGTGTCAGTTGAAGAAATATACTGATAGTGAAAAGCGGTATCCAGGGTGTTGCAGCCGAACAATCCGGCTTAGGCTTCCGGCTTTTCGTCAGTTGAAACAATAAAGCTGGCTTTTGGCTGAATAGAGCTGGCTTCCGGCTGATGGTTGAGTTTGGTGTCATTCGAAAGGTTTTCAGCAATAGAATATCATTATCGTACTAGAATTTCATTAAATTCGATTATCAAATCAAAATCCAAAAATCCTAAAGACCAAAGGGAAAAAAGATCACGTGAGACAAAAATCAGAAATACAGTCGCCAGCCACTAGCCAACTGCCAGACACTCTGGGGTCTGGATAACGATTAGGATTAAGGAACGCCATTCGGGAAAACAAGTAAAGGGAAAAATTGATCTCTTCTTCTTATACGGATTCATTAATTTGATATAAGAGAAATATGAAAAATGGAAAGAAAAGTTTGCAAAATTCTGTCGATTGATTCATTCAAAAACTCCAATAATTACAATTGGGCTGACAATTACATGTGAGAAGAACCATAAATTCAAATTTTGGTGAAAATCATCGTCAATACCGCCTAATTCTGGCTAAGCAGCCCTGCCTTTAAGGCGGCCATGCTACAGTGAAAAAATATCAATAGGCCTAAACATTAATATGGGTATCATTTTACAGGTTTTTTTATTTTCTGTGCAACTGTATCCAATTAAGGACGTATCTGGCAAAAGGGCCTCTGCACAATGTATTTCTTATGAGACGGAGGCCCTTCTGCCAGAACCTTCCTCAATTGAAATGAAATATTGAGTAAACTGAGGAATAAATTTTAAAATATTTTCCGTAAAATAAATTGTGAAAGAGCAGCACTCAGAAATAGCCCTAGTACGCAGCCATTCAGCAATCAATCAATTTTGTAGGAATTTAGAAAAATGATTTTCTTTTACTAAAAGAGAAAAACTAATTTCCCATTGTATGAAACAGTTTCTTGGTCAAGTTTCAGTTCAGACCATTAAAGAATTAAAGAAGAATAAATAAGCCATTAGCCGGGCCAATTTCTACCATTTCATTGGCCAAGAGCTTGGCTGAATGCTAACTTGATTTTAATGGCTAATCTTTATAATCATAAGTCTGTGCACACGATCTCCCATAAGAAAAAGTAATCTTCTAGAAATTGATCAATATTTAAAAAATAAGCCGCAAGTAAAAAAAAACCGAAGTTTGTCTTCACAAATTAATATCTTTCATAAAGGTGGAAATGAACCTCCAGTTCCTTATGTACGACTTAAATCTGAAAAATGATCAATTTGTGATCATTCCTTATGGGAAATTGCGGGTGAAACAAAAGTAAGCAAAGGATGAAGGAAATTCAGCAAGCAGGTTGCACACTTATTCCGTACATTTTTCAACGGATTTGACAACGGCGACGTCCAGATAAATACGCCTATTTTAGGCAGTCTCTCTTTGCTATACGAGGTGAACTTTTTTATGTATATACTTCTGGAAGTACATAAAAAAGAGGATTCCTTGACAAATCGAATAGAAACATATTTTCTCGGCCAGTATTGTAAGGATGTGTGCTGTAAGGATATACAGACTCGTATAAAAAATAGAGGTACTTTTAGATAAACACTACCTATAATTTCGTCCATAAGAAAGGAATAACTTATAGGGACTGATATTTCAAGACTTAGGAAATAATAAAGAAAAAGAAGGAATAGTGATGGTAGATATTTTGTGATTATTTACGTAGTTCGACAAAACACGCCGATAAAAAATTGAAAATGATTCTCATCCTCATCGCGTGACTCATATCTCGAGTAGAAACGCGTACTTGCGTCTCAATAGTCCGTTTGTTTTTAAAGCGACGCAGATATTTTTGAACGTTGCACCAAAACACATTGCTCAACTTTCATCCAATGTCCCAAGGTCAACTACGTGCATGGCAAACGTGTTTTCAAGATTTGTCTGATATTTTTAATAATTTTGAGTGATACTCGAATTTTAACTAAATGATATACGTGGTCAGAGATTTTGGTAAAATAAATAGAACAAAAGTTGAATGAGGTTGGGAGCTTCCTCAACCACTCAAATAACTTAGTACTCATTTATATTCATCTAAATTGGTTTTCCTTTCCTTGCTTGTTTCAGAAATCGTTCCAGATGCCATAAAAACCGAGTGTGCCAAGTGCGATGAAAAGCAGAAAACCACTTCGATCAAAGTGATGAAACATTTAAACAGACATCATCCGGATTTGCTCGAAAAACTGATGAAGAAATTCGACCCCAAGGGCGAGCACGAGAAGAAATTACGCGAACAAATCCGTAAGGCGGAAGCAGCCGCCACCGCTGCACCACCCAGCAGCTCAACCCCCCCTCAGGCACCGACGGTAGCAAAAGTTGAAACTACCAACAAACCGATCACTAAATTGGAAACCAAAAGTGAAGCGAAACCAGCAGTAGCCGTCCCAACAGCAGCTCCCGCACCAAGCAAAACAGAGGTTAAAACAGACTCGAAACCAACAGCCGCTCCAGCTAAAACTGAAATTAAACCGGAAACGATCACTAAATTAGAAGCTAGACCAGTTGCAGCATCTGCGGCCAAGCCCAAGCCCAAACCCGTTGAAACCAAAAAGCCTGAATCACATTGAGACCTTCTTTCTCAATTTTTAAATTGTAAATTATTTTAATTTTTTGAAATTATTTGTTGTACAAATGACGGTAGATATTTAGAGTCTTTTTCTTTGTTTTTTTTCCCCTGTTTCAAACCATTATTGCTGATGATTTAGGAGCATTCCTTTTTTTTTTTTATTATTTTGCTTTTTTCGATTGTGTTTTTCTTTTTGTTTTTTAAATTATTATTTTTTATTCTGTATTATATTTAATTTGAAATAAATTTTCAAAGTGATGGAATTATTCTTCAGGAGGTGAGCAGAGAAGACATATTTTTCTGAATTTTATGAACAGACACCGTCTAGATGAGTTTTCTTTTTCCCATTTTACGTTTCCAGAGCATTAAGAGTTACTCGACCACTAGGACGAGCTCATTACCAATGAGGTCACTATAATGGATAGAGAGCGTATTTGAGAAAAAACGGCAAATTCGTCCATTTTTTACTCTTTTTTTTATTCCTCCTCAAGATAGAGAGTAAATGTTGAATACGGAACACTGTATGGTGAAATTCAGCGGTAAATAATGAAAAATGTAGGTACGCATTTTGTAAGTACACAGAATTAAATTGAAAAAAACAGACTAAAAAAATTTTGCACGAAGTTAGATCGTTCCTCGAGATGGGAGTATGTCGTACGCAATGAAAGAGCCCATAAGTGAAAATAAATAATAAAATGTGCGATTAATAATTAAACACTCGATGTAAAGAAGAACGCTTGGTGCATGAAACGAATCTGTCAGACATATGTCGTGTATTCTTCAAGAGACGATTTAATATTGGTGACATTGTCATCAAGCGTCTGTGTGGTGGGTAGTTTTGGAGGAGAAATAATTGTTTGGGACCAAGTAAGATGATGGAATATCATCTGAAGAGAAAAATGAAAGTTGATTGCGTACCTATGAATAGTGATCATCAGACTTGTCCTTTATGCTCAGGATAAAATGCTTTTCATAGCGTTTCAAGATTTTTAAAGAGCGTTCGTTTCATACACGTATCCATGTGAATAACCTTAACTCGATACGATCAATTCCTATACTCAGATAGACAGAGAATGTAGCCACACGAATGAGGTAAATATATGCACCAAAAGCGCAACACACTTACAGCTATGAAATAATAAATATTTTGATAACAAGAATTTTATTTTCGTATATATAACTTGGACGATTCAATAAAAACAATCTTAACAAAAATAATATTCTCCACACATGATTCATACCATACCTAATTTTTAAAAAAATTAAATCTGTCAAAAATATATTTAAAATCAATAGTGCCCAAATTAAAGTATCATTGAATATTAATAGAAATCAACATCAATTTGAGCTCGAAAAGTAATAAAAATATAAAAAGATAAAAAGATAACCTTTCCACATCTCATTAACGCCGTACATGAAAAAAGTTTTAGTTATGTAAAATGATTATTCGAAATTCATTGTTCTAAGATAGGTACCTAGATCTATGGAAAACTTGCACCTATCCATAAGTGATAAGACTTTTCAACATATTTTCTGATTCTTCAATTGAATTCTAACGCTATTGGCTACGCTTTATTTTAAAAATATCAGCGACATGGTTGGTATCGAGATAGATGGTATGAATACTATACCCTAAACCACTTGAACATTTGTTCCACATTTTCATTAGGTAATTTACAATTTGAAGAACCGTAATAGGCTAACTACATTATTTATTTGAATTTCAACCGAATGAGGTGAGACAAATAAGAGATTCAATTTAGGAACCTATTTTGTATAGTTATTTTTTATCAGTTTATCACATTTATAGACTGTATACCAAGGATTCGTCCTTTTTTCCCCGTGTCAAAATGCAAAGAAAAAACTAGCCTACCTGACACATACGTGTATAGGTATTTCAATTTTTAATCTTTTTGAATCACGAACTTTCAATAAAATTTGATCTTTTCACGCAAGAATTTTTGAAGACAGAGGGATACCATGAAATTGCAACATTTCATTGTTTATTCCAACAAACTTGAAAATTTTTCATTCTCACTTCGTAGGTGAAAAACCTGGATGATTGGTTATTCAGTAGATACCTATGATATATTGAGAATTTGGACTTTGCAAATTGCAACACAGAGGGCAGCGAAGTAGGATTTTGAATTAATTTCCTTGTAACTTGACTTAACTTTCTCTAAATTGCTTGGATTCAAACGGAATTTTTTCTACAATATTGACGTATATCCAAACTCGACCCAAAAACACCAATATTGGAAGAGAGGATGCTTGTATCAGGAAAGTAGTATGATGATAATGATATTGGATTTCTCATCGAAAAATCGTGTTAGTAAAGCATAACTACATCTCAGGTAGCCGTATTAATCTTATTTTAAGAAAATGGAACTTCTCCCCAATCGTCGATTTGGATATACGTCAATCCAACTTTGTACGGCAGATTTGTAAGCGATTTATTACGATTATCGAGCCAACCATAATATCAATTTCCATAAGAATACACAGGGTACCTACTATTCAATCACAAACAGATATTCAAAAACGTGATGTTCCTTATGTATTAGAGATCTCTATTTTTTAGAATCTAAAAGTTCTGCGGAATTTAAAATAACATGAAACTTCGATTGCTAACGCTCGTACTTCTTGTTTTTGAATGCTTGAAGTGAATGATCCAAACGTTCCCTGTGTATTCTAATGGCATTCTAAAATGACTGCCCCAAAGCCAGCAGCAGAGAACAAGCATTCAACCGAAATCGAAAATGTTGACGTCACAGGGAATCGGTCTATTTTGAAATTGATTATTTTTCCATTCGGAGTGCTGGTAGCGATCGCGCCCTACTGTCGACTCTCTTATAGACGTGACTATGTACAATTTCCCATTTAACTACGTGTTAACCGTGGTGTTAACTAATCTCAAAATATCTTGGGAACGGAAGCTTTAATTAAAAAATTGAAAAGAATAAATTTGATTAGCCTTTAAATTAATATTGTCTTTCAAATGAGACCATTTTCATCTTGGTCTGATTGTCTGAAGACTTCCGGAAAATGATCAAGTTCTTTTTTTCCACACCATTGAAATTGTAGAGCGCGACTCTTTCGCGCTTGCACTCCGAATCACTTGGTCCCATACATTCGACCGATTGTAGTTTTAATTACCGACGAAACATAAGCCATTGTGCCTCCTTTATATCTTCTATATTTCTTGAAAGTTGAGGTCAGGGTCTTTCGCTAAAACTTTCTTCGGGGAGTAGGTAGGTGATTATGAAGTCATCGCCCTCAACACCTGATATTTTGGATTTAGAGATGTTCATAAAATTCTTACTCACATACTTGAGTTCAGTTAAGGACATCAAAGTTATACGTTTCTCGAATGTAGGTATATGATTTGATCCTGGTACGTCAGGTTTGCATTCTGGTCGTTCAGCTGGTTGGCCGTTATCGAAATTAGAACCTTTTGCGGATGTTGTCTAATCCTTGGCTGTAGCGAAGTTTTTCGAAGTAAACGCTGGTCGAAAACGTTTGTAATTCCTCCGCGAAATCGTCTCCATGGCATACGTGCGACGATTACCGGTACTCAAGCTATACAGAGATCCCTATTTAAATTTAAAGAATATTCTCAAGAGTTTAACACAATCACGATGTACTTATTGGTGGTATACGCCTGAAACAGACTCGAGGAATGTGCGCATGATTTTACATGGCTCTGAAAACAGACTCAGATTCATCTTAATGCGAGCTGTAGGTCGATTACATTTTACAAAGATAATTACGAAATCACAAATAATGATAAACAAAGTAATGAATACGTGATAGATTTAGGTATTTAACGTTCGAGATTTTCTTCTAAATGGAAAATTGAGGAAATATGAGTACGTGTTCTGGGCTGTTGGATAGAAATTTTCATGCGTGTAGAAAATGATGAAAATCTTGGAAAAAAGTGTAGCCGTCTAGCAGAAAAAAAAAAAAAGAAAAGAAAAGCATCCTCCTTCCACTAATTAAAAATTTACCATCGTTGAAGAGAATTAATTTTTTCTATTCGTTAATAAAGTAGCTCGTTGCATGGGACTTACAAAATTTCCAATCTTGTGATACCTACTTACTATCTCCAGAAACGTTGTCAATTTTTGTAACTTTAACTGATGTATCAAGTATCTTTCCGTTTAGGAACAATTTTGTATCTGGACTCATTATAGGAACTCCAAATTGGGGTACACCAACGTCGATCGTGTACACTATAAGAAATATACGTACTTACTCAAGAATAAAGAGACTTGAAGAACGTGAAATTTGCTACACCTTTGTGACTCGTGACAGTTCACCCAAAATTTTTAAAAAGAGTTTCAATAAGCCGAAAATTGAACGTACCAGTCGGTAAGAAAAATTTTCTTCTTCGACTTTACCGCGGAGAAAACGTTTTGTAGGCCTGCTACAAGACGAACATATGATGGAGGGGGACTTGGAAAAATTCTCGGGACAGCGGGTTTCCCGCTGCCATTGCAGTCTTGCAGTGGCATCTAATTTTTTATTTTCATTGAGTGGTGTAAGGTGAGTGTAGGGTACATGAATCGCGAAAAATATTTTTCAGTACTTGAAGGTTTCTTGCATCTTCGATTTATTATTCAAATTTGTTAAAAAATTTCGACCACTCCTTTTGTTTTTTCGTCGGTAATTACAGGGAATATTTTCAATAGTCCATGAATTCAGTCCACGGTTTCTCTTCTCCTGTCAAGATCTAAAACCCAAAGATCTAAAGCTTTTTTTCTTAGCAAGGTTTAGTGCTCAAATGATTTGAATTTTTTTCTGTTAAGATCTACAGATGAAAAGATTCGAATCTTTTCGCTCTAGTCAGATTTGGAATTCAATTTTTTTCATTCCATGTTCTTTAAAATTGATTACTTATTTGTGAAGGAAAGTTTTTAAAATGAAAATAACAATGTATTATTATTAATGTGAAATAGGTCAAATATTCTTTTTTTTTCTAATTTTTCAACGGTTTCTTTTGTAAGTGTTAATTTTTCGGACGAAAGTTTTTATTTTTTACGATATTTTTGTTTTTTCGTTCGAAGTATTTTTTTAATATTGATTTTTTTATTGAAATTATTCTTAACCGCTTACTCGTAAAGTTTTTGTTTTTTCTTGATTTGTTTTTCTTATTTATTTCATTTAACGAGCTTTTAGCTGCTCAAAGGGCTATTCGCTCGAATTTTACAAGATTGTAGATTTAATTAGTTATGTATGAATCTAAAGTAAAGTAAAAAACGGGTTATTGTTATTCTAATCATAATTCAATATAATTAAAAAGAAAATTTTGGTTATCTTTTTGACTTTTTATTTCGTGCGAAAAAATCTCACCCACAATAAACCCCACCACATAACTCATCTTCTTACCGTGATGCTTTGCCCAATAAGACTTTTTCCCTTTTTTAGCACAATTCTGCTGCAAAAATTATTGCCGTAAATCAAACAGAACTCAATGCACGTTCTTTTAACACAAAGTCAGACTGCCCATAGTGCAAATCATAACACTCGTTGAAGTTGTAATTGAAAAAAAAAAAAAAAAAAAAAAAGGGTTTATTATTTTATTCGATATTTTCGTTCATAAGTTTAATTCTTATCATTTTTCAGCGAGATAGGTATTGATATTTTCTTAGAGAGCTTATAGTGTTCTAGTTATAGGTATCTATTGATGAAAAATATTCAGCTTATTAAAATAATAATTTTTTTTTTTTTTTTTACTTTTTCTCTTTTGAAAGACTTTTCTAATTCACCAACATTTCTTTCTTTTCTGAAATTCTGCACAACTTATTATCACCTATCAACAAATCACCGGTAGGGTAACACCTCAAGAAAAATAAATCATTCAAACATACTCAGCTTAATAGAAGAGAATCATCAAAGAAATAATAATCAACAATACAGTATTCTTAATTACTTGTATTTCCTAATACTGCCACCGGACTATGCTCAAAATTACGTATATTTAATGCCTACAAAAATTTCATATTATTTTGCCGATGGGAAAATTACAAATTTAGTAGTATTTTGAATGCTACCTTCCGGCCCAGTATTGGCATTGGGAATTCCCAACTCCCGTTTCCGGGAATTTGATTTTTGTTCCCAGTTCATCTTGGCCGGGGATTTTCAATTTTCGGGAATTTCAATTTTTTTTTTTATCAATTGATCTCTGGTACTTTTGTCTTTGCATTTTGCATACTGTATTGATGAAAAACTGATAAAATAGAAAAAAAAAAAAAAAGAAAAAAAAAGAAGAACTGAGAAATCAATTTGATGTCTCAGAGTCGGTAAACAATGAAAAAGAAACCTGGTGTTGGTGCCCTCATGTGTGTTTGGACATGAAACATCATAAAAGTAGCTCTAGTAAGTGAACAAAAACAACTTTTCTACTACTGTATGTTTTTTTTTCTCTTCTTCCCGCATCCCGGAGATCATGATCCATTATCATCAAAAAAGTTCAACAATGGTCCAAAGATGATGTATTTAACGCGTAGAATCTAAATTGCAGATGATTTCCAGTCGGGATTCCCGTTTCCGTTTATTAAAAATTCCAAGTCAAAAGTGTTCCGGCTTAGCTTCCCTACGAGCATCATTCTTTTCATTCCAACAAGTTTTAGGAGGGCAGGGGCTGTGACTTATTTCAGGGATTCGGAAAAATGTTGGCTTCGAGCTTTACATATGAGAAGATCCCGATAAAAGATTTTTTTAAATCGGAGTCGAATTTTGAGCTGTGAATCGTACGAGATTCAAGTTAGGACGTGATCTAGAACAAAAATCATAAGTTTTTAAAGAAGTTTCAAAGGGAACATTATTTTAGGTCAAGAAAATCTATCATATAAAAGAACCCCCTGCTAGAATACCTATTTTGAAGATCAGATATCTCGGAACCTAGTCACAATTTTCAAACTCTAGAAAGAAGATAAACTACGATAACACTTCCAACCATTCTCAATATACTGTAATTTTTTTATCGGGAGATCCATAACACTGAAATACAGTAGTAGTTCTATTTCTATTACATAATTTTAGCCGTATTGAAAGCTATATTCAACGGGAGAAGACAACATAACAATAGGTTTTATGAAGACAAAATCAGTTATGTGTATATTAATTCAGAAAGAAAAATACAGCGCATACATTGGCATCACTGCGGCCTCCTTTTTTCACAAAATAATTTTACAGAACTCCTTCATGTGCACAAAGTGTGTAGGAAGGAAAAATAATCAACAAAAGAAAAAAAGCTCTATTTTTCTTTCCTAGAAGATCTGCTGTAAGCTCATATCATGGACAAATGATTAGCATTGAACCTAAACAGCAAGACACGAGAAATTGAAAAAAAAAAAAATAATAATAATAGATAAATAGATAACAAATTTCTTTACAATACAGTATAATATCTAGTTAAATGATTGTTCGTAAGATCGATAATTGTAACTCGATAACGAGGTTCTAGTAAACGAATCTTTGTCAGCAGCTCATTCGTATGATATGCATGTTGCTTTTATCTCAAGATCCAGTAGATCACAACTTTCATAATATCAGTATTTTTCCCACCAGGATATTTTTCAAGCTCCTCGTAGAATGATTTTTTTTTTAAAAAAGTCATTACTCACGAACATATAATGAAAGGGAATATTGCAGATGAACGAAAGTGTGAACCGGTAAATTCAAATTATACACGTTTGATTCTTATTTTTTTCACTCTTATATTTTCAAACTTAGGTACAACGTTGACATAATTTCTATAAACTATACAGACTATATTTTTTCTTCCATACGAAAAAAAAAAAAAAAAAAAAATGAATAAAAGAAGCATCGCAATGTATAAATACAGCTCATAACCAGATATATAACTATCATGGCATCCAAGAATCAATGGTCAGCTATTTTTGCGTCTATTTTTCTTTTATTGGTCGAAAGATACGTTAAAATTTTTTGGTTTCAATCCAAGAGACGATGAGAAGAAAAGGGGAGAAATGCGGTGCAATTTACAAAAAGAAAGAATAAAGAGCTTTATGAATCAGTAAAAAATAAATATAAAATAAGAATGGTAAATTAAGAAAAAGAAAGGACAATACCGTTCCAAAAGACTCGTCACACTTCCAGATTGGTTTTGGAAACGTTCTGTCCATTTTGGAAAGATGAATTCACACGAGCATAAAGAATATTATTGGTAATATGTACTCCCTGGCTTCATTATGGTGTATCTACAACCAAGGTACTTGCAACGCAAAAATTATCTTCTTTCCGACAGATTTAGTCGCGTAACAACGAATCAATCCGTACAAGTGTATGTTTAAGTTTACAAAAGTATGTACTCATATTGAATAGAATTGTTAAGGTTTTCTAGAGAACAGAAAAGTAGTATTTAACAAGACAGTACAAGAAAGAAAAAAAAAAACGAAAAAAAACATTTGTCACACTACCCTAATCATCGCCGTGGTCTTCTCAACCATCACACATGTACATGTACAATTTTTTTTCTCCTAGACAAGTGTACTTATATCCTTCCATCGAACAAAATCAATTATTACGTGAAAGAGTAAAAAATACATCATTATCCCAAATTATAAAAAGGTAATCGATTTCCCAAAAAGAAATAGCAAAAGTAAACTATTTACAAATTTTGTTTCATAGAATGACTAATAAATGTTATAATGAGAGAAAAAAAAAAAAAAAATATTGTACAAGAATCGCTACATGACTATAAAAATTTTGATAAGAAAAATACGGTACAATAGAAAGCAAAATCCAATCTTAACTGATGTCTCATATTACATACTAAAAAATTATAGGTAAAAATAGTGTACAATTTTCTTTTCCTCTATAAAAATCGACTAAAATTAAAAAATCAGGATTCGAGAAAAAAAAAATTAAATAAAATGCCATTTGCGATATAAAGAAGACGAGATACGAAACCGGCGATGAAATCCTAGTCGTTAATATTAATTAATATTATTATTATTATTATTATTATTAGCCAATTGTCGCGGTAAAGACGTACCCATCATCAACGCGACATCCTCGATCTTTAATCTATTTCCTTCTTCTTACAAAAAAATCCCCCACTTACTCGATAAGAGTTTGAATTTTCAAGAGAGAAAAAAAAAAAAAAAATTATATAAATAGAAAAATACATACATGTTCTCTTGTCAAATACAAAGAGAAAAAGGAAAAAAGAAACAATGTAGCAGATAAATAATTAAAGGAATTTTATAAATATGGAAAAAAAAAAAAAAAAAAACAGATTACAACGTACCTAACATTTTCAAAAATATTTTACAACGACGAGTAATTTCGTGCACATATTATAGACGGCTAAACAGTTGTTGGTACTGCACTATCCGTCGACAACGTTCCATTGTTTTCTGAGTTAAGCGATTTTTCTTCTACGACGCTGGTCTTCGTTGGCGTACCATCCGAGGTTATCGTTTTCTCCGCTACTATTGGTGTTGCTTCGCCAATAGCTGGTTTCTTACACTCAGCATCGGTCACATCGGTTTTACTTGGCTCCTCTTTATCCTACAAGTGAGAAAATAAGAACGATTTGAATGGAAAATTCTTCTTGCATATCATCATAATAAGAAACGGAATCTTATGGAGAATACATGAGCCACTTTGTGCGAGAAACAACTACAAAAAAGAACGATCTGGGCAATTAGATCTTTTGCATTCGTAAAAGAAGACCATTTCTCTGAATCACTTTAAATTCGCTCGAACACTCATGACGAGAAACTGTTTTTAGGATCTCAAGTTCCATCTATTAGAATGGTTTCAACGCCGGATAATATCGATAGGTTTCTCTTGTGGTCATCACAACTCCGATTCAATGCCTAAAATTAATTCTAACTTCCCACCCTTTATCATCACATAACTTCCTTATTGTTTCCCATTTCAGCCAGGGCCGCCAACAGGGGAAGAGAAGGGTAAATTTACCTTCGGGCTCGGGATTCAGGTTAGGTTTAGAATTATAATCTCAAACATGAATTACAAAAAAAAAAAAAAAAATCAATTTTCCCCCGGGGTCCGGTTTGGCTTTCGGTGGCTCTGTTCACAGCACTCATAGTTCGTACCCACTTTACAACCCTCTCATCTATTTCTTATAACCGAGTCCGCAGCAACGGCAAAATCAGTCGTAGCGAATAGGCCGACGAAGCCACCAAAGCAGCCACATGAGACCACACTACCACACAATTATCAACGAATCTTCCTTTTAGATCCGACCTCACCCACTGTATCCAATTCTTAATCACAAACCAGTGGATTGCCCATTGACAAAATCAGCTTATGGCTCTTGTCTCACCGAAAATACCGCCGTCACAAAATTTACCTCACGTCCCCACGTTAATTCGAATTCACTCCAATAATTCGCGAGTCCTGTACAAAGTTACTAAATTATATCAACGTAAGAGAAGTCCTAACTTCAATTGAATCTTTCATTAAGGATTGCGGACAGGAAAGTGAATAACTCATTAATCAATTTTCTGCAAAATAATAAATAGGTCAAATCGATCTGTGTCCGGTGAATGAAAGTCATACTTAACTCATTAACGCAAAGCTACCAGAATTACGTCAGAAAATTGTCAATAAGGACTCATCAAATATTTGAACCTAATTCAAATCTTGACAGGAGCGCCTGTTCGAAGTCGCATTGTCTTCACCTCACTCGAGAATCTTCTTTCAATCTTATTCGGAGCCACGATTTGGCAAAAATTAGTTAAAACTGAGTTGCTCTCACACTGACTCGTTCTCCTTCTCGCGCTCAATACTCACCCCTGAGGCTTTTTCTTCTTCGGCCGTTCCGACCGTACCGTTGGTAGTCACCGCCGCTTTTACAGCCGATTCTTCATCGACGCTCGGTTTACTGTCGGCGATTTTAGATGCTTCGACTGCGGGTGGCGGCGATGTTTTCACGGCGTCCGTTTTCTCGGCGACGGTATCTGCTGGTTTTTCAGGGGTCGACTTTTCTTTGGTGTCCGTCTCTTCTTTCGTAGGAGTACCGTCAACTTTCGGGGTCGAATTTTCTGTGACATCGTTTTCTTTACTGGCGTCCGTAGAATCGTTTTCGATCTTCTCGTCGCTCGCGTCTTCGGCCGCTTCCTTCATTTCGACGTCCTCTTCCGCGTGGTTGGTTTCTTCTTGTCGATCGTCGTTCGTTTTTTCGTCCGCGGCGCCTTTCTTCGGAGTCTTTCTACCTTTCCGGGCTGTTAACAGGAAAAAAAAAAGTTGCACGCGTTCGCTTTGAGAAGATAATGATAACTTGAGTGAATTTCAGTTCGAGAATAGGCATCTTCTTCTGATACTTGATGTTTGTACCAAAAATATACAGCGTACCGTTCAATCAATCTAGAAAAAACAGGAGTTGATCCTCCTTCCCTCCCCAAAAGAAAAGTAAGTTCGATGAAAAGGCTGTGGGTGGTGATCAGAGAGTTCTAAGCCGGGAGACCCATGTTTCAAAAAAAACCATTGAATTGTTCTACCCCTAGTCCTTCAAACTGAAGGAAATAAAAAAGGAGGTACATCGATGTCACATTGAATATAAAATCTATTATACTTGTGAGGGATCAGTGTTCCAATGTATTTTGTTTTTTTCAAATTTCCTGATCTACTTACAACTTCTCTACTTCTGTCGAGGAAAAACGAAAAATTTTTGATACTCACCGGAAGTGGCGCCCCGAGCAGTCGTACTAGCGCTACTATTCGTGCTATTTGTACTGGACGAGGATTTTCTTTCACGTTTCGCGGGAGGCGGTGTGACCACCGGGGCGACTGAACCGCGAAGTGAAGATCTCGTAGTTCTACGACCTTCCGGAGCGTCATCTTTCTTTTCGCCTCCAAAACCCTGCGAAAAGAAAGAAAATCGATTAAAAATCGCCAATACATCGAACAAAACGGCCATCAAGACGAGGACCTGAGAATCCTCGCTGTCTCCTGATATTTACATAGATCACAAAACGCTTTTTCGAACTCGCAGCCGAAAATTCTGATGTCATAATTATTATTAATATTATATTTCATTTCTTCACGGAGGGCACCTATTCAAAGGAGAGAGGGGGGTTCAAAAGTACATCCCCCATCCATTCGGAAAATAGTCATCCGCAAAGGGGGTGGGGTATGGCAGTACTTTTGTGACTGGAAGGGAAGATGCGGGAGTTTCTCCAATTAACCAGACATTAAAGTTGACAAATTGGGTAGTTGGAATATTTGATAAAGGTGGACTTGAAGACGTTTCGCGACGGCCCTGATCGAGGGCTCCAACCGATTAGGTTGAAAAAATTTCGAGCATCCATTCCCACCACACAACCAGGAGGAAACTCAAAAAAAAAGAGGAGACTAGGAAAGAATTGAACTTCGAGCTATACACAAATGGTAGGGGACTTTTTGCGATTTGTCAAGAGGGTAAGCTGCGAGAGACGTGTACTCCGGTAAACTTGACTTTCTGACCGGTAGACACCTTGCCTAGCTCTTTCCACTATTAAACGTACCTTTAATATAGCTTCAGCTTCTTTAGCCAGGTACGATAATCGTTTGCTAGCCGACGAGCCACCTGCGCGTTTCGGTTTCTTTGGCGAGGGTTCTTCCTGTAAACAAATAACACAGATAGGTGAATAAACAATACACAATGAGTTCAGTAATAACGTGCATCGACCAGACGCAGTTCGTAAATCCGAAATAATGAAAATATTATAAGGTGAGTAGCGTGCCGTGAAAGTACATACTTTGACCTCAAATCTTAGCTCGACAAGGTTGAAAGTTAGCGAACTACGTTTATGCAGTAATGTAAGGACTAGCGACGTGAGATTCTCTTTGAATATCAGCACAATAACGTCGATTTGTACGCATCAAGTTATAGAAAGGGGAAGTGAAATGACATCGCACTCAACGACACATACTGTAAAGTCACAACGAATTTACAGTGTGTGACAATTAAGACGAATACCAACTGCTCACACGGTAAAGCATCGCTCGTATTTTGTTGAATTTTAAGGTAAAATTTGGTACTCCATAGTGCAAACAACTCAAGTAGCGCCAACGTTGCCATCTCTCTTAAGACAGCGTTTGATTATCCCTACTTTCACTCAAAATCCCCGTACGAGGAAGTGTGGCAAAACAAGAGGGAAAAAAAGTAGAAGTTTTAACAGACGACATCGTACCAGGTACGAATACTAAACAATATTCTACTTTGTTTATTTATTCTTCCTCGACTATTCCCCGATCTACGAAACCAAGAAAAAATAGGGCGCACGTGGCGCTGAATCGAACTGAAATAGACGACTCGATGTATCCATTTTATCATTTTTCCAGTATTATCCACTCGACTTCGACATACAACGTTTCACATACGTGAATACAAACAATTTGCAACGTGTGGTTGTTGAAGAACGTCAGATCGCAAGGACATCCACAAAACTGTATTACCATAATTATGTGAGTAGTAATAATAACCACAGTCTACAGCGCACCCTAATGGGAAAATGAAGGTTTATGGAGAACAAAAATTTAGTGGAAGGAAGCAAAGAAATCGGTGAATATAATTGGCGCAGCAAATTGTGCTCCGACTAACGCGTTTGCTCGTTGGCTAGTTGTACTAATTCCAAAAAATTAAAAAACAACATTTTTCTTGAAACTAAATGCAGGTTTAGCCCATTCTATTTCAAATAGCTGGACAGAAAAATGTGTACAAGCAGAAAGAAAGGCAGCAGCATTCCCATGAAGATTGCCAATGCCACCCCTACCCCCTTCTAAAGAAAAAAATAAGATATTTTTCCAGTTCGCACCACCAGATTTTCTTTCCTAGAATTTTTAATCCATGGAGACGGCCAGTATCAGAAAATTTCTTGACCTTGGCCACATTCAAAGACACTCGAATTCGGTTTTCCAAAAACTGAAGAGTAATATTCTACGTAGCAAGTAGAGTTAATACTAAACCTTTCTGACAAATTTCAAAGTAACAATAATAGTGAGCAGTCAACAGGCCAGTAAGTTTTCTAAAAATTTTTTCTTGATAATGAAAGTATTCTTGATAACTTTCCACTCTCGAGGGATTGAGAAAACATCAAATGTTTGAATAGGTTCCGAGTACACTCAATTTAGATTCGATTTTTCTTTTTCGCATTCGAGAAGAGTTGAAAAATTGCTAGGATACGAAAAAATGTAATATCATTAGATTATCAAGTGATGATGTTTTAATAAGCTCAGACCACCAGAACTCGAAACAACGACTTTATCCATCCCTACGCAAAAAAACACGCGCACGAAGGCTACCAACAAGAAGTACTCTAACAACAAACCAGGAAATGAACTTGATAAAAACGAGAACGATTAAATGAAATGAACCACGTAGCGTGAAACGGAGAAAAGAGGAGGATGTAGTGCCTACAAATTGAATTATGAACTGTTGCGAATACGAATATCCAACGGCTCACACTCCCATCTAAATTCTGTTCATCACATTAGATAACGGTACAAACTTTTCAAGAGAGCTACGGAAATAATGACAATGTATATTATACTAGCGCAATACCACTCAATGCTAGATAAAACTTTCGTCAACTTTCGGAAATAAACTTCCCCATACGCGGTAACACTGACAACGTCATCGCGTAGTGATCATAATGGGAGCGTAAAGAAAAAACGCGCTATGGTCAAAATACTAAAAAGAGTTGTCGACGGAATGCAACTGTCTTGTGTTCTCGAGAGAAATCTGCCTCGTTTTCCTCGTAGCAGTACCGCTGTCTACCCGCTGACGTGCACGCCGTTTTACGAGCATTCCCCCAAACGCGATTACGCACATTAATCGCGCGCGCTCGCCGGTAACGCGACAATCCGGCTTTGCGGACAGTACACGATATACCAAAACTGTATCGTCTTTTCTCTATCGCCATGTTTTCTTTCTTTCCATTGAACAATAATTCAACGCGTGCTCCCAAACGCTACTGACTGAACAGATAAAAAGACCGATGATTTAGGAACGGAAAACGAGTACGACATACAGACGAGCGAGTAGATAAGAATTCACATAAGAATTCACGTAGCTTCAGAGAAAACTACGAGAGCACACGTGAACGACTTGACTATCATTCCACGCTCGCACTCGTTCATTTAAAATTATCATACTGCGCATTTCACAGTTTTCTCTCGCAATTGTCACTTCAATGTAAACATTCTCTTCGGGAGTCCGCGTATCGTTGCGGTCTTGGATAACTAGTACAGACGAATACTAACGATACGGCCTAGTCTAATACGCATTAAATTCGAGTAAATAATACCTATCTTCAAACAGGTGAACAGACAGGTCGTCTGGAAACCAAGAAGCAGGAACGAGGGGTCGAAAACTTCCGGTATTAACGACACACGATCACCGATCGACATGAAAGCAGTAAATTTGATAATCGATATCGGACAATTATTGCAACACTCCATCACTCTCTTCTACCCGTAGTGAAAAACAAAACCCTTTCTTCTCATTTACAACGATATCGTCGACGCCAGCGAAGCATTACCGGTTCAATAGACGTGCGGCACCTTTTTTCCCCTACAAACGCGTGAATCGTACAAATTATAGGAACTGAAACTGACTCGTACGCAGCTCTGATTATTGGGTACAAAATTAACGTGAACGCCTTCTAACAAAATGTATCGAACACGATATTGGACTCTCGGAACTAAGACCGAAGTTCAAACTACAATACCGGTGTACTCGTACATAACCTTTGTCTCCTCTCCAACCTTATCAAGGGCGATACGAAGGAAAATTAAATTTCTATTAAGAAAACTAATATCTAAGTCCACAATGAATGTTTCCAGAGTAATCCGATTCGAAAAATACAATCGTAACGATGCTTTTCAACAATCGTTTCTGTTGCCGGCTAAACGAGTACCTCCTATCGTGATGATACCCACTACAAGCACCGAACATTATCGTTCGCCCGAACACATTTTCGAACATGAAAAAAGAACAAGTAATGCTATCAATAGGCGATAAAACGATTCTATCTAATTAGTGATTCAGAATCAGCTTACGAAAATCATAACGGACCAAAATACTCGCAATTAATTAGTAATGGGGTTTGCCGTAGAATTCTAAAACGCGCGCTTTTCCGAGTTGTTTATCCAGTGATAACGAAGTTTACAAGAACACCAGAAACGTCGAAAAAATGCGCATTAATAGCTCAGGAACCTCTAATATGTCTTCCATAACATTTTACTTGGCGCTATTCATGTAATTACATCATATAACGTCAAGAAATATTCGCCGACCAAGTCGAAGCATGTTCCTGAACACCTTGTTCGGAACTTCGGTAGTAAAACAAATACAGCCATAATAAAACGAATAACAGGTGCTGAGGATAGAATGGGAATTAAATGCGAAAAATGAAGATAATAAAAGCTCGTGTAACGACACAATTTCTTCCCCAAAGGAAATAATTCAATAATACGATGCTCGAGCTGATACGAATTGTTAAACGTAGTAATGCACTTAATACGTTACCTGCTCTTGTTCATCGACATTGTTTTCGGGTTTCGGTTCGGTAGATGTTTCCGACATTATGTATAGAACAAACTTTTCGCTTCAAATATTAATAAACGAAAGTTCAAATGTAGTAACAATCACTAACGTATTCAATTTTTGATTGAACAGAACAGAATTTCGAAAACACTAGACTTCCAACTTTAGTTCATTAACACTCAAGATGGCGATTAGCGTGGGTCACGTGACGATTGATAGCGTGCCTGCGCGATACAAAAGTGATGCAATTTTTTGAGAAATATCGAAACTGCACAATTTTCAAATTTTTTCTATTTCAGTATTTTCTACCAAAAAATATCGAATTTAACAATATAATCGACTTTGTCAAATTTCACAAGAATCAGAAATTTTATATCCTTTGAATTTTTTCTCGTAGAAACGCTCAAATAATTTTGATTTTTGAATTTTCTTTGTACAAGAATAACGAGGTAAGAATTCCAGTGTATCCACTTTTGTGAAATTAATTTTTCGTACTTTCAAAGTTTCATTCAGTATTGTAACGATTTCCTTCTTTTTACAAAACAAAAACTTGATGGATTGAACGAACGAGTAAAAACTAAAGAACAATTACCTTGCATTCTTCAAATCATATGGAATCAGACAGGAATGATCTCAAATACAGTAACAAATTTGTATTTTTAGTGTTTAATCCTTGCCCAGAATGATACAATACAAAAAAAATGATGAAAATGACAACATTAATGACGTAATGTAAACACTGTAAAACAATTTTTATGATAACGTTCATAACGTGCTTTATTATCGGGGAGACCGGGAAACGAAAAAGTCGTAATTTTTATTCATCTCTCTAACTCACTTTCAAGTTTTTCAACTTCGCCCTCCTTCGTGCTAAATCAGCTGATCAAAAAAATTGAAGCGACACTCTATTAGTCGTACATTCACAATGATTTTTTACTTTGAAAATTGAAATCTCTTCACTCTTTTTGGTCATGAATAAGATATGGCACCAGATTCGGGGCTTACGGCAGTCCACTCCTGTCATTCTCGGTATAGAAAGCAGTTGCGATGACACCGGTTGCGCTATTGTAACCGGTGAACGAGAAGTTCTCGGAGAATGTATCAGATCTCAACAAAAAGAGGCGATATTGTACGGCTTATAAAGTTTATTTCACTCAACGTTGTGTATTCTAATTCTCTCTTCTGTTCTACAGAATGGGTGGAATCCTGCCCACTGTGGCACGAGACTGGCACAAAGAAAATCTTAAGCCCACTGTCGATTCAGCGTGTCATAACGCTGGTCTCACTGTACACGATATCGATGCAATCGCAGTTACAATGAAGCCAGGTAGTTGAAATTTCGTCGATAGGAATACTATTTACTATTCATGAAAATTTGAGTCAATTATTTCCTGATTGTAGGATTGAGCATGTCTCTGTTGATGGGAATGCGTTATAGCAAGAAGTTGTCCGTAGAATTTCAGAAACCATTCATTCCTATTCATCACATGGAGGCTCATGCTCTGACTGCTAGACTGACAAATGAGGTTAGGTGAGGGGTAGGCATTCTTCGATTAAATTAATGTACTCATGTACACCTCAGTATGTCAAAAACCCATGAATGGATTTCAGGCACTCGAGTTTCCATTCCTGACTCTTCTCATATCTGGTGGACACTGTTTGTTGGCTGTGGCTCAGTCGGTTGATAAATTTATAACGTTAGGAAAGAACGTCGATAACGCTCCTGGAGAAATCACAGATAAAGTAAGACTTCTGATACGCATGAGAAATCAGGCCAGTCAGTGAGATTTTACCAAGCGTCAATACTCATTGTGACTCGAAAGTGTAAATTTTCCAAATTTATGAGGTTGTTTCGAGCTCAAAAAATTCCGAAAAATTTTTGTACCTTATCTTTAAATTTTTTTCTACGTTGTATTAATGGTAGGGAAACAAGGGTTTAATTCGGTTCTTTATAGACTCAAGTGATGCGAACACATGACTGAATAGAAGGGGCATAATAGTGATAAAATCTTCTCAGACTTTGTTTGGCCAGCTCAACCTCACAACATATAGGAATCCTTCGGACCTGTTGAATACATATTCGAGTACTATTGTCGTAGGTAGCCAGAAGATTGAAATTACATAATCTACCACATTTACGGTATACGTGCGGTGGAGCAGCTGTTGAGGAAATGGCAAAAACAGGAAACACCGACGCTTTTCAATTTCCACTACCTTTTAGTGGTGTACCTCATTGTGATTTTAGTTTTTCTGGGTTTTTCACTCAAGCAATGCGATTCATAAAGAAAGAAGAAGAAAAATATGGTACGTTTCTCTTTGAACTACTTCACAATTAATTTTTTTATTTAATGAAAAAGCGATCATTTTTGCAGGACTAGAAGGGGATGAAATTCTACCGAATGCCGACGATTTTTGCGCCAGTTTCCAATATTATTTGATAAAGCACATTATCAGGCGTTTACAAAGAGCGATGGGTTTTGTGAAAGCTAAGAATTTGTTACCAGAGACGAATCGATCACTTGTAAGTCAACATTAGCTTATTATTCGAACGTGGTAATATTCCAAAAGTTGAAATTCTCAAACTTTTCTCCTTCCAATATCTTATGTTGTGCTATGTTCACCTGCTTAAGCAAAGTTCAAAAGTAGATTCTGGAATTGCTCGAACTTAGATCTGCTCATACAGCTTGTCATTTTATCAACACTTGATGCCTTTGAAACAGTAATTAATACATCTATCTTCGTGCCTAGGTCGTATCAGGAGGAGTTGCTTGTAATTCTTATTTTCGTCGAGCCTATGAAATTTTGTGTCAGGCCGAAGGCTATCAACTGTACATTCCTCCGGCTAAATACTGCAACGATAATGGTGTTATGATCGCTTGGAATGGAGTGGAACGTTTCCGAACGAATATTGGAATTTATAGCCACAAAGAACTCGACCAACTAGATATTCAACCTTCGTAAGAACTTTTGATAAATTTCCAGTCACGCGCATTAAATACATAATTTATTATTGAATGGATTCATCTGTTGCAGCTGTCCTTTGGGTAATGATTACCGCAACCAAGTTTTAAAATCTCGTGTTGACTGCGATTGGTTAAGGTTACATGAACTTCGCGCAAATATTACCAAAGCGTCACCTAAACACGTCGAGGAAAACGTGGAACGGCAAGGTAATTACGAAAATACCGAAGCTGTCCACATTTCGGAACGATGAAATAAAAAATGATATACTTTATTATATCGAGACTAACTACGGTAAACTTTAGACAATTTTTGATCCTCGTTCTTTCAACTTCCACTGCAGAGATTTGTAGAAATTATCCTCTTCTTCTGCAAAATCTTCGGTAGCGTTCAAGTCTATGAATTTGCGTAGCTCATATTTCAGATTCACTATATCTGACGGATTGGTTTTCGCAGAAATAGGAATTATGTTGTCGAATTTAAGCACCTCATTCGGCCGTAATTCTGAGGGAACATCACACATTGTTTCTGAAAATATTCAAAGAAACGTTCAATTTTCAGATGACCAACGATTGGTGAAGATCACGATGTAATTGTACTACTTACCTTTCAAATCATGCAATGCCTTTTCGATTTCTTTGAATTTCTCCCATGCGCCTTCGGTATCCATTTTATTCACTACTAACATAGCCGGTTTATCTAAAAGGGATTCTCGATATAGTTCTATTTCCTAATAAAAAGAAGAAAAAAAAAAAAATATACATATATATATGTTTGGGTTCTATACAATGAAAAAAATATCGTGTAGGAAAATAGGGAACATTTTTAATTCTTCAAAATAGAAGGCGCAGAATTTAAATAACAAGAAAAATGAAACAGAAGACAAGTTGCTCAATATGAATCTGGAATCAGTTTTCTCATCTTTGCATTTTCAATTTTTTCCAAGAGCTTTTATTTTTTCGTAGAACACAAATCAAGTTTTTGTAGGTATTTTAATACTTTGTGATAATTGAAGGCTAGCAATTGTATTGATTATGTTTGCGAAATAAAGAGCGATAAGAAATTTTAAAAATTTGCATACATTTTACGAAATTTTCGAGAAGAACAACTCAACGAGTTTATTTCTTGAATGAAGATAGCGCTCAAAATATACCTACCTATTGATTTGAAAGTGAAAGTTTCTGGCAATCGTACTGAAAATTAGTATACATAGATACTCTAAAAAAATCGAAAAATATTAGCTCGGTTTTGATGGGCTAGGTATTTTTCGCAATAGGTTATAGAAAGATAATTATCAATATTTTACTATCAAGCACTCGATTTTGACAGTATGATGGAATCAATTATCATTACTCAACAGTTATCCAGTGAGATGCTGGTCTTAAGACTAGAAATTATTCCAGCAGTATTTTAAGCGCTGAATTCAATTCCATTTTCTGCTAAGACGTTCGGTTTTCGAGTAATCCCATGAATTATGAAAAATTTTCACCATCTTGACATCACATCATGTTGAAAAATGAAAACAATTATAGGTAACGCTAATTACGTGAATTAGAATATGCGGATAATGTAATATGAATCTTTCTTCATCACAAATCAAAAGTTCAGAAGAATTTAATATTCTTCAAACAAGTAATTCGCAATTTTCTTGAATCATTTTGATAATAACACTGTCTTAACACAATGTTTTATACGATGGCAAATTATTCGTTTGAAGAAAATTGAAACTTCTTAAACTTTCGATATGCGACAATTCATACTACATTTTCATGTTATTCTAATTTACCTAAGTAGGTACCATTTGTTTTCATCATGTGATATTCTGAAAGTACGATGATTTTTTCTGAATTTCAGGTGATTGCTCAAAACGCGATAGCAAAAACATGGAAAACAAATTTAGCTCTGAAAATATTTCCGAATTCATCTAAAGATTAGCATTCAACTGGATAGTTGTTCTGTGAGGTTACGATTCTGAAAAGATCGATACATAAATCGCGAAGTAAATCATCAATTTTTAGATGAAATTGTAACAAAAAAGAAGTAATCATTTTTATTCTTTCATGGTTTTTGTTTCCATTCTCTTGTTCGAATCGTTTCAATATTGGAATAATATATCGAATGAATTCAAAAAAAAAAAATTTAAAAAGTCTTGAGTAGATCGAAGATAGTGTCTCAATTTTGAAAATATAATTCGCATACTTTTACAGCATTGTTTTGTACTCAACATATTGAAACTTTCAACCCGAATAATTTTTCTCTTTCGTTAAGTCGTTCGAAAGTGTACGTGTAGGAACATTAATTTTAAAACAGCTCCTGCTTTCTAATTGTCACCCTCAAAAATTACAAGGTAAAAAATCTGGAGATCCTTATATCGCCTCTTCACTTGGTAGAAAAAAATGCACGATTCTGACGAGAACGGAAGCAGAAATCGGCCCTCAATTTTTACGAAGAATCAAAGTAGTACGCTCGAACTCCAATGTTTTAGTCGAGTAAATTTCCAAACTTAGTTCTCTTCGATCGAGGTTTTCCAAAATTAAGAATATTTCCGTACCATTTCTTACCTTATTCAATAATATAACTGTTTCCAAACATGTTCGATAAACGCTATTTAAACTGAGTTGAAATCCTTGAATATCAACGACTAGTAGCAGTAGTTTAGTTCTTTCACAATGTCTAAGAAATTCATGACCCATGCCAACATTCCGATGAGCGCCTTCTATCAGACCGGGTAAGTCAGCGATTGAAATCGAGCGCAAATCATCGTACACCATCGATCCCACATTCGGTTTAATCGTGGTAACTGGGAAGAAAGGATTAGGCCTATTTAAAAGACTACCACTCCTGATGAGGTCGGGCATTTTGAATTTCATATACTCACAAGGATAGGAAGCTATTTTAGGTTTAGCGTCAGTTATGGCTCTGAGTAATGTCGATTTACCCGCATTGGGAAAGCCAACTAAACCTATATCAGCTATCAGCTTCAGGTCAATAGTAATATGTTGTTCTTCGCCGCTCAGTCCACTGTAACCAGTCTCGCGACAACCTCCGCAACCACCTTTTGCTATAACTAAACTTACGTTCGCCGTGTCGAGGTTTCCTGCAACGTCAACTCATTGTGTGAATTAGAAGTTTTACGCTCAAAGGGAATTATCTCAAGGGTAGGTACCTAACACTTGGTTATGATCGTTGATGATTGTCACACCCGGAGGTACTTCAACTATTTTATCAGAGCCTGATCGTCCCAGAATGCAAGTCGCGTGCGCATTATGTCCAGAAGCTGCTTTGATTATTTTCTGTTTATACCTACGCTCCACATTTTGTAATAGCATACCTAAATAGAAGCAGAGGATTTTTCATTTTGAAATGATGAGAGAATACGAGGGTGAAGAGCTTTTAGAACAATTACCTTCTTTCGTTTCCACCACGACATCTCCACCTTTCCCACCAATTCCACCATACTTTGGGGCACCCATACCACCAGCCCCACCACGCACCATTAATTTGATGGAATCGACGAAACCGCGATATTTTCTCGGCTGCAAGCAACATATGAAAATATAAATTTTTATAAGTAAGCTGTATAAAAAAATTAATTTATTCGTATTTACAAAAGAGTACATCGTATAAATACATTCTATTTACTACGCTATTTTTTTTTCGCTCTCAACTCGTCTGTTCTTCTTTTTGACTTTTACGGAAACAACCAATAACTTGACCGATCCGATCACAAATAGCATTTTTCAAAGTTTTCCTTTTAGTTTGTTTCGATAACCTTAATCTTTTTGTCGTGATATTATGGATAGGACCGAAGGCCAACGCAACCACAGTACACGACAAACAAATGACGTTATACGGCATACTGAAATCGGGCGTCGGCAAGCCCAAGATGAAAGATTCAGTTCGCAACTGGACTACAAAACCGTCTTTGTCTGTCACGTTCCATGCATCGTTAATCAGACTGACTTGCCGAGGAATAGCGTGATAATTTCTGGCATACGGCAACGCAGCAGTAATAATCGCCGAGCCCACGTAGAAACCGTGATTGGCATCAGGTGGATACTCCTGCCATTTCAAGAACATATAATCAAAATCAACGGAGATCTCGGCAACAGACCGGGCGGGTACCTCGAATACCACCTCCAAATAGTAGGGTCTCGTCCTGATTCGACCTGGTATGTAGTGGGTTTTTATAGGAATAATGGTCTTGGTAGCTGTGCTTATCTTGAGCGTATGATAATATAGAGGCACGAACCACGGTATATTCTCAAAATAGACCACTTTTATCGGCTCTCTATGGTTGTTGCGTATTTTTGTGATAATGCCGCCGAATTCTTTACCATACTCTTTAATAAACCGATTCACGTGCAATAATGGGCTCGTGGTTTGAGCGTCCTTCGTCCGTTGAATCACTAAATTGGGTGTAGACATCTCTTGCACCTTTGACACATCATACATCGCGTGCTTGGTTAGTTGACCACCTTTCAAACTGGTGATCACCTCATCGGGTTCTTTAGACATTACCAAATCGTTATTAGACACGTCCACGTACAATTTACTCGTCCGCGCTAAAGGACAATGATTGAATAACCCAATACCAAACAACTTACGAATGGACCACTCGTTAATATTTCCTCCGAGTATGACGAGGTCGTAAACCAACGAGACAGTCTGTTTTAGTTCAATACTGGTTTTTGAACAGTCGGCGTTGGCGCATATTTGTCTGTAGTGCAAACCAATTGAATGATAGTTGGTATTGTGAATGTATCGAGCGTTCAATAACATAGCTAAGCCTCTGCTTGAATCACAAGGTAATAACTTCTTCCATGGAGTTAGATTCTCTGTACACGCAATCTCTCGAGGCAGGGTGGCGTATTTTAAACGTGATGAATTCAACGTTTTCTCATCATCTACTCCGTAAGGTTTAAGACTTAATTTTGGGCTGACGCTGTTCACGTTATCGATGAAGTTAAACGAAGCGCACAAGAGACCGGAAAGAGCCGAAGTTAATCCTTTCCACTGCTTATCGATATCGGGTGTATCTTTACGGAACCAGGCCCAAATTTCGGCACCGGGTGGGGCGTCGATGATTGGATAATTCCAATAGCGATATCGCCATAAACCTTCAGTCAAAGAAACGTGCAGCTCTTGTACGTTATAGGTTTGTATAATTTCGGCAAGAGAATGAGGAAATAGGTGACAATGGTCGAATTTATTCTCTTCAAAACTCTGATTCCATAGCGTGGTGAATTGGAAGTACGCGTATATTTTACCATGACCGAGAGACTTCAGGAGTAATTCTTCATGAAATGAATCGGTACATAAGGCGATCTCGAAGACGAAGAGAAGCAATACAAGCCGCATAATATCTATGCTATAAACAATACGTAGATATGATGAAAATTAACGGTGTATTACCCGGTTCCTCTTGACTTCATTCCTCAACGTCTGAGATATGCGCACCATGACTGATTTATTCAAGCCGATATCCGGTGATTATTCATGAAGTTCATTGAATAGTCCCTTCAGCACAACGAATTCACAAGATTACCTCACACATTTTCTGTGTGGCGAATAAGACTGAGTAAATGAAGTGGTAAAGCGGTAACAAACTAATAATAGGTGTTATCAATCAAGAACTGTGAAAAAAAATTTAATAATAAAAGATTCTCACCCACCTCACCCTCCAGCATTGTATTTGATTCTGTTTTTGCCAGTCAAGCGCTAGGATCACTTTGATAGGGATGGGATAACAGTACTATTGGGCTGAGAAGAAATCTCTAGAATACTACACGTATTCCGAGATAACATGAGGTATTACGTACCTCTGTTGTTGTTTTATATCTAGCCCGAAAGTACTCTTTCTCGGTACTCAGGTGATTCATTTTCTTGTTCCTGCAGTGGGTTTCATCGTTATCTCTACTCTCTCTGCTAGCACAAGTTGTCTTATCAAAACTAGAAAAGTGAGCTTCGTGCTAAATAGAGGAAGCTTGGAAGCATGATGAAAATGAAATTCATTTCGATCTTGGAATCACGATTTCCAAATTCCAACAGAGTAGAGTTCTGCAATAATATTATATTATCCAAAGTACCTATTATATCTATGAACGACGGTTGAAGCCACGATTTCTTATGATGCAAAGTATCAGGTACGCGTGCCAATGTCAATCGCAACTATCCTGTCACGTACTTGCTCATGTCTCATTGCTGAAGAAAAATTCATCTCGAGCATTCGTAGACATGATGCATCGACGAAACTTCATTCTGCTGACCCACTTTCATTCGCACAACCACAACACGCAAACCTATCGAATAAACTACATTCGATTTAAGGATGAATATCGCTCGTACTTCGGCTACCAGAAACGCTGCGTCGATAAATTAACTGAATTGCTTCAATGTGAAGAGGAAGAAGTGAAAAGGCTTGTTCTTAACGAACATAAATTATTTGCGAAGGATACGGAAGTGATTGAGAGAAAAGTAAATTTATTACTGGCAGCGCATGTGCCTCCGGATGTGATTCGAAAAAATTTCTGGGTTCTGTGTGTTTCATTAAGTACGTCAACTTGATTTTGAGAAGGTTTCATCGCAATAATTGTTCCATTTGTAATCAATTTTATTTGATTTCAGCACGTCTGGAGACTTACTTGCGTGAGATGAAGCGGTGGAATATCGAGAAATACCACTTCCATGAATTTTTGCCTGTGCTAAAGAAAACTCCCTCAACTTTTGCTCACATATCCGAAAGATTTCTAATGGATAACGACACTTTTCCGTGTGGAAATCGTGTATTGTATCTTGCTGAAAAATTGAATGTAAAGAGCGTTTTTGGGTACTTTGTGGCTCCTTATTTTCCTCCAACTGATTTAGCTTTTCTTTCTTGCAGTGTTCGGTATCTACAATACTTTCTGAGGTCATTGAAAGCATAAGATTGATGCAGAAAAGTTTCAAAGAGTTCGAAGAAATCTTGTGTTTGTTTAAAGGTATATAATTATATATATGCCTATAAATTATAAAAGCTCGTCATATGTATCATTTTATAAGTGAATTGATAGAATTCTCGTCCTCGTTAATCTGGTTGAATTTTCAGTCTGCTGAATCGTCTTACAAAAAACAGCAAAATGTTCAATTACAATTGATAATGATTAATTTATAATTTCAGAATTTGGAGTAAAAAAAGAAGATGTTTTGAACAACCTGTGCTGTCTTGGAAGTCATCCTGAAACATTGAGAAAGAAATTACAAAATCTTAACAAGAGAGGCTTATCTTCTGCAAAATTGTGGCTAGCTAAATTTAGAAGTCCTAAGTACGTGAAGCCAATGATCACTCATTCTGATTGATGTATGTTTCATTTCTTGACTAAGTCTTAATTTTGTAGGGTTGAGGAAGATTCTCTCGTTGTAGAAGAATTTGGGCGTTTTAACTCCTATGAAAAGTTCCTATCTGCAAAACTAGGTATCGACATACTCCTTGTACAGAAGATACGGCGCTCTTATCCTTATGTGTTCAAGATTCACCCATCAAAATTCATGATCAAACTACAGTTCTTCCTAAACGCTGGTTATACGATACAAGAATTGTTACCTTATCCGCACGTTTTTTATTTCAATGTGGATACTTTGAATGTAAGTAGTGAATCAATTTTCAAAATAGCGAGGAGTCCAACTAATAAATGTTGGAATAAAATATGTCGTTTTACGTTCTAGGATCGAATAGCGATATTACAAAAAACAGGTATTGAAAAACCATGGGTATCAGCCTTAGCTAGGAATAATCAAGATTTTCTTCAATATGTAAAATCTTTAAAAACTCGAGATTTGAATGAGTAAGTATGGAAAGTCATTTTATGTTTTTTTTTTTTTTTCTATCGAATGTGTGATGAGAAGATATTTTCTTCTAGTATTTTCTATAGTTGAGTTACAATAATGACCATCAAGGAAAACTTTTTTGTGTAGCTTACTTGCAATCAATCAAAAACATAATTATGAAAGTTGTTGTTGATTAAAATCCAATTCTATTTTGTATGTTTTTAAATTAATCTACTTGTTATGTTGGGATGGTTGTGGTTTATCCCACGATTCTGAGCATCATTTATGCCCATCTGTGTTTTACTATAGGCAAAATTTGTTTCCTCCTTATATTTTTTATGATATACTACTTCAGTTGTAAAAAGTTCTGTAAAATATTCCACAAAAAGTTGAGTCATTAGAAGAAACTAATAATGTGATTCACTGATTATTTCCAGGGCTGAAAAACACTCCGCTGTTGAAGAAGAAGCTGCACAATATAATTCTTATCTAGTATTTTTAGCAACTAAGTTCAATGTTGATGAAGAAGTGATGATAAAAAGAGAAGATAGTATATTGAGAAAGTACCCATTTTTCTTCAGAATGCGCCCTTTAACATTCATTAGAAAATTGGAGTTCTTTGTGAACGCAGGTTATAAGTCAGAGGAATTGTTGGATCACCTGTACATATTTTCAAATAACATCAGTACCATGAAAGTACGTTCAAAAGTGTTGATACATAAAAAGAAAGAAAAAAAAAAGGTTCTTAGTAGGCATTTTCTACTTCAAACTTGCGCGGTTTTTCTTCTTGTTTCACAGAGTCGATTAATACGCTTGCAGGAATTGGGTGTCCAGAAACCATTTTTATCAGTATTGGGTAAAAGTTCACCAAAATTTGAACAATATGTGAACTCTCTGTCTTCTCGTGTGAGAAATAATGCGTAAGTATTTCTGAAATATGAAGAAATGAGTGGAATAATTATGACTAACTTGAAATTCTTTTTATTGGATAAAATATTATAAATTAATTTGCATTGGACCATTACCTGTGTAGGTGATTTTTGCAGCCATTCACCTAATAATTGACTCTTTACTAGCATAGAAATAAAACTTGAAAAGACGGAACTTCTAAATTTAATTTTAATTTTAAGGGCACAACCGTCTTTAATAATAAACATACAGAATAACGCTAACGTTTCGAAGATCACCGTCTTCATCTTCAGAGCGTTAAAGGGACCTTTAACGCTCTGAAGAATTGAAACATGTAATTTTAAAACTAACAGCTTTAGAAACCCACCATCAAAGTAACTTAAACCCTATACAAGATGTAATCAATGTCCTCTTCTTTTACCAGTTTTTCATATACTTTTTTAATTTTATTCAGTCAAAAAATCTGAAATACATGTATTATATCTATATTGTTCTTTGAAACCTTATATATGTTACGCCGAATCCGTCAAATTGCCAATTTTATTAAATCGGGAAAAATTTTTGCCGAATTTATAAAATCGGTAACTGCCTGCTGAATTGATAAAATCGGCAATATTTCTATTCGATCTAAAGTACCTGGACGATAAACATCGAGAATATTTTCAAATAAATTTATATGAACACATCAAAAGCAAATTAACATAAAATAATGACGATAATGCTTTAGAAATAGGTAGGTCTATATAAAATGTTGAACCGTATCCAAAAATAAAATGAATTTTGTGGAGCAAATAATCACGATAAAATTTGACAATCGGAAGAAGTCAATCATTGTTCGTTCCAATTTTAGTTTTAATAAATTGATAAAAAAATCGGAAAAAGTTAATCTTCGTTCTTAACAACGTCAAGCAAACAATAATAAAAAATCAGAAAAAACTAATTTTCGTTATTATCAGAGTCAAGCAAAAAATAATGAAAAATCCGATAAAGTTAATTTTTGTTGCTATCAAAGTCAAGCAAAAAATGATAAAAAATCAGAAAAAGTCAATCGTCCTCATTATGAAAATACAGTCGAGCAGGAAATATTGAAATCGCACGTTTTCAGAATTCAACTTCTAGTTTCATTCACCACTCAAAGATGGTCATTGAACGCAATGAAGGAAAAAAATACAATTGGAAAAAAGAGAAAGAAAAATATTACGCAGGTCTTCAATTTACCACGATAATTCAGTCATAAAACCGTGAAAAAGAAGAAAAGAAAAAGTTGGAAGAATATTATTACTTTCAATCTCAATATTTCGGTTGCCGATTTTATCAAATTGGCAGACAGTTACTGATTTCATATATTCGGCCAAAATTTCTGCCGATTTGATAAAATCGGCAATTTGACAGATTTGGCGTAACATATATAATGTCAATTGTCAACTCACTTCTACTAGTTTCTTCTTTATGGTTTTTTGTTCTCATTTTATCTGGCAACAATGCTCTCAATTTCCTTTAATTTTGTGTATTTTAAACTGATATTTCCCTCTCCAGTTTCAATTAATGTACTAATTTTACGCATAATTTTATTGTTGTCTATAAGCAATAAGCATCCATGATTCCTGTTTTATTAACAGGTTTGAAAAACATCATCAAGTTATAAAAGAAGCCAAACAGTATGAATCTTATGAGGAATTTGTAGCTGCCAAACTACAAGTAGATAAAAGCTGTATTATAGGAAGAAAAGATGAAATTCAGTCCAAATATCCGTACTTTTTCAAAATGCAACCGCTAAAATTTGCAGAGAAATCAGAGTTCTTCCTCAACGCTGGTTATACTTCAGAAGAATTATTAAACTATCCTCGTATCTTCACCTTCAAACTTGATACTGTAAATGTATGTTTGATTGTATCAGTGTCAATCATCCCTTTTTCTAATTGAAGATTTTTTAAAAGTGTTGTTTCTTTAATTTTCAGATCAGGTTAGTCTACCTGCAAAAGCTGGGTATCAAAAAACCTCGCCTATCAATATTAGGCAAAAGCAATTTTGACTTTGCACAATTTGTAAGTTCAAAATTGGCAGGATCAAAACTGGAAACTTGTGAAACATTGAGTAGATGAAACAAGTGAGCAATATTATTGTTGGAATATCAGTCTATTTTAGTTTGCCACTGAACTGTGATCTGTCAGATATTCTACAACTCAAATTGTTGATAATTATTTCCCACAGATAATGATCATAATACATGATTTAAATTTGACTCCTGATGAGTACCCATTTAGAACTTTTCTTAACTCATAATTTTTTTTTTTTTTTTTCAATTGGAAAATAAAAATTATGTTGTCACCATGCAGATACAATACTTAAATCTCCTTTTGCGTAGATTGGACACAATATCAACACACTACTCCTTTGTGAATGATAATTTTGTCACCTTCTCTTGCGTTCTATGAACCTTGTATTTGTGGGTATGGTTTAATCCTTATTTAAATCACAAGTATTATGTCAAAACAGACACCTATGCTCCTGCAATGACAATTGTTGAACTTGTGCAATATTCTTCAATTTTATGCCTAATCCTCAAAAATGCAATGAAGATTCTATAATATTGAATTTAATTGGGAGTGAATGTAATTCTTGAGGTTGTCCCGCTATTCTAATATCTTTTGATTACAATTTGTACTTCTTCATGTGATCCTCAAACTCATATTTGCTAGTTTTGTTAACTAATGTTTTAATGTTGTCTCACATATTTTGTGTTTGAAAAACTATTGGCTGTTCTCTGAATATTATTTATTATTCTATTAAAAGTGCTGTGATATCAGTGTACCGCTAAACTTTATTTATTCATGTATAAGATTGAGTTATGGTTGTATTGGTGATCTAAATTTAAAATGATCTCAAAGTAATAGAAATCATAACATTTAGAAGACTATATCAGTAAGAATTCTTAGAACTTGGAACAAGTTTTTGCTAGACAATGCCAGAGATCAAAATGACTTATTGAACACCCTTATTTGAGGTATATTATATTTGCATAACTTGAATTTGATTCTTGAATTCTTCCTATATCTTCTGTGTGCTGTGCCTCATGTAGTTGAACTGATGTGTATTGCCTCTACTATTAGGCCATGTAACTCAATAAGACAACGCCGCATCAGCTATTGCGGTACAAAATAGAATGGACGTATCTGCATTCTGCTCACCAACGATCAGCAAAAGAGGGTATTTTTGGTAAAGTTGGAGGAATTCTTTACCGCTGATTGTGAGTATGCAGACATGTCCATTCTATTAGTATTTTGCAAGGCAGAGCTGGTTGTGCTGTTGTAATATCTAATATACTAAAAAGCTAAATGACCCTTTGACTCTCATTCCTGATTTGCCCGATACAATTTAGCTAAAAAATAGCTAACGCGTGTATTCTATTACTATATATATGAATTGCCTAGCAAATTATAAGAAAAAATATTCGTGAAATTCTAATGACGTCGCAGCGACTGAAGGTTAACAGGCAAAATAGAAAATAGAAAATTAATTATTGGTTATTTAAGTGCAACGATTCATTATCACAAACGTGCGTGTAAAAGTTCTCCATTTTCCTGTTATCGCATCCGACATCAATTATCATACTGTGACAAGATTATAATTATTTATCGTTAAAGTTCTATTCTACTTGATAGTTCTGGAGTTATTGACACTACCAGAATACCTTGGCACACTGATTCTCAAATAAATTTTGAATAAAAAGAAGAAAAGTGATCAACGGAGTATCCAAAGGGTACTGGATTTATTTTACACGTTCCTGACACACGTACTGATCCTCAAATAAATTTTGAACGTCAATTACCATTATTGGAAGAGTATAATATAATCATGAAAAAGTAGGAGCATACTTATTTGAAGTTCAATTCTACTTGATAGTTCTCGAGTTAATTGATAGTTTTTTTTTTTTTTCTTTCTTTATCAAGGTATACACTACTTGAATACACGTTCTTGACACACTGATCCTCAAATAAATTTCGAATAAAAACAAGAAAAGTGATCAACGGAGCATACAAAGGGTATTGGAGAATAAGAATAACTGGAGTGGAGTGAGAAACAAACGAAAAGAACGTGAGGATAGGGAAGATGATTGGAAGAAGAGGTAGCAATCGAGTCAGATGGTGGTACTCAAATTTTAAGGCAGGAGAAAGAAAATGGATATGTATAAGTTGGAGTAATTGAGTACCATAGGTAGTTGCGGGAGTTGGAAACCGTGTTGGGAATGATTACATGGGACAGAGGATGAGACTGAGATTATATTGTGGGAAGTACGTTGATTTTGGAGAGTAGGACAGGAAGAAAGATGATAGATCGTCAGATTATCTGCATAATAAGATTTACATGAAGGTAGAGTATGGAAACCCAGGAGGAGATGAAAATGTTCAAGTTGAGAGTGACCGATTCTATATCGAGCGAAAATAACCTCTTTATGGTGGGAATTTCTGTTCAATGAAGACTGAGGATAGGTTAACTTTTAATGATTCCAAGTTTGTTGCAGGTTTTTTTTTTTATGTGAGTGATACAAGAATTAAGCTAGGATTAAGAAATAATGAAAGTTTTTATGGTCGTAAGTACGTAGTTACAAGGTGGGGTCCTTAATTTTGGGTGAAAGGGTGCAGTTTTTAGGCGCGCAATCAGTTTGATCATATTGAGGGCAACCGATGTGAACTGAGAATCAAATAAAAGATACATTTTGTACAGATGAGCGTAGAAAAGTGTGAGCTTGAACCTAATCAGAATTCCAACTATAGACACATCATGTGAGAAATTGAGAGGGATGTATTCAGGAAAAGTAGGGGGTACGATTCTAAGAAAAGGGCACAACAAAAGTTGAAAAAGAATATTACCATAAATAATATCAACAAGTATAACGAGTTTCGGAAAACCCTGAAGAATGGAATAAAAGTAGCGCATAAAACATACCTCAGTTCCCTTGAGGAAGGCTTCAGACGAAATCCATCACATACCTAATTTACCCGATACAATTAGGCTAAAAAATAGCTAAAGCCTAATATTATAACGGTAACGATCTTCTCTTTGCACTTCATACCTCATTTTATCCGATACAATTTAGCACTTCGCAAATTGAAGGATAATTAATTTGGCAAAAAGTTCTAATGACGACAAAATGTCCACATAATGATGGAGAGTATCTAATGAAGGAGAGCTAATAGGCAAAATAGAAAATAGTAGTCACCAAAATATGATGATCCCTTATCAATATCAACTTTTTGAATCAAAAATCACTTCCATTGTAAGAAGTAGAAGAAGAAAAGCAACTGAAATATTTGGAAAATGGAACTGACTAACACAGGTAGTTGCGAGAGTTGGAAACTGTGTTGGAAATGATTACACAGGTCAGAGGATAATTGAGAAAATACTTTGTAGGAAGTATGTTGATTTTGAAGAGTAGAACAGGAAAAAAGGTGATAGATTCTCAGATTATCTGTATAATAAGGTAGTAAGGATTGTAATGAAGCTTCCAATCAGATTTCTAGGATTCAACCAAAAGAAGTTCAATTGAAGGCTGTAATAGAAAACAATCACATGTTTAATAAAGTTGAATAAGGAATTCCCACACCCTCTTCTATGGGACGGATTGGTTTTGATATTGAGAATTGAATTCAAAATTGGAGGGGTTCCAAAAAGAGGAATTAGATTTGATAAAATTTTGAAAATTAAGCCAACTATAGCAGGAGGGACTCGGAAAAATTGAGACATTTGAGCTCTATTATGATAGATAAGGGATAGGAAAAATTTTCAATATCAAAGGAGTCAGATTTGAAAAGATTTTTAATATTGGGAATTGAGCTATATATGACAGGAGAGGAACTTGGAAAAAATTGAACCATCAGAGGAGTTGAAATTGAAAACGCATTTTGTACATCGACCTATGCAATTATGACAAGTGGACTGGATAACTTTAAAAACTTTCAACTTCCAAGCTATATTTTTTAAGAGAGGAACATGGAAGAATTTCAACTTCCAAGATATATATGACAGGAAAAGGACTTGGAAAAATATCAACCATCGTTCTAGGTAAATGATGGCGAGACACCAAAATTTTCAAAAATCCCTCCCCCTATGGAATAGGTTTCCTATTGAACCTCGATTTAGGTTAGGTAGTTGACATCATAAAAAACTGGAGATGCTCTTAGCATCATCAGGATTTAACAGAAGAATCCCTAGAGAATAGTGAATTACAAAAATCAGGACTCGATGTCAAGAATAACTGTTAGTTGGAGCTGGGTGGACTCGAAGGAATAAATTGAGAGCCTTGAGAAATTTTTTTCTAATTAAGGTAAATGAAGGAAGGGATTTTCAAAGTCTCAACTAAATCAACTCAAAAATAGGAGGAGTTACATTATTTGCATGTAAAAAAGTGAGGTCAAAGAAATAATCATCGCTGAAAATTGGAACGACTGTAGTAACAAATTATACTGTCAACATATAATACACACAAGATTTCAAAAAAAATATTATGTAGAAAAAAAGTGAAAGAGAAAAAGGGAAATGAATGAACTAATCTTAGAATCGAAACGTTTTTCTTCCATAAATTTGTAGATTAGAGGATGACACGTAGAATCAATTATCACCGTATGGATAATTGGAGGAGATGGATGCAGAGGACTGAAAAAGAAGAGGAAGAGAGGGAAAACTGGAAGAGTGTGATACTGAGGCAGAGAACAATTCGGAAGACTCAGGAAACGATAAAGAAAGAAAGAAAAAAAAAAAGGTTGTATGGAAGAACAAGTAAAGAATGAAAGAGTGCAAAATTGAATGAAATTAAGAAAGAAGAAAAGCTTGAAAAGAAAACTAAGCAGATGGAATTGAACTATGAGATGAAAAGATACAAAAAAATAGTGTATCTAACTAAGAAATTCCAAATAATCTTAAACCCCAGAGTTACTCCCTTTGTTTCATGTATCTACCTTACCCAAAACCCTAAATAACAGAATTAAAAGTAGCCATGAGAACTTTGTGTTTGCATAAAAATTTTGAATACAGGTCCAAAAAAAAGTTGTCTGGAGAATTTCTACTTTTTTTTTTTTTCAATATCCAAAGTAGAAATATCTAGATAATTTACCGAGATTTTTAAAAATTATTCCTGTTTATATAGCGCTCTCGAATAAGATAGAAATGAAAAAACAAAAAACTAAGAGGCGCGCCGTAGGCGCGCCGGACTTGCTAGTAAGGAACTATATACGAGGAGTTATCTTCTGTCAAAAGGGCACCCGTTCCATAAGAATTACATTGATCAGGTGCCCTTTTGACAGATAACTCCTCATACGTAGGTATCTGTATTCTTGAAGTTTTTAAAAAAACGGACGTTGTATAACTTTGATATTGAATTTTTTGTTGAAAATGGTTCTCTAAATTTGCATCTCTAGAACGCACGTTTGTTTACTGAGAGATTGTTAGTGATATGGAGAGGTAACAGACGACGACGACCTTTTTCATTGGTCGATTAAGCAAGCGAAGCAAGCATCATTCGCTCCCACGGTCGCACCACGCAGAAATTAAGCAAGCACTAAGCAGAAAAAAAATTATTCAAGAACACGTCTTTCCGTTTGACATGATATCATTTTGATTGGATGCCAGTTAACTTTGCCATTACAAAGTTGAGCAAGCGTCATTCAATTTATTGTTCGGGTTTTGTCGATTGTGCTCAAATAGAATTATTAAGCTATCGCCCAATTCATTTCAATTGTTAGGGTATTTCTTTGGATACCACCTATTTCTTCTCCATCAAGTACGTTCTAATCTTTTAAGTTGATTAGTCCCCTTTGTTAGTCCCCCATATTTTGCTTGGATCTCCCAAGTCAAATATGTATATTAATATAACTAGGTGCATAAGGTGCGCAATTATTGACGAGTGCGGTTTGCAAACGTATATATTCTGAATCAGGTTAGTATTATCGTCCTGAAAAAAACAAACATACTTGAGCCAATAATGATTGCTACTACTGACCGCTCTACATCGGTGGGCTAAATAGTAAATACTTATTCTATTCATCTGTAGAATTTATTATATTTACTTATTTTCTTCCAATTGTAGTTGTACACCAATCCTTCATTCATTGAATAATTTGTCGTTGACTTTGGATCACAAGTTGGAGCACTTGAAATACGCAATTCAATTTTTGTTAGAGCTGAATTTTGCGTCTAAACCCAGTTTCATTCCTCTGAAGTTGAACAACAATGTAGAAAAAGTTCTATAACAAGGGCTCATATGAACAATCTTGGAATCTATCTCTACAATATCTGTAAGTAGATACCGGTATTATTGAGTAACATATGTTATTGATATCATCATCTATTGTAATGGAATGAAATTATAGTTACCGGTAGTATTTTTGATTTTGAGATTGAGCCTGGTCTCTGTTTTGAATTGTTCCTAATTCAGAATAGGACTGCGGTATGATGATGAATTGTAGTTGAATATGTTGAATATTAGGTATACCTATTCTTATTCAAATAGGTGTCGACATTTGTCAAGGTGTTGTGAAATCAGGAATGCACGTCAGTGGGTGTCATGGTAATTGCTCTCGGCAATACTGGCGTGATATGTTTGGCCATGATTGAGCAAATATGAATATTATGAGGAGTTTAAAATCAAAAGACGGCTATCTACCTTATATTGGATTTCATTATCATAATCACAATTGAAAATACGTTCAAAGTTTTTCAATCGTTTAGTTATTGTTCATTTTGTTATAACTTGATAGATTTCTACAAAGTTACTAACTAAATTTAGTTGTCTTTTTTTTTTTCTTCTTTTTTGTGCTGTAGCGTGAGAATTTTGTAGATGATTGTCAAAATAGAGGTATAATTTTATATGACATTATTTAGAAGTGATTCAGATTGTCAATTTATAGGTACTCCAGTCTTCATGAAAAATTTCTAAATTTTGATTTCAGATCGATGATGATGAAAATTTTCTGGTCAACGTTGAAAATGATCAGGCCTGAATTTAAGTAAATGGGTACGTGTACTTATGTATACTATTGTTTGAATTGTTTCTAACTTAAATACTTTGTATTTTTTCTGTGATCATAAAATTAGGCCTGAATGCATGTAGGTATCCCGCAAAGTATTTTCAATTTTTAGAAAAAACTTTTTGTTTCTCATTAAGTTGTAATCTTCAATCATATACCGGTACTTGGCCTATATTTGGTTGAATATTTGTAAGTATGATGACGAGTATTCACCCACAGAAAGTTTTGATTTCAGCCTTACATGGGTTTACATCAATTTGTAATGCTCTAGCATTGTGTTGAATATGCAGAGAGCAATTGTCTCTATTTTTTTAATGTGTCTTAGTTTTTCACAGATTACTGTTGGGAATAATAATTGATCAATTTATTACCAAAAAAGAAAATGTATAGCAAAAAATGCAGATCGCACTATCTACAAATGCAGATTGTGCAATCTGCGCAATAGTCCTATCAAATATCACCTGTTAAATTGAGGACTTTCCTGTTAAAAGAGCATCCGCTCAATGTATTTCTTATGAGACGGACACCCTTTTGACAGAAAGGTCTTCAATTTCAAAATAAGTATTTGTATGAATAATACTTCGAGAGGATGAGTTACAAATGGAGTAATATTTCTACAAATGTGAGGCGATCTAAGAAACCGTACCTAAACTCGCTTCAATTTTTTTTTTTTTTTTTGCATTTTCAAATAGAGGATAGTTTTCTGAATTCAACAACAATACATTTTCCACATCGGTTGAAAATTCCCTCAGTTATGATCTTTCAAAGTTACAACTTTTAAAAAGTAAATTCTGAGAAAATTGGAAAAGAAGTTAGCTACTAAAAGTTTGTGACTGGAAAAAAATTCGGAGCGAGTTTAGATTCAGTTTCTCAAATCACCTCACAAGTGTTGTAGTAGATGAAAAAATGGCTAAATGTCTGTGTAACAGAAGTTGAATTTTGAAAATTATCTGGTCATAAGGGCTGTTGGAATACGCTGCGTCTTCTCCTCCCCCACCCCCTTGTTGAATACTAGAACTTGAATTTCTTGTAAGCTTCTCGATTTATTGAGGGGGAAATTGTGTCAGCTTTCTGCAGAGATTTTCAATTTACGTACGTGATATAACTTGCGATTTCTCGGAAGCTAAAAGATTCAACTACCTACCTACTAAAAAAATGTGTATTTTTAAACTCTGAAGAAAACGTGCGGGGACGTGTGAAAAGTATTAAAACGTACGGTAATGATCGAGTGTCTATAACATCATTCAGCGGACAATCAATTATTATGAAAAATAGTTTCGATCGGGAGAATCCACCAATTAATTATAATTAATTAATTTCGCATCGTTGTGCGCTCGAGAGCTACGCGATAATAATTGATTTGTGTAAGGTTTCTTACGAAGCATCAATGATGCGTTTTGGCCGCAAACGCAAAAAATATATTCATCGTTGATCACAACATCGCCGTTGGTTGTTCTAAATTTAGGACTTATGCTAGTAGTACTTGTCATGTGTGTGCTGGTTAGAATGGTTAAAAAATAGAAATATGAATACAAAACAGTCATTAAACGGTCTCTTTTTACTTTTATTTTAAAAACAAAATCTGAAAAGGTGCGAATTCGTCGTCGTCAGAATCATCGTTGAATGTACGATTGCTGTGTGTGATCGCAAGTTGTCCGTTGTAAATTTGCCGTTACTTTAGACGAAAATTGAATTTCTTCTCTCCCTCTCATCAAAATGCCTTAAATTTTCTTAATTTTCTCAATTTTTTTTTTTTTTTTTTTTCTTCTCGGAGAAATGTTGAATAGTGATGTGTGTACTTTTTGGTTCAAATTACGCGATACCTAGAATAATTATATTAGTTTTAAATTACGGTGAAGAAGTGGAAGTGCGGATAAATTTTGTGCTGTGATACCTACAAAGTAAAGGTGGAAGTTCGTCCCAGCGATTTGAATAAAACGTGAGTCCTTAAACCGTACTATTACGTCATACGAATTCGGATTGTGATGCAATATCCTGTCTCGTGACATTCTAGTAATTAAAGGTACCTACCGTACCTATATTTTTATCCAATCCTTTTCATCTTTTTGCGAATGTGGGTCCTTAGGTGTGCCAGTTCCTATACGAAATCATGCGTTGAATTCCGTAGTACCACCAAAAATAAATTTAAATACTGAAAAATTATGCAGGTACATGGATAGTATTGATGATTTGAGAAAATCATCAATACCGAAAATGAAGTACCTATAATATTTTCCAAAATTTCTACTCAATATTTTTTAATCAAGATCAGTGAAGTCGATTTTAGTTCGGTACCGACTCTGTGAATTTATTTGTTCGCCCGTACGATAAAAATAAACAGTTTTACCGGTCTGTATTCAAGATTTAATGTCACTATAATTGTTGTACTACGAGCCGCTTGCTCCAAATATTATCGAAGTATTGTACTTTTAAAAATTAGATTCGATGTTTTTAAACAGCGGAAGATGAAGTACGAAACGAAGGGAGAAAAAATTATCATATGTTTGACGAATAGTACGCATGCATCTACATTTGTACTTCACTTTGAATGAATTTGTCAAAAAATCTCACTTATTCACCTAGAAATGACTTTTTCGATACGTAAAAACGATGATGCTTCTTGCGTATGCATGACGTAATGGTAAACCATAGGTTTTTAAGTATATCAAGAATGCTATAATATAAAATTCTCAACTTTGGTTTCATTTTCATTAGTCACCATACAATTTGGTGTAAGTCAGATACAGACTGGATATTAAGCCTACTGAAACAATCAGGTCGAATAACATACTCCGGATGATTACGTACTTTGAATACAGAGTGTCGATAAATTAATTTTTGCGTACATTTGGTGATTTTTTGGGAAGTTGATCTTTATTTAAACTCAAACACAATATCAAATATGACGAGAGAATAAAAATTATTCGAGGGAAAAAAAAATCAAGAAAGTAGAAATGATTCTAAATGTTATATTTTATTTCTATTGAGTGCGCATATAGATAAACAAAAGGTACCCATGCGTTTTATTCATTCACTACCTAGCATTATCAGCTTATAGAGAATCTACATCTATGGTAAGCCACAATTCATTTCGAAAAATTGAGCGATAAGACATAAGTTTTTTACCAATTTTTTCGAAATAAATAAACGGTACCTAACTTTTCAGAATTTTTTTTTATTGATTTAATTTATTTTGTAAATACCTAGCGAAAAAATTCTCATGCGCTTCAAGCAAGAATAGGAAAAAATTGCGATTTCTTGTCATCTTCTTATACATACCTCAATTTGGTGAAATTTGTAGGAATCTAAATCTACTATTCGCAACTTTTTTGGATTTTATGATATTCAGATCGAAAATAAATCGAATATTTTTCGAATTCTCTAGAACGAACAAAATTAACTTCTGACTCTATATTAAAAAAAAAAAAAAGATAAAAAATCAGTTCACTCTATCTTTTATGTGAGCGTTTTTTACGTGAATATTTTATATGCTATTACAATCAGTGGCGCATCTCAAAGTTTGTTGGGAGGAGAGGGCATATCAAAAATTATTGGAAAAATTTATTCATCAAAAAACCAGAAAATTTGGCGCTTCTATGCTGCATGTAGAGTCCAGTCAACTTCTGAGTCTAAGCTCGAAATTCTTCTGAGTTTTTCTCTTGAACAGAAGTCTTGAGATGAAAATTTTCACAATTTCCCTGATGACGTCATGATCCGAATGTGGACTTTCACCACAAGAATGTCACGTAAACAAAAAAATAATAATACATGATATGCTGCAATTTATTGTAAAATTATGTAATGTGAGGAGCTCAGTTTTTCTCCTGTTCCTCAACATCTCAAATAATTGAGTTGTAGCCTCTCTTATTGGTTTTTGACCTTTTTTTCCTTGAAAGATGAACAAATTTGAGAAAAAAAATTAGATGCCATAGCAAACTCTCCAATGGCAGTGGGTCGCAGTTTTGTCATATGAGTAAATTAGGTCCAATTCTCTCTCCTCCCCCATGCATGGCTCCTCATCATTGTAGTTGAAATTTTACCAAGTCTATCCTCCTATTACCGTCCAATCGCTGTCCTCTTCTTCGTTGAAGTCGCCACAATTCCTTTCTCCCCTAAAAATTCATCGTTATATCTTCGATCGGAGATAATTAGTGTTATCATTGTTTGTTTAGATGATCAGAAAAGAGTACCGAGACGACTCACCTGATAGTGTTGGCTACATCGAGGATGATCATCCGCTGCGTCCAAGTATGGCTGCTCAATCAGTGCGACTCTTGCAAGCTCCTCCGAGCGAAGATGACCATAATGCATACTCGTTCACGGCGTCATTCACCGATATGGATGTACCTATCTTCACCAGAGAAACGGCATTCGAAAGAGATCGTCAGCATGTAAGTAAATTCGTTGAAGATAATTTATCGTAAGAAGCTCACCTTTTTCCCTGTTCTTCAACACTCTCGAACTATTGAGTTGTAGCCTCTCTTGTTGGTTTCAGAGCTTTCCTCCTTGAAAGATGAACAAAATTGAAAAAAAAAAAATCAGAGACTATTGCAAACTCTGCAGTGACATTCGCGCCCTCGTGGGAAATAGCTTGTCTTATTTTTGTTTTCTTCATCTTTAAGTGAGTGGACGTATGAGGTCTCTGATATGTACAAAATCGATTGAAATTGTTTTTTAAAGTCTTAGTGGAAGGAGAACGCGAGGCTTAGAAAAATAAAAGCGAGTTTATCCTTCAAAAAAGAAAGTTGCTGTTAGGGAAGCTTCAGCCATGTGAGAGTAATCTATATTTGATCAGTACCTATACCTCAATTCCTTACGATAAAATATTTATCATATTGTACGATACGGAACAGTGAGTGTCTCCTGAAGGCTCTCTTTGAACTTGATCTAGCCTGGAAAATTTTCTTTAATATCTAGCCTAGACAAATTCTTCTAATTTCTCAAGTTGATGACGTCATTCTCAAGTCCCTCCTCGCATACAATGGTCGAAAATATTTCAAGTCTCTGGACATCTTCCCAAAAATGATGACTCCACCAAAGTCGGACGCGCTCGGGAAAGTACAAAGTAATAACAGGTTGCCCGCTAAAAAAAAGTCAGTCGATATTTTGTCGATTTCAAGTGCACAATTTGATAAGGTTTCGGAATCGACGTCAAAAATGAGTCGAAATTTGGTATTAGACTTTAATGTCGACTAAAAATGGGCGTCGTCATTGCGTCGACTCGACCATTGCTGCTCTGGTCGAGTATAATTAAGATGGTCACTGGTCCTCGATATATAAATATTGACCACGTATTCTATCTGCGAGTAGCAAAGTCACCAAATAACAATGTCTTGAGTTAGTGACTGTACATCGACTCCAGACTGCCGTCGACACGTTGACCGGCCTATATTGCCAAAGAACCACAAATTAGCTTGATTTTTACATTTCAAATTGAAGAAATCGACTCAGAATCGGCGTGAATTTGAGGTCGATCTGAAGTCGACTAGCGTGCACTTATAGAAAACTAACAATTGACTGTTAATCGCCGCAACAGAGCACTTGATTTCAGGCCGGTAGGAAAATTTGGAGAATTGACACCTAATCGACTTCGATTTGAAGTCGACCAACGTTTACCAGAGAATTTGACCAAGAGAGCGCATTCGATTTCAGGTTGATAAAAAAAAATTTAGACGTTCACTCTGTTCGTCGATTCGAGGTTGATTTAAAGTCGACCACCGTAAATCAACAGTGAACTACAAAATCTACTTGAAGTCGACGCAACAGAGCAGTCGATTTTAGTTCGACAAAAAAATTTGGTGAAGTAAATTTAAAATCGACGTGTCAAATAAGTTGAAATGAAGTCGACTTTAGTCACCCCGTATCGAATTGGTATCGACGTCGATGTAGGGTCGACATCGACAATGCGTATATCGGCGCAATGCCGATCAAGACATTGAAAAAGATTAAATCTTGCTTGATTGGACCCCGATTGTTGGTGACAGCCGAGTGTCAGCCGAAAAATGACGTCGAAGCTACGCGATCTACATGATGTAATCTATGAATTTTGGATGGAAACTGATGCCATAATTTTGTTCACAGTTTGTGCAATTTTTTTCTGGGGATAATCGATTTTTCCCACATTTTAGGGCCCGAAAAAATGTACTCTGCTCTTTGCCCCTCATCTTTGAAATTTCTATCGAAGTACTCACATTTTACATTTTGGGACCCACGAAAGTGAATCTCCTTCCCCTCTTTCTCATCTTAGAACATTCAATTTTAGAGGCCACCCCCTCCTCCAATTTGAATTCCAAGTGGACTGATTTTTTCCTGCTAAATTTGTACTGGATTGTGCTGGCAAGTTTTGACAGGAAACATGTTCTTTGGGGGGCCTTCTAGGAAATTGTAGCGTCCTGCTGTGCGCTATCCGGCAAAAACTGACCTACCCTAATGAAGGAATTTTCGACTTCAAAGCTAAATTGTATATGATCGACAGGAGTTGGACTTGGGAAAAATTCATTTTCAGACTTCCGAGCTATGATAGTAAGGTGGACATGAAAAAATTTTGATTTTTGATTTTCAAGTTATTCGTATATATGATGGAAGTTGAACTTGCAAAAATTTCAACTTCCGACCACCGAGCTATGGCAGGGGCACGTTCGATCGTGCCGGACAAACTTACGGCAATGTTCGTAATGGTACCTAGTTGTTCAGTTCGTCTTTCCTTGTGGACTCGCGGTGAGAGATCAGTCAGACCCCCTAGTTTGATCGCGGGTTGTTCTTAACATTGGAAGGAATATACGACCAATTCGAAGATCGTTTTTTGCGGTGGACTCGCGGCGATATAACGGTGTGAGCAACTAGTTCCTTTTATTTCAACTCACAATCTGCGAGAAATTCACCTAATTAATTTTTGTGCACACTATCTATATTTCATGACATACAGAACTGCCCGTCTATCCGTTCCACTAATTTTGTACCATTTCTCACATCAGCAATTCCAATTAATTTTCTGCTCAACAGTCCCGCTTTTAGATCCAGTTTTATTGTAAGTACGTACATTATGGAGAACCGAGATTATGATGTGACATTTATTCTTTATCAAAATGTTTTCATTAATTCGAGCAAAGGTCGGAATACGAATTTAATTGGCTTCGAGGTGATTATGGCGCTTTTTAATCCTCGGAAAAAGGAGCCTACAACGATTTTTCATACAGTTTATGACGAAAACCATTCGAGGTGTTGCCTTTCGTATGGCGAAAGGTTATGCCGATATTTAATCACCCTGTTTTCAACGCCACATGGAAACATTTTACAACTCCCACATCCATTAGATAGATTGTACGTAGATGGTGAAAATAGCTGAGGGGGTTCAGAAAGAGACGGCGGGAGGCAGGCGAGACGAGAACAGCACACTATGACGAAAAGTAACTACGCAACGACGTCATAAAATTTCGTTTATCTTCTGTTTTCCGTTATTCGAGGATATATCTATACAGTGTAGAGGGTGAATTTTGGCGGTTTTTGATACCGCACGTAAACTTTGGCAGATCTTCCATAAATCGCATTAGTCGACAGGCGACGTTTGTTTTCTCTTTCGATTAGTTGGTTTTCAATACAATAAACGGTACACAAAAAATGGGCTTGTGTACATTTTAATGATAGATTACGCGTATGACGGCAACGTTACGTCTTAAATATTCGGTGATCTGTAAAAAATTTCTTTAAAAATTTTCTATTGCCAAGATACGGCGAACGTGCAGTACGGGCACGAGTTAATGTCGGCTCTATAGATTATTTCCTCGCTCAAGGTTGCCAATACCGCAAAATTTGCACTGTATTTCGCAGCATGACTTGCCATCGGATTTGAAACTGAAAAACACTTGGAAATCTGTGAAACTATTTCTTGTTTTTCAGAGAATCTTCTTTTCTCTCGCTGAAATAATCTTATTAAATCTTGACAGACGATGTAGTAGTCGAGTTGTAAAAATGTAGGAGCTTCTCCATGTATCTGAACGCGTGTCAGGTCTTCTTTCAGTATCAAGACAATGTAAGAGAATTACGAAGTGCCCCCCTGGGAGCTCAATGATCTTGACCTGATGTCACGCCCCAATTGTCTGATGTTATTACAGTTCATTTTTCCTCTTATCGGAACTCATAATGAGTGAGTGAGGTGTAAGTAGAGCACTGATATTGAAAAAGGGTTTTTCAATTGTACAAATCTACTTTATTAGTTGCTTATACAAAAGTCTTTCGGGTGTTATCCCATCATCAGTTGTATCGCAACTGGAGAACAAGGCCTCAACCATGAGTTTTTATAGTATAACACTGTGATCTTATTGGCTATAACAATTGGTTCACTTCTTAGAAACTTATTTTTACAATAATATGACATTGTGTTCTTATTGGCTAAAACATACTGCTTTGTGATTGGTTCAATCTATTGTTCTAAATGCTGCGTTTCTATTGGCTGCCTGTATTCCTGCCGTCTCATTGGTTGGTTCCGTTCTTCTCCTCTCGTCCAATCACCAGGCCGAATAATTTTTCGCTGTCAAATGTGATTACATTTTTCAAGAGGCAGGCTTTCGTCCTCTTGGCTTTTGCAATCTCCATTTGTTCCCAGAGTTTTCTTCTCTTTGTGCGATTCTCTACGTGTATGACTTCAAATATTCCCTCTCCATCGTGGTTTTCCTCGTTACAGTGTTTCCCAAACAGTGACTTGCCATCTTCTTTCTTCCTCGACGTTTTGTGCTCCTTTCTCCTGATCTCAAACTTCCTCCCAGTCTCACCGATATAGATCCCCTCGCACTGTTCACAACTGAGCTTGTACACTCCGCTCAAGCTTTCCTTGTCCTTTTGTTCCGTCTGGTCATTGCTGATTCTCTTCACCATGGGTTGGTTATTCTGGATACCCACATTCACATCGTAGCCATTGAACGCCTTTATCACCTTGTTTGTGTACTTTCCTATAAATGGTATCGATCCGGAGTACTTTCTCATTATGCTATCATGGGTTCCTTTCTTCGATTCCATTTTCCCAAAAACTCCCTCCACCACACATCTGCGGTAGCCATTGCCTTCTGCAATCTGCTTTACTATCTCAATCTCTTTCCTCTTCTCTTCGTTGTTCTTGAGGATAGAAATTGCCCGATAGCAGTAGTTCTGGATTGCCGCTAGCTTGTGCCTGGGGTGGTGGTAGGAGTCATTTGGGATGATGGTGTCAGTATGCGTCGGCTTCCTGTAGATTTTGTATTCTATCCTATTGTTCTCCATTGTGAGTGTAAGGTCCAAATAGTTGATGGTCTCATTGCCTTTTTCCACTGTGAATTTAATGCTCTCATTCATCGCGTTCATTTCTGAAAGGAATAGATCCACCTGTCTATCAGTGCCTGACCACACAATTAGGATGTCATGTACATATCTGGCCCAGTGTTTGATCGAGTTTCTGAACTTGCTACCCTTCAATATCTTGTTTTCCATATCATTGATGAATATCTCCGCCAGTATTGGTGACAGCGGTGATTCCATCGCGAGTCCCCTTTCCTGACTGTAGAATCTGTTATTGAAGCGGCAGTAATTCTGGCTCAAGATCTCCTCCACTATGTTGGCGTACTGCGACCCATCGGGGTTCCCATGGTATCTGTTGTTTTTGAGCAGAGTGAGAAGTTCCTCCTTCGAAGTGGTACCAAACATATTAGTCACATCAAAGGATATCAGCTTGTCGTTACTCCTGATTTCCAACTTGTCCACTTGCTCAATCAGCTCTCCGTTGTTTCTGATACTTCGTCTGGGTGCAAACTCGTAGTTTTCTTTCAGGAATGTGGCTACGATCTTTGCTATCTTGTAGCATGGTGATTGAATGCTGTTGACCAGGGGTCTCATCGGACGGTTCGCTTTGTGGAGTTTTACAAGCCCCTTGAGTTTTGGTGCAACCGGGTTCATCTGAAGCGTGAGATATGTCAAGAAAGTTCCCGGACGATGATTTGTATGCGCCAATTGGCAACACTGGCAAGGAAACCTAATTGAATCATGTTTAAAACATGATTCAATTTGCTGTACTATCGACCATCAATAGACCATTTTTGTGATGACGTATACATGGGAAATTTACATTTGCCAGCTGCTACTCTGCTGGCGCGCATAGTGCTCGTTTACATAGGATTTTGCAGACTTTGATAAATATTAGAAGAAACCTTCGAATGTTAAGCTTTTGCGATATTTTTAACAAAGGTAGAAGTAATGATGAACATTTTTCGTATGAAACATCTGGAGATTCTATGAACAGCAGGGTACGTATACTCAAATTCATTCAAATAGTATCTACAGTCATATCTAATGTAGATAACTCTTTCATAAACAAGATAAAAATTATGACGTCATACAAAAATGGTTGTCATAAATTAATTTTTTGGAGGAATGTCCTTGAGGGTCCGTGCCGATTTCAGGCCAATTTTTAGAGGTTGAGCAATAAATTATCATCAAATTCCTTGTAAAACCAGGAAAAGGAAATGCTAAATTAAAAAATACGTTCTTTTGCTGTGTTTGGAGGGTCCACAAGAAGCGTGTAGCGTTGTACTACGTGTTTAGTCGTTTCAGGGTGGGGCAAGAGTCGGTAACAGCTGTTGCATATGCTGGTAAACCGGTTTATGCGTGCGCGCTATCTGTCGTCAAAAGTATGAAACGGAAACTCGCCGGAAATCGTCGAGAGATGTTGCTAGTAGTATCAGCGGCAGTCACAAAAGCGTTTTGACTATGTAATTGTGGTTTTTGATGCATGAGTTTAACCATGAAGGTTTTTTGGCGTGTTTCAGTATCAACGTTTTTTTTTGTCCAAAATCAAATACCAGTGCTTGACCACCCTCTGTATTCGCCCGGATTGACTTGTAGGGACTTCTTCCTAACTGACCGACCATGAGATGCCATGGTATGGGAGCATTTGGGACCTACAGAAGGCATCAAGACGGAATCGGCACGGACCCTCAAGGACATTCCTCCAAAAAATTTATTTATGACAAACTAGGCCATGAATCAACGTGAAATTTTGAATATTGATGGTCGACAGTACAACAAAATAAGATTCAATTAGGTTTCCTTGCCAGTGCAGTGTTGCCAATTGGCGCATACGAATAATCGTCCGTGAACTTTTTTGACAAACCTCGTACTTGAGAAATAACGGTTTTTTACCGAACAGTGAAGCCTATGAGTGTCGGTCTTCGTTCGCCCGTTCGATATGTCGTCGGCCTAGAGTCAAAAGGTCGTAACTCCCAAAATTAGTGGTTTTGAGTTGATGATGGTTTCTGGTTCCAGGGATGATAATTCATCGTTCTAGTATAATATAATTCATTAATTATGCGAAAAATAACAAATTATTTTCCATTTATTGTAACTTTATCCAGTACCATAGAAAGTTGTTTTTTGACTCTCCTGTAAAATTGCCATTATCTGAGATACGACATTTTGACTCTAGGCCGACGATGTATACCTTTGTATCGAAATCACTACTTTCGTTTTCCTTCCTGCGTGTCTTGACATCCAGTTTCAAATATCCTACTTCTCCGCGCCTCATTTGAGCTAACTTCTCCTTTGCTATGTACCCTTCTCCTGCCGTCTCGATTATGCGGTAAACTGGGCCGATTAAGAGGGAGAAAGATTAGCTTGTGCTCGCCTCAACGATGGTTTTGCTTGTCCTCCTTGCGGGAGTACGTTTTTCCCTTCGACAGACGTTTCGTCGATAATATTCCGGATTGGCCGCCAAAGCCTAGGTAAATTGAATGTGCTACCGGAAATTTTAATATTGATTCGAACGGCATATAAAATTTATATTTTCGAATGTATATTTAATCGTAATCGGTGTGCCTTAAATTCGAATCGGCGATCCCTGAATTTTTGGAAATTTGAAACCGTGATCGGTATTTTGGACTGCTACCGATTTAGCCTTCCCGAAAAATCGCGTTTCTGCCTGCGTCGCTATTTCGTGCACGTGATGCAGTATAAATTTAATTCGGTTTCGAGAGAATCACATTTCGAGCCGGCCGCTCTCAGAATAACGTGGGTAAATGAGTGTCATTTTCTTCTGAATAGCGAACACGTTCCTCGTGTTTTTACATCAACATCGAATAAAGTTGCACGTGACGAGTATCCGACTGCGATTGATAGTTGTACCATCAACTAAATTCCAAGTTTGCTATCTTGCACCTACATATTATTATTTATTCTTATCGACTGGTATCTGAATAGACGAATCCTTAACTATTCCAGTCGAAGTGTAAGTTTAATTTTGTAGAATAAATTGTGTTTATAAAGTGACTCTCTTCAGGTATCGGCTCCTTTATTTCGATTAACAGATTTTTCAATCGTAGGTCTAGCTAGACGCTGATTGGCGTCTCAATATGTGACTCGAATGTCTTTCAAGCAGTCTGACGAACAAGTTATACGTCTCACCCCTTTCGACCCTTGTTTTCTCTAAATTTTTGAAGTAGTCCCATAGTCTTCTCTAGGCCTGTTTGATTGGATTTCTAATTCTTGTTGTTTCCTGTTTTTTGTGCGTGTGTCTCAAGCACACGTAGTTTAGATTTTTTTTATTTGTAGAAAGGATGATTAATGATAACGGCAAAATATTCTTCCTAAGTTTGGAAAGAAGTAAAGCTTTCAACCGGCGACGATACTCCCTCTAGAACTAGCGTAATCCAATATACCCGGTGTTATTGAAAAACTTTCTGTACGTCTTTTGTGAAATAGCATTCTATTCGCGGACAACATGGTTTTCAAAGTACCTGAAAAGAAGAAACCCGTTGCCACTCATTATCTAAGTTTTTTCTCGCAATATTTGTTTTGCCGACGAATTTGTGAGGGTGCCAAGCTTTTCTCTATTTGAAAGGCTTAAGCATAAAAGCTACAGCAGATTCGTTGCTTAGCTTAGGAGTAAGAACTTATTGAAAACACGCGATTTTTTCGCGTATACGTTTTCAATGTCGGGAAATTGGGATGGAAAAGAGTTTTAAATTACTTTTCTCTTTTTCAATTTCGTGGGCTGACTAATCGAGTTATTGCTTTCTACGCGCGAAAGGAATTTGGCCCGTTGTGAATATGTTCTTCAAATAAGTATTTCGTTGGCGTTGATCAAGGATTTAGGAAACTTGTTTTATAGGTACAAAAAACTTGCGGCTTCTTTAACGGAGTTGAACGAGACGTGGCAGGGAACCTGTTTTATGGGGCACATATATGATACAAGGGAGACTTAGAACACCTTTGAAAGACGTTCCGAGTCTTATGGTGTTTGAAGCGTTGCATATCTAGTTACTTGAAGGGGCTCCTTCGAGCTATATCATCTGTACGAGGGTGGCCGTCAAGTATTCGGGAAAATTTTATTTGGAAATGGACGATAACGACCTTCGAGCTCTATTTACAAGGAGATGGAGGTGTGGACTTTGAGTGGACCCTATAATTGATTATCGGAATTGACAGATTTCCTGCTCGACCCAATCAAGCTCCTAAAATCGGTGACGGTCTTTTAGATCTTAATCATTAGGCACCAACCCTTCCTCCTCCTGATGGTAGATCTATAACTTCTCAATGTCTGTTAAGCAAATCAACGTGATTCAGATCTAGGTCATCAGGCTCACAAGATGGCTAAGGTCAGGAAAAGTTCCTGCTGGCTCCTTCTATGGCAGAATTCAAATTTTTAATGTGACCTTAGTGACGTCGTCAACCGTGACGTCATTGCAATCATCTCCCATGACGTCTTCATCTCTAACCTCAAGATATTTACTTTTGTAACGTCATCAACCCTAGGAATCATCACCCCTAATCTTGAAACGTTACACTTTTGTGACGTCGTCATTCCGTGACGTCCTCCAACCTAAGCAAGGACATTGAGTTGTAGGATTGATAGGCCTTGGACCGTATTGGCACGTTTGGATTTGCCCCACTTCAAGTAAATGCACTTGTATGAAATTTGTAATATATTACTTTATTGGTTCAAACGTACTATCGATTCCCATAAGAAATACATAGGAACGTTTGGAGCACTTATTAGTATTTGAATGTAAGGAAGAAATGAGAAATTTGAAGTTTATATTCCGAATCTGGAAGTTTTGAGGTATTTGGCTGTATGCAAATGTTACTCTGGTTTCTTATTTATTTATGGTTTTCAAATAATAACGAATGGTCGAAACGTCCCTATGATATATTTCTTATGGAGTTAAATTTTTGTTTACGGTAAACTGGGGTTAGAAAATACCAAGTGATTTGAGCGAGAATGGAGTGTTTTTTAGGTTGAACATTAAAGTGGAAAAAGTTGGTACATGAAAAATGGAGAATAATCCTTCAATTCTTATTCATTTTGTGGCACGCTGAAGAAGACCTAAATAAAAATAATGTTGACATACACCTTCGCCTGTTCATGTTCATTAGAGTCTGTTCAAGTGTGTTATGCTTGTGTCCATATCTCAGGGATGGAAGGCGGTTCGCAAACAGCTTAGATTAACTTAAGCTTATAAGCAGAGGTGTTAAGCAAAATGTTGATTGACTTAAAACTAGCTTTTAGCTTCTTGCTTTACCGACGATTGGCTTAAAACTTGGCCATTGCTTTTTTGCCATTTTATTGGCTACTGAACGAATAGCTTAACTCCGGAACAGAGTGATAAAATTCCGGAGTGGAATGAACCGTTCTGGAGCGAAATGAACCATAATAGAAATCAACTGATCAGTGTTCGCTTTTGATTGGCTAACGGCTGAATGAAAAAAATATCATTGACTGGCTTTTGATTAGCTTGAAAGCCAATCAAAGATTGGCTGCTTCTGCTGGTCTAGCAATTAATGGCTTTTGCTTGACACCTTTGCTTATAAGTTGTTCCACAAATTTGAACAACTTAATTTTCGGCTGGAACACTTGGAGCATTTTCCTCTACCCTTATTTTGTTTTTATTAATCGTTTTCCCCGTTTTTGTGGTCGGCTGTCAGCTGCAGACTGCAAGCCACCTATCAAAAAATGAAAATCTGAAAGTGCTGCTATGATGTCATGTATGGTATGCCTACACTGCACTACGCACACAAAACAAAGTAAAACTAGGAAAATAATCATTTTGCGCTAGAATTGTCCTTGAAGAGAGATAATTTTCATTTTTATCCTCGTTGGAAAATATAGCAAAAATTATTTTCTCTTAATGACTGGATTTTGGCTCAATGCAATGTTAAACGCTTATGCTTGAGCAATTCATGACTTAGGGGCACATATAAAATACTCTATAAATGCTGAAAACTCCGCAACCCGCAGTACACCATGGGGAATTATTCTGGACTTGAATTTGGCTCTAAATCTTATAAAACTTTGGAATCTACTGGTAAATGACTACATCAATAATGGAAACTAGTTGGTGATTGTTAGTTTCATTTGGACCCTATTTAGCCAAACCCAACCAAGCGACATTGATAACGATCTGGCGAAAAGGAGAATCTCCGCTTACAGTAAAGGAGCATTTCTCTAGATTGTTATCATGTCTCTTGGTTGGGTTTGGCTAAATAGGGTCCATTTATTATTTAAGTAACAATCATCTGAAAAATGTGATTATTTGCACGTTATCAGTACAAATTAAGGAGCTCATAACTTCTTTGGATAGAATAACAAAATGAGAAACATTTTTTGCATCATAAACCTATTTGTTTATTTATTTTTTTACAAGCATTGAAGCAACACAACGAGCTATTAGCTACCTGTTTGTGTTGTTTTTAGAACTTTTGACTTTCAATCTACAAAGTTTTATTCTTATAGAATTTGGAGTTGATTTGAAATTGTGTTTGGTATTCTACGTCACCTCTCTTTATTCCCACAGTTCTATGTGTCTTTGTGTTAGTGACCAGGTAAAACACGCCCTTAACTTTACATCCTTACCGTGGCCTCCTCTACTATCAGGCTGAGTAATAACTGGAAAAACTGTTGTTGTTAGGATAGACGCTTGAGTAAGTGTGCTGTAAGGTGTTACCCCAACACACTGCATCCCCTACCTGACTTTTAATTTTAAAATTATTATAACTTGTTCTGTAGTTAACCGATTTCATCGAGACTATTAGGCTTAAAAAATTAGAAATTGTTTGCTTTCCAAAAAACTTACTCTTCATTTTTTTGTAAAACACGAGTATTCAACGTTCTCCGTGTTTCTTCCATAGTGTTCTGAACAGGTATGATAAACAAAAAATTTTTTCATTTTGTTTTGTTTTTGATACCAACTTTTTTAGTTTTTTGTTTTCAATGAAGTTTTGTTATTTGGCAAATTTTTTGTTTATTTGTGTTTTGATTGTCAAAAAAGAATTTATTTGAAAAAACATGTTCTTCTCGATAAAAACATTTTTTCCCAACAAAAACATTTTTTTCTTGATAAAAACATATTTTTCTCAATAGAAACATGTTTTTCTCGATAAAAACATTTTTTTCTTGATAAAAACATATTTTTCTCAACAAAAATGTTTCTTTTTCAAATAAAAACATGTTTTTTCAGAGAAATCGTTTTTATTCATTACGAGTTTCATTTTGCACAGATTTTTTGTTTTCATTTTGTTAATTCCAAATGCTAAATTTTGTTTTTATATTGTATATGGTTTCTAAAATATGATTTGTTTTGTTGAATCAAGTTTTGTTTTCGTTTTGTTTGCCATGCCTGGGTGTGTCTCGGACCACTATAAACAGCTGATGCGGCGTTGTCACATTGGGTTACTCGGCCTGATAGTAAAGGTGGCCGTGCTACCTTACCTCTACAATGTACCGTGATTGCTGGTGATCAGAATGATGTAACTGTGGTTGTTGACATCACTGAGGTCGCGTGTGATGGTGCTACAGAAGTGTAAATGGGTTGAAAGTGATGACGTCATTAGGGATGAAGATTGACCATTGACATTGAAAATCGATAACTTTTTGATTAGTTTTTCTAATGCAAACTGAGCTATCGTTCTTCATCACACACCACAAACCACCCATAGAATAAGGTTTGCTTAATTCTGTTAAATTTTTGTTGATTGTAATCAACAGTCGTGCTCATAAGGAGACGTCTCAGAAAGTGATTCATGTTATAAAGAAGATTGGGGGAGCGTCTAATTAGAAACTTTTCATCTATATAGGCCTATTCTTCAGTGTAGTGCGCATGATGAAATTTATAACTTCTCTGTAAATGATCTGTTGTACCAAGATCGATTAACAGAATCAAAAAATTCTCTCTTCGATCTCCTCAATCTGATGAATGAAAAAGATTTAGCAATCTACAAGAAAATTGAAATTTTTGGATTGGAAAAGTTGACAATAAAGAATATCAAAGGAGGAAAGTTTAAACTAGGGATATTTTATATCCTGTAACGAGGTTTGAAACCAGGTACAATCAGAAATGCCGCTCGGCTCGCAGCGCCGGCGGCCTAACGGTTGAGTAGTGGACTTCTGAGGCTCAAACCTTGCTACTGGCAGGTCAGAAAATATCCGTATTTTCAACTTTCCTATTGTCGAGGGGAAGGATTTATATAAATTATTGGAAGGTCTTGTGTTCTTGGAGAATTCAAGTGTAAATTTTCGTCATCGTGTTACGTGAACCCATAAATAAAAAGGCTTTGTAGCAAATGCCATCTGCAGAACGTGAATGTCGTCCCCTTCTAACAATGGATACTGCGTAGCATTTCGATTTATTGTCATTTAAACGTGGGCGATCGAGCCCAAATTTACGAAGAAATTCAAGAACGTCTGCCTTTTCTGTTCCAAATATAGCGTGAGATTGCTCGTAAATTGACGTATCGAAATTCACGCAAAAATGATGCCGAAATTCGTCTTATTTACTCGGTTTCATTAATACTGTATCCGAAATGAATCGAAAAATTGCTATAATTTCAAAGGTGCGCGCGTATATTCGAATGAGGCGCTGACGTCAAGCGTAAAATGCGCCGCCAATACGAAAATTATTACCTTTTTTTTTTTTTCACTCTCTCCACTCCCGAACGCGTACATAAATTACATTTCAGAAAGAAACAAAAAACTCATACGGTACGACAGACCCGATGAACTTGAAAAAGTGAAATTTTTCATTTTTCATTATAAATTCTTGAACGCGTGTTTGTGTTGTAGTATCCGTACCCCCCTCTCTCTCTCTCTCTCTCTCGCCGCCGTTGATGATGAAAATTTCGTCGACGGAACGAGGAAAAGCGGAAAAAAGGATGAGAAAATAGAACGTCGTTAAATAAGAAGATTATATCGTAGGTACTTTGTATGGGTGTGTGCATGGAAAACGACGGTAAAGTTGCGCCGCCCTTTCCCCCTTAATACGTAATATTACCGATACGTTCGTATGGAGTCGCAGCAGTATCTTGTTTCTTTCGAGGGAAAAGATCCCGCCATCGCCACCGACGACTGTGACCGACAGTTTACTGTCAGAATACCGACGGTAAGGTAGTTCCTTTCGAAGTTATTCCTGCAAATTCGTCGTTCGCCTTTTATTTTTACTTACGTCGTGCAGGTATCGCGTGGGAAAACGGTTGCTGCGAGCATTTTTCTTAATCTCTCCTTTACGATGACGCGTTCGTCATCCTGATAATTTTTCGTATATGGTGCGTGCGCGGAGAAGACACTCGTTCCATCCCCATCGTTAGTTAAAATTTAGTAAAAAAATATATATATATTAGTTTTTTTTTTTTTTCAATTTTCGACTATATTTGCGAAAGAAAAGAGCATTAAAAATGGCTCAAAACGGTGAAAATGAGAAAATGAACATGGGCGAGGTGAAGAACGGGAACACGTTACAGCCAGAAAGTCAAAAACAGGTTTGAAAATTTTCTTTAATTATCGCGGGTTCGTCGTATGTGCAATATTTCGAAAAATATAGGGAATTATTTTGCCCCAAAGCGGCGAGATCTTGAAGCGAGATTAGATGATAATGTGTCCTAATTATCTACGGTACGTGTAGGCAAATTAAATATATTCCTGTACATAGTCGAAGATGAGTCTGACGATTGCGCCGAAATATATTTGTATTCACGAGGGGGTGGAATTCATTTGATCGATTGAAGATGTGAAGGTAGAACGAGTTCAGGTCAATTACGTGATTTAGAAGCACACTTTCTCTACAGCGTGTTTAAAGAAAATTTTTATCTAAGATGAAGGGCATCTGATAGTCGTTATCATGTCAGTACGAAAATGAAGTTCAGGCATTATGTGCACGTTTAACGCTGAATGTAAACGAAGCACGTGTTTCTGCTGGTGCATAATTCGATCGAGACCGTCATCGTTAAAGTTTTCTTGACCGGGTAATGCATTCATCGACTCAAGATGCAATAAGTTCATTTCCAAGAATTTTCTCGTCGAAGTTACGTCAATTAGTTGTTTATGTTGGAAAACTGCAAAATTCTAGTATGCATTAAATAGGTAGTCGGATTCCTTAATCTGAGCGGTTTTGACGACTGGTACGTATTCAAGAAGATGTGTACAACAAATTAAGCTTGGGTGCCATTTTTACTAACCCCTCATACTCAAAGGAGCCACCCCCCCCCATTCTTGGAATTATGTATATCTTCTCTCCTATGGGTTTGATGAAAAAATTTTTCGTACAAAAGTTGTTCCTTGAAGACTTCTATATATTTTTACCTCTTACCAAAAAGTCATTTTGGGCAACCCCTGAGCCCCAAAATTGAAAAATAAGATCTCAAATGCACCTTATTTGTGTTTAAAGCGATATTATGGAAGATTAACAAGATTAAGGTGAATGAATAAGTATAAATAGTGTTTGAAATACTCACCTTACCCTCACCCCCTTTATCCATCAATCCCTTACCCCTTCTCGCCCCTAAGTGCACAAACATACTTCGACCCTAAGCTCTTTTTGACCTCAAATCCTCCGATCGCAATATGTTGACAATTGGTCCAGTCATATTAGGAAATTTGGTGTGTATGAATGGGGGACAGCTGAATTTTGGCATATGTATGTTATTTGTCGCCCTATACAACATACTATAAGTCCCACCCGATATGACGCGCGCATTGTCCCCAGGGGGCAAAAAAGTGTGCTCCAGATTGGTTTTTCGTGATTTTCAGGGTAAATATCAGTTTTTTGAAAAAAAGTCAAGAAACAGAAATTGTAGAGCGTCAAAAAATACATAAATAATGTTGTATTAAGAATTTTCGTGCGATGTTCCGATTTTTAATAAATCGAGGATGAAAGTTGAATAGTTGCGAAAGTAACCCATGATATGCTTGTCACATGCGACGCAAGTCGACCCGAGTGTCACTCGCTCTTAATCAAGATGTACATATTGCTTGCCATCTAAGTTAGTGATTCTTTTCTTTCTAATTGCAAAATCATTGCTGGCTACCAAACTCTAGATTCTTTTCTTTCTGATTTCTAAATCATTGTTATCAGTTACTTATCGATCTGTAATTTAAATTAATTTATTTAAAATTATGGCACCAATAGAAAAAAGTATCCTTTGCAACAGATACATACAAGTTCAGATTTGCATCAATTTTACATTATACGTCGGTAGTGACGCTTGCGCCGACTTGCTTTGTGGGTGACAGGCCCATATCATGCGTTACTTCCACTACTATCCAACTTTCATCCTTCATTTATTCAAAAATGGAGCATCGCACAGAAATTTTCAATAGAATATTTTTTATGTATCTTTTGACGCTTTACAATTTTTGTCTCTCGACTTTCTTTTTAAGAACCTATATTCACCCTGAAAATTACAACAAATCAATCTGGACCACACTTTTTTGCCTCCTGCGGACAGAACGCACTTCATATCGAGTGGGATTTTTAGTATGTTGTATAAGATGGTAAATGACATATACATGCCAAATTTCAGCTGTCCCCTATTTATTCCGCACTTACACAACTTTTTAACCTAATATGACTGGATTACAATAGACCGTAGTCAGATGACGTCATTTGTGTCAGGAAATTGTAAACGCCCTATGAAATCTTGGGAAATGCGGACCGCAGAGATCAGTGAATTCAGCTGTGCTGATTTTTACCCGTGATTTCCCGTAAGAGAATTCCAGAAGACTTCTGTTGTCAAATATATCGATAATCATTAATATCTTGAGAATGAAACATAGCTCAATAGGTAGATTGAAGTATCTATTTTATGATTAACAATGTTTCATTCTTAAGGTATTAATGATTATCGATATATTTGGCAACAAAAGTCTCCTGGAATTCTCTTATGGGAAATCACATGTAAAAATCAGCCGGCTGAAATCACTGACCTCTGCAGTCTGCTTTTCTCGATATTTCATAGGGTGTTAACGATTTCCTTACACAAGTGACGTCACGCTGATTATGATCTATGTGGGCGCCATCCCACAAAAATGAAGTTGTTCTTCCACCCATCTCTGAGTGTGGATGGGAGGTTAAGTCAAATGACAAAATTGTGACTATTATGTGTCTCGAGAAGTCCGCGCCAAAAGCCATCTTACAGCTCATCAAGTGTGGGTGCAAGAAGAAATGTATGGGGATATGTAGCTGCGAAAAAAACGGACTGGAGTGTACAGATTTATGTACTTACGTCAAATGCGAGAACACAAAGAAAATGAACGCTGAGATGTCGGATTATTCTTCTGAAGATGATGTATGAAAATTAGGATCATCTTGAATCACTCTGTCGAGACACTCTCATCAATTGATCTTTTTTGGTATTTCTTACAACTGCAAACGTAACGGTAAAGACCGAGTGAGAAAGTTAGAAGATGCATCATTTTTGGCTCATGGAATTTCATCATTATATCTACTCTCAATTTTTCTATTTTTGTACTCAATTTCCATTATTATTATTATTATTATTTTTTTTCCCCTTCGATGAAATTGTGATTTTGATAAAATGTTATGGTAATATGTACAGATTTTTAATGCATCTACTATCAATTTTTTATCTGCAGCCAATTCCGCTGAAAATAATTCTTTTAATGAGGGGGTGAGGGTTTGATGGATAGAGGAGATGAGGGTTACGTGAATATTTCAAGCACTATTTATACTTATTCATTCACGTTAATCTTGTTAATCTTCCATAATATCTCTTTAAACACAAATAAGGTACACTGGAGATCTTACTTTTCAATTTTGGGGCTCAGGGGTTTCGAAATTAGGAGAGGCCAGGGGGCTCCCCAATAAATGCGAGAAACATCCAGACCCTCTTGCGCACGATTATATCGGTAGCAGAACTCAACAGTTCCTCGAGTCCCGGTAAAAGGTCAGGGCTCCCGTTTTCAGGAACCGCAGTAAGAGGGTTGAGGCCGCCTCTCAACGCCATCTTGTATGGCCACAAATGTCAAAACGCATGTGCCGCAGAATATTATTGTCGCAAAGAAAAATGTGCCAAGAGAAATTAGGAAACACTGGTCTAATTTATATTCACCCTTATTGTCCCCATAATTGCCCGCAAGAAAAAAAAAATTATCCATATGATGGGGGAAAACCATTGTGGAGGAGAGTCGAATTCAACCTGGTTGAAGAAGAATAAAAAGGTGATCTCAGGCTAAGCATTCGATATCTGTTGACGAATTTTCAGAACTTGTAGAATTTTTTTAATCAAAAATTTGTTTGTATCAAAAAAGTATCGTACGAGTACAGTACTGAAAAACCGTCGTGAAAACTACATTATTGATGGGGAGGGGAGAGGATGAAAGATCTCGCCAACTGAATAACTTTTTTTGCCACTTAAGGATAATTATTCTACACACCATTTTCCAACTGGTGATTTTTTAAAACCTGAATCGAGTATTCCTATTTTTCCTACGATTTTCCAACTCGAGTACCTAGTGCGGAGGGGAAGGAGAAAGCTCAGGACGGCCTCACGTACAAAAAAAAACCGACGGCTTTCTTAACGAAGTTAAACAAGGAAAGTGAGGAACTGTTCTATGAGTCGAATTGGTTTTGGTATTGGAAATTCAATGTCCACCTCTTATCATATCATATAATGACTCGAAAGTCGAAATTTTAACAGAGAATCTGTTTTATCGGACGGTTTTTCATAAAAAACGTACGTCGTCCGCCGGTCGGCCGGCCGGCAAAGCCCGGAGATCGAATATTTTCCAAGTCCTTCTCCAAGTTCCCCTCCTATCATTTACATTTCGGAGGTCGAAAGTCTCCCTTTTATCGTATATACATTGAGAGTGGGACCTGTGACGTCACAATTTGATGACGTCATAGGTCAGCCTTGTGACGTCATAATCTACTTTTTTTTTTAGTTCCTCTCCTATTACAAATATAAATAGGTCCAAAGTCCGGGCCTGTGACGTCACAATCTAATGACGACATAGATTAGTTTTTTCCAAGTTCTCCTATTATATATAGCTCCAAAGTCCGGGCCTATGACCTCACAATTTGATGGTGTCAGAGGTCAGCCTTGTGACGTCACAATCTAAATTTTTCACCTCCCACGTGCCCCATAAAACAGGTCTCCGCGCCCTCGTTTAACTTCCTCAAAGAATCGGGGAAATTTTTTCAGTCCAAATCTGTTATGTCGAAATTTTTCCGAGTCCCCCTCCTATTATATATTTTGGCTCGAAAGTCGACATCCTTCATAAAGGTAGGTCACTTTTCGCCGGACATCGCACGGCGCATAGCAAATTTTCTGGATGTCCCCCCCCCCTCCCCCGGTAGGTGAAATGTTGAATTACGCATCTGGTTCCGATTTTCATTCGGGCTACAAGGGAAAATATTATGGATAAAGAGTTCTAGGCCATTAGTAGCTATACTAAAATTTTCCCCTCCCCCTTTTCCGTATACCGAATGCAAAAAATATGCTCAGAACTAACATTAATTACATTGTCATCCCTCAATGTTCATCTTTAATGATTTGACTTTTTCAGAGTTACGATTTCTCCGCTGGGATGACAAAAATAAGGACACTGTACTGTTGATCAGGTTTTGTCTGACGAATTTGTTTTTAACCGCTATGAAAATATGCGGTTCCAAAATATCGGTCGTTAATAAGACAGACGCGTTTTGCATTACAAAACTATTTTCCCCGCATTCCTTGATTACCAAAGAGCCATTATTTCCTAATCATTTTCCCCATTAGGCTACCTATTAGCCTCGTTGTTGAAAATAGATCACGGGATCGTGGAAAAATGCCCTCATGTACGCGTAATTGACTTCTCGCAGGGAGGAGGGCATTTAAAGTGTCTGCTCGTTGTTTACTTCCGACTCGTATTGCTTTCATTTCCAAGTCATGGAAAAATATCTTCTAATGAGTAATACGGATGGAAAAAATTAATATTCTTTCCATTGATGGAAGTTTGTCTGAAATTTTTTCACCTACATGTGCTTGTGTCCTATCTTTGAAAGTAGATTGCAGTTTTGTCCCATCATCAGAGGTCTGTTTTAGGAGATTTGATTGTTATCGTGCTGAAATTTTACTCTTTCATTTCACTAGCTGCGAGTCCCGATCGAAGAGAGGAAGAGGCCCGTCGCTGCTGTAATTTCGCTCTTATCTGTCGTCATCGAGTTATACACACTCACTGAATGACATAAATATTTAAATTTCGAGAACGTGTTTGATAATACAATCACTACGAAAACTGAAGTGCAAATTTAAAGTATTTAAGGTGATATATTTACGTACCGGTATACTAATTAAGGCGGTAAATATACTTTACAGACGAGTGTATAGTAAGAAGGGAAGGGGAGAGAATGAGGGCACCCTGGCGTTTTAAAGATCTTACAGCTTTCGCGAACGATTGGTATTCGTATTTCAGTTTCACGTTCATTCTCGAAACGAGAGACGGAGGAAAGGAGATTTTTTTAGCACACTGAACTAACGGTACTGATGTGACCGCTTTCACGAATACATTTTCGAGATTTTTCATATAAGTGTGACCATTCCCTCGAAAAAAAATTTTTCGTCTTCTTACCCGCTGCACGTGGAATCTTTAAACCCCTATTAGTGTACGAAAATATCGATTTTTTAATGGTCTTCGTTCTACTTTCAAAAAACGAACGCTCGATGAATAGCCACTGTTATTCTTATGTAATTGTTCTTAAAAACTACGTCATTGCGAAGTCCTAACTGTTGAAAATCTATATCGGTTCGATTTCGTTCCAGATGAGTAAAGACTATTTATTGAGATCTTACGAAACAGTCTTCCATGACGTGACCCACTCTTGAGAGTTTCTCACCACCATCTTGTGTAAAAATTGTTTACGTAAGGATCTTGGATTTTGTGGTCGAATTCCGACATTTAACTTACCTCAACTTCTTTGTGTTTTTATCGGAAGGCGGCGGGAGTCGTCCACATTATTTTGTTATTACTCGGTACTGCTTCAAGAAAATGGGACCATTTGTCGGGCTCTCTTAGTGTATACTGTAGGGAACAGGTAGTGGGCCCAGTCTGCACCGGGAGTTTGCTGCCACTCGAAGTTTTAGCGGAGGACTTTTCTCGGCATAGGCCCGGAGACTGGATTGCGATTGCTTTCCGAGCATCGTCCACGTCGATTTCGGGAATAAGCGCCAGAGTGTACTTCATACCCGTGATTGAAAAGCCACCTCATGGAACGGTTTGTGAGTGTCTGCCAAGATGCAAATCTTGGTAGCCCTGCTGCTGATAGTGTGACAATGTCTGTGATTGTGGCGCCATGGAGACAAGAATGTCAAGTTTCGAGCCCATGTAGCCGTATCAATGAGGAAGAAGACGAAGAATTTAATCCTGGGGGACCTTTAAAATTTTGATCTCCACTGATTCTTGTGGAAATAGGTGCCCGCTTTCCTCAATGGATGCAATTAATGACAACGAGTTCTTCGTAGCACCTGAGGTCGTCAAACTCTTACTGACTGTTAAATTTCTTCTTCTTTCATACATTAAGAATGTATTTTACTATTCTTGCGTTTATTCATTTCTTTTTGATTCGTTCCATGGAATTTTGATCTCGTTAGCCAAATTCCAGCTTTGTGTAGCCTTAGTATATGTCATTTACAATCACTATAGACAGAGTCTCATTATTCTACTTGGTAAGTAATGTGATATTCTCGATTACAATCTCATTATTCATACGTATTGATTTCTATTAACGAGAATTGGCAAGGATGTGGAAAAACCAACGAGCAAAGTTTTATACAAAGCGAGTCATGACTGGTCTATTCGGAAAGTACGTGGGCTTTGATCTCGTCTATTGTAGTGGGAATTTTTAAGGGAAGTGACCTCAAGAATATCAATGTTCTTCAGTACTCTACCGATCTGAAGTGGGTGGAAGGGCCGCGTACATTCTCTTCGCAAAAGTGGACGAGGTGGGTCAGACATTGCACTGGAGTCTATGGCAGGACAGACGAGAGGTAGAATTCTTGAGAAAAGAAACTCAATATCATTTTAATTGAGGCCGAGGTATATTCTGACAGAATCTAAAGCAAGGAAATTCATTGCTTCCTTCAAGCTGTATACGTGTAAGTAATCAAGGTGGAGAATGCGAAAGGAGAGGTCAGAAGTTTTCACCTTAGAAGGTTAATCAATGTTTGCTTGAAGTCGTGGCAGCCTTGGTCCGTAGATATCACGTCGGTCTTCTCTGGGAGTATGAGACTCGAAAGCATTGGCGCAGAGAGGGAGGAGGCGACCTTCCAGATCTGGTACATGAGGACCGCCCTAACCATGGCACTTCACTATTCCATCTCTTCGAGAAATTGCTAAGAAGTCAATTTGAGAGTCCGTGGAGAAGAACGAAATGAGACGTCCTTCGTCTATATTAAAGTTCTTACTCCGGGGAATTCGGTGATCGATCGTTTTGTCGCATGAGTCAGGCCGCCTGTAAGTTTGCTCCTCCAACATTGGAATCAATCCTTTCGGCGAACCCTTTCTTCTTCTTGGTAATCAAACTGCAATGCTCTCAGGCATGCAAAGCTTTAGGACACACAACAACATCATCTTATTCTTCTTACTTCAAGGAAAATCTTCCTCTTCTTCCCACACGTCTGTATGTGACACACCTCAGCGCTGCTCTTCGTTGGAGTGTCTTCATTGAGTTGGCCCATACTGGGGCACCATATAGGAGGATCGACAGGGCAATGCTCATCATGATCCTTCTTCTTGCTTATTCTCTCGGCCTTCCTAGGTTTTTCAACGGGCGGCTTAACTTTCCGCTGTCATCAGGAAATGGTGCTTAAAGCTCAGCTTTGAGTCAGACTAGACGCCTACAGTATTTCATCATCTTCCTGGTCTTGATCTCTACAACTTATAGACCAAAGGTGGGTGGACTGAACTGTCAACGGGTCGTGAATAATGTGGCCCCTGTGTTAACTACTGCAAGTTCCAGTCTGGCCGGCTCAATCCAACGTGTCACTGCCTCTAGAGACTGGTTTACCTCGCTCTCCACCGCTGCATTTGTTTCGGCAGTGCGTACCACCAGTAGATAAGTTGATGCTACTTGCATGTGTGATTTACCGGTGTGATCCACAGTCAAATATGTGATCTACTGCTGCAGTTCCTTTAGTATTACCGAGGATACACCAAGTGAAGGCGTACTGCTCGGTATCCCCGAAAGAATGCGTTGCTTGTAGTGCTCTACTTGAGTGTATGCAACCCCTGCGGCAGCCCACAAGTAACTCCACCGTTCAAGAAACAGTTCCCAGCAACTGAATGTATCAACGAGCAGTACCGATTGTATTAAGTTCCAGACTGCTTTCGGGATCTCATATCTGGATCCAGAGCCTTCCAATACCTACCCCGCAGTCTGTCGTCTGCTGAACCCGCCTCCGAGGTACTTAGGTGGGATATACCACCCTCTTCTACTATTGTTAACGTTACTTTTGGTGGTGGCCGCAGACTCGCCCCACGGAATTCGGTTCCATTCAGCTCGTTGTTGTCAGGCCCTTGATTTATCCTGTAGCCCGATAAATAAAATCAAATTTAATATTTTTCTTACTGAGCAAGAATAGTTATTACTAATTTTATTGCTGTCATCCCATTAATTGGTAATCAATTAATATATTTAATTTGAGGTAATCGATTTATTAATAATATTTTAATTAATCGATTTTTTTCAATCCATTTTATTTTAGCTATTATGATCTTAATATTTTCAATTATTCATTTAATCATTAATTTATAAAATTCCTACATTCATAATTTTAAAAAATATTATTTATATTAATAATTTATTTTTATTTATAATTATTAATTATCAATAGATTAATTATATTCAATTTAAACAATTTAAAATTATTAATATTAATACACAAATATATTTCACAACCACTATAATTATTGCAATTCCAACAGGAATTAAAATTTTTAGATGATTAATAACATTAAATGGCTATAAACAAAATTCACCAATAATTATATGATCAATAGGTTTTCTTTTGATATTTACAATTGATGGATTAACTGGTATTAGGACCTTGGAAATTTTATTTATTAAAATTTATTTTACTTATTAAATTTTATTGGGGTAATAAAAAATTTATTTTTTTTGTTATATTTTTATTAAATTTAAAATTACTTTAAGGATAACAGGATAATTAAATATATATTTTTAATTTATTACCTCGATGTTGAATTAATAAATTATTAAAACAATTATTTTTTATTATTTTTAATAACCATACATACATAAAATTAAATAAAATAAATAAAATTAACTGTGTAATTTCTATTTAATAAGCAGATTCCTTTGATTAATTAATACCGCCAAATTAATTAATTTTATTTATTTTTTAATATAAAATATATAAAAATATATAATATTTAATAACATTTTAGGGTATTTAATCCTTTATTTTTAAATTATTTTTATTAAAAAATTTCATCTAAAATAATAAAATTTTATAAAAAATTTTTGATTTTAATTTTAATAATCAATTTATATTTTTGAATATTAATTAATCTTAATTATTGATTATTAAGAAATAATAATTTTTTCATTATTATAATATTATTTATATTAATTAAATTATTATTTTTTATTCGTGAGTACAAAAATCTATATGTGTACAAATTCAAAATAATAATAATTCAACTTTTTAAATATTTAAAATTTAATTAAAAATATTAATATTAAAATAAAATAAAAATTTATAAAATTGAAACTTAAATAATTAATAATTATATTTATTAATAAACCTAATAATTTATTATTAATTGAACGTAAAATTGAATAAAAAAATAAAAAATACCATTCTGGTTCAATATGATTAGGAGTTTTAAATATTATTATTTGATTAAAATTATCTGGATTATTTATTTTTAATGGTATAATTCTGTTAATAATATTTTAATTAATCGATTTTTTTCAATCCATTTTATTTTAGCTATTATGATCTTAATATTTTCAATTATTCATTTAATAAGATTAAAATCAATAATTTTATTTATTATATTATTATTTAAATTCTAAATTTAAATTACTAATAACATTAAATTTTCCAATTCAATAACTATTTTTTTAATAATTAACATAATTATACCATTACAAATAAACAATCCAGATAATTTTAATCAAATAATAATATTTAAAACTCCTAATCATATAGAACCAGAATGACCATCACTACATGGTCGATGTCGATGGGTTTTTGGTAGTACAACTGAACATAGACCAAATATTATGGTACCATTAAAAAGTGGTTGATTTTTAGTAAATTTTTGAGATAAACCCACAAAATGTTGACTATTCGTTCAGTTGATTGTTGGTCAGATATTATTCCTTCAAATTTTTGACCACAATTTTTGGTTAATTTTCGATCATTATGCGAAATATGGTCCATTTTTGGACAATACAGACTGGAATTTTTCCTCGTTTTTTAGTCTAAAATTGATACTAAATTTGGGCTAAGATTTCAAGTCGATCTCTTTCCTTCAGATAGCTCTCGCGTCGATTGACTACCACTCTCTCCCTTTCTAAGAGCTTGCCCACGTTATCTAGCAGACAAAGTGGTCGATAAGAGGATGGCAAACCTGGTCGATCACCGCCTACCTGGCTTTCTTCCACCGTCCAAGGAACAATCCCCCAGCAATTGCCGCATTGAATGTATCAAGAAGCAGTGCCGATGACCGATAGTAATTTTATCAATTCAAGGTTAAAAAAGTACTCGAAATTTTTAGTTTCAGCTATCGAAAATTTCGTCCGAAAAAGAAGCTTCGAGTCACTCTATTTTGCTTGTGCACTCGAACGCTTTTTCCCACAATGGCGATTAATTAAATATTTTCATCGTTTCTACAGTATAGTACTTTTAGGTATATTCCCAAGGCGTATAAATTTTAATCGTCATTCTCGTCATCGTTAGCGGCGATGTATTCGACTGAATTATACCGAAATACAATACGAGTTGAACGTTCCAATGTCTGCTTGGTGTCAAAAGAAGAGAAAGACAGACGATACAATCATAGAGAAAAGTGAAACTCATTTCCCCGTCCGGAAGAATGTTTCAAAAATGATTTCCTTCGAGAGCTGACGCGCGATGCGTTCGAGTATGATTGTTTAGGATTTTCGTTTTGATAATTGCGTGGTGCTCTACGATTATATGCATTGGAGATCTCGAATTCGACGCGATTAAAATGAATAAAACATAGCGTCATATTCGCCGCGCCGCCAGGTTCCAACCGAAAAATTCTATTCACGTTAAATGGGTACAATTAACATGTGAGGTGAAATATACGTACGTGCACCTATGCAGCATTGTGTGTACGTTTTAAAATCAAAAGTCTTATCTTCATCCCGCGAGAAATTTTTTGGAATTACGGAACTGAACTTCCAAGACTGGAGACCAGCTGGTTATTGACTCGAAGAGAAGGGCCAATTTTTATCATTTGTGTAGAATTTTTCAAGAAAGCGAACGTTACATGTTGTGTAAATTCATTTTCTTTCTCTTTTTCATTCGCGTAAATAATGGGTGTGATAAGAAAACTGTATCAGTTGTTACGAATAATTTACTTCTTCTATCTGACCTTCATCACGGTCCTGCGAGCGACATTTGCGATGTATTCATTCAATCGCTATCTCATTGAGAATTTTCTGCGTTGGTAGATTTGCTCAAAAGATACCACACGCTGCAACGTGGGTGAATACAGCGAAAGACGAACAGAAAGTTCTCTCCATTTCTAGTGATGCGAAGAAAAATAAAAGGAAGTGTGACAAAGGATCAATAATGAAAAAAAAGTCACAGTTTCCCACGTGTATATGCCCCATTTTTTGCGGTCAACTTCGAGAATACGACTGACTGCACCATTGCGGTCCGTTCGTCGTGCGAACCAGTTTTTCGATTATCTTGTGAGAACGATAGTGGCGTGCGCGTGTATTACCGCAAAATGAGAGTAAAAAACGTGACTGCGAAAAATCGCATAATCGTATTTACTTTATGCGACTATTTGGCCGAATTATCTGTAAAGGTTATCGGGAATGTAAAGTGCAGTACAGTGCAGCGAGTGCTGCTGCAGTATATAGTGAACACGTTGATGTTGATGTTGATATTAGAGCCGACGTTTGACCGTACAAGCGATAAAATAAGCTTCTTAATGACGTTGATTTACACACTCAAGCGTGCTTCTCGATAAACGGAAGAAAGTTTTCATCTTTAAGATGATGCGGCGACGGAATGTCGACGACAAAACAGAGTGCAAAACTCGCGAGGTACAACAGCACGACAAAAGAGGGTACACGAAAATCATGATATCATCCACCTACTTATCCGTGTGCACAGTATTTTTTTGAAGCATCGAATCATTGAGTGGAAGCCCAAACAAAACAGATCAAGAAGAAGCTTGCCGAACTGACCCGGAAGAAAGAAGAAAGAAAGGAAGAGACAGCGAGAGTTGAGCACAAATTTGCTCCCAGAACCGATAACCTCCCCCAGAAGAAGAAAGAAGACTGCTGGACAAAGGCATCAAGTACGCGCAGCCAGACAGGCTGAACCAGTGCAGGCTTGAAAGCATGGCCATTAGCGGCGAACAAGTAATAAAACCATGGAACACGACGTGAGACCAGAAGCCCGGACCGAAATTGGGAAAGTGCTGTTGGTCATCAAAGAGGATATGTGCCGAACCTATGACAGAACGCAAGTAATGCAGAGGAAGGTCACAAATCTACAAAAGAAGATCCGACAGAACAACCTGATTTTGACAAAGGCGGACAAGGGCAGTACGGTAGTGGTAATGGAGAAGGAGGACTACACCCAAAAAGTGGAGTCGTACATCGCAGTTAATGGATACCAAGAGCTGGCAAGGGACCCAACACGGAGATACCAAGATGACCTGAAAGCTGTGTTGAAACGGAACAATGTACCCAGCAATGGAAGGACGCTTGAGATGAACTCGGTTGCACCAAAACTCAAGGGGCTTGTAAAACTCCACAAAGCGAACCGTCCGATGAGACCCCTCGTCAACAGCATTCAATCACCATGCTACAAGATAGCAAAGATCGTAGCCACATTCCTGAAAGAAAACTACCAGTTTGCACCCAGACGAAGTATTAGAAACAACGGAGAGCTGATTGAGCAACTGGACAAGTTGGAAATCAGGAGTTATGACAAGCTGATATCCTTTGATGTGACTAATATGTTTGGTACCATACCGAAGGAGGAACTTCTCACTCTGCTCAAAAACAACAGATACCATGGGAACCCCGATGGGTCGCAGTACGCCAACATAGTGGAGGAGATCTTGAGCCAGAATTACTGCCGCTTCAATAACAGGTTCTACAGTCAGGAAAGGGGACTTGCGATGGGATCCCCGCTGTCACCAATACTGGCGGAGATATTCATCAATGATATGGAAAACAAGATATTGAAGGGCAGCAAATTCAGAAACTCGATCAAACACTGGGCCAGATATGTAGTTGATATCCTAATTGTGTAGTCAGGCACTGATAGACAGGTGGATCTATTCCTTCCAAAAATGAACGCGATGAATGAGAGCATCAAATTCACAGTACGAAAAGGCAATGAGACCATCAACTATTTGGACCTTACACTCACAATGGAGAACAATAGGATGGAATACAAAATCTACAGGAAGCCGACGCATACTGACACCATCATTCCAAATGACTCCTACCACCACCCCAAGCACAAGTTAGCGGCAATCCAGAACTACTGCTATCGGGCAATTTCTATCTTCAAGAACAACGAAGAGAAGAGGAAAGAGATCGAGATAGTAAAGCAGATCGCAGAAGCCAATGGCTACCGCAGATGTGTGGTGGAGGGAGTCTTTGGGAAAATGGAAACAAAGAAAGGAACCCATGATAGCATAGTGAGAAAGTACTCCGGATCGATACCATTTATAGGAAAGTACACAAAGAAGGTGATAAAGGCGTTCAATGGCTACGATGTGAATGTGGGTATCCAGAATAACCAACCCATGGTGAAGAGAATCAGCAATGACCAGACGGAACAAAAGGATAAGGAAAGCTCGAGCGGAGTGTACAAGCTCAGTTGTGAACAGTGCGAGGGGATCTATATCGGTGAGACTGGGAGGAAGTTTGAGATCGGGAGAAAGGAGCACAAAACGTCGAGGGAGAAAGAAGATGGCAAGTCACTGTTTGGGAAACACTGTAACGAGGAAAACCACGATGGAGAGGGAATATTTGAAGTCATACACGTAGAGAATCGCACAAAGAGAAGAAAACTCTGGGAACAAATGGAGACTGCAAAAGCCAAGAGGAAGAAAGCCTGCCTCTTGAACAATATAATCACATTCGACAGCGAAAAGTTATTCAGCCTGGTGATTGGACGAGAGAAGAAGAACGGAACCAACCAATGAGACGGCAGGAATACAGGCAGCCAATAGAAACGCACCATTTAGGACAATAGATTGAACCAATCACAAAGCAGTATGTTTGAGCCAATAAGAATACAATATCATATTATTGTAAGAATAAATTTCTAAGAAGTGAACCAATCACAACACAGCATTGTTATAGCCAATAAGATCACAGTGTTATACTATAAAAACTCATGGTTAAGGCTTTGGTCTCCAGTTGCGACACAACTGATGATAGGATAACACCCGAAAGTACTCTTGTATAAGCAACTAATGAAGTAGATTTGTACAATTGAGAAACCCCTTTTCAATACTCAGCTAGTTTCACAATTTGCCTTACACTGCGTGCCCCAAACTCACATCATTTGTGACATAGATATGTAACATTTTTTCGCTTAAAATCTGTGACGCAGTGGTTATGTCTTAAACTTGTGTAGCCTTTTAAGAGGTGATGACGTTTTTCAGACTGGAAATGAGGAACGAGTTAATGATATGAAAAAAATGTATAGGTAGACGCCTCAAGATTAGGAGTGATGAAGTCATCAAGTTTTTCATCCGAAGAATGTAACCCTTAGCCTAATATAAAGTTGCGGCACTGTTGGAAGAGGGGCTAAACTAAGTTGATCCTGTAATACTGTTGACAAGGGCTAATGTAAGGACGGCCAGAAATTAGAGGTCTGACTTATCTATTAGCCCGAAGTATGCTAAATGCGTAGCCTATATGAAGGGGAGAAATACTATTGAAGGGGTTCACTTAAGAATTGCACGTCCATACCGATTTAGAGATGCGTCTTAAGGTTAGTGGTAAGTCATCATCATCATCATCATCATTGCCAGTACGCGATTAGGCCTATTGGCCTGTCTGCGGTGTCGATGTACTCGACTTCATGAATTAATGACGTCTCAGGTTGATAACATCATAAAAGTTTATGTGTCCCAAGGTTTCGGATGATGACGTCACCAAGGTTGGAAGATGATGTCGTGTGTTGATGACGTGAATGAAGTTGAGGTTAGGAACATCATTGGTTGATGTCGCGAAATTGTATGCGTCTTTACTTTTAATCAACTCAACATATTCAGATAACAGAACTTAGAAGATACTTATTAATATCAATATGAAATTTTGGATAAAGAATGGTAGTAAAGAGTAAGCAAGACCTATCCATCACCTTATGTTTTACCCAAAGAAAGAAATTTAATTCAGAAAAAAATACTTCCAACTGTTTATTTGTTTATTCTTCTGTCCTCTTCTTCCTCATTTGTCTTCGTCCTCCATTGTTTTATTTTCCAAATATTACAGCCAAACATCTTAACTTCGGCTTTTGCCTTAAACTTACAACCTTGAAAAATTTGGCTTTCGCGTTTTGGCTTGTGGAAAAATTCATCTGATTTTTGGTTGATCAATATTATAAAGAAACTAGCGGTTGGCGACGCGCCTCCGGCGCGCCTGACCGCTAGCTGTGTGTTGAGTAGATATCTGTGTTTTATAGGTATCTGTATCTTGTAGGTATGTGTGTTTTGTAGGTATCTTGGAATTCAGATGAATTTTTAAAAAAGAAACAGTGGAAAGAGTTTTGCAAAATTCACAACTATTCAGTTCAAAAATAAGAAAATAGACACCAAAAACTGCGACTGTACTTATAAAAATATATCAAAGTTCCGAGTCGCACAAAAATAAAATCACAAAATTAAATTTTTTACACACTAATTCACTTGAGAGCTGACTTAACGCGTGAAGCCTGTATTCATCACAGCAGAATACAGACAAATCCATTGACATTTTGCCAGTCCCTAAGAAAACACACGGACAACAGGTAAAAAAAAGGGTAATTTCCGCTAGCCCATACGCAGTGCGCACCGTGTCTAGACATTGGTTCTTGTATGAGATACCGGATGTAAAATCCTTTATGTAGGTGTTTTTAAAACTGTGAATAAAATAACTTGCTTAGTATGGAAGTACAGCGAATACTGTAGTCACAAAATTTCCTCCTAAAAATCTGGAACCGGGCTCATTCGAAAGGAAATTACAGGGGCTACAATTTTTGTTCTCTTCAATTTTTCATAAAAATGAGTTATACTCGAGTTATCACAATAATTCAATTCTCGAAACTGCGCCACTCAACGCGCGTAGGTCTAACGTACATGGCAAGCTACACCATCACGTTTTTTTATATTGAAAAAAGTCATTGTTTTCGCCCTTTTTTGAAATTACTCAGCACCTCCCCGTCAAATTTTTATTTTTATGAGTCTATGTGCTGCTCTGGGATGAGGACAATATATCCTGAAAGTTTGAATGCGATCGGCCTAGTAGTTCTCGAGTTATAAACGGACAGGAGGACAGACAAACTTTCTGCTTTATATATTAGATGTAAGTCTGGATGAAAAGAACAGGAGAATTGGGGCTTTGTTATACATCTGGACGATACCTATTCTCCAGTTTGTATTCACCTCTATTGTATGGCCGCACTACCGGTTCTCAGCTGAACTGAACCGGAACTAATTCGTCTTATCTTTGTTAATTTTTTGTCAAAACGAGTCTGGCCTACAGAGTGGAGCTGTTGAACTTGTAATTTGAGCACTCAAGCAGGGCATTTTCTCATTTTGCGGAAATTCGACTACATTGATTCCAAATTGACTCGGGCTTATTTTAGCCTAAGGCGTACGAAGGTTTGAATAGAGCTAGCTTTCACGTTTTCTCTTATCAGTAGAAACTCAACCGAATTCGGTTATTCGGCTTTTAACTAGGAACCTGTTCTATGGAAGTTTTTTGAAAATTTTGCCGTACGCCGTCTGGCGAAAATTGACCTATACGTCATCGGATCGTGACAGTATAGGATAAATTCAAAAGAACTTTCAAATCCCTAAAATAGGTCAAGGTTATTGATGACGTCATCAGGCGTTCTCACCCTCTTCTTCCGCCCCTTGCAGTATACTAATTTTATACTAGGCTTACACTGAGTCTAGGCCTCTTTGTTTCTATGTCCCTAAAATAGGTCAAGATCACTGATGGCGTCATCAAGTGGTCCTACTCCTCTCTTCCGGTCCATAAAGGTCAGGGTCATTGATGACGTCATCAGGCGTTCTCATCCCTCTTCCCACGCTCCATACTACAGTGTACTAATTTTATACTAGGCTCATACTGGGTCTAGGCCTCCTTGTTTCTACAGACGCCCGATTATCCGACCTCCACTTATCCGACCCTGATTTTTCTAAGCGCTCTCTCCGAGTCATCCGACCTCTCGTGTCAAATTATCCGACCCAAGTTTTTTCTTCTTCAATAATCGTTCATGAACTGCACCACACTTGTTTCTTGGGTGTCCTCGACTTTTTTTATGGTACATACATTGACTAACAGTGTGGCAGACAGGAGTAGCGGTACAATCAAAGGATACAGTGGCGACTATGCGACATGTAGTGCGAGACAGAATTGGCACGTACGTTTAATGGAGATGGCGCCGCCACAAAGTACGTGCACACTGCAACGCGACGATAGAGTGTAAAAAACATTGACAGACCGATGTCGCAATTTTTTTTTCATTTTCCGAAGTGTGAAGAAAGAGTTTGAAAGATTGAGTTCATCAGTTCTCAGTCGTATTATGGAGGGAGTGGACGTCGAAGTGAATTCCTTCTTTTGGTTTTTTCTACGCAGTAGTCTGAGTGTCCGAGTGTACCTACATTAATAAATTCGTTTAAAAATGAACCTAAGTCCGAGTACGCCTTCAAAACCAAAACGTAAACGAGTTGTTGTAACAATCGAGAAGAAGATAGAGGCGATCAAAAGAGTTCAGAAAGGAGAGCTGATGAGGGTGGTCGCTGCTGATTATGGAGTGTCCAGAAATACTATTTGTGACTGGATGAAAAATCAAAAAAAAATTGAGATGGATTTCATACTTTATTGTGATGGAGCTGCAACAAAGAAATCTGCAAAAACGACTGCTTTCCCATTAACTGGTGAAGCTCTGTACATGTGGTTTTGTTTGAGAAGACAAGCAGGTGTCCCCATTTCTGGTGTCTCTTTGCAGGAGAAGGCCTTGATTTTATCGCATCAGTTTCCTGATGAAAATAAAAATTTTGTCTCAGTCGTTGGAAAAAGCGTTATGGAGTTCGTCAGGTGACGATCTGCGGTGAAAAATTGCCGGCAGATGAGAATGCTGTACACCAATTTCACGAGGACTTACTCGATTTTATTTGAAAAAAAAAATATGCACTCGACCAAATTTTCAATGCAGATGAAAACTGACTAAATTACAAAATGTTGCCAAGTAAAACCTTGGTTATGAAAACCGAAATTTCAGCTCCTGGAGCTAAGAAGAGTAAAGAAAGGGTAACAATAATGAATTGTGCCAACGCCTCTGGCTCATTCCGGTTGCTACTCATGCGTATAGGTAAATCTGCAAGACCTCGTGCTCTAAAAAATATGGACTTTAGATCACTACTAGTTTATTATAAATCTCAAACAAGTGCATGTATGAATACTGAGCTTTTTCAACGGAGGTTTTTTGAAGAATTCGCACCCCACGTCATGAAGTTCCTTCGTGGAAATAATCTGCCTGAAAAAGCTCTTTTGTTAATCGACAATGCGCCTTCCCATCCATCACTTATAGGTATTATTATACAATATTTACCCCCCAATACCACTAGTCTAATTCAGCCGATAGATCAGGGAGTGATCATGAGCTTCAAACGACTGTACCGAAAAAGTCTCTTAGAAGAAATCCTGATGACGTGACGTTATCTTGTTTGAAGAATATTACGATAAAAGATGTTGTCTACTGGAGTGCAGAGGCATGGAATACAGTTCGAATTTCAACATTACAGAAATCATGGTGTAAACTTCTGAGCATTGAATTTGTGGAGGCAGATGGAAGAGAGAAAGATGTGGACCTGTTGAAATATTTTAAGCAAATTCCTGGTTGTGGAGCAGTGCGTGGATTACATCTGCAGATGATAACGAATTGAATCTGAGTGATGGTGATATTGCCGATTACGTTAAGATTGGAAAGGTTAAGACAGAGGTTCAAGAGGAGGCAAACAATACAATGAAGGCAACCCAGAAAGTGTCTTATGATGAAGCATTCACTGCACTGGACACATCTTCGAATTTTCTTGAAGAGCAAAGTAATGTAACCCCTCAAGAGTTGCTTGTTCTACGTAATTAAATGGAGAAATTTTGCCAAGTTAATGCGAAGTCGCGTCCATCTGTGGTCACTAATTATTTCCAGCGTTGTTAGAAATTGACCATTGTACCTAAATGCTATCATTTTCAATATAAAATTACAAATTTTTTTCCACTTTGTATTATCCAACTTGTTATCCGACATCTACTGCGCCCCGATTAGGTCGGATAAACGGGCGTCTACGTATGTCCCTAAAATAGGTCAGGGTCACTGATGGCGTCATCAAGCGTTCTCATTTCTCTTCTCCCGCTCCATACAGTATACTAATTTTATACTAGGCTCATACTAAGTCTAGGCCTCCTTGTTTCTGTCCCTAAAATAGGTCAAGGTCACTGATGGCGTCATCAAGCGTCCCTACTCCTCTCTTCCGGTCCATACTGGTCAGGGTCATTGATGACGTCATCAGGCGTTCTCATCCTTCTTTCAATTTTATACTAGACTTGAAAAAATCTTGAGTTTGAATCTTGAAGTCCTCAGAAGACTTGAAGAAAAAAAAATTCTACAGCAGCCTAATGAATGAAGATCATGTTTCATGTCTTCAATGAGGAGGTTGGAAGAGAGGGGGGACTCGCAAAATTGGAAAATTTTCTCAGGGTTTTTAAATGGGGTTGTGGGTACAGTAAAGAGATGGAACATGTCAAAATATTTCTTTTGCATCGTCACACTGAAACAAGACGTAAGGAAAGACATAATCGGACTCTACCTTGTATAAGACTAAGTCTCCATCGGTGATGGCTGCCCTTGCATTTGAATTCCGCCTTTTTGACGTAGAACGACGAATGACGTCATAAGGGTGAAAAATAAGACGCTGAAGGAGGAAAGGAACGCAGGGAACCAATTGGTTTTGATTGTGAGAATTTAAGGAAGTTTAGACCTTTTCGAGGACTTCACTGACTAGAATCGATGACTTTTCCTCAGGAATCATTATTTTTTTTCTCTCTACTTGTAACGATTTCGCCAAATGCGTCTTCATTATTGACAACGAAAATATTGTAACGATAATTAAGACATTAGCTCTCATCGAAAATATATCACAAAAAGTTCATGACGTACTCATTAATTCCGAGAATTCTCAAATAATTTCGTTGTACAAAATATTGTTGTGTATTTTAACGACACCTCATTATCTTATAAACGAATATTAACACAACTTTTATTCGAAATGTATAACAAAATTATGCGGATTTGTTTTATACTGTACCTATGTTCGTTAAGTGAATTTGAATAGAAAATTCCGATGATATTACTTGCGTACAATTTATAGGAATATTATACATCATCTCACGAAAAAAATAATGAGTATTGAAAGACAGGATAGGAGCTAGTTTCCATCACTTATCCGTATTCTCTCGTTCCAATTATTGTTCGCGATGAACATTCTTGATTACGTACTTTTTATTTGTGCTTTATTTTCGATGGTTTCTCTTCGTAATGATTATTTAGTTAAAATAATTCGTTGACATTTTTACGAAGTTAATCTGAATCTGACAGCATAAATACAATAAAAATTCAATTAATTCCTCTGTTTGCTGTGACACATACAAAAACTCATAAAATGATGATAATTTATGTATAAGTCGTTGCTCGTGATAAGTACATAGACCTATATACCGTAACAATTGTTATCAATGTATGTAAAAACCAGTAAGCTCATTACCAAATTAATTACTCGGAATTAATAAGACATACGCGGGTTTATAAGGTTTCTTAATTAGAGGTGGATCAGGAACTTCGTACAAAAAATCAGGCGCGTCCATATCATTTCTCTGTATATAGGCTTGCAGAAAATGTTACTCTCACTCAACGAGGAGAAAAAAAGAAAAGTAGCAAAACCATTGTTTACTTATAATTACATTTGCTACACCGACAAAATACAAACAGATGCTAAGACGGAACACCAAACAAAGTTTTCATAATGAATTTACGACCTGTAGTCCCGTATACGGAATCCAAAAGTACAATAGGCAGTTAAACGTTTAAAAAAATATGAGAAAAGTAAATTTATGAGTACAAGTTTGTATTTGTATTTTTTAGCCCGTAATTTTTGAAAAGACGAACCCCTATCACACGAACCTATAGCCAGCCAAATAAATCTTGAGTACAGACAATAGAAACCTGAGCTCAGAGGTGAGGGCGGGAGTTTGTTGAAAAGTACGAGGTCGACCATTTGATCACTAACTTAGTCCTATATTATCCTGAATATATCATCTATAGTAGAAATATTAATACATTTTATTTGTTATTTTTCAAGAAAAAAATTCTGAAATTAATCACAAAAACTCAGATACCGGGTCGAAATTCCAATACTTCATCTTCATTGAATCGATTCGTTCCTGCAAGTTACGGCCCGACATATTGAGAACGACAAATACCACAATGAGTAAAAGACCGAAAATCGACAAATACTACAAAGAGTAAATGTACGTAGGGAAATTGCAAAAAGCCACTCATTGTGGTATTTGTCGTTCTCAACTTCATCTTCACTTTAGGTTTCAAATGTTTTACTGTCTATTCAGCCTTCAATGCTGGAAGTTATAAGTGAATATTACTAATAGGATCACGTGGCCGATTTTCAATGCTAAAAAAGTTTCTCTTGTGAAGAATTATTGTATGTATCACACATTATTGCTCTCACAAATGAAGTAGACAGTGAAAACAAGATTACACAGCCGTGGTAGCATCATTGACAGTGGAACTGCCCAAATCAAAACAAACTGAAGGAGAAAATTCTATAGCTCGAAAACAAGGGTTTGCTCATATACGTCCTAGATTGGTAAACGCTCTGAAAATCCAGAGTGACATGTAATGACTGGAGATAATCTGCCAATTCGTTGCCACGGATCGGATGGGGCCTATCTGTTCTCTTGATCTCGCGTGCGCATGCGCTGGACAAAATGACACAAACGACGCTTGGGAATTTGAGCAAAGAGTCTGTTTTCGTGTGGCAGAACAAATAATGTTTGCTGACTGCTGCAATTTGAGGTGACAGGGAACCTGATTTATGGGGCACGTGGAATCTGAAAAATGTAGATTGTGACGTCACAAGGTTGACTTATGACGGCATCAAATTGTAACGTCACAGGTCCGGACTTTGGAGCTATACATGTAAGGCTCAGAGGTTCATCATGCAAACTTGTCCGTACGCCGTTTAGACAGTTCAGAGGTGGCCTTAGTTACCCACTTGACTATCCGGCCACAATACCGCAAAATCGGTAAGCACCGGCCGCTTATATACTTGCAAGTAGCAACTTTGACTGCAAGTTCCGATGCGGCGCCACCAACACAAAAATTTGTGAGAATGGTCGAGCGTTCTTCATATATTATGGGAGGGAACTTATGAAAAACTGATCTACAATGTCATCAGATTGTGACGTCAAAAAGCTGACCTATGATGTCTTCAAACTGTGACATCACAAGGCCGATCTATGACGTCACCAAACTGTGATGTCACAAAAAGACTGATCTATGACGTTATCACATTGTAATGTCACAAGGCCGACCTATAAAGGCATTAGATTGTGACGTCACAGGCCCTATTACCTAAGCTCTATATGACAGGAGGGGAACTTGTAAAAAAACTCATTGCTGACCTATAACGTCATCAAACTGTGATGCCACAAAAAAAAAATGATAAATGACGTTATCAGATTGTGACGTCGCAAAGATGACCTATGACTTCATCAGACTAATATCATGGGCCTCACCCCCGGCTACATATGATAGGCCGACCTAAGAAGTCACCAAATTGTGACGTTACAGGCTCCGTCCTCAGCTATGTATTGGGGTTTAAACCTACACTAGAGAGCGCTACTGAAAGGGTGGATCAGAGAATTTATGTACGTTCATACATTAATTTTCAATCAACTGTTATTTTTTCAATATAGCATTTATTGCTACAATTTTTTTGTATTCAATGTTGATGAGACAGACTACAAAATTTATGCTTGTTTTTGCTTCAAAAAACAATATCCCATTAATTGTGGTGCGTGAAATTTCCTCATTTAAAAAGTATGGAACAAAAGAGTGAATATTGTCAGGGCTACCAACTCCCCAACTTTAAGTTCAAATCCCAATTATGATAATTGGGGAATTTAAAAAAAAACTGATCTATGATGTCATCAGATTGTGACGTCACAAGCCCAAGTTTTAAATCTGTATATAATAGGAGAAAACTTGAAAAGTCACAACGCTGACCTATGACTTTATCAAACTGTGACATCATGGGCCTCACCCCTGCCTACATATGGTAGGAAGTGAATTTACGAAAAAAACTATCAGATTGTAACATCACAAGGTCGACCTGTGACGTCACCAAACTGTAACGTCACAGGCCCTGCTTTCAGCTATGTATTATGATAAGAGGGGAACTTGAAAAAAAAAACTGATCTATGATGTCATCAGATTTTGTGACGTTACAAGGCTGACCTATGACGCCATTGAATTGTGACATCACAAGGCTGACCTATGACGTCATCCAATTGTGACGTCACAAGCCCGGATTTAGCTGTATATAACCGGAGAAAACTCGAAAAAAAGTAAATTGTGACGTCACAAGGCTGATCTATGACATCATCAAACCGTGACATCACTAGTCTGACCCATAACGTCATCCATCAAACTGCGACATCATAGGCCCCGTACCCAAGCTATAGATGGCAGGAGGTGGATTTAGAAAATTTTCAAGCTTCGAGCTTTACCTGGCGGCTGGACGACGGACGTTTTTTCCGATCCCCCCCATAAAATGGGTTCCCTGCTGAAATCAACTTTCAATTGACGCAACAAAGGATTCGGGGAAGTCGACGTGAAATAAACTTACTTGGTCGACATGACAAATAAGTCGAAATTGAGTCGATAAATGTCGATTATGGATATCGACGCGACGTCTAGAGGTTGATGGCCATCATAGACTCCCTGAACTCGACTAATCGGCTGTTTATCGACGCACCAAAGCGGCTAATTTCAGGTAGATCAAAAATTTGGGGAGATCGGCTTAAAATCGTCTTGGAATCGACCTGGTACTATTGACGATAAGTCGGTTTTAACAACTTATCGACGCAAGTTCGACAAAGATTTTGAAAAGAGTAAATTTTGAGTTAATTTTTGGTTGTCGCTGGGTGTCGTCCGACATTGACGCTTTTTCGCGACATGATTCTTGAGAAGGGGAGGATCATTATCATTCGAAAAAGGTCAAATGAATGTTAAGTTGGAGAAAGAAATCACCGATGGTATGATTGAAAAATTTGACCCGGTCGTCCAAAAGCTGCGAACGATGTATGCAAAGAGACTCTAAAGCTGGAAAGTCGAAGGTTTCAGAATCTCAAGCTCATGATTTAGAAAAAACTGGAAAACCTGACTATTAGTCTTTAGTAAACCACTCAGCAGTACCCACGTAAAAGTGAGAAAATCTTGAGGGCTCCCGTCAACGATCTAAATATGCCATGTGACTGACTCAGATTTTAAGCAAAAATATACTCATAAACACTCGGAAACTAAGAATTTCATTACTCTCAAACGATGTTCATCTTGATTTTTTAGCAATATTATGAGCAAATTGTTTTGAATGAGGATGTATAATTTTAACCGACTGAGGATAAGCCTAATGGCTGACCCAAATTTTCATAAATGTATTTGGACAAGAACTCAATAGAGATAAAACATACAGGAAATTACGTCATATTGTATCATTTGCGGCGCCTTTTCGATGTTTGAAAACTCGACCCAATTTCATCCCTCTTCATCGCAGTGTCTACCTATCGTATAAGGCGTATTTTGTCAAATATTTTTCATCTTTTTTCTCCCTTAAAAGAAAAAATAAAGTCACTGAACCGCGGGATTATCTTCAGACGCAACTTTTCAGGATTCTTCCTTATTTACCTCGTATTACGGTTTAACGACCAGCTTCAATTATGTGCAGCTACGTCATTATTTTGTGCGGTCTAATTACAGGTAATAGTTTCGTTGGGTGCAAATACACGATGAATAAATTGATGAAGCTGATAATGAACGAGGCAAATTAGGAATAGCTCAAAATGCGACCATCGAGGAAGTTATTACGTAAAACAGTGATAAGAGTACACATGGATAGACCACGAGTACTGTTCTCATTGTGTTCGGATCGATAGAGTAAGGCGAGTATTGGCGCATACTCCGGCAGTACCGCGCGAGTGATGACGCGACGTAACGCTACGCAACGCCCGCACGCTCTGAGGGTAGACTGTGTGTGTGATTGAGGTGCTACAGTATATTTTCAATAATGAAAGGATACGCTTAACCTTCATTTCGTTGGTGGGAAATGGCTCGACGCACGTTCTACCGCTATCCTAGAACAAGAGCAATCGATTTCCACGACTTTCAAAAATTCGGCCGTATAAGCTCTTAAGCACATACGTATGAGACAATATATAGTTAAATTTTATTTTGACGACGGATTCGTTACGAATGAATGAGACAGTCATACATAAATACCAAACAAATTGACACGATTTCGCGAAATGAGACTCGTATTATAGGTGGAAAATCGGCGAATCGTTCACCTATACACGTAGGTGTCCAAGATGATGAATAATATCCTGTCGGGTTCGCGGCGTAGACTCCCATAGTGAGAGTGAAAATCGACGACGAAAGTGTTTACCTCTCTTTTATGGTTAAGGTCACGGACTTTTGACAAAATGCTGCGCTCGGTAATCATCCAAACATCCGCGCGTGCTGTCGCTACATTCATTAACACTTCATTCGTCGAATTAGCGTGACTCTCCTATAATGAGCGACCATTATGCGATGAGCAAATGAAGACATCCGACTCTACTGCTCACTTCTTGTAGGCGAGAGAATGCGGAGGCACTGTCGCTATTGTATAGTTTCACAAATTCTTTTAGAGTCACATTCGTGTATTACTCACATTTGGTATTTGTCTGCGCTCGTAAGAAAATCGTGTTCTAAATTTGCAAAATTTTCACGACTACAGCTAAAATGAAATTCAATACTCTATTTTAGGTCGAAGCCGAGTCTCTAGATTACTATGTTCCGTAACTTAATCGAACTCGATGTTCTAATTTCAGAATTTGTTGCGGTACTAGACCTTAGTCTCGCCATCCCAAATGGTGGTCCTAAGGGAGTGGGAGTTTTAAACTGATTCGTAGCTAGTTGAGTGAATTCGTACTTGTTTTGGAGTTATTATGGAGGTAATCGTTCGAGTACAAGAGGGAAAATGGCGGATATTTTGAGAGAATAGATGGATTTTTAGGGATCGAAGGCAGAGGAGACACAAGCAAAGATGGATGACTGTTACTGAGGCGATTTGCAAATTTGGTACTGGGTTTCCTCTTCTGGCATATCTGTGTTTTTGGGCTGGGGGTCACAATGGCCTTGACCTATTTTAGGGATCGAGAATCCTTTGTTCCATGTTACGACACATAAATCACAAAATTCACCAAAACACAAAGGTTAGTAGATTTGTACAGCTGGTGTGCCGATGTTGGTAAGAGGAGACCGAGTCCCGGACGCACAGTAAAGATATCAACTAGTTTAAATTTCCTTATGATGTCATCACCATGCGTGACGTCATTAGTTCGTAAAGTCATCAGTTTGCATTTTTCCGTGACGTCACCAACATTCCTCTTTTTTTCTGGTCCAGTCTAGCAGATTTCTGGATTAAGTTGCTAGTATACTGCTTGCTTAGGCCTAGTATAGCCTAATACAGCTCACTGTGGGGGACATCTCAGTTTCCCGTGCCAGCGTATGTTCAATGGAGCTGCAGCCAGCTCTCTTGAGGACGCAGGTGCAATTTGGTACATAGTCCGATCTTTTGATTCCCAGTATGCGTCGTAAATTACGTTGGTGGAACTTTTCTAGGGAATTAAGGTCCCTCTTGTTTATGGTCCACGTCTCGGCACCAAACACAGCCAGCTTTGTCTCGTTTCTTGAATCGCCGCTGTAGAAAACTCTGTTCTTTTGTTTAAAAACGGCTGTTGAGGCCTTGCGCAGTCGCTGGTTGATTTCTGGAATCATTTGCGTAGCGAGTTTCGCTAGGGGCCACAATGTCTGAATTGATTTTCTACAACTCTTTGTCTCTTCTGGTAGGTCTTTTCTTTCTTGCGAATCGGACAATATTCGGTTAAGAAACTCCCCCAGTGATCCAAGTTACCTCCGTAAGAAAATTTTACTCTGGATGAACTCCTATTAAGTTAGAAAGAAAGAGATTGAGATGACTGCGTTAGAGGGGGAGAGGTGCGCTGGCTCTCGTCCATTTGTCGCACCTACCCAGAGTCGGTCCGGTGGCACAGAGACAGTGCCGACCGGGGGCTGTAGGGTGGAAATAGCGACATCGACAGTAGCTCTGCAAACTTAAGCTCGAGACGCTGCCACCCAGACTGCCTGAGTCATTATCTTCGTACTAAGCCATAGTACACCCAGTATAGAGCTAATCTCTGTTATAGTGTGAGAATTTCGAGTTGGGCATCGCAAATTTCTGGATTGGGTCGAGAGTTCGTGATTCTACCAAGGTCCATTAACGGGCAGAAGGTATCCTGGCTTCGCGGATTTCCATTTGTGGAATGAGGTGAGGTGGCAGTACAGGCATTAAAAATGTCAAACAATTGCGACCTTTTAGCGGCATATAAAGGAGGGGAGCAGTACTGGAATACTTGTGTCAACTCTGGATGGCAATAGAATTGATAGAGATATCATAATTGTTGAATGTGAGAACAAATTAATTATTTAGGTTCATAATCGTCCCTAAATGTCTCCTTAGAATACTCAACTTATGGCGCAGCATTAAAATAAAAGTTAGAAACCAAACAAACGATATAAGAATCAATTACAACATTATGTCTATTTGTGTAGCCACCACCGAGTTTTAATAGCGGAATTTCGTCAACAGTTGAAACTCGAAAAAAGGATTTCTACAGAAGGAGCGAAAAACGAAAGAGAAGAGCGAGGCAAAAAATCTCCTTCGACAATCTCTTATTAAACGTTTTTATTTGTTTTATTATTTGTATATTTGATGAGAAGGCAGACAGGACGAATTTTTCTTATTATACTTTCAATTTTTACCGTTATGAGATTTTTCCTTAGGAATTCGAGTTGGGTTTTTTTTCTGGAAAATTACAAACCTTACAAAAGCTAATGTCAACCCGTGTTTGCCTTATTTATATGGATGTACATGATTATCTCGAGAAGTAAAAGACCGAGTGAAAAATTTTGAAAGGCCGACGTTTCGATCAAAACTGTCCACGTATGCACTCGTCACTGTGACAAAGTCAACATTTCAAACAGGCGAGGATTTTTACCAAATACTTCATCGTCTATTATCAAAGAAAGGGAAATGTGAAAAAGTCTTTGGAAAATAAAGAATAAAGGAGTAAATTACAGACATAATGTAGGCTTCAGAGATCCATTGCTTGGAGAATATAAATTTTTCCCGCTTACGTGTCCGTCTGTGCGCTGAAATTTGGGAAATTTGTCAAGTCAATGCAATTTGCTTCACAATTCCGTAGAAAATTGTAATTAGGAAACATTATAGCCATTACACATATGCTTCTTAACTGCATAATAATATTGCACGGATTTTCGAAGTGAATTCTCTGATGATTCTGCTAAAGAAAGAACGGAAACGTCCCCTTTTTTTGAGCTCAACTCGTTAGGAAGAGAAATGCGAAGGGGCGATAGCAGAAAAAACCCACAATCCAAAGAATTTTGCAAAGTTTAACGGATCATAGACATAGTGAAGGTGGAAAAAAAAAGAATTTGTGAATCAAGTTTTCTCCGAGTCTCTTTTTTTCCCTCGTAATTCGTAAACTCACTTAAATACGTCAGCCCACTCACCTTTCTACTTTTGAGTCAAGATTCTTCATTCTTCCTCTCGATAGCTTGTGGCTCGGAATTTCTCCAAACCTTCTCAAGAGACGGTCAACACCTGACCCTTGCTTTCAAGTCGAGATCTTCTTCAAAACCTCTGAGCTTTTTCCGAGTCTATCATATAGATTTTTCCAATGTGCTTTCCTATGTATGACTCTTCAAGCTCCCTTCCGCTATTGTAACGTTTGAGTCCTTTTCTTCTACAACACGGCGTTACTCAAAAATCTAAAGTTTCTAATTAGATCGAGAATCAAATTGTCTCGAAGATACATTTCCTCCCCTGTAGCTAAGAACTTGAATCGATAAATTTTTCTTCCTTCAAAATATTCGATCCAAAAATATTCGCGATCCCCTCTCCTCCTCAGAGTTTAAAAAAAAAATAAGAAAAAAAAAGAGGATGAAGAATAACAAGAATAAATATTTGAACGCGTGCCGCTCGTTTTTCAGTTTAATTTTCCACTTCATTGTACATTTTCACAACTCACAAAAAGCCGAAGGTAGATGAGATCTAGAAATTTAGAATTCTACCGGTAGCTTGGTATTATCGGACATTTCAACTCTGTTTTGCGAGATAAATCTCATAATTTTACATTTACACTTCAAAATTTGCACCAAAATAGAATATCAAGAGAGGAACGCAGGATTTTGTTCTTCATTGTTCCGTTAGATGAGCTGAAAATATCCAAATCACAGAGTTTGTCGAGACACGGGCATCATCGAAATTCACAGTTTAGGGTTTGACCAACGCAGTTAACCGAGCGATGAATCTGCAACACTCAACAATTCGCGTAGTGTACAGCTGTTTGCAGAGCTTGACGAGCACTCAACGCGTTAGATGAACCTAAACCGGGGTTGCAAAAAAAATAAAATAAAATAAAATAAAACAAAAAACATTTTTTTTTTTTAGTTTAAAACAGATTTTATGTATAAAACATATTTTAAATGATGGTTTTTAATTCCTCGTTTAAAACAGATTTTAAATGTTGTTTTAAACATTGTTTAAAATCGTTTTAAATCATTCAGTTATTGTTTGGGACACATTTTTGGAGTTTTAACTATCGTTTCAAACACATTTGGAATATATTAAACATAGGGCTTGCGGAATAATAGTTATATATAACTGTTATAACCGATGACTGAAAGGAAAAAAATTTTCTTGACTGACAAATGTTTCGGTCAAAACGGTCATCATAACAGTAATATTGAGAGTTTTATTTTCAATATTTTTTAGTTTGAAAACATGTTTTTTGTTAAAAAAAAATTTTTTTGGTTCTTAAAACATGTTCATGTTTTTTTGTACAAAAACGTATTCTTTCTGTATAAAAGCATGTTTTTTTTAACAAAAATGTTTTTTGTTGAAAAAGATGTTTGTTTTAAGAATATATTTTTTTGTATAAGAACATGTTCTTTTTGTATAAAAACCTTTTTTTTTTTTTTTTTTTTTTTCAACCAACATATTTTTTTTATTTTGACCGTTAAAATCATTATGACTGAATCATTTTTTAATAATAGCCATGATCGTTATGACTGTTTGACCGTTTCAGAAAAATACTCTACACCTATGCAATCAACAACCATTAACCGTTTTAATTTTGAAAGCTGACCGGAGTCAGAGATGTTGCACGGAATTCCAAGAAATTTTGTTTCTGTATTTACTTTCGTTATCTCGCGATTTTCTGTTATAACGAAATTACTTTCAATTTTGTTAGGCTGACTTTTGTTTCCTTATTTCAACCGAAGAAATGTCGTTATTTTCGTTATTCATTTTCGTGCAAAATACATTGGTTTTACTCAGACGTCTTCAATTTTGTTTTTGGTATTTCCTTTTTTCAAAATTTTCTGTTGGAACAAAATTATTTTCGTTCTTGTTACTGCATTTTGTTTCATTATTTCAGCCCGAAAAATTTTGTTAATTACATGATTCGTTTTTTTTTTCGCGCAACATCTCTGACCGGACATTTAATCGTTATCTTTTTATAATTATTTCGGTCAAAACCCCTACCTAATTAAACATAGGTTTTGAACATTGCTTAAAACAATTTTTTTTTTTTTTTACTTTTTCAACCCTGGAAAAATTGTCAAATTTTCATTTTTATGGAAGAATAATAATGAAATAATATGGAAGAAAACTAGCTTTTTAATGTATTGAAAAAAACAAGTTCAGAATAAAGAAACACGTTTTAAACATATTAGCGTTCAAAACACAATTTTGATTTTTTGTGTGTTTTAAACATATTTTAAACGCGTTTTAAACATTGTTTGTTTAAAACATAACAACCCTGATCTAAACTACAAATTTTGATGATGCCCGATGATTTTAATAATTGAGGAAAGCGTAGTCTTAAGAAGATAATTTCAAAAATACGTCAAAATAATCACTCATACGCGTCGTTATTTTTAGATGAAAGATAAAAACAAAATAATAGTGATAACACTACTGAACAGCTATCCTGTTACAAAGATTCTATTACGTGATTCTCAGATACTTTTCAACGCTGAACACGAATCTGTTGTCCGTTTTTTGCTAGCACGTCACAATTTTTAGTAATCACGATAAATATTCACGTAATCATAACAAATATTCTCGTCTACTTGCCGCGCGCTGTCGCGGAACGTAACAAACGTTTTCGATAGCGACGCTGCTATCGTCGATGTGTTTTGCGACGACGCGCGGCAAGTAAACGAGAACTTGAATCGTGATTACTAAAAATTGTGACGTGCTAGTAAAAAACGGACAACGGATTCGTGTTCAGCGTTGAAAAGTATCTGAGAATCACGTAATAGAATCTTTGTAACAGGATAGCTGTTCAGTAGTGTAATAAAAGAACACCTAATGAATAACAGTTTAGCATATATGCCGAGGTACTATGTTGAATCACAAAAATCACAATTTATTTGTTAACATTATAAATATAGCAAAGAAGACCTCTGGTGACCTATAAATACAAACGATGGGACAAAGATGACATCAAAAGAACAACAGATGACCCAACATGTGCTCTCAATCTCGCGTTACTGCGCATGCGCTGGACAGAATGACACCGCACTTGCTTCAAATGATTCTCTATTTCGTCCTTCTTTACGTCAAATGACGTGTACAGTGAGGACACATAATCTTTAATGAAGACTTATTGCTCGAAAGTTATTCCTGAATTATCACAAATAAACCCTGAAAGTTTGAAAGCAATTGGTTGGCTCATACTTGAGTTATAAGAGGACAAACAAACAAACTTTCTGCCTTGTATTTATAATGGAAAAAGCAAATGACAGTGACCGAGATGATTCAAATAAATATTGGAGAAAGCCAATTTAGTGCGCACAAAGACCCTATCGCCAGAGATGAGAAGTTTAAGTCAGTCATAGCTTAAGTCAAAGTTTAAGCTTGTTTTTGAACAGCTTTTAGCGGATAAAAAGTCAGTCATTCACAGTTCATTAAGCGCAAAGCCAGTCAAAAAGGAAGCGCTGAATCCGCTTAATTAAGATATTCATCCCCCCCCCCCACAAAAAAAAAAAAAAAAATGTAAATAATATTTCAAATTGGAGGCTGGTATCCTCTACAAAAATAACAGAAAGCTCCGATTCTCCTGATTGTTTCAAACTGAGTTTTTTCAGAGACTAAAAGCCCAGATAGACACAAAAGAGAGAATATGTATCTTCTACTATCATGACAGAGCCCCAATTCTCTTGTTGCAAGCTAAATTTACCAGCTATAAAGTAAGATGAACACAAACTGGAGAATAGGTACTTCCGAAGGTACTACGAAGACCCAATTCTCCTGATTGTTTTAAGCTGAGTTTTTTAGTATAATGTCGAAAAAATAAGCCAAAAGCTGAAAAGCTAATGATGAGCAAAAAAAGGCGAAGCTAAGCTGATAAAATTTCGGATAAACTTTTAAGCTTAAGCAAAAGTTTTAAGCGCTTCGCGAACCGCTTCTCATCTCTGTTTATCGCCTTATCAGCAGTCTGTTCTAAAATCAAGCTGTACGAGAGGGGTCGCTACTGTTCAATTGACATGAGACAGGTGAAATGTGAATGATTGAAATGTATATTGTTGAATTCAACTGTTCATCGACGTCGGTATTAGGTTGATAAAAGGTCGCATCAATTTCATGTCAATTTTGAGTCGACTTCTTATAATTTTTCAGCAACTTGAAATTGACAGCTCTATCGAGTTGATATGTCGTGCTTTAGAAATGTGTACGCTAGAGTTGGGAGAACGGCAGAGTGGATTTTGTGACATCCACAAGAAATTCGATGCTATCTGGAGCATAATTTTGGGCGAAGCAACCTCTCTGAAGAAGTAGATTTTGAAAATAGACAATCCTCAAAAGAGTGTCTGTCCTCACATTTTCATGCACTCTGATGTTTCTGAGCATTAGTAATTAAAAAGTGGGTATATTTTTAAGAGATTTTCATATAGTAATATTAAAAGTATCACAATTGCTGTCGAGAATTTTGAGGTGAACTGTGAGCAAGGGAACTTGATGATGAATGGCTGTTCGTTGGATGGTGAAAAAGTTCGCGTGCCTAATTTGACTAGTTCAGAGGAAAGCCCGAAATAAATCTTAGTTGACAACTGGTTTACTGGCGCAGACGCGGTTCGTGTGTAACCAGATCGACCTTGAAGCTTTTTTTTTTAAAGGGTTCATCTTGGTAATTTTAAGACTCATACAAAGAGACTGAATTTTTGAAATTAATTAATTTAAATTAACGACAACATATTCTTCTGCAGTGAGCCTTGAATTATAAAAGTATAGAAGAAGCAAAAAAAAATAAAATAAGGTTCTTATAAAGGTAGACGACTCGATCTGCAAGACTGATTATTCCTTAATTTACTTGCCAAAATATAAATGTAGTCGTAGGAACTTTGACGAGCTTCGAAATTTGGATGTAACTCAATTTGACAACAAACTGCCTACCATCAAATCAGATAAAAATATTTCGTTTCATATTTATTCTCGTCGTCACCTCCCCTTATCCATTGGGTATTCGTATTGAGGTAGAAAAAGAGAGTCTGCCAAAAAAAAAAATTCTCATCAGACATTAAAACAGAGAAAATATGTCTACTCGTGTGCGTACAATTTGATGATTTATTATTTTACAGACGTGAGTACGTTTTTGTCAAATTTCAGAGGTCAAGTTCACGCCGACGTATGGTTTCCACGTTTTCTCAATTTTCGGTCATTTTCATTTACCTGTACGATAAAATTGACAAACCATGGAACCACTGAGAAGTTGATCACAATCTTGGCAGGACAACGGTCACACTCACAAAGCACTATCGCTGGAGACTTTGCAAGACTTCGGAGCGTGAAAGACCGGAAGTTTTTGGGAGGGTAGTGATTTTTTCAACGTTAACCCTCCGTACATTCAAAAAGTACTCCAATTATGATGACTCGTTTAACCTAATTTCACGCTCGAAAAGATATTCGTTGCATGATGGATGAACGTAATTATACTTCCACATTTTGTACCAAATTTCATTTCCTCATTCGTTACAATACGTACATTTTTAATTGCTTTATTATCTGAGTCACATACTTAATATGATGTAGACAAATGAGTTCTCAGATACTTTCTAAATTAATAGATCTCATTGTGTGTAGACGACATCGTGTAGGTATTAAATTGACGTATTTAAATAACCTTAAACGTTACAATGTCGATACCGCATTCCGAACCGTAATTCGACGAATATCGTCGCGTGCCAACACACTCGACACTTACGTCGACTTCATATAAGCTTGTAATGAAGACACGCTTAAATACACACACATAAAATTATTGTTGTAAGGGCTGGTCGTGACCTCAACGAGAATTATAAAAATAATTAACAAGTGCACTGAGCCCCCGGTAATTTCGTGAATCGGAAGCGTCATGCCCTCCAGGAAAACTCTCTCGCGTTCTTTGTCGAGATATTTCGTTCCGAGTGGACATCAATTAGCTAGGAGCGATGATGCGATGTCTATAGAATTTTCAGTTCGGGAGTTGAAGTATTCAATGTTATCGTAAGATCAATTCCGATTTTCGTAAGGCAACTCCTCGATGCCAGGCTTCTGATCCGTAATGCTTCCGACTTTTATATTTTTGTTACTCCTTCTAGATCTCGAGTCACTCAGTCGATCTCCCAGCTCTCTTATCAGAGCTTTTACTATTTTGTCAACGCTTAGACGTATCAGTGCGGTCTTTCAAGACAGAAATATTAAAGGAAGATTGTAAATCGTGGACCGAAGAGGGGGAGCAATCAGTGGTTGAGGGGGAGAGTAAAGCATGCTTGGTAGCTGGATCCACTGCGTCGGGTTTCGGCAGACTGATATGACCAGAGATCCAGAGGAAAGCAATTGAAAACAGAGAAGATATTAAGGTATGCAAGAGGATGAGAATGTGCTGAACGATAAGATTGGAAGAGTAACGGTTTTGCATGGCTTGAGTCAAAGAGGAGGAGGAATTGACGGGTTTGAAGGAGAAGAATGAGGTGAGTAGGGCAAGAATAGATGGCAGATAGTTCAGCAGAATATATGGAGGTCGTTTCTCATACGAAAGAATGAGAATTCACCATTGATGGGGAAGGTGTAGTCAGTTTTGAAGCCCGATTTGGATCCATCTGTAAAGCCCAGGTTGTGGGAGAGGACGTCATTAGCAATTATGTCTTTAATGTGTTTTATGTAGATTATGTTGGACGATTTCGGTAAAATGAGCAGGTCAGTGGTGAGGGATGGACGGGAAGATAGGGAGAAGAGGCTGAAATTTGAGATGGTGGTCTAGATGAGAATGTAATAAGAGGAGTACAGAATTTTGGGGAGGAAAGTAGGGAGGTGGCGAAACTGGGTAGTAGACGCGAGAAAGTTGGTTGTAATCAACAGTGAGCGAAATTGTAGAGGAGGAATGCCAGCCTCAGCGCAAGACACCACGGGTTAAATGTGGGGCTGCAGATTGTAGGGCTTTTAGGATTTGTTAGGCTGTCTGTAGAATGGGTATACAAGGATCTCTGAGCTATACCGGGTGGGGCAGAAAGATATTACCAGTTAAATGGGAGTTTGAGCTAAATCTGTCGTAGCGCAAACACGCAAAACGTTAGGTGTATAGTTTAAAATAATGTACAAATTTTGTATCTCAATTTTATATTTAATTTGAGCCGTATCCGAAGTTTCTCCAACTGTTCTGAACCGAGTTACGGACCAAAATGTGCCAAAAATTGATCAATTTTCCAAAATTCTCCAAAATTAAAAATTGTTTAAACTTCCATATTTAATCCAATTTGAAAGTGAAATTTAACGCTGATTTCGAAAAAAAAACCTAAATAACGCTATGAAGCTTGGAAGTGGGGGATTTTTCAATTTCTTATTTTGGAAATCTTGGCAATTTGGTCAATTTTTGTCACATTTCGGTCCATAACTCGGCTCAGAAAAGTTGGAGAAACTTCGGGTATGACTCAAATTGAAGATAAAATTCAAATACAAAATTCGTACATTTAAACTATACACCTAACGTTTTGCGTTCTTGCGCTACGACAGATTTAGCGCAACCTCCCATTTAACTGATAACATCCATCCAGTATACAATATGATACAAGACATGAGGCCACATAGAATGAGTTGAAAATTCTCGCGGGCCACCAAAAGAAGTAAAATGGTCATTATTTTTCAATAATTAATTATCAGATCAGCAGTAAAATATGGAAAAGAAGGCACACAATTCCATGTCCCCCACCCATTGGAAAGTTACAAATATTGTTCACTTTCGTTTTTCCCTTTTTTTTCCTCCTTTTCTCCTTATTTGTTTATTTTTGGTTACAGGCTCGCGGGCCGGATGGAAACTTTTCCGCGGGCCGTAGATTGAGCACCGTAGCCTTAGAAGGACGTTCTGAGTCTATTTCAATTTCCAATCTATATATGATAGGAGGGTGACATGGGAAAAAACTAACCACGACGTCGTCAAAGAGTGACGTCACAGGCCCCGCCCCTGAGGCTTATAAGTATATGACAGGAGGGGACTTGGAAAAATTTCGATTCGCGAGCCATAATAAATAATAGAAGGGGGACTCATGGTGTTTGAAGCATTGCATGTCTAGTTACTTGAAGGGGGTTAAGGGTGGGCTTCACTTGTTTGGAAACTCCGAAACGGTGTACGATAAGTTGCATAAACATCCCCAAATACCCTGCAAGGTTCGGTAAGCCAGCGGTCACTACGCGACGCTTGTCGGGCGTGCGTGGGTAGTCCTTGTAGTCCTTGTAACAAAGACGAGGAATGATTTTGCAAGGTCACTGCTCAGGGCTCCATTTTCCGACAAATTTTTTCTAATTTTGGGAAATGTTGTACAGAAGGGTTCAATGGAAGGCGCTATCGGAACAGAATCCTGAATTTTGGCACCAGAAGAATTTCACTCTCGTCAAAAAATAGATAAATTTTTACCAATTTCAAGGTTTTTATTGAAAAAGTATAATTTTTTTTTTTAAATTCTGCTTCGATAGTGCTCCTGGTTGGACCTTTCTGGAAAATATTTCAATTTTTAAATTTCGAGAGTGAAATGTGATCTTCGGTACCATGTTTTACGAGTATATTTTCACAAGTAAAGCACACCCTCAAGTCATGTATTATTTTTCAACCCATAGAATAGGTTTCCTACATTCCTCGTTTAACATTGTTAAGGAATCCATCGTTTTTCCAAGTCCACCCCCCCCCCCCTACTACCATATATGGCTCCAAAGTCTGTGTGTGTGACGTCACAATGTGATGACTTCATAAATCGGTTTTCTTAAGTCCCAATCTTCTCGTATCATATGAGTTGTACCCCTGTTAGCATATATATAGCCCGAAATATAACTTCAAAAATAGTCGAAGTACAACTTGTACGTCAACATTCACACCCCACATACCCTCTATACCAGCTTCCCTGCCACCCCTCGTTCAACTCCGTTAAAGAACCCGTGAGTTTTTTTACTCCTCTGCTTCCTTTTTATGATGACGTCATCATGGGCTACAAATAGACTAGCTACCATTCACTTTTTTGTTACACTTTTTACAGTATAAAACCTGAGTTGCGGAGAGAAAAAGTAGGCCCGCGGAAAATATTAGGTCCAATAGGATTTTTTTACATAGGTCCCTGAGTTCCTCCTCTGCCCTCTCCATTTGGGGCTGCATAGAATACTGATCTAGCCCGCGCAATCTCCTCTCTGTGAGTGATCCACTGTTCTCTTGAATAGATAATTAGCCGCTACGGCACGCCTTCGACGCGCTAAGCTAGCGGCTAGATCTGCGGCGCTGACACAGATTCGTGTTTAAGAAAGACAGTTTAGGGCGCTGTACAGTACCCTAGGTACCCGGACTCGTCCTTTGTACTCGCCTGCAACGCAGCTGGGAGCTCGCAAATGCAATTATTTTGCATACACATTTCCCTGAAATTTTCAATTCAGAATTTTAGATTAAATACATTTTCTCACTAGCCCCCTCCCACTCGATTAAAATACAGCGCGAACTTCGAAGATTTGCTGGATAATTCATTTCCATTTTTACGTACTTCTCTTCGTTAATCTTCTCTTTCGTAAATTGTGTTGTTAGCTGTATTATTTTTCTAATCTTTAAAACTGTGACCTTTGGAAACGTTTCAAGTTCAACAAACATTCCATTCAACATTAATCGGTAATCTAAGACATGAAAATTGAAAATTCCCGCGCTCGTCTGATTCGCGTACTTATCCCGAAACGCGCCCTTCTCCAAAGGTTCACTGCCATTTAAGAGCGTGTGTATACAGTTAGATATTGATTTTCAATTTTTCATCTCTCGTTGTACAGTGTACTCTGGTTATCGACACATTGTACAGTATACGAGTAGTTCATTTATGTGGTACACAAACTACCTACCTACATTACGATAATTCAGTTCGATAACTTTCACATAATGTGCATTGATAAATTACTGATGTAATATTTTGCAACTTGCCGTTTAATTCCTTAAGCATTATCTAATATTGTATCTCAGAAATGTAAGTCATCAAAAATGGTTATCAGCGAAGCGTAGCATCAAAAGACGATTACAATTTTTCAAGGAGAGTATTCGGATCTCGACTAGGCTTATCTGAAGAGGCTCGGCTTGGTCTTCGATACATTTGTACGCTATCAGTCTACATTCGACTTCCGAACTCCTGTACAAAAAAATCGTGGCTCGTTGTACCGATTTTTGATAATCGTGAAGATAACTGAACATGAAAAGGATAAGGAAATTTCGACAAAGATAGTTATTAGTATTGATACAGTATCAATTTTGGAATGATGGATCAAGTGTCGTCGATTCTTCAAGATCTGACCATTAGGTTACTCAATAATCAGTGAAAAAGTAGTCTCTAGCCTACATTCTTTCCACTGTACAGACTGAAATAGAGACCGTCAAAGAGGAGTAAGATAAAGTAATGAAACCGTTTTCATCCTCCTGTATATAATAGCTCGCTCATCGTCTCATAAATATGTTTCAATATCCGCCTGTCACATTGTTCCAGAAAACTTATAAAACAAATTCCCTGCTCTCCTCGATTGACTTCGTTAATGGACCCTTGAATTTTGACATATACTTGCGAATCCCAAGGTCGGGGGTCAACCCAAAAATACTTCGAACCCCAGTGGCGTCATTAGTGCTGGAAGAGTCGAAAGCCGAATCCAGCCTAATTTTCATTGGTAAGAGGAAAGCTGAAAGCCAGCTTCATGTACACCTTCATAAGCAAAAGGCTACACTAAGCCAATTTTTTCAGATTTTCTTCGCTTTCCGAAATCCCGCAAAATAGAAAAATAACTGCTCGACTCCTGAGGCCGGGTTGGATTTTCCAAAGATGAGACAGCTGAACAAACAAAGAAAGCGTCACAATCACGGACAGAAGTAAGTGCAATGGTTCAGCACAATCGTCTTACCAAGATAAACACAAACTGGAGAATAAGTATCTTTCACAAATGTAACAGAGCCCCAGTTTTCTGGAGCATATCTTCTGTACTCACTTGATTAACGCAAAAGTTGGCTACATTTTTTTGAAAGTCGAAAGCAACATTTTTCGTGGTCGGCTTTTGCTGAAAACGATGAAGCTTTGAGCTAGTTTGAAGACTTAAAAAATTTTCCGAAGGGGTAAATAGATACTTTAGAAGAAAGGACATGACCTAGGCAGTAAAACTTCAAAAATGTCAATTATTTATACCAGTGACGAAAAAAATGATGGGATTTTGAAAATAATTTCAGATACCGCGAGAAAAGTAGCGGAGTATTGATTTCTGAAAATGACGGTAGATACGTACCTCGCCCGAGAGAGGCTGTGACGTATTTAAGATGGGTTTTGAAAAGCTACTGGCTCTGATTTAAGTACCTAACGCTACCATGGTATCACCAGGTTATGAAAAGATGGGGGCCTCGGCTAAAAGTATCTTAGGGAAATTGTGACGGAAACGAATTGAACAATCAATCAAATTATCAGAGGGTATGGAATCTTCTAGTCAAGTTGTTTCTTGCCTACCCATGCGTCCAGTGAAGGTTATTCGGACTGGTCAGCGCTAGAATCGCATTTTTGAAGGAACTTATTGTACAGACCATATACTGATAATTATACACGTCACACATTCAATTTCCCTGGTTTTTCATCAATTTTATTTAAAACTATTGCAGAAATCGTAACGGTTGACCGTCGTGGGGAAAGTTTGGACAGAGACAAAATATATGAGTCAAATAGGGTATGTGACTGATGTAAGAAGGTTTTATGAAATTATATCAGATATGATAGATTGACAGAAGGATATAAATGTAAATTACCTAACAGAAGAGACTGTATATAGATGAGTTATAAATTTAAGGATTATTATATTCAGAATAATACTAGTATAAATATTCATATAGCTTTATTCACAACAGCGAATGCAAAAATGAGATGAATTAGGTGAAGCTGTAATTTATTGTGATACCGATTCAAAAGTTTATTTTAATGATGGCAAAAATACTGTCAAAACAGGTGATATGCTTGGAGAGTAGACAGATGAGCTTAGAAAGGATGAATATTAAGTTGTGGGTATCTACAGGTCTAAAATAGTACATTTTGTAATAAGTGGCGAAAATGAACGATATTGGAACGAGCGCAGTGTAGCCACACGAGCAAAGCGAGTGTGGATAAGTGAGTTCCAATATCGTTTGTTTTTGACACGAATTACAAACAGTACTTTTTATAATACATGTAGTGAAAGAAACACTTGGGCCTACAATTTAAATTGGTTATCGTTCAAAAAGAATGTTTACGAATTTTTCGAATGGCACCACTGACTTGATTTTCGCCACGGGTAAAACATTTTCGCCACTGGTAAAACATTTTCGCCACGGTTCTGATAACGGCATGTTTCGCTACGAAAAACGAACACTATACGCAGCACTTTCGCTTCATGTATTATAAAAAGTTATTATTATGAAACTAATTCAGATAAATGTGTAACTAAAATAAGAGGTTTTAGCCGTTTTACATTATATCAAAATTTAGAAAAACTGAATGGGAACACAATGATGAAACTAATTAAGGAAAATATGAATATGAACTTAAGCAGACTTCTATAGAAAAAGTCCCCCTGCCGCGGTGCGAGTTTTAACGCTGCTTTGCATAATGGTTTTATGTACCATTACGAGTAGTAAAGCAGCCAACAAATTCATAAGGACAAACGTAATCTACGTTAATTTCCGTATTATTCATGTATTTTGTATTTGAAAATAAAATCGCACTTTTCAAGTTCAAAATTGTTAAGTAGAATATTGTCTTCTTGTGTGCGTATCAACATGGTTAAGAAAGTGACGTGAGCGATTTCTGCTTCCTTTCTTATTCAAAATTGTTGTCTTCGTTTTACCCCCTCCTATCATGTATAGCTTGGTGGTCGGTGTATATGTATAGCCTGGAAGATAGCCTCTTCAATCAGATATGCAACGCTTCAAACACCATAAGAGTCAGAATGTCCTTCTAAGCTAAGGTATTTTAAGTCCTCCCCCCCCCCCCTCTTATAATATCGTATATACCCAGAGGTCGCTGTATATGAAAGATAGCCCCTTCAAGTAACTAGATATGCAATGCTTCATACACAAATCGACTTAGCCCCTTCAATGAGCCAGGTATGCAACGCTTCAAACACCATTGGACTCAGACTGTCCTTATAAGGTATTCCATGTCCTCCTCCTATAATATTGTATATAAAGCCCCCTGGGTCGGTGTTTATGAAAGATAGCCCCTTCAAGTAACTAAATATGTAATACGAATATTGAGTATTTACAGTCAATTCTACCGGCTTGATAATATCAAAGATTTACCAACGCCTTCACCAACCTACAAACGTTAAAATGATTGCCTAGTAATATCCTGTCATGTCAACCTCCGAGCAATAATCTGTATTATAATCATACTTTGTACAGCGATGAAACATTACGCATTAAACAAAGAATCTCTCTCACTTGTTACTGATATGCAATGCTTCATATAAAAATCGACTTAGCCCCTTCAATGAGCCAGGTATGCAACGCTTCAAACACCGTAAGACTCAAACTGTCCTTCTAAGGTATTCCACGTCCTTCTATAATATCGTATATATAGCCCAGAGGTCGGTGTATATGAAAGATAGCCCCTACAATAACTAGATATGCAATGCTTTTTCTACATCCCTCTCCTACCCCTATCATATATAGCTTGGAGGTCTTATCATACAAATATAATATACCGGTAGCTTATTTTCATTACAAAGAGTTTGCCATGAGATCAATTGATAACGCGTAGGAGAAAAAGTATAATACGTTCTTAGGCCTGATGATGAGATTTTCTTCCTTTACGAGGGCTTTTCCATGTCGGCGCATTGCATACGTATTCTCCTACGTGTTATCGAAATGGTAGTATTTCTAACATTGCTCTTATGGGTGTTGCTGGATTGCATACTCATTTTCATTGTGGAGTAATTTGAGTATGCAATCCAGCAACACCCATAAGAGCAATGTTAGAAATACTACCATTTCGATAACACGTAGGAGAATACGTATGCAATGCGCCGACATGGAAAAGCCCTATACGTGTGTATGTAAATAAATTCTATAAAAATATAATGACTATGACTCGTAGAATAAAGGAATTTTTCAACCATATAGAGAATAAGTATGGAATACTGGAAAAGACCAAAGATTTTTTGTCGACATCAATCTATCATTCCGAGAGTGAAATCAATCACGACGTCAACGATGAGTCGCTTTGTGAAAGTAAGCTGTAGATTATCAGTCGATTTTGAGCCATTTTGGGTCGATTTGTGGCCGGCATTGGGCGAAACAAAATCGACGTTGATTTTGAGGCGACTTTTGGTCGTAGAGTCGACGAGGTTCATACTTTCTCTTCTAAGGGCAATTCTAATGACTAGCGAATGTACAACTATGCAAGTTTTTGAATGAACAACTCTGATATCGTGTTCTTGAGGGAAGAAAGAAATAAATAGAAGGTAATCTAATGTTTATCAATTCGTAATGTACGATCGTAATGAGCGCTTACATAGTCGACCCTTCTCCGATGTCCTTTCAATCAGACGCTCATTTGCGGGTCAAGATCTATTTTTCTCGACGCGCACAGCATTACTGCAGCCCACAACGAAAAAGAAAGAAATAAAACGGACCACACCGTCGTCACGTATCCGGTCTGTATTGAAAAATGTACCGTTGTTTATTCACGTTCACTAGTTCTATCTGCCCATAACAATGACACGAGTCGCGCTTAGAGTACAATCACCACAAAATAATCTCAATTCAACTCTTTTTTTTTTTTTTGTCAACAGTCATCCGTGTATACCTCTATTATACGGACGAGTAGAATCTTTTCAATGTGTCGTACACATGGCTGCAGGGCGGTATCATATCGAATTGTGTAGGTCCTTTAGAAATGAGGAAGGCCGATGTCAGAGTTTTTCTGGCCATACTGAAACTTCAAAAGTCAATATATTATGATTAAATCGAGTCGGTCCTGTACGCTTTAATGCGACGATACAGTTCAATACGGACGAAAATAAATTCTGCCCTTCGAAACAGTCGTCATCGATTTTCGAGCGTGTCCGAGGTCCTCGTCACTATAAAGGTGAACCGAGCCTACGTTCTGGCGATAAATGTCATCGAGTAATCTGACGCTAACCCTTGACTCTTCTTACGATCTACTCCCGTTTCCTGTCCAAATCATTCTACCTGGAACTAAAACGTTGTCAGTCGTGTTGTCGTCAATATAATACAGTTGTCGAGAAGAGTTAGAGAGTGCTACGAAGAGCACCTTTAGACCCTTGACGACTCGTCCACGCGCGTGCTTGCACACGAGCTATGAAGGAAGATTAATCACCGAGTACATTAATTACACGAACGGACGAGCTTTTCTGCTTAAAAAAATAAAAATTACGCCGCCCATTGTAATATGCATCGCCAGAATTTAGACGAAAATGGATTTTTCTCTTTCGTCATTCTCGTGCGCGTACATCGCATTATTGAAATGACCTGTGATTTCGTTTCCCATCGTGGGTTCAGAGAGTCGATTTGCTTGACAAATGCGAGTTCAAGGTTTTAATAAATAATGTTAAATTAGTTCGCGCTGTAGGCTGTTGCTGCATCTGGTACACACTGCTCGATGTTTCTTGCATTATAATCATTCGGACGATAATTGTAGGGCGGGCGCGATAAGTGTTTGTTTGTTCATCGTGCGGTAAAGATATAGTTTTTGAAACGAAAAATTGCGAAAATCGTTAATTATTTTTGCAACGCTGACGAGCGAGCAAATGAAACTCTGATCTTCCGACCGAAACTTGCACCTTGGAGAGTAATTGATTGTGCTTCGAAAAACAATAGCCACTAAGAGAAATCAAATTGTTGATTGAGGTACTAGTGGATCCTGTTTTCCGAGGCAGATTCTTGAATCTCACCTTTGGAAAATTATTCATAATTGAAGAAGGTTCCGCGAAGCAAACTTGTGCCGGTCGACTAGCGACATTTTGCAAGCAATTTCACTCAAATATTTGTACTTTGTTCGGAGAGCGAAATTCTGAGTGTATGAAGTTTTCTTCTCTACCATAGATTTTGGAAACGGAGGATGGACGCTCATCTTGTGACCTTCGACTGTTCGACCGTCTCTATATTAGGAACTCATAATGAGTGAGTGACGTGTAAGTAGAGCACTAATATTGAAAAAGGATTTTTCAATTGTACAAATCTACTTTATTAGTTGCTTTTCCAAGAATACTTTCGGGTGTTATCCCATCATCAGTTGTGTCGCAACTGAAGACCAAGGCCTTAACCATGAGTTTTTATAGTATAACACTATGATCTTATTGGCTAAGCATGGCCATTAGCTGCGAACAAGTAATCCAAACCATGGAACACGACGTGAGACTAAAATTGGGAAAGTGCTGTTGGACATCAAAGAGGATATGTGCCGAACCTATGACAGAACGCAAGTAATGCAGAGGAAGGTCACAAATCTACAAAAGAAGATCCGACAGAACAACCTGATTTTGACAAAGGCGGACAAGGGCAGTACGGTAGTGGTAATGGAGAAGGAGGACTACACCCAAAAATTGGAGTCGTACATCGCAGTTAATGGATACCAAGAGCTGGCAAGGGACCCAACACGGAAATACCAAGATGACCTGGAGGCTGTGTTGAAACGGAACAATGTACCCAGCAATGGAAGGATGCTTGAGATGAACCCGGTTGCACCAAAATTCAAGGGGCTTGTAAAACTCCACAAAGCGAACCGTCCGATGAGACCCCTGGTCAACAGCATTCAATCACCATGCTACAAGATAGCAAAGATCGTAGCCACATTCCTGAAAGAAAACTACCAGTTTGCACCCAGACGAAGTATTAGAAACAACGGAGAGCTGATTGAGCAACTGGACAAGTTGGAAATCAGGAGTTACGACAAGCTGATATCCTTTGATGTGACTAATATGTTTGGTACCATACCGAAGGAGGAACTTCTCACTCTGCTCAAAAACAACAGATACCATGGGAACCCCGATGGGTCGCAGTACGCCAACATAGTGGAGGAGATCTTGAGCCAGAATTACTGCCGCTTCAATAACAGGTTCTACAGTCAGGAAAGGGGACTTGCGATGGGATCCCCGCTGTCACCAATACTGGCGGAGATATTCATGAATGATATGGAAAACAAGATATTGAAGGGCAGCAAATTCAGAAACTCGATCAAACACTGGGCCAGATATGTAGTTGATATCCTAATTGTGTAGTCAGGCACTGATAGACAGGTGGATCTATTCCTTCCAAAAATGAACGCGATGAATGAGAGCATCAAATTCACAGTAGGAAAAGGCAATGAGACCATCAACTATTTGGACCTTACACTCACAATGGAGAACAATAGGATAGAATACAAAATCTACAGGAAGCCGACGCATACTGACACCATCATTCCAAATGACTCCTACCACCACCCCAGGCACAAGTTAGCGGATATCCAGAACTACTGCTATCGGGCAATTTCTATCCTCAAGAACAATGAAGAGAAGAGGAAAGAGATCGAGATAGTAAAGCAGATCGCAGAAGCCAATGGCTACCGCAGATGTGTGGTGGAGGGAGTCTTTGGGAAAATGGAAACAAAGAAAGGAACCCATGATAGCATAGTGAGAAAGGACTCCGGATCGATACCATATATAGAAAAGTACACAAAGAAGGTGATAAAGGCGTTCAATGGCTACGATGTGAATGTGGGTATCCAGAATAACCAACCCATGGTGAAGAGAATCAGCAATGACCAGACGGAACAAAAGGACAAGGAAAGCTTAAGCGGGGTGTACAAGCTCAGTTGAGGACCTATCTGTACAAAGGGCGTCCGTCCGACGGACGCCCTTTTTGCGGAGACCTCGATTTTCGTGCGTTTCAGATTATAAATTATCTTTTATAAAATTTTTTTTTTTTTCTAACCCGTAATTTTTTCCATCTCAGCAAGAAGGGCGTCCGTTGTCATATTTTCAATGATCTTTACTTTGTTTGTTTGTGGATGTATTCAAAATGTGATTACCGTTTCTTATAGAAGAAGAGTTGCTCTTCAATTTTCATCATTTCCATTTTTTTGATTAAACTCGTTGGTGCGGAGATATTTTGAACTGAAACTTCAAACTGATTTTTCTGTAATGAATTTTTCTTCACGGACGCCCTTTGTACAGATAGGTCCTCAGTTGTGAACAATGCGAGGGGATCTATATCGGTGAGACTGGGGGAAAGTTTGAGATCAGGAGAAAGGAAAACAAAACGTCGAGGGAGAAAGAAGATGGCAAGTCACTGTTTGAGAAACACTGTAACGAGGAAAACCACGATGGAGAGGGAATATTTGAAGTCATACACGTAGAGAATCGCACAAAGAGAAGAAAACTCTGGGAACAAATGGAGATTGCTAAAGCCAAGAGGAAGAAAGCCTGTCTCTTGAACCATGTAATCATATTTGACAGCGAAAAATTATTCGGCCTGGTGATTGGACGAGAGAAGAAGAACGAAACCAACCAATGAGACGGTAGGAATCCACGTAGCCAATAGAAACGCAGCATTTAGGACAATAGATTGAACCAATCACAAAGCAGTATGTTTGAGCCAATAAGAATACAATATCATATTATTGTAAGAATAAGTTTCTAAGAAGTGAACCAATCACAACACAGCATTGTTATAGCCAATAAGATCACAGTGTTATACTATAAAAACTCATAGTTAAGGCCTTGGTCTCCAGTTGCGACACAACTGATGATGGGATAACACCCGAAAGTACTCTTGTATAAGCAACTAATAAAGTAGATTTGTACAATTGAAAAACCCTTTTTCAATACTCAGCTAGTTTCACAATTTGCCTCACACTGCGTGCCCCAAACTCACATCATTTGTGACATAGATATGTAATATTTTTTCGCTTAAAATCTGTGACGCAGTGGTTATGTCTTAAACTTGTGTAGTCTTTTAAGAGGTGATGACGTTTTTCAGACTGGAAATGAGGAACGAGTTAATGATATGAAAAAAATGTATAGGTAGACGCCTCAAGGTTAGGAGTGATGAAGTCATCAAGTTTTTCATCCGAAGAATGTAACCCTTAGCCTAATATGAAGTTGCGGTACTGTTGGAAGAGGGGCTAAACTAGGTTGATCCTGTAATACTGTTGACGAGGGCTAATGTAAGGACGGCCAGAAATTAGAGGTCTGGCTTAACTATTAGCCCGAAGTATGCTAAATGCGTAGCCTATATGAAGGGGAGAAATACTATTGAAGGCGTTCACTTAAGAATTGCACGTCCATACCGATTTAGAGATGCGTCTTAAGGTTAGTGGTAAGTCATCATCATCATCATTGCCAGTACGCGATTAGGCCTATTGGCCTGTCTGTGGTGTCGATGTACTCGACTTCATGAATTAGTGACGTCTCAGGTTGATAACATCATAAAAGTTTATGTGTCCCAAGGTTTCGGATGATGACGTCACCAAGGTTGGAAGATGATGTCGTGTGTTGATGACGTGAATGAAGTTGAGGTTAGGAACATCAGTGGTTGATGTCGCGAAATTGTATGCGTCTTTACTTTTAATCAACTCAACATATTCAGATAACAGAACTTAGAAGATATTTATTAATATCAATATGAAATTTTGGATAAAGAATGGTAGTAAAGAGTAAGCAAGACCTATCCATCACCGTATGTTTTACCCAAAGAAAGAAATTTAATTCAGAAAAAAATACTTCCAACTGTTTATTTGTTTATTCTTTTGTCCTCTTCTTCCTCATTTGTCTTCGTCCTCCATTGTTTTATTTTCCAAATATTACAGCCAAAATTCTTAACTTCGGCTTTCGCCTTAAACTTACAACCTTGAAAAATTTGGCTTTTGCGTTTTGGCGTGTGGAAAAATTCATCCGATTTTTGGTTGATCAATATTATAAAGAAATGTAAGTCTGGATGAAAAGAACAGGAGAATTGGGGCTTTGTTATACATCTGGACGATACCTATTCTCCAGTTTGTATTCACCTCTATTGGATGGCCGCACTACCGGTTCTCAGCTGAACTGAACCGGAACTAATTCGTCTTATCTTTGTTAATTTTTTGTCAAAACGAGTCTGGCCTACAGAGTGGAGCTGTTGAACTTGTAATTTGAGCACTCAAGCAGGGCATTTTCTCATTTTGCGGAAATTCGACTACATTGATTCCAAATTGACTCGGGCTTATTTTAGCCTAAGGCCCGAAAGTACTCTTGAGTTGTATAAGCAACTAATAAAGTAGATTTGTACATTTGAAAAACCCTTTTTCTATATTAGGCATCGGTATTTGCTTTCAAAAAAATCAATGAGTAGATGTGGGCGAGAATCATTAAACTCAAGGGTACTTGAACAGAGTTAAACGAGGGGTGGCAGGGAACCTGTGTTATGGGGCACGTGGGATCTGAACCAGATCTGTGACATCATCAGATTGTCCACCCCAGCGCAGCACCTTGTTAAATCTTTGCCATCTCCCTTCTTCTATTGGGTATCATTATTGAGTAGGCCTTTACTGCGCCACCATATAAAGGGATCGACTAGGTGGTGCTTACCATGATCCTTTTCCTTACTTCTTTTGACCTTCCTAGGTTTCTCACCAGGCGGCTTAAGTAAGCAACTACCCTGCCCACCTTTTCGGCTGGTGCCTAGAGCTCAGCTTCGAGTCAAACCAGTTGCCTAGGGCTTTCATTCCTTTTTTGGTCTTGAATTCCCCACCTTTCAGGCGAAAGGTGGGTGGACTGAACTTTCGACGGATCGTGAATGATATGGCCTCAAGTATTAGCCTGGCCGACTAAATCCAACGCATCACTGCTTATATTAGAAGGGTTCTACTCGAAAGAGTAGCGTTTTGCAAAGGAAGCCTTACGAAATAAACAGCCGCGACAGCTCTATGACACTACAAGACTCAACCTTTTGGTCCATTCGAGGTGTCTTCTCTTCTTTATCGTGGTTAGTTCGATTCGTTTATGGTAGTGATGATTGTCGTGATTTTGAACGGGAATTAAAAGAAAAGAAAAATCGCAACATTGCCTCCCTCCTAAGTGAAAAGTCCTCGGCTGAGGAGAAAGATTGTGCTGAGGATGGCATTGTCCAACAGTTTCAGTTGCATATTATCAACTACAGTAGAGTTGAGTTTGATAGTGACAAATCAACCTTCTTGGAGAAGGGACTAAAGTTTGGGCTACCTCCTCTCAAAAATCAAGAGACCCTCGCTAACGTCGTAACTGATCTCACAGTGAAGATTGGACCTGGGGTAAATATCCAAAAGAAGTGTGCCGAATTGGTCTGCAGGACCCCCCTCTCTCTCATGAGTAATGCTTGTATAACGATTTGATTCTAGGCCTAAAGAGGAAGGTCAGGGAGGAGAGGTAGATAAAAGTAATGCCGTCGTAATTATGAATAAGTCCTCCTACGTATCTGGAGTTTATGACGTGCTCAGGCAGTGTGGTGCCCAGGAAAATGCAGGAATCTGTAGTCAATTTATTATCAAAAGTCCCCTGACTAAAAAGGCCATCTTGGAACCCAATCCGGTTCCTCCCCTCCTTTATGGGTTGCCAAAAGTTCACAAAAAAGATATCCCAATGGCGGCTAGTGGTATCTTTCGTTTCGTCCCCTATACTTATACCTTAGCTAAATATATCGATCGTTGGTTTAAGTCTTGAGTCGAGATAAACTCTACGTACTCAGTAAAGAACTCCGGTTCCATTGCAGATAGGCTGAAGGACCTAAGTCTTCCTCCGGGAACAACTTCATGTTCCTGTGATGTTGTAGGATTATTTCCTCACATCCTAAAGGCCGTCGCTACGCAACATATGGGTGAGTTATTAGTTAAAGCTAATGTCCCTCACGAAGAATTTGCGGAATTCTTTGGCTTTCTAAACGTCTGCTTATTTTTGTAAGTTTGATGGGAAATTTTTTGAGTTCCCCGAAGAAGTGGGGATTCCCATTGGTTCTCCCTTGGGTTCGCTCATTTCGAAGGTATTTATGTCAAAATTTGAAAGTGATTTATTTTCCTCCGGCCAGGTGTTCTTAAGTCACGTCTACTATTGGCATAGGTACGTGGACAACGTGTTATGTGCGTGGACCGGTCCTGTGGAACTCCTGAGTGACTTCCTCAATTATTTAAATAGCCAATACCCTTCTATAAAATTCACATTGGAAGTCGGTGGCTTATCAATAAACTTTTTCGACTTGTCCATCTCTATTAATGATGGCATCCATGAGTTTGGAATTTATAGAAAGGAAACGTCGACCGATATTGTTATCCACGGGTCGTTCTTTTGTCCTACTGCCCATAAGATCGCAGCTTTCAATAGCCTAATTCATTGACTGACGCAAATAACCTTGAGTCAGGCGGCTTTCCAAAAGGAACTTGTGACAATTAAGCACCTGGCCAGGGTGAATCAAGTTAGGGTGGATGTTGACCTAATGGTCCGGAGGAGGCTCACTAGAAAATGCCTCGACTCCACAGTCAACCTCACTAGTAATATTACTAGTGAACATGTCCCGTAAAATTAGGGAACTAATCTCTCGTGTCCACAACCTCCCTTCCTAGAGATCACCCAGACAGTAGAAAGAGGTGGATTAGACTTCCTTTCCTGGGCAAGTTCTCTTTGAAGTTGGGACATGCCCTCCGCCCTTTTCGATCTAATACGGTTAAAAGCTTATTTGTAAAATTAAAAGATCCCGTTCCTGTGGCCGAGAGGAGTGGAGTTTATAGTGTAGCGTGCAACGATTGTTCGGGTATCTATGTAGGGATGACGGGCCGCCAGCTTCAAATTCTGATAGCTGAGCATCATAAAAAGGGTGAATTAGGTGAATCGGCATTCTCCGATCAGTTAATTGAAAGTGGCCATAAGTTTAAGGAAGGTTCTGAGGCCCTCCTCCATAGGGAGAATTCGTACTTCAAGCGGTTGGCTTTGGAGCATATAGAAATTATTAGACACCGGAATAATGAAGACATCACTATTCTAAACAGGTATATTCCTGATGAGAGATTGATTGAATTAGTATATGAGAATGATTCACAATTTGATGACTCGCTAGTTCAATCATGAATCTCATCTCGAGTTCCTCTGTCTCCGTTGGTGTTCGGTTCAGTCGCTTCCGTTCACTTATACGCTTAGAAGATGGTTATTTAACCGAAAGCGCTCATGGCTGTTTATTTCGTGTGGTTTCCTTTGCAAAACACCACTCTTTCGAGTACAAAACCTTCTAATATAATGCTTAACCATGAAATTGAGGAACGTGATAACTCGGCATCACTGCCTCTGGAGCCTGATTTACTATGCTCTCCTCCTCTACAGTTGTTTCGGCAGCGCATACCGCCAGTGTGTCATCCGCACAGCGGAAAACCTTAACACCCGGTGCTGGCAACTTCCCCTGGAAAATCCTGTTAAATAGAGCGGTCCAAGGACCGATTCCTGCGGCACCTTACAAGAAAATGGGTGCTGCACTGTACCAGCAAATGTCTGTGCTTGGATTTGTCGACAGCTAAGATAGCTGCTGATTATCCTGAGCAGGTATGCTGGCACTTCTGGGTCCTTGAGGGCTTCCAATAGCCTCTCCCATATAGAATCGAGTTGTCGAGGCTGACAGCTGTGCAAAACTGACGCGTAACTATTGCTGACACAGCTATCCTTTTCAGCTTGTTTCCAGCATCTGATGTGCAGCGTCCAGTTTGAAAACCAACGGGCGTTGGTAAAGTGCACACACAGGGTTTATTTTTCTTGCGTAAGTTGCACACATATGAGGGATTGCGTAAAGTGCACACAATGCAATTCTTGTATACTTCTTGATATGAGTAAAGTGCACACACGTACTGTCCATAAAACAGACACCCGGCTCACCTCAATCAATGGAGTAGAAGAAAGACCGCAAATTTTTTCGCTTCATCTTTTTGCGACCCAGTTTTGGACGTTTTCACAGTCAAAAGATAATTTTTTTAAATATTTATTCAATCTTATTATTGGACTATCCGCGCGTTATAAAAACGATGGTTGGCAGTTACGGGAATTCTGACCTATTGTACAAAGCAGAAGTAATAATTGAGGAAATAGAGTGAATATATTCCATGTATTTTTGTGAGACCTGCCCACGTCCATTCACCAAGTCTTCATTAGACCTAATAATTTAGCCTCCATCCACTGTAATCAAACCTGGAATCGTTCTCCAGCTTGGGTAAAGCAATGAGCTGGGTCGGGCAATAACCAAAAAAATATATCTGGATGCCTGTACAAAGAGCAGTAGGTATATGTTTATATCGTGCATAATTACGTTCAATCGCTCATGTCGCATAACAAATAGGTATACGAACGACGGATAGAAACAAACGTATTATTAATTAACATAATTGACGCGTTCCGTTTCGATTCCGACTGTAGTGCTACAAAGTCGTTCACATTTTCGGCTCGATTGAAACAATAAATCTTTATAAATACAAAACTGTTACGTTCGTGCTTAAATAGATTCATCCTGGAGTATAGACCTATAACTTTATTGTATATAAGAGTACTTGTAGACTGATATTTTTATTTTCGAGTGACTCGTCGTTCTCAACGCGAACGGATGGAGTCATCAATTTTGAAAAGGTTCCTTTTCAATTTAGGTAACTATTTTCGTCTGCGATTCAATCCGTACCATTGTATTGTCAAGCTCGTCAACTTGTCGAGTACCGCACGTCGTGTCGCGGTAAAACAGGTTCTATTCAAACCGAATGTCATTCTGTATTCCTTTTCGATACCCGGCCGGTGATAACGGTACGTGAATACGCGGTATGGCTCCTCTTACCATCCTTACGGAACGTGGAATAAAAAATCGATCTCCGATCGTGCGATCAGAAGTCGAGGATCGTCACCTGAGGTAGCATGTTCTCCGGCGGGCAGTAGATCAGATAGTTGGGAGGATGTGACTCGAGTGTGGCAACTTGTACTTGCAATACACGAATCTTATGTTGCGTTGTAGATATACTTTTGTCACGACTTTGTAAATTAGTTTGTCTTTATCAACGCACGATTCAGGTTGACATCAGCTCCTTTGATTCGTAAAGCCGTTAAAAATGGTTCGTCCAGAAGGGAAGTTTTGTTGCGGTACGAAAATAAATTTCTTTCTATTGACGTCTCAATGCGCTCAGAATTGAGAAACAATCAGTCTAAGAGAATTTGTAAAGAAAAATGGTAAATCGCTCGATGAAATATAATCTTCTACAAAATCTTTGTGCTCGATGGCCGAAATTTTCCCATCTCAAAAATAAGTCCGAACTTGAAAATCTCTTGTTGAAGAGAAAAAACTCAAGACAGAGGCTAACTTCTCTCCTTCAGAGACCCGTAGTAGCATTTTATATGCTTGCTTCATCTTGGAAGCTAACTAGTTAACGGGCTCACCCACTCAAATCTCGTTTGCCTCTTCCTTCCCCAGTGTTGCTTAGCCTGTTTTAAGTCTAATATATTGTGTGCTGAGCTACGTTGACGAGCTCAGGAGCTCTGCTCGGTCACCTTTGCTGGCTCAGATAAATCGATCATATTGATATTTTGGAAGTCAGTATAATAATTGTGATCTTCCTACAGAAAAGGGCTCTTAGGGTTAACGAAAAAATACCACGTTTTTTTGCATTTAATTAACAAATAACAAATGAATTGTCAACAAATATTAATGTTAAGTAAGTATGATGTTGACCAGATATATGCAGCAGGCAATGAGATCAAAATGAAGAAGATAAATTTATTTATAGAAATTTTCAAAAATAACAGTAATGTTTTAAGCCTAAGGGCCCTAGTCCGTTGGAAGGTCACTTATATCAACTTCATCGATCATATTGGATCAATTCTATCAACCATATTGACTTTTGATATAATACCTACACAGGACATTAATAATAAAATTAATTTTTTTAAATAATTTATTTATCAGAATAATATTTTTATTTGTTGATATTGACATCTTATTGATTTTATTTGAATTATTATTTTTTTTTATAATTAAATACAATAATTATAAATTTATACTTATAATTTTTACTAAATTTTAATTAGGTATAAAAGTTTAAAATTAAATATTAATTTTGGAGATTAAAAGAAATTTTTATATTTTAATTTTATAATAATCAAATAAAATGAAATAAATAATAAATATAATGATTTACAAATGAATTATTTTGAAAATGAATCATTAATAATAATTTTATATTATTTAAAAATGATTTTAGGATTAAATTTTAAATTGAAAAAATGATGATTTATTTATAAAACATATTTAATCCTTTTGTACAATAATATGAAATTTTATTTAAGATTGAATCCAATCTAATTTACAACGATCTAAACTCAAATCATGTAATAAAATTTTAATCGAATATCTGTAGATTATTCTTTTAATATAATTTTATTAATTCAACATCGAGGTAATAAATTAAAAATATTTTATGTAACTATCCTGTCATCCTTGAAGTAATTTTCTATTTATAATTAATAAAACTAAAAAAGTGAATTTTTTATCACCTCATTGAAATTTAATAAAATTTAAATGATTAATAAATTTAGTAAAAATTTTCAAGGTCTTTTTGTCTTTATTAAATTAATTATATCTAAGTTGAATTTTTTTATCCTTAATAAATTTCATTATTTTTACCATCTTCAAGTATTACTTTTATAGCTTTTATTAAAATAAATAAAATCAATATATTTAATAATGAACTTATTTTATTAACTATTATTAATTTGAGAATTCATTTTATTTCAATTCAATATTTTGAATATAAATTTTTAGACTTTAATTCATCGAACGCAATCTATTTCTCAATTCTTTATCTAATAACATTATTCCATATAACTCATATAATTTGGCTTACTATCAGAAATTTTTGAAAAAATTTTCCAAAAATTTTAGTTAATAAAATGATAAAACTAAAACAATAATTTTTAATTTTATTTTTTATTTAAAATTGGGGTCAATGTAGTTTTAAATAAAAAATAAAATTAAAAATTATTGTTTTAGTTTTATTATTTTATTAACTACGGTAATATTTTTGGAAAATTTTTTCAAAAATTATTCAGTATTAAAGTGCCGTAACACGAAAATGAACGTAAACCACGTTAACCAACGTATTTCTGTGATATAAGACTAATATTCTTTATTTTGGGTTGACTATAGCTGATGGTCTCACTCTTCTCTACCTACATAGTTAGTGTAGGCAAATTAGAGCAATATTGGGGAAAAGAAAACATTTTTCTGGAGCAAACGTTTCTTTGCTGAAAATGGTTCAGGATGTGGTCACAAACAACATACTAAAAATCCCGCGTTTTCCCCCTGGAGCTTCTTTTTTTATGGGGGTTCAAACCTCCCCCAAAAATTAGTTTTTCGCCTATATCGCGCAAAATTGAAATCTTATTAAAAAATATTTCAAACAAAAATTGTTCCTCGTTAAATTTCATATCAAATAACTTATTCAATTTTCAGCCTATACCAATTAGCGCCTTTGCAAAGGTCGTTCAAAAGAGGACCAAAGTCAGTTTTTCTATAATACGATATCTCATATAATTGAAGTTTTATTAAAAAATTATTCAAACAAAAGTTGTGCCTTGTTAAATTTGCTATAAAATGAGTAATTCAGTCTTCAGTAGGTTCTTTTTTTATAGGGGTTTAAACCCCCCAAGATTTAGTCTTCTGCTTATATCTTGTCTAATTGAAATTTTATGAAAAAATATTTCAAATGAAAGTTTTTGCTCGTTGAATTTCCTATCAAATGAGTTATTCAGCTTTCAGGACAGAGCAGATAGTCTGCGAAAAACGGCTTTCGTTGTTGAAAATAATATAAGGATGTGCTATATTTTTCTTTTATGTTCAGATAGTTTTGTTGCTGATTTATGGAAGTCTTGCATTATTACAGATTGTAAGGACTATTTTTTTACCAGTGATAGAAATATTGAAAAGATGGAAATTAAATGAGTATTTTTCTCATATTTATGACTCACATGGTACCTAGGTATTGAAGTAAAACCAATTAAAGTCGCGTCGTATCAAAGACACTACGGCAGCTGCAGCACTCTCTGATCTATGATAGTACAAGAGACAAGCCACTGAACAAATGTCGGTTTCAAGCTTTCGCGAAAAAAGTCCTCCGGAAAGCAGACTTGGCCCTTTTACCTCCCACTGAAGACGTTGCACGGTTTCATTTACACTGAGTGTACCACCAAGTACAATTGTGGTTTGGTCATGAAAAAGATCTATTAGAATACGGATGGAAGCGAATCGATGAGATATTGGAGCCTATAACAATGAACAGGGCCCCAGCGTCGCGCCAGACCACCTCCTACAACTTATTTCTAGTGGGTGCGCCAAAGGATGTAGAAATGCTTGTAACTGCCAAAAAGCAGGTGAATTATAGATATTCCATAGAGAAAAGAGGGTGTTCTGGCACTTTCATTGAAGAAAAAACGGAAGAAAAAATTAGATGCCTTCTTCCTAGGATTAAAATATTCACCAAAGTGTCTTGGGCAGACTTGCCTCAATGCTGGTGGAGTATTAGAGGTAGTAGACGTCATTGACGACGACTTGTAGGATATATTAAGTCAGGACGAGAAAGCTGACCACGAAACCAGTACTGGTGACTATTTCTCAGTAATCACAGGCAAAGAGTATGACGAGAGCGAATAATATCAAGTACCCCCATCCCGAGTATAATAAGACTATTGTAAATCGGCAGGCTAACGTACACTGCTCCTATTAGAAAGCGTAAAAACTGGTAGGCATGGCAGAGGACGGATGGAAGAGCTCAAGTCAGGTGCGAGGAACCTCCCTCCTGGAGCTATGTTATAAAATTATGTGTATATATATTACATGAAATACACTAGCCTTATGGAGTGAGATTCACTTGAGGGACCTTGAGGAAAAATTTATCTAACACACTTCTTTCATAAACTAATTACTCTGTTCTGAAAGCTGAATAGCTCACTTGAAAGGATATTCAACGAGGAACAACTTTTATTTGAAACATTTTTTCATAAAATTTCAATTTTGGGAGATATATGGAAAAACTGATTTTGGTCCTCTTTTGAACGGCCTTTGCAAAGGTGCTAATTGGTATAGACTGAAAATTGAATATGTTATTTGATATGAAATTTAACGAGGAACAACTTTTGTTTGAAACATTTTTTAATAAAATTTCAATTTCGCGCGATATAAGCGAAAAACTAATTTTTGGGGGAGGCTCTAACCCCCATAAAAAAAAAAGCTCTACGGGGAAAACGCGGGATTCTTAGTATGTTGTTCGTGACCACATCCTGAACCATTTTCAGCAAAGAAACGTTGGCTCTAGCAAAATATTTTTTTTTTTTCCTCATTTGCCCACACTAAGTATGAGCCTATGTAAGAGCCTAATATCTACGAGATAAATGAAGTAGAAAGTTTATCTGTATGTCTGTCCTCTTATACCGCAAGAACCACCCGAACAATCGCTTTCAACTTCTCAAGATTTATTATATCTCTCAAGGTATAAATGAAAATTTTAGCTCTCTTGAAAAAAAATTCTTATTAAAAATTGTATCCTTGCTGTATGCATCACCCGACGCTAAGGAAGGAAAAGAGCTTTCGCTATCATTACTGGACTGATAGCTCTCTGTAAGAGCAGTCAGTGTGAAGTTCTTGTTCGCATTTTCCAAAATAGAAATTCAAAATTCCTCTAATCTCAAGCTTCATAGGATTATTCAGGTACGAGTATTTTTTTTTCGGAATCAGCGTTAAATTTCATTTTCAAATCAAGTTAAATATGTAAGTACGATCAACGATTTTTAATTCCTGAGAATTTTGGCAAATTAGTCAATTTTCGGCACATTCTGGTCTACCCTAATTTGGCTCGGAAAAGTTGTAGAGACTTCGTCTTTGGCGCAAATTAACGATACAAGTTTCGTACATTTGAAGTTTACATGTGATATTTCACGTTTTTGGGCTAGAACTAATTTAGTCCGAAGTCCCATTCACTGACGTCATTTTGGAGCACCCTGTGTACACCAATCTCCGAGTTATAAATGATGTGACACGAGGAGAACTTAGAATACCTTAGAAGGACGTTCTGAGTCCTATAATGTTTGAAGCGTTGCATATCTGGCTCATTGCAAGGCCTAAGTGAATTCGTGTGTGAAGCATTGTATATCTTATTACTCGGGCTATCTTTCAGGCTGTGTACACCGACCACAGAGCTATATATATGTATGATAGGTAGGTGACGGAAAATTTTTGAGTCCGAGCTTTGCCGGACGGCAGACGGTCCGATGAAACAGGTTCCCTATTGACAAACGTAACAGCAAGATCCCAACTGTGCTGCACGCGCACCTTAAGCTGTCCTTTTTATTGAGCCAACAACATGTTGCAAGTGTTTTGAGAGGTCACAGCAAGTGAAAAGTAGGAGCTCGTGTCAGGGCCGCAGCGGGTAATATACTGTATATTAGATTAGGCGATCCAGCAGACGAGCTCACTCGCTCTGATCCTTCGCCTCCCGGCCATGATATTATAGTATGCTAGGTTAGACAATCCAGCTCATTCCACCTCCTCTACAATATGTGTAGGCTCTATTACAATTCCTCAGCTTACGCGCCGGGTAAAATTTTGTTAAATACCTTAATGAGGTCAAGGTTATTGATGACAATGACGCATGTCATCGCACGAAAAACCAGGAAAGACTGGAAGAGATCCGAACTAGTATAGTACACTGGAGACTTCATATACATGCTTCTTCATGTCAAGGTCATTAATGACGTCATGCTACGCCCTAGCTGAAATTTTCTCAAGTCCCTTAATTAGGTCGAAGTTACTGGTGACATTATCGATAACGTGTCATTCCAATTGATGACGTCATAGTAGCAAAACCGTGACTGTTTTTTTCAGGATCGGTTCCAGAAACCGTGACGAACGTCAGACTAGCAAACACCCTCAGTCCCTAATTGTACCAAGCCAGAGCCCTACCTTCTACCTTGTTAGTACATTTGGCAGAAGAAGAAGAAAACTTATCAAACCAGCCTGGCTTTCCCCGTCCATCTAGGTATACTGGGATATGCGATGGCAAAGAAATCAATGAATTGAAGCAGCCCGGGAGAAGGAGCGGGGACCGGAGGCACGTCTCATCCAATTTATTGGTGAAATATACCAGATGATACATTCACTGTTTTCTCCAAGTGCAGCTTGGACGAAAGGACGCCAATGGTGTTGAAATAGTAACCCAATACCTCTGGCCTAGATTTCTGATGTTGTTCCAGCCTAGTAAAGGATCATTAAGTACGAAAGACTAGACCAGGACGACGGACAGATTCGATAGTTAATAGGAAATGGAATTGAAAAATTTCCCCAAAACTGGATGCAGAGGTACAGATTTTATACTTTCGAACGAGGTATTAAAAACTCATTTAATTCTCGTATTTGCGTTTGGGTCGGGAAGTAAAATACGAAGGACGATTTTAAAATTGCAAATATTTACAAATCAAAAAGTGAGAACGAGGGGAAAGAAACATTCAAACCTAATGAAAAGCGTCTAATTGTAATTTTCTTAAAAATTATGATCGTGATTCATTTTTCTGGGAAGATGAAAAAGAAAAACAAGCAAGCATTAACACGTGTAAATAATATTAATCATGAATTTGCTATCTGTATTTTTCTTAGTTCATCCGGTATTTTTTTTTTTTTTTTGTGCGTTATCCATCCATATCTGCTTCTATCTTATTACACATGTTTATTAGAATTTTTAGAATTATAGAATAATATCGCCAGTTAACTTTCAATACAAGTGATGATCGTGGTGCATTTATTTCAGTATATTGATCCAGGTAGGGCTAGGCAGAAATTTCGTTCACTAGTTTATAGGTAAACGGCCTCAAAGGTCACGGTAGGAAAAATTTTGACTAGCTCGATAGCACCGATCATGATACGTTGTAACCTACTGTCTGCGCTCAGTTCTGTACGATAGACGTCATAGATGATTATCGATATCACGCTGATGATGCACAGGGAAAAGAAGGCGTGTAACGACAATTCTCTCTTGAAATAATTTACATAATTTGCGGAGGTCAACACTGTTATAATGTGTACGTTATTTGAGACGACAACTCGTAAAAATAGTTCAAAAAAACGATGTACCTGCCTACTCGTTCGTTGTAGTATTTTGAACAATAAGACGTTTCCTAATGCCGGCGTAAATTATCGCTACAGTTCGAAATGAAGACGTCAGTTTTACGTGAACACGACGATATTACGTGTACGTGTTGATACGATCTACTCCCCTCGGGCTTTTAGGTCTAGAGGTAGACCTGAGGATGCAACTCGAGATAATATAGTATATGCCTATTTTTCTTTAAAGCGCGTAGTACACGATATTTTTTCGGAAAATATATAACGTGTCCGATATTTTCTTTCTGATTACAGAGCTTGACACCCAGATTGCTGTTTGTTACGTTTGCCGCTGTCGTCGGTTCCGCTTTCCAACACGGTTACAACACTGGTGTTACGAATGCCCCAGAGAAGGTGAGTTTAAGACAGCAACGCCAGATATCTAACGCTATGCAATCTAAATAACACAGGGCGAGGAAGAGTTGTATGACTAGTAGATCTCGGGAGTTACTTTTCCCGGGATATGTTGACAGTAGAATCCTAGGTCGTATTCAGAATTCTCCATGGAGCACTTCCTGGAAAGTCGGAATTTTAGGAATCGATGAAGGCAATCCTGCTCATACGTGAAGAATTTACCGTACGAGCTGGGAGCCGGTTGTAGTGGGTTGTCTCGCGCTCGATACAGTGCACCCCATCAAAAATCAAGTCTCCAGTTTACGGAAGAGAGGTAGACTAAAGGAAAAGTTTGATAAAGCAATGCTTAATGTTCTATCTTGAAATTCTAGTCTTGATCAAGTAAGCAGCGATCTATTTTGATAGGGCCATCAGAAGTTGAATAATTTGAAGTCTCTCAAGGTCCCTCTCAAGGAGGAACAGCGCAGTGATCGACCTCTTTCCTCTTATGAAGCTCTTAGCGAGCGAGCTCCATTTCCTCCCCCCCTCCCCCCCTCATTCCGATTTTCGGTCCGGAACTGGGCTGAATAGTTTGTGCCACGTTTCTGCTGAATTGTACCGTCAAAATTATCGTTCGTGCTGGCCTCCTTTCCCTCCAACGGTTTGAAGGCTGTGAAAATGCCAGGCTCCCATCTCAATTTTTGGTCTGGAAATGGGCTAAATCGTTTGTACTACGTTTCTGCTGAATTGTGCAGTCGAAATTTTCGTTTGTACTGGCCTCCTTCCCTTTGAACCGTGGAGGGAGGCTGTAGACATACCAGAGCAAAGGCTCTAGCCGGGTAAGTGGGGAATGGCCTTGGTCGAAAAATGTTTTAAATGTCCGTCAAAATGTTGTCCCTAATGAGAAAATTCGAAACCCAAAAAATTGGACTCATCCACTCACTCACATGGGCTGCAGAGTCATTTTTAGGCCTAAAATCCAAGTGGCTGTATCTCAGGCGATAATGATTGCACAGCATTGTAACTTGGAGACTTTTTTTCAAAAAAAAATTCATATTTTAACAGGGAACCTCTTATATGGGGGGGGGGGGGGGGGGGGCTTTTTGAGAAATTTGCCGTGCGCCGTCCAGCAGAAAACTTGGAAAAAACGACGGCTTCCTTAACGAAGTTGAACGAGGAACGCAGGAAACCTGTTTCATGAGTCAAATGGGTATTGGTATTGAGAATTCAAGGAAGCCTAGGCCTAGATAAAGCTAGTATAAAGAACGCCTAGACCTACTATAAGCCTAGTATAATACAGTTTGAGAGTCTAAATTTGTCTATCTCGAGCTAAATATGGTAGTACGAGAGTCGAAATTTTTGCTATGTCCCCCTCCTATCATATATGGCTGGAGAGTCGAAATTTTACCGAGTCCCCCTAATATCATATGAGGCTCGAGAGTCGACATTTTTCCAAATCCCCTCCCCCCTATTATATATGGCTCGAGAGTCGAAATTTTTTCTAAATCCCCTTCCTATCATATATAGCTGGAGAGTCGACATTTTTCCAAGTCCCCCTCCTATCATATATGGCTCGAGAGTCGATATTTTTTTAAGCCCCCCCCCCCTCCTCTATTATATATGGCTCGAGAGTCGACGTTTTTTCTAAGTCCCCCTCCTATAAAACGTGAAAGACGAATACTCCGACGTGGAGTAAAACATGCAAACCGCAGAAAAATAAAAGACGACGAGCGCTTTCGGTTAAATAACCATCTTCAAGCCTGAAATGAAAGCAACTGACGAACAAAAGAGAAGAACGAGGTATTAAGATCGTCCAAACGAGAAATCACGGTGTGAGTCATAAACCAGTTCGATCAGGCCATCTTCCGGAATGTACGAATTGAGTAAAGTCATACCGTCAGTGTTGAGATGACGAATTATCTCTATATTCTCGAGGGCGATACGCTTACGGTAGGAATTCTCCTTATGGAGGAGCTTTTTGGATCCCTCGCGGAAGCTGTGGCCACTGTTTATTAAGTGATCGGCGAAAGCTGACTCCCCTAAGTGTCCCTTCTTCCAAGACTTCAGGAGCTCAGCTACTCTAACTTTCATTTGGCGGCTGGTCTCACCAATATAAAAGCCTCCACAATCCTCACACTCCAACTTATACACACCACTCCTCTCATCAACAGGTATGGGGTCCTTCAGTCTCACAAACAACCTCTTGACTGTGGTAGGGTTGTAAAGCGCGGGTCTGAAGACAAACGGGCGAAGGGCCCGACCCAATTGCAGGGAGAACTTCCCCAGGAAAGGGAGACTGATCCAACGCAAACGGCGATCGCGGATCGTATCTCGGGGGAGGGAGGTGGTAGAATCCAGGAGGCTCCTCGTAACTTTCCTCCGAACCATCACGTCAACATCGACATTGACCCCATTCACTCTGGCCAGGTGTTTTATTGTGATTAACTCTTTCTTAAAGGCAGACTGACTCAAAGGAATACGAGTCAGTCTGTGAACTAGGCTATGAAAAGCAGCCATCTTGTGAGCAATAGCACCGAACGAACCACCGTGGACTAAAACATCGGTCGTAGTATCTTTCCTGTAAATTCCAAACCTATGGATACCGTCTATTATAGAGATCGATAAATCCAAAAAGTTAATGGAAAATACCCCTATTTCCAACGTAAATTTGATGGAAGGGTACCAGGAATTGAGATACCTCAGAAACTCACCAAGGAGATCTGGGTGACCAGTTCAGGTACATAGAACGTCATCAACGTACATGTGCCAATAATGAATATGATTAAGTAACACCTGGTTCGAGGAAAAGAGGTCAAGTTCAAACTTAGACATGAAAATTTCGGATATGAGAGAGCCTAGTGGTGATCCAATGGGGGATCCCTACTTCATCAAGGAACTCGAAAAATTTCCCTTCAAACTTACAGTAGTTGGGGGACCAGCAAGTATTTAGAAAATCGAAGAATTCGTGAAACTCATTATGAGGAATGTTGGCTTTGACGAGTAGCTCACCCATACGCTGGATAGTAGCAGCCTTAGGAATATTCGGGAACAAACCAACAACATCAAACGAGCGGATGGTCGTTCCCGGGGGAAGACTTACATCCTTGAGGACGTCAGTTAAAGAGGCCGAATTCAAGACCGAATGAGGGAATTCAAAATCAATTCGATTTTTGAACCAACGGTCAAGGAATTTGGCAAGGAGGAGGTAGGAAAGGAGACGAAAGAAACAACGGGTCGCATCGGGGTATTGTTCTTATGCACTTTAGGCAGCCCGTGCAGGAGGGGGGGGGGTGTGGGGTTAGGAACAAGGAGGGCTTTTTTCAAAGCAGGAGTTTTGATAACAGCCTCACTCCTGTTGATAACACTCCTAACTTTTTTGACGTGCTTGGGAAAGCTGAAATCCTCACTCTCTTTAGCACCACACTGCTGTAGGACTTCATGGACCTTAGTAGAATAGGCCGATCTCTCCATCACTACAACAGCGTTGCCCTTGTCAGCCTTAGTGACGATCAAATCTCCCTCTTTCATCTTCCTCCTCAAACCCTGATTCGTCTTTCACGTTTTATTATGGATAGCCGTAACTTGAAGGAACGGATTCGTTCCCCCTCCTATCATATATGGCTCGAGAGTTGAAATTTTTCCAAGTTTTTTGCCGGATGGCGCACGCCAAATTTCTGAAAAAGCCCCCCATAGAACAGGTTCCCTGTTAAAATTTCGACTCTCGAGCTATATATGATATGAAAGGGACTTGGAATATATAGCTGGAGATTCGAGAAAAATTTAGACTCTCAAACTGTATTATACTAGGCTTATAGTAGGTCTAGGCCTTCTTTATACTACTCGTAGCTTTATCTAGGTTTAGGCCTCCTTGAATTTTCAATACCAAATCCCATTTGACTCATAAAACAGGTTCCCTGCGTTCCTCTTTTAATTTCGTTAAGGAAGTCGTCGTTTTTTTGGTCTATCTACATCCCCATTCCATCCAACAGAGGAGTGCGTATTTTGCAGCATGAACATCGACTATTGATTTCACGCGGTCTATTGCGGTAGGAGTCGTAGTTCACCCCGCTATTCATGAAACAATCAGAGAAATTCATTAGATAATGATTTTTTCGGGAATGTCCCACCTCACCGAGGACTATGGTACTAATGTATGTTGTAGTAAAGGGTATGGCGCTTCAAATGAATGATTTTCCCCAAGTTCCTCCCCCCCTCGATTTTCTTTAATATTCGAGTTTGAAGTTTTGTTATTGCTAGAAACTAGGGAAAATATGAATGATTTTTTTGAAAAAAATACCATGAACGTTCACCTATACTAAAATGTCTCCAAGTTACATTGCTGTGCAATCATTATCGCCTGAGATACAGCCATTTGGATTTTAGGCCTAAAAATGACTCTGCAGCCCATGTGAATGAGCGGATGGGTCCAATTTTTTGGGTTTCGAGTTTTCTCATTGGGAACAACATTTTTCGACCAAGGCCATTTCCCCCCACCCCTTACCTGGCTAGAGCCTGAAAGGGACTTTTGGGGCCAATGTGGCTGAAATCTTGTGCAACGTTTGTGCTGGTCTCCTTCTCCCCCAACCGTTGAGGAGACCTGCATAAATATGTGAGGTGCTTGCTTATTCAATCTTTGGTAAGAACACCTGAAGTTTGGGTGCTACGATTTCTCTGCATCATGCTGTTGAGTTTTTCCTTTAATGGGGAATCCCTTACCCTTCAATCCTTGGGAGCTGGAAATATTCAGGTCCTAATTTGGATGATTAGTGCATTTTCGAGATAGACATGGACGGAATCGCTTGTGCTATGTCGGTACGCAACGGCAGTTTTTTTTCTCAAGCAAGGCCTCATTTGGATATGATTGTTTGACGTACCGTTATTTGAATTTAATGTTTAAATTAAAAACTGATAAATTTATGTATAAATTATTAAAAATTAATATAAATATTTTTATTAGATAAATAATTCTAAACAAACGGATTCCTCTAATATATTAATACCACCAAATCAGGCTAATTAATTTAATAATCTTTAATATAAATTTTACATTTAGTAATATTTTAGGGTATCTAATCCTTTATTTTTATATTATTTATTTTAAAATTTTTACAAATGTATTAAACAATTTCATCTTAAATGAAAAAAAAAAAAAAATTATCAAGTTTGATTAAATAAATTATATGAAGAAACGCATCTTCATAAATAAATATTCTAAAATATATTATACCTCTACAAATTAAAATACTTATCATTATTAAATAAATTACTAAAAAATCCAAGTTAATTGATATTACTACAATTCGAAGAATATTTTTTAATCCTAGAGGAAATAGAAATTCAGTTATATTGCAACATTCATTTTGATTTTTTGGTCATCGAGAAGTTTATATTTTAATTTGCAATTATTCGTGTTATAATGTTCATAAATTTATTTATAACAAAATTGATTTTTTATTCAAGTTCGATTGGAAAAACTTATTATTCTTTATTAATTTTTAAAATTTTTCATTTATAATTATAGTATTAGTGATTAGAATTTTAATCATTTATTATAATTTTATTTATTTAAATAATAATTATTATTTATCATTTTGTTTTTACAATAATTATATCAATTTCTAGATTAAATTTAATAATGATAATTTTTTGATGGGATTTATTAGAAAGCGCCAGGAAAAATTCAGGGTACTTTGAAAAATATTTGATCAAAATAGAGGGAATAGTTGGAAGAGACACTTAAGAGACGTAGAAAGATACACAGAGGAAGAAGACTAGAAAGCAAAAAGTATAAGGTGGCCGATCTATTTCTTTTGGGATATTTATTGATTGCTAATGAGTTTTACAATTTGATGAGATTTTTGCAGAAGTAGACTACCTGTACTGACCTATACCTACAGTGTATTTAACATTCGTATTCTGCTTTCTTTGCAGTTGATCGTGGATTGGATAAAATCAATTATGGTCAACGCGATGAAAGAGGAGAACAAAGTTGTCGAGAATGTTGATAAATTGGTCACTTTAGTATGGGCAATAATTGTGGCAATTTTTTGTTTCGGCGGTATGTTAGGCGGTCTGCTGGCCGGCTTTGTGTCTGAAACGTTGGGCCGCAAATGGGCCATCATTCTGAATAACCTCCTAGTCTTCCTTTCGGCGATTCTGATGGGTAAGTGTCGATTGTATGAGTGTCCACTGGACATTGTATTAACAGGCATGGCAAACGTGACAAAAATGTCACAAAAACATGATGTTATTTAACAAAACAAATGATATTTATTTGGGAAACGTAAAAACAAAATTTTGAATTCAGAATTAACAAAACAAAAAATCTTCTACAAAGTGAAACGTGAATAAAAGAAAGACATTTTCCTGAAAAACAAATTTTATAGGCGATAAAAACATTTTTTCATCAAGAAAAACATGTTTTTATCAGGAAAATATGTTTTTTCAAACAAAATTTATTCTGATTATCAAAACAAAAACAAACGAAAAAATTATTTAACGTTTGCCATCCCTGCGTATTAATTGAAAAATAAGTAAAATTATTCCCATGACGATCTCCATCAAGTCGAAATATCTCGGAGAAGTTTCAGATTTCTGAACTGATTCTCAAAGACGATCCGGATCACGGATCTGTCACATTCTTTGCAATCCGACGAATCAATCGACTGCAGATCAGAACATTTGATCCGTGATCCGCGGATCATAAAGCGCGGAAAAAATGATCCGGATACGGATCACGGATCGCCAATTTTTGATCCGTGATCCACGATCAAGAGCTTTCCATTTCAATTTGGAGCGAGAAAAGAGAACGCGATCCGCGCCCAGATCAATGCAAATAATTCGGATCAAATCAACCATGAACGAAAAAATGGTCCGGCGGATCAATCGCGGATCATAAAGCGCGGGAAAAAAATTGATCCAACGGATCGCCAGATTCGTGCCCAGTCCTGCTCCTAATCCCAGTGATATCCTATCGAGAAAAACTATACATCTTGTCGAAATCCTGATTTTAATCTTGAAGTCGGACTCGAAAAAAGTACCCGTCTGGGCTGTAAATAAAAGCTTAGACTTGAAATAGTAACCGGGTAGATTTCAAAATTATGAATTGTTTCTGCAGGCATGGCGAAGCATTATAGCTCGTACACGATGTTAATTGTTGGGCGTTTCTTTATCGGTATCAACTGCGGCCTGAACGCCGGTATTATTCCAATGTATTTATCCGAAATTGCGCCAATCAATCTTCGAGGCATGGTGAGTAAAGTACAAGTTTTGTCAGAACTCAATCCTTTGAAAGTTTAATGTAAACAAATTTTTGACATCCTTACCCCAGCTCGGCAGTTCCTATCAGTTGGTCATCACCATATCTATTTTATTGTCGCAAATACTCGGTTTGGAAGGTCTACTCGGTACGGACCCAGGCTGGCCCGTGCTCTTTTCGTTGATCGTCGTCCCAGCTTTGTTTCAACTCATCACTATGCCTTTCTGCTGCGAATCGCCCAAATATCTATGGAGCAAAGGAAAGGAACACTCGGCAGCCCAAGGTAAACTTCGTGCACTTGAATAATTTTAGTTCGCAAGGAAATATTTAAATTACTATTATTTTCTTTCTCGTCGCAGCATTGGAATGGTTGCGTGGTACCCACGATATTCAAGGGGAATTGGATATCATCAAGTCAGAAGCGGAAGCTCAAACTTCAGCCGGAAAACTCTCGCTATCACAGATGCTCAGCAACTCTACGTTACGAACGCCATTGATTATCGCCGTTGTTGTGATGCTGGCACAGCAACTGTCCGGAATAAACGCTGTAAGTACAGAACAAAACTTTTGATTCGCTCGATCCCTAGAAATATATAAGAAATCAACTTTTCTAGGTTATATTTTATTCAACGAGAATTTTCACCGATGCCAAATTGACCGGCACCGCGTCACAAATCGGTACAATAGCAATGGGCAGCATGAACGTTGTTATGACAATTATCTCGTCCGTATTGGTGGAGGCGGCCGGAAGGAAAACCTTGCTGTTGACAGGATTTGCCGGCATGACCATAGACACCATATTACTAACCGTCACTCTTTTCATCGCCGTATGTAGACGATTTTTATGTTCATAGTGTACGAGCGCTGCAAATTATCAGATTTTTTTATCTCTTTGTTCCAGACTGCGACTAGCAGCATCTATTTCTCGTATTTGTCGATCATCTGGGTGATTGGATTTGTCGTAATCTTTGCTATTGGACCAGGCTCCATCCCCTGGTTCTTGGTTAGCGAATTGTTCATGCAGAATGCAAGGCCGATGGCCACCAGTATTGCAGTCGGTGTAAATTGGGGAGCGAATTTCTTGGTCGGTCTCGGATTCCCTATCTTACGGGTGAGTAATTCAATGACTGTTGCCGTTTGGAAGGAAAGATTAATGGTCCTTTCTCTCCTTGGAGGGAGGAATAGTTTTGTCGAAGGAAAGAGGACAAATTTTCTAAAATAGTCTGCCTAAGACACTAGAGCTATGGGCTAGGGTTTTTTTTTAATGTTTCAATATTGGGAGAATGATGGCTAACTCCATACGTGCCTTGATTAAGAATTGAGTTGTATAGAACGAGAAATTCAAATTTTAATTTACTTTTTACGCACAGCTACTAGGTACTATAATAGTTCCTTTTTGATAATTCGAAAAGTTTGTTCTAGGTTTCAGGTAGTCGAAAGGTTATTGTAGGCAGAGGAACACGGCTGTATTCGAGGAATTTTTTTGTTTAAATTATTTGTGTGAAGTTGTTGTATAAAAATGTTACCTAGCAAAAATGGATTAAAAATGTAAAAATGAGATAATTTTACTTATTTGTTCTCAGGCATCGCTCGAGAATTATGTTTTCGTCATCTTCATTGTTTTGCAATTCGTATTTACCCTATTCATCTACAAAAAGGTACCGGAAACGAAGAACAAGACGCCAGAGGAGATCGCCGCAGTATTCCGACAAATGTCTTACCAATAGGTAGAACTGAATGCATTCACACAAATAATAATTTAAACGGAACATGTTGTCATTGAGAAGGGACAGAATATGATTAACTTGCTGATTACCTACCATTAAAAAACAAAAAAAAAACAAAAGGCTTCGCTATTTCCGTATCAATCGACGCAGTTGAATTCAATTAAAATAAAATCAGTATTTCAATCTGATATTTTTGTATTTTTACCGTATCAATAATTTTTATTCTTAAATCCAAAATTTTTGGATTTTTTTACGATGCAACAAAAACTCAAGAATCCTTGAAATTAATAAAATATTTAAAATACCGTAATAGTAAATAAGAAATTATCTTTTGCGAGTTTAATGCAGTACAATATGTTTATACCATTTTATAGAATAATAATAATCAATTATTTTATTGTACTTTGCAAGTGCCTTGACTCGGTTGTTTCAATAAGTTATATTCGTTTTAGAATTTTTTTTTTTTTTTTTTTTTTCTTGCAAATAGTAATATTTTTTCTATTTATTTACTTTTTTGTTTTGCGGAGTTCCAGCGTGTGTGTATATAATGCAAAATCCATGACTTAGAAACGAGATTTAATTACAATTCCAACATTCTTGTTACGCGATATTATACTCTCTCGTTTATATAGTAATTAATATTTAAACAATTACGATATAATTTTTAGTAGTTGATCTCCGCTTATATTTTTTAAGATTTTTTTTTCTTTCTTTCTTCGATACAAACTAAAAATTTCCTCTCTCAATTTTTGTGGTCGATAACTCAATAATACTAATTTCTACGATGAATATGAATTATAAATGCGAATCTCCAATGGGTTTTTGCTTTTTTTTCTTCTTTTATATTATACTTATTACGGAGTATGTATTGTGTGTAAATGCTGTGCACGCAAAAATGAAAGTTTTGGGTTAAAATTGAGTTGAATTTTGATTTTGAGTGAACGGCACAGAATGATTGTACTGGTTCCTTTTCGTTTTCTCTAGTACGAAGTCGAAGTGACGAGTGTGAATGTATAAACCTTTATAAATGCTGACATCTTCGATATTTCTGTCCGGACAATACGCGAATCATTCTAAATATGGTGTGAATATATCACGTGTACGACTGAATTTATGACATTTTATTACCGTGGACTGTACATTATAATTTAAGTATATAATTTACGGTTTATCACTAGCATTTAAGAAGAACAAATGATTGATATTATTGTTATTTTCAAATTATGTTGAAAATATTCGTTCAAATACATCAAAATTTAAATAAAAAGATGATTGTTTTCTTGATTTTGGTAGTTTATAAAATGTTCTCGATAATGATTCTCGGAGACTGAAGCAAGTATCGAAAGCATAAGAAGTGAGTCAGGTTTCAGATAAAAATAAAAGCATTATTTTCTGTGTTGGATGCAAAGGCAAATATTGGTCGATAGTACATTTATGATAGGTATGGCTTACAACATGCAATATTTGCTTTTTGCGATAATCGCATAAATACTTATAGATGAATAAAAAAGAAAGAAAATTAACTAAGTAATACTAAGTAAGAAGTAAGAGAATTATGGACCTGAGTGAGTTCAATTAAATAGATTCATCTCCCGTTACGTCACAGCATTATAGTACACCAGCTCCCCACAATGTCATATTCAAGAAAATTTTGATCACTTTTCAGCACTTCATATCTAAACAAAAAAGAATTTTTTCTTTTGGAAGAACGTACTTTCGTTATTATAAGTAATTATTACCATTAATTTGGTAAAAGATTAAGGCTCTGCTCGCGCAGTAAAAAACGGACAAAGATAAATTAGTTTCATCATTATTATTTGTATTATCACTACCAAGCCAATAGCGACTGCAGCTAAAATACTCGTTAAAATGAAATAATTAAAATAAAAATGAAAAATAATTGTTTTTACTGATAGTAGCATCCGCAAGCGCTGCTATCAATCTTCATTGTCAAAATTCCTCATCATTTGGACTGGGTCACGGCCTACTTTATATAAGGCCGGAATGTAGCGAAGTCACAACGTCGCACTCTAAAATCAGTGGATACAGGTTTACATGGACGCTTATGGGAAAAAACGAAAAAATTCAAGTATTTTGATTCGCACGCTAATAAAACGCGGTTTTCGGAAAAAACGAAGAGAATATAACTTAAAGAGCAAACGATTTTCTGTTTTTTAAGCCCAATTTTAGTAAAATTGGTGCAGTACAAGTGCAGTTATCATCGTTCGAAAATTAAAAATCAGATAGGAGACGAAGTGCGGTACACGTACACCGTGGTTACACCGCACCGATGAACATGAACCGCCCCGAAACATCACTGATAAGAATCCACTGCGCGCTGTTGTCATTTTCTGCATTCCGGCCTTATATAAAGTAGGCCGTGACTGGGTATATAAGGTGTTCACACTTTGGCTTTGTGTACATAAATGTGCGGATGGAGCGGGATGCGGAGAATACTAACTTGGGGGCATATCTGGGTAGATCAGGAGAAAAAGCCTTTTTTTCAGGTGATTTCAATTGAAAGAGATCCCTTTTTTTGTTATAGTCCCATCAGATGCAAAATTACAAGATGAATAAATTTGGTTCTCTTCAATTTCTCACAAAATTCGACCGTTCTCGAGATAAATCGATTATTCCAAAAACTATCCCTAAGGGTCTGAGTATGTTATTTTGCTCCAAGTTGATAAGAACGCATTCTGTAACATCACGTGTAAACACCTTATTGTAGGTGCGCTAGCAGACTGATTTCCTAAGTATGTTACAATATTGATAGATTGCAAAATATCGCAAAATGCTGCTTACTGAAGTTCAGTCTTTAGCTTTGTTTACTTTTCCTTTCAATGTAAACTACAGTTTTCTGCAAACAGAACAATATTCAAAAACAGAATGTTAAGAAGGTAGGAGAGGTCAATTTCTTAGAAGTATAAAGCTTCTGGATTATAAGAGAAACACTCACATTCCTTATTTATGTTCTGTTTTCAAAATATTCATCAACTTTTAGAACGTTACTTTTGTATAAATGGGAAATTCCATTCATTAAAAAAAATGAACAAAAACAATTGAAGGAACTTCAGCAAGCAGCATTTTGCGATTTATTCATACTGTGATGTTACAGGAAATCAGTCCATTCTTATGGGAAATGAAAAATTGCTTTGATTTAATTTCAAACCAGGTCATCTTATAGGAAATTTTACGCTTTTTCAATTTGGTTCCATATTTTTTTATTTTTTTATTTTTTCCTAAAAGTTTTTGCTTTTTGACCATTATAATTATATGTGGATAACAGTTATTGGTCCAGTCATTGGGATTTAAACCCTCACTAGAGGGCGCTACTGATATGGTGAACAAGAGAACTTACATGTATGTTTGTACATTGGTTTTCAAACAGCCGTTATTTCTTCGATATCTCATTTATCACTATATATTTTTTTTTTTTTGTATCCAAAGTTGATAATGTGGATTACAAAATTTATGCTTGTACTTGCTGTAAAAAATGGATATCCGATTAATTATGGCGATGGACATTTCTCCATTCAAAAAGCATGGAACAAAAAGGTGAATTTCATCAGGGCTACCAACTCCCCAACTCAAAGTTTAAACCCCAATAGCTCCAAAATTATTCAACAGTCAAAATAGAGAAAAACGTTTTAGTGATAGAATGAAAACGTTGTCAAACTGAAGAAACATGTTTTTTTGGTTCAGAAACATGTTTTTACACTGAAAAAACCTGGTTTTGAACAAAAAACCATGTTCTTCAAGTAAAAAACATTGAAAAGGTGACTGTCAACATGATCGCCCTGACTGTTTTGACCGAAACCACGGTACATTATATAGAGGTATTGACACTCGCATATCTTCACCATAAAAACAACTGTCCGTCGTTCTCTGGTTGTTCCGCAACGTATTTGTAGAGCGCGTTGTCAGTCTGGTTTCGATAGTATACAGAGTCTTATGGCAACTCACTGCTTTTCAAAAAATTGTAAAAAAATCAGGAATTAACGTAGAGAGCTCGGACTTGGCCGAAAAATTAAATTTTATCAAACTCTATAATATATTCAAAAATATTCATTTTTCTAGGTACATTTCTCGATGTTCTATAATCTTTGAAAAATTCAGCAATACTAGGGTACCTACCGTAAAGCCGTGCTAGTAGCGGGGTGAGGAAGGATGTGCTAACCGGAGACCAAGATCGTTGCAAACCTAGCGGAATTCCTTGTTCACTACCAGATTTTGTGAGACACAATTTTTGCATCGCTGTACGCTGATGTCACTCTTAGACCATACAACAGATAGACCGAGCATCGGCCATATAAGCGTGTACAACGCGTTGAACGGAAGACATGATAAGAAAATAAGGGGGACTGGACCTCAATGAAGGCAACGCGGGTGAACGCGCGGAGCAGTGAAATGCACCGTACACCCGCGCCGCTCATCAAATTTGTAAACAAGGTCCAGTCCCCCTTATTTTCTTATGTGTATTCTTATCATGTTCTCCGTTCAAAGATTCATTACTATGCTCGGTCTATCTGTTGTATGGTCTAAGATGTCACTAAGATATGACATGTACTAATACAAAAACAATTTACTACGTCATACAATACATGAGTATTGCAGCCAGCTGAAAGCCGAAAGCAGAATTTTTACTGATGAGAGCAAAGCTAAAAGCCAGTTGGAAAGTGCGATCTGTATCATTAGCCAATGATCACCATGAAAAGCGTGAGATTCGGAAGTACTAGGCTGTCCTAGTTCAGCTGTAATTAATCCTAGCTAAACCGCAAAAGCTGAAATGATTAAATGAAATAAATTTTTTCAGCCTTTCTAAGCTTTTCCAATTTTTTGCAAAATAGGAAAAAAAGACAGAAATGAGAATTACAGATTTAAAGCAATAGCCTATCTCTCATTTCCACCAGAGTCACAGACAATACTGCGTGGTTCAGCGCATTCCAGTGAATACAGGCTGCGGAGAATAGAAATCTTCCCAAGTGTAACAAAGCCCTAATGCTCCTGATTGTTTCTTTTTGACCCGGAATCCTGCATGATATTGATAGCCAAAAATTATGTGATAGGTATTGACAATTGAGCCAAAAGTCAGCTGAATTTTTCAGAAAGCAAATTAGACTGAGTTTTTTTTTCTTTCTTTTTGCTCATCTGGACATAGATCAGGGATTCGAAGTTTTGCCGCCGATTGCGTTGGAGAAACAATGGTCGAGAAATAGACAAAAACACCAATTTTGAGTTCACATAAGTTAATTATATAGGCCTTACAGTACTGTACGTGCAAAGAGAACTATAAATACCAATAGAGGTTCAATCACTTGAATAGTTTTCAACTTTTCACGCGAAAGTACATCGATTGGATCGACCATCGATACATCATTCACAAGTACCTACATATAGGTGTATGGGAAGAAATAAGAATCGAGCGTGGTTTCCAATAATAATGTTTTGAAGCATTGGCTGAACGGAATGACGAATTTATATCACTTCATATCGCTCAATATTTCGAACCGTATAGTTGATCGTGTTTATAGCCCAAAAAACTTCTATGAAACTTCGACGCAACAAGCCAAGCATTTTGAAGACAGTAATTTGCAGTACGGTAGCTTTTTATTTTTATTCATTATTCAGGTATCTCAACAACGCATCACTTTAAATGAATAAATGAAAAATTCCTTCGAATTATCGTTTTCAAAATACTTGGCTTTGAAGAACTAATTTTTGCACGTACCTAGGTAATTTTCAACGGCTTTAGGCCCATTTCGCGGATAATTATTTATTAGTGCACGCGGATATCTCCGTGGGCGCAAATAAATAATTCGGCAAAATGGGCCTGATCCCGTCGCAAATTAGAAAAGTAGATAGGTAAAGCTGCTGTCAAATTTATATTTCGCGAGACCGAAATTGTTTAGAAAACAATTTCAAAATCTTGGAGGAGTATAGGATCTACTTCGCCAAAAACATAGATGTAGAAAACTGTCTAACCTCCATTCCAACCCCAATGGTTGTTAGGACGAAAACTTAACATTACTGGTACTTTGAGCTTTGACAACAATGAGCATACCTTGTATAAGTCTTGATTGCGTTTTTAGTTAGCAGTTAGGCTTAATTTTACAATATTATATTATTCTAAGATGTATTAGTATACATACTCGTTCTCCGTTTAGAAATACACTTTGTATGTCATTGCAAGACTGAGTAACATTTATTTCCCTTAAATGTGAAGAAATATCCCGTCATTGATGCATCGCAAAATATATTTCCTCTCATAATTTATATCAAATGAAGAGTACTGATGTCATCACAGTACCTAATAGAATTTCTACTTCAGGATACCAGTAGGAGTAGATATGCAATACATCTTCCAGCCTACGTACCATCATTGCAATGATGCGACTTTCTGTGTTTTTCAAGGGCGAAGGTAACTCTCATAGTTGTTTATTCACATGTAGGTGCATGCGCATACTTAGCTTCTTAATACCGGCATGTAAACTCGTACGTTTGGTACGTATTGCTATTGCATGAGTCAACAGATACGTCATTCCATACATTCTAACCGTACTGAGCTGTTCGTAGTCGCGCGAGTTGAAAAGTGCGTAGTAAATTTATCATCTTCGTCCGCTATAACCCTTCTTACTTGTTACACTGATCAAAAATTTCGATATTTTCAGAAGATACCTATACTATTCGATAATTTTCGCCGGAGATCATATATTATACCAGCCATCTGTCATGTCGTCGGATATTGAGACGAAACATTTGAATATCGTCGCATCATCGAATCACCAGTTCATGGTGAATTTATACCGGGTACCTAAATATTCAATTATATATTTTACAGAAAATTGAGTTATTCTTATCATGTAGAAGAAAATAGAATTTCTTACCAGGCCAATAAGAATTCTATTCTCTGTACGTCTACTAATACTCCGAACTGGATGTTCAAAATTCGTACAGTTTACACTAACACTATAAAAATTGATTATTTATATCTATATAGGTCCTAGCGACAGAGGACGAGAATATTTTTTTCTCCCCAATCAGTATCTACATCGCTCTCGTTCTTGTATACCTCGGATCAAATGGTGAAACTGCGGAAGAATTGCAGAAAACTCTTTTTCCCGGTCAAAACAAAGAAGATTTGCTTGAAGGAGTACGAAAACTATTGCTAGAATTGAAAGTAAGACTTTTTAATAGCGTAGGCAGGTTTATTTGAAACCTAAAAATTATAACTCTTCCTATTTCTGTAATGGTCTTCAATGATCTTGAGTGTAGGCCTACGTGGTACCTATTTATTATTGTCTATAGCATCCGGAATTGAATACCGCCACAGAAATGTTCGTAGAACAATCGTACAAACTGCAAACAAAGTACAAGAATGATGCCAAAAAGTTTGTGAACTCCGAATCTCAACTTGTAGATTTCATAACGGCCGCTGATGCAGCTACGGAATTAATTAATTCTTGGGTATCGTCGCAAACGAAAAACAAGATAAACAATCTAATTCCTGCGGGTAATTATATACCTACCTACTATGAGTTTGTTCGCTATATGATTCACTGGATTTTTAATTTTTTCAATAGGCACCTTGGACGAAACAACCAGACTCGTTTTAGTGAACGCGATTCATTTTAAAGACGACTGGTTGAAGCAGTTCGAAAAGGAAGCGACCTTCAAAGAGAAGTTTTTCAAGACTAAGGATAATTTTGACGAAGTTGATATGATGCACTTAACTTCTCATTTTCGTTTTACCCGTGAAGAATCATTTCAGGCTTTAGAGTTACCATACAAGGTTCGTAGATGGAATCTGTTTTGATTTGACTTCGCGAAAATATTTTCTCGATAAATACTTACTAAGTTTCAACTGTACAAACTCTACAGTCATCTTCAGCTGTATTTACTCTAATTTCGCAGAAAGTTTTGAAGGATGGAGTTAAAATCAGATTTAGAGTCAAGAGAATCCTAGATAATTTGTGGGCAAATTACTGTGAAATATGTTTTCGATTTTGATTAGGAAGTTCTCTTAAAACGTGAATATAATTTTTATTTTCGGAAACTAGATTATCAAATTTGAACTTCAGAATCTTATCTAAACATGGAATTAGATTGAATCTTTCTGAAGTTCAGAAGAAATGAGAGATCTCACTATTCGAGGAATGCATAATTTTTTTAAATAAAGGATTCCGAACGCGCAATTGAATTAAGCTCACCGTTTCGTGAATTTCTTTCATAGTATTCTAACCAAAAAGTGTTAATATTCAGTCTTAGAAACACTACGTAGCCTATGTTAGAAAAGATTCGTCAATGTTTGATCAGATTTGAAGAAGTTTTCGATTTATTTGCATTATCATGATGTTCCCTTTTTTTGCCATCGAAGGTATCGCTGTAATTCTCATTGGAGTAGGTTTCAAATGTTAAAATCGAACCCAACATTTTAATTTTTCTTCAAAATTACCTCGTAGCGCAATAAAAGATTGCATGTATATGTGACTATTGACTACGAAGTAATAATATGTATAGGTAGTCAATTATATATGACTGCTTTTGTTATGGGTGGTTGAAATGACTTGAAAATTCACCTCTAGTGATGAATTCACCGACTATACTCATTTACTACTCTTAATCTGAATAGCGGAAAAGTTTGACTCAAACATTCTACCTTCAATCCTTTTCATCGTTTTGTTGTCATTCCAAATCCAGCGATTCTATCTTTTTCAGTCTCAAAGTAACCTATCGAATTTCAGAATCAAAATTTCAAAATGCTAATTTTCCTACCGAATGAAATTGATGGTTTGCCTGCATTAGAACAGTCTCTACCATCGTTAAATATTGGAGCTATTTTGAATAAAATGACGCGTGAGAAAGTTGAAGTTACGTTACCTAAATTTAAATTGGAGAAATTCGTTGAATTAAATGAAGCCTTGAAAAAAGTGAGTTTTGTAATATCCTTGCCCGGTTGGTAAGTACGTGTAGTATTTCCTAGTTTTTATGTTATGTTTTGTTTGTAGTTGGGTATTAAAGCCATGTTTGACAGCTTCAAAGCCGATCTTACAGGAATTCACGAACCTACTGAGAGTCGTCTGGTTGTTAGTAAAGCGTTGCACAAAGCATTTGTCGAAGTTAACGAAGAAGGAACCGAAGCTGCTGCGGCTACAGGTAATTTCCTATCTTTTTTTCTTTCTCTCTTCACTCGAACTGCTTCAGGAATTGTTTATTCAACTAAAACTTGATGAACTTAGTTTCATAATAAAAAAGTCGATCAAAACAATCTTACCTATTTCAAGTGGATATTATATAGCCACGATTTTTTCAAATTATTAATTTGCTTTATTTTTCTTTATCGTGTTCTCATAACAGCTTGTTCAATTCGTCAAAAACGATGCCTTGTTATAGAAAAGAGTAACTGTTTCGTCGTGGATCACCCGTTTATTTACTTTATTACCTTCGACAGCTCAGTATTATTTGCTGGTCGAATAAATTCGATTTTATCGTGAATAAACAATACCGTAATTTGTCGTGTAATAGTCATCATAATGTTGACCTCATTTTATAAGAGGAAAGTTTGAGTGTGAATAGATATGAATTAACTGACGAGTGCAGTGTTTGATGACTAATTTAGTGCATGCAAAAGTTGTTTCTCGTTGAAAAATTTAGAACTTTCCAGTTTTTATTGAGATTAATCTTCGTGCTATATTTATTTGAACTCGTTCAATTAGTAATAAATTATCGTCATTTATAATTTAAAAGCTGAAACTGCTGATTGTGTATTTTGTACAGACGTGAAGGAAATCTCATCTCAAAATAATTCCATATAGTAATTAGGTATATACTCAGTTTCTGATGACAGAAGAAAAATAAATTTCAGCCAATACATAAAACCATACTAACTTCTCAAAAAATCTGTATAAATACTTTTATGCGTGATTTACTTTTTTTTATTTTAATTTTATTTCACTAGCATTAAAACTACACGCATGAGCTATTTGTTTGAAATTCTAATTGGACATCTTATGAATAGGTTTATTTATAGTGTACTACGAAAAATAATTCTGTTATACAGATAAGTATGATGACGGGTATTATCAATAAATGAGGGGAAAAAATTGGATGTAATTAGGTACAGAATTAATCGGTCTGTGACTGAGGTATCATTTCTGAGAGTGCATCTTTTCTGGAGTGAGAAATGTGTGTGTTTCGGAAGATCATGAGATCGGTGCATGTGAAGACATGGCTAACGTCATTTATTTGGAGGAGGTATTTACGGCATTCAAGCGGATCAGTCCGTGAAAGGGGGTGAGAGTGGGTTAGTCGTATATGTGTCCTATGCTGAGGCATATAGAAATTTATATTTCTTAATATGCGAATTGACTTAATTTGCAAAATAATGGTATGACAGTAGGCATGGTTGGGCCCAAATGGTACTTTAGAAATATTTATCATTGAATATGAACGGTCTACTTCAAGCTGAAAAAATTGTTTCTTTTGAGTGCTTTATGTTCCACCACTCCTCACAATCACCTTCATTGATCCCTCACTTTGGGACAGATTTATTGCACATTTGGTTCTCCGTTGACGGTATTTAATGTTTTGAAGTATTATTATTGAACGAAGTTATTCATTTAACAGGACTTATATTCGTTGAGCTCGCGGCGTATGAACCGTCTGAAGAAGTGTATCTTTTTCGTTGTGATCACCCGTTTATATTTTACATTTTGTCCAAGGGAACAACATTATTTACTGGAACTATAAAAACTAGACCTTGAAAAGTTTGTACGTTATAATTTCGTTTTTATGTTATTATTTTCGAGACAAATGCATCTAAAATTTGCTGTTAAATTTATCCACATAGAGAAAAACTAAAAATAATATTTATTATTTATTATGAAGTCTGTTGGTAAAACCTCCCTTAATGGACACCTCTGAATAACGGACACTTTTTCGGGAACGGGGACATTTTAACCTGTTTTATATGGGGAATTCTCTAGATACCGGACAATTTCCGGACTTTTGGGCACTTTTTCTCGTTTTCATGCTCAATTTTTCGATTCAAATGAATAAATTAGCATGCAGTTATTGAAAAATAATGTTTAAAAAATACTATTGTTTTATTTTTCTACATTTTTTAATCTTTTTTCAAAATAATATCTTTAGGTTTTATTTGAGTAGTGGAAAAGTCAAATTAAACTTTATTGATTTACAAAATATCGTACCACGGAGATAATCTTATAATTTTTTCACTTCATTTATTACTATCATGTTGGTGTAAAACTATCTGTGTACAACATTCATCATAAATACAACCTTTTTTTTTGTGTGTCTTCTCTGAATACCGGACACCTCTAAATAATGGATGAATTTCAGGTTACTGCGAGTGTCCCCTAATCAGAGGTTTTGGCGGGTTTCTGAAAGAAGGAAAATCTTTTCTACAGTGTCTGTAAGACCATTTGCAGAAGAGTGTTTGATATTCTTATTGACTCGTTCTTTACTTGGGAACTTATTCAATGCTTAAGATTACGCTCTCATGCAGTTGACAATATTCCATATTTCCAAGCATTATTTATGAAGTTATTCATTTAACAGGAATGATAATGATGATGGCGTGTTCGGCAAGAATTGAACGAGTACATCGTTTTCGCTGTGATCACCCGTTCATTTTTAACATTTTGCACAACCAGACAACATTGTTTACTGGAACTATTAAAACTAAACCATAAGAATGTATGATTATAAGAAGTAATTTTGTTCTCTTCTGTTATTATTTTTTTGATACATAAAATAATACATTCAAAATTTGTCAGATATTAGTGAAGATTTGTTTTTTTTATTTATTCTTTTTCTTATTTTATTTTATTTTTTTATTTATTCTTTTTCTTACTTTATTTTTTTATTTTAATTTACGAGCTACTAGCAGCCTGCCTTCAGGGCTATGAGTTAGTGTTGATTTTATCTACAAAAGAAAAAAAAAAAAAAAAAAAAACTAGAAATTTTGAGAATATTTTTATACGATATGATTTTGTTCTGACCTAGGTATGTTACTTATATCATTTTTCAATAGAAATATGCATCTAAAATTTGTAAGATATCAGCGAAGAAGTTGATTTGTTGATTCATTTATCCGCGGGGAGATAAATTAGAAATAGTATTTGTCATTACAAAAAGGGCAATTCTGCGGTACCGTACAGAAGAAAGAACAAAAATTTTAGAAATCGTATATTTCTTTTTCAAGGTTGTTGTTAGTCCCGTTGGCTGAGATTCCTTTACGCTATTTTACAATCCCATATTTTTTTCACTCATTCTCTACTTTGAGACAGATTCATTGCAAAAAGTTTTTCAAATGTACAATACTTTATTAGCCTAGTTGCTTTCAGAATAGGTGTTATCCCATCATCAGTTGTATTGTAACTAGAGAACAAGCCCTTAACATGAATTTTTATAGTATAACAGTGTGATCTTATTGACTATAACAATGCTTTGTTGTGATTGGTTCACTTTTAGAAATTTATTCTCACAATAATATGACATTATCGTGTTCTTATTGGCTAAAACGTATACTGCTTATCTTTCAATATTAGTGCTCTACTTACACCTTACTCAGCACTCAATATGAGTTCCAATTATAGATTCATTGCTTGTTACACTTTCAAATTGACAGTATTATTATTTACGAAGTTATTCATTCAACAGGAATAGTGATGTTTGGGTGCACTTCCTTGAGAACAACGTTTGAACGAGTACATCGTTTTCGCTGCGATCACTCGTTCATTTTTTATATTTTGTACAACCAGACAACGTTGTTTACTGGAACTATAAGAACTAAACCTCAAGAATAACATGTATAGGCCTATATACATACGATGTAATTTCCTTTTTATGTTATATTTTTTCAACTCAAAAGCAATGCATCTAAAATTTGCTAGATATCAGTAAAGAAGTTGAATAGAGAGAAATTCAGAAATAATTGATCATCGAGGATCAAAAACGGATTTCTGAAATACCTAACAGAAATATAGCGGATTTTGGTTGACGATTTTCATCTAGCTATCTCTTTAAAATCGACTTTTTGTTGACTCCTTGTTTAAAGTTCTAGGTATGTAAGTTCTTCAGGACAGATGTATTGCATATTAAGGCTATAATTGTATTATCACGCTCTAGTTGAGGTTAATTCAAATTTTTAGTATCATCTATGAAATTATTCATTTAACAGGAATTGTGCTCATGGCGTTTTCAATGCTGGAGGCAGAGTTTCATGAACGTTTTTGCTGTGACCATCCGTTCACTTTTTACATCGTGTACAACCAGACAACACTATTTACCGGAACTATAAGAACTAAACCTTAAGAATGTTTATTCAGTATAATTTCGTTTTTATTCCATTATGTTTCAATACAAATGCATCATCAACTTGCTTTATCAGCGAATGAAGTCCGACTTATTTACACATTCTCTTAGATATTCGATACCCTTGTGCTTACAGGCGTTATGATGATGCCGAGATGCGCTGCGTTTGATTTTGATGAAGTAGTTCATCAGTTCACGGTAGACCATCCGTTCATTTTCTTCCTCCTCTACAATAATACGTTATTATTCATGGGGAAACAACTTTCGATCACCACGTGAGACATTTCCTCGAAAATAAGACGATCCTAGGAATATTTGTAGGTACTTTATCTTAAGGAATAACAGAGCGCAACGTACCAAAGAACGCAACTACATCTTTCATGTAATAAATATTGTATCCTATCATCTCTCATGCCATTTCTCAATTTTAAATAACAAGGTAATTACACGTAATTTTTATCATTCGTTGAATTATTCATCGTTTTGTCATCGCTTGTGTTTCCAGACTACGTGAAATTGCACAATATTTTCAATATATCCATCTGAGCTACTTTCAATCACTTTTTGACATCTCAGAAAATTCATTCAAGTTTTGACCAATTCGTTGTCCTGAATTCTTCTTCCTCTTCCATTCCTTTTGACGCAATTTTAACAATCACATGTCAATGACGGCTTAAACTTTTTGAAAGTACCTACGACAAAAACTACCCAGGTTTTCAAATTTTTTCTTTTTTTTTTTTTCCAAGGTTCAGCTACAAAACTATGAGGATATTTTCAAAATGGCAACTGCAGTTACCTTCAAGGAACTAAGCCTAGCTCTTTTGCGTTCAGAAAATTGTTTTCATTTGAAATAATTCATTCAACTATTGAATAGATGAAGCAGAAAATTTCTTCATTAACAAAATATTGAAAAAATTCTTTTAAAAAATGCCCATTTTCAGCGCGCTGGTATATTCAAGTGGGTGAGAACTCATCATGAAATATTCTGAGCTGTTTTCGTTCAAGGTAACTAGAGCTGCTCAGTTTAAATTCGACCTCATGATAAGTAAAATCACCTCGTTCTCGTGAAAATAATACTACTCATCATCGAAGATCAGATTTTGCAGCGTTTCATTTCAAAGCTTTTCGGGTTAAGAATAGGTATTTTCTTCTAACGGCTAGAAAGCTTTTCGTCAATTTTTGTTACTTCACTTTGAGTATACTAGAATAAACAATTTAAACATTCTTCTTATAAGATGTTTTAATGGACATAAAATTGTAAATTGTTATCCTCAAGTATCAACAAAATCACTCAACATGGCTTCAACTTTTTCATCATCAATTTCGTTCACCAACGAAGGCTTACTTCTCCTGACGGATGCCTCTTTCGACTTTTCTCGCACTTCTTTCTTGGAATTTTGTTTTTCCACTTCCATCACATTTGGCTCGGTGCTTCTCGATTCAACAGTATTGTCCGTAATTTTCTTTTCCAACAAAAATTTCGCGCGCATTTTCCATTTAGAAAAGAAAACATTCTGTGAAACTCACTGGGTACATTATTTGTATCACAAATTTCGTGGGAAATAGTCATGACGACTTACGAAGATGGACAAGCTCAAGAAGTTTTACAACCTTCATCTTCTATTGAAAGGATTCCGGCTAGCGCTGTCACCCCAAATTCGAACGCAGTGAGCTCTTCGCAATTATCCACAGGTAAGTTGATGTTATATTTGTCGAAGTAATTTCGGGCGCAAATTATTATTCTTCATCAATGTCATGTGGACCTCGATTCCTAAAATTTAATCATATGTGAAAATTTCAATTGCAAACTTGAGGTCTGGTCTGTGCTTTTCTATTTCCATAAACTTGAGGGCAATTATCCTGACCTATCCAAGAGAGGAAAAAATTCTTGCGCATCTCCCTCCTTACAATGTTTATTACTGAACGGCCGAATTCTTTTTTAACCCCCCCCCCCTCCTGGTGTGTAGCCGGTAATCCGACCAGTTCACCGAAAGATTTTTCACCGAGTAATTCTTTTTGAAGGAATGTAGACATCACTGACAGGGAAGTTCACCTGTCAGTTTTTTTTTTTCACCGTCAGGAAAGTTTATCTTCCTTTTTTGAGTTCATCGACTTGGACGACGAAATTCACCTTTTTCAATCAGCTGTTCGACTTTTATTTGATGCTTTGATATACCAAATTTTATTTATGAAATTATTTAAATAAATAATAATTTAATGAAGAAAATTATTTCATTTAATTGAAATATGAAAATAAATATTACTTGAAACTATAAAAAATAATATAAAATTTAATTTTATTAAATAAAAATAATATCAAAAATAAAATTATTAAATTAATTTTCTATTATTAAACTTAATTTAAACTGATTAATTAACTTTATTAATAAAAATATAATCAACTTTCGTCACGGTGAACTTACCATGTGGTAAACCACTACTTCTATCAGGTGAATTATCTGTAGGTGAACTTTCTGTAGGTGAATTTTAATCGGTGAATTTTTTTTAGGTGAAAAATCTTTCGGTGAAACACCCCAATCCCGTATAGCCGGAAGACAAAATTTTGCAGAATCTCCCTCATGACTCATTGTTCAACATTTTTCCATACCCACCCTTCTCTTCTTATATTATATAACTCGATGGTTGCAATTGTCGAAGCCCTACTCCTCCCCTTCCCTCTCTTGAAAATTTTTTTGTCTTCCTCCTAACTTGACTTGAGTTTATATAATATGATATACCTAGTTGATCGGGATTTCTTCAAGTCCCCCTCCCCCGCCTTATAAATACAATTTGAAGATTAAAAATTTTCTAAATTCTTATTTTTATCTTCACGTACAACCACTCGGAGAGCTGGACAACGTCCAATTTAGCTTATGCTAAAGACCCCTCCTTGGACATTCCCACCCCTAGTTTGGTCAATTTTATCTTTTCTCTTTTTCGTATTCTCCCTGAGTGACCGTGCCCCTCGACTCAGGCAAATTAAAAAGTGTACACGAAGAAGAAAAAGACAATTTACTAATCTGGTGGGAAAGAGTGGGGTGATTTCCTAGTGCCAAGGTCATGCTGGTAGGGACGTACAAACACAAATCGCTGAATGAGGTCCAGGCCAGAAAAGAGACATGATTCAAGAACACATAATTGGGTAATAGGAAACCCCATCAGGTCAATATTTTACCAGCCCTTCTTCTATAGAGACTTAGGCCAATAATTTTGAAAGTCTTTTAATCAATTTACTATGGCAATTTGATAGTCGTTTTTCTTCCATAAGGCTCGAGCCTCAAGTCTCTTTCTGTTATTGGTGTCAAGGCTCTATATTTTACCAAATCCATTAACCTAGGATTTTCTTAAGTCCTCTGAACACTTTAAAAGACAAACGAAGATGTTTTCCTTGGACAAGTACTTCAAACAAAAAATTTCGCTCTTCCAACAATTCCACTCAGATTTGTACTGTAAATGATAATAAAGAAAAAGAGGGGAGAGGTTAGTTTCCTCTACTCTTTTCCGGCTAGAATTCATCCTATGAGAGGACAGGGGAGAAAAGAGAATAAATTTTCTCGTCTTCCCTAAGCAGAATCATTGATGAAGAATGTTTTTTCCTGGAAGAGTTTTGAGGACAAATAAAGAGAAAGAGAAGAGAGACAGAGGCAAAACAGACAGGTGATAAGCAGTACTGTCTAGGTTTCGATGTCAGAAACCCCTTCTATCTCCTTCTTCCCTCGAAATACTTCGGATCTAATTAGGCCTACTCGCCTTGAGACGTTTCACGCACAGTACAATCACAGCATCCTTTTCGGCATTTCTTAAGTTCATGTGACAATTCTGGTCTTTTTTTTATCAATGCGTAATTTATTAATCGAAATAGGTACTTATGATGAATTTTCGACATGATATTTCTCTAGGAATATGAATAAGCTAATCATTGTTTCCGAGTATCGAATGAAATGATGGCCCATATTTTCGCGACTAGGTATCCCATCATGACTCAGTGATTCACGAGCATAACTCCGAGAATCGTCATTACTTCGCATTTTCCTAATTCTCATAAAAATTATCAGACGTAAACAGTCAACATTTATGACGTCATTTAGGTATACACTAGGTAGACCAAGATCTCGTCTTTTAGTATAATCAAACCCATAATGTACCGTGTACGTGCATGTTCAGTTCCGTACACTATTTAGAGATGGTGATGATACGGTTCACGTTTTTTTTCAAAGTGATGACAAATGTTGTAAACGTTGTTCAAAATGTGGCTGAGCCATCGATAATCAGTAACATGTCACTGGAAAAGACAACATCTACAGGAGCTAATGCGGTAGAGATGTTAATTGGAAATACTTTGCGGAGGAACCACATCGTCCCGGTAAAAAATGCAGCATGGGTTGAGGACTCGACGCCGGTGAGCAATTCTCTATGGACACATAACCCAGCGGCAAATTTTGTATGTATGGAAAACATCGTGTCAACGGACGAAGCCAAGAAAGTAGAAAACACTTTATCGGCAGAAAATGATGAACTACCGTCATCAAGCGCATCAACTATCAGTCGAATGTGTTCAATTTGCGAAGATCGAGCGACTGGAAAACATTATGGGGCGATCTCATGCGATGGTTGTAAAGGATTTTTTAGACGTTCAATACGTAAGATGCACACGTACTTTTGCAGGTAAGGAAATCTAGATAAGGAATGCCTAGACTTATTCATTTTAAGAATTTAAGGTTCCAGTATAACAAGACCACTCGATGATCTCCACTTCCTCAGATACAGTAAAAATTGTCAGATAACCCGATCTCATCGAAATAAATGCCGATATTGTCGATTGCAGAAGTGTTTGCTGGTTGGCATGAAAGCGACGGGTAATTTACAATAATAATTATTTCTGCCTAAATCAAACTTTTATGCTAGAATATGGTCAAGTAATGGTGAAAATCATAGAACAACTCAGTTCTTGAATGCTTCAAATAATATTATTCATATGTATTTGGTAGGATGACGTCATAATAATATTACTTACAGTGCACCTACCATTTTTAATTGCGCTATCCATTTACAGATGAGCAAAGATCATGATCTTCTATTCTCCTCCCGCAGGTGATTAATACAGATCATAATTTGTCAAGTAACATTTCTTATGGAAGAAGTTTTGACTAGAAATAGATCAAGTGTAAAATTTTGGAATGAATTTAATTTATTTCATGAAATTTACACGTGGAAAAAATTTATAAAATAGGTTACATAGAAAAATGGCTTTATTTTCCACTGAATAGAACGAAAAGCTACCATAAGACGTTTTGATACATCACGTATCATCTTCAGGAAAGTCTTTTTATGTACCCTATTTAATTTAAAAGTAATGCAGCATAAACAGGAAATAAGTACTGGAGCATCATATCAAACTAACATACTGGTAATGGGTAAAAACCGGTTGTTTGAAACAACCGATCGTCTTGTGGTAGTCAAAGCTTTACTACCGGTAGACCGGAGGTCACAAGCAAAACCAATCGGCAATACTGGTTGTATTCTAAATTTAGGGAATTTTGGCGCAGAATTTGAAGAACTATCGATAGTACCGGTTGTACCTCCAGAGGTGACCAATTAAACTGCAGAAGTTGAAAATTTTTTGACTGGATGTACTCGTATTATAGAATGACACAATCAAGAGAAAAATATTGCTGTTTCTCGCTTGAAAGACCTTGTTTTGCAAAATGTGAGTCGTCGATGTTGATACGACGTGACATAAGTACCAATTCTCCAGATTTTTCTAAAACTTCAAAACGACGGCTTCCTTAACGAAGTTAAACGAGGAACGCAGGGAACCTGTTTTATGAGTCGAATGGGATTTGGTATTGAAAATTCAAGGAAGCCTAGACCTAGATAAAGATAGTATAAAGAAGGCCTAAACCTACTATAAGCCTATCATAATATAGTTTGAGAATCTAAATTTTTCTCGCTCGAGAGACGAAATTTTTCCAAGTCCCCCTTCTATCATATATAGCTCGGGAGTGGAAATTTCTCCAAGTTCCTCTCCTATCATATATGGCTCGAGGGTCGAAATTTTTTCCAAGTCCCCCTCCTATCCTATATTCTCGAGAGTCGAAATTTTTCCAAGTCTTTCGCTGGACGGCGCACGGCAGGTTTCTCAAATAGCCCCCCATAAAACAGGTTCCCTGCTCCTATCATATATGGCTCGAGGGTCGAAATTTTTTCTGTGTCCCCCTCCTATCATATATTCTCGAGAGTCGAAATTTTTTCAAGTTTTTCGCTGGACGGCGCACGGCGGACGGCGGACGGCGCACGGCAGATTTCTCAAATAGCCCCCCATAAAACAGGTTCCCTGTTAAAACTATTGTTTTTAACAGCCGGGAACCTGTTTTATCGGGGGGGGGGAGCCCGCCGTCCACTGTCAATACCGTGCGGCTGGCCGGCAAAGCTCGGAACTCGAAAATTTTTCAAGTCTTTCTCCTATCATAAATAGCTTGGAGGCGGGGGCCTGTGACGTCACAGCTTGGTGACGTTACAATCTAATGACGTCATAGATCAGTTTTAACAGATAACCTGTTTTATGGGGAGGGGGTATTTGTTTAATTTTTAACAGGGAACCTGTTCTATGGGGTTTTTTTTGAAAATTTTTCCGTGCGCCGTCCAACAAAAAACTTGGAAAAATTTTGACTCTCGAGCCATATATGATAGGAAGGGGACTTACAAAAATTTGATCTCTAAGCTATATGTGATAGGTGTGGGACTTTGAAAATTGTCGACTCTCGAGCTATATATGATGGGAGGCGGACTTGAAAAAATTTTATCCTCCAAGCAAGCCACATACAAGAGGATTCGAAATTTTTCTAAGTACAGAAAAATTTCATCCTCCAAGCTATACACAATGGGAGTCAAAATTTTGCCAAGTTTTTTGCACGGACAACACACGGTGTCGAAAATCTGCAATTTTCGACTTCAACTCCTCCCCGGAGTTGAAGTTTCATCCATCGCTGCGGCAATAGTCGACTAATAGGTAAACAAATCACGAAATCCATAGCAATGAAAAATCAACCTATTTTCAATATCTCTCTTCAAACTCTCTCATTAATCCTTTTCCACTGTCTACGAATTTCGGTTACGAGTTACGTATAAACGATGACAAACATTTGCGATACGATGTCGGATCAGCAGACGCCGACTCTGCAATTCCTGATGGTTCCAATCGATGTAAGTACTTATTCTTAGACAATTCGACTCTTCTTATTATTCTGGTTCGACCCGATAAAGAACTTGTACGATCCACGACCTCAATCTTCTTTTATTTCTAATCGACTTACTCTCGTTCACGAGACTAACGGATAGATGTTTTATTCTCTGTCCGTTAGGTTCCCGATGTTCCGTCGATGACGACCATGGTACACATTCGGACACGTTTTGGACTTATAATTATTCGATTTATCCTCTTAATTAAATAAATATATTTTATATCTCTCGTACGTCTGGATATTTTCCTCAGATTGAGTTTTCAGCTCGTCTTCCACTGCAACAAAGCCACTCTAGCTATTCCCCCCCTTTCGCATTTCCCACGCACGGCGCACGGCAAATTTCTCAAAAAACCCAGGTTCCCTGTTGAAATGTCGACTCTCGAGCTATATATGATAGGAGAGAGACTTGGAAAAATTTCGACCCCTTGAGCTATATATGGTAGGAGGGCGACTTAGAAAAACGACGGCTTCCTCAACGAAGTTAAACGAGGGGAACCTGTTTTACGAGCTAATTGGATTTGATGTTGAGAATTCTAGCAAGCCTAGACCTAGTATAAAGCTAGTATAAAGAAGGCCTCGACCTACTTTAAGCCACCACTGTTGAGCTATGTATGACAAAAATTTCGACTATCGAGTTCTCGTATAGAGGGACTTGAAAAAATTTTATCCTCCAAGGGGATTCGAAATTTTTCTAAGTACAGAAAAATTTCATCCTCCAAGCTATACACAATGGGAGTCAAAATTTTGCCAAGTTTTTTGCACGGACGACACACGGCGCACGGCAAATTTCTCAAAGAAAACCCCACAGTACAGGTTCACTGTTGAAATATCGACTCTCGAGCCATATATGATAGGAGGGGGACTTGGAAAAATTTCAACTCTCGATCTGTATATAGCTCGAGATTCGAGAAAAATTTAGACTCAAACTGTATTATACTAGGCTTATAGTAGGTCTAGACCTTCTTTATACTAACTTTATCTAAGTCTAGGTTTCCTTGAATTTTTCCAAGTCCCCCTCCCCTCTCCGTGACGTCATCAACCTCGTCCTGGAAGTACTCCCAAAAAAAGGGATAGCGGGTTCCCTGCTAAAAAAATTGTAATTTTCACAGTAACAATGTAGAAAACTGAAAATCTTTGGGCTCAGTGAAGTTCAGAGGGGGATAAAAACTTCAACGAGATGTACGAAATTGGTTGTTCCATTCTTGATTATCAAAGTTCGAAAATTACGGAGAAAGCTCACGAAGATTTCCAGACGATGATATCACGATACGTGCGATGTGTATTGTGTTACAGGTTCATACTCGTATGAGCTGAAACAGCAGCACAACCACGCCGAAACTCGTATCATGGTAGAATGACTAACTAACGAGAGGCATGTGGTGAAGCGATAAGTTTTTACAAGCCCGCACCGGATATCACTTCTACGCTCTGATTTATCAAATGAAATGAAGAAATTTAATTGCCGCGGTCACCGTACAAGACGTTAGAGGAATTCAATATCGTGTAGATTTTACCTATGTAATGTACGTTGCTCGTATCGTGCGATAATTGTTTTTTCGGTTTACCCTGCGTTACGATTTTTTCTTGTGCAAGACCATCAGTCACTAACTCAAATATCAATCTCATCTGATGAGCCGGCCAGCGAAGCTTGACAGAGTTGAACCGATTGCAGGAGTACTCTCAGTTCGTGCGATGAGACAGGTGAGAGCTCAGTCATTGCAAAATAATTTAGATAGGTACCTATAATTGAGGCAATATAAAATTGTCGACTCGATCATAAAAATAAATTGACACTCGCTTTCGAATCCTTTATCTTTATGAGGCATAGATCAACGCCTTACGAACGATTGCGACAATGAAGAGGCGTTCCGATATGTGTATTCGCTTTAGGCTTACGAAAAACTATGATGATTGAGTGTACAAACGATATTTTTATCTCCGGCCGATTAGAACTACAAGAAAATCTAATAGGTCTTATGCAATGAAGATGATGAAAAAGTAATTCGGAATTACTCGGGCTAGCTGAAAATAAATTAGGCGATTATAAAAAGAAGAAAACATGAGAAATTCTTTTCGGAGAGGGAATAATATTATTATCGCCCGTTGATGTTAAATTTTTTTGGCCAAATTAGCGTATAAGATCGGGGTCAAGATTTTCTAATGCAGAAAGATACTCGTATTGTAGGTTGTGTGCCCTATACTATTCTCTCTGCTTCTTTCTTTATCGGTGCGAGTTATTTCTTCTAATCAAAATCAATCCGATCAAGTCTGTAATAGCTATACTAATTATTCTTATAGTTTTCGCGAACAGAGGGTGTAACGAAATAAAAGAATTCGTATGACTCATTATCAGACAGAAAAAGGCGTGTATTATTATTTTTTAAAGTAGAAGATACATCGAGTTTAACAGCAGGCTCGTCAGATTGATGTATCACACGAATTTCCACGAATAGACGAATAAAAAATACGAGTGAACCGATGATGGTTTCTAGAGTCAAATAAGAAAAGACCCTGCGACGAATTCTTCTTAATTGATTTTTCTTAAGCAGGAACTTACAAATTTTATTTTTTCATCTCCGAGCAGTGAATTTTGGTAACGTTTTGCTCTAGAGATGATGGGGAAGAAGAATGAGAAAGATTTCGATTTTTGAGCTACGGAGACAAGAGCGAGAGAATTCCTAGGTAACTTTAGATTTTTGAACTATACGTATTAGAGGGGAGAGGACTTCGATAAATTCGACTTTTCTGGTATGCATATGAGTAGGAGAACGGAGACTTCAGAAAAGAAAACATTGCGAGTGCCTTTTTTTTGTAAGAATTTTTCTTTCGATCTCTCTCGTTCCTTGTTTTCCTTTTAATTTCTCATTCTCCCTTAAAACTTCCTGCCCCTAAATTTTGCTGCTGTCGGCTACATTCTACGATGGCCTACCATCGTCTTTTCTGGAACTTTGATAGAAAATGTTAAGGATTGAAAAGTGTACTTCAATTCGTACGCAGTTTTTCTCATATTCTCACAGACCTGCAATAAGCTCAAAGTCATTAAACTCACCGTAGGCTGGTCGCAAGGTATTAGTCGTGGAGGAAAGATAAGGCGAACAGTCCGAGTTCTTTGATCTTTTGGTAGCGGGCTTCAAAATTTTCCAAGTCTCGAACATAGGTCAAAGGTAACCAGAGCCCCCTTTCCTTTCTCGTACTGATGCACATTCAGAAGTCCGATGACGATAGTCTAGATCACCGTCATCTCCTCTCCACCTACCATTAGGAATTTATGAAGTCTCTAATGTAGGCCAAGATTATTTCGGGTCAGGGGCATGACGTTAGGTTCCTGGGGGGCTCGCGAGGTGAGACGGTTTCTTTTTATGTCGCATTTGTAAAACACCGTCCGTCCTCCATAATGGAGTAGGAGCGGGTTGCGTATGCATTTAATTTTGTTTCCTCCAACACCGGAATCGACCCTTTCGGGTACAACTTCAGTGAAGGAAGAATCTTCTCTGCGAACACCCTCTAAGGTGAGACGGTTGGGCGTAGGGATATATCATAACATTGCTAAATGTATCTCCTTTACAGGCTACCGCTTGTGTCACATGTGCAGCAGCTCCTTCTCCATTGTGGAGTTTTTTGTTTCCTCCACCACCGTTACCGATACCGATCCTTTCGGGAACAATTTCAGAGTTGGAAGAATCTCCTCGGTGGAGCTCGAAACTGTCGAGCTGCAGTGCCCCCATGCACACCAGACACAACTTAGAACTAAGTTGCTGATGGAGTACTTCATCATCGTCCTACAGAATGTCATCTGTAAGTGGATAGTACACAGATATTCAGTAGGCCATAGCGTAGCTCTGCATTTCCTATTCAATTCCGTGTCCATCTTCTTCTTCATGACTGTGGGTTCAAAGGTAGACACCAGGTTCAATATTTTTTCGGAACTTAGCATGGTGGTCATCACGCTTCTTGGAGTAAGCGCTTTATTGATCCCAATATTTTGAAGAGATCGACTACGCTTGTTCCACTGACGCCTCCACACTTCACAGTCAAATAAGGTATGATGTGGCCCATCATCTCGTCCTTGATCGCAATCCTCAACTTTCCTCAACCTCTCATGAAGGTATTTTTTGAAGCAGCCATGGCCGCTCAACACCTGCGTCAGGTGAAAGTTCAACTAACCATAGTCTTGGTTCATTCCCTCATTATGGTCGCGTATTCACGTATGGGTTGTCCATATTCTTAGCTCACTCTGAGCAATGCTTGCTCTCTATTTCTCAGCAAGGAACGCCTGCCCTTCTGTTTAACCCGTGAAGCCTCTTGATCAGTCTTTGTTAACAGGAAACCTGTTCTATGGTTTTCTTTTTTTTTGAAAAACTTACCGTCCAACGTCCAATATCCGACATACGATCAAAATGGACTTAAGAAAATTTTGTTTCTTTTCTTGAGCTTTATATGATGGGAGGGGAATGATAAGAGAGGATAGATTTGAACGAATCCGTTCCTCTAAGTTACAGCTATCCATAATATACGCGAAAAAGACGAATTGAGTATTCGTCTTTTTCGCGTATATTATGGATAGTCGTAACTTAGAGGAACGGGTTCGTTTAATTGAGAAAGCTTCTGCGGCGTATTTACAGTTCCTCTTTCTGAAATTTCGGAGCAACGCGCTTCGTTTTCCTCTCATATTTGGTTTCTTCGTCGGTGTTTAGTGTTGCATTTGAGACCTAAGTTCGTTAAATTCCGGTTCTACTCCGATTGTAAGACCACGACCAAGAGGCTGGAAAATTATATGAGAGAGAAGTGGATAAGAACGGAACTGCGGAGATGGCATGGTAAATATAATATCTAGAGCTCGGATTTTATGGCATTATAGAGGAAGGTTTGTGGCGCTGAAAATTGAAAATCTGGCAAATATGGCATTTATAGGCTACACGAGGAAAATATACGCATTTTTAATGTCAAAAAAAGTAAATTGCAAAAATAATTTATATAAATGCATGAAGTATTAAATTATCTACAGGTGTCTTGAGTTAAACATTACAACAATGTGTTTCTCCAAGTTTTCTTCGGTAAATGAACGCCTTCTATCAGTGAAGAGAAGCTTGTAGTCACAGAAAGATCGTTCCAACCCTCTCATGTTTATCTTTCGTCTCACACAAGTCGTAACGTGAAGACGCACTTCCAATCGATTTACTGACATTCGTTTCAAAACGAAGTATTAACGTACATATTACGGACATTTGCATTTTTTTCTCGAGAATTATCGGCAAATTAAGTAATTTTACTATCGCACGACCGATTTTGGCATTTTGTGTCATTTATCTTGAATTATGGCATTTTATGGCAAAATAAAAATTTTTTCCTAGGGTCCCCTACCTATGAAACGCACTCATATTTGATTTCCCACCGTCTGCCCCTTCAGGAAACGAAAAGGCAAATGCCACACAATCCGAGCTCTAATAATATCACTACGAGATTGAACCTTCTGGTCCATTCGAGACTCTCCGGTATGCTCCTCCCCCTTGAGTTTGATTACTTTATGCGGGACGTCAATTTAAAGTGTCGGAAGTTTGAGGTGAAGGTTAATGGTGATGTGGTCGAGGAAGGGTCGAGTGATGGTGTTGACGTTCATAAATTCCACCCCCCTCATAAATAATAGTCAGGTAGTGTTCAATGGTGACGAAACAGCCCTCCTTGAGAAAGGTTTGAAATTTAGTCTACCTCCCCTCAAGAAAGATGAAACCTTGGCTAATGTTGTTGCGGATCTTGCTGTTAAAATTGGCCCTGGTTTTAATACCCAGAAAGTTTGTTCCGAGATAGTCCGCAATAACCCCCTCCCCCGCATGAGTAATAAATTGGAAGGAGTGATTCAAGGTTTAAAGAGGAAGATTAAAGAGGGAGATTTAATCGTCACTAAGGCGGACAAGGGAAATGCTGTTGTGGTGATGGAGAAATCCACCTATTCTTTCGAGGTCCACGAGGTCCTCCAGCAGTGTGGTGCTAAAGAGAGTGAGGATTTCAGCTTCCCGAAGCACGTCAAAGAAGTTAGGAGTGTCATCAACAGGAGTGAGGCTATTATCAAGACTCCTGCTCTGAAAAAAACCCTCCTTGTTCCTAACCCCACACCCTCCCTCCTCTACGGGCTGCCTAAAGTGCATAAGAACATTATCCCGATGCGACCCGTTGTTTCTTTCGTCTCCTCCTCCACTTACCTCCTTGCCAAATTCCTTGACCGATGGTTCAAAAATCGCATTGATTTTGAATCTCCTCATTCGGTTTTGAATTCGGCCTCTTTAACTGATGTCCTGAAGGGTGTAAGTCTTCCCCCGGGAACGACCATCTGCTCTTTTGATGTTGTTGGTTTGTTCCCGAATATTGCCAAGGCTGCTACTATCCAGCGGATGGGTGAGCTACTCGTCAGAGCCAACATTCCTCACAATGAGCTTCAGGAATTTTTCGATCTTCTGAATACCTGCTGGTCCCCTAACTACTGTAAATTTGAAGGGAAATTTTTCGAGTTCCTTGATGAAGTAGGGATCCCCCATTGGATCACCACTAGGCTCTCTCATATCCGAAATTTTCATGTCTAAGTTTGAACTTGACCTCTTTTCCTCGAACCAGGTGTTACTTAATCATATTCATTATTGGCACATGTACGTTGATGACGTTCTATGTACCTGAACTGGTCACCCAGATCTCCTTGGTGAGTTTCTGAGGTATCTCAATTCCTGGTACCCTTCCATCAAATTTACGTTGGAAATAGGGGTATTTTCCATTAACTTTTTGGATTTATCGATCTCTATAATAGACGGTATCCATAGGTTTGGAATTTACAGGAAAGATACTACGACCGATGTTTTAGTCCACGGTGGTTCGTTCGATCCTGTTGCTCACAAGATGGCTGCATTTCATAGCCTAGTTCACAGACTGACTCGTATTCCGTTGAGTCTGCTTTTAAGAAAGAAGTACTCACAATAAAACATCTGGCTAGAGTGAATGGGGTCAATGTCGACGTTGACGTGATGGTTCGCAGGAAAGTTACAAGGAGCATTCTTGATTCCACCACCTCCCTCCCCCGAGACATGATCCGTGATCGCCGGTTGCGTTGGATCAGTCTCCCTTTTCTGGGGAAGTTCTCCCTTCAATTGGGTCGGGCCCTCCGCCCGTTTAGTTTCAGACCCGCGTTCTACAACCCTACAACAGTTAAGGGGTTGTTTGTGAGACTGAAGGACCCCGTACCCATTGATGAGAGGAGTGGTGTTTATAAGTTGGGATGTGGGGATTGTGGAGGCTTTTATATTGGTGAGACCAGCCACCAAATGAAAGTTAGAGCAGCTGAGCACCTGAAGTCTTGGGAAAAGGGACGCTTGGGGAGTCAGCTTTTGCTGATCATTTGATAAACAGTGGCCACAGCTTCCGTGAGGGAACCGAAAAGCTCCTCCATAAGGAGAATTCGTACCGAAAGCGCATCGCCCTCGAGTATATAGAGATAATGCGTTTTCGCAACATTAACGGTATCACTGTACTCAACTCGTTCATTCCGGAGGATGGCCTGATCGAACTGGTCTATGATTCACACCCTGATTTCTCGTTTAGCCAATCTTAATACATTGTTCTTCGCCTCTGATCGTCAGTTGCTTTCATTTCAGGCTTGAAGATGGTTTATTAACCGAAAGCGCTCGTCGTTTTGTATTTTCTGCGGTTTGCAAGGTTTACTCTCCATTCGGAGTATTTCGCGTATAGAGGATAGATTTGTTTATTTATTTATTTATTTATTTATTTATTTATTTATTTATTTATTTATTTATTTATTTATTTATTTATTTATTTACTTATTTATTTATTTACTTATTTATTTATTTATTTATTTATTTATTTATTTATTTATTTATTTATTTATTTATTTATTTAGTTTCTTTCTTTCTTTCTTTCTTTCTTTCTTTCTTTCTTTCTTTCTTTCTTTATAATATAGGAAGGCAAGTCGCCTTATATACCTCGGAGGTCAACATTTTAACAGAAAATGTGTTCTCCGTTTTTTTTTTTTTTTTTTTTTTTTTCTCTTGAAAAATTAGCTGTCCGTCGTCCTTATATATGAGTATATAATAGAAAGGATTTGAAACAATTTTATTCTCCAAGTTGTGAATATTGAGGAAGCGTCTTGAGAAATTTTGACCTCTTGTCATAGTATATGATAGAAGGAGATTTTGGAAAATCGGTGTTTTCTCAGTTCATCAGTCACCTTGACCTATTTTGGTGACTGAAAATTTTTACTATCTGATGACGTCATAGGTCAGTTTTCACTGGACGTTGTACGGCAAATTCTCTAAAAAAAAAATATATATATACAACGGGTTCCCAGTTAACAAAATAGTCGAAGTTCAACATCAAGTCCCTCTATTATCATACATAAATCAAAGGTTAGACTTATAAAAATTTTGACCTTTAGTATCTGATAGGAGGACTTGGAAAAGTTTCAACTCTCGAGCCATACTATATGTAGGAAGAGGACTTCAAAAAATGTTGACTTTCGAGCCAAAGAATATGAAAGGAAAGGGACTTGGAAAAATTTTTACTTTCAGGCTATATACACCATGACATAAGGGATACAGAAAAACTTCAGGATTTTAATTTGAATTCCCAATACGAAAAAAAATGAAATCAAGAAACATATTGTAGTATTATTAAATTTTCTGGCATAGCCAAATAAATGAAAATCATGTTCCATGTCTTTTATATTTTATCAGTCATCATGAAATATTTCAGTCTAGGCTTCTACTAGGTCAAGTGTTCGTGAGATATTATTCGTTTACCCCTTTACCTATCTTGGCGTCGTATAAGTCTTGTATGAGAAATATTTTGAGGTAATTATGGGTGTTCTATATTTTGAGGTATCAACTTTCGGTGGGGCGAACGAGCGATCTCGCTGTTGTATTGGAATGGTATGAGAAAATTCAAGTCTTTTTTGAGAAATATGAGGTAGCGCGAACTCGCTGTTGTATTGGCATGGTATGAGACAATTCAAGTCTAGGGGACTTGGAAAAATTTCGACTATCCAGCCATATATGATAGGAAGAGGGACTTAGAAAACTTTACCTATCTTGGCGTCGTATAAGTCTTCTATGAGAAATATGAAGTAGCGCGAACTCGCTCCGCTCGTTCGCCCCCTGTCTCGCTGTTGTATTGGAATGGTATGTGACAATTCAAGTCTAGGGGACTTGGAAAAATTTCGACTATCCAGCCTTTATTTATTTAATTGTTTAATTATTTAATTATTTAATATTATTTATTTATTTATTTATTTATTTATTTATTTATTGTTAATTCGTGTACTAGGTCAAGTGTTCGTGAGATATTATTCGTTTACCCCTTTACCTATCTTGGCGTCGTATAAGTCTTGTATGAGAGATATTTTGAGGTATCAACTTTCGGTGCGGCGAACGAGCGATCTCGCTGTTGTACTGGAATGGTATGAGAAAATTCAAGTCTTTTTTGAGAAATATGAGGTAGCGCGAACTCGCTCCGCTCGTTCGCCCCCTGTCTCGCTGTTGTATTGGAATGGTATGAGACAATTCAAGTCTAGGGGACTTGGAAAAATTTCGACTATCCAGCCATATATGATAGGAAGAGGGACTTAGAAAATTTTCTAATTAATTATATTAATTATTTAATTATTTATTTATTTAATTATTTAATTATTTAATTATTTAATTATTTAATTATTCAATTATTTATTTATTTATTTGATTATTTAATTATATTAATTATTTAATTATTTATTTATTTATTTATTTACTTATTTATTTATTTAATTAAATAATTATTTAATTATTTATTTATTTATTTATTTATTTATTTATTTATTATTAATTATTATTATTACGCGGGGTGTACTCGCGAGTTTCAAAATCGGGGTCTGGCGAGAGAAAAGACATGGAACATGTCAAAAGCCATAGAACAGGTTCCCTGCGCTCCTAGTTTAACATCGTTAAGGAAGCCGTTATTTTCTCTTCTTTGCTCTGAACACCACTGGTCTTCCCTCAGCAAGGAGCTCGATCAATGATGAACGTGCTAATATGCAAAGAGCAGAGGAGTAGACACTCAACACACCTCAGTGCAACTCGTCGTCTGATCTTTTCCACCTGTCTCCTTCTGCATATAGAGTCGGCCCATGCTGGTACATCATATAGGAGGATCGACAATGCGATGCTCATCATTATTCTTCTTCTTGCTTCTCTCGGACCTCTTAGGTCTGTCATCAGGCGGCTTAGGTGTGTAACTACCCTGCTAGTTTTCCGCTGTCATCTTGGGGACGTATGGGCCCGAGTTGCTGATGGCAGGATGGCCTGTGGGTCAAGCAGAATGTGAGTCTTTAGGGGCTACAACTTGGGGTGAAAGGAGAAACTGAGCTTAATACAGATTCACCGCATGAGACATGTTTTCCTTTCACCGGGACCCCGGAGTCTCAGTGGTTGGCAGGCTGGTGTAGGAATGCCTGGAGTTTGTCTCAGAAATCCAAAACGGGGGAATGCGCAACCCCTTTGTTACGGTGGTAGAGAGGCTGCTTTGTCCGAGGGGTACAATGAATAGGTTTATATATGTGATTGAAAAAGGTGTGTGTTCGTAGGTCATTATTATTATTTTTTTTTCATGTGGAAGAATAGAATTGGGTGAGGCTTATGTATTGGAGGGAGAGAGTTATCGAATCCGAATGAAAGTGGGAGGAAGCAACATTTACGGAAGAGCGGAGAGAAGCAAGTAGAGGGCAGGAAAACAGATGTTCGACTGTTAAAGTTTCTTCTTCGCTGTAAGGACAGGATGGGGGAGCTAGGAGATCAGGGTCGATGAGGTAGGAATGTGTGATTCGGGTATGACCAATTCTTGGATGGGTGAGTACAACCTTTTCCCGTCTAGGAGTTCTAATAGAGGTGGACCAGGGTATGAGGGTTTGTTTGATTCTGAGAAGTTTATTAGACGTTTGTTTTTTGCAGAGTAATTCCCATTTTTGATGGATGAGGGAGGACGGATGTAGTCAGTTATGCTAGCTAAAGAGGTGGCGTTCATGGCGGCTCTATCAACTGCATCAGGATCAGTTAGATCGATATGACTGGGGATTCATATGAGTTAAGGTTGAGTAATGTGAGGTGATGCGTTGGATGAGGGGTTGAGTCCTGTAGTTGTCCATCATAGAGTGTAGAGAAGAAAGTGAGTCAGTAAGGAGAAGAAATTTGCTGTTTGGAAGGAGTTGAGAGAGATGGGAAAGGCAGGAGAATATAGCCATCAATTCGACTGTGAATATGGATGCAAAATTACGTATACGGTGGGAAGTTAGGCATCCATAGTTGAAATATTGTGTAATCAGGATACTCCAGTATCAACTTTCGAATGTTTTTGAAGATAATGATGTTTGATTTGGGGATTTGTGTGAGGTCGAGACGTATGTTTGGTTCAGGGAGCGTCCAAGGGGGGGGGGGAGGTATTATAGATGGGTTGCAAGAGATTTGCTTTGTAAGGCTTATTGAGGCTGAGACGGATATGTTTATTGTGAGTCAAGAAGAGTTCATTATTTTGGAGAAAGATTGAGGGAATTGAGAAACAGAGGATAAGAAATTGGAAATTAGTATGAGTCTACTTTGAATTCGTACTCTTAATGTTCCATCATGAAGGTAACTCTGGAGAATACGAGGGAGATTGCCTCGAAGGCTAACTTCGTGAAGTTTGTTCGCGATGAGGTGTCGGGGAAGGCTTCTTGGAGATCAAAAAAGATGGAGTAAAGACAAGATTTTCTGAGCGTAGAGTTATTGATTTGCGGTTCGAGATCGACAAGGGATTGAGTGGTGTTTCGTCCTTTTCTAAAGCCGTATCGGAAAGGTGAGAGAATGCTAGATACCAAAGTATTTCTCCACCCTGTTGTCTGTATTTTTATCCTATAGATACCTTTAACGTATATTCCTTATTCAATACAGTTTTTCCCGCCAGAAGAAGCTTCATCTAGTTAGGTAAATTTCAAACACGAGCGTTATCGTAATCGTGCGCGATTTTCTTCACACCCGGTGTACTTTGATAGGTTTTCAATCAAAGCTTTCAACGAATAATGCGCGAATATTTAAACTCATTAATCAGTAAGGAAGCGTACATACAAGTGTGCAGAAGCCAGTACGCCTCGTGATTTATTAAGAAAATTCCACATCGCTGTTTGTTCGCGATATTTACGAGTTTTTTCATGCTGATTTCCGCGGTCAACAAACGCGCAGAAATAAATTTTTTCAAAATTCGCTTACTTGTACAAAATACAATAAAATAAATGCTATCGATACAGGTGCTTACGTATCATTGTTTTGACGATCGAAGTCGAGAAACTATTACCATGTGTACGGTACGTGCGGTTCTTTTCTTTTATTAATGTGAAATAATGTAATAATTCAGTTAATAATAATTATTATGTTGATCGAAGAGAAAAAGAAAAATTAGTGGCTACCATTTTCCGTATTAATTTTTTTCTCAAGTGTAAAAAATTATTTTTATCATATTTTCGTGATGTAACTTCTTAAATTTCAGTTGGAGCATTACCATACGCATCATCATTGATTTGTCATCTATCAGGAGTAATATTTCATCGCCTTCACGAAAATTATGGCCAATGTACCTCAGGTAATGTGTATTTCTGTCATAAATATACGCTCTGAAAGTAGGCAATGTCCCAATAACCTGAATACGAACGGGTACTTACTCGATTTTTTCAGAAGGGGTCGTGGAAAAGTTTTTTTCAGCAAGCACTCAGATGATGTGTGGAACTGATCGGTGAAATGGTGAAATGAAGTTATTTTACGTTAGGAAAAATCCGAATGCTTTGAAACATTTGTTTTCGACGAGTACTTGGGGTCAAAACGTGACAAAGATTCATATGTTGTAATCCTTCAATCGATCAATTAGCAGGCTGACTCCAAACCGGTTACTTATCTTGACACGTTTTACCCGAGTCCTCTCGTATTTAGGAGAAGAATCGAAGCGATAGATTTTTTAGGAAAAAGAGAGGGTCCTTTGCCCCTTATATCCTTAATTTTCTAATCATTCCTATCTCAAGAGTACGTTTAGATCGCCATAATACCGTGAAAGCTAAAGTATCGGTAAGTCGTTAAGCTCGGTATATGGTTGTCGAACAGTGTAATAAATTATACAACACTGCTTTGTACGTCGTGAATGTGTTCTCAATATCGGAAAAAAGTATAACAATGATGATTTTTCTAAGCCGTAAAATTCTCCATTAACGTCTAATTAAACTCGAAAAGTTTGTTACGAAAAATATTAGTTGTTTTTTTTTTCGTGACCTCGACATTCGCGAAGCTATACCCGTTGCAAGAGGTTGTGCGTATTTTTTTTTTTTTAATATAACGTCTTTTGAGAATGGTTAAGAAAAATTTTCCAAAATTTGCTAAAAAGGTTTGGTGTCGACAATTTAATTTAATTTTCGATTACGAGAAGGCAACGATGCATTTTCTATTCTTTCTTTATCGGTTCGCAGGATGGAGCCTCCGGTGGTGTAACTTTACGTCTCTTATTCGCGATATTCGTAGCGGCTTTTGGATCCTCATTTCAATACGGATATAACGTGGGAGTGGTGAATGCTCCACAAAAAGTGAGTTATAGAATAAATTAGTTCTTATGGAAGTGAGAGTCAAGCTTTCAGGAGTTTAGAGCACCGAAGTCATGGTGTCAAAATCACATGCATAGGTAGCCACGGTCTTCATAGAGAGCTATCAATAAATTTCAAAAACGTGTTCTCCTCGTAAAATATTTCAATCTCCAGTTTACTAAAAATCAATAAAAGTGGTTTTAGATAGTTACACAATTTTTGACTTGAACGTTTGCTATTTCTGAATATCCAACCCAATTCTTGCGTATAATTTTTTTCATTTCCAAAAGAATAAAATATAGTGAGCGCCCTACAATTGGAGTACGAAACATGTTGAGTCATGAAAAGCGTTGATCGATCCTGGGATTCAATCGTTTCAGATAAATTCGTATAACAAATATCTAACAGAGGGTGGGGAGCCCTCAACCCTCTAATTCCTGGGAATCTCAAATTCCAAAAAATCCCAGTCACAATCTAATCAAAAAGTGTTTCGTCTCGTGAAATTTTTTACCTCCTCCACACAAAACAGACCAAATGTATACAGAAAATTATTAATTTTGCCTTTTATTACACGATTCTTGGAGTAATTGGACATACGTGTTATATTGCTGATTTCAAATATTCAGCAAATTTTTGTGCAAAATCAAATCTATTTTTAAAAGAATGATAAGTACCTTCTAGAAGCAATAACTGGACGACATAGACTCAAATTTTTCGAAAAGCAGAATTAGCCCCCCAAAATAGCAGCGTATATTTTTCTCAGGGTCTGAATGAAATTTAGGTTCGAACCCAACCTCCTTCCTTGGAAAATTTTACAATTCATGGATCGCAATGACCACGATAAAAACTAAAAATTCACCAGACGCCTCCAAGAATGGCGATTCAAACTCGCCACGAACTTTAGAAAAATTTTTAAACTTTATAGACGCTGCTTGATTAAGGTTATTGAGTTAGATGAGCTCCGATTCAACCGCAGGGAAGGAGAGGTCGAAATAGATGCTGTATTATGGTTCGTACTTTGATTTTTTGAAACGCCAAATTGAAAATTACCCACATAAAATACGATCGAAAACCGTAGATAATGTAATTTTTATACTTCGTAGCTTATTGCCTACAATCAAAAGTAGATAAGATTAAAGTTGACTTTCACGAGCAATTAGACGCGATCAGTTGTAGAGTTGTATACACAATTTGTGCAATACCAAAAATCTACCGATCATTGACTAACCGCGGTCAAAAGGGTGATGATGTAGACCAGTAGCAATTACAGTTTATTGGTATTAGTCGGACTGTTACCGTACTAAAGTATCCGTGAAATAACAAAAGACCAGATGAGAAATCCTCCATCTTTCGGCTAGATCTTTCTACCATCCTCAGAATCGAAAGAAGTGTTTACCGGCGACTTATAAAAAATGTTATTACTACAGTATTCACAAATATTATAACTGAGTTTCATAAAAACCTCGTAAATCAGACTCTAAAACAAACCTTATACTATTTTTCGCCATTCAAAAACTCTCATCCAATTTCGTTCGTTGCCCACATAATTTTTTTCATCACAAACATTGATGCAATCCATTTTAATTTCGATTTCGATAGTTAATTAGGGTTAAAAGAAGTCACCAACACCATCTCTTCGTGCTCCAAAAAATCAGCACCCGGTCTCGACCAAATTAACCACGCTATGCTGCACAAACTTCATCCAAATGCTATCTCACACTTGACCTCACTCCTAAACCGATTTTTTTTCTCCACCTCCTACGAGTATCAACAATTTCATCACTCAAGCATGGTTCACTCATTGGTCTAATCTCAAATCACAGTCAAACAGGCTATCCCAAATTTAAAAAAAATATTCCCATCCTATGAGACTCCTCAAATCTGTTAACACACAGAGAAGAAATTGTCATCACCCGTTCAGAATCGGCCACACCAGACTCCGACACACACACACACATCTCATCTCTCATCTTATGCCTCTGTCATGCCCTCATCGCGAATCTGAACTCCCCTATCCGTTCAACACATCTTCCACTATCCCAAATTGACCCAACTCCGTAATTCCTTATATCTATCCCTCAGAACCATTCAGAGGCACTATCAGATGACTCCCCCTCCATCCCCAACATATTCAACTTTTTACAACACGCAAACTTCCTCTCACACAAATAAACACGCGATTTTGCCGTGCTCATAGCCCTGAAGACAGGCTGCTAGCAGCTTTTAAATTGATTAATAAAAATAGTTTAGTAAAAATTTGTTTGAGTTCTTCTTCTGATATTTCAAGCTCCATGGTCAAAATTAGTACAAATAATTTGATATCCACAATTTTTTTTTTAATTTCCTTCTTGATAGTTATATTGTAGCTCAAACATCAAAATTTCTCCATATCCCCCCCCCCCCCTCATATACAGCTCGAAGGTTAAAGTTTTTCGTAGTCATCCCCTACCTCTCATATTATATAGTATAGCTCGATGGAATTCCTCAAGTTCTCCCCCTCGTACATAGAGCTCAAATGAGGTCAACGTTTTCCACATATCTTTGAGATCGAAATTTCTTCTTCCTCCCTCCCTCATACATACTTGACAGTCAAAGTTTCTCAAGGTGGATGAAGCAAGAAGAAATATGACGAAAAAATCTCCTGATCCGAGAAGGAATCGAACCCACGACTGTATGACGAATGCGGTAGCCTCTGGCTCCAAGATTAGATCGTCATATTTCGCCTTCAGGCGGAAGTTCCACTTTTAGGCCTGTAGGAAAGAGCCGCGAATCTCTAGAGGGTGGAAGTGAATAAAGGATGTTGATTAGTGCGGACAGAAAAGAGAAAATATTGCTCTCGTCACTAAGACTAGAGGTCGTGGGTCATGTTTCCTCTTTCTTTCTTACGGACGGCTGCATTGATTAACATCCTTTCCTCGAAGTAAGTCGGATTCCCCCCTCCTCCTTGGAAGTATGTACGTACGTGTCACCCCTAGCTAGCTCCGCACACATTCTTGACTCCAAATATGGGCTGTTGAACGGCTCCCTCGATTTTTTTTCTAACGTAGTGAGCGCTTTTACTAATTAACTTTCCTTTGGATTGCAGTCTAAATCAAACTCGCCGAACGTGACGCGATCTACTGCGCAGCCGAAAATTCGCGGATTTTTTCGATAATTTTCACCTAGGTATTCTTGAACACACTCCGTTACTCGTTTCCTGGCACAATTCCTTTAGAGGCGAAACTGGTCCTTCAGACTTCACTGGCCATATTTTTCTTTAATTGGCTCTAAGGCGGCAAAAGCTTAAATCCGCCGCTGGAGCTTTTCCGCGAACGAAATCTTTCAAAACGAAAAATACGCCGCACCCTAAAAAGAGCCTAGTTTATTCCTCTCGACCTAAAAAATATATTATATTTGTATTGATATAGTTTTTCCTAGGTACTCTAGAAATAGTCCAATCGTTTGCAATGGCTTTTTTAGGGATGCACAAAGAGCAAAAATTTTTCTTGAAAATCACACTACCCTCACTCGCCCTGCTCGCCTCTTGAACCCCTCATTTTTCGTTCTTAAATATTCCTTGCTCGTTGCCCAACTGTGAAACATAAGTTAAGGAAACGTTGACCCCCATCACAAGACAGGAAATTTACAAGAAATTTCTGTCATTTTTTCTTTCAACAGAGAGAAATCTATCCAAATCCAATTCACTTTCTATTTTTTTTTTGGAGGGGGTGAAGAAGAAAACAGTACCTTGCAAATTCGTTACTAATTGTAGAGAATGAGAAGGCTTCTTTTGATCAATTTATGAACATCCCAGGGCTACCGTGAAAGCTATACTATTGGTGGACGAAAATTTAGAAGACCATGCCAACCTTCTTTATGATTTTTATTTCATTTTCTTGGCTCAAAATAATGATCGAATTTGTCGACTGAATCATTTTCACGCATAATTTCCCAATTGGTAATCTATCGAATTTTCTACGTAACTGGTTGGAAGGAAAGGTTTCCCCCCTCCCCTCCCATCGGTCTCAGATGACGAAAATATTTTAACCTGTAAATCACGAATAGGCTCGAACTATATTTTTTTACCGTTAGGAAATTACAAGAGATAGAGGTGGAGAAGGAGGTTGAAAGGGAAGTTGAATTTGTAATTATCAGGTAGCCTATCTGTTAGAAGCTGTGAATTAAGAATAACTAACTATTAACAATTCATGGCACACAAAACGGCTAAATGCACTTCCTTCGTTTATGGACTTCGACTTGGAGTCAAGATAATTGAAATTTAGGCTATCGAATGCTCGGAAACACAATATTCATAAATTATTTTCAAATTACGAGTATTTTAATTTAGACTGATTTCAATATTTTTGCCATCGTTTTTTCTTTGACTAGGCAATTGAAGCATGGATTACTGGAGTGATGGAAAAATCAAACATTACCGAAACTGCAGAGGAAAGAGAGCACACAGTCACCATTATATATTCGTTAATCGTGGCAGTATTCTGTCTAGGTGGATTGGCTGGAGGCTTGCTGGTCGATGTTTGGATGGGTATACTCGGCTTGAAAAACGCTATAGTACTTAATAATATTTTCATATTCATTGCTGCGTGGTTGATGGGTAAGCGCGGTCCCTTTATAACTTCGAGTAGACTTACCCACTGTCCATTAAAACTTATGATCTAATTCTAATCAGGCCTGCTATGTCTTTATCAGGTACCGCGCGAGATCATGAAAATTATTACATGTTAGTAGCAGGCCGATTTTTTGTCGGACTGAATGCCGGACTGGGCGCAGGTCTCGCTCCCATGTATTTGACCGAGATTTCGCCAGTTGCTTTGCGTGGAACAGTAAGTAGCAAGACTTTTGTTCATAAGTATATTCTTAGATACTTCTAGAACAAGTATAAGTGATAATTTCCTTCTCCTTTATCAGGTTGGAAGTGCTTTTCAATTGTTCCTGACAGTTTCCATATTGGTAGCGCAAATTATTAGTATGGATTTCTTTCTCGGCACCCACCAACATTGGCCAATTCTGTTCTATGCCATCGCTGTTGTCGGTATCTTTCAAGTTATTTTCCTTCCATTTTGCGCCAATTCCCCGCGTTATCTTTACTCAAGAGGGAAAGAGGAAGATGCTAAGAAAGGTACCACTTAAATTTTATTAATACTTAATCGAGTAAATGGATTTTGAATTTTATGAGTCGTTGAATGTGTCATGAACTAAATCAAAAAATATTTTGAGATCATATTTTCCCTCAACCGGTAAACAATTTGCCTTCCCTAAGACCTGAAAAAAATAGGGAAAACTACCCCTTCGATCCCCCTTCGAAGCCCCATTGATCCCCTTGGTCCCGTTTTTTTTCCTAGATGAAGCCCTTCGGATTCCTTGACTAGAAGGGCTGAAAAACTACTATTTAATTCCCATATGAAGCCCTGTTTTCCCTTTTGTATCCCTGAAGCCCCTTGCATTCGAGGGCTTCGTGTGGGAATAATATTTACGGGGATGGGTAGGCATAAGGCTTACTCATACCGTGCTCCCACCTCTCCTGATTTGAAAGATAATGAACGGGCAAATGCGAAAACTATAAGAAGTTACAAAATGATTCCACCAATTCTCAAGTGACAGGCAAGGCATAATATCCTTTTTTTTAAGGAGCAACGAAGGCTACACAATACAGAATGACTCCAGCACAACTTGACTTAATGCAAACTTATAAACCTAGTTTTCAGTCATAGACTTTCACCACTCCCAAATAAATTTATCAAGCTTCATAGCTCATCAGTCGCTCATATTTTTGAATGTTCAGGGAGACTACTTATTATTGCTACCTACTCGGTAAATACATAGCTTTATACATAGGTATACATTATTTTCCCCCGTCGCTACATGCACGATAACGCTGGTTTGTCTTCATTCACCTAATTCTAAAATTCAAAACTTAGATCATCTTATTACTCTTTTTGTAGCTTTGATGTGGTTCCGGGGGACCGAGGATGTGAGCGCTGAATTAAATCAAATAAAAAAAGAAGTAGAAGAAGAAAAAAGTGTTGGGTCAGTCAGCTTGTTGAATTTATTCAGTAAAAAACAGCTTCGAAAGCCTTTGATTATCTCCTGCATGCTGATGATAGGTCAACAGTTGAGCGGTATTAACGCGGTAAGTTAAGACAATCAGCTCACAGCTCAACGGCATGGGCAGCATGTCTATTGCCTCAGCAATATCAGACATTGAAACTGTAACTAGTTCATTGAAAATTGTTTTTATTATTTCATTCGATAATGTTTTTTTTTTCTCTTAGATCATATTTTATTCGACTTCTACTTTCGAAAAAGCTAATTTAGGAAAATTTGCTCAAATTGGAACTTTGTGTATTGGAACGGTTAATGTATGCATGACGATTATTTCTGTAATGATCGTCGATAAGACTGGAAGAAGGCCTTTGCTTATATTTGGTTTCGCCGCCATGGCCATCGACACAACTTTATTTTGTGTCTTCTTCCTCATCGCGGTACTTTTTTATTTTTCTAGTCTCAAAAGGACCTCTGAAGATGTGAAATATGTGTGTGAACTTTGCTCCGTTTACTTTGTTGCAGCAACATAATGCGTACATGATAGCATCATATCTTTGTATCGTCTTTTTAATGCTGTATATTATATTTTTCGCCACTGGACTGGGGTCCATACCGTGGTTTATCATATCAGAATTGTTCACTCAAAATGCTCGACCAAAAGCAGTCAGTATAGCCGTTGGTGTTCACTGGATAGCAAACTTTATTGTTGGATTATGTTTTCCTTCCGTCCAGGTAAATCCTTAAAGAATGTTACCTAGGTCAGGAGAGGAAGAAAAAAAGTTGAGACCGTAGTACGCGTATGAGAATTTTCCAACATTTCAGTAATTATGATCTCAGAATTTAGATATTGTATCAGGGGTCTCAACTTCCCATATCCTCCTTCCCCTTTTCAAAATATTATCCCTTCATCGCTGGATTCAAGATAAAATTCAGCGAAGAATATTTCAAAATGTAGACAAACAATAAAAATCATCATTATCATTGATTATAAATTATTAGGCCAATGTCAGTTAAAACTTCTATTGTATTATTGCAGAATTATCTAGGACCTTACGTATTTCTTATATTCGTTTGTATTCAAGTCGTGTTTCTATTTTACGTAATCCTTTTCGTTCCGGAGACAAAGAACAAACCCATCGATGAAATACAAGATTACTTTAAAGGAGGATCATCAGCTGAGGAATAATTAAATGTGATATTCTTGAATATAATTTTCATGTTCCTTTAAGATTAAGAACGTAAACTTGTAAATTGTCATCATAAATTTAAATTATTGTTGTAGACATCGTATGTACCTACCTATAATTCTTATTTTTAATTAATGCTACAAAAAAGGTACGCATAACGGTATTACAATATGTATTAATTTGAGGAAAGTAAAGTTTTTTTTTTTTTTTTTATAAAATTTAATTGGTTAATTGAGTGTATTGATTTTTTTGCAAACCAGGAGCTCCTGAGGAAGCTACCCTCCTCTCCATTCGCTAATTCGAGAAAAATTGGAAATTTCATCAAGGTATTTTAACAGTAGAATTGAGAAAAAAAAAGTACCGCAAATTTTATCTCGTCTTTCCTACCCCTCCTGGTTCAATCCTACCAGCTGCCGAATTTGGTAATGATGTGCGTCGTTTTGTACGAATATCTGAAGAACACACGTTTCAAGTTTAGAATTAATAATATTATCGAATTCTACGTTGAAAATTGATGAAGAAACAGTTTTTTTCAGTTCTAATCTCATTTTATTTCCCCTTGATCCTACTTAAACAAGTAATTTCTCCTGTTTGTGTACCATGCAAGTAGTCTTTATTTATTTGGACGGCACTACGGCAGCCAACCTTCTGATCGCCTGCGATGATAAATAAGCTGAAGATGAAGATTTTATTTTATTAGAAAAAATGCCTCGATACCTATATAACTTCGTCGACGACGAGGAAAGGAGGAAACTAGTTTTTGTCAATGAATCCCAGTGTACAGTAGTGATGTTGAATGATATCGGGGTTTATAATTTATACATTTTGCTAATCTATAAAAGTGAAGCCAAATTCTTTGATATAAATCTCCTAAAAGAGATTATCCAATAATATAACAAGCTTGCTATCATTAGCTTTTGAATGATTAAAAATGAAGGCAATCGGAGATCGAAAAAGAATTAACCTGTTCCAAATACCATGGATAAAAGATATAGCCTTTGTTCTTGGAGAAACGGATGTACATATTTATTTGCAAAAATCAAGAAACAAAAATTGACTAGATCACCAAATATTGCTTTGGTATAAGAGCTAAGAATTTGATAAAAGAAAAGATGAAACGTGCGCTCGAAAAACGTCCGAGTATAAGACTGGAGTTATTACGCTTATTTCATATCATTATTATTTTACTTAATTTCGGTACATCATTATTTTATGAATTAAAGCAAGAAAAAAAAACGAAGTTGAACGAGGAACGCAGGGAACCTATTTTATGAGTCAAATGGGATTTGGTATTGAAAATTTAAGGAATTCTAGACCATCGATAAAGCTAGTACAAAAGAAGGCCTGGACCTACTATAAGCCTAATATAATATAATTTGAGAGTCTAAATTATTCTCGAATCTCCAGCTATATGATAGCTCGAGAGTCGAAATTTTTCCAAGTTTTTTGCTGGACGGGGCACGGCAAATTTCTCAAAAAGCCCCCCATAAAACAGGTTCCCTGTTAAAACAAAAAAACTCATTGACAGATTCTTATCACAAACATAGCTCGTCAACTTTCAGCCCATGTGAAGAAATTGAACAAAATTTATTCTCTGGTTTGTCTTTTCGTTGTGAAATGATCACCATCATAACATATATGTTCGATCACCGGATCGTCATCGTACTTCAATTGAATTGAACATACCTAAGTTATGATTGACTGGAAATATACTGTCTTTTTTTCTGAATGTGGCAACAAGAAGGAACCTGTTCACGGAATATTATAAATTGGTTCTAATGTTTTTTCTGTTTTCGCGGGCTCTCTTTTCTCTACAAACTTTGCTAAATATTTGATTACAGTTTGTATCTGGACTCTTATGTTTTACTCGTTGCATTGCGTAAAGAATATTATTTTAGCCTAATCATTTTTTCTCAAATTCTTCCAGTTTCAAGCTTGGACTGAACGAATTCAACATCCCCACGATTTTAAGGTAGAGGAAATCATTTTTAACATCGAAAATAATCACTCGAAAGTATCCAGAATTGATGTAGAGTATCATCGAAGCGTTATTAATTTTTGTTCGACGACGCTAGACGACGTGACGGGACGCGACGAAGCAAGAAAGCTAACGGTATGGACATGTCGAGTAGTGGATTCGGACTGCGTTTGAGATATTGTTCGATAGGGTGCGCATTAATCGCATCAATTCGGAAGGTGCAAAGTCGATACTTTTCAATATTACTATGCTGAGATGGAAATCATCAAAATGGCTACGTTAAGATTTTATTAATGTGTTTGTAAACAAATAATAACTTTTTTATGATGTTATGAAGTAAGTTGTGCATTGATAGTTAAATAATTCTAGATACAAATTGAGAAACGGTGAGAGGCTTTGGACATCTTCATCCGGAAATTCCTACTAATCACTGGTGAGTATCTCCGTACGATTCAAGTAGCGCAAACGATTTACGTTCGCCAGTCTCACCTCTGGACACGAATACGATTCGAGGAACCTTTCCTTTTTCGCGATCTGCCGAATGTTCGGTAGAACCGAATTCGCGAATTATTATCAATCTCTACCTTGAACACATGTCTCTTCGATAGTGTCGTAAAATCATTTCGGTTCTCTTCGTTCGTGTATTCGTTCTTTTGTACCTTTCTAATTTCGATACATTTCCGCACGGCTTATCACGCACCATTTAAACTACAGTGTAAAACGCTACTTCGATACACCTTCTATTTTGCTATAGATATTCTCAGCGGTGATATGGTTTTCTAATACTTCCTATTGTAATATATGTATTTCCAGTTGCTGGGTGTTTGGTCTAAAAATGGGTATCTTAAATTATACGTAAATTGTATACACTCAGTATATCCTACATACTGATACGTAGCTCATATCCAGCTGTTTGGTAGAAAATGAATAAGAAGTGAGTTCATTTTTGCATTTATATGTAAAATATGCATGTTGCATTGCATTCTGCCGCATCTAAATCATTACGTATCCGAGAACTTTCGGTAATATTCTTATTGAATTGCTCGTTATATTTGTGTTCAGGTTATTTTTAGCCATGTCTCGTAGAAGAGTATCGTGTCCTTTGACCGTACAACAGCTGTGGGATGCTGTAAAGATCATCCGCTATAAACGCCAGGTCCCTGATATTGAACGTATCACCCGGTATATGAACAGAACGCATGGTGTATCCGATGGTGAGTTTTGATAATGAAAAAATGTGTATAATGATTGTCTATGGGCTTAATGTACGACATATTGCTCCAGATGAAGTTGGCCGACAGATCAATTATTGTGTTCGAGATGGACTTCTCAAAGTTATCAAGAAAGTAGGTTCAAAAGGATCAAAAATCGGTATTGAGCAGGAAGGTTATAAATTACCTGAAGATAAAGTAAGTATTCGTAAACACACGTCTTCAAGGTGATCGAGAGAAGGACCGTTCTTTATTCTTGATACATTTGCAGTTAGAGAAGGACAGTCATGATTGGTATTGTTTCGAGTGCCATAGTGGTGGTGACGTTATTTGTTGTACTTCCTGCCATAGAGTTTACCATCTATCTTGTATATCGAAAGACGATTTACCAGAAGACGATGTAAAAAATAAATTCATGTGCAACGTGTGTAAGGTAGGTTATTTATCTATCAAAGTATTCGCAGACTTTGTCATTCTGTATTCACTCGTCATATTTAATTTTTTTTCAGCGTTGTTCCAATAAAGATCTAACTCCTAATATAAAGAAGAGCCAACTGAATAGATTACTGAAGTATACGGCAACGAAAATGAAGGATAGAGTAAGTCGAGCTTTGTCCTCTTTTTCCTATGTCTCCAATCGTTCATAGAGTATCTCCCAAGAGTCATATTTAAAAGTAACTAATGTATCCAACTTTCGCCTTGGACTGAAGCCATGATATAGACATTTGATTTATCTCAAAAACTTTTATCGGTACCGCCTCATTTGAGATGATATACGAGTTATAGGTATCAAAAACACGCCCAGTTTCATTTTCTGTTTATTTCCCAGATTATTTCATCTTTAAAATGCTATGAACAAGAGACTACTCTTGAGAAGCTCAAATTAAGATATTCATGGATCAATATTGTCGAAATTGTGTGAGAAAATGACACAAAATTCAATTTTTGAGGTCATTTGATGAAAAAGTTGAAAACTATTAACTGTATATGAGAATGAAATTGAGAACGTTTAAATCAAATTTCGATTCCTCTTCAACTTGGATTCAGAGAAAGAATCAAAGTACATTGTAAAGAAACTAGAGATTTTGTATCTTTCGATAGTCCTTTTATCCTTTTACTTTTGTACCAATTTCATGACGCTGTCGCTCTAAAGTTATCGGAAATTCTTCACCACCTCGCCCGAGAACTCTAAAATTCATAATAAAGTGCCTAATTTCATATTTTTGTTGATCCAATGATGTTTAAATAATTTATTTTGTCTCTTAATAATTAGTTTGAGCAATTTACGCATTCGTTGTGTCAGTAATTTGATTTTATTCTGTTCAGCTTCCTGTTGCGCTAACAGATCGTCAGCCGCCGAGTAATACATCATATTTATCCGAGAGATTTGCTATTCAAGGACAGGTGAAAAGTCCTAGTATTGATGTTCCTAGTAATTTTAAATGGATATTGAATGACAAAGAAGAGTGGAGAGTGGATTATTTAATATTTAGGTTGGTGAGCTAAATTTGCATTTTCTAAACAATTGAACGGTAAATAATTTTGATTATACTTTTAGGCCAATTGATCTACATGTTATGGAATCTAAAGCAGACTGCGGAAAGTACGAACATCTTGAAGAATTCAGAGCCGATATACAAACAATCGTCCACAATGTCGTGATTTATCATGGAGGTAAGTAAAATACAGACGTTTCTGAAATAATGACAGCGAATCACCGAATGCGAGGTAGTAAATAAATTGTGTATCATTACAGTGCACAGCAATATGGCCGATATGGCGCGTTTGATGTTACGCGACTGTAATACAGATTTGCAAGAAATATTAGAATGTTGGCTTTGCTACAAACATTGTAACGATAAGACTCTGAGAAATTGGTTTATCAAACCGTGCAAGCCTCCACACGACTTAGTGTACGCGAGACAAAAGGGATACCCCTATTGGCCAGCTAAAGTGAGTTTATTCTATTTCGTACTCTCTGCTCGGGAGTTTTTGTTCTTGTTTCATAAAAATGTTGTGAAATGTTCTCAGGTTATAAAAGAAAACGAAGAAAGTTTCGACGTTCGTTTTTTCGGTGGAGTACATGAACGAGCGGTCGTCGAAAAATCGTTTATACGTCCTATCTCAGTAAACATTCACACTTTACAAGTGAGTAAAATTTTAGTGACCTTCTCGTACCTCTCGAACAACTTCTAAATCGTTGTTGACGATTTATAGGTTAAACGCACATCGTCTTGGAACAAAGCTTGTGAAGAACTGAAAAGGTATCAAAAACAGCTAGAGAAACTACGCGAGGAGACGGAGAACTTCACAAAACCTTTCGTTGACTCATCCAGCGATGAATCGGACGTTCCAGAAGTAGAAAACACTATCAAAAGCCCGAAGGAGAAGAAATCGACGAAGAACGAGCGTTCGATTATAGCACCGGCGAAAAATGAGATCGATTCGGAAGCTGAAGAAGAGAAAGATGAGAAGTTTGTTGTTGAAAAAGAAATACTGCCGAAACCGAAAAATGATTCTCTTCTCAAGTTGACAATTGTAAGTCCTCATTCCTTAGCATTTTCTTCTTTAAGTCGAATAACAAAGGCTTGCTAGGTTGCTGCTCGTTTGGATTGGAGATTAGTAGGGAGATACTAAAAACATCTGCGAAAAAGCTGGTGAGGGGAAAGTGGATACTGTCACACTATCTGATAAGTCTTTAATGGCGATTAGGATTAGAAGAACTTTTCATATTCTTTCTTTGGGGACATCGTTCTGGATGGGTTAATGGAAAGAGTATTGGTTTTGAATTCTAACCTTGAATGACCTGTCATGGAAGGATCGGAGGAGTCAGAATAAATTGCCTAGAGGGACAATACGACATATAGCGACTCCAAACACGGGGAAAGGCTTCTTGAATGTCGATGAAAATGGAGTGTAGAGTTTTGATTTTGAGGAAACTTTGAAAATGATGTAATTCAAAATGTTGATCTTAAGAAGGTTAGTTGACATCTGACTAATGTGATGAGATCTAGAAAACTAAAAAATAATCCCCGATGAAGTAAATTCTCATTAAAAAAACAAACTCAAAATACTTTTCTCGAGTTTTAAAACTGATGAAAAAGCTTTCGCGGGCTTCGAATCCGCTGTAATCGTATCCATTCTTTCAGAAAACCAAGAGTAAATCTGTCAAATCGGAGAAAGTCGAGAAAACGGAAAAGAAGCCTGTTTTGACTCCGCGAGGTCGAGGTAGACCCCGTAAAGTTGAAACAGCGGTTTCCGTTTCGGCCACTCTCGCGGAAAACGATACCTTGGTCGTGAAAGCAACAACACCGGCGCCTGAAGAGAAGACCAAACCATCACCCACGTTTCCAGCATCAGTTCTCACAGCAACGGCGGTAACAGCAAAACCTAAATCAAAAGGACGCGGTCGTCCGCCTAAAACATCCGCAGTGCCGACTAAGCGAACGCGTACGTCCTCGTCGTCTACGTCTGCAACTGAAGATACCGGATCTGCATGTTCCGATTTGGTAGAAGGAAAATCAACGAAGAACTCTGGTCTGACAGATGTGAAAGTTGAGAACGAAGTCGAGGACTACAATATTAGTTCGACGTTCGGGAAGTGTCAACCTCCTCCAAAGGTATGGCTGATCAATATAAAACGTGCATTTTATGTACTTCACCATAGCCACGATTTTTAATGAACTGAATTTATTCATTGTAGGGCAACGAAGAAGAAATTGTTAGTTCGTCTTCCTCGCAAAATCCAACGAAGAGATCGATAAAAACGCAGACGAAACCGCTCGACAATAAACCGTCCAAAGAATGGATCGAAAAGGTTAGAGAAACGTCTATGAAGGCTTCTTTTTCGAGAAAATGGGTTTACAATTTTTAACTTTCTCTTTCCTTGTTCGCAATGCACAGATGGAAGAACAATTTGCCCAAGAGAAGGAACGTTTGATCGCTAAACTAACGAAAGAACATGAACAAGATGTTGCTTTAATGAGACAATCGCACACCGCTATTCTTTCGGAAACAAAGCGTAAACAATGGGTAAGATATTGTCAACTTTGTAACCTTCGACGTACGTACCTTTTCAGTTCTGCGCTTATGAAGTATCATTTCAAATTAGTGGACTCTGACTCAGTTTTTATAAAGCTTCTGTGTTAAACTGTAGTCTTAATTTTTCGAAGTTAATATAATAATTTCCTCGTTTATTCATAACAAATATACTTTTCCAGTGTGTGAATTGCGAATCCGAAGCTATTTATCACTGTTGCTGGAATACGTCTTACTGTAGCCCTGATTGCCAACTAGCCCACTGGGCAGCTGACCACAAGAGACATTGTCGCAGGAAACGGTGAGCTGAAGTGCACGTACGTACAATCATGTCGAGGTAATTTTTTCGGCATTTAATGATCCTTTTTTTCTTACAAATTAAAATCATTCTTCATTTTTTGTTATAGAATAAGTCGTTTATAATTTATGATATAGCGTCGTGAAGAGATATAAAATTATTTAAATCAATATTAGTATGAACGGTAGTTCTACTATATCATATTATTCTTCTGTCCTGTTTTCTTCGTTATTCTTCTTTCTCGATTCTGGTTCGTTCATTTTTATTTCTGCGAGAGAATAATATTCATCATCGTCCATAGACTTGTCAAAATTAATTTTTGTTTGCAAAAATGCATTTATTCGTCTCTCCTCCTTTCTTTTCTTTGTTTTTTTTTCAACGACTGTGCTTTTCTGATAATCATTACGACTGTTTTCAAAGAATAATAATTTTTCCGATTTGTTGATTTAATTTGATTAAAATACCGCGCGGTACGCCGTTCTGCCACTGAAGCAAGATTTTTGAAATGTATCGAACGTAAGTTTGCTTATCGTATGAAGTTTTTGGATCTGAATCATCGTTACTTATTCTCTTCCTTCTTCAGTTTCGTTCTTTTACAATCGCAGTTCAATCTTTTCTTTGTACAGGCTTTTACTTTATACTTTTATTAATTTTTACGTCTCAATTGAAAGGTGCCGATTTCTCCTTATTTTCTAACTATTGTGTACGTCGTTCGCTGTGATGACTACCTTTATATGTTTTATTTGAATGTTATTTTTATGACGACATAATTGTATTAGAAGTTAAATTTTTAAGAATAATTCGTCGTCTTCTCTTTTTCATAATTCTTTCTATTTTTACATTTTCCTTCCTTTTGATTTTGGTCTCTCGGAATATGAAGTATTATTTATCAATACTTTTCGTTTACTTTTTTGTCGCATCTTAGTTTATTCAGATTCTAACGCTTATTACGTACAATAGAATGTGAAATTGATCATTCGATTTTGGAGAATAAAGCTTATGAACGTACAACATTACCAATCGAAAAAATGGAGAATAAACTAAGTGTGGCTCACTTTATTTGCTTGTCATTCATGAATACTCTTGTAGTTCAATTTCAAAAAATGTAATACCTACTTCTCTATGATGTGCATAATTTTTCTCGCGCAATCCCGATTTTTCCGGTATTTTTGTTCCTTACTTTACTTAAGGGTGTTTGTAGAGTACGAATGTTAATAATGTTTTTCCATCGTTGTTATTGATCGTTCTTGATATTTACTAGCCCAGTAAATCGAACGATTTAATTAAGTTTTTGAAAAAAACACAAAAAAAGTTTCTACCTACCTGTTTAAATACTATGTATCTGTTCAACGTCGATTCGAGACAATATGGATTATTTTCTCGATCGTTTTTCATAATAACAGAATGTGCAATATAATTATTTATTTCGTATTATTATTTGTAGTGATAAAGAACGGAGAAAAAGTTCGACATCCGAACAAAATTGTTAAATACCTACCTTAAGATACTATTTTATTGAATGATGAATGAAATGCTTTTGTTTCCACGTAAATGATGTAATATTTGATGAAACACTGTTTGTAGGTTTTTTTTTTCTTCCTTTCTTTCTTTCTTCCTTTTTGTATTACCTAATTATATTTAAAAATGAAAAGTAAAGTTTAGAATTTGATGAGAGTGTTATTATTTCAAAATAGAACATTATCTACCGGTTTCAAATATGTAATTATTATCATAATCAATCGCTCTGTATAAATCTTATTTAAAAGTGTAGCAGTTTTGTGGTTCCTTCGATTCTCTAGATTACGGGGAGTGTCTTAATTTTGTGGGAAACTTGATTCATTCTAAAGATTCTATACTAGTCTTTGTTAGATGGAAAATTTCTACGCGCATTGATTGCTTGTTCTGAAACGAAGGAAATTAAATTTCGTCTCTAAACATGGTTATTATTGGGTCAAAGGGTCAAAATACCATCGGGATTGAATCGGAAAATTGCACGTATTAAAGTCGGAGAGCTCTAAAAATTTGATGGCACTTCAGAGAACAAGATTTTCAGAAACACCAAATGAGGTAGGTATTTTCTTCTTGGTGGTTAGATGCCATGTTGCGTTGGGGTTCTTTTACTTTCCACTTGATCAGGTTCAATTTAGCTTACAATCTTTGACTACCTATCTGATAGTCAAAGCTTACAATAGATCAATCTGGTAATTTCCATTTTTGTTCTTTCTTTCAGGTAACTGAAGTCCAGTGTTCCTTGAAAGCAACAAACCTCAAGAAAATTGAAATTTTCATTAATCTTAATTTTTTACGAAAAACAACAACCTAGCGATAGGATGAATTAATGCTGTGCAGTACTCATATTATCTAGAACGTTCTTTAGAACATACTTACACTAATCATACAAGTTCTAACAGTTTCTGTTTTTGATGAAATGTTGAATTAAAATTGATGCTCAAGTATTATTTACACATAAAGAAATGGAAGTTTTTCTTTGTGTCCTTCATTGGAATATTCAGGATATGAAAGGAGCTGATAACCTGGACTTTTGTATGTACTTCAAGCTCGAATCTCGCAGTCGTCATACGATTCTAAAATCGTACCCAGCATCTTGTCACCGACGTTTTGTTCTGCTCTCTTGATGAACGCCGCTCGCGACAGGCTACGCTTCCAAAATATACATAACTCCATCTAAGCCAGGAGCATCTCTCAACGCACTTGACCTCAATTCCTGCAGTTTATAGTGGAGCCGAAGAAAGAAGCTAACACAAGAAATCTGGTTTTTCAGCTATTGTACAGTTTGAAGGTCATTGTTTAGTTTCTACATGTATCGGATTTCTACTTTGTATTCTTTCTTCTTTTCCATTTTCATTCCTCATGGTACTGTGATAGAGCACTTAAATGGCGTACAAAGTTAAATTTACATAGCTGTAAGTATACGAAACAACGATGTTTTCGATTTGTATCGATTTCTAAATTGTCAATCTTTCCGTTCCTTTAAGATATCAAGCCGCGAGTTACAAATACATCGTTACACGTTCATGTGCTTTCTTTCTTTTCATAACGATGACGTGTACCTTCGAAGGAAAAATCCTCTTCATCAGGAAGGAGTTCTATTTTCTTTGAATAATGAGTCAAGATTAGTTGTTCTGGTGTACTGCGTACAAAGTAGAATGGACGCATCAGCATATCCACAATCTGCGGAAAAGGATCCTTCAATTTCGCCAAAAATACCCTTTTTTGCTAATCGTTGATGTGCAGGTACGTCAGTCTATTTTGTACGGCAGAAAACAAAAACATTACAATACAGAATTTCATTTTCACCTTATCAGCAGCAAATATTCGCAATTTATTTATCAACACTTGATTTTCATTTGTTTCGTTCTTGTTTTCTGTAGGTAGCACTTTAATGGATAGGTACAAACACAAAGGTTGCGATAAACCACTGATTTGAACTCAAGGTTATTAGAATGTACGTATGTACAGGTTGTCTCGTTCTTCTTCTTCTTACTATTTCGGGTGGACAGAATACTATTGCTCCATGAGAGCCTACCCGTGTTAAATATTATTGTATTTTTCAAAGAAGGATAACTCGAGAACGGCTCAATGGATCTCTTTGAACTGATCTGTGGAAACTCATGGAAAGGAAATTTTACGTAGAATAAATTATCTTCTGTTCATTGGGATGTTAACCCGAGTTGCGTAAGTTGGTAGCCGTGCTCGAACATGTGGGGGATAATTTTAACGTACCATGCTTCATGATGGGGAATTTGCAATTTTCAAATACGATTTAAATTATTACAATTCGTAATATCAAAAAATTATATCCTATAAATCGTTTAAACACTTCAAGAGAATCGATAACTGAAAGAAGTAATTCTAATGGTGAAGTATTGAGTCATCTACGACTAATTGAAAATCTCGTTTCTTATGGCCGAATACATTGAATGTAAAATTGTCACCCAGAATTTCAAGCGAGTGCGGCGAGAGAGGAAGGCGATTCTAGCGCTATCAAACATAGGTTAACATCCCAATTGAAACACTGAAAGCATTTTCCGAGTAAATCGGTGATAATTGTACTGAAGATTTCTCGTTGTCACGTCGCGCTACACGCTTGTACTTGAAAAAGGTACCTATAAGAACTTTGACTATGTCTATACCTGGTCTATACTGTCCCGATATTATAATACCTCCATTAATTTGTAGAACTATCCTATAAGAAGAAGAAGAAGAGCGAGACAACCTGTACAGTGTTGAGTGTAGTAATATTCTAATAGTAATAACCTTGGAAGCCATTATAGCTATGTATAGGTATAATGGGCCACCATTTTGATTTCTAGAAAACCAGCGAGCGTTGTACAACTAAGGAGTGGTACAACTTGTACTAAGTACATAATATAAATCCACTCTGGGCTCTGCACCAGGGCTTGCGGTTGCAACCAAAATTTTTTTAATGGTATTATCGGTTATCGGTCAAATGACATCCCAAATTATTTTGGTTACTTATTGGTCAAAATGATCTTCCAATTTTTTTGGTTATCGGTTATTGGTCAAACTTCATTTTGACAGATTTTGACTAATAACTCTTGAATGTTTTAAAATGTTTTGGTTAGAAGCCCTAAAATTTTAAATTTTCAGTTGGCGTTGTTAGAAACCCTGAAATTTTTGGTCAAATGACTGTTATAACAGAAAAAATGACGGTTAACGATGAATTGGTCAGGATTTATAGGTATAAGGCGTTAACACGTGACGTCACAAAACGCGTTCTTATCAACTTGGGGGCAGAAAACAAAATCCAATACAGGACGTAGTTAAATGGAAAAAAGAGGAATTTTTTCATATATGTGAACATTTCTTGAAAACAAGCATATTCACGAGAAAATTGATGGGATTAAGATTTGTAGAGGAAGAAATTTTCTTTCTGATACAGCCATTTCAAAAACATTTTGAATATTCTCTCACAAATTATTTGAAGTTGAAATCAAAAAACGCGCTAAAAGTAGTTCAGTTTTTTTCGTCAAGTCGTGGAACTGCGACACGCGCGCTCATCAACTTGGGGGCAAAATATGTAAACAAAACCGAAGTGTTAACGCCTTATTGTAAATTATAACAGTTATGGTCAATTGGTCAAGATCAATATTTTCATTTTGGTTATAACAGGTGACCAAAAATAAACTGTTATTGTGCAAGCATTGCTCTGCATGGTAAATAAAGCGTTACAGAGTACATAGCTCGGGATATTTGGACTTGGCATATTGTAGGGGCGCCAGCGTCGATTGAAGAAAAGTAATATCTGTAACTTGGTCTTCTTCAAATTACTCAAAACGGAACGATTTGAAGAAAAAATACAGAGGGTCAAATTGAAAGAGCGTAAAATTTCCTTTAAGATGACCTAATTTTCAATCCGAGCAACTTTTCATTTTCCATAAGAATTATATTGAAGAAATTGTCGACGCTGGCGCACCTACAATATAAATGAGAGAGGGTCTTTACGAGCCATTTTAATAATTGAAATGACAAAATTTTAAAGACACGTTCGCGTCATCAGATAGATAAGACTTCCATATATCTGAGTCACCTCTATGATTTGAGCCTTGCATTTTTCTTTCATATTGCACCGTCTCACTTTTGTTTAGTCGTATCTATCTGATGATGATGATGCGAACGTTTCTTTTTGTTACGCGAAACAGCGGTAATAGAAATATAATTTTTATATACGTTCTGTAAAATTTTGGCACCTACAATATGCCCAGTCCGAATTTCACGGTGATATATCTCAGGCTATGTTAATCAAGCTTTGTAGTCAGGTGTGTGACAGGCCTTATAGTGATGGGTGGTTGTCGGTAGTTTCAAACAACTGGTAGTGCGGTAGTAAAAATTCTTAACAACCGGAGGTTTTTGGAGGTGCGAAAAATACTGTCGGTATACTACTGGAGAACACCGGTAGTATTTTTTACATTTTTCTTTTAAAGAAAAAACCAGGGCTGCTTAGTCAATTGCATATTGGCTAAAGACTTAGCTAAAAGCTAACCCTTCAAATTGATTGGCTTCAGCTAACGGCTAACCCAGTCTCATTGGCTAGCTAACACCTAGTTAATTTTGGGTTGAAACTGCATGGCTAATGGTTAAGAGCTAAAAGCTAACGACTGAAATTAGGGGAGGGGTCACTCCAATGCGGAGGGGTGAGGTGTGGGGAAGAGAAGAATCAGCCGTAAGCAATTGAGGACCTTTCTGTCAAGAGGGCGTCCGTCCATTTCTGTCGAAAGGGCGTCGCTCAATGTTATTCTTATGGGACGGACGCCCTTTTGACAGAAAGGTCTTCAATCCTCATTTAAAAGGCTAACGTGATTTCATCATTTAGCTAACGCCGCTACAGGTAGCAATGTATGGAAGCTTGGCCCAAGAAGGTGAATAATATTAAATCGCAATACTTGCTTATGGCGAAAACAACATTTTCAAACTCATGAGAAATTCTAGACCGTAATACTATCGAGCCAAAAATCATTAAGATGTCTTCTAGTAACTTTTAGCTACAAGAAATAACAGTCCTGAAGCTTTTTCAACGTTCACTGTACTTGTGAATTTGATCGTGACTTTTTGTATGATTTTTTTGTTTCGTATTCTACATAATTCCATACTTTAAGACAAAATTAGGTGTATCTGAAAGGAAATTACAAGGGCTTCAAATTATCTCCCTTTTGATTTGAGAGAATGGACGATGAATGTAATATTGCCGCCAGCGGCAGGGGTGTGTCATGTAAGACTGGAAGCCTATAGGTAGACTATTGCTCGCAGCAAGTCGAATATGCATCTATTGTGAATTTTACAAAGGAAAGACAAAAAAATAAGTTGATTTAGAAAAAAAAAATAAAACGGAAAATGGAAAAGCAGCCTGCTTCTTTTTCCATAATTACAAATTAAGACCAGAATAGAGTCAATTTTATGATCCAACAAACTCTTATAATTCGAGGCTTTCTTAATTGAATTGACTAGTTTCATTTTCTCCAGAAATCGCGAATAGAAAAGCATCAAATTTAAAAAATGATATATCTGTACAACTGTTATCACGTAGCTCCGCACTCATGACAAAATTTTCACGATTGCACAAAAGTTAAACAAAAGTTGAGATAACATATAAGACGTAAGTAAGTATACATTCAGGTGTATTTTTTTGTTACGCACGGACCCACTCGTAACCCGACTTCTTCCACGAGGTATTTTACAACCCGTGACAAAATACCATTCATATAGATCGCATTTTCTAGTAAGTCTCTTCCGTCCTGATCCTTTACAGTTACATTTGCTTGTCTTTCGTCAATTAGGAATTTGAGGATATTTAGATTACCGCAACGTGCTGCATACATCGCGGGTGTACGATTAAAATTATCTACTAAATTTATATTCGCATTCTTTTTTTCGACAAGATACCTCACCACGTCGATCTGATCGGTGTCTACAGCACTGACAAGAGGTGTGCTCCCATAATAATCCCTTACGTTCACATCATCCACGCTTGTCTCCTCAAGTAAATAAACGACTATATCCAAATGGCCGAGAGACGCCGCTTCGTGGAGAAGAGTTCTGTTGTACAAAACTCTCACATTTGGATCGAGTCTCTGTTGTTCAATTAAATATTTGACCAAATGTAAATTACCACTGCGCGTGGCAGGAGTCAGCAGTGTATCTCCCATAGAATTTGTAACGTACGAATTTGCTCCCTTCTCTTCGAACAAATATTCTACGACCGCAAAATGGCCTCCTTCCGCAGCGCGAAAAATAGGAGTTTCTGCGCTGTCTCTACTTAATTCCTCGACTCCGTAGTTTAAAACGTCTATAAAGAACCGGATAGCCTCTAGTCTTCCTTCAGATGCGGCCGCATGTATAGCCAAATCTCCAGGATACCAGTGAGAATAACATCTAATTTTTGTTAGATTTTTCTTAAATAGTAGGAACTGAATCAACTCTACGTTTCCACCTGTCGCCGACCACAGTAATAAATGACAATCAGATTGGTTGACGGTATAATTTCTCTCATTTACGAGGTATTTCATTAGGGATAAATTACGGCTACGAGCAACTTTGCGCAATATATCGTCTTTATAGTCGTTGTCGTAAGATAGATCAGCATTCATCTTTTCCAAGAAAAATTTCATAATTTCTTCTTGACCGAAATAAGCGGCGTACATTACAGCTCCCCATTCTTCAAGTTCCGCGGGGTAGTACTTGCTGAAGTTATCTCGCTTTCCTATTCCATTCATTATCTCTTGGTATATAATTGAATTACTGTTATTTTTGATATAGAACGTAATGTACCTTACAACACCGAGATGTCCGTACTTCACTGCCTGTTGTAAGGGTGTGCTTCCTTTTTCATTTCGAACGTACAATGCTACTTTTAATTCCTCGGCGTAGTACTGGACAAAACCAAGATATCCTTTCGCGGCAGCTTCGAATATATTCGATTCATTGACGATGGTTTTTTTCAAAGCATTCTCTTCAAGACAGAGCCATGGCCATTGATCTGTACGCCAAACAAAACTTTTGCTGATTAATTATAGGTTAAATTCCAAAAGAGAAGTGCAGCCGCAACAGAAACTTATATAATTCTGCCCGATCTACTTGATATAAGATTCACCCTGCAGAACGAAAACCATAGGATATAAATCTAAAGGGAAGAATGAGTTAAAGTTTAAACTAAGTCTGAGGACACAGAATATCTGAAAGTCCTCCAATTGTTTGAAATCTTTGGAGACAGCAGTTTGACCAGGACGAGGGTGATTTCCACTCTCAAAATTAGGACAAAATGGTGGAAAAAAATAGTAAATATATATGTCTTTGGGCGTTTTGTCCTCCTAGCCTATGTAAAACAGCCTAGCTGCCCTCCACTCCCTCCTGAAGGGATGTTGAAGTCCTCCTAGCCCGTCGTTCTGAGCCTATGTTCAGCAGCGTACCAAAAGACTTATGTTGAGCTAACTTCTTTCCTGGTTTTCAAGTCTATGAAGTAGGTCACAGTCTCAAAATATATTACAAGATGCTCGCCCGAGCCCCTCTCTTCGACCTTTTTTCAGCTACGTGAGGCTAACTTTACAGCCAATTTCAGCCCAATATGTAAGAAAACTACATGTATCATGGTTTCAGGATAGACAAAGATCTCCTAAAATCCCTAAAATATTCATTGCAAGCGTCCAGTTGAAAAAAGAAACAATACTTACCCTTAGACGTGTTTCTCAATTCCTCAACTGTCGGCCATACCCTCTTCAAGTCCTTGCATATCGGTTTTATTTGTAGTTGACGACCTAAATATATCGGAGACGCTGTTGTTTCTGCGAGCACTCCGATTGAAGAAGTTGATAAATCTTCGACAAAAATTTAAATATGTAGGTAGCCGTCTAATATTTCTATGATTATGAATGGTAGAAAGTGAAAGTCGTAACTTTTCTGCATTTAATTTTACCATAATACTATCGTAAACTAAGCTCAAAACATTTATCAATTACACTCGACCAAAAAATGATCAAGAAAATTTATTTATAAAATAGTACTTACTTCTTGCCACAATATGGAGAAAAATTGATAACACGAACCGCCAAAAAGGAGTATTAAACATTGTATTAAGACTAATTATATAAGGAGAACAGAAAATGCAATAACTTTTTTCTTCACATTCGAATGCTATTTGTCAACGCTCATGGACTGAATGCATCTCCCTAGATAATTTTACGCTTCCGCAAACAAGATTTTAAGACGATTGATCGAAAGGTAAGTAGATAATGTTGTTATTTTTCATAAAGAACGAGGGCGAGCGTTCGAAGTATTGAAAATTGTAAATTCGAATGACTTTTGACCCAATAAATAAAACATGAATAAGACGGTAACGCTCTAACGCTCTCTACCGTATGCAACTTTGTTAAAAGGTATTCTATGTAATGCATTTTATCGGAGGGCACTTTCGATGATTCTCACCCCAACTTCATCGTGCCCGTCATATTTTGCTTGTTTGTAAACCAGTTTACGTTTTCTCGCGCCCTTCTTCCTTCCTTCCTTCGATCTCGTATAGGGTAGTCGATCAAGGTGGTAGTCGATTTTTCTGCTCTAAATATACATAGTACAAATACGTCGCACACGTTGTCTCTTTTCTTATTCGTTGTCTCACACACACAACAAAAAAGCTACAAAATCATTTGGGTGCGATTTATCGACACATTGAAAAAGACTAATTCTACGGTAACCTACGAACGTTAGAAGAGCAGAATGGAGCAGTAAAAAATTCGAGAGAGCGCAGTAACAGACGAACATTAGATAAACATCATGGGGCAGTAAATAAAATTCAAAGAGAACAGGTGAACATTGAAAGTACGTAACAGAGCAGTATTTTTTTTTTTCTTCATAAGAGTAACAAAAGTACAAAGTAATAATGAAAATGATGGTAAGAAAACATGTTTTGAAGAAATGAATGAACATTCTTCTGGACTTACGTCCTATAAAAAACCTCAATTATGACAATCCAATAATGTCCCTTTTCCTATTTTTTTTCTTCATCTTTTATTTGTTTTCTCTATAAGCATGGTCTGTCAAAACATGATTAATCTGTAAGAGTGCACATGGTAACAGAGAATCAATATTACACCTCATTCATCGAGAAAACTTACATAATATAGTACTTCTCGAAACTTGGCTTCTTCCTACAGATTATTATTCAATCCCTGACATCCAAATTTATCGAGCCGACAGATCAGATAGATTTGAAGGAGTCACGACTCTCGTTCGGAATGATACCCACTCGCGTGCACCTACGAATATTGAACCCAGCTCCTCCTTCATCTCGGTTCAAGTACAACTGGCTAGGAGGTTTCTCACACTAGCCGGTATTCACATCCTTCCTTCAGCTCCTATCACCCTACAACATTAACGTCATAACTGGTGATTTCAATACCCACTCTCCGTTATGGAGAGGTTATGAATACTCCTTGAAGAAGCCTTTTCAATTTGAATACGTACTCCCGTATTCACACCGGTAAATCCACGCGAATAGGGAAACATTCATCCTCAGCTATTGATTTAACTATATGTGAACAAGAATTAGTATGGACTCGTACCTGAAAAACCATTCCAGATCTCACAGGCAGTGATCACTTGCCTACTCTCACCCAATTATACCAAACCAACCTTTCCCACCCGAACAACTCCCATAACATCTTTCAGGACATCAATCTCGATTTCCACAGATAAAATAACAAACGTCAAGAATATTGAAAATCTACCGCTTGCGGCTTGTCAGTCCTTCCCTTTCTCCCTAGTCCTTGCATTAAGACAGTCAGCTCTTCTACGGAGATGAGTTACTTCTAACTCCATCATAAAACGCCCTGCACCAATTTGGTGGTTCACAAAGTGCCAACAAGCTGTGAAAAATCGTCGTACAGTCCTCAGAATCTTTATAAGAATAACTCTTCAGAAGAGAATTTCATTCAACTACGTAAAACAAATGCTTCAGCAAAAAGAACATTCAAACAAGCGCGTAGAGACACTTGGCATTCTTATGCACAGATCTACCCCGATTTTGGAAATCTGGATCAAAACTAAGGCCATCAGATACCGTCTAAACAATTCCAATAATTGCATCCCTTCTTTCTAGCGGGGAACCCGCTTCCCCTTTTTGTTGAGGGTACTTTCAGGAAATTTTCGTCCGCAAGCGGCCCAAGGTTGATGACGTCACAGAGAGGGGGACTTGAAAAAAATTTCGACTCTCGAGCTATTTATGATATGGAGGGGGTTTGAAGACATTTTTAATTTCGAGCTATATATGATAGGAGGAGGACTTGGAAAAATTCTCGGGCCTTGCAGTCCTGCAATGGCATCTTTCTTTTTTTTTTAGCCCGCTATCCCTTTTGTTGGGGGTATTTTCAGGAAATTTTCATCCGCGAGCGCGGGTGCGAGCGAGGTTGATGACGTCACGGAGAGGGGAGGGGGATTTAGAAAAATCTTGACCCATGAGCTATATATTATAGGAGGCAGACTTAAAATATTTCGACCCTCTAGCCAGGAAGGGGACTTGGAAAAATTGCGACCTCCGAGCTATATAGGATAAGAGTCGAAATTTTTCCAAGTTTTTTGCCGGAAGGCGAACGGCACATGGTAAATTTCTCAAAAAATCCCCCATAAAACTGGTTCCCTGTTGAAAAATTTTCATTCTCGATCTGTATTGTGATTGAAAGGTGAGCTGAAGAAATTTCATCCTCCAAGCCATATACAATAGGATTCAAAATTATTTTACATTTAGAAAAATTTCATGCTCCAAGGTACAATAGGAGTCAAAAGTTTTCCAAGTTTTTCGCCGGACGACACACAGCGCGCTCGCGGACGGTGACGTCACGAGGTTGATGACGTCACGGAGAGGGGGAAAGGGGACTTGGAAAAATTGCGTCCTCCGAGCTATATATGATAGGAGGGGGACTATGAAAAATTTTTTTCATTGCTTATTTTGGAACTGCTTAATAATATTGATACAGCATTCACCAACATGATCAAAGCAATATGACTTAAGGTTCAAGAGAATGAACTAGCATACTTAATTGAAACTAGGTAAAATACAAATAGCTTTATTAAATTAAAATTTAAAACGCTAGGTCGAGCGTGTGGCGGCGTTTCAGTCTGCGTGTGTCACTTTGATCTTCCAGTAATTGAATAGCTTCAACATTGGAGTGATTGTGTGTAGAACGGCGCATTGGTTTTAGTTCGCAAGAATTTGTTTTGGAAACATTTTATTACTAGTCTGTTTGATTCTCTGGTGGTTCCCCATAACTCACTTCCATATGACCACATGGGCTTGAAGATCGTTGAGTAGATCAGCTTCTTGTTGGCCAGGCTGAGGTTGAAGCGTCGATCAATGAGCCAATGAAAACGGTTGAACTGCAGCTCAAGAAGTTTTCTTTTAGCTTTAACGTGCTCCCGCCAGTTTAGCTTGCAGTCTAGTTGCAATCCAAGGTAGCGTGCGTAAGTCGCACTTGGAATCGGAGCCCCATTACTAATATTGTAGGGGTGTAACAATGGGAACGCAAGGAAAAGTCAGCCCTAACCGACTTGTGCTCATTTATGTCAGTTTTCCTCTGTTTAGCCCAGCCAAATATCCGATCAACGGCGTTTTGAAGATTTCCTACTGCAGTGTCATAGGAGTTGTTGTGCGCGATTAATGCGGTGTCGTCCGCAAAGAGAGCAGTCATGACATCTGGAGATTGCGGGATGTCCATAGTAAATGTAGATCCGAGCACACTGCCCTGTGGAACACCTGCAACTGTTGGTTTTGGACTAGAATGTATCTCTCCAAGGTGAACTTGAAATGTTCGAGAAAAGAGATAGGAGGATATCAATAGAACGAGAGGCACAGCAAAGAGAGGACTAATTTTCTAAAGAAAGCCTTGATGCCAAACTCTGTCAAAGGCAAAGGATTGCCGACTATCGACCATCTTTTGAGGAAGTCACCTTACAAGAACGAATACGCTTTGGATGGAATAACCTTTTTTCTTAGAAGAATTTAGAACTGCTCTACACAATAAAAAGAATGAGCTACCACGCATCAACTGCATTTCTTATGATATCCTCGAACATCTTACCATATCCTTACTCTTAATTATCTGCAGAATACTTAACGCTCTCCGGACTCAATCTCTAAACCCAGATGTTTGGAGACACTCCAGGATTATCGGGATCCCTAAAAAAGATACCACCAAACTTCATCCCATAGAACTAGCTACGTGCATCTGCAAATTAGTCGATAGTATTCTTAATAAAAGATTAGTGCACTGACCTGGGCCATGCAGATACTAGAATTGACTAATTTTTTTGGGCAGTCGATGAACTCGATCATTATTATTAGTGCTTGAAAAACGAAAAAGTCACCAGTTGGCAAATTGTGCGTGAAATTTGATTATTTGGTGAGGTCTTCCCCTCCCCCAATTGTAGAGCCTCCGCGACGACCTTGCACCACTCGAGTGCAATTTTGTTTGATTCACAGTACCTTCGCATCATTCATAACTTTTTTTCGGTACTCGAGTAGAAGAGCTTCAGCTTGATCACATCACGAAGCCTTCACATGACAAAAATTTGAATAGGAAGGCGAGGATGGTTGCTTTGCTTATTTTCATGTGAAATATGATCAAAAATAGGGGAACCAGGGGGGAACTAATTGTCAATTAATTTTGTTTGGTATGAAAATCCTAGCTTTTTACTAAATTCTCCACATACTTATGTAAGATTCCGTCAAGCCGCAATCTCGGTAACTGCGCTACTCGCAGAGAGGTTTGGCAGGCGTAGGTATATTAGGTAGTAGGACGGTTGATGTTATCATCTTCCGAGCTACGACATGTCGATAGCACACAATGGGAACTGCGAACTTTTTGTTGATTCAGTGTTTTTCACAACATTAACGGTGAAAACGCAACTTTTCGCCACTTAAAACGATGGCGAAAATGGGTTTTATCACAAGTAGTCCGTAGAACTGTGGTGAAAAATAAAAACTGTAGTGAAAAACGAAGAACTGTTGTGAAAAGTAAGTGAAGGCGTGGCGAAAACGTAAAACTGTAGTGAAAAGTAAGAGAACAGTGGCGAAAACGTAGAGATGAAACTGTAGTGAAAACTGAGGTCAGTGAACTCCATTCTCTCTGAGGTAGGTACGATGGTACGATGAACAGTGTTGTAAGAACTTCCAAAAAAACGCTGTGAACTTCCATTATTCTTCAGTGCAGCCAGGTTCCTATTATTTTATCGTTTTCGCCATCGTTTTCGTGACAAAAAGTTGCGGTTTCACCGTCAGTGTTGTAAAAAATATAATACTCGACAAGCGGTGAGAACTCGCCTTTCACTCGGAGTTTCAGAGCAACCAATCACGCTCGCTACGCTCGCGTGATACTCGGTTGCACTGAAACTCCTTGTGAAAACGCTCGTTTTCACCGCTTGTCGTGTAACATACTATATCACTGCAATCTCAGAAGTATTGTTGTATTTCGTGAGCTGTACCATAGTACAGTCTTACACTTATTTGAAATCATCTTCACAAAGTTCTGTCAAGAAAAAAATAATTAAAATTGCTTTTACGATTCAAGAAATATTTCTTTAATTGATTGACTTTATTTTAATGTGCAGGAACACTCTTGAAATAGAGATTCGGGTGAAGTTTGTCAGTCATTTGGAAAACGATGGAAGATTCGGTGAGATTCACTGCCATTATCACCTTCATCTACTCCTCCACCTCGATATTAAGCGGTCTTGAATCACCTTTGTCAATGTAGGTATGGCAAATTAGCAGAGGAACATCCACTATTTTTTTTTGGATTGCTTGTGACTTCTATAATTCCTATTGATAATCACTTCTCAACTTTAGAATGTTCGGAGCGGACTCCATTATATCTTTGCATTTTATCCAATGATTTCTGAAGAATAAAGAAAACGTTTAAAATAAATTGCTTTTAAATTTCTTTCTAGCCTAAGTTTATTTTCACTTACTTCTTGCATGCCCGCTCGAAGGCGTTCCAAGGAACTTTGAGATTTAGATTGCTATTCGTCCAGCATAATAAGTGCGCAAATCTAACTTTTTTAATTTCAGCCAATTGTTCTGAAAGAGAAAGGTGAAGAAAGATCGCATTCAAAAGCGCACTTGGCGAATAAAAGTTCACCTTGAATACTAACCTAAAGAAAATTTAGCCTCCTCAAACTCGTAGAACAATCGATCTCCGAATTTCCAATACTTCATGGATTCACAGTTTATTGCCGTGCAAGTAGGTCCCAAAGTCGAATCGTAATATGATTTTTCTAGCAACGCCCCAACGTATAGATCTACATCCCATATGCTACAGTACAGCTCTTTCAATTTGCATATATCCTGAAAAAAAAAAGGAAGTCCTGTACTTTATTCAGAATTTAAAAAGTGAATAATCAAAAGTTTCATTTCCAACTCGTGATACATACAAACTTTTTTACAATAGCAATCCGAAAAAAAAGTCATCATTAATGCATTAAGGTAAAGAAAAACAAGCCCAAAGAGAGAAGAGCCCGGATTTATAAAATTATTACTTTGGCAGTATAGGGGTGGAATAAGGATCGTCCACCTATTTGAAGCCTTGAAACAATATCATTTCCTAAGATAGGGAGGAGTGAGGAGAAGAGTATGAGTCGAAATAACTTTACCCACTATATCACAATTTTGGCTCTCTCCATTAACCTGCTTTTCGATCAAAACTTGACTTGGGAGAAGGAGAGGAGGCTACTTTCTTTCATCCTTCCGCCTCCTTAAACGTTTTCAATTTGAATATTTTTTTCTGAAAATGAGGTTTTGAGAGTGAAATTGGTAAGAGATTTTGTTTCCCTCTGTAATTCAACAACATTCTTGCTTATTACAGCGAAATAGAAAGTGAGATATTGAAGAACAAAAAGCCCAACAAAAATCTGGATACCTATTACAACTCCTAAGTCCTGTTTGGAGGAAGGCATTTGTACAGCCCATCCCACTCTCCCAAACTTCAATCTGTTGTAAAGGATAGAGGATGAAAGGACTTTGGAACACAAAATGGGCACATAATTTAAATACTTCAGAACCACTTGAGAGGGCCGTCAGACTTCAACCCTACTTCGAGGCTGAGAGATTTTGGATTCAGAAGCACAAAACGCACAAAACATAAACACAATACAAGATTGACAGCGACGAGATTAGCTACCATTATCACGAGTTGAAATCGAAAGATTTTCAGTAACTTTTCTGTCCACTATACCGAATCATTTCTTATTATTCCTTTCAAGTCGTCAAAACAGGAGAATGGCTGGCCACCAAGGTTTTCTATGACCTTGTTCCAAGGGGGCATACCATAATCTCTTCCTCTTTGAATATCAATGCTTATCAGATCGCCTCCAATTTTAGTGACCGGATTGGGAAATAGATTTTCGGAAATCTGAGAGAAAAATGTGTTGCTTCATTAAAACAATAAGGAAAATCAGTTGAGCCTTATGGCAGGTTAACTTACAGCCGGCGTTGCGCATTGATCTTGCAAGTCAGCAGATGATCTTAAAAAGCTTCGTAGCACATGAAGGAACGTATAGCCTTCAATCATAAACGTCTGATTTAGAAATTTATCATCCAAATCGTACGATGTCCATTTGCCTTGTGAGTCTCTATACCTGTAAAGAAGATGATCTCACGATTAAGAAATGTTTAGGAGTTCCTCATTAAGACGGTATACGATCAAAAATTTGAAGGCAAGTAAGGATTGATTACTTCTCTCTATTCCTTTTTTGACGGAAAAATCATTCAATGCACGCACATTTCTTACCGAGCGCCTTCTGTCAAAGTGTTGTGGTAACAACGTCCGCAAGCACTGGCATATTCACCTCTCGTCTGAGCATTCATGTTGGGATCGTATCCGGGCTTGGCGTACCCACATGATGTCGGTAGCAAATTGTATTGTTTGCTTGCAACTTCACCTACGTAAGTGGAGAGGAAATTGAAATATTTGAGAAAACAGTCGCTTTGTCAATAAATTAATTAGATCATTTTAAACCCACCAAATACGGCCCTGCAGTATTCGTTATAAACTATATGCTGATAGAAAGCGATAAGTATTCGTCTGCATTCTTGAAACAGTTTTTCGTCAGTATCATTTCCGTTGCAGCACAGAGTAGAGCAAATTACATTATGCATTCGTAATAGTGTTATCCCGATCGTTGTTATTTCCGGGCCAACTCCCGCTCTCGAGTCACCTGTATGCATAGAAATTTTTTCATGCCCCATGTTCTTTTAACATGAACTACGAACACTTTCGTTGCTTACCGCATTGCCAACATGGAGCTCCTTTGACAGGACAGCCTTCAAGCTCTGGATAAAGTTCTTGGCCTTTATCATTCGAATAGGTCCTCATTTTCCCGCATTTCATAGTTCTCAAACCTTTAGTAGTATTCTCATCATTTCCGTAAAGGAAGGACAAATCCAAATAGCTGGTAACGTAGTTTATCTGTGTGAAAAATAATCACAAATGAATTAAAAGTCTGTAAACTTTTCAAAGAAGAAAAAAACAATAAAAATGAGATTCATCTATAAATGATTGAGTCATTTCACTCGAGATTAAGATTGGGAGACTTTGAAATAATTTAAATTCATTAGGTTGATTTTCTCTTTATTTTGTGTAGCTATGTTAGAATTTTTCACCTTGTGGAGCAATTTTGATATGAGAATAGTCTTTCCAAAACTTCTGCAAAATTCTGTTCTATTTAGGGCCAGTGAGTTGGTACTAACTGACGCAAGTGGGGCACTATAATATTAAGGCGCTATATGATGTAGGCAAAGCAAGTCATGAACATAGAAAGGCAACACCGCATTCGGCCCACGGATTTACATGTAAAACACCTCTCTCATGAAAAAATCGAGTTGACCCTTATTTAAAGGAAATTCCACAAGCTACAACTTTTTTTCTCTTCATTTTTTTCAAAAACTCCATATTTTTTCAAGAAACAGACGCTCAAAGAGTTTTTTTTTCATAAGGCTGTGTAAAAGTCGGCCCACAGTTGTGCAGTTGCCAATTTTACGTTCATGGCTTGATGTAGTATGGACCACCATCAAGATGGCGGTCCATTATACGTTAGTATGGGTACAATCATCCTCCATTGTTGAAGCCAAAATGTTGAAGACTAAGCATACAGCGCGGTCTGGGAATTTGTTAAGAAATAACACATATTGCGGAACGACAGTTGTACAGCAAAGATACGGTTATATCCATACCTCTATTATGTACCGTGGTTCTAGAGATCTATACAAAATAATTAATTTTTGAATGACGTACCTACCGCAAGTTGAATGTTACAACCGTACCTGTAGTGAAGTGACACATAACTTAATCCTTTAGATTGTGTCAATTTACAAAACGCCTGTGCCATTTTACAACATGAATTTTGCAAGAAAACCGGTGATTGTTAACTGACACTCTTGGAATATCTGACCAACTTGTCAACTATTTTCAAGGATCATATACTCATTTTGTAGGTTTTTTTATGCTCTATAGTATGGCTTTTGGATTGATCAGAAGTAATTGAATTGGTAGCAAAAAAAAATTGTGTCACTTTGCACCAACTGCGCCCTCATTAGCATTGATACTTTTTATATTATATAGTCAATGCCATTAGTGTAGACCATAACACGCCTGACTTGAATAGAAGACCGCATTTTGTGTTTTACGCGGCAACAGCGCTGAGGTGAAACATAACACAGCTGTTTATGAAATACTGAGAACCAGGGTGTTGCAGCCAAATAATACGGCTTGGGCTTTCAGCTGAAGCAGATGATCTTGAAAAATACAGCTTAGGGTTTTGTCTTTCCATCCGCCAAAACAATAAAGCTGGCTTTCGGCTGATTGTTGAGTTTGGTATCCTTTGAAAGGTTTTCAGCCTATTAAAATTTCATTAAAATCCGATTATCAAATCAGAATCCAAAAATTCCAAAGACCAAAGGGAAAAAAAACCACGTGAGACAGAAATCAGAAATACAGTCGCCGCCACTAGCCAACTACCAGACACACTGGACAACAATCAGGGTTTAGGAACGCCAAACTGGAATACCAAAAAGGGGAAAATTGATTTTTTCTTCTTGTATTTATTCATTGATTTGATATGTATAAGGGCAGGGGTATAAGGGCAGGGATACGGTGAGACCATTTTCATGAAGGTGATTCTTTGTAATCGTTTTAGGGGGGGACCCATATAATTTATAAGAAATTCAAGTTTGAGAGGGGTTTCTTCATTGGACCAGGGGGATCACGGCACCCTTGCTCTAAGAGAAATATGAAGAATGAAAAGAAAAGATCGATCTGTCGATTGATTCATTCAAAAACTTCAATAATCACAATTGAAGCGCTGCGTGGAAAAGGTGCCTCCGTTCCATAAGAAATACATTAGACGGCGGCCCCTTTTTCACGCAGCGTTTCAATTGGTCTTACAATTACATATCAAAAGAACCATAAATTGAAATTTTTTGGAAAATCATCGTCAGCCGAATGAAGCAAAAAAAAATACGACTTAATTAAGCTTTTGGCTGGTAGCCGAAAGTATACGGCTTTGAAAAACTTGAAGCTGAACACCTCAAAGATACGGCCAAATACGGCTTTTGGCTGGCTGCAACACCCTACTAACATTCAGACAAATATTCGCATTGTTGCAAGTCTAGACAGTTTATTGGATACTACCACAAGTTTGCGCTGCGTGTTAAGATGTGGGTGTAAGAGTTGGCCGTGGTGTAACAGAAAGGGAACGATGTTCTCTCTATTTTACTCTGCTGGTTAACATTCAGCGCACCCTGGTGGTAGTATCCAACAAACCGTCTACATTTTAAACAATGCGAATATTTGTCTGGTACGTGTGTAGTCAATTCTGCTGAGTACATTTTGATAATCTTTCAACGAATATGAATTTTCATGAAAAAATGGAGAGAACAAAAGTTGAAGCCCCTCAGTTGATTGGTATTTCTCATTAGAGAGGTGTTTTATATGTTGAATTTTAAACTTAAAACGTAGTTGCCACTTATAAGCTAATAGAGCCTCTGTTAAAGTCGGCTGTGGCTATAGGTAGTTCAGTTCTCTGGTCTGAATGGTTCAAACTTTGTTCTTTGTTTTCATAACGGCAAATTTTCCTTCCATTTCATTTTCCAGTCATAGCTTGAGACTCCGCAGGTCTGCATTTCTGTTGCTTTGTAGTTTTTTCTCTCATCAGTATTGTGAACACCATTTTATTTTTCAAGTAACGGTCTCAAATCTGTTATGATCCATTTTCAATTCCATGTATGAATTATTTACAATGTGTAAGAGACTTCTTGCAAGTAATCATATTTAATCATTATGACCATGCTTTTTAAGGTCTAGAAATTCCCCACAGGACGGTTGTAATACTCGGTATCCTTTGTACTTCGATCCTCCTTGATGACTAACAAGATTTTCCAATAAATTTTTGGAGGAGATGTTTTCCTCTGACTACTGGTTTCTTGTCATTTTCCATTGTCTGTATTACTTCTTCACAACTGAAGGATATAGGAAAGAAGCCCAAAAGAAACAATCTACACAATGGGGTCTTTTACACCTTTATGAAAAACCAGTTTCTCCAGATCGTTTGTTTTGAGCATTCCCTCCTCTTCCCCTGCGCCGTTCAACTTATTTGAGCCGGGCATCCGCTAGAAAGCGTTACGATCAGCAAAATTGAAAACGGGAGCATGGTGATTATCCCATCTAAATGTACAGCGAGTAATCTCAAAATAACTTAGGAACGAAGCAATTTAGGAGAAAAATGAAAGGAACAAAATTTGTAGAGCGTAAAATTTCCTACAAGTCGTCTTCTCTGTTAAAAATTGATTTGGATCGATTTAAGGAAACCTTCCGCCCGTTACCCGCATCGCCTTTTAGTTCGCGATACTAACGCTGTCCGGGCCGAATAATCAAGTACTCTAATTTCTTCAACTCGAGTTTCTAATTGATACCGTTCTTTGACACCCTATATTCTTCTTCATTGAGTCGGGTTTCCGACAAATTTTTGCTTCTGACTTTTGCTCAGGTGAATTATTTGTTCCGTTTAGAGAGCCAGAATTAGACAACGAGAGTGAAAAAAACGTCATTGAATCAATAAGATTCTGCTGCTATAGCCTATAAATGCTGTTGATTCCTCTCTTCTTTTATGCCATTGGTGCTAATAAAATTGTATTGAAAAGATTATCGCTATAATTATAATTACCGGAACACAGGTATCATTTAGTCCACATTTTGAATCGTACGTATTATTAGCTCGACTCATACTCATGCAAGTTCTATTAAATTTCGAATAATACCAATCATTTTCTGGGATCTTTATGGGGATACAACCATCCGGCTGGGGCTGAGTAAATGATCCGTTTGTACAACAGGGACCTGAAAAAGTGATGAAAAAATATAAGAATGATCAACAATATCATCACGCGGCTTAAAAACCCTATGAAGGACAGAGTGGATTTTCCCTCCGAGAGATTCCGCTCTGCAACTCACCAAGAGGGAGAGACAGAAAGAGATAATGATTACCATTGTTATACCAACTCGGACTCGCATATTTCCAATAGGGCGGGAAGAGGGTGGGGTGCGGCTAAAAACGGGGTTCCTCGAACATTTTCCGGACTCGGAAAAATTTCGAATCATGAGCTACGCAATAGGAGGAGTGAGACTTGGAAAACTTTTTGATTTTCAAGCTGTATCTATAAGGAAGGTCTCGAAAAAATTCCATCATCGAGCAGCAAAGGAGCAGAGCATTGGTGGTATTGATATGTTGACAATTTGGAAAAATTCTGACTAACCAGCTATACTATGTATGTAAGTTCCTTTTCCCGAAAATAATTGAGCTCGACAGACTTCGTTTATTGATTACTCGAAAATAAAATGTATGGCTCAACGATCGCGATTGATATACAATCCAAACGGAGTAAATTAAGTTAACATGGGCAAGAACCCATACGGCGTTTTGCTTCGAGCACAAAATAATTCTAACTAAAAAAATAGTGTCAGAACTAGTAGAATGAAACTATTGTGTGAATAATCGAGTGAATCGTCTTAATGGGCTATTATTGGCCTTGATGATTTACGATAAAATATCGGTAGGGTAGACGCGTGCCTCCGTTGACTAGTAAGCAGAAATGAACGAGGCGCGTGACAAGATAAGCTTCCTATTACGACGAGAGACGCTACTCGAGACTTACATAATATTATAGAATTGAGGAAGGGACTTGAAAATTCTGAAACTATCGATAGCTCTTGAATCGAGAATTTTTCGTCTCAATAGATCAGCATGCTCTCCTTTCGTTCTGTTGTTAAGTCGAAAGTTTTTCAAGTTTCCTGTCTCTACAAAACTCATGATTCTGGATTTCCGATTGGCCCATGATTGTTCGGATGTGGACGTTAAAAACGCTTTGCGGACAAAAAAGATGGGAGCTCGTCATTAATAAGGAGACAGGCCCGGATTTACGGGTACATTTCTGGGGGATATTCCATTGTTCGAAAATTTTTTAGCGAGGAACCCGCCATCTCTTTTGTTGAGAGGGTATTTACAGAAAACGAACGCATTCAAATTGTGACGTCATTATTTTCGGGACTTGGAAAAATTTCAGCCCCTAAGCCTTTTATATGAAGTGGGGGACTTGGGAAAGTTTCAGCTTCTGAGCTATGATAGAGCTATATATATGAGAGGAGGGGGACTTGGAAAAAACCACGGCTTCCATAACGAAATTAAACGATGAACGCAGGGAACCCGTTCTATTAGTCAAATTGTAATATGATAGGAGAGGGAATTGGGGAGATTTTGACCTTCAAGCTATATACGATAGGAGGGGGACTCAGAAATATCATAATTATACAGCTCGAGAGTAAAGATTTTTACAAGTTCCCCGCCTATCATGTATAGCTCGGAGGTCAAAATTTCTCCAAACCCCCTCCCATCATATATGTATAGCTCGAGAGTCAAAATTCTTCTGAGTCCTCCTCCTATCATACATAAATCGAGAGTCAAAATTTTTAAAAGTCCCCTTCTTATCATAATATAGCGCAAGAATCGAAATTTTTCCAAGTCCCCCTCCCATCATATATGGTTAGAGGGTCGACTTTTTTCGAAGTTTTTTCCGGACGGCACACGTAAAATTTCTCAAATAAACCCCATAAAACAGGTTCCTATTAAAATGTCGACCTCCGAGCTATATATGATAGGAGGGGGACTTGGAAAAATTTTGACCCTTGAGCTGTGTACGATAGGGATCAAAATTTTTCCAAGTTTTTCGCCGGGCGGCAGAAAAATTTCGACTCCCGAGCTATGTATGATAGGAGGGGACTTGAAAAAATTTCCACTGTTGAGCTATATATGACAGGAGAGGGACTTGGAAAAACGACGGCTTCCTTGAAATTGGATCGCGTACAGGTTGTCACATCATCTTTTGCGGGACTTGGAAAACTTTCAAGCTCTAGTAGGCTTTATTATGATAAGAGGGGGACTTGGAAAAATTCTCGGGACACCGGATTCCCCGCTGCCATATCAGTCCTGCAATGGCATCTGATTTTTTCCTCGCGATCAAATTGCGTAATTTCAACTTTTGGGAGGGGATACATTCCTGCCCCCCGTGAATTCGCCTCTGAGAATACAATTCAAAGGTATCACAATAATTTTGACGTTGAATTTGCGTACATAAGATGTTACATAGGTATTAGAATAGAGATTAACTAACTTTGCGTGATCTTCGAATTGAAACTAGTTGCATCATGATCAAGGTATTGTCCCATGCCTGTAGACATAATGTTGAGTTCTCTACTTTTGATCTTTTTATCTGGTAATAACACCGTCCTGCACTCTCTAGCACTTCTCAACTCCTTTCCATCACATCCTTTTCTCAAAGCGCATTTTCCTGTAATCGAAAAATATTTCATATATTGAGCACATTGATAAGAAAATTGACACTTCGAGTTTGTAAAGGAGATTGTCGTAATCGATAATATATTCAATCACGAAAAAAAATTACATTTTGGATTTTCTCTATCCATCATAAAAATCTTGACGGATTTCAGATAACAAAAGTAGAAGCGATGAAAAAGTCATTAAAAATCTGTAAAATAGGTTCCATACGCTTGAAGTATATTTTTCAATCTAAGTAGATCATTCTTATATGTAGGTACGTGGCTAAAATTCTGAAAATTTTTCTTTGCTTAAAATACCTCTCCTTCCCACCAATTTGAATTTACAAAACTGACGAGAAGGTTTCTTACTAAAAATCTCACTTGTCCCACACAGTTATAATTGCTAAAGAAATGTGTTCATTCTTATATTCATAGAGAGGAATTGGAAAAGCGTAAAAAATGTTCTTTATAATTATTTTGACTTTACAAATACCTTATTCTACAAGGCTACGTTATCACGTCTTGGACTTCTTCAGTTTATAGAAAACATATACGGTATTTGTACTTCAAAATAGTTCGTCGAAAAAGCGACGGAAATATCTTCACCAGGGGTGCCGTGAGGCCATTTTCTTGAAGATGATTTTTCTTAGGAAATTTAGGGGGGCGGTTTTTTCCTTTGTTCTCGTAACATTATAGGGGGGCTTTTTTTTTGCTTGTTGAATTTTTTTTTTTTTGGGGGGGGGGCGAAATCTTGGTGGATCTCGGCACCCCTGTTCACGAAAAACTTACAGTGCATTGTACCAATTGTAGAGTAAATAAGTGTAAATAATGTCGTGTGAGAAATTATCGAAATTATCAAAATTACCGTCTGAGTAATTTCCGGGATTAAAAAATCTGAGGTAAGGAGTTCCGGCTTGACCCCAGGATGAATGATTGACATTGTTACAACTTCCATCTAAGGTGTAATAAATATCATTTGGGGGACAATTCTTTTTGGGTGGTGTGCATGTGTCCATACTGCCTGCTGGTACAGGAACTGTTCGGCTGTGGGGTAAAAAAAATTGTCTACCGGTAATGAAAAGCGATTCACGGTTCTCTAAAAAAAAACACTGGAATAGGTCAATATAATTAAATGTAATTTATGTTCACGTAGAACTCGAGAATGTTGCAGATTTTTGTCTTAGGTCTTTCTTGTGTCCGTTCAATTGTGAAATTTTTGAGGACAAAAATACTTACCGTTCCCCTGGTCCATGGGCTTTATCCGTTAAAGCGAGAGGAATTTTTAGAACGCACAACACGATCACAGAATAAGTTAGAAAACTTCTGAGCTCTGTAACGGAATACATTGCGAATTTTGGAGAACCGCACTCGGCAGCTGAACGTTTTCAATCCACAGACTCGACTAGCGTAACTTATCAACGGGCTCAAGTTCATAAATGAGTGTGATGACCAAAAGATACGTTATATTTCTTCAGAATTTAAATACGACATAAGTGTGTCCGTGATAAGCTGACGGTAGGGTTTCAAATGGGGTTTTAAAAAATGAAGAAACTCTGATAACACATAATAAAAATATTTTAAAGAGGAAAAAAAAAAGAAAACAGAAGTAACTGTAACTGATTTAGAACGGTTTATATAATGATACACATTTGTAATACCTATTGCTGAAAACGAAAAAAATGGTCTACACGCGCCAACAATACCACTGTTCGCCAGTGGGTTCATTGACAAATTATTGAGAACTCCTCCATAAGCACGATGACATCAGGTATCGCAGCTCTCGTCGGTGAAATTTTCGGAGTATTTTAAAGTATTTGTAGAAAATGACGTTAGTGATCGTCAAAATGAAAAAGTGGGTCATTAATTTTTCTTTAAAACAAAAGTGCGTAGTTTTTTTTGTGTCGTTTGTCTTGAAAGATTTCTTTTCTGTTTCTTAAACCACACAGTTGATGGGAGGGGATTAGGAAAGAATTTCTGACGTTCTTTCGGCAAATTGTGACGGTGAGTTACGTACAAATCAAAAGGTGAATTGGAAAAATTTTGACCTTGTAGTTAAATGTATATGAAGAGGGAGGGCTCAAGAAATCCCGATCAATAGGCTATACTTGTAGATGAGAAAATAGACTATGAAGAATTTTAATCTCCATTTATTTGGGTAGGCGAGTAAGACTCGGAAAAATTTCGAGCATTGAGCTACCGATATCATGTAGATGAGGAGAAGGGCTTGTAAAATTTTCGATCTTCGAGCTATTTATCTATATTATAAAGGAGAAGAGCAGTTGAGGAGGGATCGAAGGCAATCCTGGAAAAGTGCATGACGTGGTCAGAAGAATTCTCGAAAAATTTTGACCAAAGATTAAAAGGGAGAAATGACAACTGTGCCGAAGTAGGGTGGTAACGTCCCGTCCTAAAGAGAGGGGAACTTTGAAAAATTTCGATTCATAAAAGAGGGAGGAGTCGACCGGGTCATTAAGCATCGCGTATTTTTCACTATCATTGAACTCTATATTTTTATTTCAGGAGTTCAACTTACTCGTTCTCAATTTTTCTAACACCGAAAAATTGCTATCAAGAAAAAGGGTTCTAGGTTAAGGTACGTTTATTTCTTTCGCTGCAAACATTAATCGATGCAAATTTGAAAATCATGTAGTCCTTCTTCAATCATCGTACAACTAGGATCGTCTCTGTCTCGCTACTGCTAGAAAAACTTCAGCAACTATTTACATTAATTGTCTTCAAAAGTTCTCTCAGAATGACCAAAGTGTTTAAGAGTGCAGTAAATTCTCTCATATTACCTACGTAGCTGGCCTCTCTTCCTGAAATCATGATGATTGGTGAAAATTATAATTCACCGCTCTTTCTCTACTCACCCTAGCAATTCATCTTCCCGAGAAGAACAAGTAGGTGTATTGCGATTTTGCATCCTCGTTGCGAGTAAAAATATTTCACCCTTAAATTTCGTTTTTCCACTAACTCTTCGAGTTGGAGATATCACTACCATCTTGGCTACTATTATCGTACAAATTCTCGGCCGTTATCTGACTAGAGATCATTTGCGAGACACCGTAAGTATAGGAAACACTTTCTAATACTCATTTGGTTCTTTGTATACAACACGTCTGTAAAGATAGAAAAATCTTACTTTTTTAGAATAGCAGGCGATTCATAACAAAAAATTCGGCTTAGGAAACTTACTTCAGTTGAGGTCAAAGTAAGTTTTCATGGTCAAAAGAATGAGTCAAATGTGTAATCAGTTTTCTTTATGAGTCGTTGGCTTTAAAAACTTTATTGAAAGACTCGCCATAAAATATTCATTTTTTCGTGTTCAGTTGAAAGATAAAGCAAGGTCAGAACATATCATTAATAAAAACTAGGTTTTCGTGCGTTGCAAATACTATGTATAAATTCAGAATCGTGTCCTTTTAGAGAAAGAGACAGATTTCTACTCCAATGCTCACCAAAAAAAAAAAACTCACGCAGACACGTAAGTACCACCGACTTTTTCAATATGACTAATACATGAACAAACTTCATTTCAATTTATCCATAATCTTAATAATTAAGTTTTTTTTGTCTCGAGAATGAATACAGAAAAATCGCTAAGAAAATTAGATGCCATGTCCCGAGTCCCCTGGAGCCTGAAGTTTTTCCAAGTCCTGAAAATCATGACGTGACAACTTGAACGCGCTGCAATTTCAAGGAAGCCGTCGTCTTTCCAAGTCCCCCTCCTATCATATATAGCTCAGAGGTAGGAATTTTTATAAGTCCCCTTCCTATCATATATGGCCAAAGGATCGAAATTTTTCCAAGTCCCCCTCCTATCATAAATAGCTCGGAGGTAGGAATTTTTTCAAGTTTCCTTCCTATCATACATGGCTAGAGGGTCAAAATTTTTTCAACTCACCCTCCCCTCTCCGTGACGTCATCAATCTCGCTCGCGGACGAAAATTTCCTGGAAATACCCCCCAACAAAAGGGATAGCGGGTTCCCCGATAAAAAACTTTGTCTAGTAAAAGTCTAGATTAGAATATTTGAAGCTAGTAGCATAAGGGGAGCGAACGAGCGGCCGGGCCCCTTCTTCGTCTAGTAGAAATTTTTCCAAGTCCCACGTTGCCCGGACGCAAAAAAAACATTTAAAGGTAGTATACAAGGTGAGACCGCCCTCCCCCTTCTTAAGCCACTTCAGGTCTAGTATAAAATATCGAGACTTTTTAGACGTTTTTTGATGCAATACAGCGTCTCTCCAGCCACTCTCGCTATATGCTTGTTAGAAAGGAAGCACAAACGATGAAATGTCATCAGTAAAACCACTTGCGCATGAATGCAACATGCATGCAGCACACAATCATAACCACGATCCCAAGTTGACGCTGTAAATCGGACGTATTTCGTACACCTGCTAACACTATAGTCATGACTCACCGCTCTTTGCTACTCTCCTCGCTGTAGTTTTGAAAGAGAAATGAATCCTGGTCCATGTTTCAATTCTCCAGTAAAAAAAACCTTCTCTCGGTCCTCTTCAAACAGAATTTCCTACCATAAACAGATCATCCTGGCTGATAATTGGCCGAACACAACACACTTATTTTCATCTTCTTGTGAGCGTCCACGCTCCAGGGCCGTGTCTAGAACGCGGAACAGGGCTGGGCAGGCAATATTTCAGGGGGGCTTACTCAAATTTTAGAAAAATGACATAATGCTAACTAAAAAGTTCAATAAGCAATGAAAAACACGAAAATATCGATGGTTTTTTAGCTCATGAAATTTGAAGAACAATGTCGAGTAAATTAATTGAATGTTAGCAAAGGCAACATACGAGCGTACCTTCAAAATCCAAATGTCTACAAAATACAGATATCTATTCAGGGCCGGATTTGGGATTTTCAGTAAGGGGGTCCCAAGTTATGTGGAGGCCCTCCTCAACATTTCTCCAAATCAAAATTTTGACACACCCCCTCCTCTCTTATCAATTTTTACCCACTTTAAAATTGGAAAGAAAGTAGTTGAAAGAAAGAAGTAGATTATTTTTTCTTTGTGCAAGGTCCCAATTTATGTGTATTCAATGAAATGTTGAAAAGAGAGGAAAAATGTGGAGGCCCGGGTCCCTGGGCCACCTGGGACCCCTCCTCAATTCGGCCCTGTATCTATTCAAAATATGGCTGGCGGTCTGGCGCACTGCCAACCGCTAGTATACATATATGTATATAAGAAAACCTGAAACTTTCTCATTAGGCTAGAAGTGATCTGAGACCTCCGAAACGTCGAGATAGTTTATTGCCCTCTCCCCCTATAAAGCTTGCGTCGGGTGTAGTACCTCACTTTTTACAAGTAAAAAGTCAGTAAAAAAGGCACCAGATGGCACTTGACTCTGGGCTCTGACTGAACATTATTGCATGATACCGTATTATACATCGTTATAGGAAGTCATCAATTTCTTGGGATTTATGCCCTTTCTACTCCTGAGTCTGGCCTTCATCGATTCGGCAGTCGCATATCAAACTAGAAATAGAAGTTATAAATTGCGGTGAACGAAACGCTTATATTACAAAAATGGTTTAAAATTTGTTTTGGGGGCTCTGTAGACGGTCTACCGATGTTTAATTTTTAGCGTTATATTTTTAGAAAATACTTCTTATTTTGACAAGGTCTTTTTTCTAATTAATTTGTTTAGCTTACATAATCATATTTTCTCTTTCTTCCGATTAAAACTCAGAAGCACATAATATTAAAAATTTTTAATTCGGAGATAATTCTCGGTTCTAAACTTTCAGAGCACCTACCAAAGAAAGGAAAAAAAATTGACAAAATTCCGAAAAAAAAAAGAAGATAAAACGACACTACGAGTCGGAAGTTAGGCAAAACAGTCATAGATTACCGGTACTGAGAAATTCATTATTGGTCAAGTCTATTACAGTAAACAATGGGTAATTGTGACATACACAGTACGACAAGGTTTTCTTAAAAATGAAATCTAATTTTCGTAACGTAAAATATAGTTACCGATGGGTATTTATGTCAAAATTTGAAAGAAATTTCAGTAAGAGTTCTACGAATAAGCAGGCGGTATCTTTTGCACTGATGACCTTAGAAACTGAGAAATTTACCAAAGAACGCGTTGATATAGCTGTTTGTCATAAAGAGGGAAAAAACAATAACCGAGCCAGAAGATTATGATCGCTTTGAAGAATTACTCACTATATAGATATTTGTGCGCTTGATCGTGCTCGCACCTTCCTACACATTTTATTAATGAAAAACTTCTTGTCCACAGTGAAAAAAATCCCAGCAGTTTAGATGACTATAATTCTAATTCCGACGCGCCACTCTGCAAAAAATGGTCAAATTTACTATAAAACATAGTACAGATTACTAAAGTTTATCAATGTTTACAATTTTTTGTTGTAAGATAGACTATTTTTTCAGTAAATTATACCATTTTTTGCGGAGCGGTGCGCCGGGACTGTAATCAGTAGTTATTTGAACTATTTTTGTTTTTTTTTTTTCAACTAAGGGTGTACTTGCAAAAGTCGATGCGGTGAAAAAAAAAGTACAGTGCTAGGTACATTTATACTTTGTCGATATTTGAACCTCCCTCTCTAAAAATTTTTCTGGTATCACAATATTATTCATCTTTATGGTAGAATCTATAGAAAATAGGCTGTTGGTAGAGAGAAAGACAGTTTGCTGAAATACTTACACAGACCGTATCAGAGGTAAATCTAAGGAAGTGAGTCGTCACGAGTAATTTGTACACGGCCCAAACAAACTAAATCTAGGAAAGTGAATCGTTACGTCACCGTTGAACATCACGTGTAATTTGTACACGGCCTAAAAAGATTAAATTTGAGGAAGTGAGTTGTCACAATTTCTCATCTTCGTACGTCACGCGTAATTTGTAATCTGTGGTACGGCTTAAACAAATTTGTTCTTTCAATGTTTCGAAATATTTTGATGACTTACTTTGAAAATTACGTTCAACCAAACTATGTCCATCATTACTTCGAAGAACGATAAGAAAGCTCATTTTTAAGTCTATAAAACCATGGATATGTTACAGAGAATTTCACTGACCTATCAGTTCTTTAAACTTTGAATTTTTGAAGACGTGTCCGTTTAATGATTTTAAATTTTACGATACTGCTGGTCTTAAAATGTTTTATGTCCCTAAGCTGAGGAAAATATGGGACAATTAATGAACTCCGTTCGTTGCAATATTTTTTTATTCATAGATTCTCGAAAATTTTCATTTTTTAAGCTCTCAGGTAGATAAGGGAGACAGTAAAGTCTGTTCGATGCATCACTTTTTTTGTAGGGTCTGACGAAGTGAAATTTTTCGACAGATAACAGCCACGGTTTTTCAGCGACTCTTTAGACATGTGATAAAAGTTGAGAAGTTGCACTTTTTGTCAATTGATACATGTGAAACTTCCTCAACTCTTTCTTTCAGTAAGGAGAGTTTGAGGCAATCATCATCCTTGAAAATTCATCTGAGCTCCGTTAAAGTGAGGTTCACCCAAAAATTTAGAGGCCGCTGCAAACTTTGCAATAGCTGCGGGGAAGCCACAAGTTCCACCGCCGGAGGGAAATACTCGTAGCTGGTCTACAATCATGTACGTTCAGATTGACGACATCACCAAAGTCGGACGCGGACGTTTCCTGAGGATGCCTTCCTTCTCCTAAACAAAACAAATAGTTGGAGATGCGCCCACTGAACAAAGAGGTGAAATACGTTTTGGCGAACTTGAGTTTTTCTATAATCTAGCATAGACAAATTATACTAGAGCCCTATAATTTAGTGAGGACATGGATCGCCATATTTAGTCGTTACGTCATCATTAACCCTTGCAGTTCCCTAATAGGGTGATAAATTAATACAATTGGTGGGATTATTTTACTTTGGCTCTGACACCTGTATTCTAAAACAAATTCTAGTAGTTCTCTCATTATTTTAAAATCATGGTAAACTGTTATCAGTCATTGAAATAGGGAAGTCTGAAGACGAATAATGACGTAACGACTAAATATGGCGGCCCATGTCCTCACTCGTTATTGTAGGGCTCTAAGTATATCTATAGCGGCTAACTTAGGTTGATGACGTCACCAAGGTCGGACACAGGCGTTTTTTTCGGCTGTAATATCCCCTCCCTCCTGAACGAAACAGATAGCGGGTTTCCCGCTGGAACGATATAACTTGTTTTTACTCTCTGCTTCAATTTTCCTCTCTTCTGCGGATATGTCTCCTCCGGAGACGCGTAATAAAGCATTTTTGTTCCTCTCTGAGCTCGTTCGCCTCTCCCTTCCCTAGTATTGTTATGGAATATATATAGATTTATAGATTTTATTGGTTATATCGAATCGATTCTACTGATCATATGGACTTTTGAGACGTCTACCTTGGTCATGATGAGGTCAAATGACGTCCCTTTTCACCAGTGTTGATATTTGTAATGTCTTGACCGGCAATCCGCTCCATTTTTGAAAATCCGCAATGCCGAGTTCCCTACCCGCCCCGCCCCTTTGATGGACTCTAAATCTGGGACCCTCGACCTAAACTAGAATTGAGCGAGGCCGATTTCGAGTTTTCCAGTCCTAGCATACAATATATTAGGCTATAAGCTAAGCTTAAACTGAGCCTTAATAACTTTTTATCCTAGATTTAAGGCTACACTAGTCCTTTTCATTATGAGTAGCAGTAGCTTAGAAGATTGTATTGCTTCGGCCTATACTAGGTCTGCAGTATACTAGAATATACTAGACCATACGGCTCAGAATATAGTATACTAGGCTATACTGGACATAGCGTGCAACCTAATCCAGAAATCTATTAATCTGAAAGGGGAAAAAAGTGGAATATTGATGACGTTACAAACTAATGATGTCATGGGTATGATGACCTCATAAGAGGGTTTAAACTGGTTGATGTCTTTACTGTGCTTTCATCCACTATTAAAAATTGGCACGTTAGGGATTGGGTTTACTCTTCTCATCATCTTCACCGGCATCCCAACCGTTTATTGGAAATTTGTGAGTGTTGGTTTTACAGGACGGGCTATGAGGGGAGATGTTGAACCGTGAGGTTATTTGAATGGCAGTAGTTACATGACGAAGGGACGTGAAGACCTAGGAGGAGGTGAGAGATGGGCAATGACGGGAGAGGCGAGAGTGACTACTTGAAGAGAACCAAGGAATAGCGAGGATTTTGATTGATCTTAATTTGTAAGAAGATGGAGTTCTTAGCCGCACGATGAACGTTTCCATGTTGTGGGTGATCCACGTGACCTGGAACCCAGATGAGAATTGTTGATGCTTAGGTAGAGATTAGCGTATGTAGAATGACGTGAATACGTTGAGTGATGGGGCTTTTTGGATAAGGGTCGAAGATACTTACTGCAAACTACGAATCTTAAGAAATCTCAAACTCTGTCGACGAACTGTAAAAATTTTTCCATTTGTAAAATTCGTTGTTCTTGCTCTCCATCAAAAAATGTCTCTATCGCAACAATAGAGTAGTGTGCGTCACCTCCAAGCGCTTGTTACGGCGGTCGGAAGAATAAGGTCGACAAATTCACCCGGGTAATGAAGGAAAGAAGAATGTATTCTGTTAGAGTTTTTACTCAAAATAGAGGGACTACTTTATTTGGATGCTGGAGGTTCTCATTCGGGTGGTAAAAGAGTAGATTACCGTGAAGCTATTCGATAGTCTAGAAAGGATGTATTTATTGGAGAGAAATACTGAAAGAACTATTACAAATTTTCTTATCTCCATGATAAAGTCACAAATTTTTAATTTTCATAATTTCTTTCTTAATTTATCAATCACAGCGACTCTTGCATACAAATTATAAGGTAAAACTTGTTGATTATTATCTTTTGTATCGATGAATACAAAAACACTATTCGAGTGATTACTGCGAGACACATGGTATACGATCGGGTTACCTTCGCGAGTGGTGGCTGTACAACCGATCATCCATTCTTCATAGGTCGAATATTTACTTCCAGTCAGGTAATTCCGAGTTAACCAGCCTATCGGCGTATCAGATTTCAGGGTGGTGAGTAAAATTTGTTTTTTCACGCAATTCAGATGAACGTTGCCCAGAGTAGGATTGAATTTGTACTCGTTTTTCTTAAAATATGGAGCTCCAAATAAGCTTGTGCATAATCTGAGCTTATCGGCGTCGGTCAATTGGCATACGGGGTCCAAACTTGGTCTTGGAACTGCGTACATTCATCGGAATTCACATTAATCCATCAGTAGGGATATGATGCGCCAAATCTGTCAAGTTGGCAAGTCTTTTGCCTTCAAAAATCAGTTATAGGACTGCAGATTTTGAATTTTCTTGTATAATTGCGACCTATTTTGAAAATGATTTCAATCGCCATTAAGTTTTCTAGAATATATTTGATCACTGTGAAGTCATTTTTATAGGGGGAGGGCTCCTTATGAATTCTCTTTTCTCCTTGGAAGCTTTGCTGGGATTTAGAATCAAAAATATTTTAAATTTTCATTTGGGGGTTGATCACGTATAGAAAAATGCCACAGTAGAATTTTCGTATACGCATGAATGTCATTACCGAGAGATTTCCTAATCTATAATTTATATAGAAGCAGAATAAAAATAAAAAGAAGTTACATCTCCGTCATAGTTTAGTAGAAAAAACGACTCCTTATACTCACTTAGGTAGTATGAAGGTGTACCTATTGCTTCTGCATACACACATTCTGCGAATTTCGTATTTCTAAACCACGAATTTTCTGTAGCTGGTTCTTCAGCCAGTGCTAATAAAATTAAATCATTATTGGAATCACGCGACAGAATGAATCGTCCAAAAATGGGTGACTTATTCTGGAGTGAATTCACGTTATATTGGCGAGTCACAAAATACTCCTTAATATTATTTCTCGAATGATTTTGTCGGGCGAGACACGTAATCACCATTTCGTCCGCATAGACACGACCCTTCGTAAGAATTTTTCGTTTTTTGTAAGTATTTTTGCGGAGGTAAGCTTCGACTGAAGTTTTCAGTCCTTCGTATATAGAGTTGAATATATTATGATAATCATTTTGCAACTCGGTTCGAATTTTTTCAACGCCTACATCGAGGTATTTTTCTTGACGCATTTCAAAATAATAACTGCTTAAGATAGTTTTACAAACATTTTCCTCGGCAGTAACTTGAATGTTTGATCCCAGGGCTAAATCTGCAGAATTGAGAACAATAAGCCAAAACGATTAAGCACGATTAGTATGATCAGGTGGTGATAAAAAGACATTTAAATATATCAAAAATTAGTCAATTGTATTCTCCAAGTTTGCACAAAACCTCTTTCAAGCTTTTTCTTCGAGAGAACGACGCTAAATTTTTCTAAAAAGATGAGAAAAGTAGCTCATCATTCTCGAATTTCTAATGATTTTTCTGATAATCGCTCTTCAATACAATTTAATTCAAATATGTTATCAGAAGGGAACTTGTTATTACACCTGTTGGGGATATCCAGAATTATGAAAATTTTGAGCTCCAACTAAACCCCAGCAGAGGAGACAGTAGGAAGAATTTCGCGCTTGGATAGTGACGTCGTCAGAAGACTAACTCCTGCTTTGGATCACCGAAGTCCCTGACTTCTAAGATTCGCTTTTCAACAGGGAATATGTTTTGTTTTGTTTTGTTTTTTTTGAAAAATTTGCCGTCTGCTACCTGACATTCGGCCAAAATGGACTTCGAAAAATTTTGTTTCTCTTCTTGAGCTATATAAGATAGAGGGGAATGATGAGAGAGGGGCTTGAATTTATTTTATCAATTAATTTATTAATTTATTTATTTTATTATTTATTTTATTCATTTATTTGTTTATCTTTATTTAGTTTCTTTCTTTCTTTGTTATGATCAGAAGGGCATGAAACAATTTCGTTTTCCAAGTCATGAATATTAAGGAAGGGAGGAAAAATTTCGAATTCTTTCATAATATTTTTTATGATAGAAGGAGATTTCGGAAAATTGGTGTTTTCTCAATTCAGTTCCACACTACCCTAGAGGTCGAATTGATAGTGCGTTTTTATTTTTTTAATGGTAGTTTTCCCAATAAGTCTATAAACCCCATTACTAAAACGAATTCGACTCGTAGAAGAGGTTCTGCGTTCCTCGTTCAACATCCTTTAGAAAGCCTCAATTTTTTATTGGGGGTATTTTCGTCCGCCGTCTGGCAAAGCTCGGAGCATGAAAATTTTTGAAGACCCCCTTCCCTATCGTATAATAGCTCGGTGGTCGGTATATATAGCCTGAAAGATAGCCTCTTCGAGTAACTAAAAACGCAATGCTTCATACACCAATTGAATTAGCCCCTTCAATGAGCCTGATATGCAACGCTTCAAACATCATAAGACTCAGAACGTCCTTCTAAGGTATTCTAAGTCCTCCTCCTATTATATAAAGCTTCGAAGTCCAGGCCTTTGACGTCAAAGTTTGATGTCGTCATAGATCTAGTACGTCATCATCTTTCAGATCCTATACGTGTCCCATAAAACAGGTTCTCTTCCACCTCTCATTCAGCACCGTTAAAGAACCTGTGAGTTTTCAACATAAGCTTATGTATAATTTTGTTCCGACGGGAAACCCACATATGTATTTTTTGGGGAAATATTCATATCTGGATGGTGACGTCATCAGGGAATCGTAAAAATGTTGAGCTTTTCTATGGCGGAATTTTGAGCTCAAGTCGTGACGTCTTCAGGAGACTAATTTGATTGGTGGCACAACTCGAAATTCTTCCTAGTCCCTGCAGGAGGTGAAAGCTCCCTTTTTCTTGGAACTAGCTGTAGTTTAGGGAGAGGAGTTGAGGCTAGAAAATTGTCTCTCTCGTACGGCCACAAGGTAGGGGTAGGGACACGAAAATGTCAAAACGACAAAAACTTTTGGATAAAATTCGACGTTTTAGAAATACTGCGCCGTGATATAAGAAAGGTTGAGAAGCACTGATGTATAGAACATAATTTTTATGAGATACAAATATGTACACTCACTTCGCGCTTTCAGCTTTTGGTAATACTCTTCTATACCATCGAAGCGTGAAACGGCCGTCAAATTCGTTGCTTCTTTAAAATCAGAAGAAATACGAAGATAAATTGCTAGAGTCAGCACAATAGCAAATAACCAAAGAAGGTATCCGATCATGATCATTAAATCTTATAAGGTTTAATTCTATCCTTCGTATACAAACGAGGAAGAAATAGTTTTCATGTACCTTGCACGCAGAAATACTTCAAACTGTGTTTTAAACTGATGATGTTTGTTAGATTGTATGCACCTGTTAGATTTCACACTAATATTTGCAGGACTTACGTCAATATAAGAGCAGTTGTCTTTGTTTGATGTCTGGATGGATACTCTTATAAATGGAAAATTCCATGTTTTTTTTGAAAATAACGGTTGGGGATCGCAAATGCAAGCGAGAATGGTCAAGGTGTTCATACAAAGTGAATAGTTCTGTAGGTGTTCCACGCTCAAAATAGTTCCACGTCTTACCTTTCCTTCAGTTTTTAGCCCATCAGCAAAATTTACTCAAACCCCTTCCACGTCTTTATAAAAGCTTAAGTTTCAGAATTTTCAAAGTCTCTATTCTATATAGATTCAAAGCTCAACATTTTCAGATTCCGCTCTCTGTAAAGGTTCAGAGCTCAAAAATCTCATGAATATACTTAGTTCAAAAGTTAAAATTTTTATAAAATAATTTAAAACTTTCAAATAATAGGTAGTTCTTCTTTTTCTTATTATTTTTTACATTTTTAATGTCTTCACTGGAACCACCCCACACCATCACTAAGGGAAATCCGCAAGGCCAAGGTACCCCTCCCCACCAACTTCCTGTTGGTGAACTTGGAATCTCGAACCCTGGATCCAATCCAGAAATCTACGAGCCTGAGTTCGAATTTCTCAGTCCTAAGCATACATTATCAGGCTATACCAGCTGTAAGCTAGGTTTAAAATAGTCTTAATCGATTATACTAACTTCCAGCCTATACTAATACAAGCATATACTAGGCTGAAACTAGGCTTAGCATATAATGTACTAAAACTATAGGCTTCTATCAAAAGAGTGGAATGTTGAGAACGTCACACGAAGATTCGACGGATGATGATGATGCCACAAAAAGGTTTAAACTGGTTGATGTCTCTACTGTGCCTTTATTTGCCATCGAAAATTTGCAAGTTTGAGACTGGGTTTCCTCTTTTCAACTGGGATCCTGTTCCATGGATTTCTTTTTGAAGAATTTGCCGTACGCCGTGCGCTGTGTCCAACATCATTGGCAAAAATGATCCAGTACCTTTCCTATCATATACAGCTCGGAGGTAGAATTTTTACAAGTCTCCAAGGAGGGGGGCTTGGAAAAATTTCGACTTTCGAACAATAATTTATGATAGATGAGAAACCTTTTCCAAGTCCCCATCCTATCATATATTACTTATATGATGGCATGCGACTTAGAACAATTTCAACTTTCGACCCTGCGACCTCACCATGTCACAACCTGATGACGTCATGAGTCGGTCAAGGGCTCCGGAGCCGTTTAAAGCCGTTCCGGGCCCGTTTTAGAGTCAAAATACGGCTCTCCGGAAAAATTGAGCTGTTTTCAAAAATTAGTGTACTACAGAGGTCAGAAATGTACCACTGTGCCACAATTGAGCCACACCTGGCAACACTCAGGAAAACTCACAGATTTATTAAACGGTTTACCTGTTTTACGGGGCATGTGGGATCCAACGAAGTATGACGTCATTGGATTGTGACGTCACAAACCTGACCAAATTGTGGCGTCGTAGGCTTGGACTTTGGAGCTCCATATGGTAGGAGAAGGACTTGGAAAAATTTTGACCTTCAAGCTATATATGATAGGAGGAGGTCTTGGAAGAATTTTGGCTTCTAAGCTATATATGATAGGAGGGGGACCTGGAAACATTTTCGACGTCCCCCTCTTATTATATAAAACTTGGAGGTTGAAATTCTTTCAAGTCCCCCCTATCATATATGTATAGCTCAGAAGTTGAAACTTTTCTGAGCTCCTATCATATATAGCTCAGAAGCTGAAACTTTCCCAAGTCCCCCACCTATCATATAAGGCCTAGTTGCTGAAGTTTTCTTAGTCCCGAAAATAATGAAGTCACAATTTGAATGCGCTGGCGCTCGTTTTCTGTAAATACCCCCTCAACAAAAAAGATAGCGTGGACGGGTGGGAGCTAACATGTCTCCTCCAGAGACACGTAGCGTAGCATTTTATATGCTCGCTTACAGCACTTCGATTCAATATATCAATTATATTGATTCATGGTGACGTCACAGTAACGTTCTATGTACGAGTATTGCCTAGTATAATCCTAGTGTACGTGAGTAAGGAAGGTCGAGATTTTTCAAAGTTGCTAAGAGAGGTGAAGGTCACTGATGACGTCTTCAAGCGTGACAAAAAGCGAGACAATTTTTCTTGACGATTCTCGCCGGAGTAGCACCAGTCAAAAACCTTCGGGAAACCGTCAAAAAACCGTAACGCTTTTCCCAGTTTTTCGTGGTGGTTTTTCAAAGAGTAGTCCCAATCTTGAAAGCATATACTCGTAAAATGCTAATAAAATCTCAACCTTCCGACTGGGCATAGATAATACAAGAAAATTTAATAAATATGCACATTTGTGAAAAGGGAGTAGTAGAAAAAAGCTCGCATGAAAAGCACATCAAAATACGGTATACTTTCTACATGGGAAATGTGATCCTCTTGGTTCAATGAAGAAACCCCCCTCAAACTTTAGTTTCTTATAACTTAAAAAAAAAATTGTATGCCCCCTAAAACGATTTTAAAAAATCATATTCATGAAAATGGGGGCTCACGGCACCCCTGACTTTCCAAATTACATTGGATGGGCCAACATATAAGGTACTTAGTTTTATTATAGAAGATTGTAACTCGATGAAAATTGACACTTCAATCGTTGCAATGGTAGAAAATTTTCATCGAACATCTGTGATGATAAGATCAATCTTCTGTATTCTGAGAACCAAGTGCACTCGTGGTCAGCTCATTATATTATAGTTTCATATCAACCAAGCAACATTCATTTATCATAGGTGACTTTGAACTCTTCGTTACTTCATCTGATGTAACTTAGCCTTGTGAGTGTCGACAAATCTATGCAAACATTATTTTATAAGAAAAGTTGAGTTATATCGTGGTAGACCTACTTATCAAATATCATGAAATTGGCGATCATTGGTGCAGGAGCAGCTGGCTTAGCATCTGCCAGACGAGCTATTCAATATAATGTAGAAATCACCGTGTTTGAAGAAAGTGATCGTATAGGAGGAATTTGGGAGTATAACGAAAATACTTCCAACACTTCATCGCCTATATACGCCTCGTTAAGGTACGGTATTTATTGATTGGTTTAGTTTTAATTATTTAGACGTACTAATTAACAGCTATAGAGCAAAAATAATGTGAGTGTTTTGCGCAGAGTAAACTTACCTGTACAATTAATGGAGTTCACGGGTTATAAATTCGAAACACCAGACGGTCTCTGCTATCCTTTCCATCCTGATGTTTTGAAGTACATAAACGATTTTGCCGATCATTATGATCTCCGGAAATTCATAAAAGTTCGCCAATGATTAATTAGCGTACCTACACTTACTTTCGACAAGATGTTAGGAAGGGATAATGATGTTTGCTTCGTTTTATCTCAGTTTCATTCTCGAGTAGTTAAAGTCGCTCGCGTGAAAAATAAATGGCAAGTGAGCGTCCAAAATTTGGGGGAAAATACGTCTCGAGCTTTCGAACAGTATTCTTTTGATGCAGTGATGGTATGTAACGGGTAAGTGTAATCCAAAAATACCTAGGTATGCATGTTTCTAAAATACGAGTTACTGGAAACTTTAGTATCACAAACACCTTCAGAGAGTACACAAATGTGCCATCAAACGCTTTTCTTCGTGTCATCTTAGAAAAGGTATGAGATTTGCAGGCACCCATTGTGTCATGGTACCCTTTTCAACTGCGAAATTATTTGGGGAAGATGTCCAGTGTCCGCCGTCTTTCTGGTAAATTGTTGTTCCGAAGGAGCATCTACGGGAAAGTATCTTGTGGCATGAAGAAGGTACAGGAATCCTCTGATCTACTTTGAGGTCGACCTTCTCACTATTTATATGGAAAGGAGGAGGTCTGAAAAAATTTTGATTCTCAATCTACACATTTGAGGGATTGTGGTCCCGAGAGATGAGTTTCATAGATTGATAACCAACAATCAGTATTCGTCAAGCTTATTAAAAAACAATGAGCTTAAAATTATTTCAGTGCAAGTTAAGTCAAGACCTCATTAGGTTACTCCACTCATCTTCTGCTCGTTCTATAAAATTTCACACTCCTTTGCAAATTCTAATTTCACGTTCTTAATTCGTAAGATATTTTAGTCAGGTCCGGATCTAGGGAGGGAAAAGAAGCATAGCTCAAGGCTCCCCATCAAATCTATTATCCTTTTCAGGGATGTGGGCCCACCATCTGTAATTTAATGGTTTTCTTCCCCCAAGCCGAAAAAAGAATTCGGGAGATGCTTCCCCTCGCCAGAAGTTTTCAGTCATTGCAATCGAAGATTCGGAAAAATTTATTGGAATTGTCACCATAAAAGATACAAAATTCGACATTTTACATTCTTCAACTCCTCTTGGAGCGCCCATATCGTGTGCCCTCTAAACAATTTTCCATCGATGAAATAGGAAGAGAGAGAAGATTGAAGCTACTTTTTTATCTTATAGGCGGATCCTGAGGTGGAGGAGTGGGTCTACAAAGGGGAGGTAGGATTTACTCGTAGCACTCCTTCAAAAGTAATTTTCTTTCTTTCTTTTCTCCTCTGCAGACACTATTCTGTACCTTCCATACCTCATTTACCAGGACAGGAAACTTTCAACGGAGAAATAATACATAGTCGTGCTTATCGGCGTAATATTTCATTCAAAGATAAACGCTTGCTAATTGTTGGACACGGTACATCTGGAAAAGAAATTAGTGCGCAATGTAGCGAGGTCGCAGAGGTATGGTTTTTACTTATGATCGAAGTATTCGCGGTGAATCGATTAGTAATTTAATCCAAATGGGCCAAACATTTTGTGTACATCGTAATTCCGGGTGTGGAAAATTTCCTTCAAATCTGGATATTGAAATGGTATTGACGGTTGCGGTGAGGTTCCTATGTAGAGACTGGAGCTGATTTGTCAGTTTTTGATAAGTTTTAATGTTACAGTTATTCCTGTGGGTATTTGGAAAGTGAACTAAGGAAAACAAATGACTGTAGATCATAAAATTATCGATTACAGGTACCTATGGCTCAATGATTGTTGACATTCGGAACTCTTCCCCCTGGAGAGCGTAGAAGAAATTAAAGTCGCAGTAACCCGAGAGATAACATAAAAAAAAGAATTTTATTATCTCAGCTCCTTCAAAGAACTCATTACTGTTCTGCCTTTTGATAAATTTGGCGAATTATCTCCCATCGCTTGAGCCGGGGCGTAGCTAGGAGGGGCGAAAGGGGGCATTTCGCCCTAGCGGGGTGCTTTTGCACACCCCCCCTGAACAAATTCCCCATGACTAAAGAAAAAAAAAGCAGAAGAACCCATGAGAGATTAAAAAATTTGATGCACGCCTCTCTTGAAATTTCATATGGCTCTCCTGAAAGAACTTTCTGGCTACGCCCCTGCCCAAAAGATTAGAAAATATTGCTTTTGAGTATGATACCTGTTCCTCGCTGGGCGTGAGCTAGAACTCATAAAATTGATATCGAGTTGGGGGAGAAGGGGTAAAAGAATTTAACCTCCTGGGAACTCAAAATATCAAATTTTGGTCCGTAAGAGATTAAAACTAAATTATTTTGTTTCATGATCCTTTTCCAACGACTCTCTTCTCGTGCATCCACCCTCTTTTTGGCAGAGAAAATATTCAGCTTCTTTCTACTTGAAGGTACAATATTATTTTTCAAGCTTCTCCTCAAACTTTTTGTAGATCTGTCAATTCGAACAAGTATAGTAAATTCTTCTCTTATTCCTCAATCGAAACCGAAAACTTTTTACGGTTCATTCCAACGACGAATCTTAGGTCGTTCTTGATCTTGTTTTTCTGGAGCTGCATGTAAAATCTTTAATTGCTAAAGTAGTATACGAAATTCTGGGTGCATATTGGGGGGGTCAATGAAGAGCCTACAACCTATCCTTTAGGACTAGCATAATGCATAATGTTGGCTTCTTATATGATTAATGTGTGTGAGTATTTACAAATTGCAGGTGACATTAACTTGTCGCTGCGAGCCTTGGCCATGTGAAGTCACACTGGACGAATCTCGATTGAGAGTGAAACCTCGAATCAGATATATAAAAAACAATCTCGTTTTTTTCTTAGACGGTTCATCCCTAGAGATAGATGTAATTATATTGTGCACTGGTAAGCATATATTTCAACGTGCCCCTTTAGTGCAAGAAATAGCCCATGTGAATTACCTAGGAGGGTCCACATTCCAATCTGCGCTAGAACCGGCAAATGGGTGTATCTACTATACTGGGACATCCAACATGAAGCAGATTTCCAAAGGGGCAACTCAAGACTCGAGTGAACAACTCCTCATTGCACTGACACCTGTTCGCATTATGGAAATTGCTCCTTCACCGCATCCTTCAAATGTATGTTTATTATATACCCCTTCATTTTCCTTCTATAAAGGTTATTTGTACGATGTGCCATTTGTACATGAATCTTGCGGTGTGAGAATACGCGAAGGCAAAATTATCGAACCTCTGTACAAAAAATTTATCAACATAACGCAACCGTCTATGTCTTTCATAGGTTATGTTGGAGGAATCTTTTTGTTCGCATTGTTTGATTTACAGGTAAGTCACTCAAACGTTGTTTGTCGCGTACCAATAAATTTTTCCGTTCATTCGTGGCAACATTATGTGATTTTCATTCAAGGCCGAAGTGTTTATCAAACATCTGATAGGCTGTATAAAATTACCACATCAACATGTTATGATGGCATCTTTGGTAGACGAAATTCTGATGAAGAAAAGAAACGGAGTGCCAAATAAATCTTATTTTATGGAGAAAAATGTGGAGGAGTATTGCGCGAGTCTTTTTTATCTAGGAAACATAAAGGCGTTTGCTCCTGTTCTGTGGAAAATATCCTATGAAAATATATCGCGTTACGAGCAACGACTGCACAGAAAATATCCACCAAAATTCGAAGTAATCGACGATGAAAACTTTATATGTCTCGAAGAAAATTAAGCGTCTGTATAAATACGAATAATACTCTATTAAATAATTCGCAGACTATAATTTTTTACCATCCTTAATTGTGCAATAATTTTAAGTCGGACAATTAAAACTATTCAGAAAACTACTTAAAATAAAAATATTAAAAAATTGATAAAATGTTTCTAAAGAATAAATTTGCAGAATTATTCACGAATCGAAGGGAATAAAATATGAAAATATGTGTTTAAGAAGTTGACTATTGTTCTTCTATTGCGGGCTGTTCCTGAAATGAAAATCATGGGTCGGCTGTCGTACCTGATTTCAAATTTGCAAACCAGAAGATTTTCTGAAATTTAGTTAATTGTTGGAAAGTCGATTTTTTTCGGAGTTATTGGGTTTCCTCCAATACCAAACCAGCCACAATAGAAATTTTTCTTTTTGCACATTTCTGTAAAAATCGAACGTGATGATGGCATTATTAAAGATTATTCGAAGTCGCACTCGGGCGCGACGCGGTGCCTAACATGTTTCTATTGTTAACAAAATGAATAAAATATTATTTCTCTTAAAATTAAACAAAGATTGGGAGGAGAATGACAAGCTCTTGAGAAAAAAAAAAAAAAAAAAAAGACTTGTGATGTCCAAAAAATTCAGAAATCTTGCTCAGCTATACTAAATTTATCTAATAAGCTGCAAACCTCCTTTAGAACGGGTAATTTCTCAACTGCTAAATTTAACGTTAACATGTAAATGTAACTCATATAATATTTGACCAACAAAATTTAAGCTGGCGATATATTTTATTCGAACTCGATATAGTAATTGCTTCGCAGGAAAAAGAAAAAAAGGCCGAAAAACTGTTTAAAAAAGAACCTAACGAAAAATTATTGTCCACTTACTTTTACCATTTTCATTGCAACGACATATCATACACCCTTCTTCCCAAGTTTCTGGTCCTGGTTTGCAAGAATTGGGATCCGGTATTCCGGCGATTGTAGTTCCATTTCCAGTTTCCGTATTTTCGCTTGATGCGTCCAGCTTAATAAGACGGATGATGAAGATCGCAAATATAATCACGTACGATTTCATTTTAAAATAAAAGAACGAAAATATTCGAGCTCACCAGCCACAGCCAAACGACGCGCAAGAAAATTATCAACAATCGATGGAAAACGATGCACTCGTATTGACGAAATTTTAGGAAGATAATTAAGTGGAATAAAGCTATTAACTCATTGACTGCCTTGGTCTATACGTGATTGTTCTAGAATAGTCGATCTATGCCTACAATTTTCCAATAAGAAAAAAAAAAACGAAGTAATTTCTCATCAATCGGAAAAATACTGGGTAGTTGAAATCATAGCAAAAATGTTTTTAACCATAGATTTTTGTTGAGAGGATAGAAATAGGTTAGATCGTGAGAATTTTGTACATGTACGTAATCGAGGCTATTTTAAATGTTGAAATCGTTGATTATGAGTAGAGATGAACGAGACCCAGACGACGGCCTCTGAATTTTCTTTCTTTTTAACAAAATTCTTGTATTCTTCATTATTATTTAATAATTCGCTCACGTACTATCGTATACATTTTCAATACACAGCTTTGATTTTACAATTAATTTGAGCATTTTGAACACGTACGTTTACGAGCAACTGAAAGTTGAAATATGGCGAAGCGATTTTCTTGAAAATAGAAATTTCTAGAAAAATCTTCTATTCCTATGACTTAAAGTAGCCTTCACCATCTAAACCTACAAAATATTTGGAGACGAATTAAGATTATTCCTCATCTGTCGTATTGAGATCTCGTATAATGTGTTCTTGTAAGCTAGCTCATGAATTAATATCAACTTCAATAGGGAGAGAAAAAATGTTTTTGAAACTGCTCTCAAAATCTTGGTGAAGAAATAATTTATCTCATAAATCGATGAACCCCTCTCTTTGGAAAAACCATCACGATTTCTGTCGGTGATAAAAAGAAGGGAAAAAAAAAGATGCTTACAGATCAACGATCACCCATATCAACATCGTAATTTGGGAATTGAAACAAATACTAAGCGAACTTTTTTTCGAGAATCTCGTACAATTGGAAGTTTTTAGGTCCGAGAGCTTTTTGTTGAAGTATAATGATGATAACGGTCACTCAGAATATTATAAATACCTATTTTGTAACATTTTGAGAAAAAAAAAAAAAAATCCTAAATCGAAAAGCATTAATAAGAAGATTGAAGAGTACAACAGTTATGACGACGATTATGGTTGCTGCAATAGTATTTCCTAAAAATAGAAATGAAATTTCATTTTTGTTTGAGGATTCTAATTATATAATACTGAATCTTTTGAGGAAAGTAAACAGGTAGAATTATGGGATCTCTTAATTTTAAAATAAACTATTAAAAAGAAAGAAAGAAATTGTTTTAAACGACACGCAGTTACTAGTTTATTTGGCGAGTTTTACCTGAAATGATACAGTAACTTATCTAGATCTAAATTTTCATCAAGTAGGCTACCGCGGGAATTTTCAATCTAGGAAACAAATTCCTGTGCGACGACCCCGATTTCTATACCTGAGCTACTTTTATTGCCGCTCAGACCTAATGAAAAGATGATGCTGCCCTACAAAGTTGAATTGACGTATATTCCACCGACGATCAGGCAAACTGTACCATTAGAAGAATTTCTTCTTGATTATTGATTTGGATATAGGTACGCATCAATTCAAGTTTGTATGGCAGAATACTGGTACATACTAATGTAGTTGTTAGAACATTCATAATCGTCTCATTACTTGAAGCTAAACAGTTATTTAGTTCAGGTACGAGTGAGTTGGGTAAAAGCCTTAAAAGGACGTTTATACGAGTTGCGGAGATTCCCGCTACCAGCGGAACGTGAGTGATCATTCATTATCAATTATCATTAGTCGCCTGCTTTTAAAGGAAGAAAAATTAGTGAATTCCAATGAATTTTGTTCCCATGTTTAGTTTGCCAAAAGTACTCGCTCAAAACCACGGTTTACTAAACAGTGATTGACGATTCTTACCATTTTACCTCATTTTTTCCAAAGTGATCGAATTTTTATCATTCTCAATCTCGCACGTTTCCTCGAGCGAATTCATCATTCCACAAAATGGTAACACTGGAAGTTCAAACACAAGAGTGGTGGTGACGTTATGTTCTTTTTCTTGATTCAACAAAACGGAATTCAAGCTGATGACGTTATAATGACAAAATACCATGCATGCATGCTACTTTTCTGGTTGTAACGAATCGAAAAAAGAGAACGAAATTAATCTAGAATAAGTGTTGCCAATGGTATTTTCAAGTGGTACCGGTGGCACGTTGTCTGTCTTTTCAATAACGTTTTTATTATATTGAATGATTAATTTAATGAAGTTCGTTCAACTAAAAATAGTCGTGAGTTCACTAATTAAAACCTCACGTAAATTTTACAAAGTATTCGCTCTATTAGAACTTGAAACGCAACAAATAGTGATTACGAAAGTTAGCCTATAAAAATTTTTGGACCCCTTTTTATCCAAGCGTTCTCATTCACGTTGCCGTGGTCAGCAGCTGCCGAAAGTCAACGGAAAAATAAAGGCGGACTTTTCGTTTTTGCATATGGCGATTTGCTAAGTGGGGTTCGTAAAACGGGACTTGTGATTGGGCGGGATTGTTATTATTCCAGAAACTGAAAAACTTATGTTTGGCGTTGGTAATTTTTTTTTTTCCTCCTTTCGGATACCCTTCATAGTTTTTAATTCGTCATACTTCTAGATTTCGTAGTTGTTAATGCGATTAATCTAAAATCCACGCAAATGTAGCTCGAACGTATGCAGGTTTGTGTGCGTGTGCCGAGTAGTTCAAAGTTCCGTTGCCTCTCTTCGCGACATTTTCTTTTATAATGTTTACGAACGGCCAGCGTAATGACCGCTCGTAATCACAGAGGCTGCTGCAGGCCTAATTTCAAAAGAACTAATTGCAGTTCATATCGCCGATATCAACCAGCCGAAAAGTAAGTCACCTATTGAATTTTACCTCGATTCCAGACGTGCACGCGTGATGTATTCTCAAAAATGGCCCAAGGGAATGTGTTTTTCTCTAGTCTCACGCTGGGATGGAGGAGGTTGAAAAATGCTTTCAATTCGAAGGGGGACTTGAATGAATTGTGATCGTATTGTATGCAACGATGTCGATGTGGAAAACGCTTTCGGTCGAGGAAACGCTTATCACATTATTGTAAGCTGTGCGCGTTGCGGTGCTCACTCAAAATAAAAGTAAAGTTGTCTTATCTTGATATTGAGTTTTTACGTGTGTGGAATCGTAATGTAAATGTGGTGCCGATACGATCCTCGTTCGAACTTGAACATTATATCCGGCATTATTTGATTAATTTTCGTCCGCTGATAATACGAGATCGAGCAACGCAACGCGGCAGTCAATGTGCAGTGGTGTGCTCAGAAATTGTTCGCTGAGAGATGCTGTTGTGGAAGTAGGAAAGCCTGATCGCAATAATATTTCCTCGCATACGAGTCAACATATGATTTTCGAAGAAATTATCAGGGACTGGTGTTGTATTTTTTCAGCTGATCTCTGCGGATTCAAATGTCAAGTGCCTGCCGAACTCTAAATCTAGACAATGCGTCATCACCAGATCCATCCAGAACTGGTAAGTACATCTCGCGTGATAATCGATTGCTTTGAATTTCCAATTACAGAACTGCACAAAATGATGAACCTTACTTCGATAGGAATTGCCGTTTGATCGATAAATGAAACGAATCTATTTTCTGACTAATTGTATCGTAGTGCTTAGTATATCAAGTTATTTGATATGAGATGGTGAAAATATGCATTGTAATGATGAATCTTCGACGATAGGAATTGCCGTTTGATCGATAAATGAAGCTGATGTCTAATCTGATGATACAATGCGTATTATGAGTTCGTAAGTACGACGTGATGATACGTCAACGATAGGATGAAATTAGTTAATCCGCTGACGAGTGCCGATTTCGTGGCCACAGATAATGGAAATAAAGAGTAACGAGAGAGCGACGCGATGAATATTCATCGTAGAAGTTCCCCGAATTCTTGTTCCTCAATACGATTTTGGTATTTCTGTGTATTTGGCACGTGGCTACATGAAGAAGGTGGTTTTGATAGATAACTCGAGAAGCTCGAACGCATTCATGTTCAACTCGGTCACACAGGAGAGAAGCGTTGATAAAGGTTTCATAAATGTGAGAAAAAAACTTGCATGATGCTGTCTCTTTTGAAAGGAATAAACTCTTCAGTGATTGCTAAGAAAAATGAATTTATTCAATGACCTTCCGTGAATTGTGTGAAGAGCATCTTCGATAATCCCTCAGTTTAGAGTCAGAAGAAAAGTGGAAAAATATTGTGCCTAATCTTCGATTTTTCATGCAAGGTTTCGATTTTATTACGTCAGTTTACTTCTGGAGGGTAAAGATTGGAAAACTCTACATCGTGAGTAATTTCTTACACCTTCTCACGACATTCTTACTGCCTTCACCGCTCGAAGATGGATTAAAATGATATTATATCAATTTTAAATGAAAAAATAATGATTCAAGATCACCTTGGAATTATAATACTTAGCAGGATCCTGTCACCTTGTTTTCCGGTTTCAAAGTTGCCCGATTATTCTGAAAATGGTCGCTCATCGATTGAGGTGCGTCAACTCCTCAGAGGAGATTGTCGTCATTATTGATGTGAATATATTGACCACAAGTTGATGGAATAATATAGGTTGACTCACTTTTTATCTCCGCTCTTCTAGTTTGGATGAAGGGAAATATTATGTAGAGCTTTTGCGAAAATTCTTCGTTGGGGTACCTCATTTTTTAGTTCCCTTGCATTAAGTCGAAATCTTCCTGCCTATCGGTACGGTGAATAAGAAAGAGAGGGAGGGTCGATGTATTCGCTATTTGACCCCCCCCCCCCCCCTCCTAATAGGTTCTTAGTCCCTTAATTTGTTTCGAACAGGAAAATTGTGTTCTGTGGACAATGGTACTTTCTTTCCCGTGTAGAAATGTGGCAGCCTGTTGTTTTCTTGAAGTCTTTTCAAAGTAGACAGGAGCAGGAGTTTGCTTATTTTTCGTTGTTTCATAATCTTTCTCTTTTTGTGTTTAGTATTGTTGTAAACGTTTCCGCTCTCATCATTTTATTATCATTCAGTAAGTCTTGTTGGGAGCTTGAAAAAAAGGAAAAGTGTCGGAGCAAAGCACTAGAATAATGCATATATTTTCCTTTCATTTTACTGTTGATGACTGATTGCGGATATCGTCCGAAATTTATGAATGTTTTATGTACTTGATCGATCTAGCCGGTAAAGTTGTATGTAGGAGAGTGCAGAAGAAGTGAAATGTATGCGCAAGAATGGACTTGTACGTTAGTTCAACTCTGGGCGAAATATTCCGGACAAAAACTATTATACGATAGTCGTGATTTTATATTTTGTTCACGAATACTGCGTAAAATTTATAACTTCGAAGACTTGTATCATTTTTCGTTCCTGCCATGTCGCGAGGCAATACCATCGTTTGCATTTAGACTTCGGAGTTACCCGTTGAATTTTATTGGTTAATACGTGATTAGTTGATCGAGTGCAGCGGGTATACTCGAATTTGAGGGATAATTTAATGTTGTTCGTCAGTTACGTGAGCCTCTGTTACAAAAGAATGTTGTCAGTCTGTTCAAAGGTTATTTTTATGATGAAATTTGTCGTATTTGTGCAGAGTTTGTGTGATGGTCATTTCACTTTCTCGTTAACGATGGAATATTCCTATTGTGCCATTTGCGTGTGTTGAAAAGTTTGAATGTAAGATGAATGAATTGAAAGTCCAAGGTCAGATCGAGAAATGACTCGCTTTCCTTAACTGCTTTAATTGAAACAAGCAGGCAACTTGAATATTTTCCCATATCTTAATTCTTCCTCTCCTGTTAACTCTCAGAAATTTCTACAAGTCTCTGAAGTAGGTCAACCCTTTCGCCCCCAATAAAATTTCCAAATCTCCCTTTCTTCTATCATTATCCTAGACGCCCCCATCCATAGCTTGACTCGACCCTACCCCCCCCCCCCCTCCCTATGTCTGTGTCCTCATTACTTCAAGTCCTCAGGTATTCGTAGTCAATTCACGGAAATCTTTTCAAGTCTACCGGGTAGGTCAGCCCTCGCTTCCCAAAATTTTCCGAATATGTACTCCCTCGCCTAGCTTCGATTTTTCTATTACCTACTTTACGAATAAATCCCTCTCCATCGCGCGATAGTCGACTCCAACCTTGCCCAAATCCCTTCCCACAATGTAGTTTTTGAGGCTACGGCACATTTTAATATGAGTAGACACGTCTACAAATGTCGTATATTGTTATTACAATTTGGCGCGAGCCGCTTTTGGTTGATTAACCACCGACGGGTGAGAACGAGAACTATCCTTTCTTGAAGTCTTCAGTTACATATTTGTGGTCCCCAAAGTGAGTAACAGGTCCTCTTCTTCTCGAAAACTACTATTTACAAGGATCCCGTTCTATGGTTTTTTCTATTGAAAAAATCGCCGGGCGCCGACCGGCAAAAAGCTTGGAAAAATGTTGACTCTCGAGCTGTACATCGTAGGGGGGTGGGGGAAGAGGAACTTGGAAAAATTTCCACTCGCGAGCTATATGTAATAGGAGAGAGACTCGGAAAAATTTTGACTCTCGGGCTATATATTTTGAAGTCTCTAGAGTCCAGGTCACTGATGACGTCATATTTTATAGTATGTTTATAGTAGGTCTAGGCTTCATCCATATACTGTACTAGCTTCATACTACGTCTAAGCTTGCTTGAATTCTCAATACCGAAACCAATTTGACTCATAGAACAGGTTCCCTGCATTCCTCGTTTAACTTTCTTGAGTATTGTGGAAAGACCACGGACACCGGATACTTTTCCAGAAAATGACCCAATAAAACTGCTTCAATTGGTAATTTTTGACGAACGAAATATTTTTTATAAATCTATTTCATCCGTTTATCCTGAGAATTACTCGAAAACCATTCAGCCAAATGATCCTTAAAATTTCTCGTCAACTATTTGTACTTTGAATACACTGTAACATGCACAGTCATATAAAACGAGTTTGATGGTTTCCGAGAATTAGCAATAACAAATTTGAGAGAAAATTGAGAACTGCTCAAATAATTAACCGATCCACTATGAAAAATCACGTGCACAACTTATGATACATGACTGTAATTTGAGCTAGTTTAAAGAAGATCCATTCATTCGTTTTGGAGGAGTTGAGCAGACAAAAAGAAGGTTATAAATGAATAAAAATAATAATTATAATAAGGAAAACTAAAATTTTTTTATTAGTCTCACAGTGACCTAGGACGTGTATAAACAACGTCGAGAAAATTCATTCCCGTGCAGGTGACTTCTCTAAACAAAGACCTGAAATACGAGACGTTTCCTGAACGGTTATGCGCTCTAAAAAATGCCATTTTATTTAAACAATTTGAATCATTCACCTCAAAAAAGGCCTATCTGGAGGATGTCAAACTTTTCAAAAAGCCGTTTAAGGAGTGACAAGTGGTTTTCACTGCTTCAAAATGGAAATTATTTGGGAAGTTTTTGATATGTTCTGAAGACGACATTTGACTATAAGAAAACACTAACAGAATACTTTTATAATAATATTTTTAATGAAGAAATGGAAAGTTGAAATTACAAGTTATGTAAACCCTTTTTGAAGTGAAAAATTCTCCCACAAAAGAAAGCCAAAATGATGGGAAGGAGGGGGGGGGGGGAAGCTTGCGAGGGAATTACAAACGAAATTTATTGCTAATATTATTTTGATAATGAAAAATATTATCCAATTTCGAATGCGAAAATCAACAAAAATCATACAGCAAAACAGTCGATCTACCGATCTTTCCTTACTCGAAACCATCGAACTTGAATTCTTGATGAATCTGGAACGAATATGCAGCGTCGAAGTATCGAAGCTGGCTGGCATGGTCGCGTTTTGAAGAGCAAAGATCGAAGATTCATTCTTTAACAAGAGTGCAAATCAAAAGGGCCTATCCTATGTTCAGGTCCCATTTGGAGTGAGTGATTCAATCATTTGTTTTTTATAATGATGTACTAATTTCTGGATAACCTCCCCTCCCTCATATTCTTTATAACTTTTATTCTTCTTTTCTGAGTCCTTGGATGATATCTGGGCCGTAGAATCAACTTTCAGCAATTTTCCAATTCTCCGAGTCACAGCCATCCTCTCCTCGAAAATCACAATTTTAGGCAGGGTGGGATACCGCATATATTTGTTGGAAAAAAAATAAATAAATAACTATTTTAATTTATAATCTTTGAGAAGAAGTAAAAATACTATAGAAATCTAGATCTATCGCCGCAAATCCGTCTCTCCCCTCTCAAAAAAATAAATCGAGAGGAATATCAAAGACAAGGGCAAATGGAAGTCGTATGGTTGATTTTATCACGAATTACTAGTACTACGCACGCTTCCCTATTCCAGGGAAAATGTCATCTGCAAAAAAGTCATAATTGCAAGATTTTCCCCCCCCCCCCTCCCCTCCTCCAAAAAAATATTGATCTCCAGCTTACATTTCTTTGAATCATCCGGAGGAAGCCCTGAAACGAGAAGGGGTTGGCGACTTAGAGCTTATCAAAGGAGAAGATATGCAACAGAGTTACAGCTCTACCTCTTAGTATTTTGCAGGCCTTAGATTGAGCCCTAGCCCAGTCTAGGCCAGGGTAAAAGCTTTGTAGCGTTACCGGAGCCAGAACAAATATTTGACCCATGTAAATTGAGTACCAGGGCAAAAAATTATGCGCGATATCAGGCCTTCAATATTAATGGAATATTTTCTATTGACCTCTCAAGTATTTCGGAGGACGACTGTGAGTGAATTTGAAAAGACAAATTTCAGCGACGCTCCAAAAAAGGGAAGTATAAAAAATGTTCTGGCGTAGCCAAATAAATGAAGATTATGTTTCATGCCTTTTATAACGTAGCATACTAGTTCGTCATTGTCATGCTTGCTTTGCTTGATCTGGGAGTACCACCTTCTTGTTCTCCACACGCGAGTAAACCCTCTTCTTGAACTAGTATAAGTTTACTTTGGATTATTTCAAGTTGATAGCTTTCGGGTGGTTCGGCCCTTTTGGGTTTAGTATGATTCTACTTTAGAATATCCTAAGCTACTGGCTTTTGGGGGGATCAATCGCTGTTGACCGAGCAATGAATCTGCAACACTCAACAATTCGCATAGTATACTGCTGTTTGCAGAGCTTGACGCGCACTTAACGCGTTAGGCGAACCTAAACTACGAATTTGGATGATGCCCGTATTTTTCAACGTTATAAGTATAGCAAAGACGACCTCTGTTTGTTCTTGGTGAAAATTGCTTTTCACAAACCTAATCTAACATCGACCTCATTCAGGAACTTTGAAGGATTTCGAGTTGTGAACCCTGGTGAGACTTGCAGAAATATAAATTGGATCGTTTCTTGGTATATTTCTCCCTGAGACATATAAGTAAATGAGGAGAGTTACTCAGAAGAACTTCTGCTCCTATAGAGGTAGACTGATAAAATCTTCTCCTCTGAGTCATATGTATGAAAAGGTGGGTTCATGGAGGAATTTAAAACCTACTCCGAGCCATATATAAGGTAGGACTAAGGGAAGGTTTGAGCAGTGAGACTATAGGGGTGGACACGTCTGAGTCATATGTAGGAGAAGGAGTATAAACGGGAGAATTTCGAATTCTTATAGAGGAAGAACTTGGAGAAGTGTTTACCACCGAGCCCAGGAAGTATTTGAACAATAAGACTCTATTTCGAGCCATGTGTACAAGAATTTTGAGCTATGGACCCCTAAAAAAGGGAACTGGGAAAATTTTGAGCGTCACGTTTGAAGTGAATCCGTTTTCTGTACGTCATCTGATTGATAATTCGAAGTAGAGTTGTGCAGATTGACTACAAACAATGGTTGTGTATTCATCTAATTATAAAGGAACTTGGCAGACTCTTCATCTTCGCTCACTGAAACGCGAAGCAGTATAAGAAAGTCGAAGGATATGGAGACGGCGCACCCGAAAGTAGCCTCTCAAGAATTACATACAGAGAATTAAAGAAAGAGAGCATTGTAAAAGTCGCTGAAAAGAGCTGTCAGTGAAACGAATCGTACATAGCTGATAAATTCCTGTGAATACGAATGATGTACCATCATCAATAGATAAAGCGCCGTGATCATGTGTGTTGAGATGTTTACCAGCGACCTTACATACCGAAATACATAGAAAGCAGTCGAGAGTTCATAAACAGATTCGAGCTTTAGAGATCTGTTGAATCGAAAAACACCTACGAGCTAAATAATTATCGTACCTTTTCTTTTTTTTTTCTTTCAACGTGATAACATCATATTAATGAGTCAAATATACGTATTCAAATCTTTCGCATGATGAACCTGTTATTTGATAGGAATTGCCGTCTGATCGACATATGAAGCTATTTGTAACTAATCTGATGAAAGAATTTGAATACGGAATCGCCTTCTTGTTACACTTAAGCAATTAGCAAATTTATTAATGAATGCTCTTCTGCTAACGTCTATAGATCCATCATTGACAGAAGTTACCAGTACACCATCGCCTTATCATTTGTTGGATCACGAATATGGTATCACGCCAAAAGACCAGATCATTACCAGGCCACTATTATCGCCTATCAAGACGCAAGTGAGCAAAAATGCTGTGTTCAGTAATAGCATTATTATTACCGCTGTACCGTTGGTTTGTCACATAGAAAACGAACATAGGATATCCATCCAGCGAATCTGATGATGTTAAGAGAATAACTGAGTAGCAGTGCTGTGTACGCGTAGGCGAGCGTGAAATTATACACATTGTTGATGCGATTTTAAAGGCAATGGAAGAGTAAAAAAGAATGAAAGAAAGAAAAAAAAAAACCACGGAGGCTCGCGAAATGAGCAGTGCGTGAATGGAAAAATGTTGGTAGCCAAGAAGAGAAGGGTATGTAAAATTATTGTTGAAAGAATAATCGACGTGACGATCGCGCGTATATTAGGCGAGTTACGAATGGAAAATATGACAGAAGAGGCGGAATGACACAGATTGGGTAGTAATTGTTGACAAAATCTAGTCCGTTCGACAACTTCGCACGAGAGTGAACGCGTAGTTGAAATTGAAGACAAAGTATAGTGTCGGGGAATTTTTTTCTTGTCGCTATCGATATTGCGGAATTGAGTGTGTATCAGTGAAAATGATGATACGTGGCCTTGTTGGTAGGCCAGCCTTTACTGCAGCAGTTGGCGAATTATCCCCCGTTTGCTCATCACGACGACTTTCATTTTTTGCAGAATGTCAAAAGACGCTTGAATCTCGATAGTAGCACCTCGAAGGATGATCGTCTCAACAAAACACCGGTTACGAAACGACGACAATCGGGCAATTATTTTATCCTCAAGAGTGAGTAAAAATTCACTTAGTCTAAGTATGTAATTAGTTGTAGAGTGTACAGATTTTGCTAATACGATGTGCATTCCACCTATTTGGTTGCAGGTAAAAAGCACGAACGTTCTTCGACCCGATACGATACGTCGTTAGGATTATTAACGAAGAAATTCGTCAGCCTGCTTCAGAACTCGTCCGACGGCGTAGTCGATTTAAATATAGCCTCGGCCAAGTTAGATGTGCAGAAACGACGTATTTACGATATCACGAACGTACTAGAAGGCATCGGTATTTTAGAAAAGAAGTCCAAAAATAATATACAATGGAAGTGAGTACCTTTTTCTGTTCAAGCCGGGGAGTCGCCGTATGCGATATTTTTATTTTATGCGAATGTTAGAAATGACCAACAGACTAGATTGGTGTTTTGAGCGAAGACTAATGATGGAAAAATGCTTTCGAACTTCCCATTATTCTGGTGCTTTTTGGACACGTTTTCGTGTTTTTGGCGATGATAAAAGTAAAATAGGTCATAGTTTGAATTTAACATACGATAAAAGTAGATAGGATCAGGGCTTGTGTGAGCGCAGTAAGGTGAGAATAATAACATGTAAGTGCGTCGCATCTTATTAATTGGTTATTGACGCGTACGGTTGGTTGGTACAATTATGCGAGTTCCTTAATCCGGTCCCCAAGGGTGTTAGATGGTTTGGGTCGAGTGTGATTGGTATTCATTTAATTCTGAAGTGTATTTTCAAAGAAACTAGGATGGAGTTGACCTTCAAATACTTTCTGGCTTTAGCGACTAAAAATTGAAATAGAAGACTTCACGTGTTATGTTATAAATGACCCAATTTTGAATTTTTATCCACAAAAATAACTGGCCTATATTATAGGCCCGCAACTTGGTTCCTTTTTTCTGACAAGGTCTTTTACTTCTTACATAATAATTGTAAATGTAAATAGGATTGTGTGAGGGAAGTCGGACATTTATGAGAAGGAATAAGGGAGGATGACAAGAGTGGGATAGCCATCATAGTGCTAGTGTAGGTTTAGAAGGAGCCACATAGGCACGTAATGAGGAGAAGAACACAATTTGTAGTCAAAACAATAAAATTAGAAAATTAAATAATATATAGAACATGAAAAAACAAAAATACTTGAGTCGCAAAATTTAATGAATATAAAAAGTGTTTTCGACCGACGGTCATTTTTATTTTTTTATGGTCTATATTTCATTGAAATGTGTCGCACCACTCTGGAACGAATCGAAATTATTAGAAAATTAAAATTTGAAACTAAATAAACTCACGAAGTCAGAAAAACAAAAGGAATAAAATAAGATTATAAAAATATATTTAAAGATAAATAAAATTTGGACTAGAAACTCGAAAGTTTAATAAATTGGTAAAAAAAAAAATAAAAAATAGATGCTATAGACCGATTTCCCGTGACGTCAACATCTTCGATTTTGATTGAATGCTTGTTCTATGCTGCTGGCTTTGGGGCAACCATTTTAGAATCCCATAAGAATACTCAGGGAACGTTTCGATCATTCACTAGTATTCAAAAACAAGAAGTACGTTAACAATCAAAGCTACATATATAAATTCCAGAGAACTTCTAGATTCTAGATAGAGATCTCTAATACATTAGGAACATCTTGTTTTCGAATATCTGTATGTGATCGAATCGTTTCCTGTGTATTCTTATGGAAATCGATATCATGATTGGTCCAATAATCGTAATATTGATTACAAATATGGGTACTTTGACTTACTATCGCTTACTGTTATCAACACTGTGACGTCACCGGGGAATCGGTCTATTGCAGAAGTGCAACGGCAGCGAGGAACCCATTGTCACCTAATTAATTTGTTGTTGCTCTAACCTAGACAAATTTTTTTATGCAAGGTTACGTAACAATCAAGGTCGAACGCGGATCAAGAAAATTCTAGGCCCTAGCCTAGACTATTCCCCGAAAATGATGAAGTCACAAATGAGCGGACGTGGACGTTTTCTAAAAATGACCACCCTTCAGTGGGTTCCCCGCTAAAAACATAGGAAAGAAATTGAAAATCTGTTTTAAATAATATTTACGACCAGATTTCGAACGTATCGTGACGTTCATCATCAGGAAGTAGAATCCAACTAACAAATGTAACCTGCCCAAGCGAAATATTGTAGCTTATCTCGTCAAATTTTTCCGTATTGGATGGAGAATTGAAAGAATTAGAAGTCGTGGATGTGTCGAGTGGTACGAGTGAGATGTTGGTTTTGACTGCAGATATAGTTTCAGCCTCTTCCGCCCAACTCATGAAAATACCTTTCGTGCAGAAGTAAACAAGTTTACCAGAGACTCCACAAAGTTGTGTTGAGTGTCGATGCAGTGTTTGGCCATGGCACAGTCCGAAGGTTTATTTAGATTGTCTGCTGACCGATGCTCGCTAAACCGTTTCCTGAATTCACGTCCCGTCTGCCCTTTCGTAATCACTACAAGGGAGCCTATATATCCCCCTTGTTTGATTAACAGGAATCTTGTCCTTACGTTTGATTAGTGGTAACCATATCTACAAAGCTCACGTGCAATTTCATTTGAGGTTTTCTGTAGGTAAGGAAGACGAAGCCACCGTTTTCGAGGGAGGATGGGAAGATTTTGTGTGAAAATCAGAATTGGCTGTTGGTTCAGCTAATAGAAGCCTCAGATTTTTTCGCCTTATCACCATAAAAAATATTTATTTTAAGCCCATTCTTTTGGGCTATATTTTCGATTGTATGAATTTTGCTAATACGTGACTCTTCTGAGAGGGGGAGGTGGAGTAGCCTGTGTATAGCGGCGTTGATTTGTGCTAATTTTTTTTTTTGGGGGGGGGGGGGCGAAAATGTATTGAATCGTTGAAAATGGAAACGGCTGTGATCGTTTCTTTTCTGTCGATGGAAAGATTGGTCGGTCCTGGAATAAGGCGCAGAGTAAGCTCAACATGATTGGGAACATTTTCGAGTGTGAAATTTATAGACGGATGGAAATTGTTCATCGAGTATCGCTTGTGTCGCATTTGCAAGCGCTGTCCGTCCTCCATCATGGAGTAGAACACCGGAATCGATCCTTTCGGGTATAACTGCAGTGAAGGAAGAATTTCCTCGGCGAACCCCCTTTTCTACTCGGCAACCGCCAAGCTGCAGTAGTTCGAGCTAAGAAGTTTTTCCTCTTTTTTATTTTTTTGCTTTTCAGGGGAGATTATGGTCTGGAAAAACCTGAAAAAGTCAGAGAAAAGTCCGGGAATTTCATTTCAGAGAAACACTGGATACCCTGGTTCCAGTTCCAGAACCCGATAGTGAGATCCGGTTCCTCTCGGTTCCGGTTCTAGAAACCTAGAGATACGGGAGGAAAACCGCTTCCTGTAGCGGTATTCAGTTCCGGTTCTCAGCCATGCTTCTCTCTTTCTTCCTGCAAATCTGGGTGTTGATGGTACACAGGTGTCGAGTAGGTCATAGCGTGGTTCTGCGTTGTCCTATTCCATTCCTGGTCCATCTTCTTCTTCCTAGCGGTGGCCACAAATGCAGGCACCTGGTTCCATGCTTCTTCGGAATCTAGTATGTTGAATACCAGGCTATTTGGGGCAAGCGCTTCATCTACCCCAATCTCTTAAAGAGGCCGACTAAGCTTGTCCCGCTCACGCCTCACACTCAAATAAGATGTACTGTGGTCCATCACCCAGTTCTTGGTTACAGTGCAAACACCGTGCCTGCTCAACTTTCCTCAACTTCTCGTGAAGGTACTTGTTGAAGCAGCCATGGCCACTTAACACCTGCGTCAGGTAAAAGTTCAGCTGACCATGGATTCGGTCCATCCACTCATGAAGGTCGTGTATTAGCACACTGGTTGTCTATGTACCCTGCTCGTTCTGGGCAGTTCTTGCTTTCCATTTTACATGAAAGGAGCGCCTGGCCACCTGCTTGACAACGTAAAGCCTCTTAGTTGGTCGTCGTCGGCTTCTTTGCTTTGAACACCCCCGCTCTCTCCTCAGCAGGGAGCTCGATTGGGGTGAACGTGCTAATACACAAAGAACCTCCGTGAAGACACTGTGGTAGACACTAACACACCTCAGCGCAGCTCTTCGTTGGATCTTTACATCTTTCTCTTTCTGTGTGGTATCTTCATGAAGGCACCATACAGGGGGATCGACAAGGCGGTGCTCATCATGATCTTTCTCTTGCATGTCTCGGTCCTCCTAGGTTCCTCATCAGACGGCTTAGGTATCCAACTACCCTGCTCGCCTTTTCCGTCGCCATCAGGAAATGGTGCCTGAAGCTCAGCGTTGAGTCAAACCAGATGGTCAGGCTCTTCATTCGCTCCTTGGTTTCTATGCTTCTACATATTAGCTGAACGAACAGCCAATTCTAATTTCACTCAAAATCTTCTTACCCTCCCCGAATACGCTGGTTTCGTCTCCCTACGCTAGGGAAAACCTCAGCTTCGTAGATATGGTTACCACTTTGGACTCTACTCAATATCTACATTGAAATCAGCTAATCAAACTTGAGGACAAGATTCTTGCCGATCGAAAATCGGAAATATATGTGGGCGCTTTTGTCGTGGGCAGACGGAACGCGAACTCAGGAAACGGTTTAGCGAGCATCGATCAGTATACAATCTAAATAAACCTTCAGACTGTGCTATGGCCAAAAACTGCATCGACACTCAACACTGCTCTAGTGGAGTCTCCGGTAAACTTGCTTACTTCTGCACAGAAGGTATTTTCATGAATCGGGAGGAAGAGCCTGAAACGATAGCTGGTATCAATGTATTGAAGGATGTGGGCGCAACGTATCTCACTCCTATCACTCGACACATCCTCGACTTCAATTCTCTCGATTCTCCATCCAATAGATGAAAGTTTGACGAGATAAGCTCCAATATTTCGTTCGGTCACGTTTCGTTTCTTAGTTGAATTCTATGTTGTGATGATGAACGTCTCTTTACGCTCAAAACCTGGTCGTAAATATTATTCAAAACAAATTCTTAGTCTCTTTCCTATGTTTTTTTTTTTTTTTTTTCAATTTTTTAGTTTTTAATCCAAATTTTATTCGTCTTTATATTTTCATAATTTTATTTCATTCCTTTTGTTTTTCTGACTTCGTGAGTTTATTTAGTCGCAAATTCTAATTTTTTAATTTTATTGTTTCTGATTTTTGATCTTTTGATTTGCTTGGTGACTAAAAATTGTATTTTTCTTCTCGTTACGTGCCTATGTGGCTCCTTCCAAACCTATATTACAAAAGGTACGATAACAGTTGACATCGTGTGACGTAATCATGATCAAAGAGTTATACCTACTGATATTGGTAGGATTTATGAATAACCAATCATTACAAATCTTGAATTTCAATATTGTAAAGACCATCTCCAAGCTTAAATATTAATAGTTCATTGATAATCGCGAGAAAAGAAACAGCTCACTTTGTTCGATGTTCGCGAGTTCTCCTTCCTTCGTATACGTATTCAAATCTTTCGCATGATGAACCTGTTATTTGATAGGAATTGCCGTCTGATCGACATATGAAGCTATTTGTAACTAATCTGATGAAAGAATTTGAATACGGAATCGCCTTTTTGTTACTTAGGCGAGCAGCAGGCAAGCTGTTTTATGGGGTTATTTGGATATTTTATATCATTTTTGAGAATGAAGCAGTTGTTGTACATTGTTTCGCACCACCTTGAGAGTAAGTTCTCTAGTAGGCAATTCCCTTGTGTTACCCAAAATTAATATTTTTTTTCCAAGTTTAAACTCGGTAGTTCGAAGTCGGAAGTCGAATTTTTGTAAGTCCCTCAAATAAATCAACCTAAGACCCTATTGTACATCAATCAATGGTTGGAATTCTTTCAAATACTTGAAGTAAGTTGGCGCACAATTTGCCGGAAGGACGGTGGACATTTTTACCGAAATACACCCCCCCCCCCCCGATCATAAAACTGGTTCCTTGCTAAAATGCGACCTGTACTACAAATAGTAAACAATTATTTTTCCGATAGGATTTCTGAAGATGATTCTTGAACGAAATAAAATTTAAGGAGAAATTCAAATCAAAACGTACCAAAAAGACCTGTACTACCAGGATCAAACTTTAGCAACTTTTTTCTTTCTAATGTCTTGTGTGCCCCCCCCTCCACTTTCCTGGAAATGAGTTCCTCATTGATTTGATGTTTTTTTTTTTCATTCACTGCAGCCTACTAAAATAGAATACCTGTCCTTTCTTCATCATTTTCTTTTTGCTTTTTTTAGAGGAGCGAAATCGACCATTTTGTGGTACCGGAGCCTAACGTTAGCTCCCATGTAGTATTGAAACCAAAGTCGGCTCTATGAGCTACGGGTCAGAGAAAAAGGCGGAGAAGAAGAGCAAAGCAGTTCTAGAACAGAAGCCGTGGTTTCAGAAAGGGCCGTAAGCTCTTCTGGCGCCTTTGAATTTTCTGGGCTTCATTTCGGCTCCCTAGTTCGAAGCTGGTCCTCAAGTCTTTATGGAGTGGTTCAAAGAGAGGGCGAAGATCTGAAATACGAAAAATTTTCGTCCTCCAAGCTAAATTTTTGAGGAGGGAAAGAAAAGGCGAACTACGTAAAGTGTTAGGGTCCAACCGAGTCTCACCAGATTTGACGTAGAGTAGGAAGACGTCTAGAAATGAAAATAATTAGACAAATTATGCCCGTACTTTTTTCGGGAAAGGGGGGTAGGAAACATAGTTCTAGAGTTGGGAACCAAGAAGGGGCAAAGCGGCTCTGAAAAATCTCTTCTCTCTCACTTAAATTCCATTCGTCAGAACATTCATTTCACTCTAGAACTAGGTGGTCTCTCCACCAATTATCTCGATCTCATATCATTTCTCTCCGTCGTGAGAACCACCGTCTTTCCCCTCTTTTCGCTATCTATCGTAAGCCTTCTAACAATGGCATTATCATAACTTTTCTACCGTACTTGCCTTCATTAATCGCCTCCTCGCCATCCCTCTCTCAACTCGCAACTTCAACATAGAGAAGGCCCACATCTCCGAACTCGCGCGCATCAATAACATCCCTTTTGATAACGATAAGGTCATTTCGAGGAAATCCCCGCAGCGCGCGATGCATTCCAACTATAATTTTCAGCGAGCCCATTCTCCTATTCGTAAGCGCTGGGTTCGTTTGCCTTTCCTCGGCCAACATTTTTACGAAAAGACGGCCCGCATTCTCGAGCCCCACGGATACCGGTGCGCCTTCTATTCTCTTCTGACCTTAGGCCAATTATCCTTTCCGAAGGATAAGCTGCCCCCCCCCCAATAGTGCTGTGGTGTTTATCGTGCCCTTTACTCTGCACTTAATTGTTCGGTTGTTTATATTGCCCTGATTGACCGTTCTCTTGAAGATTGCTCCGATGAACACCTCTCTGATTTCCGTAACTACCATCCGGAAAAATTCGCCATAGCGACGCAAAACCACAGCTTCGATCATGTTACTTTCAAACTCATCAATAAAGCGACTAAAGGCCGAATTATTATTTATTTATTTATTTACGCTCGCCTCAATAGACTAGAAGAGGTTGAAATAATTGCCGAGCTTTCTCGTTCAGGGATTTTCTTCTCCACGATACTTGTTTCACTTTCACCAACCCTTTCATCTTCTCCCGTCGCATGTATTTCAATTAGTGCACCTGATGATGCGCCGCTCAGCCGATGCAAAACCTGGTTGTGTTTGTAAAAATGTGAAATTTCTCGTTACGTGTTTGTAAATCTTTCTCTCAGTACGTCCAGAAGCCAGACCTAGAGCTTAACTGCAAAAAAAGCTGCGTGGAGCCGGTTTCCTTCCTCGTGTTTTTTCGTTTTTTTTTACACCAATCGAGTATATCCTTAATTCGTCATTCCTGAGTTACCATAGCTCACAATATTAGAGTACCGAACTTTTCCCTCTCTCGTCTCCATCATTCTCTTTATAAAATGAAGTTTATCACTAATTTGGTGTTATACTAAATTTTCGTCTGTGTTTTGATCTTCGTGAAATGCTGGAAAAACTCCTCTCCTCCTGACAATCTCACTGATTTCTTTTCAACTGGTCACTTTTCAATCGTTTTTATTCAGCCGGGACAATTGGATTTCTTGTATTTCTGAGAGAAACCCGTTTTTCTAGATCGTTTCTTGGACATTCACGTGTTTCTCTCCGGTACTTTTCATACCTTTCAATTTCTTTACAGCGTTTTGTTTTCATGGGTGGATCTCAGGCAGGCGCGCACCAAACGGGGAGGCCTAGACCCCCTTTCCCTCCTTAGGCCCAAAAAATGAATCTATTTTATTGACCATTACCGAATAGTAATACATTTTTCCAACGCATTTTGTTTTTTTTCATTTTTTTATCTTTTAGGGAGGGAATAGCCCCCCACCCAAAGAAATTTCTGTGTGCGCGCCTGGTGGATTCACTGGGAAAGTAGAACTCGGTACCTTTTCTCCGCCCCCCCTCCCCCTCCGGAGAAAGACCACATCGAAAATGAAGTTTTGAAAAATGGATTTTCAATTCTCCTTCTTGATCCGCTCGTTGAAGTTTTATTATTTTGTCGAACTTTGGAGAATCAACATTTCTTAAATGAATTTGTCGTACTTAGAACAATTTTTTATTTTAGTTTGAGAGCTGAATGGGATCAACAAAATGGAGAATAGTTTGCCTTATGTAACAAGGAATTCTTGAAGACACCGTCTGAACATTTTTCGTATCAATTTTTATGAAATTTAGAATTGAGGAAATTGGTAGTGATCGAAATATCGCAGTTCTCACATTCGTGATTGGTTGCGGACATTCGAAACAAAATTGGATGTTTTTTGCATTGATTGGGGGCTTCCATAAATTACGTGAGGCTTTTTTTTTGAAAGAGAAGGGGGTCTAGCCAAGTCTCCTCAAAACTCATGTGTGGGGTGCCGACAAATCTCACGTAATTTTTTTCTCACACAAATACATTCTAAAATATTGCTAAACTGACTTAATAAATACTAGTCCTCTTTGAATAGGTATAAAATGTGACCAAGAAAATTACGTTTTTTTAATAGATAAACGCGATTAAGCACAGATAAACGTATTTAGAGCAAAAATACGCATTTCGGAAAATCTCACGCGAGATAAGAGGGGGGAGGGGGTCAAGGCAAATCTCACGATATCTCACCCAGGGGGGAGGTGGATCGAAAAATCGAAAAATCAAAAAAATCGCCTACGTAATTTATGGACGCCCCCTAATAGCCCACACAGACTATGCTATTGACTATTTATATGAACGAGCTTGACGTCAGGCTGATTTTAAAGGCTATAGCATTGAAAGGGGCTGGAGAAAAACTTCGTCGCCAGCTGATGATTTTCCCTTTTTTTAGTTTCCAATCTGAGGATAGAATTTGTTGACTAACTAAATTCCACGGACAATTTGTTAACTGTTGACTTTTCTTTTCACCTTTGATACCAGTAATGATCAAATTTCCTTCGACCTGTTTTATAAGGCATTGTATGGGTGGAGCGGGATGCGGTGAATACAAATTTGGGGCAGATCAGGAAGAAAAGTATTTTTTTCAGGTAATTGTCATTCAAAGAGACGCTTTTTTTTGTTTTGGTCCCATCGGATGCGAAATTACAAGAAGAACAAATTTAGTTCTCTATTTCTAGCAAAATTTGGCCGTTCTGGAGGTAGATTTATTATTCCGAGGAACGCCCATAAAAGCCTCTTTTTTTTCTTTTTTTTTTGCCTCCAAACCTATAACGCGTTGTACAGAGTTACGTTTTAATCCCTTCTATCAATTTTTTCTTTAGCTTCAATAATGATTCAACTTGCCAGCTGCCTAAATTTTCCGTACGAAAAGGAGGAGCTCTCTCCTCTCCCCCGCGGTCGTCATATTCTACTCGACATCAATAATTTTCGATATTTGTGTCCTTGACGCTATCTTCTTCTCATTATGTTTTTGTATCATAAAGTGTATTGCGCTATAATATATATATTTTTTTTTATGATTTTAGGGGCGGTCAAGTGTCTGGCGACGAATACAACACTTTACAGCGAGAGATCGCGCTATTAGATAAGAAAGAAAAACAATTAGACCAATTGATTCGAAATGCGGAGTGCAATTATAAACAGATGAGTCAAGATAAGAGGTACGCCTATGTGACGATCGAAGACTTCCATACTATGAGTAAGGAAGTAAAAGATCAAACGTTGCTCGCGATTAAAGCTCCAGCGGATACGTTGCTCGAAGTGCCGCGGCGAGAAGAAAGAAAGGTACGTTGAAAATGTTTGCGAAAGTTGTAAGTCGTCGATAGAAACCAAAATAGATGTTAGTCGTATACTAATTCAGAAAATATTGAACTTGTAAACAGGGCAACATACAAATGCATATGAAGAGTACTCGAGGTCCTATTGACGTACGAGTTCTTCAGGACCGTTGTACAGGTATCTCGAATCTCGACTTCTCAGGCAGTCGAACTGCAGCGTCGCCGATGAAAACGACATCGTCGTCGACGGCGACGACGCACCTCAATCGATCTCCAATTTATGTCGCTAGGGTTAGTACCCGTCGTTTTTTATGGATTGTGATCGAGTCCGTGCATGAACCAGCTATCTGATATAACCGACCAGCAGCTTCATGAGTCGATGACAGATGTCAAGTTTAAATCTTACTGCTTGTTCGCTTCTTTCATTTTCTGTCGTTCTTAATTCTCTGATACAAATTCAGGGTGTCTATCAGGTCAACTAAGTCAAGTAAAGTCCAGCAAAAAAATCAAAAAATACATAATCTTGTGTAAAGAATATTGGATTTGTGATTTTTCCTTCTTGTTGTTTTGAATAATGAATGATAAGCTTTCCGTTTATCGTTTCATTTTTTTTTTTTTTTTTTTTAATGTATAATATCAAGGTATATCAACAAACTTCTGATTTTTAAAATGATATTTTTCTCGATTAAATATTAATTCTTGCAAACGACTAAAAAAAATCCCGAAATTACGATATTAGTTCTGGGGAGGGGGAGAGGAGCAATTTGATATTTTTCAAAAAGGTTAACTATTTTCATTTTTCAATTCTGGTAGACACCCTGAAATTGTATATCGTCACATTGAAAAAGTGAAGGTAATAAGTACCTGAATGAGATTCCAAGACCAAGAAAGGACGAAAATCGAGGGTGAAGAAATAAAACATAGACTATGGTCAGTAAAATTACTGTTCACTATGGCCTGAAGCGAACATCGGTGTACAACTCTTTATGCGTATCGTCTATCTAATTCGAAACCTTATAAATGCTCGACGGGAAAATCGTAGCTTGTAAATAAATCTTTTTCACGGGGAATTGTTGTGTTCCCATTTCGAATATTGAATAATCTGAAGAGAGGTCATCAGTAATAACACCTCTAAAATTTCGCTAGATATTTGAAATTTGAAAAGTCGGTCGGTTGGAAGTTGCACGGGCTCGATTTTTGCTCAACCAATTCTCGATATCATCTCATTATCTATTTATTGTTAACGCGGTTTTTGTTTATAGCCTTTAGCAAATAAACTGACTACACCAGTGAAGGCGGCTGATTTGGTGAAATCAGAACCAAATTCGTCACCGTCTAGTAGCACGAGTATGAGACCGGACGATATGTTTATATCGGAACCAGACGACTTCGCTACCTACTTCATGACTGATGTCGATGATCCTCATTCATCTGGTACGGATTAAATAATCTACTCGTAAAATATACTATTTCGTTTGCACTGGAGCTTGGCTAGTTGATGCTTGTTTATTTTCTTCTCTAGGTTCATTCATTTTTTCCCCCCTTCTTTTTTGTAGTACTGTACTGCTTTACTAATACACCTTGTTGACTTACAAAAATAACATTTAATGGTTTTGGTAGAGTAGTTTGTTGTGATTTAGTGTAGACAGTAGAGTTGTTGGAAATTTTTTTATTTATTGTTAACTTTATATTGTTTTTATTATTTTCAAGTCAATTATTCGGTATTTTGTTTTATTTATAAATTATTTTTATTGTAATTTGTTTTGTTCAGAAGATATGTACATATATGATTTTTTTTTTTTTTCTAATCAATAAGTTTTCCAGATTGTGTTCTATTATTATTAATATATATATCGGCAAAAAAAAGAGGAGAATTTACGCTCGCCGATAGAATACATGCAGTTGTGTGAATATTGCATTGGTTTCGGAAACTGAGTTGTGTAATACGCGTTTTCTGATGTCGTATCACAGCTTCAGTTTCTGAGAGCAGCGTGATCTGCAGAATCGTGTTACAAGACCAGAAATGTTTATGCTTCATCGTTCCTATTATATTTATTTATAATTGAGTATCCTAATTCTGTATCAATGTGTAATGAAGACAGTATATATTCTTGTAGATCTGTTTCAATACCGGTGTCATAATTTTATCGATGAATCAACTGGCACAAAATTACTTGGGTTTTATTAGTGTACACACACATACACTCGGATTTTGTATGCACAAATGTTTGATCAGCTGTATATTGCTTTAGTTCGGGTATCTTAATTTTTTGGGCACATTATAGACTTGAATGATTATCGCTTTATTCACCCTAACTTATGGCATTATTTAATTTGGTACATGTTGTACGAATCAACTAACCGTGTGTTGGATTTTGAGTAGGAAGAAGATGGCAAAATATCCGCTTCATGCGATTTTTCTGTTTAACACACTAATTTTGTGAGAGAAGAATTACAGTTACGTAACGATTTCGTTACGTGATTGTGATTCTCTTTCGTACATAACTAAGTATGTCTCGTAAATACGAGAAAACTCTTCTACTTACATTCTAATTTTCCAGATTTGAGTCAACTAATTACTGAACCATTGCTGTCATTGGAAGCACCGACTGAAGATTATAGATATTCGTTGTGTAATGACGAAGGATTACGAGATCAGTTTATAATTCCGTTTTAAATATTGTTTCTACGAGTCATGTTCTTACCTCGTGGTAAGTAAAGAAGTGTTAACCTAAGGTTCGAGTCGAAGCAATACGGCATTAGTCAGAACTGAAGATACGGGCTATCCATAGTGAAACTTGTGTATGATAATTGATATTTCCACCTGCCGGTATTCGGAAGGCATGAGAGTAGTAAATTCGAACAAAATACTTCACCGAAACGCGTGTGTTTCTTCTATGAGAATAGATCGGTTCCGCAATATTAACTAGAACGTACCTAAAATAATTCTTTTACAAAGACGAAGAAATCAGTAGCTGATGATTAGCTTCTGGAGTTATTGGATTCGTGGTGCTCTTCCTACTGGCAGTATTGTAAAACGCTAGAGGTGGACTCATGAATGTAAACAAATGTTGGAAGTGGAGCGGTGCAACACCACCTCCTCAAAATTGAAGACCCCTTTCCGCGTTTGTTTACATTTGGCGAGAATACCTCTAGCGCCGTAGTATCGAAGCGTTTAGCGAGGAGAGTGGTTGGTTAGGAAAAAAGGTGTTTGTCCGCAGAAATGGAAAGACGATCGTCATTAGCTCAAATTTAGCCATTGGCTGAAACTTTTTGATACAATTGGTATTTGCTGAGCCATTTATCTTATATGAGATAATGAAAACTCACTATTGGCCTCGTTTCTTAGTTTCTTTTGGTCAATCAATCATGGTTTCTGATGCTGTAACTTCATAAGCCATTGTTGCCGCTTTGTCTAATTCATTTGGAGTGTACGAATGATAGTTTCGCTAGCGTTGCCCCGTGTTTACAATACGAAAAGTACTGATATGAAAGGGGTGAAGGTAACTCGAAACGAAGTCATAAACTTGAGTAGATACCCGCAAAGAATAATTTTGAAGTGCGTAAAATTTTTTTTTGAATGAACGCAGCGAAACTCGAAAATTTTGTTGTTAGTGCACTCGGAATGACCTGAATATTGTAAATCGTAATAGTAGTTTTGATTACTTCCTCCGAGAACAAATGGTAGAAAAGAATGATGCGTTGAAGGTAACTTAGACAATTTTTTCCCCTTCTTCGAAAGTAGTAATTTTTTCTCGGTACGATTCGAGAGTGAGAATGAGTGCTGGCGAATATGATGAGTAATAATTGTGAATTCTTTAATGAAAATTCATTGTTTGAAAAAAAAAAGACAAGAACTCGGATGTTATGTTGAGAAGCCACTTTTTTGATCGTTTCCGTTTGCTATATAGATTTCAAAAGTCATTACGAACGAAAACGACGAATATGTAGTTGGTCTGAGTTTCAATGCGCCATTAGTATTTATGATATTTTCCTATAATTTCAGGATTCAAACGAGCTGTATCGTGACGGATCCACGCAGTATTTTACTAGGAAAAACTTTCACTTTGATCAATTTTTCTTTCTGACCAAAGAAAAGAAAGAAGAAAATATACGCAATAATCTTTTTTTTTTAAATAATTCTCAATATTATCACTTAGATTTATCAAATCTGAAAACTGGTTGTATAAATCAATCATGATGTATTAATTTGCAATAGTGCACAGTACACATGTCGTGTACCAGGCAATGAGAAAGAAAAAATAAAACATTTGAAACTTTGATGTATAGATAAGTTAATATTTACATTATAGTCACGAGAATACACGTGTAAATACCATCGACATAAGTTTTAATTATTTTATTTTTTCTTTTTATATATAAAAAAATTATTTTAGATTATTTACTATCTCGAATTCCTTTCGTATATTGTCTTCTCTTTTTGTGAGTGTCGGTGCGTGTATGTGTATGTGTTAATTGTATGTATCGTATGTTTGTGTTCGTGTATCATATTATTGTTTAAAATGAGAGAATCAGATTGATGGAAAATGAATCCCTACCTTTGTTAAGAAAATTTGATTTCTTGCAATCAGACAAAACACTGTTACTTCATGTAATGAAAGTTTTTATTTTTTAGTGACTTTTATTGTGTATTACTGAATGATGTTGAGGATGAAAATGCAAACGCATCGAGTGCAACTTCTCCTTTTTTTTTTTTTTTTTTTTTTTTTTTCAATTTTAGTTAGCTTTTTACGAGATGGAGGATAGGAAATAGTTCCGTAATTTTAAGTGATGAAGAATATATATTTAAAAAAAATTGAAAAAAAAAAATAAGAAAACATTAAAAAAACCGATTTTGACCAAAATTTATTTTGTTTGCAAACAATGATGTAATTTTCTCCTTAGTAGAGGATACAGAATAATATTTTCAATTTTAATATTGTATTGCTGTATCTGTTTTCTAGAGCAGGAAAAAAGAAAAATTGCAACGTTTTTATAATTTTTTTCCCCTTTTCTATGTGTTAACATTACAATGTATATTCTTGATATCATTTTTTTTTTTGTAAAGTTGATTTTAATTCAATGTGTTTATTACCTACAAGAAAGAAAATCAATAAAAGAAAGAAAGTTTCTGGAGAAAATTTTTGAATTAGGTGAAACCATCCCATGTTCAATATGAAATTTGAATACGCGGCTAAAAATAACTATTTCGTAATAGATGACGTGAACTTTTTCAAGAGTAGTTTATTTTCCTGCATCAATCAAAGTTGAACCTCAGTTGTCAGTTACCTCTCCATGAATACTGAAAAAGTGTCAGAAATTTATGCGAGCGAATTTTGAATATGTTGTTTAACTTTATTATCTGTCTATCTGATAGGTTATCATTGTTTTTAAAAGCAGAGGGAATTGAAATATCTTAAAGTATGTAGATAATGGGCTACATCGTGAAATTCGAAGCGCAATTTATGATAGGAAAAGTTAGTCGTTATGAATTGAATTGAAAGGAAGTGGAACAACGTTTAAAATTATCTACCCTATATCTACCCTATATTATAACGCGGGGTTGGGCCGCGTAGTGCCCAGGGGGCGTAGCCCCCTAGTATTCTACAAGATTCGATTTGCATCTAACGGTCAATCAGTTTTGGCTCTCCAAAAATTGACTTCCTGAGAGATTTTTCTGTCCAAAACATCTTCGACTTTACTCATGTGATAATGGATCCAGAAAAAGAAAAGTTGCAGGAACACCCGAGCGTACAAGTAATTTCAAATCAGGAACACGTCATATCCAAAATTATCTCAGTGATTTGATCTTCGATCTTGTAACATTGGAGGTATTGTTGATATTCATTTCAAGATGACTAGAAAAAAAACGTTGGATTTCCTTTGTTGGCACCTGACCAATTTAGTGTAAAAGCGATATTGAAATCGCGAATCATCGGACCGAGTCCGGCCATGACTACTATTAAAAATGAAAAATTGAGTTGCCCTATCGTACAAAACTTTTTTCGGAGGCTTCGATAAGGATAAATTTGAAGGTTAAAGAATTGAAAGAAGAAAGAAATTATGTGCACTAAAATTCGAAGGTACTTCGCCTTACTAGACACGTCGTATCGGTTAGCAGCATTGTACATTTTAAGTCCTTGAAGCGTGCTTACGTAACGTGACCTAAAAGTTGAGCTTCTAATATGAGCATTGAGCACAGTCTTTCTCATTTTGTAGAACCTAGAATCGTATTTAAGGACTTACACGGAAGAACAACGGTAAAAGTTGTAACTTTTAGTACAGTGTATCTTCGAATGTTAATTCAATTCAATGACAAGCAGTTTTGATGTGGAGCGACCGCAAAAACTCTATTTTAATCTTTCAATAACGTATTTGGTATCAAATAAAAAATATAGAATACCGATAGCAGACATGATTGCTTTAGGAGAGATTAAAAAAAACAAACAGCATAAAATTTAATCTCAATTTTTTCAAATAGGAAGTTTTTTTCTTAACGAAGCTCGATCTTCTCTCTACCTCTCTTTTCAAAAATTTTGAATGGGCAGACATAAAGACTTGAAAAAATAGAACTGGCAATGAAATTGTTTATCTGTCGGATTCTTCCACGATTAACTGGAAATACCGAATCAACTTTCGTTGTGACGGTTAATATTTACCTATATTGTGAAACATTCCCTCTCACGAGTTAGAAATTGTTATTAAAATTTGAAACTGAGCCTCAGGGTCGCTCACAAACCATAGATACACTTCGTTTCCAGGGTCGCTCCGAAAAGAGGACTCGAAGAGGTACCTCACCATCCTCAAAGGTACTTGATCATTCGGTAAATTTGTTCAGTATCATCTTTAAACGGGTATAGAAGATTCCGCGGATTTTGATATTATTCATCCTCTCCCCCAAATTGAGAGGTCAAGAAGCGCCTATTTGCTAAGCTCGTGAACCAAATTATAGGTAAGAGGAATCCAATCTAATCTACGATTTTGGCACATTTTTTTTTTTTTCGTAACAATGGAGAGAAAAATATGCCTGGACAGTATTAAACTTATCAAAAAAAAAGAGAAAACAAAGTCGCAATTTGATGGTCTCGACGAATGTACACCATTTCTAAACTCCAGCGTGAATTCGACTCTTGCATCTTTGAAGCAAATTAATAAACCGACAACCCTATAAATACTTAAAAGACGATACCACAATACAGTAAGTAGATTTTTAGTTTGAAAGGATAATAATTCGCGACCTCGCAGTAATATACCATTATTCAAACAGCTGACTACTGTACGTAGAGAGTTGACTGAACTATAGCAGCTGATGCAGCTCTTTCAACGGTCTAAAAACGAGAGTGAGTGAGGACGCAGAAAGAAACTTTCGATTTCATTTGCGACGTCGGGCACTCGAGGACATGCAAACGCGAAATATCCTCCTGTCATAACTCATCTCTTTTCGCCGGGAAATATTTGAGAAACTCGCGCTTGCGATTACGCGACGTCGACGCCTGCGAAACGGTGACCCGTCTGGTCGTTGTGGAACGAAGTAGTGTTGCTGTGTATGCTGAATCATACGTGCAGTTACGCAGCCAAGCAGACGAGTCGTGACGCGCTCCATCTAGTCTGGATCGTTGATTGGTCGACGTGAAGGTTTGGCATCCCGCGCTCTCACCGCACAAGCGCATCGAAAACTTTTCTGTGTCTGCGGCTGTGGTCGGTTTCGAGAAAACAAAGATGTCGCAGTGTGTGAATTAGTTTGTATATGTTCGTGAGTTATTCCTCCGTCGGAGGGTTAAATCTTTTTTTTTTGTAAATATTGTGTACCTGTAAAATTTTGTAAACACCTTTTTTCTGTATTATACGACGAACCACACACTTTTGTATAGTTGGGAGTTCTCGATAAACCAGCGTCCTCAAAAAGTTTTTCGTTAACCATCATCGTGAGATACTGCGAGACTGTCGGCATTTACCTCATAGTAAAAGTGTTTCTGTACAGGAAGATTAAATCGAAGCCGAATTATTAGGTTAGCGTAATCTTATATTGAATAATTAGCGGTAGAATTATGACACCCGTTTTTTCGGAGTAGGTGAATCAACTTGCCGATCTCCAGGAAACATGTCTGGCCTACGTGATCTAGACCATCGTCTGCCTGTATGAAGTTGTATGTATTTGTTGTGTTGAGGCATTCATAAGGCTTTTTCCCACTTAATTCTTCCTTCGACCATTTCTCGAACCACAAAATTTGTCCGTATTCATTTGTAAGCCGAATTCGAATGGCGTGTATCGACCGAACGGTGGCCGATATTCAAGTGTGAAGTCACAGCTGTATTGCTTAAGTTCAAATTGTTAATCTCAAATTCGCTCTCATCTTTTCAAACTCATCACCAGCCACTCAATGTTTGTTATTACGACTCTAAAATCAATACCCTACACCGTTCTACCCGAATCATTAATTCTGATCAACGCTCCAAGATCGTTATCACTCGACTACAAGTCCTGAAAGATCTTCGGATCGTTGTTCGAGAACATACATGTTTCGTGAAGAAACGCGTATCAGTGAGTCTATTGTGTTCTAGTTAACTGTAACAATACAATAGAATACTACGGTATTTGTAATTTTTCGTAAACACATTTCAATATGTTACTGGTATTGTTATTTCTTTTTTTTTTTCTTTTTTAAGTTTTCAGGGGAACGTTTGTCGTTTCAGTGTTTGTAATTAGTAAAGTCGTTGTATATCTGAGCATTAGGGATTGTTTACTAACTCGGGCGATTTGAAGTGTAGAGTTTCTATACTTTCTCGGTTTCTGAATTTCTGGGCTGTATTATTCAGTTACCGTATAGCTCAATTTTCGCAGTGCGATCGTTCGACTCTGTATCTGAAAGATTATCTATTGATACCAGACATGTGTTACACGAATTGTGAATGTGTTTCAAGTTATAAGCATTGCTGGTTCCTTTGCTCAATTTTTTAAGAGACGAAATCGTTGACCAAGAGAGTAAAAATTCGTCTTTAATCTTGTGCGTGCTCGGTTGTATTTCAGATTCGTGATTTTTCCGTAACTGTTCTTCGGGTAAGGCGAATAAATGCATGTCAAGTGGTTACCTGACGGAGATGGTTCAGAAAATAATTTATTGAGCCAACAACAATCGCAATCGCAACAAATACAACAGAACCAGCAACAGCTGCAACCGGCTAATCAACATCAACCTTTGATACCGAATGGACACATATTCCCTCACATGTCGCAGATGCCCCCTACACATTTTGCTTCTCAGGTATTACTTTTGATAGATACAGGTGAATAGTGATTCAGAAATGAAATGGCTCACTTCTACTCATCTGGAGCGAACTTTTTCTGGAAGATTTCGAGAAAAGGATCGTCTCCGTACATGAAAAGAGAAACCAGAGTTTTATCATCACTTACTTTTCTTTTCCAGGAAACACTTACCTGAAAATCATATTAAACTTTTTGCCTTATTCTTTTGATTCTAGCAACAAGCTAACAACGGTGAGGGAATGTACAGACCGATGCAACCCCAAGTAAATCGTAGCCAAGATGATGCTATGGTTAGTTATATTTTCCAACGTACTCCGTCAGATCCTGCAGATATTGCAGTATCACAGCAACCGCAGCAACTGGCTGCGCCACAACAACCGCCGCCGCATTTGTCACAACAAGCTCCTCAAGCAGTCCCGCTTTCCCATCTGCAGGGGAAATTTCAACAACTACGTTGGCCTCCAAACAGTGACCAGATCCCTGATTTTGTAAGTTGAATGTGTCATATGCAGCATGAAAATTTTCATGAATCAACTTCATCTTTGAATCCCTCTTGAAAATTTCTGATTCTAAATTTTGATATCGCTCTTCTCCGAGGTCTTTCTCTTCAAGTGCTATGTTCCTATTTCAATTCAGGCTCTCCAGTCCCTGTTCCTCTCCACTCTTACACATCCTTACTTTCGAATTATTATTTGTTGACGATGAGAAAATAGGAGAAGTAAGAGAATTGGAGGAAGGTAGGAAATGAAAGAGTGGTGATTCGAGCTCGAAGATCTGATTAAGATCGAAGAAGTAAATGTTAGGAGTGTAGGCAAAAATATTTGACCTGAGAAATTTTAAAAATAATTTGAAAAAGAATAAAGATCGATGAGAGACTGGAATGTAAAAAAGAAGTGAGACAATAAAATGGAAACTGGAAATCGGGGTCTATTTTCTTTGACTAAAATCTTGAAAACCGGATAAGAGGATACAATTTGAAAAGTTCGTGACGGAGCTTGAATGGAGAGCGGTGTCAAGAGACCGTTGTACTAATGATTAGGAATTGAATGCTGCGTACTGACGAAAGTACGTACTTCGTTCGGAATGATTCTTTGAAACTTTCTTCTTCATCAATTTCATTTATGGTTTCATTTTCCAATAATATTCTGTTCTTTACCCTATTCGCTTTCTTCGTGTTTGGTTCTTCTTCTCTGTCTTGTCCTCACTGGTCTCATACACCTTAAACTTTTGAATGGTCTATCTTTCATTTTCTTTTAAAATCCGAAACTGTTATGAGCTGTCTCTCTCATAATATGTTTTATCACTGTACTGTAGTACATTCAAGTCTTTCATTTTTATTTTATTCTTCGTTTGTAGACCTGTGCATGTGTACTGGAACTCGGAAAAATGGAAGCTCTCTCATGGAGCCTCTTTGCCTATTGGCCCCCAATATTTTGTTATTTATCGTTAATAAGATAGTGGCAAACATTGGTATGCCTTTGAAAGGAAAAGATGTAATTCTAGTTCATCCCTTTTGTGTTGTAAATTTATTCTTAGTACCAATTCAGATAAAAACTGATAATTATGTAATGGCGCGATAAAGTTTAGGTCAAGTTCTTTGTAGAAAATTTATTAGCTTAAAAATTGCATTCTTTACATGACTAACATCATACGTTTCTTTTAGTAGTAGAGTTTTTTTAATAGTCTAGCTCTGACAAGTTGCAGAACACTTCCGCTAGGCGTCACCTGCCTTACTCCCAAGCCTCAATTGAATTGTAAAGACCTATCGTTACGATTCTCCTTTATTGTCACGTGATTTTTTTCATTGCTCCAAACCTTTCCGTATATATAGCTCGTATATTCCAAATCAGCTGGATTCCACTCTGTCGAACGTCTTATTCTGAGAGAATGAGACGTGTCCTAAGTTAGAATCATTGAGCTTACAAGTTTTTTTTTTTTTTTTGGGGGGGGGGGGGGATTGTAGGAATTCTTTCTTCATCACCTCTGTTTTTTCTATATCTCCTAATTGTGTTTCTTCATTGTATTTGTCTCATTTCTTTTATCGGCTTTATTAGAACTTAGTTTTTTTGTGTGTGTTGATTCTAAGCTGAAAACTATTCCGGGAGTGATGCCCTCGGTTGTTCTTTTTTAGTGAAATAAATAACCGAATCTAAGAATTCGTTCTAGATTGATGCAAAATGACAATTTGCGTCTGGTAGTGCGAGTTCATAATTGTTTACACAGTATTAGAACTCGTGCGGAGAAAGAATTGAAAATATATTTTACATTATTTTTCGTCTCTTTTGACCCTCTTTTTTAACTCCAGAATTCGTATCGCACTCGACTCAAATGACCTTTACCCACTTTAGAGACTTGGGAAAAATTTGAGATCTGCCACCTGTACATATAAGTACTACGATCTAGTGGCTAATGCCTTTTATTTCTGTGTTCCTCCCCAATAACCTGAACCCACCCGTGGGACGTGGAATTTCGAGGTTTAGTGCGTGTAATTTCTCTTCCTAATGAAGACCTAGTGAGCAGCGAGTTTGTCTGTTGGCACCTTCAACTTCTTTGAAGAATGTCGACCTTTGATTTAAATGTATAGACTTGAAAAAATTAAAAATCTAGGAAATTGGGACAGAGAAAGACTCCGCGAACAGAAAACTAAGTAATTTTCTATCAGCCATCGGAACTATTGTTCCAGATTGCTGTTAAAAGTATATCCAGTTTGAAATTGTAACATGACCTTCAGTTTTTGTAACTTTCTCAGGTTTAAAAATTCAGAAACCATTGACATGAAAAGAAATTAATTGTGAGGGACAACCACTTTTTGCTGAGTTTTTGTTACGTTTTTTATTGGTTTTGTTTTTCTCCAGGCCCATTCCTGAATCTCGTGTTTGCGACCTCTTTGTCAGAATTATCATGTTCTTCAAGCCCCTGTTTTATTTTACTCTTCGTCTTTGTTTCGTTGTGTTCCTCACTGACTTTTTTGTCATCTTGAAAATATTTGCAAAAATATTACAGAGCCCATTTTTTAAAAATTTTTTGGTAAATTAAATCTAATCCGAGCATTTTTGCCAAATTTACAGACCAGAAATGATCCACAACAGTTGATGTACGAAGCTCAACTCAACGGACCTACCAGAATGTTCCATAGCGCTGGACCTCCTCCGCCGCAGATGCCGCAAGGGCATCCTCCCCCTCCAATGGCCGTGATGCAACAACATCTGGATTTACAACAAAGATCGCAGCAGGTAACTTGAATATTATCTCATATATCTTCACGAAAAAAGAAATTTATGTGCAGAAAGACGAATCGGAAATGAAGTTCTGTCAAAATTTACTCTTTTCTTGTAGTGTCCTTGATATAAAAATGTCGTATTTGTTTGGGGTCGGAGAGTAATTCAGTAAGGGTTGAAGCTCGTTAAAACTTGTGATTTTTTTTTTGATTGTTCTACGTAATCTCGATCAAGGGAGGAGGAGGGAGTTTGGCTTGGAAGTTGAAGTCTCTGTTCGACTGTTGAAAAGAAAAGTATCAGACGTGAATATGATTGTCCCAATTATGATGGCTGAAGAATAATTGTATAGGGTAGTTTCATGTTTCTCCATGTTGATAGTTGTTAACGTGGGCTCTAAATTTCGAAGTCTGTATCGTCAAATTACTCGATGATTCTCACACCGTCAGTTGATTGAAGTTTATTCTATCGTCTCAAAGTTGAATTGTGACTTTGAAATGCTTGACTAATAAATAAATGATTATAATCATAAATGTTTTTATAAATCGCACAATTCTGAATTTATTTTCTCAGGACCTCTTAGTTCATGTACTTCACTCTCCTGATGATGGCTATTTAGTCGAATGTTCTTGAGAAAATACATAATTTTAAAATTGTGCGGTTTGTAAAAAAATCTATAATAATTATATTTATTTATTCAATTTTTCGTGTTAATCAAAGTTTGAGCGAATGAATTTTTCGCGTATTTTATTCATCAAAAATATTTCAATCCGTAATTAAATGAGTTTCTAAGTGGTTAAGATTCACACGCATAGATTTAATCGTTGGAATCAAAAAAAGTGATAAGGATTCGAGTTGCATTTTTGTCTCTCGGGAGTTTTCATTGTTGGTATCTCGTTGACCGCGCTAAATTAGAAATAAAAAGGAACTGATTTTACTGAGTACCTGAACAACAAGACAGTGGGAGAAAAAATCGTTCTACGAGTACATATTTGAAAAATGAATGCACGAATCTCGGTGAATGTTCTGGCGTCTTTTATGTCGCTTGTACTCGTTTATTATTTTACGAGAGTTCCTAATTGTATACGAATACATTCGCATTCTTATCGATCATGGGTGGATGAAGAGAAAGAGAGTCTCATCCTGACAGTATTCTTGGTTGTTTTCTCTCTGTGTGCTAAAAATAGGAAAACAGAAAAGATGAATCTACGCTAGGATATGGTGTGTGTCGTGAATTTTCGAGAGCCTGCGAGACGGAATGATACACGGTCAGTCCTCCGCATCCTATGTAGTAACCTGCTCAGAAAACCATTGCACGATGTCAAGTGTTGATATTTCTGTTCAAGGTAATCTTGCAGTGGAAAAAAGTCTCTCTTCGTATAAGTTGTAGAATTCGATAAATGTGCACAACTTGCGTGCATTCGGTTTTCCATTCTTAATTGTATCGAGTAAATAGAACTTGCTCGTGGTTTAATAGACGTGGAGACTGACTGAGACGAGACGCGGAGTATAGAATGAAATGCGGAATAATATTGTACGATATAATTTCTATCGATTATGCACTCGAATTAATTCAGAAAAATCGTACTGCATATTGAAAGAAGAAAAAAAAATGCTACTAGTCACAGTTGACTCGAATATCATTTGCTTTCTTCCTGTTTCAATTGTCGTTGATTAAGAAAAATTGTTGGAAAAAATCTTCGTGATGTAGATTTGATGACCCTGGTTTCATCATTCTGCTTCAACTTGTAAAAATTCTTCGTCATTTTGTTGATTGAGGGTTGTGGTTAAAAACTTGGAACTTCTGTAGTCGTCGTTTGGGGTTGAAAACCTGATTGAGCAACTGACCGAATTGTTTTTCTCTCTCTTGATCGTTATTTCCAGTTGTTAAAATTTTATATTTATTCTCGTGAAAATTTACTTGACTTATTGAATTAAGATTCAACATTTATTCCGGAAGAAGAGTTCTTATCCGCATTGAATTCAAAATTTCTTCTAACATCCTTTTCAGTAAAAGAAGTTTTTTTTCATCTATGCTCGAAAATCTTATTGGTTTCTTTTTCAAACATCAAAGCTGATGATCGTAGTAACCTCTTAAATGGAGGATGTATTCAACTAATTGGAGACAACGGGAAGGAAGATGATAAATTTTTGTATATACCAGGAAGTGGACTTGTAGAAATTTCAGCCATTTGGAACATGGGAAATGACTGGAGCTATTTCGACCTTTTTTCGTATTGGAATTTGATATTTCTTGTTATTCTTCTTGTGTTCGGGGGAAAAAAGTGTCCTCATTTCCTCCTCCTCCTTCAGAGAAGGTGGACTAAGAAAAATTCTGACGATTCAGTGATGTACGTGTATGATAGGGGAGGGGGAGAAGAGCGATTTAGAAAATCTTCTACCACCATCAAGCTGTATGTGAGAGAAGGTGGACTTTTGAAAAATATGTATATTAGGAGGAGGGTAAAGAAATAAATTTAAATTAATTAATTTATCAATTTAATTAACTTAATTTATAAAATAAATAATTTACCTCAATAAATTTTCTTTATTGAATTATTATTTACTTAAATAATTCTATAAATAAAGTTTTAATAATATTTTTAAATAAATTGAATAAATTAGTACAAAATAATATAAAAAAACTTATTATTAAAATTAAATAAAATAATCAATTAATAATCTTATAAAAATTACTATTTATAATAATAATTATAATTAAAATTAATAAAATCAACAAATAAAATAATAAAGAAATTGAATCAAAATAAAAAATCGAATTAATAAGTTGGAAAAATTCTGACTTTCAATCCATATTTTTTATGAAAAGAGAGGGTTTTTGAAAAATTCTGATCATCGAGCATTAAGGATCAGGAGGGAGACTTGGAAAACTCGGAATTCTGTTCCTATAGCGCCTTCCATTGAACTTCTGCAGATCGAAAAAATTCGTTCGAAAATGGTGTGTTGAGAAACTTTTTTGCGAAGTCATTCCTTACAAGGATTACCCACGCACGTTCGACAAGCGTCGCGTAGTGACCGCTGGTGTACCGAACCTTGCAGGGTATTTGGGAAGTGTATAAATTAATATGCAACTTAGGGGGGACCATCCAACGAGCGAAGCACACGCTGAATGAAAGTGACTAGGCTGCAAGCTTTTCAGTCGTCATTTGATTTCTTCCTTCAGAAAATCTAGAGAAAATTAGAAGACGAAGTGTATACAATTTCGACTCAGGGGCATACAAGTACACGAACATTTATAATTAAAGACGAATCGGAGGGATGAAGAAAGCCGAAAACTAGCCTCTTAATTCATCTTGCATATGATTTCCTCAAGCACGATCGTGTTTTACCGAAAGAGCGTGCAGGTATGAAAAATGTGCGGAATTTACCAAAAATTACGGGCATTTTTTGAAAAAATGAGTTTATTTGACGTTACAAGTAAAGGAAGAATAACGTATTTTTATTTTCGCATTTCAGTCCTGTGAAAATACGTTGTGAGTTATTAGATTACAAATTCAACAAGGTAGCTATGACAAATACTTAATTTGGATGTGATGTATTGTTGTTCAACCGTAATATATTCGAGTTCAAGGGTGCAGAAAAACCATTGTTAGTTATGAGGTCTCTCTTCCAATATCATTTTATAAATTTGTATCTCATCCAAAATAAGTGGTTTGTACTGCTGAAATTGGGAGACGATGAACTTGAAAAAAACTTTCTCTCGCGTGGTCACAAGCCAAGCCGCTGAACGCACGCTGCCCTTGCCTCCTCTTCTGTTTGTTTGGACTCGTGAAAATTGATGGAATGTTGATCGCGCCTCTCGATAGTCTCATGTCGTTGACGATATTAGGATCGTCTTCGTTTTTGTTATTCGATAACATTGAATTACAAAATAATTATCTGCTCGTTAGTCTTTTAACGTGTCAAACTTGCGGACATCGTGTATGAGGCTACTGCGTCTCTTATATACGTGGTATTTATTATATTTTATAGATGTACGAGATTAAGAAAGGAGGAGGTGACGAAGTTGTAGGGAGTTCTAGAGCGAGAAAGAGAGAGATAGACAGACGAGAAAATGAAGATTGCGTCTGTTTTACGGTAATAATAATCAAAGAACGTTGTGTTACGTCGGTGTTAAGGTCATTGCCTGCTTCAAGTCCACGCTGCACCATCAATGTTTAGAGAAAGAGCAATGTTGCCAATGTTCCGGTATTGCTTGGCGTATATTAGTATCAGACAAAATCTCGAATCAAATGAAGGCGCTTACTTCTTCTAATTTAGAATTTACTTTCGGAAAAAGGGACTGCTTGTGGGTTGTTGTGCGATCATGTAGGAAAAAAAAAAAAAATGATTCCACGCGCGAGCAGAGGAGCGTACGTCGAGTCATCGGCATTTGCGAATGTCAACTTCTAGCCTTCGCGGATCTTTTGCAGTGGTCGGAAATTTTTCGACTATCGCCTTTTTCTGTCGTTTACCCGAGTAATGTTCAACTGGTTATCCGTTTTTTTTTCTCTCTCCTATTACCATCATCGTTTTCTTGCGACCCGATATGTGCAAGATATACAGCGTGAATTAATGTATTCATTCTTCTTGCCCCTTCTGTTGCACGCGGCCGATAAATGCGAATATTGCCCTCGTGTGTACGTGATGTTCGGAACCGGTTAATTTATGGTCGCGGGAAAAACAAACGAGGTTCCCTGTGTGGCTAGAGATGGAAAAATTTTTTACACGTATATAGATGTACAGTATAGGTGTATTGTATGCGTTGTATAGAAAAAAGTTCTGATTCAAAACACGGATCACTCATCGTCTTCGATTCTTTAGTCTCAGTGAATGTAAGAGCTGAAGTTTGGTACGCATATCGTTAAAAAATGATGTGCTCGGTGGGGAAAATAATTTGAATTTTGCTCTTGTTCCCTGTTGGACTACCATTCTGCCTTTAATAAACTGGAAACCGATCATATGAACGTGAATCGATGGTACAGAATATGAACAGGCATTGAAGTCACTCATGTCTGCACCAGTGGAGTTGGTATTGTTTGCTGGCGGTCGAAACTCAAGTGCTTCCCTTCTAGTTCGTGATTCCCAACAAGACAGTTCGGCTTGTTCGCGACGCTCTGCCAGATCGTGATCTAATCGGATCTAGCGAAGGCACGGTGATAGAGATACAGTTGCACTTGTTGGGACTGTGGGAATGTTTTGAAAGAGTTATTCAAGTCGTGGAAGTTTTCATGTTAATTGAACGAATGATGGAAATTCTTGAACTTACTCTTCGTCGTATCATCTTAATTCAAATTTCCAGAAGCGAGTTTCAGAAAAAGTTAAGGTTTACCTCTCTCATGAATTGCTCGGTAAAGGTCGAACTTTGGAATTCTCTTGACGTTGTCACGTAGTCACTATTATCGTGTTTTTATCCACTAAATATCTCAAACTGGTGTTTCATTGGGTATATGATCGACTTGGTTAAAATGAAGTCATCGTAAAGTTCAGTTCGTCTTCAACAATTGAATGTCATGTTTTGGGTTCCATTGGGCACGCATCATACTCAGTCGCGATGACGTCTTTCTAGTGTCTGGCTCGTATAGGGTGAGATGTGCGGTTGAAATTGGTTAATCGCATTGGAAATGAGTTTCTGTTGAGTATTGTTGTGTATATGGTGTCCTTGATTAGAATGACGTCACCACAAAGTTTAACCTGTGCTCACTCTTTTCCTACCATTGAATGGAATGGATATCGTATATACACAATGTGATGTGCGATTGAAATCTGTTCTATTGCCTTGGGAATGAGTTCGTGTTGAGAATGATCAACTTCGTTGAAATGACGTCATTGCAAAGTTCAACTTGTATTCACTTTTTTCCTGCGATTGAATGTTATGTTTTTGGGTTATGTTGGATAAGTGCTGTATGTACTCAGTCGCGTCGAGGTCATTCTGGTATCCAGCTCGTGTAGCCGCAGGATGAGATGTGTAATTGAAATTTGTCCTATCCCATCGGATATGTGCCCATGTTGAATATTGCTGGGTATATGATCGACTTGGTTGGAATGACGTCATCACAAAGTTCAGTTTGTGCCAACCTTTTTCTTACGATTGAATGTAATGTTTTGGGGTTTTATTTGATGGTTACTGTGTGTACTTAGTCGCATTGTGATCATTCTGGTATCTAGCTCATGAAGAATAAGATGTGAAATCGAAATTTGTTCTATGGAATTTGGGATCAGTTTGATTTGTATATTTTTGAAGAAGTACTGAAAAATATTGAGCATACTACATTGAAAATACCACACAGGTTCCAGTGTTGGGTCAGTTGAATATTGCCAACGATCCACGTTGACCAAAAATGGGCTTAAGTCGATCAAAAATTTACTTGTCTCAAAGCCTTGGTAGAAATTGCGTTGATAAGTTGTTGAAATTGACCGTATATCAACGTCGGTATCAGGTCAATATGGAATGAACAGAAGAATAGATTTTATTTTGACTCGTTTGTTGTGTTGATTTTTCGACAACTTTTTTGAGCCTTCTACCGACCTTAAATCAACTGCTGTTTTGTGTCGATTTGTAGTCCTCTGGAAACGTATATGCTGGTCGACTTTGAATCGACCTCAAATCAACGTCGATCTGGAGTCGATGTGCTATCACACCCTAAAGCATTCTGTCTGTTTGGTAACAATGCTACTCGTAGATAGAATGCGTCGTAATAATCATACAACTTTTGCCATTTCTGAATAATAGATGCCAGATCTAACATAATTTGTGTCTGTCAGCATCCGAAATTGTGTCTCTGCCATCTAGCATAATTTTTAGCATTCAGTAAATTATCAGTGCCATCTAGCATAATTTTTAGCATCGTCAGTAAATTATCACATTCTTTGCCATTTTGGCGTCGCTGAAAGAAGCACATGTTTTTCCGAGAAAGAAAAAAATGGTCAAGGAAAACAGTTCCGGAGCCGGTTTCTTGCGCTCAGGATTCTGTGGTATGATTGTATGAAAATTTAGCGTGATTCAATACTTGATCTAGCACATTCTCAAATTATCATGAATGGCAACACTGACCCAAAAACCTAATTGTGCTTGACCAGGGTAGCAGTTGACATAAAAATGTGATACTGGGAGTCGACTCATTTTTATCCTCAATTTTAAAACTCTTGAATATTTTGCGCCTGAAATCTGCTCAATTGCACGTCGATTGCAAGTCCTATTCAGAACGAAATCGACGTTGATTTTCAGTCGAAATCATGAATACCAAGAACGGATAAAATTTCAACGTCGATGGGACAAAATGAGCGGTTGATTTTGATAAGTTGGATGGACTCTTCAAAACTACGTTCCATCATATTATTAGGAACGTAACAGTAACAATCTTTTCTTTTATTCCAAAGTCTTGAAAGTTCAAGTCGAAGAAATAAAGCAAAATTTTTTAAAATAAAATAAGGTCAAAAACTGAATCAGCGTCCGAAAAGAATTAAAATTAAAAATACAAAATAAACATTAAAAATTAAAGCGAACAGAAAAACAATACTTATAAAATAGGAAATTTGTCAGTAATTTAGATGTAAAATTTGTAATAATAGAAGTTGAAATCTACCGGGTTCGAGAAATACTCATCTTATCACCAGGATGAGAACAAGAATGAAAGATTGACGAAACGTGAGGTCAAGTGTCGATCGGTGAGTGATCGAGCATGAAACGAGTTGGAGGGTTTACAATAGCGGCCGATAAATTTGAGTCAACTTCTGTTTGAAATAATAAGTCGGTTTGGAGTTGACCTAGTTGCTTTTTAATATACATTTGATCCCTACATTCAAGCCCAAATTTCGGCTTGTTGATTGTAAAAATGTCCAAGAAAAGGAAATTCGGGGTCACCCTGTTGCGCTGAATTCTAGTGCTTCAATAGAAGACACAAGATTTAGTCAAATATTTCTGATCATGTAGAAGAACACGTATTACTCTATTCAACCAAGTTTTTCCTGAGATCTCTTGGATTGTTTTTTGCGGGAAAACGACTACGTGATATTTTCTGAGACTTGCTTTCCTCTCCTGAGATTTGCCTCGACCTCCTCGCCCCTTTAAACACCTCAAGTAATTACTGGACGCTCCCGATATACAAGAAGAAGTATTTTTTATAAATGCAAGTTCTTATTCTCATTTTTGCGAGTTCGAATTTATTTGGGAAGGGGGGAATAATGTGATACTTGACTCCGAAACGACTCAAATTAAGCAGTTGGATCAAAATGTTTTTGCAAAGCAAGGAGAAAGAACATTTCTTGGACCAGAACATGAGAAGTTATCTGTCTAGGGACACCCGTTCTATAAGGATCTGAAAAATTGGTTTGTGGAGCATTGCATATCTAGTATCTCGAAGGGGCTATCTTTCAGGCTATGTACTCTTATCTTCGAGTTATGTATAATATGATACGAGGGGGACTAAGGATACCTTGGACATCCGTTCTCAGTCCCATGGTGTTTGGAACGTTGCATATGCGGTTCATTGAAAGGGCTGAGTCAATTGGTGTATGAAGCATTGCATATCTAGTTACTCGAAGGGGCTGGGCTATCTCTCAGGCTATACCTGGTGGACCAGAACAATGTTACCAGTTAGATGAGAGTTCGAGTTAAATTCACTTCAGCGCAAAACCGTGAAATGTTAGATGTATACTTTAAATCTACAAAACTTGTATCTCAATTTTATCTTCGCAATTTGCGCGACCAATTTTCCAAAATTATCAAAAATTGAAAATTGTTTCAACTTCCATATTTTACTTGATTTGAAGGTGAAATTTAACGCTGATTCCGAAAAAAATACCTGAATAATCCCTTGAAGCTTGATAGTGAGAAAAGTTTGAATTTTGTTTTCTAGAAATCTTGGCAAATTGGCCAATTTTTGGCACATTGTGATCCGCATAACTCGGCTCAAAAAAGTCGTGGGAAGTTGAGTAAGGGCGCAAATTGAAGATGAAATTTAGATACAAATTTCGTAGATTTTTTAAAGTGTACAACCCGGTGTACACCGAGCTATATTTGATAGGAGCGGGGCTTGGCAAATTTTCGAGCATCGAGCTTTGCCGGATGGCAGACGTTTTTCCCGAACCCCCCCCCATAAAATAGGTTCCCCATTGAAATTTTGACTCCCGAGGTATAATACAAGGTCTATCAAAAAAGTTCCCGGACGATTATTTGTATGCGCCAATTGGCAACACTGGCAAGGAAACCTAATTGAATCTTGTTTTGTTGTACTATTGACCATCAACATTCAAAATTTCACGTTGATTCATGGTATAGTTTGTCATAAATCAATTTTTTGGAAGAATGTCCTCGAGCGTCCGTGACGATTTCGGGCCAATTTTTTTGGGTAAAAAAGAGGTTGAGCAATAAATTGTCATCAAATTCCTTGTAAAACCAAGAAAAGGAAATGTCAAATTGAAAAATATGTTATGATTGTGCTGTGTTTGAAGAGTCCACCGAGAAGCGGCAGCGTTGTGCAACGCGGTCAGTCGTTTCAGGGTGGGGCAAGAGTCGATAACAGCTGTTGCGCGTGCTGGTAAACCAGTTTATGCGTGTACGCTGTCTGTCGTCAACAGTATGAAGCAGAAACTCGCCGGAAATCGTCTAGAGATGTTGCTAGTAGTATCAGCGGCAGTCACAAAGGCGTTTGACTATGTAATTGTGATTTTTGATGTATGAGTTTAACATGAAGACAACCATGAAGGTTTTTTGGCGTGTACAACTATATGGTACGGCCTTTGGTATCAAAGGTTTTTTTGCACTAAATCAAACACCAGTTGCCACCCCCTGTATTCGCCTTATTTGACTTGTCGGGACTTCTTCCTAATCAAACGACTATGAGATGCCATGGGATGGGAGCATTTGGGGCCTACAGAAGGCATCAAGACGGAATCATCACAAGCCCTTATGGACATTCCCCGAAAATTAATTTATGGCAAACTTTTTCCAGAATCAATGTAAAATTTTGAATATCGATAGTCGATAGTACAACAAAACAAGATTCAATTAGGTTTCCTTGCCAGTGTTGCCAATCGGCGCGTACAAATAATCGTCCGAGAACTTTTTTGACAGACCTCGTATGATAGGAAGGAAAAGGACTTTGAAAAATTCATACTTTCAGGCTGCATACACCATCATACAAAAGACTCGGGAAAACTTGAGAATCTTCAAGATTTTGATGTGAATTCTCAATACCAAAACCAATTCAACCCATAGAACAGGTTCCCTGCGTTCCTTATTCAACTTCCTTAAGGAAGTCGTAATATTTTTCCTAGTCCCCCACCTAACATCCATACTTTGAGAGACAACATTTTTCTGAGTTCTCCCATCATGTATAGCTGGAGAGTCGAAATTTTTCAAAAACCCCTGTGACATCATATGTAGCTCGAAGGTCAAAATTCTTCAAGATTTTGGTTGGATGGTGCACGGCAAATTTTTCACCCCTCATACAATACGTTCCCTGTTAAAATTTAGATTCTCATGTTATATAATTATGGTAGGAGGGAGATTTATGGTGTTTGAAGGATTGCATACCTGGTTCATTGAAAGGGCTAAGCCAATTGGTATATGAAGCATTGCATGTCTAGTTACTTGGAGGGGCTATCCTAATGCGGGTCATGTCATGTATTATTTTTCGAGTCATAGAACAGGTTCCCTGCGTTCCTCGTAATATTGTAAAGGAAGCCGTTTTTTTCTCAAAGTCCCCCTCCTATTGTATATAGCTTGGAGGTCGGAATTTCCCCTCCTATAAATATAGCTTGGACGTGGGTACTTTTCTAAGTCCTTCCCCTCCCCCATCAAATATAACTTCAAATTCCGGATCTGCGACGTCCCAATTGTCAGTTTTTTCTTAAATCCCCTTCCTATTGTATCTAGCTCCACCCTTCATTTTTCAATTATTCACGCAACAAAACCTCAACTCATCAGCGATCCCTCATTGAAACTACCAGACCTTCTAACTACTCGAGGATCAGAATTTTACAATTTTTCTGGGTCCTCCCCAACTGCACTGTACCGAGTAGACCTTTTGTATCTATAACTTCAAGATAAATCGAAGTCAACATTTTTCAGATGCTACGTGCCCCATAAAACAAATTCCCTGCCACCCCTCATTCAACTCGATTAAAGAACCTGTGAGTTTTTCATTCTACTGCGACGTACCTTTAATTAGGTGTACAACAGATGGGCCCATTCATATCTACCGAAGTGTATAAGGAAATATAAATTTTTGATGGGCGCGAATGCTCGGAAAATTAAGATGTATTAAACGTTTTTAATTATTTTGGAAGAGAGAACCTCGACTCGTCACGCGTACGTAAAACTGTAAAATATATGGGTATATAAAGTAGTAAATATTCAAATTGCACACATCGTCGCTGTTTATCTTCGTCGTTGTAAAGCGTTGTTTTTCTCTCCCTTTCTCTACTTCTTTAACCGCAAACACTCTAGAATTCGTACGAGCTTTATTTGTATCATCATCATTATTACTGCTATTATTTATTCGTTTGTCGTCCTCCGTCGAAATGACAATATTTAGCCTATTTCGTTCTTTCTTTCCTACTCAATGATTGGGTTATTCACCCCGTGCGCAGGTTGTGGACATTTCGACTTGAACGGTGCGACGCAAAATTTGTTTAATATAATCACGACGTTTTACAAGAAAAGGAAAATTTGTTTTGTAAATTCTACTTCGAATTTTCTTCTTCATTTTGACGCTGAGCTACCGAATGCGTATAGGAAGTGAACATGTTTTATTTACTCTTCTACCGGTATTGGGAATTTCAAGTTGGAGAATGTAAAGAATTTGCCACGAGGTGTGTTTGCGCTGACTGTTAGAATAAAGTAGTACGAAAAATATTGTTTCGGTAATTCGACGAGTCGGATGTCATGTGATATTGAAGCATTCACCTTTCTTTTAATTTTTTTTACAATCTTCGTCAAGAGAATCTTTGATGTCGAATTTTCATCGTGTGCCATCGAGAGAGTATACCTCGAGACTAGGTGTTCGTTTTTCTGCCATTGTACCCTCTATTTCGCTGCCAACTTTAGTATCCATGATTTGTTTTAATGAATGTTTTATTTTTCTCGTCTGTTTCGCAGGTAAGTTTTGGTGGTCACGAGCCATTAGTCTACCAATCTTATTCTTCGGGATAGCGGCACATCTGTAGAATCCTCTCCTACCGTGTCACTTTTTCTCGTTAAGCATTGAATGAATGAAGCGAATTCAAGTTTTGTGGATCTACCGAGGAAAACGTACGTGAAAAAAAGATTCCTAACAAATGTATAGAGGATTATTTTTTCGCCTTCCTTTCTAGTCGAATGTTCATCGTTCGTTGATTTTACCTCTTTGGTACCATTTTCGAACCTACCAGTGGCGTAGCGAGGAAGCGGGTCAGAGGACCACCCCTCGAATTGAAAAGCTTAACTAAAAATTCTTAGGATTACGGAAAAAGCTGAAGTGTCGCACGACCCCGTCCCTTCCTAGAGAATTTGCTGTCCACGCCAGTGGAATCCACTGGTAAAGATTGCTGTCAAGGAATTTCATGACCTGGAAGTCCAGGGGACTGCTTTGCTTTTGATTGCTCCAAGTTTTTTTGAATGCTAATTTTTTCAAAAATCATGCTGGTGCTCAAGTATCAGGTTTCGGTATTAGTTTTCAAGGTCAGAAGCAGGACAGGGTCAGAAGTTTTGTGGGATGAATCTTTGACGGCAATGACAAGCGTGTAATGTTCCGGAAAGTTGATGTGCGACCCGGAATCCAAAGGAAGGAGACAGATGCCGAAGTGGATGATAGTGATTGCAGGAGTAAATGAATGCGCTGATTGGGAGCATTAGTAGAATAAGAATGCTTTGAAGTGGGTCAGTTGTTAGTAGATATTTGAGTAGGGGATGAGGAGATGAAGATAAGAAAGACAAGAGTGTTTGGTTGTGAAAATGGAGCCAGAATTTTTAAATCAACGGTTGATTATGGCTCCTTTCTGGGCGTACTCTGTTTTTGGTCCAGGTTGGGTCGGAAAACTGGCACACAGATAGTGTTTCTAATGAATTGTCGGTATCTAGTGTTGTGAGTTCGGAGATTAGCAGCTAGATCGAGTTGGATTGGGTGATATGATAAGGGGTAGATGGTTCAATTTGGGGTGTTGGAAACAGTAAGATCCAAGAGGACAGAGAAAAAAATTCTGTCTGCTGAGTACTGGTACATAGATTTGAAGCTGCGTGAATTGAGCTGTGGATGCAAGAAAATGTGCAGTGAGAGTTGGAAAGCGGCATTTGAGAGGAACCCAGCTTGAACGCAGAGGCTGAGAGTGGGGCTAGATCGTTGTGCGCCGAGGGCTTGATTCATTCCGAAGGCGAATATTGACAGGGTTTGATAGATTTGTCAAGTTTTCGCGTTGCATATATTAAATAGTGGATGGAAGAGAGGGTAGTCGAATGGGTAGAACAGTGTTGAGTGGGTGGTAACTGCGTAATATATGATCAGTAACGGGATGTGATCTTCTGCAGTTAAATCTATTTTTTGGTTAGTGAGGTGTCACAGGGACAAGTCGAGTCTTGACGATTATGAATAAGTTTACTGTTAACCAGTGGCTTAGTTTGTTTTTTTTTTTGGGGGGGGGGGGAGTTTGGGTCAACTCTGCCTCGAAATTTTTCGTAATCATAAAATTCCCAATCTATTTTTATGCGACTGAAAAAAAGAAAAATCAGGAGCCAAGTTTATATTCCATGTCTATCATAGTGTATATTTGTCTTTGTCGGTTACTTCTGTACTCGTTGCGCTCGTTCGTCCCCAATCTTGGACTAGAGTTAGGTCTAGTATTACTCGTATATACTGTACATTACGCTACATAGCTCCCAAAGCTCACTCGATCTTGGTTTAGTTTGAATATAGTATACTGTACGTTGGGCTACTTAGCTCTCAGGCCTCACTCGCTCCGTTCGTTCGCCCCCAATCTTGATCTAGTATTAATCTAGTATATTGTACGTTAAGTTACTAAGCTCCCAGCTCGCGCTCATCTACTCTACATTATAAAATCGTAAAAGGATCACGGGCAGTTTTAGGCAGAGCAAACTTTAAGAAAACGGAATTAATATTGAAATATGTTCGGCTAAAATTATTAAGATACATCAATGGTTGAATGCTCAGAACACTCCGTAAACATTTTTAATCAGATTTACTTTAACACATCAATTTTGTTGAAAAAGGGTTTTTCAATTGTACAAATCTACTTTAAGAGTACTTTCGGGTGTTATCCCATCCTCAGTTGTGTCGCAATAGCATAATTCCCCTTAAAAAATCGAGTCAATTTTCTTTCAAATGGAGTATAATTAATATAAAAGGGGATGGCAATTGTTTTTTTAGAGTTCTGTCTCACTATATTTACAAGAAACAGAGATGTTTGTATTTAGTACGGAAAGCAATAGTGAAACATATTGTCGATCATTATCATCAACAGTGATATTTATAACATACCACTTAACTCTTTAGGTCTAGTATAAGGTAGTATATAGGAAGAGGTCAGACGGACGTACGGACGCAAATCCAGGAATTAGATAAGAGAGGTTGGCCCAGTATACTGTATATGTACCAGGAATCAAGGAAAGATTGGCGAAAATTCATCCAGGTCTCAAGGTCACGGTTGTACGGATATAGGGAGGTAAATTTCGGGGTAGAGATGAGAGCAAAAAAACATGTCAAAAAAAAGGTCTCAAAACCTCGACTTCCCCGAAATTTCGGTATAACACCAATAATTGGTTGATAAATATAGTTATGTGTTACAATGCGGGCAATAGGGTCACTAGTTGAGTGAGAGTATATTATGTGTGTGGAAATGTTTGATTTTTAGAGATCCAGTGAATTGGAAGATACAGGATAAGCGTTGAAGATGAAAGAGAATATTGAAGTGATGGAGAGGGCCTTTCCAATTCCAGGTGGGACAGAGATCAGAAAATAGAGAGAGTAATGGTTGAGAATGATTTGTTGGACAAGTGAAGGGGGATCGTCGAACTCTAAGAAATTACATGCTCGAGTTGAGTACTTTCAAAAGTTTTGTCCAAAAGATGGGTATTTCTGCTTGTATAGAATATTCGTGTATCGAAAATAGTCGCCTTTTGTTATTTCGAATACCCACCCTATTTTTTTCCCTCTCAACAAAAAAAAAATGGCGTTAGGAAAACGTATTGTCGTAAACGTGTAGAACTAGAATCAAATTGAGTCATCTGGCCGTAAATGGTTCAGATATCCAGTAGGTATGCCTGTATTTTTTTTTTTGCGGTTTTCCTCCTAACCTAGGAAAAAAATCCGTAGTGTTTATTACATTAAACGTCAGAATTTGTTACCGCGTACTACGAGTCGTTACGTTCATTACGTTCTCGTTTCGTTCACGCACACACGTGTAAGTTAGAACTATTGTACTATCAGTAAAGTACGTTAAAAATATGATATCTACTCTATTCGTAAGTTTATTTTGTTGGTAACCAGTGCGACACATTTTTTTGCACATTCGTGCGACAATGTTGACGTTTCGTCAGCAAGTATTTCCATCGATACCGTTGCTTTTTGTACGTGCCTGTGTCGTATTTCATTTCGTAGCATTTGGTATGACTCGGCGAGGAGGTGTATATTTAGTAATGGAATAGAAGTTACCTGGAGACGGGCCCGGTCAGTAATCATCAACTACCCTTATATCTTCGGAATTAGCGGTATTCGTTTCTTGCGCGCTCTTCTCTCCTGATCACTCATCTGTTGCTAGGTATGCATAGTCGCGAGGGAATTTTCTTGTAACAACGTGTTGATACAGCTGAGGAACGTCGTCGTTGAATAATACACGAGACGAACGTTGTTCGCGAACGTTGATCCCCTTTCAACTTCTTTTCTTTTTTTTTCCAACGCGCGTCGTCGTCGTGCCGAGCGTCGTTATACGCGACTTCGTGACACGTTCTTGTGGCAACACTGATTCACGACGGCATCGGTATGTTTCCATGTTTCTTTGTTTGTGTTCAGCGCCTGACGGTAGGTACGGTAACGTGGTATCGTCTGCCAGAGCCAGATGAGAGAAGATAGCATGTCGGCTGGCGCTGATATCGGTGTGCGTTGGTACTCGCACTCAACAACGCCGCGGCTTCATTCGAGCATTATTCCAATGTTGTATTTACTGTAGTGTGGTATTTATTTCGCACGCGTGGAACTGATCGAGTCGTTATTAAAGAAGTCAGAAAGTCAGAAAAAGTTAATACGGATTGCGGATTTTCTTTTTATTGACAGAGGAGAGTAAAAACAACGAATTTTAATTTTTAATTGAGACTTTTCGTATCGCTTGTCTTCAGCCGTGTTTCCACTTCCGTGTATGTCTCTTTCGTCCGAGTCGTTTTCTCTGTTGTTCTTGTTATTAATTCGTTTTATTCACGTAGTACGAACGAAGGAAAAAAAATGGTTTAGCGAAGATATTCCGCATAATATCTTGGAAAACTTACTTTTTGTTCTTGTATATAGTGTATTATTGTTTGATGAAGAGAATAGAAATTCAGTTCTCCACACGTTTTATAGTGATATTTAATTCATTCAATCAAGTTTCGTTCTCGTTGTGTACGACTGTGAGTGTTTTGCGGTGTTTATTCACGATTATATCTTGAAATTTTTGATTCGTGAAAAAATTTCGCGGGAAATTCGTTATTCTCTATCGGCAAGGTGATTGTTATTATCATCGATAATTCGTTTCTCTGTCTGTTGTTGTGAGTGTTCTGTTTGTTTTCGTATTTCTTCTTCGTACAACGTGGTCGTAACTTTTTCGTTTTTTGGTGAATGTTCGCTCTCGTGTACCTCTATCGTAGGGTGTTTGTAATGTACTTACAGTATATTCAACTCCGCCGTTTATTTAGTGTTGCTACTGCTATTTTCGGTAACCGGTATTTCTGACGTGCATTCATACATAATACACACGGTGTTATTTGAGGAATGAAAGATATGGGACCTGATATGGTACGTTAGATTTAAAATATTATTGTAACTCGAACAAGGTAATAGAACTGTTGTATCAATTGCTAGGTACCCATTGAAGTATACAAGTGTTGCCAACGTGCTGTCAACTTATGGACAACATTTAAGACGAATGAGAATGTCTAGAAAAATTGATATTATTTCGAACATCCAGTGTGTAAATGCAGCTTCAAACGAACAAGCTAGCCGGCATTCTGGTTCTTGTGTGCGATTGTGTGACGTTACGATAACACTGATCGTAATATCGAACTAACTGCTACTCTACAGATGTCTGAAATCCAACTACTTGTACGGTGTACTCTGTACTGTGTTCCACATACATCACTCCATCGGACTCTCTCTTCTGGTTTTGTTTTTTCCTTTCCATTAGGTATATTACAGCAGACAATAGCGTTGTAGGTGGTGACTGGTGATATCGTAAAGATTGTGAAAGCGAGCGATATTGGAAGTACATACGAGCTATATAGTATGTTCTCTATACAGTATTACTGAGTATGAATGTTGTACTTGTTTGAAGTCAGGAAGTTAGTCATGATTTTGCCCTTTGCCCTGCTTAATTTTGTTACTGTATTCGTTGCATATGTTCTACTGCAACGCGGTGCCGGTGCAGCGCCTACTGCCTCATATACTACGATAATTGCAAATCCACGGCGAAGGGAGTACAGTACACTCGTACTATTGCGTTGTATAAATTTGTGAAAGAAACGAGTATTGTACGACGAGTACCCTGTCATCGTCGTTATTCATGACCGCTTCGTCCTGTGCTTTCATTCTATAGAATAGAATGAGAAATTTCGGCGGCAGTGGTGGAGCAATTTTTATTGCGTCTGTTGAACGATTTCCAACTTTATGGCACTCTGTGTCTGCCCGCGGTTATGCAGACGATAATAATAATATAATATAATAGCAGCGTACGAAGCGTGTGATTTGGCGAGAATTCTGCTCGAATAAGATAATGTATATTACGCGTATTTCTATGTATCGCTATATGAGATCGATGTTCTCGTAAAAGTACATGAGCTACGAAAGTGGTACCGTTCAAACTTCATAGATTTGTTCTGGCTCCTAGAAGGGTCTATACGTGGCCAAAAGTGGTGTGCAAACCTGAGTTGTTCTGAATACATTCTAGATTAGGAGCAGTAATTCGACCAAACTTGCTGCTTTTTTGAAATAACGAGACGTTGTCGTTTCTGCCATATTTTGTGGTGATATCATGCCACGCGGCCGAAACGCTTTCGTCTTGACTGCTACATTGTTACTAGGGTCGTCAATACAGGCCTGCCACTGTTAGCCCCAGTGGCGAATCCTTTAGTGCATCTATGGAATCTACGATATACCACCAAAGCCGAGAGAGACGAACGATAATTCATTTCAAGACTTCAATGGTCAGACTGAGCATGAGAAAGTGAATAAAACAAAAGAAGAAAAGGTAGGATGAAGGACAGTGCTGTCTTTTTGTATGCGTAATAACACGACGTCTTAGGACAAGAAAGTAGTCTAGTGAGCGAACGTGCGAAGCGATCTGGGCAATCTCATTTTTGGGAGATTCCCCTCCTCGATAGTCAGACTCCGAAGAAGCATAGTTTGGTTTTTTTGTATTTTTATGTGTATACACGGAAGTAGTCTGGTGAGCGAACGAACGGGGAGATCAAGGCTATCTCGTTTTTGAGAGATTCCCTTTTGTAAATTGGTGATGTATTACATAGAAGTGAGTATTCGCCACTGATGTGCCCGCAAAGGTTTCTGTTAATCGCCAATTTCATGAAATCGGAAAAAAAGAAACCGTTTGCTCAGTGCCATCGCCAACATCATTTGTTATTGCTGTACCTGGTTTTGGTATTGATACGTTTCCGTGTAGAAAATTGAAAGACTCAGCTATCATTCAACTGAATTCTTTGTGGAGTGCGAGGAACTCCTCTGTGGGATTCAGCTACGAGTTGTATATCCTATCATTATACTCATCTAGCTCATAAACAAAATTTGCTGACTCCTACTCTCTCCGTATAACCATTTTCAGCCTTCTAGTGAAGCTTTTTGAAATCTCCTGTCTACCCCGCCCTCGCCCCCTTGTAATACTCATTTTTTAAGTCCTATTGCCGCGAAGTTGAAATTTCTCCAATTTCTCCTACTCATTGTTCTTGTGAAACTCATGAGCGACAACTTATAAGTCCCACTATCTATTTATGTTCGTGAAATCGCCAGTTTCTTTTTTTTTTTGCTGAATTCATGAAATCAGTAATGGCTTTGCTGAATTTATGTATTTTACTTGTTTTCGTGTCTCCAAAAGAAGAAACAACTCCAGAAGGACGTTAGAAGTCAAATTGAAGTATTTCAGAATCGTTTTGCTGAAATATTTGATCATGAATATTGTTTTATTAGGTACCGAAATACTTGAGAGAATTCAGATTCAATTGGAGAAAGAGCTTCAAACTCACAAATTCGGCAATGCTGTTGATGATTGCATGAATTTGGCCAAAAAGCTGTCGTTTTACTAATTAGGCAATTACACGAATCCCGCGTGATATATGCGCGTATTCATAGCTGAAAATTCAAAATCTCTCCCCCCCTCCCCTCAACATCGTACTTCATTAGACTACTCGCTCCTCTACAATTCATAGCTCGAAATTCCGTCTAGACTCTGACTAGGAGCTTGGAATTTTCTCAAATCCTTTCTCTGTTAGGGTTTACAGCTTGAATTTTTTTTTTGAATTTTCTCTCTGTAGAACTTTTTTCAAGTCTCTTATTAGATTTGGAGCCTGAAAATGGAGCTAGAAATTTTTTCGAGTCATCTCTGTAGTGTGACCAATTTTTGGAAAACCTGGTCAAGTCCGAGAATTCGAGCGTTCGTGAAAAAATCTTGAAATTTTGCCGAGAAAAGAAAATTTTCTAAAAATCTTCGCACTTTGATTGAATAAAAGATCGTAGAAAAGAAACGCGAATTGAACCCTGTTCTTCTAATGGGAAAGGGAGGTGGGATTATGGTCAAGAAAAATCTGAAAAAGTTAGAAATCACAAGGGTTTGAAGCTTGAAAGTTTTCCTACCCCTCCTTCATAAGAAGTTGCAGCTTGAAAATGTTCTAAATCCTCTTTATCTAAGAAGTTTTGACATCCAAAAATTACTTGAGTTCCTCCTATATAATCGATGAGGGTTCAAAATTTTTTCGTCTTTTCTGTAAGGTTTGTCGTTTGAATTTTCAAAAATTTTACCTTAAAATCTTTTCAATATAAGAATAGAAGCTCAAATAAGTCTCTCATCTGTGAGGGCTTAGAGTTTGGAATTTTTAAAATTTCCTCCCATACAAAGGCTAAAAGCTTGAGATTTTTCGGAATTCATGCTCTAAAGAGGCCCAGAGCTCCACATTATTCCAAGTCCTACTAGTACGTATAGTATGTAGTTGAGTCAGAAATTCAGTTTTGAAATATTCTGCCGGTGTTACCGGAATTTTTTGAACATGAAACATGCGATAAAATTTTCGACATTCGAGTTATAATCATGTTACATGGATCAGGGAGTCTCAGAGGAAATTTTGAGCTTTGACCAATCGAAGAAGATGAACTTGGAGAAATTCCGCTGAGATAGGATAGTTACCGACCATCGAAAAATCGGTTATTCGGGATTCAATTTTTTTTCACATTCGTGGTTCCAATACTGCGTACCTGCCATCGAATTCGTTGCCTGCCTGAAGCCTGTGGTTTTGTGAGTCAGAAAATCCAAAAATTCTAAATGGCAGATTTTTGAAAAGAAGAGAAACCTCAAAGAAGAGGTTATTTGTTAATATCTTGGAACTCCACGTTCCCAATATTTACCTCGCCAAGTGCTGCCCTTCCAATTTCTGTTTCTGCTGGAGTTCCTAAAATATGACAATATTTACGTGGTAATTTTTATTATTTTTTGTTAGTCTTGTCATTTTTGACTTGCAAGTCTTTAACGGAAATTCGGGAGGTGAGATTCTCTATGACGTCATTAATGTTGTCAGCCTACATCAGTGACTCTTTTTTCGTCATTTTTGGTTTTTCTATTTCACTACTTGTCATGTTGTTTCCACTTCGATATATTTGTTTATTTATGATTACGAAGATGGACAAAAATTGTATGTTCTATAGCAGCCGGATTTCTGTAATCTTACGATGCCGATTCTCTGGAAAGCGGCGATAAAACAATATTAAATTTAGAGTTGGACGACTGCTCTGTTCACTTTCTTCAATGCAAACTTGAGTAGGTGGATAAGAAGTTGCGAAGTTGTCACCACGAGTTCTCTATAGTAGGCAATTAGATTAAATTAGAAAAACTAACAACGGAGAGAAAATTGGCAATTTTCTCGAGAGAAAGGCGAAATAATTATTTTACTAGCTGCAACCAGTGGTGGATCTATGGGGGGATCAAGGGGCTATGCCTCCGCCCTCATTGGGAAAATGAAGATGGTTGGAGAGGTAATTTTTACGTTATCCATAATGCACTAGAAATTGAGAGAGCAGGAAGCAAAAACAAAGTTTCCACGCTCACATTGTGGCCCTCTCCATATCGTTTTTCTAGATCCACCACCGGCTGCAACAAAAGATGAGGGTATCTGAAATTGTGCGAATTCCACGGTCTCAAGAAGTCGGAAATATTCACCATCAAAAATATATTTTTATTATAAAATTATAGTGAAGATCGTTAGCCGTGGGTCGAAGTTTTAATGTGCATAGAATATTATTATTCGTAATCCCGAAGGAAACCTGGGATTCTGCGTCGAAGATGTTTCTCTTCAGCGAAATCTCATTGTTTGTTTTCATTTTCTCCCTTTTATTCTGCGAACATTGACGAAGTTTTCTATTTCTAACCGCGCTGGATCGACGTATTTTTTAGTCCTGGCACAATTCGCCTCGATTTCGCGAAAATAATAATTTTGAATACAAATAGCCGCATGTCTATTGTTCTAGTGGTAGGCGGTGTATCTTTTCGTCCCAGAACGGCGAGAAGAAATTGGAATTTTTGCAATCGGTGACGGAAACTCGAGCGACTCGTATTTACGGGGGTTAGAAGGTCGATGACCAATAAATATCAGTGAATCATGTTTTGGCGACATTGATTGGATGATTACATTTATGTGCATTGTTTCTGTTCTTGCGAAATCTCGGAATTTTATTTCTCTCATACCATTGGAATTGTATTCACAGTGGAATTTATGTGTATGTGATGAGACTTTTACCTCAATATATTCGGATGAACCTAGAGGTCGATACGCGATATATTTGACTTGGTTATGATGTTCCAGAGTTTATTTTACAAAATTCCATAAATAAGTTTAATATGATTAAAAATATTACTATTTTGATGAGCTAACCCACATTCCAATCACGTCTCGTCTTTCAGTTTTTAGCGTAGGGTTGAAAACTTTTTTCTCTTTTTTTTGATGGCTGTTGGCTCACGCTCGTAGCCAGAGTCCTTCTGTAATGGGAGCTCCATTTACGTTTATGGGATCGAAATTTCCCACATCTCTTTTTCGACCATAAAATTGATTTTTTAAATTGGGATTCCATTTTTTGGCTTGTGCTCCTCTTAGCTAAGGGTCTCTATCGGCTGCAATTGTATTCTTATTTTCTGTGTCTGTCACTCATGTTGTGATTAATGTATGCACTAATCCATTTCATGCCTCATTCAGTTTGAGTATATGGTAGTGATGTTGTCCTTCTTGATTTGAATATGCTCCTGGTGATGAGGTGAATTTTGATACCAACAATTTGCTAACTGCACTGTAGTAGATACTAATAAATGAAGAATGTTTCAACCCTCTCTAGACCTCACAATGACTTTAAGATTGCCTCAATATTACTGACATCTGATTCTAGTTCTGGTGGTCAAAGGTTGGCGAAAACCTTTTTTGAGCGCCAGTAGTTCAGAAGACGTTTTCTGTAAAAATCTAGCATCTCTTTTGTTTTCAGTGGATAATTGTGTAGATTCGCTCGTATGGAGTAATTATAGTTTCCCAACATCAATATTTCAGGGGATTTGCTGACTTCGTGTTCCATTTTTTTTTCTAGAATGAAGAAGAAGTAGTTTGAGAAAATACAGAAATGACCTTATTGAAGTTCGGTGTGAAAAAGAGGTTGAGGATTGGTGTTATTCTTTTTCAAGGGATGTATTCCTATCTCCATTCTGATTCAAGATTATCTGTGCTTCTTGCAAGCGCCCTTCGATGAGTTTTGTAAACCTGTGCGTAGTCGTAGTTGCTCACCGAAATGTCGGGTGTGATGATCGCCGAAGGGTTTCTACACTTCCTCTTTTTTACCGTCTGTCACTGTTTGTGCAAGTGCAAAGTGTCTGTCGGTCATCTAAGTCATTTAAAGGTATCTATTTTCGATCCAGGTCTTCGAAAACTGAAAAACTTTCTATCTAAAAGAGGAGCCACTGAAATATTACAAGTAGGGGCACATCCATTAATTACGTGAAGCGATTTTACGATTTCACGTTAAATTTTCCAAAATGTATGTTTTTGTTGTTAATGTCATTATTTACTTGTCGCGTTAGATTTATTGAAAAAACGAAAATCAATTGCAGTCATATTCTATGTATTAGAGAAACACGAAATGGAACCCAATTTTGCAATATTTTTGACTGTATCCTTTTGGAAAAGGAGTTGGTTCTGATGAAGACGTCGTAGTACGTTGAAACGTAAACCTCCCTCAAATTTTACTCGTTTCTACGAGTAATTATAATAAAAAATAGTGCGAGCAAAGCCGTTTCTACTTAACCATAAATTTATATGATATTTCCCGAAACACCCCCTCTCTCTCTCTCTCTCTCTCTCTCTCTCTCTCTCTCTCTCTCTCTCCCACATGATATCTGATGGAAAATGTAAGTAGAGCACTGGATATAAAAAAATTCTTGAGTGGATATTTCTACTTTATTAGTTAGCTTACTAGAGCACATTTGGGTATTAAACCATCATTAGTTGTCATTACTGGAGAACACGACCTTGAACATGAGTTTATGTAGTACGTATAACACTGTGATCTTATTGGCTGTAAAAATACTGTGTCGTGATTGGTTCACTCTTTTGGCCAATGGGCTGAGTTTGTATTGGCTACCAGGTTTGCTACCATCTTATTGAATGGTTCTGTTCCTCTTATCTCGTCCCATTCCAGGACGAATTATTTTCTTGCTGTCAAACGTGATCACATTGGCTTTCTTCTTCTTTGCCTTCGCTATCTCCATTTGTTCCAGGAGTTTTCTTCTTTTTGTCCGATTCTCTACCTGTACGACTTCAATTATTCCTTCTCTACCGTGCTGTTCCTCGTTACAGTGTTTACGAAACAGCGACCTCTCATCTTCTTTCTCCATCGATGTTTCGTGCTCCTTCTTCCCGATCTTTAACATTCTTCCAGTTTTACCCTCATGTTATGAAAGTTTCAGTTACTGATTGGGTGAAGGTGAGAAAATCATGTTAGAAAGTCACTTTTTGGTCTTTTCAACTAGTATTTTAATAAAAGACCTAGTGGACTGTGCAGTCTGCAGTCGACGCTATGAAGTTTGAATTAGGTGGGTTCTAGTAAGATAATCCGTCGCTTTCTCCTCATGTTTACAAAAAGTGATGTGATTTGGCATCTGACGAAAGTGGTTTTCGGAATAAGCTTTAGTGGATTGCTAAGTACGATTGACAGTTCACGAAACTTTGGATGAAATTTTCTTCGTTTCAAGAAATGAAATGAAGATCTCTGTTTGAAAAATCGTATATCCCCTGAGTTTGTATGAAAATGTGAGCATACTTGTAAACCACGTCCGGCCAACTCTCTTGACAAATGGTGGCAACCGCGTATCGAGAGTTGAAGATACAATGCCCGCACGCGAAGTCGAGTAAAGATTCTGTACAGGCCGAGGTCATTATATGGTAACGAGCTAATTATATGGCGCGACGGTCGTATTAATGTTGTACGTACAAAGAGCGAGTGAGAAGTTTCACACCGACAGTAGTCCTAATCAAATCTCCGCGTATTCGCAGACCTTCGCCTATTTTCGTGGTCATTTGCAATGCGCACGCGATCAAATGAACATGATTTACTCCGTACTGTAGCGTATATGTATAGCAGGTGAGACGTATAGTTAAGTATATTACGAAAATATGGACTTCAATCACGTTTTGTTTGAAAACGTACCGGGTACCGCTCATAGGCCGTCGCGTGTATCGTGAGGTCAGTTAACGTTCGATACGATGGTGTAATGTAACAGGAAGCTTATTGTATGAAATGCTCTACGTAATGAGTGCGTAAATCATATCGGAGGCGAGTGATCGCGCAGGTTTCCTCACTCTTTTCTCTCCAGTTTTGATCGACGACATCGATGTAATGTAATGATGACGCGACGGCGGCGAGTGCCGCCCGTTGCCTGCTGAAAACGCGGACGCGAAATTTAGAATAATCTTGTTGGTAATACTGGATAGTTTTCGTGTAATCCAAACTGGTTATGGTATGCAAGCGAGTAATGAGCATCAACGTGCGAGCGGGCGAGCATCCTAAGTTGATGTACGAAGCTAAAAGAGAAGTACGGGAGACAGGTAAGCGGAGTATTATGCAGAATACGGCTGTGAAGAGAAGAAGTCGAAGAAAAAGAGGGAACGCGCATTCGGCGGGGTTCTTCGCGAGTAAAGAGTGAAAGGATTCTTACATCTTCCTATACTGATAGGTAGTTGTAGTATACTCCAGACCCTGTCGTAGTGGTAGTAGTATCGTAGTCGCATGTGAACAATGGCAATGAACCATTTTATGCGTTGTTGCCGGTTGCTTCTTCTATCGGTGGAATTGCTTCGAAAAGCCGGTTCTTTCAATCTGCAGCATAATAGTACCGTATCTCGGAGAAAAGTCTACCGTTGTACTTATTAGTATTTCCAATGTTGCTCTTTGAGAAGAGCATTTTTCCTTCCTGTCGATGGCGAAATTGGTTCCAGAGAGATGTATGTCTGTATGAGCGAGAAAGAGTTACTTGGGCATCCAGAGGCTTAGACGTTGTCGGCCCCATGTGTTAGAATACACAATTTTCAAGCTCATGAACCTAATATCCTGAAAATGAAAGAAAGGAGATATGCCTGGTAGTCGCTTTCAGCTTATGTTGAAGTTTACAGGGTGAAGACATTTTCGATCCTGACCTAAATTATGTGTTTAGAATTGACGATGCGGCGACATCGAAAGAGAATATCGTTGCAAGGCGTGAGACTAACCGAAATTCCATGTTATGTACGTAATGATTTCCTGGTTACGAAGCGATTTAGATATTCATAGAAGGACGTTGTCGTCGTCATTCATTGTGGTGAAGGTTTTCTCTTTCTCTGTAGACGATCTGTATGTTTGTGGTACTAACTTCTCTTTTTGTCTGTGGTTTATATCTCGAAATTTATTTTAGCGGTATAAATTTTACGCCTTTGTATAGTATATTGTTGACTGCACGTACATGCAAAAATTAAATTTATGACACTTCCGACGGCGCTACTATTCTCGAGGTTGAGTAGAATATGAGCGCGCGACGACTTTCGGGCTGGTTCCCATGGCCACTCAATTCAATGTTTCGTCTCCGAGAAGTATTTCAGCAGTTGACGTAACTCTAAAACAATGACGAAGAAAAAATTCCGATTTCTCTGTGGAGAGATTGAATGAAAACTGAGAGTGACTGCTCCCCTTCCTCGGTGTTGTCAGATTGTGTGAAAAATTTGGGCAATTGGTAAATTCGACATCAAAGCTGAAGAGAGGGGTGAAAGAAGAGGTCACCAGTTGGCAAATGGTACACGAGCAAATTTTTGTCATTATTAAAGATAGGGAGGAGTCACCAGTTGACCAATTGTGCATAAAATTCAGTCTGTATGGGTGAATTTAACCTGCTATGTATTTAAAAAATGTGGCAAAACTTGATACAATTCGCCAGCGACTTCTACTGGACGGGTCAGGCTAATGAAAGCTTCTGACCCACAGATGTGCCATCACCCATTGGCCAACATTGATGGTAATCATATTTCATTCGAGAGGTTTTAGGCTGTATTAGGTAAAGTTATGCTGTGGGATTCGTTGGACCAACAAGTGATACGTGCCTTGTGATCTTGTTTGGTCGTTACTAGAAAAGCATTTGAAACGGGTGTCAACGATGAACATGTTCGAAGTTTTGATAATGATTGGGACCAATAATCAGCCCTTTGACTTTTCTTGGCTTCGCTAGGATTTCTCTTTTCTTTGTAATTCTGAGTAATTGAATCATTTCTGGGATAATGTGCGTGAGGTTTTTAGCTCTTTTTACGAGCGATACTGTGCTATTTCGAGGAAGCTTACAACAAACCAACTCGAAATGAGGGAAATGAACTACAATTAAACTAATCGGTCAAGATTGAGCGATTGATTTGAACTTCAATCGCCATCGAAATCTTGTTTCTATGATTTTCGATGGGGTTCACTTGGCCGAGTCGTTTAGCTTAGTTCAGTACTTCATAATGTTGCGAATTCAATGACTGAAAATTGATTCGCGTGCTGTAATATCAACACGTACGAGAAGTGAATGATTTGAGTAAAAGTAGACCCACTCGAACTTTACAGACTTCTTGTGCTGTAGAATATGGGCTGAATATTTGTTTATACCGTTGAACGAGTATTCATCTACCTTGCGATACTTCGTAGGTTCTGAAAGTCATTTGCTAATTGATGATAAATATTTTCAAGAATGATTTTCTACACGTACTGTTCGTAGACAAGTATTCGGTAATGAAGACGATTCGAGTCACTGCTCCCCCTCTGCTTGTCTATCTTGCAATTTTTCATCTCACTATTGTATTTCATAGTGACCGTAAATTGTGAAAAATCTGTTGACACTATCTTGTACATACGTGAGCTCTCGGTGTTACACTTAATTTTTTTGTGATCTCGTACTTCGTGTTGACCCCGATGTTTCGCTTTCTCATGCCTTAATATTGGAAATACGATATTTTTGTCTCATTTTGGCTGATTGAAATCGTTGCTGAGCGTTTATGTTTAATTGTGTGCTGCGCATGTAAATATAATGAGCGAATCGTAGTCAGTTGATTTCTATGGTTCTACTTTATGTTGTCAAGCTGGGTCCCGGGAAACTAAATTTGTTCATCTTGAATAAGACTTGAGATACCCGAGTGTCATCATTTATCCTCTTGGAATTGTAGATAACTATTTTGAAGGAGTATGTAGCTGAAAAGTAAAAACTCTTGCTTCGTCTTTGTTTTGAATTTGATTCTTGCGAAGTGTGTAACTCTTAACTGCTTTCCTATTTATCTGATTATGTCATCTCGATATCTTGCGTGCCCCTTTCTTTGTCACGTATGATACATGGTTATCTTCTTGAAATTCCATTGAGATCAGATTTTTTTTTTTCCTGAATATTTGTCGATAATTTTCTCAGGTAGCAAATTTATAGTGCCATTTATTCACGAAAAATATTCATCGAAGTTTTTTTTTTGCTAAAAAGTCTCTGTGTGATAAGAACCCATCATTTTCAGAACCTCCCTAAAATTTTTCAACTCATTTATTCGTTGTATATCTACTGGGCTAATGAATGAGGTGTGTCAGTGAGTGTGAATCCCATCACGCATTTGATTTCTGCAGGTGCATGCGTTCCACTAGACGTATCCGCCTTAATGAATTTTTTGATGAACAAACGTTGTTGTCGTGGGAGGAGCTAACTTTACGATCAAGATATTTGTTGAAAAAGTTTTCCGAAAATCTATTTCAATCATATTCATCTTGATCTTGACCAAATACCTCTAAAAAGAAAGATTGATCGTAGATGACTCGATAAATTTTTGTGCGGCAAAGCTGTACCCTCGCCTCCAACTTAGCTTTCCAAAGTGAGCGGGAGGAAGGGATTAGTCAGTTCGATACATCTGTTTTTGAGTAGTTAGAGTTCGCTCTATGCTCTTCGTGTTAGAATCACTCTCTGAATGTATAAATGCAGGTTGATACGGAAGGCAACTGAAATTTTGAGTTCCTCGTTCAGTTGCTTGCTCAGATATTGAAGAGAAATATTGTGTTGTGTTTGCCTGCCAAAAATCTATTAAGTACTCATCAAAAAACGGGATCACATTTCAGTGTATTCGGAGTATGAACATCACTGGAAGTTTAGTCAGATGGAATTGTACGGCATACGACTGTCGATACATGCAGATGTTGTACTACTCGAATTCAAAAATGAATTATTGTCTCGATTATCTACTGAAGCACGTACATGTATGAGTACGTGTGTGAATAGTTATATCGTTTAGTGTACGCCTGTATAAATGTCGAAACTAACTTCCCAAACTTATTTCCTCGCGTGATGATTTCTAACCTTCTTTGAACGTCTAATTACAATGTGCGTGTGCTCTGGTGTATGGCGTTGTGATATTTTTAAAATAGTACACTGATATGTAATAGACTTTGTACGCGTAAAAGATGGTCCTCGGTGAGAGCTGATCCAGTGTACAATTGTATTAAACACATACGCTGTGGTACGTATGACTGGAGAATGTTCAATAATGGCTAGTCAAGTTATCAAAATACATAAGCTGTACGCTCGCCCATGACTTTACTGGGAATCATTCGACGTGGCCTTGGAAGTGTGTTGCAAATAACAACAATTGAAAACCGCTGAAAAATAGATTGCATATAGTATTCTTTGGAGAATAACGTCGCGTCGAAAATCTATGTGTAACTCACAGCATCAGAATGGGAGCACGACGAGGAACGCCGGACTAATAAAGAAATTCATAGTGCTGCTCGTACGGAATGATTCGTACTGTGTACTTATTTACTAAAGAGAAAAATTTTTCATTCCTAGTGCGATTTGATATTGGATGCGCATTGCATACGATCATCATCAAGAAATGATGCGTAAGATTCGAGGAATCCTACTTAGATTTCATTCCAATCCGGTGGTTGATACGTCTTCGTCTAGAAGCCACGTTAGGGCCGACATGTCCAACTCCCCCTGTGTGTCTGTAGTGTATAATAATATAGTAAAAGAAAACAATATTTTTTTCATCAGCGACGGATATCTGTCCGTACACCCTTTAGTTTATGTTTCGCTTCGGCGGAGAATAATATTTCAAATGACAACAATGTTCTCTGAGACTGACAGGCACGCTAAAATGATGTAAATGCTATCTTGTTTTTTTGAAATGACCGCGTATTTCGCGAATTAATACTTTAATGTTGACGAATGTAATGAACGATGTCACATGATCACCCTTAAAATTGAATAATCACACGTTTAAAAACTGGTAGAATTTAGCGATTTGGATGAGGTATTTCATAAAAGTTTGTGATTGGAAGGTGTGTTGTCAGTTTTGCTTTCGTATTCACCCTTTTCATTCTGATACGTTATTTCATGCGACTTGCTTACGACAGTAGATATAAGATATTCCTTCTGGGCCACTCAGACGCACTTATGAATTTCTCTAACGCAAGGATCATTTTTCCATTTTTTAAAGCAAAATCAAACCATTTTCTCATAATTTTTCTTCCAAGATAGTTTGAAAATTTCAGAGTTTTTATATCATTTCTGCATAAATTTTCTCACTCAGACGCACTTATGAATTTCTCTAACGCAAGAATCATTTTACCATTTTTTAAAGCAATTTTCTCATAATTTTTCTTCCAAGATAGTTCGAAAATTTCTGAGTTTTTGTATCATTTCTGCATCAATTTTCTATCTTTTTCTATGAAATAAATTTTCTCGTGAGAGCTACATCCATCACTCGTAAAAAAAAATCAGCAAAACCGATGCCCCGTGCCAGGTATTTCCACTTATTTTTCTATCTCTTTTTCCTGGCACAGAGCACTCGGAAAATTCGCACACATATGCGATCGTTCATATGCATACGAATTTTTTTTTCGAATCGAACGCGACGAAACCTTCGTACATCCGATTACTCATAGCTATAGCTGGGCCCATACTATAGATATGAATAATCGGACATACGTTCGGGTATACTGAACCATCACGTCGCACTTACTGCATACCAGAGTAAGAACCACGAGTATACTGATTTTACACGTCATACTTATCGCATACCGGAATAAGCAGACTGGTTGGCAGGGTGCGCACATACTCTACGACAGAGACATTGCGATCACGTAGAACAACGCTACGAGACGAAGCCATTAATTACGTAAGAGTACCCGCCAACAATTTTATTAAAATTTCAGGTTCGTATATATACTAGCAATCTCGACTCGAAATTTTGTCTGCGAGTTGTGAGTCGACATAATTGATCTAAGCGGCTACCATATACATCCCTAGTTCCCTCTCAGAAGGTTAACAAGACTTAAATCATCGAATAATTATGGTCCAGCAGAGATGCCATCTCCGCGACCTTCAATTGCCTGTAAGCTAGTGTACATATATCACCACATTACTCTCAAAATGTATAAAAGTTAATTGTCAATAATAATTTGTCTCCACTTCTTTTCTAAACCTGAGAACTAAAATTCAAAATTTTCTTTCAGAATTGAATCAAATTTTATTTTAAAATTAATACCTTTCTACGGCATACTAGCAGTATAACTCGCAGTTGTACTCGTCATCAATATAATTTTTTGAGTTCCTATTAAGGCATTATAAAATAAGGTCATCGCTTTATCTGTGACCGGATCGAAGAATCCCACTTCAGAAATTTCTTTGTGTTGTCCCGACTGAAGATGAGTGATGAATGTGTTCGCTTGTTCGCAAGATCTGGCAATGGATTCGCTAAAATCTAGAAGGTACTTTTCATATTCTGGCGTCATCTGATTCCCGCTCATGATTGTCTGCCCAGTTTTAATAAAGTCGTTATCCAATTCCTTGAGTAAAATGCTTACATATTGATCCTGTTGTTGGGAAGTGAGCATATTAAACCATTTGAACATTCGATCAAGAATATGTTGACTCAACTTTTTCCCCTTAACAGCTCGCGTCTGAATGGCTGGAGAAACAACGCTTGTAAGAGAATTTCCAAACCGCTCTTCCATGAAATAGACATAGTGTCGTACTCTAACTGGTACTATGAGTTTTAGATATTTCGTATTTGCCAACAACTGTTGAGAAATGATGAAATCAAAATTAGACTGATATAATTAAACGTAAAATACAAATACAAAAGAAAGAAAATCAGATTATTAAAATTCGTCGAACAGAGGATGAACAGAAAATAGGCTCCTAGCTATCATATGAACACCAAATGCCCTCCAAAATTTATCTCGACTCATCGAAAAGACACGTAATACACTCGTAAATAGCTTTCTCTCCTACGGAAAGAACTCGAATCGTCATTACGAATTTTGAATAACTCATTTCCTGAAATGATTCTGCTCACCAAACTTTTTCCGACAGCCTTTCAGACTGCGGTTCGACGAAATGAGAGAGAATGACGAAATAATTCGACGAACAAAAACTAGGCCTAACCACACCCAAAAATCCATCGAAAAGACACGTAATACACTCGTAAATAGCTTTCTTTCATATGGAAAAAACTCGAATTTCAACTCATCACTAACTTACCTACTGCAATTTGATTAATTTACTCACTCCATTTTAAGGTAGGTACTGAACGTTTTGACGAATAGAAGAAGAAAAATCCGAGAAAAATAGGCTCACAGCTATCACGTGAACACCTAATGCTCTCAAAAATTCATCTCGACTCATCGGAGAAAAAACACGTCATGAAGTCTTACGAACGAAAAAATTTGAAGGAATTTCGAATAACTTATCTACTGAAATGATTCTACCCGCCCAAATTCTTCCCTTACCCTTTTAGACCGCAGATTGATGAAATAATGAGAAAAATTATGACTTACTTTCTGGGATCGAAGTTCTCCTAATTCAATACCCTTCGCCTCCGCATCTTTCTTAAATTCAAGACGTTCTTCCAGACGTTCTTCCTTTGTGCGCTGGTGGTCCAGACGCTCAGCTACAAGCTTGTGTTTCATTGCATTCACTTGCATTAAAGGATCGTTGATCTCTTTGAGTTCATCATCAACTTTCGCGTATTCCTTAAAATCATTCAGACTAAATTATAAGAGAATTCCAATCATATGCTCTGTTAGCATTTCAGTTAATACTTACAGCGGCCAAGTCGATGGGTCTTGAAACGAACATTGCAAAAGCCTTTCTTGCGTTGAATAATAGTCTGGACAAACTTTGTGCGTACTATTATGACCGAGTTGACTGTCTGATCAATTTTAAGAAGATAGAAATAATAGATTCGATTTTTACACGTGTATTAAATTATTATTTGACACTTTGAATACTCCAAGAATTAAGACTGATTTTGTACATGAAATCTTATAGCTTATATAGGGTAGTTCTAGGCTTATAGAATAGTACAGGCTTGGGTTTATCAAAGTTCAAGAGAGGGTTCATAGTTTACAGGACAAAGTAGAAGATGAGATTTATACAGTATTGATGGTCTAAATAGTGAAGTTGATGGATACATTATAGGTACATTACAAAGTACAAAGGTTAAAGAGTATATGAGGATGCGTTATAATAAGTTATGTTACAGAGTTCAAGGTATAAAATAGGAAGGATACCTAATAGTAGGATATATTACAGAGGACAAAGTCCATAATAGGACATAGTACATGGTTTAAAGTACGTATACAGATTCAAAGTACCTAATTATTGAGTAAGGGTGGCGTAGCCAACAGAGATATAGTACATAGTTTAAAGTACATAGAGTAAGAGTGGCGTAGCCAGTCGTAACAGTACAATTGATTTTGAAATGTGAAGAAAAATGCCTCGAGAAGTGTGTAGTCGAACCAGATTTTTGATTCTGATATCTTTTTGTAATTGAATCCGATAAGTAAGTCCGACCCGCAGCTACAGCACGTGTACATGCTGATGGTCATGAATTCCTTTCTCTCTTTTCAACGCATGGCGAAAACGTGATAGTTCCTTCTCTCTCTAACTAATAGTGTCTTATGGACCCTACGGAGAGCGTGCGTATATATTATTGTACATATTCTCGTCATCTGTTTTCTGACTAAAATGAGACTATAGATCTCAATGTCTGTTTCCTGACTAAAAACGCTATAATTTTCTCTTTCTCTTACTAACGTTGTCTTATGAGTGCTCCTGTCGAGAGCGCGCGGATGTAATATACACAGTAGAAAAATCATCTGATTGTTTAGTGTATGTATTCTCACTAACTAATGGGTGCTCCTACCAAGAGCGCGCGTCTATATTAATGTAGGTATTCTTGTGCAAATTTCATCTCTAGTTGGATGGTTTTATATGGCATTGACTGAAAATAGCTGACGCTCCTAGTATGAGCACGTTGAAGTTTACTGCGTTGTAAGCATAATTTGACTTAATAATCTTTTTAAATTAGAAGTATTAGAAAAAAAGGAAATTTTATATGTACATTTAAAAACACTAATATTATCAAATTCTATCATATTTATTAACCATATAAATGGAAGTCTACAGAGATTCTTTTGTTGATGAAGATGAATTTGATTTTGAGAATATTATACCATATTTCAAAGTTCCTTTTGATAGAACAAGATCAAATTATGAAACTTTAATGGACCCGCTTTCTGATAAAATTCAACATTTACCTGAAGACAAAAAGAAAAAGTATAGTAAACTAATGATAAACATTATTGCTCACTTAAGTGTTTTATCTAGAATGGTTGAAAAAGAAATAGAAATTCTAAATCTTCCTCAGAAAGATTTTGAATCTGAAACGGTTGGTAAATAAATTATGTACATGATTAAATATTATTTACCTATTCATTTCTGAATATCACTATTATCTCTCTGTTGAGTTGTTGCATGAGGTAGATTCCATAATTTTAATTTTTCCCGCACAAAAGAATCTGACACATATTTTTTATAAATTCAGATACTGGATTTTATTCTCGCTATATACAGTTGACGTACGTAAACTAATGCTGTCTTATGGGTGCTCCTATTGAGAGCGCGCATCTATATTTTCTGAAAATTATTTCCCGAGAAAAATATTTCATATTTCTTATTAAATTCTGCAAAATTTTTCACTCCCTTAGATTGACTAGCTTGTTGTGTCTTATTCTTATTCTCACTTATAGTCTGGCTTTGACTATGAGAAGATTTAAATGTGTATTGACCTAGGCAATTTCTAGTCATTTCATAACTTATCTTCCTATTATTGTATGGTATTTTATATTCTTTTAAATATTTTAGAATAGTCTTTTCAGTTATTTTATTTTTCAAAGAAAAGCTTCTCACACTATTTTTCTTAAAGTCATATTCTTTTAATATTTTAATTAATTCGTTAGGAGTCATTTATTTATATAAATTTTATTTATTTTACCATACCATACTTCCATACAATATTACCTTATTTCAATACCATATTACCTTACCTTACTTTACCTTACCTTACAATATAAAAAATATAAAAATTTATTCTAATAAATGGAAAGTCAAATAAAAAGATATATGCCTAATAAAGTTGAGCTAGAAGGCTTAGATAGAATAATTTCAAAAAATAAAGAATTGGAAGAATTGATAAGAAATGAGGAAAGTAATCTAGCAAGAATAATTCAAGCTATTGATGGTTTAAAAAATATGAATACTAATATGAAAACTATTGTTAGACAGTTCTTTATAGCTCTACAGCAAACAAGTATGACTTCAGATATTTATAAATATGCCAATTTTAAAAATCAGGAGTTGATAGAAAATCTACTTGAGAGGGAGGAAAAATATAAGAAAATCATAAAATCTCAAGCTGAGAAACATAACGATAATTCCGGAATTGAAGAACTAGATAATGTTTTCTCTACTATTATTGTAGACTCCAAGGATAAGAAATTATCAAAGTATATGAAGAAAACCTTGAAAGATATTAAATTTCATGATGATTTTAAACCTATATTTTCAGAAGTAGGAACTAAAGAACTAACGTCTGATGAATTGAAAAATATGAAATCTAACCCTAAAAAGGGACCTAGATTTAATAATATCAAGAAAATAACAACTGTAAATGTTCCTAGTCTGAATAATGACGCTACTATTATACAGAATTAGAAACAGAATTTGGTAGTTGGTGTAAAGAATCTTGCAAAAGCCGCTCAACCATGTTGACTTAAATTTGAACATTTAATAACTGGTATCAAATATCATTATGTGTTTGAAAAATCTTAATAAGGTTTTACATCTATTTCAAGAAGGGTTGCTTTTTATCAAACTGCAGTCTATATAGACAATCTTTATCTGAATTCTGTCTGCAATTAGTTTGAATAACCAATCAAAAAACTTGAGAGTTCTAGTTATAATTAAAATAATTTCACTTTACATACTTTGATAAATTATCTAATGTTGTTATAATATAATAACTTATGTTCATGATACATTAATGTTGGTTTTTATGACTTGAAAAGGATTTAGGAAGCTTTTATGTTGGTTTCTATAACTTGGAAGGATTTTGGAAGGTTTTAGACATATTTTGAGCATATTTTGAGAAGGTTTTTTCCTTATTAAATTTTTATTATAAATTTATTTCTCTTTAAATAGGTACCTAGTTGTATAATAATACTAGCTGCTTTATTAGTTGAAGGTTAAGATGGAAACAGTCAGCTTTGCTGAGCGGGTTGATTATACCAAGACATACATACCAACTAGTGATCATATTTTACATGATACTTATAAGTCTACTTTGTTAAATTCACTGAATAGTGAAATTTTAACAGAATTCAAAGAATATAGTGTTAATGAATTTCTAAGAGAATTAACATCTATAATGAATTTGTATGAAAATGGTAAATATTGTACCAAATGTAAGAAAAATAAAAATATAGAAGAATTTGCTAAAAATCAAAACTGGTGTAAAGCATGTAAGAATACATCATTTAAAGAATACTATAACAGAAATCATGAAAAAATGAAAGAAAATTTGAAAAAAGATTATGAAAAAAGAAAGAATCTAATGATATGTACTTGTGGTAAAGTCATAAATTCTGTATCTTACAAAGCACATTTAAAAACAAAATCTCATTATAATCTTCTCAATGAAAAATAAAAAAAAATTCTTATTAAATTTTTTTCCTTATTAAATACAATTTAAAAATGAATTCAAAAAATCAAGTCTCAATAAGTGTTATAAGAAATGAGAGTGAAAAAAGAGATACAGATATTGCTCAATGGATTCAGTTTTTCAAAGTACATAATTTCTATGCAAATAAAACTACAAAGCAAATAGAAAACTATTTAAGAAAATGTAGAATTTGTATAGTTTTTAGAGGAAGAGAAGTAGTTGAAAAATTGAATGAATTATATTCTATATTATTACAAAAATTAACTCAATCCAGATTACTTCAACCACATCGAATGCAAATTACTTTTACATTAACAGAAGAAGAAATAAATAGATGGCTTTCAGGAACTCCATTCAAGTTTGATGATGATATATTTAGGTCAAGTAAGGAGAATGATTTTAAAATTACACCTAGATTTGTAGATGAGAATTTTAATAGCAGACATACACAATTTGAAATTCAAAATGAATGGGAAATACAAGACTTAGAAGAGTTTTTAGATTTTATGAAAAAACCTACTTTTGGACTTCTCAAAAAATGGATTCATTTACATAATGGAATCAGAGCTAATTTCTGTGTAACTGCAACTTATGAAAGGAGGGGTCATACAGTTATTGAGACTAATCAAATGTATTTACAAACCGAAAATTATACATTTCTTTGTGAATCCAACTTGAATGAGATGTACAATAACATTAGTGATCATATAATAGAAAGACATGAAAATATACAAGATAATTCAGAAGGTACTCAATGGGTGTTATCATCAATTGATTGCCTTAGAATTAATATAAATAGGTATGATCCACTCAGAGCTGGTTCTTACATTGAACTCCCCAAAATTCTAGCAAGTAAGAAAGCTATCATAAATGTTAAAAATGAGAATGATAATAAATGTTATTTATGGTCTATTTTAGCTGGTCTGTTCCCAGTAGATAAGCATCCAGAAAGAGTAGCTAAATATAAAAAATATGAGCACATATTTGATAAAGCTTTAAAAGGAATCAAATTTCCAATGAAAGTTCAAAATAATAATAAATTTGTAAATAGAGTCAATAATCTTAATTTAATTGAAGGAGGATTATCAATTAATATATATCATCATAATAATCAGTATAAAATTTATCCTTTATCAGATATAACAGAGGATGAAAAGAAAAATCATATTGACCTACTATTTTTAAAGGAAAAAGAAAAGACTCATTATTGTCTTATTAAAGATTTATGGAAACTAGTTGGAAGACATCAAATGACAAAAGATCACAAGAAGAGACATCTATGTAAAATGTGTTTGAATAGTTTTCCTTGTGAGAAAGTATTAACAGATCATAAAAATTATTGCGGATTAAATAAACCTGCTAAAGTAATTTTGCCTAATAAAGCAGATAATATTGTTGAATTTAAAAATTATAATCATTCGATGAAAGCTCCATTTGCTATATATGCTGATTTTGAAAGTCTTATAAGAAAGCTTAATAAAATGAAGCAAATGAATGAAAAGATAGAAAAATTATGTAAAAAATTAAATAAGACAAAACAAGAAGTTGAGAAATATGAATCTTATACAATAAAGCTTCAAAAACATTTTCCAATTAGTTTTGTTTATTATATTAAGTATGCTAATGGAGAAATCAAAGAGAATCTATTTGAATATTTTGGATTAGATGCACCAAAGAAATTGTATGAGAAATTGAAGGAAGATGCGATTTCCATTGCTAGAGAATATTTAGATAAGAATGTAAAAATGAAAGAATTATCTGAGACACAAAAAATAGAATTTAAAAATGCTAAAAAATGTCATATTTGTGAAAGAAAACTTGAAGATAATCCTCCCATGATTGAGAAAGATATAAGAATAATAAATAAGAAAATTGATATTATTTGTAAATCTCTATTATGGATGGAAGATAAAGAAGATACCAAGCTCAAAAATGTTGTTAATGAAGCAAAATTGAAATATGAAAAAGAAGGAAGAGATATGAATACATTTTATGAAAGCTATATACTTAAATTAAAAAATATAAAATTAGAAGATGAAAAGAAAGAAAAAATATTCCTTAAACTTATTGAATTTGTAAAGAATACTGAATATAGAGATAATAAGAAAAAAGAATTATATACCGAACTATCAAAACTGGTGGAAAGAGTAAAATTTGAATATCAAAATGAATTAGTAAATAAAATAAAAGTTCGAGATCATGATCATTTAACTGGAGAATATAGAGGAGCAGCTCATAGTAATTGTAATCTTAATTATAGAGTTCCTAGGTTTATTCCTATTTATTTTCATAATTTTTCTGGATATGATGCTCATTTATTTGTTAGAGAATTTGGAGAGGATTATGAGAACATCAAATTAATACCAAATAATGAAGAAAAATATATATCATTTTCTAAAATTGTAAAATATGATTCAGGTTTTAAAAATTTAAAAGGAGAAACAGTTAACTATAATATTGAGTTGAGATTTTTAGATTCATATAAATTTCTATCTAGTTCATTATCTGAATTAGCTAAAAATTTAAAAAGATGTCACTTTAAAAATCTAAAGAGATGGTTTAATGAAAAAGTACCTAAAAACCTATCTGAAATGGAAAGAAAGTATTTATTTAAATTATTGAGTAAAAAATTAGCTTATCCATATGATTATATGAATTCATTAGAAAAGTATAATGAAACAAAATTACCCTCGAAAGAAAACTTTTATAATCTATTAAATGATGAGCATGTTGATGAAGGTGAATATCATTATGCGCAAGAAATTTGGAAGTATTTTAATATTAAAAATATGAAAGAATTTACAATGTTATACAATACAATAGATGTACTCTTACTGACTGATATTATGGAAAATTTCAGGGAAACATCTCTTAAAATATATAAATTAGACCCTGTTTGGTATTACACAACTCCTGGATTTGCTTGGGATTGTATGCTGAAAACAACTAAACAAAAGTTGGAATTATTAACTGATGTAGATATGTTATTAATGTTTGAAAGGGCTAAACGAGGAGGAATTTCTCAATGTTCAAATAGATATGCAAAGGCTAATAATAAATATATGGGAAAGAAATTTGATAAAACTAAGGATTCTATATTTATTCAATATTTAGATGCTAATAATTTATATGGATGGGCTATGTGTAAACATCTACCATATGGTGGGTTTGAATGGAGGAATCCTGAATATTTTGATGAAGAAAGAATCATGAAAATGAAAGATGATAGGGAAATTGGATATCTTTTTGAAGTAGATTTGAAATACCCAAAGGAATTACATGATAAACATTCTGATCTACCCTATTGTCCAGAAAATGTAATTGATAATAATCAACTTCCAAAATTATTTACAACATTATATGATAAGAAGAAGTATGTTCTTCATTACTTAAATCTTAAACAAGTTCTTAGAGCTGGATTGAAATTAGAGAAAATACATAGAGTTATAAAATTTGATCAATCGGATTGGATGAAAGTATACATTGAAAAAAATACAGAACTAAGGAAAAAAGCTAAGAATGATTTTGAAAAAGATTTCTTCAAACTAATGAATAATTCTGTTTTTGGAAGAACTATGATGAATGTTAGGAAGCATGTGGATATAAAATTAATTTCAGAAGGTAATAAATATACTAAGTATGTTTCTAAGCCTAATTTTGAGAAATCAACATTTTTTGGAAAAAATCTTGCAGCTGTGCAAATGAAAAGAACAATGATTAAATTTAACCAACCAATTTATGTGGGAGTAGCTATTTTAGATATTTCAAAAACATTAATGTATGATTTCTATTATAGACTAAAAGATAGATATGGAGCTAGAATTAAATTATTATATACTGATACTGATTCATTAATTATATCTATAGAGACGAAAGACTTTTATGAAGATATGAAGGATATGATTGATGAATTTGATACATCAGATTATAAAAAAGATAATATTTATGGTTTACCACAAGTTAATAAAAAGGTATTAGGTAAATTTAAAGATGAAATGAATGGGAAAATATTAGAAGAATTTATTGGATTAGCTTCAAAATTATATTCTAATAAAGTTTTTGCATCAAATAATGATGGAATGAAGAAAGCTAAAGGAGTAAAGAAAAATATTGTTAAAAATCAGATAACTCATAATGATTATAGAATGTGTTTAGAAAAGAAAATAACTAAGACTATTAAACAGAAGATGATAAGGAGTATAAGACATAATATTTATACCATTGAACAGAATAAAAGAGGATTAAACTCATTTGATGATAAAAGATGTTTAGTTGATGGACAAACTGATACATTACCCTGGGGTTATTATAATACAATACCAAGAGATAAATTTATTCAACATTTGAAAAACCTTAACAGTTAATGAAAACATATAAAAATGAATGATTATAATAGTCTTAGTAATTGGCGAGAGTCTTAGTAAAACTAAGCAGCTCAGCTTTGCTGAGAGTATTTATGGAGAAATTATGATTTTTTTAATGAATTACATCAATTTCAAACAGAGCCTTATGTTTGATATAAATCTGGAAGAAAGATGAAAATAAATAAATAGTGATAAGTTTTTATAATTTTCAGTTCACATTAGATAGATAAAGTAAAATGTTGTATGATAATAATATTAAAGATCTTCTTTGGTCAGTAAAAATAGTTGTTTCTTATTTTTTAATTGTATAAATAAAGAGTTAAATATCTTGACTGATTCTTTCAAAATATGCCTTGTCATAAATCAACTTCAAATAAAAATAAACAAAAAGATGTGTTTGAAAAGATAAAATCATGTATAATTGAACACATAAAAAGAAATGATGATTTGATTGAAGAACTTCAATAATTATGATGATTGAGAGAAAAGTTATCAAAAAATATTTAGAGTTTCAACATGATAAAAATCTGTTAGTTAATAGGGTAAATAATTTTAGGAAAGGGGGCTCCTAAATTGGATGTGAGCTGTAAAAGTGAAATAATAATATAAACTATTACTATAGTATGATTCACCAAGTAAATATAATGTTACAAACATAGACCTCTCTTGTTACCTTATTCAATATAACTATGAAGATTCTTTTGTTGGATTAAATAAATTCAATTTCACCAGCATACTTACCTCACCAATTTATATCAGCAACATGAGCAGGCTTGTCCTGCAAATTATACCACCATTGATGAAATAAGATAATATATGGATCCTTAAATTCAAGATTTACAGGATAAAAAGACACTAATAAATATTTGCCTGCAAAGCAGGCTTGTATTTGATTGTTTTATCAAGAATTATTGAAAATGAAATGAAATAAATATACCAAAGATTATTATAAACCCTCCTCTGAGTCAATATCTGATTCAAAATCATCCTCTCTTATAGGTGATTTATCATAGTTATCAATAGGTCTATCTATCTTTATTCTATCTTTTTCTCTCATTCTCTCCCTTGTTCTATCCTTATATTTTTGAACAAATTTTTCATATTCTTCTTCATAGTTATCATCATGATCATAAACATTATAATTATCTTGCATGCTGTTTTGATTTTCCATTTTGATTATTATTTATATAAGTAGAAAAGCATATAAAAAGGTTGATTGGAATAACTTATATTTCTAGTTTGAAAAATAATCACTATTATTTATTATCTGTTCCATGATTAGATTTATTTTACAAGTTATTAACATTCTTAAGCAAAGCTTGAGCGGCTCTGTTGAGATTCTCACAAGATGTGGTAACTGATAGGTAGTAAGCTATTATCTGGTTCATTGATTCACTCTATATCTGGTACATTGATTATCTCTGTATTTGGTTCATTGATTATCTCTATATCTGATTCATTGATTATCTCTATATCTAGTTCATTGATTACCTCTATATCTGATTCATTCTCCGATTCATATCCCTGATCAGCTTCAGGTTGCGGATCATAGAATTGAATATCATCCAAAAGTGGACTACCACCAAGAAACATGATTTCCGCATTTTTGATTGCTCTTATAACTTCCATATACTCCTCAGGATTTTCTTCAAAATGAACTTCATAGACATTGTCTTGGTAGCTGCTCTCACAAGTATCCATATTTTTCCAAGTCAATAAACATTTGTAGACTAGATATTTACATAAGTTTTATACTTTCTTTTCAATAACACCATTTTTATTAAGATTTTAAAAGGTAGGTCTCAACACCTACATGAGAAACACAGAGAGAAAGGTTGAAGTAATTTTTTCTGTAAAATCAATGTTTTTGATTAAAAATTGACGAAATATTAGTGAATATCATTGATCAACCTACAGAAATCACATGCCTGAACGTTGACTGAATGCTTGTGCGGTTCATTGAAGTGTATTTCCTCTAATATTGACATACATTTCTATAAGTGAATGGAATAAATGTGCTCAAGTCCTAGGTATACTACCATTGCACTAGGAAAGAATTTTGAGCTCTCCCTGGGAGTTAGAAAAAGAGGAATAATTAATGGAAAATTGATACAAATTGATGCAAAATGTATGAAAATTTTTGAACCTGTGAAGAAAAATTAAGAGAGAATGGATTGATTTTGCTTTAAAAAAATGGTAAAATGACTACTGCGCTAGAGAAATTCATAAGTGCGTCTGAGTGAGAAAATTTATGCAGAAATGATATAAAAACTCTGAAATTTTCAAACTATCTTGGAAGAAAAATTATGAGAAAATGGTTTGATTTTGCTTTAAAAAATGGAAAAATGATCCTTGCGTTAGAGAAATTCATAAGTGCGTCTGAGTGGCCCAGAAGGAATATCTTATATCTACTTACGACTGTTTCTTATGATATTCGTGCTCTAGTCATTTATGAAATGGGCAGATGGTTGAACGTGAAAAAGTCTTGAATTGATTGGCGGAGTACAGTAATTTCTTTTTCGAAGTAGTAACGAGAAAGTATGTCAAAACTTGTAACATATAATTTTTTCATTCTTTGTATCACACTTCAATTGAAATGAACGTCCAAATGGACTGCGTACCAATCATTCCTTATCCATGGTCCTTGTATCGTATGATATCGTCAACATCTTCGAATATTTCCCAAGCGAGAAGGTCTAAAAAGTAGGAAGTGAGTGTTGACTTTATCTCTGAGCCCGGAACATCAAGACCTCGATGGTCTAGAAAAAGAACGTAGAGATGTGACCTTATTGAGACAATTTTTAAGAAGACTGGTTGGACACGTGTGCTGCAACGCGGAATTAATTGGTTGATAATGATTTGATAACTTGAAAATACCATTTCTGTGTGATGAATATAACTCCTTACCTAAGTATAACTTCACAACACCCCCTTCCAAACAATATTGGCTGTGTGTCGTCTCTCGACCATAGGGATCACGCCCAAATTCCTCATTTTTGAAGGTTTACACATCATCAAGGTGTCATCTTTCTTGAGGAGTAGTCTCTTTTTCATTTGGTGGTTGATGAACCACAGGGAGGAGAGTTTGTGCTACGTTGCAAGCTATCTAAACATCTTGACGGTCATCCCATCCAGAAAAGCAAGATTATTCTGCGTGTGAATTTTTCTTCCGGTACTCTGTTTATTTGTGTGCTTAAATTGTCTTTGGATCTCATTAGCTTCTCAGAGTTTAAAAATTGAATCAGCTGTGTGCAGTCTTCCTTCAGAATTTGATTTGATTTCCTTTCGATGAGTTTGAATTTTCTATCAGGCTCTCATTTGATACGTTCTCCTTCATTATAGGTACTTCCTGTTTTAAGTATTGCATAAATTCGACCAACTACCCGTTCACATTTTCATATTGAACAAATTACATCAACCGGCGCATTTTCTTGCAGTTGATACTCCGCTAATTTTTTGTACGTGCTCGGCAATCTCAGAACTCGTTCCTAGTAAAATTTTTGATGACTGTACGTAAAGGGTAAACGAACGAACAAACAATCGTCTGTGAATTCATCATTTACGCAATAATTATCGTATCAAACGCGGAGTTTATTTTTCATTGTTATCGCATAATTTCTACGGTATCGTTGGCCTAATTAAAATGGAATTATCGTTTCTTACTATGAATTTTGTTCGCATTTGCGGAGAAGAAACCCCGTGGGAAGTTTGGGTGACCCGACTCTATGCAGGTTTTCTGTTGAAAAAAGATCGATATGGCAATACAGGGTAGCCCATTTTCGGTAAATGTGAGAAAATTTTGTGGAATAGGTGTGATCGAGTGTTAGACATTTTCTAATCCCCTCTCCTATCATCGTACACCGGGTGAACCAAAATGATGTGACCAGTTAATTGGGAGTTCGCACTAAATCTGCTCTCAATTTGCGCTCTTACCCAACTTTCGAAGACTTTTCTGAGCCGCGTTATTGACCAAAATGTGCCAAAAATTGACCTGTTTGCCAAAATTCTCAATATTTGAAAGCCGTTTAAACCTCCCTCTTGAGTATTATTTTTTTCGCTATTCCGTATTTTACTTGATTTGAAAGTGAAATTCGACGCTAATTCCGAAAAAATACCTGAATATATGCCAAGTTACGGTCTGATGAAGTCATAAATCAGTCCCTTGACGCCACGATCTCATGATGTCATAAAACAAACCCTAGATCGGAAGTTAGAATTTTAACAAGGACCTATTCTATGAGGGGGTGGGGTGTGCTTCGAAAAATTTGCCATGCATCGTGTGGTGTCTAGCAAAAAATATACCTCCTCCCCCAATTTCCAGCGATAAAAACAGTTTTAGTCCATGAATGGTCGAGATTCTTCCAAGTCCCACTAAGTCGGACGCATACCAGCCCGATTTTACGACTTCCCCCCCCCCCTCATCCAACAAAATGAATAGCGGGTTCTCCGCTAATATTCTAAAGAAGAGGAAGTATTTGAAATTTTCTGCTGGGATAATGGATATGACTGTGCGCGCGCACCCCCCCCCCCCTCTCAAGATAGAAGAAAAGGGACACGGAACAAGTTGGGAATGACAAAAGTTCTTTGCGTCCGGAAAAACGATCACCTTTTTTTCGAGGGATTGAATCGGACGAAATTGTAATAAAATTTCACGATATTTTCTTATTTAATGAGATGAGTGCGAGTGTTAATTTTCTACTAATGATGTTCACTTTCTAGTATTCATATTAATGGATAGACGCCAATTAGCCGACGATAAAAACTAACGTATTCACACAACATAATGCCATAATATTGCCTGGCCCTCGTACACGAACACTGACGTGCTTATAATGATATAAATACAAGGAACTCGTTTCTCCGAATTCGTGTTTTGGATATGCATCAATTCAGAAGCCTATTCTACTTATAACAACAGTCTTTATTTACTCATCAATTTCGAGTCTTGAATAATGCGATGCTTTGGACAATTACATCTCACAGATCGAAAGCAGAAGCCAAAGCTATGTATTGTTGTGTGAACGTTATCAAAATAATGAGAATCGGCTTTGATTCAGATCGTTCGTAATTTCACTTTTCTGTTTTGGTATGTCTCGTGAACCCTCTCGTATCAGACAGCTTAGTAATGCGACAAAAATCGAAAAATTGGGGTCTTCCGCATTTCGAGACATCGACATTTCGTCCTTGGAAATCTGGCTCCAGCATAGTGAAGCTCTGGTCGCCTTTATGGTGAAACTGGAAAAGCGAGAATCCCGTGAGTCTTGAAGTAGGAAAGTCGTGCAATTTTCTTTCTGGATGGAATGAAGTTCATTCGTCGCGAATCAAGTTTTCACTTTTCTGTATTCGGGAGTAGTCGTTTAGAAAACTAACATTCAAAAGGTAGGAAAAATCACGATTGATGAATGCGACTACCTGGAAGGATTCAACTTTATCCATTACATGAGTTGCTGGGAGCTCTATTCCGTAGGTAGGTAGAATTCATCCCCTTCAATATCGACTTATAGGAAAGAATAAAGTTCTAGGTTCTGCCATTCCTTTCAAATGCGTCCGATCTGAATTTCTCCTTCGACTCTCTGCATCTTCATTACCAGCCAGTAGTTAATCCACCTATCCGCCGGTAGTATCACGTCTCGCCCTTCAAGCCGAATTATTTCCGTTCTTAATCGAAGGTAATACTTCAGGTACAAAAAACAAGACAAATTATTTCACAACCTCGGCAATAATGTTGATGTTGACAAGACTTACCTCATACACCCTGTACATTATTAACCCACTTCTTTTTTTTTTTTTTTCACAAAAATTGTGGAGTTGTGCGAGTAAAATAGGATTGAGGATGACGTTATGATTTGGTCAGTCTCTACGAAATAAAATGTATTATTGATACCATTTTAGCGTAAGTTTTGTGGAAGGGGTGAAATTACCATGCACATTAAATCGCTGGATAATTACGTACGCGGTTCATTAGCGTTATCACGATGCACAAGAGGTTTTTAATATTCTAGGTCTTCATGTGCGAGGGTTTTACCACGATTTCGCCTTCTCACGCCTTCAGACGAGTGCAGATATTCGCGGATTTTCTTTCTGGTCGTGTTCTCTTTGTTGCTGAACTTATCAGGCGGTGGTGACTTTTTGCTAGTGCTGTTGCCTTTCACGGAAGCTGATTATGCAACTTGTTCCGCAGATTGGTGAACTGAATGAACGTATACACTCGTAAGGAGTGCGTGATATTTTTCCATACTGATCAATTTGCGCAGAGAATACGTCTTACAAATGTAAGTTGGAATAAGTGGTACGAGATGTACCAGAGACGGGAAGTTCCTCCAAATATTGATGGAAGGACAAAAATTTTACTGGTTTTAGAGTTTGAAAAAAATTGTACTTTCAGACTTCGTATTTAAAAAGTTGACTCGTGCACATTGTAAAATTATCGATGTGTTCATGTCTCTTATCATTATGTTATTATTTATGTTGAATATTTTTGATTTACGATCGATTTGCCTCCGACTCTGGTTTCTTATATAACGATGTTTCAAGCACCGACCTTGTAATTTCATAGAGTAGTTATCGATTTTCTGTTCTTTTTTTTTTCCTTCCTCTCGCGTCGTTTCTTCTCCCCTCTTCTCTCATTTATTTAGCGGATGAATATTTTTTCTTCTCATCCTGTCCTCTTCTCTATCGCGTGCTGTTGTAGCCGGTATTGAGGACTGGTTCCATGACAACGCGTCGGTGCTCGATCTCGATTATCGTTCGGACGTTGCACTTCGACTTTTCATTCGTTTTTCATAGAACCAAAAGGAAAAAACGAAAGATGAAATACGTAGATGGAAATTTTATCTCCGTCGTCGATCGTCGTCTTGGTGGTTAAATCATTCGAACTATAATAACGTATCACTTTGGAAAATAGCTTCGATATTAATTACCGATGCGTAATTTATTGTGAATATCACGGTAAGGGCTACAGTCGTGATTTGCCATGAGAACGACTGAACAGAGGTAAAACCACTTCCAGTTATCGTGAAAGCGTTCTTATTTTTAAGGCGTATGTGCGCGTTGGAAAGAAGATGTAGAAAGTTCTGTGTTCGAAACAGATGCGCGTAAAAAGGAAAAATGAGATCAAAATTTTCTTGAATGTTGGCGGTGAACGATTTTTATTATGATTTCGATGCTCGAATCAGTATGACACGGTGCCGTTAATGGATGCACGTGTAATTACTTTCTTTACGAGAGTGATATTGTGTTCGTGTACTGTGAGAGAAGCGAAGCTGACGGAAAAAAGATACGAAAATAAAAATCGAGACGTGGGAAAACGAGAGGTGCAACGGGAATGGAAGATGGAAGAAGCTACTGTCGATTTCCATCGCACGAGTGTGTTTATTAAGGGTTGACGGCCATTGAAAAAACACGTAACTCGAAGCTCGTGCAGCATGTTGTATTTTGTCGCGACTTTTGCTATTTCAGCCAAATGTGGCGAATATAATGAAGATTATTTCGTTCGTTATCACCTAAGATCTGATGCATCCACGCAAGCTTGGAGATGACTTTCAATACGAAGTAATTCGGTGTATTACACCTCTTACGAGCGAGTTGTATTTTCATTTTAGTTGAACAAACAAGTAGAAGAAAAGAAAAGTGAGACGAAGTATCTCGATGTTGAGTAAGATTGAGTAACGGTTTTAGTGAAAAAAAAAAAAAAATATTATGCCACGTAATTCACAATGTGTTTTCGAACAATGAAAAACTCGTAATTATATTTTTCTGCGTTCTTGTACAGAATATGCGTTTGCTTACCGCTAAAATATGGTATGAACTCTTTTTACAAACTTGAAATATCATTTTATACTTTATCCTGCTTGTTGAGTCCGAAATGCTTTTCGATCCTTGCATTTTTTTGAGCGAATCTATCAAAGAAAGGGTTTCAAACCTATTGCTTCGAAAATTTATTTCATTGACCATCTTCTTAGGTATATGTGTTATCAAATTTTTCCTCCATGGAAAAGAAATAGAACAACCAAATTAGGAATAAAAACTGTGACGGGTGTAAAATTGCCGGAATGTAAGAATTTAACAAGGAGTTGCGACAACCGGTATCGAGATGCTGATGATATCCCGTTATCGGGTACAAATGGCAATAGGCCCGAGAACAGTACACGAGATGCGAGAGAAGTTAGCAAGGTAGCGTCACCCTTCATTTAGGTCTTGACTCAAAAATGTGAGTCACGAATGTGTCAAACAAATCATACTCGGTGTCGTTGAGTCGTTTTTATATTTAATAATCTCTACCTTTTCCAATCTGTTTGAAACTCTGCCTTTTGGCAAGCTGTGGCGAAAAGAGGGGGAGTCGCCCGTGGAGAGAACGTGACGGGTTGAGGGCCTGAGCGTTACGGATGGTAGATTCGTGCTCATCAATACGGTCCCCAAGAGCACGACCCGTTTGACCCATGTACACAGCATTACAGTCGCTACAACTGATCTTAGAAATGCAAGCGAGGTAGGATCATTGGGGTTGAAGAGGTGAAATTGCATTTGATAATCCTGCTCTGTGTTGACAGCTTTTGAATCAGTTGAAGGATTCAGTCCACAGTACTAAGAGAAATCATCTTGCTTGATCCAACCAAACATTCCATTTCTTACCATCCTTCTCAATTCCTCCCAAATTCCGCTCACCAACCCCTGAAACGGTCGTTGGCAGTTTTTTCCATTGTTTCCCGTCATTCATGGTTTTCGCATATTGTCCAAAAATTGGAGTCAGAAGCTTCAAGAAATGGGATGTTGGAAGTTCTAGCTCCTTCACCCAATACAATCGCTAAATCCTGCTCCTTTTTTTTTAGCAATCCCTGATTTAGAATCACCTATTATCTTGTTGAACCTCCTTCACTCTTCTCGCTCTAGGATTCGGTTCGAAATTCTACCATCCACGCCTATACCCAAAGCCTTTAACTTCATTTCCTGGGTTAGCCTGCGTATCAGCCAGTGTCGTGTTAGCCTGGGATCTCCGACCAGACAGGGCCCGCGAAGGTTTTCATGGGGCCTGCGAGAAACTTCTTGAAAGTTTGACCATGAGAGTTTTCGGGGGCCCGACGAGCTGGTTATCCGACCCCCGATTTGAAAAATGTGAGCCAGCGCGACCCTGGTAGTAGCCAAAAATTTGTTTTATACTGAATAGCCAATCTCCTCACTTCCGTCCTTTAACTCTAGCTGGCATCAATTTGTTCACCGCGGATCATTCCCCCGCGTGCGCCAATTCTTCAATTAACCTATCTAAAAATACCAACAGCGAAAATCCAAGCCATCTTTCCATCTCCTAATGCTTAGAATCAATTTTAACTCTCACTCATTGGTGACTACAAACCTTCCTTCTTAATTCTGACTTTGTATGTGTTTGAACAGCCAGATTCCAACGTTTACTTCGCTGATCCTCTCGCCGACGGCTAGTCAGGGGGGTGAGGGGAGCTGAGTCTATTTTACTGTACCGATGTCATCGGCGCCCCCATACTCTTTCTTTTAAAAGAAACAACGTTATGAAAATAAATTACGGATAGTTCGGCATTCCTCACCCCCTTTCCTAATCCCCCTCCGATTCCGCTTATCGCCCTGAGCCCTCTTTTTTCTTTTCCTTCATTCTAGGCGTTAGCCGAGTGTCCAAGAGTTGAAGTCGAAAGTTTCAAGAATCAGAGAGCTGGAAGTTCTAGAGTGTTTATCTACCGGATGCAATTGCAAAATCACCCTGCTCCTTCGATCAATCGTAGACTTTGAATAAATTAATAAAATGTTGAACCCTCTTCACACTTCCTACTCGGATTCGGTGATTCGGTTCGAAATTCTGTCGTCTGCGCCTGTACCCGTGCATTTAAATTCAGTCCCATTCGATGTGCGGAGTCAGGGTAGCAGTTAATCATGGTTTTACACTAACAGCCAATCTCTTCACTTCCGTCCTTCGACTGTTGCTAGTTTTCAAAAGTCTGAAGGTCAAAAGAACGAACTTTCTTTAAATAAATCACAGGAAAAATCATATTATTATGACCAAATTGGAAAATTAGGACTTGAAAAGAAATTTTTGACATCTGGATTGAAATACGCTCCAGCTTTATGAGCTCGGTAGAAACATTCGGAAAACAAGGAATTCGGTATCTGAAGTTCAAATTGACAAGTTAATACGTAGAAACCAGACAGAAGAGTCTCAATAATCTGTTCAGAGATTTGTGCAGAGAGAATGATTACGAACCTTCGAAGAGAAAGATTCGATTCGAAGAAATGATCGTTTATTAGAAAAAAATAAAATTCTCCTGAAAATGTTTCTCAGTTTGACATCCGACTGGCGAGTTGGAAAGCAAACGCATATTTCAAGGTTCGCGATGTGGTATAAGTAGAGCCTCAGAAAGATATGTGACCTCGGCTAAATTCCCTGATTCTTCTTGGTTCCTCGATAATCGTCCTTCGGCAAGTTACCTTGGCGCGAAAAAGCAGTCACTTGGTACTGTCCGACGAACTTCTGCTCTCAAGTTCCTCTCAATACGAGTAAAGAAGAAGTTGGTGATATAGTATTACAAAGCGTTTAAAATATTGGGCGCCGTGAAAAATTCTAAGTGGGTTAGCTACCGGTACTTATTTCATGTTCGTACGAGTATTATATACGCACAGAATCTGACAAACAATGCACACAACGGATTTCGGTAATTTTATACTCATCGCCACCATCTCGCGACGTCGTTAGACCCGTTACCGTTTCAGCAAAGCAGTGGCAAGAAAGATGTCAAAATTCGGGTCGAAGTTCATCCGCTTGCGTCAATATAATAATAAGCTATACAGAACGCACTCCGCGTGAGTTTATCGATGCTCAAAAGATTATGAAAGTAGTTTGCAAAGACATAACGTTGCCGTCGCCGCTACCGCTGTATCTTGATCTTATAAGTTGTACTAAGCCACGATACTCTTTTATAGAAACAGTATTCACACGTACAACGACACGGAGAGAAGAAGTAGAATCCAGAAGTACGTTATGACTATTTCTGCGACGACAAAAAAAAAAAATACAAGAGAAAAACGAACATAGTTTATGTTTGAATTCAGTATTTTTCGATTCGCAGATTTTCTGCTCTTTCGTCCACTACTGTATATCACCTCCCACGCGTCCATATTATAGAATACCGAAAATGGAAGAAACGAACGAGGTCAAAGGCCTTTCTCCGTCGAGCGCATTAATTGCGCGTTTTTCAAAGATAACGAAAGAAGAAATAAAACGACGACGAGCACGTTAAATTTTACAACGATCTGAAAATTCCCCAAGCGAAACACAACGCTACTTTTATATACTATTCAGGTTACTAATTTAATTTTCTTCAAAAAATCAAAAATGGAAAACAAGGAAAAAGCTACAGCTACAACTTTACTGATCACCACATCAATCGAAATTTCTATTCTCAAGCTTTGTTTCCTCAAATTTTTCTCTATTCGTAATGCTTGCATCCAATCGATCTTCTCACTCTTCAAAAATGTTCCGACTGGAAAGAACGGGGAAGTACAAACTTTCATCTCAGATTTATCCGAAAAGTTGAAAAAATTGTCTGCAGAGTTCTAAGAAACGAACGGACAATTTTCCGCTTTATATTCAGTACATATGACAAGATACTTATACGAATTGGGGGTGCTAGGGGCAGGACCTGCAAATATCCGACAGTTTGAGTGATGTTTTCACGAGACAGGATACAGGCTGAAGAGGAGGTTGCCGATTCGTGAATGTGCGAGATATATTTCGTGACGGTGGTGACGAGAGCCATTAGTTTTTTTAGTGTCAATTTATTCGATAGAATCGTTTTTTATCATTGGTAATCCACTGGTTCATGGTTTGTAATTGGATCTGGTGGGTGAGGTCGGATTTCTGATTTAGAGAATTAGAGAATTGATGCGTGGTAATCTCCCGGTTGCTCTGATAAATTCATCCATTTTTTCGTTACCACTGATTCTGCGGCGGCTGGGAACCCAGAGGAAAGTTACGAAATGGTAAATAGGGGGGACGGAAGTATGTACTAAGTGTGGGGAACGAATAACCAGAGTTGATTTATAGTACAGGCTTTATGAAGATATAGGCTGCCAAATTCTTCTCCTATAGTGTTCTTTCTTTTAAGAGAAGGTATATACGGTACTCCTCCGGCTACCTATCGACCAGAGGATCAGCGGAGTAAACGTTGGAAATTGCTGTTCAGGCAGATACGAAGTCAGAATTAACAAGGACGGTTTGGGATGGCCAAGGAATGAGAGTCGAAATTGATTTTGTACATTAGAAGATGACTTGGATTTTGGCTGTTGATATTTTTGGATAGGGAATGATTGAGGAAGTGGCGTGTATGGGAGAATATTTCCTAGTTCGATTCTTCTTGTGCCAATAAGTGACGTATTACTACGCTAACGTATTGATCCATGACTGTAGGACAGCTAAAACCTAAATTTTTGTGCATACTTCTTTTACAATTCGTATACCCTCTTTGACCAGTATGAAATGGACATCGAATGCTCATCATCAGTAGTTGGCTTAAGCTGAGGGATCTGGTCAGTCTGATGACGTCATATTCTGGCCAGCTTCTTAAGAAATCGATTAGCGTAGTCTAGCTGCTAGCCTATTGTTCGCAGAATATGCTAAGATTTACGGATTTTCGATACAGAGGTACCTAAGCTGAAGCTCGAGTCGTAGGTCGGCTCCACAGATTGATCAGTTTTTTCTAACGCTAAGGAGCCATTATCAATTACGTAAATGCCTTAGGAGGGAGTTGGTTTAAAAAATTTCTACATGATCTTACTTGGGGGAGAGGAGGGGAGGAAGAAAGCCACTCGTACGTAAATTTTTCCAAGTTTTTTCACGAGTCAAATTTGTCAAAATTCATCTCCAGAGCGAGCGAAAAAAATTAGGCGTTGACAATGTAAAAAATCGAAGAAAAAACTTATTTTTATTGGAATTTTGAACAAAATCTTACGTAAGAAGGGAAGGTAAGGAAATCTCGTGTGTTCTTATATGGAGAGGAGGGGGGCGGCAAAAACATCCTGACGTAATTGATGAGTATCTCCCAAAGACGAAGATTACTATTTATTTTTGAGAACTATTTACCTCCGAATTTCTGTCGATGAAACTGTTCTGAGTATCTCCTTGAAGTAGACTCTAAATAGATTAAATGTGTAAATGTGACGGGGAAGATCTGTTCTGGTAAATGTATAGGTCGACTGAATCTCATGAAGACTTGTTTCAGAAAAATTTGTTTTGGATAAAGTGTGTTAAAGAAGTATAAATTTTTTATTAGGAGTAACGGTTTCAGAGTAGATGTCGTACGATCCAGTGGTCAAAAAAAGCCATGAACTTCGGAAATTTAGACAATTTGGACACGCTAATCTGGAGAGACAGACAATTATGATTGCAGGATTATACAGAGGCATCATCAGACGAACTTCAGTAGTTAGGCTCGTTGGTGGATGAGGAAGGTTACTCTCTAATTGTTCGTCATCTTTAATTGTTCTTTCGCTTCCCTGTTGAAAACTCTCGAGAACACCCTATTGGGGTCGGTAAGATTAGACTCGTCCAACTCGCGCGATCATTTGTCACAGCCGCAGTAGTAGGGATTCGGAAAAGAGAGGGAGTAAAGGTATTGCGATAGAAAGTATTTCTTGAGTATTCAGTGAATTTGTACAGTACGACATTATTTCCATTTAATAGAGACGTAGCAGAGGGTGGGAGACGGGTGTGAGGGTCAAACACCTCGCTCCCACTGTGGAAATAGAAAATTATGAAAGTGTATTCCAACTTCCTTCCGGAAAAATGGTTTTGTTTAACCTCCCCGAAATACTGTGAAGACCGTGGTCCAGCCAATTTCACCCCTCTTCCTCCTGGCTTCGTTGACAAGATTGCGATCAAAGGAAGTATTTTGTTCGACAATAATTTTAGTCAGCAAATATACGCTATGTTACGTTCCAGAAGCTACAGTTGAAAAGGTGTACTGTGGGCCCAATCGGAGAAGTACAATGTTCATCCGCCGAAATTCGGAGGTAATATTTCTCTGGCGTTTGCTTCTAGAACAAGGACCTCAATCTGGGGCCCTTTCCTTCATGTGTATTTTAATGGTGAAGGACTTGAACAAACATACCTTCAAACTTTTTCTGAGTCTCACTTTTACCTTTGAAAATCTCTCTTTCACAAGTAGTAGCCCGAGTATGCTCGCTCACGAGGATACGCGGGAACAGATCCATACTTACCCTTCTCGAGCCAGTGGCGAAAGGTACGTTTCAACCCGAAACCGAGGCGAACTAACCGGGTCCTTCCCCGATGTGGCCCAACGTACTCCCTTCCCACTCATAACGAACAGATCAGTTTGAAATAACAAGAATAATGGAGACGAGATACTTATCCTGGTCTGATGAAGGTGTATTATTAAAATTTTGAGAAAACAATAATTGCAGATTTCTATTTCGCCTTTTCTTTACTCTCCGCCTTTGAGAAGTGGATGCTGCGTCTACTTCGTATGACTTCTTGGTCACTTGGGCCACGAACTCTCGAACGTTCTGAAGCCGTATATCGTGATCAGATTCCTCGGGAATGTTGCAGTATTTCGAGTATTCAGCCGCTGCTCGCGATTAATATACTAGTTTTTGTTCATGTGACCGTATCAGTTGAATCTTCGAAGTTGCACTGATGACGATCGGCGGCGGCGACAATAATTTTTCTCAGAAACAATAAACTTGACCTCTGAGGAGAAGTTTGTTGCGACGTGCATATATCATTGGCGTCGCCGTCGTGTGCGCGACGTCACATCCTCTTCCAGACATAATTATTACGACGTGCGATTCGATCGTTGTGGAGAGACAACCGTTATAAGTTGAATTTATTTACTGCAACGGCACGTTCGTAAGTTGTATACACGAACAGATTTTCATTCGTAGGTACTTCGTATGGCAGAAAATTAAAATCGGAACAGAAAGATCATAGATTTTAGTAGAAGATGCTTGTGTAAGCCTTGAATGAAGTATTGTATTGTGAGGTTTTCATGTTCTTCTTTTGACTTCTCTCATTTATGAGCGTGTACTCATGTATGGTATATAAAGAACCAGTCTCTACGAAAATGAGTTATGAATCGGCGGCGGCGCTGTTGTCGCGATGGTCTCGAAACATTGACTTGGCCAAGTGTGAGAGTATCTCGTCTCTTATGTCAATTCTTGCGATACCATCGTCCTTGTTGCTAGTGCACAAGTCATCGTTATTGTATTTCGTATTTTTGTACGGTGCACACTTTCACCTGCATATTATAAAATGACATTTACGAAAGTGTTCGTTCTTCTGCTCTCAATACTGCTCCGCTCAGACGATCTATTTACCGTGTTGCAATTTCGTCGGATGGCGCATAATATGAAAAGATTTATCATATAGAAATGCGCTCGTTCGTCTAAAACGATTCATTGTGATTAAGTAGAGGAGAGAATAATTGGTCTCTTGTAGGTGATCTAGTCTCGTTTACGACGTAATGGCGCCTGGAGGAACAACGAGAAATTACGCTGGCAAATTCGATCTCGAGTGAAACTTTTTTCGAGACGAAACCTTTACCATTGCTGAACGGACATTTGGAACTTCGTGATTCATAGTTTGCAGTTCGATTTCTTGAGTCGTGGGCAACTCTCACGTTTACATTGCCCTCGTCATCGATGATTGTTTGATCAAGTTTTTACGAGAATACCATCGTAAGGGGGGTGGATATCGAACAAACGTTTCTGTCAGATTGTTATAGCTTATGATCCTGCTCCTCTTTAAGTTTTCCTCTCTCATGTGCCTACTGAACCATCATCTGTATCATTTTGTTTTACTTGACGGCTATTTTTTTGATTCGTCAATTCTTATAGAATTTTTCTTTTCTACTTTTCAGATTGCTCCATCAGCGAAAAAGTTATGGGGTGTCGAAGAAGCTAAAGAAGACGGTCCTAAAGGTATTTTAAATATTAACGGTGGTGATATACAGTGTGGATCCGTTTGGAGAGATTCACCTTGGAGTACATCAGGTGGGTTATAATGCTTACGTGTAGAGATGTTGAAAAGAAATTTTTGAAAATCTGTATTGAGGGAAGATTTTAGGAACCGATACCAATCTCGGTATTCGATGAGTCGATATCAAGGACTCCGAAGAATTTTTTGTAAAATAATTGTTTCTCCTTTGCAGCTCACGGTGGCTACTAATAGCAAATTATAGAATCCTCCTCAATACGGGGTAACTGAGAATTTGAAATTTCATAGCTATTTTTGGGAAGATAATACGTAATTTTCGTATGTATGACAGTTATTATTGATCGTTACAAAAACCACTGTACCAAACGACCAAGGTTTTGGGATTTGCACTTGTTCTCAATTTTTCGTATCTAATAACGACTTTACCAAATAACAAATGTGACCTGTCACCAAGAAAAAACCCTCGAAGAGTTCAAATTTTTAAAATTTTGTTGATACCGCCAAAAAAAAGAGCTGGTTTTGTTTGATGAAAATCGCCAATAACACAGAGCACAATTTTGGGGACGCTTAGAGTGGTTTTCTTGTGACAGGTCACACATTTATTCCGGAATACTCGTGAATACAATTGAGAAAGATATAAGTGGGTCATAATTAAGGATCGTGTTATTTTCTTCTATGTTCGTGCTCACCCAAGACATCATACCTGACTTCCTCAAGGTTCTAAAAAATACACACTTGGACGAAAAATTCTAGTTATTTGGCTCGAAAGTATTCAATTTTTAGTAAAGTTTTATTGCTAATTTTTCATTTCACCAAGAAAGAAGTTTTGAGATACGCATGGTAAAAGATATGGTGAACGAACCATTTGAGCCGATTGCGCCGCGGTCAAAACTCCGTAAGAGCCTCACTATTGCGGGTTGGTTAATCGAAAAGATTTGATACGCAATACATATGAGCAGCTGGAATATTTCTTTTAGTCCGCAATTAAAAAAAAAAAACTGAAATTTATTGTTTTTTTTTTTTTTTGGGGGGGGGGGTGTCATAACCTCAAGAGAAGGCGTACGTACAATCAAGAGGAGATATTCGCATAATATGTTTTGAAGATTTTTGTATGAAATTTTCCCAAAGAATTCGGGAAAAGAATGAAAAAATTCCTTCGATTCTCTAGAGGTCTTGAGGATTCAAAACCCTTAGATTATGAAAGAAATTAATTGTATGTTTTCGAAAAAAGTTGATAGATCCTGTAATGGAGTTTAATGTGAAATTCAAGAAAATATTGAAAAAATTCTGCGGACCCTCGGATGAGACTTGTAGGACTCGAACCTCCACGATTGAAGAGACATTTTGGAAAAATTTGGATAGTTAGGTTTTTGTTCTCTTTTGGTGCCTCCGAAGGTCGGAAAGGTTCTTTTGTATTCAATTTTAAATTTCATTATGATTATGAATCTTCCAAATGTTTAAACCCCTTGGCGTCCTCGGGGTATCTGAGAAATTTTTTCTACATTTTTCTCGAACTCTACCGTTAATACGGATATCATTTCGGAATCTTTCAGGTGGATGTAGTTTTTCCCCCCAATTCTGGGGCTTGAGAATTTTTTACAATTTTCTCCTCAACCGTGAATTTTGTACTGGAAATCGTGAAAATATATCGGAATATTTTATCTGAACTTTATTCCTTCTTCGGGGGGTCATCAATCCTTCCACACCCCTAAATGACCCGATGATTTTTTTAATCTGTTTTGTTGGGAGGCTAGCGGGAGTCTCCTCAGAAAACGGACAACTTTTGTAACGTCATCAAAAATATCCTTGATATTGATGATGAAAGGAGGGGAATTTTGATAAATGTCGACCTGCAAGTTATGATAGCAGGGGGGGAGCGAGCTCTTGGAAGAATTTCGACCTTTCTTTGCCTTGACCGTTTTTACCGAGTCGGATTTCTTGCGAGACACAGGGCGGCGCGCGACACATTTTGCGAAATGTCTTCCCTCCCCTCTAGGAATGGGTCTCCTGTTAAAATGTAGAATTTTGAGCTAGAGATTGTTTAATGACGTCACTAGATCGTGACTTTATTGAGACTTATTTAAGACGTCATCAGATCGTTCGAGGGACTTGGAAAAATTTCCTCTTTCGAGCTATACATGAAGGTGAGGAGCATGTATGATAGGAGAGAGAATGGAAAATGTCAAACTCTCGATCAGACCTAATATGCCTCCTCATAAGACCAGCTTCTTTCCACAGAACTGTTTTTTCTGGGAGGGGGGTGGGGGAAATTCAGTGGACAGAACCGAACAAGAATTCATACAAATTGTGGAAGCCCTTATTTTGGTATCAACTCCTCCCAGTTGGGCAACTGGCAGTTGTGGTTACTCCTCCCAGTTGGGCAACTGGCAGTTGTGGTTATCCTATGGGATTCCGTCCGTTGCGCTGTGCCATTGTTTTTTCTGAACATTCGTGATATGTTTCGTACGTTTCTCACAGGATGCGAGATGGAAGTGATTACCTCTCGGGTTATAATTAGAGCACCGCTTACTCGATCCTTCCTACGAGTATAAATGAGGTTCAAGACAAAGTAATTGCCTTGGGTGTCTAATGAATGTCCACGAGATTGGGCTGTCTCTGAAAAAAAAATTATCTACGTTGGTCATTGTTACATCTATATGAATCAGTTTTCAATATTATCTCCTCAAATTTATCTACATCTTCTTCAGAAGTGTTAGCAACGCCCTCTGTATTTTTTACCTTCCCATACTACTGGTAGGTTCTGAAATGGGCAGTATTGAACAACGTATGGCTATAAAAAATATCTCTGAAAAGTTGAATCAGGCAACTACTGTGATTTGTAATTTTTTTCTTCGTTGAATAGAAAATGTTCTAGGGAAAAAGGAAAAACTTGACGCTTTCTGTGTCATGTTTAATCGTATGTCCACCGATTATCATTAAGTGTACCTAATATTATTATCTTCGTGCTACTTCATATAACTCAATCATATTTTTCTATTACAGAACATGGAGTGAGTCAACCGTTGATGGTGACAAGACGATCCGGTAGTTTTCCCGCGGGCGAAACGGCTGGAAGTATATTGTCTCCACGCTCATCGGAGACTGGTGGCGGTCTAGGAGTTAAAATGGTCGAATATGTTCTGGGAACTTCACCCACGAGTAAAGATTTGGAACCAAGGATGAAAAATTTAGTATTGGTACGTGTGTTATTGCGAACCTGATTGTGTTCAGCAGTGCGCCATGCTCTTTAAATAACCTCTAATGCAAATGTTGTTACTTACACAAAAGAGTTAGATAGGATGAACAATGTTCTCTACTCGACATAAAAGGGTGGCCCATACCATTGGTTGTTACTTTTTCCGAAAGTTGAAACTAAGAGATTAGATTTACTGCTCGTAAGGTTCAATCTATTTGAATCAGGAAGGCCTTTCAAGATAAGGTAGTATAAAGTCATGTACTACACTGCAGGATATGGAATTTTCGAAAAGTAGAGAAATTTTCCATTTTTTTATTTGACCATTGATTTAATCTTATCGTCTTGTGTGGCATAGTTTCCTTAAGTAGAATTCTCCTTTCTATGATCTTGATTGGTCTTCCAGAGCCACCTATTCTATCTTGAGGGATTGACTACTAGCTGTCGATTCCCTATCGGAAAATTGATAGAAGAAGCATGTTGTGGACAATTACCTTGTATCATTCAACTTTCTTGTATTATTCCTGATGAACTGCTTCTCGATTCCCCTCTTGTATACAACCTAAATAACTGTGAATGCGCTGCAAACTAGTTTATATTGATGAGAACCCGATAAATGAAGTAGGGAGTGCTATCTTGATCAATTTCGACGTTTTGTTTGAACGTGCTCGTCTTAATTGTACTATCTCATGGGAGGGGCGAGAAATTGCTAGCAAGTGTACGTCATGAAGAGAAAAGTTTTATAAGTGTCATACAAATCATACAAAGTATCAGAACCGAGTTCCCTTGGTTTATTCGTTATCATATTCTACTCAATTCTTGCAACCATGAGCATTGTGTTTTTGCAATCCTTCATATGTTATGTTGGTCGAGATTTATTTCGAATCGAGTTATAGAATCAAGGTTCTAGTGAAGGAGTGCATTTTTCTGTTTGGTGTGAACTGAACGTCATAGCTGTCTACTCCAGCCTTTCGCATTTAAGATGGTCTGTTTCGAACAGGATCAACATACCTTGAATTTTTACCCAACAAAAAAAGAAGCACAAAAATAATGTTGAGTTTGAATAGTGATTCGTAGCCTTGAAACAAGAGGGTTTCATCCATGTTCTCCCGAAGAGAACGGGCCCTCTGTATCTTAATTTTTTTAAATGAAACTTCTCCCCTTTCGTTGGCCCTGGTAACCAATCGTTTCCTCTGATACGAAAGCTAATAAGCGATGCCTTCGTGATTATTTAATGACGGAACAACATTTCAGGCCCGTTTTGAAAGTTGAAATTTCTGTGGTTCTTTAGTATCTTTATTTATCTTGTGACAACATCAAGTCTAGTTCTACAATCTTTACTTTTTTTCATTATCTTTCGTTGAAAAAATTAGCTTTATGACTGCCAAGGATGTTCTAACGAATCGAAGACAGCAGTTAAGAATTAAAGTGATGACTCGAATATCTATCCAAGAGTCTCGTCTCTGTATAACGTTACTACTTCACTCTGTGCGAAAACGTCAATGATGGTAATACCTGCCATCACCCGTTGTTCAAAACTTAAATAAAAAAATCAATTACAATTTCATTGTTCAGATGTTGTAATTATAAATAACAATGATACAATCATTGTATTCTCTCGTTTTTTTGTACCTTAATTACGTACTCGTATTTGGCAAATAGAAGCGTGTTTTAAGAACAACCTCAACTTCTTTCTACGTACACGTACTCTAATAAGGTATATGGTTGTGACTGTGTTTTTTTTTTTTTTTTTTTTTTTTCTGCGAAAGGTTGATTTGTGTAGTGCTAACACTACCATATTCTATTGCTGTATAGTGCTATATTGTGTTTCATAAGTTGACTTCTTCTTCATTAATTTTTGTCGTTCGCTTGTTACAGAATTCCAATGAAGCGGGAAATGTAGAAATTAAAAAGGATAAAGATAAAGCGCCAGCTTCGCCTTACGAAAATCTGAATACGAAGAAAGAACTAGAAAACGGGACCGTTGTCCAACAGAATGGTATCGTCGTCATGCAGAACGGCGGATTAGATGACGATAAAACTTTCAAGTACGATTCTATGTGTCAAAGGTGAAACGATTTTCTGCACTATCGGATGCAGACAAGCTGCCCTTTCTCAATTTCATCTCTTCCAGAATCCTCCATGGCTCTTCCTCCTATTCTGATACGTTTCATGTTTCGATTTGTAGTTTTGTGAAGATATTTTTGAGACGTCGAGATATTTGAAATCAGGAGACTGTCGTTAATGTGGGAATAAGAAACTTTCGAGGTTTGCTTCTCTACTGTTAAATGAGAAACAAAAATCAGGATGTACCAGTGAAACGAATTAAATAATAGTGAATTCGTATCCAAATCAGGGACGCATTCTGATTCTTGAAAAAGTTTACGAGGTTCTTTCAGCTCATTCTGGAAATCTACGCGTTCCTCTCAGCTTTCACTAGTGAGACACATGATCTCAAAATTATATCGCTTTTTAATTGCTGATTCTTCCATATTTTTAATCTATGAAGTAATTTCAAATGTTGAGAGGATACGAAGTTCAAAGAGGTAGTGGTGCTATAAGTCTTTCACACTTCGGGTTCTTAATGCGGATAGTATAAGCGTTTGCCTGATTTGTTATCAAACTCGTAGTCAAACAAAAATTCAAGTTTTTATTTTCAAATAATTTTTGTAATTTTGTGGATTATATTTACATTTTACCATCCCGTAAAGAAGGGAAAATAAAAATTTACCCAAAACTTCGAAGAATTTTGTCAATTTTTCAATCTGAATTTTCTCATTTTGATAATATGACTACGTGTATGATAAGAAAAATGTAAACAGACGCCAAGTGTGAGAGGTTTATAGTCTGTGGGATATGACGAGAAACTCCTAAATTTGAGTATCTCCTATTTGCGATTGTATCGTGCGAAGGCTCCCTTAATAGTTCATCTCAACTTTCTATCGCAGAAATTTGACCTGCGTTTTTCGGTCAGTTCATTGATTTTGCTTCTGTTTTGAAAAGAATTTGGAAAGGATATTCTTCGATTTCGTAAAAATGTGCGTTCGAACTACTCTCGAATTACGTACGTTTGTATCGAAATTTCTTTCAAAGTCAAAACTATTTTGGTGTTTTCTTTGTTCTTGTATTTCGGTATCGTTAAATCGCAATATGATATTATTTCGTCCTGAAAATTTTGAAAAAAGCGAATTTTGATTGTTTAAAAATATTTGATGTCGAATATGTGTCACTGAAAGGTTGAGCGCCTGTTAGTTTGGATATCAACTGTTTTTTCTCTCTTTCTTTTTATTTCCGAGCTGCCGTTGTGGATTTTTCAAACTTCTGTAATTCTTTCTTGGGGTTTCATTTGCATTCATTGATTTTTGAAGACTAGGAAACAAAATGAGCATGGCCATGTGTCTGCAGTTGGTGGAATGAAGTATAGTCGTTCGTTGCACTCTTTTTAGTTTCGTTAAGGGTGTGCTTCGTTCGTGAAAACGAGCATTAAAAAATAATATTGGGAAAACTTTCTCACTGCTCAAGTTTTGAAGGGATCGTTTTAATTGTTTGATGTGTTCTTCAGAAAGATTCGATTGGAGGCGGTATAGAAGCAGAATTGAAAAATTTTCTTCTATATACGCTTTTTATATTTCGCTACAAAATCGTCGATCTTCGAACGTGAAATTTTTTTGGAGCAAAAATTCGGATTTCTGTTCCTATACCGCCTTCCATTGGATTTTTCTGTTCAACATTTCCGGAGATCGAAGAAAATCTTCGAAAAATAGAACTTTGAGCAACTTTTTTGTGAAGTCATTCGTTACAAGAACTACCCTCACACGCCCGATAAGCGTCGCGTAGTGACCTCTAGTATTTGGGGAGTGTATATGCAACCTATCATACATCGTTTCCGTACCCTTAACTATTCCGAGTTCCCATCTTCGGTATATCTCGGTTGGTTCTTATCACGTGATATTCAAATAACCCTTGGGTATCTAAAATAAATTAAAAATGGTTTACTAATCATGTAGCACTATTGAAATTAGTAATTTGGGAACATTTTATTTCATCTGCTCGTGTATTTGAAGAAGTATTCTTAGATAGTCCGTTGCAGTAGGTCAAAAGTATTTTCTGCAGAGCGTTGTGGGACTGCGAATGGTGCAGCTGCTGGATTTATAATATTTTCAAGTTGGATATCAGCGTTCTCTTATCGGTCTGTCGAGAGTACAGTGTATGCGGAGTGTCTCGTGGTGGGTCATCGGTCTTGTGTAAGATTGATTGTATGCATATTCACGAGCCCTGAGTATCTTAATTCAATTAATTTTCAAAGTTTTATTTTTCGTAGTCAATATTCAGTTGGATATTGGAAATTATTCGAATTTCGTCTGACTCGTTTCTCGACAAATTGAGAATTATTTTTCGCCGGCCTGCGCTTATTGATTCTGGTGAACAGAGTTGTGATTTCGTTTTATGAAAATAAGAAATTTTTGAATGACAATGAATTCAAATGCATTCTTCTGCGTCGTATTTGGTCTTCTCATGGCTTCCTCAAAAAAGATTTTCTTGGGCTTCATGTTTTGATACAAACAATGCGGAACGTTCTTCTTGGTCTCTTAGTTCGTATATTATTAAAGAATTTGGTATTTCCAATTGTGAACGATTTCTCACATTTTCGCTGCTTTTTGTTTTCTAATTTATCTGGATGGATATCTTATGTTGTGATACCGTCCTGTACAACTGTGGTCCTTGAAATTTTTCTTTTGTCGTAAGATGTAAAATGGTGAACAAAGATTTATGGACAAAACGAATTTGTCGCAGGGAACCTTGATTAATTTTTTTTAAGGTTACATCCTAAGAAACTTTCGAGTACGTCATTGAAGATTTTGATATTCTTTTAAAAGGATCAGGAGAAATCTCGACTCGATCGCTCAACAATATATGCAGAATAGGACTTCGAGCCATTTCTTTCTTTGAGATTTAAAGGAAAAATTTGAAGAGAGTCAATTTAGGAGAGTAGGAAAACTTTTCGTGTGATTAATGTTTAGGGGAGGTCATAAATATGGACGTGATGTGGAAATTCATGTGACTCAAGTTCGGGGAAGATGACTGACCTCGATGTGGTATGGGAGAGTTAAGAATTTCCATTTCTCGAGTCATATTTTCAAAAAGAAGAACTTGAAAGAAACTCGTTCCTCGAACTATGCATATTTTGGGGGAGAAAGATTCTTCGAATTTTTCCATTTTAGCAATCTTTCTTCTTTAATGTTACGAAAACTATTCTCGCGAAATGTTTTTTGAAATGGGGTATCAAGTTCCTCAGTTAATTTTTGTGTCGGTCAGATTAGATGGTTTTGTATTTAGTTACATATATTAATCAAAATTCATTCACAGCCTCTAAGTTGTGGACATCAAAATTTGAGCTATTCTTTGCCCTGGGAAATGCGGATATATTGAAGCCACAATTGCTGAAGAAATTCATAAACATAGAGTTCCTTGCGAGATGATATACGTCATCACCCTAATTGTTTGATTTAACCCCTTTTTCTTTACGATTCATGACGCAACTAATCACGATGATGTGAGATCTTAAAAGATGGTTTACGCTAGGCTACTTGAATTTTTGCTAGTGTCTGTGCAGCTTGTATCTTTTTCTTTCCTCTTTTAAGGCCAAGAAAAGGGTTGGAACATTGATTGCACCTTCCGTAAGTCCCTTATCTCGGAGCAGATTTATATGATTTTTAAAAATTTTCTGAAATATGTACATGGTGTTAAATATTCTCCTGAAGTAAGTGGCTGTGATCATCTTTGCTGAGGACAAGCTAGAATTCACGATGGCTTGATCTTCTCCCGAAAACGTCTTTTTAAAAATAAAAAACACTTCTATGTTATGCTTTTTTTTGTCTTAATTTGAGGATTGAAATCTCGAATATAATCCTTTTTTTTTTTTCATTACGACTTAGTTTTGCAATTCCCACGGTTGGTACGTCGTTTTTCTCGCTTATATTGTTTTTGGGCATCATCACGATCAATATTTTCATTTATATGAGTGTGAACTGCTCAAGTAATACGGTTTCTCTCTCAACTTTTAGTCATTAGATTGGAATCCTTGTGTAAGTACCTCGGATTTGGATTTTAGAAACCTAATACTCGAATTATGAGGTGTAGAATCGATTATTGAGGTGAATTCAATCCTAATAATTTGATGATTTAAGTAATGTAAAGAATCTAGAAAACAAATTCACCGTAACAAGCTTATCAACGCAGTCCTAAGAAAATTTGCATTCAATGTAACGAGTTAGATATCGTTAAAAGATTTAAAGAAAGAAATTTTGTTCGTGCAAGGATAAATTAAGATCATAGAAAAAACACTTAGGCTTAAGTGTTTTTTCTATAATCGTTAAAAGAGTTGATATTACGATGTGATTGATTGTTGCTCACTTTTTTCTGCCTAAATCAGTTCTCCCAAAACGGTTTCTAGAGCTTTTAGGGACTACACGATAATAGGCTTCAAGAAACTACTGATAATATATCGTGGTATTTGATTTTTAGAAAATTGGACGTACGTATTTGAGTTTGTATTTGGTAATCGCCTTCGCAGTAATTTTTGACAGACTTTTTCGTGAAGCATGATAGATCTCACGTTCGATTCTGGAGTTTTCATTGCATGCTCACTTTTGAGCGTTAGTCCAGTTATCATTTCGAAAACCATTGGAACGCTGACGAATCTACAATCCTATCAAATATTTGTTTCGCGTCCTTGAACCGTCCACGCTTACGTCCTATGCTCTCAGCGCTTGTCTGCATTAGATACGTTAATATTTAAGTTTCTTCATCCTACTCTATGTTCAAATTTCTTCCTCATCTTTCTAGCTAAAATTAAGATATATCCTTGCAAAATTATGTTAATCGTATTGTTTTGTTCTTTTGCTGCAGTCGAACACCCGGTAGTAGACAACCGTCCCCCTCGGACGAAGAACTGAATAAGAATATCGCGGTCGCTGCTGTTGCTGGCGCTGGCGCCGGCAGTATGGGCGGAAACAGCAATGTTGTCGTTGTCGAGAACTTACACGCGCACCATCCGTTAATTAATCATCCACTTACCTTACCGTTACCGCCGCATCCGCACGCGGCCACGCATCATCCACTCGGTCAGTTAGAATCGATGAACCATCAGTTTTCCGATCAGATGTTGGAGGCTCAAAATGCTTTTGACGCGCATCAAGCGGCAGTCAACTCCCAACAGTTGAACCATCAGCTTAATCATCAAGCCACTGGACTGGAGTCGTCGAACGTCGTCTCCTTCGAGGTAAGTTTTGAAACGTTTCTAATAGTATAGACGAAAGAGGAGCAGACAAAGTCCCGACGGCTCACGAAACTCATAAGAGTGTGGCGAATAAGAAAAACCTTCCCCATCTCGGTCCGTCTGGGGCTCTTTACGAGGAATTTGTCGTTTCATTACATGTATTTTTCCAGAATTACAGATTATCACAAAATAATTTCATACCGAATCGTAGGGAGCAAACTCGATACTCTTTTCAAGATGGTATATAAAATCATTTTTGAAAGAGGATAAGTAAAGTATGAAGAAGAATGGCTAGTTGATCTATAATTACAAAAAATGAGAAAAGAATTGATCGCTGGTGGTTCTCGGAGCTTGTGGGACGTTTACTCATTCAGAACGAATCCTTAATGAAAGTTACGTAATTATTTCACCATCAGAGCAGACGAGCTAATCTTGCGAGCCCGTGATCTCAGTATTGGCGTATTTACGGAAAGGCGGAGTGAAACCAACCTTCTTGAGAACTAAAATTTGCTTTAAAATATTGCAAAATCCACCACAAAATAATTTTGTCTTAACCTCCTCTTCCAACATTTTCCTTTCCAGTTCTACTATTGAATCTCGTTTCCCAACTCAGTCCACCTTTATAACCCGAAGACCCGATGCGATGCTTTACCGACAGTTGGATGATTTAAGTAGAAATCATGATATGAACGATGTAGACTGATTCGACTATACTAGTTGAGTCGTAGAGGCTATCTAGCCATAATATTGTCTGATTCCTCGCCTTTTCTTTCTCTTCACTATGGTTTTAGAAAGACTCGAGTGTATATGGCGGAACATGTTTTTCGTTTGATAAAATAATCACAAACCTAAGAAATTTGTATTATTGCCTTTTTAGAAAAGTCGTGTTCATGTTTCTCATTTCTGAAAGACTTGATTTGATACAAGTTCAGCATTACGTTATCAGAATTCATGATTTTTTTTCTCTGTTGTCAAGTTTTGGTGATTCCATTTTACAAAAGCACAGAAGTTGAGCTTTGAAACTCATTATTTTTACTCTAGAAATGTTGTGTGGAAATTTTCCGTTATAAGTAACTTCATTTTTCACTGCATGATTAAGAATGTTTCCTCGATATGAGTCACGGATTATGAAAAATTGGGCCTCTGTTGAGCCTTTTGTTTTCTTTATTTTTGTTTAGTGGTTTAACTCGCGTTCGTGGAAAATTTCCTGAGAAGATTGAGATACACATACTTTTTTCTTCGTACTAGTTTCGCGAGTTCCGCTGCCTTGCGATTAGAAACGACCCATATGTCACTGTAGTATTTCGTTTAATTTGTATTCTCGCGAGATAAGGTTGAGAAAGTCGGAATTCTCTCATGTCGACATCTGTTAAAATAACAATACCTGGTGCGAATATCGTTTCTGGGTAATTAAAAGTTTCGCTGTTACAGATTTAATTAAAAACGTGATTTTTCAACGCCCAGAGGATGTGGATTTATAAATTCGAAAGAATTTTCGACTAGCTATTTTGTGGAGTATGAACGCTTTGAGGAAGATTCATAAGTAGGCCTCGATAACCGAAAATACTCGTGTATCTGAATTGTACCAACCCATCGAAATAATAGCTCGAAGGGAATATTTCGAAAATTGAATGTTGTGTAAGCGTATTAACGCGGCGAAGAAAAAATTCTTTAGTTTTTTGTAAGGGGATGGAGGGGACTCGCGGGTTATAAAATAATACCGAATGAGTCGAGTCGCGTCGAAAGAGTGCCGGTATATATTTAATAATATATCCTAGGAAACAGATTTCTGCTTCACATTTGTGGCTCAGTGAAAAGATTAGCATATGAAAGAAGATGGAAAGAGAGATACTCGCGAATGATATTCAAATTAATTTTTGATATTAAATTTTCGCAATATATCGCGGTACTACAAGTAGTACGGTATATTGTTGTGAAATATACGCGGCGAGTTTTAGGTGGTAGTAGTAGTTGGTCCTGTTTCCAACTCGATATAATTGACTTATTCGGTCTCGGGTAATTTTGTTATTCTCGTGGAACATTATTCAACCGTCGTTCGAAAGAGTGAGATTCGCCTTTCCAAAATTCAGATTATGCAATTTTATTAACGTAGTAAATTCCGGAAGAATAATTTCGAAGTACTACGGAACCACCGCTTGCCACGTTCTGTTGATTCCTTCACGACGACTAAGTGGGCGTAAACGGGTATTATGAGTTCACTTAGTTGCTATTATAGATGAGCAGGCCTATTTTGAAGTAATAGTACGGGGAAAACTTATGTGCGTCCTAAAGAAAGGTATCTCATTTACGGCTACGAGTTAGTGTCGTAGCGTTCGTATGAATCACACAATGTCACGCTCTTTCATCTAAGTGTGGGAATTTTTTAGCGTGGTGCGATCGTGAACTTTATTCTAGCCTACCTCCTGTACGGTTATGAGAGTTTTCTTTGCGTAAAGCCGTGTGGCGGTCGGGTCATCGAGATTTTGAGTGGAGAAAAAAAAAAAAAAAAAAAGGAAAAGTATTTGTCGTATTCGTTCATCGTAAAGGTCTTCATGGGACGTATTATCCGCATATTTTTTTGGGCAATAGGCATTTTCAAAGTTTACGGAAAAACTCTGGTTGAAAAAGGAAAAGAAAGAGCGGAAGAAGGAGGGAGAAGAAAAAAGACACGACCAGAAAACTAATTAGTGGAGTCAGGATGATGAAAGTGCTGAATGTATACGAGTGAAAAGGTTGAAGTGGGTTCTTTGAATGCTCAGTCTAGCGTTGTATTAAATTTCGTTCGATGTTTATCTCGTTTCTTCTCCCATTTACTTTCCCTCGATAAGAGAGCGCTAGGAATGGTTGGCAATTTACTTGATTATGAAACAGGAACGTGTGTTTACTTGCGCGCGTAAATTAACCTTAATTAACCTTAAATTTTCTTGCGGTCTCTCGAAATCAGATTTGGACGTGGCAGCCAGCATAGTGTCTCTATCTTCCAGGTTCAAGTTGCCGTTGGTCATGTCCTCCACTCGGGTCAAATGAGAGTGAAATATCTTTTATGACTGAACTCGTACAGTGATTAGAGGCTCTGTAGGAAACAAATTGGTTTTTCATTGTATGAGTGAAAATTTGTTTTATTTTTCTTATCGTGTTTCTGGCGAGGCCACTGAATGTACTGAAATTTCCGCTTTCATAATTTTTCTCTCGTTTTTCCTTCCAATTTTTTTAGTTGAAAACGGAGAAAGAAACGAGCCACCCTGTATTAGGAACAGAAAGAAACTTACGATGATGAAATCAGTATTCACAAATTGTACTTTGATGGCAACCACATCACGCTCGTTGGAGTGTGGGTTAGGTGGATCTGTCATGATTTTTTGATTTCGTTTTTCGATTCAGTATTTGTATTTTTGGTTCTCCTATTCTTGCGCAGAAGGAAATAAGAAGATGATTTGAATCTCGATTGTAAGTACACGAGTTCACTTCTGTAACGTTCTTTAGAAAATGTGGAAACTCGCGGACCTTGAATTTGGTTAGAAATCTCTTTCTCGTCGTCTATCGTGTGCCTCAGTCAGACGCATAGATCAGTTTTTCCTTCTGTTTAAATTTATGCTGTCTGCCTATCATCTTCAACGAGTTTTCATCTTATCAGCTTATTGATGTTTTAAGATCCTCCTATAGTGAATGTTTTTAAATATGTAAAGATCGAAACAAAGTTTGATTATAATTTCAAATGCCTATATCTATTAGTTCTTGATTTCTCTGGCTTCTTATTTCACATATTTCTAAACTTTTATCCATCTCAACACTTCTGATAATGCTCACTCTTGTGTCACTTTTGATAGAGTATGATTCCGATCTTTCAAGTGAAATGCACTCGAACTTCTATTTCCTCCATCTACTTCCCGTAGTCTTACATTGATACTTGAAAATCGAAATCATTCCGAGTACCCTTCTCCCCATGTACGGATATGTAGCTCCAAAGTCTCTACCTCGCATATATGGAGCTTGAAGCGTTTGGAAGCCTCGCTACTCGCAGATTAGGTGTATTCTCTCTGAATCTTCATGAGTATTTATTCTACTCCGTGACGTATCCCTTAGCCTAGTGTCCTACTAATATTGAAATTAGGCTGACCTGTCTTACTTTCCAGTATCCTAAAATTTTGAAGTCGTTCTCGTCTCATTCCCGCCAATGTCCACTGCAAATCACTTAGCATTTGTTAATGCTTACCTGGTTTGTAACGTCATCAAGTGCACGTCACCCCATAGCCCAGTATCTGCATACTGATGGACCAGAACTAGTCCGATCGAATTGTGAAGTCTGTAGAGTCTTGGATTCTGTACTTGTGTGAAGCCCTGAAGAAGGTCGAGGCCACCCTTATCTTCTACCGTTATCGAAGTGTTCAAAAGCTCGGGTTGGGAATTTTGGCTACGCAGGTTCCGACCCCCTTTTCCCGCTGCTGCACATTTTCTTCATAATGCACCTTTTACAATGACAGCGGGGAACACGCATTTTTCTCCGTTTTCAATAACATGTCATAAATTACCACTTCCTTTTTGTTTTCATGTAGGTTAAATTTTTGAAAACCCGAAGTTCTCTCCCTTTGTCCAAGCATCGTCACGTCATACTCCTTGACATCCTGCTTTGATTCTTGTAAGACCTTGTGTTAGGATTTGAACCAAAAATCATCCTCTGAAGACGTATAACTCTCTTGCCAACTTATACTTCTCTTGTATTGAGGGATTTAAACTGATGTCCGGCCTTGATGACGTCACACTCTAATATTTGTAATCCTGTTCTATGGGGATTATTTCGAAAAATTAACCGCGCGTCACGCTGGTCGCCTCAACTACCCTCATGAAGGATTTCGACTTGGAAAAATTTAGACCCTTGAGCTATAATATATAATAGGAAGAGGACGTAGAAATTTTGACTTTTTGGGAACTTACGAAAATATCGACTTTTGAGCCATGGTATGATAGAAGGGGGACTTACAGAAATTTCGATTTTTGAGTCATAATATGATAAAAGAAAAACTTGAAAAAATTTCGACTTTTGAGTCATAATATTTGATAGGAAGAGGACTTGGGAAAATTTCGACTTTCCGCTATGATGAGTAATCGGACAAGGACTTGAAAAAATCTCAACTTTCGAGCCATATTGATAGGAAAGAGACTTGGAACGAAAATTTTTGGTTTCAGACAATGTCGACCCTTTAGCCATGTATGATAGGAGGGGGACTCAGAAAAATTCCTACCTCCGAGCTATATATATGATAGAAGGAGGAATTAGAAAAATTCCTACCTCTTGAGCTATATATGATAGGAGGGGGACTTGGAAAGACGACGGCTTCCTTGAAATTGCAGCGCGTTCAAGTTGTCACTTCATGATTTTCAGGACTTGGAAAAACTGCAGTCCCGCCATTCTGCGATGGCATGTAATTTATGAAACCTCTGTTTTTGGAAGATCCTCTTCCCATTTTACTCTGTGTTTCGTAGCAGTTCCATTAATCAATTTTCATCTAATGTCTTGCGGTCAGCTCCGTGCTAGATTCTGAATACTCACTTGACCTCCCCCTACCGTCTTGAACAAATGTTCTCTCATCTTACTCGTATTACTGCGAGGATTCTAAAGGAATGCTCTTTCAAATCTGTAATCTTAATAGAGTTGCCATTTGTAGTTTTTAATTGTTTTTTAAGCCCTAGTATTTCTTTATTGATCAGTTTTCTGTCGGCAAGTTTGATTAAATAGTAGAGTTTTGTCGTCGCGTGGCTTGGCGTGTCGACCTTCCAGAAGGTCTTCTTGTGCATCGGAAATCTAGAAACAAAGGGTACCATCCAATTCGGCCACTTTTCTTCCGAACGTGCTCTTTTTTCCATCTCTATTGATATTCACTTCTTCTGCGTCTTCGTGCGTATGTTTTCAAAAGCTGAGTTCGTTACGTCTATCGATTCTTTCTTTCTTTTAGGTTTCATTTTTTGTGCCGTGATATTGTGTAGTCTCAGTTATTACATGAGCGCTTATCATTTGTGGTTACAATAAAAGTATATGTGTCGTAAATTTAGTCTCGGCTTTCTGATTCTGTACTTTTATTATGCGTCGACTGACTGAGACGACGCTTCCAAGCCAAAATTCTTTACAAATATCAGTATTATAGAGAAGGAATTAGTTATGTTACGCTGTGGTAGATTTCGACCTTCTTTTTTTCATTTACTTTACTTCGAAGAATTGTCATCTCGTCTACAGTACGTCTTATACGTACCAAACTATTCGTGTCTGCCGCGTTAAATATCCTCGTAAAATCTATTGGTGAGGAAGTAAGGATGCAAAACAGAAAGAAAGAAAAGAGAAAAAAAAAACGCGAGGTTTCAAAAGCACTTAACGAAAAACTTCTATCGTATATATCGATGCGGAAAATGGAATTCTACATAATATGCTGCAAAGTGGGATTTTCGTTCCGCGTAATCTACATAGAATAGTGGAAGGAGAGGAAGTGACGTGCACGCAGATCGACTTAAAATATAGCGAATATAAAATTCTTTTCAATTATTCGCTGAAAAAAAAAAAAAAAAAAATTCAACTGTTGTCGAGCCGTCGGGAGAGGACAGATGATGGAAGACAGTCCAATTAGATTTCGCCTACAGCAGCAAACAGAGGTTGAAAGAACGACGTTCGAGTCGAGTTTATTCCTGTTATCGTCGTCTATTATTTGGATTGTTTGATTTTCATCTTGGAAAAAAGAACGAAGGCAAGTATGAGGAAAATGAAGACTGATCATTGACGTCGAGAAACGAAGAAAACAACAACAGAGAAGAGAGAAGAAAAAAAGATTGAATCTGGTATAGTCTCCTTGAATATGTAGATAATATTGTATACACGCGAGTAATGATGGTACGTACGAACGAGGCGACGTAGATTTATTATACGACTATTATTCGGTATTTTTGTCGAGCAAAAGTTGTTTTTTCGAAATATTGTAGTATTTGTCGAAGCGCGGCACTTGACGGTTGAAGTGGATTTCACTGTACGTAAATTCAGTACACCTCACTACGCGTTCTTTTCTCTGTGTATGAATTTATTGTAAAGTATGCATCCCTTAAACGTATTTGACTTTGTACAGTACTTTCCTTTCTGTATTTTATGTGGCGCATTATCCTCGTTGTTTTCTTCCCTTTTGTTCTATTCCTCTTCTGGTTTTCCCTCTGTATCTGTAGCCTCATTTTCGTTTTTGAATCCTCTGTTGTATTACGAGTGTGAGAATTTTCATGTTCGGGTTCCGTAATAATAATATGGTGAAAGAAGTGTCTAGTTAACACCCTGTATCTATGTTGAAAAAGAGAAGATGCTCGAACATTTAAAGAGGTCGCGCGATCCAAGATTCGGTGTATCATTCTCGCCTTTGATGTGAGAAATTTAGGTCAGCAGAGGAAGACGGAAATTCGCTGGTTGTTTTATGTTTATTGAGGGAAGATACGATTGCTTTCCGTCTCGATCCCCGTATTTGCTGTCACCACTTGGAAATTTCGTCTAAGTCGCCGCTCGCAGGGTCTCCCATTCACTGCGCTAATTGAAGCTAGCTGGAAACCTGTTTCATGGGGTATTTCCCGAGGTAGATCGATCATCGAAATTTTTCCAAACTCCTTCCAGAACAGATCCTGACAGAATCGATTTCTATGGAAACACCGAATCTAAACTATTCAAGCTTCCCAGCCTTTCCAATTTAACCACAGTCAAGTCTCCTCCCGATGTTTATAGCTTGATCGTCAGAATTTTTCTATGTCCAAGTAAGTCGAAGTCCTCGCGTTCGGCGAAATCACAATCTAGGACCCCCGCTCTGAGGTCGTAATTTTGTGAACTTCATCCAACAGTTACAGCTGGAAGATCGAACTTTCTCTAAGTTTTTAAAGTGGGTCAGAGTCTTCCTCGTTTCTAGGAACCACCATTTCCCGGTCGATTTTTGGAAACAATCCATGTTACAAAGGAAAAACCGTTCTTTTGGACGAATAGGCTCCGTTTTTAAGGTACTAATTTTACTGAGATTTTGAATGTCGCTTCCTATTAGTGCACAATCATGGATGGGGGGGGGGGGGAGTAAAAATTGGAAAACTCCTCTTTAAGCCGTGACGAGGGATGGAAGTTAGATGTTTCCGGCAACATCTTTTCGTCGTGGAATCTGTAGGTATAATTTGAAGACTTTTACTTTGACAAAATTGGACAAAATTGCTAAGAAATACGGATTGTGTGTCGACGAGTGGCCATGTATAATTTTGAGCGGTTTACGGTGGATTTCTCATCCGTCCCTATTAGACTGGTGAACAAATCATGAAAATGGCTAATTTTTTCATTCTAACATTATCTCTCGAGGCATTTGGGCAACCATCGGTTATGAGGGTAAAAACACTCGCGTTGCCAAGTCGAATTTTATACCTCCTTATGGCCAAATCCAAGATGGCGACCAAACTAATTTCATTTCTGTTTCAAGGTAAAACAGAAGGTCGTATTTATTTATTTATTTATTTATTTATTTATTTTTTTATCGGGGGGGGGGGGGGGGGGTTGCTGGTGTACAGAATTGGATCTTCGAACTCTTTGATCCGGTCAAAATCGCAGAGCTTTCTCTCAACTGCATTATACACTATCAAAACAAAGCATAAAATTATTTACCTCAAAATTAGTCCGTAGAAATAAGATGAACTGTAAAATAAGGAAGATTATTTAAAATTGTAGCTTAGATAACTTTTTCGATAGAGAATCATATTTCTTAGAGGAGAAAAGGAAAAAGAACTAATAACAGACAAGCATGTTTGTGAGAACGTAACCACAGGACCCAAGTATCTCGACTTTTGATTCCCAGGCAAGCTCATCGTAGTAGTTTTGATTTTCCCAGGTCAAAAAACCATAGAAACGATACCCCACACTCTAGCATTATATTGCCAATAGATTTGGCCTTAATTTGACCCAAATTCGGGTCCTCACCTTGGCTGTATGTGATCCCAATACCTCAAGTAGAGTTTGGAAATCCAATGCTGTACACCATTTAACCCCCCCCCCCCCAAAAAAAAAAAAAAAAAAAAAAATTAATAGGTGAATAATGATAATAAATGAATGAAAATAAATAAAATACAACCTTCTGTTTTACCTTGAAACAGAAATGAAATGAGTTTGACCGCCATCTTGGATTTGGGCCATAAGGAGGCAAAATTCTGATTCAGCGAGTGTTTTTACCCTTATAACCGATGGTTGCCCAAATGTCTCAAGAAATAATGTTGGAGATGCATCTCAAAAAAAAAGTCCACCTGTCTGTATCAATTCATAGTTCGTTTTTGGAAATGTTTTAGGGAACAAATTCGGTTAACCCTATATGTCTTGGGTATCGCATTCTAGATCCAGAAAGTTTTCGAGTCATTGTTTCACTCATATGATCGAATAATTCAAATCATGACTGTGTTAAAAAAAAGAGAACGAAAACGGCCAGAAAAAGAAACTGAAAATTATTTACCAGCAGTTGTATTGAAACTTTATTATTATTATCATTAATTATTATTACTATTCACTTGTAGTTGTACTGGAACTTCATTATAATTATTACTGTTATTATTTACGAACTAAACATCGACACGAAAGGTTATCAGCTCGAGTTAAGTAACTGTGCATAGTTTGAGAAAATTGAGGTGGGAGTTGGGGAAAGGATTAGAGACTAATGTGGAAGGTGAAAGTAAGTGAAACGCAGATAGTCCTGAGAGTTTGTGGTATTGGAGTAGTTACAAGAAGCAGGTGGAAGACATAGAAAAACAGAGTGAGAGAGACGGATTTTTCAATATGGAACCTGTTCTATATGGTTTTTTTTTCGAAAAATCTGCCGTACGCTGTGCGCCGCCCGGCCAAAACAAAAATGATCCAAGGATAACATTACTTGCAAAAATGGTTCAAGTTTCCTTCGTATCATATATTTTCCAAGTCCCCCTCCAATAGCTCAAATGTTGACATTGTTTTAAGTTCCCCTCCTATCATATACAGCTCGGAGGTCAAAATGTTTCTAGGTCCCTTTCCTATCATTATATTTTGGCTCGAGAGTCGGAATTCTTCCAAGTTCTATCATAAACTGCGACTCGAAAGTCGAAGTCCCCATACTGTAGCTTGAAGCCAGAAATTTGTTCGAGTACCCTTTTTATCATATGCGTGCCAAGAGTCCTTTCTATTTCTCCATCTTTTTCTTTGAGAATCAAGGTCAAGAACGAGTTCACTTCTAGTATAAGATTTTAATGCCGACCGAAGTGTTGAAATCGCGTCGATATTGCTGCTCTGATGAAGCTTAATTAAGATTCTGAGTGGCCCTCATGATATAATTATGATTGTACACGCATTCTGTCTGCACATTACGAGCCGGTAACTGCGCATCGACTTTGAATCTACGTACAGCATGCACGTTCCCAGAAAACTAAAAATCGACTCGAAATCGACCTAACTGAGCAGTCGACTTCAGGTCGATAAGAAAATTTGGAGGAGTCGACTCGAAAGCAACTCCAGATCGAAGTCGATTTATAGTCGACATGCATACATTACCAGAAAGAACTACAAATCGCATTGAAATCGACGCACAAAGCAGTTGATCTCAGGTAGGTAGAAAATTTGGAGGAATCTATTCGAAATTGACATGAAATTTTCGTGGCGTATAAATAAGTCAAAATGACTTTGTCAACGACTCTAACCTGAAATCGACGTCGACGTGAGGACGCTTCAGCGGTACTGAGTTTTTTAAAGCAATTTATACGCAGACTCCACAAGAAGTTGATTCTAGGTCGAAATCAAATCGTATGATAAAATGAAAGGGGAGAGGCCTTGGAAAAATACCAACCGTGAAAGGAGTAGGACTTGGAGAAATTTCTAATATCGAACTATGGAGGCCACTCAATTCTCAATATTGGAACCGTGTCCGTCTCATAGAACAGGCTCTAATCCCTCTTTTGACTCGGTCGAGAAAGCTGTCGTTTTTCTTGCGAGTGCTCTCAGACTGTCCACCAAGCTCACTAACCAGTTATTGGTCAATTTTTTTCACCGCGAGTTACTTTTTGTTTGAAATGATCATGCAAGGCACTTTTTCTGTGAACAACTGCTCAACTGCTTCTTTGTTTTTTTTTCGGGGGGGGGGGGGGATACGAAGAATCTTATTATTCTTGTCGAAGTCCTCGAATAGCTTAAGTCAACCTCCCGAAAATCTTACAAATCTCTGAAATCATAATTTTCTAGAGAGACAGTGAACGTCTTTTCATAAAAGAGGTTCCCTATATTCATCTGTTGAGATAGAAATTACATATCATTTCGGACATATAAACTTTATAGAAAACTCTATTCCTTCTAAAACAAAGTGATCATAAAATACTAAAGCGCAGATTTATTAAGGGTTAGTACCGCACAAAAGAGAAGATTCTTATTGAATTCACACCGTCCGGAAAGTTAATATGATAGTCAGTTTTATTCATCGAGATTTGATTGTTTTTTCGGAGTCGTTTAGAAAGAACTTTTTTTCCACAATTTATGTAAAGAAGGGCGTGACGCGTAAGAGAAGTCGGATTTAATTTGCTTCGAAGCCAGCGCCATTTACTGATATAGCGTGTATCGAATTTAAAATCAACCGAAAGTGTTTCTTTCAACGCTTCGCTTTTATTTTTCTGTTTACTTTGGAATAAAGAGGGATGGAGCTATGTATATATAAGAGTCTACGCGTCACAACTTCGGAAAAGAATTAGGTTGTAAAAACTTTCGAGTTCGTTGTTTTGTGACCACGATAAACATGCCTGAATTCTTGTGCCGCCGACGAGAGCGATCTAGAAGCCTGTTTGTCGTTTTCGACGTAATAATTATGTTTCTTTGTGGTATTTTCGTGGAATATGATAAGTACGGCTCATTTTTATAATCGTTCTTCAATAATTTATTCTTCCCGTTAATGGCTTCTCACACTTTCTTCGAGTGTGCGTTGTTAATTTTGGGTTTCTGCCGCGTACATCTCGTTACTGGTTTACAAAACCAGTGTACCTGTACGCGGTTTATTCTTGTTCAATCGAGGAGGTTTTGCACGATTATTCGCGCTCAGCACAAATGGGAGAAAAAAAATTCGAAGCGTTCACTTCTGTTCCCGAGAGTTCGCGTTCAAGACGACAACGACAAGCACTTGCAGTGAATAACGATAGCAGGTCACTGAACTAGCGGTTTTTAATCTGCACTACAAGAGAAGTTACCGCGTATCTGTTGCGCACGCAAATGAAAACCCGATTGCCTGCTTGGAAACTGCACTCCAGTCGCTTGTGTTTCGCAGATTACCTATGGTACGCTAAATTGTTGAAGAAAAAGGAGAAAGACGTTCAAGTTGAAGAGTATGATATGTGTGTAAACGCGCAATAACTTAGAAAGAAAGAAAAGCGAACGAATTGAGCGGCAAATAAGTTCGGACTCCCATCAGTCCTCGGGTGCAATGTTTTATAATTTGGCAGAACCGTTGCTTCGTCGATTGCCGAGACTGCTGCTGTTGTAATCGCTTTTCATCCGATCTCATCTCCGAAAACGTTACGCTCAGTCGAACAAACGCCAAAGAAAAACATTATCATTCGAGTCGATGGTTTTCCTTCTCCTTGTCACTCTTTTCGCTCGCTGCCTTTATCTCGCCTCCGTTAAATTACTGATGAAAGACCGCTCGTTAAAAAATAGGTATATTATTACTGATGCGAGTATCGTATAGGTTTTTGCACTCAGTCGCGGAAAAATGGAGTTGGCGAAGAGGAAAATGTCAGATTTAGAAAGTGAGTGTACCGTACAGTCCATAATTATTGTATGTGTACGTGTTTGTTTGTGTGTATATGTGTGCCTGAAAAGCCTTCGGTCGAATTACTAGTTTTTATGTATATACGTTGATGACTCGGTGACGAACTGGAGTCGAACGGGCATCATTATGACGTCCATGAGCCTTGTTGTTGATGTCGTCCTGTCGTCGTCGCCGCTGTCGAACGCTGTGTGAAATGCTCGGCGTTGGAAACGGCTTGATTAAGTTTGTCGTCGCCGATAAACTCAAATTACGTCAAACGAAGTTCTTTGTACTGGACTTTTATGTGTGTACATAGATATAGCGAAAAGCCTGTGACCCATACGCAGAAGTGTACATCCTAAGCTTTCTCTCTCATCGATGTCATACACGAACTGTTATAAAGAACATTAAATTTGTGCAATATAATTTGACGCGTTTTCCTTTTTTCCCCTTCGGAAAATAAAATTGCGCGTTTCTGCACGCTTTTATTCGCACTTTGTGAACACTACCGGGTATCGACATTAGATATTATTGGCTGAAGCTGTTGATGGGATATTACGTTGATTGTTAAAGGAAAGCGTTAAAGACCATAATAAGTTTTTGAATTTTACCGTTCGTATGTACTAATGCGGTATACACATCCGTATACGTTATGGTTATATTGAGAGAATATGCTGATCTACACACAATATTGACGCTGACAAAATGATTTCTTATGGATCTACTCAATGTACCCTCAACTCTGCTGGACGCTTTTATTGGGGACAAGAGCTACAGTACATTTTCCATAATTTAACCCCTTGGATATTTTGTAGGATATCTTCAACATCCATACATTGTAGTACCTAAACTTTGCAAAAAATTAAGACGTGTATTTTTCTCTATGTTCCAGGTGAGTTTTGTTGAATAATCATCCGTGGATGCAGTAGAAACGTGGTATTGTATGTCATATTTGCTCAGGTTGGTGATAGTTTAATGCAGTTTACTTGCAAGGAGAGACGGGAGCGACTCTCGAGAAATTTCTGGGTTGTATTGCCTGCCTAGGTGATGAACTGGGATATTTCTGTGACAATGTGTGTGGGAATAGCTGATCCTAACTTCAAAGTTTTGCTTAATAGATCTGGATTACAAAGTTCAAATTATGAGGGTTTCAGTTGGTGATTGCTTCAAGGAGAGAAAACCAAGTTCTAAAGTCACTTCAGTTCTTGGTTACTTTTTTATTTCATCTGGCCACTTTTCAACTTCTATTTTATAAAAGGCCTGGTGAACAGTAATGGTTATACTCGTAAACTGGATGCTTCTTCTTATTAGCTCTCATTCTGCATCTCTCATATGATTGAAATCCGAAAGTTTATCAGTATTTTCATAAAGTGTGGGAAGATAAATAGAAGAAAAATATTTTTTTATGGGGGGCGGGGGGTTCTTCCTTAATTCTTGTCATCAAATTTACTTATAACAACAATTCGTCAATAAAAGTATGAATATTTTCCATTCTGACGTGTACCCTGTCTTTTTCCTAATCTGGACCCCACTCTTCCATTTGCATCCGTACACGGTGGGATTAAAAAGAAAGAAACTTCTTTCAGTTATCTGTTTATCCTAGCCCCCTAATTCCTTGATTCACGCTGTGCAGAAGAGAGTTGCCCCATCAGTCCACTTTCTACCAGTATATAACGTTACGATTGATCCGATTGGGAGACGATGGATCAAATCAACCTGAGGAAGAGGAGCTCCGCCGCGTTGGATTCATTTGATCAGTTGTCTACTTCTTTTTCTGCCAACATAGATATGTGTAATACGAGTATAGCCTAATTTTCCATACTAGTATATTGGGTCGCGATAACGGTAAACAAGATGAATCGAAAAAAGATGAGAAGAGCTTCTTTCAGTCTTCCGTGTGTTCAAAATGTTCCTCTGGAGTCTGACTGAAAACAATCATGTCGTCCATAATAGACAAGGTGTACCTTCCCGATGAGGCCTCGCAGAACAGTGTCCATCAAATGTTCAAATGTGGTGGGTGCATCACTTACTTCAAATGGCATAACATAAAATCCCATAATCCTCCAGGTGTATTGAACGCAGTCTTCTCTTCATCTTCTGAATATCCCTCAACTTGCCAGAAACCGCTCTCCATGTCAATCACTGAAAAATATTTCGCTCTGTGCAGAATGTCAAGGAGGTCCATCAACTCTTGGCATAGGGTAACTGTTTTTTAACATAACTTCATTCAATTGCCGGAAGTTGACCCAGAATCTCCAAGAGCCGTCTTTCTTGCGGGCGAAGTCCAAAGGCCTTCTGATGGTTCCATCATTCCAGGTTTGAGCATTTTATCCAGGTGTTTCTCCACTTCTTGCTGCTTGCTAAATGGTATCTGTCGTGTTCGTGGACCAAAATACACTGGCAATCTTTCAAGATTTCATGAATAGCTGATACATACATCATTGTGAACATTTTCTTTGCTAGAATTTGAAGCAATGGCCAACTCTTTTTTGCATTTGATTTGAAAGATACAGTCGCCTATATATTCATAAGAGCTTGCCAAAAGGTTGCCTCTTACATCCACAAGTAGACTAGTCCATATTTCCGCCCAATCTAAGTATAGCAGTTATCTTCAATCGACCGTTACAAATGTTCCTACAGCCTAACTGAAGCCGATCCAATTACTATTCCTTTGCTCCAACTTACTTCTCCAGTTACAGTTCTTTTTCAATGTATTATTGATGTATAGGGCTTGAAATACTTCTACCGACTTTCTAGCTGGCGAATCTACGCCTGCCCAAATCGTTGCTATATGACCACCACAATTTTCTCATAATTTTCCTTCTCTTCTTTCTCAAGTGCAACGCTGATACTTGTGAGTTCACCAATAGATCAGTCGCATTCTTTTCATTCGTCCATAATTATACAGAATTTAGCAGCAGCTTCAAATTGACTTTCATACAATTCTCACGAGATGTCTCTATTAAATAACAGAACTTGGATCTTGTGGACTAATGGTCTTTCATAACTTCCTGGATCCTCAATTCGATTGCTCGATTGTGTGAAGATAATTGGAGCGTTTGATTGAGCGAAGTAGTTGATCTTGCTGTCTTTAATGCCTTGATTTGCTCCTGTAAATCCTCTGCCGTATCTGCTGCAATACTGTTGTTGAAAGCTTGTACTTCAATGTTCTCTTTTGCTTCAAATGTAGTCAAGATATTTGATCTTACCAACGAGCAATTCAAATATTCTGGCCAAATCCATCTGTGGGGCTACTTCAACGGAGATTTGTCATCGCCTTGTACAGTTCCATCCTTGGGATCAGCGTCCCCATCTTTCTTGAATTCAAAATCAGGCACATTGACTCTGTCTTTTTCAAGAGCTGCTGTATCTTTCATACTTCATCTTATTTAGAGTTATCGCGACTTCCTACACGCTTAAGATTACTTTAAGAGAAAGGTCTCCATCCTCAAAACGCAGACATCGAAAAATTGGACACTCAGTGCTGCAAATATTCAGTAAAAATGGGACAATGTCCAAACCAGTAAACAGTTGGGGTACTCATCCATCAATGTTGTTGACTAGTTGCTGTATGTTCCTACGTTGATCGGCAGTTACTGCTAAAGATTGGTTGAGCACTCATTACCGGAAGTTTTTGAGTAGTTGATACGAATATTTGAGACGACTTGAATATTTTGTGTGCAAAATAGTATTTGTACAATACTGGATGTTATAAGAAAGTTTGGAAAATGGAATCAAAACAAACGTTAAGACGTCCCCGGGTAGGCAAGTGATTACTTCTGAGAGAGTCTTTTACTGCCTGTGTTCGATTGCATGGACTGCATCTTTCCAATTGTACTCGCTCCAGAGTGCTTCTCCGTTATCACTAATTTTTTCATCCATCGATTATTATGTCGACGGAACTTCGTATCACGACTATCCATCGTTTCCAGAAGTTCTACGTTCGATGATTCATAGAGACTGAATGATCTTTCGCGTAGTCTGCGACAACATGACAAGTCGTCCGTAGTAACCGCGAACGTCTCTCTTCTTTTTATCGTGAAACGGCTTCTAATGAAGTAACCAATGCATCGACTGGAGCAGCAGGAGCAATCATCATGATACAATGTACCATATACTGCAACGAGACCGTTTGGGCGAACAGATCGTAGTACTTATAGTGGAGTAGTCTCAGTGAGGCGCGGCGCAGCGCAGCGGTTTATGACCAAAGCAGCGAGAGGTCACTCTACGCAGCGCGGAAAAGAAACTTTCTCGAGCGTAACCGAGCGACGATCGGGCATTGAGGAGAAGGAGGCTCGCAAAATCATCGTGAAACGCGTTTTAATAAGGCCGATCTAATCGCTGTTGACGTGCATACGATGTTCTCGTATCCACATCGCGCCAACTTCTTCTTTACCCTACTATACGTACGCTCGTACTTGTGTCACTGACCCATAATAATGAAGTTCACCAGCGCTATTATCCGCAATTCCTTTTAGAATATTATTCGACTTCTTCTCTACATTTAATGTTCATCTCTCTCTCTCGCTCTCTCTCTCGACATTCGTGCTCGTGACATTGCATTTCGTCTCGTGTCCACTTTCTTCATCATCATTATGATTGTATGTATCGTACAGATAATTCAATCGAATGAGAACACCGTAAGTCGTTTCCCTCGACTCATCTACCCATCTGTTTTTTTTTGTTTTCGTACAAACATGTGTTGGCTGCACGTGCGGTATTATTTTATTCTATTTTTTCAATATCAGCGTTTTCCGGTAATACTCTTTGCACGTGACGTTGAACAGGTTGCTGAAGAACATATACCTATGGCAGTTTATTCCTGGTCAAAAAATTGCTGCGTTAAGCCCGTAATGCTCGAACCGATGTTATCATCAGAAACCTGTTCTATGTGGAGAATACTTACCGTCGGTCTGTCTGAAATTTTCTGTCCTTGAGAATTGTCGAGCTTTCGGAAAGATTGGGTCATATCTAGGTGCGAGAAAGAAGGTCTTTTGGGGAGTGAGGAAGCTTCATTGAAGATGGAAAGTTGGAAGAATTGGCTAGTGAATACTAGTCAAGTGGTTCAGCCATTTGAGCACGGGGACTGCACTGCTGTAAGAAGGGGTTGAGCAGAGCATATCATTGGATTAGGAGAGTTGGATGGATGAAAAAGTGTTGAGTGGATGGTTACTGCTTAATATCAGGTTGGAATACGATCAGTAGCGAAATGTGAATCGGACGAATTTATTTATTGGTGAGTGATGTGTCACAGGGAAAAATGGGGATCATGAATAAGTTCAGAGTCATCAATTGATTAATAAATGTAGTTCTGTGTTACAATTCGGGCTGCAGGGTGTCAGCTGATCTTTCACCTGAGCGGCCACGGCTACTTCGGCAAATACCTTCATGAGAAGTTGAAATGAGTTGAGCACTGCAATCAAGGACGTGATAATGGACCACAGCAGACCTTATTTGTGTGTGAGGTGTGAGCGGGGCAAGCTTAGTCAGTCTCTTCAAGAGGTCAGGGTAGATGAAGCACTTGCCCCGAGTGACCTGGTATCCACTATGCTGGGTTCCGAAGAAATGAGGAATCAGGTGTCTGTATTTGCAGCCACCGTCGCGTCATGAAGAAGAAGATCGCCCGGACAGAACCACGCTATGGCCTACTCGACACCTGTGTACCATCCACAGACAGATGTGCAAGAAGGAGATGAAGATCACCCTTGAAAGTAGAAGAAGAAGAGACTGCTACAGCGATCTATTATTATCGAAGATGGTGTTGTGTGTTCTAATGTTTTGTGTACCTGAAGACACCGCAGCTTGGCGGTTGCCGAGTAGAAGAGGGGGTTCGCCAGGGAGATTCTTCCAATACTGAAAGAATTGATTCCGGTGTTACAGCCACTCCATCATGGAGGACGGGCGGCACTCCACCTGCGACAAAAGCGAGTAGCGGGATATGATCTTCTGCAGATGAATTTCTTTTTTGGTTAGTGAGGTGTGATATGGACAAGTCGGGTGTTAACGACCGTGAATAAGCTTACAGTCATCAATCGCGTGATTAAATAATAAATATAGTTCTGTGTTACAATTCGAGAAGTAGGGTCACGAGTTGCGTTAGAGTATTTGTGTGTGGGTGTGGATTTGTATGATTCTTATAGATCGAGTGGGTTGGAGAAGATCAATCAGAGAATATACAGGATAAGCGTTGAGGATGGAAGAAGATATTGAAGTGATGGAGAGGACCACTTAAGGAGAGGCAGAAATCAGAGAATAGATAGGGTAACTGTTGAGAATGAATAGTTGGATTAGTGACGGGAATCGTCGAGCTCTAAGAAATTACAGACTTGGGTTAGGATGAGTGTGGGCGGGTATTTCTGCTTGTGACCTTTCGAATCATTGGGTTTGTTCTCGATCTGGTTTTTACCTAAGACGAGTAATACCTAGGTAACTGTCAGTTTGTACACTGGTGCTTCTCAACAAAGTAGGCCGTTAGAATTTGTATAAGGGAACGAATAACTAAAATAACAGGCTTGTAATACGTGCAAGGGGGCAAGGGCCTTACCAACACATGACTTACGTTTTGTTTGCGAATCGAGCCCTTCTGTCCATTGCATCTACGCTTGTTAGTTTATTTCGCTGTCACGTGAGTTAGTGTCGGACCCGGAATTTAGGGATTGATAACCTATCATCCGATTCTTACAAATCAAGTCCTTTTGTTGATCGTATCTAGAGGTAGAATAATTCTAGCCGGTTGTTAGTTCATCTCGCTGTCAACTTACACGAGTTAGGGTTGGACCCGGAATTCCCGAGTTGGTTAGGTCGGATCATCCAATTCTTACGAATCAAGTGACCATCACGGCGATTCGGAGTTTGGTGTCTGGAACAAACGGAACGCCGGAGAGAAATGTAAGAAAATACCGAGATCCGGAAAACGATCACCTCGACTTTCCTCTCTGGTGAATGACCCTCCTGAGGGGAGTGGAGATGTAAGAATATTGCGTGCTTATTCTTGTATACACCGCCCCTCGTAGATGAAGTAGGTAGTTTGAATTCATATAATGAATAGATTTTGGTGTTATACAAGTTAATCTCGAATAAACGAAGTGCCCGGATGGACAGACGATCATCCGATTCTTCCGTTGTAAACATCAACAGCAATTTCGATATTGTACTTTTGATGCCAGGCAGGGTGTGTCCACTTGTCTGGAAAATCTGGAAGTCAAGGAAAAGTCATGGAATTTTGTGAGACCTGGAAAAGTCAGGGAATTTTAGGAATTTTACCCAAAGTCAGTGAATTTTTTGAGATACGTCAAAAAAAGTTCGAGCTGAGAAGTTTTTCACTGGAGATTATGGTCTGGAAAAACCTGGAAAAGTCAGGAAATTTAATTTCAGAGAAAAAGTGGACACCCTGCTAGGGTACGAGCCATAACGAGTGCGAGGGATGAAGGTACAGACTCGTAATTTTAAGAATACTGATCAACGGTACATCATCAGGCAACGATCTTGTGTCTGTACCTTCATCCCTCGCAATCGTACTTTTAATTCTGGTTCGATGACATAAAACGTAACTCGACGACGGTTGTTTCGTTTTTTCAAAAAGCAGCAAGGAAGCATAATTATTGGAGATGGCTGAAGTTGTACCCATTCACAGAGCATAGACCGAATGAGCGTAGTTGATTTTTGGATGTGAAAGAAAATCGGGCGGATTATGTTACGTTAATTTTGACAATTTGTCAAAATCAATTTCGCGTTGAGTAATGAAATCTTGTTGGACTATTCTTTGTGAATTCCAGACAAAAATATAATTAAAGGAAAATTGTAATTGGAAACGTGTCTTTCAGTTTTCAAATTTCCAGAGTGGATGAGGGAGAAGAAATTTCTCGTAGGAGTTTCCGAAAGTTTCAGATCGTTTTTCATCGAAGAGGGGGAAAAATTGGATTCCTAAAAACACTTCAAACTGCATAGCTAAAATAATAATAGTACGAAGTATATGTGATAGTACTTTCGAGAAATCTTTACAAAAGCAGACAATACCCTTCTGTTGACAAGCTATTATAATAGCGCAACTACGCGTACGCGTGTACGAGAGAGAGAAAAAAAAAAGATGAAACCGAACAACAGAAAATGAAAATTTAAATTTGGTCGCGAAGAAAAGAGATGGCGTTCATGTTTTCCACTGTGAACGTACGGAAAAGAAATACGTGTATTTATTATAGCGATTAATACTGCACTAGCGCAGAGGAAATTTTATGCGCATGAATTTGCATTCGCAACTTTTCTTTTTCGCTGGTAGACTTAATTGTTTGTGAAGTACCCGCCGCCAACGTGGAGTGAGCGAAATACAACGGCAAGAGGATGATCGAAGAGGAAAGACGAGTGAGCGAGCAGCCGATTTGTTGAGGCTCGGAAAATTTATATGCAAGTCGTGAAAAGTTTGTCATACATTTTGATGTAAGTATCGGATTTTGAAAAACAGCATCTCGTTCGTTTGTGTTTGGTTTTCGAACGTACCGTATTTACAATATTCAACGACTGAACGCATATATATACACAGTAGTTACCTAGTGAATATTAAAATGAGGTCGAACTTTTCGAACGACTATACATAATTATATCGTTGCCGAGCGCATGAAAATTCATTTGGCTTTCTTTCTTCCTTCATTAGTGTATCGTAATGTTTATACAATGAAATTTGCGTAAATCACTCGACCGACTGCTGGTCATCATCAAGTTCTCAGATGATCGTGAAAAAGAATTAAATTTTCCAGTCAAGTCTGTGATCGGAGGCTGTGATTTTGTATAACGTGAAGTATATTTATTTTTGGATATCGGAACTTCGTTAGCGAGTACTGTGTCGCATACAAATGTTCACGTACACGGAATAAGTTGATAAATGTTGCACTAATTTGAATAATGGGTCGGCAAGAATGAAAATATCGAATCCAGCGTGGTGGTGGGTATGGTGTTACAAAAAAATATCTAGCCGCACACTATTGTACAAACAGAAATTTCTTGCAGGTTTAATATTATGCATAAAACGTGGCACATGGTGCAGCTATGCGTTAGTATATTTTTTATTTTCGCTGCCCAAGATTGTTCAGCGTGAAGCGGAAAGTAATGATGAAGAATCAGAAGGCGTTACGGGACCGCAATTAAATGATTTATGTATTTAATTGGCATGCGAAACTGTAGCAGCAACATTATATTAGCAATCATTTCACCTAAGTAGCACTGGTTAATTTACTTCTTTTTCCTCTGTCTGCATAATGTGTTATGTACGCATAACGAAATGAGAAAGAAAGAAAAAAAAAAGAAGTATACCACTTATTATTCAAAATGAAAATTACAAGCGCGGTGTTCGGTTTTCTTCGTTGTTCGAACTACAAAGAAATTTTTTCTTCTTTTATTTGTGAAACGAAATTACTAGTCCGTTATAAATTGGCCTACCGGTTGTCGTGGACGCGACGGTTCACTTCCGCAACGATATCTGAAGATACATAAATATACGGCGCTGAAAAGCGTGCAACATTTTGGTTGTAGAATTGAGTAGCGTTGAGGAAATTTTCGCGGTTCGTGTACATTATTATCCGAGGTAGACGAGAGATTATCTATTGAAATTGAATTTCTACAGAATTGAACTTTGGTTAGAAGATTGTATGCGTGTATACAAAGGCGAAATTGTTTGCATCTGAATGATTTGAGGAATGGGAAGAAAACTTGAGACTATGTCGTGCTTACTTACTCGAATTACTGACTTTCAGGTGTGCAATATCGACGGATTCGCGAAGGAAGATCAGCTCCTTGGAATACCTTGGTGATAGTTTCATGACCGAGAAAGGGCACAATTTAGGCCTACTATTCTATAAATGAGTTTCCAAATGTTCTTCGCGTGCCTCTTCGGTATCCGGCTTAAAATGCTCGTAACAGTTGGTACAAATGAATCATTTCATGTTTTGAACTCTTCTAGCATTCTGGTCTAGAGTCCTTGGGACACTTCCATGTGTCTTGAGTTCGTCTGCGAACCCTTTGCACGAATCGCCAAACACTGATTGTGCTGGATGAAAAGTACTCATAGACGGAGCTGCGTTGACCATCGTCGGCCAGTTTTACGTAATTGACCAACTTCAATTACTGAATGAACATTAAAGAACTTTTCTTGTAATCGTATCACTAAGGGTCATAGATTACGAAGATATCGTTCATTTAAATCTGTGGAAAAATTTTTCGGGAAATTGACTATTTGGAAATATGACTTTGGGAATTTGACCGGTAATCTAAATTTGCGTCCGTGGGCGCGGACGCACATCTTTTAGCCTAAACCTAGCTCTATTAGCGTAAATCGTCAGGCTAAACACTTTGAAAGGAGGAAGAAACATTACCACTTGACCTTCAGTGGTTTTGCCACATGTAAAAACTTAAATGTAGATATTCTTCAAAATTACGATCCATAATATTATTAAATGACGACGTATCTGGTAAAAGGGCGTCCGCACAATGTCTTTCTTATGGGACGGACGCCCTTCTGTCAGAACCCTCCTCATTAATGAAATAGTTGGAATCACTGGAAACGTAACGAATTTATGTTGTTCAAAAATACAAACAATACGCGAACAAACCTTGGTCCAAAAATTCACATTTCTCGAACTATTTTTCATAAATTTTACGCTCACTTCCGATCTGTACCAACAAAATTTTATTTTATTATTATTTTTTTTTTCGTTCAATTTTACTTTCTTTGTATACTCGTATTTTTTTTATTTTTCGACTTTTTCGACCTTTTCAGAATCGTGTGTTATTGAACAATATAAATTCGTTAAATTCGTTACGTTCCTAGTGATTCCAGCTATTTCATTTTATGTAAAGATTACCCTAAAAACATAATAGGCTAGGCAGTCTTTAACTGTCAAAACTAGTTTCACTTGAAACTTGGTTTACGTTAGGTTTGTGGGAACTGGTCCAAAGGATCTAGAGTTGGCATTTTCTTCTTTCGTGATCCTTCACTGACGTCATGTCCTTGATTCGGGTTGACGTTAGTCTACGCAGAGACAATTTTGATGACGTCATCAGCTGAGTAGTAATTAGCATGTGTTACCCGAAGGATCTATAGAACGAGCATTAGTGGGAAAGGGACCTCGCTCTGCCTCCCTCTCCTTGGCTAGTTATCGATGTACAATTATTCATGAATATCTGGGAGATCTTTGTCTAAAGGCAGGTAGCCATTCTTCTGGCAAAACTGGAAGTCGTGGATTCTTTTTGGTCAAGGAAATTTCACGCAGTCATGCACTTGGAGTAACTAGCAACCAAGATAATCCTCCAACCACTGAGAAGTGGTTAGTGAGAAGTCTTGAAAATTTATCGCTGAAAACAAGCCATCCTGATACAGAACCTATTCAATTCAATAGAAGATGGGAGAAGCGTCCGAGTCTTCGTGCAGAGCTCAAATAATGAGGCACTATCGATTTTGAGCGGAAGACAAGTCCTATTTCTTGTTTTAGAGGAATTAGATGACCTTCTTTTTCAATAATTTGGACTTAGGATCTGACTGCAGTGATAGGTGGAATTGATTATGTGTTTTAATCTAAGAACGTAATTATCTTTCATGTTCTTACGAAAACCAGAGGGTGTTAGTGTTTATAAAAAAATAGGGCGACAAAATTCTGGTGTTTCAAAAAAATTGAAGTATTTTGAACGCTAAGAACGATGATGTTTTTCATTTAAATTGACTTCCCAGTCTCTTGTTATGATCTCGTTTACTCGTCGCAGATCGTTGCGGAACCTATCGCACGTTGTAGTGTTTTCATACTGCAATCGTTGATGCGTTCCGCTATGATCCCCAAGAGATTGGGAAGACGGATCGAAAAATAGAAAATAGCGTCGTTTTCAGCGTTCAAAATAGTTCTAGAATAGTATAATTTTTTTGAAATGTCGAAGCATGACTAAAAAATTATCACGCCTTGTAATTTGTTTGTTTTGTAAAAAGTTTTTTCGATCCTCCTTCATCTTTTTTGTGACCCTTTCTGAACGCGAACAGACTATGAGCTCTACTCCCAATTAATTTTTGTTTGCATGGAGCTCACTTTGGGGAGGAAGTTGTGAAAATTTTATAGGTAGCGAAGAATTGAAGTTTTCACTGATCACATTTCGTCACTGAACCTAACAAGATTTAATTATATTCATCATCAGTTGAATTGAAGTTTGGCAGGTGGAACCGAGGTGCCTACGATTCAACATTGATCAGATGCGTGCAAATTCAATTACGACCTTTATTCGTCTCAATTATTTCATATGAGCCAGTAAGTAACGCTGGTCAAATAATACGAAGGCTTAAATTTGGATGTTTTTATAATCTGGTGGGCAAGTGGTCTCTTTGGCTCTGCTCTGCTCTGAGTTTCGCATTTTTGAAAACTTTGCCAATTGATTCAATCAATATTCCTGTTTGGGAATCAAGACGATATAAGTTTCTCTATCCTGGCTTCAGTAAGTATTTTTCCGAATGGGCGAAGGGCGGAAGGTTGAGTTCCATGAGGATTATTTGGTTTATCATTCTTCTAGCCCAGTAAGAGTTGTAGACGATGAGTATTATAGAGAAAATACACTTGTCAATGCCCGCAAGAGACGAATTTTGTATCAGTCCCCGATGAGTCGAGGGCTATGGACGCAAATTTGTAGATTGGAGAGAGCAAATGTGTGAAATATTTTTTAGCGTCAGTTGAGGGAGGGAAGGGTACTCCTGAGCTTCAAATAAGAGCTCAGAATCAAAGTAATGTCGTATTTCAAAAAATGAAAAACCACGAACGTATTTGTAGGATATCTGATGTACTTCGTACTCTCACTAGAATTGATTGGAAGAAACTTTCGTACTGAACGATGAGGTTTCTTTTGTTGTTTCTTTCGCAGTGGTTCTTGGAAGTAGGTTTTTCTATTAAGGCAAACCTTAACGTCGTTCACTTTCGTCGCATTCGCTCGTGTCTCTCCGTCCTCTATCCGATGCAATCTGTGTACCAAATTAGTGGTAAGATACGTGCACGTCACGTCACCCAATGTCGTTGATTCGATCTCTTAAACGAGGCGTAAGCTTCATCTTTTCTAATGCTATTTCGTAATTGGGTAGCGCACCGCTCGAGAGGCTGTATGCTAATTAGTCTACTAAATATCCTGGTGTATTATGTTGGGTACTCTTCTTTCTGCAGCGTTGACAGCGCTTACCTGTTTCTCTCTACCCGAATGAGATAGAGGTGCTGAACTAGTATTTCGAGAAATCTCTCGCGCTCTGTTCTTAGCAATTCTGAATCCTCGAATATCTCAGTGTGTGCACTACCATCACCTACCTTAATTTTGCTGTATTTGAGATTATTTTTCATTCCGTTCTATGCCAGTTTACTTAATTTACTCTTCATGTTTTGCTGTCTATCATAGGTACATTCGAACTAATGAAGCGAACGAAGCTTGTTTTTTGTTTGTAGAGAACCCGTTATGTGACCCATTTTACAGTGAAAAGGTTTTGTAGTTAGATAGATAGTATTCGAGTAGAAGGAAACAAGTGAAGAAAAAATTATTACGTACGTATAAATACTTCGTACATTCTTCGCCGCGGTAACCATCAATAGGTAGCGTGAAAATGAAAAACTGCTGTAAAAATTATGACCATCGTAAAAACGAAGCGCGACAAATTTTTGTTGGCCGCGTTCTGTGACGAAGCTTTACCCATACATATAAATTTCTACAGCGGCACACAAAGGCATAGGAGGAGGCGGGGCCGAAAGGAGAGCGTGATGATAAGGTGTTGAGTGAGTGCAGTTGAGTTCGATTTAAAAATAGAGTGGTATTGAAAAAAAAAAAAAAAGAACGTAAGTCGGTCGACAGTACGGGACCCGCAAAAATTCGACAATGTGAGTGAATATTACTATTACTACTACTACTACTACTACGGAGTAGATTATCGTTGTTATTCCAATGCGATGCTAGGTGTGCGCTTTCTAACGTTGCCTATGAGATTAAGAAATCTGTCCAGGTAAATGAGAAGTTCACGAGCTAAATAAAGATATTTGGCACATTCGCACGATTTGTTTTCGTTTGGAAGAATGTGGCGATGACGGCTACAACTATATGACGAGGACAGCGATCTTCGTCTTCGTTGATAAATTTCAAGACGAGAAAACGGCCGAAAATTTTATTTGCAGACTAATTGAGGAAGCAGACGAACGATACGTAAATGTGTCTTGTTCGCGCCAACTTGAAGTATTCATCTGTAATGTGTTACTGTAAAAACATTACGTGCTCATACGTTATGTGACAGACAGCGAGCTCGATTAAAGACGTGAGTTCGGGGGAAGGTTGGAGTCGTAAGAATCTCGTGCATGTGAAAAACGAAGGGTACATCTTCAGATGGGGCGAAAAGCAGCTAATGGACACGATTTACGGGGTGTGGTAGAATGTTCAAAATTTTCCCTATATCATTGTTTTTCGTCGACGTATTTTGCGCCGGTATACATATTTATGATTATACGCCGCCGAGGAAGTTATTTCAGTTACATTCTTGATTTATTCAAAATCCCTCGTCGGATTGCTGGAGGAATTTTGGCGAACACCTGCCCTACCTGGGTTTAGAGATTATAAACAGGTACCAAAAGTTTGGAGACAGTATTGTAAACGAGAATCCCCAATTTCCTCGTTACGCATAATGGTGGGTGCGCTTGAGTGCGAATGTTAGCCGGCGTATCGTTGAAATTCGAGATATTCGAACGAACTTTCTATTCCCATAAGTTCTCAAAAACGTTCTACGTATGTTGGATGCTTCATTTTCTTGAATTGTATGACAAGATTGTGTGAAAGAAAAAAAGTTTGTAACATTTTCCCTTTGAAAGTGGAAGGCTGGTCGAAAGCTGCGTACACCTTCGCGAAATTTAATTTTTCGAAGAAGTCAGTACGTGCAAGGTTTGACGCGACTCTTGTAGTCGGTTGCCGAAGACAGCAATATTGTTGGTTGAATAAAACGTGCTTTCTGTATTCAATTCTCTTCCCCTCCTATCCGTATACTCCGCGTACATATCTATGTAATACTGTGTATTGTAGTTTCCACCCTTTTTAATGAAGCGCAATTCGCTATCTGCTAGTAGTTTGTAGTTAAACGCGATGTGGTGCACACAACTTTGATGCGAAATTACACTATTATTTAAATGGTTTCCTGGTTCGTGTTTAGAGGTAATTTCCTCCCGCGCGCAGATTGAATTCTTGTTTTGATAAGTCGGTTTAATGTACACGCGTGAAAAATACTTGGTACTTGGCGCGCGTTCTAATAATATTTTTGGTCCTTGATGTGCACCTAACAAACTCCTGACCTGAATTTACAAATATCCTTCGGAATTTGCGTATCATTATAGATTTTTCTTCTGAATTTTTGTCTAGATACTTGCCGTGGCTCGCAAATGCTTCAATCACGTTCTCATCGTCCTTAGTTTATTTTTAATGAACCTTTGTTTTCCAACTCTGGAGCTTGAGGAGTATGACTTTTGGGCCATGAAGTTCGGTTAGGTTGATGAATTTCGTACGGGGGGGAGAAAAGGATGATAGAATTTCAAGAACAATTTTGATTGGTATTCCAACTCATCGTTGATTAGGTTTCGACATGTTTCATATCTTTCCTGAAGTTTTCTGAACTATTCCAGAATTTGCGCGTGTCCACGCCCCCCACGAGTTGCCCTTCCACACCTGCCGGAAGAAACTTCAGATATGGTTCTGAAAATCTGCGAATATCCTAGCCCCTAATTCCAAAATTTGCGAACTCACACCGCCCTCGCGAGTTGTCCCTGATGACGTCATTAGCCGTGACTCCGCACTCCCGCCCCCCCTCTCGAACTATAACGAGTTCTTATATGCATGTTAGACCTGTTTTTATTTTGGCTAACAGCAAACCTTCCATAGTTGACCATGCTGTACAACCCACTGTAATGGAGGCTGAGTAGTGGTACCCCAATCCTGAAATATTTGGGTATGACGTCATTAACCGTTATTCAGAGGGATAGTATAAGGAAACTTCGGCCTAGTAAAATTGAGACTCTTGTGAGGCTTGCTAGCGGAGTGTGTGACCCCGAAAATAGAAGAGAGCAAGGATAAGAGAGAGCCCAAGCCGTGCTGATGACGTCACAGGCACCTATCATGGATGGTTGTGACGTCACGAGCTAATGACGTCATTAATATTCATATCCATGTGTGAGCTAGATAGCTTAACTTACACCACGCCTGTATCAATTCAAGAATGAAGGAAAACGAGCGGAACGAGTGAGCCTCTCTTAAGGTAGCTATGCCATGATTTCCTCACACAACAGCAGGCGTAGCCTTAAAATATAAATGAGGTCACTTATTACTAGTCGACATGAAACATGATATTTCTTTATTTGGCTCTGGTAAAAAAATCTTTCTTTTTTCTTCATCTTCCCCTACTTTTTGGTTCTCACCAAGGACATGTTGCTTCTCTACCCGCCCGTGATGCCAAGTAAACAGCTGCGACAGACGCCCCAACTGTTGACCAAGGTATGAGGAAATTGCCGGACGAGACAGCAAGAAAAAAATTTCGGAAAGCTTAGGCTTTGTTTGCGACTTTTCGCTGCAATCGCATGTACTGAGGTACTCGAAAAGTTCGCAACATTTTTCCCGCGATAAACTTGAAAGTACATAAGAACACTAGAAAGCTGTACAGGCGCACTAATCATGGGTATTGGAACCACGTCGATTCGAAAGATTTTTATTTTCGGTAAATCCTGTGAAGTCTTTCGTTCTTGCAATCAATCTCACTAGATCAATCTGGAATGTACAGAAATCGACTTGAATAATCTTGGGTTGAAAATGCAGGTATATAGAATCGAATTCGTTGTTTTTTTTTTTTTTTTTTTTTTTTTTTTTTTTCAAGGCTGGAGGTTACACTGAAATTTTTAATGACGTCACGAGCTGATCCTATCATGACCTTGTGAGTGACTTCGATTTCCTTCGGGAGTATGAAATAAATTCGAGCTCTTTATTTCAGCTCATAAGCCAGCAGATAGGTTAGCTTAACAAGCAATATACTAGGCTAGACGTCATGACCATACACTAGGATGAATCATCTTACAAGTACAGTTGCTTCTACTTTGTCGATCTTCTTCGTCCGTGGTTTACTTGATGATGGTGATGGAAGAAAAATTTCTCGTCCTTGGCGGATTTTTAGTATCGGCAGACGATGATTTCAATGTTTTCTCTGCAAAGGAATATCCTTAGGATTTTTTCCTCCTCTTCTAAAGATACTTTTGATCATTTGTCGGGAAAATCCTCACCCCCCCCCCCCCCAGAGAATCTACAAATCTTGAGTATCGTGACGTATCAGCTCGCGGTAGCAAAACCGTTTAACCCTCGAATGGTGAAGAATCGAGAAAAGACCAGAAGAAAATTGAGTTGAACATTCTTCCCATCCTCTGCTTGGAAGTATTCAATGTCTGCGCGGCACTTGACATTCCATTTGGTCTGCTGTACTTCAGCCTCCCTTTTGGTTTTGATTTCGCGGTGTGATTCTTTTTTTGTTTTCTGGGTTTTCTTCTTTCTCTCCGAGATGAGTATCGTGGCATATCAGCTCGCGATAGCAAAACAAGTCGAAGTCTGAATGATGAAGAATCGAGAAAGGACCAGAAGAAGATCGAGTTGAACATCCCGCCCATACTCTCCCTCGAAGTGTTGGATGGCTGCGCGACCCTGGACAATCCATTTGGTATGCTATACTTCGGCCTCCCTTTTGGTTTCGGTTTCGAGATGTAATTATTCTGTTTCATCTTGCGGATGTTATTCTTGCTCGAATTGGTAGTTGGCTTCGAAGGCAAATTGAAACCGTTCCGTTACTCCTCGACCACACTCCTGATTTTTAGTAAGCGTACTTTTCCGATTACTGGTATCATTTTGGGATTATGAAAACGATAACTTTTACTCTTCTTTTTTTCCAAATTGGTGAACATTTTTCATTATTTTGGATTATGAGGGAAATGATAAAAGATAAATTCTCTTTTCTGTCGATTTCTCAATGACTCGTTAACGATAATATTCGGTGTTCTTGTGAATGGGACTACAACCCACATTAGTACGATCGTTTGGAATAAGGCCTTTCCCGAATCTTTCAGTGTAAACCATTGTCATCATTGAATTCCAGTGTTGATGATGATGGTGAAGAGTAATTTAGCATTCTGTAGTATTATAATATGTCAAGTGTCGCATTGCTTATTCAAGCAATGGAAAAAATATCATTTTGAATTTGTAACAATTCTACCCTGTGCACCACTTTTTTCCTTTGTGAAGGATGGTCGTGTAGTCAAAGTAAATCTTGACTTCGTAGCCTCCTATTGTGTGTCAAATACTGCTGCATCAACACGTTCTTATGACATCATTAGAAAAGTTCGTGTTTTTGTTTCTTTTCTCATTGTAGGTAAGTGTCAATCTAGCAGTTTTTATTCGAGAAAACATAATGGTAAAGAAAGAATAGGAAAAGCCTGATATTTGTACGCTGATGATCCTTTTTTTTTTTTTTTTTTTTCCATTCTTTCTTTTATTCAAATGCATAAAGCCTAGCTGAGTTTTTACTTCTGTAGCGAACGTTTGCGATAAATACCTGTACAAAGTAATGTCTCATAATTATGGGTAAATATTTAATTGCTTAGTCAAGAAAAATCCGCAAGCTGCACGAAATCGTGCTGTATTTTCCTTTGCGTTTTGCGTATTGTATGTGAGTGAGTGAGTGAATGAGTGAGTGAGTGTACGCGGTATGTAACGAATATCGTATACTCTTAAGTGTTGGCGTGAAACGTGAAACTCAGATCCCGTTAAATGTAACGTACACACGCTTATTATCTGTTCAAACGTATACGTATTTTTTCCCCTCTTGTGTTTTTCGAAATGGATAAAGTATGTATAATAGTGTGTGTGCGCCGTTAAGTATCCATGTCGAAGCTGTTACGGCGCCGTCGAGTTGTCGTCGGTTGCGTCGTTTCCTTCTCTCGCGAATTGGCCATTCTCGGTCAGTGGTCGTTGTAACGATTTACGATCTGCGATTCTGTGTTAGAAGGAGAGATGGAAAACATCCATCAGATTGAAGCGATACAAACTATGTGAATGATTGCATCGATGTGACGCAGTCTTTTTTCGTTAATTTTTCCAGGAGTGAAAATATGCGACTAGACCTGCCAACGGGTGAGATCGAGCGAGTCCTCTTGACCCTCCCATGTCCAACTCCTCATTTTTCGAAGTAAGAACTGATCAACTAACTTGATGGTGTGTTCTGGCGCATTCATTTCCATCGATGCATTCAGAACATTTGTGCTACTCCAGTTATATATCTATGGATACCGTCAGTTCATGGTTGGCAGCCTTCCTCATGCTGTTGATACTTTTACATATCGCAAAAGTACAGTCGTCTGAGCTCTACTTGGGGCGAAAACAATACTGAGAGTTGGGTAGTTAAGGATCTGTCATATTGCGATTTTTCTTTTTGCTGGTGTACACCTTCTTAATACTTTTTCAAGGGTTGGGAGCAGTCATTGACCTGAATTCCCTCGAAATTCTCCATTGGTCATCATTGCCATGGCGAAATTGAGCATCGACTTCTTTTCCTACGAATGTCTGTAACTCCTTCACTTTCATGCTTCATCAACTATGGCGTAGATACGTCCCATTTCTACTTTTCAAATGTTTGAGATCAGTTTGAACGAGAAGAGAACATTTTTCAATGCTACTTACGCCACTGATAATTTCTGCATGTGCAAAATTGAGGCTCGAAACGATGCTAAAAATCGATTTAGTGACAATTGTATTACAGCGCTGAAGTTGTGGCTTAATTGCACCTCATCGCACATGCGGTAATTGGCCTGATTTCCGGCTATCTTTCGACTCTTTTCTTAATCAAACGTAAATTGTTATGAAAAGCTTCATCTTTCCTGAATTCACCTGTTCTCATCGACATATCGTTCGAGTTAACGATTTTTATCGTGCAAACATACGTCTGTACGCAGTAGTATACGGAGCATTGTTGGTAAAGAAGATAGATAGTTAACGAGCTTTGAGATTATTGGTTTGAGTTAAAGGATAACACGTTTTATCGGGTGATAAGTTACTATTAGCACGCTTTAGACGATTCTATACACCATCAGTATCCGCTGGTGCGATGGTATTTTCCAGTTCTGCAAACTTTATCTCGTTCGCCATTTAATGGCGTGTATTATTTGTTAACTCGTTGGAAATATTTTCACAAATGTCGAGATAGTTGGTTTTTTTTTTTTTTTTTTTTTTTTTTTTCTCTTCCTCTTGAAGAAACGAGATCATTCCATTTATTTCGCGTGGCTTTAACGAATACAGTTATTACTGTGCACATGTATATAGTAGATATGTTTAGTAGTTCTCGTAGCTAACTCGTGCTGCGTTGGAAGAAACTTGTTTTCAGTTTTTCCTCGAATGTGTATTGTCGTCAACGTCATTATTCGAACGTTATTACGGGGATGTGGATTAGTACATCATACTCGTATATCCAGACGTGTAAGGATCATTAAATGAAGGAGACGAGTCACTTCGCCTGATTTGGAATATAGATATCATTGACGGGAGATGTGTTGTTTTCTTCCGAGCGTTCTGTCGTCAGTTTTTGGGAATTCAATTTCAATTTTTTGTACAAGTTCAATTTCTCGTTTCGATTTTGCGGTGATTTGTCATGGACTATCATCACTATTTGTTGATTAAAAAGTAACTGACAAAAATTCCAAGAACCTTTCTAACTGCTTATCGATTTCAGTATTTTCTCAACTGTTTGGAAAATCGTTAGAATAGACCAAGTCAGTCTGATGAGAGACAGCTTTTTTTACAAAAATGAGTAGTATCTGAGAATGGTCAAGTGATACAAGATGTACTGAATATGCCGTTATAAACGCGAGAAAGACGAATACTCCGAAGGGAGAGTAAACCTTGCAAACCGCAGAAAATACAAAACGACGAGCGCTTTCCGTTAATAAACCATCTTCAAGCCTGAAATGAAAGCAACTGACGAACGGAGGAGAAGAACAATGTATTAAGATTGGCTAAACGAGAAATCACGGTGTGAATCATAGACCAGTTCGATCAGGCAATCCTCTGGAATGAACGAGTTGCGTACAGTGATACCGTCAGTGTTGCGATGACGCATTATCTCTATATACTCGAGGGCGATGCGCTTTCGGTACGAATTCTCCTTATGGAAGAGCTTTTCGGATCCCTCACGGAAGCTGTGGCCACTGTTTATCAAATGATCAGCAAAAGCTGACTCCCCTAAGCGTCCCTTCTCCCAAGACTTCAGGTGCTCAGCTACTCTAACTTTCATTTGGCGGCTTGTCTCACCAATATAAAAGCCTCCACAATCCCCACATTCCAACTTATAGACACCACTCCTCTCATCAATGGGTATGGGGTCCTTCAGTCTCACAAACAACCCCTTAACTGTTGTAGGGTTGTAGAACGCGGGTCTGAAGCCAAACGGGCGGAGGGCCTGACCCCATTGGAGGGAGAACTTCCCCAGAAAAGGGAGACTGATCCAACGCAACCGGCGATCACGGATCATGTGTCGGGGGAGGGAGGTGGTGGAATCAAGAATGCTCCTTGTAACTTTCCTCCGAACCATCACGTAAACGTCGACATTGACCCCATTCACTCTAGCCAGGTGTTTTATTGTGAGTACTTCTTTCTTAAAAGCAGACTGACTCAACGGAATACGAGTCAGTATGTGAACTAGGCTATGAAATGCAGCCATCTTGTGAGCAACAGGACCGAACGAACCACCGTGGACTAAAACATCGGTCGTAGTATCTTTCCCGTAAATTCCAAACTCATGGATACCGTCTACAATAGAGATCGATAAATCCAAAAAGTTGATGGAAAATACCCCTATTTCCAACGTAAATTTGATGGAAGGGTACCAGGAATTGAGATACCTCAGAAACTCACCAAGGAGATCTGGGTGATCAGTCCAGGTACATAGAACGTCATCAACGTACCTGTGCCAATAGTGAATATGATTAAGTAACACCTGGTTCGAGGAAAAACGGTCAAGTTTAAACTTACACATGAAAACTTCGGAGATAAGAGAGCCTAAAGGTGATCCAATAGGGATCCCTACTCATCAGGGAACTCGAAAAATTTCCCTTCAAATTTACAGTAGTTAGGGAACCAGCAGGTATTCAGAAGATCGAAAAATTCCTGAAGCTCATTGTGAGGAATGTTGGCTCTGACGAGTAGCTCACCCATCCGCTGGATAGTAGCAGCCTTGGGAATATTCGGGAACAAACCAACAACATCAAAAGAGCAGATGGTCGTTCCCGGGGGAAGACTTACACCCTTCGGGACATCAGTCAAAGAGGCCGAATTCAAAACCGAATGAGGAAATTCAAATCAATGCGATTTTTGAACCATCGGTCAAGGAATTTGGCAAGGAGGTAAGTGGGGGAGGAGACGAAAGAAACAACGGGTCGCATCGGGATAATGTTCTTATGCACTTTAGGCAGCCCGTAGAGGAGAGAGGGTGTGGGGTTAGGAACAAGGAGGGCTTTTTTCAGAGCAGGAGTCTTGATAATAGCCTCACTCCTGTTGGTGACACTCCTAACTTCTTTGACGTGCTTCGGGAAGCTGAAATCCTCACTCTCTTTAGCACCACACTGCTGGAGGACCTCGTGGACCTTGGAAGAATAGGCGGATTTCTCCATCACCACAACAGCATTTCCCTTGTCCGCCTTAGTGACGATTAAATCTCCCTCTTTAAACCTTGAATCATTCCTTCCAATTTATTACTCATGCGGGGGGAGGGGGTTATTGCGGACTATCTCGGCACAAACTTTCGTGGTAATAAAACCAGGGCCAATCTTAACAGCAAGACCCGCAACAACATTAGCCAAGGTTTCATCTTTCTTGAGGGGAGGTAGACTTAATTTCAAACCTTTCTCAAGGAGGGCTGTTTCGTCACCATTGAACACTACCTGACTATTATTTATGAGGGGGGGGGGGATGGAATTTATGAACGTCAACACCATCACTCGACCCTTCCTCAACCACATCACCATTAACCTTCATTAGAGAGGACAACTTCTTCTTTTTCTTATCCCTTAACTTCACCTCAAACTTCCGACACTTTAAATTGACGTCCCGCATAAAGTAATCAAACTCAAGGGGGATGAGCATACCGGAGAGTCTCGAATGGACCGGAAGGTACTATATTCTTGATTCCACCACCTCCCTGCCCCGAGACATGATCCGTGATCGCCGGTTGCGTTGGATCAGTCTCCCTTTTCTGGGGAAGTTCTCCCTCCAATTGGGTCGGGCCCTCCGCCCGTTTGGCTTCAGACCCGCGTTCTACAACCCTACAATAGTTGAGGGGTTGTTTGTGAGACTGAAGGACCCCATACCCATTGATGAGAGGAGTGGTGTCTATAAGTTGGAATGTGGGGATTGTGGAGGCTTTTATATTGGTGAGACCAGCCGCCAAATGAAAGTTAGAGTAGCTGAGCACCTGAAGTCCTGGGAGAAGGGATGCTTAGGGGAGTCAGCTTTTGCTGATCATTTGATAAACAGTGGCCACAGCTTCCATGAGGGATCCGAAAAGCTCCTCCATAAGGAGAATTCGTACCGAAAGCGCATCGCCCTCGAGTATATAGAGATAATGCGTCATCGCAACCTTGACGGTATCACTGTACTCAACTCGTTCATTCTGGAGGGTGGCCTGATCGAACTGGTCTATGATTCACACCGTGATTTCTCGTTTAGCCAATCTTAATACATTGTTCTTCTCCTCCGTTCGTCAGTTGCTTTCATTTCAGGCTTGAAGATGGTTTATTAACCTAAAGCGCTCGTCGTTTTGTATTTTCTGCGGTTCGCAAGGTTTACTCTCCCTTCGGAGTATTCGTCTTTTTCGCGTTTATTATGGATAGCCGTAACTTAGAGGAACGGATTCGTTCGAATATGCCGTTCTTCATTGATTATTATCGTCGTGATGACAATGATTTAATGGAAAATCTGATCAATAATCGATTCCAAAAGGAATGAATGAAAAAAAAGGCCACGAGACTCGCAATAATATAAGAGTAATTCGGAAAATAATCTGACCCTTTTTTATAAGTACGCGGTGCCACTAGAAATGACAAAGTTTATCCATTCCCTTCGTTTCCGAAGAAGGAATGATTAATTTGCAGACTTACCTTCAAGCTTTGTGGATATATTTATCGTAAGTGTCTTTCGCCGAAAAGATACCCTTATCTTCTGCCGAATTTCGTTCAAGCAGTCTAGATGAAACGTTCTCTTCCCGTCTGCTGTTGTTACTCGCACTATTCTCTTGCGATTCCAATTTCTTTGCGTATATTTGTTTTTCAAAAATTAGCAGCTTCACATCACAAGAATACAATGAATGTCTTATTTCTTTAAAGGTTCGTATACGTTTGTCCTCCTTTATGTAGGACGCGTAGCGTAGAATGTATATGTAGATATTATCAGTCAAAGAGATGAGAGAGGAAGGGAAGAAGAAGACGCGCAGAGAACAATATCTGACAAGTTTACGTTGTCGAGGAAATTGCCAACTTCGTTTCGAAAACAATTTAGCGAAAAGAAAAAAATACACACGACCGGATACTGTATGCATAGGACCTATTGGCTGGTCGCCAGCCTAACGGGAAAACTTTACGAGCAAGGAAAAGAAAAATTTGTCCGTAATTCGCAGGTGAGAGGAGAGAAAAAAAATCAACGTACTCGTACGTATTACGCAGTATTCAGTTTGTTAAGATCTGCCTCGTTGGAATGTAGGTCTTTGGGTCTTCTTCTCTTCCTTGATCATAATATTTGTAGTAACAAGACAACACCGTTTTGACAGTGTTCATATTTTATACTGCCTACACCAAATCTAGTCCCTCCGGCTCTGCAAAATTCTTGCAAGATTTTCCCACCTTATTATCTATTCTTGAGCAACAAAGATTCGAGGAAATAGATTTTCAAACGACAGTGGTTGTGTCTCTGTTGCAATTTAAGAAGCAAGTCCGTGAAAAATGGAAGCGATGTTTGCGTATCCCAAATTTTATGCGAAAGAAGGATGTTATCCTGCCCTGTTGATCTCGAAGGTGGCTTGCTTCGCATGCAAGGATGCAAAGTTGATTGATAAAACTTCCACATCCAACTTCCAACAAAATATGCAGTTGTGCCATACAAAAAAAAAAAAAAAAAAAAAAAGATTGAGATATGCTATTGACTTCCACTTCCAACTTCTCACGTTGCGACTTCCAGCTTCCACTTCCTGAGCGCATTTATCGAATAACTTCCCACTCACTTTTGCAAGTTTTTGTCCCAGCTTGATTGTCCGGAATTCTGCCACTGATATCTGAAAAGAGAAGAGTGTTGATCTTGCTAATTAATTTCATCCACTAGGGACTTTAATTGATCATGTAATTATTTTGGCCGGACAAAGGTGGCGCCGCGTTGTTATTCTACCGAGAGGGAGAAAATTGAAAACGGGAATTGAACTGCAGTTATTTATGTGGAAAGGATGAGAAATTGGAAATAACTTTTGAATGTAACAGAATTGGGCTCTTGACATCCCATCAAAGGTGGCTAACACGAGCATACCCTCGATTCCACTCTATTCAAATGTTATTCCAAGTTCTCTATTTTTCTCTAATATATCATAATACGAGTAGTTCGGTCCGTGTTTTCAAATTGACAGACTACAGTAGAGGTTGAAACGTAGGTAGTTGAAAGTTCATTACAAAGATCAGGTGGAAAAGCATCGAAACGTCGTCCACATATACGTACTCGTGTATATTTATTAATAAAGTGGTGCCTAGTGCCTATTTTCTTTTCTTCCTATCTATAAAAACGGTAACCACGAAAAAATCGTTTCATTAATGTGAATAGTTGATATCCAAGAGGAAGGAGGAGAGAATTATGTCGGCAAAGTGCGGATGCGTAGATTGGACGCTGAGTGAATTGAGCTGTGGATGCAAGAAAATTTGCTGTGAGAGTCAGGAAGTGGCATTTGAAAGAAGGGGGGGCTTGGATTACTTCAAAAGCGAGTATATTGACAGTCAGAAAAAGAGTTTTATAGTTTGTGTGACAATGCCGGTAGCAGGTTTACGAGTCAAGTGGAAGTGTATGATCTTCATAGATCCGGGGAGGTGAGGAAGTTCCGTATGGCGTGGTATTAATCAGAGATCATACAGGATGCATCGAAAGAAACTATTAAAGTGATGGAGAAGGCATCTCTAAGAGGGACAGAGATCAAAGAATAGATAGGGTAACAGTTGAGAATGAGTAGTTGGGCAAGGAAAGGAGAATCGCCGAACTTTTGGAAATAACAGGCTTGGGCTAGGTACGTATAAGGGTTCCGTCCAAAGGACGAGCATTTCTTCTTGTCGGACATAATGTGTGATGTCACAGAAATCCGATCCTTAAAACGGAGTGATCGCGACGTAACTCAATGTTAACGCATGATATTTACAGTTCTTCGAGTATTCTCAATCATTTGTATCATTTGTCTTCTGGCACCTATCATTGAATTTCAATTAAATATTAACCCGAGTTACCCGAGTATTTCAAATTATTTATTAAAGTTTCTTCAAATACGAGTACATTCAAACTTCATACGCAGAAGACGGTATTCTATCCAAATTGGTGAAATCAGGATGGTTCATCATTCGATTTTGAGCTTTTGGGCTTAAGTTGAACAGTTTTCACCAGCGATTTTTTGTGAATTGTACCGTATCAAAAGATCTTGTTTCAAAAATTTCAAAGTGGACATGTTCACAAAGATTATTAGAAATAGGAAAGTTGAAATACGGATATCCTTTTGCCCTGCTAGTGACGAGGTTTGAACCACGCACCTCTGAATCAGAAGTCCGCGACTCAACCGCTCGGCCACTGGGACTGCCTCTTATGGCGTTTGTGCCTTATCACAAGTAGGAACTTTCCTTTCAAAGTTGAAATAGGGCGATATTTTTTTGCACCTCGTCACTGGCAGGGCAAAAGAATATCCGTATTTCAACTTTCCTATTTCAGATCCTGCTTCATTCAGAATTCAAATTAAATGAAGTTTGGTTTCAATTTTGATTCTATGTGAACTCGGTTGTCAATTTTTCTCGATTTCGGGTTTGCGATTAGAATGTGTGGAGGAATCGTTTCTTACGACTTTGTTGTTGGTGGCAAGAAAGAATTCATGGTTCGTCCATTATCACGTCGATTTATGTGCGTTTACGGTGTCATCCGACAGTAGCATGCTTTACAGTAATGCTCCTCACCTGTTGAAGAAAGTTGCTGTGTATCTCGAGATGGTATCTGAGTGAGACGGTCATCTGGAAAGATATACTAGGCACTTGTAACTAATGCTCTACGCGATATTCACGTTACACTTTAATGAGTTGTGTGTATGGTCTACTGTTGTTAATTCTATGGTCGTTATCATAACCGCAGACTCGACACCAGTATAGTGAGACAGCTAACTGTGAGAAAATATCGATTTCCAAAGATTTCGTTTCACACGAATAATCGTTCGGATCTTTCGTTGACTGTATATATGTACTTCTTTCTCTCTCCCTTGACGACGTAATGTGTTCTTTCTGGGCACAATTTAATTCATAAATCATACTACATCGTATTTTATTATATGTATCTGTACAATATAATATAGATAGATACTCTCGGTGTGGCGAGTGAAGTCTTCTAGTCCATGTGTTGCGTATTCAAATAACACTGCAATATACAATCACGAGAAAGTTACGTGCGCGTAAGAAGTTGATAATTGGTTTTTGATTGTTTTCGTTGGTTTGCAAATTCCTTTGCGATTTGACTCGCAAGTAGTTGTGTGTTCAAAATTCATCTTACGTGTTTATTTCTTCAAATGTCTCGCTGACTTGTGCACTTTTAATGAAAGTCATGAAAATTTTTTTGAAAACGTGTAAAGCTACAAAAAATGTCACAAAAACTGGTCAAATTAAGAATTGAGAGAAATGATCATTAGCAACGCGCTTGATACTTCTGACTTTTGCGATTTCAACTACAAGTCAGTCGAATCTATGAGTTAAATGTGAATTTTTAACTTGTAGTTCGACTTCACATCTTCTTCCTCTCGTCACAAACTCGTCTTTCTCACGATTTTGATTTGAGATACTTTCTTTCTGGTGGACGTACCTTTCTCATTCAGGTCTCACGTTCAAGTTACAAATTTTTTCGGAAACGCTTATAAAAAATACTCGCTTTCTATAGTTGTTTCACAGTCTTCCGAGAAACCACTTTTCTGACCTTTTCAATCCTGTTGGAAAATGAACTTATCGGCTTTTTTTGTTTCCCCTCCACGTCTATCGACCCCACGTTGTGTTGCTAGATCGTATTTCTTAGAATTCGTAGTATTTGTTCAAAAATTCAGACCTTCCTTCTGATGAATTCTTTTCCGGACGTAAGTCGCATTTTGTGAAGAGGTTTTAAGGAATATCAGTGGTAACAATGTAAATAAAGTTATTCCAAAGTTTCGAATTTTTCAATTTTTTCTGTAACACTTTGTATTTAATCCTGATACGGACTATAATTTTCAGTTTCTCGTCATCTTTCGTAAAATTATCCTTGTTTTGTCATCGCATAAATATATCTCCGGAGCCAATATTCGAATGTATCAAGATTATCTGATTACACTGAGGAGAAGCCATGAATATACTTTGAATTTCTAGTTCTGATGCGACCGCGATATATCAATCGTATACTAGCCAACAAAATGAAATTTTGCGTAGCATTGAATTCTGCGAATAAATTGTATTGAGAATCATCCATTTTGGTTGAAGTAATTTTCGAGAAATATGATGGCAGGCTGGTTTAGGGTAACAGCGTGGTACGTTTTTCATATCTTCGCACATTTATTGGCTGGTACTTGGTACAATGAATCTTGGAGGGAAAATGCTCGTTCATTATTTTCATTTTATGAAAAATATTCAGAATAAAGCAGAAAAGCGCTGGAACAGATCTATGGAAAGCGAACAAGGCAATAAAATTACGCACTTGAAGACGTACGATATGAATATTAGGAAGAATTCGAGAAACGCAATAAGACAAATTGAGAAAACAAAGACGCGTTTGATGAAAACAGTTGGAACAGTTTTTGTAGAAAAAACTTGAAGGAGAATGAAGAAGCAACGAGAAGAACCTCTCACGTATCTGATAGTTGATTATGGGCGACTTTCGTGCTTCATTAAAGCTCATGAATGAACAATAGTTATTAATCTACAGCAAGTTTCGTACTTTGGTATTGTGTATTTTGGGTAAGGTTTCGTTCGATGTTTGCCTAAGTATGGAGTGGTATTCTCGAGCTGTATCGATGTGAACAATACTGGTCACTTTCTGCTAAAACATTTTGAGTGACAGATATTTTTTGTTTGACGAACTTTCTTACGAGCCGCCCACATTATCATTTCTAAAAGATGGACTCGAGACGAAGAAAATAGAAATCTGGTGTTCATTTTATTTGCAAATGCTATCGGAAACCGCCGGTATTCTCGGGGTCTGACTATTTTCAGAGAAAGAAGTCCAGCTTCTGCAGTAAAGCCAATGGCTTTGATTCTATGAATTTCTTTCAATCAATCGAATGATATTTATTTAGTTTTTTTCCTTGTATACAGTGAATTAGTCATTTGTAAAATGTCGTAGGTTACAGAGTACGACTTGATAAGCTTCACAAGGCTTGCGTACCTGAGACTGAGAGGGAAAAGAAACAAATGTGACCTGTCACGAGAAAACTCTCGAAGCGTCCAAAAAATTGATCAGGAGAAAAGTTATTTTTCAAGTTATCAAAACCATCTGAAAACGTGTAAAATTTTGAAGAAATTTTTCATATAATTATTCTTGAAGATCTGTCGCGAGAAAACCACACAAGAGCCCAGGAAAATGATTTTCGTCGTTTTAATGAATTGAAATACACTATTTTTCACAATCTGTTTGATGCATGCTTATGGGGAGTTTTCTTATGACAGGTCACAATAATGTGTGTTGAATCTTTGATTCTAATGCACAAAGATGCTGGGAGGAGTGGAAATAGTTCCACATACCTCGAAATAAGCGTGCAAATAGATGTGTATATCCGTATTTGGCAACAATGATATCACAATCGCTTTTCAATTTAACTAATTATCGGTCTGATTCTAGTGCCAGAAACTTATATTTTTGCCGTATGTAGCAAAGAATGTGGAAAATTATAGACACATGAAATTTACATCATCATTCTGATTCAAGTAAATTTCCATGTGTAGCAAGTGCACGCTTGATACACCTAAGTTTCCACCCATTTCTGATTCCTGATGGCACCTGCACTAGAAACTCTTTTCCATTCGCATCATCGAGATATCCTGTAGTCAGAAATGAAGACTTGCAAGTGGCTCGTAATTTTAACGACGACCTCACGTCTTAGCCAACATATGTACGCTGAGGTTGTACTCATATCCGTCATTGTATGATGATTTACGAGTACCAATTGAAGTGTTCTTCCGCTAGAGATTCTACCCCAATATTCTGATGTTAAGGCACATCTTCATAGTCCGTACTTCTAGTTTTTATTTACTTCGGTTGGCTGCGCTGGTACGAGAATTTTGTCGTATTTCATATTTAATCTGCTTATAGTTACCTACCCGTTACACAACGTATCTGTAATTACCTAGAACGAATAGGAACAAGTCATTTTATTTTTCCCTAAGAGGGAAACTAATATTCGTAGATTTGTGTTAATCCTGGATTCTCGAATCCTCTATTGGACACCAATTATAAGTCCAACCCAACCTCGCTATATGTACTAATTCGGTAAAATAAGAAGCCCAGTTCACTAATGGTGTGGCGGCTCACTACTGCATTGATGAAGTATGCAATTTAACGAAGTATCGGTTTTTATGTAGTTTAAAGCTCGAACTATAAAAGCGAAACACGAGGGAAAGAAACGAAACTTTCGTATTATGCTCACGCCTGTCTAATCTCAAAACGGGAAATTTCATTTTATGGTCTTCTTTTTTTTTGAAGCGAAAGTGGAAGATACTTATCTGTACTGTAGAGAGAAACCTTTTTATCCTGACTTCTGTAGTATGTGTTTACATAAAGTAGACCCATGTCGAGTAATTGTTTTACCGCGAGTCCTTCTCCATTCGCTTTCGCGTATTCGTGATCTCGTCTTAAATCCATTATTTTATCTTCGTTTTTCTTCACTTCAGTCGGCGACATACTTTTTCTTCAATCCAGCTCCCCCGTTTTGGCGGCGCTGTCTCTTCGTGACGCCTTATGTAATACGAAAGAAGAAACGAAGTAAAACAAACCCATGAGTGCTTCGTCTATTAGTGCAGTGCAAACTAATTCTAATGTCAGTTCACAGTTCTACACTATCCTTGTTGGGGTGAAACTCGTTGTTCAAGAAAAATGTATTCAGCGACACAAGAAGGATTTTATTTATTTGATGATCGCAGCGAGAAAGAAAAACCACGAGAAGAAAGAGACTTCGTCAATATTCGCAAAATAAGTTTTATTTTATTTGAATTCCAGCCTTCTTCTTTTCGCATCTTCTTGGTAATATCAAACACGAAGTTAAAGCAGACGATCTTGGAACGAAACATCTTGGGCTTATGAATGCGAAAGTTTTCTGCTACAAATTTAGAACGGTTTTTATCCTTTGGAATGGAAACATTTCTAGTTATTTCATGTTGTGATTATTCTGGTCGTCACAAACATAGCCCTGAAGGGTGTCTATTGAGGGGTGTGCTAATTTTCGTTCTGGCGAAGTCCGTTACATCGATAAGATGTGAGAGAATGAATTTCGAAGAGCTTCGCTTTTAACTCTTGATGTGACCACCTCACCATATCCCATCAATGGTTTAAGAACTTTACTTGTTGAAGTTCAGCTCCGTTATTTTCTTCTTTTTTTTTCTCCCCCTCCCCCCTCCACTCCCTAAAAATTGTTAATTCCCACTTATGTACGAATCTCTCTGTAGTCTGTAAGGTATTTCCTCATTCAAAACATGTGTTCTGGAAAGAACTTAGTCTGAATGAGGTATTATGAGGAGAATAAACCAATACCTATTATGAATATTACTAAAATCGCATCAAAAATGATAGCTATTATGAGCGCTTTCGCATTTGAACGACTTTTGTACCTTGTTGAATGATGGTTCTTCAACCATAAGGACTCACGATAACAATTATTTTTGCGATTTGGTAAAATTCCTACGATCGGTTTAACCTCATTCTATATGTGTAATTGTAACTTGGAAGACCGTATGAATTGGAAAAGTACGGTGTTTTATGCTCTCATAGATATTGGATGGATTTGAAAGAATGAGTGTGAGTAGCCATATAGTATAGAGTGCGTTAGTAACGCCTGGTAACCAACACAATTCGAAAATAGACTCAAGTCATCCTGACGTCACTCATCGCTACACTCCCTGCCAACGAGGGCGCGAACCACATGGCGGAAACACACTTTAAAAAATCGAAAACTCTTTTTAATCTGATCGATTGTATCGTTTTTGAATTCATCACAGTACACTAGATTGTTTCAATCATACGTTCAAACTGAAAAATTGATAAGCAATTGCGTGTTTGTATTCAGAATTAGAAAGTTCTCTAGTATTTGAAAATGTGTCTGCGGTTCTTTATTCACTTTTTGTTTTCAAATATGAACGTAAGGTAAGATTGAATATGAAGTATATATTTCTTGTTCACAATCCGAGTTGGTAATGAAGGGTAAGATTGACGATTTTAAGCGGGCTATGGGGTACGTTGGGGTAAACAGATATAGAGCTTGTGACGTCCCAATAACTCACTCTATATCTATCAAAAGTCAACGAATATAAAGCTTTGAAAAATTTTCGAACGTATTTTTAGTTGTAGATTTCACCTATATTTCACCTTCATCCATGTATGTGGAAGAGTTTGAGTTTGTAAACATTTTCAAATGTGGACATAAAGTTGGAATACTTCAGTCTTGCATAATAAATTTTAATTTACTTCTTCAATTAAAACATTGTACTAATTAGAAGGAAACGAAGATGCCATCAAAGTAGCACGCAGAAGAAAATGGGATTGGGCAGGTCATGTATCAAGGATGGACGACAACAGGTGGGCTTATAGAACTACTTTTTGGCAGCCTTATAGTAGAAGAAAAAAGGGAAGACAGAAAACTAGGTGGAGAAAAGACTTCGATAACTTCCTAAGAAACCCCCTATTTCACAGGGTGGCTAAAGATAGGTCGGAATGGAACAGACTGAGGGAGGCCTTTGCCCACAAACAGGGCCAGCGATGAGACGAGTTCGATCTGTAGGAAATATAGAATAATTGTACATAAAATATCGCTAATAAAGGCTTTTATTATTATTATTAATTATGATTTTTTAATCCTATGTTACAGGTAGGTGCTGTGACTCTGGTATATTTGTCTCTTGTATCCTGTGATGGAAAATGATTGTCTGTGGTTTATCAGCTGTCAAACAGTAAAGAATTCTTCCTGGTAACATTATTTTTATGCGATTCTGAAGATATTTCGAACTGCCAAAAACGACGCTGCTTACTGCTTATCGCTATCACGTCTACGTTTTTGTAGGATTCTTGTTTGAAAGTGAGAAAACGTGGAAATTGAGTGTATATTTAAACCATTGTAGGTATAGTAGATTTTGGAGCATACCGAAGTATCAGCATGGTCGAAAAAATTTCTCCATACCAGGGTCCATTCTTATTGAAACTCATCTTCTGAATGTGTTGGGTTAGGCAATGCTCGTTTTTGCGTCGCAAATCCGTTATCAAAATTGTCACGCTTTTAGTCTCGTTACGTTAGGAAGAAACAGGATGCGTGTAACTGAATGCAGATATTCAAATCGTCGTACGGTATAAATACATCATTAAAAAAATCTCAAGCCATATTTTGTTCCAGAACAATTTCAATTCATTACCAGTATGATATAGGAAGCCAAGTATGGGCAAACTTGAACGATTTTTTGTATATTCAAAAACTAGACGTGCTAGTAAGAAACAAAGAGTGGCATCGTTTCCAACGTTGGGAATACTTCTAGAATCATCTCATCACAAAATATTAAAAACTATCCGTGAGTTGGTGAGAAGAACGTCGTACATAATTTTAATGCCGTGTACTGGAGTAACTGCATTTGAAAATCTTTTAACGAAGCTACTTATGGACATTTTTTTCTGTTTGTCTTGGAAACTCTTGATTTCTTTTGCACAACCGTCCACGTAATCTTCATAAGCTTTATTCACTCCATTTCTCGTAGTATGTCGCTACCTCCTCTCCCTTTTCCGTGAAAAATGTATAAATGATTATATCTCATCATGTTCCGTCCTCTGTCAACCAGATTTTTGTAGTCTATATTATAAAATAATGACATCTTCTATTGGACAAGTAATCTTGAAATTGGTAAAGTCATTAAAATGAAATGAATTATGCGGGAGCTCTGGATTATAAAACCATCGACGGACCGAAGGTACTGATTATTGTAAGGTTATGATACATTATAAAAAACTCCAATGGGAACGTTCCCAAGTCGCAGATTAAGACATTATCACATGAGCGCTATCGGTAAAAACACCATAAACTGACTTTGAGACGTTTCTGTATTATTGAAACGCCGTTTGATATTTTCAACAGAAGCGCCCGTGTTGTAATCTCTCGATAGAAATGATAACTTCCTTAATAGTTTCATCGAAAAGAAATACCAGTTGGGTTCTGGGTGAAATTTTTTCCTCGTCTTCCAACCTGTAGAAAAAGTTTGTGGAGTGAAACTTACGCTCAATTCTCTCAACTTTTTTTGCTAGGGTCAAGCTTGAAAACTTCCCTTCTACTTTGATGGAGAAATGAGATTAGGAAGTTAGATAATTGCCGGTATTATTGAGGACGAATTGCGGAAAATAAGCTGTATGTAAGGAGATGGAATAATGCTGTATATCCGATAATTCTTGAAAATAGATGTCCTTACGTATTTTTTTTTCTTTTTCTGATATCGTACTTTGATAAATAATTTGATCGTTGAAATATATGCAGTCTGTGAGCGATTACTTGGCGGGTGTTAGAGTGTATTTTCGTCTGCGTTGGCATTATGTACACGCGATGTTGCAGCGAAGAGTATACGCGAACCCCGTGCAACAACCGCCAACTCATCGCTCGCAGACTAGAATTGAGAAAATTCTACAACTTGAGCAAAAATAATTCTACAAAATTACATTGAAAATGAAATTCGTGTTGTTGATTCTCTCCACGATGGATGGGTTATTATGGATACCCACATTCACAACATAGTTATTGAACGCCTTTATCACCTTTTTTGGGTGCTTTCCTATGTATCATATCAATCTGGAGTACTTTCTCGACGTGCCATCATGTGTTCCTTTCTTGGCTTCCATTTTCTTGAGGACTCCTTTATGGTAGCCGTTGGCTTCTGCGATCTGCTTTACCATCTCGACTTCATTTCTCTTCAGGATAGAAATTGCTCAGTAGGAGTAGTTCTGGATTGTCGCTAACATGTACCTGGGGTGGTGGTTCAAGTCATTTGGGTTGATGGTGTCCCCTGTCCGTGTGCGTCGGTTGTTTACCAGCGAGACTGTTAGGTCCAAATAGTTGATGGTCTCCTTCCCCTTCTCTACTGTCAATTTGATGCTTTCGTTCATTACATTTGTTTCAAGAAGGAATTGGTCCACCTGTCTATTAGTGCCTGATCACACAAGATAGAAATTGACGCTTACCATCATTGTTTGTAGTCCGAAGGAAGGCATACTCAATGAAGTAAAACGAGGAGTAATTTATAATGACCACAGAACCTTCATTTTACTCCATTGAGAATACCTCCCTTCGGTGTGTCTGGCCGTAACTTGGCAAATTGTATTAATCCTATTGTTTGTAGTGTTGAAAATATTAAATTCATGTAGATACGAATATCTACATATCTGACCCAGTGTTTGATCGCATTTTGGAACTTGCTGCCCTACAATATCTTGTTTTGTATGTCATTCATGAATATGTCGGCCAGTATCAGTGACAGCTGCCCTTTTCCTGGCTATATAACTTGTTATTGAAGCGGTAATAGTGCTGGCTCAAAATCTCTTCCACTCTTGGCGTACTTCGGCTCAATGGAGTTCTCGTGGTACTCGTTGTTTTGAAGCAAGTCGAGAAGTTTCTCCTTTGAATGGTACCAAAAATGTTTGTCACATCCAAGGATACCAGCTTGTCGCTATTCTTTATTTCCACCTTGTCCGGTCGCTCTATCAGCTCACCATTGTTTCCGACGCTTTTTCAGGGTGCAAACTGAAAGTTTTGTTTCAATAATATGGCTGCAATCTTCGCTGTCTCGTAACATGGTGATTAGATGCTATTGACCAGTGCACAGTGGTCATGTCGGATGATTCGCTTTGTGGAGTTTGACAAGCTCCTTGAATTTCGGTTCTACCGGGTTCATTTCCCACCAGGCACATTGTTCTCTTTCAACGCAGCTTCCAACCTGTTCTAGGTCCTTTTTCAGCTCTTAGTATCCATTCTCTGCAATGTACGACTCCACTTTTTGTGTGTAGTCCCCTTTCTCCATCACCACTACGGTGTTGCCTTTGTCAAAATCAGGTTGTTCTGTCTGATCTTCTTTTGTAGTTTTTTGATCGTCCTAGCTGCATTTCTTGCGTTCTGTCACCAGTTTGGTACATAGTCTCCTTGATGTACAACAGTACTTTCCCAATCCTAATTTGGGCTTCTGGTCTCACATTGTGTTGCATGATTTGAATTGCATGACCATACGCTCAAGCTCACACTGGTTCAATCTCTCTGGCTGCCCGTACTTGGTACCTTTTCCTAGCAATCTTTCTTCTTCTTCTTTGGTGAAGGTGACGCGTGGTAGGTTCCGTGTTCTGGGAACAAAGTTGTGCTTAGATGTCGCTCTCAGTTCGGAATGTTTCTTCTTGATTGATCTGTTTGGTTTGAGCTTCCACCTGAAGATACAAATTGACGTTCACCAGCATTGTTTGTTGTGTTAAAAATAGTAAATTCGTGGTACTTAGAGACATTGGTTCAACGACAAGATTGTTTCTCTTGCCATCTAATTAAATGAATACAATAATTTTGTTAGATTTTTATAGATGTAGAAGACAAATGAGTCAAGGTTCAACGCAACAAAACTGTATTCATCTGATCAGACTATAAAACACAATATGTGAAGTTTTATCAACTGAATGGGCGTTCTGTGTAATCACAGTTACTACACTTCACCGAAAACATAATCATTTAAATGTCGTAAAAGATCTCATTAAATCTGCGCGAAGGACATTTCTTCTCTAGAGAAGTTGGATTTTGAAGGAAGAGGGAAGCAGTGGTCAGTGGGACTGTACTGAATAGGCTCATTTTACGTCATTAGAATTGCGTGTTCGTTTACTTCAACACAAGGAAATGAAATTTTCACCGTAACGAAATTATATTTAGAAGGAATTCATGGTCTTTCCCTTACCCTATACGATCTGCTGTTGCTCAATGAAGAGGAGGAAAGTACCTACCAGTAATATTTTTTGTACTCGTCTCGATATTTATTATTATTTTATTTTATTTATTTCTTCTTTTCTGAAACTTCTCGTTTAGTACAGGTGTGAAACTTAACAGCTAATCGTAAAAATAAAAAGTTAGTTCAAAATTAAAGGCCGTGCCGCATTGCTCAACAAGGTAAGAAGAGCTCGACGTTTTTAACCTGGAATAGGACATAGGGTAGTTAACGTGCGAAGAGTGAGCGTTCGTTTTAATATCGCGGATTAAATTTAATTGCTTTCGCGTTAAAAAAGAATAATGCGTTCGGCTGATAATGACGAAGAAGAAGGAAGATGGAAGAACGGCGTCAGAAAGGGTAGTGCTTGTCGGTATTTTTTAGATTTTTTACCATTATTGTTGAAGAGACTCACTTTGTGGAATGTGGAAAGCGCGTGTGAAACGATGAAAATTTTTGTCGTCCGTCTTTCTCGCTTGTGCCCTGTTCGACTTACATCATGCGTTGTATCGGCGCGTAGTCGTTTCCATTCGTAGCGTGAGGTTGGCAACAATGTTCGGCTTTTTCACCATGCGGCGGCTCTACGTTGTCGTTAGTAGTAGTTCGTCTTACACACGTTGACGAACGTTTAGTACTAGTAGTTACCTTCGACAACGACGACGTTCGTCTTAGTGTTTGTTCGTGCTTCGTACACGTATTCACCGCCATCGGTCGGTTCAGTCAGTTTTCGGTAGTTGGTCTTCGACGTGACGAGGGTTCGATGCTCCGACTGTCGAAGATCCGCGATAATAATATTAATAATACAATAATGATACCACTAACGACGATGACAATAATATCGCTTTAGTCGTCAGCAAAGTAATTCGCTTTCACCCAGTGCAATGAAATTCTGTGTTAATGTGCGCGTTCGATAAAATCGTATCAATCGTTACAAAAAAATATTATTATCCCAAATTTTCCCATATCAATCGATTGTAAAATTGGATCGTTTAGTTTTTGTTTTTTTTGTGTTACTTACCCGATTTTTTTCCCCCGTTGATTTTTCTGTTGAAGTTCCTCGTTTAAAAAAATTACCAGCGCTTTATACTTAGCCGTAATACTTGTTGATTTATTTTTCTCCTCCGTTCACCACGTTTCTTGTTAGATTCTCCCTCGTTTTCGTTTTTCAGTTTTTCTTCGTTAATTATTCTTCGTTCGACACTGATCTGTGATTTATTAGTTTCTTCCAAGCTATACCAATTTATATTTTTCGACCTATCGTGCTCTAGTTTACCATTGTAATCTTCATCATCCGTTCGTGATAAGTGAAATATCGCCTATATCATAATAGATTATATTTATAATTGCGTTAGTTCGTCGCTTTGACGTTCTAAATTTCCGTTTCCGCATCGATGTTGATAGATGCTTGTTTTTTTAAAACACATTTTATGTGGATGAAACTGTTGACGTAAAGCGCTTATCTCGTCGAGTGTCCGCCAGATTGAACGATTAGTGTTTTTTTTTTTTTTTATATGCGTGCTCTATGTTCTATTCGATATAAGACCTATTCATTATGGTGGTGCTTGAAAGTCCGACGCCAGACGTAGCGTCGGCAGCTGTTGGACTACTGGATCCGTCGGGCCCGCAAATACCGTTGAGCGTAGACACGAGTACGGCTACCGGTTCCTCGGTGACACTAGGCGACTCACCTACCGGTCGAGGTTCGTCCTCGATGAAGATGGTACCGAAACGATACACAAATCTGCATAACTGGCTCTCGCTCGGACCCGTGTCTGCGAAACAACTTAAGGAAGCTGTGGTAAACATTTTTTACATGTTTAAAATCTCTTGCTTGACCTTTGACCCTGTGTGAGGACGGAACTCGTGACGCTTCGTGAAAAACGAAACTTTGTTACAATTTGCTGAATTTCAGTTTGTAGTCTGAGAAAAATCGATATCTATAATAGCGCTAGTTTGATCGAACAAACAGAAATATTGCGAGTGATTCTCGTCTCCCAAGGTGGATTGGAAAACCTACTTCTAGCGGAGTGACCGAAGATATTTTCATGAAATTTTGTAGAAATCATTGCGAATTAGTTATAGCGGTGTAAAGTCAGTATCTTTGAAAATATGCAATATCGTGCTGACTCAAATTTCTCAGACTGGGAATCAGATATGCAGCTCGTTGGGGCCTCGAGAACTCTCATGGTCGAATTCTCAAGTAGTTTCTCGCGGGCCTTCTCTGGTTGGGTCAGCATGATACTGAAAATATGTATTTTCGAGTGAAATTAAATTAAACCGAAGTGATATGATTTTTCTGTCAATTTCTCGTAAAAATTCGACACGACCTCGGTACTTTTGTGGAAGAGTGCGAAACACCCAGGCGATTCGATGTTCATCGATAGGGAAAAATCTTGTAAACCGTTAAAACTTTGAGAATATATATAAAACTAATTATGGGAACTGAGGAAATTTAATCATCCGGAAGAAATCCCCCCCCCCCCCCTTGCATTTCCATTTTAAGCTAATTTTAAGAAATCCAACTTTGATGGTTTCCAGCTGAATTGGAGCAAACATCGTTCACTAGAGAGCTAGTTTTACGATCGTGAGTCAGAACTACTCTCTAAAATTTCGAGGGATCATTGGAGTCCATAACTTTAACTTGGGCCGAGTGTCAACTTTACGGTCCCGTTCATCACGTTAAGAATCTAAAACTGACGTCATTAGATGTTTCTATTGGGGAAGCTCAAATTGGTAGATTCGCGCTCGAGTCGATTGAAGAATCACCTCAATTCAATCTTGTCATCAGTGTGTTCATATTTAGAGCTCAGTACAGGGTGGTCACTTTTCTGGAAAAATTCGAAGTCGGTGAAATTCAAAAAATTCGGGTAGCTTCCGTCAAGCTATCCAGTTTCAATGACTAGCAGTCGAAAAAATGCTCTGATCGGCGAGGAGGACATGAAAGGTAGATTCAGGCGAGTTTATTATTCGAAGATGGGGCTAATTCCTCTCGAATGAAGCAACATACGATCGTTCGATACGCGGCTCTTCACTCCGAAAATCTATGGCTTGGTGTGAAATTGGAAAAAATTTTAAAATTCTGTAGTCAGTATGGTGAACGGTATTCGCTCTTATCTACGAACACTGTTTTCTCACGATGGTCGTAATTTAGTGATAAGATACTACGTCTTTTGCGATAAATGAAATTCGACGATAAGAAAACAAAAAGTGAGGAAAAATATCAATTCGGTGAAAATTGAGAGAAATTTAAAGCGGTAGTCGAAAGTTGAATTTACTGAGAATTTTTTCAGACCATGGCTTCTAACATTAGTCTTTCTTGCAAACTTTTCTGCTGACGTAGCCATTATTCGAATGACAAAAACCTTGGTCGTAACAAACGGAGGATGGAACGATAAGCAAATTCAGTTGTAAGAAGCGTTGAGGGGGTCTCAACTATTTAACGCCCCATGATTTTTTCCTTACAAAATTACAAAACTAGGTTTTACTTTGAGGTACGTGACTTCATCATTATTGTTTGTACATATTATTACAATCTATTATTTGTTTTTAATTTTTGGTCGTATTTTAGAGCCAAGTGCCTCTAGATGAAGGAAATGTTGATTGTTTTCATCATTCCGCGTATGAAATCTGTCAAAATCTTTCCATTTTGAAGTCTCTCAGTCATTATATTCTTCTTGCTTTCTATTAGCGTAGATTAGTCTCAATAATAAAATTGATAGGGCTCTTCATTTTACGCACGATGAAGTTGTTCTGTTTCAGCGGTCTATGTATTGTTCTTTACAAACTTGTCGTTATCGGGTTTATAGCTCTAAGCATTGATGACCTTGCTTGTCGAATTTTCGAAGTTTCGCTGGTATAAACTAAGACTTTCAATGTTTTCGCAAAATATTACGCCTTCGAGTACACTCGACTAAAACGTTTCGATTTTCTCGCAATTTTAGTGTCTCTTCGAGCTCTCTCTCGTGGTTTACTTTGACGAAAATTCGGTAGTCATGGATTTTTTAATAAGAAATACCTAGTAAATTTCTTCGTGTCAGACTCATGAAATTTGGCGGCATCATCAGCTGATACATCTTCTCGATAAACGATTTTACTTTCGTAGCCTGATCAACCTGATGGGGCTTCTTTACTCGACCGTCAAAAATGAGACGCCCGAAAATGAAAGATGTCTCGAGCGTATCCAAGTACTTTTTGTACGCTACACGATCTCGTAAATTGTTGAAAATAGTTCTTCGGGTGAAAATTATCATTAATAATGCCATGAGATGGAAAATACAGAGACCGAATGAAGACAGTTGTGATTACGCGTAAAATCCCGAGATCTTACTGTCCACAAGCTCGGATTAGTGTCAACGGCGAAAGTCCAATTTCGTATATTTGATACTAATCCGAGCTTCCGATCAATAAAATTCTCCGAGCTTTCTTAGTATATTTCTGCGTTCACGCGGACGTTCTCTCAGTTTGAAACGACTTTGTGCCGGATAAGAAACGAAAGGTCAGGTTTTCATGCGTGATTTTTGTAACCACTTCTTAAGACACATGGGGTCGTGATTTCAAACTCTTCTGACTTGGGAATGGAAATAAGCGTGATCTTTGTAATTTCTTGAATATTTGGGGGATGCTGTATGAACGTAAGTTGTGAATCAAGTGTTCTTCTAATCGTGAAATAATAGCGTCTGCTGTGCACCCAATGTGCTATACTTCTAGGTTAGCTCATCTTGCGTGAAAAATAGCGATTGTGGGAAAGGAATTTGCCGACTGTGACATAGTGGTCTTCAGACGTTTCCCTTTGGGGACGTCCATATTATTACGTATAAGTAAATCTTGGCGATTTTCCGATTCCTTCATCTACCTTGGTAATATGTCATGCACTTTTTTTTAAAATAGTTGCTTGAATCTTACTAGACATAGTAGATCAAAAACAAGAAAATTAGTTGTGAATGAATTTCTTTGAGAAAACCGGTTACAAAGAAAGTCTATGAAAACGGTCTACAAAGAAATGAAGGAATGTAAGGCATCTCACACAGGCGTTCATCATCGGACTAAAGCTTTACGACGTCACGAAACGACGCAACAGTTCGAGGGACAAGAAGTTAACATGAAAGGGTAATTCAGAAAACACCTTGTGGAAGCACCCTCGTTCCGTTTGACGTCCTCGAACCTACATTATGAACACATTTATGAGTCCCTTCAATGAGGCTGAAGTCCCTCTTTATCTGAAATCCGAGTTCCAACCCTCTTACAATGTTACCTGAAGCTTAAGATATGTCAGTTTAACAACTTACTCTATCTATAAGCTACCTTCGGACATTGGCATCCTCATTAGACCGCTCTTAAGCTTCCTAGTTTTGGCATCTCTATTGGACCGCTCTTAAGCTTCCTAGTTTGAAATATTGAGATAGACGTCGACGGAATGGTCCGCAAGAATGAAACAAAATTTGTCCGTTAGAGTGCTACTATGTTTCTCCCTCCCCCAGGAAGTCAAAAGAGGAGCTTTCTCCTCTTTTTTTCTCTTCCCAGCCTCACCCACAAAATCGGTAAACTTTTGTGGACTACTAATAAAATTTCCATCTACCCTTTTTCTGAGCTGAGCTAGGAAGGCTGCTCTCTGATGGGAAAGATTTGACCCCTCTCTTATCAAACAATGGGCGCCGTAATTGCTCTGTGGTGTACGTTGGCGAAACTGGACCGACCATATCAACGCCTTTGAGATCAATAATTACACTAAACCTGTTGGAAGAATCCTGGCTGGCTGGAGATGAGTTGATCCTCCACAATGAAAGTCACCCACGCCTCCGTCTCGCGTTTGAAACCGTCGAAATTGAAAAGCAGAAATGGCATCACGGCTACAAACTGTATTAAATAGAACAATCATCGAAGGTATTACTAAAGCGTTTCTGAATCACCCTCGTATATACTGACTTGTAGCTTCGTGTGCTCCGAGCTGTAGTGTCGTTTCGTGACTTCGTACAGCATCAGTCTGATGGTGGTTGCCCGGTACACTCCTTGGTTTACCTTTTCATAGATTTTTGAAGCTTTTCTTCGTAAATTTTTCTCTCAAAGAGATTTATACGTTGGATTCGTTGAAAACGCACAATTTGCTTGGTCATTTTCATTAGAGACTAGTACTTGAAACTGAAGCAAAAAGTACCTACGTGATATTAGCTATGAGATACCCCCTCCCCTCGTGAATGTCCTGCATGTTTTGTGGAAGTTCTCTTTTGTAACTGATGAAAGACTGATCGAATGACTTGCTTAAATTTTCTTATGGCTCCGTCCTCCGTTTGTTATGACTAAAATTCTGTTGATCGATTGATGGCTACGTAAGCAGAAAAGCCTACTACAAGACGAATGTCCTCCAACTCGATACGTACAGTACTGCACTGGTCTGAAAAAATTCCGTTTGCAATTAGTTCAAAATGGTGGTTGTTGACATAAAAACTACGTTACTACTGTAATTAGCTGTCGTCGACATTTTTGTTTTATACATACAAATAAATAATATTGTATTACGAGTCGATGAACGGAATTACTATTTTTCACGCCGTGAGCTTGGAATCAATTTTCTATTGGAACGAGTTTTTGATTTGTGCGGTTCACGAATCAGTATTAATGTAGTGTAATATACATACGATTGGAATGTTGTCCGTAAGTTGTTTCGCCTCCAAATATACGTACACGTACCATCACAAAGCTTAATGGTATTCCATATAGGTGTGTATAGGTACTGTTCTTCGTTCTCTTGATATTCTTTTTAGTGAGGTCGAGAACTTCGTGCTCTATAATGATAATGCGTAAGTAATTATACGAGCTCTCGGCAACATAGACTACGACGGCTTAATAGAATTTGGCGATCGATTCTATTATGAGTAACGTACGAACACGTATACACACACTCAGCTATCAAGTCGTACAATCCAACTAACAATTAGTCTGAGTGTACCTGCATAACGTCAACCTTATGTCACGACTGCTGCAGTCGACGTCATATTACATGTACATATTACTGTATAGTTGAGCTGAACCCGACATTGTTGTGAAGTGGATTTTACGTTCGCGTCAGCGAGTTTTCATCTAGTGCTGGAGAGAGACGAAGACGGACGTCGAAATTTTTGCTGAATTAAAACAACCCGGAGCTAAACGATGATATCACAACCAGCAAACGTACACAAATTTGTTCTTCGTCTACTTCCACTCTCAGTTGATTTGACGGAGTACGCGTGCGTATGTAATTCGATGTAAATTGATGCTGGTGTATACAGACTAAACATACGGGTGACGATATGGATAGGTTATTTTCCGCGATTTTTTAACATCGATGAACTGAATATTCGGTACGAGTGAGCACATTCTTGCGTGTGACGTGTGGAAAAACAATAGGGAAAAAGGACGAATAAGTTGGCAAAGCTACGATATTCATGCTGGCGTATACACAACTCGTACTACAGAGTACGTATGCACGGTGATTTCCGGAAACGTTGGCTGGCTGTCTCGCTTTTTATCACCTGCGCTACGGTTTGTTCTTTTGTCGTGTGTAGGATGATGATGACGACGCGACGTAGACGCGCAGGTAAGAATGAGAAATATCGTAAGCAGTCGTCCACTATACATTGTGGCACTGATGTATATTATATCCTCTCGGGTATACTATACGCGAGCACAGTAAGATTTCACTCTCTTTTATGATATTAATCCAGAATCCGCGAGTAGTAGTACGGTACGCTGAGTCTCGCAAGTTGCAACTGCGTATATACTTCGTTGGGAGCTCGGTTTTATACGAAACGCCTGTTGAGAATCGCAACGACCTGAATTTAAAAATTCTACCGGTTAGCGTGCCATCGCAATACCGAATAGAACATCTGTTGTCGTATTCAGTTGTGATAACGCGAACTGCGTTCGCATGCCATATGGAAAAACGTTCGAGAACAACTTCCCGGCAATACTTATCATCCTCGTCTGTTATGAAAAGATCAACTCGATATGACCTTGCGGAAGAGTCATTTCAGTTTTTCATGATATTCGCATCTGTTGAGATATCTTGGCGACGCGAACCCACTTCCCTATAGTTCATGTGTTACATAATAGTTGAATTTGATAATCAATATGATGATGTATACATACCTTCCTGTTGAAAGTTCTGGTATGAGAAATGAGTAGAATTCTCAACTTCCAATTAGGACCGCACGCTACTTACGCTTTATCAATTTTTGTCTGGCACTGATGTCACGTTGCCTGATGTGGTTGAAATGAGTACCCTTGACCCTCTTGTAAGCCTGTCTTCTATGCCACACAGTTGATAAGTATCTCCCGTGGGATCTTGATAGGAAAATGGTCGTTACAATGTGTTCAAGTTTAGATAGAGACAAGAATGTATTCTTAGGATTGCAGTTTGGAAATTGAAGAAGAATCAGGTTTTGAGAAAGGTAATGGAACTGACAGAAATCTTTCAGAGTTATTTAGTTGCGTCAGCGATTATTAGAAACTGGAAAGATCTTCTGAACTGTTGAAAAACTTGTGAATTTGGTCCCGAAAAATCGAAAAAGAGTCAAAATCAAGTCGTGGAAATACTTTATTGGATTTCATCGGTGGGTTCGTGGTGCTTTTCTCTTGAATCGAGTGGACTGGGCCACAGATCATATTCTGTAGAATTCTTACAGTGCGATGGTTTGAATCAGTGGTTGGTGTAATTACAGCGAGGATGACCAATTCTTCCTCCTTCCCAGAGGCGTTCTACATGACTCTTGAACTTTCAATCAACTATTGAAGTTTTGTTTCAATAAAGAACCTGGTTCTGAGAGGGAGATGGATAAATTGAAGAGAGAAATGACGGGCGCTGTCCGGCAAAACGTAGGACTTGGAAGAATTTTGACCTCCGAGCTATGGGCGATAGGAGGAAGACTTGCAAAAATTTCAACGTCCGAGCTTGACAGACTGATTCCCTTAAAACAGGTTCCCCGTTCTTTCCTTTCTTTGCATATTGAAATTTTTGTGCTGTAAAATTTTTAAACCCCTCCCTAATATAGAAATATATCGCTGGTTTGATGAACTTCCTCGAAACGATGTTTAAGGCGCGGTAGGTACGTATCATTCATTTGAGTTCAGAGGTGGCAGCCTTTGTATAGCAGGTGTAGCAAGCCGCTACGCCTGAAAAAAGTTTACTACACCCGAAATTTCTCCGGTGACATAGTGATTAAAAACTTTCTAAATCCTTTTCTCTAAAAAAATATTTTTGCTACACGTGGAGAAAATCTAGGTTGCCACCACTCAGTTTCTAATGATTTCAATTGATCATTCGCTAGCCTCGATTTATAATAACACAGAAAACTCTGTGAGAAGGCGAACTGAATTTGTGTGGATGAGGAACACATTTGGTGGAATGATCTTTCTTCGACATGTTGCTATACACTAGTCTACCTTCCATTCCAGAATTTGTATGAGCGTACGATTGCAATCAGCTTTAGGGTCGTCTAGGAGTGGTGTCTCCTCCCCTTAGACTTGTATGATCAATTGTCTTCTCCTTCTACCCCGATAGTTGATTCTGGGGGGGGGGGTGGTTACGTGCTCAGGCTCCATTCGCAGACTAGTTTCATCAATTTTCTTCTTTTTGAACTCACCATAGTGAGATGGATGGCGTCAGGATCGAACTCATCTTTGATAACCCCTTCCATTCTGAAATCTGCGCAAGTGTGGCGGTAATTTGGTCACAAAAGTTTTACTGCAATGACTTGGGAACTCAGTCTTCTATTCCGGAATTTGTGTAAGCGTAAGGTTGGACTTAACTGAAGAGGAGCCACGCTGCGCTGCGCCACGACCCTCCCTTTTAGGCCGATTGTCTTCTTCGTCTACCCCGATATTATCGGTCCTCCTGAACTAAGGAGGTTTTCTACGTTAAATCGTGATGAACGCCGTCCACGTGTACGCCAGTGGTCGACAATTACGAAGGACTGAGGTTTGATTTTTTTTCTGGGGTAGTGAAATACCATCATTCTGGATTTTGGGATTAGAAAAAGAACGTATTCGATTTGGTCTTGAAGAATACGTGCTCGAAAAATCGTACCCAAACTCATTCCCCTCCTATTTATTGGGTTTCTTATTGAATCATTATGCTTGAATCCAGTAATATACTGTGTAGGTCAGTTTCTCCTTCACCCATGTGTAGCACCTATGGTGTGAGTATCAAGAGAATTGTAGACGAAGAGTGTGAGAGGATTGATACTCAAATTATGTATACCAGGAGAAAAATGGGGTACATGTAATTTTTTAAAAACTTTTGAAGACTATACTACTTCAGTCTACGTGTATATTAGTGAAGCTCCACTCATCAGTTCATCGTTTTCTTTCTTTTTTTCTCTCTCTTTCCTTGTTTACTTCCTCTTCTTGGTGTCGACTATTTTTTATTCATAATACAGTTTTCGCCTCTTCACTCGTTCGAGCTAACATAATTTTGGTCCCCTTATCTTCTCGGTTATCGACAAATTGTATGTATTTTTTATTTTTTTTCATTCTTCTATGTTTGGAAAACTGATGCGTTTGTGTTTTCTTTGCATCGCGTGAAAATAGTGTCAACAAATTCTTTGAAGCGTGCATAAACAATATTTGGAAGAATGTACATTACTCATTTCTCATAACAAAATTCTAGAATTTAGATACACTTATTGTTCTGACAATTGCACGCTTGTGAAGCTTAAATAGTCTTTCTTTTTACTATACTGTTGACCTCCTTCCGGGTAGAGGCAACGTCGTTCTCCATTTCTGACTGTTAACCTGTACGAGTGTTACAGTATATCATAAGGAAAGGAAAATTAGGACTCATTTTACAATACGAAGTTATTCCATAACCCCTACTCGAGGGATCATTGGTTAAGCCCAGAGTTTATTCCATCACGTGACTTTGGCTCTAGTGTTGTAAAATTGGTCCTTAGAACAGTATGTAATGTCAATTTTGTAAGCCATCAAGAATTTTGCTTCACTCACTCTTTGTAGCTCGATGTTCGTTCGACGTTTTGATTGTTGAATGTTCTCATTGTATTCAATTAATTCCTTTTCTGAAATGTCTCCATAGCAGTACCAACAGAAATCTATCTCAGGAGTTCTCGTTTCGTATGTTTCCCTTCAACCTCACTAATTTTACTTCTTCCCTCAACTTGCCCATAATGTTATTTCCATTCTGAAGTAACTCAGTCTCCCTTCCACTGCTACATTCCTCCGTCGGAAATGATTAATCTATTGGATTCCTGTAGTATTTGGTATCTATTGAACCTTCTTCACAATTTTTCTCGTACTTAGGCAGATCATTATGCTATAGTTTTTTGAGTCTTCTTTCTCAATATCAACACAACTGTTCTCGAATCGGATCTAGAATGTTTTAGTCTATCTTGTGAAAATTGTTGGATTGTTCCCTTGAGAATGCGAGTTGTGATTAGGTATTGTTGAGCTCATGTACTGTTTCTACCGTGAAAATCATGCCGCATTTGTAACTCGATGACCTATGATAAATCGTGCTCACTTACTATTCAATTCTTTTTCTTTTGTGGAAATTCGGCTCCACGATTGATTCGCCTAAGAGTAATGTTGAGTTGATTATTTGTGGAAAAGAGAATAAATCACTTTTCGAAGCTTCTTTTCCATCTATAGCGATTCAATATTGTGAATTTTTTGCCCAATGCGATGGTCGGTGTGTACGAGAACCTGTACTTTACGAAACAAGACTTAGTACTAGATATTCCTTATTTGTTTGAGAAGAAAGCGGACTGTGAGAGCGTAGACGAAAAGAGGGGAATAGAAAAAGCGCGAACTTCTATCCGATTTTCCAAACTCATATTATATCGTGTGAGTGGTATAAGTCGCGCAGTGCTCCTACGATGAAGAAATAATTTCTTATTCGAGTTCTACGTTACTAAGCATCAACTTTCCCTGCCCTACAATGTACACCGTATCGAAATAATGGTACATACAGTAGATTCTATCGAGAGTAGCGAGAGACTGTTATACTCTTCTTCCAATATCCAGATAATTGTGATTTGAGTGAGTGGGAGAGAGAGAGAAAAAGAAAGAAAAGTACTTCTAGTAGTGATAATAATAGTAATGCCATCAACATCCGCCTTCGAGTGTCGTTCTAATTTTTCATAATTAATTCCAAAGGTAACTCTACCGTAGAGTATCATTACGTTCGCCGAAGTGTATATGCTTGAAAGTAATTTGGTTGATTTCTTTCGCACTTGAGAACTCTATTTAGTCGATAATTTCACGAAATAACCTACGCAATTTTTCACTTATCGACTTCATTTGTTTCAACTGGGTGGCGTATAAACCAATAAATGCGATATTGTAAACCGTCGAAACTTCTTCTGCACGTATCAATGAATACAGCAGTCAGCTCTTATTTTTTATTCTTTCTAAATTATGGTCTGCCAAAGGTTCACTCTTTTCTTTATTGGTCACTGTTTGTCACTATTGACCCATAATAGTCACTATTTCCATGAAATGAAGATCAAAAAGGGTGGGGGAGAAAACTATAATACAGTAACTATAAAAATTGAGCTCAAACGAGTCCTCCTTTCATTGGGAGTAATTTTTTCCGAGTCCAAAAAATCATGACTGTTGAAAACGATGTATCCTCCCTACCGAACTCGAGTTTTACTGCTCGCAAATAAAATATCCTTCCCCTCTTACCGAGTATAGAAAGTGAAATGCGTTCGAGCTTACAAGGGAACGAGGAAACAGATTCATCGTTACGCATCTCAAGCTAGCGCCAGAAGGCACGTTAGAGCTCGCGGTGGCCCATGGTTAATAACGAACCGTCTTTTTGCCTAGTGGGTTTAACGTGTATTCCTCATTCTACGAAGCTGCTCCTACGTCATCTTCCGACTCATTTTTCTGTGGTTTAAGAGGAAGAAGACAAAGAGAGCCGTCATTCCAATACATTTGCAAAAGAAGTAAGATGTACTTATAAGTACTCCAATATTTTTCTCGGAAGGAAAAATTCCTAGGAATTTATTTGAGTACCGTAATCGTTTTGCATCTACATTGAGAGACCTAAGAGGGTGTTTTTTCGAATACGAAGGCACGTAACAATGATATTATAACTCCGCGGGTCGAGACGAAAGATGTAATGTTTTTTGAACAAGGACCAAATGGTCAAGTATACAAATTTTGAGTGTAAAATAATAAAGTAACATAAATGAACGTCAAATGTAACCGAGAGGTTTTTTTTTTTTTTTTTTTTTTTTAAGTTCAAAAATAAGCCGAAAAACCGAATAAAAAGAAGGAAAAGAATTAGTCGAAAAATTAGTCAATAAATCGAATCACTGTAGAAACACGAAAACTGTTATCAATATGAGTAAGAACCGCGGAGAAAGCTGCGACCGGTTTCGAACGAGCTAGTCGTTCATCATCGGGCAATACAATGAAAGCGAAGAAAGGGCTAAGTGAAGTACGTGGAGTACAAGGAGAAAATCACATGAACAAACAGGTACACGAATATTATGAAGGAGGTGTAAAATCGTAAAAATAACGTATGAACGGTGTGATAAATGTAGCACTGAGGTCATTTACGAGTTTTGTACCGATGGATTTTGAGGTGGAGATCGTTTCAACTTCTTCTAGACGGTTCAGAAGTTTCCCTTTGGGGCATGCTCGTAGAAGTTTTGCCGAGACGTAGGAAAAATCGTGTCCCTCCTCAAGGCAATGTTTTGCCATCGCAGAATCTGTGGCTTTCTTAGTATTGTAGGCAGTACGATGGTCTGAAATCCTGGTGGATAGAGAGCGACCAGTTTGCCCTATGTACTGGGAATCGCAAGCGCCGCAGGTGAGCCGGTAAACACCAGCGTTCTTTTCTGGTGGTATTTTATCTTTGAGCTTGGTAAGGTTATTTATCGTGAGGACGGGATAAAACCCCACTTTGTAATTGTAGTGTTTTAGAAACCTTTCGAGTTTATACGACTTGTTGCCCATTGTATTGCCCGATGATGAACGACTAGCTCGTTCGAAACCGGTCGCAGCTTTCTCCGCGGTTCTTACTCATATTGATAACAGTTTTCGTGTTTCTACAGTGATTCGATTTATTGACTAATTTTTCGACTAATTCTTTTCCTTCTTTTTATTCGGTTTTTCGGCTTATTTTTGAACTAAAAAAAAAAAAAAAAAAAAAAAAAAAAAAAAAAAAAAAAAAAACCTCTCGGTTACATTTGACGTTCATTTATGTTACTTTATTATTTTACACTCAAAATTTGTATACTTGACCATTTGGTCCTTGTTCAAAAAACATTACATCTTTCGTCTCGACCCGCGGAGTTATAATATCATTGTTACGTGCCTTCGTATTCGAAAAAAAAAAACACCCTCTTAGATATTATGGCTCGTACATTTGAGGACACCATCAGTCTCATCGATAATGCCAGTACTGCATATCTCCTCTCCTTTTATACAAAGACGGCGAAGAAAACAGTTCGCATCAGGTACCACATATTCTTCATCACAACTTGTCTGAAATTCAATCTAAAACCTAACTTCATCTCATACAAACTATTCACCTCCTCCTCTTCGCTACGAAAACGTCTAGATCGATGGCTACTCCGAAAATGGCTGGATGCGGAGAAACGCTTGTGGTATGGAAAGAAAGCGATGACATCTAATCTTCTGTCTCGCACTCTGGCTCGTCTCAAAACTCTCCTCCCTCCTCTGGTAATACAAAACTTCTTGAGTGAAGTTGAGAGTCAACAAAACGTACTCGCGAAGATTTTACATCAACACAAGCTCTCAAAACTCGAGAAGCTGGCCTCCAAGGTTGAAAACGCACCCACCACGGACTCTATTAACTTCGCCCCCCCTCTGGTGAATCAATCTGACACAAAGTTTCCAGACGACGAACTTGAACTTCTCAAAAAGGGCAGAAAATTCGCTCTTCCTCCACTGGAGAAAGCAAACATCATCAAAAAAACTCTCGTAGCTGACCTCGCATTGGGAATCCGCACGGACGCTCGACTCAATGCGGATAATATGAAGCTGCTTCTCAACAAAATAAGCTCGGATTTAAACACCCCCTCTCCTGTTACTCGTACCTTCCTCAAACTCCGCCAACGTCTAAAGCAAGAAAATCTCGTGTTAGTGAAAGCTGATAAAGGTGAAACCTTAATCATCATGGATCGCAGTGATTACGAAAAGAAAATGTTAGAGTTCCTTCAGCAAGCCGGCGCAAAACCTATACGTTATGCTTTTACTGAATACAACAAATCGATAAGAGCACTTCTCGACAAAAAATCTGATATCTTCGGCTCAGACGGTGAATCACTGAAAGTCATGTGCGTTTCCAAGCCTCGCCTATACGGACAACTAAAACTACACAAGGTTGGCCACCCCATCCGTCCTGTTGTGGCTTATTACACCCACCCTTCTTTCAAAGTCGCAAAATACCTCGCCAACTGGTTCAAAATCGTCACCGACTTCACCCCAAAAAAAGCAATCAAGAACTCCATCGAACTTGCTAACGATTTGAAAACGAAAGTTTTTCCTCCTAATGCAAGACTGTTCTCCATCGACGCGGTCAGTATGTTTACCCGTATACCAGTCATGTATACCATTCCCCTAATGATCTCCCTCCTCCGGGAGAAACAATTGCCAGAGGATACCATCAACGAGTTTGAGGCACTCATTACCCTCTGCCTAAAAGACAATATTTGTCTTTTCCGGGAAAAAACATATCGGTTTCCTGATGGCCTTCCTATGGGTGGACCACTCTCCACCCTGGTCGCCGAAATATTCATGGACCACATGGAAGGGGAACTTCTATCAACTCACTGTAATGCTCTTTTCTACTACGCGAGGTACATTGATGACGTCATAGGGATCTGGAATGGCTCAGATGATGAACTGCACCAGTTCCTCGATAGTATGAACAACTTCCACGCATCCATGGAGTTTACTTTGGAGATTGGCGGCAGTTCACTCAACTATCTCGATCTCAATCTTCGCCTCGTCCCTACCCCTCTTGGCCTCACGATTGAATTTGAGATTTATAGAAAATCTACATACTCCGGCGTCTCCATAAATAACAGTTCACTCCATCCTAGGATACACAAGGTTGCCATTATAAACCACGCCATCCATCGGCTTCTCCACCTGCCTCTCTCTGCAGCAGCTAAAAGCAAGGAAATCCACTGCATCGAACAGACAGCTCTCAGAAACGGCCTAAACCTCGACATTCCGGCATTGATCAGGCGAAAAAGCTTACGCCTCCTCCTTTCTTCACCAACCCAAAACGACGACCAAAACACTCCAGTCACCTCAGGCCGCACGCAATGGATCCGGCTACCGTACTTGGGCAACAAGTCGTATAAACTCGAAAGGTTTCTAAAACACTACAATTACAAAGTGGGGTTTTATCCCGTCCTCACGATAAATAACCTTATCAAGCTCAAAGATAAAATACCACCAGAAAAGAACGCTGGTGTTTACCGGCTCACCTGCGGCGCTTGCGATTCCCAGTACAAAGGGCAAACTGGTCGCTCTCTATCCACCAGGATTTCAGACCATCGTACTGCCTACAATACTAAGAAAGCCACAGATTCTGCGATGGCAAAACATTGCCTTGAGGAGGGACACGATTTTTCCTACGTCTCGGCAAAACTTCTACGAGCATGCCCCAAAGGGAAACTTCTGAACCGTCTAGAAGAAGTTGAAACGATCTCCACCTCAAAATCCATCGGTACAAAACTCGTAAATGACCTCAGTGCTACATTTATCACACCGTTCATACGTTATTTTTACGATTTTACACCTCCTTCATAATATTCGTGTACCTGTTTGTTCATGTGATTTTCTCCTTGTACTCCACGTACTTCACTTAGCCCTTTCTTCGCTTTCATTGTATTGCCCGATGATGAACGACTAGCTCGTTCGAAACCGGTCGCAGCTTTCTCCGCGGTTCTTACTCATATTGATAACAGTTTTCGTGTTTCTACAGTGATTCGATTTATTGACTAATTTTTCGACTAATTCTTTTCCTTCTTTTTATTCGGTTTTCGGCTTATTTTTGAACTAAAAAAAAAAAAAAAAAAAAAAAAAAAAAAACCTCTCGGTTACATTTGACGTTCATTTATGTTACTTTATTATTTTACACTCAAAATTTGTATACTTGACCATTTGGTCCTTGTTCAAAAAACATTACATCTTTCGTCTCGACCCGCGGAGTTATAATATCATTGTTACGTGCCTTCGTATTCGAAAAAACACCCTCTTAGATATTATGGCTCGTACATTTGAGGACACCATCAGTCTCATACATTGAGAGAGTCAAGTCTTGGGTTCAGATGATTGATTCTAAGCCCATCTACTCTCATACACTGAATAAGAGTCGATGAAAGAGCAAATTGATGAGTTGAGACAATAAGGTGTCATTTGCAACTCAACTTATCCAGTGCGAGTCCCATTTCGTTTGTGAAAAAAGGGACTGATGAAAAACGTCTTTTGATGATTTTCAGAACAAACTACGAAATTTCCAGAATTACAAAAATTACAGAAAAAATGTTACAGAAGTAAAAAATTCGGGTTTTGCAGAGCGGCGGAGGCATCAGCGTCGCCCCATGGAATCTTACATACAATGTCAAAAATGGTAAATGAGATGCGCTGCTGTGCTTCTTCCTGTTCGAGGTTCATCATAATTGGACTATATGTGGTTTTGAACTTGCGATGAGCTCGAAATCGGGTTGTCCATCTTTTTACGGTCTATCTCAATTTCGATGACGTGGTAGTGATCTCTAATATCCGAGGCTGTTTCTGTTTTTTTTTTCAGTATACGTCTTTTGATTAGATGAATATCAGCCAAGGCAGCTGTGTAGGTTTATGGCACCCTTCCCGATCGAACTAATGATTGGTGTGCTGTTGAATGAGCTATCGACTTCTCTGATGTACCATATTTAGTTTCGCATCTTTGCTGGTCATACCCCTTGTACCTCCGTTATGTTCAACGGCAGTTCCCATAATTATTCATTTTAGGTCAACTTCCAGAAAACTAAAGTCGGGAAATTTTCCTTTTCTCATAGAAATATTTTTCGAGCTGTTTCTGTCAATCTGGAATTAGCTGACGACCGTTATTGCGTTCGGCTATCTTCTTTTTTTCAAGAGCTTGATTCCATTACTAATATGCTGGTGTTTATGGTAGGTATGATAGCATTAAGTAAATCACTTGAAGTTATCCTTTGAAATCACTGAAGTCACTATTCCACAATTTTTTCCAATGCTCAGTGTTGGCAGGCCTGCAACATGAGTTTCCTCTTGATGCTACCACAAGTACGAGGAATGATTAAATGTTGAAGTTTTTTGTCAAAAAGCTCTAGATGGTCAAAATTTAGTTCTTATTGATTTTGTCGTTTTTAGAGAATTTTCTCTAAGTTCGTAATACTAAACATTGTTTCTGATTGATGAAATGAATTTCGAAACAACAAAAACAGTCGTTCTGTGTTTCAGTCGTTATGAATCACAAATTTAATATTATCGCTTGGCCGCTTTAATACACAATTCTTTTATTATTTTCGGTTTTCTAACGTTTTCAATGAAATCCAGTTGCTTCGCCGTAGAATTCTTTTCCTTTTCGAAGTTTATGTTGTAGTAAAGACCCGAAAGAGTTCAAAGGAAGTTGGTTATCATTTAGTGGATACGAATTTGGTTGAAATTCTTTCCATTTTCAAACTCTGAAAGAATGTTGCGCTAATTAGTTATTAATACGTGGGTAATTATATCGTCTGTTGGGTAATTCGCTTCCAGTTTTTTACCTGCGATAGAAAATATCTTACCACCAGACCACAGGTGTACAACATTGCTTCACTGGTGTTCTCTCGCCGCTTTACGTCGCTAGATTTTATTTCTTTACAGAAGAAGTTCGGTAATATGCAGTATTATGTTGTACGATATTTTGAAACTTGGCGATGGCCGTGAATTATGCAAAATTGCAAAAACGTTAGGTGCTGTAGATGAATACGAAAGTTCATTCGAATTATTTGCATCGGTGCGTTAGGTTTTCGGACGTAATATCCTGCTTTCTACCCCGGCAACTGCGTAATTTTTTCGCTTCTGTACCTCAGTAACTTGATTTAATTAGTATTCGTACTTACCGAGTTTCAACCTCATCTCTCTAGATTATCTGGAAATACGTGTGAACTGTGCTGCTGATTCCATTTTAAAAGAGAGAAGAATGCACTTATTTTACACATCACTTTAATTAGGAAATTGTCCATAGAGTGCGAGTGTCAAGTGGAATTTGTGACAAGACGCTCTGTAATAAACCTCGAGTTCTACTTTTGTGCAGTGACGTAGTCAGGAAATTTAAAATTGCATGCGATATTTTTAGTCCTGGAGAAGGTTTTGACCTTAATTTTTCGGCTACACCGCTGCTTCCGCGATCAACCTCAATATTTTTCACACCAATTCCGACAACGTGCTGCTCAGCTCAATCTACGCCAGTTCGCCCCAATTTCATCATCCACAAATGATAGATATATGATGAGGTTTAGTCCCTCATGTTTTCTTATGTCCTCGCTTACCCTTTGCTCTAACGTTTTTGTGTGCTCATCCGAGTTTTGGAAAAGTCGAGTCACTTTTTCTTTGTGGTTTTCAAGTACTGGATTAGAATAGAAGCTTTTCAAAGTCTTCTAGCGATATGTGGGATAAGAAGGTCGCGAGAAAAAGTTTGGCGATACAGTCTACGTCTTGAAGCGGGAAAATAACTTCAACTTTTTGTAAGCTGTGTTGTATGTTGCAATTTTTTCCCCAACCGACGCTGTGCTTGAGCTATCTCATCAAGAAAGTCATTGTTCTACCATCCATGTGTCCAGTGGTAGTGTATACCGTACTCGCGAAGTACAATAAAAGAAGGAAAAAAATTATCTTCGAATCTGTCTGTCGGTTTCCTTCTTTCACTCCGACTCATCCTCTCTCTCTCTCTCCGTCTCACTATAATAGTTTTTCACCCGCAGGAAAAGAAAAAAAGAAATGAAAAACGACTTGGGTGCCTCTCCAGTTTATGTTTGTAGGGCGTCCAAAACGAGTGACATTTTTATGCTGAGTATCAAACCAAAAAAAAAAAAAAAATGAACCGAACGCTTATTTTCGGAAACGGTGCGTGTGCTTTTTTGTGGACAAAAAAGAAATTCCGTGCCATTTACGTATGATATAATCCTGAAGATGAAATTTATGTTATTTCCTCTTTTCTTTTTTCTCGTTAATATTGTCAACGATGATATCTCCGAAATCGATTTTTTTTCATATTGTATTTAAATCTGAATCAGGGCTATTCTACGTGTCTCAGGCGGATGGTCATGACCGTAGAAAAAAGGAAGTTTGAATTTTGATGTTCATATATTAGATAGCACCGCGTATCTTGCGAAAAAGGGAAGCGTGGTGGTAGTGATATGGTGACGAAATCGAGCCAATTTATATCACAAGACTTTTTCCCTACATCTTCGAAAAGAATTATGTTGACTTCCTTTGCGAGTACTGTAATAGTAAATGAAAAGATGGTGTGACGTGTGTACGTACTATAAAAGCGCGTGGCTTTTTGTAATGTGGGTTTTGCAGTGGATGAAGAAGGGTGAAACAGGTACTGGGGGATAGGTTAAGGGTGGGTACCGTGAGCGCAAGAAAACGTCGCGCATTATACTGACTCGGTATACGACGCGGGTCTAACGAAGAAGCGATCGTAAATTCTACCTCGCTTTCGTATTTTATAAATTTTCCGCGTGAACTACTCAACGAAAATTCAATTTGCGAAATTTCACGTCAAAAGTTTTCTTCGGTTTCGTTTTTATACCCGCTTTCTCTCTCTTTCTCGTTCATTTCGAACGCTTGCTATCTTGGATTTTTTCTCGAATTTGATTCCGAATTATTAAAATTTTCCTTACGACAAACAATATTGTCGTCTGGTTAGGTTTGTCTTAGATGTATACGTTACTGGTTCCTTCGTCAACAAATTCTGGACAGGAGGGTTGTCGTACGTATACTAGAACTGCCAAAGGTGGTTTCGAGACAGTCGAATTTAAAATTGATGGTACCCGTTACCAGTTTTTGTTACTATTTACTAACCCTTACTGTGTACCGAATTCCTGATACGTGTACGGTTCATTTCTCTTCTCGCACCTATCAGCCATTCGTTTTCCTGTTACGTAACGTGGAGGATATCGTAGGTGCGCTGTTTTGTTCCTGTTTCCTCTCCGTTACCGAGGAAAAAAAAAAGAAAGGTAATGATTGACGGCAATTTGTTACTATCATTTTTTTCGCTTTATGACTAATGATACCTTTCTTGTGGGGCGGAAAAGTGAATATAAAATATTTTGTACACCTCCCATACACATACACGCGTGTTAAAATACCGTATCGGCTTTTCGTCAAGAATATGCGTTTTTTTCTTCTTCCTCGGAAAAATCAATCAATATTGTAGGATTAGAAGTTATATTTCATTAATCGTTGTATACTGGTTGATGTGCATGTATTGTGTGAAAAATACGAAGAACGCGAAACATACGCGAGCGATGGAATTTGCTTTTCCGCATAATGAAGACTCGTCCTATTTTCTTGTCCTAGGAGATTGCTTCACCCAATCCCAGCATAAAGAGTAATTTAGCTCTTGCACTACTACCGAAAAACGCCGTCGATTGGAGAAATAAGGAGGGGGCGAATAGACAAATGTGTGCAAATATTTTAGCTGAGTAACCTTTCAACGTAATAATGAATATAATACCAACTTCTTCCTTTTCATTTCGTCTTCTTTTTCCATCGACCTTTGCGTACCATAGTTTGTGGTACATGGTGCAACTTTTTACGCTGTTCAGCATTTATAAAGGTTACGTTATAAGCAACCGTTTGCACGATGACGTGTATTTTCTTTTACTTTCCTTTTTGAAAATGATACCATTACCAGGGTGTCTACCAGGTCAACTAAGTCAATCAAAGTCGACTTTTTTGAAACATGGTCAACTAAGTCAAGTAAAGTCAACTTTTCTATCCGTAGGTCAACTAAAAAGTCCAAAAATGCATAATTTTGTGTAAAGAATGTTTTTCACATGTCTTCCTATGTTCCTATGTGCACAATAGCAAGGTATAATCAACAAACTTCACACTTTTCTCAATTAATATTAATTCTTGCAAACGAATAAAAAAATACCGAAATTACGATATTAGTGGTGGGGGGGGGGGAGTTTTATATTTTTTAGGGTCAAATAAAATATCGAAAAAAGGTCAACTACAGTACTTCCATTTTTCAATTCTGGTAGACACCCTGGTTACTTCTGTGTATCTTTTGAAGAATTGATGTTGAAATGCAACTGCTGTGGCCGCACGTCGCGTGTTCTTTTGCCTCATGGAATGCTAATTACGATTCACTTGAATGACTTATCGTGCTTCATACGGAGAACGTCACGAGGTGATACTTGTTCGGTGACTTTTGGCTGAGCAGACTATCAACTTGCAATAGGAGCATATTGACTCAATTCAAAGTGGGAGGAGTCGTTAACGACAGTGATCTTGATGGTTGTTGGCGAGTTGCGTTGAAAGAATGGATTTTTACTGTGGTCTCTACGTCCCAATCCTTGAATGGTGTCCTCGTTCTAAGAAGTCGTCCAGCAAAACTTGCCGAAGTAAAGAGAGAAAGAAACCCCAAGCATATTGAAATTGAAGAAGCATTGGATCAAACGAAGCTGTGGATATAGGAAGTGTTTTTATTGTAGTCTTTCTTTGGCTGCTTCTTCAATTCTTTTATTTACATCGAATTTTGAATTGATTGGGTGTCCGGTTCATTGAGTGGCGACACATCCAATCTCACTGGTTCACTCATTCTCATCTCTTCCTGGATCTCTCCATACTTCTCCGTCTTGTAAATGTGGTTATGCAGACGATTTGACGGTCTACATTTTCTTAGCCTCTGCCCGCTAATTCCATCGTACTTTTGACAGCGAACCTCCACCTATTATGTTTGCCCTATGTACCAACTTCAAACAGTATCTACATCCCTCTTCCCGTGACTTTGATTTGTACATCTATGTATATTGCAATTCTCCCGTACAATGAATTTCAATTTGGACTTGACGACCAATAGGTTCACTGCAGTCGCGAAAATGGAACTGTGGTAGAAAAGAAAACTCCATTTGCCTTCAGGTACTTTTTTCTCAATGTATATTATCAGAATCAAGTGATTTTTAAAAAGGATTAAATGAAGCTCTTAGCCCTGAATCGAAGATCATGAAGTTTTCGTATGTGTAGATCTTCATTTATGCATGCGCTCGGAACTCAAAAATGTTCCAAGTGTCTGAAGTAGTCAAAGTTACGCTTACCAGATGATTGCATTAGAGGATTGAAATTCTCGCCATTTTTGTGTGTTTAGAGGGGCTCGATAATTCGATATCTACATAGTAGGCTATTTTTCTCCACAGGCTAGTAAGGTATATTCAGGGTGTCCACTTGTTTGGAAAATCTGGAAGTCAGGGAATTTTTTTGAGATACGTCAAAAAAAGTTCGACCCAAGAAGTTTTTTTTTTTTTTTTTTTTTTTTTTTTGCTTTTCAATGGAGAATATGGTCTGAGAAAACCTGGAAAAGTCAGGGAATTTCATTTCAGAGAAAAAGTGGACGCCCTGTATATTACGTTATAATTATATGTATTCGAAATTTCTCATGGTCTGTAAAGTAGGTCAAGGCCTATTATACTGTAAAGAAAAAGAAGACCACTGATTAAGTTGGCCTTGAGAGGATCATCTTCCCTCTACGCCTCTAGGATATCAAAATTTTCCGAGTCCTTTTGACGTTATTGAGCTTTCAGAACTGGGAATTTTTGAAAATCCCTTTGATGTCATTAGGTGGTTCGTCCTCAATCCATAGATAGATCGTAGTCTCCAAACTCAGAAGTCATCCATAGAAGTCTACTTCATTCTCGAAATGACGAATCTCTCTCCGACTCCTCTCCTCTTCATTCCTCTTATTTTAAAGATATCAAATAACCTAATATAAATGGTGTAGGTACATTACGCAAAATATTTCTGTGGTCAGTTTTGAGATTTCGACGTGTAGGTTCAGTTGGTTGCACGACGAAGTTCTAGCTTCCGACCTCATTTCTGGTACTTGATATCCGATTACAAAACAATTTTTTATCCGCCAAAAAAAATAATTAGTATTCTTTCCGACTGTAATGAGCAGTTCTGAAGGACGTAATGTGAGTGCGCTCAACTCATTTGCGTAAGAAATTCTTCGAGACGTACCATTTCTCAACTCGTAAACAACCGAACATCCCTCTTAGCCATGAAGAGTATGCTTGGTTACGTTAAAATAGTAGTTGCCCTGCCCACATCTAAGAGGACATTCGAATGTATATGCTCTCAATAAATATATCGCGTTTTTGAGCCGACGAAAAAATAAATATAATAAATTTCGGGATTATGTAGTCATTTCTTGCGACGCGCCGGCAAAATTTCGGGCGCACCTATAAATAGGTGTTCAAGCTCGACAGCCGAGGCACACCGATGATAAATTTTTCGCGATAAGCGACTGCGCGCTTCAAACAGTAGCTCAATAATCACCACAGCGAAATGTTTTACAACACGAATTGAAAACTTCGATACCTTAAAGAGTTTGTATCCAGTGCGAAACACGCTTCAGTTGTTGTTTAGCTGTCCGAAATGCACAGCTTCTACATACAGATCGCGAGGGGGGGGCTCGGATGTAGTTCTCCAGATGGGCAATGAATTTCAAATGTCGACAGAAAGCGTTTATGTTTCATCGCCCATTAAGAAGAGTATATCGTATTTTCATCTTGGGTCATTTTCCAATGTCGACGAGAACGCGAACAAAGAAAGCGTTGGAGATTTTCTTTTACTCGATTTGACCAAACGATCTTTCTAGCGAGAAAGATAGGTAACGACCGCGAACAAAATGAGAAGGTCCACCACACGCACACATACTAACGTACGGTATGAACGTTGATAATGATACCGACGACTATAAGTTATACAGTTAGTCAAAGAACGAATACCAACCAAACTGGTTTTTTACGTACTTTCTCATGTGATGAGGTTACTCGAGTTCGCGACTGAATACCATTCACGAAGCAAAATACGCCGTAGAATGAGGTCGTCGTTGTGGTGTGAATACTTCAAGCGAGGATGAGAGTGCCGTATATTATGCGCAATCTCGAGTACGGTCTTCAAGAAAACTGAGTGAAAAGTCAAGACGCTGATTACTTTTTAGTTACTCCGTATTTCGATTGGACTCGCCAATTTGACGTATTTTGAGTTTGTAGTGAAATTTTTAGAGGGTAACAGGTAATGACCGTTCGGTACTGTGCGTGTGAAGTTTGTTGACATTCGCACTACAGTGATCAAGCTTCTAAATTACTCTCTCGTGATCACAACTCCAACTCGATCAGTATCACTCGAGAACAATTACCTACGAGCGAACGAACTGAACGTGTCACTAACCCGATCAACGGTGTTGCCATTTATTTTGGCGACTCTCATCGCCGATGCAGTTTGTCGAGCCGGTATGAAATACCATAATAATGTACTCGTACCTATACAACATACATCAATAACCGGATATTTCCGCCCTTTTAATTACTTTAAATCGTATTGTTTGTTTTAATGGTGACGTTGAAATAGCTGCTGAAATCACCTGTTATTAAATGTTAGTTCCATATTCGTATTCTCGACGTTCTCGTTATGGCTGAACGTTTGAAAATTTCATTAAAGTAGAAATCCTGGGAGTTGTGGCTGTTCATGCAGCCGAAATCAAAGAATGGATTTAGAAGCTTGAATGCAGTAAACGCTGTGAACTGTTGTGCCAGTTTATTATTAGATCAAGACACTTAGATGAACCCGTAATTCCTAAGATATTTCTGTTTTTCTCGTTCCATTTTGTTCTTTGTGAAATGAGAGGATTAAGTGAGTTTTCAGTTTTTGGAAAAGAATGGAGTACCTCGTCTTGGGCACTTTCATCATTTATTGTATTGGAAATTTAATTTCCTTGAAATAATTGGTTGAACTTAAATTTATCATTTCATGTACTGAAAATCATGTTCAGGTCCGCTTCCATTAGGGCGAAATACTTGAAATTTGTTGGAGTGTAAAGATAAATTGTTCCATTTCACATCATATACCTTCTGTTCTTCTGCGTCAGCAGGTACTCTACTATGGTGATCTTATATCGGCTTCCTGAACCCCAGTATGACTCTGGAAACTATCTTCCACCCGTTTCTGGTGGTCTATCCGTGTTTCATTCTTTGACTTGGAGATATCCTACGTTCTGCTATGTCAATTAAACTAGGGAATGAAATGAAAGTGGCGTAAAATTTGTGAGACGTAGTAGAATGACTTTGACCTATTTCAGAGACTAGGAAAAATTTCGCCTTTGCTACCCTTGGGACCTATTGTAGTGTGCGCTGTACTTTTCCTATTTTAGGCTGAGGAATATTGATGGAGAAAGGAAGGCGAACGGCGGAACGAGAGAACTGCCAGCTAGTTCTTGACATACTCGTCTACTGTTACTATTATGTTGTGTGTTGACGTGTGTATTTTTTGTCGGTAACGCTCACGGACATGTTTTTCCGTGTACTGGAAGAAATACCTGCTTCTTTAGGTCTTGTAGGAATGGATTCTGACAGAAATGAAAATGTTTGCCGTGTCAGCGAGGAGAGGAGAGAAAGAGTGAGGACTTGTATGACAAAAATTTTGAACCTACCGTTCACGTCACTTGTTCGACGTGACCTTGACTTCTTCAGAGGATATAAAAAATGTCTACGGAATCAGTACATAATAACCTCATGAGTCTTGATAAGCCCACAAACTTGAGCTCATATCTGGAGGCTTAAGCATCAAATAGACACGAACTGGGCTGAGACCCTATGGACTTGGACCGCACGTAGGCGGATGAGATTAGACAACTCAGAGTATAGTACTATCGATGTACCATATGATGAGATTTTCGGATAGACTATGAATGGAAGCTTTTCTTGCTCAGCCGCATCGTCCATTCTTCATTTCAATGTCACAGTTCTTTAACCACATATTATTGTCAACTCGTTAACGGCATGAAAGTAGGCGTACTGAAAGGAGTAAAACGATATTACAAACTTGACAAGAACCGCAAAAATACCTTCAGTGTGTGCAATCGTAACTTACAAGATCGAATTAACTCGTTAAGATCATTTAGATGGTAATTTCTTTGTGGTATGTATATCTTGGGCTATAAGACAAACACCATTTGACGACGTCATAGGGCGACCAATTCGTGACGTCATCAGAGGAACTTCTGACTCAAAAATCATGTTTCATCTGTGCGTAATAACGCTATTAAACGCTTAAAGCTCTGTATACTTTAAAAAATGGAACTCTGAAAAATGTTGACTTTGAGGCTATGGGGACCTGACGAGTTTAACCGAAAGATTTTTCACCGAGTAAGTCTTTCTGAAAGAATGTACACATCATCGACAGGAAAGTTCACCTGTCAGTTTTTTTTTTTCATCATCAGGAAAGTTCATCTTCCGTTTTTGAGTTCACCGACACCGATGACGAAATTCATCACCTTCGACTTCTATTTGATGCTCTGATATACCAAATTTTATTTATAAAATTATTTCAAGTGAATGATTATCTGATAGAAACAATTTATTTATTTAAATATTAATTTTTATAAATAAAATTGATTCAATTATATTTTATTATTTATAATTATAATTTTTAATGTAAAAAATCAATTTATTTATTTAAAAATAATAATAATTTAAATTATTTCATTTATTTTTTTTTTTTCAAAATTGAATACAATGAAATTATAAAAATGAATAATACTTGAAAATTAAAAAAATCATATAAAATTTTATTTTATTAAATAAAATTATTGAATTAATTTTTATTATTATTAATTGTAAATTAAATTGATTAATTAACTTCATTAATGAAAATATAATCGAATTTTGTCGGTGAACTTACCATGTGGTGAACCACTACTTCTATCAGGTGAATCTCAATCCGTGAATTTTTTTTAGGTGAAAAATCTTTCGGTCAAACACCCTAATTCCGAAGCTATTTGAGAGGAAAAAAGACTTCGATAAATTTCGACCTTTTTATACTCGACGTAAATCGTCGCTGGACCCATCGAACGTAGAACACCATCGGATTTCATTTCACAACGATCACTTGCCATAATTGAGAAGTGCTATTGGTTGTTCAGCGCTGAAAGATACCGAGGACCTGGCAAGTCTATTATCGTGCGCTTATTTACACTCTAATTCCTGCGCGAACTGTCCAACTTCATTGGAGCTGAGATGATGATTACGATTGTCTAATCATTTTGATCACTTTCTTCTTAATATTGGTACGGACAAGTGCCGTTATAAATTCGTTCGTTAACGACCTTCGATTTTCTTCATTATTTCGATTTTCTTTCGTTCGTTCTCGAATTGTTTGTTATTCGATTTGCATTACCTTCGCGGTATCAAGTTATTAGGGAATAGTGAATTAGGTGGGATTATGTCCGTCGAAAGTAAGCGCATTGTAGATCACCTATTGAATGCTTGCAAAAATCATCAATTCTTTTATATAAAGACCTCATTTGTATGACAATACAGTGTCAAAAATGATCAGGATAAACACAATGCGCTGCTGTGCTTCTTTCTGTTCGAGGTTCAGTATAATTGGCCTGTACGTGGTTCCGAAGCACTTGATGAGCTCGAAATTAGATTGTCCGTTTTGCGGACCGCCTCCATTTCCCCGACGTGGTGGTGATCTCGAACATTTGTGGCTGTTCCTTCGTTTTTTTTTTTCAGTTACTGTAAGTCTTTTGATTAGATGAATATCAGTCAGGGAAGATGTTTAGGTCCATGTCACCCTAGCTTCCCGATCGAACTGTTGATTGGTGTGCAGTTGAATGTGCTATCAACTTCTTTGATGTACCATATTTAGTTTCGCTTCTTTGCTGATCACACCTTTTCCGCTGTCAACCACCAGAAAACTGCAACAGTCCAGAACTGAAATAGGTACATCATTTCTTCTAAAAATATGTATCCAGATGTATCAGTCAATCTGGAATTGGCTAACGAGTGCTGTATCCGATTACTAATATTGCTAATAATAACTAAATCACTTTTAGTCTTTGTTTGTTGTCTTTATTCGGTCACTTTGTTCTCCTCTCCAAGTCACTAGTTGGTCACTTTTTCTTCCCCTAAATCACCATTTCACTATTTTTTACAATGCTCAGTGTTAGTAGGCCTGCGCTATTTCAAGCTAGCCAGTTTCCGACAAATAATCATCTCCTTTTTTGACTTGACAGCAAACTCGCTGAACGATTCACGTTGTCTTTTCTGTCTTGCGTCCATTTTGCCTATCGAATTGAATTTCGAAAGAGAATCGATTAAATTAACGTCGCAAGTTTCAATTTTTGGATTCTCTAAAATGAGTGCTTTGTAGAAAGTCGTCTTCTTTGGTCTACCTACTCTCAAACTTGACTAGTGCGGTACAAAAACGTCTCTCGTGTTGGACTTGGACGAGATGAATACGAGAACCCCGTACATGATGAAATTGTTTGTCAACCGCGTCAAATTGTCTCCCGTTAGAATATACACTTGAATGATGGTACCATCATTTTGATGAATACGTGTAGGAATATTCGTGTGATTGATTCATGATTACATGCGATAAAGCGGGACGCAGATTTTCTACTAGGAAAAACTGCGAAAACCAATCGACAGTTGCGAATTTGTGCGAGTATCAACAATTCACTCGCGTGTGGGCTCATGTAAATTTTCGATTATTATCGTTGGTGTCTTCCTTTTCGTGCTTTTCTTTCCGTCTCTCGTAAATATTCTAGAATATTGTAGCTACTAGTATTTTAGTTATAACGACCGCAGTCGAAGAAAGAAATGAGAAAAAAAAGATCGGAGTTATTTTGTAATTTCGTAACGCAATTCCATAACCACCTGACTGCCGCTGTGAGATCGGTAAATTGATCTTAATCGAAAGCACGTAACGCTCCCGTTTTAGAAGGCGTGCACAATCGTGTACGTGTTACAGCTAGTTGGGCACTAGATCAGGGTAGACGAAAGCCTATTAAAGTCTGAATTTTCCGAACCTATGTCGTAAGAGAGGTAGGAAAAGAAAGAAAGAAAAAAAAAAAAGATTAAACGAGGAAAATTTGAAACGAAGTAGAAAGGAACACGAAAAAAGAAATGATATGCTGTTATTATCGTACGCGTATGAACGAAAAAATTATCTACGCTTTCTCTTGTGAAATTCCAGAAACGAGTATAATTTTTTACTCGCGATGCAAAGACGTGGTTTTACGGAGCGCTGAGTTCGTGGTCTCGGAAATTGAGAATGTTCTCTTATTAAGAAACCTGTCTGTGTGTATAGTCCGATAACATTCGTTTGGTGTCGAAAAATGAGAAGAAGAAGAAAATTCGTTAATTCATCCGCGATACGAAATCGCAAATTTATTCTCGTGAGAGAGGGAATCGTGAAAATGTAGCCTAACTGTATCTCATCTTAACCTGCGTCTCGTTCAGTATTTCGTCAATCTTTTCTTATTCATCTATAATATAGTATATGCAATTTCGGAATGATGAATAGGAATTTATGTAGATCATGAACATATATTGCACATTACCATATTATTCTAAATAAGTACTAACACTAGCGAGCGAGAAAGAATTATTTTGACCGAATAGATGGCAAACTCTTCCCGTCTAGTCTGCGTTTAAAAGTAGTCAAGTAAATGACGATACATTTGATAGTCTCTACTACTGCACCGTTGGTCGTATTTCGTAAATAAGTTGTTAGAATGCCATTTATATTATGGCAGCTTGTTATGGTATTTCAATCCCTACGGTTTATTGGAGGCTATTTACTATTCATTCTTTTGAAACGTGATCAGCCATAGTGAGATTTCTCTACGATATATTTTGTTGCGGCAAGGTCGGGAATATAATCAGAAATAAAGTAATGGATGGGATGTAGTATAATATGTTTGTGGATCAAGTTCTAATCGCATTGGAAAGAACGGCGAAACGGCCTATTCGAGTTCCTGTATGTGATGACGGAGAACGCGCAATTGACGAAATGTGATTGTTTTAGTATGCGGAAATGATTTCTTTCGTGTGAACTGTAATGTATTTTTAATTAACTTGTGATCTGGTCACTGTCATCATGCGTCCACCAGAGGAATTTCCGCTCTAACGAAAGAATGAGAAGCAAGGTGAAAGATGATAAGGTGTATATCAATCTATTTGAAATTATCTCATTTTCTTACTCCTCTGTTGTATTTGACGTTGATTTTTCACATAAGTTCGGCCCTTTCCACGTCTGTCTTTCGCAGCTGACATTTGTTTTCCATTACTCCCACTGCTGTTTTGTTCATATTTAACTGGTCGTTCTCCAATGTCGTGGCATGTATGCGCCTGGTATTCCTATTCGAGTGTGGTGAAATTGCTGATGGAAGCCGCCTTTGTCAAACTGAAGATAGCTTTGAGAAATGATTGAAATTTGCCGGAACTCGTCTTGGTTACATTTTGACTGTATTCTGAGAGCGTTTTCAGGTACCTTCAGCTTTATAGAACCAAGTGATTAGGGATATTATACTGTTAATTTCAGTATCGAACAGAAAAATTTCAAGTTATCCATCGTGATACTCAATGTTGTTTAAATTTATGCTCTTTTTAAGGCTGCATAAAATGAATGTATTCAATGTGAGTTCTTCAACCTTATTGAGGTGTAGAGTTTATTCACGTTTTGTGATTACGTAATCGGTATAGAAATTTTCGAGAACTACGGTGACCTTGCTACGATCTGAATGATACCGTATGGTTACGCGCGTAATCATTTAAATCTAAACTATAAAACTATTGTACACATACATTAAATTGGGATCTGTACTCGTATCTCTTGCTGTTTTAAATTTCATTTTGTTTCTCATCGCATAACCTATTTTCCTGTTGATTAATGTATAATTTTGTTTTGTTCTGTTTAATAGGTAAGTGTTCTGATGAATTGAAATTTGTGTTCAAGAGGTAAAATAACTGATGTGATTTGGCGGAGGTATGTGATGCATTTTCATTCCTTGATGAGGTGTCAGGTCTGCCAACAGGTCACTCTTTTCTTTCTCGGTCGCTATTTCTATGAAATGAGGAAGAAGAGGAAGGCGAAGAAATCGATAATACAGTGAATAAGAAGTGCACTAAGAAGAATATCTTCGAATCTGTTACCACGTCTCATCGTGAGCGCAAGCGAGTTTTGCTATCCTCAGGAGACCGTTGAAAACGACATTTCCTTCCCAACGAAACTGGGTTTCATTTTACAACACTACATTGAGCAAGAGTCGTCAAGTCTTGGGTTCCAGGGATTCATTTGGAGCCCATAGTATATCACTTCTATTGACTCTTGAAGGCTGTAAGAGATTCGTTGAAAGAGCAAATCAATGAGTTGAAACCATCAAGTTCAACTTACTTAATGCAAATCCCATTTCGTTAGTGGAAGAAAAGAGAGTGATGACAAACGCCATTGTCGTGATAATTTTCTGAACAAACTAAGAAATTTCCAAAAATACAAGAATTTCAGAAAAAATGTTGTACACGTAGAAGTACAAAATTAGGACTTTGCTTTCATATGAAGGCCCCATTTGGTATCACTATACAGTGTCAAAAATGATCAGGATAAAACGCGATGCGCTACTATGCTTCTTTTCTGTTCAAAGTTGACTTCACGAGGAGTCGATCGTCTAACTTCTTGTCGGTCAGCTCATTCATTTTTCTGTATCCTGCTAATTCTCCCTGCTGCACATGTCCATTATTGGTTCTTAATCTTGAATAAATCCTCTTTCTGAAATTTGCATCGTTCAGTCCACGATTTATGTTGAAAGTGAAGAGTGTGTGCGTGGAACGCATCTCTACTTATACGTATTCATTTTTCTTTTTCTTTCAATGAGTTGTAAAACTACGCAATATGGTTATTAGCTCGGCGATGAAATTAATTATGACGTAAACCTGAGTAATGATAGACTAAGGATAAGAGAGAGAAGAGGTTAATGTTAAATGGAATTGGTGCGGACCGTTAGTTTTGTTTGGATGTTGGTGTAAAAATTAGTTAGTTGTAAGAATTGTAGGGTACCACAAATGGTTTTTTCGTTGTTTTTGAGCGCTCGAGTGAGGGAGGCGGGTATATTTGTGGAAGACGAAGAGGTCAGAGTTGGGGACAGAAGAATAAATGGTCAACTGTTGGATTGTTTTGTTGGCAGTAGGGGCAGGATGTAGGAGATTGGCTATGCGGGAGTGTGAGATTCTTAGACGAGAAAGAAGGACTTCTCGATGATGACCAGGGGACGGGAGTTTTTTATACGAAGGTGTTTGTTGTTGGATTGATTTTCCAACGTGTGTTCCATAATAGTGATTTTTATAGTCTAGTGATGAAACGGGGGAATTATCAGTTACTTCGGGGCTTGTTTGGCGGCTTGATCAACAACGTTATGTTCGGAGAGGTCAATGTGCACGAGGGGATCCATATGAAAATTATTCAAGAGTGTGAAGTGTGAGGAGAATGCGTTGTATGATTGGGTTAGAGTTGTATGGGTCTGTCAGGGAGTTTCGTGGACACATAGAGAGAAAGAGAGTAGGTGAGAATATTGATCGCAAACTTCTTGGTTGTCAAATTTTAATAGCGTCTCATTGACAAGTTCTCTGCCTGAATCGTGGAGGTGAGACTTCGAAGTTGTAAAGACTTCTTCTTAATAATTTGTTGTACGTCCGAAGTGAGAATGTCTAAATTGGCATTTTCAGAATGAGGTCTGTTCATTCTGACGCAGCCATGTGTATTCACTCGGGAGAACTATTCAAGCTCGAATATAATCAATATTATCATGAAGACCGCTTCAACCGTGTTTTCTGTGTGAACATTCGATTGTTTCCTTTATCTGATCGATTCGCCAGTCTTTTTTGTGTTTGGATCCAATGACATGTACGTTCTCTTGAAGTATTGTCCTCGGATTGCTATCGGTTAATACGAATGTAAGCAATTGGAATGAGTATTTTCAGCTTCCTTTTTCCATTCTGGTCTGATACTTTTCTAAAATTCGTGAAAGACAGACAAATTACTTGTATCGCAAGTGAGAATATTCCACTTGGCGCGATCGTTAAGTGCTTTCTTTTTCAGTGTCTTTATGTAAACATTCACTCGTTTTCCTTTCAAAGTATGTACGATACAATACGATGGTGTTCGCCAGAACAAAGTATCAGCGTTCGCGCTCTCCTCCCTCTCTCCATCGGTCACAATTCTCAACTTCGACAGGTATGAAGATCTCTGTCGATGACATTTCAAACAGATATACATCATCGCACAGTGACACTCAACTGACAACCAAATTAATAACACTCATTCGCACGTTTCTCCCGCGATGCTCTTCGGTTTTGCTTGCGATTAATTAGTAAGCGAATGCTTAGCTCTCAAGTGTATAACGTGGGACAAATGTTGCAATATTTTATCAACATTGGATGCGACAACGCGGTGCGCGATATTCTCTCGTGAATCGCGAAAAATGTACATACTCCACTCGTGTTGTACATCGAAAGGCTACTGATGATTTGGTTTCAACTCGTTCATTCCATCTGTTTATCTCGATAATTTATTATTATTATTTTTTTTCTCCTGTTTTGCTGTTTTACAACGTATATACATATGTTCCACGTCACTTTCGACAACATTTTCATGGATGGTGATGAATGAAAGCAATTATTTTGAGCAGTAGTTCATCGGAGATGTTTAAACCAGAAGAGCACGCATCTAAAATTTAGGATGATTTTTATCAAAAACGAGTTATGACGAGTTTGGACTCAGTAAATTCGGTGGACATCGATGTTTTTTTCTTCGATTAGTGTTCGTTAATCATAGAGCGTGATCATTCATTTTTACAATTCTCTTTCCGTTCTTTTGTACTATTATTCTTCGGAAAAGTTTTCTCAGTTTGGCTCTTGAAGGAACATAATTTGTTTTCCGTTCTTCTTACACGCTTCTAACTCTACTTGATTAGGAGCTTGGTGGAAAGACTGGCAGCATGTTGGTGTGCAAGGATCTTATGGATAAATGGTTATTGCCAATACCTAGTGAACGGGATGAGCCTATTTGATTGGTGCGATGGAAGGTAGGAGGTAGCTAGGTCGGGAGACGCGAATATTTGACCAATTAGAAGGTAGCAGTCTAGGTCGCAATGTTCGCACGCGAGGGGTAAACACTGGAGAGGGAGTGGGCGTGCGTCACCGATAAGAAAACGTGCGAGTTGAATTTCGTGGCCGCTGTTTTGGTGGAATGAAAGCTATGAGAAAGGTAAAGTTTCTATTTGTGCTAATTTATTCTGTAGAACTTGTTTTTACCGACCCATTCATGATTTCAAGTTGGATTTAGTGAGTGAGGCCGGTAGGAAGAATTTTGGGGTTAATGCGCGTAAGTCTCGTAACTGCTTCGGTGGCTTCGTCGAAGTTTTCGTTGCCGCCGATTTCGCTGTGGCTAGAGATCCAGATGAAAGGTCCAGAATAGGAGATACGAAGAGATGAGTTATCAGCTAGTCGTGAATCGTTGGAAATCGCTGTCAATACCTGTAGGGAATCGGAAGCGAAAAGGATAGTGTGTGATGACAAAGGAGGAAGAGTTAGAATTGATTTTAGGCACTTGGAAGATGGTGGATTGAGATATCGATCTGGTGATGTTGAAAGAAAATTTGAGGCGTTGCCAAATTGATTATTCAATTTTGAAACGTGTGTGGAACAAGAGGGGGTGCCAAGATGTTCGTACTTCTGGAAGTGGAAATGGTAACCGACAGTTCATAGTTTTTTTGGGCGATTCATGTAGTTCGAGATGTATTTTGGGCCGTCGTATGGTCCACTGAGGTTAAGTGGGTAAAATGGGAAGGAGATGGTGGAAATTGATATTCTTAGGTAAGGAAGGGTTGACGAGGTGACGCAATCACGTGGTGAATGAGTCAGATATCGTGAACTGAGGGAGTTGAAGGATGAAGGATTATTGAAATGACCCTATCTTATCTTTATTGATGGAAAATTCTCGGAGGTCAAGAACTGGACTAGGAGAGGATCATGCCTTTGTTCGATGTTGTTTTTCATCGAATGTCTCTTCCATTCCTGTTAAGTGCTTGGAATTCGGCTGGAGTTCGCAACTTTATCAGAGATTTTGATCGAATTTCAAGCTCGTATGCAGAGGAATTTGGTTACCCTGCGTTTTGAACCTTACCTCCCGCGTCGAATCGAAAGTCGAGGAGTGCCAAATTGTACGCGCCGAATTAAACTAGACTCGAGTCTGACTGGAAATTGGGTGGCTATTTCTTGGAAGGAAGTGATCGTTAGTTGTCAGCAAGAGTGTCGATTTCTGTACGAATCGTAGCTAGGAATTTTGTCCTCTTATTGTACCTCCTTATGGTCAGTATAAAAGGTCGAATTAAGCTCGAGGCAAAAGTTCGTTCGATACTATTTTATCTGTGCAAAATAATGCGTCTCATTGACACGCCTGCTAGAGTTATTATTTCGACTCTATGTAATCACATTTTACTTTGTCGATTCTTGGATTTTTCCATGCATTGCACGCGTCCTTTATCGATCTTGAGCTGTACTTGACTCACTTGTGGGGTCTGACTGCGTCAGCCATCAGTTCTTGAGTTATTTGGTTGTCGTGGTCTAGCATTCCTGAATGAACAAACTTTTTTCTCTCTCTTTCTGGTCGAAGAACGGCCCTACAGTCGAAGCGAGGGCCTGAGAACGAAATGACGTAAGAGTGCGCGATGTCCTACATGTTTTTCATACCTGTAACAAAATTCGTCGAGTTTTTTTTCTTTCTTTCTTTCTGGTGTGCATTCATTCACTCATTCGTTAATCGTGTATTGTTACAATACGTTAATAATTATTGTTCGTACACATAAGCTCAAGTTCAACGACATGCTTAATTAATGAATCACTTTATAATGAACGATATGAGCGGTGCACGCGGCGTGTAAATGAACTTCTTTCCAGAAGAAAGAGCAAAGAAAAAGGAGAAAGATAATTAGTGAAAATTTGAAGAAAGTATCACTACAAAGATCCCAATGAAATTATCGGTCCATCATGGGATGGTGGTTTCTTCAAATCTGTGCTATAGTGTTGTACTCTGGTGTTCGTAATAATAAATTGAAAATTTCGATCACGCGTTGAGCTCGGGACGAGAGGTGCTCTTTCCTCATATACTCTCTTTACCGTATGGAAAAAGAGGGAAAAAAATTTGACGTGGAAGATATACGCATATATACGGGCGGGTTGTGATACCTTAAATCGAGTAGACCCTCGAGAATAAATCACGCAGTTTTATTCTTTCGTTTTTTTGTGTGTGTGTTTCCTCGACTTGGCGGCGCGATACCGCTATATACTAATATGCTAATCAAACCACGGAAATTTAAAATAGAATAAGAGAGGAAATTTTGGGGGAAACACGTAAGTTTTGTTCTGTATACAGTTGAGTAGTTTCGTTCGGAAACACCTTTTTCTGAACGGTTTGGGAGGGCAGCGAAGGAGAGTGCTTTCACGGAGTCATAACTTTACAGCAACTTTCATAATACGAACGTGTATAATACTTTAAGAATACGTGGCGGTAGTAGCGCGAAAACTCGCACAACTTCATGGGCCATTATTACGAGAGGTGAGTCAGTTTGGCCGCTTTGATTTCAAAGTAAAGTTCTGATTAGTAAATGCGCGGGTATTTGGTTAACGCTATTCTTCGATAACGGCCGTTGCCAAAGAAAGTTGACTGACGAAAATGACGACAACAACGTCGCCATCGTATCGTGATAATTTCTATGAGAACCTCGACTAATCAGCAAATTGCTTGAAAGCTTCTTATCCTATGTATGCTCGTTTGTAGGTGTAAGACATGGTACATGCTTTCTTATCATTTTTCGTATTTTGAAGAAAATCATTCGACTACTTGGCTGAGTGAAAACTAATTACAGTGGTACAGTTTGGTCGTCTTCTTATCATCTACTTCCTGTTGAGCAGATACACACTTCACGGGCATTATAGAACATCGAGACGTGAAAACATTGGTTCGCACACGACATATTGTACGTGTATGTGTTCCGTCAGTTACGTGCAAAAATACTCTGTAATGAACACAGAAAGACAAATATTCGTAATTACCATCAAGTACCTGCTTGCATTTATATAAATGAAGCGTGTAAGAGACGATGACACCGTTTCCCATTTTGTTTGAGGGTCTGTTGCAGTAGTATAGCGCTAACAATACGAGGCGAATGAACGATAGTGAGGATACCTCGCCAATATAGGAAGTAAAATTATTTCTGAAAAAGTGTTTTACTCTACTTTCAAAAAGTGGACATCATTTAAACGCAGTAGCAGTCGTAATCCCGCGGGAGAAATAATGAAAATTTATTGTCGGATGCGTTGCGAAACGCGTTTCCCAAGAAAAATGATAGCGAACTACTAAATTTGAATTTTTCAACCGTATTTTGTAGGACTTTTACCGACAAAATGATGAATCTTTTCTGCTTATCATTTTGAGAGGAGAATTAGAGAATTCAATAGGGACCGTGATTGTGCTTCAAAATTTTTCATTCTCTTTTCGATTTCCCGGTCGTTGATTGTGAAACCTGAAAATGTTGTGCTTCGTTCGTCTTTTAAGTGATTGAAATGCACTTGAAGTTTTGCTCTTCTAGCCAATCTCCTGACTGGGAGTTTTTCTTCCAGGGTCTTCAAAGGGATATGAAGTAAAAATTTGTACGAATGCGGATGCAGACTTGGGGATATTTATCGAATAAACACCGTTGGTACCATTAAAGAATATTGAATATTTCTGAAATTCGCAAGAAATCATAAGTAATCACATTCGTTGAATGAGATCACTATTTTAATGAAAAGTTCGAATCACTGAGCCAATTATGAATGTTGGTGAATGAAATTTTTCACCGTGATTCTGTCAAACTCGTGCTATGAAAGCCGTAGTTGGGTGTCTACCGCCCTTATAAATCTAATAAGTCCTATAAAAGTCCGCATACTTGAAAAATGGTCCAAGAACAAATTCGATAAAAATCCAATCTCATTTCTGACTCAATAAAAAAAATTCAAAATTGGAATTCTTAAGTTGACCAGGATTCTTTGTTTTTCTGTAATATTGATAGTATTTCAAGCCGAATTTTCAAGTTCAAAGGAGGTCCGGATCCCCTCACATGGCACTACTGGAATTATGGTTTTGTGGAACGCCCCGTAAGAACCCTATGAAAGTACAATATTTATAGTGTTTGAATTTGATAAAGACCTGCGGTGAACTGATTGTATCCCAAATTTGTTCTCGGATCAGCAAAGTTCATTCCTTTAAAAATTGAATTTTTCTTAACTTTTCGAGGTCGAACTTGAATTGTGCTTGACGAGAAGCTCTTTTGCAGTGAAATCACCCCGTGTGTGGATCAGGAATATCTGAGAGAAGAAATAAGGAGCTCTCATGTAATGTTTATACGAAAAAATGCAAGTGGTAAAACGTCAACACAGAGTGATTTTCCAATTGATCTTACCTTTACATCGGAAGACGGAAAAATATTCTCGCTCGAGTTGCTTATAGCTCGCGGAAAATCGAGCTTACTTGAAACAATATCTGAATAAACGTTTTGAAGTTTCACCCACGATATGTATTTTACCTTTTTTTTTTTTTTCTACATCGACGTAACGTCTTTTATTCTGCGGCGAGATACTTATTATAGATGTAAAGGTTGAGCAATTCTTCGAACTATTTCCATTTTAGTATTACGCGTCTAACACTGTTTCAAAATCTCGACAATAAAAGCTAAAGGTGTGCGTTCAAGACGAACGCATTTTACAATCCACGGCCAATCAGTATTCAAGATAGAAAAGAAACGTCCGTGTATGATGCCCATTCTTTCGTCCTTTTCTCTTTTCCTCCTTCCTCTCAGTTACATTACGGATGTATTGCTCTTACTGTATCTACTTGAAGTAAATTCGTATTCCGTTCCTCGAGTGCGCGAGACAGAAAAGAGGCGACTCAATTATTCAAATTCTGCGAAAAATTTCCTCTCGTCGCCTCTGCCATAAGTTCACGTTTAACGCTGTAAATGCGAAAATTTTTGAATCCAAAGGGATCCATTTTGAGCGTGTTAAATAGAAGACGTATCATACTTTCGGAATTGCGTATTCAAATATAACCGTGGTTAACTGGGCATAATGAAAACATCGTGGGTCGCGAATTCGTGAAAAGCGTTTGGTGGCAACACCTGTGGTTCTTCCAACGCGATTACGGTACCTCCGTCAAATCTGAATAAGGAATGACAGAGAGAAAAAGATTAGTGACGTCTCTTAAGGCCTCGCTGTCGTTTGAGTTTGTAAAATATCTTTGAATATTAAAACCTGAAATCGTTTTTAATAATTTTACAATAGCTTTGAAAGATGAATGGGATCACCGAACGCTTCAAGTTTGATGTACATGGAATGGAAACTTGGGAAAATGTCGACTTCGGAGCAACATGTAAGAGGGGAACTACTGGAAAGATTGAGATTCAGAAATTGATGCCTTAGACCTTTTTGTTCCATGCTCCGATGATGATGTTCATTCATGAAAAATAGAATAAGTTGGATGTGGACGTATAATTTCATTTTACCGGAAACATAAAATTCTGTAAAAGCGAAAGCCGCGTGAGAGGCGAAAACGACCCTGGTCGCAAAATCTCTCAAATGTGTGTTGAAATGTTGTATCCTGGAATTTCAGCTTAATAGAGATGTAGACATTTTAGGCCTCAAAATGGCTCTACAGCCCATACAGATGAGTGTCATGGGTCCAATAATTTTCTGGTTTTCGAGTTTTTTCTTGGGGAACAATACTCCATCGTACATTTGGAACATTTTGCGACTTAGGTCGTTTTCTCCACGCACCTGGCTAGAGCCTTTCAGTTGACCGAATTATTTTGTAAGCTCTCCCTTCTGTTGTACGTAACGAAATCATTTTCAATAGAAATCTGTGACTATCGCTGTGTCGGCCTAAGCGAGTTATCCGATTCAATGGCAAGTTCTAACCGAATCTCGTTTGTATATTCATTAATTTTGTGTGAAACAACACTCGAAGTAATTCATTACGGTGGCGAATCATTTTTCGAATTTCACTTGATGAAGTGAAGCATTTTTTCGGCTGGCGGTGTTGTCCATTCAGTCGTAATAAAATCTGGACGAACGATTGTGAATAGACGCGTCTCGTCGCGTCAATAATGCTGACGAGTGCACATGTCGCCGACTTTTTCGAATCTACACAACGAAAATGTTTTTTTTTTTTTTTTTTCATCGTGTATGTTTTTATCTTTTTCCGTTGTCGAGCGAATACTTGTGACACCGAACTCGATCTGTGGTCAATGTAGTACAATTTACGCCGGATTATTACACATTGTTTGTTTTTTTTTTTTTTTTTTTTCAATTTAGATGCACGTTTACAGAATATTCCCTTCTGTGTGCAGTTTGTGCAGATAGTCAGAAGTGTGCTCGGTGATTGATCAACCCGTAGAGTGATAGATATTACATGTTTTCACTCTCCTTAAATAACGTTGAAATAGGGAGAGGATGAATCCCTATATCTTTTCAATCACTCGCGGGTGACGGTCTGAAGAAAGCTGGAAGACAATTCGAGTGAGATAGCTAGTTTTTGATTTTCCCCAAAATCTGCCTCTTTCTACCATTGAAAAGTCGTGTCTTATGTAAGGGTCACGAAAGTCATGGAGAAAGGCATTTGCGATATCATATAATGTGTAGACTTGTCCAGCTGGCGTACATACAGCCATTAATGTATTTCGGTCATTTCTTTGACTCATGCCAAAGCTTCCAAAATAGAAGTACAGCAGCGTAATGGAAGGAAATTTCTACGCACAGTATCCCCGGTTAGTCGGTTAATAATATGTGTGCCAGTATATCTTAGCGTAGAAAATACGAAACGGCGCGCCAACTAAGGATGAAATTAATATCCGTGGACTAGAATTCTGACACCGGAACATAAATATTGGAGGGTACATACATGCGAGTGAATACAGTACAGTAGGCAACCCCCTTTTCATGGCCAAAATTTAAGTATACCGAGCTATTCAGAAGCCGTAAGACGTGAGAAGAAACAGATTGAGCCCGTCGTTGTCCTCGAAAATTGATAAGGTATTTATTTTCGTCGAATTATTTCCAGTCGCGATAGGTATCATAATTACGCGCCAAGTATCTATAAAGGTTCCTTCTCTCGAATGAGATTGACCTATATTTTAGTAGAGATTTTTCTCTTCTTCTTACTCGCTGTTCTGTGCGAATGAGAACCGTAACGCCACGATTTCGGCCCGTTATATTAATTAGGGTACACACGCTTCTAGTGTGCGAAATCAGCCCATGTTCGTGTTCGTTTTTCAGCCGCTCTGAAAAATGAGCGATATTTTTCAAGTGTTATAACTATTTTATGAAGAATATTTATATGAAAGATATTGTTCGCTGTTAACTCGCGTTGAACTATAAAATTTCATGAAAGAGAAAATAATATAATATAGTAGAAGCTAAAGCGACCTTAGACTGACTGTTCAGAAGTTGTATATGTATAGGTGCGATGTTAGGCGAAGATAGAAAGAGAGATTTGAACAATATTCGGTCGTAAAGATGATTGGAAAGGGGTGTTTTTTAGTAAGATTAGTGGCTGAATGAAATACTGTGCCTAGGCTGCTGCAGCATCCAGAACAGAAAGAATCGCGTTCGAGCGACGAATGTGATTTTATTTTTTCCTGCTTATTGCTGAGTATTATACTGCCTGTAAATCAGAATGGCGAATAGCGGCGAGTCATAAGACGACGTCCGAGAAGGTGATTACGATGAATAATCGGTTTTTGGCCGGAATCGACTACTGGTCTACGTTCGGAAGATGAGAAGCTGTTTTCAATTATGCACCCGATAAATTTTTATTTCGTTTGTGGTTCAAGACAGTTTATACGTGATGAAGGTATTACTTGTATCCTATTTTTTCAGATCGTTAGCATTTAGCTCGATCTTCATGATGTTGCGGAATCGGTCATTTGTTCACATTCAATTTGTCGTTCAGTCTTTTTTCTAGAATTACTATCACCACCTAGAGCAACACTTCAGAAGGTATTGCTACGTTTCAAAGCGATCTTTTCTCCATAAGTTCATAGAGATCGATATTTCTATCATTTTTGTGATTCCAGAAAAATGCAAGTGAAATGTTGTTGAAGGAACCAAATTTTGAACATTCGTAACAGAAACTCCACCGTAATCCCCTGTGATAAATCCCCTCGTGGAAAATTGCTCCTCACGTCCTCATCCACGACATACCATCATGAATCTAGTAAATTGTGTGTGGTGAAATATTTGAAGATACTTTCATCTGCATAAAATTTCTAATTCAAAAGTAGATAGACTAAAATTTTGGCCGCTCAACGTTCTTTATCAAGATCCAAGATGATACTACAGAAAGTAAACAGATAATCAGAAAATCCTTAGAAAATTTCATTGTCGTGAGTAATCTTTGTTTTCTCGTTTTTTCTCGTCCCTTGTGTCGTTGCTCCGTTTTTCTTATTAGCTATTTGGGGTTCTTGAATGATAAAGAACGTTCAACGTTCGAAACGTCGGTCTACCTACTTTTGGATTAGAAATTTTGTGCGGACAAAAGTATCTTCGAAATTTTTTTTCACTCATAGTAATTTTATAATAAAAAATACGAATAATATGTTGATTTGCCTGAGATGAAGGGAGTAAGGTCAAGTTATTTTGTACAGGTCGTATTTAAGCAGTGCTGAGAAACTTCCGATAAGATACTGTATTGGTAACATTTTCAGAACGCCATAATTTTGGTGTCGATGTTGCTTTCGAGTGTTTGACTAGAACAACGCTTCCAAAGTAAATGAAAGGAGGGAAGGACAACGATAACAGCTCTTTTCTAGTTAAATTCGAACTTGTGACCTCTTGGGTACGAGACGGGAAGTGTGCAAAAATTCAAAGCGTTTTTCTTTTAGGTTCCTCAGTTTTGAGAAAGGACACAAAGACCTCACGATGAAGTGTTGCAAGCGCACATTGAAGTCTCAGGATGAGATCCCTGGCGTCATTAATCAACGATTTAGAATAAGCATTGAAATTGAAGAGCAATTTTAAGTAGAAAATTTCATCAAATAAGTTTCAAGTGCGTGAATAAACCTTTCAATCAATTTATGTGAGAACGCAGATGTTCACAGGCCTACTAATTAAAGGAAGGAAAGATTATGAAACAACGAAAAACACTCAAATTTTTTCTCTTTTTCTTAGACGGTTTGAACCAGCCATCTCCGTCCGCTTCCATCAATTCTATGTCGAAATACTTCTGTGAAGTGGAAAAAAGAAGAAATTCTCCTGTTCATTTATGTAAATCAACTCATCCTCCGTCGTCTCATATTATTTCGATGTGTAATTAATTTATTTTGGCCTATTTTCATTTTACGGGTGCCCATTCTCCCCGGAACTTGAGAACAACCCAGAAGCGTTACGTAACAATTTTCAACCAGGGAGAGTCTCGAAATTTCACCGAAGCTCCTAAAGAAAAAAAAAAGTCAAAATGTAGAAACTAGTTTGTTAATAGGTAGATGAATTAAGAACGAGAAGGAAAAATCGTTGTACAAAGGAATTATCTTTGTCTAAGAAAAGTCATCACTATAAATTCAATATTCACATGTTGATGTGGAAATCCTGTTATTTGATTTTCATCAACTTTACTTCAGCGTGTTGATCGTCCCCACGTATAAATCCGACAACTTCTATAAAAGTCCGAAATTTGATAAATGGTTTAATAAAAGTCCATTAATTTTATTTCTGGCCCAATAAAAATATGGAAATTCGTTTCATTATTGTCTTTTTTTATGGGGTACATTTAATTGCTCTATGGGTCATCAGCTGGGGAAGAAATATACCTGGAACTCGTCATGAGAGGGGTGGGGAAAAACTAAGGTAAAACCCACCCAACTATCATGACTGAGAGAGTACAGTAGAAATAACGATACCGCTTTTAGCGATTTACCGTTTACAACGACCAAATTAGCGAGTCCTGTCTGTTATGTAAAAGCATAATTCCTATCGCTTTTAACGATAAATTGGATTCAACGATTGAAATTTTGATCCCCTTGGACATGGTTATATCCGATTTCTACTCATATCTCTGGGTATTAATGATCATTCAGTGTAGATATGAGTCACTTATGAGGATGAACTTTTTCGCTGCCCTTCTTTGCGTATTTTGATAAGTAGTAATGTTTTTTTGAAAATTCTTGTAGAAAAGTGCAAGTACTGGAAGTCTTTTTTTTTTCATCGACATGAGCGTGACTGATGGAATCCGAGAAAGTGCGTCTATGAACTTATTGGTAGACGGGTTCTGTTGGTATCGAAACCTACTTTTATTCGTTCCTATATCTCGTTGACCAATTGCTTAGAACTAAGTCATGAAGAGAGTTAATCAAAATTTCTTTATTTGTATGTTTGGCTTTACTAGAAGTTCCCGATTCTACAAACACAAATCCGAGCGGCCTTAGTTTTCAGAAGGGACCCTTTCTGTAAGCTTATTTCTTGCTGTACTTGGTATGCACTACGCAAAATCGTCCTCTATTTTCAGAACTCCCTTTCCCCATTTTCTTCCTCTTCATACGAATCATTTCGTCGATTTTTTTGTTAGCACGGAACCCGTTATCCCTTTTTTGTGGGGGGTTCTTTCAGGAGATTTTCATCCGCGAGCGATCCGAAGTTGATGACGTCACGGAGGGGGAGACATAGAAAAATTTCGACCCCTAAGCTATGTATGATAGGTGGGGGACATGGAAAAATTTTGACTTTCGAGCTGTATAATGATAAGATTTTCTTTATGTTCTACTTTTTGAAAGACCTTCCGCAGTGGAATACGGGTCTCGCGGGTTCCCTGCTCGCCATTGCTAAACTTGTAACGGCATACCAATTTTCGTTCTTTGGTTTTGTTTTTTCATAACTTTTTTGAATGAAGTTCCCTGTTTCTACTGGTGGGAAGGTAGGCCTGTATAAAAGCATTTTAGGGATTCTTCTTTCGCATTTTCATCGACAATACTCACTATTCTATGTGTATCTGGAAAAAGTTACTGTTCCAGCGGAAATTTTGATGTAATGAAAGGCGAAAAAATTAAAATTAAAAGAATTGAAAACATTCGTTGAATACTAGCGTCTGTATTTCTCTTTGGCAGTCGAACACGAGTTTAGTACGGGTGTGCAGTACAGAATCATTTCATTGCAGGCGGTATGCTTCAACCGATGAAGATTGAAAAGATAAAACTGCGATGAGTGGAGAAGAGCTCGAAAAACTTCTATCCCGGGGCGAGTACCAGAAATAAAAAATACTCTTGTGTACGAGCCGTATTATAGTCGTTAACATCCGTACCTATTTGTACGGAACGTCCGGACGAATTTGTATACGATGTCAGGATGGTAGAAAAGAGATCGTTTCATATTTGATTTTTCTTTTTTTAATCTCCCGGATCTCGATATGCGTTTCATTTCATTAAAAGTATTCGCGACCATGAAAGAATGAAACGATCATAACCTAAACCAAGTACGGTAGTGTACCTGCGTGTAACATACGGTAACCCTGACAAACAAGAGTAGTAACTGTACAAATGAGAGAAGTCTCTATCTTATCCGCGCTTTGTCGGAGAGGTTAATGATCCGATTGTCATTAAGACAACGAAATGAAAATCTCATCAAAGTGCACGCATATTTTCGTGCTGCAGTGCATCGCGTTTTTCGAGATAGTACAATGATGTAGCATTCAACTGAATTCGTTACTATGTACCTATATTGGTACAGCGCAGAGTGTGATTCTTAATTTGGAAACTCTGTACTTGGTAGAAGATGGCGCCAAAACGCTTATAAAGTTGGATGTACAGCGCTTATCCGTACTCATTTGTTTTAGTGTTCAAATACAATTATCTCATTAATTTGAATTTGCTTGTTTTGTTGCAGGTAAGTTTACGGTATTGGATAGAATTATTGATTGAGTTGATGAAAGAGCGAATGTTCGTATCTGTTTTTTTTCGATACGGTGAGTTTTCTCTTTCTTATATATGCGGGACGGGTGACTATTATCTGCAGTAGATATTATCCAGTCTTAGCGTTAGAATGATATCTTGATCAGTTATGGTATAAGGTTTCCAGAATGATGAAGATCAGTAGCATGGATAGTTTCAGTTACTTGAGGCATCTAGAAATTTTCTAAGAGTGAATAAAGAGGTCATGTTTCTTGCCTCTCTCGTGTACAATCGCTCGGGTTAGTTCTATTCAAGAAGAATCCTCCCTATTACAGACGTTTCTATGTATCATCAAGGTAGAAGTTGTAGAAGAAGACGATGTAAATTAGCCCACAGGGTAATTTGATTAATGAAGTAGAATTGAGTTATTCATTGGTAAAAGGAAACAAACTTATATGAAGTAACACGTTACTTATTTGTGATGAGTTGCAAAGGTGACAACCCCACTCCATCTAATGAAACAAACTTGCCTGGATAGGAAACAGGGTATGTAAACCGGATGATTTACTGACAGAAGAAGAAGCTAATTGATCGGGCTGATTCAGTGGGACAGGGCAGTTTCATTTATTACTGGGTCCCATATTGGACCAATGTGACCTCGTATACCGCACTTGTATTTTGATCCAATTAGTCTTGACGGCCATTGAAATTGACGTACTTCGATTCCCTTGAGTGGAAAATTGGAATCCAGGAAAATGAACGTTCGGAAAATTGGCAATTTGGGAAAAGAGATTTTTGGGAATTTGGCTCCGGGAATGTGATTTTGGGAAATTGGCAATTAGGGAGAGTGGGTTTCAGGATAACGGTTTTGGGGAATTGTACGTAATCAATTAGAAGGCATGAGAGAATCGAAAAGACATGTAACATGTCAAAAATCATCGATATTGAGAATTTGTTACAGTATCGTTCACCGGAGGGTTTATTACTGGTTGTCACAGTTTATTTATTCTTGGAGCGCTTCACAATGAAGAGACTTTAGTAGAACCCTCTCTCGAACAATTCACAAAAATGGTCAAAAGAGAGGTGAAAGCTTGGTAAGATTCTTCTTGATCGAAAAATTTGAATTCTTTCATAGGAAAAGCTTTCGTTATCGAGCTTGTGATATTCTACCTTGAAGGGACGTCCATGAGTTATGTACAACAATTTTAGCGGTTTTTCTACCTCTTTCACCGTTCTCGGATGGATGTCGTAAGATTTTGCTGGACTCCTCCCTACCTCACGTAAGATTTGTCAAAATTCATCTGTGCGTTTTCAAAAATTGTTTTTTGCTCAATTATTTGAGACTAGTTAGAACTAGTATTTGTGATCATTAAGAGCGTACTCACTTAAGGGTGTGCTTTACTTGTTCAGAAATTCTGAAATGGTGTACGATGAGTCGCATAAACATCCTCAAAAACCCTGCGAGGTTCGGGAAGCTAGCGGTCACTACGCGACGCTTATCGGACGTGCGTGGATAGTCCTTGTAATAAACGACGAGGAATGATTTTGCAAGGTCACATCTCAGGGCTCCATTTTCCGACGAATTTTTTCGATCTTTGGAAATGTTGCACAGAAGGGTTCAATGAAAGGCGCTATTCAGCAGAATCCTAAATTTTGGCTCCAGAAGAATTTCACTCTCGTCAGAAAATAGACAAATTTTTATCGATTTCAACGTTTAATTGAGAAAGTATACGAAAAATTTTTTAAATTCTGCTTTGATAGCGCTCCTGGTTGGACCTTTCTGGAAAACATTTCAATTATTCAGAAAGATCCGTTGAAAATTCGAGCAGTAAAATGTGATTTTCGGTATCACGTTTTGCGAGCATATTCTCACTAGTAGAGCACATCCTTGAAACAATGGACTTTTTACTTACAATTGAACCCTATTTTGCAATATTTTACCCTGTATTCTTCTGGAGAAGAAATTACATTTTATTGGCCGTGACGCCCACCCTCCTCCTCTCTCGATTTGAGATTCTGTATGGTTTGGCTACACTGCTTTTGACCTACATGCCTCACGTAACTTGTAAACGCCCTCCAGAGTCTTTGATTTCCAAAAACCATTAATGTCCTTGAGATTGCGAACACGTTACCTGCTCAACTGTTCGTAACTTCTCGTTAAGGTACTTGTTGAAACATCCGTGTCGTTAGCACTTGCGTTAGGTGATAGTTCAGCTAACCATTATCACGGTTCATCCATTCATCAAGGTCTTGTAGCATCACACGGGTCGTCCATGTACCCAGCTCACTCTGAGTATGTTGCTTTTTATTTCTCAAGCAAGGAGCGCATGGCCTCCTGCTCTTGATAGGTCGTTGTCCTCAGTTTTGCTTTGATAACCATCGCGCTCTCTCCTCAACAAGGAGCTCAATTGGTGTTGAACGTACTAATACGCAAAGGTACCTCTGTTGTGACAGTGTGGCAGGCACTAACACACCTCAGCACAGCTCTCCGTTGGATCTTTACCTTCTCTTTCCTTCTTTAGGCTATCATCATGGAGTCGGCCCATACTGTGGCACCACACAGGAGGATCGACAAGGTGGTGTCCATCAGTATCCTTCTTCTTGCTTCTATGATTCATGTCCTTGAGTTGAATTCAGTTCCTAAAGTTCAAATTTCGACGGAATTTGATCTCGATCATTCTAATGACGTGTATTAATGGCATTTGAAATGAAAACGTTTTTCCTTCGTATCACGTCATCAGAATAATTATGTATGATTTATATTGAGTGTGATTATCTTTATTCGTGGTTTATCGTTGCTGGATTCTCAGATCTGTAGAATACTATTTAGTTTGAAATCCTCTGAGATGTATGACAAATTCAAGCTTTTGAAGTCTTTCAGAATTTAATTTTATGCTTTTGTAGTAGAGTATTGTGTTTACTGTCATGGAAGAAACTCCAAATTTTGGAGACTGATATCATTAGATTTGGTTCCTTCGAGAAAAAGCTCGACCGCAAACAGTGAGCCGATGTAAACAACGCTGGAGAAGACAAATATGAAAAGGGTTGTTGAAACTCGGAAACTAAAAGAACAATCTTCTCTTTCGCGAGTGAGATAATAAACGACCACTAAACTCGTAAATTGTAACCCTCATCGTTTTCAGCAGAAATTGGTCCTCTCATTTACGATTTCGTAGACTTGTTCTATAGAACTTTGCAAGAAACTGGCATTGACATTATCTGACCTTTGGTGAAAGAGAGATAATATGTACCTACCTGTTTCCGTTCAGTTGGTTATCTTCGCGTTTTCCTTATAGTTTGGATACCGTAACGGTAAAACTTTGATATATTCGAGTTGGACCTGTTATAAGTGCGTACATTTAATAGAGTTGATTCAGTGAAATTGGAGAGATCGCCGAGAGAAATGCATTTTTTAACGATTATAGCGTTATTACCTTCTATGCATTTTTTAACGATTATAGCGTTATTACCTTCTTTTTTTTACGGGTTCGTCGTTTCCTTCATCGGTATAAAAACGTGTTCTCATTTCTATATCGCGTAGTACCACACATTTCGCGTGAGAAATGAAACTCGGCTTTGCAATAATATTCCAATTCTCACCAATCGACGTTGTTCAGATCGTATTGTAATGTAGATCACATTTACTTCGGTCGCATTTTCGGTTGGCCTGGCAAGGTTTCAATGCACTCGATGGAGCTTCGATTCTTCTTTGCATCCATTATTTCCTCCTCGTTTTCATCATCTCTTCACACCTCGTTCGCTCAATCACATGTCGAGATAAGAGAATGAACGGATGGAGCATGCAACTACGTTCTTTTCGTACATGTATTGTTTTGGGGAAATGAGTTTTTGTGGATATAGAATAGGTTAAGGTTATCTGTGTCTATACAGGGTAGCCTGTAATACTAGGCTGGACGGATAGATTATGTGTGAAGAATTGATATTCTGATCTACTACAAGAAGGGTTTAAACGCGGTCTACTATGTACGATTTAATTAGGACGGAGCCTAAATTCCATTACTGTCTCGTTTAAACAGTGGCGACGCGGCGGTAGCGGCGCTTAATTAAATTATCGTCGAGTTAACCGTTATCTGAGTATTATAGGTAATACATACGCATATCGAGCCTCACGAAACACTCACACAAGTACAAGTACGAGTATCCACCGTGTACACGGTAGATCGGCTTTCTTGATTTCTGCGCGTGCTGCGATGATTACAGTTCGTGGTTTGCGAGTATAAGACTCAGTTTGCATTGCCTCTGCTGCTGCTGGTGCTGCTAACGCGGCACATTCCGTTATGTATGGAGCGTGAATGCTTAAAATTGCGGTTTAGTCGTAATTTTATCGTGGCAAAACGGTACTTTTGATTCCGCTCTCCGCGGCGACTAAATTATTGAGATAACGATTCTCCAATTTCACATTTTACCTCGAAGGTATAATAATAATATACTGTTGTGCGAAGCGGCGTACTTTGCGTAGAACTTGTTGCCGGTACTTGAACTCCGCTATCGCCACCTTCTTCTTTCTCTTTTTGTTCAGGTACAAATGCACCATCTATATAGTTGGATTGCGTCTGTGCACTGTGATGCAACGTTTCCGGCATGCGAAGTCGAAAAATCTGAGTCCATTAGCTGTTGTGTCTCGCGTGCACATCAGTTTAAAAGGATGAAGAGAAGTGATGTTGAATCGTGATGACACGTACGAAGATTGAGGAATAGTTCTTCATGAGTATGCTATCGTTCGTTGAGTTGTCGGGAAGAAGTGATTTGTTGAACACTTTTTCCTATGGTATGAAGTACTCGAGACCCGTTTCTTCCAAGTGCCAACTTGGCTTTCTTTTGTGATGAAATTGATTCATTATTTTTAATTTGCTTGAAATTCCTAGTAATTTTTGAAACCTGTTCCTGCAAAGTTTTGTAATTTTGGTGATCGATCTTTAGCTGATTCGATCCCTTTACCTTGATGAGTTCTATGGTTTTTCAGTCAATATTAGACTCGAATTGGGCAATAGATTTCTGTCCTAGACGAGGGGTGTGGGATGGAGATCCTTCATTCCTTGAATTTTAAATGGACGGCATCGTATTCTTTTTTTGTTTTCTTGATCAAATCCTCCAGTTTCCTCATTTTTTGACATTTTAGCCCCAGGATAAATGAACGGTTTCAAGATCTTTTCCACGCGCCAAAAGTATTTCGCTTGCTTCAAATTATTGTTGACGAGTCGCCATGATATGATCGAGATGAGAATGATTGAAAGTCAATTGACCGACGCAAGTGTATGAGGAATTCGAACAAAATGGTAGGGAGGTAACGAGTCGATGAGGTGAAGTGCACCTTTGCTAATAGGTTAATATTCTCAAGAAGTTGAAGCAAAGCAAAGCTGAAAGTTTTGCCAATTGAAATTCAAATTGAGACTCGTTCTTTCTTTATCGCTGAAAGAGATGCCACTTGGCTTAAATTTCAAGTTTAATATTTTCGCGAATTCTCTCTCTTCAGCAGTATAAATGGCTGACTTTCCTCTCCTCTATAGTACGAATAATGAATTATAATACTGACAAAACAAGAGCATTTCTGCCTAATAGACTGTACGTCTGATTATCCATTTTTTGAGGTTTAGCTTATTAACAAGTTCTAAATCTGATATTCTAAGTAATAGAAATTTGTCAACACGTCTGGTGTAACTCCATTTTCACCACAGATCTGTTGCTCTTTCAATCTCGTTCATACTCTGATAAAAGGCGCAGCTTGTTACTGAGGTGATTATATTTCTCTCCCGAAGTTTCCCGATACCTAGCCCCTAATTCGAAAATTTGCGATTTCACGTCATCCCCGCGAGTTGCCTTTGCCACCTCATAATCCTGTGTACTTCTCTTCCTTTATAATAAACTAAGAGATCATCGAACGTGACCGCGAGCCGGATTCTGAAATTTGCAAGTATGACGGAACAGCAGTGGCCCAGGGGCCTAGTATAATGGAGACTTTTGAACGGAGTGAGTGATCCCAAGAATAGAAGAAAGTAAGAAAGAAAGAGAAAGTCCAAGGTGGTCACAGGCAGCCGTCACGAGTACTTATGATGACATCATAGGCAGCCACCGTTGGTGTTTATGACGACACGAATGTTGATCGACCCCAGGGCACCAAGTAGCTCAATCCAAGAATGAGAGCGAACGAGCAAAGCGCATGAGCCCCTCGTCAGCTGGACAGTTCAAAAATTCGTAGACCAAGAACGGAGAGTGAACAGGCGGAGCGAGTGAGGACTTCCTGAGCTTGTTAGCTTATCTTACAGTACACCTAGCCTATATTAGTCCAAGGATAAGGCGTACGCCTCCGTGAAAAATTTACAAGCCAGGCCATACGTTCATTACGAATCAGGCATGGCCTTGAAATATAAATGAGGTGACTTACTAAAAGGCTTTTGAAACATCTGGCTTAGGCAGAAAACTTATATTTTTTTAATGCGTGAATTCAAACGCTTTTTCTGAAGCTAGGCGACATAATTATTTTTGAGAAATGTACGTATGAGAATCATGAATGTTCTAGAATTCTTGAAAAAGCATTTCTTGTTTTGATTATTTATTCTGGAATGCATGCGCAAACTGGAAGACGGAATGTAAAGAAAGTTATACAGGGTGTCTACCGCCCCTATAAATCCAATAAACCCTACAAAAATTCAATATTTGAATAATGGTCCAGTAAACCCAATAGAAGTCCATGAATTTCATATCTGACTCATCAAAAAAATTGAAATTCCAATTCGTAGAGGTTGAGTAAGATTTTTTGTCTGTAATCTTGATGGTATTTTTTCAAGTTCAAAGGAGGTCCGGATCCCCTGTCACCGTTCCCTCCCCCCGCTACACCACTGGAATTATGGTTTTGTGGAATACCCTTGAAGAGCCCTGTATAAATTTAGTATTTTTAACTTTTTAATTTGGTAGATCCCCTGAAAGTATTTTTTGACTCTGCCCAAAAACAGGGTGTCTACTGGTCAAGTAAATCGAGTAGAAGTCAAGTATTTTCATTAACAATCAAGGAAAAATGATGGAAATGACAAAAAATTTTGAAAAAGAAAAAGAAAAAGCATAGTATTTGTACTCAATTTGACTTTTTTTTTTCTCTCTTTTTTATTTGTTATCTCACTTACTTGGTAAAAAGGTCACGTATAAGTCGAGCAAAAGTCAAGTATTTTCAGGATTTCCTTTCAGTAGATACCCTGATAAATTAAGATCATGTTTTATAATCTTATGCTCACGCCCCGACCCCGGTTCCCCCTTTTCTTTTCTCCTATATTTTAATCGCGTTCAGTGGAAAAGGATTACGGGTCTGATGGAACAGACCTGGAAGAGAGGGGTTGGTGTATTACGAGATATATTAGCAGAAAAGGAGGCAATTGATCGAATTAGCTTGAGAGAAAGCGGGGTTCATATAATGTTCATAACCTATACCAGCTAATGATCGAACTAGCCTCGACTGACACAATTTCCGAAAATCAAGGTAGAGTTGACACGTGGATATACCTCGAGATTTGTGTGGACCTCAGGACACGAATTCCGGGATTAAAAAGACGGAATAGGGTCCAAGAAAGACATGCAGTATTGTATGTCAATACTCCATCTTCAGTAGTGCACCTATAATCACCTTTGTATTCCGTGCTACCGACAGAAATTTTGTACTGGAGATTTGCCTCTATCCGTGCAGTCTTTGGAATTCCAAGAATGTTTTGTTGTACTCATTCAGTATCATTCTTTCAGTGGAATACAGACTTTGTACCCTTTCGTTTTGTTCTGAGTAAGATGTATCACTAAATCTCTCTCGTGCATCGGATGAAGTCCTAGCCTAGAAAACTTCTGGTTCTTGAATGCCGCCATCAGATGTTGATCTTACAACACAATCGTATTTTATTCTGCTTAATCGTGTGTATTAAAAGATGAGCCTCGAAGCACCCACTTCCCTCCCCTCCTAAATTGCCTATTTTTATTTGCAATTCTCATCGATTTCGTTGATACCACCTTGATGCAAGGGGCACCCTTGTCCCCCCTTTTCTATCAACTATATCAAGTTCTACGAAGTCACTAACGTGTGATGTAGTGGGTAATAGATGCAATAAAGCTTGGCGCGCGAAACTAGAAAATTGTATTTTATTCTGTCCCATACGTGCAAAATGCTATCCAAAGTGCATAAGTACTCGGTGTACATTGTAAAAAAAGGTACGAATGCCTCTGATGTTGCTGTGGTTTAAACATGATAATATTAATAACCTATCGAAAATATTGTATCGTTTGTCGGTTCAACGTTGCTGGATATTTTATGTATATTTGTATATGTAGAATGAGAACCTGTAGATCACTTTATTTCCGTTTAGTATCGCTCACGCACGTGTATTCCATTTTTGTAAGTGTCATATTTTGTGTGTATTATACCTGTATGATTGTATTTTATGGTACGTGTCTGGAGAATGGAGAGCTGTCACAGCAGATGTCGACTGGGTCGAAAACAAATTTCCGTACTTCATTATTATCGTACATTAGCTCAATTAGATATCGGTTCTTCGTTCGCAAATCGGCTAGTCAGCTGTTTAGATGCGATTGTTTGAAATAGAGTTCATAACCCGGTCGAGCGAAATTTTGCCTAAAAAAATTACCAATTGTTATTCCGCGAATTCCTTCCGCGCTCGTTGATTCACCGTTTTCCTGAAATTTTCTCGATTAACTGTAGTGCACTGTTGCAAAAGAAGCTTTTTAAATAGTGAAGAAGAAAAACAAGAAAGTAACAAACAGTAAAACTGGACGACACAGAAGAAATTTCGCCGTATAAATACGACGATTATCGTGCTTTCTTTGTTTACTAACCCGTAAGGTGGATTGTTCATCGTATAGTACGAGTAATAAAGTAGAAATAGCGTATAATTGTTGCGTTTTTAATCGTGCGTGTAACTTTCTGAAGCGTATATAATACATCCTACCGAACGAACGTTCCCACTTTACCCTCCGGCCTGGCTTGTACCGTTCTTCCAATTTTTCTCTAAACGTTAATTTGTCACGACGAAGTCTCTCATTTATCATGGTGTAAAATACAAGAATCACAGTAGCGTTTGCCGAGAATGCCCTAAAGAGGGGGGAAAAAAACGAAGAAAAAGAGGGAAAAAAATTGGTCTCCAATACTGTTGCGAAGTGCATAGGATGTATGGTACGAAAAGAGTTTGAAAAATAGCAGTAGTAATGAACGACGAGTAAATAGAACAATAATCTGAACATTACGGAAAACAGGAGAAAAAAAGCGGGAAATGAGAAAGGAAAACAGGTAAAAAGAAAACTAATCAACTCGTGTAGCATAGGAATAATATTGTAAATAAGATTGAAAATGTAAAATAGGTGAACGTTGGGTTAATGAACCTTGGCATCTACGGAACTAGAAAATCGGACTACATCGCATCGGTTGGTGCGAGGAAAATTATCTCATTTGTTTGCGCGGCTCATTTTCGTGGTTTGTATTTCGATTTGATGGTGATTGCCTCCGCTATTCTTCGACAATAATAGAAGCATAACAGCCGAACTACAGTACTTAGTGTTACAGCATGAACGATTTGCCGAAGAAACCCGAGTAATACTGTAGATAACTCCACTGGCATCATATTTTAAATATGGGAGAGGCTTTGTATGTTTGCGGGCTGCATTTTATGGTCATTTCTTGTCGAGAGTTTATTTTACAAACCGTACAAATACTCGTATATAACACGATATTAATAAACACATTCGAAAACCAACGAAATTTGAAATCAAAAATCATAAAGATTGAAAAATTTTATGAAATCGAAGAACTCGCAAAGTAGCAGAAAAATTGTAAATATTTTCAGCTCAATTGCCATTACCTTAAGACACACAACGAAAAAAGAAGAGGCAGAAAAGGACTAAATTGGACCAGTAGTGAGAAGAAAAGTAGATTGATTCAGAGTCGTCCGGAGAAGGAAGAAAACTGGAGAATTTCTCGAATAAATCATACTTTGGAAGAAATCGATTTAAGAGAACATCATATCTGCTTGAATGATAAACAATCTCTATATGCTCAAGGGCCAACCTTCGACGTAGGGAATTCTCAAATTGGAGTAACACGGTCTGGTGAAGATCAAATTTATGGTCGGAAGCCGAGAGATGCTGCAAAGGCGGATGGTTTACGGAGGGAGGCAAAAGTAACTTCATCGAGATGTTCTCGAACCCGAATACGAAGCTGCTGGCTCGTCTCCCTTATATGAACAGCCGTATTATGGGGAACATTTGAGCTTATGAACCCCACTTCTCTCCACAATGAGGAATAGGATCTCTAAGCCTATAAAATGAGCTGCGGATATTGTTGGGGTGAGAACCAAATGGTTCAAAGAGATGTGAGATTTCAGTGGGGTAAACGAACGCGTTTCACTTTCCTTCGAGAGGGAGTCGTACTCCGAGGGAGGAAGGTAGCAGAGTCCAAAGCCAAGTTTTTTCCGGAGCATACAGTCGACAACAAGATCCAAGCCGTTAGAATGGGTAAGGTACTTGATGATGTTGATTTCCTCCAGAAAAAGCTTAAGGGGAAAGAGGAACAGAAACAAGACGCTGGATGAGGTTATTGAAGACAGCGAGCTCTTGTGAGAAGGAGGACAGAAGGAAGAGTTGGAATTTGTACGGGTTGTAAAAAATACACTCTTGAATTTTGATTTGATGATGAGCCCTAACGTTGCTTCCCGTATCTTCAAAACTTCTTGGAAGAGTCAGTCAGGAAATATTCTTCGAGCTCCGACATCTTTGTCAGAATTTTCAGCAGGAACCACATGTGTATTCTTGGCGGTGAGAATCCATGAAATTGAATTTTTTCCAAACATCTTCAGATGTAAGAGTAGGGTGGCTACCTATTAAGGATCACTCCCTGTCAGGAAGTTACGATTTTTGTGCGTAGATTTACACGAGTCACAACAAGTTACGGAGTTGATCTCAAAACGGAGGAATATAGCCTGAAATTCGGTGCTGAAGATAAAAGATGTCCAGGAGGGGGCTAGTTAGTAGATGAAAGATGTCTTTCGGTGTTGGGCTGAAGTAGTTCGGTTCCCTTTGGAGTACGCAAAGCTAGTTCTGGTCTTTCTTTTTGATCTATCGGTGTAGCACGAAACAGGTTGTGAAAATTCGTTGATCATTTGCGATGGATGAGAGCGGTGTTGTACTGGAGCAGTTGCTGCTTTCGGAAAGTTGGGGAGATGAAAGTTGCAGTCCAGAGTGGTCTGTAGCTAAAAGGGTGTGTTGATGATGATCAGTAATTATAATTTGGAACAAAAATGATCAAGCTCAACAACTTGTGAATCGAGTTTTGAGGTTAAGAATTTGAAACTCTTCACAAGTCAGTCACTTTTTTCTGTCTTCAGTTACAAATTTTCCGAGTTTTCCCGACATAGTCGTCGGTGATGACTTCACGTTTTGATAACGCCGCACCCTCCTTCTCTAGACGTCAACTCCCCCCCCCCTCCGTCTTTCAGTCGACATTTTTCAAGGACCTCCCCCTTGGTGCCATACCTTTCATGGAATAATCTAAATTTTACCGAGAACTGATGTCGACGTGCCTTCCCTTTTAAACAGATTTAAGGGTGAATACTTTTCTATCTCCTTATATTGGTTTAGGTTTTTACACACTCTGACTTATTTCCGAGAATTTACCTCCAATATAAGTATTTGAGGGTGCAAAAATCAGTTGAAGGTTGTTTATTTTCAAAATGTTGTCTACAATGTAGGAATATTAGTTCACACAAGTCTAATTGGACTTCTGGCTGCACATAACTGAGACCTTCTGATGACGATCCTGCACAACACATTGCAATAGTAATAAAGTAAAATATTTGGATACTTAATCTGTCCTAGTCCTTCCTCCTTTGTTTTTTCTTTTTCCTCGATCATATTGAATATTAGTATAATTATTGTAATCTAGTGCCACCCCGTAATTGGCCAATGGCTGTTTGAGAGGTATTTCAATCTTTTAAAATAAATAAATAAATAAATAAATACTAAAGAGTCCACAGCGCTCGCCCTGCAAAAAGTCCCTTTGGGACCACACAAATTCGATTTTCTGCAATTTTCTCGAAAACTACGCACGTTAGAGAAAAAAAGTTTCGAACGAAGGTTGTTCCTTATCAAACTTCCTAGAAGGTACACCATTTATTTGTTACTCTAGCCCTATTAGTTGTCTTGAAAATTGCTGAATGAGCCTCATACTTTACTCTTTCGAAGCATTGTTGCCAACTTTTTTGTCATTTTCTCAAAAACTATAAGATCTATCACTCAGTTGTTACTCTAATTCTATTGGCTGGCTCAGAATTTCGAAAAGTTCCTAGACATGTTTTATACCACAGTTTTCTGAAAAATCTTGTAGAGAAAACTCCCTTTCATTTTTTTTATTTTTGTAAACCAAGACTGAGTTCTCTTTTTTTACATTACTGGAACCTTGGAAGAATAAATCTTTGGGAAAAAATGAAGTTATCTGCTTGATTATGTGAATTCACAATTTTCTTGTCTCAATTAATATTCTGTCGCAATTATGTCCAGCTATAGGGTCCTTTTTTTTTTTTTTTGCCTTATTTGTCTGGACTGATGTGTAACACCAAGCTCATGAAAACTGAGTACTGTGCAAACGTTCCAGCCTTACTGTTGCGCTGGAGATTTGACCTGGTATTTCACTCTAAAGTGCGAGTTGAAAGAGACACGTGCTAAGCTGGAATTTTTCCTCTTCTTTGTCTTCTGAAAGATGTAGGTTCGTTGTTCACTCGTTCCGAACAATCTGTCTTTGTCAGAGATGAAGCTACTTTTTCTGAACAAAACAATAACTAATCAGCACAGTACCATGCACCAGAAGCACCAACAATAATCACTACAAGTGACGATGAATCCTATGAAAGAATTGAGCACTTGGTTTGTGATGTTTTGGGTGAACAATCATCACCTCACGAAACCATTATTCGCGAACTAATAAGAATCTGTTGGTTTTTAACAAGCATGCGGAGTCGAAATTCCATTTTACAATAGTCGATCTTTTAGAATCGTGTACGTTTGAAGAACTGTATATTATAATGTACTCGCTGGTGGATGGAGTTGGTGAGTATTTAAGAGTCAATTAACACTTGTGCAATCTATTCATCTGTGCATCAGTGGAGTAATTTTCCTACAACTCGTGATGGAAGTTCTTCCTCGGCCGCGATTAAAGTGCACGTGTACTTGTTTTTGTACAACGGAACAACGCGAATTGTTCTAAATGTTGCCATCGTGGACTGGTTCAAAAAAATAATTATCCCGTTCTTTCTTCCTAGTTTATCTGCCCATCTGCCTATTCTTTCGTAGCGTGGTTTTTTTTCGTATTAAAAGTATTCAGTGCGTACATTCAACCGGTTCTGCGAACCACGGTAAAAACCAGTTTCAAATTACACTAGGTTACAAGGATTTGTGGTTGCGTTTATTATATTTCTGTGTTGTGGTATACGTGTTCGAGATGTCGTCGTATGAGCGCGTTATTTTGTAACATAACGGTGTTGGGGTACGTCTGCGAACATAATATTGTGGTTTTCGAATTTCTGCTTATTCAATGAAACTATTACTTACTTCGTATTGTCTACGTATTTGTTCATACGTCGGCATAAACCGCCTAGCCTCTATGTGAAAATAATTAGAATCCTGACAGGTTCTTTCTACAGATTCGATTAGGATGGTGGTTGATGCACTTTTTGATTACATTCGTATCATAACCGCATTAGAGATATTGGAATCGAACGAATCTAAAGCGATCTAATTTTCTGTTGATGTACAATTGCTTCGAAACGGAACTTCCCAGCTTCTTCTCTAAAAACGTGGCACTAGCTGTGTTTCATTTTTACGGCTTCCGATATCGTAATGGATTATGACGAAACGTAGATGGACGAGATGTATCAATCGCTGAGAAACGTTCAACCGTCGTTTTTCCGTATCGGATGACGAGGGTAAACCGTTGAGCGTCTGAAATTCGATGATAAATCCTCTTAAATGACTACGACAATTAAACGTCGTCTCGTCGCCTTGATTCTCGTCAAGTCTCTCGAATCAACACTCTTGTTTGACGTTCATTAAGAAGTACGAAATTTTAGACTGCTAGTGAAAACGAAGAAATGTTTACTGTACGATAAAATATTTGTACTACTGGTATTGTGTAAGAGTTTGATGTACTAGACAAACACATTATATTGCTCACTGAAGCTACCGTCGAAGGATATTCACCTAATATTTGAGAGTCGCATTAAACTGCTGTCCGCCTTTTGAAGCGAAGACAAACACCGAACGAGTGACAATTTTCTGATATAGACTGAATTCCGTCGTTTTCTCTCCAGACTAGATTTCTCGAGAAAATTCAATTTTGTGAACGTTTCAAACGTACATGTGCGAAAAATACCTTGATCTTTTGGAAAGATTCGTTGTGAAAGAAGATTACTCGAATTAAGAGAAACTATTATGTATTCGTGTGAGAGAGATAGAATGGGGAACAAAAAGGCGTACAATTTTGTGCACCTCTATTGTAGCGCTTAGACCTGCAACTTCTCGCGCGCGAAGTATAGTCTAGAAATTATTCCACCGCGAAAGTTGATCGACCCTTCCGTTAGTACGCGTAGTGTTTTGTCCGAGATAACTTGCTATGAATATTTCTTGAATAAATGTCTAATTACAGTTTTAGGCGCAACCTTTACATCAAAAACGTGACTGAAAAAATTTATATCGACATAATTTTATTTGATGGATTAGAATGTCGATAAAAATTAGCTAAGTAATATCGCAGCAAATGAATTAAATTTGATCTGAAATTTATGTCAATGGATTGAAAGGATATCAGAACTTGTCTTATGTGGAGAAGATTGATTTGAAAGAAATTTGCCAGGTCAATGGTGCAGTTTTAGGGGTCTCCTATAATGAAGGGAAGTTGGCAGCGAGCAACAAGAAAAGAGAAATTCATCGGTCAGATTACCACTTATCAGTGTGATTCAAGAGTGTCTCAACAATGACTGTGAATTTCGGCAATGTTGATTGAGATAACAGGTGACTCGATTATATTTTTTGTTTAGGTTGCGCAAATACCAGATTGCCAACTTTTGTTCATTGTAGGAGATTTCTTAGGGGTACATGTCACAGTCCGAAAGATTGTTCTTCTTTCCTTCAAAAAAATATGTTCAATACGCGTGATAAGAACATTTTTGGAAGGAGTTGGAGATATATATCCCCGCGATCCTCAATAAATCCACGCCTGATGTTACGAACGTGAGGGCTATGATCGTAAAGCGAGCAAGATGGTTTTGAGCTTGAAGATGGTGGTGCCCTTGCTTTTAAAAGAAAAACAATAGAGGGTTGTTGGAAAACTTTTGCTATCCGTAATTCGTGTAGAATTTTCATTGTTTCCCGTGTATTCCCCCCCCCCTCGTTTCCTTGATAGGGTGTCCACTTGTCTGGAAAATCTGGAAGTCAGGGAATTTTGTGAGACCTCACTCGAAAAGTCAGGGAATTTTTTAAGATACGTCTAAAAAAGTTCGAGCTAAGAAGTTTTTCAGGGGAGATTATGGTCCGGAAAAACCTGAAAAAGTCGAGGAAAAGTCAGGGAATTTCATTTCAGAGAAAAAGTGGACACTCTGCTTGACTTCAAACTTGAAGAAAAACTGGTTATCAAGCTATGCACCCTAGGGAAAAGGAAAATTGTAGTCATCCGAGTAGGAGGAGGCTTGGAAATTTTCGACTTTTGTCTTCTGAAAAAATCGAGTGTGACGTTTTCGCTCTCCTCAGTTTCTGCGTACGAATTAGTACAACGCTTATGGAGCCTCATCTCATCCAAACTAACTGCTTTCTAGTCTAAATTAGATGATGACGTCCCGCCCTCATTCGGGTCAGTCTTCACCCTTCAAACATTCGTAATCCCATAAACCAGCTTTTTTGTTACCCTCAATTTACTATATTAATGAGCTCCTGATTTTGTGCTATTCTGAGTAGGCTTTATACTCAATATTCCGCAGTAGCTGCCTTCGGCCCTCGAAAGACTCACGCCGCTGCTGGGTACCAGAAAGTCACAGGGGCAGCTTCCGCAGTAGATGTCGTGATCCGGAAAATTATTCTTCCTTTCGAAAAATATCGTCAAAACGCCTGATGAGAGCATTTTTCGGAAGGAGTTGGAGGTGTACCACGTGGACCAGAAAGTTAGATGGGAGTTCGCTAAATTCACTCCAGCGTAAAAACGTGAAGTGTAAGATGTGTCTACGAAATTTTCATCGCAATTATATCTTCAATTTGCGCCCCTACTCAACTTCTTACGACTTTTTTGAGCCGTGTTATGTACCAAAATCTGCTAGAATTGATCAATGATTTACCAAAATTATCAACAATTAAAAATCGTCCCAACTTTCATGATTTACTTGATTTGAAAGAGGGAGAGTTATTAATTTTTTATTTCAGAAATCTTACCAAATTTGTCAATTTTTGGTACATTTTCTTCCATTACTCGGCTCAAAAAAGTCGTTGAAAGTGGAGTAGGGACGCAAATTAAAACTAAAATTGAGATACAAATTTTGAAGGTTTGAAGTATACATCCAACGTTTTACATTTTTACGCTGGAACAGATTTAGTGCACACTCCCATTCAACTGGTAACCCCTTCTCCATAAATCCACGTCTTAAATTACGAACGTGAGCGCTATGAAAGCAAAACGATTTGAGCTTGAAGAGAAAATTGTGGAAGCTTGCTCTTATAAGACAAATAGTGAAGGAACTTTGGGTAGTCATCACCCGTGTGGAATTTTATTGTTTTTTTCTTTCTTTCCCTGTATTTTTCCCCCCTTTCTCCATCGATTTTTTGAATGACTTCGTACTTGAAAAAAATTTTGATCATCAAGTCATACACGCCAGGAGAAGAGTAAATTGTCGTCATCTTAGTAGGAGAGGGGTAGAGGCGGCGATATAATTTGTATCCTGAAACAAATCGAGTATCAGTTTCTTCGTACGAACTTTGTACAACACTTATAGAGCTTTATTGGATAGTTGCCTGGTACAAAAAGTCTGTGGATTGAAGTAACTATTTTCTTCTTAGAAAATACAAATTTAAGCATACAAAGAGAGGAGTGTGGAGGGAATGTCGAGAAATGATGGAGAAACACTCATATTTCCCAGTTTTTACATTTTTGATTATTTTTCAATGTGCCCTCTTCCATTCTATTTTGTGTGATCTCTCGATTAATAGAATAAACTGACGAATTTCATTTTCATAGCTCGTTGTTATAATTTTTTCCATCACTTTTTTTGTTTCAGGTAAGTGTCTCCGAAGTGATGATTACTGAGAGTCTATTCGTACTTAGCTACAAGGTTTGGAATGCTGTACAAGGTTTGGTGTACAAATTCAATGTATTCTACAATATCGCCATTCGTTGAAAAATAGAAATTCCACGATTTTGATTTCCTTTCTTTCTCGTTAATCAAGTCAAACGTAAATCTTTTGTTCTTTCCTTGTGTAATATGACTTTCATTTACGGCAACAGAAAATGTCTGATACAGCTGTCGACTAATCTGATCGCGCAGTAAGAGAGATGAATAGATTGTAAAAGAGAAAAAATATTTTTCATTACACAGGGTGAAACCACCCACATGTGGTCTGTCAGAACATTGACAATTCGTAATAATTGCTGGAAAATTGCGTTCTTTTCATTGGGCGGAAATGGATTCAACCTTTTGACGCGTATGTCACTACAATATCTCCGGCTTTTGCGAGACATTTATAGAATTATGAAATTTCGACGAAGCTGCTTCTTGTGAGAAGAGAGAGGAGGGATGTGTATACTGTGGATAATGTCCGTCTGAAAAATCATTAACCCAAAATCGATCTATCAAACAGATGAAAACGGGGAGAGGAGGCGGGGAGAAAAAAGATATAGAGAGCTATCCTTATTTTTTTCTCCATTAACGATAAACGAAAAGATTGGTCGTCGTTTCACCTAAACGAGCTTTTAACGGTATACGTACTGTACGTACTTTACTACGTTTCTCTTTGTATCTTCTGCCTCATGTTATTTTTCGCTTCTCTCCTCCTCTTCAGTCCTTCTTGTTGGGAAAAACTTCTCTTCATCGCCATCATTCGGTCCGTTGACGATAACGATACAAAGTGAGCTGTATACGCTCTCTCTTTTATTTAAGTAAAGCTCAATAAAAAGTATACGAAAAATCCGAACAACGAACAGCCAGAGCCGCAAGATAACGAGTCTTTTTTTTTGTTTTTTTTTTTATTATCTTTTCTCTGTACTATTCTTGCGTGTCTACCAAAATGTTTTCTTTATGGAAGAATTCCGTTTTTATTTTCGCGTTTCTTCTCTCGTCGACTCTTGATAATGGCTAATATTGTCGCTGCGCACCTTCATCTGAATATACTGCACGCTTAGGCAAACATTTTTTGCATTGCATGAGACATTTCGACTCCATGGCCATTTACAATGGGGAAGAGAAAATTTCACGTGATATATATATACAAAAGGTATCCTCAGCAAGTATCAGTTTTCCTTGAAAGCGCTGCTGGGTGGTAGATGAAGATCTAGGAGCCCCCTTGAATCATTGATCTTGGCCGGACTTGACCATGATTTATGAAAATCGTCCGGCGATGGGAGTTTGTGTCCTTGATTTTAACTTCTTGACATCGTGAAAAAGATACACCAAGTTCGATTGATGAGGCACCTTTCGGGGACGCATTGAACATTCTTACCCGGCTACACCCTCTAAAAGATTGAATTTGACTGTGAGAGCTAATTTTTACTTACTCGACTGTTATGTTGATACGAACTTGAGCCGTCAAAACGGTCTTTTGATTGGTTAAATCAGAGCTTGACCCGTCATGTGATTCCTACAATCGTTAACTTTTCATTCTATTTCAATCAATATTTTTTGAAGTGTCTATTCTCATCCTCTTGTATTTCTCTTTCTCTCTCTCTCTTTTGATTCATCATTATCTCGTGATACAATCTTCTCTCTCGACGCGAGCATTTTGTTTACTATATGAAATACATTCTCAGTTCTTATTTATTTGTCGAGGATATATGATTTCCTCTCTCTATAGCACACGCTAAATATGTGACTTTGTTTACGTGCGCTGTAGTGCCGATTGTGATCGATAAGAATCTTAATCAAGTTCCTCTTTCTTCGCGTTCAGCGTGTACAATTTTACAAGAAGTGTTATTGTTGTATAGGTGCACGTCTCGTTGATGACGTTCAATAATTTCTACTCCGGTGTATTTAACGGAGATAAACTCGATCGTCCCCGCCCCTTCTGTCTCTTGGCGCGCTCATGTCGGGTCACGACGAAGACGAATGAAATTTCACATGACATTTCAGATTCTTTCGTTCGCGTCTTCGTTACAACATTCCGTCTTCTGCACACGTAGGCAGACGTACGAGCCCGCAAAGATCGGGAACGTGTTCCGCTCTTCGATATTTTACCGTTCGACGCTGTAAAATACTGAAAAATCGAGTGTATTGACAATGACAACCGATTCCTTTTCGTTCAGTCGACCGTTAGCTCGCAGTGGAAAAGGGGTAGTGGGGAAAAGGATTCGTCGTCTTGCACATGTACGGCTTTGTCATCAGGATGTTCGAAGAATAATAATAATATTGTTCTGCACGTTTGACCTGAGTCTGATAATGTTATAATTTACCAACGATGACATGTCTAAAACGAGTTCTCTGTACGATGGTTTGTAAAGGATGTCAGATAGAATCCACAAATAACGCGTACGTGTGGAGTCTGGGATTGATGACATTCGCGATGTTGATCGACGAGTGAACGCGGATTGTTTGAGTATATTGTATTTTTAAGCGGACAGCAGGTCGTGAAACGCCTTTGAATGTTGAGAAAATTGTTCGTTTTGGTACTCCTCCCTTCCCCACCCCGCAGTCGTCTTCTAAGAACACATCTCGTGTGGTGATATTCTAAATTTTTTCGCCTTCATTGTACTCACGAATAATTCTCTGACTTACCTACGAGTTGGAAAGAATATCAGAGTACATTACCTAAATAACTTACTGTAGCAACCGTGGAGGGTTACTTGCGAGTGTTAATTACAATAGAATGAAGGACATAAGCTTGTAATTATATGATTTAAAAAAAAAAAACACGGCGAACGATTTTGAGGTACATGAAGATGAACTCAAAATGTTTGAAGGGATGGAAGATATGAACGAAATAAGTGAGTGAGTCGGAGGTATTGAATTGTGAGGGAAATGATGTCTGAGATATTTTTAAGGGCTTAGAGAGGGAAGAAGGAATATTAAGAGAACAGCGGAGGTTTTGGAGTACAGGACATGAGAAGAAGTGATCGACGTCTAGATTGAGTTTGTACAGTGAGGGCAGGATGCGGTTGATTTGGTGTTTCGGTCGATTAAATGTGGCAGAGAAATTTGGGTCGTCTACCCTCACCGCTCTTTAATTCCCATTGTGACTACCGTTGCCCCATGATTTGTGATTCGAGTTTCTAAATTGGTGATAACGATCGGTGTCTTCAGGTTCAGAATTTCTGAAGGAGGTTGACCAGGGGGTGGGAGTCTTTTTAATTCGGAGTAGTTCGTTTGAAGGTCGGCTTTTCCAGAGTTCGGTCCAAGAATTCAAGATGAGTGAGCGTGGTGGGAAGGGAATGCGATCAGTGATAGTACCGAAGGTGGTGGTTTGTTTAGCGTCCTGGTCTACCACGTCATGTTCGGGTAGCCCAATGTGATTGGGAATCTAAATGAATATTTCGTGGGTATTGATTGAGGTAAGAGTTTGGAGCGTGACAAGGATTCTTTGTGTGACAGGGTTTGTAATATAGGGATCAGTGAGAGAGAGAGAGAGAGAGAGTAGTGAAGAGCAGGAGTCTGTTAGGAGAAATTTGCTCCGTGAAAGGAGTTGAGAGATATGAGGTAGACAGGCGAATATTGCTATCAATTCGGCAGTAAAGGTGGAGGCTGTGTTACAGATGCGATGGGAGATGTTGGATCCATGTGTGGAACATGCGTGGATTGTTTTATTGTTTTTAGTTTGAGCCATCAGCGAGACGAAGAGTCTTAAATTTGGTGCAAGCGGGACAAAGCACATGGTTTTTTCTCTGAACTATCTTAACTACAGACTGGCTATCAAAAATCTTGTCCTGCTCTCGATTGGTCTTTTAGGAACATTTTTCTGTACCTTTCTGATCAAATAGAAATTTTTATCTCCTTCCTCGAGCTTACTAGTCGTGAAGAACCGTTTCTGAATTTCACTTGAAGACTCGGCCAATGTCGAGTTATCTGCTCATAATTATTCAAAAATTAATATAAATTCTTTCGACTGTTTCTATTCGGACTTGACGGCGAAAGAGCCCCTACAGGTGGGAATGTATGGAAGCTTGGCCGGAGGAAATGATCGTGGTATTAAATCACAATACTTCTTGTAGCGAAAACGAAAATTTCAAACTCATGAGAAATTCATGATCGCGATACTATCGAGCCAAAAATCATCAAGATGTCTACAAATAACTTCTAGCTACAAAAAATAACAATCCTCAAGCTTTCTCAAAACTTATAACTCAAGTTTTCTCGATTTTCTTGAATTCATCGTTGCCAAATCGCATCTTCATCTTCGCACGCTACTACTTATCTGCCAATTACAACTACTACACACGCTATACGTGTAGCGATGCTAGCGCACGATCGCTTTGTCAAGTCCAAATATTATACTGCTACTGTGAGAGGCAGCCTCGGTATTGGGTCTTATTCTCGAGAACATCTCCTGCTGTTGGAATGTAACTTTTTTTTACCGAGGTTTCGACGTCTTCTTCTGTAGTTTTGTGGAATAATTGAGATGAAAGGAAGAGGAAAATAACCACGAAAAAATCTTGTAGACCCGGCGAGAATCAAATTCAATACACAACCTTCTCGTTTCCATGACGAGTAATCTAAAACTCGAAAAAAATAAACGAGGGAGGATATTCCTTTTATGCTAAATTTTTCAGTATTCGTTCGAAAATCACCTGCGTACAAAAATTATGTTCCTCATTTCGAAGCATTGATAACTCTGTGGTCGTTTTGCAAAGAAGGGTCACGAGTTTCAAGTCTTACTGAAAATTAATGCAGCCAGAGTTCTCGTTTGTCAACTAAACATCTGATTTGTTATTTTTCGTAGTTATAACCTCATGACGACGAAAAACCGCCGAATTTCCCTATCGAAAGATTTTGCTCGTTGAAAATTGTCTCCCCACGACATACTTATTTGTTGTCTTCTCATGCAGCTCTAAGTTGGATAAAAGTTTTCACTCTTCGGTTGTGTCCAATTGGGGAGATTTTGGAAGATGATTTCCCCCCCTTTTGTTTTTGAATCGCCATGAAATTGCAAATTCATTTTCCTTATTCAACGAATGAAGAAAAGAAAATAGGAAAATCGCTTCCAATTATTTCGGGCTAACTGAGTCTGTTCTTGAGATCCAGACAGGGTAGAATCTAGCTTTGGTGGACCCCGCAGTCAAATTTTTTTGCGTGCTTCCTATCCCTGACAAAAAAACCTTGTTCACTCTGGTTGGCGTCAACTTACTCCGTGACCATTCCCTATCCAAAAGTACCAAGTACTGTTATCTCCTTCCCTTACTTCTATGGGCCATACCTCAGCCAAAAATAGTTCTCAAACTAAATATCCAAAAAACTGCTTACCACTCCCACTTCTTACATATACTAAATTCACATAACGGCACCATCGTTACTCCTTGCTTCGCAGACGATTCAAAATTCAATAATGATTTTCCATATTCCTTTATAAACTAAATTTTCTCTCACCGTCATCGCAACTCCGTTACAAACCCAACAGCCGAGAACCAAACTATCTTCCAATGCCTGAAAACAATTTCAACTCTCCCTCCTCCTCCATCACCTACCCTTCTCAATGCTTCTAATCTTCTATCCACCTACATAGGAATTTTCATCACCATTTCTCTTCATAAGCTTGTCAACCAGCTCCTACTAAGCAACCATTACCTGGGTCCCCAGCCACAGCGGAATCACTGGATCCGATCCCACCTACATTCAACTCAAAATAACAAACCGGTGGATTGCCCATGTGCTAAAACAGGCCTCGCAGAATGAATTAGCGCCGATGAAACCATTATTCTTCTCATGGTCCTCGTCCTACCAAGAACACCTCACATATTTCCGAAAAAGAAAAGTCTTTCAATATTATGCTCGGGTCCCAGCCTTCTCTGTGTTTTGTAATGATATAATTTTTCATTGTATAGTGCTGACTCTTAAACTACAATTGTAGGGGGCCGGAGCCAATCGTTGATCCGGCACGCCTAGGTACTTGGATGTAAATCATTCCAATACGATAGACCTTTGAGAGCGTCGAAGCTGTTTACCCTTCTCTGATGAAAGTTTAAATGTAAGATTAGACTGATGACGTGACGGAGCTCCAATGAAAAAGACGTGAATGTACTGAACTTCTCGTATCTCAACGCGAGTTTATTTGAAGTCTAGTTCCGTACATGGCTCGATAAAGATGGTGGAAAATTTTCTAATCGTGAGCCAGAAGATCTTCGGATTTGCGCATTCTAGGATAGTGTATTTCATAATACTTACTTCTGAAAGTCTGTAGTCCATTATCCGAGCTAGATGATACAAGTAAACGTTTATTTCAGTGACGAAGGACGAGAAAAGAAGAGACATACATCCCATGAGGCTACACAACACTTCTTATGTTTTGCGAGTTCGCCCACGTTGTTCAGTAAGATGTACTTTTTTGTCTCGATTGTCTCGCCGACAACCGTAACTAACTTCACTGTTTTGGTGAACTAGATTTTGTATTTTTTGCCAACTGCCTGCCGATGATGAGCGCGAGTTTTTTCTGCATCATTTCTTCTCCTCTACTTGTAATTCAACTTACCTGGAGAACGAAGAACTCGACGGCGGTGCAATAATACGAGCCAAATTTGCTTTTAGATTAGGCTGCCTATCTAATTTAGGAATTTTTTAATCGGCACGTCTACGAACCGCCGTAAATGACAATTTCCTCGAAACAGCACTCATTTTCTGATGTCAAATAAGTTGTGGACGTAAAATCGTAATTAAAGTATTAAGCCAGAAGAAAAAGTTTGATAATACAATTTTTATCGCCGCTCGTTTCTTGGCTTTTACTTCACTACGCTACTTATTTTGTTTAGTCTGGTACAAGATCTTTGAAGACATTCGTCTTAATTTTTGGTTGGTCATACGTTTGAAATGACTACTCTGCCGGCGACCTTTATCCGCGTGTTAAGAAAATACCTGTTAAAAAATAATTCAGCAACATTTACAATAATGATAATAACAATGTTGTAAAAAAGGTTAAAAAACAGAACTCGTCCCGTGTACACGTAATGGGATGCGCTCCATTTCTGATATACCTCACAATATATAAAGAATACGTAATGAGTGCGAGTATAGAGTGAGAGAGAACGTCTAACAGACAATAAGCACATGCTCGTACTTAGTTTTCAAGGAGCGCTCATGAAATTTTCATCGTGTATAAAGCTTTATTGTCCTAGAATAATAATATACGAAGTATATAACAGTATCATCATCATAGAGAGAGGCTTGAGAGAAATTTCTCTCCTTTTCTCCAGCATTATTTGGTTTATTCAGCATATAGCATTGTTTTTCTTTCAGTCTCACTCAATAAATACCCCGTGTCTGCACCGCGTTTCTTATTCCATGTTCAAACTTACGGAAAAAAGGAAAATGCAGCCGGAGAATAATTACGAATTATGAAGAAAATTTTTCTCGCGTCGAAAGAAAATAATGATAAAGAGAGGTGGAGGAAAAAAACTCGTTTCTATTATCTCGTCGGATAAAATATCGACATGTGAATAATGTATTTACAAAGTGTATCTCTCACCTTGAATAGAATACATCGTGTCAAAACTTGTCGTAGGGATTTACTCGTGCGGCTGTGTGAAAATTTACTAAAATGTCGTTGGAAATTGAATAAGCTTCCTTTTTTTCTGCTCGAATGATATTGAATTCGTTCTACAAGGACGTATAATTTAAGATGTGCGTAGCAAGGGGAGAAGATGTGCGACGGTAATCACTATTATACATTGGAGCCGCTTCTATACGAGATCAATTTAGTCTGACGCGATGAAATTTGTATATTACGAGAAAATTTGCTGACAGCTTTTGTACATTATGCTAGTATGGTCGTGTTTTTACCTTGAAAGTTCGAGAAGCGTTATTTGCATAACGAAAGGAGTAAAAATAGGGTGTGTGGGCAACGTTCTGCACGAACAGGATAGAGATGCGTTGCAACGTTCGTACGTGAGGCAGTCGCATCTAAAAGGAGATCATGGAAGCTGGCGAAGAAAAGCAAAATTTTCATCTATACATTTTAGGACGTGGGATGTTGACTGAAGGCGGAGAAGACCTTGTTGCTCCTGTTGTTATGCCGTTTTACTTGATTGAAGATGAAGCCACAGGCTTCACTTCGAGCACACGATTTTAATGTATAGTTGATCATGAACGGAAAACTCTTGACATCGACCTTCGTGATCATTGTAATATACAGTCCCGGTAGTTCGTTGTCTTGTAAAATCAATCTCATGCGGAGACCACACGCGTCCTTTAATACAAAGCGCGACGATCTAATTTCCTTACATAGTCCGCGCATTAACACCTGCCCACGTTACCATCTCGTTATTCGAAATCTGGCCTGTAGAAATGTGCGTCTGTGTAAGAGCACGTATCGACGCCCAGAGAAGTATGCTTTGTGAGTCGTGGTTCTGGTCAATGAGTATGGAATGGGTGATGCTAAATCCGAAAAAGGTGTGTATGACTTTTCCTCGAAAAGAATTAGAACAAGAACTGAGTCTTGACAACATGACTAATGAAAAATTTTTAATTGTTGATCGTTCCTTTCATTAGTATTCTGTGCGACTAAACAAGGAAGGAGTGAATCTCATCCCGATTCCTGTTCTCCCCACTGTCATATAGGAATAGATATGTACAGATGATTTCGTGATGTTGAGTATTATGGAAAAACGGCATTTATCCTCCTTTTTTTGATGACCTGTATTTTGATCTCGCCCTTGGATTCGGTCTTGATGTATTTAGGTCAGGTGTAAAAATTAATTAGTACGTCGTAAGCAAGTACTGTAGATCGAAACTTTCGGTACTGAGTAAATCAAATCTCGGTGCCTCGATCGTTTGTCTAAGCAGGGTGCCTACCTCTGAAGTAAATCGAGTAAAAAAGTCAAGTATTTGACAAAGGGTAATTAAGTGAAATTTCATTAACGGTCAAGTAAAAATGATGAAAATGACAAAAAATGTTTAAGAAATCAAAAAAAAAGAAAAAAAATTAGTATTTTCAGCCAATTTATTCATTTTTTTTATTTTTTTTTTTTTCTTGTCGACTCGCTTACTTTCAAAAAAGTCAAGTATTTTCAGAATGCCCTTTCAGTAAACACCCTGCCAGTCATTTTATCCCAGAATTGACTTCCACAGACGTTTCGTAATGTCCTCTCATCTCGGGACGGGATTACCCCACTTCATGCGAGTGCGCAGCTCCCAGTAACACAGTTTGTTCCACTGCAACTTGAGGGGGAAAAAGATGAACATTTTATAGTAAAGAAGGTGAATATCAGGAATGTGTATTATTCAGCCCGAACATTGATTACTGATTTCACGCGGTCTATCGCGGTAGCACTGATAGCTTACCCCGCTATTGATGAAAAAAATAACTGAAATTCACCAAAAATTGATTTTTTCAAGGATGTTCCACCTCACCGAGGACTATGACACGAAAATGTGTTTTACTTCAACTTGAAGGCACGACACATTGATTGAATGCATTTCCCCAGGTGCCACCCTACCACTTATTAAATGCTGGAAAATATGGATGATTTTTCTTTGAAAAAAATACCATGGAAGCGCGTCCGTATCTTCTAAAATATCTTCAAGTCTCATCGTTCTGTAATCATTATTGATCGAGTTACAGCTATTGGGATTTTAGGCCTAAAAATGGCTCTGTAGCTTATATGGTGAGCGAATGGATCCAATTATTGGATTTCGAGCTTTCTCATGGGCGACAACATTTTGACATGCATTTGGAACATCCAGCTTAGAGCCTTTAAAATAAACATTTTAAAATTTAATTTTTTTGTTCTTTGAACTTCATGACAGAGAAGATATTAAGGTGTGCAGGAGGACGAGGATGCTCTGATGGAAGAGTAGGGGTCTTGCATGGCTCGAGGGAGGAAAAGAGGAGAAATTTACAGGGATACGGGAGAGGAGAGACACGTGAGCGAGACAAGAATAGATTACAAGTAAGTCAGCAGAATATATCAAATTTTTCGTAGGAAAGAGCAAGACTTGTCCATCGGTAGAGAAGGCGTAGGCAGCTTTGAACTACGACTCGGGTCTGTCTGTAAAGCACGGGTTGTGGTAGGGAAACTCATTAGCAATAATGGCTTTAATCGATCTAGTGTATTTCATATTTTGGTGATCTCGGTAAGTTAACCTGGCCAAAATGGAGGGGAGGCGTCGGGGGTGCCCAGGGCAGAGTAGATCCGAAGGTTTCAGACTCGTAAAATACCCTTCCACATGATAAATAATCCTGATTTCAGAATTAAATAGCTGTTTTATCTTGTTTTGTAATAAGAAATATCTCTTTTCTTTGTGATTGAGACGAAAATGGAGTGGACAAAATTTGTCTGAACAAAAAGTACAGTGGACTCGTCTCAACTGGAGAGGAGGAAGAGGTAAAGGTTTGAAGAGCCACTTAATGAAATATATATTTTTCAAAATCAGCGAGGACTCCATTTTTCGGACAGGTTGATCGAATTTCAGCAATGATATTTTGATTCTGTGCTTCATGTGCAGTTATCTTGCGATCCATTGCAACATCAATTTATTCGTGGCTAATAAACTATGCTTATTCATAAAGCATTAGTTCGCTATACCACGAGACAATTAAATTATCTGTATCAAGCTTAGTCATGATTCATGAAGATCCTACTGGTTGGAATGGAGGTGAAAAGGAGGAATTCGTGATTCCAAAGTTATTAGAGATTTTCCCATCGACTTGGTTGTTCCGTTTCTACGAACCTCTATCAGTGCCGCCGATCTCGTATGTACTGAGTGAGAATTGATGGAAGAGCAAAAAGAGTTCACTCTCATGTTTATAAGTGGAAATTGATATATAAATATATTTATAAACAGAAATGATTTTGAAATGAGGGGAAAACGAGATGACCCCCCACTACTAGATCGTGTATAAAATTGCTACAATATGTTCCGATGTTGGGTAGGTAGAATGAAAAATTTCGAGGAATTAATCCTTGTTTTATCACACGAATTAAAAAGTCTTCGTGAAAGTTTAGGTCAACAGTACGGTACTTTTTACTCCTCACGTTTCTATGCTTCTTTTTTTAGTTTATACCTTCCAAACTTATAAATTTGACGCGTGATCACGTCGAAGTTGCTCTGTTGACAACTTTAACGTTTCAAGTGTGTATTATTACGAAGAAACGAGTTCTCTGTAGGCTACAGAGGATTAACAGTACGTACGCGAGTGAACTTTAAAAAGCTCTTCTCTCTTTTGTTTCCCGCGGATTGTTTCGTTATTTGTAGTAGCGTCGTGGTTACTTTTTTAAATGTTATCTTTTTGGGCCTACGCTTGAACTGAATAGAGTACACACATACACAGTACATGTATATATATCCTAATTCAGTGTCATCGCTTTTAGGACGTTTTTGTTATTGTTATTTGTACGAGAATGTTTCGCGTTTTACTCTGTTGATCGGCAAAGGTTTCGTGTTTCACGCTTCACTCGTTGACCAACGAGAGAAATTGTGGGCAGCTTAAATATTGAAAGGACGAGCGACGTTGGTAGGCGAAAGCGACAGAGCTTTACGCGTTTAATTAGCCGACAAAATACTCGCTTTCGCAGGTCGCGTGTACGAATTGCCGCACACTCTATGTATAACATTATAGAGAGGAGTATGTGAGCAGAATAACTTCAGAGACGAGAGGGTGTTTTCAATTTACCCACTTGTGTGCGAGATTACTTCAAATATGTACTCGAATTGTAAAATTTCGAGCAATACTTCGAGGAAGACGACCCAAATATTGTATTTTTGGTGAAGGGGACTTGATGAGAATTTTTTTGACGTGTTACGTGTCTTTGCTGAAACCTACCCGGGTTTCTCCTTCCCTTCCCCTCGTCTTTATACTGTGGGCATATTCTAGTAGGAGGCCTTTTATTAGCTCATACTAGCTCTATTATACTGGCTTATACTAGGAGGTCTGTACTAGTTCATACTAACTACTCGTATAAACTGAAAGCTAATATAAAGCTCGAACATCTGACGAATTGTATACTAGACTTGTACTAGGTCTAAGCCTCCAGTTTTCTCATTTTATACTTACTAGACCTAGCCTCCCCTTGTTTTACGAGGTTTATACTAGACTTATACTAGGTTTAAGCCTCCTACTGGTCACATCATTTCATACTAGGACTCGGCCTCTCCTTTTATAAGCCTCTTTTGTACTAGCTTCGTACCAGGAGGCTTGCACTAGTTGATACTAGCTCCATACTGCAAGCTAGTGTAAAGCTTAACATATTATGAAGAAAGTCAAGTATACGTTTAGATCTAGCATAAAACTGGTATACTGAAGAGAGAAAGCGTACGTAGAAAAGCCTATTCAAGACTTGGTATGTCGAGTATAAGCAAGCATTATAAGCTCGACATGTGTAGAGCCTAGTATGAAACTAAATCTAAAGACAGAAAGCTAATATCCAGTATTATAGACTAATGCGAAGCTAACCCCTGAGAGCCACTCCACCTAATTGTCTAACCACTCAACCTAATATATAGTACCACAGTAGACCTATACTAAGCTCAGAATGAGCCCTGTAAACTATTCATTTTAGTACAGTATGTTACACTGAGGCGATCGAGCGGAACTGAGCTTATGAGCGACTCAGTCTAAAATACAGTAGACTGCGCAGGTACTGCCTCACACCAACCACCACGTTTTGTACAACTAGTGTTCAATGAATTTGCTTGCAGAAAATTTGTGAAAACATTAGGTATGATCACAATTATCTATGAATCTTGGTAATGGAGACCCCAGACTATTCAACAAGGTTGATGATCACTAGGATCAGTGCGTTTTTGTAGAAAATTACGGTCATCCATAATTGAGAGAATACTCAAAGGAGTGAAACGGAGTGAAACTGCAAGAACCGCACGAAATTGAAAACACTGAACGCTTTCGGCTAAACAGCCATTCTCAAAGTATAGAAAGCAACTGAACCCAACACCAACAAGAACAAGCGACATCAAACGGAGTCATCACCAACCTACGAGTCACCGAAGTTCAATCAATTCTTCTTCAGGAATGTACCTGATCAAAACGGTAAAGCCACTATTGTGACCACTTTCGATCAAATGATCAGCAAACGCTGACTCCTCCACTACCACCTTTATCCAAGCTTTTTTGTGCTCGTCAACTCTAATTTGGAGTTGACGGCAAGTCATCCCTATGTAGACGCTAGGCCCTAGCGGCTAGGGCAATCTTGACCTCCTCTCTCGGCCACTGGAATAGGGTCCTTTAATTTCACGAAAAGACTCTTAACAGTAGTGTGAATATAAAGGGTGGCCGAAAACTTGCCCAGAAATGGGAGCTTAGTGCACCGTTTCCTACCATCGTGGTGCAAATCCCGGTGGCTGTTTAGCCGAAAGCGCTTAGTGCTTTCAATTTCGTGCGGTCCTTTGCAGTTTTTTTTTCACTCCTTTGAGTATTCTCTTAGTTGAAGATCACTCTTTAACAGGAAACCTGTTCTATCACTCTCCAGGAGAAAACCTGAAACCTGTTCCAGTTTTTTTTTTTGAAAAATTTGTTATCGACGTCCGGTTAAAATGGACTTGGGAAAATTTTACTTATTTATTTATTCATTTTTATTTGTTTATTTATTTAGTTCCTTTCTGTCTGTCTTTCTTTCTTTATATGATAAAAAGGTAAGTCCCCTATCATATATATCTCGAAGGTCAAAATGTTAACTGGGAACGTGTTCTATTGGTTTTTTTTTTTTAAATTTGGCCGTCCGTTGTCGTTATGATATGAAGGACTTGAAACAATTTTGTTCTCCAAGTCATGAATATTAAGGAAGGAACTTGAAAAATTTTGAATTCTCGTCATAATATTATATGACTGAAGAAGATTTTGGAAAATAGGTTTTTTCCCAATTCAGTTCCACAGGTTCCCTGCGTTCCTCGTTTAATATTGTTCAGCAAGCCTCTAAATTTTACCGCAAGTCTGTGGAAGTCACTTTCTGCTTATAATGGTCACCCGCGCGGAGGGCAGGGGAAAGAAGCGTAGCTCTCTGACGTCACACCTGCGATCTTGATTGACCTTGACCTATATGAAGACTAGTCTGAGGATTTTAGAGGCTGAGAAATTATAAGTATATATGCTATCCTAAGGGATCTAGCGTGGTTCCGTAAGAGGATAATCGAAATCTTTTCCCTTTGGTAAGCTCAATGATTTAGACCCGGCGTCGCCCACCTAATTCGAATTGACCTCGACCGCACTATTTATTGAGGGTGTGCTTCACATTACAAATATGGTTTACTAGATAAAATTTCTCATACATTGGTCGAGTTTTCATCGAATTTCTCTATGAACAGAAAACCTGTTCTATATGAGGTTTTTCGAAAAATTTGCCGTATGCCGTGCACCGTTCGGCCAAAACAAAAATGGTCCGGTACCTTACCTAATAATCTTCCCACTGTGTACATTATGACGATGTCGAATGCAATAACAGGGAACATATAGGACGATGGAACGTAATACAACAATAAGAGTAAATACTGGGGCACACAATCCGCCTCCCCGTTCGTCGTTGCTCGAAGTGAACGCGTGTACTGATGCACAGTATAATACGGGTTTTTGATTCGATTAACAATTTCACTTTTCCTACTCGGCTACATGTACATGTACGAACTATACACAGCATAAAATGCCCTCTATAATATATCGCGCTCATATATTTCAGACTTAGCCGCGAGAAATGCCCCGAATATGTTTGTTTTAATCTCCAGCTTTATAATTTAAGTTCATAACGTATTCGCCGGACCATTATTACAACATTTTGATGTATTTTATTTTCTTTCTCTGTTACAGGTAAGAAAATACTACGAGATCTCCGTTATTTTAAGTGTATAATATGTTTCACGTTGGATGAACGCGAGAATTACTTTTAGGAATTAGTTTCTGACGAGAGGGTAAGTGATGGTGTATAGATTATCAATTAATCCTTGACAAAGAACAGGCTTTTGCCAAGAAACGGATCGTCGGCAATAGAGTTAGCGTGCTAGTTCGTTATTCTTCTGAAAAATGTTGGCATTCGAATCTTCTTACATACGGTTAAGAGATTCTCGTAAAAGAATAAGGTGAATAATCGTGACCTATTGAGAAAGTTGCGCGTTCTCTCTTGATTAACTCGAATGTTAACGAACGAGGAAGAGTATATGTATATATATATATATATATATATATATATACGTGTATACCTTTGTAAATTCCTTTTGTTGTGCGGAAAAATGGAAGAAGGAAAGAGAGAAGCCAACAAAGCCTTGATGTTGTTTTCCGTAGTAATTTCGTGACTTGAGATTCGTTGGGGAGGAATTCATTTTCCAGGAATTCTTCATAACGTATCGAAGTTCTACAGAAATTTTGATTCGGATTAATGAAGGTACGAGTCAAAAAAATCGGGAAAGGTCGTTGAGCAAGCGCCCCATCAACGGCTGTCGAGATTTTTTAGTACGTAAAGGTGGGTGGATAGGAGGAACAACAACTTTGGGTGTGGTCGAGCTTTGACCTTATTAAAGACGGAGTAATATCGTCGTTTCGATGAAAATTGGATGTTTTTTTTTTTTTTTTCTTTTTTCGTCTGCACTTTGCGATGACAAAAGGCATTATTTCTGTACACGTCGATGTATATATCTATATATACTCATGTATAGCCTACTGCGTGCTTCATGATGGGTTCATAGGTCATATTATAGAGTGACGGTGATGTTCGATCGATGGATATAATTCATTAGAGATATCTTATTACTCCACGATATCGTAATTCTTCTTCTGGCGGATTGTCCTTCGTTAATTTTTCGGCAATATTACGAAAGCTTATTGCTGTACACAGTAGTACCTATTGTACAGTGAACGAAAATCGAGAGGTAATGAATAATTTATGGCCCTCGTGCGAACGTATTTTTGTACTGTAGGTACCAGTAGTGGTTCGTGGGAATCGCGAAGTTTTTGGTATTATATATTTTTCAATTGTATTCATTTTATACAATTCAGAATAACGGGATTTTAGTAGTACGAAGAACTCGTATAAGGTATATAAAATTTTGGGTTTTTGTGCGCCGCGACGAGAGGGAGGACGTAGGTCTATATGTAGCATATGAAAAATAAATACGACCGCTTGGCTAATATAAGCGGTAGGTAGCAGTTGGAAAAATCGTTTCGCCCGATTGTTAATTACTTTTTGCGGTTTTCCCGCGTTTCTTGTGATTATTATAGTTTTCTCAGCGCGTAGTAGAAATATAGCGTAAAAGTTGAGTCGTGTGCGAAAGCGAAGTAGGATATTATGAGATGTATTATATTTTTGAAAAAGGCGGTACTACATGTCGACTGTTTTGTACTCACAAGTATCAGGTTGTAAAGGAATCGAGTTCGACTCCCAGAAGTACGGATCGTTTTGGAATAGGTTGATAGATGGTATATGTGTGTACCTCATGCAAGTCAGTATGGTACCAAATATGTTTGTCAGATCCAAGGACCAGCTTGTCATTATTCTTGTATCCCACCGTGTCAAGTTGCTGTTATCAGCTCACCGTTGTTTCTGATGCTTTTTCTGGATGCAAACTGGTAGTTTTCTTTCAAGAATATGACTACGATTTTCGTTATCTTGTAACGTGGCGATTGGATGCTATTGACCAGTGGACAGTGATCTTATCGGACGATTCGCAGAGCGCCATGAATTTCGATGCTACCGGATTCATATCAGGCGTCCTTTCATTGCCAAGTATTTTGTTTTCTTTCAACGCAGCTTTCAGCCTGTTTTGGGTCCTTCGGTCAACTCTTGGTATCCATTCTCTGCGATGTTCAACCCCACTTTTTGTGTGTAGGCCTCCTCCATTACCACTACCGTATTGCCTTTGTCATAATCAGGTTGTTGTATCGGGTATTGGATTGTTGTGCTTGAATGTCGGTGTCTTCTCCTTCCCATATTCTTTGTTTCGGGTCAGTTTGGCAAGTTTGTTCTTGATCCGTTTGGTTTGGACTCCCACTCGCTTCTTCACGTAGTCCTCTCTTTTGTTGAATAGCATTCTTCAAATTCTAGATGTCCCAGCAATTGGTTCAGATGGAGGCGTTGGTGTAAACCGTTCAGCCTGGGGATCTTGTACAGTTCGTTGATTTCGTTCTTCAGCCTGTGGTTTTCTTCTTGTTGCCTTAATGGCAGTTTGTGGTAACAATTCAAATTAGTCATTAATATTCAGTAGTTTCTTATTGTTATCGTAAATTTGATTCTAACTCCAAAGTTTTGTTTAATAAATCTGAATTACGAAATTCATGGTATAAAGATTTCAGTTACTGATTGAGTCAAGGAGAGAAAATTATGTTACAAAGTCACGTTTTGGTTACTTTTCAATTTCTTCAAGTCACTTACTTCTTGGTTACTTTTTGTATTTTATCTGGTCAGTTTTCTACTACTTTTTTGTAAAGTACCCGGTGGACGATCGGGTTTAAGCCAGGGTGTATAACAGTCATTTAAGTTATTTAAAGTAATTTATTTTGAGCAGTATTCTTCAAAAATTGAAAAATAATTATTCCTTAAGAAAGAAAGCCAAAAATTTAAGACTGATTGAGGTATACTGTATATTCTGATCATAAATAATGATGACCTTTTTATTTATTACTAGAGACCTGTTAATTTTGTCAATGTACAAAATTTAGTTTCTTTCTGTACATTGCGTTTTTCTGGTTTGGTATTGGGTCTCGTCAGTCCTCCAGAGGTTTATCTTCCTTGTAAACATCGAAAATTCTTCTAAATTCTAATTATGCTTCGGACATAAAATGTGATGTCGAAATTTAGTGCGAACTCCGAAGAATTTTCGGTTTTCACTTGAAAAAAGAAAAGAAAAAAATGAAAAAACAAAGTCTGTTGTTATAATTAAAGAATGGTGCTCATTACTTTATGACGTTCAAGCAGAACTGTAGCATTACAGTACTCGTAGCGATATGTTAAAAAAGGGACAGAAAAAAAATCATCTAAAAGTCATTTATTTCTGAAATTCGATTTTTTTAGACACGCTGTAAGCGCGCTTTCAGGCTAAATTTTTGGCCTAAGAAAATGCTCGTATGGTTCATATTATATAAAATTTTACGAGAAAACTATTTTATATCTACGCATGTTTTTTGTACACGTCTATAATTTCGAGTTATCAACGAAAGCCTAGTGATTACAAGGAATTTTCAAGGAAGTATTTAGGCCGAACCTAACATTAATTTACTAGTTGATCTTATGTGAAATTCAACGAGAAATAATTTTTGAACTTTATACGTATTTTTTGAGATATTGACAGAGATCGAAATTTAAGGAGCTAAAACGGATGACAGAGAATTTTTCCAACCACTTTAGAGGTGTTTTTTTCCTGTCACCAATCTTGATACATTTCAACAAACTCACGCTTTCTACCAAGATTGTGCAGGTGCGGTTTCAGAGAGGATTTGTTGTTGTTGTTGGTTTTTGTATTTTTGTGGGGAGGGGAGACTTTCTGAAAAAATTTTCCAATCTCATACAAATGAGTAATAGTTATGTTTGGAAAATCACAAAAATAGATTCTTTATTACGAAGAAACGTCAATATCAATTAATGTAAACCTGAAATTAATCCACAGTAAAAAGCATTACTCATTCCCTCATTTTAGCTTTTCTTCATTCTCTTTCTTCCTTTTTTCTTTTTCATTTGTTCGATTTTTTGTTAGGAGACAGGTCCTTATTTCCTCACCCTACGGGGATCTGCGTCTGGATTGTCTTTTTTAGCTGTATTTCTTGTCTATTTTACCCTTATTACTTATATAATTTGACAATTTCAGAATCGTTCTTCATTTTATTGTTAATGTTTTTTTTTTCCCGAAGTTGTGTCTTATTGGCCAAAAAATGGCCAGAAAAGTCAGATCAAGAGCTTTTGATACACCTATGGATTTTCCAGCGGAACCTATAATGTCCCAATGATGTGTAGGGAATTCAGACAGTTTATAGAAATTGCCTTTGAAGCTAAAACTCGTGAACGCGCTGCGGTTTTCATTCGTTCAAAACCAGGGGCTTTGATACATGAAAAATGTTTTCTACGTACCAAAGTAAAACTGAACACTTATTACTCAAATGCACGTCCATTCGTGAAGTATTTCGAATAAATTTCATTTTTCAGCGAAGAAACGCTGAGAAAATGATGGTTGAAGTCAATCATTCTATCCTGGAGCCATTGATATATGTGTATCATATTATGTATTTACTTTCTCTCACATACCCATCACTTCGTATGCTATTTTTCTTGTTCCTAAGACAACATAGATAAGAAAGTTTAAATGAGTTTCAATAACACCGTGTCGTAAACGCGTGAATAGTACAAGCATAAAGTCATTCATTGTGCACGCGACGAGAAATCGCGTCGTAAAAACCATAATCCATCTTTTCTACTCGAAGTTTATATTCCGCTTTGCATAGTAGACACACACAACATTATAAGTAAACATTCCATTATAATATCATCTTCGTTTTCTGTGACCTTATACGCGATGAAAAAAGAATTTTTACTGTTTTTTGGGCGCACGAAAAAGGCGAAATTCGATACGTTACCAGTATTTCCACGTCCGGCTCACATATGAGTCCAATTCCGACTTATCCCCAAATCGCACCATTAATTGTGGGATAGATTTTCTAGAGTGTTACCGCACATAGCGGTATATTATGTACGTAGGCGAAAAAATGGAGAGAAAATGACCGCAGACGGCCCTTTAGGTTTTAAAAGCTCTCTCTTTCTCGTATTGACTCGTACGCGGATACACACAATATAGCCTTTGATCACGTAAAATATACCCTAATTTCTTGCAATTTATTCGCAATTATAATCGTTGGGAAATTGGATACTCGCATTTTCGAAAGTTTCCAATTCATTTAGTTAAACTAACCGAGGTACCGAAGGCGTGGTAAACTCGATTACGAAAAAACGAAAAATGAGGACCGCTTAAATACACTTCGCTATTATTATTCCCTGCGAATATTCAACAGTTCGTTATTCGTTCGATCAAGTAAACGAAATAGCGTTAATTCGCGTGTCGAACGACTGTATATTAAAAAACTTTCAAAAAGCGAAAACAAAATCAACATCACCGGCAGTATGGGGTGTAACCATCAAAAAGTTTTAGCTTTACCTATTACGCATTCTCTATACCATTTCCTCAAACTGAGGGCAGGAAACGTGCGCGTCAGAGGTACCGCGACAAAGTATTCAATCGAATCCGGTGTAGAGTCTCACGAACGACCTTCAGACAAGTAGAACTTATATAAGACAATCAAATTTAATGAGAGAACGATGAAATACCTTTGGACGCGGTTGAAAACTATAGATAGACGGAAAGTTGTACGTGCGACCCCAAATTGAGAATTTACTCGCCGAAGTGAATGCAAAGCAATTTTTTCTCCTTCCTTTCTTCTTTCTTCGAGTATTTTTATTCGAAGACTCAGTCGTATGATTTTCGCGTGTGTAGCCTCTCTGTAATCATTTTGAACATTAGATATAGTTTCCTGAGGTTCCTTGTGGATAACTTGTTGTGCATTTGATCTTACTCTTCCAAACATTTGATCTCATTCAGCTGCTTGAAAAAGTGATCGTTCATTCCACTCTATTCATAGGCTGTTCAAAACTATTTTTTCTGCGCATTTTTCTGGAGAGCGTTCGTTTCAGAGAATTCTGCCTGATTATACTCGTATTCGTGGATCCTGTTCAGAATTTTGTGCGGCGATCTCTGAAGATTTGTGAGCAAATTTTTCTTTCGTTGTCAACAAGAAACTATTTTAAAGGGAGGAATCCGCAATCTTAGCTGATTTCTGAGAAGATTTCAAATATTTTCAACTATTGATCTGTGTATATCAAGTTGAGCGACTTGAAAAGATTTCGACTTTCGAGCTACTCTTTCAATTTCTAGTATATTGGGGTAACGAATTCTCCTAAGCTAACCAATGAATGGGTTTTCGTAAGCACCTAGCCTTCGAAGAATGATACAAAAAGACCCAAAATACACGTCTGATATTAATCTATTTAGTTTGTGAAAACGCGCTGAAAATCATTCTAAACCAGCTACCGAATATCAATAATTATCAGGCGAATTTATGTAGAATTTTTCGAATGATGAAGTTCCGAATGATTTTAACAGGGAACCTGTTTTATGGGGAGCTATTTGAGAAATCTGGCGTGCGCCGTCCAGCGAAAAACTTAGAAAAATTTCGACTCTCGAGAATATATGATAGGAGGGGGACTTAGAAAAATTTGGACTCTCGAGCCATATATGATAGCGAAGAAAAACAAGGCTTTACCCGCACACCAAGTCTCCCTCCTATCATAAATAGCTCGAGATGTGAGAAAAACTTGGACTTTCAAACTACATTATACTAGGCTTATTTTACGTCTAGGCCTTCTTTATACTAGCTTTATCTAGGTCTAGGCTTCCTTGAATTTTCAATACCAAATCCTATTTGACTCATAAAACAGGTTCCCTGCGTTCCTCGTTTAACTTCGTTAAGGAAGCCGTCGTTTTTTCGGTTTTGTCTAGGGAGGGGGCGCAACCTTTTCGCGTCTACTTCCGACTTTTGTGACGTCATAATTTTCGATAAAATCTTCTTGAGGGACTTGGAAAAATTTCGACTTGCAAGCTAAATATATATGACAGAAGGAGAATTGAAAAAATTTTGACTCCCGAGCTGTATATGCTAGGAGGGGCACTTAGCCTTAACGAAGTGAAACGAGGAGCGTAAAAAACCTATTCTATGGGTCAAATTGGTTTTGGTATTAGATTGATTTCAAATTGAAATCTTGAAGGTTTTCAAGTTTTCTCAGTTCCTCTTATCCATGGTGTACACAACTTGATTGTAAGAAGTTTTCGTAGTCCTTTTCCTTCCTATCATATATGGCTCGAAAATCGAAATTTTCTTCGAATTCGATTTTTCCATCATACGTTATGACATTTTTCCAAGTCCAATCTGAGCTATGTATATGACCAAAGGGCTCTTGAACCATGTTTGCAAATAATGTTGGACTCGAACCATTCTTGTTTCGGCCGGACGGTGTACGAAGCATGGCATGCGGCAAATTTTTCTAAAAACCCCCATAAACAGGTTCCCTGTTGAAATTTCGACCTTTCTTGAACTTTGACTATTTTTACCGTTAGAGGGGGTGGAACACCACACGGCAAATTTCAATAAGGTCGAGCTCACTGATGACGTCAGGCGTTTCCACCTCTCTTCCGCCCCATGCAGTGTACTAATTTTACACTAGGCTTATCCTAAGTCTAGGCCTCATGTACACTAGGTCCTCCTAGAATAGGTCATGAACTCATGACTGATGACGTCATCAAGCGGTTCTACCTCTCTTCTACCGCTCCACGCAGTATATTTATTTGATGCTAGGTCTAGGCCTCCTTTATACTAGATGTATACTAGGTCTAGGCTTCCTTGAATTCTCAATATTTTTCAGAAATATACCTCTTCATTTGACTTCCGATTGTTCTATGACGTCATGGTGACTGATTTATGACGTCGTCAGGTCGTGACGCCACGGAGACCGATTCTTGAAGTCATTAGGTCGTGACGTCATAGAAATCGATCTATGAAGTCATCAGATCGCAACTTGGAAGAAAAATAGAATACATCGAATTACATCGTCGCGATGTATATTTCAACGAATTGGAATTGAAGGAATTACAATCACACAAAGAAAAAAAAAATTAAAACGGTCATTTTCAGGACAACCAATAGTATTTCTCAACAGTTGAGGAAATACGAAGTAATATTGCACTTTGAAGCCCTCTTTTTGTCAATTGTTTCCAATTCTCGGAAAAGTGTATTCGCTGTCGAGTGAGTGCTCTTTTCTTATCCTCGTCACTTCCCTTCGATCTTGTTTTCAAAAAATATATTCGGGAAGTGTTACGATGTAACTCTGAAAAGTGTAGTGCATTCTGAGAATTAAAATGATATTCTTTCCAGCAATGTGTATTCAAAATTTAGGTACAATTACCTAAATAAAAAACGGTCGCGAACGGTCCGTGTTCAACTTTGGTGGCGTCATCATTTTCGAGGGACTTGAAAAAATTTTGACTCTAGAGCTATATATATTTATGATGATAGGAGCAGAGTTTGCAATAGCATATAGATCTCTCATTTCTTGTGAAATCTTAAGGGTGTGACTTCTTTTCTGCGTTGAATTATTTTTCTAGTCTACTTGGTTATAAGTCACCAAAGATATTTTGTTCAATCTTGTGTAGAAGTCAGGCACGAACATCGCTGGAAAAGAGCAGAGATTTGTTGGTCTGCGCTTATGGAATCCAGAAAAAAGGGGTTGAAGTTGGGGAATCTTTTGAGGCTCACCGCAGTGATTATAAATAGATATTTGTTTGCTTCCGGAATCGACAATGATAATTCAAACAAAATAGTCTGATGTAAAAACCTAAACCAAGTTTTTTTTTTTTCGCCGTTTGATTAGGATTTAAGATTCTATCGACTTGTATGCCTTTAGCAGATTATGAGGAAAGAGTTAGAAAGGAATATCTCGATACCTTTTTCACGTTATATCTATCTCCTCCCCCTTTCCAATTTTGATTTGATTTTGGAGTCTGCCCTAAAAAGCGTGTTTTTCGTCGAGATTTTCTAGTGATGAGATAAAATCTTTCCAATTTAGTACAATATTGTGTCAGATTGCGTTTATTAGGATCATGTTCTCTAAGAGGCAGGCGTATGGTTGAATCAGAATGTGATAAGAAGCGAAAGGTGTTCAAAGAGTTTTTCGTGCTAGTAAAACGTATATATCGTACTCGATATTACAATGAGAATTAGTTGGCTTTTTGGCACGGAACATTGACGAATTTACTTGAAATGTATACCTTCAGAAACACTGTAAATGCATCGTGAAAACGCTCGCTCATAGAATTACTATTTTTTGACACGTTTGTGTCACGCTTTTTCATCGTATTATGTACGCGAAATATCATAAAAGCGTGTTCGACTTCACGTGAATTTTGGCAACGACTTCTTGAGCGCACCTCTGGTGAAACGTGTGCTGTACTAACGAGGTTATAGAAAATGCTATTTTATTAAATACATTAATATGCAGTATTTATCGGTTGTATATACGTGTCGTTCATTGAACGAAATGTAATTTTTGATGAGAAGTATATAATACAGTTCAGTCTACTTGACAGTAGTACTATTCGTATTATTATTATTATTATTATTATTATTATTACCGCTACTATTATTATATCAACGGAGAAGCACAGCCTATATATTTGATGCCCTCGTCGTCGCCGCCGTCGTCGTACGAAAGTAAAAATAGTATAATGACCTACTTCTAATTAATTATCTGCAGGTGAGCAGTATTCGGCCCTTTCACCGTGGTAATACTCTGTAACTCGCGCTGATGATGAACGCGTCCAATTTCGGATTCGGCTCGTCGAGAAATCCGCTACCGAATTGCACGCCGTGTCAGTACATAGTGACAACAAACTGACTGGGCGAAATAAATCATTTTAAAGTGTCACTTCATTGTCAGAAAACGATTCGAGGTGAAGTCTTATCGTCGACTCACGCGTTTTATGTGGCGTTATTATAAGCAGCAGACAAAAGCTGACTATTAATTATAGGGCTGTAGAAAAAATGAGGGAAAAATTTGAAAAGTGAAAAGATGTATACGCGTTTGCGTACAGATATACAAAAATGTGTGACGTAGTAAAAAAAAAGAAAAATCAGATGAAGGGGAAAAAAAGGAATAGTGAACGAAAATGAAAAAACTTTTTATACCCAGGCGATGACAGAATTTAGGCAAAAGCGATACCAGTACGCGGAAGTATAAAGGATGTTTTCTGGAAGCGAGGACCTCTTCCTTTTCCTCCGCTCTCCACCTTTGGGAATTGACGTGTTTATTATTTTTGCGGCCTTCTTTCAAAGCTGAAGAAAAGATTGTCGTTAAGTAATTTTCCTTCCAACTCGTTATCTTACCGGATTATCATAGTATTCCTCTTTCCGCCAAAAGTTTATAGCAAAAAGAAAAATTACATGATTGCTCGTATAGTTTCGTACTGTGAAATGGCCGTATCTTACGTATCTTTATCGTATGTGTACGTAATTGATGATGAATATCACATTTTCCGGATTGCTCCGATGACGGTCCCATTAATTTTCAACCTCGATTGTGGAACGTTCACCACTTAGTATGTTAACACGATTCGTTATCGTACTTTCGTTCGAATAAAATCGTAATTCTAAATGTAGAATGTTTGAATAATTCATCTCGAGACTCCTTCCCATAAAGTGATCTTTTTCGCCCACATGAAGAAACTATATTCGCGTATCGAAGTCAGACGCGACTATGCCGCTTAGCTAGAGTAAAATGATTTTGTATCCTGTGAACGTATGAAACAGCAAGAGTAATTCGATTATTTCGATATTTTGATGTTCGAAAAAAGGTTCAACATTTTCTTGGACGTATTTATTCTACAGGTGTCGACACCTGGAGTATTTTCACTAAAGGATAAACTGTCACCAATGGAAAGCAGGAAACCTACTCCATGGAAATCAGCGGAGATTATCGTAGAATGTATTTTGGTTCAGAAGACTAGATTTTTCCTTGATCTACCTCTTAAATAGGGGTTCATAGGTCGACATTTTCCTAGTTCGCCATCACTGTAGAAGTTGAAAGTTTTTCCGAGACCCCTTCCTCATATATATTACCAACGTTTGAATTTTTTTCCTTTCTCACACCTCCCATCCAGGACAGAGTCATTGGTTGAAACACAGAAAAATAACAAATGACGAGCTCTCTTGTCATTTGTTACGTTTCTGTGTTTCAACCAATTACTCTGTATAATCATGAATCATACTTTCCATCAATTATCCCATCCAGGAAACGGATTTCCAATTGAAAATCGATCGAGTACAAGTTTTTCGTCGACGAATTGGAATATCATTTTTCATTAAACAAAATAATATATTTCTCAATAAGTAGGATCTCACTTGTTTGAGAAGGGGGCACAATCAGCTCTAGCAAGGTACACAGTACAAGTTGTCTTTTTTTTTTTTTTTTTTTCTTCAAGTGGCAAACCAATTGTTGATCGGATACATCCTTTTCATATTACGAGTATCTTAGAAAAGGAAAAAACTGTCCAATCTTAGAATCTGTTTGAAATATTTGCGTCGCAGCGGAAAATGATCACTTTGTCGGATAATATAATATTACTAATTATTTCGAAGACATTTTTGAGTATCTTTTTAGTGATATAAGTGCCGTGATTCAGAATGGAATCGGCTGTGGTAGTTCTTGTAGAGGAGGTCTCGAAATTGCTTTGTTCTCCTCCAAGAGAGCCATAGTCATTTTACAAAACAATATACTTTATTAGTATCAAATCCATACAATTCATGTGCGCCCACCGCTCACGTTATTCGGACCAGGCAGCACCCGTCCTGGCTTCGTTATATGTAACCGATAGAAACACAACTACACCCACACTCAAAATTGAGACGATACGTGTGTTCTTGTGCTGGTTTGTCGTTTATGTAACGAAACCAGGGCGCGATGATAGGTAAGGCGCTATTCAAACCGGGTATCCGCCAGGATCGCTAAAAATACGCGAGTTGTGTTCAACAGTTATGGTACTTTTGCCGAATTGAGAGGAGGTATATGAGAGAAAAATGAAGAATTGAAATAGTTCTCGAATGAAGCGGAATTGAAGGTTTTGTCAACCCATCCAATTTGTAGAGTTTTTAATGTCGCAAAAAGTTTGAAATCTAGTGAAACCTTCATTTTAACTCTCTTTGGCACGCGTCTGTACCATCTTGAATTCTTCAGGTTATCAAAGCAGCCGGGTACAGATTTCTCACAGAAATCCCAAACGATCCTTGTCTTTAGACTGGATTTACAGTTTGATTGATTTTGTATTGTTTTACTAACCCCTATCCCGTTCTTTGTATTTGTGTCCAAATATTCATAGGATCACGACCTTGGAAAATTTCAACTCTCGAGGTACTCCTGTTGCATAATTCTCCACTTCGTCTGGAGACTTGGAAAGACAGCGACTAGATGATGTAGTAAATACCGCACTAGTATATTGGAGGACAGCAGTTGGGCCGTCGATCAGTTGTCATCTTCTCCTTCTGTCAATAACCTGCTAGAGTCGTGTATTGACCTCTGACTTTGAGAAATACTAGCTTGTTGGGAAAAAGATTGGAGGGCAGGCATAGTCCTTACTCTCCCTCGGAGTACGTTTATAGACTGTCTCTTTCTACCAGTATAAAAGGAGAATACCATGCCCTAAAAACTGATAGCAGACATGGAAAAACTCCCGCCGAAAGCTTTTTTGTTCTTTTTCATTTCGTTTACATTTATGTGTCTCCTTGATTCTCTCCCTCTTCCCCACCCTTACTCGTAAGAGTACTCAAACCTCTCATGGTCGAAATAGAACTCAGAATATTCGCGAGTCGAAAACGAGCAAATTACCGTGCAGTTTTTCTTGCCGTCGTATCTGTACTGTCCTGCGGAGACTAGAATCCACGGAACTCGTTATCTTTAATTCGTTTTTGATAGAAAATTGTAATAGAGAATTGAGCAACGTTGTTGGTTGTTAACTTGTTCTCTAAATTGCTTCATGTATACAAAATAGTAGGGCGACAGCTGTGCTTTCGTGAATACGTACAATCTACAACTATATTCCTTTGTACGAAGTGTTTTAATCTCGACAATATTCACACACACACACACGCGATAAACGTTTCACAAAAGAGGTAGTACCGAACTCGTTCGCGCGTTTATGTTCTCTTCGAAAGGTAAACACTTTATTTGCGGCACACGGACTTCGGATGCTGTTGTGCCGACAGTTTTTCTTCCGCTTTCCACACACCACCGTTCGGAACTGCACGAGACGGCCGCGGCCGCTCTCTCGCTGCGACGCTGAACACCAACTTTGGCGGTTTTACGCGCGAACTTTCTTCCTTTCCATAACTTATGGGGAACACGAATTTCGAATAGAAGCTGCACGCCCGCCATTTCGCCAAGTAGCTCTTAATAACGCGAAATCCGCGGGAAATATTCGTAAAAATATCGGTACTACGACCGACTATGGAATAATAATTACTGTAGTTCTCTTTCGATGACCTAACATTTTGTGTGTACAGTCTCGGATGAACAGATTTATAGAAACCATTTTGTCGAACCGATAGATATTCGATGTAGTCGACACGAAACGCGTTGTCAGCGTTCTCAACTTGTCGAAATTATTGTTCATTTAAGTTGTGATTTTCGCTGGCGAGAGAGGAAAAATTATTCCACTTCAATGAACGCGACCGACGATGTAGTGGAAAATTATTGTTAGCGTCCAGCAATTCTCGTCGAAGACAGCGTGTCAGCGTTGCTTATATTCATCCAGCATTATTTTGTTTGCGCGATCGGAAGTTTCGAGATGTAACGATTTGTAGCGCTTCTGCATTCCTCCAAATTGTATAAGCTCCTCAATTTGAGCGTGTGTATGTAATTAATCAAGCTTCGAGTGACGTGTGATGCTCTATCGCCGCCCTTTATTCACATACACGGGGTAGAGTGAAGATAGAGGCAAGCACTTCAGGACACGTCTGTTTCGCCCAATTTCGCTTCGTTTTACAAAATGTCAACGTTAAAGGTTACAAGTATCGTAAAATGCACCCGCGTCGTTGCGCGACGCTAAACCAGTGATAGGCGGTGGCTCTAACATGTAACTTATTCGGTGTGAGGTTCTCAAGAAATTGTTGGGGATCTGCCAAAGCCGTGGTGTAGCGAAATAGACAATGAACGATGGACGACCACAGTTGTTGCTGTCGTTGGAGCCCCTATTCGCGATGCCCGTATATCGACCGGGTATTTGGTCTTATACAGAAAGCATTTTAAGTTTTATTTTTCGGGATGGTAACATCGAAAAACGATCGATATAGTTACGAATACATTATGTATTTTCGCGCTCTCTAATTAACATTTTGTTTATTGCGAGTAGAGCGAGCGAGAGTACAAAAGACTCTTTTCAATAGGTACTCTTCTTGCTCGAGTCTTAATTCTTAATGCGTAATGTCAGTTCGAAACCAGACAACCATTGCAGAGTATTTTTTAATTATGAGAGGGTTTATATCTGAAACGCCAAAATATCAGAATCGGGTGATGAGCGAAGTATAAAATTAGAACAAGTAATCGATAGAAGTACGCGTCTTGAAAATTCGTTTGTATTAAGAAGCCAAAATAGTTGAGAATTTTTGATTGATTGGTAAAATGAAAATTAATTAAGATTAATATTGAAAGATATGAAGAGGAAGGCACGCGAAAAATTACCGAAAGGAGGTTAATGAAGGAAATGAGGATTTTTTGAGTGTGATTATTGGAAAGCTGACTGAACTCCACTATGTCATGTACACGAATTGATACCTATCACTTGAGTCGCATGTGCAGCGCCGCCCTATCTCCATGACGCATGCATTAAATTTGTCGACCGTTTCAGGAATAATTTGAAAGTTGGCAGAATATCCTAGCCGAACCCCCTCTTCTTCTAGGCCATCGCCAAGTTGCAGTGCCCGCAAAACTTTGGAACACACGACAACAACACCACCGTCGACACAGCGATCAATGTTGGAGTCTCTTCTTCTTCGTTTTTTACGGCTAGTCGCCCTCTTCATCCTACTCGTCTATATGCGAATGGTACGTATAGGTGTCATAGTGTGGTTCTGCATTTGCTTATTCCATCCCAGGTATTCTTCTTCTGGCTGCAAATGCAGACACCTGCTTGAGTGTTTATTCCAGGCCTGCACGGGTTACTGTTTCAGTCGCAAAGGTGGGTGAACTAAACTTTCAATGGGTCGTTGATAATATGGGCTCCGTCTTATCTACTGCGAGTTCTAGTCTGGTCTACTCGATCTAACACGTCACTTGACTATTTTTAAAGCCCGGTTTACCCTGCTCGCAATAGTGAGTCATTTCTATAGCAAATGAGCTTGACATCTGGTGGCAGCCTCAACTTGAAAATCCCGTTAAATACGACGCACCACAAGAGCGGCTTAAGGACCTACCCTTTCAGAATCCCACAAGTAATAGGACTTTTCGCTTGAATTGATACTTATAAGGTGTGTACAAAAAAACAAAAAACAATAGCCTGAAGTACGGTTGGTATTGAAAGTGAAACACTTGAATCATTTGAAGAAGTTTCATCTGTACTATTAGAACGTAAAAGTTATTTGATAGATTATATATATTTTTTTTTACAGAATCCTCAAGGGTACGATCCATAATTAATGTAGAGGAGGAAAACACAAGGAACGTAACAAATATAATAGTTTAAAAATACACAATCACGGACAAAGAATGAAATGAAATAATATGAAACAAACCTCGATGAAAACAAAACGAAAATATAGAATAAAACTGTCAAAAATCGGTGGAAAAAAAAGAAAAAAAATCAGTAAAAAACGTCAAAGTCGAAAATAGAAAAATAGAAAAATAAAAAAATATCGAGAAATGTTTAGAAATGAAGAATAAAATATAGAAAATTTTCTCGAAAACCAAACCAAATAAAACCCAAAAGGGATGGAAAATATGGTAACAAAACGTAAAAAATACATAATCAGTTACGTTTTGTTACCATATTTTCCATCCCTTTTCGGCTTTATTTGGTTTGAAAAATTTTCGATATTTCATTCTTTATTTCTAAAAATTTTTCGATTTTTTTTCTTTACTTTTTAATTCTTGACTTGGAACGATTTTTATTATTAAATAATTTTTTTAGTTTATTTCGACTTTGATATTTTTTAGTGATTTTTGACGGTTTCATTTTATATTTTCGTTTCGTTTTCATCGAGTTTTATTTCATATTATTTTATTTTATTTTTTGTCTGTGATCGTGTATTTTTAAACTATTATATTTGTTACGTTCCTTGTGTTTTCCTCCTCTACATTAGATTAAATATCGATTATTGAATTTTAAATATGTATTCAATTGATGTATTATGAAGCAATTCATAGTATTTTCCTGATTACTTCTTAATATTTCTTCGTGCATCGCGAATACAGAGCGAGAAGACTTTTGAAATTCGAGTTCTAATTCTGTCAAGTCAAATCGGAAACTAGATAACCATTGCAAAGTAATCGTTACATTGATCAACGGTTCTGAATGCAATTAATTTTTTCTACGTCAAACCAACAAAACGTACGTTACGAAACGCTTGCTACCTTCTTACGTTTTTTTCACCGTTTCTCTCCTCTCACTCTAAATCATCTCGTTCTTCATTCAACCTCATTTTTAGCACGCTGAACCAGTAAATGAGCGCTGTCACGATTGAAAATCAAGTAGAACGAAGTTTTTTTTTTTTTTTTCTTCTTTATTTAGTCGCGTCGTGATTTATGAATCACACCGTGAAACACCGCATGAAGGAAGAAAAAAAAAGAAGAAGCACTACCGGTGTATAAACTAATTTTTTCTCTGTTATTGGAGAATACGTAGCCTGTACATTTCTAAAACTGCCTTCGAGGTAATGCTTTCCTGAGACAGCATTTTGATGTGGAAAGAAAGAAGAGTGCAAAACATGACAGCTCTCGCGAAGAAGTCGTCGTACACTTCCAGGTTTATCGTCAGCGTCGCAAGGAAGTCGCTACTATACCGCCTATTCGAGTGGGGAAGTTTTGCTACGAGACGTAAGAGGAGTGAAAGAAAATTCAATTTTTCAAACGCATCAGGTGCTACTTAGATTTTCGGTATTGTTATGTATAACGCTCGGTAAAATATTGTTCGTCATCCTGAAAATTGCTGTAGTTCCTATGTGGTTGCGAAATTCGTGTTCCCGCGATGAAACAGTTCTAGGTTTTCTTTTCGTGTGTGGTGAACATTTAAGCCACGAACTAGCCAAGGAAGTCGGGCACGCGAGTTGTTAAACTTTTGCAATCACAAAGAGGAGATGTACATTCGAAGAAGTAGTTTATAGTATGAAAAAAAAAAAAAAAAAATGGCGTTGAGATGACGCATGCTGCTGCATCGTGCGCATTGCTACTTCTTTCGCAAGAGTTTGAATAATTGAAGAAATCTATTGAGTACTAAGTTGAATTTGATTCTCTAAAACAGGAGTACTGCGTGGTTCTTGAGCAGTATCCGACCTACAATACAGCATTAGGATGATTTGCATCTTGAAAAACTATATTATTAGTGTATCTCAACATACTCCCGGTATTATGAGACAGTGGATCAGGGTTCGGTGGCGTACCAGGAAAGTCATAAATCTTGATTACGACCAAATAACTTACAAAATATTGAACTTCCACAACTTTCTATATCGATTTGAGAGGCGAATGAAGACCAATTTCGCTATACAGTAAGCACTGTTGTCTTTTTTGGTATGGAACTCCTTGTTGGTTACTATCGAGTCTATTAGAAGTCTTTGAAATCCGCATGCCTTCTTGCTTCCTTCTCTTGTTCTTCTCGTTTTGTACCAAGACTAACCTATTACTGATTTTGAAGTTCTGAAAAGGAAAGAAGATACGATCATCTGTAGATAAAATGTAATACTAGTGAATTTCCGGAAGATTCGAAAGTAGTGAGCCAATAGAAGCGCAAAACAACGAGGTCGGGTCATTGGAAGAAACGAGGAAGCTAGAGAGGAGACGAAGACCCCTATTGAACTTTATCAGATTGCGGTAATGGTCTGTGAATAACTCCAGTTTCAGGACCCCCATCGATGACGCGTAGAGTCACGTGGCAGTTCAAACTCTTAATTTAGCCATTCTCAGGGTGTCTACCGGTGAAGTAAATCAAGTAAAAGTCAAGTATTTGATGAAAGGTCAAGTACACAAGTAAAAGTCGAGCATTTCCATCAACGGTCAAGTAAAAATGATGAAAATGACAGCAAAGTTTGAAAAAAAAAAAAAAAGAAACAGTATTTTTAGCCAATTTGACTTTTTTTTCTCTCTCTCTCTCTCTTTCTCGCTTGTTGACTCCTTTACTTTGAAAAAGAATCAAGTAAAAGTCAAGTATTTCCAGAATTTCCTTTTAGTAGACACCCTACTTCCCATTCACTGAAAGGTCAGGAAAAAATCGCAATCACGAGAAAGTTGTAGTTGGATTATTAAGAACCCGACTTGCTTACCTGTAAAAGTAGGTAAGCCTGAAAAGGAGATCTCATGAACAGTCGACCTTTGGACCTCCAGATTATATAAGTTTGATTAGGTTAATTGAAACTTTATAATTCAAGGTGACCTTGAAATATGAAACTTTTCAGTTGTTTGTTCGCTTTATGTATTTCTTGGAGAATTTTTGTGTCTGGTTTGAAATTGGAAACGACGTACTTTTCATATTGAGTGCGCATTGATGCAGTCCTCGCATTCATATGTAACTCATTGTACTAATTTTTGTCCATTTTCTATCTCCTATTAATGTGTATTTCTCTTCTTTATGTTTGCAGGTGAGTGTTATGCTCGAAATATGTACGATGGACGAAGTTTGGTATTTTTAGTGAAATTCTCAAAGACTGGTAATTTATTTATTTTCGTTGTATATAACTTGAGAGAACACGGCTCTTAAACTCTCATTAGGAACAAATGTATCTTCCTTGAGACAGTTCTAATTTGCTGATTCAGAAAAATGAACGCAAAACAAAAAATCAACGCTAATGGTTTCTCCAAAGTACATAAAATTAAATATTTCGACTGAAGTATAGTCGTTGACGAATCGAAGATCAAATCGAAAAATACATGTTGCATTAGTCAGATGTCTCTGTGCATGAAAATTGGTCAGTATTGAGATTCTATTACGATCAGCGAATGAGAATTGAGGGATTTATTGAGTGTAATGAAATTTCGATACTGAAAATGACCTCTTTCAACCGACCAGTGTTGATGTCCCTCTCCCTTTCAGCTTTTTGATAGTAATGGATGGCGAATTCACGGAGCAAAGACCAAGAGGATCAATATTGATGTTCAATTGCAAAAAACTAACTTCTCACCACGCTCTAGACGCTAATTATTCTCTCTTGATCGAAACGCATTCGACTCGGTGGTTCGGTAACGCTACTTTCTTGAGGAACAACCCTTCGCAACTGATTTTGGGAAGGCCGAAAAAAATATATGTCGTCCTGGGTTAAGCTAGATAATTTTCAGAGACGCAATTGACCCACGATCTTTTGGTGGACGCAATTGGGCTGTGAGGGATTAGATAAATCTCTTGCCTTACCTGAAAATGGGACGCACTCTCGCTATTTTTGGATTAACATATCTGTAAAACTACGATCTGGAGAATGAGGCTGATGACATGTACTACTGCAGGTCCGCTGATCGCTATTTTGCAGATACGTCAATCCAACTTTGTACGGCAGATTCTTGGGGGAGGAGGGCTCTCCGTAGGTCAACAGGGGTGACCCTACCACTCTCTTACCTCAACGAGCCTTTGCGACTGTTCGGAGCAATATAATGCTTTCCGGGTGAACTAAAGAGGACTCGCAGTCCATCAGTGGTTCGGGGTCGCCTTCATTAACTTTGTTAATTTAGGCAAACGGGAAACCTGTTTTATGGGAATCACTCGCGTTCCCAGGTCGAAATTTTTCCGAATCCCTCTCCCATCATAATTATGTAGCTTGAAAGTCGAACTTTTTCCAAGTCCCTCTCGTATCACCTATAGCTCGGAACTCGAAATTTTTCCAAATCCCTTTCCCATCGGTTCCCTATTAACTAATTCCTTTTCCCATCACTTATAGCTTAAAAGTTGGAATTTTCCCAAGTCCCCCTCCTATCACCTATAGCTCGAAAGTCGAAGTCCCACGTTTTACCATACGACATCCGGCACTCTTCTTCCTTTTTTACCTCTCTCCCCCCCCCCGCCTATGTTGAAACTGTATTGGTGGACTCTGATACAATGATCGTCCTGTTATGTACATTTGGACTCTACGGAGGAGTCTCGCGTTGAGTTCAAGCTGTCCTCTCTCGCTGCGCTGAGCCTAAATCAGAATTAGGGTGATTGGAATCTTCGGTTAGTCCTAATTACGTAAGAAACTCATTTGAAACTTGAATTGGAATGAGAGTGTTGGCCAACCTAACCTACGTCAGATAAGACAGGATGATTAGTGCGGATGTTCACAAGGAATCATATGGATAAGGATAGAACAGAAAATATGACGAAAAATCTCCTTTTCCGAGCGGGGATCGAGTCCGCGACCTTTCGTTTTTATATTAGACTGTTACCGACGCCTAAATAGGAGTTATCGCACTCGTCATGAAAACGAGAGATCGTTCGGTCCAGGAGATTTTTTCGTCATATTTTCTCTTCTATCCTTATCTATATGATTTCTTGTGAACATCCGCACTTGTCAACATTCTTTATTCACCTTCCCCCTCCAAGGATTCGCGGATCTTTCCTATGGGCTTTAGTATGCTTTTGCAACAGCCTAATGTATTGTGATCTGTATATCCTCTTATATCACAAGGTAGAAATTCTATCTGAAGAACGAGCAAAAAGATGGAAGATGTCTCCTAGCACGAGTAACTAACTGAAAGATCCCTTGCTCCTCCTCCCTATTTGCTAACATGTCAAGACGCGTGAGTATGTTGGAAATACTCGTGACTGGTGTTCAGAGGATGTGCTTTGCGAGTGTGGTTCTCGTGGTCTTTTACCAGTGCAGTGAATCAACGCGAGTCTCACGTGGAAGTATGTGCCAATTTTATATTGAAGTTGATAAGACTCGATCAGTTATTCTCTTCTAGTTTCATTCGTTGTTTTTCCCGAGGCACGTCTAATCTTTGTGTCCCTCGTCTTCTTCCGTCGACGCCTTTGTTTTCCTTCCTCCTCAGCTGTAGTGTTCGTCGATATCTTCTCATTCGGTATCCATCTGATTCTCCCACGTTTTTATTCTTCCAACCCTCCCTCCTTCGCCTTTGACTATTTGATGACCTGACTTCTTTAATAAATTCAATTCGTTGACCTCCTCGTTTGAAAGTTGAGGCGATGTTTTGTATTATCACGCTTTCAAAGTTGGGTGTAATTTCTAGTCAAATGTTTTAAAGAGCCTATATGATTATTGACGATAATGGCGTAACGAGACCACTATATCAAGATAGGCGCTCGTATACCCTTAAGAAACGAAATACCAAATTTGTTGTCGTTGAGTTTCTTCTAGACGTATTGATAGCCTTCACTATAGAACTATACAAGATGCATTATCGTGTTTATTATACCCGGCTTCCAAACTGGTTATTGTCGGTCGAAATCTCCATAAGCCGCTAATTCACTACGCGTCAGCAAGTGAGTAAACTATTACTGAATGAATAGACAGTGCCAGTGTCCCAAATAACATTCAGCGTGGAGACCTACGAGTAACATGTCCCTGCTTTCACATAATATACTAAAAACGTAAAGTGACATACAAAAGGCGAATGTGTGTAAAGTGTAATTGAAAACACGACGCCTTGTTATAAGAAGCCTAATCGTCGTCGACGATAATTCGAACAGACATTGTTGAGAAATTAACGAGTGGAAAGAGATACTGTACGTATAAATACACCGATATACTGTACATACAGTCAGTCTCTACTAGGCTACTACGTGTACATAAATTATCAAACGAAAACTGTTTCCGCGTTTAACGGCGACGTGACAGCAATGTCGCGTACAGAATGAAAATATTTGGTGTATACTCGTATTTTTTCTTTCTCCTCGTCGATTTTGCTCTCCGATATGCACTAAAAACTGTATATACATATATATATATATGTATACGTTCGTCGTAGATAGAATCTATTCGCATCTCGCAAGAATTTACGATAGTTTGAGAAGATTTTATTCGCGTAATCTCCTCCTTCCTTTTCCATCCGTGCGGCTCCCTATCTATTCTTTCTCGTTGGGATTTGATTTGATTGAAAATGAACAGAAGGAAAAACGAGAAGAACCGAAAAACCAAAGAATTTATCGAGCGCGCGTGCCGTGCAGCAGCGCGTGCTTACGCACATTCCTTCAATTAAATTTCCGTATAATATTAAAAACATTGTAAAAACACTCGCGTCGTTGATTGTTGAAAAGTTAGAAGAAGATTACTCTCTATGGAATGCTAAAGCCTGGAGAAAAGCGTCCGACATTTGTACGTACGAGTATTTCCCAAAAGCCGCTAATAGTGCTCGAGTGGTGCTAATTAAAATGTTTTAGATTAGTCGCCTTTTTAATTTCGTTGAGTTGTTGGCCATGAAGTGGAAACTCGAGTACAGAAGAATACCAAAACTAGTGTATAATTTTGGATAATGTATAAATGTGATTTATAGTGTGAAAAAAGTATGTTCAAAACAATAAATAGACGGAATACGTTAGACGGACAACAAATGAATGCAAGTTGCATCGTACGAAGCGCAGATTGTGAAATATTGGATGGTAAAATCGATGATTGTATTAAGAGTAATGTTCTAACGCTAATGCACTTATCAAAACTGCACAGCTCCTTGTTAAGAAACCACGGAAATTGTCTGCCCTTTCATATCCGAGCTAGCCGACGAGGAATTTGACGTTGATCTGCTTTCTACAGTATGGTTTCATTCGACGAAATATTTGCTAGATTTTATAGTATTTGAGTGCTGTATGTCGAGGATTACAGTATTATCACGCCGACCTTCGAGAAGGAAAGCTCGTTCGCAATCTTATTACCGCAGAATAAATATCTCAACTTCGGTTTAGTAGTCTCTGCCAAAATACTCGTATTGCATTTCCCGAATATCGAGTATTGTATATCATTTCTTTATCCAAAAAGGATACTGATTATTGAGAATCATCCGTCCATAATCTTTCGCAAGTTGTGCTGGCCTGGTTTGAATGAAAAGTATAGAAAATGGACAGCTGTCGACTTTCTGCAGGAGGTTTCAAGATAGTATATGTAAAGTTTCCCTTCATTTTGTTCGTATTATATGCGCGCATAGTAATAACGAGCGTCTAATACTTTCAAAAATGATAAGATATGGTCGGGAAAGGATAGAAACGACACGTATTACTATAGATGATTTTCTTCTCACAATACGTTCTTATGTAGCTGTTCGAAATTATGCTTCTGCCGAACGACTCCGAAGATTTGATTTTGCTTTTTATTGAAGTTAGCTTCCTGTGACCTTCTATACTGAATAAAATTTTCGCATTGTCTTGCTCTCCTTCGCTATTGAATTTCTCAAGTAACCATTTTCCAAGGTTTTTGGTCTGTATCCGAGAATCGTAAGTTTTTGGATCCTATCTCTAGAATTTGGTATTTTGGAGTTGTAGACCCTCGGGTCCTTGACAATCTTCGAAGACGCGAGAACGGAGATGATTTCTGGTCTTTCTCACTCTTGTCAATGTCGCAATATTTTTGGTTGCAACTTTGTTCTCGTCTCACTAAGATGTCGATACCTATCGCCGAAATGATTCCATATTTTTTTATGCTTTTGATTATCTACAGCTATTATATCCTCAGCTGTTACTTATTGCTACATACAATCAAGTGGTATCGCTTTTGTCGTATGTGCACGTCGCCCTTCCTCCATAAAGTCAGGGAATTTTGGCTGAGGTGAGGGATTTTTTTGAGACTCGCGGCTAAATAATCTTCTTGTCTTGAAGGAATGTGAAAAATATTATTTTGCTTCAAAAATCACGAAAGATATATTTTTTTTTTTTTTTGAATCGAAAAAGGGTGGAGATTTTAGTCTGGAAAAACCTGGAAAAGTCAGGGAATTTTTTCTCGGGGAAAAAACTGGCCACCCAGCTCCATGGTGGAGTGGGTGCGGGTCGCGTATGTCTTATCCTCCAACATGAGAGTGGACCCTTTTGGGTATAACTTTGATATTGGAAGAATCTCGTCGGGGAAAAATTCATTTCCGCACCCCCCCCCCCCCTACCATCTTTATTCTTGATGTGGAGGTGAATGGATTCGTTTGTGCTGGTCTCATTCTCTTCCAACCTTATGAGAGGGCTGTAAACATGCCAGGCCCCATCCTATTCAATTTTTGGCCTTGAAACGAGCTGAATTGTGTGTGCTACGATTTTGCGGTGTTATGCTTTCGAGTTTTTTCATTGTGGACACCTCTTTTCCCCAAGGGTAGCCAGAAGACATGCAGAACCCAATTTCGATAATTAGAAGTTTTTAGTATAAAAATTTATAGAACCGTCATTGCTGTATTTCTTCTGCTATTCTTGTCCTCCAATCGTTGTCTTCTGAGGTAAGGTTGTGAGCTCATGGTGAGAGATCGATTGCGACTCTGTGTTCAATGGGGCCAGGAAAACGTGCTAATATTCTGGTTGTTTCAGGTGATGTAGGGAATGTTACCAAGAAACTCGTTATCTGTTGTGGGTTCGCAGTGAAACATCGACCTCGGCCCCGCGTATGGTCAAACCGAGGAAACGTGCTGAAATTCTGGTTGTTTCAAGCGACAAAGGAAATGATCTTGCGGTGAGAGTTTGACGTCGACACCACCTACGATCGAAGCAGACACATGAGCGGAAATTCTCATTGTCCCAAGCAATGGAGGGAATGTTACCAAGCAGCTTGTTATCTGTTGTGTACTCGCAGTGAGAGATCGACTCCAGCTCTGTGTATGATCAAAGCGGGGCTGTAGTCGATCTTTCGCCGTGAGTACGCAACAGGTGACCAATTTGTCGGCGAGATTCCCTCTACGGCCTGGAACAACGAAAATTTCCGTACGTTTGCCCGCTTCGATCATACGCGAAGTTGTAGTGAATCCCTCGTCGCGAGTCCACAATAGGAGACCACTTCTTCGTTTCTATTTACTCCACCGCGCCGCTTGAAACAACCGGAATTTCAGCAAGGCTTTAGTCAATCTCTCATCACGAGCACACAACAGAAACGAGCTTCTTGGTTTCATTCCTAGTATCCTCTGAAGTGACGGGAATTTTCGTGAGTTTGCTTGGCCCAATCGAACACGGGGTCATAGTCAATCTCTCGCCGTGAGCGTATAACCTTACCTCAGAAGACAACGATTGAAGGACAGAATACTAGAACAAATGTGCCAAAAATTGAATAGGGTAGAACCTGGCATGTTTACACCCAACTCGGAGAGTTGGAGGGGAAGGAGACCAGCACAAACGATAAACTTTATAGCGCAAACGTAGCACAAATGAATTCACCCACTCCCACCCCAAGAATGGAGATGGGGGGCTGGTGATATAGATATCTCGAGGAACCCCCACTTTGTTTTGACAACTGCCAAGCTGCAGTGCATACCTCAGGTATGCAAATTTTTGGAACACACAACACCAACACGACCTCAGTTATTACAGATCGCTGTTGGTGTCCACTGCAGAAAATGATGCAACTTGGCTTCTTGGAGGGGCTTGTACATTTCTTTGTCTCTTACCTCAAAAACAGATCCCAATACGTAGCGTATAAGGGGTTCATTCGGAGCTATTTAGTTGCCCGCCAGGCGTTCCACAAGGGTCGATTCTGGGCCCTTTGCTGTTTCTGATTTGTATAGACGACATCACCAGGATCTTGTCCTCCTCGAAGATACTGCGCTGTACGCAGACGACATAAACTATACAAATCGGTTGCTGTTTCTGATTTGTATAGACATCACCAGGATCTTGTCTTCCTCGAAGATACTGCGCTGTACGCAGACGACATAAACTGTACAAATCGGTAGCAACAATTTCAGATCTACAGGGCTTGCAAAGTGACTTGGACGATATACTCTCACAGGAAAAAGAAAGGGAGTTTCGATCAGCGTGTCAGAATGTTCTGGGGTGATACGTGGCTAAAAGTACTGTGCAGAATACTTTAAAAAATGGCGAAGTGCGTGCATCCTCTGATCCCCTGATGTGAGAGGACCGGTTACGGGTGTGTGTAAGTTTTTAGAAGACATTTTTTCGGGTTCCGGGTTAGGTGTTCGGATCCATACTACTCCCTTGAGTACTATGATTACGGGAAGAGAGACCTTGAGAAACGGAAGTAATGTGTTGATCTTGGGTCGTAAATTGAGTTTGGAATTCATGCGCTAATGTTATAGAAATTTTTGAATTTGAACGTAGGAACGCTGCAGGATAGCTGCTTTCACGTAGAGAGCGAGGAACCAAAAGAAAGTCGGAGATACCAGAAAAATCCGTAGAAGTCATGAAATATCTTAACAACTAAAAAAGTCGGTGACAAGAAAATTTAACGCGCGAAATTCAACATACGAAAAATTAACTAATAAAATTTAACGCATATAAAATTTAACACGGCAAAAATTCTTCACTCATAACTTAACGCGGAGAAAATTCACCACATCGACATAAATTCGAGAAAAATAGTATTACAAAATGAACAGATGTTGGACAGCATATAATATGAAGATAATTTCAGGTTGATGACAGTGAAAAAGTAAATGTATGTACAAAAAGAAGAGCAAACGTTGTCTTAGTCTTATTTTTTGAAAAGGAAGAAAACACATGCAAATGAATAAAAAAGTAACTTCATGAAAAGAAGAGTTTAATTACTTTAAAATGACATTCGAAAAAACTCGCAATCTACTTCGTTAGCTGCTCGGGATTGCCTCCATTTACTGTGTTAATCGAGGCAAACAGAGAACCTGTTTTATGGGGGCTCCTTCGTTTATACTTTTCCTAAATAGAGATCAAATTTTGTTCCTCACCACCTTGGGAATCAAAGCTCGATTGTCCATTAAGTCTCTTTTCTATCATATACTATGGCTGAAGAGTGGAGGTTTTTCCAAGTCCTCCTCCTAACATAATGGATATAAACTCAAAAGTCGAAGTTTTCTTCCAAGTCGCATTTCTATCATTATAATTATTATGACTCAAAAGTTGAAATTTTCTTCTAAGTTCCTTTCCTACCATATTATTATGGCTCGAGAGCCGAAATAGGGTTATTTCTAAAAATTTTCTGTGTGCCGTGCTCCATATGATATCCAACCAAAACAAAAATTGTTCCAAGTCCAACATCTTTGATGGCAAAATAGGTCGAAGTCCCTCTCCCCCTATTATGATATCATGGCTTGAAACTTTAGCATGCGCCTCGCGGTGCCCAACGAGAACTAGCCTGTGACGTCATCAGATCGTGACGTCACAGGCTCTAAGGTCGAAAATTTTTTATTCTCTTTCCTATAACATACAACATACACTGGTGGTAAGAGACTTGGGAAAATTTCGACTTTTGAGCCATAATATATGATTGGAGTAGGACTTTTAAACATTTTGACTTTCGAGCTTTGCGCGGTGTCGCACACAATTTCCGTTATTAATGTTTTTATTTTTTTAATTTTCGTCATTTTAATTTCACTAAATATTATTTTTGAGTATGCATGCGTTGAACTTTCTCTGCGTTAAATTATTAGCAAAGAATTTTTGCCGTGTTGAATTTTCCATGCGTTAAATTTGTTTCGTTGAATTTCGCGTGGTAAATTTTCATGGAGCCAAAAAAATCTGTGAAGTAGTAAAAGGAGAGAGTTTAAAATGTGTTCTGGATAAATCAGGAAAGATGGGTGAATATGACCGCCATAATTGACAGATCTGAAATCACTTTCCTTGTGAATCAATTGAGTCGACATTGTCTACAGCTGTTTACGTCTATATGTCCCACGACACAGTTACCTAATGTCAATGAATCTTGGCACACATTTGATCGAATCGATTTAGTTTGAAGAGAGGATGAATTAAAGAATGATTCGAGCAAATTTTCCGTTAGCACTTCATTAACAAGTTGTATGCACATGTGGGTATGTGCGTCTTCGTACTTATTGGTTACGTAGCGCTTATGAATGCAGTAATCGTACACTGGGTACACACACGCACAAATATTTCTCTCGTAATAATATTTCAATTGAACGAGATAATTTTTTGTATTTTCACTTTTTCTTGTCGCTACTACCTACTTCCCTTACCGTCGTCCCATATACTAGCTTTATCTTGATTTTTTGTCGAAAAGCTTAGTATGTGTAAGTCGAGTATACACGCGTATGCGTAACGACGACCTGTATGTATTTCTAAGTAGGCGTTCAGAGAGATCGACAAAAAATGGTTTTGTTTGTACCCCTTTTATAGAATTGATAAGGTCAACGTAGGAGGTGCTGGTTGATATTTTTGTGGTAGGCTGTATATTATAGTCTGGTTGATCGAGTTATTACATATTCCACCGAGGGAAGTATTGAATAACAGTTTTATATAGTATATATGTGTTCGTGTGTTGCATATAGCGAAGGGGGCAAAAGAAAAGTAGGGGAAAATTAAACGGACGAAAAAACTGTACTCGTTCGAATTCTTACAAAATTACGAACCGGAGCATTTAATTGACGTCGGTGTCAACCGCGAATTGAATTATGTCATCACGGTGGCCGAATTCATAATTACTTCATTGTTTTGCGACGGCGGTGACGACGACGCGTTTTTGCCTTTTATTATATTATGTTTGATGAGTACGCATGCAAACGATTAAGTTGTACGTATACGTGCAAATGTGGCGAAGATGAGTTGGCGGGTCTCTCTTTGAATGGCTTTTCTAATTGCGTGATAGTGGTGACGCGCCGCCGACCCAAGTATCAGGTGGATCATATTGTTCTTCTTGCTGGGCGTCGTTTTGGCCACATTTCTATTGACGAAATATCTGTCGAGCTTTCGAAGAGGAGTGTCGGTGAATATCTATATAAATTCGACCTTAGCGCCCTACAGCCATCGTTTCTTCAAGGAAATTGGGCGATGGCGTTTCGATAGAAGAAACGCTACTCCAGTTTTCTTGCCGACGAATTTATCTGTGGTAACTCCGCCTTTTCTTCTGTCGTTTCGTGATACTATTAGAGAAGAAAAGAATTCTTGCCAAAGGTGTTACAAAATGTTCTCAAGTGGTCCTATGTAATATTTGGACGTACAGAAAGAAATGAATAATTTTTAGCGGCACGTTCGCCACTTGGTATTGAAAGCTATGTACCACGCGCGCGCCTTATGCTCGCGTGATATTATCCAGCGGCGAATTCCATATTCGAGACCGTATCGTGGTAATGCAACTTACCGCGATCCAATTAAATGAATATCTCGTTTACCTTGCCCGATCTTGGATTACACTCTGCTCTTGTAATAGTGCGGCGGTATTGTTTTTAATTGAAAGCGTGAGTGTTCACTTGAAAAGCGCTTCATAACGGTTGAGGAAACTGTGTTGACTTTTTTGAATGACGAAGAGTTCATTCTGTATATACGTGGTGAAATGTCCGCACCATTCTTCAGAAATCCGTTCACTTTTATAGTGGCTCTTTCTCTTTGAGGGTTCGTCTTCTAAATTCTCATCTCGATATTTAATTGTCATCTTGTACTGTGTATCATTGTTGAAAAACTGTTCTTTGTAGTGAGGCGAAACGTCTGGTAGAGTAGTAGGTTACTTTTTCCTCTTCCTCCATTTTCGCGAGATAATAATTTATTGGAAACTGGATTAGGTCTCAAACTAGGTGTGGAATCTTCACATCTCTCCTATGATTGTGTTGTCCTGAATTGAAAAATCTGACTTCTCGTTGTGTGTACGGAATAGACGAGATTGTTTCAGATGCTGCGGAGCAATCGTCCAAATTTAGTCAAAGAGGTGATAAAATTCTGCGCAGACGAAGAAGTATTGTGATTTGAGCATGGTCAAATAGTTTTTGAAGAACTTAGAATTTATTCTTGTTTTTGATAATATCGGTGGTCATTGTGGAGTTCACATGATCATACAAATGTTTCATTTTTCGAAAAGATTGGAAACGTTCAGGAATTTTGATTCCGGTCGGTAAATTTCTCGAGAAAAACGAATGGACTTCATACTTTTTTTCAAGTTTTTATCGTGATAACTCGGGCCATTCACCACTTAGTTCGTATTCGGGCCGGTAACGCGCTTGGAGCACTACAATCGACGAAACTGGAAACGAGATCAAGAGATGTAGTGATGAGAACAAAATTCAATCATAGAGCGGAAAATTTTGTACGAGTTACTTTCTCTCAAAAATATTGATCTTGATTGATTTAAGAAACGCTTTTGCTCACGACTCGCGCTGACCATTGATCTTCGTTGTGCGCGATACTAGCGCTGACTGGCCGTATTGAAAAACATTCATCCTTTGACGAAGGAGGTTGAGAAAAAGGAGAAGTAGTGGTGAAGTGATTGTTTTGTAGTCTTTTAAAACGATTTTAGTCATCTCGACGAGGGTCAATAAGGTAGCAATAACTGAGCCACTGGTCCTGTGTATTAAATAGTTGTGGGAAAGGGTTTTACTCGTATTCCGGACTTTCATTGATGACAGGTTGGCCGTCCTGACTTCTCATATCGGTGGCGCGCCTAGCATCGGTGAAGACAATGGTCTGTATGAGAGTGGTCAGCAAGTGCCGCAGCGTGAAGAGAGTACTCCATGTTCACCTTTTCAAAAAGCGACTCGGCTTATGATCTGTCTTCATCGAAATTTTCTCAACATCTGAAGGCACGCCCATACGTGATGAGCGTCGATAATTAATTCGGATGTATAAGCGAGAATATTGTTTTGGGTGCCTATATTTATTAATGTAACGGTCTATCGCATGGTAAAGATGTGCGTGCGCCTATGTGGTGGTCGTGGATCATCTGCTTGTAAATCTGAAGAACTTAGTTTCGGTGGTACGATTTTTTGTCGTAGCATGGGTCGAATATAATCACGAACACTCCGTTTTTGGATCTGAGAAAGAGAGTGAAGGCGGTGGTAAGACATGAACTCGATGAAAGAAAGAAATCAAACGCATAATTAAATATATTTACTACGCATAATTACTTCAAACACGCGTACAATTTCGGTAATACATGTGGACATTCACTAACGGTATCTAGGCAGTTCTGCCCGCGTGTAGAATCAGTAATAGGTTTTTCCATTGATTGTTTGAATTTCGCAACATTTCAATAAGTTTCACTGATAAGGAGTGCCAGAAGCGGGCTAAGAGTAATCTGTGAACTATCACTGAATGTTTGAACAAGAGGAAACTGAGATTAATTTATCAGAAGGATATTCGAGATGCGATTCACTACAATTCTGCAATTTACTTTTGTCCTTTTTCACAGTGTGGTCTTGAACGAGATACAAGCCTTTGTGGTCGATAAGAGTATCAAAATCTTGGGTTCGGAGCCACCCGTTGAACTCGATAATAGTCGTATGAAGTACATAAATTATATCCAATGACGTCGTTATCTATAAACTATAGTGTAAGAAAGGACATAAAAATATCGAAAATGAACGGATGATGTACACTAAATTATTCCGTCGCGTTGTTTTGGACGTAAGAGAAGGAAGAAAACAATAAAGATAGCTACTGCTTGTTACTATAGTACGATTTCTGGTTCATTTGAATAGATACAGTCTCTACTGATACTGACGTGAGTACGGAATAGTTTAGTGCCGTATACTCTGAGCACGTAGCTGCGAGAATGATTTTAATACTTTAAAAATGCTACAATTCGAACAGTAATTTTACGAGATATACCTTTTTTGCAGCTCTACATCCTTTTTATTTCTCACCCGTTTCGCTAATTTATGTATTTGTTTGTCTCTATTCTGCGAACGCGTCTACTCCTACGATAATTTATTCATCTCTCACGGTATACAGTTGTGTTCGCGTGCAGCATTGCGGCGTACATTCGAATAAATACTTCACGATTACTCTGTTGAATCTGATGGATGATGAAAATTGATGTGACCCCGTCGCCTTTCTGTCACATCATCTCTCAAGAAGCTGTGGGGTAGCTAACATTTGAAGAAGGGTGAAGACGAATACTTCTTTTCTCAACATTTCTCAAGTAAATTCCACCCGCCCCCCCTCTGGCTGTATAAATTGTCGGATTTATCAGGCACGATCTTTGGATCCAAAAAAAAACTCAACCTGTTTTGTTCTAAAAAAACGACGGCTTTCTTAACGAAGTGAAACGAGGGACGCAGGGAACCTGTTCTATGAGTCAAATTGGTTTTGGTATTGAGAATTCAAGCAAGCCTAGACGTAGTATAAGGCTAGTATGAAAGGAGGCCTAGACCTACTATGAACCTTGTATAAAGTATGACGTCATATTTTAGGGACTTCGAAATATATAGGTCGAGAGTTGGAATTCCTGGAAGTCCCCCTCCTATTATATGTAGCTCGGAGGTCGAAATTTTGCTAAATTTTTCGCCGAACGGCGCACGGCAAATTTCTCGGAAAAAAAAAATCATAGAACAGGTTCCTTGTTGAAGAGCAGTAATGAGGGCTATCAAAATCATTATTTTTCTGTAAAGAGAAAGAAGTTATTGTCGAGATTTCTACGCTGAAGTTGCAGATAGGAGAACAATTGTACGAGCGATGACGTCATCAAAGTTGGACGCATAAACTTGAGCAATGGAGTCCTGAGATGTATCCTTCCAGAATCATTCCTCGTCATTTGTTACGAGAACTACCCACGCACGCCCGACAAGCGTCGCATAGTGACCGCTGGCTTCCCGAACCTTGCAGGGTGGAAGTGGGATTTAGATAAATTTCGACCTCATAGCTTTGCCGGTATTGTAGTCAACATTCAACGATATGATGTCTTTTCTTTTTCTACAGCGAGAGAATTTTTTCCCTGAAAGAAGGTACTATTCTACAATAGGTACATATTCTTTCTCTTCACCTTTTCGATCAGATTATGAAAACGGGGTGCCCTGCCACGCTCCCCATCGTCCAAGGATCCAATCTCTAATGCTAAAGGACCGACAACTATTATTTTATGCCGAACAGAAGAAGAAAACGACGGCTACCTTAACGAAGTTAAACGAGGAACGCAGGGAACCTGTTCTATAAGTCGAATTGGTTTTGGTATTGAGAATTGAAGGAAGCCTGGACGTAGTATAAAGCTAGTCTGAAGGAAGCCATGACCTACTATAGACCTAGTATGGACTAGGACGTCATCAGTGATCTGGACCTATTTCCGAAGCGGACTTGGAAAATTTCTCCTCCCGAGCTACATATGACAGGTGATAGACTTGGAAAAATTTTGACTCTCGAGCTGTATTATGATAGAAGGGAGACTTGGAAAAATTTCATACTCCAAGCTATACACAATAGGATTCGAAATTTTCCCAAGTTTTTTGCAAGGCGACGAACGGCGCGCGGCAAATTTCCAAAATAACCCCCCATAAAACAGGTTCCCTGTGTTGAAAAAAGTAAACATTGCGCGAAGTACAAACGGTAGCATTGGAGGGAAAATTGAAAAATACTTCTTCAAATACTAAGGATGATCTTCTAAAAGCTGGTATATCGGATTTCTCAGCTTCTGACGATGCCTTGACAGTAGTATAGCATGCGAAAATAATATGAAGTATCATTTTATTTTTATTTTTTCATAAACCGTTTATTAAAAAAAGGAAAAAAATACATGAAGAAAATACGGTTTATGAATAGGGCTTCGACCGAAGAGTCATTTCGCCCGATGATGTAACATAATTGTGAGGTAGAAGACAAGGAGAAGCAAGTGGATTAGATGGTGAGGGCAGGAGAGAGAGAATTTATGAATGAGTAAAGAGCCAGAAAGACAGAGAGGTTGGTGATCTGGAGGCAATTGAGTGCAGCGAAAGGGCGTTGAATATTAGAGTTGATAAGTGAAGAGTGGAGTGTTTTTTGTTGAGTGGTAAGATGTGGACATTGAAAAAGAATATGGTTTAAGTCGGCCGCTATCTTGTCTCGCGAATGAAAAGGACAATCAGGAGATATGTTTGGTAAAAATTTGGCTAAATTGTACGGGAGCCTGTTGTGATTGAATCAAAGTCTGCAAATTGAGACAGTGAATTTTTGGTTGACGTAGTTTGACAATATGTACCAGGGGTGAGTGGAGATTGAGTTTTCTAGATGGAAGTATTGGGATGAGAGGGAAATGTTTTCCAAGTAGTGTCTTTGCCATTTTTCTGCGTTTTCGTCTCGGGCTATGCCTAAGAGGAAATTTGCACTAATGAGTGAGTATTTAGCGGCAAGCCGCTTTAGCTGCCGAATCAACTCGTTCATTGCCCTCAAGTCCCTTGTGGCTGGGGATCCACATAAAAGAAGTGCTGATGTTCTTAGAGTGAAGTAGATGTTGGAGTCATTTAAATTGTCTTGTAGTTCATGATAGACTAACCATAAAAAAATTTCTTGGAATCAAAAGAAGTACGTAATGAAAATCTAATAAAACTGATGACTATTCAGGATTATAAAATTTCCAATATGAATAAAGTAAACGCCTTCTTCATTAATATCCTTTACAAAACTTTTTGCAAGAGTAAAAACTTCAAAAAGTACCTACCTAAAATCTTCACTTCTGAATAATATTCCAAACGTTGATTTTAGCAAATCGAATTCGCAAAATATGCTGGAAATGATTATTCTAAAGGGGACAAAAGATTTCGCAGTTTCCGAGTACTAAAATCACAATAGTCAAAATCATCAAATTACCTTGTTCACTGGAAGCAGTTGGGGAAAAAAATGAAGGTGTGAGTAGAGGGAAGGAGAGGGTGTATTAACATAAACTCGATAGATGTAAAATTCAATTCTGATTACTTCACATTACACTACACAACAAAAAAAAAAAATTGAAAACCACATAACCACATGAACGAAATAATACGATTCTAAAAGTATTTTCGACGCTGATCACAATGCCGTTGTCCGTTTTTCAAGTTTTGGCTCGGTTTTCGAGAAATGATCAAATCAAATTACCGCGATTCATTGCGACGCGCGGCGTATGTTACCCAGCTATCGAATTTCGCGAGAACGGGAACATACACTGCGCGCCGCAACGAATCGCGGGAATTGGATTTGATCATTTCTCGAAAACTGGGCCAAATTTTGAAAAACGGGCAACGGCATCGTGATCAGCGTCGAAAATACTTCTAGAATCATATTATTTCGTTCATGTGGTTTTCAATTTTTTTTTTTTTTTTTTTTGTGTAGTGTTATCGATACTTTTTGCTCTAAAGACGATCAAAATTTTGATTTATTTTTGGAGCATATTTTCCAAATTGGCGCCTCAAGAGTTCCTTTAAATAACTTTTTTCATAATAGGTAAGAATGTGAAAGAGTTTTGAAGGAACAATTTTTTCTGAAAATTTTTTTAATAAAAATTATAGAAGAGGAGATCACGCAATTTCATGGAAGAGGGTGGTTCTTTTGGGGAGTGGTTCTAGATTAGGAATTAGTCATCTAAATGCTTTTAATATGCCGATCGCGCGGATTCGAGAATTAGACTCTACTATTGATAGAATGTGTATTCGCGCGTAAGATGGTCATCGGTATTTTCCCTGTCTTTCATCAATGTCAGAACTACTTTGTGACTCTAGTATCTTCTCGTTTACATTCTCGTCAATAAATTTATTCGCAACGGTAACTGACCGCTTCAAACCAGAATAAAAAAAGTTTCTCCCTCGTAAAATGCCTGCAGTCTCTTCATCTAATGTAATATCGTGTAATTGTCTGAATTGGCAATTTTCACGGATATCGAGTTTCTTACATTCAACCTCGTTATGTCGTACTGACTGTATTATTTTTGCTATCTCGTAATCTAATTTTTGCTATCGTGCACGATCCCCTTTTGCGCACGTACCTAGTGTGTGAAAAAGGCTCGCAAATTCAATTCAGTAGAATAAAATATAAGTCAACGTTACGATCGTCCACGAGGAACAAAAAACGGGAGTGAAAATCAACTTGTAACAGAAAAAAGAGCGAAGGGGAAGAAGAAAAAACAGGAGGAGGATGTTAATGCAATTTCTTCTCCAATTTAGTGTAGTTTCGTGATTTTCATTCTCTTTGGCCCTCGTCATCTTATTTCTCGTTCGTCGTCTACCGCTTATTCTCGCCTTTTTCGGTTTCTTTCTCATTGTTTTCTAGTATCAATGTATTCCACTTGAACTACTTTTTGTTTACGAAGAAAAGAAGAAAAAATGAAATTGAATTTTCTCGCCGCTTTTTTTTTATATCATTTTTTTCTACCCGTTCCTCATCAAGAGTAAAACCTCGAAAAGAACTTTTAAGAAGCCCGTATATATATACGTACCAACATCGTCTACAGTACTTTAGGCTCGGTAAATGTGTTAGAGTGTGTCAACTAATCTCCGATTTTTTCCTTACCTTTTCGCTCTTCGTGTCTCCCACTTCTCTCATTCTCTTTATTACTACTCATTGCATGACGACAAATTTTGTGATTCAAAGTGTCACTCAGAATGTACGCGAAGTAATACCAAGTTTTTCGATTAAATTCCTCTACTCGACACGGTCTGATTAAATTATTCTCATGGTATTGCAATATGCTAGCATGATACCTTCTATCGCGAGGTAATTCTAACTGTGCACAAATTTTGTGCAAGTTTTTGTCCTAATCATACGTAGAGCTGTTAAATTCGTTCGAACTATGCACATTGAGAGTTTTTTTTGTCGTCGTTGAAGTACAGATAAGGAAGGTTGAATCATAAACTGATAATTGTATTTGTGTTAGTTTTGTATGACCTTACTGTGACGCACGACTCTGTCGCGCGCCACAAGTTGGTTGAAAAATTGATAAATTCGCAAATATTTGGAATAATTGACTCGCCTCTACGAACTAATTCGAATAACGGTAATTCACTTCGCGAAACCGCGATTTTTCGCGGATGTTTAGTCTACGATAAAGGATGTCATTTTTGCACACGAAAAGCTTCGCACACATTGCTGACTATTACATTTATCAATTGTTTATACCTATACGATTCCGAGATACTTGACGGATGTTTAGTCTACCGAACCTGTATATAATTCACCGTTAACTGTACCAAATAATTGTCAGCTTTTGCTTCAATTGCAATTTTCAAATATTATAAGTTATCCATTCCCTAATTTATCCCCACTGTACCATACCGTATACCGTTAGAATTAAGAGTATATATTATACCATTTTATCTCCCTTAAGAACATTACCTTACTCTTCACTACTTATCGCGAATCACGTAGTCTTTAGTGTTAACTTGGAAATTTAAGTCGTAAAGTCTTGCCGCGAATTTATTGCCCGTGTATTTTTGTAAAGTGTACTATTGAGTTAATAAATCATTCGGTCAGTCCAACATGAAACACTTCGCGTTTTTCGCAATCTGATTTTTAAACCCCGTGCTTTCGAAAGTCCCTTGGTCGAATTTCCATCACGACCAATCCACACACCACAAATGGCGCCCAACTTTTGAACCCGTGATGCCAGAATCAATTGTAAAGTCTAAATCGTTCGTCGCGTTTTCGCTCTCAATATTTGCTACTACAAGCGCAACTTGCCATTTGAATTCATCTGCTGAAAACTGTAAGTAATCAAATCGAAATTATTCTTTCCAAATTTTACTTTCCTCTCTTTTCATAAATGTCGTGGGCCTATCACTTACGAACCGATGAAGCTAATAATCTCCTAAGAACTTTACGTACATCTGTTAATCCTACTGCGAACTTAGAAGAAAAACGTAAAGGCTTAGCTCAGTATTTTAAAACTAACCCAGACCTCAGTGAATATTTAAGATTACAAGCCGAATCAAGTAGGCAGCAAGGCACTTCGCTCTCACTAGATATAACTGAAATTAGCCGTCTCGAGGGACGCACTGATCCATTCTCACAATTTTTACAAAATAGATCTCCCGCTAAGGCTGCCTCCAACTTCGTTTCGCCCATCAAAGATCGAGACGACACTCATAACATTTCCTTCTCAGAAAAGCTCGAAGATCAAAGTGAGACTCTTAATACCTCATTCCTAGAAAAAATTCAGAACCAAAAGGAAAATCTTCGCCCTACACCAGTCGAAAAATCTCCAGATAAGTCAGTTCCACAATCTTCAAAAAGTGTAAACAACTCGAATCTCAGTGAATCTTTTAAGAATCTACACATCACTAATCCTCCTACAATGAATTTTGAAAAACTAGACGAAATCCTACAAAAAATTGACTGCCGTGAGAAAATTGGTCTAGAAGTAGAGGAGTTTCGAGGAGCTGCTCATGAGGATATTTCAGAACACTGTGATAATGTAGATAGAATAGCACGTGTAAATAGATGGAATGAAGAACAAACTATCCGACATTTTTCACGCAAATTGAAGGATGAAGCGAAAGAATTTTTTATGCACAATGTTCTTGGTGATAATAATAATCACGTCACGTGGGCTCAGATCAAGGAAAAATTTAAAGTAGAATATGGAAAAGACGAGAATACATGGGATCTACTTATTAATAAAACTAAGCAAAAGACAGGAGATTGTCCAGTCGCATTTGCGAGAAAGATTATCCGTTTATGTAGAAAACAAAATCCGAACATGTCAGAGAAAGCGATATCAGCGAGAGTCTTAAATTGCCTTCTTCCTGAACAACGTAAAGCAATTCAAAATCTGAATAATCGTACCGTAAATAACCTCCTAGAAAATCTCGAAGTTGTGAAAGATAATTTAGAAAGATATAATGATTCCAATGAAGACAATCTAGTCCTAGAGCTTAAAAACCTTAGAGTACAAATGGAAAAGCTAGCGAACGAAAAGAATAAAAAAGAAACGGGAATTAAAGAGATCATTGCCATGGTTCAAAATAAGATGGACGAGGAGAATCAACAGAAGAAAGAAGAAGCCGAAATCCCTGAATTAATTAATAAAATTCGTGGACAAGATTCTAATCGACTTGCAGCTACTCAGCAAATCGTTCAAACACCGATACCTAATATTCAAATGAATCCTGCTGCTTTCTTTCCTCCACAACCCTTTGCTCAACAACCCTTTCCCACTCCCCAAGAAACTACCCCTTCACAAACAGTATTAAACCCTTTCCAAACAATGCCCCCATCCTTTCCCCCGCCTCCAACCTATTCTCATTACAATCAAAATTTCTTTCGTCAATGGTATCCTACATATCGTCCAAGGTATCAAAACAACAGTTTCTTTTCTCATGGTGGATCCAGATTTCAAGGTAACCGTTTTCAATCATCGTACAACAACTCAGGCTGTTATGTTTGTGGACTCAGAAATCATTTTGCCAAGGATTGTTGGAGAAGAGGACAGTTTTCATACCCCTCACGTAATAATAATATCAATTCTTCCACGAATAGGAGTAGTAACAACTCATCTCAAAAAAACGAGCAGTAGCGACGAGTCATAAATTTTATCAGGGAAGACAGAGAAACGCTCCACAAAACTCATTCCGTAAATCACCGTCTCATACGAATACAAATAGTAACCTAATTAAGGAAAATAAATTGAAGAACACTGACCTTGCACACGAAAATATTTGCACTTTCGCTCATCTAAATTGTAACATAGATGTTAGAGTAGGTCAGGAAATCTTACATGCATTAATTGATAGCGGTGCGAACATCAACTTATGGAAACGGAGCTGCTTACCCGAAAATTGTATGATAGACAAAAAATCAATCGAGAATATTTGTGCCTCGTCGCAGTCTTTCACAATGACACATTACGGTAACGCCGAAATTACATTCTTTATTGGTAAAATTAAATTCAAAGAAACATTTCGTATTGTCGATGAAATCGATGAGTCAGTAATATTAGGCGGTCGCTTCATGATTAAAAATAAAGTTATCATAGATTACGAAAAAGAAGAACTTCGAGTACGCAATGCTATTAAGATACCTATGAAACGAGAATATATTGACAGTCTCAAAAAAGGCCTTACAAAAGATGGAAAAAAAATTGCGTTGAATTATTCCATAACTGTTCCCGCTCGTTCTTCCACCCAACTCTTCATCGAAAATACAGAAGACAGCCAGTTTCGAATACAACACGCGCTCCTTCGACGCGGTTTCAATATTTTCCAGCCCAGTCAGCATATTCTACAAATTACCAACGAAACGGTCTCAACAGTCACCTTACGCGAGAATACAGTATTATGTACAGAAACGCCGGAAAAACGATCCTTCGGCAATAAGGTTAACACAATCAATACGACAGAGAAAGATGCAAATGTAAAATCATATATAAGAACGAAGGAGAACGGAGAGAAAGGAATTTTCGATCGTAATGGAATTGAAATCAACTGTACGAAAGGATTAACTGAATACCAACGAGAAATTGTTTTGGAAAAGTTGAATGAATTCGGAGAAATGTTCACAGAAAATGAAACCGACGCAGGGTTCATCACAGGAGTTAAAGAATGCGAGATCTTCACAACAGATAACATTCCAGTTGTCTCCCGCCCATATCCTATAGCAGAAAAAGAATTCAAACTCGGTATGGACTTACTTAAAAAGTTAGAGAAGGCGGGAAAGGTACGAAAATCTAACTCCTTCTACTGTTCACCAGCTTTTGTCAAATATAAAAAAGATAAAACATCTCCCCGTTTGTTAGTCGATATGTCAAAAGTGAATAAGAAGATAATCACCTCTGCTGTCACGAATCCTAGACCTCAAGCAATCATAGAAGCCTATCAGCAAGCAAATTGGTTCTCTTGTGCAGATATTTTTTCCGCCTATTACCAAATAAAAGTAGCCGAACACTGCGCACATAAGTTAGCCTTTATGTTAGCAAACTCTGATCTCTACGAATTCTTGGGTCTCCCTATGGGATGTTCCGCTAGCGCAGCAGCATTAGTAGCAGCCTTAAATGAGATTCTCGAAGAAGAACTATGGAAAATTTGCACCGTATACATGGATGATATAGGTATATACAGCAAAACATTCGAGGAACATGTTCGACATGTACGACAAGTTTTACGGAAACTAAGAGAACACAACGTTAAGCTCCGAACAACAAAGTGCAATTTTTTCAATAGAAGTATCGAAATCCTAGGCTATAAAATCGAAGGAGGTACTGTGCGCCCTACTGAAGACAACATAAAGGACTTTCTAAGTATGAAACCACCACGCACTGTCAAAGATGTCCGATCCTTCATTAGCAGCTTTAGTTATTTTCGCAATTATATGAATAATTTCACGCAAACAGTCAAACCAATCAGCGAACTTATACGAGGAAAAGGAAATTTAAAAAGTTCTAATCGTATTACGTGGACGCGAGAATGTCAACAGGCTTTCGACGAACTGAGAAAACAAATTACAGAACGACCCATACTCCAACTTTTCGACCCAGCAAGAGAAACATACTTAATCTGCGATACGTCATCTTACGCGACAGGAAGTGCTCTCTTACAAAAAGATCCGACCGACGGACACCTGAAACCGGTTGCCTATTACTCAGAGAGATTACCAGAAAGAAAACGCCACCTATCCTCATACGACTTAGAATTAATAGGTATAACTATGGCACTTAAAAGATTCCGTAAATATTTATACATGCATAAAGTCTATATCTATACGGACCATCGTAATCTAGTTAACTGCAAAATCAATGAAGACTCTATGATGAACCTTTCGAGAGTAAGACGCATTACCGATATCCTCAACAGTTTCGATTATGAGTTGATATACAAAAAAGCGGAAGAAATTCAACTAGCCGACTATCTCAGTAGAGGCCCAGACTTTGAAAAAATCCACTCAATATCACAAACTAAAGATAAACCTAAATTTGTAGCCCAGCAGGAGAAAGATCACGAAATCATGGGAATTAAGATCGCTCTATATAAACGGGATTTTCCTACAACCTACACGGATGAGGAAAAGAAGAAGTTCCGTAGGGCTTCCCGCAGGTTCACCTTAGACGAAAACGATCTCGTATGCTATAAAAAATATTCTAGAACTCAAACGCTGCATCTGCCAGTAGTTCCCCAAAGTCTACAAGAAGAAATGATCAATGAAGCACATTCTGGATTGATGAAGGGTAATCACAACGGAGTATGGAGAACTTTCAATAAACTCGCTAACTACGTGTACTTCAGAGGAATGAAAACAAAGGTCGAAGAAATAGTAAAAACGTGTGAAAGTTGCCAAAGATACAAAAAGTCCAACATCAAGTATGGGAAACTCAATGAAAGTGTAGAGAAAAAAGAAACGCTAATGGAAAAAATTTCTACGGATATCTTAGGCCCCCTTCGAGTAGGCAATCGCCAAATTTTTATAATCACAGCAATAGATAATTTCTCCAAATACATTTTTATAAAGGCCACCACTGTTGTAAACTCAAAAGTCATCATTAATTTCTTCGACGAAATAATCGCTCACTTCCCACTGCCAAGGGAAATCTTCTCAGACCAAGCTCAATATTTTAAAAGTAACGAATTCGCCGAATACTGTGAATCTAAGGGCATCAAACAAAGACATTCTATCGCACTAGTACCCTCTACAAATGCCTTAATCGAGAGACCAAATGCGTGGGTTGCCGATACTGTAAAATGCCTTTTAGCAGACGGCCACTCAAAGACCGACATTTTTAAATGGGTAAAATTGATTCAGAGAGCATGGAACAACTGCGAAAACCCATCATTAGGAGGAGTATCTAGCCAGTATTTAATGTTTGGACAGCGAGATAGATATTGGAATCTAAAATACGATATCCCCGAACAGACACAAAATAGAGACGAAGAATTAAAGGAGTTGCAAGAAATAAGAAAAAAAATCCCAAAGATCTTAGAGGATAACTATAAAAAATATATTCACTATCATAATCTGAGGCGTAAAGAACTTATTTTAACTGAAGGAGATAAGATCTTATTAAAAACCCATAATCCGAACAAAATGGATCCCTTATGGATAGGACCATTCGAGATTACGAGAATAATTAGTAGATCAGTATTCATAATAAATAAGAATGGAGAGAATAAAAAAGTACATGCTTCACAGATTAAACCATATTTTGAGAAAGAAAAATGAAGAAATTAAGTCAGGTTCGTGCCCACCCATTACGAAGTGATAAGTTTCCTGTGGTATCTTCCCTTTCTTCCTCAAACAAACTCAAATCCGCGCGCAAAATAATTCCCCTGTCCTTCCTCTTCCCCCACTCGAACCTATCCATTTCGATTTGTTACAGATGGCAACTGGACACACAAATCATCACATCAGCCGGCAAGACCATCCTTGTGTATAACCTGATATTTTGAAGATCGTATACTGTACATGTACCACAGCTAAAGGAGTAAAATTCACTGGAGACCAATGAAATCATATTTGGAAAAATTAATATTGAACAAGGTCACTGGACATTTTGGAAAAGTAACCGTCAAAAGACAAGAAGATATACACTATCTCCTTTTAACGGAAGCCAACGCCAGTTCATCATTCGCACAGAGTCATGGAAGTAGAATAATTTAATGCATTTTGATTATAACAAAAAAAAAATAATAATAATAATAGGTATGTAATAGTAATAATAAATAAAAATTTATTCGTAATTAACGATATTAATTAAGCTGTATATTTCGCCACATCGATATTTTACAATGTACTGTTATTCCATTTTAATAGGTACGAATTCAATATGAATTATGCTAAGTTTTCAATTTTTTTTTGTATATACCTGTTAACGCAAGTGAATTCTCCTTTTTCACCAAATATTGGGGTTTTTTGGGTTTCTTTTTGGGGGGAGGCCGATCTGTGACGCACGACTCTGTCGCGCGCCACAAGTTGGTTGAAAAATTGATAAATTCGCAAATATTTGGAATAATTGACTCGCCTCTACGAACTAATTCGAATAACGGTAATTCACTTCGCGAAACCGCGATTTTTCGCGGATGTTTAGTCTACGATAAAGGATGTCATTTTTGCACACGAAAAGCTTCGCACACATTGCTGACTATTACATTTATCAATTGTTTATACCTATACGATTCCGAGATACTTGACGGATGTTTAGTCTACCGAACCTGTATATAATTCACCGTTAACTGTACCAAATAATTGTCAGCTTTTGCTTCAATTGCAATTTTCAAATATTATAAGTTATCCATTCCCTAATTTATCCCCACTGTACCATACCGTATACCGTTAGAATTAAGAGTATATATTATACCATTTTATCTCCCTTAAGAACATTACCTTACTCTTCACTACTTATCGCGAATCACGTAGTCTTTAGTGTTAACTTGGAAATTTAAGTCGTAAAGTCTTGCCGCGAATTTATTGCCCGTGTATTTTTGTAAAGTGTACTATTGAGTTAATAAATCATTCGGTCAGTCCAACATGAAACACTTCGCGTTTTTCGCAATCTGATTTTTAAACCCCGTGCTTTCGAAAGTCCCTTGGTCGAATTTCCATCACGACCAATCCACACACCACAGTGGTGGTTCTTTAGAATGTGTAAAGAACATCTCGACGACGCCGTATGTCATGTTCAGAGAGTGCAGTAAAGTACCAATATTTGCGCTTCCTTAAATTTGTATTTCTGCGCGAGTACGTTTTTTTCTTTTCCAAGACGTACCTGTCTTGCGATGTCAACATTTTCCAAATAGCAACTTCTGTACATGGATTACATCATCTTTCACTGTAATCTGGAATGTTGACGGTATTCTGTCCTTCTTCAACCGTCCTCGCTGTAGAATTCACTTGCTTCGTCTTCTGGAGTCGCTGGCTCTTCAGCTTTACGATGAAGCGAAAACTTGGAGTAGTCTTTGGGAGAAATATGAGTGAAAATGATTTCACATCCAGGAGTGGATTTAGACGATGATTTTGGGAGAGCAAGTTCGACGATTCTTTCTGCTTTCTACCATTTCCCAGGTTGGGTGAAGAGGTGCCCTTCTCTGTTTCTCCCCCCTCCCCCTACTTCTCTGATAATGGCCTGTTTTGGAAACCGAAAGAGTTTGTGTTTTAAGAAACACATTACTCAACCCACGATTATCGGGAACTCAATTCTGCATATCCAAAACCTCCCCTACTGCCAACGAATTACTCTGGTTGAGGAAAATTGCAATGAAAGATTATATAGTTGGTAATGAGTGTATGACTTGGAAAATGGCTTGGCTATCCCGAACGAGAAAGGTGACGCTCTGTTTCCCTTACATAGTTTCCTTTTTCGTTGCTTTTCAGCAATCATTATGTCGAATTGAGATACTCGTACTTGGTTGTTGCAAGTCTCGAGTCTCTTCACATCTTACGGAAGACGTTCGGCTACACAATCAAAGTTGGCGCGTTGTAATCATTTGGACGAGACCTTCGTCCGTTGTTGTTCGTACGTAACAATATTGAAACCATTTCAAAGTAAATTTAAGTCAGACAACAAACGCTACCATGGTTGAACTCGTATTTAGTGTGCACGTTTTCGGGTACAAGATACACGACAGAGTCGAAGTGAAGAATTTCAATATAGACGATTTGTGCTCGTTGGAGTAAAATACGGCGCGATATTTCGGAAACAGGCATCATTATCTTCCTACGACAAGCTCGCAAGCGAACATCGTCGTCGTTGTTGGGACAATGAAAAACTTTTTGATAGCTTTCATCTCTTCTCCGCGGCGCGGTGCAGCGCGTGCTGTATAAATTTTTTGCTCGGATATGTTGAGCGTGGCAACATTCGACAGTCGTTCATCAATCACAAAAAGCGCGAATTTTATTCGATGCCGCGCATCGTTGTCGCGTCTTGGTAATACAGTAATGTACCTCATCTTGCTGGATGTTTAACTTTGAAAAACGCGAGAACATTCGCGTTCTCGTCGTAATGGCAAGAAATTTTCACTTCGACGATTTCTCCGACTCGCGTAGCATACAAAGTACTATGGATACTGTGCAGTCGCCGTTTGTCTCGAAGGTCGGCGTTACAAGTGAAAAACATTTTTTATGGTTCACACTCTTTGAAAATACCGTGTACTCTCGTACGTTTGTCAACAGGTACGACCGGCTTTGAATAGATACCGTTTACACTCTCCGTACGAAAACAATGATACTGACAAACAAACGCGATAGGGGAGAGGGGAAAGTAATACGTGTGCCGAATGCGTTTGTACGTTCGCGGAACGTGTGTCACCAACTGAGAGGAAGTGAAGTCGTAACGTTTGAAAAACCCTTATTGCTAGAAGAAAATCGGTGTACCATTTTAAACTTCGAGACACGAAGACGTTTCCGTAAATCTTGCGGTTTGGTAACGTGTTTGGGAGATTCTCAAGACTTTCCGACCTCTTTTAGATTGTTTATATCGCTAAGTAACACGATTTAATGTCCTTAAGAAAGTGAATTTTGATCGATTATGGCCAAGCTTGATCGGGAGGTGCCTGTACTCGATGTTCCCATCGCGTTCCTTGTCTACGAGAAGGAAAATAGGAGAGAAGCTGCTACAATTTTGGGAATTGGATAAGTGGTTCAAAATTACTGGTAAGGTATGAGTTTAGGTCCCTTTAGCATAGTGGCTATCAATTCTTATTGTGAAACGAGAAACTCTAGAATTTCAGGGTCAGTTCTCAGATCATGAAAACATCAGAGTTCCGCGTGACGACGTCTTCCTCTTCTCCAGCTGCCTCTTATGGTAGTTCAAAAGTCCTTTTGTGTAGCCTAAAGCATTTGGTAGCCTCACTTCTCACAAATGAAAAATATTTTTTCTGCCAGTATCAAGAGTTTTTTACCCCATGACGTCATCAAATAGACTTCTTGTTTCATCAGCTTGAATGCGTTTTTCATTACAGCTATTATCCGCGAAGATTGTCTCAATCTCATGACTGACTCTTCAAGATTAAACTAATTGAGGTAGCCTGTATGACCTAAGTCACAGTCGTCCTCATTTTACCTCTCCGTCCTCGCCAATGTTCTCTTCAGATACGTTGGTTGTCCAGCCTATGACATCATCAGAAGGACTTTTTCTCTTAGCTTAGTATATACCTGTACTGAAGTTTGGCCAACTGAGCTATTTTATCTTTCAGTGACGTATGTATGATCCAAGCTTCTAGGGTCTCGAACCTGGGTTTATGTGAAGCTTTGAAGATCTGTCACCCTCGAATAAACCTTGGGAAAATTCTATCTAGCAGCGCGCCAGAGCACACTCCGCCTGTATCGACAAAACGCTCCTTATAAGTATAAAGTCCTCACCCCAAACTTCTTTTTCTTTCTTTCTTTCTTTCTTCGTCTCCAAGTTCTTAGATACCACTGGTCAACTTTCGGAAATTTCATAAAGTTCCCCCAGTAAGGCCACAAAATTTATCGATTCCGCCTCATCTAGTCGCGACTTCTTTTATTAAGCAGCCGAGACATCCTCCGTAGATCAAAACTTCATCAAATCCCTCTTCTCATACCTACAGCTCAAAGCTGATATTTTCCCTCATCTTCATAATGAATTATGACAATCCTTTGATGAAATGGCGGTCATTTTTGAAACTTTGCTCTAAGTGACACACCTAGGAGAAATCAGGCCGTGGCCATCCGCTAGGAGCGTTACAATCGACAAACTTGAAAACAGGATCAGGATGTATTTCCCATTTGAATGTTCATAAAGAAATCTCGAAAGAATTTGGAAACCAAGCGATTGACGAGAAAAATTGAAAGAACAAAATGTGTAGAGCATAAAATTTTCTAAATGTCATCTCTCGTGAAAGTGGATCCATATCCAATTGAGGAAACACCGCGCATCAATTGTGCCGTTTTTGTCGCTCACGATACTAGTGCTGTTCAGCCTCAATACGTGGTCATCAATTTGGTGCAATGGAAAGTGGCGCTCGTCATGAGCATCAGTAATTTGAATAGAGTGGAGATATCTCGAGTTTTTCTATGGGATGACTTGATGAGACTGAGCGAACCGTGAGTAGCAATAGGGTCCCTTGGGAACTGTTCCAAAAACCACCCAAGGTGTTTAATTGGCGCCCAACACATCTGACGTATGTCAGATTTTGGTCGATTTTTGGAACAGTTCCCAAGGGGCCCGATTACTGCTACCGTGACGCTTTTTCTCGGTTCTTCTAGCACATTTTGTTATGTTCAATATACCTGACTTTTGAGCACCGAGTAGTCTCGCTCTTGTAGTGACTATTTCCTCTTATACTTACTTGTGCGCCCATGGAACCCATTCATCAACTTCTCGATTAAAGAACTTTCCTAATTTAAAAATACGGGTTTCCTTTCATATGCGCGGTATCGGATATTTGAGTTCTCGTTGTTATCATCAACTTGACTCGGGTCTTTCTTATTCTGATCGTGTTAAGTCGGAAGGATTTGTATGTTGACGGGGAGCGCCTATGTAGATTGATGTTTTGTCAGCGAAACATTTCAAGGCATTTCGAGAGTTCCCTCTTTTCGAGAACAAGATGAGTTGTTATTTTGAAAGAGGGCCAGTGGATCTTTGTGTGGGTGTCGTATTTGGAAGTATAGGAAATGAGATTCTTTCGGTTCTTTCTCGTTTTTCTTTCTTCGTTTTCTGGTTGCATTTTCTCCAGCATTCGATTCTATATTTTAGATTTTGAAAGCTGTTTAAATTTTGTATGAAATGCCAACATTTTTTGAGTGTCGAATACTCCGCACTCGAAATATTCGAGACAAAAATTTATAGCGTTGACTGATGTAAATCAGATGGAACGCTCATTGACCCACATAAAAGGCGGGCCTTCCAACCCCAGTAATATGCTCTATTATAAATCAAGTAGCACTTTCATTACTAGACCAATATTCAGTTCTGTGTGAGCCACTGTTCTTCCTCGTGACCTTATTCGATATCACCGGATGAATTATTAAATACATATTGCAAAATTTCACAGACCACGTCGGTATGACACAGCGTCGCGTCGTCATTTCCATTTTTCCTTAAAATGTCCAACTGTCAGAACTTACCTATAACGCAGAAGAAAAATAGACGTTAGTTGAGTAATCAAGACATCGTTTTTTAGGACAGATAAGAAATAATTAAACAAAAAACTAGACGATTTTTAATAATACCAACGTACAATTTCTTGTCTATCATTTCATGAACCCTGGCTCCTCGCGGACCAAATGTAACCCGCGGGCCGCAGGTTGCTCATACCTGGTTTATAGTTTTCATTCTCAAAAAAGCTAGTTCCAACCGAACTTGTTCAGATTTTCTGGAATCACTTGAACTTACGGGAAGGGCCGCACAACGAGAAGAGTAAATACTCGTACGTTTTAGAAGCGTTTTGTAAATCTTTTGCTCGATAAAAGTCGTACGACGAAGACAGCGTCCATAGTGATATGAAGATAGCTGTACTACGTCTCGCCAAAGTTTACACAACTCCAAAATGTTCTCTCTTAATTATTAAAACGAGAAAACTTTATCTCATTAACCCTCAAGTATAAAGTGTTTCCAGATTATTTTGACTTTATTCGGAAAATCTTATGATAAATACTTCGACGCTCGCTATAGAAACAAAATTTTAATCCTTTCCAGAATGATTATAAATAGAAAACGATTTTCAAAATAAATAAGAAACGTATTTATTTCATTTATATACTTTTCTCGCAAATACAAAAAAGAAAAATCTGATGTCTCACGCAGCGCAACGGTTTTATTAATACCCCGTAATGATACACATATTTCCCATTCACGCTGCGGCTGCTACATAACTCCGTAATTTTGGCTGGAGCCTGCCTCACACCGCTGCTGCGCTCTTCTACCCTTTTAATTATGGGCGAAGAATTTTGAAGAAAATCCATATCGCGAAAGCCGCGAGCTTTTTCGAAATTAATTACGCGACGCGAGGGGTCTTCTTTCGTGGCAGCTGATGGGTGCTGTACAGTATTATAGTTTGTAAATAATTTAATAGTCGAGCGTTTTCGAAGATAGACTCGCGTAATTGAAAGAAATTACACGAATCCGAGCTCGCGTTTTCTAGCGGCGCGGCGCCGAGGCCAGAAAAAACAATCGAGTTGTTGATAAATATTTTGAAAGATATGCTACAGACCCCGCATACCGATGATATTAGATCTATTTTTCTCGCCACCAAAATAATTCTGTTTGGAGCTCGCGTCTGCTGAGTAGATACGACGAGAATTAGGATGCTTTTGTATCCGATTCTACACGGGCAAACGACCCCTCGGAAAAAATTTCCTCGTGAAATCCAGAGTTTTATGAAACGTTGCTATAGGGCGCATGATTACATTTTGAATCGTCGCGAGGCTAACGGGTAATTTTGCGATTACTTTGCTGAGGGCATACTAAGGGTGTCTATCGGTCAAGTAAATCAATTAAAAGTCAAATATTTGATAACAGGTCAAGTAAACACGTAAAAGTCAAGTATCTTCATTAACGGTCAAGTAAAAATAGGAAAAGTACCGAAACTTTTGAAAAAAGAAAAGAAAAAAAAGCTCATGGGTTCTCTAAAAGAGTGGAACGAGGGGTGGCAGGAAACCTGTTTTTGGGGCACGTGGGATCTGAAAAATGTAGATTGTAACGTCACAGGCTCCGCCTCCAAGTTATATATTATAGGAGGAGACTTGAAGAAAGACTTAGAATTGCCGAGATCCCGAGCTTTGCCGGATGGAAACGTTTTTGTGGACACACACACCCCCCCCCCGGGATGAAACACTATTTTTTAGCCAATTTGACTTTTTTTTTAGCGGGGAACCTGTTTTATCAGGAACGTCCGCTTTCCGGCCGCCCAGGAAAGCTGGGAGCTCGAAAATGTTCTACGCGCACCTCTAAGCCCCTCCCTTAACATATATAGCGTGTGGGCGGGGCCTGTGACGTCACTGTTTGATAACGTCATAGGTCAGCCTTGTGACGGCACAATCTGATGACGTCATAGATCCATTTTTTTCGAGTTCCCGTCCTGTTATATATAGCTCCAAAGTCCGGGACTGTGACGTCACAATTTGATGACTTCATTCGTCAACCTTTCGACATTACAATCTGATGACGTCATCAGTTTTGTTCCAGTTCTTCTCGTATTATGTCTAGCTACAAAGTCCAGGTTTGTACCATGTTACGTCACAATCTGATGACGTCACAGATCAATTTTTTTTCAAGTTCTCTTCCTATTATATGCAGTTTCAAAGTCCGGCACTGTGACATCACAATTTGATGATTTCATACGTCAACCTTGTGACGTCATCACCTTTTTTGAAGTTCCTCTCCTATTATGTATAGCTACAAAGTCCGGGACTGTGACGGCACAATTTGATGATTTCACAGGTCAGCCTTGTGACGTCACAATCTACATCTTTCAGATCCCAGGTGCGCCATAAAACAGATTCCCTGCCATCCCTCGTTTGACTTGATTGAAAAACTCGTGAGGTTTTTTTTTTTCTTGCTCGTTAACTTGTTTACTTTCTAAAAAGATCAAGTATTTTCAGAATTTCCTTTCGGTAGACACCCTGATACTGCTCGGGAAAACGTTCGTCTCCGGATCGTGATGTCACCAGCGAACTTGGGAAACGTTTTCACCCAAATCCCCAAAGAAGAGAGATTTGCCAAAAACTTCCGTGCTTCGAGTACTTTTGCAGAGAGGAGGACTTACCTTAACAAGTTATAAAGAGGAATATAAGCCACCCATGTCGGAATCAAGGCGCTGTAAGAAGACTTCCGTAACCCTTCGTTGGAATCCCTGCAAGGAAAAATTTTGCGCTCATAAGTCTGCAATACTTGGAGAATCACTGTTAAGAAACTCCCAGATTGATAACATTAGGAGAATAAGTATGCAATATGGAATACTGGAAGAGCCTTAAACCTAAGCTGCATAAGCCATAAGCGGCGATTTGGCACTCGACAACGCGCAACTCGCAACTTAACTCTCCACTACGTAAACCAAATCGCTACAACGTGTGCGACAAAAACATAATAATTTGGTTTTGTCGCCGAGCCACTCGTTGCTTGTAAAGATTGCCGCTTTTGTAGATTGCGCCTTATATAGGCAAAGCACAAGACTTGACTTGTGTTTTTGCTACTCGCAGATGATACGGATAGCGCGCGAGAGTTGATGGATGACGAACCTACGGCAAACGATCTTCAGTTGATTCTGTATTGTTGAGTCAAGAGGCGGAATGCCTAAATACTTCAATAAACGATCACCCGAATCTTACCTATAAAAGTATAAAAGATGTGGAACTTGAAGAGCACTTCTGGCTGAACTTCGTCGAGGAAGTCATCGGATCTCACGTAATCTGTCTTGTAAAGTTCCGTTTTTCAACTTGAACTTGCCGTCTCGATAGAAGGTCTCAAGATGTACAAGGAGACGGGAATGTTCTTCTAAACGTAGGTGCAGACTTTTGTAAACCTGAAGAGTCACATCAGGAATGTGCATTGGAAAGCCAAGAGAAAATCAGTTGAATGAGAAGATTTGAGATGATTTTTTGATGGCGGTTGAGAGAGAAGAGCTCTCGAAGGTACCTAGAGTAGTCATCTTGAAATCGGAAAAGCATGCATTTTCGAAGACGAGTCTTTTTTTGAGTGATGTCGTGGGTATGGGAAAGAGTATAACAAAGTAAAATGCTTAAAGCTTAACGTACTTGTCACGTGAGCTATCTTAACGATGTCGTCGAGTGTTCGCGTTATTTAGCTTTTGCGTCTGTCGCGCTTGAGTGAAATTCGAACGCGAAGCCGAGAAGGCAATTTTAACGCGGAAACGGAAGTCAATTTGAAACGGTTAGTGAGTGTTGCGCGCTCGCGAAATGCGAGCATAACGCGATTTTTGCGAATAAATAATACCAGCCAGTAATTAAACGGCGACGAGGCGCTTTCGCGACGACGATGCGATGGCGATGCTATACGCACTGTATATTCGTCAAATTCTCGTAGACATATATGCGATAAGCAAGTACCTGCGTCTTACTTACTCGCCGACTACCTCTCTCGCTTACCAAAACCGACGGTACCGATGTAATTAATCATTATCAACTAAGTACGTAAGCCGACGACGATAAAACGCTTCTCAATTTCGCATCTTTTCCGATTTCGTTTTCGTCTTTTGCGCTCGCATTGGAAAAGCGCTCTGTGCGCGTCTGTCCCTTCTTTCTAAATACTCGCTCACGCACAAAAAACTATGTATTTATGACATAAACGTTAAACTTACTCGTGTGCCCGTGGAACCATTCATCAACTTTTCGATGGAATAACTTTCCTAATTTAAAAATACGGGTTTCCTTTCATATGCGCGGTATCGGATGTTCGAGTTCTCGAGTCGTTATCATCAACTTGCCTCGGGTCTTTCCTATTTTGATCGTGTTCAGTCGGTGGAAGGATTAGTATGTTGACAGGAAGCGCGTATGTAGATTGATGTATTGACAGCGGAACATTTTGGGAGTTCCCTCTTTTCCGCGGACGAGATAAGTTGTCATTTTGTAAGAGGCTCGTGGGACTTTTTTGTGTGGTTGTCGCGTTTTACGAATGAAATGTTATAAATTCGGAAAAATTAGCCTTTAGGAAAGTACGAAGAGTGGTTAGATGTGTCACAAGATGAAAAATTCGATTTTAACGACCTCCAAGGCAACATTCACTTCATAGACAGTGGACTTATAACACAAATATTTTGTCAATTCGTAGGAAGGTTGGATTCTTTGACCGCTGCTTTGCTAAAGTTTTTCCTTACTTTGCAAGCTCTAAAGTGAACCGTTAGAAGGTAGAATCCAGGGATTCCGTCTTTTGTTTCTGTAGCAGGCACTAACACGTAGGCCGACCAATTCCAGATTCATACGAGGCCGGTCACAATCCACTTTTGAAATGATACCTAGGGAGAAACCCTTCCTCCTTCCATTGAAAAATCGTGAAAAAATGTCTCATTAGAAAGTCGTACCTACGCCGCTGATTAGCTTCAAGTCTCTGTTTCTCTCTGCGCCAGAATCTGCATCCCCACAAGCGCAAGACTAAGCTGTCTCCTTCTCCCTTCAAACGGTTCATGATTACATATAGAGGAATTGGTGAGAGAGAGGTTGTATTGAAGATAGATCCTCTAAATTCTCGACCACTCTGAATGAAATGAGTTGACGTTGAAGATAAATGTGTTGAAGAAGAGGAATCAAAACTACGTCGTCGCTTTTGGATTTGATGATCTTTCGAGCAAGAGATGGGCTGAGAAGAATATTTGAAACTTTTACGATTCTTGGTACAAGTGTAGGTTTGAAAGTTATTAGTACGCTCGAAAATCGTGAACACGGGGTCAAAGAAGGTCAGGAGATCAGTTCAGATATGAGGAGTTCAGCTTCTTCCAGGTCCAAAAAGAGACGCTTAGTTGTAAAAGCAAAAACAGTTGGAATTCTGACCAGAATTGAGCTAAGTATGAATGTCGTCAGGATTTATTGCGTCAGATAGCTCGTTCTTTCAAAATCCATTATCCAACTTTGACCATTGAATTTCACTTCGATTCTTCTACATACGAATAAAGGCTTCTTTGGTTGACCAAATTTTAATGATGAAAATCGTAGAGTTGGTGGAAGAATTCTGTGCATACTTTACGACAGCAAACATTGATCATTGCATAGTTCCTAAGTCCTTCCCTCTCAACCTTCTTCTAATTTTGAACGCCGTAGAAAGGAGGCGAACATTACCCAATTTATTGCTCAGATATTCCCTTCTATGCCCCTTGCTTTGTTATTTCGATGGTAGTTTTGAAAGTTCCACGATATTCGCCTGCGGAATTCTAATCTTTTAGGTAAGTCTTCCGATGTAACCAGCAACCTGGGACTTCAATCGGAGCTCTTGTTGTAGACGAGAAATCGAGGAATACAAATGAAGTAGTCATGGACAATCCGGGCAAATATTCTTATTAAAATCTTGAAGGATGGTGAGAGAAAATAGCAACACACGAAGACACCAGACGACAAGAGGAATAGTTTTTGGTTTTCAACTTTCGGGAATGTTTTGCAGTATGGGACATCCGTGAGATTGGATATCTAGAATGGCTGGACGAGGAAAATAGGAAAAATAATGACAAAAGTTCAACGTTAGAACGATGTAAGATTTCTGTACAAAACGTACCTACCGCGTTCGAGAAGTTCGGTGTTCGTGTCCTCTAGAGCTTTATGTGTATTTTGTGCGAATATCGTTTCGCTATCTGTAGAAGGCCCTCATTTTTTTTTTTTTTTTAGCTTACCAATAAACTACCATGCTGTACTCTTGAAAACGAACGATGTATTGAAATGCGGAAATTCCGCGATAATGCAACATTGACCCGCCCTTTCCGGAGCGATTCCTCGAAATTGTTTTAATAAAAATTGATTAATCACTTCGCCGCTTACTCTCGTAAACTCTTTCATTTATTTCTCTGAAATGAAATGCTAATTATCGATAATGCCTCCATTATGTAAACATTATCTAATTTTATAGACTATGTGTTCCTTGGCGGCACGCCATCGTCGCTTTTTTCCCTCTTCTCTTAACTTTTCTCTTCTTTTTTTTTTTTTTTCTTTTTTTTCCTCTTCATCATATTGAGTAAACTTTCCAGAAGGATGAAAATCGGGTATAAACGTAAGAAAGAACCAGGATGAGAAAATCAGTATCATAATAAACTTACGTACAGCTCTTTGCTGGCGGATAATAATTTTTCGAGCGAGGAAAAATTAATTTTATAAGACGGAATAAAAGATTTTCGAAGATGTTCACGCTCTGATAATTAAGTTTGCTCGAGAATGACGACGATGAAAACGAAAAAGAAAGTCGAGCTTAGCTGAATTTTTCGCGACCATTTTTTTATAACTTTCTTCTCGTCCTCAGTAGACGAGATGCAGAGCTTTATTATCGCTTTTTTTACAGTCTCGCAGGCAGGATTAAAGAGCACTAGATTTTAGATTCAGTGACTAGAACTTGTCTCATTATCGCGCGTATCAGTACTTGATATAAACATTACTGCTTTCAAATTTGATTTTTAATATCGCCTTTGTTTTTTGTTTTTTCGCAGCAATTATTCCGATCCCAACAACAGCAACAACAACAACAAGCTGCTGCTGCTGTGGCCCTATCAGCCGCTGCCGCGGCTCAAACACCTGCACAACTACAGATGATACAACAGCAACAGTATTTGCAGCAACAACAATTAGCTGCTGCTGCCGCAGGTTTGGCGCCGACCACATTCGCTACAGCGCCTCCAACGCCTTATATTATTAATCCACAAGAACCGTATGTCATTGCCGGTAAGTTTTCCAAATTTATCTTCTTCATATACAAAGATTATATCCTAGCAATACTACAAGAATTTGTCAAAGAGTATATGCTGGGGTGAGGCCAAAAGATGTTACCAGTTGAATGGGGAAGCGCAAAAACGCAAAATGTTAGATGTATATTTCAAATCTACAAATTGAGTATCTCAATTTCATCCTCTACTCAACTTTTTACGACAATTCTGAGCTGAGGGACCAAAATGCGCCAAAAATGGAAAAATTAAAAATTGTTCGAACTTCCATATTTTACTTGACTTGAAAGTGAAATTTTGAAGCTGACCATAAAAACACCTGAATAGCGCTATGGAGCGTAAAAGTGGGGGAATTTTCAATTTATTTTTCTTGGCCAATTTTGGTCCATAACCCGGCTCAGAAAAGTCGTAGAAAGGTGGGTAGGGGCGTAAATTTAAGATGAAGTTGAGGTATAAATTTTGTAGATTTGAAGAATACATCTAAAGTATCACGTTTTTGTGCTGGAGTGAATTTAGCGCAAACTTCCATTCAACTGGTAACATCTTTATGACTCACCCGGTACAGGAGAAACTTTTCACGATGGGTCTTGAAATTGAAGATTTGTTCCAAGTCCCCTTCATCTTAGTATTTCCAAGTACGTGGAGATGAATGACAGAAAACAAAGGCCTTGTTTAGAGCTCTCCAATTCCAAGCGAGAATACACCGAGCATTTGCTCGAATGAATATTTGAACCGGTTGTTGGTTTTGAGTCATTGTCGCAGGAGTAGTTTTGTTAGTAGCAATTGCACTCGAATGTTGACAGTGTCTAAAATCCACGGTTTTACTTGCAAACATCGACATCGTGATTTCACCAACATAAAGGCTGATGGAAGTTGCATTAAATACCAGCATGCGACCTTCATTATTGTTCTCATATTGTGTTTCTCAATTACGTATGGATGTGCTTTTTTCTATTGGAAGCACGTACTATCAATCCAGTTGTTGTTTTGAACGGAGAAGTTATTTCTTTGCAACTTTGCCACGCAAGTTTTTACGATATTCCTTCGTCGCAAGGTAGAAAAGGAGACTCGTTCCTCAGTTTTTTTTGTGGGGCGTATTATGGTTTCTCATTTCTGGAGCCCTCAGAATGTGAGAGTGCCGATGGTTTCTTTGGTCTCTCCTTAGATCCGGAATGATGAAGCAAAAATTTCAAGTCCGTCAGTCTTTTGGTCGGAAGCGCTACGCAATCTCCCTTGCGGCTGTTTTTTGTGTTTCTACTCCGGTAGTTCTAGCCAAGAAAAGGGGCAGAAATCAGGCAAAGGTGAAACTCGGCAGTATTGTAGAAGACTTTTTAAGCTTAATCGAAAAGATATGATCATAATTATGGTAACTTGAAAACTGCACTTTCAAACCATCAGCAATGCTCCCGAACAGTCATGGGTAGCCTGCGAAGTGGATTTTTTTTTGGCCTGAATCACAAATTCTGGAAATTAAACTGAAATTCTGATGGACAGGTTTGCACGCAATGCATATTTCAACTTGTGAATGCATTTTCTCACTCTTTTCATGTTATAATTTGAGCAGTGTAATTGTGCATGTCGGTAGCTGAAATATGGCCCGCTAGTCATCATAAGTTGCCCACGCCTGCTTTAGAACGTTTTAGACAACTTTCAATTTGACCATCAATTGAACTTGTTATTACAATAGTCTGAACGACTAGAAAGCTAGTCTAGAGAAATGGTTTTCTTGTACTACGAGAAATCACTCGTATTTGGGGCAATGCGATTATTGTTGGTTTTAAATATAATCGTTCGAGCTTGAATGCTCGAACGCGTTTCCAAAATGCTTATGAATTACTGGGAACAAGGCGACCAGATCTTCTCCAAAAAGAAAGAGTAAATCAAGCTATAGTATAGCTTTGCAAACAAGGAAAAAAGATTTCCCTTTGAAAATATCCCTTTAAAAGAGTATTTGCAGTCAAAAAAGGAACTCAAAAATGATATAAGAAAGGTAGGGTACATTCGCTATTTTGAAGCACAGAAAATATGTTTTTCTTTCAGCGGTTCAAAGGAGGACTCTTTCTCTGTGAAAGAAATGCTATCAGGTTACCTTATTAGAAAGTTTCTGTAACGCTTTCCATCTAGACGTTACGTCTTAAATTCTTCGAAATTCTCAATCGGAGTACCGTTTTTACAACGATGTTTTCGGTTAACGATAGACCCTTGCAAAGTTGAGCTTTTCATTTCTCGTTCATCCTATCGTGAAACCCTTTCTCTCAGTTGGCAGTAGTGGGGCACGTCATGTTCTTGGCGTCAATATCGAGAATAATGTAGTTTATCCATTAGCTCCAACCTGATAACTTCTTACACTTTATTTTCAGACCCACTTATTATCTTGCTTGTCACTTTGAAGTACAACTCCTTTATACTCTTCTGTGTTGCATAATATTATGCTCTGCACCAATTACTGTGTGTAGAAATGCGTACTCCTTTAGTTCAAAGTCTCTTAAATGGTTTTACTAACTCGGGTCTGTACAATGTTATGTGACACGCGTTCATGCATAATGCACTTTGTGTACTGTATGTCCTATCCGAGGGTAAATAGGATTTATTAATTTATAGATTGCGCGGCGTTGTAATAGTCTCGAAAATTGAATTTGGTCGTTTGAAAATTTTGTGTTTGAAGGCTTCTAAAAAGAGACCGAGGAAATAGCGCAATTCCTTTCCCTCGTTCTACCAAATGGCAGAGTACTATAATGTGATGCATGTGACAAAGTGTGTGTCGATATTCTATAAAGGAACGTTTTGTGTCGACGATTTTATTATCCCTTTACCGGTGTCGAGTTCGTCTCGCCTGCAGACGTCAACATTTGATACACATTTATTGCGAATCTACGGTAGCAATAAACGTCGCGCTTGTAAGTTCGATATTTTAGCGTAGCGGCCGCTTTTAGGCGCCGGTGTCGATACGGGAACGGAATTATCCTTCTCGAGCGTATTTGTGAACAAATCTTTACACGTGCGATCTCATAAATTTTGAGACGTGTGGCGCGACGAACACAAAAAATGTCTTGTTGGTGTTTCTTTTTTCGTCTATCGTATCGTGGTTGTATGATCGAAGTAATTTCGTGTTGGATTGAGACCACCGCCTTACCAGTGGTGTTTCTATCATCATACATTCGAGCTTCTAGCGTCAAGCTTGTGATTCCTTTGATTTCGTCGGATTTCAAGTGATCTTTTTGTTATCATTTTCGCTGTTACTGCTCTCTCTCTCTCTCTCTCTCTCTCTCTCTCTCTCTCTCTCTCTCTCTCTCTCTCTCTCTCTCTCTCTCTCTCTCTCTCTCTCTCTCTCTCTCTCTCTCTCTCTCTCTCTCTCTCTCTCTCTCTCTCTCTCTCTCTCTCTCTCTCTCTCTCTCTCTCGTAGTGGACAAGAAAGAGTATAGATGCGAGCAAGACGTGGATAAGTGTTGGGTACCCATTACGTTGTCTTCTGTGAAAAGTTTCTAGATACAAACGTTGGATTGCAATGTTTTTATTTTTTGATAATGATGTGCGAATGAAAGGTTTTAAGATGTATCCTCCCCGAAAACGCATCAAAAGTAGTAGATGATTCAACGAATTGTTTTGGAACGAATCACGAAACTTGACTTACGACCACTTGATGGATTGTTGATTCACACGTGAGCAATGCTATCGAGTACGTGTTGACCTTCCTATCAATATATTATTGTAATAGACTCCATAATTTATTACTATTCTCTACTGTCTGCATTCGTCATTCAAAATCGCACTCTGTGCTAAAAAATGCGGGCGATTCCGAAATGCTCTCAACAAATTAATCGAATTCAAATTGTCTTCTACGTGTATCGAAAAACCTCCAAATCGTTTTTCAGTCAAGAAATCTCTATGTATGAAATAGGTAAACACAATTGGACCCTTGTGAGATGAAAAATCAAACTCACATAAAAATCTTTGAGTAATATATTGACAAAATAGTCATTTTCACCTCCCTAAGTACACCTCACATGCGTATTTTATCTGCGAGTTTTATAGTCACGCACGGTCAATACGAGTGCAGTACTGTAGGCAGCTCCGGAAGAAGGAACAGTTGCAAAATGACTCCCTGCACAGGCACTGAAAGAACATATTTACGGTAGAACGCAGTCGCACACTGAAGGAGAAAAATGTTGGTAGAACGCACTTTAAAGTGGCCCCGGAGATTTGATGAGGAACAACTTTTGTTCAAAAGGGGATCCGACCAGTTCACCGATAGATTTTTCACCGAGTAAGTTTTTTTGAAGGAATGTACACATCGCCGATAGGAAAGTTCTCACCTGTCAGTTTTGTTTTTCCCCACCATCAGGAAAGTTCATCTTTCTTTTTCGAGTTTACCGACACCGACGACAAAATTCACCTTTCTCAATCAACTGTTCGACTTTTATTTGATGCTTTGATACGTATACCAAATTTTATTTATGAAATTATTTAAATAAATAATGATTCAATAAAGAAAATTTATTTCATTAGATTATTAATATTTATAAATTGAATTATATTCATTGTTTATAATAATAATTTTTATTTCAATAAAATAAATATTTAAAAATTATAATAATTCAAATTATTATTTTTTATTTCTATTTTTTTTCAAAATTGAATTTAATAAAAATATAAAAATAAATAATATCTGAAAATATAAAAAGAAATTTAAAATTTAATTTTATTTAATGGAATATCAAAGATGAAATTATTAAATTAAGTTTTTATTATCATTAAACTTGAATTAAACTGATTCATTAACTTCATTAATGAAAATATAATCGAATTTTGTCGGTGAACTTTCGTCACGGTGAACTTACTACTTCTATCAGGTGATTCATCTGTAGGTGAACTTTCTGCGGGTGAATTTTTTTAGGTGAAGAATCTTTCGGTGAAACACCCTAATCCCGTCTGAAGTGCGTAGTTTTCGAGAAAATTCTGAAAAACTGAATTTTTTTGTGGGGGGGAGGGCAACGTTGGTCACTAAAGGGGTTTACGGGAGACGAGGCGCTGTGGACTCTTTGATTTTTTCATCAGATGATCTTTCTGACCACTTTCACAAAAAACATTGTATTGGTACTGTCGCAATTATTTTCAGCTAGTTTTTTTTTTTTTTTCATTTGACTTGACTATTAATATTATAAAGTTTACGATACTTGTATTTGATTATTCGATATATCAACATATTCGATTGGAATCGATTAATAAACCATTATACTAGTATGCCAGATCTCCCAGTGTAGAGAGATCTATTTCAGAACGGGAGTGAACGAGCGAATCAGTTTCACAAACAATATAATGAGCAGAGCGACAAATTTAGTACGGGAATTATACATTAAATAATGGTGGCCAAAAAGAAAAAATTGGGATCAAAGATTTTATTGCTGGAAGTTGTTAATGATAGTCCCCTACCGAACACAAAATCCGCCCGTCTCGACCGCAATCTCCTTTTATAGGGGAAAAGGAGTCCGAAATAGTTATTTGTGCAACAAGGGAGAAAAGTGAGCCATTCTCATCGAGTGCAAAGTTAGCAACCCGAGCCGAAGGCAAAGGTTGATATTTGCACAGAGTTGAGAAATGTTTTTTCGACCGTGTTGCACATAACGTTTTTCTTTACGCGATGAAAAAGCCTAGTAGTTTTGTTACCCGCGTATATTCATTTCTCACCAAGGGTAAATATGAAAATTCATATCTACCCTTTGCACATGCGCAGTACTGATTTTGACGCTACAACGACGCGCATTCACGGAGTTTCGTCTCGCCCACAAAACAAAGCGCTTTGTTCCCGTAAATCGAGTAGGATAAACGGCGTTATTGTATGTGTGTAAAGAAAACATCATTTTTCTTTTTTTTTTTTGAGATTACGTGTACTCGAAAAAATAAAATTTCTTCTCTCAGGAAACACTTGTATAAATTTCTTAACTAGTAACAGAAACGCGTTTAGCGCGCACACAGGGTACACATATTGAAATATGTAAAAAACATCAGCGCTTCGTAACTCGTGAACAGTGAGCTTGATCAAAAATTTTATAAGGACCTTTTTTATACGAAATTCAATGTAGATCATTAATTTTATGTCTGATGACATTTTTCAAAATAGTGCGTTTATTTTTGCGAAAAATTGAAAAAACTACTTTTTTGGACGCTTTTTCTCCTATAAAAGGGGGTTGCGGACGGGAAAGGGGGTGGAGTGAGTTTTATGTTCTGTAACAAGGGGACTGTCATTGACAACTTCCAGCAATAAAATCGTTGATCCCAATTTTTTCATTTTCAAAATCGTATAATTCCCGGACTAATTATAAAAAAATGAAAAACGATCTTCATTCATTTGGCTACGCCAGAAGATCCTGTGTTGTCAAGAAGAGCACCATAGAACTGTGAATCAACTCGCCACTTTGTAATTATATAGGATGGGTTCTAGACCATGTGAAACTACTTTCTTACTCTTCCACTTCTCTACGAAAGAAGCAAATTGTTGGAAAAATTTCTTGTCGAGCAAATTTACTCGAATTATTTTTTGCATCGGGAATGCTTCTGGAGGAGGACTGAAAGATCAATGATGAAAATGTATTCGGACCTGGAATAATTGTTTCTTTTTAACGTACTTCCTTTTATCCTGAACTTTATTTCGAGTATGAAAAATGAGATTTTTGTCGGAAACTAAATTTATCCATCGTGAACTCCTTTGTGATTAGTCTTAATTGGTTTTTCTGATGAACCTGAACTGATAAATATCGTAATTTGGTATTTTTTTTCTCTCTCTCGTCATCCAACCACTTTTGAAATTATTTGTTCCTCTCTTCTTAGAAAAACATGAATTTTGGTCTTCACGCGACGATGCATTCTGCCTTGAAACACAAACCGCTTTCTTCTTCCCCCCCCCCCCCATGTTTTACTGAAAACCACCTAGTTACCTATTGAAATTCTCATTTTTAAACGTGTGTACAGCTACAGAAGGGAATTAGGGATAAAAGATTGTCGCGGATGTAATCCTTTTCTTCTTCCTCGTTCATTTCCTCGGTGTAGTGAATTTTTTTTTTTTTTTTTCATTCCTTTTAAAATATTTGATTTTGGATTTGTGCGGAAAATGATTTTTCTCCTCTCTCTTTCTCGCTAGGTTCCTGGTTCCACTCTATCATTTTCCAATCATTTAATCTATTATGTATAAAGTGACGCGCATCGATTCAAAACCAACAGCACATTTTTACCAGATTGGTTGCGCAAAAATGAAACTCATTGCGGAAAACGCTTAACATTATCGACGGTGCGTTTCTTCGAAAATCTACTGTTTGCGTTTTATAAGAGGAAAAGGCGTTACAGAGAGAAAGAAAAGAAACAGCCAGTCAGTAATGGTAATGGAGCGAATGAGTGAAGAGGAAAACGTTAAAACGAGACAATATTAATTCGCGGGTAATTATTCTCTGTTTCGGGTACATTGGACATCGAAGGAAATGAATAATGCTCGCTGCACACGCTGCCTAGTAATGTGGATGGAGAGAAATAAAAAGCCTTCTGTTTCTCTCTCTGTCTTACACCCGTTACCGACGAAGGAAACGATAATTATAATAATTGCGCCGCATTTTTAAAACGTTGCTACTCTCGCCTTTAAAATTTTTGTTTTTTTCTTCGCAACTTTTTTTTTTTTTTCTTTTCTCTCTTTCACGTTCGCTTAAATTCTGTGCCGAATTCGCGCTGGTAATTCCAAAGGGTAATTCGCCCGAAGTTGTATTCTTTTTATTGCGTTTTTCATTGACTCGGAGCTGGCGATAATGCGTGCCATTTCGAAATTTCCGAGCTTAACTGTTGATAGGAATCTAATTAATTTTTTGGAAAAATCGAATAAGTATCCCAGCATTATCTTTATTTTCGGTAATTTTCATTTCTTAGCGGAGAATTCTAAAATAACGCGTGGTTACCATTTTCGTCGTAATTGTGTAGGCGTGTGGGCGAAAATCGTGTTGAAAATAAGCTGAGAGAACTTTTATATTATACATTTCGTTCTAAGAGTATTAGTATTTCGGTGTCGTTTTGCCGCGAAGAGATATCAAATTCAGGAGGGAAGACTGATATCTGTTAGAATCGCGTGATAATATTTCTCTCGACCGATAATGTCTCGTCGTAATTCTTGCCTCGTGAAGTTTTCCCCGGTAGAGGATGTGACAGTTATCGAAGTTGGCAGGCGGTGACTGCGCTCGTTATCGCGAATATGTAAGCGAAGACGAGTAGAAATGATAATTATACGTCGTTCTTAATTCGGTAGTTTCAAGAATTAGATGAATCTATGCTATTACAGGATATGAATTCGTACAGATTCTCCTAGAGGTGCTGCTGCGGGGGGCTCTTCCCAATATTGGAGAAACGTAGAGTTGGCGAAAACTATCAGTAACCTTGTTAGTCGTGAAGTATGAAGGGCCTATTTTGGACAACGATGTGGAAATGCAACTTACCGAAAAGTTTTAATATATTATCGCATATCTTCAAAAATGAAGAGACAGCTCAAAAGATTGAGTTGCTTGGAATTGAAATGAATGGTAGTGCACCTAGTCAATTCTGGGGATATTTTTGATGCTGATTTCAAGAATTTTACGTCTTAGTGAGATATTCGGTATTAATCTTTTTGAGACTGTATTGTTTGGAATAACATCCGCCCCCGGATGGTCTAAAGAATGGCTACCCAGCGTTTTTTCTTCGAAGCGTTGTCTAAAATTGAAAAAACTTGGGCTCTCTGCCTCTTTCTCGAAAAAAAAAAGAGCCATTATAAGTATTAGACAATGAAGTGACAGAAGCTCTAGTTGGAAAACGTCATTCAAAGTCAGTTCCGGTCGACGATCGAGTCCTCTACCTAACCAGAAACTTGGATAATTTTCGAGTCCAGAACTGTATGGCACGAGAGACTTGAAAACGACGACTTCTTTAACGATGTTGAACAAGGAAGGCAGGGAACCTGTTCTATCGGTTGAAAAATATTACATGATATGACCCGGGTCGAGATAGCCCCTTCAAGTAACTAGGTATACAATGTTTCGTACATCAATTGGCTCAGCCCCTTTAATGAGCTACATATGCAATGCTTCAAACACCATAAGTCTTCTTTCGATCATATATATAGCTCAAGTGTGGAAATTTTTCCAAGTTTTAAGCCAGACAGAGTACGGCAAATTTATAAAAAAAAAAAAAAAAAAAAAAAAAAAAAAAAAAAAAAAAAAAAAAAGAACAGAACAGGTTGGGATGTCGAAATTCTTCCAAGTCCCCATCTCTAGCCACACTAATTTCTTACTTTCAGGCTGTATACACCATGATTTAAGGAACTCAGAAAAACTTGAGACTCTCCAAGATTAATATTTTTTTTTACGTCTCCGTCCTGTCATATATATGTTAGCGTTAGAATGTGAAATTCAGTTAATGTATGATTTAACTAGAGACTACATGTAATAATAAGGCATTTCAGTTAGAGTGTTGAAAGCAATATTTTTTTTTACAGATCAACTAGTGATTTTATATAATAACTAGGTATTTCATGTATTAACGGAAAAGACTTAGCTAAAGTGTATAAGAACAAACGACCACAGCACAGTATCACTAACCAAATCCTACTGAAAACTGCATTCAATAACATAAGAAACTTCATACTAACTGAGCAGACTTGAATATACTGTACGAGAACACAAATAGATGGCTAACTGGGCAATTATCAGATAAGAAGGTATTCTCATAACTAAAAGAAGTTTTTTTCGGCATTTGTAAGCAGTAATCTCAGCTGTCTTCATTTGCATTGCATAATTTGAGCTATGTATTTGTAATTTCTTTTTTCTTAAATATCTAACTCTTTCTCTACTCATAACTTTCAGGGGTGGAGCCTTTGTGTCAGTCGGCAAATGTTATAAATTGCCTTTGCCGGCTAGGGCACAAGCCAAATTGCTCAAGGTGACTCGGCAAATTTTTGTTTCGCCCCTCCTCAATAATTTCCTCTCAGAACACCTCTGACCTTCAATCAAATATTATTCATTTATGCATTAACTGTTTTCTCTTCATTAGTTCATACATTAGCTAGTCATGACATATAAATAGGCAAAATTTAATGCTTTAACGACCTGATTTAGTTAATGCATGTAATAGCTAGTTCATCCATACATTAACGGTTTTCACACTCTAACGCTAACATATATATATAGCCCGGAGGTCGAAAGTTTTATAAGTCCCGAGCTTTGCCGAACGGCACCCGGTACAAATCATTTTTCTTCGAATTACCCTCCCATAAAATAGGTTTCCTGTTGAAATTGCGAGATGCAAAATTTTCTCCATTTATCTCGCATGTGCACCAACAATTTTCGTTAAATCCGGTGCCTCTATTGAGACTAATGTTCTTTTAGAAAGATGTTTTGAATGAAGGAGGCTTTCGAGCTATCTGCACTTGGAGGAGACTTGAGGAGGAGCTAGGGATACAACAGGGCGTCTACAGATGCTGAAAAGTCCTTCAAGTCGTGAAAAGTCATGAATTTTGAAATCCTTTCTTAACGTGAACGGAGTATACAAAAAATGTTCTTTCGAGAATTCTCTACAACTTTGATTCTCACCCTTTTCTTGCGATCAAAAGTCATTTGAAAATAGGTCCCGAAAGTCCTGAAAAGTACTGAAAAATCGTTCGCAAGTCCTTCATTTTCAATCTAAGACGGTGTTTTCATGTTACAAAAATTATAACATTTGAAATTTTCAATGTTGATTTCGGCTTCAAAAGGTCCTGCAAGAGTGATTCATTTTTACTTTTCAATTTTTGTAAACACCCTGTACATGACTTCTGATCCGCTTGACCTAATCGGAAAAATTTGCACTTTTAAGCTAGGACTTGAACTCGACACCTACTGCAAAGAGAATAACGTAAAGCTAAACCTCCGATGTTCACATTGACCATAAGCACATACCTAATCTACTCTTCTTAGAGGATACTTCCCAGGGCAGACCACTCAATCTCTTTTACAACAAGGCACATTTTCCCGTGAGACGATATTCCTGCGGCACAGCATTTCTGAGACCCCCAAATTGTGTCCAATTCCGCGTTTTGGCATTTTAATGTCACTACTGATTTCCTCCTCCTAATGTCAGGATTTGTGGCCGTAGTGACCGTACGAGGCCTCAGCCCTCTTTCCTTACGCTGCGGTTCCAGGAAACGAGAGCTTTGATCTTCCGGCGGGACTCGAGAAAAGTTCTGCCATCGGCGCACTCAAAAGAATCTGGATATTTCTTGCATTTACTGGGAAACCCCCTAGGCTCTTCTGATTCCAAAGTTTATGTGGAGATATGAAATACAATTGGCGTTTCTTGTCACGTCGCAGAGTTTATTTGATTTTTATGGAATTCAGTGCAGGTTTCACGCTCAAGTTTAAGAAATTACTGAATTGACATTGAAAAGTTGGAACACTTCGGTCAGATCGTAGTTATGTTCACGTTTTTGAGTGAATAGAAAAAAGTGTCAATCTCTTACGTTTTTGATCGAAATTTCGCAGGCTCGCGGAAAGGTGTTGTACTGCGGGACACCGATTGAGAAACCTGTCTTAGGGTTTGAGGAGAGGAACCGAAATGAAAGAGACGAGAAACGAGCTCGAAGACATGACTTCAATTTCTCCAAAGCTCCGAAATTGTAGTTTTCTCCTCGTCTTCATTTTTCAACTCTGAATGTCCAAGATACAATATGTTGTCTCATTCTTGCATAATAATTTAATTCTTCTCTGTATTTCTTTTCTTATGCAGGAGCAACAGTGTTACCTCAATATTACGGAGTGCCGTGGGGAGTGTACCCAGCAAACATTATACAGCAAGGAGCAACGGCAAATACCCAACAAAGGCGACCGTTGACGCCGTCGTCAGCGGCTACCGAAACTAACCTCGCAGCGGCTGCTGCTTCCGTCCAGCAGAGTCCTTATGTGATTCCGGCATACTACGATCAGAATGGCTCTATTGTGATGAGAGGTATCAGTAATGGACCAACGATGAGACTAGTCTCTCCCGCACCAGTACTGGTCAATCCTTCGAATCCAGGTGATTATTGTAATAAATTATTCTTGGATTAAAGTGAAATGAGTTCCCCGTCAAAGGAAAGTTTTTGCGTGTGATTTTGTTTTGTTTTGTGTTTGAAGTTTTTTTACGTTACGTTTCGCTTTGATTATTTCTGGCTGTCATCCTTACAGCGAGTGTGATCATTTTCTGTTCCTCTTGTCTTTGTTTTTCATCATTTTTCTTTCACGATGTAGACGAACAGCAGCGAAGTAATCGACGAAACGGAAATTCAGAAATTACCTTCCATTTCATCGCCTACGAACTACTCTTTAGTTTTTTATTTCTTGGTTTTCATTTTCTTATTTTTTGTGATCGATTTTTTCAGGTTATTTATTTATTTTTTTCTTTCGAGAATGTCATTCGTATGATATTTCTTCTGTACCATTTTTTTCCTTCTTTTTTCACATTCAATTTCCATCCATAGGAAATGGTGTCAGATTGCTTGGTGCTAGCCAACCACAGCAAATCGGTACCCCACCATCCTCCATATACAGTAACGCGCAGAATGCATCTCTTTATACTGCTGCACTGTCTACAAACAGTATTACCACAGGTATGTCAGTAGCTAAAAGAGCAAAATGAAAAAGCGAAAAAAAAAAAAAAAAAAAAAAAAAAGATGTATAAGTACTCGGTATTTTCATTTCATCGTTCGCTGTCTGTCGGAAATTTTTAGTGAGAAAGAGAGTCGTTTGTATATCCTACGAGAAGAAAGAAGATGTAGGTTTTTTTTTTTCTTTCGTACGCATATATATTTCATTATTCTTTCTTCCTTCGCTTTCATGCTTTCGAGAAAAATATTTTTGTACTGCATCCCGCTTTCGTCCGTCACTACCCGAATTCTCGTCCGTATCTGCGACCGTTCAATTTTTGTGTTTTTTAATTATTTTTTCGTTTCTTTTCCCTCGTTTAAATTATTACTCGGACCGCTTTTAATTACTCCTTCGCAGCCCATTTCCATAATATTCGTATTTGTACGTGTGCCTGCATACCCGCTCGCACGTAAATTCCTAGGTATAATTATTACCTAATTTATGGCATCATCATTTTTATCCGAAATTTTTCGTCACAAAAAGAAGAAGGACGTGTGCGTGTATTTGTGTTGGTCAACTTATATGACATGCCGGATAAAATTGAAAATTGCATTTTTAATGTCCGCAGGATTACAAGACGTCTCATTGGGATTGGGCTTAACGACTAGTACGACCGGGAGACGTGATTCCTTTGATAGAAATACTTCCGCGTTTTCACCGTCGGTCGAGTACGCCCGGCCAAAATGGCCACAAACGCACCAACCGTACGGAGCCTTAGGTATGTATGAAGAGAGCGATTAATTTGAAATGATGCTTTATGATACCCAACGCCGTATTTTTCGTATCGAAATATCGAATTTTTATTTAATTGAAAAGCGTGTAGTTTGTGAGTGCAAGGATCCGTCTGTTGGTGTCTCCCTCGGTAGGATAATTATAAAGGTTACTCGCTTGGGGTAGCTTAGGACGTGTCATTAGTTTATACGGGATGAAGAATATTCTCGCCCGCTTATTTTTGGAATTTTGCCACATTTAACTAGCCTAAGTATATTTTGATGATTGCTACGAGTTCGACGTGAAGCAAATTTTCCATTCCTTCTTTGTCCCGGTTCTTTCTATAATTGAAAATAAGATTCGATCTCTTTTTTTCCTTTTTCGGTTTCATTGGATGAATAGAACTCCGATCTGGCCGGAGGTTTCTTCTACTCGCCTCAAAATGTTGAACTCTCTCTTTAAAAATATTGGAGATTGTTACGTTCTGCTGCCTTTAGACAATAGAAAGGAAAAGTATTTTTTCCCCAATTTTATATTTTTGTTTGACCATCAATTTTTCTCGAATGTACAATTCTACTCTATTGGTTAGCTTACTAGAGTACACTTGGGTGTTACCCCATCATTAGTTGGCGTTACTGGAGAACAATGCCTTAAACATAGGACATAACACTGTGATCCTATTGGCTGTAACAATGCTATGTTGTGATTAGTTCACTCTTAGAACGTATCAATTCTTACAATATGACACTCTGTTCTTATTGGCCACTATATACTGCATTGTGGTTGGTTCACTCGTTCGACCAGAGTGCTGCGTTCCTACTGGCTGCCAGATTTGCTGCCACCTTATCGATTGGTTCTGTTCTTCTTCTCTCGTCCAATTCCCAGAATGAGCAATTTTTTCCTGTCAAACGTGCCTACATTGTTGAAGAGGCTGGCGTTCTTCCTCTTTACCTTTGCAATCTCCCTCTGGTTCCAGAGTTTTCTTTTCTTCGTGCGATTCTCAACGTGTATGACCTCAAATATCCCGTATCCATTGTGCTATTCTTCGTCGCAGTATTACTAAACAGTGAGCTCCCATCTTCTTTCTCCTTCGATGTTTCAAGCTCCTTTTTCCTGATCTTGAACTTTCTCCCAGTCTGTAGATGCCTTTGTACTGCTCACAACTGAGCTTGTGCACTCCTTGCTGATTGTCTTCATCGTGGGTGGGTTATTATGGATACCGATACTCACATCATAGCCGTTGTTCGCCTCTATCACCTTGTTTTGTGTGCTTTCGTATATGTGGTTTCGATACGGAGTACTTACTCACTGTGCCCTCATAGGTCAAGCGTCACTTTCACAAATGAAGAAGAAAAACTGCTGGGAAAAGGCATCAAATAGGTGCAGATAGTGATATTGGGCTAGTGTAAGCTTGAAAGTATGGCTATTAACTGCGAACAAGTAATCCAAACTATGGAATACGAGGTGAGACCAGAAGCCCAAACCAATATTGGGAAAGTACTGTTGGTATCAAGGAGAATATGTGCCAAACCGATGACAGCGCAAATACGTAATGCGGAGGAAGGTTCCTTCACAAAGTAAACCGGACCATAGAACCACTGGGTTAATAGCATCCAATCACCATATTACAATATAGCAAAGATCGCAGCCACGTTGTTGAAAGAAAACTATCAGTTTACACCCAGACAAAGAGTCATAAACAACACAACGGTGAGCTGATAGAACAACTGGACATGGTGGTAATCTAGAGTAACAACAAGCTGGTATTCTTGGATGAGACAAACATGTTTAACTTCTTGCCTTGCTTTGAAACAGCTGAAATCATGGGAACAACGACGGGCTGTAATACGCCAAAATATTAGAAGAAATTTTGAGCTAGAACTATTGTCTCCTTAATAGCAAGGTTTATAACCAGGGAAAGGTACTGGTGGTGGGATCATCGCTATCACCTATACTGGCAAAGATATTCATAAATGATTTAAAAAACAAGATATTGAAGGGCAGCGAGTTGAGAAACTTATATGTTAATGATGTTCTGATTGTGTGGTCAAGCACTGATAGACAGGTGGACCAATTCCGTCTTGAAACAAATGAATTCGCAATAGAAAATGGCAATAAGACCCCAACCATTTGCACCTAACAGTCACACTGGTAAACAACCTTGATAGAATACAAAATATACAGGAATCCAACGCATACGGATACCATCATTACAACAGACTTGTACCACCACCCCAGGTACAAGTCGGCGATCCAGAACTACTGCTATCAAACATTTTTGTCCCAAAGAACAATGAAGAGAAGAGGAAAGAAATGGAGGTAGTAAAGCAAATTGCAGAAGCCAACGATTACCTTAGAGGTGTGGTGGATGGAATCTATGAGAAAATGGAGGCTAGGAAGCGAACCCATTGATGGCTTGGTGAGGAAGTACTCTGGATTGGTTCTATATACAAGCAAGGTGATAAAGGCGTTCAAAGGCTATGATGTGAGTGTTGGGTATCCATAGTAACCCAAAATCAGAGATGATCAGGTGGAAGAAAAGGACAAGGAAAGCTTCAGCAGAGCGTACAAGCTTAGTTGTGAGCAATGCAAAGGTATCTACATAGATGAGACTGGGAGGAAGTATAAGATCAGGAAAAAGGAGAACAAATCCATTCCTTCAAGTTACAGCTATCCATAATGAACGCAAAAGACAAATACGACGTGGAGTAAAGCATGCAAACCGCAGAAAAATAAAAGACGACGAGCGCTTTTGGTTAATAAACCATCTTCAAGCCTGAAATGAAAGTAACTGACGAACAAATGAAAAGAATGAGGTATTGAGATCGTCCAAACGAGAAATCATGGTGTGAGTCATAAACCAGTTTGATCAGGCCATCTTCCGGAATGTAAGAGCATGAAACATCGAGGGAGAAGAAAATGGGAGCTCAATGTTTGGTAAACACTGTGACAAAGAAGAGCACACTGGAGAAAGAATGTTTGAAGTCATATATGTAGAGAATCACACAAAGAGAAGAAAACTCTGGGAACAGAAGATGGTGGAGGCAAAGAGGAAGAAAGCCAGCCTCTTGAACAATGTAATCATGTTTGACAGCAAGAAAATGATTTATCCTGGAAATTGGACAAGAGAAAAAGAACAGAACCAATCATTAAGATGGCAGCAAACCTGGTAGCCAATAGAAACTCAGCACATTGATCAAAAGAGTGAACCAATCACGACACAGTATTGTTATAGCCAACAGAATCACAATATTATATGAGTAGTGATGTCCCCCTTTCAGTACACCTTGTGACTTGGTACACTTGGTACCAAGTTAATTGGTGGTCAATTTTGGTTGAAATTGGTTGATAGTGTACCAAGTCACAAGGTGTACCAAAAGGGGGACATCACTACTTATATGTACTGTATAAACTTATATTCAAGGCCTTGTTCTCCAATAACGACAACTAATGGTGTGGTAACATCCAAATGTACTCTGGTAAGCTAACTAATAAAAAAGAATTGTCCACTCAAGAATTTTTCAATATCCAATGCACCTCCTACATTCATTGTTCCTGTTACTGTTTTTGCGTTGTTCATTGTTCAACGCAATTGATTTTGATTCGATCTTCAAACCCAACATTGCTGGTAACAAATGGCGCCCGGGTACATGATAGGTAATGATGCGGGCATTCTGTTGATCCGGCGTTTGTTCTTTCTTCTTTTTCTTCATCAAATAATCGCTTCATTCTATGATATTTTGAAGTAAAAATACACAAAGATGATGGGAATTTTTTCCTTCGCCCCAATTTCATTTTTACAACTTCAGCAAACCTACTGGATGTAATGTTGGAATTTTGGTAGAAACGTTTTCTTGTTCAAGAATGTTTCGTTTCAGGACTTTTTCCTCTTAAATTCTCATGTGGTCACGTGCCTCACATCTTCTGTATGTACAACTGTACTTCAGCGTTCTGTAATCTGTGCTGCTGCGTTTAAGTATTTGTTTGTATTCTCATTAGGAATAGTACAAATTATGTCGAAGTACACAAGAGGTTCATTTAATTGCTTACTTCCATTTGAATGAATGAAAACGTGAAAATCAATATCGAGTACTATCAATTTGCTCTATCCAGAAAATCTTGTGATCGAGGTTAATACGGTCTCCCAGTACACCGTCCTTGTAGAATGGTCCTATATAGGAGAAATGAAGGAATCCTATTGTCAGCGTTTCCCCCGAATCGTCGTTAATACAAACAGATCTTCTGTGAACAATATTGTGAAAAAGCACGAGTCAATCCTGCGATAATTATCTACACCTTATTGTTCCAGACTGGAAGCCCGTAGCTTATGGTAATTTGCTCAAACCTTCCGGTCTTCCGTAACTTTCAGAAAGACCTTTTTTCATTTGATGGTAGTGTGAAATTGAGAGAATAAAAATCCCGGTTTGCACCGCGCGTCGAAGAAGGAAAAAAAAAGAAAAAAATTAAATCCCCGTTTATATACTTTGCTTTGTAACTGACTGACTACCGTTTCAAAGTATAAAGCCCGGCGAGGAAATAACGATGAGAAAATTTCTGGGAAAAACATCTTTATGTCGCGTCAGAGAATAGTAAGTCGTCATCGTTGTCGTCGCGAATTCGTGTGTGTGCGGCGTGAAGAAACGACAGTGTTTGTGCGAAGCGGCAAAACTCCATTGTGCGAGACCACCGCGTAAAAAGAAAAATAAGGATAGGATTAGTGTTTATAGTAGATAATTAATTTTTCTTCCTACTTCAGACGAAGGAGAAAATCGTGGTCCGGTGTTCTGTTCCTAAGTTTTTTCACACGGCGGTATTTTATTTTCTCCTTTCCCATATTGCGCAGTCCAATATTAATAAGGCGGTAATATCTTGATGCGATAACAGAGAAGAAAAACAAACGTGATGAACCATAAAGTTTTTTCGACACAATAATTTCAAAGTTTGACGCGTAAATGATGTACGAACGACAGAATAATTGTCGTGCATCATCGTCAAGTTTGAATGAAATCGCACCTTATTCGTTGTTCGCTATTCAGATTGTGAAATTTGTACATTTGTGGTGACTTCATTTTATATTTCTTTTTCTTCATCTTGAATCATGATCCAAGTCAACAAGAATGTTCTCAGTAGTAAAGGCGTGGCTAAAAAAATTGAATTATAAAGATTATACACACGGGTGAAGTATGGCATAACCTTCTGGGTGATCAATCCCTCCACTCTCTTGAGGTTATCTATCTACTCTATGCTACTGGTCGTAGGTATTCAGTCAAAGCTTATGCAGACTTGACGGTGGAGTGGCTGACATCTAGCGGACGTTATCTTCAAGTATTGCTATTGATTGTTCTCATCTATGTTACGATATAAGGAGAAGAAATCCGTATGCCTATCAATTGCTTGTGTCAATGTTGGGATGCATGTAAGGTGGTGAAGCTAGCGCGCCACTGCCCTGTCAAGTCCAAATGACGTATTAGACAAGTCGTCAACTTCAGCATTAAAGCGAAGAGTGCTGTAGGATATCTACAAGAACCCTTTGTCACAGAAATTTAATAGAATCTTGATGAGACGGAAAAATATATAGAAAGATTTCGCTGATTATCGAAACGTCAGCGAATTTTACTTGCATTTTTGTAGACGGTAGTGTCCTTTAAATTGATCTTCCTTTTGTTATATTTCTTATCTTTCACGTGCGGTTTCCTACTCCATAAAAGTTTTCCAAGGTGTTAGTGTTAGTCAAATTCCTTTGGGTCGAGGTGATGAGGGTTACCCTTATCCCACCATATCTATATCCTCACCATATTCAGGTCACTTGTCAAAGTAGTCCTTAGTATAGGTCAGTTGGGAAATACGACTTATTGGGAGGAGTGGGGAGGTAATGAAGATATCTTACTGTTTTTAGGTCGCGTTCCAAAAGAGTTCTTGGTGCGAGTCACCTTTACAGAAGCGTGATATTAGAGTCCACCAGGTCGAGGCCGATTAGGCTGGCTAGGAGGTCAGAAGCATCTCTTACCGTACTCAATTGCGTTCCACGGTATTCTTGAATTGTACCCGAGGTCAGGAGCATAACGTCATCAGTTTGGGTCAAGGCTGATTTAGCTATCTGGGACGCTACAAGCATCTCTGACCGTCTTTAGGTCGTACTCCAAGGTGGTTATTCAATGCAGGTCAAGATCATTCAGGATCAAAAACGTGACGTTGGTGTCATTTAGGTCGATGCGTTGGTCTACAGTGACATAGATACAATTTTGCAATTGGCGAGGGGGGGATACTTTTTTTTTTTTTTGGTAGAACTATTTCAAACTTATTGTGATTATAAAATTGCTCAGTGCCAGAAAGTAACTTGAAATTTTTTCCTTAGGTAGAGCAATCACTGAGAGAAGAAGAAAGAAACAATTGCTTGGTACAAGAAAGCAATGGAGGGCGGGGGTTATATTCCTCATATCCCTCTTATCTACGCCACTTTTAGGCTAAGTAGGAGGCAAGAAACATTTAAAAGCGTTGCAAGGTATATTTCAATGTAGGTCAAGGTCGTTCAAGATCAGTACTGTAACGTGTCAAGGCCCTTTGGGTCAAATCTAATCAGGCTAACCGAAGATCCCTTACCGAATTATGATGCTGACCAGACGGGCCTGGTCGAGATGAATCTGCTGAATAACGTTCCCTCACGAATACTGGAAAATTTGGGCTTTTTGAGATAGATTTTTAATTATGAAACGAACGGACAAAAACTCGCGATTAAACGGACTAATTACACAACTACGCGGAATTACGTTAATATTCTTCTTCTCTGTGGTGATTGACTACGATGCCCCGGTGGTGTCCCTTATATATCTCGATAGTAGGCCCTGGCCAACGGCTCGTTGCATGTTATGATTTCATTGATGTTTACTTTACTTCGCTGATGTTAGTTTGTCGACGATTTTGATGTTCCTATCGCGCTATTTTTCTGACGTTTGGTAGTCACGGCCAGCGACCTATTCTCGATTCGGAAACCCCGTACACCATACGAATTCTATGGCCTTCCAAAGTACTCTTTGAGCTGAGTCAAGATCATTTCAGAACAGGAGTGTGACGTCAGGAGTCCTTCCGGTCGTTGTCAATTGAGACATTTCAGAAGCAATGGACACCTCATACAGAATTGAGTTCACGCTCTGGAAGAGGTTCTTGATGTAAATCAATGTGGTTCAGGATCAAGAACGTGACGTTATCCTCTAGGTCAAAATCAATTTACCTAAGTAGGACGAGAGGACCATTTCATACTTCTAAGGTACTTTTTAGACGGGTCAAGGTCGTTCAATATCAGGGTTTTGACGTTTAGGTTCATTAGTTTAGGTCGAGGGTAGGAAGGAATGGCTACCTTTCATCGTATTTAGGTTGCTTTCCGAAGTAGTCCTAGAAGTAGGTCAAAGTCTTTCGAAAATCTTCTAAGTTAAGGTTAACTAGGATGCGAAAAATATCTTTTACCGCACTTAATCGTCTTCCAAATTCAAGGTCGTTTGGATCACTAGCGTGACGTCGTGGTATCCTGGGTCCTAATCGTATGGTTCTTTCTCGGTCCTCTCACTTTGGAGGCCCGTCGTTCTAGCCTGGGAACGATTAAATAAACCACTGTTGAACGGGATCGGTTTCACTTGAGTAGAAACTCACCGAGCTGTAAAGGGAATCGTTCCCCCATTTAATTTCAATATGTCGTTGAGCACGAGTTCCATATAAGTGCAGGGTTTTTCTGTATTTAATTTTTTCAACGTACTGTAGTGTTACCTTCTTCCTGAAGTTCATTCTGTTTTTCTTTTGAAAGCTCTGTTGGTAATTAGAGCGCATTCTTCTTCAGTCTTCGCGAGCTCTCCTCGATTGAGGCAGACTTCCCTGGGCTATCATTGTTGCCTTGATATCCATCTTCCTTATTGCATTCTCCGCTCTTTGTCTTTGAGGATTGGTTTTAGAAAATTTCTTCGGAAAGGTATGACCTGTGAACAATTACGACTTCAGAGAACCGAATCACGGTACACATTACTTGTTATTTACACGTACTTGGTCAAATTCACGTAGCTTAGTCCCAAGGAAAGAATAAAGTGAATAATTTCCCTAGATGAACAGTTTTTGAAAAGCTGCGGCAATTCGTTCCCCAACCGTTTACTTGTACTATGTGTACCGTATCCAGATGCAAAGCATCGTTTTTTATTGTTTTTTTCTGCGGATATTTTCTACATGGTTAGTCAAATAAAACTACCCTATACGTTCCTGTGTATCCTGTGTTACGTAGTATTCTGGGAGAAAATCATTGTGATGAAAATTGAGTACAAGTTACATCCTTCTTTTTTTTTCTTTTTTCCATCGGGTTCTGATATGGTCATATCGAGTGGACTATTTCCATACCTCGCTTCATAAAAATGAGAATCTATTTAAAGAAAGAAAAAAAAAAAAAAAAAGGAAGAAAGCATCGAACGATGAACACTGAGCGGTATATTTCATCAAATTCGAGTACATATATGGCATTTCTCCGTAAATCCCTCTTGCTGTATCGGGGCATCATCAAACATATACCTGTAATATGTTTTATTTTCTTCAAATATAATCAATATAGTATTATTATTTTCATTCTCTTCGGCAGTAAACGCCCCAAAGAACTCGAATGGTTAGTATGTGGAAAAAACAACGGCGCGGCGGACGTTCGAATTTTCATTTTCAATTACGTCAACTATAAAGGATAGTTTTTTTCCCCCTCTTCAGTCATAAGCTTGCAGGCAAAATAATTTTCTTATGTACTCTGTTCTATGTTTCCCGAACGTTTTCTGATAGGATGAAGAGAGAGAGTGAGTCGCTTGCTGACTAATTCATCACCGAAATTGGTTTCTTTCCGTCATTATTACGTTACAAACTCACTTTCCCCCTTTTTGAAAAAGGTGCGTGTGTATATGCATGTCAATCTTAGTTTTAAAAAATGTGTAATAATAAAATAGCAGTTTGCCAGAAGAGGAGAATAACTTCGCCCGGCAAATGCAATTCTTGTCCTTCACGTCTCCCCAAGCGAGCTCCATTGTCGACGCGAAACCATGATGGATACGGTTCGTCTATCATTTTGTGAAAATTGCTTACCAGGTTTTTCTGGGAGAACGTGAATCGAACTAGATACGAGGAAAACGTCCTCACTTTTGCATAGTCTCTGAGGCGTTGTTTCTTGTAAGTTGCTTCGCTCTTTCATGATTCTTCATTTCGCGCCAAACGTGGAAGTAGGTCATGTAATTTTTTATTCGAATAAAGGACCACTTTTCTTTCGACGAATGTCAGCCATCCCATCGCGATTATTTATGACCGATGGAGATCCGTTTACAAATAAGCTGACCTAACCGGGAAACAAGAAATAGGCGCGTGGTTCAGGAAGAATTCTATGTGATGGTTTCAAAGTGGAAGTTTGGTGTCGTTTTTCGGAATTCCGTTCAATTTTTCCGAAATCGTTTCGAATAAGTTACTGTGCTCGGATAAGCGATAACTAGAATTTCTCTACAGAATGTATTTGAGGTTGTTTATAAATAGCGCCAATACCGCGTGATTTGAAATTAATGTATCCAGTTGTACGATAGAATTGAAGAAAAGAAAAGAATTGAAAGTCATGCAGAAAATACCGAAAGCATACTCACAATACAAGTATTGACTCGCAGACACAGCAATGGAAACATGATGGTACCGGGATCGTACTCGTTACAAATTTCCTACCGTTGGAAGATTTTCCTTAGGAATACCCCATTTCCATGAATTTATTTCTGTGAACTTCATCGGAGGAAGGGGAGGGATCGCCAATTCACCGTCATCTTTCCCAAACCTCATTTTCTTTATCCCTTCCCGCTTTTAAACTATTCTTCTGAACATTTGTTGATGATTTGGGCGTAGGCATCTTCAGACCAGAAAAAGAAGACTACCTAGGCATGAAAAATACGGAGCTGATTTTTAGCGGGGAACCCGCTATCCCTTCTGTTGGGGGTACTTCAGGGAATTTTCATCTGCGAGTGCGAGCGGCCCGTGGTTGTTGACGTCACGAGGCTGATGACGTCAAGGAAGGAAGGGGACTTGGGAAAATTTCGACAGCGGGTTCCCCATTGTCCCGAGAATTTTGTAATGGCATCTAATTTTTTATGGAATATTTGGAAACCTCTAAATGTAACCCCCAGAATCCCAATGGATCTACATTGGGCTGCTTCTTTCACAGGGGGGGATTGAGTTTTTTTGGCAATTACGCAATAACAAGTGATCCTACAAAGGAAAGTTTGCAATAAAAATATCCTACTAAGATAGTTCTATAACTTTTTCAATTCAAGTTCATATTTCAGCCACTAGAGCGCGTCATACCTATTCACCTTCTTGTCATATAAGCATAAAAGGCGTCATGAGTGCGCTGTACAGCATTCTGACGACTGGTTCATAATTGAGGACGTAATTGGAACAAATGAAGTTTGAGTGTCATTTTTTCTTTCACCATCTCCTCTAGGTTTCTTACAAATTGCGTTTCAATACTTGAAAATTACTTGAAACTGACACTTTTGAAATACTGTATCCTTGCATTACAAATCCCAAGATATAGAAAGAAGTGTTCAGAAATGTTGCTCATACTTTCCTTGAGAACACATAACCTTTTCATTTGATCAGCTTTCATGGTTACGGCGTTCTACTCATTTTTCTGAGAGTCATTTCACAATCAAAACAATATAGATAAACAAAAGGGGAAATTTATAAGAGTCATTCTGGTCACACTGATTCACGCAATGCGCGCGCCTACACGTTACGCTGAAAATTGTGCGCTCAGTCTAGCACTCTACGTTCCCATCATTGACAGGACGTAATCAGTGTTCTCACTTCAGAAAACGTGTGAAGGAATTGAGGGAATTTCAAATGCACTTCATTTACAAATAGATTTAAGACAAAGAAACAGTTGGGAATATTATATTGTATATATTTTTTATTGTGTATCAGTCTGCAGAGGTCTAAAAATTACCACAATGAAAAACCAAGTAATTTGAGCGAGAATGAAGGGTTTTTTAGGTTGAACTTTGAAGTGGAGAAAGTTGCAATACATAAAATGCCAAAATACTGGTTCCATTCTCATTCAATTTGTTTGATAATTATGTGGTATGCCGAGGAAGACCTAAATGAAATGTTGACATCGAGTAAAGAACCAACTTCATCACCAAAGTGCTTTTATTATTCGCTTCTAAGTAATCAATTTTTAGCCTTTTTCGAACTTTGAAACGACATTCCAAAAAACTGAGAGGAGATCCCGAAAACCAGCCAGCGCAAAAAGTACTCTTAGAAACACCTTCGTCTGTGCATGTTCATCAAAAGCTGTTCATATTGTGTTATTGTTCATTAATCAATATAATGCGAACAAAAATTGATTGAATAATGAAGGGGTGGTTGGCGATAAAGTGATGGGAGGTGGGGTCGAGATGAACCCTCTAGATGTAAAAATTCAATTCTAAACGCGCTCTATAATTATGAATTTTCTTCTATCATCATAGTTTTTGTTATAAATACAAAAAATGTTAATTTGAGGCATTTTGGAACATATTTTTCCAAATTTGGGCCTCAGGAAATACCTTATGACTTTTTGATAATGAGTAAAAATGTAGAGAAGTTTTTATGGAACAACTTTTGTTTGGAAAATTTTTCTCATAGCAGTAAAAATAATACGCAATTCGAACGAAAGGGAGGTTGTTCCTGTGAAGGATAAGGGCTAGAAGAAAATGACACTCAAGCTCAACTTAATCCATGTACGTCCTAAATTGGAAATCAGTCGTCAAAATGTTGTATAGCGCAATCATGACGCCTATTGTGCGTATGTGATAAGAAGGTGGGTAGATGTGACGCGCTCTAGCGGCTGAAATATGAACTTGAACTGAACAAATTTTTAAAACCAATATAGCAGGAGAACAATTTTTATCGGAAACTTTTATTTGTAGGATTACTCGTCGTTGAGTAATTGACGAAAAACTCAATTTCCCCCCCCCCCCCCCCCGCGCCCTTGCCCATGACCTCCAGAAGCCCAACGGGAAAAATCAGCTCTGTATTCTTCGTATCCTGGTAGCTGTTTTCATTTCTTGGTGTATATTGTTGTGAACTTGTGAAATCTACCTAGCTTGGAGGCAGAGATCAGCAAAAAGGAAGCTCGTGCTGAGTGATGGATGCTATGTTTACGAAAGCAAAATACACGCCTAATTTCATGTTTTTCGATGAATTTTTCATGTATACGTCAATTTGTATTCATGTTTACAGGTGCTTCAGTGACTGCGTGTCAAAGTCCATTAGATTTAACTTCGTCTTCAATCACCCCGCCTCCGTCGATCGGTTCTGCTAGTTTGCAGTTGGGAGCATTAATGGCTAACAATTCCAGTCCTAGCAGAAATTTACTGCCAGCGAATGCGCCCAATGTTGAAACCTTGTCTAAAATTAGAACGAATTGTAAGTATCTACTAATAATACGTGAAAATCTCACCCTCGTACGTTTCGACTCCAAAAAGCTTGATTTTGTGATCGTATCGCGCGGGGTCATGATAGGCTCGCGACATGATCTGTTGTTATTATGCTCAAAAAAAAAAAAAGAACAACATTATCAGTTCATACTAATTTAGAAGTTCAGATGCCGCTGCGCCTGTTTTAGATAGTCTGGCGGCGAACGGTACCATTTTCGGCACGACGACCACTCCTACGAATTCTCTGTTCGCGAAATTGGGCGTAAGAGGAAGTACGCCGTCACTGAGCGGATCGGCTTTAACGCTGGACAACGGTAAACCGGTTACCGGTCGAAGTCGTCTTTTGGAAGACTTCAGGTAATTTCTTTCGTCGTTTTGGAAGTCAGCGATTTCTTTCATTATCATTAGTACTTTATCTAGCTTACGATGTAGAGTGGCGGTATTGAGAAGTAAAGAAAAAAAGAGTGAGAAATGCACCAGAATTTGAGTGTTACTGTTCCGGAAAGTCGGCTGTTAATCGACGCAACAGAGCAGCCGATGAAAGAATTTGGAGAGGTCGAATCGAAATTGACTCCAGATCGACGACGTCGTTTTGAAATCGATCAGCGTACACTACCAGAGAATTACAGATTGACTTGAAATCTATGCCAAAGAGCAGTCGATTTCAGGTCGATAGAAAAGTTTAGGGAAGCCGACTCGAAATCGATTACTGATCGACGTCGACGTGAAGTAGATTTCTACAATAAATCGACGCAGTTTCGACCAAGACTTTGAAAGAAGTAAATTTTGGCCGACGTGGTTCACCGGGACATATCATCTTTATGGTCTTGAGCCTAATCGCTTTAGTTTTGAATCGTTATTATTTTTGTTTAGTTTCACGAATTCACTTGCAATATTGTTGTGGGCCAAAATAACTCAATGAATGATTTTCATCTCGTTTTTATATCACCCTGAACCGTCTTCTGCCACTCCTCTCTATTTTCAATTTCGACGGATTTTATCGAAATATTCTTTTACCAATATTCTAATTGAGCTCCTTTGAAGGAAAAGTTGTACCAAAAGAGTATTGAGAATCTTCTTCTTATTGAACCAATACTATTCGCCAATGATCTCAGAATCCATATTCGTGTGAACAACTGTTGCGAGCTCATGAGATCAATGTCATCCGGAACTGACTACCTATCCCTCCATGGCTTCTGCATACTCTATCTTCCCTCTAAATCCTATGTTACCACCAAAAACTTTACTCCTCTTCTTCTAGACTTCTCTCGTTAGAGAGCTCGAGAGCAGGTAAAATGGATATCCATTTTGTTTGTGACTTACTTTTTAGCTGATGGCTTCTCTACTGACTTTATTTTTGGGAAGCAAATACTCACGGCGCAGTTAGTGGCTCGGTGTCAATTATGATGGAAGAATCACACGGAGCCGCTAGCCACTGTTTACTAAAAATACAGTCAGTAGAGAAGCCGTCAGCTGAAAAGTGAGCTATAAACAAAAGGAAAGAATATAATAGTACGCAAGGAAAAAAGATGTGGCACACAAAGCAGGAGAACGCAAGAATGTAGTTACTAACCCAATCGAGAAGAAATATCAACGCAAGCAATTTCAAATGGTAGGAAGAACGCAAAACAACAAATAATGAATTTCTTTTTATAAAATGTGGCTGATTGCTGAATTCTGACGTATGACCCATAGAGTTTACCTAAAAGTTTGTGTTTTAGCTGATATAGGGGTTCAAATATGATGTTTTGAAGCTTGATTACAAAGGTTTGAGTCATAAGGAATTAAAAAATTACAAATTTCCAAAAAAGGGGTTTGCCCTACTGACGTCCTTTTAACAGGAAGCTCCTCAATCTTGACAAATCATGACGATTGGAGTGTAAACGCTAAACACCGTATCTTTTCAGAAAGTAATATTTTCATATTATCAAACATCTGATAACCAATTGTTGATACAAAAATGCGTACATTTTAGATGTTTTTCATGATTACTTGGAATTACAAGTCAATCTTGAAAAATGGAACCCCTGGCTCAAAAAGTCAAGAGAGGACGACCAGCAAGAGCAAAGAAAGCTTCCCTGAACCAGTAATAATTTTCATCATCATCATTATCATTACTTGATTATTCTTGATTTTTTTTTTATTCATAAACAATTTTTTCTCCAATTTTAACAATTTAGTTGATGAAATCACAGTTTTGAAAAACATTATCAATATGGCCCATTTCATTTTCTATTTTCACCAATTTAACATATTTTTAAAATGAACTTTGGTTGCGTGAAATCTCCCCTTCCATTGCGTTTGTCTGTATTTTTTATTGTTACTGCCGTCAATATTGCGTGCACTTTTCTTTTTTTTGCGTGCCAAAAAATCCGTACTTAGACAAAATGGTTGTTTATTTTACCCGCTCTCGAGCTTTTCACTCTCCTATTTCACTTTCTGACGCGATTGAAGTGTTAAGCCTTTGTGAAGTTAATTAAATTTATTGATTGCAAACCGCACAAAGATTTTAAAAGTACCTAAAAATAAGGTACAAATTGAAAAATGAAATAAAATGCACAAGCAATGCTTTCTGTTTCACTTGATAATGGCAGTTGTGCTGAAAGCATTGCTTGTGCTTTTTATTTTATTTTTTTTTTTGATTTGTACCGAATTTTTAGGTATCTACTTTTAAAATCTCGGTTCGGTTTGCAATCAATAGATTAACTTTACAATGGTTCACCTTAACTTATCTCACTGTGTTCAATCAATGTTTGACCTCTGTCCACTGTCGTCATTCTTGAAAATTGAAGCCAAAAGCCTGTTCTAGATTGATTATCGCACTGTTCCACTGAATTCAATCGCAAAATTCTGCTCTTTTTTGACCAGGCTTCAGTTTGATCAGTCCGTGGACTACAGATCACCTATACACCGCCTATTTTCCCTTCACGCCTTTCACTTTCGGATTCAGTTTAAACTTCTGTCATCTGCATCTACACTGGTGCTTTGAGAGCCGGCTTTGTATCCGCCAGCGCCTTACTGCTGCCTTGACCCATCAATGGACTGTGTTATTGTGACGTCACAACTATCGATATCATGGATGAAAAGATCGATTTTGTCCATTTAGCATTTTGCTCCCATAAGAAATACATGGGGAGCAGAGATCACTACGCTACCAATTAAATATAAAAAATGATACGGTCAAGAGATTTTTTTTACAAGTAAGCAAGAAGTTGATAAATTTGAAATATCAACTTTTCTGTAAATTTTAACATCTCATATTAAATTAATACCATGGTTATCTTTGCTCCGCATGTATTTCTTATGGGAGCAAAATGCCAAATGGACAAATTTTCAGCAGAATAGGTACTTCTACCAGAAATAGCTCACTCACACTTATGCATCTTGCACTCACACTCATGTCGCGTTATCACAAATAACACAGTCCATCAAGATCCTTACATTTATTCTTCTACTTCCTTTCAGTCCTCAGACCACAACATTCTCTTCAACTCGAGCTGGCCTCCTTCTTGACCAATCTTCATTCACTGTTTCCTTTCCATCTTGTCTACCTTACCTCCATGAACCATACTCCAACCCATTAAATTTCCAACTTCGTGAATCACCAATACTTCTGCTTACCGCCCCCACTTTCCAAGAGTACCAAGCCCACATCTCAGCTTCAAAGGCGGTTCAAAATTTGATAATCTAGTTGGTTTTTCTTCTTATATTGACGACGAACTTTCCGGTCACTGTCGCTGCAACTCCATCTTAATCCTGATAGCCGAAATATTGGCCATGTGCTCATTCCCACCGTCACCCACCTTTCCTACTGCTTCTGACGGTTCATCGTCCTTAACTGGATCCACTCATTTCATACCTTCACGTCCTTTTTATAATTGTCTCATCCATCTTCTATTACGAAACCAGCTGGATATTCAGGTGTCAACGGAAAAGTCGACACTCGACCTCATACTCCCTGTATCCGACTCCAAATCTCGAACCATTAGATTATCCATTGGCTAAAATTTAATCCCGAGGTAAAACCATTACCATTCTTATGGCCTGCATCTCTCCAAAAACACTGCCTTTACGAACTCTACCTCAAGTCCGCGTATCACACACGATCATTACCATCTCTTGTGCCAACATTGCACCTAGATTGCCTCCTATCATTTGGTCGCAAACTCGTGTATTCCGCCCCAACACTCCTCCATCTCAACAACTGTCGACACTCCTCCATGACTTCCACGCTACCGATTAGTTCTCACGCAGTCAAGTTTTTCCTAGAAACTCATGACCGTAACGCAGTTGGAAGCTGGGAATCCTCTTCATCACGTATTTAAGACACAGCTTATATATTTTCTAAAAACAAGGAAATTTTATTCTTGCTTTGTATTCAGAAGTTTATGAAGTCTACCTCGTAAATTCAGATCGGTGCTTGCGTATGTATTTCCAATTTTTCTAATCGTCATTCTTGTCCAATTTCAGCATTGCAAGACTATTGTATGGTATGGGGTGGTCTTTTTATTGAAAAACCAAGGAATCAGAAAATTCTGTCATCTACAGAAAAATGAAGAAGTGAAAAAATAGAGAAAAATCTCAGAAACTCGGAAAATTTTCTAGAATATGACATCTTCCTTCAAGAAATATTGGTAAAAGAGTACGGAAAAATTTGTAGAAGTTGAAAAAGAAAAAAGTAAGGAATATTATTCTGATGAAACAAAACAATCTCGGGGTATTTCTACGTATTATCATGTGTTGGTAGAACAGAGGCCGAGTGTTGAAACTCATGTCTTATGTCAAAGTTTATTTCAATTCATTTTACTGTGAGCAAATATCGTTTTATGTGAGAGCGATAGATAGCCAACTCCCCTGCTCCTTATGAGTATTTAGAGACTAAAAGTCCCGTGGTTTCATTTAGAAACGCCCTCTCTCTTCAAATACTGAGGAGAGTTGTTGATTTGGGAAGGTTAAGTTTATTTCGTCAAATGAAATACAGTACTTCTTATTATACCGAGTCGAAATGATTCGAATAAAACCAGGAGACGTTTGAGTTTTCTGATCTTTGAATATTACGTTATTATTACGCTTCTAATATTAATAAGATACCTTCTTTTTATGGAACGTAAACCTGATCTGTGCGATTTTTTCTTTCTTCCGCCTTTTCCCTAGAAACAGTAGATACCCTAGTTTGCAATTAAGAGATATACAAAATCATATAGTCGAATTTTCGCAAGATCAACACGGATCTCGTTTCATTCAGCAAAAGTTGGAGCGAGCTACTGTGACGGAGAAGCAGCTCGTATTTTCGGAGATCGTTTCGGCCGCTTATAGTCTCATGACCGATGTGTTCGGTAATTACGTGATACAGAAGTTCTTCGAATTCGGTACGCCCGAACAGAAGGCAACGCTAGCGCAAAAGGTAAGCCTCTCTACATTTCACGACCTGGCTATAATCTATAGACCTTTGATACGAATCAGTTTTCTCGTATTCAGGTTCGAGGTCACGTACTACCTCTGGCTCTGCAAATGTACGGCTGTCGTGTGATACAAAAAGCGTTGGAATCGATATCCGGCGACCAGCAAGTTGAAATAGTCAAAGAACTAGATGGCCACGTTTTAAAGTGTATCAAAGATCAGAACGGTAATCACGTGGTACAGAAGTGTATCGAGTGCGTGGATCCGCACGCATTAAATTTCATAATTAGCGCATTCCAAGGACAGGTACGTACGCGCACGAACGCGAACAAGAATATCTTCAGGGTGTGATACGAATACTGTATAAGAAAATGATGTACCTACTGAATATAATATTTTACGAGCGAGCGTGCGTGAGTGTAACTTAATTGTCGATAACTGTCTAGTGATTCCTCGCATGTGTAGAGGAGCATGGTTGGTGCAGAGTATCGAGGTTAATTAGTATTTTTTTCTTACAGGTGTTCTCATTATCAACTCATCCTTACGGATGTCGCGTTATACAACGTATTTTAGAACATTGTTTGCCGGAGCAAACGGCTCCCATCCTGGAGGAGTTGCATCAAAATACCGAACAGTTAATACAAGATCAATACGGAAATTACGTTATACAACACGTTCTAGGTTGGTAATACGTCGAAAAGATATTTCGTTGTGTATGGGTGGTATTAAAGTACTTTTTTTTATTTTCCATGGTTTTTATGCAGAGCACGGAAAACAAGAAGATAAATCCAAATTAATTTCCTCGATAAAGGGTAAAGTGTTAGTTTTATCGCAACATAAATTCGCTTCAAACGTGGTCGAAAAATGCGTAACGCACGCAACGCGCGCCGAAAGGGCCACTCTTATCGAAGAGGTGTGCGGCTTCAATGATAAGTAAGTGTAATAACGTTTTATAAATATGAATAAGTCGGAGAAAGGAGTAACTTTGAATTTGATCTATGGTTATATATTTTTATACCAGTATCAACGGAGAGTGCCGTATCATGGAATAATATTGATTTATTTTGAAATTAAATTGTAAGTGCCGTCCGACTACCAAGTTCCTCCTCTATCTCCCTCTGATCAGTCGAATACAATGACGGCTTTCTTGTATTTTTTTCGAAAAGCGATAAATACTGAATTTGCTAAGACTTTTAATATACCCCAAATATGGTAGTATAAAATTGTGGCGCGTTTTGGTCGAAAACCCATTATCAAACGAAAATTGAAAGTATTAGTTGCCTTTACAAGAGTACTTTCGGGTGTTATCCCATCATCAGCTGAGTCGCAACTGGAGAACAAGGCCTTAACCATGAGTTTTTATAGTATAACACGGTGATCTTATTGGCTATAACAATGCTGTGTTGTGATTGGTTCACTTCTTACAAACTTATTCTTTTCTCAAGATTCCTCGTCGGAAAGGGTCGTAAATGGAATATTTAGTCAACGTACTTTGAAAATGGTGCGAGTCAAGGACACATCCTTGTATTAATATATCTTCATATGATGTGGATATGTTTCTTTCAAATTTTCTATAATTTTTTTCTGCGGATTATTCACGTGTCGACCCTAGAGCGTGCTGAAGATTTCCTTCCAGAATATTCATCTCGACTGCTTCTTGGGGGACCGTTCTGAAAAGTTTCTAACGTTTCAGATTTGCTAAACCGAAGTCTTTTATTGGGTTCTGAGATCCCGACTGAGTGTTACGATCGAAATAACTTTTCTTAACATGATCGTTTCTTTCTGTTCCAGTGGATTACACATAATGATGAAAGATCAATACGCCAATTATGTTGTGCAAAAAATGTTGGATGTTTGCGAATCGAGTCAGCGAAAAGTACTGATGACGAAAATAAGGCCGCATTTCACATCGTTACGCAAGTACACGTATGGAAAGCATATAATAGCTAAACTGGAAAAATACTTCGCCAAGAGTCCGTCTACAACCGTTACCGATTTGGGACCGATTGGACCGCCGACGAATGGAATTCTATAATAAGAATAGTGCGAATAATATCATTAAAGAACGAAACTTCATACGATTTTCTATCATAGGGAAAGGGGGCCTTCAACTGAGCCCATTCTACAAGTGCGAAATGATTATGAAAATTCCGAAAAAATTGAATGACTCATACATTTGTTTGTATTTGTAATTCGAATAGAAGCCTTCAGTCAGAATGTATCTGTTCGTAAACGTTTTTTTGTCTCTTAATTTTTCCTGTAAATGAGTGTTTTATAATTGGATCAGTGTTCTGATATAATTTATTTATTTATTATTTGTTCATTTTTTCAAACAACGGCCCATTAATCGAATTTTTGCATCCCCTTTTTCTTCTTTACCCTTACTACAGTATATTTTATTAATCGCTGTCCCATGAAAATATCGTGTAGTTTTTTTAAAAAAAACTTCCTTCATACCTACTTTGCTCTAGATGCAGATTCATCACTGTCGTAGTATTATTTATGTGTGTAAAACTGCGTTCAACATGCGTATTTATCTGCAATACAGAAACTAGTAAGGAGTATTTATTTACCTAGAAAGTTTGTACTGTATCACTTTTCATTCGTAATATATAAACAGTGCCTGAAATGTCTATCAAAAATAGTAGACAAAAATATTCAAATCCTGATCCAATTATTTTTCATGCGTCGCATTTTTCATCTGTCCCTTGAAATTATTCCCCTCCCCCCTATTCCCGTCACATTTGGATAATATTTTATTAATGTTGCTCGCGGGTGAGCTTTTTCATTCATGAAACGCTCGAATATCTTCATAACAATTAAGTGGAAAAAAATTATAAATTAAAAATATTATTTGTAATCAACAATTATACTATTTTTTTTCTTTTTTTTATTTATTATTATAATTTACTATCAATGGTGTAGTTATATGACAACAGCGATATTGTATCGTCTTAGTAGTTGATAAGTAGTAATTACAAAGGGAAACTGCTGAACGAAGATAGTGTAGGTGATCGATAGTGATAGAGATGCAAAATATCACATTCATTTTTTTGTTCTTTTTGTGGCTAGGTACAATGAACATAAATTTTTGTAGCTGGAAGATACAAATTTTCAAATTTTTATTTTTTAGTTGAATATTGAAAAAAAAAATATGAAAAGTCAATTTTCTCACTTTGTTGAGCGTTTTCCTTCTATTTATGTATTAATTTCCCCTTTTTCAATATTATGTGGCTATTCTCAGTTTAGGATTGTTGAATTAGGGAACACTTACGACCATTTTAATAACGGTTATTGATAATTTTTTTTATATATATTATATAGAATATTTTTTGAATGATTTTTAATTGACAAACTTTTACACAGTTGTAAAATGGACATACATATTATACTTTATTTAAAAAGAAAGAAAAAAAAAAAAAGAAAATAATAGTTTTTGTATGTGCATACAGTAAACAATCATAAAATTTTTAAAAAGAAAAAAAAAAAATCTCTGTATATACATACCAGAATGCCTATTCTTGAATTTATTGTTGAGAATGTACAATTGCATACTTTCTTTTCTTTATAACATGTGTATAGAAAGCACACTACTGTTTTCCTGTCATTTTTATTATTGTTTTTATTTGTAAACTATACAAGTATGACATTCCAATGTTTGTGTAATAGATGGGCGATTTTACTGTTCTGAGAATTGAAGTAAATGAAAAACGTAGTCAATGATACCTTTTTCTTTCTCTTTTCCCATTATTTATTGCTTCAATTGATACCCTAACTAAGGAAAACGCTATTTTCAATTTGTGTGTCAGTAAAATGATGTAAATGAAATAATTTGACTGTTGAATGACGCTATATAATCGCACTTGGTAATTTTTTTCTACGCTTTATAATTTTTATTCCTTCTCTTTGTCCCAGATTTTGGGTTTTACCAAAATTATATTTTTGTTACATTTTGAATATTCATTTGAATGATACCTTAGTTGGTTTTTTTTTTTTTTTTTTCTGTATATAGGATTTCATGACTTCTTTTCTGTTCAGTGGATTGAATTTCTGAGTTCCAGAGTTTTCTGTAAAAGTGTGTATATTTTCATAGTATGTTCTCTAAAAAACTCCGATATATTGTACTGTATGTCCTATTTACTTTTATTTATTTCTCCGCTTTCTCTTCTTTTTTCCTTTCCCCATCAGTGTTGTAAAATCAGCTCCTACTATTTTTTTTGTTTTGTTCATTTGTAAATTTTTGCATAGAACTTTTATCTCCTAAAGATATATAAATAAATTTTATATATGTGTAATCCGTGAAGAAATCATTATTTTGTTGTATTTAAATGAAACATTACAATATTAATACGTTATTTGACTTGTGTGAATATTCCTTGTAATTGCGTAGTGTATTGAAAACTTGAAATAATTACTTATGAAAGAGGAAAAAAAAAAATCGTACGCGAAACCATATATTATTTTTCTTGCAAGACTGATTGTGTATAAAAAAAACAAAAATAATAATGGAAATGTAAAATTTGTAATGTAATTTTCAAGAATCGTGTTGTTTAAAGCGTTTGTAATATTTTATTGCTATTTAAGAAAGATCTCGTAACACGTTGAACGTGGTCCAGTTTAAGAAAAAAGTGTAAATTTTTATTTTCTTTTAATTTCTTTCCTGTCTCTTTCACCTTTTGTCCGTTTGAGAACTATTGAAAATTTGCATTTATCTGGGTTTTAATGAGAATATTATTCCGTGTTATCTTTATTTTCCTTTTTCTTTCTTTTATTTATTATCATTTTTTTTTTCTAAGAACTCTTGATTCTTTTTCATTTTTGAGTGCGATTATGAGAAAAAGAGAAAAAAAAAATCAAGTAATTACAAATGAACTACTTCCGCTTTGCTTTCAAAAAATTTAGTCTTCATATTTATTATTTTCTTCTTATTATTTTCCCCTTCTTTCTAATTCCTATTCTGACCGTTTGAATGAGTTAATTAATATTTACTTGTAACTATGCTGTAATTTAAGAACTAATATAAATGTGTCACAATAAATACGTGTTTCATGATCTATATGAGGGAAATTTTCTCATTCGTTTGGTGAATTTTTCTTTTTTTCTTTTTTTCTTTTTTTTTTTTCTGTTTCTGCATTACACATATAACAAGTCCCATGATGACGAATAGCCGCGCTTTTTTTGCATTAGGTCGTTGATCATTTCTATTTTATTTATTTTTCTGTTTTTTAGTTGATTGATTTCTAAATACATTATGCCGAGGTATGTTTTTAGCTTCTTTTTCTATTTTTATTTCCTTCATAGTTTTTAAGTAACCTTTAGTTTTTATCTGAATTTATACAAAAAAAGAAAAAGCACGAATATCAACTGTATAGTTTCTTCTTTTTTTTCTCTCTTTTTTATTTGTCGAATAATGTAATAATTATTTTAATTATTTGCTGATTTATTCTATTATTTCCAAATGAAAATTTGTATAGCATTGTAGTTTTAATGTGCCTTTTATACATAAATGAATGATGAAAAGAAAAATGTAAAAACTTGCTAAAAAAAAAGAAAAAGAAAAAAAAACATGAAAATATTGTAGGTAGAAAAAACTATCATTTTACAATGAATTTTTTAAAAGTAATTTTAACATTATTAGAAATAAACATAATATATTTATTTCATTTCATTTTATTTCCGCTTTATTTTGGTTATTTTATTATTTTTATTCCTTTTTATTTGGTTGGCTTTTTCTGAGTTCTCGTTCAAGCTGGCTAACATATAAAGTCTATCACCAAGACGTCACATCAAAATAATCATAATGATAACAGCATAAAAATGCAGTACAGCAGCTTTCAGCGGACATTGATTCCCATAAGAATAGCATTGGTAACATTTGGTCATACGTTTAGTATTTCAAAATGAAGAAAAGTTTATATTTGTGACCCTGTTTACAGAAACCCGCCTTAGTGTTCAATTACAATCAGGAGAAAAGGAATCTTCGTTGGTCTGTAAAAGGTCTTTTTCTCCTGATCGATATTCAACGCTGAGGCGGGTTTCTGTAGACGGGTTCCAAAAGCTTATCCGATATTCGAGAATCGACTTTTTATTCCTTATTATGCTCATTTTGAAATATTAATGTATGATTGAATGTTACCAATGCTATTCTAATAGGAATTGATATATTAACTAGAGGAAATGTACGCGATGTCGTTTCCAAATATAGCAATGCGACGTCACTGGAGATGAACTTTATATCACTTTTTGTAGAACTGGAAATAGTTCTCAATTCTACGTCTCTTGCTTTCTGCGATTAGATATCTTTCTCCTGAGGTCATTAGTGACAGGAATGAACGAATGCCGAGCCTTGTTTTTTCGCGTAAGAGTGGTGAGCACTCTCTATCAAAGGGACTGAGGATGGTTGAAACTTTTTTAACATCTGAAAGAAACTTGAGAAAAAACACTCACGCAGTCGCAATAGACAACTTTTCATCTGACAATTCAAAACTCATCAAGAGAGTCACTCCCACTCTGTAGATTAAATACCAAAAACCTATCCACCAATCAAAATAATATTTGTAGAATGAACAATAAAACTCGGGCTTATAAAGTCGATCACTATGACGTCACATCAATTGATACCAGGGTAAGAATACCCATGATTTAATAAGGAAACCTAAATTTAAATTTATACAAGGCGAACTAAAACGTACAAAATCTATCATTTCAGCGGTCTTCGCAAATTAATTATATTCTCTCAGGACGTTCTAGAGGACACCGCAACGCGGGTTGGCTTTGCTATCAACTTGCAATCGCAATTGTCATGTAAAACAGGCTGTGCAGTATACTTTTGTAATCCGTTCTTGCTTGTACGTATTGCTTTTCATGGCGAGAGCTACCTGTAATTTATTATGGATGCTAATAAACGAACGAACGCACGAAATAGTAGATCAAACTAAGCCTTCCTAACGTCAACTATGAACAAGTTGAAAATTTCTCTATTTATGGTGATGAGTGGGTCGGAGCTCTCACTCATCGCCGGGAGGCTAAGGTTTCCATCGAAAAATTTTACAAAAATCCAAAATAAATCAAAGCATCGCTTACAATTTTTGAGTTGTTAGAAGAAATAAACAGAGATTCCTTCGACAAAACCTATAATATTAGGCTGGATTTTGACCACAAAGTTACTTATTACAAGAACTCAAACAAGGGATCGTATAATGTTTAGTCAATTTACTTAGGAGAAAATGAGAATGTCGAAGGTACGGTGGGTAAAGAGAATACTACTTCTTACGAAGTTTACAAGAAATCTCAATTTGTACGCGAAATGATTATTATTAAAATCCCCTTTCAAAATTATCACTATTTTTCAACACTTTTTTTTCGTATCAACAGGAAGGAGATAATTAATTAATTCACTCATCTGACCCTGAGGTAGACAGTCTCATAGATTTCAATTTCTGAGAATAAGATGAAAAACGAAGGTGAGCACATTCTACCGCATAGAATCACAGAATTACATTAGGTATAAAGAAACATTTTGTTGCCGATCAAAGTTTTTTTTTTTTTTTTGCTTAAAATCATTGGATTTTTTACGCCACTTTTTTTGAATTCGCGCTATTACTCTAAGGAGCCTTGACCGTCACAAACTTATTTGTTGCCGTTGCCCAGGACGCACCACGTGGAGGTGGCTCCAATGCGCCCCAAGACACTAAAGATCCTAAAAAAGGAATTCCCTATATATAGAAGATATTAGCTTCAAGCTTCAAGAGAATTCCGGCAGGAAACGATCAGGAGAATTGGATCCCTGTTGTACTTATCAATGATACTTATTCTCCGGTTTGTGTTTTTTGTTTTCTCGGCTTTTGACTCTTGAAGAACGACGGCTTCCCTAACGAAGTTAAGCGAGGAACGCAGGGAACCTGTTTTATGAGTCATATGGGATTCGGTATTGAGAATTCAAGGAAGCCTAGATCTAGATAAAGCTAGTATAAAGAAGGCCTACACCTACTATAACCCTAGTATAAAATAGTTTGAGAGTCTAAATTTTTCTCGAATCTCGAGCTATACATGATAGGAGGGGGACTTGGAAAAATTTTGTTTCTCGAGCTATATTATGATAGAAGGGGGACTTGGAAAAATTCCTATCATACATGGCTCGAGAGTCGAAATTTTTCTGTTTTTTGTTGGATGGCGCACGGCAAATTTCTCAAAAAGCCCCCCATAGAACAGGTTCCCTGTTAATATAGCTTTCAACAGCCTGCAACAATAGAGTATACTACTGAATGATATTATAAGTAAGTATGGGTTGCGTGACTGAATCAAAAAAGGTAAAAATTGAATCTAAACATGATACCTGCAGAGAATTGTTACTTCATACCCTTTTAATCCCATATTTTATTGTGTGTTTGTGTGCGTGTGTCAGCAACCTGTATGTGTAAAATATGCTATTTAACGTTTTTCTCCACTTCGATAGTTAAATCTACCGTTTTTACCTTTAGAGTTTAAAAGGTATTATGTCCATTTTCACCTTTTAAAAAGCATATTTTACACATACAGGCTGCTGACACACTCACACAAGTACACAACAAAATATAACTTTCAACAGCCTGCAACAATAGAGTCTACTACTGAATGATATTATAGGTAAGTATGGGTTGCGTGAGTGAATCAAAAAAGGTAAAAATTGAATCTAAACTTGATACCTGCAGAGAATTGTTAGTTCATACCCTTTTAATCCCATATTTTATTGTGTGCTTGTGTGAGTGTGTCAGCAGCCTGTATGTGTAAAATATGCTTTTTAAAAGGTGAAAATGGACATAATACCTTTTAAACTCTAAAGGTAAAAACGGTAGATTTAACTATCGAAGTGGAGAAAAACGTTAAATAGCATATTTTACACATACAGGTTGCTGACACACTCACACAAACACACAATAAAATATAGGATTAAAAGGGTACGAACTAACAATTCTCTGCAGGTATCAAGTTCAGATTCAATTTTTACCCTTTTTGATTCACTCACGCAACCCATACTTACTTATAATATCATTCAGTAGTATACTCTATTGTTGCAGGCTGTTGAAAGTTATATTTTGTTGTGTACTGTGAGTGTGTCAGCAGCCTGTATGTGTAACATATGCTTTTTAAAAGGTGAAAATGGACATAATACCTTTTCAATTCAGGAGATGAAACGGTATCCATTTTCACCTTTAAACAGCGTATTTTTCCCATACCACTATAAGCCTAGTATAATATAGTTTGAGAGGCTAAATTTTTCTCGAATCTCCAGCTTATGATAGCTCGAGAGTTGAAATTTTTCCAAGTCCCTTTCATATCATATATAGCTCGAGAGTCGACATTTTTCCAAGTTTTTTGCTGGACTGCGCACGGCGGACGGCGCACAGCAAATTTCTCAAAAAGCCCCCATAAAACAGGTTCCCTGTTAAAATTAAAGTTCAGGAAAATTGAGGCTCAGTCGCGAGTGAGCCCAAGAGCTAAGTAGCTCAATGTACGTTCCTTTGCTCCAGCTCCGGGTACCTAATTGTACAGTATCCTAGACCCAACTCTGCAAACGAGCGGAGCGAATTCGAAAGTAACATATAAAGATGGATATAATTTATGATAGACATGAACATGATCTTTATTTGTTTGGCTCTGCCAGAAAATATTTTAATGTCCATGCAGTGATTTAGTTGAGGTTTTTTCCCAGTTTGTGTTCATCTCGACTTATAATTTTTGTAAAATTCAGCTTGAAACGATCAGGAGAGTTGAGGCTTTGTTGTACTTGTGGAAGATACCCATCCTCTAGCTTGGGTTTATTTCGGTTTCTGACTTTTGAAAAATTAAAGTTGGATCAATCAGGAGAATTGGGGCTTTGTCATACCTGGAGGAGATATCTTTTTCTTATTCTCCTCCACAACAGTTGAAATCAAAAAAATTACAAAAAAAGTTGGGTATAGCAAATATTAGAGTAGCATTAAATGGATGGTACTGGGGCAAGATGGTGTCGACAGCTCCCTTTTGACAGCTTCCGTGACCCCGTGAGCTCATGACGTCATAACACCGGGAAGTGATCTCACCGATTAAGGTTCACGTATGGGCCCCCTTCCAGTCCCGTAGCCTAGGAATTTCTCTATTTCCCGTAACCTACAATCCTTATTGAGGTTTGAACCTGCTGCAGCTGAATTTGAAGTCGAACTCATCGAGCTATGAGGATAACTTTTAATTACGAACTTATATATTTTTGTCTATATAGACGCAAAACATTGTTCTATACGACAACACTAGACGTTCACACTTCTCGAGGTTAGGCCTACGCCAGCGGGATCGATAAATGTTACATCGCATGAGATTAGGCCCACGCTGATGACTGGAAGGGCGGCCCATACGTGATCCACAATCGGTGAGATTACTTTCCGGTGTTATGACGTCATGAGCTCACGGGGTCACGGAAGCTGTCAAAAGGGTGCTGTCGACACCATCTTGTCTTAGTACCATCCATTTAATGCAACTGATATTCATCAAAGCAGCAAATTTAATATGAAAAATCATATTTCTCTACAATAATATAGGAAAAGTGATATGCAGTAGATATATAAAAAGTTATATTTTGCAAATATATATAAAAAGTTTTTCAGCAAATATATGAATAGATTTATTGAAAGCCAACATTTCAACTTTGGGTTTTGCCTTCTGCTTTCTGAAAAAACTAAGCTTGAAACAATCAAGAGAATTGGGGTTTTGATATGGTAGTGGAAGACACCTATCCTCCAGTTCGTGTTCATCTTCGCTTTTGGCATCTGAAGAAACTCAGTTTGAAACAACCTGCAGAATTGGAGCTTTGTTATATTTGTAGGAGATACCATACTCCAATCTCTGTCCATGTTAGCTTCAAGAAACAATCAGCTTGAAACAATCAGGAGAATTAGGTTTTGTCGTACTTTTGGAAGGTACTTATTCTCCAGTTTGTGTTCATATTAACTCATAGCTTGAGAAAATTCAGCTTGCAACAATCAGGAGAATTGGGGCTATGTCATACATGTAATGTAGCCCATAGTTATTTTTGAAAAGGATGGCGTCCGTCTTCTGAGAGTGTCCTCCATCTACAAAACAGATAGTGGGTTCCCCTCTAAAATTCCAGGCGCGGATCCAGACGATCACTTTGACGCCAATAATAAAGAACAATTACAAAAACCGAGCTTTATTACTGGTACCGCAAGTACAACACTTCTAAACACCGTTAAACTGTAACACAATCGCGTTAAAGAACGAGAACACGTTAACTATCGCTTTTAAGATTACAACTGAATCGCTTTATCGGGTTGCTGCCGGCTATTTATAGTCTCACCCTTAATTCCGGAATTCTCGAGATTTCTTCTAGAACGGCAAACAGGTTATGCAAGAGTCCTTAAAATCAATCGAGCATGTTCCAGGCTGTTCACGTGCATTCGACAAACTATAGTTAAGCAATAAGTGCGCTTCCTTGCGGCGTCTACTTTTATTAAAAGTTTAGCGGCATGTGCAAGCTTGGTGCTTGCGGCTTCATTGCAGAACGCCAGACTTTCCCCTCCTCAGTTTTGAACGTCCCGTTCAAACGCCGGACTCTATACAGCTAGTCTATTCCGGTGGACCACTTTAAACTTTCTATCCTATTGGATGCGATCGATGACATCATTGATTCTCTTCACGACTGTCCAAGGTCCTTCCCATTTGCACTGTAATTTTGGGATCTTCCCTTTCTTCTTCTGTGGGTTGTAGAACAACACCTTATCCTGAGGTTCAAACTTGGTTTCATCTGCACAGATGTCATAGCGTGCCTTCATCCGGTCGCTAGCAACCTCTAAATTTTCTCTGACCAACACATGTACCTGCTTAAGTCGGTTCTTCAGTTCTTGCGTAAATGGCTTGACTTCTTGAGGTGGCTCCGGAGGGGTGCCCAGCTCTAAATCACACGGCAATTGAAGTTCTCTTCCAAAAATGATTTTTGCAGGTGTTTCTTTGGTGCTCTCATGGATTGAAGACCGATAAGCTAGCAGGAACAATGGAAGTAGCTTGTCCCAATTTTGCTGGTCACTATCAATTACTTTGGATAGGAATTGGTTCATTGTTTTGTTGAACCTCTCGACGATATACCATCAGATTGTGGGTGGAGTGGTGTTGTACGAGTTTTCCTCAATCCCATCAGCTTAGCCACTTCTCCAAATACCTGGGATTCAAAGTTTCTTCCCTGGTCTGAGTGTAACTCCAGAGGTACACCAAACCTCGAGATCCAGTTTTCCACCAGCGCTGTTGCAACAGTGACGGCTTCATAATTTGGCAGTGGGTAAGCATTCATCCATTTGCTGAAATAATCTCCCACCACTAGAATATAACGATTACCTTGGTCAGTTTCTGGAAATGGTCCTGAGATATCTGCCGCAATCCGTTCAAAAGGATATCCCACATTGTAGATTTGCATCTTAGCTCGGCCCCTAGTATTGGGCCCCTTACTGGCATTACATGCTCTGTAACATTGAATCCAATCCTCTACATCACTTCTACAGGCTGGCCAGTAAAACCGTTCCCAAATCTTGGCCAATGTTTTTGTTATTCCAAGATGACTACCAGACGCGTCGTCATGAACACTCTTCAAGGCATCTGGTACAAGTGCTTCAGGTATCAGTAGTTGACGCCGGTGTGATCTGCCATCTGTGGTTTCCCAGATCCGGTAAACAATTCCATTTTCTACTTGAAGCGAGTCCCATTGTGACCATAAGATCTTTAATTTTACCGACTGTGAGCTGATATCTTGCCAGACTGGTCGTTCACCTTTCTCCTTCCAGGCTAAGATGACTGAAATATTTTTATCTTGTTGTTGAGCATTTCTCATATCCACATTGGAACCTAGTTGTATGGATTTAACTGAGACTTCTTTCTGCACGTCATTGACTACAGTGCTTAGTTCTTCTTCAACTTTGGTCTGGAGGAGACAATCCTTGGCTTCCAACTCATAAAGTGGTATATCTCCACAGGGACTTCTTAAAAGGTCATGCTTCAGATCAATAATCAACCCATACTTTCGCATTAAATCCAGCCCCAGAATACAGTCATCTTCAATATCAGCAGGGATGAATTTTCCAGTTATTACCATTGAGGAAATCTTGATAGATAGCTCGACAGTACCCTTGGTCCAAGCGGCAGTCCTGAGGCAGTACTTTTCTCTCCTATTAATGGATAAGCCTAGGATGTCCTTGACCAATTGTGTCTTGATAACTGAACCAGTAGCAGCGCAGTCCATGCACATGTCTATATTGCGTCCAATACTATCATTCCATCCCGATACATAAACGTTCTCACTTGAAGTACGCATTTTGGAAATTCTTATTTCTTGGGCCCTTCTTCTCCGCCCTAGAGTTGGTTGGCCACTGGCAACTCCAGGTTTGAGTTTTCCACCTTGCAGTGATCTCCACTTAGGGCAATTGAGCTTGATGTGACCCTCTTTATCACAGTGGTAGCATCGACGTTTGTCTCCAGTTGGTCTGACCTTTGTTTGCTTCAAAACTGTGGAACCTCCTTCACGAGATGCCTTTCTTGCAGCTTCTACTTCCAGGGCAAAGGATAATGATTCTTTCAAGGTTTTGCAACGCGCAATGCGAACTTGACTCTGAACCTCTCAGTCAAAAATTCCATCAATGAATGCCTCAAGCGCAGTTTGTTCAATGGCTGACATAGTAGCTTCTGGGTAAGCTTGTTGAGTTAATTTTAGGATTTCGCTTGAAAACACCTGAAGACTTTCTCCATGGTTCTGTCGACGGTATTTCAGTTCTCTTCTTCTGATGGGAGCCAAGTGAGCTTGACCAAAGCGTTGTTCAAGGACTTCACCAACTTCTGGTATCACCCTCAGCAATGTTGGACAACAGCTGTAGTGCAGCTCCTCTCAAGCTGACAATCAAATTACCAGCCTTGGCTTTGTCATCCCATCCATTGAGTTGAGCTGCAATTTCAAACTGTGATTTGTATAGTTCCCAGGAGATTTCACCATCAAACGTTGGTATCTTGACTTTGGTCTTTGATGACGGTTCTACAACTGGTACATTTCCTTTTTTTGATCCAGAACTAAAAAAAACAACGCCTGGCGGATCTACAACCATGCTTACCGTTGGATTCCCTTCCAGTCTCTGGAGGCGTTCTTCCATTACTTTCCACCATTGCTCGAGTCCTTCAACTTGATTTTTAACTTCGCTCAGTCCATCAAAGATCTCTGCTTTAAGGTCTTCCTTGTTCTGTTCAAGTTTCTGTTCAATTTTCTCCTCCATTGCATTCTTGTTCCGTTCGGGTTTCTCCTCTATTGCGTTCTTGTTCTGTTCAAATTTATCCTCCATTGCAGTAAACCCAGTCTTCAGATCTTCTGAATTTTTAGCCATTGTATCTGTCAACATTTGCAGCATTGCACTCAAATCTATGGCTGGAGACTGCTTTGTTGGCGTACCGGTCCCAAGGTTTCCAGTAGCCTCGTCAACCTCAAATTCAAAATTGGCCCCGTCCAAACCCAAGTCGTTGAATGATTTTTCCAGACAATCGGCTAATTCATTTTTGGTTCCGCTAACAGAAAGATCACGATTCCGGAGTTCCTCGCGGAGTTGATCCCGAGTAAGTTTATGAAACATCTTCTTCACCATCTTGAATCACCACCAGTTTCAAACGCACAGAGTAGGCTTACGCAATCCCACTTCTGACACCAGTTGTGACGTTCTACCAGTCACTGAATATCTCTTGACGCCAATAATAAAGAACAATTACGAAAACCGAGCTCTATTACTGGTACCGCAAGTACAACAGTTCTAAACACCGTTAAACTGTAACACAATCGCGTTAAAGAACGAGAACACGTTAACTATCGCTTTTAAGATTACAACTGAATCGCTTTATCGGGTTGCTGCCGGCTATTTATAGTCTCACCCTTAATTCCGGAATTCTCGAGATTTCTTCTAGAACGGTAAACAGGTTATGCAAGAGTCCTTACAATCAATCGAGTACGTTCTACAGTCTGTTCCACAAGAGTTTGGTATTATAAACGATAGGCAACCCACGTCACTCACGCTTGTTTTACGTTATGGAATGCGAATGGAATGCGGGTTCCCTGTGATTTATAATACCAACCTCTCGTGGAACAGACTGTAGGTTGTTCAAGCGTATTCGGCGAAGTAGTTTAGCGATAAGTACGCTTCCTTGCGGCGTCTGCTATTGTTAAAAGTTTAGCGGCATGTGCAAGCTTGGTGCTTGCGCCTTCATAGCAGAACGCCACAATACATTTCAGGCGCCCTCCACTGTGATGAGTCGGGATACATATTCCTTCACAAAGAATTCTATCCTGATGGTATTCAACAGGATGAGGCTGATCGAACAATGATTCGTGATCTATGCACCGCGTGGACAAATTTCGCTCGTACTTCAAATCCAAATCCGTTGCCTGATTGTTCAAACGCTCAATGGCATTGTCACACGAAGGAAGATCCTTCCTATATGCTGTTCGATGGGGAGTTACGTCGGTAAAAAGCAGAGTATGGAATGAAGGACTGATATTTTGGAAGCAGATATTCTCTACTTATGTAGACTGGAGTGAAAGTAAAAATTTGAGACTACAATTATAAACCTTGGTATACAGGGAGGGGCAGAATTATGCTTCCCATTCCACCCTTATCAGAAATAAGATTTTTAGCTTTGTCATAATCAAAGTTGCTGTCTATAGCAATTCTGTATTCTCACGTTTGTTTCCATACTTGTTTTTTTTTTAGTAAATATTATTCAACTATCAACGAGATTTTCAAGACATTATTGTATTGCTCTAAAGGAAACTCATTTTGCAGAAGAGAATTTATTCTAAAATAATTTTTTTATTTATTTCGATAGTCGGTTTTTATACCGTTATCGATCATTTGAAGAAATCGACACCTACTGGAGAGTTATCCTGAAAGATGAAAAATTTTCCATTACTCACATCCTCACTGTGCTTATTAACCCCACCAGAAAAATTCTTCTCAGTCTCTCAATCGTATCTATTGCTCATTATTCAAATTCCTCCAACTCATTTTAATTAGATAGCTCCGAAGAAAAAAAGCCCCTAGGGCGAAAAAAACGACGGCTTCCTGAACGAAGTTAAACGAGGAACGCAGGAAATCTGTTTTATGAGTCATATGGGATTTGGTATTGAGAATTCAAGGAAGCCTAGACCTAGATAAAGCTAGTACAAAGAAGGCCTAGACCTACTATAAGCCTAGTATAATACAGTTTGAGAGTCGAAATTTTTCTCGAATCTCAAGCTGTATATGATAGAAGGGGGATTTAGAAAAATTCCTGTCATACCATAGCTCGAAAGTTTAATTTTTTTCAAGCCCCTCTCTTATCGTATATGGCTCGACAGTCAAAATTTTTTCCAAGTCCCCTTCCTATCATATGGTTCGAGAGTCGAAATTTTTCTGTTTTTTGTTGGACGGCGGACGACGCACGGCAAATTTCTCAAAAAGCTCCCTATAGAACAGGTTCCCTGTTAAAAAAAACATGAAGCCTCCAGCCCTAAATCTAGAATCATGAGAATGTCTACCTTCTTTGAAGACGTCACACTTTCTACTTTTATAGCCTCATATCTAGAGCTTAGAGATCGAAATTTTGTCCAGGTCCTTTTCTTCATTGTATTAGTTCCAGAGTCAACATTTTTTACAGTCCCCTTTTTATGTGTATGGAGCTTTAATAGTTTTGCAACTGGACTATAAAGTAAGTTTTTTATTACGGTTACAACTACCTCTCCACCCCCTTTGCCATAACGTTATCAGACAAACTAGATCACTATATTAATACTAGAACTAGGATAACTAATTTAAACTAGCTGGCTAAAGCTGCTGAGTCTATAGTGGATACTCACTCTTCCTCCTGGTGTATCCAAGGATGTGATGAGTTTTTCCTCTGCTGAAGCCGAAAATAATGTAGTATCCCTACGCCTCCCTTTACAAAGTCGAGGCTTACTCCCTCATGTTTCATGTCTTTAATGAGCCCCGACCCCGTATGCAGTATACTAGACTAAGGAGGGGGTAAACCAACGCCCCGAAAGCTAGTAGCTTTTATACGAGACTTTTTATACAATGCTAAATCTACTACTCCAGCCTTTTTCAGGCCTAGTATAATGAAGGCTTAGCTTAGTATAGGTATCCTGGTACTATATGACCTATATTGAGCTTTATTAGTATAAGCCTGTATAGTTCTAGTATTTGTGACGTCATCAGATAGGTCTGGTATTCGTGAGCCTCCGAAAAGCTATCAACTTGAAATAATCTAAAGTAGATTTATACTAGTCCAAGAAGTGGGTCCACTCACGGGTGCAGAACAAGAAGGTGGTACTCCCAGATCAAGCAAAGTAAGTATGACAAAGACGAACTAGTATGCTACCTTATAAAAAACATGAAACATGATCTTCATTTATTTGGTCGCGCCAGAACATGTTTTTTATTTACATAAGAATACTCGATGCAAAAAATTGGCCCGTTTTGGGAAAGAGTAGGTCCTATAATAAAGAGTCGAGCTATATTATGATAGAACAGGGACTCCGAAAAATTTCGAGCCCCGAGTTATATAAAAAATGACGGCTTCCTTAACGAAGTTAAACGAGGAACGCAGGGAACCTGTTTTATGATTCGAATGAGATTTTAACGAAGTTAAACGAGGAACGCAGGGAACCTGTTTTATGATTCGAATGAGATTTGGTATTGAAAATTCAAGGAAGCCTAGATCATATATAGCTCGACAGTCGAAATTTTTCTAAGTCCCCCTCCTATCATCTATAGCTCGAGATTCGAAATTTTTTCTAAGTCCCCCTTCTATCATATATAGCTCGACAGTCGAAATTTTTCTAAGTCCCCCTCCTATCATCTATAGCTCGAGATTCGAAATTTTTTCCAAGTCCCCCTTCTATCATATATAGCTCGAGAGTCGAAATTTTTCTAAGTCCCTCTCCTATCATATATGGCTCGAGAGTCGAAATTTTTCTAAGTCCCCCTCCTATCATATATAGCTCGAGAGTCGAAATTTTTCTAAGTCCCTCTCCTATCATATATGGCTCGAGGGTCGAAATTTTTCCAAGTTTTTCGCTGGACGGCGCACGGCGGACGGCGCACGGCAGATTTCTCAAATAGCCCCCCATAAAATAGGTTCCCTGTTAATAGGTGAGGGCCTCAGAAAAATTTCGAACTTTGAACTATATACAGTTTCCGACTCTCCTTGACACCGCTTCTCTATAAAGAATCGGAACTCAAAAATCTGAGTCATCTCCCTGCTCTGTTCTCGAATCGAAATTTTTCGAAGTCTTCTTGATGGCGTCATCACCCTCTCCAAGTTTCCCGACGACGCCTCGCTTCAAAGTTATTCCTCCCTTCTTCGCAAGTCAGTCATCTCCCTACTCTGTTTTTGAATCGAAATTTTTCGAAAGTTTCTTGATGACGTCACGCCCTCTGACAGATCATCATTCTCGTTTCTCTGCAACTCAATCGAAATGTCCTCAAGTTTCTAACTCACGTACCACCAATCTCCTGGATAGCCATCGCCCCACCTACTCTTCAATAGAAGGCTTAGTTCACCACATATAAGGAGTATGTTGAGCTAACTGGGTGAGCCTAAACAAGAAAGAGGAATACTCCGACGTGGAGTTTTTTACTCCACGTCGGAGTTGCTTTCATTTCAGGCTCGAAGATGGTTGTTTAACCGAAAGCGCTCGTCGTATTTTCATTTTTTCTGCGGTTTGCATTTTTTTACTCCACGTCGGAGTATTCTTCTGTCTTGTTTAGTATGGATAGCCGTAACTTAAAGGAACGGATTCGTTTAATTTGGCTGAGCCTAGTTCAGCCTAGTATTTTGTATTTTACAAAATACAAGAAATCTTAATTTGTACTCGAAATTATTATTAAAATCCCAACTCTGTCCATTATTAAAATCCCTTTTCAAAATTATCATTATCTATTTCAACACTTTTTTCATATTAAACGCAGATAACTAACTCACTTATCTGACCTTCAGGTAGAGTCTCATAGGTTTCAAATTCTCATAATAATACGGATATGAATAACGAAGGTGAGCACATTCAACTCGAAAACCAGCCTAAAAACTCTGAAATGACTTAGGTATGAAGAAACACTTTGTGGCCAATCAAAAATTCTATTTTTTGCCCAAGTTCATTGGATTTTTATGTTATTTTTTACTTCGCGCTATTACTCTAAGGAGCCTTGGCCGTCAACAAACTTATTTGTTGCCGTTGCCCAGGACACACCACGTGGAGGTGGCTCCAATGCGTCCCAAGACACTAAAGATCCTAGTCCTACACTAAAGACAAAAAAAAAGGAATTCCCTATATATAGAAGACTGTGCACTACCACAACAGTCAACCCCGGCTAACGAAGATAAAATCCCTGCGAGGTATATCCGAATGTGGTGCGCTGTACCTACATCTAAAAAAATGAGAGAAGGCGCAGGCACCCACGTCAGTCCGCCACGAATTACGAAGACTGTTTATGTCTGCAACGTCTCAGTTACAACCTCAGATGGTTGCCTCTTCATTGGCGGAGACAGTAAACTGAGTTAACTCATCCTGCGCCCCACCGCAACTTATCCGATCGTGGGTGCACTGAATAATCGAAAAGCACAATATCATCACGCGCGCGGTTAATCCGCATTATGCGCTCAATGCACTTCCTGTAAGACCTAACCATCATATAAAGTAAAATGTGTAGATAGAGTAATAGCGCGAACCAAAAATAAACAACACGTTTAGTCAAAATTTGGAGTTGTCGTGCCACCTGTGTTTCAGAATGGAACGGCCGCTACAAAATAACGATGGTTTCAATTTAAATTTTTTCAAATTAGAATAGGTATGATTGATGGTAGCACGATATCATCGCGCGCTTGTATATCCGCATCATGCGCTCAATGTACTTCCTGCAATCCACCTACGATAGCGCAAACAAAATTTCTCAACACCTTTGTCAAACTTTGGAGTTGTCGTGCCACCCATGTTTCAGAATGTACCGACCGCTACAAAATGACGATGTTGTCAATTTAAATATTTGAAATGAAAAAATTTGCATGATCCAAAAGGAGAGAAGAGGTCGTAATTGACCAATACCGGTTGTCTAAACAGGAGTCGTCGGCTTACACACCCATATTTCAGAGCACAACAGCTACTCCGGAATAACGGTTGGTATATTATAAGCCCTGACAATAATTTTGGATAAAGGAAGGTATGACTGATGGTAGCACAATATCATCGCGCGCGAGTATGTCCGCATGATGCGCTCAATGTACTTCCTGCAATCTACCTATAATAGCGCAAACCAAAAATAAACACCACCTTTAGTGAACATTTGGAGTTGTCGTGCCACCCGTGTTTCAGAATGGAACGGCCGCTACAAAATGACGATGGTTTCGATATTAATTTTGATCTGAAAGAGGAAACATTAGTAGATTAGTTTGAGCCAAAAGGAAAGAGGTCGCAATTGACCAGTACCGGTCGTCCAAACAGGAGTCGTCGGCTTACACACCCATATTTCAGAGTGCAACGGCTACTCCGGAATGACGGGTGGTGTAATCAAGCTCGAAAAATAATTTTGGCTGAAAGAAAGTACATTTTTAAATTAGAATTAGGTGTGATTGATGGTAGCACAATATCATCGCGCGCCGGAGTATCCGTATTATGCACTCAATGTACTTCCTGCAATCCACCTGTAATAGCCTGAAAAAAAATAAACAACACCATTTGTCGTAAATTTGGAGTTGCCGTGCCACTTATATTAATTGATAGAGGAACGACCGCTACAAAATGACGATGGTCTCAATTTAAATTTTTATTTGAAATGAAAAAATATTATATTAAAATTCAAAAGGCTGGAAAGACGACGGTATACTAGGTCCTAAAAATAATTTTGGCCGCAAGAAAATACATATTTTAATTAGAATACTATTGTTAGTATCCCAGTATGATTAGTTCAAGCAACACAAATGTACCGGTACACATAAGAAACATGCAGAAAATAATTTCGAAAAACCTCTCATGCACATGCGAACAAAACAAAAAACCGAACCGAACCGAAAAAGTAACACGTCCACTTTCCACATCTGCGATAAACATACTAAACTGGTTGAAAGCTGAAAGGCAAGAGCGAACTACGCTTTTGCTTAAATGCAAGGTGACGTGTGCAAACTTTACCTGTCCTTTCTTGCTCATTGGTTGAATGATTCAAAAGAGGGAGTGTTTTGACAGAGAGGGTATCTCACAGGTAGGCCTACTTGGAACTTCAACAATGCTTGTTTACACGATGGGAATATGTATATGTGTCTTTGTATTTTATCTTCAGTACAGTGAGCTGCTTCAGTAGCGCTGACATACACACACACGCTCAATGAATAGTGACAGTTTGATTTGGTCCTGACAACATTTGAATAGACTCAAAGGTGTCATCATGTAACAATCGAAAAATTGCGATCTGACTCTGCAAACGAGCTGAAAATATTCTCCACATTCAGAGGTTTTTCCTCTCGACAGTCAGAACTCGAGCATTCCATCCATGTGCTTTATCATCGAAACCCCTCTTTTCAGAGTTCATCTAAGAAGAATTACTCATCAGCCTACAAAAGAAGGAATACATGAGTCACTTTTGAAGCAAGATAACCAACATTACTACAGTTGCTAATAGTGTGGGCAAATTAGAGCAATATTGGAGAAAAAAAAACATTTTGCTGGAGCAAACGTTTCTTTGCTGAAAATGGTTCAGGATGTGGTCCTGACTAAAATACCCGCGTTTCCTACCCGGAGCTTCTTTTTTTAAGGAGGTTCGAACCTCCAACAATTAGTTTTTCGCCTATATCGCGTGAAATTAAAATTTTATCAAAAAATGTTTCAAACAAAAGTTGTTCCTCATTACGTTTCCTACTAAATAACGTAATACCAATTGGTGAGTACCTTTGCAAGGCCGTTCAAAAGAATCCCAAAATCAGTTTTTCCATATATCTCACAAAATTGAAATTTTATTGAAAAATGTTTCTGGTTGCTTCAGGTTGAATTTCAATTGAGTTTCAATGAATTATGGACAGAAATTGGAGAATGGTATCTTTCTACACATATAACAAAGCGTCCAGACTTCTGATCGTTTCAGGCTCAAATTCAATTGAATTTTAATGCATGATAATATGGACAGAAATTGGAGAAGGGCATCTCTCTACACATACAAAAAAGCACTCATTCTTCTGATCGTTACAATCCGAATTTCAATTCAATTTCAATGGATGAGAATATACACAGAATTAGGAATGTGGTATCTTTCTACATATATGACAAAGCTCTTATTCTCCTGATTCTTTCAGGCTGACTGAATTTCAATTGACAGAAATTGGAGAATGGTACCTTCTACACATATAAAAAAGCTCCCATTCTTCTGACCGTTTCGGCCTGAATTTCAATTGAGTTTCAATGGATGATATTATAGACATAAATATTGGAGAATGGTATCAGTAGATAAGACATATTCCTTCTGGCGCACTTCCTCATTTCTCTAGCGCAGAGCAAAATTTACTCATTTTTCAACCTCTCCAAAAATCCTAGAAATATTTCAATTTTTCATTGTGAATATTTAGTTGTTTTTATACCAAATATGAATCATTTCACTTTATTTTTTCTTTCAAGATAGTTCGAAAATTTCAAAGTTTTTGTATCAATTCTGTATCAGTTTTCTATATTTTTAGAATGAATATATATCTCTCAAGAGAGCTACATTCCAACTCTCCTAAAATACGAGAAATGTAAGAATTTTCCTTCTGGCGTACTTCCTAATTTCTCTAGCGCAGAGCAAAATGTACTCATTTTTCAACCTCTCCAAAAAAAACCTAGAAATCTTCCATTTTTCACTCTGTCTATTTTGATGTTTTTGTGGTAAATAATGAATAATTTCACTCTTTTTTTTATCTCCGTTAGTTCGGAATTTCAGAACTTTTGTATCATTTTTGTATCAATTTTTAATATATATAAGATATTTTTTCTAGCGCAGTCAAGCGCAGAGACTAATTTCTGTCAATTTCTGTCATTTTTCATTCAATTTAAAAAATCCTAAGAAGAAGCGCAGAGGGCTAACTTTCAACATTTTGAGGCTATTTTTTTCACATTTTTCATATAATTTTAAAAATCCTAAACAGAAGCGCAAGGACCTGTTTCTCTCATTTTGAGGCAAATTTTTCTCATTTTTAATTGAATTTTAAAAATCTCAAAAAGAAGCAGAAGGATCTGTTTCTCTAGCGCAGAGCACAATTTTCTCATTTTTCAACCTTACAAAAGTCATCAAATTTCTTAAATTTTTCAACTGTATACTTAGCTGTTTTTGAACTAAATTCACCCTATTTTTTCTTCGAGATAGTTCAAAAATTTCAGAGTTTTTGTATCATTTCTGCATCATTTTATATCTTTTTACTAAAAATAAATCTCTCTCGTGAGAGCTACTTTCCAATACTCATAAAAATGTAAGAAATTCAAATTTTTCATTCTAGCGCACTAACTCATACAGAGCAAAATTCACATTTTTTTTTTTTTTTTACCAAAAAAATATATATTAAAAGTTATAAAAATGAATTTAATCGCATAGATAATAGATTTTACTTTGTTCATCAAAGATATGAATTGTGATAAAAATAACAAAAATTAATTTAATAATATGTAAAGAGGAAACATATCTAAGAGGTTATTATGATATAGGTTTTGGTAAATATCATCACTTAGAAGTGGAATATTTATTAAAAGAATAATTACATAAATGATGTAAAAATATTACTTTTTTGTTTGTCCACATATTGTACACCAATGAAGTGTTCCAAATTTACTCCTAGAATGTTGAGTTTCTGCTTTACATTTGTCACAAATAAATTTGAGTTTCTCATCATGTTCCATACAATCTACAAATCTAATAAGAGTGGTTTCACATTGAGGACATATACTCATTTCTTTTTTTAAATAAGGTCTAACTTTTATTGTCTCAATTGATTGGTTAGTCGATTTTAAACAAAGTTTACAATATCTTGTCAAAGTATACATCTTGTTTACTAGATGAATCATATTAATAGTTCTTATTATTATTTCAGTATTTTCATTTAGAAAATTTATTCTATCTAAATGGAGGTCTACAAAGATTCTTTAGTTGATAAAGATGAATTTGATTTTACCATATTTTAAAGAGCCTATTGTTAGAACAAGATCAAATTATGAAAAAAAATATTAGAGCACCCAGTTTCTGGACTAAATTGATGAAATTGATACAAAAATGATACAAAAGATTGAAAATTTTTGAATTAGTGAAAAAGAAAAAATAGCTAAATATTAAGAGATGAAAATGAGGGAAATTGTATACAAATTGATACAAAATATATGAAATTTTTGAACGTGAGAATTACTGTTAAAATTGATATAAATTGATAGGAAATGTATGAAAATTTTTGAACCTCAGAATTTTTAAAGCCATGAATTTCTTTCAGAATTGATACAAATTGATACACAATGTATGAGAATTTTTGAACCTCTGAATTTGTCTTAGAAATGATATAAAATGTATGAAAACTTTTGATCCTCTGAGTTTCTTTTCAAATTGATACAAATTGTATGAAAATTGATACAAATTGATGATTTTTTATCCACTGATTTTATTTTAGAATTGATACAAATTGATACAAAATGTATGAAAATGTTTAATCCTTTGAATTTCTTTTAGAATTGATACAAATTGTATACAAATTGATAGGTACAAAAGTATGTGAATATTCATACTATCTGAAAATTGTTCCGCCACTGAATTTTAATAGTTGTGCAATTGTGAAAAATAAGCTTGGGGTATAAGAAAAACGTCATGACGAATGAGTGACTCAATATAAGAGCACATAGAATCTTGAATAAAATGGATGAAATTGATACAAAAATGATACAAAAGTTCTGAAATTTCCGAACTAACGGAGATTGAAAAAAGAGTGAAATTATTCATTATTTACCACGATAACATCAAAATAGACAGAGTGAAAAATGGAAGATTTCTAGGTTGAAAAATGGGTAAATTTTGCTCTGCGCTAGAGAAATTAGGAAGTACGCCAGAAGGAAAATTCTTACATTTCTCGTATTTTAGGAGAGTTGGAATGTAGCTCTCATGAGAGATATATATTTATGGTAAAAATATAGAAAATTGATACAGAATTGATACAAAAACTTTGAAATTTTCGAACTATCTTGGAAGAAAAAATAGAGTGAAATGGTTCATATTTGGTATAAAAACAACTAAATATTCACGATGAAAATTTGAAATATTTCTAGGATTTTTGGACAGGTTGAAAAATGAGTAAATTTTGCTCTGCGCTAGAGAAATGAGGAAGTGCGCCAGAAGGAATATGTCTTATCCACTGGTATCTTTCTACACATATAACAAAGCTTCCACTCTTCTGATCGTTTCAGGCTGAACTTCAATCGAATTTAAATGCATAAATGCATGATAATATGGACAGGATTTGGAGAATGGTATATTTCTCCGAATAGAACAAAGCTCTTATTCTCCTGAATGTTTTGGGCTGAATTTCTATTGAATTCAAATGAATGATAATATGGATAGGAATCGGAGAATAGTATCTCGGTACATATATAACAAAGCTTCCATTCTCCTAATTGTTTCAGGCTGAATTTCAATTGAGCTTCAATGAATGCTAATATGGACAGAAATTGGTGAATGGTATCTTTCTACACATAATATAACAATGCTCCCATTCCTCCGATAATTTCAGGCTGAATTTCAATTGAATTTAAATGGATGATAATATGGACAGAAATTGGAGAATGGTATCTTTCTACACACATAAAAAAAGCTCCCCTACACATCTGACAAAGCTCCCATTCTTTTGATCATTTCAGGTTGAGGATGATAATATGGACAGAAATTGGAGAATGGTATCTCTCTTCATACACAACAAAGCTTCCATTTTGCTGATCGTTTCAGGCTAAATTTTGATTGAATTTCAGTAGAAGATACCTATTCTCTAGTTTGCATTCATCTTTCTTCATGAGTCATGACTGGTAAATTTTGAAGCAAGAGAATTCGGGCTCTGTTGGGATGGTAGAAGATACCTATAAATTTTTTTAAATAAAAAACTTAACGCTACTCCGTCAAAACTTTTATTTTTACGAGGTGACCGACGCGACGTTTCGAAGTCGGTCTCCTCGTAAAAATAGTTTTGACGGAAGTGGAGTAAAGTTTTTTATTTAAAAAGTTGTAGATAACCGTCTGGACAATAATTTGTACCGAAGATACCTATTCTCTAGTTTGTGTCCATCTTGGATTTTGGTCTCTGAAAAAACTCAGTTTGAAACAATCAGAAGAATTGGGTCTGTGTAGTACCTTTGGAAGTACCTATTTTCCAGTTTGTGTCCATCTTACTTCATAGTTTATACCTGGTAAATTTGGTTTGAAACAAGAGAATTGGGGCTCTGTCGTGATGGTAAAAGATACCTATTCTCTAGTTTGTGTCTATCTTAGCTTTTGGTCTCTGAAAAAACCCAGTTTAGAACAATTTTGAGAATTGGGTCTTAGTTGAACTTTCGGAAGTACCTATTCTCCAGTTTGTGTTCATCTCACTTCATAGCTGGTAAATTTAGCTTGAAACAAGAGAATTGGAGCTCGGTCATGATGGTGGAAGATACCTACTCTGGAGTTTGTGTCTATCTCGGCTTTTGACTTTTAGAAAAACGACGGCTTCTTTAATGGAGTTAAACGAGGAACGCAGGGAACCTATTTAGGGGTCATATGGGATTTGGTATTGAGAATTCAAGGAAGCCTAGGCCTAGATAAAGATGGTATAAAACAGGCCTAACCCTACTATAAGCCTAGTATATAGTTTCAGAGTCGAAATTTTTCTTGATTCTCAAGCTATTCGACTTTCGAGCTATATATGATAGGAGTGGGACTTGTAAAAATTTTGGCTCTCAAGCTATATATTATGATAGAAAGCGAAAGTTTTCCAAATCCCCCTCCTACCATATACAAAGCTTAAGAGTCGAAATTTCTCCAAGTCCCACTCCTATCATAAATTATATAGCTCGAGAGTCAAAATTTTTCCAAGTTTTTTGTTGGACGGCGCACGGCGGACAGCGCTCAGCAAATTTCCCAAAAAGTCCCCCATCGAACAGGTTTCTGTTAGGAATATTTAGACGTTTAGCGGCGAGCGTTAGGCGCTATGGGTTTTAAATATTCCATACAAGACCGATTTTCATAGTCTAGTACAATTTTCCTCGAGCTCCCATATATTTTGACATATTTCGGTTTCTTCGCCGTTGGTTCGGAGACTCGACCAGCCATCAAAACGTTTTTAACAAGTCGACCGCGCGGTAGCTATTATTTGAACCCACAATGGTCCCTGATTGAGAGAACTATGATAACGTACCTCACTCAAAAACAACCTATGAAGTATTATTCGTCCTTTATGTACACTTTGTTGGTTTCGTATGTGTCAGAGAGAGAGAGGGGGGTGGAACCTGTAGCAAAATTTTAGCACCATTCATTATCTTTCTCTTTAGTGTGTTTTCCGAGAGGCAATGGCTACAGTAACTCAGCCTTCCCCCCTCAAAAAAACAAGGAAAAAGTCATCATTAATTACCATCGTAATGAAATAATTATGTCTCGAATAACAGTCGCGCAGCTTTTGATGGTAAAAGAAAGTACAATTAACACAAATGAAAGACAACAAGTATTGGCGCAACGATTTTATCGCAGAAACTATGCGAGATAAGCATCGATATGGAAAATTTACTCGCATGTTTGTGAACCTGTGCTCATTCTTAATAATCACTTGAATCTTTAGGCAGCCCATTGTAGTTCCTGTTTTTTTTTTTGTTATTATTTCAACTGAAATTCTATCTCTAAATAGACTACTCTGTTGCAAGCAGCAAATAACTATCGTCAGAAGAATCGCGTTCCAATCGGCATCCTTTCTCTCAAGATCCGTACTTCGACTCGAAGATTGACGTCTAGAAACTGATGTTGAACCATATTCAAAATTAGCATTGCGAATTCAGCCTAAGGCGCGAGTAACATGCGGGAAAAACTGAGGTCGCTAATTCAAAAGAAAGAATTATGCCAGAGGTAAGTGAAATTTGAGATGAATTAGACTAAATGAACAATAAAACTTAATTTGGAGAACATCTTACTGTCTATGTACCTAATTTGATCTATGCATCATGCGCTATTGAAGACGTTCGAAGAGTTAATTTTTCATAAATGGCCCCTCATTCGAATAGCGAAATGAAATGAAAATCCCTCTACGTTTTGAAAATTTCAGAACATAAGATATTCAAGTGATCGTGTTTTTATTTCTGGGAAGAATTTTTGTTATTCTTTTTTTTGGGGAAAGTTTTACTTTTTCCAAGTTTGTACACGAGCAGGCATTCTTAGTTTTTTACACGTGTCAAATAAGTTCACACCTGAGGGATACAAACATGATTCATTGTCTATTGTGGGTTTTCTTGAATAATTTCGCAGTCTTTCTTCTTATCAACGATGATGAAATTTACGGAACTAATAGCTTTCTTGAAACGGTAATCGATATTTTTGATCGCGCTTCGTCGATAAAATTATGCTAACTCTTTATACCTAGTTTCAACCTTATTCAAATCGATACCATTTTTTTGAAAAATATTCAACGCAATAATTCGCTCTAAACTAGACTACGGCTCTTCTCTTTACGGTTCCGCGAGTAAAATTCGTTTGAATAAATTGGAAACTCTCCAAAATAAATGCATTCGACTTATAATAGGAGCTCTAAATTGTATTCCAGCCTTTTGTGCTGAAACTGGCGTTACTCCCCTTCAATTTCGTCGAAACTATCTCACAGATAGGTTCTTAATTCGAAGTATTACCTACCAAGACTGAAACCTTACAAACGATACATCATATCTCCTTAACTGTTGGAGACTTGTAGACTTGAGATTATCGCTAATGTGTAGAAGAGCTGCCCTCATTTTTCACTTTCAAAACCTCATCGTATCAATTCCGTGTCATCTATCGGCCTTTTCCTTTTAACAACTTCAAACGATTGAAATTCATCAACTTCCCAAAACTTCTGGTTCAGATTTTCAAGACCTCTTCTAGTGATACACGCAAGAACATTTTCCTCATCATACACATATTTTTACTGACGGTTCTAAAGATCATCAGTTAGTGGGTACATGGCCTCTTGGATCCCCTCAACTAAGCTTCATTGCTCTTATCTGTATCAAACTTCACATCTATTTTGCATGCGGAACAGATGGCAATATTCCAAGCCCTTTTCTATACAAAGCAAAACTCCCAAACAGGACATTTTCTCATAATATTTGTTTCTCTCTCCGCTCTCCAATCCATTTCTTTCGTCTCTTCGCGCGTTAATTTATCCTTAACGTTATCAATAATCTACTTAATCAATTCTCTCACCCCCAAAAAGATTAATTTTCTCTGGATCCTCAGTTATGCAGGAATATTTGACCAACGAAATTGCAGATGTTTTAGCTAAATCAGCCCGTTCATCACCAATCTCATCAAATCTGTTTCCTATATCAGAACTATTTTCTCCCATTCGATACTCCACGCCAGATGACTGGCAATATCCTACTCGAAATCCGCCAAAAATCTGAAATCTCATTATTTCCTCGTTCAACCTCTACTTCCGGCGTTCCCTTAGTATAATATAAATTTTTTAACGATTTCCCCGCTCCCTTATAGTTAAACTCAGCCGTCTTCATTTTGGACACAATGAACTCCCCGCTCACCTAAATTGTTTAACTCTTTCCGAATCTGATCTATGTCCCATTCATCCAGACAACTCTTGTAAAGGCGACATCAATCATTATCCTCAGAAGCCATCAATCTACATTCTCTACCCCTCTCAGAGCCGCTAACCTTCTATCATCCAAAAACCCTTCGATTTTCTCACACATTTTCAAATTTATTTCTGACCTACCTCTTTTCATCAACATATAAATTCAAATCAATTTTTCCATTTTTCATTCGAGGTACGGCCCAGTAGCCATCCTCTTTCCAACTTTTTTTTTTTAGCGGGGAACCCGCTATCCATTTTGTTAGGAGATTACATCCTCAGAAAACGTCCGCGTCCGCAGGTTAGGTTAGGTTACGGGACTTAGAAGAATTTCGATTCTCGAGCTATATATTAAAGGAGGGGGACTTGGAAGAATTTCAAGTCTCGAGCTATATATGATAGGAGGGGGACTTGGAAGAATTTCGAGTCTCGAGCTATATATGAAAGGAGAGGGACTTGGAAGAATTTCAAGTCTCGAGCTATATATGATAGGAAGGGGACTTAGAAGAATTTCAAGTCTTGAGATATATATGATAGGAGGCGGACTTAGAAGAATTTCAAGTCTCGAGCTATATATAATAGGGGGGGGGGACTTGGAAGAATTTTGACTTTCGAGCTACCGTCCGCCGTCCAACCAAAAACTTGGAAAAATTTTGAGACTCGAGCTATGATAGGAGGGGGACTTAGAAGAATTTCGAGTCTTGAGATATATATGATAGGAGAGGGACTTGGAAGAATCGTGACTTTTAAGCTATATATGATAGGAGGGGGACTTAGAAGAATTTCGAGCCTCGAACTATATATGATAGGAGGGGGACTTGGAAGAATTGTGACTTCCGAGCTATATATGATAGAAGGGGGACTTAGAAGAATTTCACGTCTCGAGCTATATATGATAGGAGGGAATGTAGAATGATAATTTCGATTTGAATTATATGACAAGATTATCAGTCTGCCTTCAAGAAAGAGTTAATCACAATAAAACACCTGGCCAGAGTGAATGGGGTCAATGTTGATGTTGACGTGATGGTTCGGAGGAAAGTTACGAGGGGCCTCCTGGATTCCACCACCTCCCTCCCCCGAGATACGATCCGTGATCGCCGTTTGCGTTGGATCAGTCTCCCTTTCTTGGGGAAGTTCTCCCAGCAATTGGGTCGGGCCCTTCGCCCGTTTGGCTTCAGACCCGCGTTTTACAACCCTACCACAGTCAAGAGGTTGTTTGTGAGACTGAAGGACCCCATACCTGTTGATGAGAGGAGTGGTGTGTATAAGTTCGAGTGTGAGGATTGTGGAGGCTTTTATATTGGTGAGACCAGCCGCCAAATGAAAGTTCGAGTAGCTGAGCACCTGAAGTCTTGGAAGAAGGGACACTTGGGGGAGTCAGCTTTCGCCGATCACTTAATAAACAGTGGCCACAGCTTCCGTGAGGGATCCGAAAAGCTCCTCCATAAGGAGAATTCCTACCGTAAGCGTATCGCCCTCGAGAATATAGAGATAATTCGTCATCTCAACACTGACGGTATCACTGTTCTTAATTCGTATATTCCGGAAGATGGCCTGATCGAACTTGTTTATGACTCACACCGTGATTTCTCGTTTGGACGATCTTCATACCTCGTTCTTCTCTTTTGTTCGTCAGTTGCTTTCATTTCAGGCTCGAAGATGGTTGTTTAACCGAAAGCGCTCGTCGTATTTTCATTTTTTCTGCGGTTTGCATTTTTTTACTCCACGTCGGAGTATTCCTCTTTATTGTTTATTATCAACTCAGTTCCACACCACCTGAGAGGTCCAGTTAAGGAATTGCGGGTTCCCCGCTGCCATTGCAACGTCTGCAATGGCTTCTAATTTTTTTTTTAATTTTATGGTTTTACTCTTTATAAAGTTTAAAGTGCGTTTAAATCATACTCCCTTAATACATGAATTCAAACTCGGCTCCAGTCCTCACAAGGGTTTGCTATGTCGGAGTATTATTGTTTTCGCCTTTTTTTTTTTTTGTATTTTTTACATTTATATACGTATGTATAATATATTTGTTTCTTATTCCTTTTTTTGTATTTTTTTCTTTTCTTTTCTTTTTTTTATTAATTTAATTTTTTAATAATTATTTTTTGGTTGGATATAAGAAAAAAAAAAAAAAAATCTACGTAGAATCAAATTTACCTCTGAATATCCGGATATTCTGCTTTAAAATGCGCTGGGCTATAATTGGAATTAAGGAACCAACTGTCGATAAAAAATGAATTTCTTTCCTGAATCTGCCGATAATTAAAATTAAGACACTACACGATAATACACAATTTCATATTATCCTATTCCGTTCTGTTCTTCGTTCTGTTCTTCGTATATTGTGTACTTTTCATTGCTATAAAACCTCGAGACTCTGACGTTTATCTGCGAGTATTACGATTACCATATTGTATACGTTTCGGTTTGCGACACTTCCAAGAGGAGAGAAGAAAAAAGATGGGAAAAAATAAATGAAAAAATAAAAAATAACAATAAAAATCAGAAACAAACAATAATAACAATAACTAGAATAAATAAAAATTCACAACCTCTCACCGACACCGCAACACCGCATCCGTCTTCATCACTGAACTGCAAGCAATCTTTAGCTGTTTAGAACGCATCCTTCCAACCTACCCTCCCGTCTTCCCCTCAACCCATTTTTGGTCATTTCCGATTCCCTACCATCACTTGACGCCATATCCAACCACAACTCCTCCCACCCACTCATAAATCGTATACACACTCTCATTGCCACCTTTCACACCATCCCCATCCCATTATTCTTCATCTGGGTACCTGGTCACAAGGGTATCCCAGGAAACGAAAATGTGACAAAGCTGCCAAACCTGCAGCACATAACCCATCAGTCAACCGCTCTTTCCTCCCCACACGCTCTCATGCCCTCATTGCGAATCCAACCCCCCCCCCCCCAATCCGTTCAACACATCTTCTGCTGCCCCAACTGGACTCAACTCCGTACTCCTTTATCCATCCCTCACAACCATACAGAGGCACTATCAGATGACTTCCCCTCCATCTCCAACATATTCAACTTTTTACAACAAGCAAACTTCCTCTCACACATATAATCACGCAATCTATTCATTTATTTTTATTTAAAAATAATTATATTATAGTGGTGCCGCCAACAGTCTACAGACCAATTACTGGCGACACCACTTACAAAATTAATAGTACGTAGTACCAAAAACCAGGAAAAAAAAAAAAAAAAGAGTAAATAACAAAAACAATAATATAGTCTCCCACAAACAGTCAAATACCCTATCCTCCTCCTACCGACCATCCCCTCGCAAATCCATCAAAACGCTTATGATTTTTTGCTTAAAAGAGCTACGCCCATCAAAGAATATGTCCGTTGTCGGCTCAATCCGCAAAACCGTGTTGTAAAGCTGCCGAGCTCGTAGCCCTGAGGGCAGGCTGCTAGTAGCTCGTAAATTAAAATAAAAAAAATAGTAAAATTATAAAGAAAAAAAAAAAAAAAATGACTGGAAAAAGAATAAAAAAGAGGGCGGGATTTGATCAAGTCTATAAAGAAACAGAACAGGGTAACAAAATATAAGGAGTGTTTAAAATTATGTTAGAAACAAGTATAAAAGGGACAAAACTTGAGCAATGTATAAAAAATGAATTATAAATTTTTAGACAATTAATAAAGGTATGTATTTAAAGCCACACAAAAAAAAGGAGAAAATCACATGAAAAACAGATCTTTTAAGCAAAAAAAAAAAAAAAATAGTACAAGATCGTAAACATGTCACATATAAATAATAAAAAATAGGTGAAAAATAAAAACATGCACAATATAAAAATGTATCAAACTAGATGAAAATCATTGAACAGAAAAATTTATTGAACCCCCCCTTTACAAAATTTAAAATTTGTCATTCCCAGTATTACTGTGATCCGGAACCACTGTCCCGAGTCCCCCTCCTATCATATAAATTTTGGAGCCCGAAGTTTTTCCAAGTCCCGAAAATGATGACATGACAACCTGAAGGCGCTGCAATTTCTAGGAAGCCGTCGTTTTTCCAAGTCCACTTCCTATCATATATAGCGCAACAGTGGAAATTTTAACGGCGAACCTGTTTCATGGTTTTTTTCTTTTTGAGAAGTTTGCCGTACGCTGTACCGTACGGTGTAGCCATATACGATAGGAGGGGGACTTGGACAAATTTCGAGCCTCTAGCCATATATTTTTTCTTTGTCTCCCTCCCATCATTTGTAGCTCGTGACTCAAAATTTTTCCGAGTCCCCATTCTATCACATATAGCTCGGTGGTCGGAATTGTTTCAAGTCCCCCTCCTATCTTATATAGGTCGAGGATCGAAATCTTTCCAAGTCCTCCTACTATCATACATAGCTCGGAGGTGGGAATTTTTCTTTGTCCCCCTCCTATCATATATGGCTTGAGGGTCGAAATTTTTTCAAGTCCCCCACCTAACATATATAGCTCGTGGGTCAAAAGTTTTTCAAGTCCCCTTCCTCTCTCCGTGACATCATCTCGTCATCAACCTCGCTCGCGGACGAAAATTTCCTGAAAGTACCCCCAACAAAAGAACAGCGGGTTCCCCGCTAAAAAAAGGGGCATGCCATCAGATACTCACTGTACCAGTAAGGCTTGGTTTGCCTTTGATAGTCACTGTTCCAGATACCGTAGCCATATTTTAAAAATCTTGGAAATTCTTCCATTTTTCTTCGAATCTTTCGGCGGTAGACAAAAATTTTGAAGTCAGGGGCTCCTGCAACGTCTTGGAACCCACAAAATAGTGAGCACCATGGGCGTCAGTTCACTGTAGGACTGACCGATTTTCTGTTGCCCTTTGGTAGACTGACGTCCACACGTTCAACGGAATCGTAGGTTTCTCAGCGTAGTGCACACAGTTCACCGATTGAGGAATCTTGTCAATCTCAGAGAAACAATCTGTAAAACAACCATAATGGTGGCGTTCATAAATTAAGTGAGGTATTTGAGGGGGAGGGGGTCCAGCGAAGTCTGACCAAAACTCTCTTGAGGGCGAGGGAGTGCCGAAAGATCTCACGTAATTTTGTTCTCACACAAACAAATTCTAAAATATTGCTAAACTGGCTTAAATTTAATAAAAACTAGTCCTTTTTGAATAGGTGTGAAATGTGATCAAGAAAATTACGTTTTTTCAATAGATAAAAGCGATTAAACACAGATAAGCGAATTTGAAGCAAAAATACACATTTCGGAAAGTCTCACGCGTGATAAGAGGGGGGAGGGGGTCAAGGCAAATCTCACGATATCTCACTAGTTCTAAATCATCTAAAAAACCTTATATTATAATTGTAAATCAATTAATAATATTATTTATTTTTTAATATTTATTTTAATTTATATTCATAAATTAATTATTAATAAAATTATTAAATAAAAATAATTAAAATATAAATAATAAATATAAAAATACAAAAAAATATATTTGTTTTCATATAATTTTTATTATTAAATCATAACGAGATCGAATAATAAATATCCGAATTCATAAAAATAATAATAAAATCATTAAATTAAAAAATAAATAAATTAATAGAAAAAAATTATTAATCCTAAATTGTTTATTGTTGATGAAGCTATTGATTTTTTTATATCAAAAATAAATAATATTAAAATTCTGTAATGATAATTTCTAATTATTAAATAATATTCAATTCATTTTAAATTTAAATAAGTTAAATAACGAAACACTGATTATTAAGAAATAATAATTTTTTTATTATTATAATATTATTTATATTAATTAGATCATTGTTTTTAATTTTTTATTTATTAGTACAAAAATCTATGTAATATGTACAAATTAGTTTTATTCGGGCTATTATTCAGTTTTTATCCTATGATATTTTATTAATTATAATATTATTATTTTTTATTTTAATTATATTTAAATGGCAGTCGAAAAATCACAAAAATTGCCTCACGTAATTTATATGGACGCCACCTAAATTGTTTTATGAACAGAACGAGAAGAATATGGAAAGGCAGTACAATGGCAGCAGAAATCAAAGACAAGAAACTGTTCCTCAACGGTTTGGTCGCCAAACTATTGTAAATTCGAAGGGAAATTTTTCGGGTTTCCTGATGAAGTAGATTTCCCCTATTAGATCACCTTTAGGCTCTCTCATATCCGAAATTTTCATGTCTAAGTTTGAACTTGACCTCTTTTCCTCGAACCAGGTGTTACTTAATTATAAATTCATTATTGGCACAGATACGTTGATGACGTTCTATGCGCCTGGACTGATCCCCCAGATCTCTTTGGTGAGTTTCTAAGGTATTCCTGGTACCCTTCCTTAGAATATACGTTGGAAATTGGGGTATTTTCCATTACTTTTTGGATTTATCGATATCTATAATAGACGGTATTTATGAGTTTGGAATTTACAGGAAAGATACTACGACCGATGTTTTAGTCCACGGAGGTTCGTTCTATCCTGTTGCTCATAAGATGGCTGCCTTTAATAGCCTAGTTTACAGACTGACTCGTATCCCTTTGAGTCAGGCTGTCTTTAAGAAAGAATTACTCACAATAAAACACCTGGCCAGAGTGAATGGGTGTCAATGTCGACGTTGACGTGATGGTTCGGAGGAAAGTAACAAGGAGTCTTCTTGATTCCACCACCTTCCTTCCCCGAGACACGATCCGTCATCGTCGTTTGTTTTGGATCAGTCTCCCTTTCCTGAGGAAGTTTTCCCTCCAATTGGGTCAGGCCCTCCGCCCGTTTGGCTTCAGCCCGCGTTTGACAACCCTACCACTGTTGAAGGATTGTTTGTGAGGCTGAAGGACCCTATACCCATTGATGGGAGGAGCGGTGTTTATAAGATGGAGCGCAGGGATTGTAGAGACTTTTATATTGGTGAGAGCAGTCGCCAGATGAACCTGAGAGTAGCTGAGCACTTGAAGTCTTGGAATAAGGGACACTGGGGGGAATCAGATTTTGCTGATCATTTAATCAACAGCGGCCACAGTTTCCGTGAGGGATCGGAAAGGCTCCTCCATTAGGAGAATTCCTACCGCAAACGTATTGCCCTCGAACACATAGGGATAATTCGTCACTTCAACACCAATGGTATTACGTACTGTACTAATCATACATTCCGGAAGATGGCCTGATCGAACTTGTCTATGATTCACGCCGCGACTTCTCGTTTGGCCAATCTTAATATCCTGCTTCTCTCCTCCGTCCTGTCAGTTGCTTTCATTTCGGTCCCGAACATGGTTTATTAACCAAAAGCACTCGACGTTGTATTTTTTTGCGGTTCTTGCATTTTTACGCTCCCTTTTGAGAGTTCTTTTTTTCGCTATTGAATTGTAGAATATTCATGACGTTTTTCAACACAAATAAGACTTGCAAAATGTCAAAATCGAGTAGTTCCTATCGAGGCAATGGTCATTCGAACAAAAAAATCAAGGAAATGTCCAGTTGAGCGAATGGCATTCGACAAAAAGGTTCTCGAATCCTTGTATATAGAGTATGAAGGATTGGAAATATTTCGAACTTTGACTCTTGTGGAGAGTATAGAAATCTCCAGCTAGAGCCTTTTTTTTTTTGCTTAATCTGACTGGACTAAGATGAGATATGAAACAGTTATAAATTGTTGGACTAACTTTTAATTGCTACACCCTGGGCAGATGCTGTGGCATAAAATGCTCTTCGAAATAACAAGGAAAATATAATCTAGTCAATTAGAGTATGGTCAAATTTTTTATTATAAATTATTCTACGTCATCAAGTAGCGAAAACGTATCCAAGTTGTATATTATTCTCACGCTTCTTCTCCCTTCAACACAAGTTATTCTCACATATATAGCTTATTTAGAAGTCGACGAGTTATAGAAAGACAATATATATCGAAGAAATTTTTGTAACCGAGTTCAGATCAGTATTTCTCTTACACCTGTTTGTATAAGTCTGTAGTAAGTACTCAACATGCAATTCGTTTTGTATTTGAATAAATTATGCAAAAACAATAAGCAAAATATTTCTCGCAAACTTAGTTCAACTTCATTTTGTTCAGCATCATATTTAAAAATCTTTCGACGCTCTTACTTAGGGCAAAATGCATATGTTAAGAAGTTCTCAATGTGAGTCTCTTATGAGCTCAGGGACTACAATGTAATTGACTCAAGTGAGCCATTTGTCTGAGGACGCGAGAAAATTATTTTTCAAAATTTTTGTGAAACTTAATTAAAACGCGCTAATTGATGTAATGCAATTCGTTATTACATGAAGAAGAAGAAGAAAAATTAGTCGCGCTTCAATGAATCTGCTCGGAGCAGTTCTACAGAAAAAAGCTATCTGCCCGTAGTTGCGTGGTGTCTCTAACTTGGAGATTTCGAACGTGTATTTTTGAATATGTGCGCGAAAGTCTGCTATTATATCTATTGTTAAATATTCAATTCATAGTATTGTCTCAAGAAAGATCGACGCGCGAGATGATTCCCAAGTAATATACAACTTTTTAGTAAAGTTAATCTTATAACCCCGCAGAGCAGAACGTATTTAAAAGAAGGCAATTTTACTCAGAAAAACAACGAATAAATAGACAATAGGTTTTCAAACTGGTTCACGTTAAAGTTATCATAAGCAGTAATCATTCTACTTCAATGTGCGCAAAATAAATGATAAAACTGTGAGATAGCTATGTTACCGTCGAAAAAATTCCTCGTCTTACCCCTTGCTTTAAAAGTACTGAAGCCTGGTTCTAAAACTATACCGTCACGTTCTCTCTTCTTTTTCAGTTGTTTGAAAAATTTCCCAAAGCGCTATTATGTCGTCTTGCTGCTATTTATTAGCGATTTCCTGAAAGCTTACATATCCTCGAGTCCAGTACTCGTTATCGCAGAATTGACAAATGACCGGAAAGTTGTGGTAAACAATGAGACAAAAATTATAGTAAGTGTAAAATAATTAGAAATTCATCCGAGAGAATGATACATAAAATTAAAATGCGAATCTGTTTTTCAGCCAGCACACTTCAAATGGACACCAGCAGAACGAGGTCTTGCATTGGGAGCGCACGCGATCGGTCCTCTATTGTCAACTTTTAGCGGTACCGTGGTTCATAATGTAGGAGGAGCGAATTTTCTCGCCTTAGGGATGGTAGGAGTAGGACTTCTGTCACTAATAGATCCTTTCGTGATGGGCATCCACGTATATTTATTCACTGCGGCTAGACTCGCTTTCGGATTCTTTGAGGTATTTCGTATTTTTAATTGCAAACCTTAGACTTATTTAAGAATTTGAACATTTTGCGAATTTTATGTCTAATATAGTCGGGGAAGTTTGAATCAAAGGTATAACATGTCAAAGTATCCTGGCAGAGAGGTATTGGAGCACAGCCTCTCCCTAGACTACGCCTGTGTGGGTCAAGATCAATTTGGATCCCGTTAATATCCACTATAGATCTCATAAATTTGGCAGGTTCCAAAATAGCTTTCATTGTTGCGGGATTCTGAATGATGACTTTACTATCGTTAATAAGACTCCTAACCTCTATTTTGGAACCTAACCCTGTTCCTCCCCTCCTTTACGGGTTGCTCAAAGTGCATAAAGAAAAAAACGACGGCTTCCTTAACGAAGTTAAATGAGGATCGCAGGGAACCTGTTTTATGAGTCAAATGGGATTTGGTAATTCAAGGAAACCTAGACCTAGATAAAGCTAGTATAAAGAAGGCCGAGACCTACTACAGCTCTATATGATAGCTGGAGAGTTGAAATTGTTCAAGTCCCTTTCATACTGGACAGCGGAGACATTCGATTTTTGGAGTGAGCTAAGCTTTTTATTCGAGAGTCGAAATTTTTCTAAGTTTTTGCTGGACGGCGCACGGCAAATTTCTCAAAAAGTCCCCCATAAAACAGGTTACCTGTTAACATGTACTCCGATGCGGCCCGATCTACTCCCTCGCCAAATTTCTAGATCGGTGGTTCAAGACCCGCGTGGAGGTTGAGTCTCCCTATTCAGTTAAGAACTTGGGTTCCCTGGCTGACAAATTGAAGGATGTATGTCTTCCTCCGGGTTCAATTTCATGCTTTTTCGTTATTGTTGGGCTATTTCCTAACTCCCCAAGCCCCCCCCCCCCTATCGCTTGAGGAATTAGGTGAATTTTTTGACCTTTTAAACGTCTGTTGGTTCTCCAACTTCTGTAAATTTAATGGAAAATTCTTTGAGTTCGACAAGGAGTAGAAGATCCCTATCGGATCCCCCTTGGATTCTCTCATCTCAGAAGTCTTTATGTCCAAATTCAAGCTTGACTTATTCTCCTCGAGCCGGGTGTTCTTGAGTCAAATTGGTATACGTACGTTGACGACATTTTGTGCGTGTGGACCAGTCCTGCAGAACTCCTTAGTGAGTTTCTCGCCGCTCATTTAAACAGCCTAGACCCTTCCATAAAATTTACACTGGAAGTTGATGGCTCCTCTATAACCCGTCACTGACGGCGTCCATAAATTCGGTATTTGGCGAATCCACGGGTCGTCCTTCGTTCCTGTTGCGCTACTTTTAATAGTTCGATACATCGCTTCACTCATATATGTACCTCTGAGAGCTAATGGCGATAAAACACATGGCGAGAGTGAATCAGGTCAAGAGCGATTCACACTCTGATAGTAGGAAGCGGTGGATTACACTGCTGTTTCTGGGTAAGTTTTCTTCAGAGTTGGGCCGCGTCCTCCGTCTCTTCAGTTTTCGGCCGACTTTCTATAGTAGTAACACTGATGTTAAGAGTTTATTTGTAAAATCACTCGTAAAAGACCCCATTCCGATATGTTTATAGAGTGGCTTGTAGGGATTGCTCCATTGTCTATACTGTATAGGTATGACTAGCCGTCAACTCCAAATTAGAGTGGATGAACACAAGAAAGCGTGGAGTAAGAGAAAAGTGGTTGAGTTGGCCTTTGCTGATCACTTAATCGAATGTGGTCATAGCTTTAGAGAGGGGTCTGAAGTTCTCCTCTACAGAGAGAATTCGTACTTTCAACGATTGGCCCTGGAGGAAATTGAAATTATGTATTCGACATCGGAATACAAACGACGCGACGTCTCCGTGTTGAACAGGTATTCCTGAGGAGGGATTGATTGAATCAGTTTATGAGAACGATTCAGATTTTGATGACTCGCTAGTTCAGTCATGATCTCGTTCGGGGCTACTTGTTCTTGCTGGTGTTGGGTTCAGTCGCTTTCTATACCTTGAGGACAGGCGAGGCAAACGAAACAAAAACGAAACTGTATTCAACAGAACAAATCATATTTTAGAAACCATAAACGATGTAAAAACGAAATTGTGCATCTGAAATTATCAAAACGAGAACAAAAACGAAAAATCTGCGCAAAATGAAACTTCACTTTGACCAGGGCTGACCGGCTGAGAACACTTATTTTATTTTTTAACGGTTCCGGTTCCAGCACTCGATAGCGAGATCCGGTCCCTCTCGGTTCCAGTTCCAGAACTCAATAGCAAGATCCGGTTCCTCTCGGTTCCGGTTCCAGAATCCTAGAAATACGGGAGGAGAACCGCTTCCTGTAGAACGGTATTTGGTTCCAGTTCTCAGCCTTGCCGATAGTTCAACTCCCACTCACCAAAAATCCAAATGTCCCTGGGTATAAGGCGTTGGTGGACGACATCATTAGTGGGAATGTATGGCCGAATTGCCTGAACATTTTTTTTTTAGCGGTTCCCGTTATAAAGGTTCTTGGGGGCTGAATTGTGGGATCCGGTTCCTTTTGGTTCTGGTTCCACGAGCCTACAGTGAGATCTGGTTCCTTTCAGTTCCAGAACCTGATAGTGAGACCTGGTTCCTCTTGGTTCCGGTTCCAGAATCCTAGAAATACCGGAGGGGAACTGCTTCCTGTGGAGCGGTATTTGGTTCCGGTTCTCAATCCTGACTTTACCTATACCTATACTGTGTGGACTGCGCTAGGCGGTAAAAAATAGGGCTCAATATCTAGTTTTATTAATGCATTGTTTGCTAGAAATGTCTGATATAGTTGGTAAGACCACATTTTGTGCAGTGGAGAAAGGTGTGATGTACACACGTGGTTTTGCCGTCTATATCTATTACACCTTATCACATCTACTTATGGACGTTTTTTTCAATAGTTTTATACACGCTAGCTAGTGCAGTCCCCATAATATATAGTCAAAGAACTTTTAATAAACAATAACAATTTTACTGAAAAAATATTTTTCTTTATTTGAAAAAAACGACGTTTATATCTGAGAGAAAAAAATTTTTTTATTGAGGAAAATATGTTTTTATCTGAAAAAAACATGTTTCTATCTGAAAAAAACATGTTTCTATCTGAAAAAAAAGTTTTTATCTGAAAAAAATTTTTTTATTGAGAAAAATATGTTTTGATCTGAAAAAAACATGTTTCTATCTGAAAAAAAAAAAATGTTTTTATTGAGGAAAATATGTTTTTATTTGAAAACATATTTCCATCTGAAAAAAATGTTTTTATCAGAAAAAATTTTTTTATTGAGAAAAATATGTTTTTATCTGAAAAAAACATGTTTCTATCTGAAAAAAACATGTTTCTATCTGAAAAAAAAAGTTTTTATCTGAAAAAAATGTTTTTATTGAGGAAAATATGTTTTTATTTGAAAACATATTTCCATCAGAAAAAAATGTTTCTATCAGAAAAAATTTTTTTATTGAAAAAAATATGTTTTTATCTGAAAAAAAAACATGTTTCTATCTGAAAAAAAAAGTTTTTATCTGAAAAAAATGTTTTTATCAGAAAAAAATTTTTTATTGAGAAAAACATGTTTCTATCTGAAAAAAAAGTTTTTATCTGAAAAAAATGTTTTTATTGGGGAACATATGTTTTTATTTGAAAACATGTTTTCATCTGAAAAGTTATGTTTTTATTGAAGAAAATATGTTTTGTCAATTCGATAATCAAAACATGACAAGACAAAAAATTTGCTGAACAATAAAAATTTAACAAGAACAAAAACTAAAAAAGACGATAAAAAAAAAACAAGATCAACAAATTTTTTGTATGCCATACCTGCTTGAGAATGGCTGTTCAGCCGAAAAATTCATTGCGATTGAGTATTTTTATTACTTAGGCTAAGAGTTGTGTAAAGAATATGAAAAAACTTTATTGAACTGTATAATTAATTAAAACACGAGCGCTTTATGTGCAAGCGATAAGAATAGGATCGTGAACATGTGTATAAAGTCGAAGGAGGAGCAATCTGAGTAGTATTCAGACTGTACAAGCAAATTTTGAAGGTCAAAAAAATCTTCCAAATTCCGCTAAAAATGGTATCATTTTAAAGGAAATTTTAGGCTCGTTCAATTTTGTTCTCTTCTTTTTTCTCGTAAAATGTCCACATTCTGAGTAATTAAAAAAAAAAAAATGAAAAACTCTCACATACACTTGTGTTACAGTCCCCGGTTTTGTTCTCTATAAGAATACATTGGTATATAACCTTCAAAATCCGCTTATATTCCTGGTCATGTCGGCCTCCCGGAACACGTGGATCTAGCAGCCAAGCAATCCCTGCCCTTCTCCTCAATCACTCCTCCCCGGCCTATGATACACATTCTTATTACTGTTTTCCAATCTCTCATCATGGCACAACTTTCCCCGCAATAAACTTCGTCTTATCAAAAAACCCTCGATTCCCTGGTCTTCTTCAATTCGTTCCTCACGCGATGGAGAAATAGCCATAGCACGATTAAGAATTTTTGTTTGTTCTGTGTTGTACAGTGCCAGTGGTGCCGGCTGTAATTACCATCACCACTTAAAACTAAATAAATAATATGAAAGTATCCAGCTGTATTAACACGGTGAGAGATTTCCAATTATAGGGGTTCACTTTTATTGGCAATACGGACATCATGGCGCGCTGGTTTCCTCCAAACGAACGAGTTCGAGCATTAGCATTCATGTATTTGGGATACGGACTGGGACATTCTCTCAACTTTCCAATTGCAGGATCTATTATCAAACATTTTGGATGGACTAGCGTATTTTATACTTTCGGTAAGTTTCGCTAAACGAGATTCTCATTTCGTAGAAATATCGCGATAAATTGTTTGACAGTAGGCAAATATAGGCGCAAATTTAGCCCGACGGGGGCTGGTAATTGTGATGTAATAACATATGCAGAGGATAGGGTAAGGCACAACAACTCGGAGTTAATGGCATTGCGATAAATTATTGAAACTACTTTCAAGTAACGAATTCGGGGACAAGAATAGCAAAAATGATTCTGTTATATCTTGATGGTAGAGAGGATTGGGCTCAGGTTGAGTAATGGTGTGGAATGTATAACATTTTAAAGGAGGATACGAGCGTTTTGATACCTGTTACACTATAGATATAGTCAAAATTCTAGATCTCACTCGGGCTTACTTGTATTTGATGATAAGGTGAATCTACTCGCGCATTTATGGATTCCGCTTGTTTCATTGAATCTTAAGGAGAGAGAGGGCGATTAAAGGAAAAGTTTGGCTGCGTAAAGTGCATTAAGGAATGAATTTATGTCCAGGGATGTGGAATAAATGACTAAGACGCAGCGAAAGGAAAAGATGAAGAAGGTAGTGGGTACTGAGAAAAGTGAAAAATCGAACTTTTGATTTTTTTTACTAGCTATTCAACAACTTAACGGGTCATTAGCTCGGGAAGAAATATTGGGATTAAATTAATTTTGAAAAAGGGGTTCGGAGGAAGTTTAAAGTGTCAGTGATGGTTTCTGAGTTATTGGAAAGAGCGAAAGGGGCTTGAGAGGAGACAGAAAATGAGTGTCTGATGTTTACGAGAGAAGAGTAGGTGAAAAAATGAGAGACGGATAAATTCCCAGTTTGGCAGGATTGGAATGAGGGAGGAGTAGAAGGAGTGGGTTAGGCGAGTCTTCCCAATTCGTAGTCAAGTTACGACACTTCTTCGCGGCGTGAAGAACGCGGGTTGAAAAGGGTCAAGGATTTTTAATTGAACAAAGTTTGTTGCGTCGTTGGGAGGACGAGAGGCTGTGCCATGATGAGATGATTTGGGAATGATAGAAAGATTTTAAATCGTAGGCCGGAGAGGGGAAGCGGGGAGAGCAAAGCTTGCTTGGCCACGGCGTCGTATTCCAATAGATAGATATGACCAGGGATCCAGAGGAAACAACTGAAGACAGGAGGAAGTTAAGAATGCGCTGAACGATAGGATTGGGAGAGTATGGGTTTTGCATGGCTTGGAGAGAAGAGGAGGAATTTACAGGGTTGCGGAAGAAGAGTGAAGTGAGTAACGTAGGAATAGATGGCGGATAGTTGAGCAGAATATATCGAGGTCAAGTTTTTCATACATAAGAGTGAGATTTCACCATTTATGGAGAAAGCGTAACCATTTTCGGAGCCTGATTTGACCAAATTGTGGGAGGGATGTTTTTAATGCGTCTTATGTATATTATGTTGGTCGATTTCGGTAGGTTGGCTAGGTCGAGGCGAATGAGTGGTGGCGAGGATGTCCATGGAGCATTGGATGAGAAGATGGGGAGGAGAGGCTGAAAATTGAGGTCGCGGTCTAGATGAGTTTGTAATGAGAGGAGAAGGATAATGTTTGGGAAGGAGATGGGGCAACTGGGCATAAGACACGAGAAAGTTGGCTGTAATAAATAATGAGTGGAATTATAGAGAGACAATGCCAACCTCAGCGTATAGGCAAGCGTAGGGCTGATGCGCAAGGCACCAAGGGCTAAACGTAAAGCTGTATTGTACCTAGGGATTTTAAGAAAGATTTGTTAGCCTGTCTATAGATAGGGGATCCATCCGTGGTCCAGTTGAGATAGGATTAGAGAGTTGTATAGTTGAAGGAGGAGCTTGGGACTGCAACCAGCGCGAGTGTGGAATAGATATTTACGGACATTTAGTGAGTTTGAACATCGGCTTTTAGAAGTTTGATGTGAGGCGTTCAGGAGTGTTTGGAATTGAAGGTAAGGCCAAGGAATTTGGTGGAGGATTGGAGGCTAATCTGAAAGTTCTGTAGGAGGAGTCAGGGGCGGATTTAGGGGTGGGGGGACAATGGGAACGCTCAACCCCCAAAGCCTCCAAAAAGACTTAAATTATGTTATTTGACTATATTTTTCGAGCGGAGGGAGGAAACATTTTTTTGAACAATGTAATATCCCGCTCCCTCCAAAAAAATGTACCCGTAAATCCGCCCCTGAGAAGTTGCTGGGGGGGGAAGAAATCGTGAGTGTTCTTTGCAGAATCTAAGTAGAATGTTCTTTTTTTTTCGCTAGGCAGTTGTAACTCACAATCAGAGGTTCAAGAGGAAACCTTGTCGAGGGCGAGTTGGAAAAAACGTGCTGCTCTTTTGGAATTTGTAGAAGCGACGGAGACACTGAAATCATCTGCAAAAAGTTTTTTGGAAAAGGGAAAATACTTATTAGATCAAAAGGCAGCTAGGGAGAGAGGAAAAAATCAAAATTCCTTCTCTCATAGGAAAGTCCCAGTCCAATTAGTTCATAAATGTCGAAGAAGTCTTGAGGTCAAAACGTTTCAAACGGTGATTAGAACCACCGATTCTTCGTTGAAAAAAAAACTGAGAAAGCTTATTATTCAGATAGAGAGCGACCTCAAAATAACCTTACTCGTCTGTATAATCTGGTATTTGTGAAAATCTAAAGGAAATATCGTACAATTCGTTCCAATAAGACGTCAACTTAGTTTTAATAAACATGCTTTTGTTTCGCAACAGGTGTGGTAGATCTCATTTGGTGTCTCGTGTGGATGATATTTGTAAGAAAAGATCCCGCAACGGACAAATTCATCTCAGAGAAAGAGAGAAAGTATTTGGTCGATGCAATAGATATTTCTTCCTCTAAAAAAGTACAGTATTTATAGTAATATCATTTTATGTCAAATTCCTGCTCTTTATTCTTAATTTTTATCTATTAACTTGATTGCAGACTGAAATTCCATACAAGAAAATCTTCACCTCCCTACCTGTATACGCCTTATTAAATGATCTCTTCGTAGCCTTCACCTTTCATTCGTTCTTGAAATTTCTACCACTCTACGTCAAAGGTGGGCATCACATTTTTCGTACAATCCATCTTGAAGTTCATCTTTTCTATGTATTTATCGGTTTTTGTTCTCTGGTTTCAGACTTGTACGACGCTGACGTTCAATTAGTGGGCATAATTAGCTGTATTCCGCAATTAACATCTTTAATTACCCAACCCATTTACGCTTATCTGGCTGATTATTTGAGATCCTCTGGGTATGAAGTTGGAAAAGTAAGTCTACTTCTCGGATACAATTTTAGAAACTTTCTTCAATTAATTCCGAGTCGATTCAAGACCTGGCGTGATCAGAAAATATTTGAGGGGCTGTTCTAAGCGAGCAAATTATCGAGGGGGGGGGTGGGGATTGAACAAAATTTGATGCAATAACTTACCCTTTTCTGTAATTTTTATGGTATCCTGAGGCAAATTTTCCAGCTCAAGGAGGGTTTTGACCCTCTGACCTCTTCTTACTGTCTACGTCACTGACTTAAAATCCACCAGAATAAATTTCCAGAATGCTGAAAATCGATCCAACGAAGCAATCGATTTCAGGTCGACAAACAATTTATAGAAGTAGACTCGAAATTGACCTGACAAATTAGTCGAATTGTAGTCAAAATTTGTCCACGTCCATTCCATATCGACCTAATATCGAAGTTGACGTGAGGTCGTTTTCAATGGTAGCTATATCGATACAATTTCGACCAAGACTTCGAAAGAAGTAAATTCTCGGTCGCTTACGTCGCGATTTTCGGTCCGTCAAATAAAAGGTCGACATGGTCCATCGAAGGTATGAGAATTTCTCTAGCTGCGAAACACCTCACGTACGGGCATTCATTTAGAGAACTGCCATCGGGTGGTCATTTTTTACTATTTACTCAGTTGTTTGTAGTGTTCTTGATCACACTTTTTCAGCGGCGTAGCCAGAGAGAGATTAGAGGGCATTAAACGAGAAAATTAATTGTCGGAACCCCTTCATAAATTTCTGTCTATACCACTGCACTAGAATTGATCAACTAAAACGTTTAAAATAAATAAGATTTTTTTGTAATCTCTTAGTACTGAGTGAATAATAATTTTTTTATTCGGTTTACAGCTGCATAAATGGTTTCTATTCTGGGGAAAATCTTTAACAATGCTGTTTTATTTCCTGTCTTCAATTGGATGCTACTTCGGTTTAGGCATTATTGGTTGCATTATGTGCATCACTTTGGGTCAAATTTGTTTTTCCATTTCTCTAGTGTCGTACAGGTAAAATTCGATGAGAAAAAAAAAAAAAAATGACGTCATCTTTTGTGTATAATATGTACATACATTCTTTTTCAGCGCTATAATAATCGATATGGCTGGACAATATGCAGGCTTCATGCAATCTGTGGCGATCATAGTTACAAGTTTTGCTGGCTTTTCAAATCCCATCATCTTAGGTTTCCTCGTTCAAAATCATGTACGTATGCATTAGGTCAATACGAGTAGGTTCATAATTTGTAATCTTATCTCTCGAACAATTTTTAATTATACTTGGCAGACTCAGGCCGAATGGAGTACGTACTTCCTGTTTCTCACTTTCCTCGTCACGTACAGTCTGATTGTATTTTTAATTTTCGGATCCGGCAACCTACAACCGTGGGCCAAAAATAAGCCGAAAACCGAAGCCAATGAAGCGGAGAACAACGAGCTCAGTCATAATGAATCGCATCATCACGAATCTAGTCGCTTGTAAGAATTAGGTACTCAGCGAGACTCGGTGAAAAATCCTAATACTACCTATTTTTCTGTCCTAAACTTCTTCTTCTTTTTTTTCCCCCTTTTGAATTATTTTAAAATATCATATCCATTTGATGACTCGTGAAGCATCATTCCTTGACATGTGTCTCATTTTAAATTATACGATTTTAATCGCTTCTCATTCTGAAGACTGAAAGAAAATAAAATTTCTGTTTTGATGATTTTTGTCCACATTGTTAATGCTAATTAATGAATTGAATACCGCTACAATAGAATCAAATCAGCTGAGTAGCCAGAAATTTGGTGAGGGGAGGGGATCAATGTCGAGAATCTGAAAGCGAGGTTCGTTCTTCTTGTGTCTAGTTTCAAGGGCCGGCCTGTTTGGAGTCAACCTAACAAATCAAATTTTCGAAGAAAAGCTCCACAATACTTGAAAAAGTAAACTGGAGGGCAATTTGCAAGAACCGCAGAAAATAAAAAATCAAGGAAGCCGTGAGTGCGCTTTCGGTTAAACAACCATTCTCAAGCATAGATAAAAAGCGACTCGACGAGATGGGAAAAGAGAACAATCACAACGACGGAGGAGAAGAAATACTTTATGAGGGACGTCAATGAAAAGTGTCGGAAGTTTGAGGCGAAGTTGAAGGAGAGGAAAAATAAGAAGCTGTCCTCCCTAATGACGGTTAATGAGGAGGTGGTTGAGGAGGGGGTGAGTGATGGTGTTGTCGTTCATAAATTCCATCCTCCCCTCATAAATAATAGTCAGGTAGTGTTCAATAGTGACGAAACATCCCTCCTTGAGAAAGGTTTGAAGTTCAGTATGCCTCCCCTCAAGAATGATGAAACCTTGGCGAATGTTGTTGCGGATCTTGCGGTTAAGATTGGTCCTGGTTTTAATACCCAGAAAGTCTGTGCCGAATTAGTCCGTAATAACCCCCTCCCTCGCATGAGTAATAAATTGGGAGGAGTGATTCAGGGTCTAAGGAGGAAGATGAAAGAGGGAGATTTGATCGTCACTAAGGCTGACAAGGGCAACGCTGTTGTAGTGATGGAGAGATCGGCCTATTCCTCTAAGGTCCATGAAGTCCTACAGCAGTGTGGTGCTAAAGAGAGTGAGGATTTCAGCTTTCCCAAGCACGTCAAAGAAGTTAGGTGTGTCATCAACAGGAGTGAGGCTGTTATCAAAACTCCTGCTTTGAAAAAAGCCCTCCTCGTTCCTAACCCCACACCCCCCCTCTTGTACGGGCTGCCTAAAGTGCATAAGAACAATACCCCGATGCGACCCGTTGTTTCTTTCGTCTCCTCTCCTACCTACCTCCTTGCTAAATTCCTTGACCGTTGGTTCAAAAATCGTATTGATTTTGAATCCCCTCATTCGGTCTTGAATTCGGCCTCTTTAACTGACGTCCTCAAGGATGTAAGCCTTCCCCCGGGAACGACCATCTGCTCGTTTGATGTTGTTGGTTTGTTCCCGAATATTCCTAAGGCTGCTACCATCCAGCGTATGGGTGAGCTACTCGTCAAAGCCAACATTCCTCATAATGAGCTTCACGAATTCTTCGATCTTCTTAATACTTGCTGGTCCCCTAACTATTGTAAATTTGAAGGGAAATTTTTCGAGTTCCCTGACGAAGTAGGGATCCCCATTGGATCACCACTAGGCTCTCTCATATCCGAAATCTTCATGTCTAAGTTTGAACTTGACCTCTTTTCCTCGAACCAGGTGTTACTTAATCATATTCATTATTGGCACAGGTACGTTGATGACGTTCTATGTACCTGGACTGGTCACCCAGATCTCCTTGGTGAGTTTCTGAGGTATCTCAATTCCTGGTACCCTTCCATCAAATTTACGTTGGAAATAGGGGTATTTTCCATTAACTTTTTGGATTTATCGATCTCTATAATAGACGGCATCCATAAGTTTGGAATTTACAGGAAAGATACTACGACCGATGTTTTAGTCCACGGTGGTTCGTTCGGTCCTGTTGCTCACAAGATGGCTGCTTTTCATAGCCTAGTTCACAGACTGACTCGTATTCCTTTGAGTCAGTCTGCCTTCAAGAAAGAGTTAATCACAATAAAACACCTGGCCAGAGTGAATGGGGTCAATGTTGATGTTGACGTGATGGTTCGGAGGAAAGTTACGAGGGGCCTCCTGGATTCCACCACCTCCCTCCCCCGAGACACGATCCGTGATCGCCGTTTGCGTTGGATCAGTCTCCCTTTCTTGGGGAAGTCCTCCCAGCAAATGGGTCGGGCCCTTCGCCCGTTTGGCTTCAGACCCGCGTTTTACAACCCTACCACAGTCAAGAGGTTGTTTGTGAGACTGAAGGACCCCATACCTGTTGATGAGAGGAGTGGTGTGTATAAGTTGGAGTGTGAGGATTGTGGAGGCTTTTATATTGGTGAGACCAGCCGCCAAATGAAAGTTCGAGTAGCTGAGCACCTGAAGTCTTGGAAGAAGGGACACTTGGGGGAGTCAGCTTTCGCCGATCACTTAATAAACAGTGGCCACAGCTTCCGTGAGGGATCCGAAAAGCTCCTCCATAAGGAGAATTCCTACCGTAAGCGTATCGCCCTCGAGAATATAGAGATAATTCGTCATCTCAACACTGACGGTATCACTGTTCTTAATTCGTATATTCCGGAAGATGGCCTGATCGAACTTGTTTATGACTCACACCGTGATTTCTCGTTTGGACGATCTTAATACCTCGTTCTTCTCTTTTGTTCGTCAGTTGCTTTCATTTCAGGCTCGAAGATGGTTGTTTAACCGAAAGCGCTCGTCGTATTTTCATTTTTTCTGCGGTTTGCATTTTTTTACTCCACGTCGGAGTATTCCTCTTTATTGTTTAGTATGGATAGCCGTAACTTAAAGGAACGGATTCGTGTAATTGGAAACGGATCCTACTAACGACAGAAGAGTCGCGGGGGAGGGAGGTAGTTGAATCGAGGCAATTCCGCGTGATCTTCCTCCGGACCGTAAGGTCAATGTCCACGTTGACCTCATTCACTCTAGTCGAGTATTTTATAATATTGAGTTCTTTTTGGAAAGCTGCCTGGTTCAGCGGGATGCGGGTTAGCCGATGAATAAAGCTATTAAACGCCGCGAACTTGTGAGAAACAGGACAGAATGACGAGCTGTGGACAACAATGTCGGTCGAAGTATCTTTTCTATATTATTGAAAACTCGTTAACCTCAAGGCCAAGAAAAATGAAAAAATTTCCTCCCTTTTAGCCTCCAAGGCTACATCTTTCATTCAAGGGTGATGTTATAGATGCTGGTGTTCAAAAATTTCAGCCTCGCATCATAAATTGCAGTCGTATAGAATTCACTCACGACGAGACTACTCTGTTGGAGAAAGGTACCCCCCCCCCCCCAATAATGCCGACGCCCTTGCGAACGTCATCTGCTGACTTAGCTGTCAAGATCGGTTCCGGAGTTAATACTCAAAAAACGTGTGCTGATTTGGTCCGTAACACTCCACTTCCGTGCATGAATGGCACTGTCAGGGAGGTGATCAAGGGTTTGAGGAGGAAGCTTAAGGAGGAGGATTCATTGCTCACGAAGGCTGATAAAGGGAATTCTATAGTCGTTATGGAGAAGTCTACCTACGTTACCAAAGTTGAAGAAGTGCTTTCCCAGTGTAGGGCCATTGAAAATACTGACTTCAATTTCCCTAAGTACGTTAAAGAGGTTAGGAAGGTTATTAATGGGAGTTCTGTCGTAATAAGCAAACGCTCGACTAAAAAATGCCTGCTTGAACCGAATCCGGTGCCTCCTCCTCTATGGGCTGCCTAAGATACACAAAAAGGATACTCCGATGTGTCCTGTTGTGTCTTATGTCTCCTCTCCCGCTTACTCTCTCGCTAAATCCTTGGATAGATGGTTTAAATCTCGCAAGGAGTACGAGTCTACTTACTCGATTAAAAATTCAGTTTCCTTAGGCGATAAACTTAAAGATCATTTACTCCCTCCGGGTATCACTCTATGCTCTTTTGACGTTGTCGGCCTGTTCCCCAACATACCGAGAACTGTCGCCATGCAACATATGGATGACCTCCTCGTTCGTTTTAATACTCCTCATGAAGAGTTGCAAGAATTCTTTAATTTACTTAATGTATGTTGGTCCCCTAATTTTTGCAAGTTTAATGGGAAATTCTACGAGTTCCCAGAAGAGGTTGGCATTCCTATCGGATCCCCTTTGGGTTCCCTTGTGTCGGAGATCTTCATGTCCAAATTTGAGGCTGACCTCTTCACTTCAGGCCAAGTATTCCTGGATTACGTCCATTATTGGTACAGGTATGTAGATGACGTTCTATGTGCGTGGACCGGTCTCCAGGATCTCCTTGGTGAGTTTCTTAAGTATATTAAAGTTCAACATCCCTCCATCAAATTTACCCTAGAGGTTGGAGGTTAAAATATTAACTTCTTGGATCACACCATCTCAGTTAGAGATGGAGTCCACGAGTTTTCAATATATAGAAAAGATACTTCGACCGGCATTGTTGTCCACGGCTCGTCATTCTGTCCTGTTCCTCACAAGTTCGCGGCGTTTAATAGCTTTATTCATCGGCTAACCCGCATCTCGCTGAACCAGGCAGCTTTCCAAAAAGAACTCAATATTATAAAATACTCGACTAGAGTGAATGAGGTCAACGTGGACATTGACCTTATGGTCCGGAGGAAGATCACGCGGAATTGCCTTGATTCAACTACCTCCCTCCCCCGCGACTCTTCTGTCGATAGTAGGACCCGTTTCCTTAAACTCCTCTTCTTGGGTAAATTTTCTTCGAAATTGAGTCGCGCCCTCTGCCCCTTCGGTTTCCGTCCGGTGTTTTATAATCCTACGACGGTAAAAGAGCCACTATTCAGGTCAAAGGACCCTATCCCGCCCCTTGAAAAGAGCGGAGTTTTTAGCATAGCTTGCAGGGACTGTAATGGGATGTATGTAGGCGAGACTAGTCGTCAAATTAAAATTAGAGTGGCTGAACACGTAAAAGATTGGGAAAAAAGGCATTTGGGCGAATCCGCATTTGCTGTCCACCTTATAATTAGTGGTCATGGTTTCAGGGAGGGGTCAGAAACCCTCCTCCATAGAGAGAAGGCTTACTTCAAACGCTGTGCTCTGGAAAACATTGAAATTGATGATATAAATCTACTCAACAGATACATTCCGGACGAGGGGTTGGTCGAGCTAGTTTATGAGTATGACTCACAGTCTCATATATACTTCGCTAGTTCAATCATGATTTCTTCTCCTCCGTCGTTGTGATTGTTCTCTTTTCCCATCTCGTCGAGTCGCTTTTTATCTATGCTTGAGAATGGTTGTTTAACCGAAAGCGCGCTCACGGTTTCCTTGGTTTTTTATTTTCTGTGGTTCTTGCAAATTGCCCTCCAGTTTACTTTTTCAAGTATTGTGGAGCTTTTCTTCGATATGTCCGACCGTAAACTTGACAACCGGATCAATTCTAAATCAAATTTTGCTGCTTATCTTCTGGCGTCACGACATTCGTTTCCAAGGTCCGCTTATTCTTCTGAGGTCCATAAAGTGCTGCAGCAGTGTGGTGCTAAAGAGAGTGAGGATTTCAGCTTCCCTAAGAAATTAAACGAATACGTTCCTCGAGGTTACGGCTAGGGAGAGTAAACAATGCAAACCGCAGAAAAAATGTAAAACGACGAGCGCTTTCGGTTAATAAACCATCATCAAGCCTGAACTGAAAACAACTGACGAACAGAAGAGAAAAACAAGATATTAAGATTGGCCAAACGAGGGGAAAACCAGTTCAATCAGGCCTTCTTCCGGAATATACGAGTTAAGTACAGTGATATCATCGGTGTTTAGATGACGCATCATCTCTATATGCTCGAGGGCAATACGCTTACGGTAGGAATTCTCCTTATGGAGGAGCTTTTCGAATCCCTCACAGAAGCTGTGGCCACTGTTTATTAAATGATCAGCAAAATCTGACTCCCCCAAGTGTCCCTTCTTCCTAGACTTCAGGTTCATTTGGCGGCTGGTCTCACCAATATAAAAGCCTCCACAATCCTCACACTCCAACTTATACACACCACTCCTCTCATCAACAGGTATGGGGTCCTTCAGCCTCACAAACAACCTCTTGACTGTGTTAGGGTTGTAAAACGCGGGTCTGAAGCCAAACGGGCGGAGAGCCTGACCCAATTGTAGGGAGAACTTCCCCAGGTTAGGTTCCGGTATTCCTTCATGAGAGGGTATATTTCTCGAAGTGGCGTGTCCATATTCGCGGAACGTGACGTCATTAGGGGACTTGACATTTTTTTGTGGACATTTGATTTATAGCTTTATATGAGTATAAGGGAGTAGCATGATAATCACAAGAAATTCAACAGGTTAGAGTTGTGCCAATTGCTTTAATCCTCAATACAGTACAGTCTCTTACATTTAAGGTTCAATTTCAAGACTTATTCTTCATTCATGATAGTAGCAAAACCATAAAAATTGATGCCTCGCTATGTAAGGTTGACGACTCCTTACTTAAATAAAACAGATGTTTTCATGAGACGATCTTGTTGTGAACGTAGGTATTACACGAATGAAAATTGTGTACGTTTTTCACCGATGTGTGTTATTTCAGTCGATAAATAACACTATTCGTGTGCTAGATTTTCGCTTGAAAAATTTTGACAGTCAATTGTAAAATAATGGTTCTAATGCGTATAACGTTTGAACAATCAATATCATCTGAATACGGTTTTTTTTTCTTTAATTCAGTGATGGACGGGAAAAATGTTTGGATTATTATTGTTTGTAGAATTCTCTTAATACCTGTCGCAACTCTGACGCCCTTATCCTACAAGCCCGCTAGTGCTTCGACAATAGTTCCTCTTTTGGAACAAATATTTACCTGCAGTTCAATCACGCCCCAACGAGAAAAATTGGAAGCACAATTTACAAATTATTTCGGAGGTGAGTCAATTTTACTCTCACTGTAATAGGAGCGGTGAAGCATTGGGTCTACTTTTCATGTAGCATCCATCTTAGGAGTTAAGCGGAGTATATAATACAATATGGTCTTCAATTCGACTTCTAGACGACCATTGGTACGGAAATATCAAAGAAGGTCGCACAACATATTGGGAATCGGTAATAATGTTGGATCGATTTGGTATTCAGTTCATGCAGGAGGTGTGTCAAGAAGCTCTCGATGTCAACCCCCATCCTTTGCTCTCAGAGAGTTCCACTAATTTAAATTATAAATGGGTGCACGACGTATTTTTATCTGAACTGATCATTGGACCAGACAAGAAGAGGATGCAGGTAGTCGTACTAGAGTGTGAGAAAAACGGCGTTGGAATTTTTCATCTAATCAAAGGTAGACGACCCACTTCTGTATATTTTGTCAAACCATTTGAAGCGCGAGACCGTACAAAACCGCTACATGATGTTATTCTGGATGAAAATTTTGATAGCGATATTGATTTGAGAACTGATCTCCAAGAAAAAACCTACTATGTTATGACGGAAAGGAGTAAACGTGTAAATGAATTGGAAGAAGAACGAAGTAAAAAGAAGAAGAAATATGGCCGAGATTTATAGTGTAGGTATATAAAAACAGCTGTCAGTTCCTATATTATTTATGTAAAGTAATTTTACTAAATTGCTTACAGACGTCAGTCTTATATTTTTTCCTTTCAATGCAAGACAGTCCAGTACACAACCCCTCTCCAAGAGTTTTTGAAGTTTATGGGTGTTTTATAATTTTCAAGACGCGATTGAATCAACGTTCAACAAGTAATCATTTTAACCCCCTCAACCAAGAAGAATATTGAGTGGGACCGTCTAGGGTCCTTTTGTGAAGGAAACTCCGCGGAAATTTGGTGGGGTGTCGAAATTCTTCGCACTTCCTTTTTTCTTATTTTTGACTTGGAAGGCTAAAGTAAATCAAAAAGTATGGAAACACAATGTTCTATCTCACCAACAGTATCTTCCGAGGAAAAGAGAAAAAAAAAAGAAAAAAGAGAGAAATCTTGAGATGACCCCGAAAAACGACGAAAAATGAAAAATTGTATTTTCTCAGTATTTTCCTGATCCTTAGCGGCATTTGTAGGCTCAGCCCTCGACGTAAACTAATAAAAGGATACTCTAAGATGTAGTAAAATTCATGGCAAATCTTTTATTGCAAAAATTTCTCATCTGCAGCCAATATTTCTCGAGATATGCGCCAAAAACTGTAAAAAAAGTCAATTTGGAAAGCAAAAAAGTGCCACAAAATATCTTGGGGGGCGGCAACTTCAATAGGTTGTTCCTGGGACCATGCCTTACAGGTTTGTACAACTTCCCGTCGTTACCCCCAAAATGCATAGACTAAAGTACAATTCGCCTTTACTATACCTGGTTTTCAACTAGTTGATACTGTGACGTTCTACCAGTCACTGAATATCTCTTGACGCCAATAATAAAGAACAATTAGGAAAACAGAGCTTTATTACTGGTACCGCAAGTACAACACTTCTAAACACCGTTAAACTGTAACACAATCGCGTTAAAGAACGAGAACACGTTAACTATCGCTTTAAGATTACAACTGAATCGCTCTAGCGGGTTGCTGCCGGCTATTTATAGTCTCACCCTTAATTCCGGAATTCTCGAGATTTCTTCTAGAACGGCAAACAGGTTATGCAAGAGTCCTCGAGCATGTTCCAGGCTGTTCACGTGCATTCGACGAACTAGTTAAGGAATAAGTGCGCTTCCTTGCGGCGTCTGCTTTTATTAAAAGTTTAGCGGCATGTGCAAGCTTGGTGCTTGCGGCTTCATTGCATAATGCCACACTTTCCCCTCCTCAGTTTTGAACGTCCCGTTCAAACGCCGGACTCTATACAGCTAGTCGATTCCGGTGGACCACTTTAAACTTTCTATCCTGTTGGATGCGATAGATGACATCATTGATTCTCTTCACGACTGTCCAAGGTCCTTCCCATTTGCACTGTAATTTTGGGATCTTCCCTTTCTTCTTCTGTGGGTTGTAGAACAACACCTTATCCTGAGGTTCAAACTTGGTTTCATCTGCACAGATGTCATAGCGTGCCTTCATCCGGTCGCTAGCAACCTCTAAATTTTCTCTGACCAACTCATGTACATGCTTAAGTCGGTTCTTCAGTTCTTGCGTAAATGGCTTGACTTCTTGAGGTGGCTCCGGATGGGTGCCCAGCTCTAAATCACACGCCAATCGAAGTTCTCTTCCAAAAATGATTTTTGCAGGTGTTTCTTTGGTGCTCTCATGGATTGAAGACCGATAAGCTAGCAGGAACAATGGAAGTAGCTTGTCCCAATTTCGCTGGTCACTATCAATTACTTTGGATAGGAATTGGTCTATTGTTTTGTTGAACCTCTCGACCATATACGATCAGATTGTGGGTGGAGTGGTGTTGTACGAGTTTTCCTCAATCCCATCAGCTTAGCCACTTCTCCAAATACCTGGGATTCAAAGTTTCTTCCCTGGTCTGAGTGTAACTCCAGAGGTACACCAAACCTCGAGATCCAGTTTTCCACCAGCGCTGTTGCAACAGTGACGGCTTCATAATTTGGCAGTGGGTAAGCATCCATCCATTTGCTGAAATAATCTCCCACCACTAGAATATAACGATTACCTTGGTCAGTTTCTGGAAATGGTCCTGAGATATCTGCCGCAATCCGTTCAAAAGGATATCCCACATTGTAGATTTGCATCTTAGCTCGGCCCCTAGTATTGGACCCCTTACTGGCATTACATGCTCTACAACATTGAATCCAATCCTCTACGTCACTTCTACAGGCTGGCCAGTAAAACCGTTCCCAAATCTTGGCCAATGTTTTTGTTATTCCAAGATGACTACCAGATGCGTCATCATGAACACTCTTCAAGATATCTGGTACAAGTGCTTCAGGTATCAGTAGTTGGTGCCGGTGTGATCTGCCATCTGTGGTTTCCCAGATCCGGTAAACAATTCCATTTTCTACTTGAAGCGAGTCCCATTGTGACCATAAAATCTTTAAATTTACTGACTATGAGCTGATATCCTGCCAGACTGGTCGTTCACCTTTCTCCTTCCAGGCTAAGATGACTGAAATGTCTTTATCCTGTTGTTGAGCATTTCTCATATCCACATTGGAACCTAGTTGTATGGATTTAACTGAGACTTCTTTCTTCACTTCATTGACTACAGTGCTTAGTTCTTCTTCAACTTTGGTCTGGAGGAGACAATCCTTGGCTTCCAACTCATAAAGTGGTATATCTCCACCGGGACTTCTTAAAAGGTCATGCTTCAGATCAATAATCAACCCATACTTTCGCATTAAATCCAGCCCCAGAATACAGTCATCTTCGATATCAGCAAGGATGAATTTTCCAGTTATTACCATTGAGGAAATCTTGATAGATAGCTCGACAGTGCCCTTGGTCCAAGCTTGTTCACCCATGGCAGTCCTGAGGCGGTACTTTTCTCTCCAATTAATGGATAAGCCTGGGATGTCCTTCACCAATTGTGTCTTGATAACTGAACCAGTAGCAGCGCAGTCCATGCACATGTCTATATTGCGTCCAATACTATCATTCCATCCCGATACATAAACGTTCTCACTTGAAGTACACATTTTGGAAATTCTTATTTCTTGGGCCCTTCTCCTTGGCCCCAGAGTTGGTTGGCCCCTGGCAACTCCAGGTTGGAGTTTTCCACCTTGCAGTGATCTCCACTTAGGGCAACTGAGCTTGATGTGACCCTCTTTATCACAGTGGTAGCATCGACGTTTGTCTCCAGTTGGTCTGACCTTTATTTTCTTCAAAACTATGGAACCTCGTCTACAAGACGCCTTTCTTGCAGCTTCTACTTCCAGGGCAAAGGATAATGCTTCTTTCAAGGTTTTGCAACGCGCAATGCGATCTTGACTCTGAACCTCTCAGTCAAAAATTCCATCAATAAATGCCTCAGACGCAGTTTGTTCAATTGCTGATACAGTAGCTTCTGGGTAAGCTTGTTGAGGTAATTTTAGGATTTCGCTTGAAAACGCTTGAAGACTTTCTCCACAGTTCTGTCGACGGTATTTCAGTTCTCTTCTTCTGATGGGAGCCAAGTGAGCTTGACCAAAGCGTTGTTCAAGGACCTTAACCAACTTTTGGTAATTCTTCTTGTCACCCTCAGCAATGTCGGACAACAGCTGTAGTGCAGTTCCTCTCAAGCTGACAATCAAATTACCAGCCTTGGCTTTGTCATCCCATCCATTGAGTTGAGCTGCAATTTCAAACTGTGATTTGTATAGTTCCCAAGAGATTTCACCATCAAACGTTGGTATCTTGACTTTGGTCTTTGATGATGATTCTAAAACTGGTACATTTCCTTCATTTGACCCCGAACTGAAAAAAGCAACGCCTGACGGATCCACAACCATGCTTACTGTTGGATTTCTTTCCAGTCTCTGGAGTCGTTCTTCTATAATTTTCCATTGTTGCCCAAGTTCCTCAACCTGATGTTGGATTGGTTCAATCTGGCGTTTAACCTCAACATTGACAGTCTCCCTTAGCCCATCAAAGATTTCTGCCTTGTTTTGTTCAAGTTTCTCCTCCATTGCGTTCTTGTTCTATTCAAATTTCTCCTCCATTGCATTCTTGTTCTGTTCAAGTTTCTGGTCCATAACAGTAAACCCAGTCTTCAGATCTTCTGAATTTTTAGCCATTGTATCTGTCAACATTTGCAGCATTGCACTCAAATCTATAGCTGGAGACTGCTTTGTTGGCGTACCGGTCCCAAGGTTTCCAGTAGCCTCGTCAACCTCAAATTCAAAATTTGCCACGTCCAAACCCAAGTCTTTGAATGATTTTTCCAGACGATCGGCTAATTCATTTTTGGTTCCGCTAACAGAGAGATCACGATTCCGGAGTTCCTCGCGGAGTTGATTACGCAATCCCACTTCTTACACCAGTTGTGACGTTCTACCAGTCACTGAATATCTTTTGACGCCAATAATAAAGAACAATTGCGAAAACCGAGCTTTATTACTGGTACCGCAAGTACAACACTTCTAAACACCGTTAAACTGTAACACAATCGCGTTAAAGAACGAGAACACGTTAACTATCGCTTTTAAGATTACAACTGAATCGCTTTATCGGGTTGCTGCCGGCTATTTATAGTCTCACCCTTAATTCCGGAATTCTGGAGATTTCTTCTAGAACGGCAAATAGATTATGCAAGAGTCCTTACAATCAATCGAGCATGTTCCAGGCTGTTCACGTGCATTCGACGAACTAGTTAAGCAATAAGTGCGCTTCCTTGCGGTGTCTGCTTTTATTAAAAGTTTAGCGGCATGTGCAAGCTTGGTGCCTACGACTTCATTGCAGAACGCCACAATACTATTTCATATAATACTGCAGAGTGCTGGCAGCACTATTGCGATTACTTTCCCGCACCCCTATGCAGAAAAGTAAATATACTTTCACATCGAGTGTTATTATTTGTTCCTTGTCGTTTAATAATTATGATCTCTTCCATTTAAAAATAAATATTCAATGCATCCGTATAAAAAAGTAGTTAATGTTAATAATGTACAATACAAGGATCGAGTGTGCATTTGTAACTCGCTATGAAAAAGCACACTTTTGATCCTTGTATTGTAAATAACTATTCTACCTCGAAATTCAACTTGGACGTTAATCTGCCTTCACACAAGAGTTTTAGAAAGGCCAAAAAGCTGTCACATCTCAAACGTGCCAAAAATTTTTATGATACACAATCGTCCATAGTTTGTTGTTATTAAACTTTGAATGAAATTTACAACAACTTCAATGAAAATCTGTTTTCAATATTTGTATAGCGCCGAGTACAATATTTTTCTCTGTTTGAAAAGATAACAAAGAAATCCCAAAGTAGAACGAGACAAAAATTTGCCATTAGTGTTGAAATAGTCGACACTCTGTGTACTGCAACTGTGAAGATGCACTATTTCTTTGAATTAAAAGTATTTCTCTTAATTACAGTAACATTGGACAGATTTCATTTATTTTTTTGTGGAATTAAAGACGGTACCATAACGGAGAAGGAAGAACGGTTTTACTATTTCAACCATCACGTTGGTATGTAATAGAAAATTTACTTGGCTTCTCATCGTAAATAAAGCCATCAAAAAAGGGAGGAAGTAGGTAATCTTTCTATCAAACCTGGGTTACAATTGGACTACCAACATCAACCAATTGATCATAATGTTCCTCTGGATCGTACTGAAATGCATTTAATACAATTGTCTTCCTTCTTTTTACCTATCTTAATCCTTTCCCAGCTGCGCGTGTTTTTCGGCCAATTTAAGTAATGATTAGGCAGTTTTTGCCCGGATCCGGTCCTCACTGTAGGGCAAACTAGTTTCTTGAAAGAGTCTGTTCAAAAAGCCGTAGATGTGGTGATGATTTTACTAAAATTTCTGTTTACTATTCTTATATAGTTGAACCTTCCGAAGGTAGGCACGTCGACGAGATTGATCGAGTATGCAAGATGATAGTGTACGAGTACAAGAATTACGTTTGTGCCGACAATGACGCACATCGGTTGTTACGTACCTGTGTAAATGTTTCACGTATATTACAGAATATAGATGCTAATACATTCTACATGTCTGAAAGTATTAGTGAGATGGAATCCACAACATGCATAAAACGAAGTGTCATTTTCCGGAAAAATAGATTTCCAGCAGCGCAGGACGTCAAGATGTATCACTGTCCAGTGCGTAAAACTTACACCGATAACTATAATAAGACCTCAACGACCTCAAGAAGTTTTTACATCATGTCAGGTTATCGAAAAGGGGATATGTTTGTCTTCTTGGACCTCGCTGTTGACAAGAACCTCAGTCCTTTGCAAAATAGTGTTCAATTATGGCACCACGTAGACCTATATTGAAGGGAATTTGAATCCTTCTACTCTTCTTCAATGACAATTTGAAGACATATTTTTTGTAAATCATAAGAATAAAGGAATCAAAAATGAATATCGTTTTGTAGAGAGTCTTTCCACGGTTAAATTCTTGTAATATTCAGTTATTTTTTAAAAAAGAAATCCTGTCCCATGCATCCCTCCATTAATTTTACAAAACTTTGAAATTCCATAACGTGACTACGGCAACAACATGAGTTCGCATAATTTGAAACCTACATTCGGGTTGAATTCTCGTTGCGCAAAAGAGAAATTATTGAAATTGTCCTCCTATCTTCTGCTTTGTGGACATTTTCTCCGGACTCGGGCAATATTTCTATTTAAATTATCATTAAGTACCCATTTTATTTTAACAACTGACGCAATAGGGAAAAAAAGCTTTGCAAATTTGGAGAATTTAAAATCACTCACATCTAAGAGCTCTATTCTCACTTGTTTAAAAAATTACAAGTATTTTTTCACTCTTTTGTGTTTGATTTTTTTCCTCTCCTCCGATGTATTTTTTTGTTGTAACTTTACAATGCCAGAAAAGAGCTCATTATTTTTTTCATCACGATAACAAGGTAGGAACAACTTGTTAAAATTTTACAGTCGAGTGAGATAAGCAAAAATAATCATACAAAGAATGACATAGGCTAGTTCATGACCTCGCAAGTCCAAAAATAAGTATTTTCTAAAGAAAGGATTTTAGTACCTTCATCAACCAGTGATATCAAAATGGGCCATAAATGAAACTTCAGCAGTCATTACCTTACGGTACCTAACCAACTATGATGACTGCTATAATATGCGTCAGGAACAATACAGTTAATTACTATACAAGCATAAAATAGGTTATACATTTATTATTTTTTTTATTTATTTATTTGTGGACTAGCAGTTGAACTATTTGTACAAAACTTTCACTTAATTTAAGATGAGAGAGTAGAACACAAATAGATTAAGTTAAAAATATGATTAACGTGAAAGACGAATACTCCGACGTAGAGTAAAACATGCAAACCGCAGAAAAATAAAAGACTACGAGCGCTTTCGGTTAAATAACCATCTTCAAGCCTGAAATGAAAGCAACTGACGAACAAAGGAGAAGAACGAGGTATTAAGATCGTCCAAACGAGAAATCACGGTGTGAGTCATAAACCAGTTTGATCAGGCCATCTTCCGGAATGTACGAATTGAGTACAGTGATACCGTCAGTGTTGAGATGACGAATTATCTCTATATTCTCGAGGGCGATACGCTTACGGTAGAAATTCTCCTTATGGAGGAGCTTTTCGGATCCCTCGCGGAAGCTGTGGCCACTGTTTATTAAGTGATCGGCGAAAGCTGACTCCCCTAAGTGTCCCTTCTTCCAAGACTTCAGGTGCTCAGCTACTTTAACTTTCACTTGGCGGCTGGTCTCACCAATATAAAAGCCTCCACAATCCTCACATTCCAACTTATAAACACCACTTCTCTCACCGACAGGTATGGGGTCCTTCAGTCTCACTGTGGTAGGGTTGTAAAACGCGGGTCTGAAGCCAAACGGGCGAAGGGCCCGACCCAATTGCAGGGAGAACTTCCCCAGGAAAGGGAGACTGATCCAACGCAAACGGCGATCACGGATCGTGTCTCGGGAGAGGGAGGTGGTGTAATCAAGAAGACTCGACTTCTAAATAAGCTATATATGTGAGAATAACTTGTGTTGAAGGGAGAAGAAGCGTGAGTTTTCGCTAGGGCCAACGATTAAATGATCAGCAAAAGCTGATTCCCCCAAGTGTCCCTTATTCCAAGACTTCAAGTGCTCAGCTACTCTCAGGTTCATCTGGCGACTGGTCTCACCAATATAAAAGTCTCTACAATCCCTGGGCTCCATCTTATAAACACCGCTCCTCCCATCAACGGGTATAGGGTCTTTCAGCCTCACAAACAATCCTTCAACAGTGGTAGGGTTGTCAAACGCGGGCTGAAGCCAAACGGGCGGAGGGCCTGACCCAATTGGAGGGAGAACTTCCCCAGGAAAGGGAGACTGATCCAACGCAAACGACGATGACGGATCGTGTCTCGGGGAAGGGAGGTGGTGGAATCAAGAAGACTCCTTGTTACTTTCCTCCGAACCATCACGTCAACGTCGACATTGACCCCCATTCACTCTGGCCAGGTGTTTTATTGTGAGTAATGCTTTCTTAAAGGCAGCCTGACTCAAAGGGATACGAGTCAGTCTGTAAACTAGGCTATTAAAGGCAGCCATCTTATGAGCAACAGGACCGAACGAACCACCGTGGACTAAAACATCGGTCGTAGTATCTTTCCTGTAAATTCCAAACTTATGGATACCGTCTATTATAGAGATCGATAAATCCAAAAAGTTAATGGAAAATACCCCTATTTCCAACGTAAATTTGATGGAAGGATACCAGGAATTGAGATACCTCAGAAACTCACCAAGGAGATCTGGGTGACCAGTCCAGGTACATAGAACGTCATCAACGTACCTGTGCCAATAATGAATATGATTAAGTAACACCTGGTTCGAGGAAAAGAGGTCAAGTTCAAACTTAGACATGAAAATTTCGGATATGAGAGAGCCTAGTGGTGATCCAGTCTGCCTTCAAGAAAGAGTTAATCACAATAAAACACCTGGCCAGAGTGAATGGGGTCAATGTCGATGTTGACGTGATGGTTCGGAGGAAAGTTACGAGAAGCCTCCTGGATTCCACCGCCTCCCTCCGTGATCGCCGTTTGCGTTGGATCAGTCTCCCTTTCCTGAGGAAGCTCTCCCTGCAATTGGGTCGGGCCCTTCGCCCGTTTGGCTTCAGACCCGCGTTTTAAAACCCTACCACAGTCAAGAGGTTGTTTGTGAGACTGAAGGACCCCATACCTGTTGATGAGAGGAGTGGTGAGTATAAGTTGGAGTGTGAGGATTGTGGAGGCTTTTATATTGGTGAGACCAGCCGCCAAATGAAAGTTAGAGTAGCTCAGCACCTGAAGTCTTGGAAGAAGGGACACTTAGGGGAGTCAGCTTTCGCCGATCACTTAATAAACAGTGGCCACAGCTTCCGCGAGGGATCCGAAAAGCTTCTTCATAAGGAGAATTCCTACCGTAAGCGTGTCGCCCTCGAGAATATAGAGATAATTCGTCATCTCAACACTGACGGTATGACTTTACTCAATTCGTACATTCCGGAAGATAGCCTGATCGAACTGGTTTATGACTCACACCGTGATTTCTCGTTTGGAGGATCTTAATACCTCGTTCTTCTCTTTTGTTCGTCAGTTGCATTTCAGGCTTGAAGATGGTTATTTAACCGAAAGCGCACGTCGTCTTTTATTTTTCTGCGGTTTGCATGTTTTACTTCACGTCGGAGTATTCGTCTTTCACGCTTATTATGGATAGCTGTAACTTGAAGGAACGGGTTCGTTTAATTAAAAATATGAGTAATTCTAACTATCGAAAATATCCGGGTACGCCGCAGTCTGCGGGTCTGCGTAGAAGTGTCCGCAGCAACTGGATGGCCTCAGTGGAAGACGCTTAATGTACTGCTCAACATAACAATGGTAGGTTTCCTTCACTGTGTCCAACGATGAGTCATCGTGAAGTTGCTTATCAGAAATGTGCCAGGGAGCATTGGTGATTGCTCTGGGCACCTCATTTCGGAAGCGCTGGGTTTGGTGGTACCCCATAACGATAAACCATACCTAGGTATGTTCACACGGATTTTAATATCGAATTATAAATCAGCCGTTTGCTTGATAGTGCTAGTTTTAAGTGTCTACCAGGTAACCAATGGAATTTTCTAAACTTCATACTTAAGGATGAGCGTTCTTGTCTCACGTGCTTAGAGTCAAGGTGAAGACCGAGATATCTTTCCAAGTTGGCGAGAGGAATATGACGATTTTCCCAATATAGTGGCGTAGAGCTGTGGTGTCTGGGCTAGATGCTTTTTTAGCCTTTAGATTATCAATTTCATCCGCGACTTTCCCAAGTGAAGAATATTTTATTACGTCAGACCCATCCAGGGTAACATATGGAGAGACGTCAGAAACAATATTGTTTAGTTTAAACACTGATTCGAAATAATTTTGCTTTACTTGGGTTGTCGCGGACCCAGTCACCCTTCTCATTTTTGAGCGGGAAGCTGGGAATAGCCGGATTACTTGTAAGCAAAGTGGCTTTTTATAGAAAGTATTCTCGAGACCTAATGCCTGCAAATAAATTTGTTGCACACGCTCAAGTTTCTTGGGCATAATTCTGCTCACAACGCCACACAGTGTATCACGTGATTAAAATCAAGTCTGATCAAAGCTCTTAGCAATTCAAATCCATCAATATTCATCAGAAAACCTCAACACACTCTCAAGTACTGAGCCAATTGGGTGAACACCCTGACACATGCCATAATTAATGCGGGTGACGACAGTTTTCGGTTGCGGTATATTTTGTTTAGACCAATCCCCGAGCCAAAATCAAATTGCAATATTGTCATGGCGTTCCAAGAGCATATGTGCAACCAAGAATTAACTTCTTCCATTATGCACGGTCGTTTCACACAGAAATATAATATGCCGGTTTCTGCCTACAAGACCTCCAGTTGTATCAATTGATATGGTTGCATTATTAGTTCCTCTCGCGTACAGAATATATTCATTGATCTTTGCGGTGGCGCAGTAATTAAGGAAAAATGGATTGCAACCTATGTCGCGCAGAATATAAGCGTAAGGTATTACTATCTTTAGTTTCCTTAAGACTATAAGGGGATCGTCATCGAGAACATCCTTTAGATTCTCGTGGAGAATGGTACCAGAAGGCAAGTTGCTCGGTTCTGGATCGTCATAATTCATCTTGGAGGAAACCTATTCTCTTCTCAAATGAGCCGCTGATTCATTTTCTTCAACAGTTTTCTTGCAAATTCTGCACATCTACTCGTTAATCTTCTCTTTGTGTCACTTCAACAGTACTGGAAATACCCACTGTACTGACACTCTATGACCAAAGGTAAATCTGTTACAGGCTCTGAATTGGTGGTGCCGATCAATTTCCTACAACAGTTTGAGCATTTTACCTGAAATTGGAGAAATTTAGTCTCGGCAGGCGCTAATTTATTGCGCTTGTATACAAGGCCACAGCTTGTACGCGTTTTGGAATAAAAAAGCTGATCAATTTTATCCGTCCATTTGTAAAGTTGTAGAATGAGATGATTCTTTTTCCATACTTCTTACAATAAAATAATTTCTTCTACTCTTTGTATGGTATATTCAGAATTTATTTTCACGTATTTGACTCTCAATCACTAGCCCTATTTTGTTGCTTTCATTCATCATTGATTCTTCTGAAATAAGTGACAAGTCGTCGCTTTTCGCTCATGCTCAACTAACATTTTCTGAGACGACATTTTTTGCATAAATATCCGTGACACGCAGGACCCCTTGTCCAATCTTCAATTTCACATTTATACACTGTTTCTTTCTTTTCTTCATTCTTCACTCCATTCTTCAGAGCAAAACAAGTACTGGAAGAACAAGACCTTTTCATACATACTATTCAGTGACGCCAATGTGTAGGCGAAATTTTTCGATTGTGATAGTAGTGGACTCCTGTTACTGGACGAATCTGTAAATACACAAAGTAATGAGACCGGATATATTATATTACATTAACTATTTACCAAATCTGCTTCTCACACGTCTCAAGTACGCTGTATCTATTTTCATGTATTTCACTCTCAATCACTAGCCCCATTTTTGTTACTTTTATTCATCATCGATGCTCCTGAAATAGGTGACAAATCGTCGCTTTTCGCCCACGCTCAAGACGACCTTTTTTTACATTTAAATACCCGTCTGACACACAGGACCCCCTGTCCAATCTTCAATATCACATTTATATACTGTTAAAGTAAAGTTTGCGATACACAAAGGTAAGGTACGAATAAGAAGCATGCGATAGCAACGCTCGCTGATTTACCTAGCCTACTCTTGTGTTTATCTTTTACCTGGCAACAAGACACAAACACTCGTTTTCGTGTCACGTTGTAGAAAAGTTTTCGAGCCAACTTGTTCAGTTTTCATTCGTTTCGTTTTTCTAATCATCGAATGTTGAAGACTCGGTAGTTTCGCACTTCCGAACGAACTGCAACAATAATCGGAAATACGTAACTTCAGAAATGGAAGAGGATATTTTGAATATTCTTCGTAATTTTGGTTGGTCCGAAGGTTTTCGTATTCCAGTGGCGAATGAGGAAAACCGGATATTGGAGTTGAAGGTAAATCATTTCATCTCCCTACGCAAAATCGATATATTTATCACATTCTTTAATACGAATTGAGATACATCTACAGGTACTTGAAATGGTGTTAAATAAGAAACTGATACCGTAGGGGTTGCCCATGATTACGGGAAAGATTGAAATGAGCGAGGGCTAATGAAATAAAAATGAAAATCCTATTTTTTATGCTCTGAAACTAATCATCCGATTACCGGTATCCATGTAAAAAACAAAACGACAATGTGCCCTAAAAAGCCATAATCGCCATAGTTCTGAACTGTTTGTTATTACTTCAGACCATTACGCATAAGAAGAGGGATCGAGATAATAATTTGCAATCATATTGAAGTTAAGTTGTATAGCCTAATGGACAGAAATTCCAGCAGTGCGGACTCGTTCTGATTTAGTTTCATAAAGAAACTGGGTATTTCATTGCCGGTACGCGCGGCAATTTTAAAACGGTATCGATTTTTTCTCATTGTAGGGCCTAAATTAAACAGAAAGTGACTTGGGAGGAAAAAAAGGCAATACCGATAGTGTTAATGGAGAACGAAAAACGGTTCTGAATTGATCGCAAAGAATTTTTAATAACGGTAGGGTGATACGTATTGTAGGTACTTACCAGGAAGCAGGAACTGGATTGTCAGGAATACACTTGTCTGTATGAATTTGATTCTCAGGAGTACAGTTCACGATAAAGATGCCTCCTTTGAAGTACCGGTGCACTTATCGACTTCTATAATATATACAGCAGTGAAAGCTGATGGTCCTTCGTCAACAGTTTAGAAACATTTATCTTGTAGGCGGGTTTTCGAATTGAAATAACAATCACGCTGACGCAGCTCAGAATTAATTCAAAGTAACTCACTCGAAGGCGGGGTTGGTTCTGTTCACCACTCGTTTACGTTCATTTCGTTCATTGGAACGAACGCTTAGGCCTGGCCAAGGGCTAAGTTAACATTGCGCTTATCATTGACTATATATTACTTCGTATAGTCAATGCGCTTATGGACGTTTTTCAGTATTTATCAATTATCTCGGAAACCGTATATTTTTACGAAAAAATCACGGTACATTATAGAGGTATTGACACAAACGTATATTAGCCCTGTTTGTTACTGTCGCCTGAGTTGTGTCAGTTGATATTATCTACGCTAGGAGCGTTGCAAGGTATTACTAAGCATGAAAACTACATGAATACTAGGTAATATATATTCATCAATTTTTAAAAATTCATAGAGGAATCAGGTATTAACCTAAAAATCTGAAACCGGGTACGAATAGACAACTCACCATGCTCTACTTATTAAAAAAAAATTATCTTCTTAGGTGAATTTCTTCACCTTTTACGACCCTCGAAAATTTCGTCAATATTAGGGTACCTCCGGTAAGGTTTCGACACAGGTGGGGTGTGGAAGGTATTCAAACGATCGCTGCGAGCGTAGCGGAATTCCATTCTGTATGAATTAACACAATTCGTGCGACAGAAATTTTTCGTTGTGTCAATACCTCTATAATGTACCGTGGAAAAAATGAAAAGAACAAAATTTATTCCCCTTGTAATTTCTTACTGTATGAGACCTATTTCATATTTTGAAAAAAAAAAATTCAAAGTAGGTCTCATTTGATAGGAAATTACAAGGGGAATAAATTTTGTTCTCTTCATTTTTTCATAAAAATGAACGGTTTCCGAGATAATTGATGAAAACTGAAAAACATCCATAAGCGCAATGTTAATTTAGCCCAAGAATACTGTGTCGCTGTGTTGGCGTGCGGTGGAACACTAGAACTAACGAAGTTAGCTATCTTGTCTCTTTTAGGTATCTATAGGCTTATTCAAGTAAGGTTCGTTGAATAGGCGGCGTAACCTGCACCAGGTAGCGCTAGTTACAATTAAGGTGATCATGGATTTTTTTCTTATGGACCAAATACACACGTTAGTTCAAACGCATTTTCTGAAGTTATTTGACTTTTAATCAAGAACAGTGTGAGAATCAAAGTTGTAGAGAATTCTGGAACGAACATTTTTTGTAATCAACAATTTTTTCTAAAGCTCATACTTGGATTGGAAAATAGAATTGAAAAACTGTTTGGAGATACACAAATTAAACCATGATCACCATTGACTATACATACTGCTTACAAAGTATGTATAGTCAATGGTAGAATGGACGTATCTGCGAATCACCAATCACGGAAATTCTTTCCAAACAATAGGTGCCTAAGTCAAGCTGAAAGTTGATGTCCTTCATCAATTTTCAACAAGAAAAACGATGGCAATGATAGTTTCTTAATACAGGCACATTTTCATCAAGAAATTCACTAGTTTTGTCCAAATTTGGACGTATATGCAGCTAAATGGAAAAATTTTAAACCGTGTTACCTTTAGAACCAAAAATTATCTCATGCGCAATCTCACTCATATTTTTCTGGATGAAATGACAAGAATAGAAATATTTATTTGCTAAAATCTGTCATCCTAGTACATTTACTAGAAAAATTCATGTCAGCTTTGAACAATAAAGCATTTTATCATTGACTATACATACTTTGTAAGCCGACGTACAAACCTTTTGTTATACGAGTTGTCGTTTTGTTGGAAACTACCGCATTGCCGCGCTTCACAATATTTTTAGTTTTGGAAACTAATACTTGGGCTCCCAAAGATGAAGTATATATACTTCGAAACGTCGGTCACCTCGTAAAAAATAAAAGTTTTGACGGAAGTGGCGTAAAGTTTTTTATTTAAAAAAATTTATAGGTATCTTCTACCATCACAACGAGCCCTAATTCTCTTGCTTCAAAATTTACCAGTCATGACTCACAAAGAAAGATGAATGCAAACTAGAGAATAGGTATCTTCTACTGAAATTCAATTACAATTTAGCCTGAAACGATCAGCAGAATGGAAGCTTTGTAATGTAGGAAGAGAGATACCATTCTCCAATTTCTGTCCATATTATCATCCATTTAAATTCAATTGAAATTCAGCCTGAAATTATCGGAGGAATGGGAGCATTGTTATATTATGTGTAGAAAGATACCATTCACCAATTTCTGTCCATATTAGCATTCATTGAAGCTAAATTCAGCCTGAAACAATTAGAAGAATGGAAGCTTTGTTATATGTGTACCGAGATACTATTCTTCGATTTCTATCCATATTATCATTCATTTGAATTCAATTGAAATTCAGCCTGAAACAATCAGGAGAATGAGATTTTTATCATACATGTAGAAAGATACCATTCTCCAAATTCTGTGCATATTCTCAACCATTGAAATTGAATTGAAATTCAGCTTGTAACAATCAAGAGAATGAGAGCTTTTATATATGTGTAGAAAGATACTATTCCCCAATTTCTGTCCATAGTATCATGCACATAAATACAATAGAAATTCAGCCCAAAACATTCAGGAGAATAAGAGCTTTGTTCTATTTGGAGAAATATACCATTCTCCAAATCCTGTCCATATTATCATGCATTTATGCTATAGTACACTAGAAGAGATAGTTAGCCCACTCGTTCAAAAAACAAGACACTTTTCCATTAATTCAAAACCGTCCACCCATCGGTATTTTAGCGCTAGTACTGCGTTTTTCTAGAGCGGGGTAAGCGCGGGCTGTGGAAAAATAGGTTTTATACTTTTACATGGGCTCTTATGGGAAATAACCCTTCATCAGCGATTTTCTCTAAAAGTATGCGTTAAAATACAAACATGTCAATGGTGAACTTGAAGAAAATTTTCCGTACTTCAATTTGTTTTCTCATAAATTTTTCATCAAAACGTATATTTCTTGAGAAAATAGCTCGTAAAGGGTAATTCTCCATAAGAGCCTATGTAAAAGTAGGAAACCTATATGTTGCAATCGCCTGCGAGTGGCGAAAAAACGAACTTTTCGTTTTGTGCTCCGCGTTATATGGTAGTTTCGAAGGAGTGAGCCTACTACCTCTTCTAGTGTACTATAATTTATGCATTTAAATTCAATTGAAGTTCAGCCTGAAACAATCAGAAGAATGGAAGCTTTGTTATATGTGTGGAAAGATACCATTCTCCGATTTCTGTCTATAATATCATCCATTGAAACTCAATTGAAATTCAGGCCAAAACGGTCAGAAGAATGGGAGCTTTTTTTATTATGTAGAAGATACCATTCTCCAATTTCTGTCCTTAGTATCATCCTCTTGAATTCAATTGAAATTCAGCCTGAAAGAATCAGGAAAATAAGAGCTTTGTCATATATGTAGAAAGATACCATATTTCTAATTCTATGTATATTCATCCATTGAAATTAAATTGAAATTTGGATTGTGACGACCAGAAGAATGAGTGCTTTTTTATATGTGTAGAGAGATACCTTTCTCCAAATTCAACCCATATTATCATTTATATAAACTCAATTGAAATTCAGCCCGAAGCAGTCAGGGGCATGGGAGCTTTTTTATATGTGTAGAAAGATACTATCCTCCAATTTTGATACGTATATTATCATCCATATGAATCCAATTGAAATTCAGCCTGAAACAATCAGGAGAATAAAAGGTTTCTCATACATGTAGAGAGATACCATATTCCAAATTCTGTGTATATTCTCATTCATTGAAATTATATTGAATTTCAGTGTGTAACTCTCAGAAGAATGAGAGCTTTTTTATATGTGTAGAAATATGCCATTCTCCAATTCTTGTCTATATTATCATCCGTTGAAACTCAATTGAAATTCAGCCCAAAACGGTCAGGAGAATTGGAGCTTTGTTATAGATGTAGAAAAATGCCCTTCTCCAATTTCTGTCCATATTATCATCCATTTGAATTTAATTGAAATTCAGCCTATAACCATTGACTATACATACTTTGTAAGCCGACGTACAAACCTTTCGTTATACCAGTTGTCGTTTTGTTGGAAACTACCGCATCGCCGCGCTTCACAATGTTTTTAGTTTTGGAAACTAATACTTGGGAGCGCTCTTCTGAGAAACTTGACCGCTGGAGGAAGTGGAGAAAAGAAAAGTGAAAACGCGGAAACAGGTAGCCAAGAACTTGAATATACCGTAACGAAGAAAAAAAAGATGATCAAAAGGATAGAAGAAAAAAAAAGAGAAGACAGACCGTTTAAGGTCTGTCTATGTATTTCTTTTTTCCTTCTGATGAATGCGTTTCTGAGTAAAATGAAATATAAAGCTACTTTAAGTCATAAGAAAAAAACTTGTGTAGGCTATGCGTTCCAAAACCACCACCATGTGATCACCAAGCAAATAGCCGCTGCAGGTTAAATGCTCATAAAAATAAATAAAAAAATAAAAAATAAGTAAATTAAAACGAAAATTGGAAATTTTTCATGTGACAAATTTTTAACATGACGTTTAGATCAGAAAAAGAAATTTATCGAGTTTTGACGTGGAAATTAAAATTCATGTGCATTTGCCGGTAAAACCTAGATTCTTTTCTTAAAAGGAACGACAAATCCTTGCACAAATAAAAAATTGTTTTATTTAAGAAATTCATCTTTTCAATCATCTCTTCAAAAACTGAGTTCCAAAAATTATACTTACTGTACATTTCTTGATAACTATAGGAATCTAGTATAAGAGTGAATTTGCAACATTACTCTATACAACACATATTTACTGTCTTCTATTGTTGGCAGAAGGTCTTTGAAAAACTAAACAAAGAAGCAATAACCTGCACCAAATTATTGTATCTCGCAAATTTTCTCAGACAAATTTCCTGTCATAATTTGGTATATAACTTTCTTTTGGTCGGTCTTATTTGCTATTTCAGTTAGTTTCACCGTCAGAATGCCCAAGAAATAAGAAATTAGTCAAAACTGACCTAAAACGGGGTCAAAGTCACCAAAAAAAGTGAACTGGTTGATTCTGACAATTGTTCAGTCAATGCCACTGTAGCTATAATTTTTTCCCTCCGTGATAATACACCTGAAACCGATTTCTCAAACTAGTTATTTAAAGCTTCTCTACTGACAATTGAACAGCAGATCTGACAGCGTTTTGTGGCAGAAACAAGAGCATTTTTTCAAAAAGCGGCAATTCCACGATATGCGGCCAAGACGCTGTCAGATTTGCTGATTAATTGTTAATGGGGTCAACTTTTTTACAAATAGGTTAGTGAATAAGGACTTCATCAATTCTCTGAAAACTTCAAGATTGTGCGCATAATTTAATTAGTTGGTCCAAGATATTTTGGTATGGTAAAAAACTACAAAATTTCAAAACCTTACGTGGCGGGGCCTTAGCAATATAGTGAGGTCGTGTGCTGAAATAGTAAGGAAGTTGAATTCCGATTCAGACCATGATATAGGTGAACATAATTTAGCTCATTGCTTTATAAAAAATTCACTGCCGTAGCCAAATGAACAAAGATCATGGATTCTAGTACACCTAATACAGGCCTAGTCAGCCGTGATAAACCGAATACCTCATCTACATAATCATCGATCTGGAAAATCGCAAAATTTGTACTCCAGGTAGATGAGGTATTCCGGTTTATCCCGGCAGTATTATATTCCTAATGTAGCATAAAAATAGTACCATTCCATAGTGTCGTCAGCTTCAACCAAGGGGGAAGGAGTGCCCTTGTAAAATCAAAAATTTTCCTCCGTCCAAGTATTGCCCGATGAACCATATTGACTCAAAATTGACGTCAATTTGACACAGGAGATTACACCCATAATTTTACAGGATATGTTCTGTAGTATTAGAAGAATTATTACAATTTTTGCGAAGTCCGTGTAGAATCACACACCAGTTCACAACTAAGAAACAAGGAAACACAATTTTTATTCTATAATGGAACCGAACTGAGAGCAAGTATAAGGAAAACATTCATTGAGACGTCTTTTGATATTTACTGTCATTTTTATCCTCCAGTGTAATCAGCTACTTCTAGTATCAACAGTTTTGTTCAGAGGAAAGTTACTAGGGTAGCTCATATGAATTTTGTGAGTTGAAATTTTTTCAAGTCTCCAAATTAGGTCTAGGTTTTATCCCAATGAAAGAAATAATATGACATCCACCATTATTACCTTGGTTACTTACAGCCACTGTCTAAAGTTTTTCTATGCCCCTAAACTCGGTCAGAGCTCCGACTTCTTGAATACTAACTGCCTTTAGAAATTTGTACAAGAAAATTGTATCGGACGCCTATTTAAATCTCATTACAACCAAATAGTGGGTTATGAAAGAGAAACAGCTGAGTACAATGTAAGAAAGTGTCCAAGTTGTTTTATAGAAAGTATTTCTACCGCATACAATTCTCTGCGGATGTCTTGGTACTAAATTGTATCTTCAAAGAAAGAAAAAAAAAAAAGAATTGATTAATTGAATGATAGGGTATTCATGTATGGATGACAAAAAAAAAAAATAAATGAAAGGAAAATTCTCCTAGTCGGGTTGCAAAGTAACATATAGTCAATGCCTAGTCCTCGCGTTTACGAGCACAGGGTCAATTCAGGTATAACCCACGCTCGTGACTATAGTACTCGTGACAAATGAAGTGAACAAAACGCGCTTTTAGTGAGATGATTGTAGAGAAATCTTTTCAAATCAAAGGTTTGGAGACACTATCGCTATCTAGTTTTTCTGACGCAAAGTATCTAAAAGCGACAACATTAAACAATCCTCTTCGTTCACGCCTACGTCACAGCATCGTTGTATTCAAAATAATTTCGAGATTTGTGATCGATGGTGGTTAGGGAAAGTAAACAAACTTTTTTTACACGGACTTTTCCATAAGAAGAAAAATTGAATTCGATCATTTGCTCATATTTGAATAGAAGAATAAAGTGAGAAACGAAAGATACATTCTCAAATACTTGAGATCTTCCAGATCTTGATTATCAACGTTGAATTCCTTATTTATTTGTCATTTTGAAATACTAACACATGATCGAATTAATGTTCCCTATGTATTCTTATGGGAGTCGATAATGTTCTAAGCACCATCGCATGATTTTATCGCAAAATTCTGCGATACTATCGCAGAATATCGCGCACTATCGATCAAAATTACTGGATGTTAGCAGTTAGTGACGTCACGTGAACAAAGAGGATAGGTTTGTAGTTTGTACGTCTGCTTACAAAGTATGTATATACAGTCTGTTCCACGAGAGTTTGGTATTATAAATCACGGGGAACCCGCATTCCATTCGCATTCCGTAACGTAAAATAAGCGTGAGTGACGTGGGTTGCCTATCGTTTATAATACCAAACTCTCGTGGAACAGACTGTAGTCAATGATTTTATGTTCATCAGTCATAACCATTGAGAACGAGCGAGAATAAGAATTTTCGGTTTTGTGCATTCTTCTTGTTGATTGAGCGCAAAATACTCTTATCAGCTGATTGTTATTTCAAAGATTCTTACCCAGAGACCCTTCTTGCTGATCATTATTTCGAAGATACGTCCATTCTACTTTGTACGGCAGAGCGGCAGCGAGCCGCGCACGCTACTATTAAGCTCTGAGAACAATAACAAATTGAATCAGTAGAAGAGTTATATTGTGTTATGTTCTAGGCTTATGTCATATTGATTATTGTATCATTTGTATCCTTCCTGCTTATTTTGATTTCAACCCAAAAGTGACTATTTTCCGAGCTTCAGTCTGAAACACAGTCTGAAATCATGCAAAAAATTGTTGTTCCTAATTTTCTCTTTCAGTTTCAATATTCTTTCCGTCAATGTCTTATCTTCACAAGTCCAAATAAGAATTCTCTACAAAATACTTTCCTCTTTCTTTTCTAGGTTGAAGAAGCTGTGAGGAAGAAACATGAGGTAGAATCTATGCTTCACAATACAAAGAGTGATTTGATCGCGATAAAACAGTACTACGATAGTATTGTTGAACAAAGATTCCAAAATGAGGTATTCCAAATGTGACTTTGGAAAATGTTAATTGCATTTATTTTTCGTGGACTTGTAATAACTTGACGTGAAAGTACTTCTTGCTTTTACACAGCAAATGCTCGTTGACTATCAAAAACAGATTGAAGACGAAGAACGCAGTCTATTCGAATTACGCTACCAAAAAGACAGTCTAACTCGCGATACAAAGCAGCTCAAGAGAGAAAGAAACGCTCTCCAAGATGAAAATGAAGAATTAAGAGTATGTAATCACTATTGATTGTAGGCATTCTCTAGTACGCATCACGTTTGTGTATAGAATTTGTACTCTGTTTGGATGGCTAGGTAATCAGATGAAAAAGTTATGGGGCTCTGCTAGGAGCGCCACTTTCCACGGTACACTCAAAGGTGATGGTGTGTAATAATCATTACTCATTAGTACTGTACCATATAAATAACACAGGAATGACTTTTAAAAGTTCCTCACCACTTAATTGATCAATCAATTTTAAAAAGTGAGATATTCAAAAGTTGGAGCCGAGGGTACTTTAACATTGTGATATCGCTACCGTGAAACGCACTCTCTTGTGATCTTGTGAATCCGTCATATTAAGAGAGGTTTGACTGAAACTTATTTTGACATTTCCTATGTCGGTACGGCGGTAATAATGATGATTTTACAATTCGTTCTAAATTGAGATCGAGTTGCTTCCGTAGCTCTCATTGCAATTCATTTTTACACATCAACTCTTCTCTCAGAAGTTGCAATCATGTACCACCTACTCCTGATTAGAAAACATTTAAAACCAAGTTCTGCAAAAGCCGGCCTAGCGACAAGCCAACAGAGTAAAAATGCAATAGACCTTCTTCTATGGATTTTTGGCTTCTCACTTGGCCGGTTTCTACAGAACTCTGTTCATTTGTATGTAATTAAAAGAGTCTTCACATCGACTCAATATTATTAATTTATTAGTGCGACGTTTCTTTATACTTAATCATACACTGTGACCTCAAATTTCCGTCTCAAAAGTTTATACCTACATATATGAGTGATTTTATCTTCTGTCATCTCTATTTCTTTATTATACCAGTAGATGATCGGAATTGAGCTCTTGTAAAAAATTTCATCTCTCTCTCGCTCTTGATGAGTGTTTATTTCTTTTGCGCAGTTTCTTCTAAGAATAAGTCAAATTGGGTGACTAGGATGAAAACTAGTTGAGAATGCGGATTATATTTTGCATCTATTGGAATAGAGTGGGAAGGGCCCGGTGAATAAAATCTCCTCATGGTGTTTTATTTTGTTTTTTGTAGAAGAAATGAGGATATAAAGAGGGTATCAATGTCGACGTCCTCTTTATGTCCTCATAATATCCTCACTAGCGAGGTCATAATGATGATATCACAGTATCTAATGAGTTTCCTCTTCACATCCTCATAGGATGAGGACTGAATGAGGAAATATTAAGGATGCACAAAATTTGTTTCAAATCACGCTCCTTTTTGAAAAATAGTTTTGTTATCCTCATTATATTGAGGACATTTAAAAAGTAAGAGTAGGAAGCAGATCATAAATTTCACAAATCCCCTTCATAACCTTATTGCAGCCTCAATGTTAAAGACACTATGAGAATCTAAAATCAAAGTAAACTACCAGTATTCTAAGTATTCTCATTATCTCTACTTGTATAAACTAAGGCTTATAGGTAGAAAGAGGAGAAAATGTTGAGGGTGTATGGACGGACTAAGTAAAAATTTTCTGGCATAGCCAAATAAATGAAAATCATGTTCCATGTCTTTTATATTTTATCAGTCATCTTGAAATATTTCAGTCTAGGCTTCTACTAGGTCAAGTGTTCGTGAGATATTATTCCTTTACCCCTTTACCTATCTTGGCGTCGTATAAGTCTTCTATGAGAAATATGAGGTAGCGCGAACTCGCTCCGCTCGTTTGCCCCCTGTCTCGCTGTTGTATTGGAATGGTATGAGACAATTCAAGTCTAGGGGACTTGGAAAAATTTCGACTATCCAGCCTTTATTTATTTAATTATTTAATTATTTAATTATTTAATTATTTAATATTATTTATTTATTTATTTATTTATTTATTTATTTATTTATTATTATTAATTCTTCTACTAGGTCAAGTGTTCGTGAGATATTATTCGTTTACCCCTTTACCTATCTTGGCGTCGTATAAGTCTTGTATGAGAAGTATTTTGAGGTAATTGTGGGTGTTCTATATTTTGAGGTATCAACTTTCGTGGGGCGAACGAGCGATCTCGCTGTTGTATTGGAATGGTATGAGACAATTCAAGTCTAGGGGACTTGGAAAAATTTCGACTATCCAGCCATATATGATAGGAAGAGGGACTTGGAAAATGTTCTAATTATTAATTATTTAATTATTTAATTATTAATTAATTAATTATTTATTATTATTACGCGGGGTGTACTCGCAAATTTTTGAATCACCCACGGGGTAGAGATTTTCTAATTATTAATTTATTAATTATTTATTTATTTAATTATTTATTTATTTATTTATTTAATTATTAATTAATTAATTAATTAATTAATTAATTAATTAATTATTTATTATTATTACGCGGGGTGTACTCGCGAATTTCTGAATCACCCACGGGGTAGAGATTTTCTAATTATTAATTATATTAATTATTTAATCATTTATTTATTTATTTATTTATTTATTTATTTATTTATTTATTTATTTATTTATTTATTTATTTATTTATTTAATTATTTATTTATTTATTTATTTATTAATTAATTATTAATTATTATTATTATGCGGGGTGTACTCGCGAATTTCTGGGTCACCCGCGGGGTAGAGATGTGCACGGACGCACGCTTGCACGGACGCACGGTAATTAATTATTTAATTATTTATTAATTAATTAATATAATTATTTATTATCATTACGCGGGGTGTACTCGCGAATTTCTGAATCACCCACGGGGTAGAGATTTCTCTTGACGGGGGGGGAGGGGGGGTGTACTCGCGAGTTTCAAAATCGGGGTCCGGCGAGAGAAAAGACATGGAACACGTCAATCATTTTTATTTTCACAGGTTTATTTTTTAAGGTGTGCCGAAATGAGGAAACATAATATTGGATACTGCGATATCCTCATTTTGGTTTCACTACACTCGTTGAATGTCCTCGGTATAATGAGGATATTATGAGGACATAAAGAGGACAACTTTGATATCCTATTTATATCCTCAAAATGTAGAGAAAGAAGCGAGTGCTATCTATATAACATAAAATAGGTGTGTGGAGATAATAATTTTTGGAGAGTAGTCAGCTGAACTACATTCCTGTAGGACGATCGACTTTTTGTGTCCATTACTACAATCGCAGGATTTATTCCCATTGGTACAAAAGTTGAGCGGTTCTGTAAAAGAAGTATGATCTATTGATTTCCAGGTGGAAGATGTCCGACCATACGTATGAAGATACTATGGGGGTTCTTCTATGGGCATATGATGAGGATATAATGAGGATACTATGGGGTTTATTCCATGAGGATGGGATGAGGATATAATGAGGGCATTATAAGGACATCAATCACAGAATTAGACTCTCTGAATCTCGATCTGGGCTCTGATTGGTCGAGAAGGTTTCCTGAAACTTTCAATCAGGTGAGTACTTTAAATGGGTGATTAGTCCCGCGGATATTTTGTGGACACAAATTATTTCTTGGGGGGGGGGCGGGGAGAGCTGTTGTTATTCTTGATCTATTATCTAAAGACTAACTTTTCCGTTTTCTGGTGATCTTCCAGAATCTTTTAGTTTTTTAGTTCTTTGGCCAGGTCACCGTTTTGAACATTTTCTTCTTTTTTTTTTTTCAAAAATCTATTATTATGTAATAAAATCCCTGCCAGAAAACTGTAATAGGTTGATAGTTCTAAGGAATGAAAGAAGTAGATACTCGTTAGTGTGAGAGTGTTTATGCATTCGTACCTTTTTAAAAATTTGAAATACAAAAAATTGTCATCATAGAACAGAACTATCTCAAGTCCAATGTAATTTATAGCAATATGCAAGATAAGATAATTCTGTTCGTTGGCGACAAAATTTATCTCGATAATGCTGTTTCAGACGGATTTTGACGCTGCGGTTAAAGAGTGCGAAAATCTGCAGAAAGATATAGATTGGAGCAGAGAAATGGAAGAGCTATTAGACGAAAATATCGACCAAGAAAATTCGATTATAAATATGATAGATCAATTTAACGTGCAAGACCGAACAAAATTTGAGGTTTGTGTCCATGTCAGCAGCCGAAAATTTTCCTCCAAGAATTTCACTCAAGAGACTTCATAATCGCGCATGTTTATTTTGTATTTGAGTTAGACTGTCTTACTTTTGTACAGCAAACGGAAGTGAAACGTATAAGACTGATCGAGGAGTTGAGCGAGTACAAAAATCTGCTTCATCAGACAGATACCGAGATCTGTAGTCTGAATGGTGAATTCGATAAATTGTCAAAGCTATTTGAAGAAATGCGAGACGAACGCCAATGGTTGGTAAAACAATGGGAAAATTCCGTTCAGACATTGCGCGCAAGGGATACAGAAATGGAGAAAGTCGCTCGGGTAAGAATATTTTCTGTCATAGTAGTGTGAAACTATGCTTGTGACGATCCAAAAAGAATTTCTTGTTGGAATACAATTTTCTCTTATATGCATACCCCTTATCAGATAAGATATTTTGTTTTTCCCGCGATTTGCGCCACATTCTGGGTTCCTTAATAAGATGACCCCTGCAGCAGACAAGCGACGCAAATTTTTGATAGGCTTTTCTAGGTCTACAAACTGTTTGAAAACAAGCTCAGACAAATGGGTGATCCATTATTTTCAGATAAGTCTCCACCGACTATGAGATAGGCTCGGCTACCTCGTCCGGTCCGCGCTTCCGGATTGTCGCTCGTCTACGGTTGAATCACAAGCCCGCTGTATTACCTCTTCACTCCCCAAACATCCACGTCTGACTATAATACCTTATCACATCTGTGGACGCTTTTTTCGGTCATTTTATACATGCTAGCGCAGTCCACATAATATGTAGCCAAAGAGCTTTTAATAGACGAAAATAATTTTACTAAAAAAACAATGTTTTTATCCGATAGAAAAACATGTTTTTATTTGAAAAAAAAAAATGTTTTTATCTGTTTTCATTTAAAAAAATGTTTTTATCTGAAAAAAAGGAAATTTATTTGAAAAAAATATGTTTTTATTGAGAAAAATATGTTTCTTCAAACAAATTCGTTTTTAACAATTAAAACAAAAGCAAAAGAAAAAATTACCAAATAACATAACATTAACAAAAACAAAAAACTAAAAAAGATGATAACAAAAACAAAACAAAATCAAAAAATTTTTCGTTTGCCATGCCTGATTATATCAGGTTTATTGTTACTAAATTGAAATTTACTTTGAGCGCATCAGTGAGGATACGAGTATAAAATAAAGATAAAAATAAACATAAAATTAAACGAACTCACAAACATTTGCGGCAAAGCTGCCATTATCAAGTGATCATGAACTGAAGTAACAATAGGTCAGGAAATTGTATACGTTAGGTAATCTATATGAGTCATAATTCAACTACACTTCCATTCGAGAGCTAGACTTTTTTCAATGAGCTCAATTAGCCTCGGAGTTTCTTTCTCCTAGTACTCTTTGTTACAGCAACCCCCCCCCCCAAAAAAAAAAAAAAACACCGACCAGCTGCAGACAAAGACGCAAATAGTCGCAGCCAGCACACTATCTTTACATTCAGCCCTCAAGTCCAGTACCCTAGCGTCCACCAGGACATCCGACAAAGCACCGTGCAGGCGCCCACGAGGGGAGAACTCAATGTGCACGGCTCCTAGTTTGTGGGTTTAGCATACCGGACCCCAAACTACACCCCAGGCAGGTTTCAGGGGGCAGCTCATGTGGTGAGTCTTGTCTTTCAATCCAAGCCCATCGATCCAGGTGACACACAGCCTAGGTGGTCAGCTTGGTCTATGGCACCAGGACCGGGTGTCTTTATTCATACTTCTCTACACTCGCCTGCCACCCCATCCACAAACTCGCTAGACCCAGCCAAGCCTTACACCTTTACAGCTCAGGGTACGTCACCGCCAGGGAACAAATTACGTATCAACAAAAAGTGAGGAAATAATGAGTAAAATGTAATATAATTTTACTTATTTGAGGATTCATTAACGATACAAAGAAATTTTTATTTTTTTTTATTGGAACAATTAATAACTGGCCTGATTGTAAGGTGAAAAACTAATTTAGGTGTATGGGCTTACTAGATAAGATGATTTTGATCGTGATTTCCTGCCCAAAAATGAATTTTCTCGTGTTGGAGAGTGCAATAGCGACTCCCGCGAATCTTGCAGAAATATTAATTCTGTCACAAACGCCTTGGATTTTGGATGATAAATATTTGTATACCTTTTGCTTTTGATGACGTTTCAGGAACTGAATATATTGATGGAAGCTTCAAGGAGTGTCGAAAGTAAAATTATGGAATACGAAGGTTTCTACAAAGAACTGGTTCGCAATAATATGCTGGTGGAAATTGAAATTCGGCGAATATTGCGGGAGATGTGTAACCAACAATTAGCTAACGAGCGATTATCTCGAGAGTTGGAGATAAAATTGGGAGAGGTAATAAAACAATACTTTTTAGCGGATAAAAGTTCACTTTGGTAAATTTTATTTTTATTTCAAAAACATTAAAATTTTATCCATTGATGTGAATTAAAAAATTTGCATAAAAAGGTAATGGTGAAAAATTTGTTTAAGAGAGACGTGGGTTCAAAATCTCTTCTTCTTTCGCTAAAGCTAAACTAGGTATCATTTCCAATAAATCCTCACAAACAATGGCAATGTTGCTGACGAGATTCTAAGAGCCTTTGCGACGTCCTTTAGATAGCATCAATTTTATGACCCAATAATATTTGTATAATTATCTAAGGGGTAGGGGAGACAAACACCAAACTTTTCCTACAAATTACTACTACGCTTGGGTATGTGTGTCCAGAAAAATCCTATATCGATTATGCCTCTGTGGAATGTATTTCCGTGGATGAACCCACATGATCTCCACTGCTACTTCCATTCTTTAGCTGAATAACCAATGTATCTATTTTCTAATTCTCAGTTAACAGATCGCCGGAACGAATTGGTCTCATTAGGAGCAGCGGTTTCCGAGCAAAGAACGAAAAATACGCAACTCAAACGTGAAATTATGGCAAAAAACGAACTTGTAGAAAGGTTCAAAATCGATTGTCAAAATTCGACGCAGAAGTTGAAAGACTTGGAGAGTCGATCGTTATCAGCTGTTGAGCGAAAGAAACAATTGGAACAGATTTTTCAGGTGAGCCTATATCTGTAGCATACCTACTCTCACTCGACTATTTGCCGATACGATTCTGATATTGTGCGTCCGGAAGTGGCGAGGGCAACTGGAAAAGTGTACTTTTGACAAGAGTGAGCGAAAGCCGGTATAAAGCTATTATTATTATTATTATTCTCCCCCGTAAGGTACCACCTTGACGCGGTAGGGGGGCCTACGTGGTGTGTCGTCTGTTCTCTGATGGTGGCGTGCTCTGGGCTGTGGCTTTGCTGGGCGTTGGCGGGTTTGTGGATGGGGTGACAGGCGAGTGTGCGGCACAGATTTGAATGCGTGGGATATGAATGAATGAAGAGGTCCGGTTCCGGTGCCATTGACTGGGCTGACCCCCGGGCTGTGCGTCACCTGGAATCGAGGGGTTCATTGGCAGAACAGGCTGACCGCATGGGCTGCTACATGAACTCTGTCTCGCGCGAGTAGTTGCGGTCTGGGCGTGCTGACTGGGCTGACCACCTGGGATGCGCTGCTGGGCCTATAAACTAGGATGGCGCCTTGTGCCGGGAGGGTGCACATTGGGGTGGCTCTGGTGGGTTCCCTCCATAGTGCGGCGTCTTGTGCCTCTATGGTGCTACGTTGTGCCGGGTGAGTACGTATTGGGTCTGCTCTGGTGGGTGCCTTCTTTGGTGCTTGACTGAGCTGAGCTGTCTGGTACACTTGTGAATGCTGGGGTGCTGGACTTGAGTGTCGAATGTGAGGTTAGTGAGGTGTTGGCTGCGACTGTTTCACTTTCTGTCTGCTTCTGGTCGGCGTTTGGTGGGGTTATGGTTTGGTGATGGGTTGCCGTTGGGGTGCGGGTGGGGCGCTACAACTAAGACTACTAGGAGAAGGATACTCCGAGGCTAATTAAACCGTAGGGAAGGAAACCCTATACTTTTTTGAAAAACCACCTGTCTCCTTGCAGGCTAGGGCACGGGCTCATAGGATGAGGGAAGGACAACCCCGACAGAAAACCGTCAACTGGTGTAGGCAGTCACACCTGCGTCAGGATCATCTTCATGTATGGGGTTACGTACTGTTTGGTGGCCCTCACGTCCTTTATGAATGGGGTTACGTACTGCTTCTATAGCCTTCACGTCCTGTTTGTATGGACCTTCACGTCCCATACCACTCTATCTGCCTGGCCCTGGTGGAGTCTCTTCCAGTGACTAGGTAGGAGATGGAAAACTCTGACAATGAAAACCCGGTCATAGCCGTAAAGTGTGTGCTAGTGCTGTACAAAATTCGAATTAAAATGGTGGTCTAGTATACCCGTGTGATATCCATAAATTTGAATTGATTACTCTGGTCACACTGCGTCGAATCTCCCCGCAATCGAAATTAAGATTTTGTTTACGCAGTAGCCCTGCGCCGTAGAACAGCGTCAACAATATCTTCCGCTCTTTCAACCATGACGAGAATGATAGAAGAACTTACATACTCTTAAGAAGAGCTTCTACAGTCTGTTCCATGCGAATGGAATGTGGGTTCCCCGTGATTTATAATACCAAACTCTCGTGGAACAGACTGTACTTTTATTTTTCTTCTTGCAACTCAAATATATTCTAATTTCTAAACCCTATAAGACCGGTGTATCTTGTGTTCGAGAATGCGTTGTTTGAGTTAGCATAGTTCGGTTCAGAAAGAAATTCATGTCTGATTATCAGAAAAAACTGAATATTTATATTAATTCTTACTGTATATTTCACGAGCTCGGAGGTAAATATTTCATTATTACGAATTATTATGTTCAGGTTTTTTTGCGTGCCAGGGGGGCACTAAAGCTTGGTGGTTGCCGAGTAGAAGAGGGGGGTTCGCCAAGGAGATTCCTCCAACACTGAAGTTATACCCGAAAGGGTCGATTCCGGTACTGGAGGAAACAAAATCAAATGCATACGCAGCCCGCACCGGCACATGCGACACACAAGCGATTATTATTATTATTATTATAACTTTTAATGCCCACAAACCAAAGTCCATTTTTTGTTGCACGGAAGCACTAAAGATTAGGGATCTGAAAATTACCAAACAACTTTGCATTATGACTTACTTGGACCTAGTGGACCTATAGGTATCAATCATATTTTCTTATGTAGAGCGAAGAGAGGCGATCCCAAGGAATACTTCACGATCGTCAACGGCTAGATCGTCAACTGCAGGAGGTGAAACGCAAAATAGCAGCCGTCGAAGACGAATATGCGCTTGCCTGTTCGGAAACAAAACAGCTTCGAAATGTCAAACTAAAGTTACAAAAATCGTTAGGAGATTTAGGTATAGATATCAGCAAATATGAAGACTCACTCAGTAATATCGTGAGTACACCTGTTTGTCTCCTATCTTTTTAATTTCTTGTGCAGAAATTTACACTTAGCCTAATCTGTATCTCAATGTAGGAATTAAAAATTGAAGAAGTATTATCGAAAACTCGTTTCATTAAGGAAGAGAAATCGGACGAATTGAAAGAGCAGATGGAATTACAGATGACAAAATTGTCAGATGTATTCAACGATAAACAAAAAACTCTGAGCTCGGTCAAGTTGGAAGTCAGTAAGTGTTTGGTAAGTTATTTGTATAAAGTTGTTTGTGTGCACGATAATTTTTCTTAATAACATGTAAGATAAAAAGTGTCTCCATTACTTCTAGATTATTTATCATTTTGAAATATTGAAGTGCTACCCCCATAGCCGTAATTCCGACCGCTGCTGTGGGATCGTATTTAATCAGATCGCGATCAACATCCACTTAAAACTAATCCTAGACCACTACGACCTTTCTGCTTGGATCTTGGATTCTTCGATAGAAGCAGGACGGTCTTGGCCGAATTTACCTAAGCCACAGCTTTCTTTGAAACCCATTTTATTTTACATTCCAATCAGATTTTTTGTCTAGATACAAAGATAGATAACACCCAAAAATTTGTTGGAATAGTTTTTGGTAGTTTTGTAGGCCTACCTCACACGTATATTTCCAGAACACGTTCTGGCTGTTTTAAAAAAGCCTAGAACTAGATAAAGCTAGGCCTAGACCTACTACAAGCCTAGTATATTATAGTTTGAGAGTCTAAATTTTTCTCGAATCTCGAGCTATATAGAAGGGGGACTTTAAAAAATTCCTATCATGTATGGCTCGAGAGTTAAAATTTTTCCAAGTCCCCCTCCTATCATATATAGCTCGAGAGTCGAAATTTTTTCCAAGTCCCCCTTCGTATCATATATGGCTCGAGAGTCGAAATTTTTACAAGTTTTTTGTTGGACGGCAACTTTTCCATGCGTTAAATTTGTTTCGTTGAATTTCGCGCGATGAATATTCATGGAGCCTTTCAACCCACCTCTCCTCCCATAATTGCCCCCCACAAGTTGGCGACCAAAGAAGAATTGTTTGTATTTCAACGGATTCGATTCATTTGTATTCTTACAGACTCAGATCAAAACACTGACTAAGGAATCGAACGCGTGCATGAATCAACTGAACAATTTACATAAGGAAAAAGAAATGCTGCAAATCCAAATCGAAACGAATGAGAAACATTTGCACAAGACAATTGAAGAGAACAGAGAAAAAGAAGTGACGGAAAACATGTTACGATTGCGAGTCGATCATCTGGAAAAGACTCTACTGAAAACAGGCGAAGTGGTCCTGTCGCTAGAAAAACAACAAGAAGAATTGGAAACGGTAAGCTCTCAAAAGTCTTCGGTGAATACGAGAAGCAATTGTATCTTCGCACTTTCTTATTGCTTTCAGCTGATGCGCAAACGTCTCTACGAAATAGGAACGTCTACAAAAACGTTAAAAATCCGCAGAAAATCGTTGCTCGCTGAAATATCAAATTTGAAACGGAATATCGATCAAGTCAACGCTCATATGAGTCAGTTTATGAAAAAGTAAGTTTTCTGACACATTCCTGGTAGGCACTGTGTTTCAATTTTTTCTGAAGGAATTTCGAATTTTTTGTGGCCCAGGTACGAAATAATAATGGATAACATTACCAAAGATGAAAATGGAGAACCGCTCACGATTGAGAACTATCGAGTAAAAGTAGGTATAATCCAGGTTTGGAAACCTGGTGGGAGTCGGTAGGATTGTTTTTGATAGTTGGAAGGCGTACCTTTTTTGGTTTTGCTTCCGCCAGTGGCGTAGCCAGGATTCCAGGAACGAAGGAGTGAATGCTCTTTTCAACAGGGAACCTGTTCCATGGAGGATTTTTCGAAAAATTTACCGTGTGCCATACAACCAAAAATTTTGAAATTCAAGCTATAAATGATAGGAGGGAGACTTGGAAAAATTTCGACTCTCGATTTATGTATGATGGGTGGGGGACTTGAAAAAAAAACGACGGCTTCCTCAACGATTTAAACGAGGAACGCGGGGAACCTGTTCTGTATTAGGATAGCCCCTTCAAGTAACTAGACATGCAATGCTTCATAGACCAATTTGCTTAGCCCCTTCAATGAACCAGATATGCAATGCATCAAACACCTAACATTCATAACTCGAGAGACCAAATTTTTTCAAGTCCCCCATCATTATACTACAGCTCTCGAGAGTCGAAATTTTTCCAAAGTTTTGGTTGGACGGCGTACGGCAAGTTTTTCACCCCCCCCCCCTTGGGAGACTTGCAGAAATGTTGACTCTTGAGATATATATGATAGAACGGGGACTCACAAAAATTTCGAACCTCACGCCATATACAGTAATACAATATATTATGACCCGCATTAGTGGACATGCAATGCTTTGTACACCAATTAGGTTGACTCCTTCAATGAACCTAATATGCAATTTTTCAAACATCATAAGTTCTCCTTCCATCATATATTACGAGTCGCGAGTCGACATTTTTTGACGAGCTCCGACCCCTAATTTGAAATTCTGGGAGTGGCCCCCACCCTTCACCTTTGTTACCTCGTGAGTGACTCAGAACAAAAATTCAGACAAATTAATAGAGAGGTCCACAGGAGGAATTTAGGGCGAACGAGCGGAGCGAGTGCCCCCCAAAAGCCACTCAGTCTTAAGGAAATTGGACGATATTTTTCCAAGCCCCCCTCCCCTCTCCGTGACGTCATCAACCTCACTCGCGGACGAAAATTTTCTGAAAGTACCCCCAACAATGAAAGGGATAGTGGGTTACTCGCTAAAAAGTCTCGATCGGATGAAAATTCTGAAAATTCGCTGATATAAGGCTTCAAAGACAGGGGAAGAGAAAAACGTATTTTGAGAAAAACGTTGATAAAGTTTTTACACTCATAAACCTCATTACTAAAACAAATTTAATTCATAGAACCGGTTCCCTGCGTTCCTCGTTTAATTGTAATGTTTTTTAAACTAAATTTTATATCACAATTGGGTATTTTGATAGAAGAGGAAACAAGTTGAGTATCTTTCCAATCGTTCCCTTGGCCCCGTCACTAGGATTTTTTGTCTCAGTATTTTCTCATTTTCAATGAATTCTACCCCTAGTCCAAACCATCATTATGGGTCAAGTCAATTAACATTGATGTATGTTTATTTTCAGTTGGTCAAAGAACGGTTTACGTTACTAGAAAGAGGCGACGATTTGGACGAGAGGATTAGGAAAACGGAGAAAGAAATACAAGCTTTGGAAAACACTTTAGCACTGATGGACGTTTGCAGTAAAAAATGCAAAGAAAGCGCATCCTCTGTCGACGCGAATTGTTGAGTATTATTTCCAATTATTTTTCTATCTATTTAAGGACTCGACGGAAAAAAGTTCTTCTGAGAGATTGTAGTGTCTCAGCTGCGATATCGCAAGCCCCTACCGCTTCACCTACTCATAAATTTTCAGGGATTCTATTCTGAATATAATGGAAGAGAAGCAGGATACACTCACGTAAGTGTATTCTGCTTCTCCTAATCACGATTCTACTCTGTCTAAGTGTACCTTCAAAAATGGGAAATATCTAGTCGTTGTGTGAAGTGGGAATCTTCTAGAACCCAGTTCCAAACCAGATCAGGTGGCCCTTAAAGTGCCCAAGGATGTATCATGATCCAAAGTCTTTCCTTAAAGTGGAGAAATTATTTTTCCCCACATTTTTCCCCACCCTCTTCTATTTTGGTATCGAAAAACTTTCTATGGGTGGGATACTTGAGAAAAAATTTCGGTCAAGAGCTACATACGATAGAAGGGGGCTCAGGAAAATTTCACCTTTTGGGACTCCAATTTCAACGAAATCAAATTCGTCCTATAGAACAGGTTTCCTGAATTTTCGTTCAACTTCGTTGCGAAAGCCATCGTTTTTTCAAAGTTCTTAAAGTTAGAGGCCTGCCTACATCAAGATCACAATTCACCCCTCTTTTCATGTAGCTCAAATGTCGAAATCTTTCTAGCCTCTGCTCTCGTCGAAACCTTCACTGTCCTCATAGTTTTTTTTTTTTCTTTTTTTTTTTTGGGGGGGGGGGGAAATTTTCATGTAGCTCAAATGTCGAAATCTTTCTAGCCTCTGCTCTCGTCAAAATATTCACTGTCCTCATAGTTTTTCTTTTTTTTTTTTTTTTTTTTTTTTGGGGGGGGGGGAATTTTCCTCCAAATATCATCCTTTAAGCAATTTATGTATAAGAGGAGAGGGAAGCACTTGGAAAAATTTTGACCTTTCTAGTGGTGAATCCTGGATCCGGGGAGATAGTTAAGGCTGTGGCCAGAATTTAATATTTTTCAGATAGGGATCTAGAAAATTTTGTAGTCCTCCTCCTAACGTACCTAGGTTGCTGGATAGTCAAAACTTTTTTTCAAGCTTTTGAAGCCGGTCAGAACTCTCACCCGCCTCTGAGGGATTACGAACAATGAATATTTTACCCGAACAACACCCTGAATATCAGGTTTCTTGATGAAAGATAGAAAGGGGCGAAGTAAATTTGGCCAATTCTAAAATTTGAGAGGACGATTTTTTCATGTTTGAAGTACCTCTTAGAAGAGGTCCGAGAAATCGATTTCTCTTTGATTTATTCGAGTCGATTCTTTCAAATCAAAAGGTAAAGATTCAAGAATGGTAGTAATGTGCACGAGTAGGTGAAGGATCAGAGAGGCTGTAGCCGGGTAAGAGGGGGGATGGCCTTGGTCGAAAAATGTTTCAAATGTCCGTCAAAATGCTGTCCCCAATGAGAAAACTCGAAACCCAAAAAATTGGACCCATCTGCTCACCCACATGGGCGGCAGAGTCATTTTTAGGAAATGGCTGTATCTCAGGCAGAAATGATCGCACAGCAATGTAACTTGGGGACATTTAAACGTTCATCCATGGTATTTTTTCAAAAAAAATCTATCATATTTTCCCTAGTTTCTAGCAATAACAAAATTTCAACTTCGAATATAAAAAAAAATCGGGGGGAGGCATCTGGGGAAAATTAATCATTTGAAGCGCCATACCCTCTACTACATCGTACATTAGTACCATAGTCCTCGGTGAGGTGGAACATTCCCAAAAAAATTAATATGTATTTAATGAATTTCTGTGATTTTTCTATGAATATCGGGGAGAACTATGACTGCTACCGCAATAGACCGCGAGACATCAATGGTCAATGTTCGAGCTGAAAAATACGCCATCCTCCGTGGGATGAAATGGGAATGTAGATACACCAAAAATATATTTTCAGTATTGTGTTTATCGATTTGGTTAATTCTTATGTAAAGACGTCCACCGATTGGGTAAAGTACGTTAAATTGAAAAATATAGTGAAAAAATTTTCCAGCCGCTGAAACGTTCTGGAAATGACAAAAAATCGAGAAAATCCACTTTTTCGCCCCAGAGGACCGTGAGTTTTGGTATTTTGTTCATAAATTAGGTCAGTTATAATGTAAACATATCCGCCTAATTCGAAAAAAAATAGTCAAAAAAGTTTCCAGTCGCTGGAACAGTCTGGAAATAACAGATAATCGAGGAAGTCCACTTTTTCAACATAGAGAACTATGGTTTTCGGTAATTATTTGTCCATCAATTACGTCAAATCTTATGTAAATACATCCGCCGAGTTGGAAAAAAATAATCAAAAAATTCTCCAGTTTTTGGGATGCCCTGAAAATAGTGAAAACTCCAGGTAACCTACGTTTCCAACATGGAAAACACTGATTTTGCATATTTTGTTTATCAATAAGGTCAATTCTTATGTAAATACGTCCACCGAGTTGGAAAAAATAGTCAATAAATTCTCCAGTCGCTGAGAGGGTCTAGCCATAGTAGAAAATCGAGGAAGTCCACTTTCTCAACATGTAAAGCCGTGATTTTGGTGTTTTGTTTATCAATTAGGTCAAGTCTTATGTTAATACAACTTACGAGTAGGGAAAAAATGGGTCAATAAATTCCCCAGTCGCTGGGACACTCTGGAAACAGTAAAAAACCAAGGATACACACCCACCCCTAAGATTTATTCCCTTTACTTTAAAATGTAGAATGTTTATTTTTGTTCCCTTGAAGTTGTAGTGGTACAACCTGTGTTACTCGTACTAGGCGCTGTGCACTTGAATAAAGTGGTGGAATCTTCTCTCGAGTTGAGGTGACAATGCTTCAAATATTGGATTTTATGAGCATGGCAATGCAAATGAGATGATTGTCTTCTATTGTGTCTCGGGAAAGGATTCTTCCACATCATGCGAGTGCACGGCTACCAGTAACACAATTTGTACCGCTGCGACTCAAAGGGAAAAAAGTAACATATGAGTGTATCTTTGACTTTTTAATATTTCCAGAGTGTCCCAACGACTAGATAATTTTTTTCAATTTTTTTAAGACTCGGCGTAAGTGTTCTTATAAGAATCGACCATACCAATGAGCGACTGGAGAATTTATTGACTATTTTTTTCGAAATAGGGATGTGTTTACTTAAAAATTGACCTTATTGATAAATAGAATATAAAAAATCACGATTCTCCAGGTTCGAAAAGTAGATATTTTCAACTTTTCATTTTCAGACACCATTGATTTCTCGTGGTCTATTGCGGTAGCATACCATGGATGAACGTTTACATATACGGTACTAAAATGTCCCCAAGTTACATTGCTGTGCGATCATTATTGCCTGAGATACAGCCATTTGTATTTTAGGCCTAAAAATGACTCTGCAGTCCATGTGGGTGAGTGAATGGGTCCAATTTTTTGGATTTCGAGTTTTCTCATTGGGGACAACATTTTGACGGATATTTGAAATATTTTTCGACCAAGACCATTCCCCCCCCCCCTACCCGGCTAGAGCCTTTATTGGAAAAATTGATCATTTTTGGAGCCGCGATCAACCAAGTCGTGCTGCGGGAGACTGATATGGCTTTAGATCTTCCTAGAAAAGAGACAAGGTTGTCGATGAAACGTGGGGATGGCTGGACAATCGGATCAGCCGAGAGGAGTAGATGGTTAACAATCCATAGGTAGTTGAAGACAAGGTTGGAAGAGACAGGATAAAATTGTACCAAGTTCGGCATCGAATATGAAGGCAAAGTTTGGAATACCGTATCCCATTTTGGGCCCTGATTTGGAACCCTTTTGTGAAACGTATAACGCAGGGACGCACATAGAAATTTCCTGTCTCAAACCAAGAGAAAATTTGCCATTTTCAATCGTGAAAAAAATATGATTATTTACTTTTGCATATTATTTACTTTTCAATCGAATAAATCAATTCTTCGAGCTTAAGGTCTCGTGTGCCCTTCATACTTAGTAGGTTGTTATGATAGAGAAATTCTGATGATAAGACGCCAATTTACATTGTTTCAATCACCAGTTTTTGGATACCTGACACAAAATCTAGTCAAATACTTGAAAATAGAAATACATGCAGAATACGAAGGTTTAACAGAGTGTAGGGCTTAGGGGGCGTCCATAAATTATGTGAGGCCTTTTTTTTTTGGGGGGGGGGGGGAGGGAAGGGGGGTCCATCCAAGTCTCACCCAAACTCATCTGGGGGGGGGGGTGCCGACAAATCTCACGTAATTTTTTTCTCACACAAATACATTCTAAAATATTGCTAAACTGACTTAAATTTAATAAAAAATGTTTTTCGACTAAAAAACACATAAAAACAAAGTGAAAATCACGAGTAAAAACGATCATCAAAAAATTAGAAGCCATTGCAGACGTTGCAATGGCAGCGGGGAACCCGCAATTCCTTAACTCGACCTCTCAGGTGGTGTGGAACTGAGTTGATAATCTTGTCATATAATTCAAATCGAAATTATCATTCTACATTCCCTCCTGTATCATATATAGCTCGAGAGTCGAAATTCTTCTAAGTCCCCCTTCTATCATATATAGCTCGGAAGTCACAATTCTTCCAAGTCCCCCTCCTATCATATATAGTTCGAGACTCGAAATTCTTCCAAGTCCCCCTCCTTTCATATATAGCTCGAGACTCGAAATTCTTCCAAGTCCCCCTCCTATCATATATAGCTCGAGACTCGAAATTCTTCTACGTCCCCCTCCTATCATATATAGCTCGAGACTTGAAATTCTTCTAAGTCCCCCTCCTATCATATATAGCTCGAAAGTCACGATTCTTCCAAGTCCCCCTCCTATCATATATAGCTCGAGACTTGAAATTCTTCTAAGTCCCCCTCCTATCATATATAGCTCGAGTCTCAAAATTTTTCCAAGTTTTTGGTTGGACGGCGGACGGTAGCTCGAAAGTCAAAATTCTTCCAAGTCCCCCTTCCCCCCTATTATATATAGCTCGAGACTCGAAATTCTTCCAAGTCCCCCTCCTTTCATATATAGCTCGAGACTCGAAATTCTTCTACGTCCCCCTCCTATCATATATAGCTCGAGACTTGAAATTCTTCTAAGTCCCCCTCCTATCATATATAGCTCGAGTCTCAAAATTTTTCCAAGTTTTTGGTTGGACGGCGGACGGTAGCTCGAAAGTCAAAATTCTTCCAAGTCCCCCTTCCCCCCTATTATATATAGCTCGAGACTCGAAATTCTTCTAAGTCCCGTAACCTAACCTAACCTGCGGACGCGGACGTTTTCTGAGGATGTAATCTCCTAACAAAATGGATAGCGGGTTCCCAGCTAAAACGCGATTAGGCACAGATAAACGTATTTAAAGCAAAAATACACATTCCGGAAAATCTCACGTGAGATAAGAGGGGGGAGGGTCGAAAAATCACAAAAATCGCCTCACGTAATTTATGGACGCCCCCTTAGTTCCAAGGATTTTTAAGGAGAGAAGAAGAAGAGCCTCAGATGCGAGGACGTTAATACATTTAAGAGCTGAAATGAGCCAATGCCGAACTAATGGACGTGTATCATTTTATTCCAGCAAAAGAATATCGTGAGAAAAAAGAAGTAGAGCAGGAATACAATCGTTTACTGAGCATCTTCAGAAAGCACAAACGTACCCTACCTAAACTGACAGCGGACATCGAGGTGAGAACATCTTTTATAATGCCGAAATTCTGACTGTGGTACATGACTGGTTGAGTCGTTTCATTTCTATCAATCCAATAGGCGCTGAAAACAAAACTTTCCGAATTACGTGCTCAAGATCAACGTTTGCAGCGTATAAACCAAGAGAAGACGTCCGAACTGGGTCAATTAGAACGTGAAGTTAACGAGCAGTATGTCAAGTTGAAACGCGTGGACAATCGCATTAAATCTTTTAAAAAAACACTTAAAAATAAGGATCAGCTTCGTCTATTCGAGGTACGGTGACCATAATTTCGACTCATCCAGCATATTTCTTTCGCTAATTCTTTCTATCTTTGATTGCAGCGCGACTTTCTGACCAAAGAACTACGAAATGTAAATAAAGCTGCGTTGGGGTACATCGCTGATTTGGTAACCAAGTACCCGGAAGTCAAAGCTAATACGACACGTTATCTATCTGAGAAAGGGATCGAATTGCGGCCTGCTGGTACAAAGGAAAAGTTTATTCATAACGTTACTCCGTCTTCAGATATTTCTAGGCAAGTACCACTGTGTGATATTGATTTTTCTTCTCGTTCCATTGAACAGACGTTGTAACTTTTTCTTGAAACTATACAGCCAAGCATCAGCAATTGATGATAGTGCCACGTCAGTAACTAGTGCGAGCGCGATGACGCCATCCGGGGTAAAAACCTTTATCAGTTTCGTGGATGCTGGAGCACTGTTCATCAAATCATCAGCGCCAAAGATTTAGAATCGAAAACTGGGACCCTTGAATTTCTGAATCCGCTGCTTTTTGAATTCTGTTACAATCTGAGATAAATTATTGTGAAATTAGGAGACTGCAATATAGATGTATATTCGAGTCCTTAGTATTTAAGCGAGAAACAGCCAATTTATTTGAAATCTGACCAATATAAAATATCTATACTGTACCCGATATATTTATACACATCGTTGTCTGTACATTCAATCTGTTCATACACGTCACCGTACAACATTGTAATACGCTTCATAATTCCAATACCAGCTTACGTTTTATCAACATTCTCGTTCCAACGAATTTTTAGTCGAGTTCAAATACATCTTTTACCTACCTGAAATCCTCAATTCCCACCCTCAACAAGTGTTTCAATCATTTACTCAACAGTGTCCGCACCACACTCCTATTTTCACTGACAGGTCAAAAGATCAACACGGAGTAGGAATGGTATTTCGGATCCCCTTAATTTCAATTCGCTATACCCGTTCGCTACTCAACTTCACTTCAGTCTTTCAAGCAGAACAAATTTAGCCTCTTTATTATGTAAAACACAACTTCACTACATGATGATTTCTTATAATCTTGGATTCTCTGTCAGCCGTACTGTCCTTATCTTCTACATTCTCTAACGTGAAATATTTCCTTGATAAATTCACTTTCACCCATTCAAGTCAATTTTCTTTGGAAACCCCAACATGCTGAGATCATTAATAGTGAAATCGTGGACCACAAAGCTAAATTGGCGCGTTCTTCACCGCTTTCATCCAAGTTACTTCCTATATCGGAATTATACTACCTTATTCGACACTCTACGCAGTGTGGTTGATCAGTACATTATCCAAAGTCCTTCAGTAACCCAAATTCACAATATTTACTCATCCAACCTCACCGACTTTCACCGCTCCTCCATTACCAAACTGATCATAATCGTCTTCCAATCCATTTGAGAAGAATAAACATTTCCGGCTCTAACTTAGGTCCCCGACAAGCCGTCACAAGCAAGACTTTCCAAATGTACAATTAGAAACTATCAGACAAATATTACATTCACAAATTTTGAATCCTCACATTGCACGTCTCCACACCTATCACAGCTAATGTATCTATCGAAAACATTGCAATATTCCCTTGCATCTAATTCAAACTGGACAGCGCTTGCATTGCGCTGCAGCGGGGAAAAATTGTAGGAGGTATCAAAACTATGGCCATATATGGGAGAAAAATGAAAAAAATGAAATAACTCTCGTACACAGCAGATTTGACTTCTTGACACCCTGTGAAAGATATTCATAAACGCAATTATACAAATTAGATGAGGTAATAAAACCCTCGATTCAACTTTTTTTTTTTTTTTTTTCTTTAAAGTCGTATAAAAATAGGACTTTTACGGCGATTTCGAAAAATTTCGTGGAGGTTGACACCAACGCCCCCATAACTACGCCACTGCCTCCCTCCAGCATTAACCATTTCAAGTATTCACTTCTACTCAAATACAATGTTAGATGAGGTAAGGCCTAATAGCCACCCTCTAGAACAACTTTTTTTTTTTTTTTCAAATAATAATTTTTCTTTTTTTTCTTTACGATTTGTTATCATTATTCTTACTATTATTACTCGAAAAAATTCTTCTTGTTCCTATTTTACTTTTTTTCTAAATGTACTTATTATTATTGTATTTGTTGTTATGTTTTATTCCTACGTTCTATCATTATTATTTACTATCATTTTATAATATTATTATTATATTTGAAATAAGGAAAAAATAAATAAATAAATAAATAAAAGATAGTATTATAAAATCTTCTTACTATTCAAGATTTTTGACGTCAATATACGAGCATAGTCTTCTGATTTCTAATTGATGTAAGTAATGCGCGGAGAAGCCACGATAGAGAGTTTTAATTTAGATTGATCATAAGCCAGCCTAAAATATTGTGATATACGGCTAGTCACAGGTACCTACAGTTTGCCTTCTACAGAAACTTCTTTATCTAGAACTCTTGGAAGAATTGGATTTAAAAATTCTAGTATTAAATCACTGGAGCAATGAAGAAAAAAAAAAAAAAATTGAGTAAAGGGAATATATGAGGTGGAGTAGCCCATTCTCATCTGTATTCTAAATTTGAAATTCAATTTTGTGTTTATATATGTGAAACGGTTGAGATTTCTTGTATTAAAAAACCGCGATAAAATTTCAAAACAAAAGTAGACAATTTTACTTTTAGGACAATGTGTATGATCCATATTAAAGGCATATAGAAAGAGAATGTCGTTCGACTTGCTGTTTACGCAATGTTAATAGTTGAATATTGAGCTACGTCATCGTGATATTTGACGTAGGTATATCACAAATCTCAATTTGCAGAAATGAACCTTTTGTACATTAGAGAGAAATATTTTTCTCCAATTCAAAGATTTAGAAATTCGAATTTAAAAATTTGAATACAAACATTTTGTCTGCGCTCGCGGATTGCAAATCAATGATTGGCAGACCACGGCCCACAAATCAAAGGTTCCGATTTGCAGTCCGTTGGATTGCTAAAATAAAAAAAAAAAAAAAAAAAAAGTGCAATCCACCCGTAATCCAGATTCCGGATAGCATCCAAAGATTGATTCCCGATCCCCGATCCAACTCGCTGTGAGACCAGTGATCAGTGTTTTTTTCTATTTAGCAAGAATCAGGAAAGCTTAAAAGATGGATGGTATATACGTGAGTTAATTTTGTCTGATATCACAGTATCACTTGACAACAGCTAGGTATCCCTTGTAACAAATCCTGTCTTCTCTACTGATTCAGTTTTGATACCAATTTGACAATATAGCCCCGCGCTATATCAGGTGAAGTATATACGGTCGCCCCTCCTAGCTGGTCTAGTATAGATCATCTGTTCAAGGCAAAGGTGGTAAGCTTAAGTTTTATTCAACTTTTAACATTGCGTAAACGGCAAGTCGAACGACTTCTTCTTTCTATATGCCTTTAATATGGATCATCCACATTGTCCTAAAAGTAAAATTGTCTACTTTTGTTTTGAAATTTTATCGCGGTTTTTTAATACAAGAAATCTCAACCGTTTCACATCTATAAACACAAAATTGAATTTCAAATTTAGAATACAGATGAGAATGGGCTACTCCACCTCATATATTCCCTTTACTCAATTTTTTTTTTTTTTTTTTTTTTTTTTTCTTCATTGCTCCAGTAATTTAATACTAGAATTTTTAAATCCAAGCTGTCAAAAATGATTGCGATACTGTTACACTGTCACTACAATACTTACGTCTCGCTGAATTCTACTCTCTCATCTAACTGTTCTACCTCAACAAATTCTTACAACTTAACACAACATACGTTAATAATATATAAGTCTGTCAAAAATATTCATTTTATCATTCTATTATCTATTTAATTATTTATAAAATGTATAACTCCCGCCATATTACACAAAATAACTTGTAATCCGTCGAGTAAATAGCCCAATAGGTAGCTGAAATGCTCGTTAAAATAAAAAAAATAAAAAAAAAATAAAATTCTTCCAAGAGTTCTAGATAAAGAAGTTTCTGTAGAAGGCAAACTGTAGGTACCTGTGACTAGCCGTATATCACAATATTTTAGGCTGGCTTATGATCAATCTAAATTAAAACTGTCTATCGTGGCTTCTCCGCGCATTACTTTCATCAATTAGAAATCAGTAGACTATGCTCGTATATTGACGTCAAAAATCTTGAATAGTAAGAAGATTTTATAATACTATCTTTATTTATTTATTATTTTTTTTTTTCCTCTTTCAAACATAATAATATTATAAAATGATAGTGAATAATAATGATAGAACGTAAGAATAAAACATAACAACAAATACAATTAATAGTAAGTACAATAAGAAAAATATAAAATAGGAACAAGAAGAATTTTTTCGAGTAATAATAGTAATAATAATGATAACAAATCATAAAGAAAAAAAAGAAAAATTATTTAAAAAAAAAAAAAAAAAAAAGTTGTTCTAAGCTAAAGCAAAACGATTTTTTATTTGCTTAAAATTAAGTGACTTAATAAGCGAAACGATTTTCAATTTGCTTAATTAAGCGACTTAATAAGCAAAACAAAAGCTTAAGAATTAAAAACGGCGAAAACATATTTTTTGACAAAAACATGTTTTTTCCAATGAAAACATGTTTTGTCCTTTCAACATTAAGCTTTAAGGTTAAGTTTCAGGTTGAAACTCGTAAATCTTAAATAAGCTTTAACTTTAAGCAAAACAAAATTTTATTTCAAGTTTGAGCGTTAAATTTAAGCAGAAAGAAATTCTTTAAGTTTAAGCCTTAAGCTTAAACCCTAAAATCGAATCGCTTGCCACCCTCTTGATTCAAGGTTCAAGGTAATGGATATTACTTAGTCATTTGCCAGTTTTTGTATTTAACCTCCTGAAATCACAGGGCATATGATGAGGTGGGTTCTGGCAAAAGGACGTCCGTCCCATAAGAAATACATCGTGCGGACGCTCTTTTGCCATATACATCCTCATATATAGTTCAACATTTTTCTTCTTGACTAATAGAATTAGACTTGTGGGTATATCTCCTAAGTGTTACCTATTATTTCATTGTATCATTGGCGAATGTATGAAATTTAAATATACTGATACCGGTAGGTATATCTACCCAAATAGCAAGCATCGTTTTCAATCTCACCAAAGAACATTTCAGCATAAATAATAATCAACAAAAATTATCTGAACATGGAACCAGCTTTTAAATGAATATTTTCCTACGGAATTCACTAGTAGCAACAAGGGTATGCACTTTCGGAGAAATTGAAAAATGTTATATACTTAATCATAATTCATAGTTCGCGTATCCTATAGAGCTCTTCCTCGATATTATATCGCATACTCTTGTTCGCCTGATTTTTATCGTAATGGTACTTTGTTCTTCACATAATCACATTGGTCTTATGGCAGGGGAATGGATAATTGAGGAGGGTTCTGGCAGAAGGGGCGTCCGTCCCATAAGAAATACATTGTGCGGACGCCCTTCTGCCAGATCGTCCTCAATTATGCTTTTCATCTGCCGTTCTGTTCTCGAGGTAGCCTACGTCCTTCTATCTTTTCTTAACATAAACCATGAGTGATGAGATAAATCATAAATACTGACTTCTGCTATCGTTGAACCAGAGTTGATCGAAGCTCGAGAACTAACATTACGTCTTGCGATGATACGCGGCAACATGAATGAGATCGTAGCAAAGAAACGAGATCTTCATCACGAAAGATGGAAAACACGATTAAAAATACTTTTTTAAATCTCACGATTCCATTAATTTTTTAGAATTCTTTTCATGTTTCAAGAGGTGCGTCTAGTGTTATATTAATCGATTGATAATTAAGTTACAGTGAAATAATTGAATCTTGATACAGAATATTACGCAACGTGTTTGAAAACCTTTATTATAAGTTACTTCGACGAAGCTTCACAAGTACCTCATTAAGTTAGTGTTAAGTTGATTACTATAGGTAGTTCAGAATAAATAAATTTTCGTATAAAAAAGTTGAATTTGTATAAGTACCGGTACTTTTTGTTCGTTCTTTGATCAAGTAGGTAGGCCTATACGATCGAATTTTAATTACGTGCCTATACTTAGTTATAATAATAGGTATTGTTCCTGAATTCTAATTCATTAATTATTTATTATGAGTTGAAATGATAAGATTCTAAATTATTTTTTTTACTACGTGATGTTGGATTAGGCCTATCAGCTGCCTGGCTACCTGTTACACGTCGCGTCGTATCGTCATAATAAAACAATCTAGAGACGTAAAGACTATAGTAGGAACATATCATTGTTATAATTTTCTAAATTATAAATAATTATAGTATACATATTTCAGTTTAATAGAGAAGGACAACAATAATAGTACGATACCAAAAGCAAAAAAATTAGTTACATGATAACATGATGATAAGAGATTCGAAACACAAGTCGTTCATGTTTAGGTGCGACGATAAACACGATACATATGACTGGGAGATGTGGCGTGCTCCTGTAATCCGCGCTAAGGAAGTCTGATCATGGTCGTTCCCTGAAACGCGAGTCGGATAAATGTGGTTCGACTCGGGCCCGAACGGTGATAGTTTCTTACCACCCCGCGATCGAGCACGACATTTGCCGGCAGAGTCGGGATATTACGAGCCATACGTCTCTCCCGAGCGTTGCCGCACGAAGATCGGTTGGAAAGCCGCGCTAGCTGGTAGACAATATACGTACTAGGCCTTGCGTACGTCAACATATGTTAGAGTTGCGGCGATTTGGCTCTTCCCGTAAAGCTGTTTCGGATAGTGCGTACGTGTGTCACGACTCGTGTACGTGTTGATCAAGGGCATCGTTCGGCGGACGTGACGTCTGGACTTCGACTTGTTAGGGTGGATGCCTTTACGGTTGTTGTCGTCACCGTGATCATTTTATTGAACTTTTTTTTTCTTCACGTTTTCATTATTTTTTTCCACTGTGGGTATCTATGTTTATAGAACAAAAGGATATTTACGAGTCATGTAACAAGTTGAATTTATTTTTTTAATAATGATTGAAGCATTTTTTCCAGTTGCTATGAACAGCATTACTCCAAAAAAAGTTTTGAATTCTTTTCCAAATTCTTGGGACAATAATATCATGTTTGCAAATAGGTAACAAAAATTTAGGTCACGATACATAATTATTGTATTATTAGGAAATCATTTGGTAGCGGGTCATCGTCTAGTCCTCAGCATTCGGTAATGATTGACAAACTTTTTTCTCGGTTCACCAAGATGAAATTTTAGAGACGATAAGCCTCTCAAAATTTAAGATATAGGGCGCAGGTGTTTGTTTAGTTATTATCCCCTTTTATAAAATGAGGATGAGCAATTTCATCGTTCTGGTGGTCGATATCATAAATTTTCCAAGTCTCCTGAATGTAAGTTGTGAGGTACTGATTTGGTATTTGAATTTTGTGGATGATTGTTGACTTTGGATCGTAAACTTGGATGTCAGCACAAAAATCTCCGATCCACCTATTAAGTACTACAAATCCATTTAATCCGAACATCTCTCCCCGAGCTAATGACCCGTTGAGTAGTCAAAGAGCTCGTAAAAAAAAAAAACTCACTTGTGATTTGGAATAAAGATTACTTTATTATACGCCGAATATTCCTCGACCACAGGACCTGTTTTTCAAAAATTGAATGAAAAATTAAAAGAAATTGATCCCTGTTCTTCTTTTTTTGGGTTTTTTAAATTGAACGAGAAATTACTCACTGCGCCAGAACATACATGTCTCATGTACCTACTGTAAGGTTTAAAGAAAATTTATTATTATGAATGTAGGTTTACCCGCACAAGTTCTCAGGCATGTTTACTTTACTGTAAAGAAAAACATGCAGGATTTAGTGGTGCTTGCGGTACCGCTGAATTTTGTAACATTTTCAATGATGCATTCGACATATTGAACGTTCATCATAAGTTTACATATCATAGTAAGTATGGACGTCCTTCAAATGAATTCAATTGTGAAAAGTTGAGACAGCGGTCCAACGAAATATTTGAATACATTGACAACAAACTCATAATTAAACCGCGACAGAATTGTGGTGACTATCCTAGATATCGAGAAAAAAGCTAGTAGTTCCCATCCTAAAAATGATACTAAAATATCAAGCGAAATACGTATAAAAGAAACAGCATAGATAATTTGCGCATGCCTCCCCCCCCCCATGTGTTTTTAAAAAATATATATAAGTAACTCTTGGTGTAAGAAAAATTTTCTCAGAAAAAGGAGCGACGTGTTGTGAAATTTGTGCCTCGGCAAAATTTGTACAAAAGAAGTTTGATGAAAAACTTTTCGCACAAAGAAACGTTATACTTTAGTATTGTTCTCCATGATTTTTCACGTCATCTGCAGACTTTTGTCATGGGCACACCACGAAACCAGAAAAATTTTTCTCATTCTGCAACTCATTTAAAAAAAAAAACGATAGAAACCCTTTGGTACACTGTATTATAAGAAAGTTATTTTGTTTCGATACTAGAAAATAAAACAAGTTTGCTAACAGCCGATTCAGGCTTTCCTCGTAAAATGCAGAATACTGTCTTTGACATCATCTAACCAATTACAAATGAAATTTCAACGCAATACACAACTGCAAACAGTACAAACGTAAAAAGAGAGAAGAAAAAGGTCAAAAATACAGCTCTGTCATCACACAGGTTCACGTTTTGAGTTTCGTTCTTTTAATAACATGATCAAAAATTAAAACTTCTGATAAATCGTCATAAATTGATATTATGGAATGCCTTTTTAAAAGAAAATATTTAGCGTACTATCTTGTCGCTTCAATAAGCTTTGGACAAGGTCGTCATCACCTAGGCGTTGTTGAGTCTGTTTTTCCAACCGCAGCTTCAATCAGTCCAACGAATGGTGGGGAGGGTCTCAACGGTCTCGATGTGTATTCTGGGTGATACTGCGTTCCTACATAGTACGGATGACCACACAGTTCCATAATTTCCATACGGTTTTCGCCTTCGTCGACACCTGCGCAAAAAAATCAAGAATAAATTCACTCCGTTAGTGTCTTCATTTATGATATTTCATACTTGAAAATATTGAGTTTGCATGCGAGTTGAAGAAATATTGTCTCTCGTTTTTTTCAGCAACATCTAAAAAATCACTTTTACCTCCACAAAAACCTTGACCACGCAGCCTCTGACCCCAAAAATATCTGACTTGAATCTTGAACCTGAGGAAGCCCTTCGCTCGAACTTGAAGAGTCTCTTCAATTTTCTATCCCAAATCATATTCTTTAGCCGAATTGAGTTCCGATATGTCGAGACGTGCGGTACAATACTATCCGAGTTGAGTGCCAAACAGAAAAATTCGATATCCGAATTGAGTCACGATATCACACATAAATCTCATTTTCCTTCGAAATTATCGATGTATGCATCAACGGTCTTGTCGGTTCCAGTAAGAATGAGAGTTAGTCGAAATACATTAATACTCGTGCAAAATATTGACCTCGGAAGTATTCTAGGATACGAGTACATCATTACTTTTTTCATTGGTGGAGGAAGAAATTTGGAACAGACGCGCTTCACAAATTCAATTCTTGGTAACTTACCAAGAAGTAGTTTTCATACATTCAAGCTCGAATAGTACAAGAATTAGACGTGCTGACGAAAACCGATCAACAGCGACGTTCTCGAATTCGAAAATACAACAAATAATATGCAAGTAATCCATCGCAATATAAATTCTAAAAGGTCGAGTGCAACACGCTCGTCAGAATTTTCAACTGACTTCATTACTAGTAAGGACGAAGATATTCGTGTTCCCCAGCGCACATGATTCACACTCACCAACAAACCGTAGACCTTCTTTTTCAAAAGATGCCACATACTTTGGATTTACTTCGTACCGATGTCGGTGACGTTCTTGGATTACATCTTTACGACCGTACAATTTATCTACGATCAGAATAGACTCGAAGTCAAAATTATTGCGAACATGTGTACGATTACAAGAAAAAAAAAAAAACCGAGCTCGATCACCACATACATAAAATCGAATCTTCTTTGTAGTCGGATTTGAAGAAAGTTTTTCGTAATCCTAGGCGCATAGTGCCACCTTTGTCGCAATTTGTGTGTTCCGGCATATCGATGATCACGAAACTATCTTCGGAAGGTGCGTCTCTAGCGCATTCTGTACCATCGCTCGACTTATTCGAGGCACTATCCTCGTCCGAAGAGCTACTCTTCTGCTCTTCGGGAGCGTAGAATTCTGAACTGTCCGCATGTTCCATACCTAGTATATTTCTGCAAAAAAAAAAAGAGGAGAGCGTTAACAAATTTCTCGAATTCGACGGAATGAAACGTTTCATTTGAAGTAGGTAGGACAATACCTGGCAAATTCGATAACAGCCACTTGAAGGCCGAGACAAATACCTAAGAATGGAATTTTACGCTCTCGACACCATTTACATGTGGCGATTTTTCCAGGAACTCCGCGTACACCGAAGCCACCAGGAACAACGACTCCACTAGAATAACAGAAAGAATACTAAATTACGATTTAATTTCTCTCAAATTTTGCCTTCAGCATTGTTGAAGTTCAAAGTGTTTCTAGGCATGCCAGAACGTTTTGGAAATAGTTAACAATGAAAATTAGATGATGTAAAATCACAGCGTAGAATTTAATTTAAAAAAATGTTTTTTTACAATCAATTTGATGTGAACCTGAAAAAAATATTTTTTTGTTTTTTTCTGTTGGTTAAAGAGTCTAGAACGTTTTGGAAAAAGTTGATAAAATTAGATGATGTGAAATGAAAGTGGGAAATCTAAAAAATGTGTTTTTTTTTTTTTTACAATCAATTTACAAACCTGAAAATATTGAAAGTTTTTTAGAAGCCCTTGGAATACTTGACAATATAGAATAGTTGCTGTTTTTTAGGTTTTTCCATTTTGACAAGTATTGCAAATGTTTTGAACATGAAGTAACTCTTATGACTGACTATTTCATGTGGGGCAAGAGGAAGGCAGAGAATTATGAAGATGAATGCGATACATTTTACCATGGTTGTAGTTGTAACGTAATATAAATTATTCAGTAGTAAAACAAAATGACATGAAAATTATTGTAAGCCCAAATGACTAATTTAAAAGGGGTAAAAATAAATAAATAAATAAAAACGAAAACATTTTCTTTAAAGACAATAGATTATGCTGGATTTTGAAAAAAAAAAAAAAAATCTTGATCTATGTGGGGATTGATTTTAATAGAAACACATGTATTTTTCAAAAAAGAGGCGAAAAAAAAGGGTACCTATTTCTGATTAAACAATAGTGTACAAAATTCATTTTTGATCCTTGTACAGTACAAAGTATTAAATATTACAGTATAATTGAACCATTAGTTTATTACAGTATTCAACTCAATCAATAATAAAGAAGGAATTTCTTAGGACTTGATTGTAATGTTACATATCCACCTAACCAATACCTTAAATTCAACCACCTAATATTGATTACTTTGAATAAATTCTCCTGATGAAAGAAGGGGCCAGAATCAAGGAGGAGTTAAGATGTTGAAGGGGGCCAAAGGAGACTTGTAAACTTTTATTTTATTAATTTATTACTTTCGTCTTCTGTTTTATTTATTTTTGTAAGTTTTATCTTTTCTTTTGTTCTCAAAGTTTTTAGTCACGAATTTAGGTTTCAAGATTGATTTTGTTCTTTTTTTTTTAAATTTTCTTTTCAAGTTTTATTCATTCATTTATTATTTTTTTCTCAAGTTTTAACCTCTTTTTTTGTATTGTATTTTGTTTATAAATTGTATGTCGTTTCTGCGCTCTCTCTCTCTTTTTTTATTTTGATATTTTTAAGTCTCATTTCTTCATAGTTTGTTATCTTTTATTTATCTATTTATAAGTTTTATTCTTCCTTCAATTTTCATGACTTTATTTGTTAGTATTATCATTTTGTTTTGTTTCTTTTTTAATTACATACAACCAAAAAAATACATATTATTTTAAAGAAATAAAACAAAAACGAAAAAACACAAAAAAGGAATAAATAAAAAAAAAATGAATATTATACATATGTAAAAAAAGAAAAAAAGTACTCTGACATAGCAATCCGTTGTGAGTACTGGAGCCGAGTTTGAATTCTTTTACTAAGGGAGTATGATTTAAACTCTCTTCAAAATTTAAAAAGAGTAAATTATAAAATATAAAAAAAAAAAAGGTTGGAAAGAGGATGGCTACTGGGCCTTACCTTGAAGGAAAAATTGATTTGAACTTGAATGTTGATGGAAGGAGGTATTGTTAGATGAAGCTTGTTACCACTTATAGTTACCCCCATTGTATTTTTTTTTTTTGTCAATTTCTTTATTTTTGCTGTTTTGCTTTCTAATTTTTGTGATTCATTTATTTATTTATTTGTTTCTTTTTTCTCATGGAGTGTCGCAGACAAGATGGTGAGCTATGGTTTTATCTACCATTCGAGTAGTAAAGCAGGTTCAGACTGAAGATTATTTTGAATTTTTTAGTGTTTCTAATTTCAATCTCCTAAATGATTTATTACAATCCTCTCTGATTTATTCATACCTTCTCCTTTCCAACCTCTTACGCAAATGTTACATCATTTTTCACACTCCATCGTTATTTGCTTATTCGCCCGTAAGTTACTTTGTATTTTTGTGTATTTCCACTTACCTATTCTACATTTCATTTTCATTACGCTTCCCTCTTTTTGCATAATATATTATTGTCTTACGTATCACTTGAGTATGCGTCTACTTCCTACATATTTTTAGTATCACGTTTTTCCATCACGATTCCTTATAATATTCATGATTTTTCCATCGCTATCCTCGTTCTTTTCACTTTTAAATGTAAATTCTTGATTTATAATGCCTATTAGCTTATTCTGACCTTAATACGAATCACATTTTAAAAAACTACTTTGTATTTCAACATATTATCATCTGCGATGATGTCACTTTCCACGCTTACTTAGTTCTCCTATTATTTCACCTTCTACCTTTACCTTATTCAATTCACTTTTGACTATACAAACCCATCGCAGAACTCTTTTTTCGTTCTTCTGCTTTTTGTCATTAGGCTATCAACATTAATTGAATTAATCTGCAGGTATTACGTTAGAACCTATGTAGTGAATTTTTACAAAGTATTAAAATTTTGTATAAATTCATAACATTATATAGTGGTAATGGTATACATATAATGAACAAATTCTGGGAACCCTCATCACGAGAATGTAATTTTTTTGATTCCTCATTTATTTCACAATATCAAATTTATTATCTCTGCTCCCTGTGTCATTCCTATGAGAGTTCCCTTTGGAAGCCTCGTGTTGGATAATGTTCCAACACGTGGCATTGCTGGGACGTTTGTCTATTGGAGTTACAATGAAAAAAATATGAGTTTTCCTTATAAAAGAAATATATGCTTGTTGAAAACATACTCGTACTCATTCAAACATTACTTACAGTATAATGTAAAGTAAAAGTTTGTTGATTAGGTTTATGTGCCTATGATATCACTTTCATTTGTACAAATTTTTTAGTTTCATTTTTTCAAATCCCTATTCCAAATATGCTCCGCTATACCACGGATGGCAAACGATAAATTTTTTGGTTTTGTTTAGGTTTTTGTTAAGAAATTTTCAATTTTTCGTTTTAGTTACGTTTTGTTTATTCGATTGATTTTTCGTTTGTTTTTGTTTTGATAACCAGAATGTATTTCGTTTGAAAAAAACAAACATATTTTTTCAGGAAAATTGTCATTTGTTTTTCGACGTTTTACTTGTGGAAGATTTTTTGTTTATCGTTTCGTTTTGTTAATTCTGAATTCAAAATTTTATTTTCATTTTGTTACATTTCCCAAAAATATCATTCGTTTTGAAACTTACTCGCATTTCGCCAATCTAGCGTACGCATTCAATGACTCGACCGGTTCTCTACTCTTCAATACATCCTCTTGTAGTTTATCGGCGTCAATAAACTGAGAAAATAAACGATACAAAAAATATTATTCCACATTACGAGTAACGTTTATACACTTTAATCTGTTCAAGTCAATATTTTGTTTGGAACACTGAAAATTTTCGACTGAAAATTGTATTTTTTTTTTTTTTTTATGGCACAAACGATACAGTCGTGCTGACAAAAAGCAATGATATCTCAATTGATAAGAAACAAGAGTCAACTTTCACTGTCCTTTTACAAAGCGAAGCGAATGAAAAAGTCCAAGTCAATATTCAGTAGTAGATATAATCTGTATGTTTTGGCCCATAAAGTAGGTCACCGCGGCTGTATGTCCCTTCTATCCATAAAGGAGAGGCATAATTATCAAGGTCGGATTATGAGGCTCATGGTCGTTGATAATTTTAAGGGTTGTTATTGATAATTCCAAAGTTTTCCCTCCCTTTCAACTCGTCTAATAATAATAATAATAATAATAATAATAATAATGGAAAATGAAGTCAAAGAACTTAGAGCCGAGCTAAATGGGGTGGTAATTTTTTATTTTATTTTTAAATTTGTTTATATTTAAGTGGTGCCGCCAACAGTACATAGACCAATTAAAGGCGACACCACTCACAAAATTACAAATGCATCTAATGATAATAGTGATAATATCTAATAATAATGACAATAATACTAATGATAATAATAATGATGATAATACTAATAATAATAATAATAATAATAATGACAATAATAAATAATAATAATAGTTGAATGATAATAATAATAATATTAATGATGAGCAGACATTACACACACACACACACACACACACACACACACACACACACACACACACACACACACACACACACACACACACACACACACACACACACACACACACACACACACACACACACACACACACACACACACACACACACACACACACACACACACACACACACACACACACACACACACACACACACACACACACACACACACACACACACACACACACACACACACACACACACACACACACACACACACACACACACACACACACACACACACACACACACACACACACACAAGTAACCGGTTCCTCCTTATTAGGGCACTCAACAAATGCACTAATTCTACTTTTAAAGGTAGGCTGAAGATCTTATTATATCAGAACATCCAGACATGCAGATCTGAACTGTTTTTTTGACTGCGACAATATGTCAAGAGTATCCCCCCCAGGTTTCTTTTCCAGGTCATTATAAAGGGCACATGCTCTGTTCACAAATGAGTGTTTCAGGGGTCCTTTGTTTGTATGACTTATGTAAAATGTTTCCCTAAGCCTTGCATTTAACCGCGGAACCCGTAAGGTGATCTCCTGAAGCATAACCATCAAGAAAACAAAAGTCGAAGAACAAAAAACAAGATAGAAAGGCTCAAAAAGAAATATAGAAACACTCCAAGTATGAAAACGACAATCAAGAAATTGCTGAAATACAAGACACTATAAAACAGAAACTCTTAAGTAAGGCTGCCAAACTAAGAGCCTACACAAAGAGCCATCAAAGAAGAGACGATAACACAAGATTTCAGAATGATCAGAAAGGATTCTATAGAAACATAGAAGGAGGAAAAACACAAGTAGATGAAGCTCCTACAAAACAGGAAATAATAGAATACTGGGGAGGTATATGGTCGAATTCAATAGAACATAACAAGGATGCACACTGGATACACAAACTAGAAGGCAAATGTCAAAGTATACAGCCCATGTTGGACGCACAGGTTTCTAAAGATGAATTCGCAGCAGTGATGAAGAAACTAAAAAACTGGAAGGCACCAGGGCCGGATAAGACACAAAACTATTGGTACAAGAAGTTTACAGCCACACATGATCTCCTATTAAAGAAAATAAACAACTACATAGAAGGCACTGAGTCTATTCCAGAGTTCTTTACTCAAGGCGTTACATACCTACTGCCGAAAAAGGGTGACAGTAAGAATCCAGCCAAATATCGACCCATAGCGTGTCTCCCCACAGCCTACAAACTATTTACAGCGTGCTTAGCAGGAAAGATACAGAAACACTGTATGGATAATAACATCATTGCCGAAGAACAGAAGGGATGTAGGAAAAATGCGTATGGCTGCAAGGAACAATTGGTCATAGACCAACTAATACTACAGCAAGCTCGAAAAAATAACAGAAAGCTGAGTACAGCCTATATTGACCACCAAAAGGCGTTTGACTCAGTACCACACACTTGGCTTATACAAAGCTTGAAAATGTATAAGATAAAACCAGAAATAATAACATGTCTACAACAAATGATGATGACATGGTCAACAGTGATAAAACTTAGGAGCAACAAGGAAGCCATAGAGACGGAACCAATTCAAATCAATAGAGGAATATTTCAAGGAGACTCCTTAAGCTCCTTATGGTTCTGCATAGCTCTTGATCCACTATCAGTGATGTTGAAGGAAACAAAGATAGGGTTCAGTATCCGGAACAATAGACAGTCAATGTACAATGTCACTCACTTGACGTACATGGATGATATCAAATTATTTGCTCCATCTAGAGGGAAACTTCTCCAACTAATCCAGATACTAAGAAACTTCTCCAATGACATCCGCATGACGTTTGGGCTGGATAAGTGTCGAATAATGCAGGTCAACAAAAGCAAATGTGATGACAATCTTGACGATGAGGATGCAGAAGAAGAAGAGATAGCAGATATGGAACCAAATGAGATGTATAGGTACTTGGGAACAGAACAAAATAAATTTACAGAACACAAGATAATGGAAGAAGAACTGAGAAAAAAATTCATCACCAGAATCAAAGGAATATTAAAAACTGGTCTAAATAGTAAAAATATGTCCAAAGCCATAAACACCTTTGCCATCCCAGTACTGACCTACTCATTTGGAATCATTAACTGGAGTGTTACTGAACTTGAGGACCTGGAGAGGAAGATAAGAGTAATGATGACAAAAAATAAGATGCTACACCCTAGGTCGGCAATAGAGAGGCTGACGCTACCAAGAAACCAAGGGGGTCGAGGAGTTACAAACCTGAAATGGCTACATCACAAACAAACGCGGAATATCCAAAAATATTTCCACAAAAGAAAACAAGAATCCCCCCTACATGATGCAGTAATAAGAGCGGACACGGGACTGACTACGGTAAAATTACGAGATTACAGTAATGAAACGGCAACAAGTGAGAAACGACAAGCATATAATGACGAACTCCTGCTACAATGGAAGCGAAAGGTGATTCATGGACACTATCCCACAGAGCTCGAAAATGAACACGTGGACAAACAAGCATCTCTTATGTGGCTTACAGATGGGTACCTGTTCCCTGAAACTGAGGGCTTCCTCATGGCCATACAAGATTTGGTCATTAGAACAAAAAATTATCAAAAATACGTCATCAAAGATGGATCGCTAAGAGATGACAGATGTCGATTATGTGGAAAACCAGGAGAAACCATCCAACACATTATAAGTGGATGCGAAATGTTGGTCACTACAGACTACAAAGAGAGACACGATAGTGTCGCAAAAGTACTCCACGCAGCGATAGCCAAGAAGCGAGACCTAGATGTGGAAGAAAAACCCTATTGGGAATACAAACCTGCGAGTGTGGTGGAAGATCATAGAACTTTGCTAATGTGGGACCGAACAGTTTATACATATAAAATTGTGTCACACAATAGGCCTGACATCATATTGAAGAGCAAGGCTGAAAAATTGACGTATCTCATAGACGTAGCAGTCCCAAACTCCAAGAACATGAAGCACACAGTACAACATAAGATCACTAAGTACAAAGAACTAGCCATGGAGATAGAGAGGCAGTGGAGAACCAGAACGAAGACGCTGCCAATAGTCGTGTCAGCAACAGGATTATTCCCGAGGAGCACTATAAGGAACTTGACGGAGCTTGGATGCACGACAAAGGAGGTCCGTGCCATGCAGAAGGCTGTTGTGCTGCATACCACGCGCATGGTCAGGAAAGTTTTGGGCGAAGAAGGACCACGTTTATAGACTTGATATATCTTATATCCTCTATAAATTGTTGTTACCGGGTATATTCATACCTGTGATAGGGAGAATAATAATAATGATAATGATTATGTTTACAATGATGTTTCTTCTCGGCGACTGGGACATAAATTAGGTCATTGATGATTACACTGCTCTCAAGGAGTCTCTTCGAGATGAAATGATACCGTTAACGATTATGTCGTTAATGATGATGTCGTTAATGTGTACGAGAGCGAGTTTTGATTTTTTATTACCCGTATACCGGTACGTAAGAGGATGAGGCGCTTACAACATGGTTTTATAATAAACTAGCAAGTCCGGCGCGCCTCTTAGTTTTTTGTTTTTTCATTTTTATCTTATTCGAGAGCGCTATATAAACAGGAATAATTTTTAAAAATCTCGGTAAATTATCTAAATATTTCTACTTTGGATATTGAAAAAAAAAAAAGTAGAAATTCTCCAGACAACTTTTTTTTGGACCTGTATTCAAAATTTTTATGCAAACACAAAGTTCTCGTGGCTACTTTTAATTCTGTTATTTAGGGTTTTGGGTAAGGTAGATACATGAAACAAAGGGAGTAACTCCGGGGTTTAAGATGATTTGGAATTTCTTAGTTAGGTACACTATTTTCTTTGTATCTTTTCATCTCATAGTTCAATTCAATCTGCTTAGTTTTCTTTTCAAGCTTTTCTTCTTTCTTAATTTCATTCAATTTTGCACTCTTTCATTCTTTACTTGTTCTTCCATACAACCTTTTTTTTTTTTTTCTTTCTTTATCGTTTCCTGAGTCCTCCAAATTGTTCTCTGCCTCAGTATCACACTCTTCCAGTTTTCCCTCTCTTCCTATTCTTCTTTTTCAGTCCTCTGCATCCATCTCCTCCAATTATCCATATGGTGATAATTGATTCTGCGTGTCATCCTCTAATCTACAAATTAATGGAAGAAAAACGTTTCGATTCTAAGATTAGTTCATTCATTTCCCTTTTTCTCTTTCACTTTTTTTCTACATAAGATTTTTTTTGAAATCTTGTGTGTATTATATGTTGACAGTATAATTTGTTACTACAGTCGTTCCAATTTTCAGCGATGATTATTTCTTTAACCTCACTTTTTTACATGCAAATAATGTAACTCCTATTTTCGAGTTGATTTAGTTGAGACTTTGAAAATCCCTTCCTTCATTTACCTTAATTAGAACGAAATTCTCAAGGCCCTCAATTTATTCCTTCGAGTCCACCCACCTCCAACTAACAGTTATTCTTGACATCGAGTCCTGATTTTTGTAATTCACTATTCTCTAGGGATTCTTCTGTTAAATCCTGATGATGTTAAGAGCATCTCCAGTTTTTTATGATGTCAACTACCTAACCTAAATCGAGGTTCAATAGGAAACCTATTCCATAGGGGGAGGGATTTTTGAAAATTTTGGTGTCTCGCCATCATTTACCTAGAACGATGGTTGATATTTTTCCAAGTCCTTTTCCTGTCATATATATCTTGGAAGTTGAAATTCTTCCATGTTCCTCTCTTAAAAAATATAGCTTGGAAGTTGAAAGTTTTCAAAGTTATCCACTTGTCATAATTGCATAGGTCCATGTACAAAATGCGTTTTCAATTTCAACTCCCCTGATGGTTCAATTTTTTCCAAGTTCCTCTCCTGTCATATATAGCTCAATTCCCGATATTAAAAATCTTTTCAAATCTGACTCCTTTGATATTGAACATTTTTCCTATCCCTTATCTATCATAATAGAGCTCAAATGTCTCAATTTTTCCGAGTCCCTCCTGCTATAGTTGGGCTTAATTTTCAAAATTTTATCAAATCTAATTCCTCTTTTTGGAACCCCTCCAATTTTGAATTCAATTCTCAATATCAAAACCAATCCGTCCCATGGAAGAGGATTTGGTAATTCCTTATTCAACTTTATTAAACATGTGATTGTTTTCTATTACAGCCTTCAATTGAACTTCTTTTGGTTGAATTCTAGAAATCTGATTGGAAGCTTGAGAATCTATCACCTTTTTTCCTGTCCTACTCTTCAAAATCAACATACTTCCTACAAAGTATTTTCTCAATTACCCTCTGACCTGTGTAATCATTTCCAACACAGTTTCCAACTCTCGCAACTATCTGTGTTAGTCAGTTCCATTTGCCAAATATTTCAGTTGCTTTTCTTCTTCTTTTTACAATGGAAGTGATTTTTGATTCAAAAAGTTGATATTGATAAGGGATCATCATATTTTGGTGACTACTATTTTCTATTTTGCCTATTAGCTCTCCTTCATTAGACACTTTCCATCATTATGTGGACATTTTGACGTCATTAGAACTTTTTGCCAAATTAATTATCCTTCGATTTGCGAAGTGCTAAATTGTATCGGATAAAATGAGGTATGAAGGTATGAAGTGCAAAGAGAAGGTCGTTACCGTTATAATATTACGCTTTAGCTATTTTTTAGCTTAATTGTATCGGGTAAATTAGGATTTCGTCTGAAGCCTTCCTCTAGGGAACTGAGGTATGTTTTATGCGCTACTTTTATTCCATTCTTCAGGGTTTTCCGAAACTCTTTATACTTGTTGATACTATTTATGGTAATATTCTTTTTCAACTTTCGTTGTGCCCTTTTCTTAGAATCGTACCCTTTACTTTTCCTGAATACATCCCTCTCAATTTCTCACATGATGTGTCTATAGTTGGAATTCTGATTAGGTTTAAGCTCACACTTTTCTACGCTCATCTGTACAAAACGTATCTTTTATTTGATTCTCAGTTCACATCGGTTGCCCTCAATATGATCAAACTGATTGCGCGCCTAAAAACTGCACTTTTTCACCCAAAATTAAGGACCCCACCTTGTAACTACGTAATTACGACCATAAGAACTTTCATTATTTCTTAATTCTAGCTTAATTCTTGTATCACTCACATAAAAAAACAACCCTGCAACAAACTTGGAATCATTAAAAGTTAACCTATCCTCAGTCTTCAGCGAACAGAAATTCCCACCATAAAGAGGTTATTTTCGCTCGATACCTATAGAATTGGTCACTCTCAACTTGAACATTCTCATCTCCTCCTGGGTTTCCATGCTCTACCTTCATGTAAATCTTATTATGCAGATAATCTGACGATCTATCATCTTTTTTCCTGTCCTACTCTCCAAAATCAACGTACTTCTCACAATATAATCTCAGTCTCATCCTCTGTCCCATGTAATCATTCCCAAACACGGTTTCCAACTTCCGCAACTACCTATGGTACTCAATTACTCCAACTTATACATATCCATTTTCTTTCTCCTGCCTTAAAATTTGAGTACCACCATCTGGCTCGATTGCTACCTCTTCTTCCAATCATCTTCCCTATCCTCACGTTTTTTTCGTTTGTTTCTCACTCCACTCCAGTTATTATTATTTTCAGAATATAACCATAATACCATTTTACAAATATTTTTATCGCTTTTCTTCTTTTACTTCTTACAATTGAAGTGATTTTTATTCAAAAAGTTGACACTGATAAGGGATTAATATAGATTCACGCAGGTTGATATTTTTTTCATTCTCACACATCGCGGCAGTTTTCACGGTTGAATATTCGTTTGTTTTAAAGTGCATACTGAAACCATTATTTTGTTAAAATAGTATTTCTTTATGTACAGTCCATAATAACTAATTTAACTCACCGAAAAAAAGTCGTGCGATTTGAAAGATACGTGCGGGTCCGGGGGGGTCCGAGGAGGTTGGTTCTATGAAAAAGGAGAAAAAAAACAGTTGGATTTTTTGAACGCGTGTTCTATAGAAAAAAGAAAAAAAGTTGACTAACCAATTACGAGAGTTGATTCGCCCGTTTCTGTAATAATAGCTAGGCCTGTAATCTAGCCAGTCCCACTCGTCGCCACCTAGTCTCCGGCGTATGTGATTACAAATCCGGTCCATGAATTCCCACTCGAAAGATGTTAAAGTAATATTATCTTTCGAGTGCAGAATCCCGACTCCCGGAAGGAAGTTGTTTTTTTCGAAATCAAATTCTTTCTTCGCATCCGGGGCCCCGGCCATGTCCAGAGCAGGTGAGATGTACGGATCCTCCTCCTCGGTGAATTTATAGTCAACAGCCGACCTATTATTAAACAAATACCTCATGCTTTGTTCATAGGTGAGCCCATTGATATCCTTCGTCAATTTCTCTAAATGATAAAGCCATCCGTCATGCCCCAGATCATGACTGTGAAGGGGAATAAACAGGTCTTCGTAATATTTACGAAAATCTATTTCCACACTCGCCAATGCAATCTGAATCGATTTCTCTCTTCCGTTCGATGGAGATGAACGGAAGGATCTTTCTAATTCTTCATCGAATGTATTCAGATATCGATTCTTCTTGACGAGGTGGTACCCTTCACATAAGACGGCCTTATAATTTTGATGTAATACATTTGGACACCCCACGTATTTTCCTGTCGAGATTAATTCTTTACCGCGTGCGGGCACTGTATAATTATAAGCACTACATAATCAACAAATAAATTAATTCTCAAAAACGCTCCTACGAATAAATAAATAGATAAAATTCTTTTTTTCCATACCTCTTAAAATCGTATCCAGCAGCCTCATCAGATCCTTTACACAGTGCATACGCTTTATCCGTAACACAAATGTATTTCAACGGATCACAATTTTCCATTTTAACAAAATAATGGTTTCAGTATGCACTTTAAAACAAACGAATATTCAACTGTGAAAACTGCCGCGATGTGTGAGAATGAAAAAAATATCAACCTGCGTGAATTTATTATAAAACCATGTTGTAAGCGCCTCCTCCTCTTACGTACCGTTATACGGGTAATAAAAAATCAAAACTCGCTCTCGTACACATTAACGACATAATCGTGAACGGTATCATTTCATCTCGAAGAGACTCCTCGAGAGCAGTGTAATTATCAATGACCTAATTTATGTCCCAGTCGCCGAGAAGAAACATCATCGTAAACATAATCATCATCATTATTATTATTAGACGAGTTAAAAGGGAGGGAAAACTTTGGAATTATCAATAACAACCCTTAAAATTATCAACGACCATGAGCCTTATAAACCGACCTTGATAATTATGCCTCCCCTTTATGGATAGAAGGGACATAAAGCCGCGGTGACCTACTTTATGGGCCAAAACATACAGAATATATCTACTTTCAGTCCTGTTCATCGACGACAGTACCGATAAATTGAAAAATCAAAAAGGTGGAGTAGCAGCACTGACTTGATCCAAGTCTAGATCCTTTCAAACTACCACCAACGTTTCATCAAATATTTCTAATAATTAAGTCAATAACTCACTTCGAGTTTCAGTTTATAGCCTACTGACAGAGCAGCATGTTGCAGTGATCGGGATACAGACGCGTATGAATCTTCAAGTTCTATATACTTGCCGACGATCGCTATTCGGACTTCTTCAGTCAATTTTCCAGCTCTGTAAGAAAAATGAAAGGAAGAAAAAATTACTCCAATTTCTCGCGCGACAAATAGCATTTTTACTGAAAATGAATCGGTCAAAGATGAGACTTGAAAAATCTTATAAGTTACGGTGTCCTACATGAACTCCTTCTTTTGCTTGTTATTCTGTTTTGTTTCATCTTGGTAAATGGCGTGCGAGACCAATGAAAAGCTGTGAAGCAAAAACTGTTTCCCGCGTCATAATGTCTAAGAAATGAAAAATGAATGTATTGGAAAAAGAAGGAGAAGAAAATGAAGAACTTCCTGAAACCTCCCATTTAAGTGGTGTGAGAGCCGCTCATCAGTTTTTTGTATCATCTCAATATATATATATATATATATATATATATATATATATATATATATATATATATATATATATATATATATATATATTGATTCTTAAGCAAAAATACCAAGATCATTCAATTCCCTCCCAACACGGTTCCATTCACTCTTTTGTTTACGTTGATAGTATATAATTAAGACTATCGCAATCAAAAATGCCTTCTCTTCCACATGTGCTTACCTGATTACATACTCAGCTTGTACATTGCAGCAAATTCCAATTTTACCGCAAAAATACAGCATAGAATTTTTAGATGTTCATTCATCTTCCAATTTCAATAGATATCGAAGGGAATCTTAGGACTTAATTAGCCTAATGGCCTAATGTGAAAAAGTCAATGAATTGTACGCAAGTTTGGGTTAAGTGACGCATATAGCGAGGACATTATTTTTCAATAAGAACTCTTCTTCTATGGAACCCTAAATTTCTACTTCCTCTGAATAGATACGAATATAATAAATAAGATAGTTTTACTAATTTATTTATTTTTTCTGTTTTACTAATTTTTATCTCTTTGGACAAAATTTTATGTTGGTTTGTGATTCTCAAATTTTATTCGATTATACTGGTGAACCTGTCTGTGATAATATTTCGTGATTAGTTACGTGTCTATGTACCCAAACTCTCCTATATAATACGAATACAATTTGGCAACATGAGCTCAATCCGTACACTACTTTTCAAGAAAGTTCATCCATGATTATGATTAGAGGGGAACCATTTTCGAACACGATTATTCAAGTTACTATCAAAGCGACAACAGAAAGTGAACGGAACAATCTTTTATTGTTATAAGAAATGTCTTTTTTTTTTTAAATTGATATTTACCAAGAAAATAGCAAAAAACATCTGAGAGCGCAGTTATTCTACTACAGAAAGTGACGCTCTCGTCAGAAGGGTTGGACACAGTAATTGACAATCATGCAGATTTTCATCTTGACCCGCTAGATTTTTAGCAAACACCATGATTTAACTCAATTTTTCTGAACTAGAAATGAACTGAACTGAATTTTACGATCAAATTTTGGCACTAAATTAGTCAACGTTCGAGGTAAATGTTTAAAAATGATTTGGTTTGATAAATTAATACCTAATAATGCAAGTACGCAAATCTTCCACAACATTATTGCAAGAATGATAACAAATCTTCCCCGACTTCCTTTTTAAAATTTCGGTTCTTATCTTATCATCGCCATCTCAGTTATTTCATTATCGTTCGGTTATGAGTCTCCTAGAAACACATTGTAAAAATTTTCTACCGGCATTAATTCTACATTCATCGAAAAAATATCCTTTTAAAAAAATTTTCGACATACAAATGATGAGTAACGAAATAGTTTTTCGTTTGATTTTGGTGTTGACAACTGCCCTGCTCGCTATACAAGGTAAATATTATACAAATTTTGTACAGTGTCAATCGTCCGAATGAAATCTCTACTCTCCGGGGAAGCCTCCGTTATCAGTTCCTTCGAAACATATTTACTCTAGGCACCAGTCGCATCAAATCCTACGACACAAGATTTGTACAAGCCCTATCTATTTTAAGATATCCATAAAGCTGAGAACGCGTAATAATGTTATTCTCAAACTATTTCACAGCACAATCAATGGTTGAGAAGAATCTAGCTTTCCAACATAACAAAACTGCCTATCCTATAATGAATTCCAGTTGGTGCGAGGATCTTACTGAACGTTGTCCTTTTGACTATTTGTTGGACAAGAAGTTCACGGAAATGTTGACCGAGTTCTGTTTCGATCAATTCTATGGTTTTACGGGCGTGAAAGAAGCCGGAGTCGACGAAGAAAAGGAAAAAGCCGAGTTTAAAGGACCAAAAGAATACGTAAGTCCGACGGTCAGGTTTCGAAAATCGAGTACAATTCCTGTTCTCATCTATCGTTTCTATTGCAGACAAACTTACAAATTGACCAAATAGTAGAAGCGGTAACTGAAGCTCTAGCTGAGAACAACGATACGAAAAAAGAGTTCCTAACGAATCCACTCTTTTATTGTCCGCACAGGGGGACGGAGCGATGCTATTGGAAAGTGTACAAGATCTTCTCTCTGATGTGTTTGGATCTGCTCTATGTAGGCAAGATATACGCAATTATTATGAATTGTCGTTTTTTTCTTCACACTTGATCGTAATTTTCGTTCGGCAGAATCGTTACGCTCGTCTTTCCAAACACATTTTCGTTCACGCCTGCGAGGCAGATTGGCTGGATTTGCAGAAGATCGCTAACATTACGAAAACAACGTGCTCGGAAAAGAAAGAAAAAATACTTCTGAGTTTTGATGAGCCTGTGTGACAGGAACCAAATCGATCTCACTCATTTCCGAGAGGAAGTATCACCAATTTGAGAATATCGGACGCTCTTCAATTATAGAGACGAAAATTATTTTCAAATACTCACTTGGTAGCTAACTCTTTCCATTGGGTGAAATTCGAATTCGCCTTGTGATCGCAAATATTTAGTTTCAGCTTGTTCTCGAATAAGGGAACGATACCTTGACTTTCAATCAAAATAGGAACTTGGTAAATGGAAGATAAATCATGAATACATATGACCTGAAACGTGGAAAAAGAAAAGAATTAGAATTCAACGAAGAAATAGATTTATATTTGATAAACTTTGACGCTTCCTGAGAGAGAAGATATTGGCGAGGAGATGAAGGGGGGTTGTTCTCGTTGATTGAAAATTCGTCTACAAGATTGATTGGTAAACACAATTATATATTCAACTTTTCAATTCGTAGACCTTTCTCAAGTCCACTTTCACTCAATGTCTCTTTCATCACTCTGTCCTCGACTTTTTAGGAATTTCCAGATTAAATTTCCACCCTCCCCCTCCCCCTGCAAACAACGAAAATAGATATAGTTTTTGCGATTTTTGGGTTGCATAAATCTTCTTTTACACTCTTTTGTTGAGATCCTAGAATGGAGTACAGATTTTTTCCTATCTCAGATTATTTGGCCGCTAGTCTCAAGAAAATCCCTGACCTTAGCCAAAATTCTCGGACTTTTCCCGGATCTTTTTGAAGGTTCGGCATATTTTTAAATTAAAGGTCATGGTTCAGGGAGGAGGTGCAAAAATTTGAGAGCATTCTTTGTTTCTTCCAGGTTCAGAGAAACTCGAGCGTTTTTCATAGTTCAGTTTCGTAGTCCTTTTAGTAATATTTCTTAATCGAGGGCGACGAGATCTGGCTGTTGAAGGACAACTCACCTCCTCCGGTTGTACATGACAGAAATTGGAAAGTTTATCTCGAACGGCTTGACCGACGGGCGATTCACTTCGACAGACGATCAAGTCAGGCGACAATCCTAAACTACGCAGCTCCCGTACACTGGCTTGAGTGGGTTTCGTTTTATGTTCGCCCGTGGCTCGTGGCTGGAGAAACATAACATAAAAAATAATAAATTTGCACTCTTGAGGAAAAAAATCGAATTTACCATCATTACTCTGTAATTATTGGATAGTGGTTAACACTCCTTACTTCAGAACATCAATGAAATCTTACCTGAGGTACTAACGATACATGAGCAAGACAAAAATTTTCTTTCTTCACCCGAAACTGGAATTGACGAAATGCTTCAACGAACGGCATGTTTTCGATGTCGCCAATAGTGCCGCCAAGTTCGATGATGCACACCTACATTCGTAAAAACATAATCAACTTCCAATATTTACAACTTCAGAAATCGATATCGAAGTTTACTCACATCTGAAATTTTGTTATCTTCACTCCTGGGAGTGTTGGCAACTCGTTCAACCCATTCTTGAATAGCGTTCGTTATATGAGGAACGACTGTAAAAAGAAGGAGGATAAATACCCGGATTTGACAAAAGAAAAGTTCTCGAATTTTTAAATTGTTTTACCTTGGACTGTTTTCCCCAAATATGCGCCTTTTCTCTCTTTTCGAATGACTAGCTGATATATTTTACCCGTTGTTATATTGTTATCACCTCGTAAGGTCGTGTCCAAGAAACGTTCATAATTTCCCAAATCCAGATCAACTTCGCTACCATCTTCTAGAACGTATACTTCGCCTACATAGAAATAAAATTTTCAAAATAAATTATTCATCGCGTGTGCGTAAATTGTATCTTTTAAAAAAGTCGTCACGCTCTCTTTTTGATGAACACTATCTCAATACCCTTTCATACTTTCAGAAGGAAGAAAACGAAATTTTCGCGATAACAATACACGTAATTATGTTAAATGGTCCGCGAAGAATTCGGATGAAGTCCATAATTTAACTCGCCTCCACACTGTGCTCTCTGTATGAATCACAGAAATTTCTCGTGTCAGATCTTTTCTTTCCTTTCTATTACAATGAATGAATATAAAATGCAATGATCTTTACGCTCATTTATCGAGTCACGCTGTTGAACTGTTAACCAAGTTAAACTCTAATAAAATCGCATAAATTTTTTAATTTTACGAGGAAAATTCGGAAAGCAGTATGTAAATAAAAAATAAATTCAGCGTCACAAGTTCTCCGTCCAATTCTCATGAACTTGTATTATTAATAACGGAAATAATGATGATAAAAAAAAAAAAAAAACACGAATCGAGTGTTTCAAAACACACCAAACTAGGCGCATTTTACAACAGCTGATCAGTTTCTTCACAGCATTCCAACACAGAACGAGGACACATGTCTTGACAATAATGATTTGAAGAATTCGTTTTTAAGGCTCATAATATTGAGAACTTCGAACACAAAATTTCGTCCTAAAAACGAACATTCGTACTGAAAACACATAGTCCTACACTGGAATGGGATAGAAGAGCGAATTTTCGAAGTCCTCGAATTGCGAAAACGATGCTGCATCCACGTTTACGATGTATACACGTTGAAAAATATCTCGCAAGCAATATAATGAAGGCCTTACTCATCGGTTTGTTAATAAGATCATTGTGCGAACAAAAATACTTCTGATTTTAAGCATACAAACTTCACAAAAGTGCAAATCAACAGGTAACGAACCATGTTCAAAAGGCGAGAACGTTCCGGCATCTATATTGATATAAGGATCGATTTTTATAGAAGTCACTCGCAATCCGCAACTTTTCAAGATTGTCCCAAAAGAGCTGGCGATAATTCCTTTGCCAATACCGCTGATAACACCACCGGTTACGAGAATGTACTTCATATTCGGATTGGATCGAGTATCTGAAACCATAGTTGTAAATTTTAGCGCGAACACCGAACAAAGGCGACACTATGTCACGTCCGTACGCTGCGATAGCTACAAGGAAAGTGAAAAACGGTTTCTTTTCGATCTTTCATTCACAACAATGTAGGAGGCCGGGACTGGCTTCGATTCAAGGTCGTTTTGGGAAGCTACATTGACGAGAAAAAAGTGCACCGAAGCCAACATAATTCTCGTATTACGGGCTTACAGCACGCGCACATCCTGTTGAATTCTAAAACTACCACGGGTGCCTGTAAGGAATGTTGATATACAATTGAACGAAGATCAAGCTGTGAATGGTTGCTGCGTGAAGTCTTTCAACGATCGTTCGTACGCATACATCACAGTAAAACAGATTAGATGATGAATTTTTCGTGTTAATCTTTTCATTGAAGGGTTTTCAAAATACCTCTCAAAAAGATTCTCGATGAACTTAGCTTACGTTCTTACAAACACTTCAGGAATGATAGCAGGTATGAAAACACAATCGATAACTCGTCGAAACACTTACAAGTAGGAACATCAACGATTTTGATTGATAACTGTGTTTGGTTGAGTCATACGATAGTCCGTCCGAATTAGATAGAAAAATATCTAATTGAAAGTACTCAGGATGAATTTCACCAACACTATATCGTCAATGAAACAGATTTAATGTGTAAATTATCGTTAGTACGGTATAATTAACATTCTGGCTTCGAGCCATGTAGATTGTAAATATTATCTTACCTCGGATTGAATCACTCGAATTCTACGGATGAAATATTATTCCGCGCAATATTTCAGCAGCAACTCATGAGCTGCGTTACGTTGTAATGAAGACGGTGAATTAGAAATTGCAAGACTTGTGGGAAAAGAGTCAAAAGACAAGCGCGAAAGAAGCCTTTGATACGTGCACAGACGCACTTCGCTCGAAAAACACGTGCTCGTGTCACTAAACTTTAAATATCACGAAAGTTGCGGATTTTTTAAATGTGAGAAGCTGATTGGTTGATTTGTATTTTTGGCTTTATCAAGTACAGAGATGCACAAGCGTCAAGCGCTTTTTTCTCTTTCAATTTTTTTTATGACGTTTTAATGACGTTGAACGACGACGTGTTATAGCTAGTCGCTACTCGCAAAGTGCGTATTGTAAAGCCAAGCTAAAAGCTTGAGCCAACAGACATTCTGCTTGAAATAACGAACCCATTTCATTTTACTGCAGAGGCGATAAGTATGGAAAAGAAGCCTAACAGCACTTTTTTCCAGAGATGGTGCACAAAATCGAAAACAAATCACGAAATTAACGAAATTTTTGGGTGGGAAATAACTGCACTTCAAAATAGAACGTATGAACTTCAGAAAAGAAGAAAATCAGCAGCAGATATATATTTTCACTTCAAAATCGAAGAAATCTACCCTATATTATAAAATGATAACTCGATCTCTCTCAGACCACTAGAAAACGTGAATAAAAACTCTAATATCTTCATTTCTAATTAAGACACAGAGATGATCCAACGCGCAGAACACTCAGTGATTAATTATTGATCAGATGTACTTTTAAATATCAAATTTCGTCTATTAGGGAAGGCGCTACAGGGGCACAACGCGAAAATTTCTTCAATCCCACAAAAAAAAATGAATAAAAATTATAATATCTTCACTTAGAATTAATATATAGAAATGACCAAACGCGCAGATTATTCAGTAAAGAATTCTCAATCAGATGTACCGTTACACATCAAATTTCGTCCATTGGGGAAGGTGCTACGGGGCAATTTTTCAATTTTGATCCGACGACGAAAAATGAATAAAAATTGAAATAACTTCCGTTCTAATTAAGATACAGAAATGATTATACGCCCATGTTACTCAGCAGAGAATTCCTAATTGGATGTACTTTTACAAGTTGAATTTGGTCTATTTGGGGAAGCTCTAGAGCGGAACATCGCGAAAATTTCTTCAATTCGATGAAAAATGTACACACGAAGTTTGAAATAGAACAACATTCTCTTTTACAATAGTTATTATTATTATTTTTTTTCTGATCTGTTCTACGCTGTGCATTGTTACAAAGACTACCTGCCCTGACCGTGCCCGTAATCAATGAGGACTCAACCAACAAAAAATAAAATAAAAGCCAAAAAAAAAAGTTCTTTCCTCGCGAGCCACGGTGTAAGCATGATTCTATTTTTGCTGCATTAATTTCCTTCTTCGACTTCTTCTTTTTTCTCAAGGTTGTGCATTTTTATCTGATTTTTGGATATCACTGGTTTTTTATTACAAAGTCTGATGAGGATTCAACAAATCGATAATAATTTTTAAATATCAGAGAAAAAGTCTTTCAATAAATCCCTTCTTCTTCTCGATATACGAGGTATGTAACACCTCAACTGCTAACGGCCAAAACGGCCAAGAGGGCGTTGTAGGCGGCCGGCGTAGCCGCTAGTGACAATATAATTGTACATTTGAACATCAAAAAAATACAGCCTAACGTACAAGTTCATCCTTTCTTTCAAACCTTTATCACACACACCCTTCGTTGTAGTTCATTATTCATCGCTAATTTGTACGAACATGAAAGTTGATCACTTCTTTCTATAAGTTCAATCATACTTTACTACAGTGCTTCATTTGTAGCTCATTTCTTCTGAAAAGCATGTTTATTCATTTTTTTATGTAGTTCAAGATTTGTCGCTGAAATGTTCTATTTCGTACGGGCAATATAATTTCACCCGAAATTTTTTGGTCTGAAATAAAGAAACAAAATGCAGTAACAAAAACAAAAATAATTCCGTTCCAACAGAAAATTTTGGAAAAAGGAACTTACCAAAACAAAATTGGAGACGTCTGAGCAAAATCAATGCATTTTGAACGAAAACAAAAACAAATAAATAACGAAATTTTTTGGGCTGAAATAAGGAAACAAAATTCAGTAACAATAACCAATTAGTCAGCGGTCAAAAGTAAAAATTTTGTGGCTTATGTATGTATTTTGTTCATCTTCTTTACTTCAATCATGATCATGTCCCAAGAAAATATTGATGGCCTAAGCCTCTTTTTTTCTTTGCGACGACTACTAACACGCGCGGACATAGGTATATAGATATCTTAGAAGCCCGAATGAGAGGACCAGAGGGTCTACTCTCCTACTTTTGCTACTCATTCTTGTTTACACGTATTCACTTGGCTGTGATCAGTAAATGAAAAAATGAGAAGTTGTCCACAACAGAACACGCAAATTATAGCAAGAAAATGAGTCAAGAGTGAACGAGAATACAGATACTTTGTCTGGTTCTTTAAAGAAGAAGAAGTACATACCGTATTCTTCTGTAGCACGCACGTGTGCAGATTCTAGTACAAACAGGAACGAAAAATATTATCGTTATTTGTTCTTGACCTAACCTAACTGTGATTACATTCTGAATAATTTCAGTTACCTATCGGTAGTGTTTATTTTGGGCGAGTGAGCAGCGACAACGAGACTGGAGACAAGCAGTAGAATTTCAATTTTTCTATCACTCACCGCCTGAATTTTCAATTGTTCGAAAATTTTAAAATGTTCGGATATTGCGCAACGTAGACGTACGTAATTGAGTTGTCCGTGAAAACAACTACTAGAGTTCATAATTACCACTCAATCTTCGGCCAAGTTCGACCTCAAAATCTCCTGAATTGAAATATCCCGAGCTTCTTGATCCCTGTATCGGCTGTGACCGTGAATTCCTCCTTAAACTCTACCATAGTCTAATCCATCCCAAACTTGAATACGGTTCTCCAATTTTCACCCACTCTAACAAAACGTTCTTAAGATTTCCGGACTCCATTTAATTTTCCGGGCTCTGACTGATAGCCCTTCACTCAAGATATGCGCGGAAGCCTCCTTTCCGCCGTTACCACACTCTTTCACTCACTCCCTTTTTAACCTCAAAAGCCCAATACCCGAATCATCCTATCTTTTCTAATGCTTCCAGCCAACGTAATTCACCCCCTCTGTGGCTTCATTCCATCTAGGCACTGATATCAAACTTAGCCTTCACTTCCTATTTTCTCATCTACTACCCCTTGGTTATTCTCTATCTTTTATACCCGTCTCGATCTTGCTAAAATTTCAAAATAGCTACAAACGAAACAACATCAACAAATTCATTTCTTCCGAATTTCACTCCCACCTTTTCTGCTAGATAGACGGGTCAAAATCAGGACCCAGAACTGGAAAATTATGCAGTCTCTATTCGAGATAACATCTGGTCCCTCCCCATTAGAAACTCTACTTCCATATTCACCGCCAAACCACCTGCCTTTCTCCTCTCACCCGTAAATTCTCAATACTATCTGATTCCCTCTCATTCTCACTTGCTATCCAAGGTCTTCATTCCACCAGTCGTCGAATCCACTTATTTATTAACGTTGAGTTCTTCCCCATCTTTCAACTCTTCTCTATGGATATCGGGATACGTCGGCTTCAAGGAAAATAACGTAGGGGTCCTTCTAATGTTATTCAAGATACCAAACTTGACCATTTACAACCATTTCCGCTTCTGAACGGTTGGGAATGGTTTATTGCCTATACTACCTCAGTTTTCATTGCCTCTTAAAACCTCTCGGTTTGGAGCATAAGTTCGGAATGGTTCCGAATTTGGTACAAAACGTATAATGAGTGCTTACACGCCACAAAATCGAAATAATAGAAACCTCACCTTTTTCCCATCCTGCTAATTGTGTACGCCGAAGTAACTTGTAGCATAAAAACTATCGTTTTTTCGCACTTCGTTTCCAACAATCAGAAATTGTATATTTCTGCATATAATATTATTCATATCTGAAAAATAGGACGTGACTCGACATTCGACTATGTCAAAAAAATCTTTATTAGAATAGAAAAAAAAACTGATTACTAAACTAAGAAAAAAAAAATTTAAAAACATAACACGTCAAATAGTGTTTAGTCAGTGGATAAAAAGTTCCAATTAAATCAATATCATAAAATCTTAAAATATTTCATATAAAACCGTTACATTTACAGTTTATCGCAAGAAAATTATCGTAATTGACGAATTTTTTCTATATAGATAACATCTTAAACAGATCGACTTGATCGTTCAAACGGAAAAGAAATATTAGAAAAAAATATAAAAAGTAACGAGAGAGAAAAGAATTCAAGGAATTCGTTTCGACGAAGAAATGATACCCTGTTTTTTTTTTCTTTAACGACAAAAAATTTCAGGATGATCGTCCGTCCAACTTAAAAAGCACATCGAAGCGCATTATTTTCATAATTTTATTATTCAATGAACTCCCGTCAACTACGAACAGCTGACCAACCGTCAGTATTTTACTACGAAAATTAATAGATATAAAACGTATATATATTTTCTTTAAATTCTACGGAGTATTTTAATTTAGACTCTACAAAGAACGTAATTTTTAAATACGCGTAACTTACAAACTACTTAAAATTTCTGCGTTTGCTAGCAGCTGTGAGAAATAGAAACATAAACCTAATAATAAAACTTGAGAGAGAGACAGAGGATTAAAAAAAAAAAAAAAAAAAAAGGAAACGATAAAAGGAATGATGATTAAAATATTCTACTAATACGCTTAATTCTTAATTATTACGATAATATTATGAGTAAAATATCGTAAAGGCTCAAACCAAGTGCATCAACTTCGTTTTCCCTTCTTCACGGAATAACCATACTTTTAAATTAGACCTTCAATTTTCTTGCACGCGTAATCTAAACAACGAAGTAGGCCCGGATTACAACCGTTTTTGCTAATCGTGCTAAACCTGTAAGTACGGAAATTTTTCTCCTCGTCGATGTACGTGACGGCACTCATCAATGGGCACATAATAATTTTTGTGTGATCGTGGAAATTCATCTGAAACAATATTTATTTTTCAATTTCACGGATCTCTCAATCTTGTTTCATAGACACCATTAAGTCGAAAGACCTTGAGAGGGTTGTTGGTTCAAGTTTTTTCATTTATTTATCTATTTATTTATTTTTATTTACGAGCCACTAGCAGCCTGCCTTCAGGGCTATGAGCTTGGTTGGTTCAAGATTAAGAAAGCCAAATATACAAGACTGGAAGGGATATAAATCTGAGTTTCTTCGAAATCAGAAATAGTTAATACGAACAAAACAGACCTAATTCAGAATGATATTGCACTAAATTTGCACCATTTTTGGAGCGTATGGCTCCCAATATATCGACTCACGTAGCAATAATTATCATGTCACTAATTGAAGATAAAGAATTTCCGAAAGAATCAAAAGTCTATTAATGAATGCTAAGAATTTTCCAACTGATAAACAATATAAGTATAGACGTTTGGATTTTAAGTCATGCTCTAAGGTGATCAGTTTCAACTCTCCGAAAAAATTCTCCAACTTTTCAGATTTTAATTGGACCCCTTTTCCTCTCGAAAAAAAAAATTCGATTAGTGACACCAGTTTTTTTCCTGAAATTTTCACGCGTGAAAGCTGCGAGTCTCAAAAAATTTTCTTACCTAGATACGATTTTCTGACTCCTCCATAAACACTCAAATTTCCCAACTTTTCCCAGTTTTTCAAAAACTTTGTACGTATTCATACGAGAGGAATATTTGGATTGCCAAACTTCGTACAGTTTTGCTACCAAATTCATTTATATGCTCGGAAGATGGCACGGATGTGGCGCAGTAAGACGTCACGAGAATTCTGTGTGTTACAGAATACGACTTGTTTTTTAGATCAATTCCGTTTTACTGACCCTACTTTAGAATGAAACCTTCGTATCGATGGAGACCTACAGACATCGGGGACGCCGAAAAGAGTGACTGAAATTCACAGGTGCTCTAATACAGGACTATACCCACAAAACATCTCGAGTGATTATGTATCACCCCAAGAAAACCATAAAATTACAAAGCAAAACGGAAAAAGTGGGAAGGTAGTAAAGGAAGTAAGAGGCTGCATTTGGAAATTCTGAAAAGTTTGTAAATACCTGTAGCGTGCCATTAGTCAACTGCATAATGACAGTATTTTTCGAACGATGCCACTGATGAAGATACGGAGTTCGGCTGAGTTGGTCCGATTCCTGAATGGCGACTGACGCTCCAGCTTTAATAAGATGTTCCTTCATGTACCTCCGGAAATATGACAGTAATTTTACTTTCTTCTCAAGTTGCGCCGGGGTAGTATCCATCGTGTAGTAGTTCTCAGTACCATCACTCTCGATGTAATGAACGTTCCTGTAAATAAATCAGGAATTTCAATGAGGTGAATAAATAAGATTTAAACATTAAAAGCACCTATGGTGCATTGAACTTTTATTCAAAGCAATCCATAGTAAGGTTTCAGCAGAGGCGGATTCGAATTTTAGAATTGTTATTCACTGAGAAGATTAAGAACCTAATTTACAAACCATTCGGTAGGATATTGGTAGTATTTAAAAATAGAAGGAACCATTCTACATTTTTTTCTAAGGAGAAAAAAAAAACACGAAAAGGACACTAACTGCCTGGAAATTTTTCGACTTTTTAAAAAGGTGAAGTTCACGTTAATTCAGAAACGGTTTTATGGTAACTAAATTTAAGGATGGAAGGGGTGATCGGGGGGTGTAAGTATAATAAAAACCTGAGATCCCCATCACAAATTATAGTTTTTACTCTGAAACGCTAAAGTCTCTCAAACTCACCTCTGATTAGCTAGCAAAACAATACGACTGTTATCGTTGAACATAACACCGACGCCATCGTCACACAATTGATAACCAAATCCATACTTATCGGAATAATCGACCCACTTGCTGATCCAAACTACAGGCTGAGCGGCCGGATCTGTCATTTCGTCTATAATGGAAAATACGCCTCAGTTTTAGTTACTCCTTGTAAATATCATTTTAACAAACTAAAATTTAAACCATAATTTACCCGCGTCCGCAGGGACAGTAGCTGGTTTATTTCTCAACGTCTTGACCAATTGTCGGTGTAACGCTTTCAAATAATCATTGCAATCAGCGGCAACGGTGGCAGCCAAGCCCGGCTGTCTATCAAACGGCTCACCGGGTCCGGCCGGTTTCGAATTCTTGACTACTTGCGACATATTGGGACTGTCACCAGCGCCTACGTCGACATGTATCACTGATTAAATGATCCAAAACGATTATAATACTTCGAATATAAACACTCACGGTTTATTTCGATCAAAGGTTTTCTTGTTAGTGTCATGCTTTCCTTAGCTGCCATCGCATCGAATCTCGGCGCCACAGTGAGACAAGAAATAGGCAGTTTTGACGGTATGTATCCTGCAAAATAAAATTCAATTACAGATGTGAGCGATTCATTAAATTTTTCCCTTCAGCAGGCTTCTAAGCACTAACCAGTAAAGAATTCAGATCGGAGTATTTCTTTTACGTTTGGTCTTTTCTTCGGATCTGGTTGCAACATTCCGTGAATTAAACTAGCGGCAGCTGACTTCATCGTACTTGGTAACCGATAATCACATCGTTTAATTCTCTCATACGTCTCTTTCAAAGAATTAGTTTCAAAAGGAGGCTTTCCCGCTAGTAAAGTGTACCTAATAAGAAGTGAATGGCAATCATCACCGATTAATAAAATCATTTTACAAAGCTCAAAAATCAAAAGCATGAACTCATGTAATGGGAGGTTGGAACACATAGACACGTAACAATAAAAGGAAAAAGATAGTTTCGAAATCACAGTTATTTTTTAATTTTTTTGGTTTTCGTTTTATATTTATCGTGCTTGGGTCTTTAAAAAAAAAAATTCATCATCTTTCATTTTGCCTTGTTTGTGATTTGATCTTATAAACTGTGATTTCGAAACTATCTTTTTCCTTTTATTGTTACGTGTCTATGTGCTCCAACCTCCCATTAATGGCTCGTACTTACGAGGACAAAATTGAAAAAAAGAAAAAAAAAAAAAAAGCATGAACTCACATTATGCAGCCGATAGACCAAACATCAACTTCGAAACTGTGACCTTTCTTATTTAAGATTTCAGGAGCAATGTAGTTTGGAGTACCACACAATGTTCTAGGATTTATAAACAGAAATTAAGATCGTCTAATTTATAATATTCTAAATGAAAATTTAGTTAGGCCATTTACTTCTTGCGTTGTCCTTCGTATTCGATTCTAGCGGCTAAACCAAAGTCTCCGATTTTTACTTCGATATCGTCGTTCAAAAATAGATTTCCTAACTTCAAGTCTCGATGGATGATACCGGATTCGTGCAGATAAAGTACTCCATCTAGAATTTGTTTCATGTAGTACCGAGTTTCGGGTTCTGTCAACGCTTTACGACGCCTAAAATGGGAGAACAGTTCTTTGAATGATAATTTCCTACACAGGTTCCATAGTTAATTCACATCATAAAATAGAAGAGAGTAACCTATGCAGTTCCATGAGTGATCTTCTATGGCAGAGCTCTAGGACAACATAAACGAAGTCGTCGTCTTCGAAGAATCCGTGGAAACCGACAATGTGTTTGTGATGGACGCTTCGATGAATATTTATTTCTTGGGTCATTTTCTCTTTTTGATTACTTTTCGTGAGCAGTTTTTTGGAAACGATTTTTCCGGCAAATATACGATTTGTTTTCATATCTTTGATCTCGTAGCATCTTGCGAATCCTCCCTAGACGTAAAGAAAATAGAACTAACGGATAAAACATGTAACGGAGTCAATACGATAACATAGTCAATAAGAAACTGTGAATATGTCTAGTCTTGAATAACGTCTGTTTTTCAAGAGCTCAAACTGATGATAATTAGTTCTAACGACGATGATGATTAAGATAAAACGTGAAAAAGTATTCAAAAAGTTAATGAGAGCAACGGCTGTTTAGGTGTGGGTGTAAACAAGACCAAACTCGATCTCGCAAATGTAAGCAAGCTTTTTTAATTAATGACATATTCGCTTTCGAAAATCGTTACATTCGATAGAAGTACGTACCTTTCCGTAGAATTTACCACGCAGATATTTAGTTCCGGTGCTTTTGTCGACTATTATCTCAGGAATAGGGACTTCGTCAGCCTTATTAGAATGAGACATGATAACTGAATAAAATACAATCACATGAAATATAAAACAACAAAGTTTAAAATATAAAACTAATAAAAGGAAAAGGTAAAATCAATAATAATGAATTTTGGATCACTATGAATTATGTTGAAACTTTACAGAATGTTAAACAGCAGTATCATTAGAAGTTCGAGAGGAGGCAGCGCACAAAGGGCGACGGCCGGTGCATTCGAATTGAATTCGATATTTTTTTTCGAATATTTCAGTTAGCAGTTACTTCACTTGAGTCGTATGCAGCTGATTTTGAATAGAGGGATCCAATGACCGTTAGAGAAAACAAAGCTACCAAATTCAGAAAAACTAAATACGGCTAGCTAGTTTACGAAGAAAATCAGTAGTCGCCCATAATGCATAAAACTTGATGCAAAAATGTAATTCTAATTAAGAAATATTATGTCGATATGGATTATTAAAAGAAAATAAGAATAACAATCTTATTAACGAATTTTTGAAAGTATCGAACCAAAACTTTCCAGAATTATGTATCTGTTTTATTGGTAACAGTGGCTACGTGAATTGGAAGGTGGCAACAAGGTGATGACCACGTGACTGATGACCTTTACTTCAAGCTGCTAACGCTGCAGTTCTGCTGTTATGCAGGCAGTCCGTGACTCCGTGAACATTCACTCACAGGAACGCGTGCCTGAGGCGTGCTATCACCGTGTCTCACCAGTCACCACGTGATGATAAGAATAAAAATAAAAGAACGAAGTTACGAACTCGAGTTGATATTCGCACGGTGTATTAGAAAATATAGTTATTAATTAATCTTGCCAGAAGTTTGGATCCAGAGCTTCATTTTTACCGTACGTTATCATGGGTTCGTTTCGCACAAGAGTGAAGAAAAAAGGAAAACGATGGATCAAAGGACAGAGTTCCACGTCGAATCCAACGTTAAGAACTCATCGAAATTCGGCATCTAACAACTTCTTCAAAGAAAATCTAACAGGTTCTTATTGAAATCCTCGATAATATTTTGCGAATTCACTTCGTTACTGTCACGTACTCGTTATCATTTTCGATCAATTGTTGTAGGCAACTACCAGAGTTCTCTAACTGCCGACGCTTTACGACGTCATAATGATCTAACGAGTTCTTCAAGTGGATTGAAAAGCGCTTCCTCAAGCATCGCTGATTGTACCGAAACGAATAGCTCGTACAATGGGACATTGAAAACCTTCAATACGTTTGCCTCGGATTGGAGCTGTTGCACGAACGTCACATTCAATAGGTTCGAATAGCTACCTGTTACGCTATCATTCTTATCTCATTGTACACTTCAGAGTGTAACTTCTTACAGATTACTGAATCGTTTTGATTTGTCTTCGGCTCATCATAAAGAAATGTTAGCGATCTTAGCAGCCGTGACTGAAGTCATCAAAAGCAATGGTGGACAAGAGAACACCGTCGAGTATTTTGCCGCCCTTGTTAGTACAAATTTTGTATTCATTTATTGAATCCTTCTTCCATTACCTATTACTAAATTCGATACTATTGTCTAGATGACTACTCTGGATGGAATCGACTTGAAAGAAGAGAACGATGGTTCCGTCAGTGCTATTCTCTCTCTTCTTTCGATGTGTATCAAAAGTGTTCCAAAAGTAGTCTTACAGAACAAATATTCCGAGATCTCGCGGGCTCTGAATCGTCATTTCGCGCACTACAAAAACTCGGACAATAATATTATCTTGAAATCAGTGAGTACGGTGCACTAAAATGCTTGATAAATTAATCGAGTGTGAAACCTGACTTTTTTTTTAATTTCAGCTTTTAGGTTGCGTGGCCCATTTGTTAAGGCTACAAGATTGTGCTGTTTGGAATGACTCGTCTACATTTTTCGTCTATGATGAAATTTTAAAGTTTGCGCTTCACAATAAGAGCAAAGTTCGTGTTACGAAATACTACTCTTGACGACGGTCTTGAACGTTGTTGTCATGAGATACTAATTTTTGTGTGTAGATACGCAAAGCCGGCCAACATGCAATCGTCGCTATCTTACGTGGAAGCGATTTTTGTCGCGAAGATGATTCGAAATTTCATCCAGCCGCTGGTCGTACCGCTAAACAGTGCATCGAAATTCTCGAAAAACATCAAATGGCGGCAGGCAGTTTCACGATTCTTAGTCATATGCTGAATCTCTTGAAAGATATCATGTGTACTTTTCCGAAATCCGAATTGAAAGTAAGGAATTTAATGCGTGTGTTGTAGACTGGAATGTCAGTGGGGCTACCTTTTTCTTCCTTCTTCTCTCAATGTTACTTCCTCGCAAGAAGCATCATCGTATGCGCTGTAGTTAGATTACAATTTATAATTGGGAATTGGAATTAGCGACGGAAGTATCTCCAATCTACATGAAATTTGACTGTGTTCGCATCGACATTTCAGAAATGCTGTAGCGCTGTACTGACGTTGATGAAGGCCCAAAAGAACTCGATTCTAAAATCACTCGGTCTGCAAACTTTTCACAGTCTATTCAGCTCGAAACCAAGTGTTTCGAAATTTCCGGCTGATACTAATGCTCAACTCATCAATGCTATGTACGATCATAAACCTTACTTTACTGACGTACTACCGTCGATGGCTTGGCTCGGTGCAATGCAAGAAGCATTCTGTAATTTAGCTGGGTAATGATTACTAACTTGTCCTATCGGTATATCGTTTTTGATTTGGTATAAAAATCGGGTTGCGTTTTTCAGAAATGATCTAGTATTGGCTATGGCGCATGTACCTACATTCTTTCGTGAGTGTGGAGAAGCTCTATTGTCCACGAAACGAGAGGTAATTGATAACGCGGCCATCAGTCTAGGAGCCGTTTTAAAAGATTGTGTGGAACCGGCAGCTGCGGAGGAGAACGTCGAGTCGCATTTAACCTCTATACTAAAAGTTTATATGATATTGAATGAGTGTTTAAAACATCAATATAGCGGTGCTTGGAAGCAAATCTTGTATCTGTTGGCGAGATTGTACAAAGTTCGTAGCCACAAATTATTCTTCTAAATTCCATAGGATGGAATATTAATTATTTTTCATTCGTAGGCGTGCGGTAAAACTTGTCAAACGTCCATGATGGGTAGTTTAAAAACATTGGCTGCGCTTCGTGAGGTCGATGACTTTCCTCACGTGAATGAGATAGATCACGTATTCGGATGCGCTATAGAATCTATGGGACCGGTGCCGATCGTTGATGCATTCCCACCTCAGGTAAGTTGGACGATGAGGTCAAACTTTTTTAGCTGATATGTCTCATCTCGTAACGTTAATCGAATTACAGATAGTGGAGTGCGAGACGGATAGGTACGAAGTAAAATACAGCTGGCTGTTACCGCTGTTGAAGCAGTATACCAAGCGCACTACTTTGGCAGCGTTTTTCAATAATGAAAACTTGTATGATAGAGCCGAAAAGTATCGGTGAGTCTCCATACATTGATCGAAATGCACTTTCCTTCATCTACCTCAATCCAACCACTTTTTTTCCCCTAGTCAAAGGAGCAAAGAACTTGGAACTGCAGGCAAAGTTGTCGGACAACGTACATACGATTTACTTCAGTCACAAATTTGGGCGTTGCTTCCTAGTTTTTGTGACGAAGCTCAGGATATACGAGAAAGCTTTCCTTCAGAGGTATTTGAATTACTTTCCGATCACAATGTGGAAAGAATATTCGTTCTCAATATTTTTTCATCTTTTAGAGAGTCGGTAAGAAGATGGCGACCATGCTCCAGGAAGACGACTTGAATACACTAATTATGGCCGCCATTAGAAAATTAGTTCAGGCCAGTTCGCATAATGAGGCTGATAAACAAACGTTGTTGGAAAAAGCGAAAAATATTCTCGTATCATTGTTCATCTTGTTTGTGGATAAAGGCGACGAAAACAAAGCGGCCAAAAATGCTGCTGCGGAAACCATCAAAGTAATGAAATATTTGTAAGCCTAAAGTCGGTTGAAGTATTCATGATATTAAGGAGGAAGCAGGGTTCAATTCGAAAAATGAATTTATTCAAAGATATGTTCAAACGAATATGAGGTTGAAGAGAAATTTCATTGAAAAAGAGAAGAAATTTTCAAGATGTTTCGTGGTAAGAAGAGAATTCGTTTCAAATGTTTTAATGTGTCTTTCATTTTCAGGCTTATTTAACCATCTGCAACGATTTTGTGTACATAAATTTGTATAATCTTTTACTCGAAAAACTGCAAGCAGCAGTTGTGGAATCAAAAAAGAATAATCTTCTGGATTTGATGCGACTACTCGTTCCTTACCTACCTCCTACTCAGCTAAGACATTTATTTGATAATTACATCACGCGAGTGAAGGAAGATGGCCTCAAATTGAAAGAAGAAAAACTATATTACAGGTGACTAAGAGTTCTATTTCGTCCCTCTTCTCTTGTGAAGAAACTCAATCTGAAGTAGTTTTTTTCATCATCTAGATTCCTAGAAGATATATGTTCGTGCCGTAGTGAACGTTGTGACACTTTTATCGCTGATACTTTCGCAGAAATCAAAGATCTTTTGCTGAAAACTGTATCTAAAGCGCCGCTTCCTTGCCGCGGGGTTTGTATTTAATAAAATTCCGTTCTTTATTCTCTCAGAGTAACTCCTATCATACATGTTCATTTGCTTGTAAATCTAGCCCAGAATACGTACTGCAAAAAGTTTACTGCATTACCACTCAGACAAGAACACTATTGTAGAATTTTTACCGGAAGCTGTGATGTGTTGTAAAGAAGGCAATAAAAAATGTCGCGAAAACGCTTTTGCGTTGATAACATTTATGGCTGAAAAAATGGCGACGCAGTATGGAGAAACTGGTATGGGTCAGTATTTAGACGCGATATGTTCCGGTCTGGATGGTAGTCCTTCGATGATGGCCTCGACAATTTTAGCTTTGACGAGTACCGTCCACAGTTACCAAGGTAAATTTACATAGAAAAGACGAGCGATGTTGATATGAATTGCTTTCAGAAGTGCCTCTATCATTTTTGTCACCTAGGTTGCATTGTGAAAGAAGCGTTTGACGAGATATTGAAAAATATTTGCGTATTGGTCAAAAGTCCAACCAGGGAAATCGTAGGACCATGTCTGGGTTTCTTAAAACTTGTGATAGTTGCCAAGAAGACTGATCACGTGGTCGGCAACCTTAAATTAATAGTAAGCGCGTTCAAATACTGACTAGATTGTTTTTTAAGTCAATAACAACCTTTCAAACGAGTATTTCTGTCGCAGGTGGAGACATTATCTGGTATTACAGAAGATTGCAAACGCAAGTATCGCCAGAAATTACGCGATCTCTACGATAGATTGATCCGAAAATATGGCGCGAACGCAATAATACCGTTAGTGCCGACACACGATGCGGTTACTATGAGTAGAGTGAAAACTTTGAAGAAAACACAAGACAGAAAAATGCGTAAGAGACAAGAACTGAAGGATGCTGCGAAGAAAAAAGCGAGTAATGCGTCCGACGTTTCCTTATTCTCGGTGAAGCAAAAATCGCAAACGTGAGTGTGAACAGTTTGGAAAATATCCGATTATTTTGATACTAAATTCGTTTATAATGTTTTTTAGGATCGACGATATATTAAAAGAATGCGACGATGATGATGATATGTCAGATGACGAAGATAGCGATCGCGATATCAAGAGCAGAAAGAAAAGAAAACCTGCGAGCAATATATATTTAACTGAAGATGCAGATTCGATTATTGATTTTGCCAGTTCAACAGCTAGCCGAAATATTCTTAGTAGGTTCCTAATAGAGTGCAAGCAAAGTACGCTTCTTTCGCAGTGAACCAATGATGAATATATATTTTATTGTAGTGGACAAAAATGCAGTGAAATCCAAGTCTACCAATAAACCTGGAACAAAATCCAGATCAGCCGAGGAAGATATTGAGTTTCCCATGGCACCTGACGGTCGAATTATAATCACAGATAAGAAGGTAGAAAAATCCGTACGGAAGGTTGATGTAAATTCAGGTAATATTTATCGATTCTTGGGTTTGTCTTCATCTTTTGCGGAGAAATCAATTGTAATTTTTCAAATCATTTTTATGCTCAGATGAAGAGAGTATCGCAAGCGACGCGGAAGCGCAAGAAAGTTTGTCACGTATGTTGAAAAAGGTGGGAATCTCGCGAAAACGTAAAATGAGTGAAGCCGGGGAAGAAATGGAAGATGACCAACCTTCTCGAAAGTATCAAGGTAAGTGTTTTATGGAAGTTGAGAGCCATCGAGGTCTCCAGATTAATTAATTTCGAACGCAATTGTTTTTATAGCTGGCGGTAGTGGTATTCATCGAAAAATTGACAAGAAGTGTAAAATGAAAAAGTTGAAGAACAAAGAAAAAATGCAACCTTACGAATATATTCCTTTATCTCGAAACTTGCTGAATAAAAGGTTAGTTGCTGAGTATTTTGATAAGATATGGTGAAAGAGTCAAGAGTAATGAATCGATGAGTACCTACTGAACATCAATCTTGTTGAATATTAGTCTCTGAAATTTGGATGGTTGAAGAAGTATTTTCTACTCTGAGTTCAGATCTAGTTTCTAATTTATACTGACTATTCAAGTTTCGAAGTAATCGTGTAACGTAAAATATGAAAAATTGTTATATCGGGGGAATATTGTATAGTGTTTAAAACGAATTGGACGAGAATATGAAAATGTAGTCTGAATCTCCTCTTCACATATTGACAGTTCAGAAGGATTTAATGAAAGAAGTACTTTGCAATTTCCTGAAATAATGATTACAATAATAACACTATCGAAACATAGTGGTCCGCAAGATCGTGAATGACGATTGAATCTTTCTGAACTTCTGATTTGCGATAAAGGAAAGTTCATGCTAAATTTTTATAATCTTGTATATCTAGTAATCATCATTATTTTGTTTTCAACATGATCTATGGTTCTCAAGATACGATTTTTCATATTTCATGTGATTTCTCAGAAATGTGACGTGTTAACAAGAAATAGAGAACACGTTTGGATACAGCGTTAAAGATACTTCTAGAATCATGTCCCCTCCCGTATCATTCAAAATTGCAAAACTCATTCATATGATCTTCAGTTTGTGTCTTAAACGTAGTGCTAAGTGTTGCGTTTGAAATCATTCCATGTCGTAGAATCTGTGAATTCTTCTGAGCGGTGTTCCGCTATAATTTTACAACTTGAAACCAGCTTGTCGTATAGCTTGAGTTTGTACTGCAAAAGGTCATGTAACTTAATTTCAGGGCTGCGTTTAGGAACTAGTGATATCATATTTATCAGAGTTATATTTATTCAGCACTTGTAAAGGTGCCGATTAATCAACGATCTTTTTTTTTTTTTATTATACAATCCAACCATATTTATTGCTACAAATCATAAAAAAAAAAAAAAACAAAAAAAAAAGGACAAAATTATCAAACTAAAGACAGTAATAAAGAGAAAATTAATTTATAAATCAATTATTGGAATATTTTGACGGGTATTGAAGGAGCAAGTTTGAAAAAATCTTTAAGTGTGGGTATTCCTCTCTTTGTTTGTACCGTATATCCGTCAGAGTGCGTCTCTATTGATTCAAAATAATCAGTAGCAAAACTCGAAAAGTAAGGCGTTTTCGAACTAACTAAAGAAGGACAAACTAGTTGAACATCGAATTTATTTTCAATGAAGACAATTTTTATACATGGATTTCAATTACTTCTGAATAGGTGTGGTGTCGAAATTTTCAATTACTTGAATATTTCACGATTTTGAGGAGTTGATCAACTTTTTTCTCGCTTTTTTCCATGTTTCGACTTCACTTCTATCTCATTCTTCGTCCCTATTATCTTCAATATGCTTTTCGTCATACTCGAATTTACAATTTCTCTTCAGCTTTTTAGTTCTCGATTCGACTCGCTCAGTTCCTTTCTAATTGAAACAAACACATAAATTCTTCAGTAATTATCAAATTCTAAAAAGCAACACTTCAAGAAGAGTGCCACAGAAGTTTTGAAATAATATTTGATTGGTTTTCCGATAGAAACCATTGTTTTTTCCCCAAAATTCATTTTGAATGTTTACTATTACTTTTAGAAGGTTCAACATGGTGGGATTTTAGCGAGTTTTTTTTTTTTTTTTTTTTTTTTTTTTTTTTCAAGTTCCTATTTTTTCAGGACTTTCCTAATAGATCAAAAAATTTTGGCTGAAGTTTCGAGGTATTCGCGTCGAGTCATTAAATTTCGATTTTTTGACGTTGTTGGTTTAAATTTTCTCAACCGTAGAACATCAGGATTTTAGTCATCTAAAAAATTTGTTTATGTTTTGCCTTAATTCATTTTTCCCTCAAATTATGTTAACTAAAAATAATTTTGTGATTGCAGAAAGAAGAAGAAAGCGGGTGGTCAATTCAAACACATGTTCAATCGTGGAAAAAAAGGAAAAAATAATACGAAAAAGTGAATCGTTTGTATATTATGTTAGTAAATATATCATTTTACAGAATACTGGTGTCATTTAGAAATATGATGGTAGTCTCAAAAACATGTTGTCGACACTAGAAATGCAAGTTGCGACTACATTCAATAGATGTTGGCTATAGACGAATAATTAAGAGGAAAGATGTCAATTGGAATCGTTCAGACGTTGAGTAGTGACTAATCCTAGGACCGTGAACGTGCGATGTCACGATATAGTGACATAAATAAAATGTTTCAACAGCGTTCAAAACGACTACACGAGTGACACGGTTTAGTCAAATGCTTTACGTAGGCATTGATGTACCCGTATCCCTTGTACATATACTGTATATATTATGTTGCATCGTCACCCGCCAATTGTACAACGAGATTTCAGGTGAAAATTGTTGTTTCAAATTCGACCCATCTGTCGAGACGACAAAAGCGTGCGTTACAGGTTCCGTTCTGTTCATCTTAAAAATAAATTCCTCGTCGTCGCGCGTTTGTAATACTTGGATACGTGCATGCACGCGTCATCGGTGCCGTCGTTCATGTGGGGAGTGCGCGTACTTTTAATACGTTTTAAATAATACTCTAATTTGAAAGTTTTACGATCCTATCGACGTCAATGAATACAATTAAGTACTAAATCCGAGTTCAATTTATAGTCTTGTGTTTTTCGAAAAAGAGAAAAAAAAGAGATAAATCGTAACATTATGATATTATAATCGGAAACGAGGGAAGAATAAAAAATACAATAAATTTCACGAACGACGGAACGAGAGTGACAGTAAAAAAAAAAATTATTTTATACTAGTTCGTGTTAAACGGAATGTTTCGTCGGTTTATCCTCGAAAACAGCTATGTATTTCAGTTTAATATTGGTCGATGAGCGATGGTCGAAGGGAGCACGTCCGACAGCCGGCTTTTGTTGCTATTTTAAACAAGGAAACTCTTGTACTATGTGCCAGAGAACGTAAAATACTTCTTCTTCTGTTTTGTCCGCAATTTTTTACTTTTTTCTTCTCTTTCACTCGCTTGCTCGCTCCTAAGTCACACACATATAATAGTACAGTTGATAATGTTGTACTTTTGTATCATGCAATCTAGCGTCTTTTTTAATTTCGCGAGCTGTGAACGTGTACAGCATTCGAATATTATGGAAATACTTTTTTAGACTTCATTGATGAAGTAGTTCTTTACATTTTGATCCGTTCCGCGTTTTGGATCTGATTATAATGTGAGAGAAGATATTATGCGTCGATTATCCTCATCCTTGCGAAGCCGAAGAATTTTCCAGGTATGGATTCGAGTAGCATTTAATGTGAGAGTATTGCGTGCACTAATCATACAACGTTGAAGATGCAGAGTAGTCGAATAAAAATTTGGTAACTAGATACTGTCATTAAACGTGGATGTTGATAAGAAAAAGTATCAATTTTAGACGAATTTTCAGTTCCAAAATTCCACGCTGATACTTTGAAAACACGTTTTGCGTTTTTTCCGATCGCTGTAATTACCCTTAGAATTGTGTTTTCGCACTCCTGTTTATTATTGCACGACACTTTTAAAGATCTCGACGTAATCTTTTTTTTTTTTTTTTTTTTTTACTATTCGATGGTTTTTGATTTTAGAATAAAACTTACCTATCATCATTTTGAGCCTTTTTCAATAACGTCGACAAAAATTCGAATTGTTTTTCTCCTGTGTTGTCTCTAACAGGTTTAAATTTTACCGGTGAATTATCTACTCATCCTTCGAATAAAATCTCGGCTAAATTTACCAATTATTTTATTAATCACGACGTTTCGAACAGTGACATGCTCGAAACGACGTGATTAATAAAATAAATGGTGAATTTAGCCGAGATTTTATTCGAAAGATGTGTTGTCTCGTTTTTTATTCGCTCATCTTGACCTCAAAACGGTCGGAAAAGTGAAATAATATTGTTTCTGAAGATTTGATTCTGAATATCAAGAACTTTTTTCAATAGGTGTATAGTTAAAATTTACGTTTGTCTGAAATAGGGTATGAAGGAAGAATAGTCAGAAATATCTCCGAGGGTTTCAAATAAATAATTGTGTGCTTTCAACTTCTGAAATTGAAGTACTGAATTCCTTCCATGTTGGAATGGTAGTAGGTATATCAAAAGCGGTTACCTTTCGCGCTATATCACAGAGCGACTGAGTAAAAACTAAAATGCGAGCCCATGCCGTCACTTCCACGTTATCTGAGAACGCGTCTGTTCACCAAATTTGTCAAAACCGAATAAAATATTTTTCTTGAGTATGAACGAGGCACGATAGAAAATTCTCTTCTTCAAGTTTCTAAAAAATTGAGAAACTTCCAGTGGGTATTTCGTCCATTATTCTCTCAAACAAGATTACTGCTTATATCATTCTCAAATATTATCTGAAATTCTTCAAGAAACTCATCTGATTCCTTCTGTGAAGGATTGTTCTCAAAAATGAAATTGGGGCCTAGGTTTTTAAAGATATTTGTACGAAATTAATTCCGATATTGGAGAATGATTTATTTAATCAAGTCTATCAGAAGTCAAATTCTTCAATTCTGTTACGTCGTTACGTGATTTGTTAGAAAATCTTAAACACACTAATGTACATTTATCTCTAATCATCTCTATCTTCTGAGTTTATATATGTTCATCTACAAGACCACGTAGGTACCTAGTTTCGTATTTTTATTCACTTTTCTTTGTTTGATGTCCACTTGAATAATGTTCAATATCTGGAGAGTATTTCTATCAAGTCAACGAGATCGATTCCATAGAAATCCGTACCTCTTCTTTTTTGTCGTTTTATTTCCTGACATCATTTGGACTACTTCATCATCATTAAATTTGAAGGATGTTGAGGTCATTGAACTTGCGTTCTCTGTTTCCAGCTCTCCAATGGTCTTCATCGTGCTCGATCATGATATCCAATTTTTCTCGCATTCTATTTGCAAGAAACGTTTTTCCAGTCAGTACACACTAGTTATAGAATCAGGAATCACATCTTTGATGATTTCAACCCGGATGACTGTAATTAGTATAGGGATTTCCCTTCTGTGAAAAAGTCCAAGCCTTTTATTCAATAATGTTGGGAACTACCCTACTAACAATTGAGACAGCGTTTCGGACGGCCGATGTGGCAGAAACGCTAGCGTTTTCTCAAAAAAAGTGGCAATTTCACGCGCACGCGGTGGAAACGCTGTCAGATCTGCTGCTCAATTGTTACTAGGGTATCGATAGTTTTCGAAGAAAAAAAGAAAAAAAAAAGAAAACTTTTGGGACAGACGATATTTTTGTTGATGAAAAACGGCAATAGTATCGTCGATAGTTTGAAAATCTTTCATTTTTTAATGAAAATCATAAAATTGGTGCGAATGAACATTCTGACAAGTGAAAATTGAAAATGTGAACCAGTTCAATAAAATTAAGATCAGTCCGACAGTAGTCAGTACCAGGTGTGCAATGGGCATAGCAAGTTCTAGTCGCATCATCTGGTAACACTGACTAATGCATTCTTTGACAGCAGGGCTGCTAAAACCTAATCCTCCAAATTGATTGGCTTCGGCTATCAGCTAACAACTAACCCAGTCTCATTGGCTAGCTAACAGGTAGCTAATTTTGGACCAAAATAGATTGGCTAATGGCTAAGAGCTAAAAGCTAGCGGCTGAAAGTAGGGGTGGGGTCACTTAAATGAGGAGGGGTGAGATGTGGGGAAGAGAAAATATTAGCTGTTGGCAATTCCAATTTGAATGGCTAACGGCTAAGCTAATGGCTAACATGATTTCATTAGCTAGCCAACAGCTAGCTAATTTTTGATGAAAATTGCTCGGCTAACGGCTAATAGCTTTGACTTAGCTGAGCACCCCTGAATTTTGGGCCAAAATAGAATGGCTAACGGCTAAGAGCTAAAAGCTAACGGCTGAAAGTAGAGGAGGGGGTTATTCCAATGTGGAGGGGTGAGGTGTGGGAAAGAGAAAATATTAGCTGTTAGCAATTCCAATTTGAATGGCTAACGTGATTTCATTAGCTAGCTAACGGCTAGCTAATTTGGATGAAAATTGCTCGGCTAATGGCTTTGGCTTGGCTAAGCAGCCCTGCTTGACAGGCTCTTTGAGAAAAGATAACGATCAGGAGAAAAGTACCTATCTTACCCGCGACATGGGTACTGTTCTCTCAAACTGTTGATAGTATGTGATATATGTCAATCATTTTCTGTGCGGTGGATTGCACTGGAGTGAGAGAAAAAAGTAAAAAACACGATCCGCGTGGATCAATGCAAATGACTTCGATCAAATAACCATAAACGAGAATCAATCACGGATCATAACAAGCGGGAAAAAGATTATCTAAATAGTAAATACAGATCATGGATCGCCCATTTTCAATTTCAACCCGCGATCCGATCGTACCCAGCCCCAATCGTCTTGAACAGTAAACCAATTTGAGTAAACAGTTGTTTCTAAGACAATTTTTAATGAACAATACAAGACAACCATCATACTAGTTTTTTGATACAAACATTCTTTCTTCTAATGTTGACGTTTTTGTTTTGCCTCTTGGTTGAATACACAGACTTCAATAGCCCAGGTTTCTGTGACGCCAAACAGCAAATAACCGCTAGCAAAACTATACCCAACGTTATTGATCAAACTGGCATGTTGACTCCCATTTGAATAACACATGGAGCTTAGATAATCGTGTTCTTGATTAAGAATAAGGAATTTCTTAATAATTAGAGGTCCCCCTCCAAGCTTTTAGGAAAGTTCTGTACTGTTGAAATAATTTCAAAGTCTGAAACGGAGAATCCCCTCTCCTAAGGATGTCGAATGTCCTGGATACGGCCCTGCCTTTTTGCTGTGTAAAGGGCCGGTAATTCCTGATCTTATACTGATTCATTATGTTGTACATCCGCGGATATTTTGTGGCGCACGTAGAGTTGCGTGACGAGCGCATAAAAATACTAAAATTTCAATCCAAGCACTAAAATGACTCGTTTCATGACACAATTATAGCATTCGGTAAATGACATAATTATACGACTCCAAATAGCAAATTAGAATCTATAGGTTGCCAATTCGTGTTGCTATCTATATTGAGAAACAATGCACCATGGCGCAGCGATGACGTTCGATTTATTATCATCTTATCTATTTCTGGTATTCGTTAGAAAATTCTACGATCTTCGAAAAAATGGTGACGCGTGTAAAGTCACATTAAAATATCCTCTAACATGAAGAACCGAATGAGCAAGACGGATACCACTTAACGTGAAGTGGTGAGATGTAATAACATTGCGTACCTACAATCTCTGGTTTAGCCCAAGTATATCTAGTTTTCTCTGTTTCTCGTCACAAATGGAGCAAAATAATTCCAACAGATAAGCTGCAGTGGATACCAGAAAAATAGGTTCCGAGAAAGCCATCCGGACCTAGAATGAACCTAGCGATGAAAATAAAACACAACTCAGGGCAGCCTAGCTCTTTGTTGGATTTTTACCATGTCTCTCCTTCCATATGGTATCTTCATGGAGTTGACTCATACTGGCGCACCATAGGCGATACTCATCATAATCCTTCTTCTTGCTTCTCTCGGTCCTCCTAGGTTCCTCATCAGACGGCTTAGGGATCCAACTACTCGGCCCGCCTTTTCCGCTGCCATTAGGGAATGGTGCCTGAAGCTCAGCGTTAGTGCAGGCAGCTGTTATGTGCCCTTCCTGGAGGCATTTATAGAATCACTGCATAGACCTTGCCTTTTCCAGGGATTTCACCGGGCAGGTGCTCCATCCAACCTCAATTTTTCCCTTCCTGATTAGCTGGAGGCTGCTGCAATGGGCACTCGACCTTGGCCATCTGGCACCCGCGTCCCATTGGCTGCAGGTCCACAAACCTTGACACCGGTGTCAGCTGACATTTAGGCCAGGACATCTTCCATATCTGCGGACTTTTTGATTCCCAGGATAATAACTCTGGTCTGCTGCTGCAATTTCTCTCTAAATATCTCCAACACAGACCAATTATAGTTCCCTCTCACTCATTGTTCAATGCACATTCCAGCCAATATTATGCAGGAGAATGGAGATCACTTACAGTTAGTGATTCAGAAGTGCTGTTCTAGCGCTGGCCATGTGTCTCCGGGAGAATGCACAACGTCATATTAGAAAAGAGAACATACGGACTCTAATGTAGAAAAAATTAAAGAAAATGATTCTCGTGCGCAAGTAAGTGACATTAAAATGATTTGATGAAACCAGTTTCCTACACCTTCTACCAATTGTTGCAATATCACTCATATCTAGTGCATATTAGACAAATCTTTAGCTTCAAACAATTTCTTTGAGGAGGGTGCAATGCGGGGCGGGAGTATTGGAAAATATTGAAAAAGTATAGCTCTCACTATGGGGAATACTCGCCAAAAAGAATACATTGCAAAGGCGTGAGTGATATGCAGAAGAGATGGATCCTTAGTCCATTTAGAGAATAACACGAGGGGAAGATTATTAAACAAAGAGGAATATTTTAGAGGTATAAAAGAAGTATAGCCCAATAAGAGGGGTAATCTGCCTTCGGTGGCAGACCCCATTGAAACCTATACTGTCTGATGGATCTCCCCGACTAACTTCTCCCCCAGCAGTTTCAGCCCCCAATCTCAACTTTTTGTCGTTCTGGAGCCAGAATTGTGATTTTGCTTTGGAATTTTCTACGCAAACGTATGTTGCAGTGAGATATATATAATTTATGGTGTGTATACATGATCATTGAGACTACCAACCAGAATTTTTTCAAAATTTTCTCGCCACATCAAGTCCTGTTCTCGGCATAATTAAAAATTCAAACGTCTGTTTCATAATGAAGATATTTCGTTGGCGATTTGAAATTATTGTTAAGAGATACTTTACACATTCTCAAAAATTAAAAAAAAAGTTCAAGAAAATCGGAGGGGGGGAAGATAGGTAAATGATGAAAAAACCGAATGAAAACATGAATACAAAGTTGACGCTAGCCGCAGCAGTCTGGTAGCGCGTCGCACCGCGCCGCCACTGTGTAACCTTCGCTTCCTGGCTATGCGCGTATTCCATTCCGCGACTCGATAATTAATTCTCAGTTTTGTACGTCCACTAGTTGATCACTCTTTGCAAAAATGTAATGTTGTTTTATAGCTGGAAAGAGCTACAGTGTTGAAGGAAAAATTGATACACGTTTGTGAAAGCTTGGGGGGGGGGGACACAGTGTTCAAAAAAAGAAAAAAAATCCTAAACTAAGTACGTACAGAGATGCAGTACACAATTAGGAGTACCGGACGTAGGATTATCAAAATGGCGCTCTGATCAAGCACTGCTAACAAGTTCAGACAGATGGACGTCTTGACCATACCTAAACTCGCTTCAATTTTTTCTTTTTTTCATTTTCAAATAGAAGAGTTTTTTGAATCTACAAAAAATTTTCCATATGGATCGAAAATTTTCTGAGGTATGATCTTTTGAAGTTACAACTTTTAATGAGTGAATTTTGAGAAAATTGGAAAAAAGTTAGGTACTGAACTTTGTGACTGAAAAAAAAATTAGGAGCGAGTGTAGGTATGGTTTCTCAGATTGCCTCAGATATGTTATTCCACTTTGACTGTCGATCGCATTGTTATTTATTTTAATTTTCTTATGTCCCTTTCAACATTAAAACTGTCTATCGCTGTCCCCCGTCAGTTTTCCACGTTTTTTGTTTCGTAACAGCTACTTCTTCTCTTCAATCATTTGACTACACGTGTCAGCATTTCACACAATGTATAATTTTTTTAAATTAATTTTTTTGCATCGAGCGTGGGCGGAAAAATGAAAATTATCGAGTCGCGGAATGGAATACGCGCGTAGCCCGGCAGCAAAGGTTACTCAGTGGCGGCGCGGTGCGACGCGCTTACCAGACTGCTCCGCCTAACGTCAACTCTGTATTCACGTTTTCATTCGGTTTTTTCATTTACCTATCTTCCCCCCCTCCGATTTTCTTGAACTTTTTTTTTAAATTGTCGGGAATGTGTAAAGTATCTCTTCACAATAATTTCGAATCGCCATCAAAATATCTTCATTATGAAACTGACGTTTGAATTTTTAATTATGTCGAGAACAGGACTTGATGTGGCGAGAAAATTCTTAGAAAATTCTGGTTGGTAGTCTCGATGATCATCTACACATACCATAAATTATAGATTTCTCACTGCAACATACGTTTGCGTAGGAAATTCCAAAGCAATTCTGGCTCCAGAACGACAAAAAGTTGAGATTGGGGGCTGAAACTTCTGGGGGAGAAGTTAGTCGGGGAGGTCTATTGGACAGTATAGGTTTCAACGGGGTTTGCCACCGAAGGCAGACTACCCCTCTTAATGGGCTATACCCTTTCAAAAGCGACTCGAAATATCCAAGGGTTTCAGAATAAAGGAGGGAAATTATACAAAACTTCAAAAATTTTCAATTTGGTATTTTAGCCAATCAACTTAATTTTTTTCAGCTCCTACCTTTCATACGTCATTACACTTCAAAATTTATCCAAGTCCAGGAGGGGGGGAAAATCCTCATTACCTTGCAGGGGTGTCGTGATCCTCCTGGTCCAACGAAGAAAACCCCCTCAAACTTTAATATCTTATAGCTAAAAAAAAAGAAGAAAAAAAAAATTATATGGGCCCCCACCTTAAACAAAATATTACACAGAATCATCTTCATGAAAACGGATTCACGGCACCTCTGCCTTGTACCGCCCGTCCCGTTTCTGTAAATCCGTCTTCGGCCTTCCTGCGTTTCACCTGTCCTTTGCGAATTCTACGGACCAGAAAAAGAGAAGATCTGAAAGCGTGGCTTCAAATTGAAACCTCTCATCCAGAGCAAGTCTGTTTCTGGAGGAATCTGTGAAAAGAAAATGATAATAAGCTACAAAAATTGTAATGGTTAAATAAAATAAAAATGGATATCTGTATTTTTGTAAGGCAATTTTTATTATTCAAGTAGACTGTACTAAATTTTTTTTTTTTTTTCGATTCCATATATCGTTTATGTACTAGTTGAGCGTTATAGTAAATGCTTCCGTACTTTGTCAATATAATCGATTCTCTGTACAACACGTTCGTGTGCATTTTTCATGACGTTTGCAAAACGTACACCTCTCTTCAACGACGCTCTGCATTGAACTTTACAAGAGAAAGTGAAGAGGAATGAAAAAAATGTACTAAAAATTCTTTAAAATTGAGAGAAAAATTATACGAGTTTTTTTTCTCTATATTATACGCATTCGCAATTTCGGCAAGCATGTGTTAACGATAGTAATTTCCGAGAGCGAGGAATACGTAACGAACGAAAAGCGCACAGCCGCGCGTGAAGGGAGACCCTATCGTTACCCTTTTTTCCGCGGATCAATAAGGGCTCTTTTTGGCTCGCTCGACACGACCGGCTGGTAAAATGACTGTAGGAGTATTATCATTCTGGAATTCGCGTTTTTCAGCATGAGAAATGACCATTTCGCGTTCTTCGTTCGTATCGTTTCGCATTTATTAGGCCGATTTTTCTATCAGTTTTAATATTATCTCCTTTTTTTCCCCCTTTGTCTTTCTTCCGTTTCGGCTTATACGTTTTCGCTCTTCTCTTATTTTGCAGATTACGGCCGCATAGGTAGGCTTCAGCAATTGTACGCGTACAAATGTTTATAATTATTTAGAAATGGCACTAGTCATATTGCCATGCGACATGCCCTGGTGGGGAGTCTTGCAGAATCACATTAAAAAATTGGCACGGGCACAGAAAGCAGACGAACTGATCAACGGCATGCAAACAATATACACCATGTGCAAGTAAGTTACCGCGTTATTCACGCTCGAACTACGCCGGTCTCGTTCTGTCGCTCCGTTTAAAAAAAAAGTCTCGTTTTTGTTGTCTTTCAGCGTAGGACTAGATCCAGACGAACCAGACGTGCCGGATGCGACTGTGTTGAATGGTCTGCGGCAGTTTTTGCTGGACGAATTGACCGACCTGCAGCAAGAACACTTTTTCAGCACAACTTTGGCGACCATTGTGCAGGCGGCCCTAGATCTGCGATCGACAAAGCCGGTTACTGGATTACCATTCAGTCTACAGCAGGAAGGTAATCATTATAGATCAGTGCAAATTGCCTCGGGGCACTTTGACCGTTTTTTTTTTCGCTCTGTTATAGACAGCAAGTTGCCCCATTTATCCCAGAATGTCCCATATTAGATGGGACGTTTGTTCCTACATGGGAAATTTTTGGGCAATTACGCTCAATGGGTGGCTCATACTCATACCCTCCCAAAAGACACCACAGAGAGGTCGATTCTCTTCATTGGCAAAAATTTAGCGGTACAAAATTTTCTTGAATGACTGAAATTGCTATTGTAAGCACTTGTAAGTAAGACAGAGACTAATAATAGTGTACTGTTGTATTCAAGAGGAGCATTTATACCCCAAACATGAACAAATGACAGGCGACTGCCTGACAAAGGCATTAGCGAAGGCAAAAATTTTCATCATATTTGTAGTCCTAGAACTAGTACCTAATGGAAAATTAGACGAGTACTCCCTTTCTTTCGATTGCACATCCACTCCGCTGTGGAAAGGTAATAATTTTCCTCTCAATTAGAAGTACTTACCCTAAATATAACGTTGGTGGCAAGGTTTCCAAAAGAAATTCTCAGTCCACTCATCTCTGAATAATAATATAGAATGATTCTGATACTATCATTGGAACTCACTTTGAGTGTGACAAGGTGTAAGTGGAGCATTGGATATTAAAGGGATCTGAAGTGCACTATTCAGTATTCTATTTTATTAGTTACTCGTAGCTTACATCGCTACTGAAGAACGTGACCTTAAACCTTGGTTCTCAGAGTATGACACTATGATCGTATTGGCTACCTACAACGAGTAGTGATTGGTTCATTTTTCAACCTGTGAGCTGTGTTTCTGTTGGTTACCGGGTTTGTTATCATCTTATCAGGATTGAGGATAAGGCGCTAGAGGTATTCTCGCCAATATAAAGAAACATTGCTGGATGTGGTAATCCGAATACAGGGGTGGCAGACTTATCCGTTAGCCTTAGCTTTTAGCCGTTAGCTCAGCAATTTTGGACCAAAATTAGCTAGTTCTTTAAGAAGGATGTAAACATTAGCTTATCCGTTAGCCGTTGTTGAATAGCTAAAATGAAAATCTAAATATAGAAAATTGAACCGCATTAAGCAAAAGGTAGCCAAGCGCAACTCAGAAGTTTTGGAGAAATAGTATTCTTTACTCTCGGGAAATAATGCCATTTCCCCAAAACTAATTATTAATGGCCGTTGGCAGGGTTGCAAAAAAAACAATTTAAAAAAAAAAAAAAACACGTTTAAAACAAAAAATTTGTTTAAAACGTTTAAAACATTCTCATAAGAGCCAATGTAAATTTCTCGATTTTTGCTGTTTTAAACATGTTTTGAACACGTTTTAAACATTTGTTTAAAACATCGCAACCCTGACCGTTGGCGACGTGGTAGACAGCGTGTGCTGCTTTGCTTTTTGCTGATTTGAATTTGATTCCTTTCATTCAGTGAGAAGTCCAAAACTTTGATTTCTTGTTAGCTTTTAGTTTTTAGCCTTTAGCTAGCTTTCTGCAAGCAGTTAGCTATTAGACTTTCTGTTAGCTTGTGCACTTAAGGTCATTAGTTTTTAGCCAATCCGTTAACGTTTCCGAACAGCTTACCACCCCTGACCCGAAACGACTGAAAGAGGTGGTGGTGGAGGGCGTGTACATTCTTTATGACCGCACCTCCACCACATTTTCCGATCGTTTTGGATTTCCACAATATTAGCAATGTTTGTTTACATTGGCGAGAATAACTCTAGCGCCTTACTGAGAACGGATTCGGACTGGGCTTATTGTAGGTGCGCCAGCGTCGATTTACAAAAATTGATAAACGGTGTATGTTTAGGAAGTAATATCCGTAATAAGGAGATTTTCATGTTTTCTTCAAATAACTCAAAACAGATCGATTTTGAAGAAAAAACACAGAGAAGCAAATTGAAAGAGCGTAAAATTTCCGATAAAATGCCTTGATTTTCAATTAAATCAGAGCAATTTTCTATTTCCCATAAGAATTACATTAAAGAATTTGTCGACGCTAGCGCAGCCTACAAATATGTCCAGTCCAGATCGGATCGCGGATCACGGATCAAAAATTAGCAGTGCCGATGGATAGCAAATAATCAGGGTTGCAAAAGCTTAAGTCTTTTTTGTGGTCGGCCTACAGCTGCAAGCTGCGGCAGACCACCTTACAATCAAGGTGTTTGAAAAGAGGTGTGCTCAGCTCAATGTAAACAACAAGGCGCTACATCAGCTGCAAGGTGTATGGATTTTAGATTTTCTAACAGAAACTCCCAACATAGGTGTCACCTGATACGAAATTACACGGGGAACAAATTTACCTCTCTTCAATTTTTTGATTAAGTCGACAGTTTTTGTGTATTTTATTTTTTTCGAAATTGATCCATAAACGCTATGTATAACCTACATTCCCGTGACGTCATTGAAACGTCAACTGCGCCTGACTACTACGCTAAGTGATCACACCTCTCTATTTTATACGTCTTGCATCAGCTGATCTCCATTTAAAACAATGTAAAAACGGAACCGGGTGCCGTCACTTGGTTCCGCGTTCCATGTATTTTTAAATGTGCGTGCGGGTTGCGTTTTGTTTACAATCGAACTGAGCACACCTCTTTTTAAACACCTTGCCTTACAATCACTTTTTTTTTCTCCTTCAATTTTCAATTTGTTTACATAGGTCATGTTATCAGTTGACTGTTAGCTGCACGCTGCAGGTCAGACTACATGTTACCTTATCTCATTTGAGCACGAGAGTAAATCAGATCATGATGAGAATGAGTTATTTTCTTGTGCGTTTCCATCTCATCGGAGAGCATTATTATTGTGATTGTTGTTTGTATTTGAAAAGTATTTGCAAATACACGTTTCATGTATCTCTGTGTTCAAAGCGTCTCAAGTAGCGAGAACTATCGTCAAAGTAGGAAGCCGACCGTGGTACTAGCTCGCCTGCGAGGTAGCTTGTTTTTGTTTAAAACATGTCGGAAATTTATATTTTTCCTTCAATGTTTAAAACAGAGTTCCAAAAATATTTAAAACGGCATTTCTTTACAAATTTTGTATATTTTGTTATTTAAACATGAGAACTTTGCACTTATTGCAGGGTTTCTCCAGGTAAACACTCACGCTTTGTTGTGCGTGAGTACGCGTGACTTTGAATTCATGACGTGCCACCCATGTTTAAAACGTTTTCCCCTCAAATTTCAATGTTTAAAACATGTTCAAAACACTGTTTGAAACAATTTCATTTAAAACATCGCAACTCTGCAAATGATTTCTGGCACATGACGTCATCACCTGGCGCATTTGTACAGATGACGCTTGAAATTGGTAGAAACGCCTATTTTCTTGTTGTTTGTCGAACACATAATATTTTTAAATTCTCAAACTTGGAAAAACTTAATATTTTCCAATTCTCGAACTTGGAAATATTTTTTAATTCTCGGGTCTAAAAATATTTTCGAACTTCAAATATATTAACAGGGAACCTGTTTTATGGGGGGCTATTTGAGAAATCTGGCGTCCGCCGTCCGCCGTGCGCCGTCCAGCGAAAAACTTGGAAAAATTTCGACCCTCGAGCCATATATGATAGGAGAGGGACTTAGAAAAATTTCGACTCTCGAGCCATATATGAGAGGAGGGGGACTTAGAAAAATTTCGACCCTCGAGCCATATATGATAGGAGAGGAACTTAGAAAAAACGACGGCTTCCTTAACGAAGTTAAACGAGGAACGCAGGGAACCTGTTTTATGAGTCGAATGGGATTTGGTATTGAAAATTCAAGGAAGCCTAGACCTAGATAAAGATAGTATAAAGAAGGCCTAGACCTACTATAAGCCTATCATAATATAGTTTGAGAATCTAAATTTTTCTCGCTCGAGAGACGAAATTTTTCTAAGTCCCTCTCCTATCATGGCTCGAGAGTCGAAATTTTTCTAAGTCCCCCTTCTATCATATATAGCTCGAGAATCGAAATTTTTCTAAGTTCCTCTCCTATCATATATGGCTCGAGGGTCGAAATTTTTCCAAGTCCCCCTCCTATCATATATGGCTCGAGAGTCGAAATTTTTCCAAGTCCCTCTCCTATCATATATGGCTCGAGGGTCGAAATTTTTCTAAGTTTTTCGCTGGACGGCGGACGGCGGACGCCAGATTTCTCAAATAGCCCCCCATAAAACAGGTTCCCTGTTAAAATTTCGACTCTCGAGCTATATATCATAGAAGGGGGACTTGGAAAAATTTCGACTCTCGAGCCATATATGATAGAAGAGGGACTTGGAAAAATTTCGACTCTCGAGCCATGATAGGAGAGGGACTTAGAAAAATTTCGACTCTCGAGCTATATATGATAGAAGGGGGACTTAGAAAAATTTCGACTCTCGAGCCATATATGATAGGAGGGGGACTTGGAAAAATTTCGACTCTCGAGCCATGATAGGAGAGGGACTTGAAAAAATTTCGTCTCTCGAGCGAGAAAAATTTAGATTCTCAAACTATATTATGATAGGCTTATAGTAGGTCTAGGCCTTCTTTATACTATCTTTATCTAGGTCTAGGCTTCCTTGAATTTTCAATACCAAATCCCATTCGACTCATAAAACAGGTTCCCTGCGTTCCTGGTTTGACTTCGTTAAGGAAGCCGTCGTTTTTTTTCATAATATTCTCGGCTTTGGAAATTTTTTCTCATTCTCGTACTTAGGAATACTTTTGGAATTGTAAATATTCTCGGACTTGAAAATATTTTCATATTCTCGGACATGACAATATTTTCATCTTCTCTAACTTGGAAATATTTGCAAATTCTTAAACTTGAAAATACATATTTCCGAATTCTCGACTCCAAAAATATTTCTGAGTCCGAGAATATGAAGATATTTTCAAGGCCAAGAATATGAAAATATTTTAATAGAATTTTTGAACTTGCTGTCTTTCAATACTTTGTTTTCTGCGTCATTCATAAATCTCCAACAGTGCAGTGTCTGTAACAGTAGTGATCTCATAGCTACTCCTTCTACCTGATTGAAGAGACGCAGTAGTTCTAGCCCACAATCTCATACTGAAATCTGAAACCGGTCAGGGTTTCCTTATAATCCATCGTTTCGCCAATGGTTTGGTACAAAATATGTTTGTCACGTCCAAGGATACCAATTGGTATAGGTTTCACCTTGTCCAGTCGCTCTATTAGCTCACATTGTTCCCAATGCTTTATTTAGATGCAAACGGTCTTGTAACATGATGATTGGATTAACCAAAACTCCAAAACATAGTTTTCAGCCTGTCCTGCTGTTTCTGGGTCAAATTTTTCTTCAACTTGGTATCCATTCTCTGCAAAATGTACAACTCCATTTTTTGTGTGTGTTTGTCCTTCTTCATTACCACTAACTAGGTCGTTGCTTTTGTCCGTTGTTCTGTCGGATCTTAGATTTTGTACCTTCATCGGCTTTGCTTGCATTCTGTGATTAGTTCGGCAGAAATTCTCCTCTATGTCCAGCTGTATTTTCTAACTTCTGTGCAGGCTTCAGGTCTCACACCACATCCCATGGTTTGGATTACTTGTTTGTAGCAAATGGTCATCAAGCTTATATTACGTCAATTTCCCAGGCTAGAGCTCTACAAATCAACCAATAATCGACTCAGAAGAGTAGTCGATTTCCAGGAGTCGGGAAAATCAATTTCAATAGAACCACTCGAAATTGAATTCAAACAGTTGATCTATATTGTCGACCTATTTGTTTTGTTGTCAATTTAAACGATGTCGACGTAATTTTGACCAAAACCGGAAAAGAAATTAATTTTTAGTTGATTCTTGATTCAGATATCAACTAGCACTCATTTCACATATTTCTATAAATTTCTATTTCATTCCCTTCGTCGATAAAACGAAACGTTGCCGATAAGTTCAGCGTAGTTTTCCATGAGAGAATTGATGAGGCTTCTATCGAAAAATTTCCTTGACTAGGAAGCCTGGCAAAGGCGTATGAATGTAAAAGTGAATTTTTCCTCTAATGTTTATTCTTGCGGAATCTTGTGCGCGCTATCGAAATTCGGTAAGGGTTCAAGTTTTAGTAATTTTAGGCTACCAATATATTAAAGCCCTTTTGGAAAATTTTGTACGTCAGAAGTTCGGGGTCAAGTTGTCGGGCTAATATCCGTATTTCTTTCTTCAGTCGAATTTCACGCAAAATTAATCAGCTTAAATCGTATTATTTTAGGAGAAAGTTTTCAGGGGTATTTCCGCATGCTACTCACTTACGACATAATATTTCGACAAGTTGGATACGAATTGGACATAAAAATCGAACTGCTTTTGGTCTATATTTATTCGCTTCCTGTACCACGTTGTATCACATAAATGTAGATGACCGAAAGTACAATAATAATGTCTACTTTCTTACAGTTGGCGAAATTGAAGTGAGTCACGAATTCGCGTGCTCGTTGCTGGCCCACGCTTTCCTTTCGTCCTATCCGAAGCGCACGAATAAGACGCATCCGACTTTACAAGACTTCAATTTTTCAAACTTTTTTCCATTTTTAAAACAGTAGGTATACTTATCTAAATGCGCTCAGATCAAAAGGCTTCCTTCTCGTTGGCTCACGTAACGATAATTATTTTCACGCGTTTCAGAAAATTCCAGAAAGCTAAATTACATAGCATTTTCCACTATTTCGACGTGTACGGCGGGAGACGAAAGGATGTTATGAAAACGATTAAGATATCAAGGCAGGTAACGTTAGAATTAGATTGAGAATCTACCGTTAATCGCTGGTGGTGTCGCGTGATCGAATAATGTGATCGATATTTGCGTAAAAAGGTGATGAAAGGAACCGAATGGTTGACAATTGAAGACTGGCTCGAATGCACTTTACCTTTGTGCCCCTTGAGCATCAAACACGATAGTCGAATGGAAAACACCGACCAAGACGAGAGCGTGTTCGTATGTTTTTCGAGCAAAAAGCCCGGAGGTCGTGTTCTCAGCGATGGTAGTTCCAGAGTAAGTGAACATCTAGGGTATAATAAACCGGTCACTGGATACAAACGATAAAGAACAGTTACAAAAAACCGAACTTTATTAAATTTACAACACTTCAATACACGTTAAGAACGTGACGACCGTATGCAGTCACAGTTAATACAAGACCACAATTCAATGCTGATCGTTATCCGGCTATTTCTCGGGCCTATATACCCGAGGGTGCTGTTCCAGATGTTTCCCCAAGGTTCAGGACAGTGGTTGAATTATGCAACTCATCCTCATCGTCTTTTCTTGACTCTTCATCATTCATATGTTGGCTTGTTCGCTGTTATCGCAAACCGATACGCCACAATAATTACTCACTTCGTGTTTTGAGTGAGACTCTTCTTCCTCGCAGGGAAGGAAGCATCAGGCACGTCATCACAGAGACTTTGAAAAACTTTTCTCACAAAAACATAGATTACATATTATATGCGAGTTGCAAGGCTACCAAACAGGTCAAAATACTTTTGAGTTGGGGGGTGGACATGGAAAAATTTCGATCTTCAGCCCGTGACATGAAGTTACAAAGAAGGCAACTCAAGAAGAGCTTGACGTCACTGAGAAGGACATGAAACATTTTCGTGACCCTGAATTTTTATATTAACATTGAGCTCACCCGCGATAATTCCCGACTACTTTTCTATTATCTGTCAGTGAATCACAAGACAAACTGGTTTTCTTTCATTTTGTTTCGTTTTGTTTTTCAGGAATGTGTTCAATTTGTAACAAGTCCCGAATTACTCGTTACCTTGCTCTGCGTCGAAGCGTTAGAGGATAACGAAGTTGTGATCGTTGAAAATGTGATACAAGTAGGGAAAATTACCAACATCAGACTGAAACCTGATTTTGAGCCTCGTAGAACTAATTTAAGTACGGTAAGCAAAGTTTAGAATGAAAAGTTTCTTAAGAACTTTTCGAGATAATTTTACCGGGGAACCCGCTATCCATTTTGTTGGGAGATTACATCCTCAGAAAACGTAGGCGTCCGCGTCCGCAGGTTAGGTTAGGTTACGGGACTTAGAAGAATTTCGAGTCTCGAGCTATGATAGGAGGGGGACTTAGAAGAATTTCAAGTCTCGAGCTATATATAATAGGGGGGGGGGGGACTTGGAAGAATTTTGACTTTCGAGCTACCGTCCGCCGTCTAACCAAAAACTTGGAAAAATTTTGAGACTCAAGCTATGATAGAAGGGGGACTTGGAAGAATTTCGAGTCTTGAGCTATATATGAAAGGAGGGGGACTTAGAAGAATTTCGAGTCTCGAGCTATATATGATAGGAGGGGGACTCGGAAGAATTTCAAGTCTCGAGCTATATATAATAGGGGGGGAGGACTTGGAGGAATTTTGATTTTCGAGCTACCGTCCGCCGTCCAACCAAAAACTTGGAAAAATGTTGAGACTCGAGCTATGATAGGAGGGGGACTTAAAAGAATTTCAAGTCTCGAGCTATATATAATAGGGGGGGGGAGGACTTGGAAGAATTTTGACTTTCGAGCTACCGTCCGCCGTCCAACCAAAAACTTGGAAAAATTTTGAGACTCAAGCTATGATAGAAGGGGGACTTGGAAGAATTTCGAGTCTTGAGCTATATATGAAAGGAGGGGGACTTAGAAGAATTTCGAGTCTCGAGCTATATATGATAGGAGGGGGACTTAGAAGAATTTCAAGTCTCGAGCTATATATGATAGGAGGGGGACTTAGAAGAATTTCGACTCTCGAGCTATATATGATAGGAGGGAATGTAGAATGATAATTTCGATTTGAATTATATGACAGTGTTAAGCAGTACTAATCCCTACTGCGAAGAGCTATCGTCAATTTAAATATTTGTAACATGTGTGATTTTTGTGACTTGATGAGTACATATGCCTGCTGCTAGAGTACAAAAATCCAGCAAAGTTTCCGGTATTGGTCTGTGGTGTATTTAGTTCAAGCCAACAATTGCCGGTAAAGGACAATATATTCATCTAGATGCACGGAATTACGCAGTACCTATTTCAAAATTATTGGTAGACTGTAAAAGACCCGCAGGGAGAAGGCTTGCAGAGAAAAAGAGGAACTCTATCAAAAATAATTGTGATGTTAGAAGAATCAATACGTTTTTGTATGAAATTACGGTCATCCATAATGACGAGGATACTCGAAAGAGTAATACAGAAGAGAGATGCAAAAGACCGCACGATAATTAAAAACACGAGCGCTTTCGGCTAATCAGCCATTCTCGAAGTGTGGAACAAGAACAAGCGACATCAAACGAAATCATGACCGAAGCTACGAGTCATCGAAATGTGAATCATTCCCGTAGACTAATTCGATCAATCCTTCTTCAGGAATGTACCTGTCGATGACTCGCAGCTTCGGTCATGATTTCGTTTGATGGTGCTGGGTTTAATCGCTTTCCACACTTCGAGAATGGCTGATTAGCCGAAAGCGCTCGTGTTTTCAATTATCGTGGGGTCTTTTGCATCTCTCTTCTGTGTTACTCTTTCGAGTATCCTTGTCATCATGGATGACCGTAATTTCATAAAAAAAAAAAACAACAACGTAAGTAATGCTGGGAGTGAATTGATTAAGGGCCTGAAGAGGAAGATTAGGGAGGCTGGGTTAATCGTCACAAAAGCTGACAAAGGGGATGCCGCGGTGGTCATGGAGAAGTCTTCCCACACTTCCAAGGTCCACGATGTGCTCATCCAATGCGGAGCCCAGGAAAATGCCCAGTTCAACTTTCCTAACTTTGTAAAAGAGATTAGGTTTCTCGTTAATAATAGTAAATTCGTCATTAAGAAACCTCTAACCCAAAAAGCCATTTTGGAACCTAACCCCGTCCCCCCCTCCTTTACAGGCTACCAAAAATTCATAAGGAACGAGTACCTATGCGACCCGTGGTTTCTTTCGTCGCCTCTCCGACCTACTGCCTTGCAAAATTTCTCGATCGCTGGTTCAAGTCTAGAGTGGAGTTCGAGTCTCCCCATTCCGTATTGAATTCACGTACCCTCGCTAACAACCCGAAGGATGTTTCCCTCCCTCAAGGCGTAACTTTATGTTCCTTCGACGTGGTGGGGTTATTTCCCAACATCCCAATGGCTGCTACTATGCAGCGGATGGGCGAGTTGTTTATAAAATCTGGTGCCCCGCATGAGGAAATGGGCGAATTCTTTGACCTGTTGAGGGTCTGTAAATTTAATGACAAATTCTACGAGTTCCCTGAGGAAGTGGGGATCCCTATTGGTTCTCCTCTGGGTTCTCTTATTTCAGAAGTTTTTATGTCGAAATTTGAGGGCGACCTGTTCTCTTCAGGCCCGGTGTTTGTGAGTCATGTACACTATTGGCACAGGTACGTTGACGACGTTTTGTGTGCGTGGACCGGTCCAACAGAACTGCTTAGCGAGTTCTTCATTATTTAAACAGCCTTTACCCTCCCATAAAATTTACATTGGAAGTTAGTGGCTCTGTTATAAACTTGTTGGACTTGTCTATTTCCGTCACTGACGGCGTCCATCAATTCTGTATTTACAGGAAAAATACCTCGACCGATATTACTATCTGGGGTCGTCATTCGTACCTGTTGCCCGCAAAGTTGCTACGTTTAATAGTCTAATACATCACTTGACTTATATTCCATTGAGTCAAGCCGCTTTCCAGACAGAATTAATGATTATAAAGCACCTGGCTAGAGTCAACCAGGTCAGGGTTGATGTTGACCTTATGGTTCGTAGGAGGCTCACAAGGAAATGCCTTGACTCTACGACCTCCCTCCCCCGGGATTTACGCCAAGATGGTAGGAAACGGTGGATTAAGCTCCCGTTTCTGGGCAAGTTTTCATCGGAGTTGGGCCGTATCCTTCGCCCCTTCGGTTTTCGGTCGGCCTTCTATAATGTCAACACGGTTAAGAGCCTTTTCGTCAGACTAAAGGACCCTATCCCAGTAGCCGAGAGGGGAGGGGTTCATAGGGTGGCTTGTGGAGATTGCCCCAGCGTCTATATAGGTATGACCAGCCGTCAGCTCCAAATTAGAGTTGACGAACAAAGAAAAGCTTGGAGGAAAAAGAAAGTAGGGAGTCAGCCTTTGCTGATCATTTGATCGAAAGTGGTCACAGTTTTAAAGAGGGGTCCGAAGTCCTCCTTCATAGGTGAAACTCTTCCTTCAAGCGTCTGGCCCTTGAGGAAATAGAAATCCTCCGACATCAGAATAATAGTAGCGTTACCGTTTTGAACAGGTACATTCCTGAAGAAGGATTGTTCGAATTAGTCCACGGGAATGATTCACATTTCGATGACTTGTAGCTTCGGTCATGATTTCCTTTGATGTCATTGGTGCTGGGTTTAGTCGCTTTCCACACTTCGAGAATGGCTGATTAGCCGAAAGCGCTCGTGTTTTCAATTATCGTGCGGTCTTTTGCATTTTTCTTCTGTGCTACTCTTTCGAGTATCCTCGTCATGATCCATCAAAGGTTGCAGGAGGTCCATGGGGGTACACTTATTAGTTTTTTAGCAGAGAACCTGCTATCCCTTTTGTTGCGGGGTACTTTTAGGAAATTTTCGTCCGCGTGCGCGAGTGGTCCAAGGTTGATGACGTCACGGGGAGGGGACGGGGAGTTAGAAAAATGTCGTCCTCTAAGCTACATATGATAGGAAGGGGACTTGGGAAGATTTCCACTCTCAAGCTATATATCATAGGAGATGGACTTGGAATAATGTCGACCTCTTAGATATGATAGTTGGGGGATTAAGGAAATTTTCGTCCGTGATCGCGAGCGGTCCAAGGTTGATGATGGCACGAAGAGGAGGCGGGACTTGAAAGAATAATTTCGATCTCTAAGCTGTATAGGATAGGAGGGGGACTTGACTCTCGAGCTATATATGATACGATTTTCTATATGTTCTATTTTTCGAAAGACCTTCCGCAGTGGAATACGGGTCTTGCGGGTTCCCCGCTCGCCGTTGCAAAACTTGCAAGAGCATCTTAATTTTTTCTTGGTCTCTCCTTTAAGGGTGTGCATCGCTCGTTGGGAAACGCCGAAACGATGTACGATAGGTTGCATATACATCCTTAAATACCCTACAATGTTCAGTACATGGCTCCTCCCCTATATCATATTGCATACTCGTTTGCCTGATTCTTGTCGTAATGGTACTTGCTTTACATTGGTCTTATGGCAAGGGAGTGGATATGCTATTATTGCATATTCAATTCCCCTGCCATAAGACCAATGTAAACCAAGTACCATTACAATAAGAATCAGGGAAACAAGTATGCAATATGATGTAAGGGACGGGCCCTATACCAGCGGTCACTGGGTAGTCCTTGTAACGAGTGACAAGGAATGACTTCGCAAAAAAAAAAACGAATTTTTTCGATTTTCGGACATGTTGTGCAGGAAGATTCAATGAAAGTCGGTGTAGGAACAGGAATCCGAATTTTTTATGATTTCGAAGTGAAATAAAAAGCGTATGGAAGAAAATTTTTCATTTGTGCTTCTAGGCCACCTTTAATTAAACCTTCCTGAAGAACATAGATTCGTTAAAAACTCGATCAGTGAAAAACTTTTTCCGGTACATACCACGTATGGTGTACGAGACTTACGTAGAGGCATAGGTATCTAGCCGCGACATGCAGACGCCTCGAAAATAGCGCAATGCGAACATCAGATCACCGCCGAAAAATAGTAAACAAACAAAGTCAGCAAAAATAGGAAGAATCGACGGCGAGCGGCTTCTCTTCGATGATAATAATCGATGCCCCGATGGTCTCTCTTATATACGCCTGGCGATAGGCTCTAGCCAACGCCTCGTTGCAGGTTTGATGATCTCATATCGCGCGCTCGCCGTCGATTCTTCCTATTTTTGCTGACTTTGTTTGTTTACTATTTTTCGGCGGTGATCTGATGTTCGCATTGCGCTATTTTCGAGGCGTCTGCATGTCGCGGCTAGATACCTATGCCTCTACGTAAGTCTCGTACACCATACCACGTTTTCTTAAAAGCTCGTTTCACCCTTGATCGTCTGTTTGTCGGAGTATAATTTGATGCTATTTTTGGAGATCTGTTCTCTTTCCCTTCTTTCTAGCTGCTCGTTGACTTACGAGCTGAAATCTGGAGGGTACTTCTTTATAGTTATACCTCCGATTACTTCTTTCACTATTATTGTAACGCAATTTTGAATAATTTTGGATAGTGAATAAGCATTCATTTCTTTTTGATTTTCAGATAACGGTTTGTCTGATGGACGCCGAAAATTATACTCGTCTTCCACTGAGTCAGTACGAAGAAGACAACGTCCTGCGGGAACTCAATAAAGCGTTATTGGGTTTTCGACAAAAGCAGCAACAGCGTCTCACTCATAATTTCCGCCATCAACCAGTTGCCCGACGTCTTTCACCGATAGGAGAATCGTTTAGTCCGACTCCTACTGAAAATGGAAATTGCAATATTATGAAAAACCAAGTAAGAGCCTGACAGACTGAAAAGAACGCCGGCCTATTCAACTAAATTAATCGAGAAATGCAGAGGGAAACTTATTCGCCTGTAAGGGCGCTGCTAGGAGCGCCACTTTCCACGCTACACTCGAAGGTGATAGTATGTGATAGTCCCATATTAATTCCTCACTACTTGATTCATCAATCGATTATAAAAAATGAGATATACAAAAGTTGGAGCCGAGTCTACTCTAACAATTTCAGAACTCTTTTAGGTGGCTTTTCATTTGTATTTTACAAGAAAGAAGAGCGAAAAGAAAATACTTTGTTTATTCATTATCACTCATCATCACCTTCGAGTGCAAGCTTTGGAGAAATTCCACATAGCAGAGCATACTCCACCCTTAATGGCGAATAGGGTCGATTTCTTGATTTCAATATCGCTAATTGATTACTCAATTCTTTCAAAAATATTAATCCTCCTTATACTCGTATGTAGCCTGATAGTCAAAATTTTTCATTTTGTATATAAGTAGTTCAAGAATAGAAATTCTCATAAGTCCCCTCCCTCTTACAGTATACGAGTACGCAGAACTCGGAATTCCAAACTTTCTTAAGTTCGCCTCTTCTTATAGATACCTTGAAACACAAAATTTTCCCTTTCCTATCTGTGAATTGCAAGTCATAATTCTCACTCCTGTCAAGATCACAAACTGGTACGAAAGTAAAATAATTACATTAGGCTGGCTACAATAATCGCATACAAATACAATTTGAACGCTACCCAAAACTTTACAATTAATACGTACTTGAAAAACATCTCCACTTTTATAACCAGTGTTTGTCAATCGATCGCAGATAAACAGAAGAAAGGAGAATATGAAACAGTTCGGCACCCACCTGCCCAAGGGTAAATTTATCGTCCTAGGATCTTCGGGTGAACTACTTCCAGTTTCGAGAAACACCGCCGGTCTGATACTAAGTAACAGCGATTACGCGACTTGTCCGTCACAAGATTCGTCGCCGGAAGAATTCTATAGCGCCAGGACTAGTTTGACCGACTGCGATGGCTCCGGTAATAAAATTATCGAAATGAAAAAGTTTAAAGGCAAAAAATGAAGACATAATTGAGAAGGATTTTTCCCCCCTTCTTTCACAAGACGAAGAAGTAAACGCCAGACGATACAGCGTCCACCTGGACACCGTAGAAAACCGTAACTCATTTGCCGAGCGCTTACGAGAGGCTTTGAACCGAGCGCAATCTAGTTCCAGCTCTGATTCTAGTTATGCTGTCGATATTAGCGTCGCTGGATCTAGCATAGCCGATCCTAACATAAGGTAAATGAGTCCAGATTTCATATACTCATAATATTATATTATAAAGCCTCCGTTCTCCACAATTTTAATTTCAAAGTTGTCCCACTTGAATTTGTAACATTTTCAAGGTGCTCAACTTGAACACTCAAATTCATACATACATAAACATAATGTATAGTTAATTTACAAGCTTTATTTATGTCTTGCACAAAATTTTCATTTTTCGTTGAAAAATGACTCATACTAGTACACGGGATATGAGAGAGAATTAGATGTGCACGACTCATATTATGTAACTATGGTATATAGAACAGCTAGTTACAGGCTCAGTTTTTGAAAATGTTTGCGCTGAAATTATATTTTTTAAAATTTTATGTACGACGTGCACAACTTACATCCTAAATTGAGCGACAATATGGAATGGCACGGCTGGTATTTTTCTGGAACTAAATGGGTATTTCAAATATCTATCTTATCAGAATAATTATAATAGTTGAACAAAACGCTAGATACTGTACGAGGGGGCCGATCTATCATTTTTTCATATTGATACTAAAGTCGTAACCTTATTCGAGTTCGGTCCCCGGTAGATAGTAATTTTACCCAGTTCATACCGTGCTCTCTCTTTCATCCAAATTTATCAAACACAATTGAATCATGTTGTGAGAAATTTGCCTGTTTTTTATTGCAGAATGAAACGAGGTGGTTCCAGAGGTTTTATGCTAGAAGAAGACTCATTCGACGTTAATCATCGATCGGCGAGTAAAAGTCATTCCTTCGAAGAAGATAATAGGAGGAATTCTTTGAACAACACGAGCGACGAATGTACACGGAACAAGGGCGGTTCCTCGAAGTATAGTTTTAGCACCGACTACAATTCAGGTGAAGTACCGCCATTAATTTCAGCACAAAGATTGTGACCCTTTACTAGTCCTGTCTGTGAGCGACTATTAAGAATGCGTTTTTTTTCGCGTTGGCCATTTCCGGCGGATCCTGCGTGTCAACCGTCAATTAATTGCTCACAGACTGTATATTGACCCATATACCTTGGAAAAGACTACCTTGGCGAATGAGAGGGGGGACTAGGTGTGTTTGATCAATCATCTCCTATTTCTACGATCGGAACGATACTAAAATTTTGCGGCAGCATTCCGTGCTCCAGAATTTGAAAGGAGACATAAAATATGATTCCTACCTTCTGTGCACCAGTCCAAAGTTGTTTTTTTCTTCCTTCTCGGGCTTTTAACAGAGTACCTATTTTATCGAAAGGGGCTTTCGGAAAAAACTCACGGGTTCTTTAACAGAGTTGAACGAGAGAGTGGCAGGAAACCTGTTTTATGGGGTATGTGGGATCTGAAAAATGTAGATTGTGACCCATGACGTCATTTAATTGTGACGTCACAGGCCCGGACTTAGGAGCTATATATATAATAGAAAGGAAATTTGGAAAAAACTGATCTACGACGACATAGGCTTTGCTCTCTAGCTATATATGATGGGAGGGGGACTTAGAGGGAGACTTGAAAAATTTTTGAGCCGTGTTCTGTTAAAACGTCCGCCATCTGGCGTTCAGTCGGCTGGCAAAGCTAAGTGCTTGAAAATTTTCCGGTGGTCGGTGTGTATAGTCTGAAATATAACCCCTTCGAGTAACTATATATGCAATGCTTCATACAGCAATCGACTTAGCCCCTTCAATGAATCAGATAAGCAACGCTTCAAACACCATGAGACTCAGAACGTACTTCTAGGGTATTCTAAGTTCCCCTCGCTTGCATCATATCATATGAAGTTCGGAGATCATTGTATACCTATAGTCTGACAGATAGCCCCTTCAAGTAACGAGATATGCAATGTTAACAGGGAACCTCTTTTATGGGGATATTTTTGAGAAAATTGTCGTGCGCCGTCCGGCAAAAAACTTGGAAGAATTTTGACTCTCGAGCTTTTATTTGGAAGTCCCTAAAATAGGTCTAGGTCACTGAAGACGCCCTATTTTATACTAGGTTTATCGTAGGTCTAAGCCTCCTTCAGACTCGCTTTATACTAGATCTAGGCTTGCTTGAATTCTCAATACCAAAAACAATTTGATGCCTAAAATAGGTTCCCTACGTTCCTCGTTTAACTTCGTTAAGGAAGTCGTCTTTTTTTAGCGGGGAACCCGCTATCCTTTTTGTTGGGGGGTACTTCCGGGAAATTTTCGTCCGCGAGCGCGAGCAAGATTGATGACGTCAAGGAGAGGGGGACTTAGAAAAATTTCGACCCTTTAGCCATATATGATAGGAAGGGGACTTGGAAAAATTCCTACCTCCGAGCTATATATGATAGGAGGGGGACTTGGAAAGACGACGGCTTCCTTAAAATTGCAGCGCGAACAAAGTTGTCACGTCATGATTTTCAGGACTTGGAAAAACTTCAGGCTCTAGGGGACTCCTGCAATGGCATCTAGTTTTCCAAGTCCCTCTTCTATCATAATAATACAGGGTCCGCCAAAAAGGACTTAACAATTAAATGAGGATTTGGATTAAATTTGATGTAGCTCAAAAAACCGAAACGTTAGAAGTATAGTTCAAGCCTATAAGATTTGTATCTCATTTTTAACAGGGAACCTGTTTTATGGGGGGCTTTTTGAGAAATTTGCCGTGCGCCGTCCAGCGAAAAACTTGGAAAAATTTCGACTCTCGAGTCATATATGATAGGAGAGGGACTTGGAAAAATGACGGCTTCCTTAACGAAGTTAAACGAGGAACGCAGGGAACCTGTTTTATGATTCGAATGAGATTTGGTATTGAAAATTCAAGGAAGCCTAGATTTGGAGAAAGGTAGTAAAAAGAACGCCTACACCAACTCCAAATTTTTCTAAGTCCCTCTCCTATCATATATGGCACGAGGGTCGAAATATTTCTAAGTCCCCCTCCTATCATATATAGCTCGAGAGTCGAAAATTTTCTAAGTCCCCCTCCTATCATATATAGCTCGACAGTCGAAATTTTTCCAAGTCCCCCTTCTATCATATATGGCTCGAGGGTCGAAATTTTTCTAAGTTTTTCGCTGGACGGCGGACGGCGCACGGCAGATTTCTCAAATAGCCCCCATAAAACAGGTTCCCTGTTAAAATTTCGACTCTCGAGCTATGTATGATAGGAGGGGGACTTGGAAAAATTCCGATTCTCCAGCTATCATATATAGCTCAAGAGTCAAGAAAAATCTAGACTCTCAAACTATATTATACTAGGCTTATAGTAGGTCTAGGCCTTCTTTATACTAGCTTTATCTAAGTCTAGGCTTCCTTGAATTATCAATACCAAATCCCATTTGACTCATAAAACAGGTTCCCTGCGTTCCTCGTTCAACTTCGTTAAGGAAGCCGTCGTTTTTATTTTCAATTTGCACCAAATACGAGTATAAAGTTTCTACGTCTTTTTTGAGCCGAGTTATGGACCAAAATGCGCCAAAAATTGACCAATTTGCCAAGATTTCCCAAATAAGAACCTGAAAATTCTCATAATGGTTATTGGAATATTATTCTCGGTATCTGCATCAAATTTCACTTTCAAATAAATATAATATTATGAAAGTTTAAACGATTTTCAATTTTTGAGAATTTTGGCAGATAGGTCAATTTTTGGCACAGTTTGGTTCATAACTCGGCCCGGAAAAATCGTAGAAAGTTTGGTAGGGGCGCAAGTTGAAGACAAAATTAAGGAACAAATTTTGTAGATTTAAAGTTTGCGTCTAACGTTTCCCTTTTTTGCGTTACAACAAATTCAATCCGAATCCTCATTCAACTGTTAATAACTCGAGGGTCGAAAATTTTACAAGTTCCCCTCCTATCGTATATAGTTCCAGACAGCGGGTATGTGACGTCACAATTTGATGACATCATAGGTCAACCTTGTGCTTTGGTTAATTCCGTTAAAGAACCCGTGAATTTTTCTTATCCCCCAATCCCTCCTCCTACCTCGGACTACTAAAACGTGCAAAACTCTAGGAACCTTATTCTCCAGAACCTCTTCCAATTACTCCCTGTTCTCTTGTAATGATTACGTCTGCTCTCTACAATGACTCAGAAAGAAACAGAAATCCTTTTAAGCACCTACCCGGTACAGGATTTGGAGGTCAAATAACAAGTCTTTCTCGAGTTTAGCAAAGTTGGAAAGTCTTTGCTCCCTCACTTGAAAGAACGTTTAACACTTTTATCAAAATTTACAGAACTAGAAGAAGTATACGACCAACTGAGCCGTTGGCTGGATGAGTCTGAAGATCGGCAGTCTTCCGAGGAGAGTTCGCACGAACAAAAACTGCGAGACAATGTAATTATCCAGTTTGCGGGGAGCTTGTTGAAGCGAACGCTAAGCGAGTCGTTTGTTGGCGTACCGCTGAGCGAGAGTGCCGATATTGTCGAAGAAGTACCGGACGAAAGTACTTTTTCGCGGCGAGAGAATCTAAAATTGAAGATGGCAGTTAGAAGTCTGAGTCTGGAGCTGGCAAAGCACAAACACAGACTGGCTGCTCAACTGATCTCCGTAATCGGCCATCGACAATACGCGAGTAGCGACGGTTTGGCTCCAGTAGTGACTGGCAATTGGGGCTGCGGCTCTCAGAATCTAGGTGATCCGCAACTAAAATTGTTGATCCAGTGGCTCGCGGCCAGTGTTTCCGGTTTGCCGAATCTCATCTACTACACCTGCAATCATCGTAAACTACTTAAGGTAATTTTGCGTCTCTCTTATTTGAAAAAGCAAAATGAACACGAAAAAATAATAAATTTTCACACTTATTCGAATTTCTCCGTTTTTGGCATTTTTTGGAAAAAAAAAATTATGAAAAGATCCTCTATTTGATCTTCCGCCATTTGGCCCACCAGAAAAAAACTGACTAATTCCAAAGAATTCGAGCTCTAGCGATAATACACCAGAAATTAATTAATTTGATACAATTTCCAGTTGGATACAGTTTGTCGAGTATTGGTGGACAGACAGTGGAATGTTGGCGAATTAGTGCGTGCAGTTATTTTCTACATGCAGTTTACTATCGGACAAGCCGATAACTCCGTTATGTACAACGACTGCGATACTCTGTTCGATCTACTTATTAATTCAGACGAAAAAATTACTAGTATTAAGAACAAAATTGTAAAATAAATCATTTTGTCGAAAATTTGCTGCTAGTATACAAGTAGTACAAGTTGGTAAAAATGCTGCTTGCTTATACTCACACCTTATCTAGTTTTAGGGCTTTTCTATATACTAGGTTTCCTCTCAGCTTTATATTAGTTTACAGTATAGGCCTAGTATAAACTAGTTTAGGCCTCCAAGTATAAAGTTAGTATAAAACTTCATAGAAACAAATAATATAGGTCTAAGGCCTAGTATAAGACAGGCCTCGATCTAGTATAAAGCTAATACTCATATTAAACAGGTTTAGACCGACTACATAATCACAAAAGTGGTCGATGTGGAATCCTGTCGAGTTGTGCTAGGCACAGACTATCTCATGGACCATTCTGTGGTCATATTTGCAGTCAAGACCACAGTCCCTGACACCAGCAATAAATATGCGTTCTCCCATAGACATTAGGAAGTCAAGAAACCTATTGCCGACTCCACCGCAGTTGCTGGATAGAGAAGCAAATGCAAAAACAGTAACGGAGTGGCTAATGGAGTGCTCCAGGCAGGCCAAATCTACCTGCTAGCTCTGATAAAAGAGAGATGGGACCTGAGGTCATATAGGTCGTGTATTCAACAGTCCAAAGAGTTAACCTGGTGGAACTTCATTAACAAGAACAGGCCATGGGGTAAGCCGTATAAAGTGGTGGTGAAACTACAGGAGTGTGTACACGGCATTCTCATGGGCCGTACGATGAATGGTGCACTTACCACTACAGAGGAAGAAGGCAGCAGGGAGATGCTCAATACAAAATTCCCTTCGGCTGATGAACAGAAAAATCCTGAGACCCAGCTCAACTTGGAGGAACTAATGGTCCTAATGTACTTAAAACACCCGATAACTAATGAAGATGTCAGAGACACCCTCATAACGCGAAATAATCGCTCCGCGCTGAGCCCGATGGTATCGGGTATTAAATCTTGAGAGAGGCCAACAAGTCCCAACCAGGCCTCCTGCCCAGCAAACACAATCGACTTAAAAAAAGCTGTCGATTTGACCGCTTATCGACCATTAATCGAACCAATTTGTCTATAACCATAAAATGATTTTTTAGGTCGAGTAACGGCCGAGTAATTTCCTCCTATTTTTCAATTTTATTGTGACCTACATAATCGGCCAAAGACTCAACGTCTTTTTCCAATCTAAATGAAAATCAATTCTATTTTGTCCAATAATTGACTGAAGAATCGACGTCTTTTTTCAACCTAAATGAAAATCGATTCTATTTTGACCAATAATTGAGTGCAGAATTGACGTCTTTTTTGAATCTGAATGGAAATCGACTCTTCTTTTACCAATAAACGACCGAAGAATCGACGTCTTTTTTAAATCTAAATGTTGCAATGGACTCTATTTCGACTAAGAATCGACATCTTCTTTGAGTGTAAATGTTGAAAATGACTTTAAGTTTAGGTCCTGTGTTAATAAACCAAAATAAAATGGTCCTTTATTTCCAATGTACAAAGGGAAGTACTTAGTTCTACATGTGGTTTCAAAGTTGAAAAATGGTATGCGCATTGTTGTACGAATAATAGCCGAATTAATTAATTTTTTATTAATTTTTAATATAAATTTTATATTTAAAAATATTTTAGGGTATCTAATCCGTTATTTTTTAATCATTTTTCTTAATACCTAAATTATAAAATTTTATTTAAAAATTTCATCAAAAATAATAAAATTAATTATTATTTTTATATTTTATTAATAAATTTATTAAGATAGAGAAAGAAAAAATGATAATTAAAAAAATGAAATATAACTACAATTAAAGAAGCTACATACAGAAAACTTAATACTATAGTAGAAGAAATTTTGAAAGGGGAAAAAACTACAGAATAGTTGAAACAAAATAAGGGGGGGGGAAAAAGGAACACTCTGGATAATTTATAATTAAAAAGCTTTTAATAGATAATTTATAATGAAAGTCAAAAAAAAAAAAAAAAAAGCTTTCCCTAAAAATTTCTCATTATGACCACAATTATAAAGTGGACGCGAGTTCTAAGAAGTATTTTCAACAAAAAATTCGATATGAAGTGGATTAAAGTTAGTTTTAGGATGAAAAACGTTGCCTTTTGTAAATACAGTAGGGCGTGGTCACCTTCACACACGGACAAACTAACACTTTGATCAAGCTACAGGTCTCATTCTCCAAAGTGTTGATTTGCAGATTCGTCAATTCTATTTTGTACAGCAAAAATAAAGTGGAACCTCTATAATTTGAAATTCGAGAGGCAAATGAAGAATTTGAAATTATGAAGGGCTTTTCAATTTACAAAAAGTTTGAGTAAAGAAAAGAAATCAAATTACAGAAAAGATGGAAAAAGAAAAAAAATCTCATTATCTTCAAAGGATAGCAATTTTTTCAGGGGAGGGGACAGCAATTTCAATTTAGAGACATTTTACACTGAAGAAAGAGATCGAAATATGGTAATTATTTCTTTTTTTCACTGAACAAAGACGTCAAAATACAAAATACTCGTAGTTTTCATTCTAACAAACAAAAGACGTCGAAATATAGTTGACTGAAAAAAGACGTCGAAAAACGGGTACAGAAATCAACTAACCAAACTTCGACCATGAATCGACGACTAATTTGGGTCGAAAAATAGATCGATACAGTAAAGACGTCTTAATTACTCATTTTCGGTCGATTTATGGTCGATATTGTGAGTGACTATAAAAAGACCCAATTTTGACGGTCGATTGTGTTTCCTGGGTGGCAGCGTACTTGAGGTATTTTCAAAGTGTGTGGAGGAATGGGCGTCTCTCTGTCTACCCCAAAAGTGAGGATTGTGACAGGTTGGCTACTCACCCTGTTGAGCACGTTAGGTTATCAAAGACATGGTTTCATAGAAGACAGACAATCCCGAACCATATCTAGCCTGCAGCATAAGATATGTAAGAATATGCTGCTGCATATTCTTGCACGCTGGCACTCGCAGACAGAATAGGTAGTCGTGGTTGTTATAAGAGATTAGAATAGAGATAGCAAGTGTCAGTTAATTCACGTTTTGTACGTGTAGTTGAGATATCGTTCAATAGAGACTCGGTAGCAGGAAAGACGAAGGTCTTCGGATCAATAGAGACCTGTTGCCGAGAAAGACGAAGTTCGATTCTTACAGATATACTATCACTAGCCTTAAGCATAAGAATCCATACAATAGCTAGAATAACCACAAAATTAGCCTTAAGCATAAACAATCCCTCCAGCACTCTCTTCGAAAAACCTTTGATACAAAGGCGAAATGTTGGGCCATCTCAATAGTAAGTTTGTATCCGTACCCCCATACTATGTGTCCCCTTTTGTGGTAAAGGGCGGGCACGTGGTCCAACGAGAAGACAAAAAGAGTATGATGGAGGCCTAGACTCAGTATAAACCTAGTGTGGAGGAGGCTTAGACTTTGTATGAGGCTAGTATATAATAAGTTTACTGCATAGAACAGGGGAAGGCCTAGGTCCAGTGTTACGAAGGTGTAGACCTTGTATAAGCCTATAGTATAAAGGAGGCCTAAACCTAGTATAAAGTTTATATGCAAGTAATGCTAAATACTGTGTGAAATGGAGGCGGAGAGAGGTGGGTCAACTTACAAATTTCCAAATTAGAGGTCGTGTTCAGCATAGACATGAAATGTTTTCAGAAGACCTGAAATACAAGTGAAATAATCACTTTGTTTTTGCCTGCACATCTTCTGGGCGCTTGTGCGCTTTAAAAATACTAGGTAAATAATTAGAATTAATTAAAATATAATTTCTAGTTAGATTGGGATGTGAAAAAGTAAAATGGAAGTGATACGGGTATTTGGGTTGAAGGCCCGGTATTACGACTAACGTACCGGTAAATCCTACAGATATATAAAATAATGGTTTGAACGCTGGTATCGAAGACCACAATGCGACGCGGTCACAACGTTTTGTGTGAAGGCAATCGCACGTGTTTTTACATATACAAAATACAAATTCTCCACGTACACGCCGCTGTAAATTGAACGTAATTACTTTATAATTACAATTAGACTCGACGAGTCCAATTTAGATAATTTTTAACCCGACATTTCCTTTACAGCAAGTGTACGCGCAAACCAGTATCGAACATGCACGAGCTATGAATGATATGAAAAACCTACACACGTTACGACCGTGTACAGTCCTATCCTACGCTCGTCGCTATCCCTGCCTTTCTACGTATCGTATAATTTGTCTCATCAATGTGTGTAGAGTCTTTGCAATGAATGAGCAATGGAAACAAATATTGGGACCTATCAAAAGCGAAGAGGTTCATCTGTCTCGGATAAGTCCTAGTTGAAAACAGGTACCCTCAACTACTTGTGAAAGTTATGAAAGACACTCAACATTGAACTGAAAGTGGTACTAAAACTGGTCTTTGGGTTAAAGACCTGGTATTACGACTTACGTGTAGGTGGGATTTTCTTGAGTAACACGATATTGTTCGGAAGTTGACAATTGAGATATGGACTGTCGACAAACAAAGAGGAAATGTTCAGTATTTAGTGCAAGTAGACCTACCACATTCGCAGCGCATTTTTCTTGAGTCGAATCTGGTAGGTGAACATTGAGTAGGTCGATCATATGAAAGAGAAATTCGTAAGTTGTTAGGTGTAGTTGCTCAACACGATTGGTTCCATGTACATGCGACGGGACTTTATTGCTTCTAGTAACCTGTAAATCAGAAGAAATAAGAGGAGTGCTAAGGCCAATCTCTAGGTAACAAGTAAGAACAAGTTGACTTTTAGGTACCTTGCACTGAAGAATATACATCGAGTAGCAATCATATGACAGGAATGGAGATGCGCTCCGAAACGTTCAACCGACAGTAACCAGTGATTTTGTGTCCTAGTTGCTCAAATATAAGTGAGATAGAGATAATCAGGGACAACTTGGTGATGTGTTTTGGAATGCATCCCCGGAGAGTGCAGAACTTGAGAGTAACAGGAAGAAATACTATAGTACGTACAACAAAATTGAATCTTGTGATCACTCCTCCCTGATTCTTTTGGAGCTTCTCTCCCTATTTCTGAAAATTTAGACTACGCTTTAGAAATCTGAAGACAATGTCATATTTCGAGAAATAGTAAATTTGAAATTGTATTCACTACCTCTTACACAGCACAAACATTGTACTTATTACAGTAATCCTACAGCCTGACCACCATCGTTTTCAAATATCTGCTGAGAATCATTGCCTGTTATCTTAGTTATTGACTGATTCAGGTGAAAATAATGTCTGCTGTTGCATTGAGACGCACAACTTGCATCTAGTCTCACACGCATTACTCGGTCCTTGACCTGGTCCTGTAGAATGTAGAATTTAACGGGATTTTGAAGGCTGACAGGTAGTGAACTGCTTCGATAGAGTAAACTGGGCTCTAACGTATCACGTTGGATCGAGTTTGTTGGAGTCAGTAGGAGATACAGGAAAGATAATGGTATCATCCCTCTACCTCACAACAATTGTACTTCACCTTCTGCCCAAAATGTAAAGCTGTAGAAATCAAGAACACAGAAATACTTAAGAATCTGTACACATCTCTTTGTGGAGGCTAATGGGATTGCTTGTTACTCTTACGCTCTGGAAATACGGAAGACGGTTAAAAGACCTCGAAATACCGGCAAATCTACCAAATTTCACTTATTCATTAGCAGTTCTTCCTATCGGCTTATATTAGATTATTAGATCGATACAATTTTGTACAGTATGCTAGAATAAAAGGCTTCAAAACCTACTTTTAAACTGGGTCTAGACTCTCTACCTCCCCCCCCCCCCGAACACTGTTTGTTTGATGCCGTTTATACTATCTGTATACTGACAGTGCAGTATACCAATGTTATATTAGGCTTATGATATCCCTACGCTTCCCTACAAAAAATTGAGCCTTACTTCACTCTACACTAGATCTAAGCTATACCCTCATGATTTATCTGAGCCCCAACCCCGTCTGCAGTATACTACGCTAAGAAGAAGGCAAACCAGCGCCCCAAAAGCTAGTAGCTTTTATGCAACGCTTCATATACACACATTGTTTAACCAACTACTCAACCTTTTTCAGGCCTAGTAAAATGAAACCATATATTCTGTAAGCAATGCTGAATCACATATCCCAAAAGCAATTTGGAACCACATATTTCTGAACCACATATTCAATAAGCAATGCCGAACCATATATTCTGTAAGCAATACTGAAACACATATTCAAAAAGCAATTTGGAACCACGTATTTCACAAGCAATGCTGAACCACATATTCCACAAGGAATATTAAACAACATATTCAGTAAGCAATTTTGGACTACATATTCTGTAAGCAATGCTGAACCACATATTCAGTAAGTAATTTTGGACCACATATTCCATAAGCAATGCTGAACCACACATTCAGTAAGCAATTTCGGACCACACATTCCATAAGCAATGCTGAACCACATATTCAGTAAGCAATTTTGGACTACATATTCCATAAGCAATGCTGAACCACATATTCCTTAAGAAATGCTGAACCACATACTAGTACATATAAGATGTATGTTCTAGCGCAGTGGGTAATTTCTCTCATTTTTCGTTAAATTTAAAAACCTCACGAAGAAGCGCAGGGAGCAATTTCTCTCATTTTGAGGGTAATTTCTCTTATTTTTCATTAAATTTTAAAAATCTCAAGAAGAAGCAGAGGGAGAAATTCTCTCATTTTGAGGTTAATCTCCACCTTTTTTCATCTAATTCTGAAAAGAAGAGCAAAGACTAATTTCCTCATTTTGAGGTTCCCTGAAGAAGTCATCACAGTCCAACAAAGTTGAACCTTTGCTAGCTTTCTAACTATGAATACTGTTTGTAAATTAAAAGTCAAATTTCGGTTCGACACCTTTCGTATTCGTTTATTGATAAAGTTATAACGATGGATAACGATGTACCGACCACGGTTAGATTATACATACTGAAAAGGCCCGTACGTCGTCGCGTAGTACTGCGGCGAGGTACGGCATCGATAAGCAATGATAACAGATGATACGAATGATTACATACGACAGAAAATGCATTAACACTCCCCGCCCCCTGAAGGGTGCAAGTATGAGTATTTTACACGTAAACTATTTACAATTATCACAGGGTCAAATTTTTTAAAGACAATAGACCGTATTTGGTAACAACTAGGAATAGACGATAATGAATATCACCACGTAGGGCGACCAATAAATTGATGTGTTGATGAATGATTCAGAAAATTTGATTAAGATTACGATTAACGATTAACATAAAGTAAGATAACGATTACCACGATTATAATATTTAAAATGATTAAAACGATTCGATTATTATACAAGTAATGATTTAACGAATGAAAATGATTACAACGCTGGACGATGATTTAATACCTAATAAGGTGTGGAATGAGATTGATAGAACATATTATACGATTTGACGAATTATAACTTCAAAAGTGAAGCTGAAACAATTAAAATTATTAGCAAGATTGGGTATTAAATTAAAATTTTAAGTTTCGGGTCCCTCTGTGGGGAGTTTGACTAGTCCTTGTACTGATCTCTTCAATGTGCCGGAGCTGCTCCGAACCTCCACGTTTCGCACGTTACCGTGAATGTCCGGGAAGACCTGGTTGACGACCGCCAATGGCCATTCTAGCTGGTGGGCGTTTTCGTTACGAATGATGACGATATCCCCGATTTTGAGATTCTCGTGAGCTCTTTTCCACTTGTTTCGAGGTTGTAGTAGATTTAGGTACGTATTCCGCCAATTATGCCAAAACTAATTTATAATGTTCTGTAGTAGGTGGTAGCGCTGAGATAATTTCATTGTGACATCCTCAGTGATTGGCACCTCCAACAACGAACTGCCGATCGCTAGGTGTGCCGGCGTTAATGCAGTCAAAGCGTTGTTCATGCTGACTTGGCACAATGGTCGTGAGTTCAAAATTGCCTCGATGCGTACTAGTACCGTATAAAGTTCGTCTCGTGTCAGCACCTGCTTGCCGATTGCTTTATCGAGGTATTTTTTCCCAGCTTTGATAGCAGCCTCCCAAAGGCCTCCTTGGTGTGGGCTGCGTGGCATAGAGAAGTGCCATGTGATGGTTCGCGCCCGCGCAAATTCTGATATTCTCGACTGCACCAGCATTGCGTTTGTCCCAAAGAAGTTGGTGGCGTTGTCCGAATACATGTCTGATGGTACCCCGCGCCGACTTACAAATCGATTGAGTGCTGCTATAAACGATTCTGTGGATAAATCTTCGACTACTTCAATGTGTGTCATCTTTGTTACTAAACACACGAAGAAGGCTGGATACGCTTTGTTGACCTTGATGGATCGGTGTTGTGTGCATTTTACGTTGAAGAATCCCGTTAAATCAACTCCAGTGTGTGTGAATGCACGAGAAATATTCACCCTTGCTGGTGGTAGTTCGCCCATTATCTGCTTTGCACATTCGGCTTTGAGTTTTACGCATCGTGTGCATTGGTGTATCAGCTTCTTAATGACGCTGCGAGCTCCTCCTCCTACGACTCTGAAACGACTTTGAATTTGATTTAATAAAAACGAATGGGAGGCATGGAAATATTTTTCGTGGATATGTTTGACATATAATGGGAGTAGGGGAGTTGTTCGTGGAATCACAATAGGATGTCGGATATTGTAGGAAAAGTTAGACAAACCAATCCTTCCGCCCACGCGGAGTAAGTGTTCGTTATCTAGAAAAACATTAAGCGGAGCTAATGGACTCTTTTTATGGACCGGTGACTTCTTCTCTACCGACGCGATTTCGGTACTAAAATGCTTCGATTGCACGAGTTTAAAAATAAGGGTTTCGGCCATTTTCCATTCGTCTGTAGTTAGATCGTCTGTTACGCGACTAACGCGGTATTTTAAGCGAAGAATATGCGCCGTGACGTTAATTAAACGCGTGTACAACGAGAAACGATTTAGTAAATACGATAGAACGCAGTAGCTTTTGGTTGTATTACAAGTGACTTTTGATCGAATTTCGGGCACATCGACTTCTGCGTCACCATTCGTTTGTAGATGGCTTTCGAAGTCATCCGTTCTTAACATTTTAGGCCCGTGTTTCCAAAAATCACGATTCTCGAGAAAATGTTTCGTTGAAAGCCCGCGAGTTATCAGATCGGCAGGATTTTGATCGGTTTTTATATACCGCCAGTGTTGCCATGGCAGTTCACTGTTGATCTTAACCACACGATTCCGAACAAAATCTTTATATCGATCACCTGGACCTTTCATCCATGCTAACGCGATTTTCGAATCACTGAACGCGAATATGTTTGATAAATCTATCCCTAAACGCCTTCGGACGCGAGAGACTAATTTTACGAGCAGAAGTGCTCCTTCTAGTTCGAGTCGCGGTACCGTAAGAGCCTTAACCGGTGCTACGCGAGTTTTTGCACAAATTATTTTTGAGCGCACTTTTCCGTTTCGTTTGATCGATCTCAAGTATAGCACCGCCCCATAGGCCTGAGTGCTCGCATCACAAAACGCGATTATTTGTTGCAATGTAGTTTCACCACTGAAATAGCAACGCTCGACCGAAAACTCCGATAACGCGAATAAGTCTTTGAGGTACGCCTGAATTTTCTCTTGAATTTCCCTCGACACTTCTGCATCCCAAGCGTTTTCCTCTCGCCATATGTCTTGCATAATCAGTTTTCCTCGGATAGTTACAGGTGCGACCAACCCGAGCGGATCGAACACCTTTGATACAAGTGACAGAATAGTTTGTTTCGAGTAACCGCCTTCCAACTTTACTGCGTTTGGATCGACTCTGATTCCCAAGACGTCCTTGTCTGCTTGCCATTGAAGACCTAATATGGAAACTACTGAACTGGGGTTAAACTCGATAGTTTTGAGCGCGTCAGTTAACTTATTATCAATCGTCGCCAGTAGTTCCTTTGAATTTGAGGCGTACTTGACAAGGTGAAAATTCGCCTCTGCCAAGGTTTGATGGATGACCTTTTGTAGCTCCTTTCCTTCTTCAATGGAGGACGATCCAGTCATCAAGTCGTCCATGTAAAATTTGTTTGCAATTGCGAATGACGCTGCTTTGTGTCGTTCTTGTATTGATTTGGCAAGTTCATTTAAGCATTTTGTTGCTAAGTAGGATGCCGGGGCAGTACTGTAAGTGACCGTTGTAAGACGAAAAGTATCTATGGGTTGGTCAGGACTGTCGCGCCAGAGGATGAGTTGCATGTCTTGATCTTCAGGCTTGATATCGATGCATCTGTACATTTTTGAGACGTCGGCAGTAAATGCCACTAAATATTGTCTAAAACCTATAAGATTATCAAAGAGCTCTGATTGTATAGTAGGCCCTGTCATGAGCGCCTTGTTCAGTGAACAACCGGATGCATTTTTTGCTGCAGCATTGAATACTACTCGTAATTTCGTTGTCAAGCTAAAAGGTTTTAGAACGCAGTGATGAGGCAAATAATACAAATTCCTGCTCAACGTTTTAACGTCTTCTACTTTCTTCATATGACCCAATTCGCGGTACTCCCTCATAAATTCTACGTATTTTTGATAAGTTTCAGTAGGCAATTTTTCGGCTCGTTTTAAGGCAAACAATGCTTGATTATATGTATTGGCTATTTCCCTACGATCTCTCTTGAAGGGTAATGCGACTTCAAAGGCTTTATTGGGTTCGCGACGCGTATGTTTGTAGAAATGATCTTCGCATTGTTCATTTTCTGGTATGATCGCGGATTCGACCTCCTCAATCTCCCAAAATTTTCGAAGTAGACTTTCAACGTCTGTGATGAGATTACAGAATCGAGTTGTATCAGGTGTGAGTGTTGGGACGCTTCCCGATATAACCCATCCAAACTGCGAATTTTCAAAGCACAATTTATCCAAAAAACGCTTCTCTCCAAGCAGGCATAGGTTAACAAATTCTACTCCCAGCAGAATATCGATTTCGTCGTGTCCTATTTCGCACTCTGCGAATTCGAATGCTTCAAATGACGGTAAGGAACCTATTTGTTTCAGTTTTTCGCGATTTATTTTATACGGTATTCGTTGAACGACGTTAGCATTCACTGCTATCTTGAAATTATTTATTCGAGAACGGATAAAGATATGCGCTGCGCTACTTGAGGTTAACTTGTCGAGTGTAATTCCCGCTATCTCTACCCTTGTTTTATTAACAGCTAAACGGTTTCTCCGTACAAAGGATTCAGATGCTAACGTGACTTCTGAACAGCCGTCGAGCAACACACGCGCCTTCACCGTGCGGCGGTTCAATTCTACATACACGACTGCGGAGGGTAGAAGGGTGGTAACTGGTTTCGGCCTAGCGCTACTAGTCGTTGTTAACGTAGTTTTAGCCGCGTTTGCGTTTGCGGGGGGAGGGGCACTATCTGTCACCTTACCACTCTCCTCGACCTTGTTTGCCGGTGTTGCTTCTTCCCTGTGGAGAAGAGTATGGTGTGGCTTATCACACTTTCTGCATTTTGTCGCAGTGCAAAAGCTTGTACGGTGGTTTCTACGGAAGCAATTCGTGCATAGTCTTGCTTCCCTTTTACAAACGTAAACCTTTCTGACAATGACTTAGCAAGAAATTTTTCGCATAAAGAAAGCCAATGCTCTTGACTACATAACGCACATTTAGGTTTTGGCGGGATCGTTGAACTGCCACTTGCATTTCTCGTTACAAAGGAGTTCGACTTCTTACCCCTCTCCCGTCTACCATCGATTTTAGCTTCGTGGATTTTCATTTCATAGGGTTTCATTATACTTTCGTATGCTAGGGATATCGACTTCAAATATTCTTCTAATTGCTCAAAGCTCGGATATACTGAATTATCGACTATTGTTCTCTCCCAATCTCTACGTAGACCATTTTCCAACCTCGACGATACAATATAACAAATAAATGGAGATAATGCAACAGTATTTATATTTTGAACTTTCAGCCCGCGAATAGTCGTCGAAACTTTTTGTAAGACCTCACGTATCTCGCTTTCTTTTTTAATTTCAGCTATGTCTAACAAATCGCGAAAATGACACGCTATGGTGGCTCTTGGGTTTTCAAATGTTTTCCTCACCTCTCTATACGCATCTTCATACGCGCTATCTTCGAGTGGTGTGTCGTCTAAAATAGCTGCCTCCTTTTTTAAGGCATTTCTTAAAATGTACAGTTTTTCGGCAGGCTTATAGCACTTTTTATTGTGCACTAAATTATCATACATGGAAATCCAGTCGTTAAATTTCCTACGATCTCCAGTAAATTCTGGTAGTGAAATATCAGGCATTTTCAGGTTAAACGCGCTAGATTGCGAGGTGTGAGACATAACTGATTGCTGATTGGAGGCAATTTCTCGTGTCTTTTTCGATTCTTCATATTTAGTAAATGTGAGTTCGAGCTTACCTTTAAGTTCCTGCTGTTGTTTTCTTAGCCCAAAATACTCGTTCATTAGTTCGTCTTCTTCCTTTTCGGTTTCTTCGGTTGCTTTCCCTTTGGAATTGACAATTTTCAGGCCGTGGACACAACTGCTGTAGAAGCTTGCAATCTCCTTTTCGATCTGGTCTATTTCTACTCTCATTCTGAATATTGTTTCTTCGGTGACAATTTGAGTGAAGGCATCGCTGACTTCCTTTATGGCTCTTTGCAACGATCTTCTCAGAGCCCTATGTTCGGTTTGCTGAGCTTGTATCTCTTCTTTGGTGATGTTCATCGCACGAAAATCGCGCACTTTCTTTGTTCGAATTATTGTCAAAGTAAAACACTGAATAATACGGTTTTAACACAAGAATATTAATAAATGAAAATTATTTTCGTTTGAAGCTGGCATTTAATATCCGGCTCGGAGGACCATACTGTTTGTAAATTAAAAGTCAAATTTCGGTTCGACACCTTTCGTATTCGTTTATTGATAAAGTTATAACGATGGATAACGATGTACCGACCACGGCCACGGTTAGATTATACATACTGAATAGGCCCGTACGTCGTCGCGTAGTACTGCGGCGAGGTACGGCATCGATAAGCAATGATAACAGATGATACGAATGATTACATACGACAGAAAATGCATTAACAAATACTGTACCTTTTTAGCACAATAGTATACCTACGACTTTAGCACATTTATTCCATTCACTTGTATCACCAATCTGGTATAAGAAAATACTCTCCAAAATAAAATTAGCGCACAAGCGTTTAGTCAAATGTGAATATTCCCTATAATTTTTGTGAATTTGATAGATTTTTTCACTTTACACAAAATCGTCAAAAATTCAACAGAATTGATACCCTGGTAATGCGTTCCTCATTGTGTCTAATCAATTGGGAAAGACGAACGCGGTGACAAATGACGCGTTGATAAAATTCTACAACTGAGTAGTTTTTTCCAATAAGAATACTGCTGGTGAGTGGTGACCGGCTGCTGACCGGCGCTGCTCCATACATGGTTTGTGCAGGAACAAAAATGGCAGTATCCTACCAGAGCATGATTCACGTTACTTGCGTCTCACACGGTATTCACCGAATTTGTGAAAAGGTTCGCGAATGTTTCCCGATGTAAACACCTTGATCAGCTCTTCACGTAAAAATATTTTTGAAATGTCCGGCCAGAATACATCAGTATAACGAGAAAATGAACTACCCTCTTCCTCCTGAAGTCGTAGTGACCAGATGGCCGCTTTTTTCGCGAATATACCCCGATATCTCGGAACTCGTTTCAGAATTATCTGATGAATCGGCGCGAGTGAAAAATGTTGAAGGCCCTAATTTAAGAAGCACCTACATTGCCTTCTGATCTGGCGTTTATTCAATCGTACTTCGCTTGTTTCCCTGAATTGATAAAAAAATAGAAACGCATAGCCTATCGCTAAACTCTCACGTAGAAATTGTTGAAAAACTTTCCACGCGGTAATCGATAGAATTCCAGGGCGGAATGGTCGAATTCTTGAAGAAAAAATGCGCTCAGGTTTTCGATAAGAACACTGGCTACACCACCTTACATACCTAAGCTGAATAACGCTCTCATTGATGGACTTCCATGTACTGATATTTTGTATAACCCTCGAATACTGAGTGCGTATTTATACACTCCCTCGTCTCAGTAGACGTCGAACACTTGTTTTCGGACTACAAACTTGTTCTCAGTGATAGGAGGCAATTTTTCACTCGTGATAATTTAGAAAAACATGTTCTTGTAATGTTATTTTTGGTTAAAATTTTTTTTTAATACCGGTACCTAAAATATCAAAATATTGCTTTAAATAGCTAAAAGGAATATTTTTTAGCCGAGATTTTTCATCTATCTCGCCGGAACCAGCTTATGAGGCGATCCATTAGGAACCCTCCGGCCACGTTACATACATCTTCAAAGCAAAATCCGAGTACACTTTGCGTTTTCTTATCGCCCAGAACAATACGGTCGACGATTATATTGGACACATTGGACGCATTGACATTGGAAATAGAAATTGAGTCGCGAGTCGTTGGTTTTTGCGTGGTTTGTTTCTTTTTGTTGGCACGTTTAATCCTGACATTAGATAAGTTAGAATTCTGGCTCAGAAGACACTGTCGAACACAGTGTACCTCTTCTCTGGTTGCATTCACTTGAACTTGTAAAAATTCAGTGATTTCTTCGAGATCTGTATCAACATAAAGTTGATGAAGAATCACGGTATAAGATGAAGAGGTAGTGACACGAACGTATTCTGACTGTGGTAAACGCTGTCCGTGATTTTGAAGTAGTTCTGAACATCCCGAGCGCAGCGCTCGTGATGAAAGTGATGGGTAATGTACAGAGTCTTATGGGAACGCCGCTACTTTCAAAAATTTATTGCAGGATCAGGAATCAGCCAATGCATTTCATATTTGGCATAAAAATACCATTTAATCTACTCTATAAAATTTTGAAAGAATCACCCTTCTAAGTAAATTCTTGGATTTTTTATAATCCTTGGAAATTTCATCAATACTAGGGTACCAACGGTAACGTCCCGGCGCAGGTGGGGTGTAGAAGGAACAGGGAAACAGCCCGAGTGTTCGCTGCAAACCTAGCGGAAGTTTGTACGTACAACTTCAAAACTGCGGACACGATTTTAGCGTTGTGTCATTACCTCTTCATCTTATACCGTGTGAAGAATCGACCATCAGTCACATCAATAAGACAAAGAACAGTAAAAATTAAGGGAGGTAGGTAGTTGTAGAGCATCCCAACTATGGGAATACAACAAACACATCAGAACACGCAAAGGCATAATTTATATGTGATAGGACGGTACTTACCGTATGTAATTGTAGACATACTTACAAATGATAAAAATATAATAGATACTACAGAATTAAGAGGAGCCATTGTAAACTCGTCGCCTTTACGAACATCGAAATAATAGGTACTGTACTGTTACCGTAGACATCTGATGGTTGAATATGCTAGTAATTATACATTTACGCATTGAGCTGTAAAATGGATTCTATTTCTGGTCATGAAGAATCTCATTGAAATATCAAGATTTGCCTATAGAGATAATTTGGTAGTCAGATATTTTCTTCAAATTTCAATTACATGATAGCATTTCCGCTGAAGCTTTTCTGATTAAGCTATATTACGTAGCGTGGATTTAATCAGCATGACTGATATCAGAAAGAAAGAGAGGACAAAATTAAAATTGATTTTTTTCTTATTTTTTCATTCGTGTCTCATAATTTTCTTTGGTTTTTCTTTATAATTTTTAACGACGACTAGGTTTGTAAAGAACTCATTGCCAAGGCTCACACATCTATACACATTAGTGTCATTGAAATTCAGATTTTTTATGGAGAGAACGTTATCAAGGTTGAGACAGACTCGTTCACTAAATTCTACCATTTCATTTCCCCTTTATACCAAGTCTTATAATCTGCAAATTGTTGCTCATCATAGACACATTTACGGATGATGTTACTGCCTTCCTCTACAACTAAAGTCTCTTTTCAACTCACAGTAAAACATGTCTTACGAGTGCATCCTACTGATATACAGTACGTACAATTTCTGTCCTTTTCTTTCTTTTCAACGCATAGCAAAAACGTGATAGTTCCTTCTCTCTCTAACTAATAGTGTCTTATGGACTCTCCTTTTCGGAGCGTCTGTATACAATAAGAATTTCGTCACAATTTTTTTTTTTTTTCAACACACAGCGAAACGTTATAATTCCTTCTCTCTCTCTCCCTCTCTCTCTCTCTCTCTCTCTCTCTCTCTCTCTCTCTCTCTCTCTCTCTCTCTCTCTCTCTCTCTCTCTCTCTCTCTCTCTCTCTCTCTCTCCCTCTCTCTCTCTCTCTCTCTCTCTCTCTTACTAACGCTGTCTCACGTACGTATTCTCGTCATCTGTTTCCTGACTAAAATGTGACTACAGATGTCAATGTCTGTATCCTGACTAAAAAGCGATCAAATTGTATAAGCATTCTTCTCTTTTCAATACAGAGTAAAACGATATAATTTTCTCTTTCTCTCATTAACGCTGTCTTATGAACGCTCATATCGAGAGCGCGCGGATGAAATATACAGTAGAAAAATCATCTGATCGTTTGGCGTATGTATTCTCACTAACTAATGCTGTCTTATGGGTGCTCATACCAAGAGCGCGTCTATGTTAACGTACGTATTCTTGTAGCTGACGCTCCTAGTATGAGCACGTTGAAGGTTACTGCATTGCAAGCATAATTTGACTTAATAATCGTTCAAGTTAGAAGTATTAAAAAAATGAAATTTTATATGTACATTTAAAAACACTAATATTATCAAATTCTATCATATTTATTAACCATATAATTGGAAGTCTACAGAGATTCTTTTGTTGATAAAGATGAATTTGATTTTGAGAATATTATACCATATTTCAAAGTTCCTTTTGATAGAACAAGATCAAATTATGAAACTTTAATGGACCCGCTTTCTGATAAAATTCAACATTTACCTGAAGACAAAAAGAAAAAGTATAGTAAACTAATGATAAATATTATTGCTCACTTAAGTGTTTTATCTAGAATGGTTGAAAAAGAAATAGAAATTCTAAATCTTCCTCAGAAAGATTTTGTATCTGAAACGGTTGGTAAATAAATTAGCTTTAGCTAAGAAAGCAAAGCTTTTGTATCTCAATCAGAGATTGAGCCTATCAGGCGATTATGTAGGTGATTAAATATTATTCACATATGCAATGTAATTAAAAATCAATAATGTATATGTTGTTGACTAAATCAAATTTTAAATAGGTAACTCAAAATTATAATTTCATCATCAATTGATAGATACAAAACCTTTTCAAAAGCTCTCATGTTCAAAATAAACATAAAACCTATCAAGATGTAAAAACAGATATAAAAGATCAAGTTCTAGGTGTTAATTTTTTAATTTCTTAGGTTTTTGATTTATGACTGATTTTTCAGACTCACTAGTCTTTGCATAAATCCTTTCTATTTTATCTTTAGATGGAATATCTGAATCTTTGACAGCAACTCTTGCGAATTTATTACTAAAATCTATTTTCATTTCATCTACCTTCTTTTGAATTTTCATTAATTCTGAAACTGGCAGTAAATTGAAGGATTTTGTTGTTACAGATATATCCAAACCAGAATCATATTTAACAGGTTTGATTTGAGATTTTTCATTATTTAAGCAATGCTGGACCACATATTCTGTAAGCAATGCTGAACCACATATTCCATAAGGAATGCTGAACCACATATTCAGTAAGCAATTTTGGACCACATATTCTGTAAGCAATGCTGAACCACATACTCCATATGATATGCTGAACCACATATTCCATAAGGAAAGCTGAACCGCATTTCCGGTAAGCAATGCTGAACCACATATTCAGTAAGCAATTTTGGACCACATATTCCACAAGCACTGCTGAACCACATATTCCATAAGAAATGCTGAACCACATATTCCATAACAAATGCTGAACCACACATTCAGTAAGCAATTTCGGACCACACATTCCATAAGCAATGCTGAACCACACATTCCATAAGCAATTTCGGACCACACATTCCATAAGCAATGCTGAACCACATATTCAGTAAGCAATTTTGGACTACATATTCCATAAACAATACTGAACCACATATTCCTTAAGAAATGCTGAACCACATATTCCATAAGAAATGCTGAACCACATATTCAGTAAGCAATTTCGGACCACACATTCCATAAGCAATGCTGAACCACATATTCTGTAAGCAATGCTGAACCACATATTTCATAAGCAATTTTGGACCACATATTCTGTAAGCAATGCTGAACCACATATTCCATAAGGAATGCTGAACCACATATTCAGTAAGCAATTTTGGACCACATATTCTGTAAGCAATGCTGAACCACATACTCCATATGATATGCTGAACCACATATTCCATAAGGAAAGCTGAACCACATTTCCGGTAAGCAATGCTGAACCACATATTCAGTAAGCAATTTTGGACCACATATTCCATAAGCAATGCTGAACCACATATTCCATAAGAAATGCTGAACCACATATTCCATAACAAATGCTGAACCACACATTCAGTAAGCAATTTTGGACCACATATTCTGTAAGCAATGCTGAACCACATACTCGATATGATAAGCTGAACCACATATTCCATAAGGAAAGCTGAACCACGTTTCCGGTAAGCAATGCTGAACCACATATTCAGTAAGCAATTTTGGACCACATATTCCATAAGCAATGCTGAACCACATATTCCATAAGAAATGCTGAACCACATATTCCATAACAAATGCTGAACCACACATTCAGTAAGCAATTTTGGACCACACATTCCATAAGCAATGCTGAACCACACATTCCATAAGCAATGCTGAACCACATATTCAGTAAGCAATTTTGGACTACATATTCCATAAACAATACTGAACCACATATTCCTTAAGAAATGCTGAACCACATATTCAGTAAGCAATTTCGGACCACACATTCCATAAACAATGCTGAACCACATATTCTGTAAGCAATGCTGAACCACATATTCCATAAGATATGCTGTACCACATATTCCGTAAGCATAATACTTAGCTTGGTATAGTTATCCTGGTATACTACTATTGAATTTTATTAGTATAAGCCTGTATAGGTCTAGTATTTGTGACGTCATCAGATCACGATGTCATCAGTTAGGTCTAGTACTGGTGAGCTCCAAATGTTAGTAGCTTGAAATATTCTAATGGAGAAGCATACTAAACCCAGTAGGGGGGCGAACGAGCGGAACGATTGAACCTCCCAAAAGCTATCAACTTGAAATATTCTAAAGTAGATCTATAATAGTGTAAGAAGGGGCTCACTCACGTGTGCAGAACAAGAAGGGGTACGCCTAGTTCAAGCAGTATGACAAATACAAAACAGCATGTTACCTTATAAAAGATATGAAACTTGATCTTCATTCATTTGGCCACGCCAGAACATTTTTTATTGAGAATAATTTTTATGAATTTTTAGCCCATACCACCCCCAGTCAACCAGGCATTAGTTTTTTGTTCTTTAATCAGAATATTAAAATAATTCGAAGGCAAAGAAGAAAAAAAAAGTGTTCGAAAACATGTATAAATGCACCATAGGTCGAGAAAGAGAATACAGAAACTTCCAAGAAGGGAATTGAAAAGTGAGAGCCTCACAACGTCATTGCTCTGTATAAATTCTTGATTGTTGAATGTTGTTGAAATAGATCACAGATCGCCAATTTGTAAATTTGTGATGATCGGCGATTCAATATATACAAATTTGTCCTGGATTTAGAGTGGATTGAACCGTGTATCGATCCATTTAATAATATAAATTTTAATATTAATTCGATAAAAAAAACAAAGTAACTAAGGGATTAATATATCAGCCGACCCTATTTTTAACGCCTCGTGTCGCGAAGCGTTTGATTATCTGATATAATCATAGTATACTTTCAGTAAACTACTACGAAAGAGAATGCTCTATTTCACGGATGTGGAGGGAAACGCGAGGCGTATTTTTCGTACAATTCGAAGGTCATACATCAACCCCTCGACCTTGAGATGGACAGAAAGTAATCGGTTTTCAATTCTCATTCGACTCAATTTTATTTTAAAACGATACAAGTCGTTTCCGGCAATGACATTCGTTCAAAATTGAAATAACCTCCAGTTGTAATTCGCACTATTCAACCTTCACCCCCTATTAGAAAACTATGCTAATGTGTAAAGTACCATTATCGCAATTAATTAAATGAAGTACAAAGGTCATCTTGCAACTCTCTTCGCGTAATTTTTATTTTTTTGCATGCATGCTGTCATTGTATTGTTTGCAGTACAAAACTGAAAACCGAGCATTTACATACATTGAAATGGAATGTACGAATGACTTCGCCCATTTCATTTGTATTACCAGCAATAGAACTTCTGTAAAAACGTGTGAAACTGGTAATGTTTTGATAATACGAACTGTAGGTTTGTATACACGCTTCCATTAGGAGTACGATCGAATGTAATCTTAAATTAGAATACAAAAATATTAGTCACTTCCATCGCTGACACATCATTATTATACTCATTAGTTTACACTATGTTGTTCGGAAGACGAATTAAATTCTAGTCGAAAGTACGACTGCGACTGCGACTGCGGTCGTGATGCTCGGGATAACAATGTATGCATACAAGAGGTTTACAGGGATGTGCATCAGTCTACGTGGATAGACGTTTTGAAAATAAGCATAATTTTGTAAATCGAATATACCCGTATCGTTATATTGAGGACAAGCACGTGCACATTAGTGCTATACAATGTTTATCGTACAAACGTTCATTCTCGAAAGGAAACAATTTACAAAATAATGGAACTTTTTTCTCACTCGAAATATTCTAATCGTCATCGGATGTACTTATGTATCTTGCAGGCTCATCAGGATGAGATGTCATAGTGCTCCTTAAAATGCTGCGGAACCTTTTTTCTTTTTATTACGTATTCCATTCTTTAAGATTTTAGAATAACTATTCTCACCGCTAATTAGCCTTGAAGTAATCTAATGGACTTTAGTCATTGGTAGTATGATTGTTTCGAAAAAACTCATCATGGGGTCAGGAAATTTGTTCGAGCGAAAACTGACCGAAAATTGACCGAGAAAAAATTAAGCGATTGCGAAAGTAGTCAGTATGAAAATTATCAGCTCGTACATGAGAAATTAGACAATGACAAAATTTTGCAGTACATGAGACAGATAAAAAAAAAAAAAAGACGACTTCCTTAATGAAATTGAACGATGAACGTGGGGAATCTGTTCTATGTTGGGTCGAATGTCATAGCCCCTTGTATTGTGGTGTACGTAACCTGAAAGTAAAAAATTTTCTAAGTACCTTTCCTATTATGGCTCGAAAATTGGAATTTTTCCAAGTCCCCACACTATGTAGCTTGAAAGTCCAAATTTTCTAAGTCCTCCTCCTATCATAATGTATTATGGCTCCAGTGTCGAAATTTTGCGAAGCACCCTTTCTATGATATAATATATATAGCCCGAGAGTCACATGCCAAATACTTAGATTGTTGGTTTAAATCCCAAATTCGGTTGAATTAGAGTCTCCCTACTCCGTTAAAAACCTCTTCTTCTCTGACCGATAACCAGAATTAAACGAGGAACGCAGGGAACCTGTTTTATGAGTCAAATGGGATTTGGTATTGAAAATTCAAGGAAGCCTAGACCTAGATAAAGCTAGTATAAAGAAGGCCTAGACCTACTATAAGCCTTGTGTAATATAGTTTGAGAGTCTAAATTTTTCTCGAATCTCCAGCTATATATGATAGCTGGAGAGTCGACATTGTTCCAAGTCCCTATCCTATCATATATGGCTCGAGAGTCGAAATTTTTTCTAAGTCCCCCTCCTATCATATACAAGCCGTAAGCCGGCTAAATATTATAAAATTTCAAATTATTTTCAAAATTCTTGATATTTATTTATCATTCAATTTCTATTTGTAATCTAATTCTTCTGATTTCCAATTTTTCAATTTCATTTTTTTAGCGGGGAACCCGCTATCCATTTTGTTAGGAGATTACATCCTCAGAAAACGTCCGCGTCCGCGAAGTTAGTAACCTAAGGTTAGGTTAGGTTACGGGACTTGGAAGAATTTCGAGTCTCGAGCTATATATGAAAGGAGGGGGACTTAGAAGAATTTCGAGTCTCGAGCTATATATGAAAGGAGGGGGACTTAGAAGAATTTCAAGTCTCGAGCTATATATAATAGGGGGGGGGGACTTGGAAGAATTTTGACTTTCGAGCTACCGTCCGCCGTCCAACCAAAAACTTAGAAAAATTTTGAGACTCGAGCTATATATGATAGGAGTGGGACTTAGAAGAATTTCGAGTCTTGAGATATATATGATAGGAGGGGGACTTGGAAGAATTGTGACTTCCGAGCTATATATGATAGGAGGGAATGTAGAATGATAATTTCGATTTGTATTATATGACAAGATTATCAACTCAGTTCCACACCACCTGAGAGGTCGAGTTAAGGAATTGCGGGTTCCCCGCTGCCATTGCAACGTCTGCAATGGCTTCTAATTTTTTATTGTCGATATTTTGTTTTACACTTTCAACCTCGTTGTTAATATCTTCTCTGATAGTTGGATGCCGTCTTTTTAGAAGATCCTTTGCGCATGCTTCTTTCTGGGTGTATGCTGAAAAATTTGTCATTTTTTGTGGATTGTTGAAGGAGGTAGATAACTTCCTACACAATGGTGCAATTGTCCAAAAATTTTGAAAGTTGTAAATATGTTTGGAATTTCATTACACCCTGAAGAAGTCATTGAAAGCGCATTGTTGTATTTACGCAAATTATTATGAAAATGAGAAGATCTATTATCCTTTCATTCTAATAGTTTTTGAAGAAGATCTGGCATTGAGGGTAAATCAGGTAACTTAATCTTACCACTCCCGCAACAGAAATTTTGATTTTCAGTTTCAAATAATTTTCCATCACAAAATGTGCACGTAATTGCCAGATTCCCAATTGAACTTATACTGGTATAATTCTTTCTCAATAATGTACCTAATGAATGGACTATTATCTGACAATCATTTTCCGCATTATTTTCTGATGTCAAAATTTCGGAATTGACACGAGCCCTCTTCCCTTTGTTCGTCAACCGCCCTAGATTTGCTTTCTTGCGTTTTGGCATTCCAATGAGATTGCAATAAAGTGAGACATCCGTGACTTCGATATTGAATTTTCGAAATTGACATGAATTGTTTTTCTTTTCTTAGTCCTCACGTTAAATTTGAAATGATGAAAGACAACCACCACTCCTTCAGATAATTGCTAAGCAAAATCTTTATCGTAACCCTACACTATTCGATTACTCATAGTATGGGTATTCAAAACTTCTCCGGTTGAAAAGAACCATTTTCCAAGAATGATTGCCTAGCACATATTAATTTTCGATGAAAGTCAACAAAAATGATTGCTTAGCATTTTCAATCAAAAAATTATTGAATGATACAGATTTTTCATCTCTTGAATCATTCACGACCTCTCCCCCCCCCCTCCAAGCACAAAGATACATTCTACACGCCATTCGCCTGATTTCATAACTTCACATTTATTATGCATAAACCTTTTTCCAGGCAAGCTAAAGCAATGGAAACAAATTCCAGGTTTGTAGGTGAAATAGGAATAAAGTTAAATGGATTTGCAATTTTGCAACTTGTCTTTATATAATAGATAGAGATATAGCTCGAGAGTCGAAATTTTTCCAAGTCCCCCCCTATCATATATAGCTCGAGAGTCGACATTTTTCTAAGTCCCCCTCCTATCATATATAGCTCGAGAGTCAACATTTTTTCCAAGTCCCCCTCCTATCATATATAGCTCGAGAGTCAACATTTTTTCTAAGACCCCCTCCTATCAGCGAGAGTCGAAATTTTTTCCAAGTCCCCCTCCTATCATATATAGCTCGAGAGTCAACATTTTTCTAAGTCCCTATCCTATCATATATGGCTCGAGAGTCGAAATTTTTCTAAGTTTTTCGCTGGACGGCACGGCGGACGGCGCACGGCGCACGGCAAATTTCTCAAAAATCCCCCCATAAAACAGGTTCCTGTTAAAAATAAACGCCCTCTTTGTGTTCGACCCTTTGTTCCTTCGACGTCGTGGGTCTATTCCCTAACATACCTAAGGCCGTCACTATGCAGCGGATGGGTGAGCTCCTCGTGAACTTGAACACTCCTCATAAAGAGTTGAGTGAATTTTTCGACCTGTTAAATATTTGTTGGTGTCCGAACTTTTGTAAATTCAACGGGAATATTTTCGAGCTCCCCGACGAGATTCGGATTCCTATTGGGTCCCCTTCGGGTTTCCTAATCTCTGAGGTGTTTATGTAGAAGTTTGAATCCGTCTCTTCTCCTCTAGCCCTCCTTTAATGTGTAATATCTTCTATTGATGACGTGACGGCTGCTTTTGATTTGCCCGAAATTATTCAGGCTCAAGTTAAATATAGTCCTCGGTGTAAAACTTCTCAAGAAAGTTGTACGAAGCAACTCTTATTAGGTACCTATATATTTTCTTTAACAAGTTTCACGGATTGTTACCCTAACACTTCAAGAAAATAGCTCGTTTTGTAAAAGAACATATTTTTCAGTATTTTGGTGCGTCAATCAGAGAGTCGTCAGAGTGCGACAAAAATAAAATATTATTGTAAAGAGAAAGACGGCCTCAGGTTAAAGGTAACCAACAATAAAACCTACCGATAATTAAGACGATTGTTTCTATGGAAAAATTCAGGAAAAGAAAACATCACCTGAAAAACTTCTGTCGACTTACGAACTGCTGTATTCGCATTTCCAACAACTACGCGCGGTGTTTGGAAGAAAAACGTGATTTGAATATTATCAAAAAATATGGAGTGCGGTGAACGCATTTGGATATGGTGGCTGATTTACATGATCGGCTACTCTTCAGCCATCAACGATGAACCCTCTGATTCTGTGCATAATCTACTCAATCACGCACGTCAGGTAAGATTATGAGTGATCTAAATTAAATCTTAGGTACTTGTGTGAAAATTTGAATTTTTTCTTCTTCTCTTTTGTAGAATTTACAATTTGAAAATACGGACCACAAACCTCGAGGGCTAAGTGAGACAGGAGAAATACCAAGATTTCCTGCTTTAGAACAACTCATCACGAGTTACGCGGTTCGAAAACTGAGACAAGCAAACACTCGTTCCTCATATGGCCAAGGGGCCCGGGCGCAAAGGTCAAATAATATGATGTACCCGCCTTTTTTTCAAAATCCGTGGGTTAAATGGGGAATGGGAATCGCAAACTCGGTTGCAATGCGAAGTGCCACGGAGCCTTGGGCTCGCAACTCACCAGCCCTTGCTCTCTGGCAAGAGTTTTATAGGAATACGCCTTACGCCAACGGTGCAGGATACGGAAATCAATTTTATAATGGGTACGATCAATTTCCCCAGCCCAATGGAAGTTACCCACCTCCTCTCTACGAACCATATCCTGGCATATCGCCAGAACGATACTCGCCTTACAATCAACAACCATATCGTAGTCAACCATTAGAACCGATTCCTTTGCAGCAAACTGGACAACAGTATCGCGCGTCGACGATTCAATCTCCTCCTAGATCACAAAATATTCGTAGGGGATCCACACCAGCAGTTAATGTTTTGCAGTCTGCCTCTGATGGCGCCGGTACAACTCGTTTGAATACTGAACAAGCTAGAAAATCCGACGGTCCAGCGCAATCTAATGCTGTTTTCACGTTCACAAGCGATGCGCCGGTAGAATCGAATAATTAATAATTTTATTGGGATCTCGATATAATCACGTCAAAGTTCATAATCTTCAATTTTCTTCTACAGTTTTGGTACTTAATTTCAAGTTCAATATTACTCAACTCGAGTGCGTACATTTAAAAGTATAATTCATGATAAAAATACAATTGTTCAATCATTATTCAAACATGTAAGGAGAGTAATTATCGACAATGAATCAAACCGCCATAGAGGAAGAATTTAGAAAAATGCCAAGATACCAACTTTTTGTTTAAAGCAAAAAATAAAGATCATGTTCCATGTCCCTTTCAGTACAGTGAACCAAATAACATCGAGGGTCTCCTTTTGACTAACTAGATGGCGGATGATTGTCGTCACTTCTATCTCCATTAAATACTGGTTGTACAAAATGTAGTAGTTGGTGTGAGGTACTACCTGCTTAGTTTACTGTATGTCAGACTGGGTGGCTCTTAGGCTCACTTTCGCTTGATGGGCTCCATTCTTAGCAATTAGTATAATAATTGTAGTATACTGTACATTAGGCTGAGCCCCTATTCTTAACTCATTGTAAGTCTAGTATACTATTATACGATAATTTTAGCTGAGTGGTTAGAGAGTAGTACCTATGAGTCTTAAGCTTCCTACGAGCTCAAACATCTAGTATAAGCGTAGTATAAGGGCCTGGTACTGGTATACAAAGCGTACAGCTCTCTTAGTTTGTCTGAATCTGCCTAGATTTTTCTACAAATAAGCTTCCTCTCTTCAGATGTCGAGCTGTACAGTAGCTTGCATAGGAACTCGGAAAATTTTGAATCGAGTCTAGGGTACCAGTCGAAAACTTTCCGAGTCCATCAAAGGGGGAGAGGGCTGGGGTTCAGCTAAGACAATGAAGCGAGTATAAACTAGTGCCCATAGCATAAATTTGATTATTGCGAGGGACGACATTGCGGGACATCAAACTTTACAAACCTCACAAATGAAAGTAATTATAAAATATATGAGAACTTTCGGTTAAATAATCATCTTCAGAGGAACACAGAATTGTAAAGTTTAATGTTATAATATACCTTATTATAGTATAAAATTTGTATACTGCACAAATACTGCATAGACGGGCGGGGGGGGGGGGAGCTAGGCCTAGTCAAGTATACCAGTGGTTTACTACATACAACGCAGAGAGATCTTGGCCAACACGAGAATTTCCGAATTCGAGGTAGGGTTCAACTAAGAGGCTTAGACCTAGTATGAGTGTAGTATAAAATTAGTATACTGTACAATTACTGTATAAAACAAGGGGAAGTCTAGGCCTAGTATAAAATAATAAACCAAGTGTGAGGCAGACCTAAACCTAGTATATACAAATAGGAAAGAATACTGTATGAAATGTCGAAGGGCCTAATGGTAATTATTAATACAGGATACACATTATTTTAATTAATCAAATCAGTCAATTTTATCATCTTTTCATTACGTATTAATGGAATAATCTTCAATTTTGAGATCAATAAATTCGATTTTATCAATAATTTATTTGAAATCATTTAATTCTAATTTAATTAATTTCAAGTTATACTGTTATTCTGATCTCGTATAAAAATTCTTTATATTCTTAAATTTATCAATTATTATAACCTATACTTTAATACATATAATAAAAATTAAACTTTTTTTTTTTTTTTTTTTTCAATTTTGTCCTCGTAAGTACGAGCCATATCGATGTAATGGGAGGTTGGAGCACATAGACACGTTACGTGTCTACGTGCTCCAACCTCCCATTACTACAAAAATTAAACTGATTATTAATAAATAAATTTATATTGATTAAATTATTTATATTTGAAGAAATGAAAATATATGATTGGATAAAAATAATAATAATTTCCATAATATTAGGTATTCATTTTTTGTAATTTTATTAAATGAAATTATTATTTATTTATTTATTTATTTATTTATTTATTCTAAAAAATTTTTAATAAATCTATCAATAAGAAATTATCAAATTCTTATATTTATTATACCTGAATTAATATTTTTTCTTACTTTTTTTATAAATATAATTCACATAAAAATATTTTAGTTCATGTTTTAATAAAAAATTCCATTTTATTATATTTGAAGTAAATTTTTTTATATAATATTTAGTAAATTTAATTATTTTATTATTATCAAGCGTCAATGCGGCAATTGTTGGGGGACTGTTCCCTGTGCGATGGAAGAAAGCCAGGCTAGCGTTGATCGATAAGAAGGATAAACCACCTGGTCTACCATCCTCTTATCGTCCACTTTGTCTGCTAGACAATGTTGGTAAACTTCTAGAAAGAGTGATAGCCAATCGTTTGGAGAGCTATCTGAAGGAAAGAGATATAATCTCTGATAGCCAGTACGGTTTTCAAACTGGACGCTGCACATCAGATGCTGGGACCCGGCTGAAGAGGATAGCCAAGTCAGCGATTGATATGCGTCAGTTTTGCGCAGCCGTCAGCCTCGACATAAGAAATGCGTTCAATTCAATCCCATGGAAGATGATATTGGAAGCTCTTGTGAACGCAGGAGTGCCCGCATACCTGCTCAGGATGATCAGCAGCTATCTTAGCTGCCGTGAAATCCAAGCAGAGACGTCTGCTGGTACAGTAAAGCGCCCTGTTACTTGTGGGGTGCCGCAGGGGTCGGTCCTTGGGCCGCTTTTGTGGTGCGTTGCATTTAACGGAATCTTTAAGGTGAAGCTGCCACCGGGGGTTAAGCTTATCTGCTATGCGGATGACACCCTGGTGGTATGCACTGCCGAAACAACTGTAGCGGTGGAGAGCAGGGTAAACCGGGCCCTAGAGGATGTGACGCGTTGGATCGAGTCGGCTGGACTTGAACTAGCAGCAAGTAAGACGGAGGCCATTTTATTCACGACCCGTCGGAAGTTCAAGCCACCCACCTTTCGCCTGCGAGGTGTGGAAATTGAAACCAAGAAGCAAATGAAATACCTGGGCATCTGGTTTGACTCAACGCTGAGCTTCAGGCACCATTTCCTGATGGCAGCGGAAAAGGCGGGCCGGGTGGTTGGATACCTAAGCCGCCTTATGAGGAACCTAGGAGGACCGAGAGAAGCAAGGAGAAGGATCCTGATGAGCACCGCCTTGTCGATCCTCCTATATGGTGCGCCAGTATGGGCCGACTGCATGAAGATACCATACCGAAGAAGAGAGATGGTAAAGATCCAACGAAGAGCTGCGCTGAGGTGTGTTAGTGCCTACCGCACTGTCTCGACGGAGGCTCTTTGTGTATTAGCACGTTCACCACCAATCGAGCTCCTTGCTGAGGAGAGAGCGGTGGTGTTCGAAGCAAAGAAGAGAACGACGACCAACCGAGAAGCTTTACGGGTCAAGCAGGAGGCCAGGCGCTCCTTGCTTGTAAAGTGGAAAGAAAGAATTGCCCAGAGTGAGCTGGGTACATGGACAACCCGTGTGCTAATACGCGACCTTGACGAGTGGATGAACCGACACCATGGTCAGCTGAACTTTCACCTGACGCAGGTGTTAAGCGGCCATGGCTGCTTCAACAAGTACCTTCACGAGAAGTTAAGGAAAGTTGAGCAGGCAACGTGTTCGCACTGTAACCAAGGGCGGGATGATGGACCACAACACACCTTATTTGAGTGTGAGGCGTGGAGGCGTGAGCGGGACGAGCTTAGTCGGTCTCTCCAAGAGATTGGGGTAGATGAAGCGCTTGACCCGAGTAGCCTGGTACCCACCATGCTAGGTTCCGAAGAAGCATGGAACCAGGTGTCTGCATTTGCGGCCACCATCATGAAGAGGAAGATGGACCAGGAATGGAATAGGCAAATGCAGAACCACGCTATGGCCTACTCAACACCTGTGTAGCATCAACATCCAGATCTGCAGGAAGAAGACAAAGAAGGATACCATCCAGATTGTTAGGGCCTTTATAGTTGTTGAAAGAATCTCGCGTTTATATGGTTGCTCCGCGTCCTCTATTCCGGTGAACTTACTACGGTACGTTCACTGTTCATACGAATATGTCTAACGAGCACCACACAGTGAGATTCACGCAACAGCGACTTATTACGCCTGATGTGATGTGATAGTGTCGTTTTTGTGATGTGAGTGTGTTCTCTAGTGCTGTTCTTTTTGTGCGTGCCAGGGGGGCATCGCAGCTTGGCGGTTGTCAAAGCAACTTGGCAGTTGCCGAGTAGAAGAGGGGGTTCGCGTAGGAGATTCCTCCTTCACTGAAGTTATACCCGAAAGGGTCGATTCCGGTGTTGGAGGAAACAATATTAAATGCATACGCAACCCGCACCTACTCCATTATGGATGACGAGCGGTGCTGCACATGCGACACACAAGCGATTATCAAGCGTGTAACCTTCATCTGATTTTTCAATTTATTGTTAGTTCGAGAATTACTGTTGAGTCGAAAACGTTCACTGTATTTGTGAATTAGTAAATTATAATCGTGACTTCCTATACAATTTTTATGTTTTATCTAATACATATTACAGCAATTTAATTATTATTTCAATCACTGAGCAGAATATTTTTATTATAAATTATAATTATTGATCAATAAAAAATTTATTAGGTAATTATAACTAGATATAAAAAATAATTCTAATTACACATTTCATACCTAATCTAATTTTTTAAATAATTTAATAAAAATATCTAGTTATTTTTTTATGATTAATAATTTTATTAATAGCATTATATGTCTTCCATTCGATTTTTATGACAGTGAATCTGAACTTATTTCTGGATTTAATTTGGAATTAAGCTCAATAAAATTTATAATTTTATTTATAAAATAAATAAAAAATGATGAATTGGTGAGCGGCCAACTCGCAATTTTTGAATTAGTTGTCCATGGTCTTTGTCCAGATCTTTATGACAAAATCTACACGAGAAATCATCGCCCTCAACCTGAGTGACGTCATCCCACTCGTATTCGGACATCTTCACTTTTGTGACGTCATCAACCTGTAATTTGTGACGTCATCAACCTGTAACGTCGTCATTCCTACCCTTAAGACGAATTTCCGTTAGTATAGACGTGAATTTCTGATGTAAATGAAGTACGTAGAGAACCGACAGGCCAAATACACCTTTAACATCAAAGTAGGCTAGTTTAGCCTAATACATGACTCGTGCCTCTAGAATCCGGATATCCATCTAAAACCAACTCGCTTACTTTAGTCCTCTCCAACAGTATTACAGAACCAGCCTAGTTGAACGATTTTTAAACAGCAACTTATTCTCCAAACAGTATCTAGTAAACTATATTTATTAGGCTAAGTGTTACATTTTCGTGTGAAAGAATTGGTGACGTCATCACCCCTGGGCCCAATTTTTTCAGCGTCATCAACCCGTCACGTCATCACCTCATGATACCATTCCTCCTCACCCTAAGACTATAATTTTATTATGTACACTTAACTTTCATCAGATCATATCAAACCGTGACTTCATCACTTCGTTACATATTTCCTGTGAAATAATTTTGGCGGGCACCCCTCTCATAAAAGATATCCACGTCTATCATCACCCCTGGCTCCCAGACTGTACACTTTTTGACGTCATCATACCGTGACGTAATCACTGTGTTACATATTGTACCCCCTTTAGAAAAGATATATCCATGTCAAAAACCAAACGGCAGCGTGACGTCATCGCGGACAACTAAGGAAAATTTCCGCCCTTTCTCTTCACATCCACGAGACAAATTCCAAGTTCTAATTCATACAGTGGAGAAACTTGAAAAAATTCTTAACCTTGACTTCTACATAGAGAGACGAGAAGTTAAGCTTCAAGCTTCATAATATGGAACAAGAGAGGACGTCGTCACTTAGAAAATTCTCACCTTTAAACCCCACAGAGAAGAGGCTTTTAGTTAAATTTCGTGCTATGAGTTCTGTAGAAAGAAGCTTCAAGCTTTTCAAAGGCAGGAGATTCATACCCGGATCTTAACATCAACAAAGAAAAGAAAAATACTTGTCTCGAATCATTACAGAGGAGAAATTTATAAGATTTCGGACTCCAACTTCAAAGTTAAGAAGTTGAGGTTTTTGTTTGGCGGAGGGGGTTGTCGGAGAGATTTAAATAATTTATATCTTTATTCTCGTAGTAGATGAAAGTGGTGAATGCAAGGAAATTGACAAATAGAGTTAGAAAGTGGTTCCGTGTGTGCAGTTCGATTTCTCCGTATAACTACAAAACTCAGTAATGTTTGAAAACACTTAAGTATTTTACTTCAAGCAAAAGGTATTCGTCAGATTGGTTATTGAGAGTGAGGTCGAGGAATCTGGAAGCAGTCTGACCTTGAAATATAAAAAATGAATGGAGGCTAACAATGTAAGTCCCATGATGAAACGAAGTCAAGTTATTAACCAGGAACCTATTTGGAAAAAATGTCCGCCATCCACCGTCATTCTTCCAGATTGAGGGTTCCGAGGGGAGTGGGACTGTTAGGGAGTGTGTTTTCGATAAAATGTGCAGGAATACTCTGATTTATTTCGAGCACCTAAAAACAAGTTATACGTGTGAGAAGGGGAAGGGGGCGGGTAGCCAAGCGATCAATGTCATTTTTAAACTTCTTAAGCAATCAATTTGACGATTTTGTAAAAATATTCTCAGTCTGTCGATCATCCCATTGATTGCTTACCAAAATTTTCCGAGTCAAGAGAGACTAAAGTTATGCTCTTATTAAGAAAATAGAACTTTTGGTTATCAGCGAGAACATCTGTTGTGAATAAAGACTGAGCGAAACGTGAAGAGCTGCTCTAATTGCGTGAAAAAATTTGCAGACATGGTATAAAACAGAAAATTTCAGCTACATGCGCAATTAGTGATATTTTTTTGTTCAATAATTGCAGTTCATCCTATGTCAGAGTTACTATGAAAACTCGAACTGATATAGTGGTCATCACTTCTCCACGAGGTCTTCGAAACAGAACCGTGAAGTCAAAGATCAAAACTTTATACTCGTATTTTCTCTTTCTTTCGTGGAAGTTTTGTTAAACAAGGAGTTGAACTCCATATCCATAAATAACGCAATGTTTCTTCGTTCGTTGGTTTTTCAAGCGATATTTTCTACAATTTTTGGGTGCAAAGTCGAATGTCTGCGTGTACAGTGAAGTTAAATGACGTCAATAGACGAAATATACTTATTATTAGAAATAAGTATTGGTAGTAAATAATAATTTAACTCCTAATGAATTGAACCGAACTGACACGCGAAGTTTCAAAGCAGAAGTTTTGAATGCACGGAGAAAATAGAATTTTAAGACACCTGATCGAAGAACACATTTTAATTAAGATAACGCTTGTTACACGAACAAAAACACCCCACACCTAAAACGAACAATACAAAATTTACGTCAACTCCTGTAAATGTCTTTTTTTGGGAACGTTTTTTGCGCACTTACCATTCTTCCCACCGTTGAAAGTAGCCTATATAAAGACTGTCTTCGAATGAAGACTACAACGAGTGTATAGAAATGTTTCATGGAAGAACTATATAAGTAGCGATCTCAATTTGTATAGAATTCTGTGCGAAAAAAATGAAAGGTATTTTATGCTTTTGTCTCGTGTATTCAATTTGCTTTAACGCAAGTGCGTCCGCTTTCGGTATTAATTTACCTTTTTTCAATAAACAAAACTTGAAGGAAACTTTTAATGGTAATGACAAGGTAAGCCATCACATTTTTGTACATTAACTAGAGAGCTCTTGAATTTTTGATATCCACTCGGTATTAAAGGTTTTGAAATTTCGTCTGTCGCAATAGTTGAAATTGAATAATGAAGATCCCAACATAACAGAACAATTCAATGGTCTGGAACCGAAAACGTTGACATCAACAGCATTCGAAAAGAATTCTAACTTACCAATAGAGTTAGAACCCCTTCCCGAAAATGTTGATTCGCCAACGAAAGACGATGCAGAAAAAACCGATCAAACAAATGAAACTCGAGGTATGCGAACAGGAATGTACGGAGGCGGAAATCGTAACGCATTCAGAAACCGATTCCGAAGAAATCCATTCTTCGGTGGACCAGGTGGTTACGGAGTAGGTCCTCAGTTTCCTGGCGGATTTGGAAATGGTTTCGGCGCACCGGGAGCGTATCCAGGTAGTTATGGGGCGGGTAATGGATTCGGTGGAAATAGATACGGTAGTTGGGGAAATGGCGGACAATATCCCGGACAATATGGAAGAGTTGGTGGTGGTTTCGGTGGTGCAGGTCGATTTGGCAACGGAAATTTCGGAGGGTATCCTGGAGCTGGTTACCCTGGTGGACGATATCAGCAACAATATCCTCAATCCTATTTCCGAGATTACAACACAGAGTCGAACACTGGATCAGAACCGATTGCAGCAAGTTGAATAATTCAACGTTCGCACATTAAATAACGATCTTTGTTTTGCAAAAATTATTCCATTATTTAGATATGTATAATAAATTTTTTACTGTTTTCCTATAAATCACGAAAATATCAGACTGAGTAAGGGTTTCGTGTGAGGCAGTCAGCCTCGTGTAAGTCACACAGTCTAGCGAGTGGAAACAAGACGAATTTTCTTTTCAGTGACAAGATAAATTTTTTAAGGTGCTTGAAGGATCGAGGAGCAGAGGACGGCTTATTTCCCCATAATTTTTTGTATCACTTCCCCTTCCCCCTCTCTTACACGAGAAAATAGTATTTTTTATTGTAGTCTCCATCCCTCACCCCCTCCCTCATGAAAAGTTCTTTGACTATGCTTTTGATTAAGAATTTTTTATGTAGTAAAAGCTGGGAAGTACTTCATCAAAAATTTGAGAGCAATTACCAACTACCAAAACATAATTTCTTCATTCACCAACAGAAGTTGAGGACGCTGCTTCTGAAATTTTGAGAAAGAAATTGAGACCCAGAAGCGTAAATCGTGACCACTCTCAAACCACATTCATGGCATTCACCTGGGCTGAGAAAGACTCGAAGATGTTGGTAAGGAGCTCACTCCTAGTTTTCTTGGTGAAGGTGAATTATTTCTCGGGCGAATACCCGCGACCGGATGACCTCATCTCAATTTAATGACGCATGAGAACAATTCATATGAAGTTGGGACCTCAAATCCCTCCACAGGAGGGACAAAGAAATTTTCGAATCGCGATGTATGAAGAAGACCCCGCGGACTTATGACTTGACTAGAGGCTCGGAAAAATTCCAAAAGAGATGACCGTTAAGAAGAACGAGGAGTTTGATGATTTTGTGGTCTTGAAGAAGTACGGAGATAGGAAAGAATTCGCATACGGATGACCTTGACCTACTTAGAGGTGCGAAGAAATCTCGACTCGGAAAGTGAAAAGCAGTGGAATGTGGTTGCCAATAAAAGAAGAGATTTGGAAACGTCAAGACACAACAGGAGGCGAGAGAATTGGCTGACCTCAAGAATTCAGACGCTTATATCAGAGTGGGATTACTCCTAGAAAAACTGTCACACACGTTTTTCGACGGTTTCATAAGTTTATATACCTATAAGACTCGGGTTGCTCCTGGAAAAACCTTTATAGAAGTCAATTTTTTTTTTTCATTCAAAAATTCTACCATCAAAATTTTCGCCCGGACCCCCCCCCCTCCCCCCGGCAAAATGGCCAAAAGGATCTCGCGTCAGTATACATAGTACTATATCTCCACAAGAGGTCATTGTTTTGAGGAGAGGTTATTATCATGGAGATTTTGAAATCTATCTCAATACTGAAGATTTGTCGAATATATATTTCGGGCCTATTATGTGACTCCTTAAATGCCAACCAAGGTGGAGCGGAAGGTTCAAAGACGTATAACTTGATTGTTTGAAGTTTCCAATCACCATAAATCTGCAATTTTTAATGCCTCAAAATCCTTCACATTATGTACAAAGATGGAAATATTCAAAAAACGTGCTCGAAATTAGGCAACTTGCGGTACCTCATGTTTCCCTCCACGTCGACCTAGAGAGCTCATATATACGTTGAAATCTCACATTTGACCTCCACTACTAGAATATTATACTGAAAATTTTATCCTGAACAATGTATTTGGTCAAGAGAAGAAAAACCGGTATTTTTATGTATTTTTCCCAAAAATTGGCAAATATGAAAATTTTCAATTTAAAATTTGGGGTACTTCTCGCGGTCGGATTTTGAAAAAAATTACATATTCGTATTCAGGAGGGTGAAAATATGTAAAATCGACCCCAATGATGCCGAAATTGCTCACCCCACTTTCACATAGGGGGGCTGGAACCTCAAAAATTGGCCCCCCGCTTTTCTTATGGCGAATTTCGGAAGCCTCCCTATCTCTAAAATATTCTTTTGGTATCATTGCCTACCATACCAATTTTCATGCTTCTATCTATCATTAATAGCCATTTTTGACATGTTTTTATGTCTTTTGTCTCACCGTACCCCGATTTTGAAATTCGCGAGTACCCCCCCCCCCCCCCCCCCCCCCCCGTCAAGAGAGACCGTGCGTGTGCAAATCTCTTCCCGAGAAGTGATTCAGAAATTTGCGAGTACACCCCGCGTGCGCGTGCAAACGTATGCCCGTGGGATAGTTCCGCGAACGGCGAAAGCCCAATCGCGAGTGAGCCCCACAAAAGCTGATTCGTAGCTCAAAAAATATTTCTCATACTAAATTCATACAACGCCAAAAAAGGGGGCGAACGAGCGGAGCGACCGCGAATGAGCCCCAAGAAAGGCAGTACCTCAAAATATTTCTCATACAAGACTTATACGACGCCAAGAAAGGTAAGGGGGCAAACGAGTAATATCTCACAAACATTTGACCCAGTAGAATCCTAGACTAAAATATTTCAAGATGGCTGATAAAAGAGAGATGAAACATGATCTTCATTTATTTGGCTATGCCAGAAAATTTTTTTGCAGTCTGCCACTGTACTATAATAGGGTTGAGGCCACTTTCTAGGTGTATGCAGATATGTTTTGTGGGGTGACTCAAGAAGATTGGATGAATGTGAGAAATTTTGAAAATAAAATTCTTATTCTATTATCACCGTATGAAAATTTAAAAAATTTTAAAATTAAAATAAATTTAACACGCTGAGCGCTTTCGGTTTACAAACCATTCACGAAGCTACCAGCGTGTTAAATTTATTTTAATTTTAAAATTTTTTAAATTTTTATACGGTGATAATAGAATAAAAATCTTATTTTCAAATAAGACAAGATATATCTGTCTAGCTCGTTTTGGCAAAGTGATCGTATACCTATCTTGGTCTCAGCCTTCGACATCGGAATTCAGACAGTCCGAAATAATATTCTAGACTATCGTTTTACGCTGATAAAATATTCTCAGCGTGACACATATTCAACGAAGTTTTGTACGAAAACTGGTCCACACACAAAAAACTAATAAGAAAACAACATTCGGAGTCCCTGCGTACATAATTGGTTTAATTCAGACGACAAACAGCGAGAGTGATGACATCGTCTTCAGGATTACGTGTAGGCCTACATTGGTCATCGAATACATAACCGCTGTCTGTAAAATAAAATGAAAAATATACAAAACTGTCGGCCTCTGTGTAACCCTGTTCTTATAGATGAAAAACATTTTTTGTCACACCATAGGACCCGGTACCTACAAAATATACAATAGAGCCGATGCAAATTGATGTAAAGTTCTATTTTTTTCTTCCTCGTCTGTCTGTCTCTCTCTCTTTGATTCGGAAACCCATTAATTGAATTCCCCCATCCAAACTGTATAAATGCACCAATTTAACAGTTCATCCTTTTAATAATTTCTAATTGAATAAACAACGCTATTCCCCTTCCACTGACGCGTACACGCGTATTTTCCTCTTTTTTTTCCCCTGCGTACTGACAGATCAGTTGCTGGTACCCCGAGAGGAATGTACAGGCTCTCATTATAATCGAGGATATAATCATTGAGATGCGAGAAAATAATAAGAATAATTTTCTTTATTCTAAGTTTAACGGCAATTACGAATTGAGAACAATTGCGTCAAAACGCTGTTTATTTTCGCGTAGACCGGACTATTTTTAAAAGAAGAAGATGAGAAAAATATTCTTATAATTACGATAATAATGTGAAATCCATCCTGCATGAACTGGTGATGTGAAACGGTGCGGAGAAATTTTAGGGTGGAAAGTGCGACATTATGTGATTTGTAAACTTATGCGCTTAAAGAACGATCAAAAAAGGATTTAAAGATATTGATGCGGTGAAAATGTTCGGCGGTTCGAGCGCTAAATTTAGTGTTTTTTACTTCGTTTTGGTTTCCTGTGACGTCCTCGCGTTCAAAACAACTCTGGTCAGAACGAATACGGAGTTCGATTGCGACGGAATACATAGTCAGCCGCAGTATTCCCTGAGCGATGTGAGTACCATTTTGATTCATACGCGAAATAACTTCAATAGTCCACGAATTACAGACAAATTTCAGACCCCGGAAGCTTTTTGTCTGTTCATAAGGATTTCCTCATCAAACATCTTATTCATCAGTCTTATTGTAGTTATTCTCATCAATTTTCTAGATCAATGTATGACTAGAGATACATCTTGTATGATTGTTAGGCCAGCCTCTCTCCTCTCTAAAATCTGGGGGAATGCTGTGAGACTGTCATTTGTGGCACCGTTCCAGTCAGAGTGGAAGTGGGTACCCAGCTCGACTTCCCTCTCTCCAACCACAGACGGATACGTTGTTATAAAGTACCAGTGATTGATACCTACATTCGGTTGAGGTATTGAGCATTGAGATTTAGAAACTGCTCCTTCATGAAGCCTATTTTTTCGGAAGAGGGATAAATTCTTTCTTTTCTGGAGTCGAGCATTTGAATTATTGGGGTTTACTTCGCTCGCTTTAAAGAAAAAATTACGATGTGTACAAAACTTAGTTGGACCAGAGGCTTATTAACAAGGGAACTGTTATTCCATATGGGAGTTTTTTGGTAAAAATATCCGTCCGTCCGCCGTTCTTCCGGCAAATTGTGGTTTATAAGGAGATGGAAGCTCTTTAGGGACTTGGAAAAATGTCGTCTGCAGAGCTACTATATTCAAGGTGGAACTTAAAAAATTTTTGAATCTCAACAGTCTTTTCCCTTGAGTAGACCCACTTTCCCGGCTGAATTGTGGTTTCCGAAGGGGCAGGGCCTCTGACATATTCTAGAGACTTATAAAAATATTGTCGCGGTCTCTCATTTATGACTGTAGGACTTGAAAAAATTTCGACCTCTGACCTCTGTGATATATGAGTGTTGGACTTTGAAGAATGTGGGTGGTTCTCCAAAAAACCCATATTCTGATCTATTTTAGGGATTGCAGAATACTCAAAGGTTAATCAAAAAAACTGATTGCAATGATCGCAGATAAATAGACGCCAGATCTTTCGGTTAACAAACCATCATCGGGCAAAGTTAGAACGTCACTAACCCAGATGCGACTCGTAAAACAGAATACCAACGAGATCAAGATTGAACGAGCGAGCCTTCGCGAGATGACTCAAGCTCGTAGACCAATTCAAGTAAACAAGCGTCGGGAAAATACCTGTTGAGTACGGTAACATTGTCACTGTTCAGATGACGCACTATTTCGATATTTTCCAGCGCAATACGCTCAAAGTAAGAGCTCTCTTTGTGGAGGAGGGTAGCAGACCCTTCCTTGAAACCATGGCCACTAGACCGAATTACCTGAATTTCCTTTTCTCCAGGCTCGAATTCCAAGTTCGCAACCTGTCTCACCTATGTACACGCCGTTACAGTCCTTGCACTCCAATCTGTACACCCCACTCCTCTCCTCCCGCGGGATAGGGTCCTTGAGCCTAACAAACAAACCCTTCACCGTAGTGAGGTTATAAAAGGCAGGCCTGAAGCCAGAGGGGCGGAGGACACGAAGAGGTTAGAAAAGTTGTGAACAGGGGTGAGTTTATTATAAAAAATCCTTCGCTCAAAAAAGCCCTTCTGTACCTAACCCAGTTCCCCCCTCCTCTACGGGCTTCCCAAGGTGCACAAGAGGAATACTCCTATACGGCCTGTCGTATCCTACGTCTCCTCCCCCGCCTATTTTCTGACCAAGTTTTTGGATGTTGGCTCAATGAGTCCCCTTACTCCGTTAAAAATTCGGTTTCTCTGACCGAGAAGCTCAAAAATGATACTCTACTTCCGGGTACAAGCCTCTGCTCATTTCATGTAGTCAGCCTTTTTCCCAATATACCAAGGGCCCTTACAATGCAGTATATGTGTGACCTACTTGTCAAGTTCAATACTCCACATAACGAGTAACAGGAATTTTTTAATCTTCTTAATGTTTGCTGGTCACCCAACTTCTGTAAGTTTTACGAGTTCCCTGAGGAGGTAGGCATCCCCATCGGCTCCCCTTTGAGCTCTCTCGTTTCGGAGATATTCATGTCCAGACTTGAGGTTGACTTGTTTCCCTCGGGTCAAGTGCTACTGAGTCACATCCATTACTGGCACCAATATGTGGACGATATATTATGTGCGTGAACCGGTCCTCAAGAACTCCTCGGTGAGTTTCTTAAATATCTGAATAAAATGTATCCCTCCATAAAATTCACAATAGAAATTGGAGGTTCTACCATAAACTTTCTGGATCTCATCATCTCTGAAAAAGATGGGAACCATGATTTTGCTATATTCAGAAAGGATACTTCGACCGAGTCTACGGATCGTCCTTCTGTCCATTTTCTCATAAGATCGCTGCTTTTAATAGTTATATTCATCGATTGACCAGCATTCCGTTGATAGAGCCAGCTTTCCAAAAGGAGCTTGCGACCATTAAGTACGTGGCCGCTGTGAATGAGGTCAACTTGGACATATATATTGACCGTATGGTCCGTAAAAAGCTTACGAGGAATGGCCTTGATTCTACCTCCTCCCTCCCCCGCAATCTGAGTCGTAATAATGATAATAAAAAACTACGTTGGATCAAGCTTCCGTTTTTGGGTGAATTTTCGTCCAAGCTGGCTCGTGACCTCCGCCCCTTTGGCTTCAGGTCTGCCTTTTATAACCTCAATACGGTGAAGGGCTTGTTTGTTAGGCTTAAGGGCCCCATTCCTAGGGGAAGAGGAGTGGGGTGTACAGATTGGAGTGCAAGGACTGTAACGGCGTATAAATAGGTGAGACAGGTCGCAAACTTGGAATTCGAGTGAGGAACACCTTAAGGCTTGGAGAAAAGGAAATTTAGGTGATTCGGCCTTTGCGGACCACCTTGTCTCCCGTGCAGTGGTCATGGTTCCAAGGATGGGTCAGCTACCCTCCTCCACAAAGAGAGCTCTTACTTTGAGCGTATTGCGCTGGAAAATATCGAAATAGTGCGTCATCTGAACAGTGACAATGTTACCGTACTCAACAGGTATTTTCCCGACGAAGGTTTACTTGAATTGGTCTACGAGCTTGAGTCATCTCGCGAAGGCTCGCTCGTTCAATCTTGATCTCGTTGGTATTCTGTTTTACGAGTCGCTCCTGGGTTAGTGACGTTCTAACTTTGCCCGATGATGGTTTGTTGACCGAAAGGTCTGGCATCTTCTTCTATTTATCTGCGGTCATTGCAATCAGTTTTTTCGATTACTCTTCGAGTATTCTGTTTATTATGTCGAGCCGTAACATTACGGACCGTATTAATTCTATTTTAGGGACTTGAAAAAAACGACGGCTTCCTTAACGAAGTTAAACGAGAAACGCAGGGAACCTGTTTTATGAGTCAAATGGGATATGGTATTGAAAATTCAAGGAAGCCTAGACCTAGATAAAGCCACTATAAAGAAGGCCTAGACTTACTATAAGCCTAGTATAATATAGTTTGAGAGTCTAACTTTTTCTCGAATCTCCAGCTATATATGATAGCTTGAGAGTTGAAATTTTTCCAAGTCCCTTTCACATCATATATATAGCTCGAGAGTCGAAATTTTCCTAAGTCCCCCTCCTATCATACGTATATAGCTCGAGAGTCAAAATTTTTTCTAAGACCCCCTCCTATCATATATAGCTCGAGAGTCGAAATTTTTCTAAGTCCCTCTCCTATCATATATGGTTCGAGAGTCGAAATTTTTCCAAGTTTTTCGCTGGACGGCGGACACCGGACGGCGCACGGCAAATTTCTCAAAAAGCCCCCCATAAAACAGGTTTCCTGTTAAAAGTTTTCCAACTACTTTATTAGTTGCTTTTACAAGAGTACTTTCAGGTATTATCCCACCATCAGTTGTGTCGCAACTGGAGAACAAGGCCTTAAACATGAGTATTATAGTATAACACTATGATCTTATTGGCTATAACAACGCTATGTTGTGATTGGTTCACTCTTAGAAACTTATTCTTACAATAATATGACATTGTGTTCTTATTGTATTCCCTCTCCATTGTGGTGTTCTTCGTTACAGTGTTTACCAAACAGTGACTTGCCATCTTCTTCCTCCCTCGACTTTTTGTGCTCTTCTTTCCCGATCTCAAACTTTCTCCCAGTCTCACCGATGTAGAAGCCCTCGCACTGCTCACAACTAAGTTTGTACACTCCACTTTCCTTGTCCGTTTCTTTCGTCTGGTCATCGCTCATTCTCTTCACCATGGGTTGGTTATTCCTGATACCCACATTTACATCGGAGCCATTGAACGCCTTTATCACCTTGTCTGTGTACTTTCCTAAGTATGGTATCGATCCGGAGTACTTTCTCACTATGGCATCGTGAGTTCCTTCTTTCTTTCCATTTTCCCCAAAACTCCATCCACCACGCCTCTATGGTAGCCATTGGCTTCTGCGATCTGCTTCATTATCTCGATCTCTTTCTTCTTCTCTTAGAAATTGCTCGATAGCAGTAGTTCTGGATTGCCGCTAACTTGTGCCTGGGGTGGTGGTAGAAGTCTTTTGAGATGATGGTGTCAGTATGCGTCGGCTTCCTGTGGTTTTGATCTAGATACTGTAGATAGAATCGATGCGTTCTTGTAAAAAATTACGGTCAACCGAGTTCTCTTATTTCGGAAGTTTTCATGCCTAAATTTAAGGTTGACCTGTTCTCTTCGGCCGGATGTTTGTGAGTCGTATACACTATTATTAGCACAGGCATGTTGACGATGTTTTGTGTGCGTGGACCGGTCCTACGAGTTTCTTGCTCAATTGAACAGCCTTTATCCTACCATAAAATTTACACTGGACATTGGTGGCTCCGCTATAAACTTCTCGGACTTGTCTGTTTCCGTCATTGACGGTGTCCATGAATTTGGTATTTATAGAAAATATTACCATCCACGGGTCGTCGTTTGTACCTGTTGCCCACAAAGTTGCTACTTTTAATAGCCTGATACATCGCTTGATTGATGTCCTCTTGAATGAGGCCGCTTTCCATAATGAATTAATGACTATAAAGCATCTGGCTAGAGTAAATCAGGTCAAAGTAGACATTGACCTTATGGTTCGTAGGAGGCTCACTAGGAAATGCCACGACTCTACGATTTCCCTATCCCGGGATTCGCACCACGATGGTAAGAAACGGTGGATTAAGCTCCCGTTTCTGGGCAAGTTTTCATCGCAGTTTAGTCGTATCCTCCGTCCCTTCGGTTTTCGGCCGCCTTTTATAATCACATTACTGTTAAGAGTCTTTTCTTGAAATTAAAGGACCCTATTTCAATGGCCGAGAGGGGATGGCTTGTGCAGATCGCCTTAGCGTCTACATAGGGATGACCAGCCCTCAACTCGATATTAGAGTTGACGAGCACAAAAGAGTTTGGATGAAAGGAAAAGTGGGGGGATCGAAAGTGGTCACAACTTTAAAAAGGGGTCCGAATTTTTCCTCCACAGGAAGAATTCGTGATGACTCGTTGGTTCGGTCACGATTTGTTTGATGTCACTTTTTCTTGTTGGTGTTTGGTTCAGGTGCATTCTATACTTCGTGAATGGCTGTTTAGCCGAAAGCGCTCAGTGTTTTCAATTTCGTGAGTCCATTGCAGTTTTCTTTTGTTTTACTCCTTCGAGTATTCTCTTAACAACTGTAGATACTTGGGCAACCTTTTTTAAGGAGTAGAAAAAATTTATACATGGGTTCGGGATTGATCCGCTAAAGAATTTACTCTCAAGGTGATGTGGAACGGAATTCAACAATTCTTGAATGGAATATTTAAATAAATACTCAATTAAAATACTTACATCCTCCTATAAAACAAGTTCTCGCTGCTCGTGTCAAGCTTATAAAAATTGGGGTAGTGCGATGTAGAAGGGTTAGAGACTAGTGTAGACGATAAAAGTACCCTAGTGAAACGCTAATAGTTTGTAGGGTTTAGTGGCCGTATCGGCATTGTCACAAAGAGCAGATGGTGACATGAGCGCATATTTTAAGAGGAGGATACAAAAAGAACAGATTAGTGATTATGCAAAACGGACGTAGAAAAACGTGGGATAGGAGAGACGCATGCAACCGACTCTGAGGCGGGTAAGAATGATTCCTTAATGACTGATAGTTCACTTAGAAGAAGTACGAGGTATCAGTTTATTTTCGATTGTTCTAACTTTGTTCAACTACTCAGTTTTCCTGAAGTCATATTAGAAGTCTAAAATCAGGGATCGCAATTAGTTTTTGAGGTAAAAATTTTATGGGAAAGAAGAGAATCTTTGGCACCAAGGTCAACAGCGTCCTGTGGCCCGGAATCCAGAGGAAGGAGACTATAGTATTGAGAGTTTGCAGAAGTAAATGAATGTGTTGAATAATTGAGTGAGAGTCCTGCAGAGCCAGGGGATGAGAGTTAATCAGTTAAAAGAAAGAATTTGAGCTAAGAGTGTATGATGTACGATGCAGCGATGAAAATAGAGGTGGAATTTCTCTATCTGTGATTGGTGATGATGCCTTGGATCGAGTATGCGTAACCAGTCTCGGGTCCTGATTTAGATCCGTCGGTGAAGCAGAGATAGTGTATCAGAAATTCTATAGAAACAACAATATTTTCTAATGAGTTTTCTGTATGTGTTGAAGGCTCTGCAAATGTTAGGTAGACCAAATCGAATATCAGTTTATTGATGTAAGGCGAAAGGATTTGGAAAAATTCCTACTTTTGAGCTTCGATCTTCTATGGAGGGGGGGGGGGGGGGGGTGACTAAAACAATTTTTCAAATAGAATGGTAATTGATTAAAATTTAATAATCGTATATTATTATTGAAAAATTAAATATTATTTTAGAGTCAATTTTCTTCTGGTAGAACTGAGCTCTCTTTCTTCAGTTTATATTTTCGATTGCACATATTTTTACCTTTCATAAAACAAACTCCCTGCACGGTTCTTTCGATTCCTTTGGTATTTGACGTTGATTACGATCAACAAGGAACAACGAACTGGCTTTGGGATAGGAGTTTACGGAACTATGGAACTCTATTCAGACTAATCTCTGTATTGCCAAACAAGACTGAGTCGCCATGCGCCTCAGTATCCGGATCCTTAGGTTTTTTTCTGATTGACTGTTATGTGACGGAAATTTATTTTCTAATTTTTTTCAAAAGATCTGGAGCTGCTTTTCCTACCAAGATGTACAGCTCAAGAGATCTCGATTTTTTCTATATCAAGATCTGGAAACAAAGAGATCTGCATCTTTGTTCTACTCTGGTCTATGGTAGGTATAATACGATTAAGGAAGTATCAAGGAGTAGAAACTTTTTTAAAGACTGTACAGAAATTTGAAAAATGCTATGCAAAAATAAAATCATAGGTGACACAGAATATGTAATACGTGCAGTATCCGTATTAATCAAACGATATACATTATCTTGGTCATCTTGGTCACTCTTGACGAAGACTGTACGAGAAATAAAATTTGCCAGGCAAAAATAAAATCCCAAGAGACAGAGAATGTATATCTTGAGTGACGTCACAACACATTTTTCCGGTGAGAACTTTTTTTTTTTTTTTTGCCGGAGGAAGAGCCTTAAAAAGAAGCTAACAGAAACGCATTTTATGGAAATAGCAACTGATAATGTGATTTAACGTCCGGTCATTCTAGATAAAGTTATGTAGATATACAAATTTTGAAAAACAAAATTTGCTATCCCTCCTATTGCATTTGGTCTTTCCTACTATCGGTGCTACCAGTTGAGAACATAAATTATCACCCAGTGTGTTCTCTGAGATCAGAGAGATTCCTATATTGGAGTTTAAACCTTCACTAGAGGGCGCTACTGAAAGGGTGAAGAGAACTTATTTGTATAATATACATAGCTCGAAAGTGGAAACCGAGATATTTTTTCGAAAATATTCGGACGTTAAAAATGTCCAGATCTCCCATGAAACATAGGAAAAATTCCGATCATCGAGCTTAATAATTATCATAAAGGAGACTTCCAAAGATTTTTATCTCCGAGATTGTGATTTTGAGGGGGTCAGGACGATTCGGGGAAAGATATTAAGAAAAATTTACGGGAACAGCTTCTTCGAGCTTCTTATTGATTGGGAAAATTTCAACCCTCCAGCTATATCAGGGAGTTCGCTGCTATCGACACCACTTCATAAGATAAATTCCCCTAAAATGAAAAATATGAGAGGCTTTGGTTCCAAAGGGGGGATCGGGAAAATGTGTTGAGCTATAAATACGAGGAAGGAGAGTTAGAAAATTCCAATCTTTGAGCTGTATATGTTTGGAACCATGTCGGTCGAATAATCGATGGAATTTAAAAGGAAAATTTCTTCGGATAAAACGCAGATTCCCAATTTCTCGGCTATATTAACGTATGTAATGAAAGAGACCATCGTGGGACAGAGAATGCAGAGAGTTTTGATTTTTTTAGAAACAGGAGTAAGGCAATCGGTTGAGTGAGAAGCTGATTAATTGCGGCCCCTGTTCTCGTTTTCAGATTTTATATTTGACGCGCATTAAGAGAAGTTGTGAGAGGATGCGAGAGGTCCTAGGTTCCAGTCTCTTTGGAAAGGAATAGAAATTAGTAAGTTTTTCGTTGTCCGATAACCTCCACTCCTTTGGAAAAGCCCTATAAGGCTTTTCCAGCGTTCCATGTTGCATACTTATTTGCCTGATTCTTATCAATACAGTGGGCTTTCTAACATTAATCTTAAAGGTATTGCTAGATTGCATACTCATTTTCATTCCGGTGTTAATCTGCTATAAGATCATTGTTGGGAAACCCACCATATTGATAAGAATCAGACACAAATAATGCAATATGGAACGCTGGAAAAGCCTTATTTTGTACAAAAACGATTTTTTAATCGATTAAATATATCATTGATGATCGAACGGTAATGTAAAGCGATCCACAGAAACGGTCCTTGAGTGGTATAAAACGACGTAGGTACCAGAAACACATTTCCAGTACATGTACAATAACTATGTGTTGTGGGTATAGAAAATAATATCTAAGGTGGAGTATCTCATTCTCAACACTTCCCCGTTCTTGATTCGAGATTTTCCCAGAACAGCCCCTTCCTCCAGATATCAACCACCTCTCCCTGTGTTTGAAATTTTTCCAGCTTTTCAACGCTTTAGAAAGTTTGCGACTCGAAATTTTGCCGAGTCCCTAACTCACTCATAAGTTCCCTCTCTCTCCTTAACTCGCGCATATTTTTGTCAAAAGTATGGGAGAACGGAGAACCTTGACACACAAGCAGATGAGAACGAGGCGCGATCAATATATTATTTATAGTTTCATCACAAAAATATGACCAATCTTGATTGAAAGGGTGATATCATTCATATAAAATCGTATCATCGCAATGGTCTATTACCGTTCGTTTCGAAACAGCATAAGAATCTATCCTAATTATTAAAAAAAATTAACATTCAATCACCTTAGTTAATGAGAATACGATTCGCGTAACTATACTAACAAGTCATAAAACAAATACGAATGAACTAAATACCGGTGATGACTAATCCATTCTGTTCCTTGTTCATAGATGGCCGGTGGTTGGTACGGAATTGAAATTCTCGAACACGTCATCAAAGGTCGTCCGACCGCTGATAGTTGCATAAGAGTACAATTAAAAGATCTGGATAGCAACACGGTCGAATTAATTTGGACTGAAAGGAATTTTGAAGTGATATATAAATTTGTTATACTCAGTCCGGGATCGAGAGGTAACTGGACATCGCAAGGACCGCAAAGAGGTCTGTATTGATCGAAATTTTAAATCGTAGTACATAACAAGCACTTGACTATCTATATATTTTACGAATGATTATTCTCTCCATTTCGTTACAGTATCCGGACGTTTGAATTACGATCAGTTTGCTGGGAACGTCTTCGTGTTGAAAGCGAGCGAAGCAAACATAGTGTTAACGTTCTGTTCGAAACCTAATGTACTGTACAGTCTAGTTTTATCTAAGAAATTCAACGTGAATGAAACCGAATTAGACAGCATCCACGGTATGATAAGTCGTTTCGGCGTTCCTGTTCCAGTCGATATAAAAAAGTATTGTAGAAATCGCGCCATCGCTAACGCCGAATCCGCGATTTTGTCTTTAGTTCTATGTCTTATAAGTGTTTTTATTCTTACGCTAGGGAGACGTTGATTAAAAAATAAATTCCTCTCAATTATATCGGAGATCTCTCTTTTGATAATAAGGGAAGAATACAACTAGTACTACAGGCGATTAAGACACAAAAAATGGTCTCGGAAACATTTTGGGGTACACAAGGGGAAATTATTGTAAAAGGGTCAAGTTTGGTGCCCCGAAGAACGTATCAAAGTTCCCAACCCCCACACTTCGTGCTAAATTTTTTGTGGCACGTTTTAGCCCCCCAAAATTGTTTTTTTGCGAACATCTCGAAAAATTTGGGCTCAATGAAATAAAGTCTTCAGACAAAAAATGTTCCTCGTAAAATTTGCTACATTTTGGTGTACTCGAACTTCGTTATAAGTTCGAATATAAGCTCAAAAAGTTTGTACAAAGTTGGAAGCTTTTAGATGAAAATCTTTCTTTTTTTTTGGAAATATCTCGAAAAATCAAGCTCCAATTGGAAAAAGTTTTGTACAAAAAGTGTTCCTCGTGAAATTCGCTATATTATAGTGGACTATCTCAACTTTCTCCCAAAGTTGGTAAAAAGTTCGGAGTTTTTCGAAGCAAATTAGCCTTTTTCAAATACCTCGAAAAATCGAGCTCCAATTTGAAAATGTTTCGAGCAAAAAGTATTTCCGGTGAAATCCAGTTGCGACACAACTGATGATGGATAACACCCGAAAGTACTCTTAAATAAGCAACTAATAAAGTAGATTTGTACAATTGAAAAACCCTTTTTCAAAAGAGAATTTGATCAAAAATTTTCTGATTAAAAAAAAAAAAAAAAAAAAAACACAGATTTCAGTTTTAAAAGAAAAAGCGTATTTTAAAGAATGAAAGAGTATGAAAACATTTGCAGTCGATTGATAAAGATTAAAAGAGTACTTATGATCATTTTCAGAAAGAGTATTCTTTGGTATTTTCCAAGACAAGAGAGTGTACTCTTTTTTTATTGCTTCAAAAGAGTATGTCTGGCCACCCAGCTATTTATATATTTTATGAATGAATATTCTCTCCATTTCATTACACCATCCGGACATTTGAATTATGAACGAAACCGAATTAGACAGCATCCACGGTATGATATCGTTTCGGCGTTCCTGTTCCAGTCGATATAAAAAAGTATTGTAGAAATCGCGCCATCGCTAACACCGAATCCGCGATTTCGTCTTTAGTTCTATATCTTATAAGTTTTTTTATTATTACACTAGGGGGGCGTTGATTAAAGAATGAATTTGTCTCAATTATATCGGAGATCTATCTTTTGATACGAGAAGAATACGACGGATTAAATAAAATGTAGAGACAGGAATGCATACAAAATCATTTTTAATAAATATCTCGTTGAAAAGAAAATACAGTAAACGAAAACAGGAAATAAATTAGAGAAAGAAAAAAAATTAAAATTGAGCTCTCGGATTCTTCATAGCCGCTTTTACGATGTATCCCGACTGTGTAAGAATAATTCACTTCGGGCATTTGTAGAATTCGCCGTCTTTACAGCAGTACTCTCGTCCAGAAGAAAACTTCGTGTTGTACCATCCTTGGTTGCAGTTATTCACAAATAAATACGCCTGAAATAATATTGAAGTATTGAGCCAAAGTTCTAGAAAATTGGTGCCTACAAAAATTATTGAAAGAAGAAATTCTACACCAAATAACCATATGTGACCTGCGATGAGAAAAGGATGCTCACTGCCCTTTGACAGAAACACCATTTCTCTCTGATTAGTGACCCAATCAGGGAGAAATGGTGTTCTTGCGCCAATGGGCAATGAGCATCCTTTTCTCATCGCAGGTCACATATTCATTCTTGGTCTTACAAATACATGTAAGTCTGTAGCGTAATACAGCTCACGAAATGCAACAACACTTCTGAGATTGCAGTGATAAACACTAAATCAACAAAAAGTTCGCTCTGCTATTGACAGGTCGTAGCTCGGAAGATGATAACATCGACCGTTCTTCTACCTAATATAACAGGGATGCCGTGATCCCCCGATGCTTACGAAGATTTCGCCCCCCCCCCAAAATTTTTAAGAAGCAAAAAAAAAAAAAAAAAAAAAAGAAGAAACCCCCCTATAATGTTACGAGAACAAAGGAAAAAACCACCCCCCCCCCAAATTTCCTACGAAGAATTGTCTTCAAAAAAGTGGCTTCACGGCACCCCTGTATAACTAAGCTCGCCAAATCTCTCGGCGAGTAGCGCAGTTCCGCTCTGTAGCTCAGCGATATTTTTCACTTCATTCCTTCTTGCCAAGATGAGAAAGAGACGGCTGAAAAAATATTTCTGTGGCCTTACTTTCAGAAAACTGTAATAAACTCCCGATACTTACTCGTTCTTTTTTACAATCACGATCGAGATTTGCGCATATCAAGCTACCACTCTTAAGGAGGAACGAACTGAGCTAAACGGAAAAGAAGTTTGTATACGTTAAGATATCAACCCTTACCGCTGAGTAATAGAAGTTATTACATCCACTTACACTTTCTACGCATTTATTTATGCATTGCCTCACACCTGTTGAGCTACAGATGACCTGCTCGTCAATGTCCTTGGAGATAGGTGGTAATCCTGTGGGCGGTTTTGGGCTTCCTCTAATAAACTGGTCCGTGAGAAAAACACCACAAGTGCAAATATTATTCTGAACAAGACTTGAGTTCTGTACAGCTATGGACGTATCCGCTTGGCCAACGTTCAGTTTACTCTGCTTAGTCGCTTCAATAGTGAAAGTTGATGAAGGACTCGACTGAACCCATCTATAAAATAAACAATCCTCAGTTACAAACAGTATCTAGACTGGCGGAGATGAGCGTTTTAATCGTATAAATTTGTAGGTACAGAGATTACGTCAACGATCTCTAATTAAGTAACAGCTTGTGAATCGTAATATTTAGAAAATATCGCACAAAATAGAGGCAATAGAAGCCAACATAATCTGTTTCGATAAAAGTTTACAAGTTAATTTATCAGCAGAATTCGAATATTTCATTTTTTTCTGGTATAGTTCGATTGAAAAAAAAAAAAAAAAAAAAAAAAGAATTCAAGCAACTATCGTAGAACTTCAATCCCCATCCATAATTTTTTCAAATAAACACTCGGGAACCGATAGGAGTCGAAATGTTTCGATTCGTGACATAAAGTTGATGATATTTTATAATTTTACAACTACGGCTACAAAACTTCATCAATTATTAGTAATTGAATAATAATGTCTTCCAAAACTGTTATCTTCATTCTTTCCACATTTATGAAACCAGAATTATTTCCATTTTACATCTAAGAGCGAAACTTTTTCATTTCAACACTATAGAATAATAGAATTATTTTCAAAAATCTATAAAATGAGTCACTAGTAAGAGTATTTTTTGCACTGAATTCAGAATAGTTTTTCGTTTCTTGATAGAAGGTCACGTTTTCTTGTTATGATCTTGTTCAGTTCCCGCGCATCGTCGCAAGACGAAACCCTCTCGCTTGAGCGTTTCTATCGTTGGTCAAAGCTCGAGAACGAACATTAAATCTTGCGACGATACGCGGCAACTAAATCTGAATTCCCAGCAAAAAATACTCTTAGAAAGGACTAAATTCATTTCATTTCATTAATTTTCAAAAAAATTTCATCGTTTCCAAAAGTTCAAACAGTATCGAAATTCATAAATCAAGGACGCAATTGAATCCCAAAAAATTCCTCTTCGTGAGCGAAATAAAATTAAACCAAGATACCGCAGAGAACCCCAAAATCTCGCCTAATACTTTGAAAAACCTACTTTTTACTCTAATTGTAACGTCAATTTAAATTGTACCATTTGAGATACGAAGAAAACTTACTCAACACGAAAGAAGATGCAAAAGCTGAACACGATCAAAGAAACAGAAGCCATTTTCAGCACGTAATCGAAAGACGTTCGCCAAATACGAATTCAAATCATCAATATAGCAACTATGTGGAGAATCCTCTTATTATATTTTACTCGATTGACGATTTATTTTGACGTTACCTACGATCGTGCTCCCACAATCAAAACTACGATTACAATTAGGATTAATTAAAAACACGTACATTAGCGTTTGAAAATAAGTTTTGGTCGTATCAGCGTTTTTGTTTTGCATAGTTACGTGTTTTACAAATGGAAACAGAAGTATTCGCTGTTTATTCACACCATTTTCGCTGTGCCAAAAAGTACGGTCTTGTCACCCACCGTACATCGAAACGAACATTCTATGATCTTGCGAACGGAAATAACCTCCACGGTGACAAGAACTTTTTCACCAATGTAACACGGATTCGGGAATCGCAAATGTTGTTCCACTAGAATTGTCCCGGGACCGGGAAGTTTTGTCCCGAAAGCGGCTGATACTAAGCCATTTAACAGAGCGCCGTGAACGATAGCCCGCTCACCACCATGGACGGGATTTCTATCGGTCGAAACGTCTTTAAACAGCTCTAAATCACGTTCAGTGATCACTTTTTCGATGGTCGCTGTGTCTCCGACCTTCAAATTGCCTTTCGTAGAGATAGTTTTTCGACAAACGTTAATGGGATATCTGCGATGCAAGCACGAGTGTGAGAGTTTTATCACGGAATTAATCATTCTTCGAGGTTTCTCCAATATCGACTTCTTCACAGTGACGAAGAAAAATATGAGCCAAATTTCTGAAACGCGCATTCGTTGACGTCGAGAATATTTTGATTTTTTTCAAAATATCTTCTCTCAAGATTTCTGAAACCAAACATAGGATTCATACAGTACTTTTCAATATTTCAAACTATTCACAATGAAAACCAAATTTATCCTAAACGGAAGCTTTCGATAAAAAAATGAATATGAATATTCATTGCAGGAGATTGGCGATAAAAGAAGCTATTTTCAAGTCTGTACAATTTGGAATTTTTTTTTTCACGTACACAATATCATAATTTCACTCACTGTAAAATATCTTCATTTCATCTCACAAAAAGACTCAAATATGTACTACCAGTCTAGCTAGAAAACAAATTTCTACTAAAAATTGATCAGGTTTCAAAAACTGTCTCCCTTAGATTTTAACAGACTTTAATCGAATATATCACTGATAATTTTTTCATCATTTTTTTTTTCTCAATTTTGGAGGCTTATTTCGGTTATATTTTTCACTATGAGTAAAAATTCTACAGCTCAGATATTTAATTTTCTAATTATTTAAAATGAATCGCAACGAACATTACCTAAATCTTATCTAATTTTTTATTATTCATCGTTTTTTTCATTTAGATTCCTAAATAAACTTCATGCCATGGAAGCACTACCCGTCAAACTTCTTTTCTAAAATAAAGAGTATAGCCGTTTTTAAAAACCCATCACAATAGAAAACTAGTGAATAAATTAATTTCTGATTTTGTTAATGTCCACTTTCGAATTTGCTAAATAATCAAGAAATGTGTATAGCAGGGAACATTTAAAAGTAATTCTGTTCAACTTTTGAAATAGCTCGGATCAGAAAGAAAAATACCCAAGGTTTACTACGTGGAAAATCCTTCATTTGGTTTCTGAAATTAGAATTCTTAATTACGAACTACCGAAGAAATTAATATAAGCAATAGATTTCATAATTGAAACTACTCCGATCTTCTGGCGACTGAGGATGATACGTCATAACAAACCATCAGGTTTGAATTTCGTCGTAGTCAAGATTGTGTAACAATTTGAGTATTTTCCTGAAGAAGCATTGCTCAAATTTCACACTTGAACGCAAGCTTTTCTTAGCAATATTGAAAAATTTTGTCAAATACATGTTGTTCTCATTTGAATTGTGAGATTTTTCTCATGCACTAAAAAGTAAATTACCTTTCTTAGAAGTCGGAGTAATCAGAAATAAAAGAGTAGTGATAGCCGACAACCCTGTTTGTTCATCGTTGGAATTTAGACAGTTCGCGATGTGATTTATACCATTATTTCGCAAAATGTACTCCTGATTTTCGGGATCTAGAAGATAATAAGTACCAACCATAACTTGAAACATCGACGAATAGTTGGGCTGAAATAAACGCAATGAACTTACCCGCCGACAAATTACAAAGTCCACCAATAGCGTACTGCACGAATTTTGGATTTTGGTGAGATAACTGATCCAAAAATAAATCGATGATCAACAATGTTCTCAAAAATTCGTAGTTTATAGGATCATAAGCAAAATTGGCAAGATTGGCGAGTAACTGTTCTTGAGCACCTAATAGAGAGCTCTGGTCATCAATCGTAGAAGTATAAAACAAAAAATTAGAAAATTGTTGAGTTTTTACTCGACGATTTGGTAGTGTGGAATTCTTTAACTAGCTGTCGAAGATATTCGAACCGGCCGACACCATCCTTCGGCGTTCGTTGTTGAAGACGTTCGGGGCGACTGAACATAGATAAATTTTGCTGCGATGCATGCGAGAAGATACGAGTTGACTTTTGGCAGTCTACATTTAGCAATCCGGAATAAATCTGCAGAAGTATTTGATAGTGTTTCTATGAAATTAATAATTCGCTAGAAATCATACTTTTGGTTCAAATTGTTCCTGAAAATGAAAAACAGGTATCTTCCATCTTCCCAGCCAATAAAACGATATTATTGATAAGAATTTTTTCGAGGTGTAGGAATTGACTACCGTACAAAGTTGGATTGACGTATGTGCAGATAATGAATACGAGGAAAAGAGGTTATGGGTTGACTTGATACAGCCTCTTTTTCTCGTATTCATTACATGCATATACGTCAATTCAACTTGGTATGGCAGATTGAGTCATTAATGCATCATTCGGCCGTTGATCTGCAAGGAGCGCTACATGCGGAATTTGAAAAATGATTTTTTGAAAATATTTATGAAATTTAATGAGATTGCCTCAATTCAGAACAATATTATTATTATGCATTAAGGGAGAGATGTGATCGTTTTGCGGCGAGTGCAAACGATCACTTCATTCTCGTGGTTTGTAGGTACACTATTTTATGCCATGAGTACAAAAAAAAATAAAGGCTTGTGTTGTGTTTCATTGAATCATTGATACAATTTCATCAAGTTTCATAAAACGCTAGGTAATTTTATTTTTGAAAGTTAACACAAATTGTCCGCGAGAATCATCATAATTATTAACATAAAATGTTCATTCTCAAGCTTCGATCAGAATAAAAAGTATTAATGCTCGAGAAGGAACGATTTGTCTCGCGAAAATACGCGGCAACTATTATTATTACCCCATCTCTCTCCGTTTCAAACGGGTAAAACATTAATGTACGGGCCAAAGACAAGTAGCAATGATTTACAACTACATTATAGTTGGAGGATAAGATATCCCTAATAATTCGGCTTGTGCTGAGAATTACTATCTTCTTTTCCTCCAGGTTGCAGGTTAGTAGTTTACAGTACCTAGGTGTGTCCCCAGTGCAGTGCTTGAAATGATAATTGGGTATAGGTTTTAATTCTTTCCACTTCCCATAAATTATCTTTTTCATTTCTCGATTTACAGCCTCGTATTTTCTCGTTTTTTTCCATTTTATACTGTCTGAGTGTTGTGGATATGAGGTACCGCAATATCAAATATGTATGCGCTTCCTTGTTTGCTTCATCCACAACTATCATATCTAGTCGATTACTTCCCACTTTTCTGTCCGTTCTTAAAGTTCGATCCCAGTACATTAATTCTGATCCAGTTGCTTTCCACAGTCGTCTCTGGTGTATACTGGTAGTAGAATTTCTGTTCCAGTTTCTTCAGGTTGGTAGGCCTAGACACTTCTCGGTGGATTACTTGTTATGACAATAGGTATTATGTCGACTTCCTCGACCACTTGCCACAGATGTTTCAGTTGCCTTCTTAGTTCCATGTATTTTTGTATCTTCTCCGCAATTATTTTGAAAAAGAAATAGGAGATCTAAATATTCCAGAAAATGATTTAGAATCCGATGTTGAAATAAATTAGGTACATAGCTAATTAAGAACATTAGATAATATTTATTATTAATTTTCTATTCCCTCATCAACTTCAATTACTGAGTTGATATTTGGTTCATTTATTATCTCTGTATCATCCAGTTTCATAGATTCATATCCAAGATCTGGTTACGTAGCTTACCTTACAATCAATTTTCGAGAAGACCTAATATTTAATTACCGGTAGGTATTTTTTGCAGAGCGTGGTGCGTAGACTAAACTATCTTCATTATACGGTACTGCACGTACAAGAATACCCAATGAAGACCTCGAAGCCATTCATAGTAGACTATTCACGCTATACCTCCGCCTAATTCATACATGCATTTTCTAAATCCAATATCATTGTTCATATACGTCTAGATATATCAATTTGCAATGGCTATTCACTTTTCGCTATTTTTGAAAATTTTTATTTCCGTCAACTGTTTCGATTGATCACTCATGGCATTAAAATTTTCTTCTTTAAAAGTAAACAATAAATAATTCAGCTTCTATGTATATAGCTAGCATATTTTTCACATTTTTCCCTCGATACTTAGCTGACACATGAGGACATATCTGGCAAAAGGTCGTCCGCACAATGTATTTCTTATAGGACGGACGCCCTTCTGCCAGAACCTTCCTCATATAAATATAATTCGTAATACCTAGCGTCGCATTATTTTGAATTAGTATGAATGCATACCTAGCTAGATACTGTATCATGCGCGAAAAGCGTTTGCCCGCAAGAGTGCACGAATCAGAAGACGAAGAGATATGAGTATGACTTTTGATTTGAGATCCTACCGGCCGTAATCGGTCCGTTCGAAATAGATGATCGCGTTTGAAGCATCGTCTTACATTCCTCGCAACGCACTCTTATTACGTAGTCTTTTACACGAACCTCAGTTACGCTTGTGATTTCAAATTTTTATTCCGTCCTCCGCGCCAATTTAAGGTCGTTTATTACGCGATCGAGCTCGAATATATCGTTATAATAGGTATTTTTTTCGTCTTGTCCAAAGTATAGGGATGTCAGAATGCATTTCATCGTAGAAATCACTATTTGCTGGTTAATTACTCTTTTTTTTTTATTGAACTTCCAACTATTTTTCAACCGAGTTTTCGAAGAATATTTTATTTCACAAACAGATCGCGCAAACGAACATTACTCTGCAAGATGGATTGAATCGCGTTTGAACTCCAATCTTTCACAACTTCCTATGTAGAGAAAATGAACTGATCGTAAAAAGACTTTAATTTTGTCGCGGCGTAAAAATGATACGATGGAATTTTTGGACTTCTTCGAACAAGCATGTCGAAGGATCGAGCTTTTCGCTTTGTGCAGAGGATAAAAATTCATTTACGATTCACGACACCCTACTGAGATTCAGGTATGTTTCGTGTATATCTAAGTGTATTTCTATTCATTTTGTCGACACCTATTTCTATTGCGAAAGAAGGAGCAATAAAACAGATAGGATTGGTAAGAAACGCAAGAGTTCGAAGTTCAAAAGGATGACGTAGATACGTAGGTAACGTAGAAGTCGTTAAAATTTTTTGAACTTCCAATGCAGCTACACTTGAAGTGATGCGCGTATGTTTGCCTATCGCGCCCCAGAAACTGGTTGCCAAACGTTAGCGCCAGGAATGAAGTTCAAAGTGTAGTCAGCACGTATGTAGGCAATTCATTTCTCAATCTCGTGCAATTTCATGAGAGTTAATTCCAAAGTGGTTCTACGCGCTAAATTTTGAAGCTTTGTTCTGAATTTTTGTAATGTTTTTGTTCATCGTTGATACAAAATGGAATATTTACTTTGTTCAGTGTTGTCCGACGATCTGCGGCGTGTAATGACTGAATATCGTAAACGAAATTTCGATACGTCTTTCTATGGAGAAAGGAAAAACGGCATCCTGTTTGGTATTGAAGATTGAGAATCGCGTGCCTTTTTCAGAACTTCTCTCCGATATATAGCTGTACGATTTTCTTTACTTAGAAATTGAAAGAAGATTTTTGGTAAGTCATTAATACTTTTTAGCTGAGTGAGCAGATTAGTATACTTACTGACTTTTCGATTTCTTAATGAAGTGAATTATCACGCGTTAGAGCATAAGATTATTTGTCGTATACAAAGGTAAATCGACGTAACTTACCTATCTATGGGTATCACCAAACCAGGCGATCAGTGGAATGGAATTTATTTTGAGCCTAGCCTACGAGTACATCAGTAAACATATTGCCATAAGTTTCGTTCTCCTAATTGTTGTTTTGTAAACACAACAATTCAACTTTGTGCGGTAAAGTTTTGTATCTCGTCGTTAAGAAATCATCAAGAGAAAGATGACAATTCTTTCAATGAGGGTAATTTTAATTTTTCATTCTATAGAGCTAGTTTACCCGCTAGTATGTAAAATGCCGTTTTGGACTCGCAGGCCGTTGAAACGCCATTTTTACCAGCTCTTAAAGAAAATAACTATTATCGTATCACGTAACACCTAGAAATTTACTGTAATGAGAGAGATAGAGAGAGAGATACCAACAGTCGTGGTTATAGACAAGAGATCGGGGAGAGTAAGAAAAAGAGCCGTTAAGTGTAGGTGTGTGTAAGAGAGAGAGAGAGAGAGAGAGAGAGAGAGAGAGAGAGAGAGAGAGAGAGAGAGAGAGAGAGAGAGAGAGAGAGAGAGAGAGAGAGAGAGAGAGAGAGAGAGAGAGAGAGAGAGAGAGAGAGAGAGAGAGAGAGAGAGAGAGAGAGAGAGAGAGAGAGAGAGAGAGAGAGAGAGAGAGAGAGAGAGAGAGAGAGAGAGAGAGAGAGAGAGAGAGAGAGAGAGAGAGAGAGAGAGAGAGAGAGAGAGAGAGAGAGAACCCGCGGTTTCTACGGTCAGCAATGGGGAGAACGTGGTGTTACTGAGAAGGAAAAGTAGAGGAAAATCCGCGGCTTCCGTGGCGATAGACGAGAAAATGATGAGTAAAAAACACTGAACACGCAAAGCAGAGAACAGTGAACTTGTGGTTTCCGCGGAGTATGACCAAGTTAGAGGATGATGAGAAGCTCACAAAGACGGGAGAATAATAAAAGAAGGTGGTAAGAGAAGCATGGAAAGATATTTGTAAGAAGATGAGACGTATAGAAAGAGTATAAACGATGAGAAGCTAGAGATAAGCCAGAAAAAAAGCTACAGAAAAGCAGGAAGGAAGTAAGACTAGAAGCTAGGTGATACTTCGTGAAGAGTGAACCTTAGGCTAAGCTTTCGAAGAAGTGAAATGAGAAAATGAGACTTACAAGAGTCAGAAATAGGCCGGAAAGAAGACAGAAGGAAGCAAGAGAGAAGTAAGATTGGAAGCACGCATCCCGTAAAATAATCGAAGTTGATCGCAAAAAATAGTTGAAATTTCGCCGTTTACAATCTGCCTTAGGCGGGATATAAACTGCCGGCAGTAACCAGTTTTAAATTGATACGTACGTGAATGAATAATTCGGGAAAAGGATGATTGTTGAATGCATGTTGAGGTGATGAGTATATTCCTACGTAAATCAAAAAATGATAGTTTATTTTAATGTGACTAAAGTAGGAAGACATGTGCCAGAGATTAGAGGGTAGATGGGACAGAAGGGAGTATTTGTATGATATGAGAAAGGGTTTTAGATGAATATACTCTCTTCCTTTCGCGAGGCTAAGACTTCGATACTATTTCCAAGTCCCATCCCAGATAGGGTACTATGCTGTTTCTGCTTCTTCTTCTTCTTCCGGTGTCCTACGCATTCCTGCGCGTTGACAATCTTCGGCATTAGACATGTAGCCTCCGTTGTTCGGCTGCTCGAACCAGTCTTCTACTCCCTGGATACCGCTCCATTGGCGTATATTTCTCATCCATTACGTCTTCTTTCTTCCTCGCCCTCTCTGACCGTCAATTTTCCTTTGGATGATTCGAAACATATACACATATTACCTTCTGAAATTAATTCTATATAATCGTACATGCTTCTTAATACTCGTCATTGTTTTTCCAAAAAACAGAACTATTCATCATGTGTGTGAAAATCTATGATTTGTGAAAGATACAGCAAAAACAATAAAAACTAGCCTACGCTACGCAGTTAAGTTGAGTGCACTGCTAGGAAGAATAGATTATACTCCTGATGCATATGGATTTCTTAGTCGCTTTCTAATTTTTCAGATGCGAGCCCAAGCACATACATAAATAATATTTGTGACCTCATTGCCTACTGACAGGAACACCATTTCTCTCTGATTAGATGTCCAATCAAAGAGAAATGGAATTCCTGCGCCAATGGGTAATGAGCATCCTTTTCTCATCACAGGTCACATTTGTTGAACCCCTGATCGCACACATCACAAGAAATTCTTTTCTCATAAAATTCGGTGAATAGCGGCTTTCCAGCTCGTAAAGGATATTTGTCTTACAGTGCTGCCTTTAGAAGGAATTTTTTCCAAATACCCAGCAGGAGTTGTACGTCGTGTATCGCGCGGCAAACAATTATCTAATTTACTACACACATACAGCTGTGTACTTTTGATAAAAATAATGGAATCCTCAAGTGTACGAGCCATATTGATACAAAGGAAGAGGAGGCACAAGACACGTAACAGTAAAGAACTTTTTGTCGTGACTCACAAATTATAATGTCAAATGTAGATTTTTGAGGCAATGTTTAGCCATGGCAGAGTCTGCCGGAATTGTGAGTTATAGGCCCTACGGTGCTTACTTAGCCGTTTCTTAAACATACGCCCTGTCTGCCTTACGTACAGTCCACCACAGTCACGGCAGGAGAGCTTACGGATCCCCGATTTTTTCTCGGGAGGGATCTTATCTTTGAAACGAATGAGGTGTTGAGTGTAGTGACTGGGTAGAAGCCTATTTGATAGCCATACCTTCGGAATTCTCGGCCAAGTTCATTAGAGGGTGTCCCCAAGTAGGGAAGCCGCGGCCAACACTTCCGGAGAGGGGGGGGGGGGGTTCATTGGTGGAGGGATCCATATTAGCCTCGGCAAGTATCAGCTGCAGACTTTTCCGTCGTACTATTGCTGGAATGTCTACATTGAGATTTTGGATTTCAATTTTCCGAGTCTCTTCCGAAGCAGTCGATGTGTAGCGGCGTTGATTTGAGCCATTTTGTGAGGCCGTGGGTGAAAAGAATTGTTGTTGATGGAGACACCAGTATATGTTTCTTTTCTGTAGATGGAAAAGTCGACAGAGAGGCCTTCCAAACCTGGAGTGAGACGTATACAGTAGTGAGATCTAGGTATAATTGAGAGTGTTTCCACCAATTTCAAGCCTAAAGGCGACGGAAGGGTGAAAATTGTTCATCATGGACAGAAGTTGCTGGAGATCTTCATTGGTGCCAGTCCAGATGCAAAATATATCATCGATGTAACGTGCATAATGTATAATATTTTTGGTTCCGATATTATTGGTTAAAATTTTCCACTCTAAATCGTCCATAAATTCGTCCGCAACTAACATGGATAGTGGTCCCTCTTCTATCGGAAGGCGATCTGGGTTCGTTTTCCCGCGGAAGAAACAGATGTTATCCCAAAGACATAAGGTTATGAGGGTCTTGAATTGGAGTATGACATCCGGATGGAGGTGCTGGTTACAAAGATGTGCGAGCATGGTATCTATCGTTTGCAGCACCGGGATGTTCGAGAACTTGTTGGCCACGTCAAACGAGATGACTGCGAGCCTGGAGGAAAACTCTTATGTCCTAGATCTCGGACGAGCTCGGCGGAGTTCTTTACCGTATATTGAGGTATAAAATTGGCGAAGGAGCGAAACCAGGTTGCTAAATATTTTGCGCGCCGAAACGATAGGTCCGGGCTTGATTGGGTGATTATCTTTGTATAGTTTGATTTGGCCGTAGAGTCGGGGGTTGCAACACACATTTGTTTCAAATCATCACCGTTGTTGGGAACCACCAATGATGCTTTTGTTATAGCAGCACGAACTTCTTTCTTGTAACTGTTGAGGTTGAATTTTGATGATGTTGCCCCAGAACAGCTGAGGAAATCAAAGATCTTCGTTTCATACTCGGTCGGGAGGAGGATGATGAGTGCCTCTCCTTCATCCGCTTTGACAATAACTAGGTTCTGTTGCTGCAGACGCCGCAGGAGGCGGAAGACTATGTGGGTATTAATAGGTTTGATGGAATGTTTCGAAAGGTCGCTCAGTAGATAAGACACGATCCGGAATATTTGGTTAAAATTAAATGATATCAATCGGGCTACCTTTGAACTGGACGTTGCACTACACTCATTCTCCAGACTACAAACAAGTTATTTGAACCTCAAATTAATCTATAGACTTTCTTTTCTATTTTGAAATTGTACCTAGTGCATGTATTCATTTTCATAGATACTGCTACACATAATTATGTTGAACTAATAAAAGATACAATATTTAGACATAGGCCCTATAGATAAATATATGTACCTATATAATATTATATAGATATGTCCGGAACAAGGATGATTATTCAAGGATCTGGAGATGATAAAGATAATTAATTCAAGAGTGCATCAAATATCTCGCGTATTTTTGCGTAGATGAAGCTCAGAAATATGCGGCTAATTGGTGTACACTTCGAATTTCATTCATTAATTGAATACGGATACCTATATTTGACAATTTAAAGATGGCTATTTTAGACGTAATTTTGAACGTTTCCTGACGAATTCTCGGAACATTTTGCCAGCTATTAAGTAATTAGCTGTATATTTCTCAACTTCAAGGATAATTGCCTGGCGTTATGAAAAAACGACGGCTTCCTTAACGAAGTTAAACGAGGAACGCAGGAACCTGTGTTATGAGTCAAATGGGATTTGGTATTGAAAATTCAAGGAAGCCTAGTCCTATAAAGCTAGAATAAAGAAGGCCTAGACCTACTGTAAGCCTAGTATAATATAGTTCGAGAGTCTAAATTTTTCTCGAATCTCCAGCTATATATGATAGCTCGAGAGTCGAAATTTTCCTAAGTCCCCCTCCTATCATACATAATTCGAGAATCGAAATTTTTCCAAGTTTTTTGCTGGACGGCGGACGGCGCATAGCAAATTTCTCAAAAAGCCCCCCATAAAACAGGTTCCCTGTTAAAGTCCTGAGTATTATTCATAGTGTTATCCGTGGGCAAAAATCGCTACCCGCAACACATCATTTTGTGTTATACACGTAGCCCAGTAGAATTACACTTTTGAAAAAAAAAAATGTCCATCCAAGATTTTACTGCTGAAAAGTGTTGGTCTTGGTGTCCTTGTCATGTGGTAAAAACCCATCACCCCCACCACTTGCGGAACCCCTTGAAAGGAGGTCTTATTTGGCACCTTTTTTTGGTTTTTTCAATTTTTCTCGAAAAGTTTGAGATTTAGAGCAAAAATACCTGAGTACAAAAAGATTCTCCATAAAATTTACCATCGAATAGTGTCATCACTCACTCGGTTACAATAATTTGACGCTGTGTAACAATATCTGCAAATTTAGTCTTTTCTGAAAATCGTCAATTTTTCAAGTTTTTCCTAACATTTTTCCGATTGTTCTTGGAAAGTTTGAGACTTAGAGCAAAAATACCTCAATACAAAAAGATTTTCCATAAAATTTATCATCGAATTATGCCACCACTCACTCGGTTACGACAATTTGACGCTATATAACAATGTCTGAAAATTTACTGTTTTTAGAAATTATCGGTTTTTCAAGTGTTTTTCTGAAAAAGTTTGAGATTTAGAGGAAACCTACATCTTTTCCAAAATGTTCTCCTCAAGAATCATGTCTTTAATGTTGTCCTCAACTGGACTATCATCAACTTCTGAGAAAATAATTTTGGAGAGAGCGGATTGCATCAGCTCGCCGATGTGCTCTTATAGGTCTGCTTATACGTGACCAGACATTATTTCCTCCACAGAAAGAGTGGCATAAATTAAACTGAAAGCTTCTTTCAAGCCACTGCCCTCAATAATTGCCCCAATACATTCTAAGTATGTGACATAATCTGGTGAAACCTTCTAATCGAATGACAATGTGCTGCGGGAAAGTTTCACTCGGTACACAAGATCTCTTTCGCTTTCAGATAAAGAGGCAGATCAAAAGTGACAAAAGTTGTTCTTTGACTAACTTCAAGACTTTTTCCCATTGGAAAGGAAAGTGCGGACTTGATACAATTTTTGTCATGAGCAGTTAGAATGGAAGAAAAAGTACTTCAGATTTCTGGGTGATATTTTCTATAAATCCGTACCATCCTTCCATTTTCATGTTGTTAACTTTTCCAAATAGCCAAGTAACATCATATAAGGATAACATTTCTCCTATTAACTGAATGTAATTAATCAAGTGATGTATATTGTGCAATAATGAGTCCTTCAAACTCGAATTAGGGACAGGATTTGCCGTCTGAAGAGGAATCACAGATAAGGTAGAAATTTGACTAGCTTTAGGAATTTTTTTCAATCGGTGTAATGGTGGAAACTCGAGTACGCACTCCTTTGGAGTAACAATTCGAATGCCCCCCCCCCCCATAACTTGCATCGTATTATGCCCATCTAAAGTTGATGAATTGAAATTGGCGTTGTCAAATACGTTTTGTCTATAATACGATCACTAGAATTGGAAATTGCGGATAATTCGAACGTGCGAGTCTCGTCATATGAGACGCCAAATTCTAAATTATAGAACAGATTCGCTGCTTGTTTTGACGAAAAATGTCTGTCCTAAAAGAATGGGAGATTTAAAAGAACCATGTTGTAACGAACGAAGTTCGAAAGTACGTTAAATATCTTCATATTACTGTAACCGAGTGAGTGATGGCATTATTCGATGGTATATTTTATGGAGAACTTTTTGTACTTGGACATTTTTCCTCTAAATCTCAGACTTTCTAAGAAATTCAAGGAAGCCTAGACCTAGTATGAAGCTAGTACAGTAACCTCCCGGTTATCCGACACAATTGGGGAATTGGGCGTGTCGGATAACGAAAAAGTCGGATAATACGGAGTATGTATTTTTTTCCAAATTTTCATGCATTTTGATCAAATACAGTAGTGTAAAGCATAAAAGTAACATTCTGAGAAGTACTAACCGAACATGTATGTATTAAACTGAGTAAGAACAACGATAAGAAAGACCTATAAGTTACGCATCTGATTCATGTTTGACCTGTCATCACGTGAAGTACAACAAATTTTCAGTGTCGGATAATACGGTGTGTCGGATAATGAGGTGTCGGATAACCGGGAGGTTACTGTATAAAGAAGGCCTGAACCCACTATACGCCTAGTATAATATAGTTTGAGAGTCTAGATTTTTCTTGACTCTTGAGCTATAATATTATGATAGAAGAGGGACTTGAAAAAATTTCATCCTCCAAACTATATACAAGAGGATTCGACATTCTTTCCGTTTAGAAAAATTTCATCCTCCAAGCTATATAATAGGAGCCAAAATTTTTCCAAGTTTTTTGCCAGACGAAACACAGCGGACATATGAGAGGAAAAGGACTTGAAAAAATTTCGACCTCGAAGCTATGTACAACAGGAGTCAAAATTTTCCCAAGTTTTTCGCCGGATATCGCACATTAAATTTCTCAAATAACCCCCCATAAAACAGATTCCCTGTTCAAAAATCTGAAAAAAGTTGAGAAAAAACTTGAAAAATCGACAATTTCTGAAAACAGTAAATTTGCAGATATTGTTATACAGCGTCAAGTTATCGTAATCAAGTGAGTGATGGCATTATTCGACGATAAATTTTAAAGAGAATCTTTTTGTACTGAGGTATTTTTGCTCTAAATCTCGAACTTTCTAAGAAAAAATTTTCTGGCGTAGCCAAATGAATGAAGATCATGTTTCATGCCCCCTTTTTTTATATTTTAGCAGTCGTCTTGCAATATTCTAATCTAGGCTTCTACTAGGTCAAGCGCGCGCTTGTGAGATATTACTTCACTTTTGCCCTTACTTTCATTGAACTACACGCCTTTTGTGACGCTTCGGAGAAAGCCTATAAAATATTTTGAGCTATTTTCGTGGGGCAACCCTTCAACTTGCGTGAAATCTGATATGAAATATTTTGGGCGGTTGGCTTTCGTGGGCGCTTCCTTGGTTTAGCATAAGTCTGGTATGAAGGTCTTATATAATAAAGGTAGTATATAAAGAGAGGCCAGCTTTCCCAATTCCAAGAATTAGCTTGAAGAAAGGCAGCCTTCTTAAGCCACTTCAGGTCTACTATACGTATTAGGGTAGGGGGCTAGTATAATGAAGGCTAGTATACTGCATATGTATCCTAAGCCTGTAGTATAAAAGCAGCCTAGCTTCCTCCTAAGCGCCTAGTATGAAGCTGTTCTAAAGGTGGTTTCGACCTAATTAAGCCCCAATGGTAGTATACAAGGAGAGGGGTCACAGCTGATTACATAGTTTATTATAAAAGCGGCACCCAGTATAATAGTGGTAGTATAAAAAATTTCGAAATTAGGGTAGGGCTCAGAGAAAACACTCGCTCCGCTCGTTCGTCCCCTTCTTCGTCTAGTATAAGTCTATTCAGAATAAGCTAGTATACTGTATATTAGGTCTGGGTTTCATAGCCCTTCTCGATGAGTCCGCTCGTTCGCCTCGTTCTTTGTCCAGTATAAGTCTAGTTTGGAGCTAGTATATAAAGGTAGTCTAGTATGAAGCAAGACCAGTATACAATGTCAAATAGTATAGCTCAGCTAGTATGTTAGGCTAGTATAATGTAGGGGTACATTAGGGCTAGTATAATGAAGCCTAGTCTAGTACACTAAGCTAGTATTGCACGCACGCATGCTCACGCGCACGCAAATTTCGAAATCAGGGTAGGGCTCAGAGAAAAAATCCCAAGTCCCAAGGTCATCTGCACGCATGCACGCACGCTCACGCGCACGCATATTTCCAAATTCAGGCCAGAAAATGTTGAGAAAAACTTCAAAAATCGACAATTTTCTGACAGACATTGTCATACAGCGTCAAATTATCGTAACCGAGTAAGTGATGACACTAATCGATGGTAAATTTTTGACATGTTTCATGTCTTTGCTCTGGCCTGAATTTCGAAATTTGCGTGCGCGTGCGTGCGTGTAGATGATCTTGGGACTTGGGATTTTTTCTCTGAGCCCTACCCTAATTTCGAAATTTGTGTGCGCGTGCGTGCAATACTAGCTTAGTATACTAGACTAGGCTTCATATACTAGCCTAATATACTAGCTGAGCTATACTATTTGACATTGTATACTGGGCTTGCTTCATACTAGACTAGCTTCGTACTAGCTCTAAACTAGACTTGTACTGGACAAAGAAGGAGGCGAACGAGCGAGCTTCATACTACATCTAGGCTTCTTTTAAACCAAAAGCTTCTTTTCAAAAACTCCATATATTCTCACGAAACAGACGCTCATATGAGAGTACGACCCTTCTTCCTTGTAGCCCATAATATAGGATAGTGGACTTTCGCCCCATGAAAATAGCTCAAAAAATATTTTTCCCAAGAATGTAGATAACTGCTCGCTGCATAGGCTTTCTTAAAAACGTCACAAAAAGCGTGTAGTTCAATGAAAGTAGCGGTAAAAGTGAAGTAATACCTCATGTGCGTTTGACCTAACCAAAATTTACCAAAGTCGCAAGAAAACTTCCATGAAACTCCGTTTCTACTGGTCGGAGATTTTAACATCAATCTTAACACAGAAGCAGGAAACAAGTTAATTCAATTTCTGAAAGAAACGTGGAATTTAGACATAAGTAATGATAAAGCTCTGCCTACAACACGACATCAAACGTGCCTGGATGCTGTGTTCTACAGAAAAATTAAGAATTTATCCTATTTTTCATATCATAGACCTTTAATTACTGTAACTGAAGAGAATAATGCTTTATGAAATAAAATTGAAGTTCAACGCGTTTTGTGTTTTACTTTCCCTACCATAGACCTCTTATTTTAAAGCTAGTCAGACTAACATACTGGGCAAGTCGACAAGTGAGAGAAAAGACATGAAACATGATCTTTATTTATTTGGCTCTGCCAGAAAATTTTTATGGAGAATCTTTTTGTACCCAGGTATTTTTGCTCTAAATCTCATACTTTTCGAGAAAAATTGAAAAAACCAAAAAACGTGCCAGATAAGCCCCCCCTTTCAAGGGGTTCCGCAAGTGGTGGGGGTGATGGGTTGTTGCCAAATAACAAGGACACTAAGGCCAACACTTTTCAGCAATAAAATCTTGGATGAACTTTTTTTTTTCAAAGCACTTATTTATTGTAATTCTACTGGGCTAACGAGTATTTTGTGTGTGTGAGTGACTAGCTGCCGTACAAAGTTAAATTACCGTACAACCAAATCGACGATCAGGCAAACTGTGTACAAATATTAAAACCACGACCCAAAAACGCCAATATCGGAAGGAGGGATGCTTGTATCGGAAAACTAGTATGATAAATTAAACGTCGCAATTTAACAGAGTCTCCTCCGTATAGATATAAGAGTTTTCCCTCTGAGTTTTTTTTTTTTTTTCAGTTTTAAGAATGATTTCCTAACGAATTTCAAAATACTATCGTAACATTACCTTGCGAAGATGAATTGCCTTGTATTCAAACCAGCGATCAGGCAAATGCGCGATCGTTTAAAGGATGTGCGTGTCTGTGTGAATATTGTGATAACATTAACCCTGATTTCTGATGAATAGGTATCATGCAAATCGAGACAAATTCGGTATCTTAGTTGGGAAGAGTCTTCTCCTTGAGTTTACTACAGCTTTAACGATGATTTGCCCAGAGATTTGGCGAGATGAATTGCCATATATTCTAGTAAATGATAAGGCAAACTCAAAACTCGATCATTTTTCGAACGATTGGTGCTAGAGTTTGGATAGTGTCATGACAATGTGCGAGACGAGTTGGATAAAAACTACATATGGTGGAAACACGGTGTCGTTATATTGAACAGATGTAGCGAAGAAGCGGAAACCGTACAGCCCAAGTAAAAGGAAACGCAACCATAGTCTATAAAGAAGATGCGACAGTGAATTTAATAAGTCTCTATAAACTCACTATATGCTCTCTGGAATACCTAGAACTTCTTACCTACGGTAACAACCCCGTGTTACTTTATGAAGTATATATTTCTTCGTTTTAAGTACGTATATTCCTGTGGTAGAACGTTGGTCCAAAACCTCGAAAATTTATGGCGTAGGTACCTGCCTACGCACACTCCCGAATGAAAATTTGTTTGGAAATCGGTTTCGGCCGTACTTTCTGCGCTGAATTCAAGAGGAGCATGAGAAATGTGATCGTTTCGCAGATTCATAGCCGTTTTCTCATTACTCAAGTAGATGTGTTCTCTTGTATTACGGTATGATCTCGTTTAATTGAAGCTTATAGGCCTACCTAGTTGCAAAACGGTCCTGTAACGTTGATCGAAGCTCGAAAACTGTACTATAAGTTACATCCATAAGAATTGTTTGAAAAGATAATGGAACGAAACAGCTCTTGGAGTATTTTATGCGTTTCTAGTTATTACGAGTGAGGACATGGGCCGCCATATTTAGTCGTTACATCATCATTTCTTACAGTTCCTTACTTAGGTACCTAGGTGAGGAATTTGGAAACAATTAGTGGAGTTATTTTGTACCGTAGGCCTATCTCTTAATAACGCTTACTAGCTATCCTATATTTTTATAATTTTCAAATTCTAATAAACTGTAATTAGTCATTGGTATAGAGAAGTAGGACGCAACGGCTAACTATTATATGTTCTCATACTCATTATAAGGCTCTAGAAGAGATTCGACTTCGAAATCCATAGGGTCTGCTGCTATCGTTAATCGAAATACGAAAACTTGAAACCAGTACATCTATTTATGACCAGTAGTGGAATTTTTTTTTTTTCGACACATTCGCCGAAAGTACGTCTATTTTAGACAGCGAAAACTGCGTTCATCGATCAATTATGAGAATAATGAAAACAGTGGCGAAAAAAATTCAAACCCGTGGCGAAAAAACTCGGCAACAATGATTCTGATCGTACAATAAAGACTTAATCGTTCGAAGAACGACTCCATTGATTTACGGATTCCATGAATTGTAATAAAGCACTTGAAATTTTGGGAAGTGGAATAATTTAACAACGAAAGACAATGATTTTTTACGTGCGGGTTAATATTCAGAAGGGGGGGGGGGCGTAGTTAGTAGATGAGAATACAAGCGCCCGGCAAGTGAAAGGTCTCGGGTTCGGATCTTGACGAGGTGACCAAATTTTTCGCTTGTATTCTCATCCCCTCCTGGAATAATTTAGGCATAAGTAAATTGCTTTCGGCGTAGGCCTATGTTGTTTAAAAAACTTTCGTAAAGTACGCGAGCAGCGACGTGAGAAATATCGCAACTCATTTGAGGATGATCGTCAAACTCGTTGCGATAATTCTCATTTTCGCTGCAAGTTACTTATATTATATTTTTATATTTTTTAATAATGATAATAATAATAATAATAATAATAATAATAATAATAATAATAATAATAATAATAATAATAATAATAATAATAATAATAATAATAATAATAATAATAATAATAATAATAATAATAATAATGATAATAAAAACTGAAAATAATAAATAATATCGGAATATTTTATAAAAATCCTGGATGGACGAAAATCTTGTACTTGGGTAAAACGGACTCGGAAAGAGTCCGAGAGAGCAACTGTTGTCTTTTTGAACCTTTCCCTCATGTAAACTAGAATTATACTTCTTTAAAAATATTATAGTCGGAGTCGAAAAAGAAATGGTGGTGGATCAACTTTGTCTAATCTAATTACAAATAATTTTTCCCCCCTCTTCCACATAATCAGGAGAAAAAAAGACATGCCGACGAAGAAACGATGTTCTTAGGTACATTTTCTCCTGTAAATCGAGCTCTTAATAGCTAGCGTCCAAGGAAGGCGGTATATAGAAACAGAAATCCGATTTTTTGCTCCAAGAAAATTTTACGTCAGAAAATGGACGAATTTCCGATGATTTCGAAGAAAAATTTTCAATCCTACTTCCGGTGGCCGCCTCTAGTTGAACCATTCTGACAAAAAATTAAACAACGTATTCGAAACTCGAGCAGTGCGAGACTTTTTGAGCGAAGCACTTCCTGAATAATTATATGGACTCGAGATGTTCATTCTTGGGCAATTCAAGGGTTCATGTTCTATGCTATGCAAAAGGAGTAATTATCATTATAATAGCTCGACGATTCGTTTCAATGGAAGAGAAAGCGAAGCGAAAATCGAATAACTTCGCATACCGACAAACTGCATAAATTCCCAAATTCGTTCCATGATATGTAGCTCAGCGGGATGTTTATTCTTTGGCTATCAAGGGTTCATATTCTATTCAAAAGGAGCATCATTAATAGCTCGATGATTCATTTCAGGGGGGAAGAGAAAGCGAAGCAAAAATCGAATAACTTCGCGTATACCGACAAACTGCATAAATTTTCGAACATTCTATCTACTGATCGTGAGAAAGAAATAATTTGCTGTATGAAATCAGTAAATCCTTCGTTTACGCCTACAAAGCTGAATATTGTTCATACTCTCTGCTCTAAGTTTTTCTTTCACCATTCGAGTGAAAACTACCAGAAAATTTCTTGTTATTGTTATTGCTCACGTATTTCGGTTCGCTACGCTACCCACAAAGAAATATATATCGAAAATTTACGTCACTTGGTGTCAGTTCTTTCTCCTCTTATTTTTATTTCTAAATCGTCTTTTATATTCGTAGGTATGTAACGCTGAATAACTTAAACATTTTTCCGTTGGCATCAATTTCTTCTATAGTCCGTTCACTTTAAGAAAGGATAGAATGTAGTACAAAGTACGTACCTCGAGAACAGAACGCTCCAGGTAATTTTAATCTACCGTCCTGTTCTTAACGTGAACAGAGTATCCGATTGCGTACACATACTTCAACGCGGCACGTATGTAGATCGTAGGGCGCGCGCAGCTACCATTCTCCCTCTTCATTCGTCAATGCTTGTCGCCAACCAATAGAAAGAGAGAAACCGATTGAACCTTCTTTCAAAGCAGTGTTCATCCTGGGTTAAAGTCGCTATCCGGGAGAAAAAAAGTTCGCGCCTGAGGCCCGCGCATCATTTCCTCTTACGCAGACTTCTTGGCGGGTACGCGAGTTCGAATCCAGCGTCTCATTTTCTTAACCTTTGTATTGTGAACTCAAACAAATCTCGCATTCGATCAGCTTTTAGTGTTTTTTTTCTGGAAGTATTCATTCGTAGGTAATTAACGTTTAATTACAATTCGATGGAATTTTTCTTTCATTTATTATTTATGCAACAAACGAATTTTCGTATTTAATCGTAAGATAAAACTTCGAGTTGTAAATATCGTACTTCAATCTCGTATTCACGATCGCGATGGAAATTCCGCTGAGATTCAGGTAAAGTAGAACATTTTATGGCGTGGGTAGATTATCCATATTTTGGTAGGAGAAATCATTACGAAACGTTTGATTTTTTTGTACTCGGATAATTAGACAGCTTCGAATACCTTTAGGCCTATAGACGTTCCTAGTTAGAATTTTCATTTTAGGTCAACTCGCGAGTAAGAAGATCTAGCGAAAACACTATGATTATTTTTTTGTTTTTTCATCGTTTGTTTATCAACTTCGAATAGTAGTAATAAGGCTTATTTTATTTTAGATCAAGTCGCGAGTAGGCAGCATTCGTCAATGTTTTCTCCTGGGTTTTGTCAGTTTCTATAATAGTCGTAGTAACTGACAGATACTTATTTTAGATCATATCGCGCATAAAAAGATTTTACGAAGATGCTATCGTTCATGTTTTTTCGCGGCTTCGAATAGACAGAGAAGTGGCCTAGCATCCCCTCCTACTGCAATAAATTCGTCCATCTACCGCCTCGTTTTGGTCTCATCAAAAGCATAAAAAGTCCTTACGTTAAATTCGTTATTTTCCTGGACGCAGATTATTCGAAATTGGTTCGATCATAATTTGGTGGAAAAAAAATTTCATTTCAAATAAATCATCTTTTATAAGTTTTTACGCTATAAAAGCATTATTTTCCGAGCTATCAACCGATAAGTAGAACGTGTTTCTGCTATCGAACATCGTCGTTCATTTGCGCAATGGATGGTAATCGTACGCGATTGCTCGTATCATATTTATCGTCTTTTAACTTTGAACATTATGCTTCCGACGTACTTTAGAACGAACAGAAGATAGTATGTTCTACATGAAATTATATATCTAACGAGTGTAATCTCAGGCACTTTGATCGAAGCAATTCTGAGAAATCTTGTCATCGAAAAATAAGAAGTTAACGTAGTTATACGCTCTTACGAAGGTTTTACGCGCACGACTTACGAGGTAAACGTTGTTAATAATTTAAACTCTGATCGTGATGCTGTAATGTTTGCCTATCGTGCTCCGGAAACCGTTCGCGTTATCTGGTAATATCGGCCCTTGATTATGAAAGTAGACTCACGCGTTCACTGCATATCGCGATATCAAAGTTTGTCTTTTATTAAAGTCCACGTAAAAATTTGATTTAGGTATTTCTTCAAAATGTTATGAACGAAGGTTATGAAAATGATAATGAACGCTTTGAAGTAATGAGAATTGAATTATTTTAGGTGGCAGTTCAGGCTCATTCCGAGTGTGCTCATGACTTCGAATATTTTCGAATGAGTGCTCTTTCTCACGCGTCAATTGTTTTCTCTAATTTTTTCGACGCGAAATGAACGCAAGCTATGAGCGAACTACGCCTAGATCAAGAAATCTGATCTCATGCATCATCTTACACCTCTTGTCAATTTTCTTCTTCGCAACAGTCCTATAAGTTAGGTATAAGCAACTCGAGACTTCAAAAAATCACGTTTGCTTCTCTCCGGCTTACTAGAGTGGTCTTTTCCCTGCTTAACCTCGCTTTTCTATGCATCTCGTCATATCTTTCTCTTCTTCTCGGCGGAAACCGCTGTAGGTATCGCCATCCTTTCGGCCTAGACAACTTTTCCGTATCTTCATAGCGCTTCTTGCTATTTTCACCGGCTATCTGTATTTCTTCCCTGAAACTGCGATTATAGCGTTTGTAACTCATCCATCTCTTGCCGATCGCCGCGGAAGCCACAAGTTTGGCTATACTTTCCCTTATTAGCACAACTTTACTTTTGCGAGTACAACACTTTAGAGCATTGGCCTATTTCTATTATGTCTAGATACTTTCTTCGCTGCTCGCCGCGGGCAGCGCTTCTAAATCAGTCATCTCTCTTCAACGCAAGTATGTCTCTCTCTCTCTCTCTCTCTCTCTCTCTCTCTCTCTCTCTCTCTCTCTCTCTCTCTCTCTCTCTCTCTCTCTCTCTCTCTCTCTCTCTCTCTCTCTCTCACCATCATGTGCAACAGATTTTATAATGGGCCGCTATAGTCTAAAACACGAGCGAATCTGAATAAGAAATTCACGACTCAGGAGGGAATATAATCTTATCGCTTTTCAAATATTGTCGAGTTCTGTTTGTAAGCAATTGCAAACCAAAAGAAAATGTAGGAAAGAGTCGTTGAAAATTCACTCTGAAGAGTGACACGAGCTGATTATCAAATAGCCCATCACTACTGAACAGTTATCGAGTCAACTGCTCGTCTTCATTTGATTCTGGAAGTATTTTCAACGCTGAATTCAAATCCATTTTCCGATTTTCGCTATCACGTCATGTTTTTGAGTAATCACGAAAAATATGGAAAATTGTCAGAACATCATATCACATCGGAAACAAGTGATACCTAATTTGATGACTTATTGTAGGTAGGCCTACATAAAAATCTAGCTTGAATCTTCTTTCATCAGAAACCGAAGGATGAGGAAGATTCGGTATTCTTCAAGTGAAGGAACACTGTGTTTTGATACTGTTTTGCCGATCATAATTCTTTCAGAAAATCGCGAATTACTTATTTAATAACCTTTTGATTTGTGATGAAAGAAGATTCAAGCTAGATTTTCATATACCTAGGAGATTATCAAATTAATTAAGTATCATTTGTGAGCTGCAACTGCCCAATGGCGCAGGAACACCATTTCTCTCTCATAGGTCATCTATTCAGAGACAAATGGTGTTCCTGTCAGTGGGCAATGAGTATCCTTTTCTCATCGCAGGTCACATTTGTTTTCAATGTGATGTTCTGAAAATATGACGATTTTTCATATTATTTTTACGTGATTACTCAAAAACGTGACTTGATAGTAATAAACCAAAAACGGATTTGGATTCAGCGTTGAAAATACTGGTACTTCTAGAATCACGTGAACACGAGCCAATTCAGGCGCGGATCCAGACGATCACTTCGGGAGGGGAAACAATCCAAAAAAAGTTTAAAGGACCTTTTTTTTTTTTTTTTTTTTTTACATTTTTTTCGATACTACAGATTTTTTGTTGTTTTTTTGGTTTTTTGGGGGATTTTTTTTTTTTTTTTTTTTTGGGGGGGGGGGGGGAATTTCCCCCCATCCCCCCCCCCTCGTGGATCCGCGCCTGCAGCCATCGACTCGATTGCTGTTCAGTATCCCCGAAAACAAGTACCTATGTCTTACACGTACAATTGTTTTTAATTTAAACATAGATATTTTTTCCCTGTCCCGTTGCCAGAAAGTAAAATCTTCTTTCTATGATAAAGCTTTTAAAAATTTGCGCTTTTCAGACGTAACAATTGATGAGTTTTATAAATACTTTGCGACCATCTACCTATCGTCAAAGCTCTCATTTCAAAATTTATTGTTCAGGGGTCTCCTACAATGAACAAAAGTTGGCGACGAACAATGGGCAACCCAGTGATCAGATCTTAAACATTATTGGTCCATTCTATACTAGATTGCTCGTTGCTTGTTGCTCGTAGCCAACTTTCGTTCATTGTAGGGGATACCCCTTACTCTTTCAAGTATCCCTCCTTGATACCTTGAACTTTTGACTGGAGTATTGCTTTATATTACGACGAGTATTTGTAGTTGGTGGGATGAGGGGTGAAACGTAAGTTATGGCATTTTCTATGTAAAAAAAGAACCTAGCCGAACTAAGGGAAGCTCACATGCTCTAAACAATATCTAGAAAAGTTTTGTTGAACGTCATACTTCGATAATATGAGCAGAAGTCTGTTTTGCTATCCGTCGAAAATTGATCTATTTTAATGGAATTAGGCAACGGCAGAGAATTTTTCTCCTTTTACTGCCTTTTTTTTCTGAATTTTTATCGCTCTTTCGGTACCTATTTCGGAGGTAGGATTTGGAGAAATCCCTACCATCGAGACTTATCTGAGAGACTTGGAAAAATCTCGTCTTTCGAACTATCCGCTAAATATCGTTCCCAGTTGAAGTCTGGGTATACGAAGGACACGGGTACTCAAAGCGGGAATAAGGCTTCAAATGAGAGTTTCAAGAGTAGTTTTTCCCAGTTGAATCTCGGGAATTAAAAGGGCTCAAGTATTTGAAGCGGGAACCAGGGAATCAATGTAAGACTTCAAATAAGGGTTTCAAAGGGAGTTTTTTCAGGGCTTCAGATACGGGAACAAATTGTTTGATTTTGTATTATGATAAGAGAGCTAGACTTGGAGAAATTTCAACCATCGAAGGAGTTGGACTCGGGAAAATATAATAGGAGGGGGTTTTTGAGACTCCAATTTTAAATTCAATTCTTAAAATTGAAACAAAGTTCGTGCAACATAAGTACAGAACAAGTTTCCCAAACTCTTCGTCTAACTTCGTTAAGGAACCCGGCGTATTTTCTTTATTTACGTTCAATTTTCCTTCAGATAAAGTTCTACAACTTCGTATATTAGAAAATCAATAGTCTGGTCAAACAAAACCTTTAGACTATCAAACAAGAACTCTCATACCCTGTACAAGTTCAAATTACGACGTTCATAACGCAAAACGCTATGTCATCGCTTACAGGAAATCGCCCACATGTAGAAAACATAGATAGAAGGAAATTTAGCTAGCAGGATTTTACGATTATTTTGTAATTTTGGTGCGTAGCCGACGTCCTAAGAAAACATCCTTTCATAATTATTCGCCCGGGTATTCTAGTTGATATGAAGGGCTATTGATACACTCTCCCACTGATCTCTTTAGATACTTCCTTTGAAAATACAGCTGTCATTCTTCTAGACATCGTATCAGCCCAAACCGCTCTGGCAGCCAAAACGTTCTGATAATGAGCACAATCGATGAACAAAGGTCAATACCGGCAAACAGATCACCGGAAGAGGGCTAAAATATCAGTTCGAATATTTAATTCCACCTCCGACCTCTTTCCTTCTCTCCGATTCATAAATCGCATTCAAATCACACTACGAACGAATTGGTCAAAAGATTAGAACATTTATCTTTGAATAAGACCCGAGTCCTCCTCCCCTCATTAAATTAGCGAGCATTGCAACTATACCCTGAAGGTATTGAACTCGGAGCGGGCAGATGAAGACGACAAGGATAATATGAATTTGATAGTGGGTCGGAGGTAATTTATCGTACTTTAATGGCTTTCTCATGATTGTTCGAGAGGGAGTTTGTGATGCAGGAAGAGACGGGAGTAGGAAATTTTCGAGAGTTGGGCAAAAGAAGATGTTGACCATTAGCATTGGGATGTGAAGGTTAAAAAGAGGAAAGAGTGGGTGAGAAGGGTACGGTCTGTTCTCGTTCGAAGTAGACTACGAAATTGGAACTTTTTCAATAAATTGGAGCTTATTAGAGGATAAGGTGAACCAGAAATCACGCCATATAGAGAGCACGAGGGAGCAATAATAGGATTTGTGATCATACGAGGGGGTTATCGAAGGTCAACGTAGTAAGTGCCTCTCGGCAAAGTCCGCTCCTCATGTTCCAGAAGGTCGATAAATCCCAGTGTCCATAGAAAAGAGATGAAGTACGAGGAAGAACTTGATGAGTGTGTAGGAATGAGGATTCTTTGAACGATAGTATTGAAAGAGAATCAATTTGCAGAAAGGAGAGAACAGGTTAAAGAGCGAGGCAAATTAGTATGACGCTCAGTATAGAAGCCGAGTGTACGGAAAGATGAGATGTTGCTCTAAAGGGAGGTTCATATCTGATTTCCACTTGTCTGTGAAGTGTAGAAGGTGGGAGAGAAATTTCGAAGAAATTATTTTGAAGTTGAAGTTTGTGGATTGTGATGGATGTCAAGGGTCAAGGTTGATCAAGAGGGAGAGGGCGGAATGAATGAATGAAGAAAGAAATGGGTTTGAATGGCGTGCCTATAGATGGGAAGGAAGCGACAAGAGGGGTGAATTACGAGTACGTGAGCTGCTCAGCAATTGAAAAGGTATTGGGCTGTTGAAGCCAGAAAGTTAGCACGGTGAGTAAGACAGCGTGGTAGAGGAGAGGAGGAACTTTTACCTCCGTCATTGCAGATTTACCGGAATAATTTTGACGACTCACGCCATTTTTAATCCCATTCTTCGCGAATCATTGATCGTGATTGATGGAAAATCCCACCCGTGAGGCAAGTTTCCTGCTCCGCTCGTTTGGAGACCACACGAACAGCCAACTAAGGAAGGTCAAGTTTTTGTGATTGATAATTATGCGCATTATTGGCATTGAGATGATTCGATCTTCTTAATAGTACGCAAACAGATTTTAAAATCCTAAAATGACAAAAACGATATTTTTTCTTCGCTACATTTGACTATTTATCATTCAATGTTCGGTTGTTCCTGGAAATGAGAACCTATATCGAAGTGCTACGGAAAACATTATACTATGCTTGAGTTACGCTCGATGAAATAGACGTTTAGATATTTGAATGAACCCTTAATAATTTTCATGTAACTCTTCAAGTGGTGTCGGCGAGATCAAAGTTCGTACATGGTCTCGTTTAATAAGTAGGTAAATTAAACGTATACCCATTTGCGCCTTCGATTATTTCCATTTCGGAAAGAAAGAAGTCCAGATGTCAGAGAAGTTGTACCACAAAATTAGCGTCTCGTATATTAGCCCAGTAGAATTACAATAACGAAGTGCTTTGAAAAAAAAAATGTCCATCAAAGATTTTATTGCTGAAAAGTGTTGGCGTTGGTGTCGTTGTTATGTGGTAAAAACTCATCACTCCTACCACTTGAGGAACCCCTGGGAAGGGGGCTTACTTGGCACGTTTTTTGGTTTTTTCAATTTTTGTCGAAAAGTATAAGATTTGGACCAAAAATACCCGAGTACAAAAAGATTCTCCATAAAATTTACCATCGAATAGTGTCATCACTTACTCGGTTACGATAATTTGACGCTGTATAACAATATCAAACTTTTTTCAGATTTTTCAACAGGGAACCTGTTTTATGGGGCGGGGGGAGGGGGTGTGCGCCGTCCGGCGAAAAACTTGAGTAAAATTTTGACTCTTGTTGTATATAGCTTAGGGATCCAAATTTTTCTGAAATTGGAAAAATTTTGAATCCCATTGTATATAGCTTGGAGGATCAAATTTTTCCAAGTCCTCCCCACCTATCATATATAGCTTAGAGGTCAAAATTATTTTAGGTCCTCTCCTATCATATATAGCTCGAAAGTCAAGAAAAATGAGACTCCAAGATAGGGAAAGGCAGGAGAATGTAGCCATCAATTCGGCTGTGAATATTGATGCAAAATTACGTGTACGGTGGGAAGTTAGGTATCCTATTATGGAATATGCGTATAAGCAATTTCATTCGATTTTTAGCGGGGAAGCCGCCATCCCTTCTGTTGGGGGTACTTCCAGGAAATTTTCGTCCGCGAGCGCGAGCGAGGTTGATGACGTCATGGAGAGGGGAGGAGGACTTGGAAAAATTCCTAAATCGGAGCTATATATGATAGGGGGGAGACTTCGGAAAATTTCGACCCTTTAGCCATGTATGATAGGAAGGGGACTTGGAAAAATTCCTACCTCCAAGTTATAATCATGATAGGAAGGGAACTTGGAAAAAATTCCGACCTTTGTGCTATATATGATAGGAGGGGGACTTGGAAAGACGACGGCTTCCTTGAAATTGCAGCGCGTTCAAGTTATCACATCATGATTTTCAGGACTTGGAAAAACTTCAGGCTCTAGGGGACTCGAGACAGCGGGTTCCCCGCTGCCATCGCAGTTCTGCAATGGCATCTAATTTTTTTTTTAGATCCGTCTGAAAAGTAAATTGTGTAACCAGGATACTCTTGTATCAACTTTCGATTGTTTTGGCGGATAATATTTAATTCGGGGATTTGTGTGAGGTCGAGACGTACGTTGGTTCAGGGAGCGTACAAGGGGGGAGGTAATATAGATGGGTTGCAAGGAATTAGCTTTATAAGGCTTATTGAGGGAGAGGTGAAATTGGAGACGGGTATGTTTATTGAGAGTCAAAAAGGGTTCATTGTTTTGGAGAAAGATTGTGTTATATATAAGGAGATCAGGGAATAAGGAAACAGAGGATAAGAAATTGGAAGTTAGTATGAGTCTACGAAAGGAGAGTGGAGGTTCCACGGCTTCAGCGCATAAACTGAATTTAGGGCTTGTGCGATAGGGTCCTAGAGCCATTCTCAGAGAGGAAGTTTTAATAGTGTCGAGTAATGATAGGACAAATTTGTTGGCTAAATTGTATATTGGCGCTCCATAACCTAATTTAGATCGATAGAGCTGTAGTAGTAGTTTTTGGAGTATCCTTTACAGGGGTGTAAGATGAATTTAATGATGCTTAAGGCAGGTGTGCATGTTGCTTTCAGAAATTTAATATGAGGGGTCCAAGTGAGTTTTTGGTCAAAGTGGAGGCCGAGAAGTTTAGCAGAATTTCGGAGTGGGATTTCAAAATTTTGTAGGAAGAGAGGTTGGGGGGAGGGGACAGGGCGTCTTTTTTTTTGAAAATAACTAGATAGGTTTTGGAGGTAGAGAATTTGAAGTCGTTTTTTTTATGTCCGCGTAAATTTAGAGTTTCCTGAAAAAGTCTGTGGGCTCTTTGGGGATTGGAAGAGCAGGTAGAGATGTTGTAATCATCAGCAAAAAGACATTGGGTAAGGAGAGAGCTAACAAGTTTCGTAATGTCGTTGATGGCTATGAGGAAGAGCAAGACACTAAATACTTCTCCCCTGGGGAACAACGTTTTCGACAGTGAGAGGGGAAGAGGTTGTATTTTGAATTCGTACTTTTAATGTTCTGTCATGAGGGAAACTCTGGAGAATATTAAGGAGATTGCCTCGAAGGCCAATTTCGTGAAGTTTGTTTGTGATGAGGTGTCTCCAGACTCGGGGAAAGGCTTCTTGGAGATAAAAAAAAAAGGATTTTCTGAGCGTAGTGTTATTGGTTTGCGATTGGAGATCGGGGATTGAGTGATGTTTCGTCCTTTCCTAGAGCCGTATTGGAAAGGTGAAAGAATGTTATTCGATTCTAGATGCCAGTATTTTTTGAAAGAGTTTACCCAAGACACTGGATAATGCTATAGGACGATATGATGCCGGAAGCAGATGGAGTGGGATTACGGTCTTCCAAAAATGAAGGTAGACGCTGTGGCCAAAGATGGAGTTGAAAAGGGAGAGGAGATAGGAAAACGAGTTAGGGTAGAGGTTTTTTAGCATGGCTGCGTGAACGTTATCTAGTCCAGGAGAGGCGTTTCTTAGATTTTTATCGATTGTGGTTTCAAGTTCACTTCCAGATAATGGGAGGTTGTAGGGGAGTGGATCTCTCCGAGGAGAGTTGAAGGCTATATTTAAATTTTCTTGTTGAAGTTTATAAGATAAAAAGGTGGAGTCGTAATTAGAATTGGTGGATATTGAAGTATAGTGATTTGCTAAAAGTTCAGAAATTCGAAAGGGGTCAGAGATGATTGAATCGTTTGTTTTGAGGTGAGAGATGTGGTGGAAGGAACCATTGCCCGATAACTTTTTTATATCTCTCTACATGGTGGAGATAGACACGGGTTGGTTCAAACCCAGTATCGTTTCTTCTCGGAACGGACCAGAGTTCTTGCTTCGGCGCGGGCTTTTTCATAGGACATGAAATTGAACTGAGTGCGGGGTGAGTTATAAGTACGGTAGGCTTTTTGCGAGTTTTTATGGCTAGATGAATTTCATCTGACCACCATGGGACTTGGTTAGGTTTGTGGGTACCTTTAGTGCGAGGTACAGATGATTCTGCAGCAGTGATGATAAAGTTGATGAAGGATTCTAGAGCTGTAAAGGGCTCTGAGACGTTCGGGAGGGATGTAGTATTTGACGTGACGTAAGGATGTGGCCAGTTTGCTCTGTCAATGAGCCAGCGGGGGACCGAAGTGGGATTTTTTTGAGAGAAGGTGTCTGATGTGATCTTAGACCATACAGAAGATAGACTGAGCATCGGCCATATAAACCTGTACAACGCGTTTGTCGAAAGACATGATAAGGAAATAAGGATCTCGCGACCTTGTTTATATTCATTCATGGATGCCATGTGTTGTGACGCACGGTGTGATGAACGTTCACCTCCCCGCAACGTCATGGTAATACCCGCAACATCCCGCGACCAACCGCAACGTCCACTATTAATAAATAAATAAGATCCCGAAATCCATATTTTGTATCATATCTTCCGACGCAATTTTTATCACTATGCTCAGTCTATAGGATGTGATTATGATTGGAAAATGATCGCTGTCCCATAGATTCGGGTGGGTTGATCATGTAAGTTTTGGTGAAACGGAGAGATTGAATCAAACAGAATTTTGAAGAAGAGAGTTATAATCTCGAAAGTAGTGGATATTTGTGAAATCGACTAATCATTACGCGCAATATTACGCTCAGTCCTTTTCAGCTGAACCTGAACGGATACGAGGGAGATTTTCAAAGAATTTTCAAGACAGAGATCTGGCTGATAAATTGCGGTAAACAACATCGAACGACTAGGTAGTTATTTATTGGTATAGTATTCTACATTGCACGTTCAGCTGCAATTCACCGTCAAAACTCTAAACCACAGATATTCGTCGCACATAATGTGTTCTTCTTATCACAACTAGAGCGATAAGATTTAAAACGTAATCGAAGCAAGATGATTTTATAGAAAATACTCGACGATGGAGTAGGTAGCGATTGCGTTGAACGATCTTCTCGAGAAAATATAAAGCAGTCTACGTTATAGATAACATTTTCCGATCGTTTTTCAGAATAAAAATAAGTGGAATGTATCACATCGACTACGAATTAAAACTACGACGTCTCTAACCCTTCCACTGCACGGTAGCTTCAAAATAAAAAATTCTAAAATGGTAGAATCTCACGATGCTGTCAACAAAATATTGCCCAACCTATCCGAAATCTACATTAGCTTCTTGAATCGAATAAAAAGATTTATCAGTTTACCGTAAAGTGAAAGAAAATTTGTGTAAGAAAGAGAGGGGGGAAGGGGAAGGGGAAGTTTTCAACTTTTCGAATTAAGAAAGATATCCTAAGTCGCAACAGTTCAAGAAATTGGACTATACCGGTGTTTCTCAATCTGTGTGTCGCGACACATCACTAATAATGTGCCGAAGTTTGCCGCGAGATTTCGATCAAAAACATAAATTAACATGAACAAAAACAAAAAAGAATTGCCGATTCTTTCTATTTACTCGAAAAAGTAATCATAAGCACTACCTGACTGATGTGTTCCAGCTGTCGGTTCCAATTATCTCGAGCCTACTTTGAATTTCATAAAAATCATAAACTTTCTGCGAAGTGGCAAAAAATATAGATGGTGTTTTCCCCACAAATTTTGGAATTAGGAGAGCCCAGGCGACCCTTTTGCGTATATTGGTGGCAAAACTCAAAATTTTCTCGAGTTCCGGCAGAAGGTGCTCCAGTATCTAGGGAGAGAAGGCTGAGGCCTCGTGTGGTCATCTCGCACGGATCCTGAAATTAAGGGAAGGAAATCGGTACAGACATTAAAATATCAAAACGCAGAAAAATTTTGGATATAATTTGAAGTTTTGGAAATGCTGTGCCGCGGGCATATTGTAGGGCCGCGATGTTAGAAAGGTTGAGAAACACAGGACTATACTTCGCAACGCTCAAATTAACAGAAAGTAGTAAGAGCAAATTGTTGACAGGATAATAATTTTAAAAGTGGATTGAGGTGGAAAATGAGGGAAGTAATGCTGTGTTGTAGGTGTAATATTTTATTCCATTTATTGGAAGTAGTAATTGAGAGATTTTGACTAACTGTGAATTGAGCACTCCATTTTAGTGCAGGGTTGGTGGTGTAAATATGGTATTGAGTCTGTCGCTATGAACAGCTGTAATTGACAGCGTCATCGAACCCGTGGGAAAACCTGCTATCGCCAACCCCATGGACTGAATTTGTTCTTTACAGCCTTGAGAATAGATTTAGGAATTATTCACGATGAGTTTTTTATGAATCCAGGCTCGATGAAAAGCACCCGTCTCTCTTTCTTCTCGCCCTTATAGCAATGCTTACCAAGGTGCTTCAAACAAACGGAGGCCTATGTATTTGTAATTTACTATGAAAAAGCTTTTCGCTCCCTGCTTGCGGGGTCTTTTCGTCAACTACACCGAGAGATGAGTTTAGTAACCATTCTCTACACTTTGGGGCAGGGCAATTGCATGACCGACCTCACTGAATCACCAAATTAAAGTAGCTTTTTTGATTTGTGCTTAATTGGGTAGGCCAAAAATTACGGCTTCCTTAACGAAGTTAAACGAGGAACGCAGGGAACCTGTTTTATGATTCGAATGAGATTTGGTATTGAAAATTCAAGGAAGCCTAGATTTGGAGAAAGGTAGTAAAAAGAAGGCCTAGACCAACTATTAGTGTAATATAATATAGTTGGATAAATCAGGTTCCTTGTTAAAATTTCCACTCTTGAGCCATATATGACAGGAGGAGGACTTGGAAAAAATTTTTTCCAAGTCCCTCTCCTATCATATATGGCTCAAGGGTCGAAATTTTTCGAAGTCCCTCTCCTATCATATATAGCTCGAGAGTCGAAATTTTAATTTCCAAGTCCCCCTTCTGTCAGATATAGCTCGAGAGTCGTAATTTTTCTAAGTCCCCCTCCTATCATATATGGCACGAGGGTCGAAATTTTTCCAAGTCCCCCTCCTATCATATATAGCTCGAGAGTCAAATTTTTTTAAGTCCCCCTCCTACCATATATGGCTCGAGAGTCGACATTTTTCTAAGTCCCCCTCCTATCATAATTATATAGCTCGAGAGTCGAAATTTTTCTAAGTCCCTCTCCTATCATATATGGTTCGAGGGTCGAAATTTTTCTAAGTTTTTCGCTGGACGGCGCACGGCGCACGGCAGATTTCTCAAATAGCCCCCCATAAAACAGGTTCACTGTTAAAAGCTATAAATATATATTAGAGGAGGGGGAAAATTTCGAGTCATCAATAAATCACGCGGAAAATGTGAACCAAAAATTCTTATGTATGCCGTTTTCAAACTGTTTTGGTTCACGGCACCCTCCACCAGCAATCGGTAACTAAAATATTTTAATTAATAATAAAAAATAAATAATATTAATATAATATATTTAAATTATAATTAATTTTATTAAATTTAATATTTAATTATTTGAATATTTATAATTAATGAATTAATTAAAATTAATTTTAATATTTTAAATTTAATTAATTATTATATTGTGCAAGCTTAAGCGGTTAAACAATATTAATTAATTTATTAATAAAATATAAAATAATATTATCTTAGATAAAATTTTTTATAAATAATTTTCAAAATAATGGATTAGATACCCTTAAATATTATTAGATATTATAAATTTATATTAAAGATTTATATAAAATTAATTAATGTGGCGGTATAAATTTATTAAAGGAATCTGTTTATTAAATAGAAAATACACAATTATTTTTATTTATGTATGGTTATTAGAAATAATAATAAAAAATTATTTTATTAATAAAAATTTTAAATAATAATAAATTAATATTAATTAATGAATAAATAAATTTCAATTATTGATTAAAATTTTAAATTTTCATATAAATTATTAAATTATTTCCTATAATTTCCGGAAAATCTCACGTACCCCCTGGGTGCCGCGAAACCGAGTTTGAGAATGGCTGCTATAAATATATGTCGGGAGGGGACTTCATTCAAGTTTCAAGCTGTATAACGCCGAGACTTGGGGTATCGATTTCGAGAAAAGCCGACACATGGAATCAGTTCTTTGTTGAAGAAATCAGTGGTTCTGGTAACAAAAAATCGTCTTGTGAGGAATTACCGAACCTTAATCGAAGAGAGGTGGGGACTTAATTTTGACCTCAATGATCGATTATTTGGGAAAGTTAAATACCATGCTTCTGTATGTATCGCTGAAAAATTGAAAATTAATCAAAGCCTGGTATGCACAAAATTTCTTATTCTCATTTAGCCTATCAACGATTTTGTAGACCAAAATTTTTCCATGTCGGTCTTCTCATTATACTGGTTTAGGCCATTGACAAAGTTTTTACCATCGCATAACTTGTGAATTGCTCGGAAAGTCAACTTTGCTGCACAAAATTTCTTATTCTCATTTAGCCTATCAACGATTTTGTAGACCAAAATTTTTCCATGTCGGTCTTCTCATTATACTGGTTTAGGCCATTGACAAAGTTTTTACCATCGCATAACTTGTGAATTGCTCGGAAAGTCAACTTTGCTTCAAGACCCTCCACTGAATCGAAGACCTCCCTCTCGGAAATTTCTAAACTAAATTCTGCTGGTTAATCATTGTTTAATTTGATTTTTGCAGATTTTTGAACCCAATAAGATCCATTCATGGAAGCCGAATTTCTATTCCGAAGAGTAAAAGAGGAATGAACTGAACCGAAATGCAATTCGGTCGATTGTAGTCACACAACAATCAAGTTACAATACAATCATCTCACCTTCGTCCTGTCGATCTGTGGTCGAGAAAATTTCAAAAAGTAAAATCGGGAACTTTATGTAGAGGTACAGCACATGATCAGATATTGCTTTTACTTATTTTTTCGTTAACTTCAAAAATGAGTTATTATAGTACGTACAAATATTTCTAGATCAAATAGTATTTATTGTTCCGAATCACCTGAGGAGCTCGTGTCATCTATTCAAATTTGAGCGCATCCTTATTGATCCATCATCTGGAGAAGTCGTAAAATCTACTCAAACTGTGAGCGTACATCCGTTTGCTCTGAAATGAATACGAGGAACACACAGACAGGCCAACATGCCTACCCTCGGAAAGGATATAACGACAAGGATGAATGCGAGGAGACATTCAACCAGCAACTGATACCGGCTAAGAATCATGCTCTTTACAGACATATGAACCAGGCAAGTATTCATGAGGTGGGGTGAGGAGGATACATTCTATCTCCAACAAAATTTCAAATTATCAAGTTTGATCGTATTTTTTGAGTGAAGCCAAGATAGAATGCTCTCTCCTCTCGAGGTATTCATTATTAAATCAACACTTTCAAATAAAAATAAATAATTTTCCCAGGCTATTGATGATATAATAAGTACTCTTCCGAGACCTCATCAAGTTATTTTACAGAATTTCTCGCTAGAAATTTAGTTTTTTAGGGACTTATCTTGTTCGCATTCTAATTCAAGGCGTCAATCGTACTACTTTGGTTCGCCATGTAGAACACACAGATGATCACTTGGCGGCAGGATCAAGTTAGGATGCTGAAAAAGTCATTTGTCCTACTGGATAGAGAATAGAAGCTGCAGCAGTAATGTCCAGGGAATACCCATCCAAATCTGAGCTTTCAAGTTCATCTATTCTAAATTTTCGCACCCGGGTGTCAGTCTCACGTCCGTCCCTACATTTTTATTCAGGGGAGACATACAGCTTATTCTAACTCATTTATCTAATTCAAAAATTCGAATCTTTGTATTTTTTATTCATTTTAATTGAAGTTTCACCAGCTACAGGCCATGAGCTCGTTGGAGATTGAATTCAAATACAAGGAAGGAGATTCAGTTTACGGTGGGAAAATGTGACAGAGGAATGAAGAGTTATCTGAGGCGTCTGCATAGCTGTAAGGAATCGCGTGGTAAGGTTAATCCGGGGTAGGAGAAGATGTGCTCAATTGATAAAGAGTTGGTCAAAAGAGACAAAAGTTGAAAGGTGAGATGAGTGTGCTCGAGTCTTGTATCCGTATGTCTGATTCTTAGGCAAGTAATTATTATTTCTTTTCTGCGGTAGAGGTGATACGATGAGTCCCATGGGATTAGAATGCTTTTTATTTGGGCGAGTTTGTTTGAGTGAGGTTTGAAGTTCACCCAGTGAGTGTGTCAGTTTTGGGTGATGTGTTTAGTGATATTTGTAGGCAGGAAAGAGGGGTCGACCGATGGGCGATCACGATTACTTCTTTAGCTGCTTTATCGATTTTTTCATTCCCTGGGATATCCTTGTGGCCAAAAAACCCAGATGAAAAATATTGGAATGGGATTAGCGACGAGGGTATCAAGGAGAACGTAAATTTGATTATGAGTGGTCGAGAGGAAGAGCGACAGGAGGTAGCGTCGAGTGAGCGAGGGAATCAGAGATGACCATCAGGAATGGATGAATGGGAGCACGTTGAAGGAAGGGTGGAGATGTGTTCGAAACAATTAAAGATACTGCTGCATTATTGCAATAATGATGAGCAAAGCCCGAATTTTTCGGCACTAAAACTGGAAAGTTTCGGCACCTAATGTTGCATTTTCGGCATTGAAAAAAAAAAAAAAAAAAAAAAGAACATGAAAAACATGCGTTTTCAGTGCTTTTACAAATTGACGATCAGAATTATTCAATTTACGACCAAAATTCCGTATTTTTGACTAAAATCTAGTAATTTTTCAACTTTACTAAAAATAATCTTTTCAAAAAAAACTGTCCAATTTTCAACAAAATTGCTGAATTTTATGATTTTAGACGATATTTAACAAAATGGTCATTTTCGGTCTCCTTTTCTGGTATTTATTCCAATTTCGGCAATTTTCGACAAAATGAATTTTTTCCCTAGCCTCCACTACCCCCAATACGTATTTCTATATCAAATTCATGCTTTTCGGACGCACTAAAATGATTCGGCAAATGCCGAGGAATCCGAGCTCTGATGATGACGGTGAGATACTGTAATAGTATATCCGCACGAGTATGTGAATTTGGTCTTGTTGTGATTCTTGGGACCATCGGTGAAACACAGGGTAGGATTGTGCAACGATTCTACAATTTCAGAAGTGTGTTCAGAAGCTTAGGAATGTACCTAGTTGAGACCTCGGGAGTCAAGTGAGATCGCAAATTATCATGATCCGAAAAGGGACAAGATAAATTGAGTTCAAGATAAAATCAAATCTGGTTTGTAGTGAAGATGGGATGTAATTAGAGGATATTGCAGGGCAGTCGTCAGAAAATTAGCGGTTAGTTTTAGGTGGCGGTAGGATCGCCGTATCAGCACAGAGGCGGTCGGTGGGAGCTCTTGTAGCTGCGATGATTGCTGATTTTCGGATTGTGTCAGTAGTTAACTTTTCTCTTTATTTTTTAGAAACGAACTGCTTTACATCAAAGTACCAGAAGTCAACGAATTATGGAAATCCTCTTGATATGCACTCAGAACAGTATCTGCAATTCATAATACGATTCATCATATTGCATCAGTCTTTCACCCTTAGGTTTTTATTCGGTGAGTACACAGGGACTGATCTGCCTAAAAACTCATATTCTAAGTAGCATAGGTAATTATATACCTACAAGATATTAATGATTTGGTACCTAACTTTCTTTCCTTTTTTAGAGTCAAACTGTTGCACATCAAATTCAAACCACCCTTCAATACGCATCAAAGTACCAGACTTGAACAAAATAATATTGACATTCTCCGAATACCCACTCAGGATGAAAAGTAAGCTGCAATCGATAATAATACGGTTCATCAATACCTACTTGGTGAGTGATAGCATAGCTAGAGCGTATCAAGAATCAAGAATAGTTTTGAACACGAACTAGTGAAAGTACCTGCGTTTAATTTATAATTACTAAGACGTACTTACTAGCCTATATTTAATTTAGGGATCGATCTGGTCGATTTATAGAGTAATTATGCACATTGAGGTTCGCAATTTCTGATGAATACCTAGGTACTAGGCCTATATAGAACTGGTCAAAATCATCTCATTGCGAGATACACATTTTAATAAAGAAAAGGAAAATACTGTCTTCAAAATTAGACGCTTTCATATTTTGAAAGATTCTAAACTATGTTATGCAGTCTTGTGGGTGGTTCCATCAATTAGTTTCGAATTTCTATCTTTTTTATGTAAGCCTCAAAAATGTTCAAGCCTAACACAAACACCCTTTTCCAGGCTTTAATTTTCTTTAAATCTCCTTCATCAACTTTTAGAACTAAAATTAAATGATATTAAGAGCGAATTTATTTTATGAATACATACTAGGTATAAATACCATAATAGTGTCGGAGCAAGGCGTGCTCTTGAGACTTGAAAAAAAAAATCAGATTTTGAGGAGAAACCATTCGGTAGCTTTCAAATACCCATAAGATAATCCGCTTGGCTCGGAAAAATTTCGGCTTCTGTAAATTAGAGATTTAGAAGAATATAAGTGCATGAGCTCTTGAGTTGAAAAAAAAAAAAAAAAAAGTTGTTGCAGGAGGTACATACTATTGCTTCCCATTTTCGCTGCCATCAATTTTATTGAGAATTCATTGACAAATCTAGAATATAGATTAGGTCTGGTAGATGTACAAAAAGTACAGCTAAAGCTAAAATAAGTTCATGATTTTTTTTTTTTTTTAATACACCCTTTATTGTAAAAATGATTTTAAAAAATAAATAAATAAACAAAATAAAAATAAAGATAAAAATAAAAAGAGAAACATTACAAAACAAGGAAGAGAAAAACAAAATTACAGAAATTTAGAAGGAAAAAAAAAAAAAAACAAAAATACAAAATAATGATAGTAAATAAAAAAAATAATAATAATAAAAATAAACAGGGTGTTGGAGGATGGCAACTAGGCCTTACCTCGTTTAACAAATTTGCTATGAATTATGTAAGTCAAATTGTGATGGATTCCGGAAGATGTTTAAGGAAATGAAAGATATGAGGTTTTAAACAATAACGGATTGCTTGTACACATTTATAAAGTACGCATCCGATACACACGTTTAAATAGGAAACAATACAAAAATTGACCAATAATATTCTTAAGAACTCTTTCAATTCTTCCGAAAGTGGTTGAGAATATAAATCTCAACCAAGCAAAAATAAGACGGTTAAAAATACGTTCATTATATTTATAACCGTGATGTGAAGTTGAAAAAGATAAACTATCGCAGTTCAAACATCTTATTCTGAAAAACTTGTTGAAACAAACAAACAAATTTGTAATTTATGAGGGGAGGAAATAAATAAGCTTCATAGTCTGATGTACATCCCAGAATCATATTATTTGATTTGCGTTTTTGGCCGGACAAATTCTTAGAAAATGCCTTTCAGGAGCCAAATCCGATTAATACCAACATCCTGACCTCTGCTTCAAAATCAAGCACAGCGGAAGCCTTCTGCCGCTTCGAAGCACCTTCCAATGTGCAGCTCACTTAAAGTGAATTTTTCAATTTTTTATTCTTTACACACATAATTCATGGCATTGTTCATTTTTCGTTCGATTTGCCGCCCATAAAATTTGCCGCTGGAAACATGTGTTTCCTGTGCTTCTAGAACAATCTGCCACAGACCGGAAGGATGTAGCGGATCCTTTACGCCCACATGAAGCAATAGACATTATTGTAGGTCATTAGAATACCGAATAATTTTGTTTAAATATAGGAAATAATACACAAATATACCAATAATATTTTTAAGAACTCTTTCAATTCTTTTGAAAGTAGTTAAGAATCTAAATCTCAACCAAGCAAAAATGAACATGGTTAGAAATACGTTCATTATATTTATAACCTTGATGTGAAGTCGAATAAGTTAAACAATCAATCCTACTTCACATTCTAGCAGTTCAATCATCTTATTCTGAAAAACTTGGTGAAACAAACCAAACAATTTGTAATTAAATGAGGGGAAGAAATGAATAAGCTTCATAGAATCATAATTATTTGATTTGCGTTTTTGCCCTGACAATTTCTCAGAAAATTCCTTACGGAGCCAAATCCAATTAATACCAACATCTTGACCTCTGCTTTAAAATCAAGCATAACGGATGGATGTAGCAAATTGTTTAGGCTAACACAAAAGTACTAGACATTATTTTAGGCCATTAGAATAGCGAATAAGTTTCAATATAGGAAATAATACACAAATTGACCAATAATATTCTTAAAAACGCTTTCAATTCTTCTGAAAGTGATTAAGAATCTAAATGCCAATTAAGCAAAAATGAACACAGTTAGAAATATGTTCATTATTTATAATCGTGATGTAAAGTTGAAAAAGATAAACTACCGATTCTATTTTGATATTCTAGCTGTTCGAACGTCGTATTCTGAAAAACTTGGTGAAACAAACAAAACAATTTGTAATTTATGAGGCGAAGAAATAAATAAGCTTCATAGTTAGCTGTATTTCTAGGTTTTGTAACATCAAAGGCAACCTCTGGATGGAGACGCCAACAAATACGTACATTACGTACATAGGCCTACATAATATGTAGTCTGAGGTATGTACAAGAATCATAATTATTTGATTTGAATTTTCGGCAGGCAAATTCTCAGAAAATGCCTTACAGAGCCAAATCCAATTAATACAAACATCACGACTTCTGCTGTAAAATCAAGCATAACGGAAGGATGTAGAGGATCGGTTAGGCGCCAACATGAAGTAATAGATATTATTGTCGGTCATTAGAATACAAACTATAGGTATGTTTAAGTATAGGAAATAGTACACCAATTGACCAATAATATTTTTAAGAACTCTTTCAATTCTTCTGAAAGCGGTTAAGATTCTAATTCTCAACCAAGCAAAAATGAACACGGTTAGAAATACGTTCATTATTTATATAACCGTGATGTGAAGTTGAAAAAGATAAAATATCGATTCTATTTCACATTCTAGGAGCTAGTTCAAACGTCTTATTCGGAAAAACTTGGTGAAACAAACAAAACAATTTGTAATTTATGAGGGGAAGAAATAAATATGCTTCATAGTCTGAGGTACCTACATAAGAGAATCAGAATTATTTGATTTGCGTTTTTGGCCTGACAATTTCTTAGAAAACTCCTTATGGAGCCAAATCTAATTGATAACAACATCCTGACCTCTGCTTTAAAATCAAGCATAACGTATGGATATAGCAGATTGTTTAGGCTAACACAAATGCACTAGACATTATTGTATAGGCCCCTAGAATACAAAGTTATGTTTCAATATAGGAAATAATACCCACATATTGCCAATAATATTTTTAAGAACTCCCTGTTGTGCAAAATGCCGTCACAGCTGGGAACAGAGGAGATTTGTGACGCCTGTGACGGTAGTTTTTGACGGCAATCACCCATTTAAAAAGCACAGTGATCCCTCTTTGTGACCCAACTATGACGCAATTGTCAGCCGTCACATGACGGCATTTTGCAAAACGGGTCTTTCAATTCTTCTAAAAGTGGTCCTGAATCTAAATCTCAACCAAGCAAAAATGAACAGGGTATTAGAAATACATTCATTATATTTATAACTGTGATGTGAAGTTGAAAAAGATATTCTATTTCACGCACTGGCAGTTGAAAAACATCTTATTCTGAAAAACTTGGTGAAACAAACAAAATAATTTGTAATTTATGAGGGGAAGAAATAATTAAGCTTCATAGTCTGAGGTACATCAAAGAATCATAATTATTTAATTTGGGTTTTTGGCCTGACAATTTTTCAGAAAATGCCTTACGAAGCCAACAAGGAGGATCAATCCAATTAATACAAACATCACGACCTCTGCTTTAAAATCAAGCATAACGTAAGGATCTATTGTCGATTCCATTCCTAAATTCTCAGCAGTTTTATTAGTCTCGATAGAATTAAAAGTTACTCGCATCAAAATGTTTACCCTGAAATAGATGATGCAGAGGAAGAATGGTTTGAAAGACCTCGTATAATGTTGTTCCCTTACCAGACCAAAAGGAAGTCCATAATTGAAAATATCTTGACGTATGAAAACGAAGATAAGTCGTGTTGACCAAAATAGAGCATTCACAACTAATTAGGTACCGTGATACCGAGTATGCCCATTAAAAATTGGTACCTAGACAAATTGTATCTCACGTTAAATGAATGAATTACGTACAATTTGACTGGGCACATTGTAATTAGTCTGAAATTACAAAATGCCGGTAACACATATACACCTTTTAAATTGCTCCAATTAATTGTAGAAACTTTCAAAAAAATAGGTCAGTTTGGGACTACCTAAAAAATACTGATTGCCGTACTAAGGAAGTAAGTAATACAAGTAGTGTAATTTCACCACATTCGCTTACGGTAAACTACCTCTTTTCAATGGGGAGAAAATATTTTCTCATATTTTTGTAATGGAATCATAAATTGTTCCTGAATTTCTAATTATTCTGAAAAATATTCCAGGTCCCCCGTGGATTTATACCACCGTCCGAGGTTGAGTATGATTCTGAAAAATTCAGTCCTATGGTAGAAGATAATTCTAAAATAAAACTGGGCTATCGTCGTCTCTTCTTAATTTTGTAAATCCTTACTTATAAATCGCTTCAGCTGTTGATCACCGGATAGTATCTTGCAACTTTGTAGATCGCGTCGTATCGATATCCTTCTTTTGGGGCGAATTCGGAATATTTCACCAATTAAATATTTTCTCAGAACGCGGACCGGTTTTCTTAGCTTCCAGGTCGCCTCTGCATTAGCTCCTTATAAGTCGTCAATGGGCGCATTGTAACAGAGGGCAAAGGCTTTATTATGTCTTGAACAACACCTGGTCGAAAATTTAAGTTCCCAGTCTCTTACTTTTATCTTTTTCCTTGCTACGGTATCCCAAGTAAGTACCTACTCATCAAAATTTTCGTCTTTTTTGTAGACTCCGGAGATAACAATACTAAATGCACCTACATTTTCCCGTCCGTATATGTGGCTTTTCAGTGGAATAGGTGATATACCGAGAGTGTTGATCGCATCTGCTATTTTTTCTCGCATATAAGACAATTTGAAGATAGCGAAAGCATGAGCACCAAGTAGGACAATTAAAGGCATACTTATGCCACATAATAAATGTAACAGCCAGCACAATAGCGCTATTACAGAAAGATTAATGATTGAGAATGAAATACGTATGTAGGTAAATATTTCATATTTCCCAACTATTCGTCATAATAACACCAATTACGGGAATGCCCAATCTTTTCGCTATTGGTAGGTAGCATTTCTGCACCGTCATAGGTTCAAAAATCATGACATCAAATTTTTCCTTTTACGAATTCAGTGAATTCAGTATTTCCTGAAAGATAAGAGATGTTTAAATTAAGAATTTATCATTAATAATCTGGCCTGTTCATTATTTATTTCAATAACCCTTACCTGCATCCATAAAATCGAGTATATCAGCGCAATACCGCAAAGATTCAAATCTCCTCGTAGGGTTGTGGTGGCGTACGAGGCGACATTACTTAAGGATTGAGGTCTTCTTCGTAATTCCGGTGGTGGGGATATCTCAATAAACGTCTTATTTCTCGCATATAAGACGATTTGGAGATAGCAAATGCATGAGCACTAAGTAGGAGTATTGAAGGCATACTTATGCCCCATAATAAATGTAACCGCCAGCACAATGCCGCTATTACAGAAAGATTAATGATTGAAAATAAAATGTATAAATATTTCATCTTTCAAAATAAATAACTAATAAAAATTATATAATGAATTATTTTCAAAAACGGAAAAAAATAAGAAGCCTAATCGCAGTTTAACGAACGAACGAACGTGGATCGACGTCAACAAAATTCCAATGAAGTTCAATATCTAATTTGAAGTATTATGGTGGAATTGTTCAAGTGCAACAATTTGGCGACATTACTTGTACCTGTTTCTAACAATTAAGGTCTTCTTCATAATTCCGATGGTGTGGGTATCTGAATAACCGTCTTCTTTCTCGCAAAAAGAGATCATGACCATAGCTTCTGAGTACGATTTTTTCCAAAAAAAATATTTTTCGTTTCCTTAACTTCCTGGCAGAATCTGTATCCTCTATTTCTTAGTGGTCACTGGAAATATTGCAACAAAGGGCAAGGGCTTTTTTACATTTTTTAAGTATAGGAGTAGGCCTATTAGAGGTATACTTCATGCCCCATAATAAATGTAACCGCCAGCACAATGGCGCTATTACAGAAAGATTAATGATTGAGAATGAGATACGTATGTAGGTAAATATTTCATATTTCCCAACTATTCGTCATAATAACACCAATTACGGGAATGCCCAATCCTTTCGCTATTGGTAGGTAGCATTTCTGCACCGTCATAGGTTCAAAAATCATGACATCAAATTTTTCCTTTTACGAATTCAGTGAATTCAGTATTTCCTGAAAGATAAGAGATGTTTAAATTAAGAATTTATCATTAATAATCTGGCCTGTTCATTATTTATTTCAATAACCCTTACCTGCATCCATAAAATCGAGTATATCAGCGCAATACCGCAAAGATTCAAATCTCCTCGTAGGGTTGTGGTGGCGTACGAGGCGACATTACTTAAGGATTGAGGTCTTCTTCGTAATTCCGGTGGTGGGGATATCTCAATAAACGTCTTATTTCTCGCATATAAGACGATTTGGAGATAGCAAATGCATGAGCACTAAGTAGGAGTATTGAAGGCATACTTATGCCCCATAATAAATGTAACCGCCAGCACAATGCCGCTATTACAGAAAGATTAATGATTGAAAATAAAATGTATAAATATTTCATCTTTCAAAATAAATAACTAATAAAAATTATATAATGAATTATTTTCAAAAACGGAAAAAAATAAGAAGCCTAATCGCAGTTTAACGAACGAACGAACGTGGATCGACGTCAACAAAATTCCAATGAAGTTCAATATCTAATTTGAAGTATTATGGTGGAATTGTTCAAGTGCAACAATTTGGCGACATTACTTGTACCTGTTTCTAACAATTAAGGTCTTCTTCATAATTCCGATGGTGTGGGTATCTGAATAACCGTCTTCTTTCTCGCAAAAAGAGATCATGACCATAGCTTCTGAGTACGATTTTTTCCAAAAAAAATATTTTTCGTTTCCTTAACTTCCTGGCAGAATCTGTATCCTCTATTTCTTAGTGGTCACTGGAAATATTGCAACAAAGGGCAAGGGCTTTTTTACATTTTTTAAGTATAGGAGTAGGCCTATTAGAGGTATACTTCATGCCCCATAATAAATGTAACCGCCAGCACAATGGCGCTATTACAGAAAGATTAATGATTGAGAATGAGATACGTATGTAGGTAAATATTTCATATTTCCCAACTATTCGTCATAATAACACCAATTACGGGAATGCCCAATCCTTTCGCTATTGGTAGGTAGCATTTCTGCACCGTCATAGGTTCAAAAATCATGACATCAAATTTTTCCTTTTACGAATTCAGTGAATTCAGTATTTCCTGAAAGATAAGAGATGTTTAAATTAAGAATTTATCATTAATAATCTGGCCTGTTCATTATTTATTTCAATAACCCTTACCTGCATCCATAAAATCGAGTATATCAGCGCAATACCGCAAAGATTCAAATCTCCTCGTAGGGTTGTGGTGGCGTACGAGGCGACATTACTTAAGGATTGAGGTCTTCTTCGTAATTCCGGTGGTGGGGATATCTCAATAAACGTCTTATTTCTCGCATATAAGACGATTTGGAGATAGCAAATGCATGAGCACTAAGTAGGAGTATTGAAGGCATACTTATGCCCCATAATAAATGTAACCGCCAGCACAATGCCGCTATTACAGAAAGATTAATGATTGAAAATAAAATGTATAAATATTTCATCTTTCAAAATAAATAACTAATAAAAATTATATAATGAATTATTTTCAAAAACGGAAAAAAATAAGAAGCCTAATCGCAGTTTAACGAACGAACGAACGTGGATCGACGTCAACAAAATTCCAATGAAGTTCAATATCTAATTTGAAGTATTATGGTGGAATTGTTCAAGTGCAACAATTTGGCGACATTACTTGTACCTGTTTCTAACAATTAAGGTCTTCTTCATAATTCCGATGGTGTGGGTATCTGAATAACCGTCTTCTTTCTCGCAAAAAGAGATCATGACCATAGCTTCTGAGTACGATTTTTTCCAAAAAAAATATTTTTCGTTTCCTTAACTTCCTGGCAGAATCTGTATCCTCTATTTCTTAGTGGTCACTGGAAATATTGCAACAAAGGGCAAGGGCTTTTTTACATTTTTTAAGTATAGGAGTAGGCCTATTAGAGGTATACTTCATGCCCCATAATAAATGTAACCGCCAGCACAATGGCGCTATTACAGAAAGATTAATGATTGAGAATGAGATACGTATGTAGGTAAATATTTCATATTTCCCAACTATTCGTCATAATAACACCAATTACGGGAATGCCCAATCTTTTCGCTATTGGTAGGTAGCATTTCTGCACCGTCATAGGTTCAAAAATCATGACATCAAATTTTTCCTTTTACGAATTCAGTGAATTCAGTATTTCCTGAAAGATAAGAGATGTTTAAATTAAGAATTTATCATTAATAATCTGGCCTGTTCATTATTTATTTCAATAACCCTTACCTGCATCCATAAAATCGAGTATATCAGCGCAATACCGCAAAGATTCAAATCTCCTCGTAGGGTTGTGGTGGCGTACGAGGCGACATTACTTAAGGATTGAGGTCTTCTTCGTAATTCCGGTGGTGGGGATATCTCAATAAACGTCTTATTTCTCGCATATAAGACGATTTGGAGATAGCAAATGCATGAGCACTAAGTAGGAGTATTGAAGGCATACTTATGCCCCATAATAAATGTAACCGCCAGCACAATGCCGCTATTACAGAAAGATTAATGATTGAAAATAAAATGTATAAATATTTCATCTTTCAAAATAAATAACTAATAAAAATTATATAATGAATTATTTTCAAAAACGGAAAAAAATAAGAAGCCTAATCGCAGTTTAACGAACGAACGAACGTGGATCGACGTCAACAAAATTCCAATGAAGTTCAATATCTAATTTGAAGTATTATGGTGGAATTGTTCAAGTGCAACAATTTGGCGACATTACTTGTACCTGTTTCTAACAATTAAGGTCTTCTTCATAATTCCGATGGTGTGGGTATCTGAATAACCGTCTTCTTTCTCGCAAAAAGAGATCATGACCATAGCTTCTGAGTACGATTTTTTCCAAAAAAAATATTTTTCGTTTCCTTAACTTCCTGGCAGAATCTGTATCCTCTATTTCTTAGTGGTCACTGGAAATATTGCAACAAAGGGCAAGGGCTTTTTTACATTTTTTAAGTATAGGAGTAGGCCTATTAGAGGTATACTTCATGCCCCATAATAAATGTAACCGCCAGCACAATGGCGCTATTACAGAAAGATTAATGATTGAGAATGAGATACGTATGTAGGTAAATATTTCATATTTCCCAACTATTCGTCATAATAACACCAATTACGGGAATGCCCAATCTTTTCGCTATTGGTAGGTAGCATTTCTGCACCGTCATAGGTTCAAAAATCATGACATCAAATTTTTCCTTTTACGAATTCAGTGAATTCAGTATTTCCTGAAAGATAAGAGATGTTTAAATTAAGAATTTATCATTAATAATCTGGCCTGTTCATTATTTATTTCAATAACCCTTACCTGCATCCATAAAATCGAGTATATCAGCGCAATACCGCAAAGATTCAAATCTCCTCGTAGGGTTGTGGTGGCGTACGAGGCGACATTACTTAAGGATTGAGGTCTTCTTCGTAATTCCGGTGGTGGGGATATCTCAATAAACGTCTTATTTCTCGCATATAAGACGATTTGGAGATAGCAAATGCATGAGCACTAAGTAGGAGTATTGAAGGCATACTTATGCCCCATAATAAATGTAACCGCCAGCACAATGCCGCTATTACAGAAAGATTAATGATTGAAAATAAAATGTATAAATATTTCATCTTTCAAAATAAATAACTAATAAAAATTATATAATGAATTATTTTCAAAAACGGAAAAAAATAAGAAGCCTAATCGCAGTTTAACGAACGAACGAACGTGGATCGACGTCAACAAAATTCCAATGAAGTTCAATATCTAATTTGAAGTATTATGGTGGAATTGTTCAAGTGCAACAATTTGGCGACATTACTTGTACCTGTTTCTAACAATTAAGGTCTTCTTCATAATTCCGATGGTGTGGGTATCTGAATAACCGTCTTCTTTCTCGCAAAAAGAGATCATGACCATAGCTTCTGAGTACGATTTTTTCCAAAAAAAATATTTTTCGTTTCCTTAACTTCCTGGCAGAATCTGTATCCTCTATTTCTTAGTGGTCACTGGAAATATTGCAACAAAGGGCAAGGGCTTTTTTACATTTTTTAAGTATAGGAGTAGGCCTATTAGAGGTATACTTCATGCCCCATAATAAATGTAACCGCCAGCACAATGGCGCTATTACAGAAAGATTAATGATTGAGAATGAGATACGTATGTAGGTAAATATTTCATATTTCCCAACTATTCGTCATAATAACACCAATTACGGGAATGCCCAATCTTTTCGCTATTGGTAGGTAGCATTTCTGCACCGTCATAGGTTCAAAAATCATGACATCAAATTTTTCCTTTTACGAATTCAGTGAATTCAGTATTTCCTGAAAGATAAGAGATGTTTAAATTAAGAATTTATCATTAATAATCTGGCCTGTTCATTATTTATTTCAATAACCCTTACCTGCATCCATAAAATCGAGTATATCAGCGCAATACCGCAAAGATTCAAATCTCCTCGTAGGGTTGTGGTGGCGTACGAGGCGACATTACTTAAGGATTGAGGTCTTCTTCGTAATTCCGGTGGTGGGGATATCTCAATAAACGTCTTATTTCTCGCATATAAGACGATTTGGAGATAGCAAATGCATGAGCACTAAGTAGGAGTATTGAAGGCATACTTATGCCCCATAATAAATGTAACCGCCAGCACAATGCCGCTATTACAGAAAGATTAATGATTGAAAATAAAATGTATAAATATTTCATCTTTCAAAATAAATAACTAATAAAAATTATATAATGAATTATTTTCAAAAACGGAAAAAAATAAGAAGCCTAATCGCAGTTTAACGAACGAACGAACGTGGATCGACGTCAACAAAATTCCAATGAAGTTCAATATCTAATTTGAAGTATTATGGTGGAATTGTTCAAGTGCAACAATTTGGCGACATTACTTGTACCTGTTTCTAACAATTAAGGTCTTCTTCATAATTCCGATGGTGTGGGTATCTGAATAACCGTCTTCTTTCTCGCAAAAAGAGATCATGACCATAGCTTCTGAGTACGATTTTTTCCAAAAAAAATATTTTTCGTTTCCTTAACTTCCTGGCAGAATCTGTATCCTCTATTTCTTAGTGGTCACTGGAAATATTGCAACAAAGGGCAAGGGCTTTTTTACATTTTTTAAGTATAGGAGTAGGCCTATTAGAGGTATACTTCATGCCCCATAATAAATGTAACCGCCAGCACAATGCCGCTATTACAGAAAGATTAATGATTGAAAATAAAATGTATAAATATTTCATCTTTCAAAATAAATAACTAATAAAAATTATATAATGAATTATTTTCAAAAACGGAAAAAAATAAGAAGCCTAATCGCAGTTTAACGAACGAACGAACGTGGATCGACGTCAACAAAATTCCAATGAAGTTCAATATCTAATTTGAAGTATTATGGTGGAATTGTTCAAGTGCAACAATTTGGCGACATTACTTGTACCTGTTTCTAACAATTAAGGTCTTCTTCATAATTCCGATGGTGTGGGTATCTGAATAACCGTCTTCTTTCTCGCAAAAAGAGATCATGACCATAGCTTCTGAGTACGATTTTTTCCAAAAAAAATATTTTTCGTTTCCTTAACTTCCTGGCAGAATCTGTATCCTCTATTTCTTAGTGGTCACTGGAAATATTGCAACAAAGGGCAAGGGCTTTTTTACATTTTTTAAGTATAGGAGTAGGCCTATTAGAGGTATACTTCATGCCCCATAATAAATGTAACCGCCAGCACAATGCCGCTATTACAGAAAGATTAATGATTGAAAATAAAATGTATAAATATTTCATCTTTCAAAATAAATAACTAATAAAAATTATATAATGAATTATTTTCAAAAACGGAAAAAAATAAGAAGCCTAATCGCAGTTTAACGAACGAACGAACGTGGATCGACGTCAACAAAATTCCAATGAAGTTCAATATCTAATTTGAAGTATTATGGTGGAATTGTTCAAGTGCAACAATTTGGCGACATTACTTGTACCTGTTTCTAACAATTAAGGTCTTCTTCATAATTCCGATGGTGTGGGTATCTGAATAACCGTCTTCTTTCTCGCAAAAAGAGATCATGACCATAGCTTCTGAGTACGATTTTTTCCAAAAAAAATATTTTTCGTTTCCTTAACTTCCTGGCAGAATCTGTATCCTCTATTTCTTAGTGGTCACTGGAAATATTGCAACAAAGGGCAAGGGCTTTTTTACATTTTTTAAGTATAGGAGTAGGCCTATTAGAGGTATACTTCATGCCCCATAATAAATGTAACCGCCAGCACAATGGCGCTATTACAGAAAGATTAATGATTGAGAATGAGATACGTATGTAGGTAAATATTTCATATTTCCCAACTATTCGTCATAATAACACCAATTACGGGAATGCCCAATCCTTTCGCTATTGGTAGGTAGCATTTCTGCACCGTCATAGGTTCAAAAATCATGACATCAAATTTTTCCTTTTACGAATTCAGTGAATTCAGTATTTCCTGAAAGATAAGAGATGTTTAAATTAAGAATTTATCATTAATAATCTGGCCTGTTCATTATTTATTTCAATAACCCTTACCTGCATCCATAAAATCGAGTATATCAGCGCAATACCGCAAAGATTCAAATCTCCTCGTAGGGTTGTGGTGGCGTACGAGGCGACATTACTTAAGGATTGAGGTCTTCTTCGTAATTCCGGTGGTGGGGATATCTCAATAAACGTCTTATTTCTCGCATATAAGACGATTTGGAGATAGCAAATGCATGAGCACTAAGTAGGAGTATTGAAGGCATACTTATGCCCCATAATAAATGTAACCGCCAGCACAATGCCGCTATTACAGAAAGATTAATGATTGAAAATAAAATGTATAAATATTTCATCTTTCAAAATAAATAACTAATAAAAATTATATAATGAATTATTTTCAAAAACGGAAAAAAATAAGAAGCCTAATCGCAGTTTAACGAACGAACGAACGTGGATCGACGTCAACAAAATTCCAATGAAGTTCAATATCTAATTTGAAGTATTATGGTGGAATTGTTCAAGTGCAACAATTTGGCGACATTACTTGTACCTGTTTCTAACAATTAAGGTCTTCTTCATAATTCCGATGGTGTGGGTATCTGAATAACCGTCTTCTTTCTCGCAAAAAGAGATCATGACCATAGCTTCTGAGTACGATTTTTTCCAAAAAAAATATTTTTCGTTTCCTTAACTTCCTGGCAGAATCTGTATCCTCTATTTCTTAGTGGTCACTGGAAATATTGCAACAAAGGGCAAGGGCTTTTTTACATTTTTTAAGTATAGGAGTAGGCCTATTAGAGGTATACTTCATGCCCCATAATAAATGTAACCGCCAGCACAATGCCGCTATTACAGAAAGATTAATGATTGAAAATAAAATGTATAAATATTTCATCTTTCAAAATAAATAACTAATAAAAATTATATAATGAATTATTTTCAAAAACGGAAAAAAATAAGAAGCCTAATCGCAGTTTAACGAACGAACGAACGTGGATCGACGTCAACAAAATTCCAATGAAGTTCAATATCTAATTTGAAGTATTATGGTGGAATTGTTCAAGTGCAACAATTTGGCGACATTACTTGTACCTGTTTCTAACAATTAAGGTCTTCTTCATAATTCCGATGGTGTGGGTATCTGAATAACCGTCTTCTTTCTCGCAAAAAGAGATCATGACCATAGCTTCTGAGTACGATTTTTTCCAAAAAAAATATTTTTCGTTTCCTTAACTTCCTGGCAGAATCTGTATCCTCTATTTCTTAGTGGTCACTGGAAATATTGCAACAAAGGGCAAGGGCTTTTTTACATTTTTTAAGTATAGGAGTAGGCCTATTAGAGGTATACTTCATGCCCCATAATAAATGTAACCGCCAGCACAATGGCGCTATTACAGAAAGATTAATGATTGAGAATGAGATACGTATGTAGGTAAATATTTCATATTTCCCAACTATTCGTCATAATAACACCAATTACGGGAATGCCCAATCTTTTCGCTATTGGTAGGTAGCATTTCTGCACCGTCATAGGTTCAAAAATCATGACATCAAATTTTTCCTTTTACGAATTCAGTGAATTCAGTATTTCCTGAAAGATAAGAGATGTTTAAATTAAGAATTTATCATTAATAATCTGGCCTGTTCATTATTTATTTCAATAACCCTTACCTGCATCCATAAAATCGAGTATATCAACGCAATACCGCAAAGATTCAAATCTCCTCGTAGGGTTGTGGTGGCGTACGAGGCGACATTACTTAAGGATTGAGGTCTTCTTCGTAATTCCGGTGGTGGGGATATCTCAATAAACGTCTTATTTCTCGCATATAAGACGATTTGGAGATAGCAAATGCATGAGCACTAAGTAGGAGTATTGAAGGCATACTTATGCCCCATAATAAATGTAACCGCCAGCACAATGCCGCTATTACAGAAAGATTAATGATTGAAAATAAAATGTATAAATATTTCATCTTTCAAAATAAATAACTAATAAAAATTATATAATGAATTATTTTCAAAAACGGAAAAAAATAAGAAGCCTAATCGCAGTTTAACGAACGAACGAACGTGGATCGACGTCAACAAAATTCCAATGAAGTTCAATATCTAATTTGAAGTATTATGGTGGAATTGTTCAAGTGCAACAATTTGGCGACATTACTTGTACCTGTTTCTAACAATTAAGGTCTTCTTCATAATTCCGATGGTGTGGGTATCTGAATAACCGTCTTCTTTCTCGCAAAAAGAGATCATGACCATAGCTTCTGAGTACGATTTTTTCCAAAAAAAATATTTTTCGTTTCCTTAACTTCCTGGCAGAATCTGTATCCTCTATTTCTTAGTGGTCACTGGAAATATTGCAACAAAGGGCAAGGGCTTTTTTACATTTTTTAAGTATAGGAGTAGGCCTATTAGAGGTATACTTCATGCCCCATAATAAATGTAACCGCCAGCACAATGGCGCTATTACAGAAAGATTAATGATTGAGAATGAGATACGTATGTAGGTAAATATTTCATATTTCCCAACTATTCGTCATAATAACACCAATTACGGGAATGCCCAATCCTTTCGCTATTGGTAGGTAGCATTTCTGCACCGTCATAGGTTCAAAAATCATGACATCAAATTTTTCCTTTTACGAATTCAGTGAATTCAGTATTTCCTGAAAGATAAGAGATGTTTAAATTAAGAATTTATCATTAATAATCTGGCCTGTTCATTATTTATTTCAATAACCCTTACCTGCATCCATAAAATCGAGTATATCAGCGCAATACCGCAAAGATTCAAATCTCCTCGTAGGGTTGTGGTGGCGTACGAGGCGACATTACTTAAGGATTGAGGTCTTCTTCGTAATTCCGGTGGTGGGGATATCTCAATAAACGTCTTATTTCTCGCATATAAGACGATTTGGAGATAGCAAATGCATGAGCACTAAGTAGGAGTATTGAAGGCATACTTATGCCCCATAATAAATGTAACCGCCAGCACAATGCCGCTATTACAGAAAGATTAATGATTGAAAATAAAATGTATAAATATTTCATCTTTCAAAATAAATAACTAATAAAAATTATATAATGAATTATTTTCAAAAACGGAAAAAAATAAGAAGCCTAATCGCAGTTTAACGAACGAACGAACGTGGATCGACGTCAACAAAATTCCAATGAAGTTCAATATCTAATTTGAAGTATTATGGTGGAATTGTTCAAGTGCAACAATTTGGCGACATTACTTGTACCTGTTTCTAACAATTAAGGTCTTCTTCATAATTCCGATGGTGTGGGTATCTGAATAACCGTCTTCTTTCTCGCAAAAAGAGATCATGACCATAGCTTCTGAGTACGATTTTTTCCAAAAAAAATATTTTTCGTTTCCTTAACTTCCTGGCAGAATCTGTATCCTCTATTTCTTAGTGGTCACTGGAAATATTGCAACAAAGGGCAAGGGCTTTTTTACATTTTTTAAGTATAGGAGTAGGCCTATTAGAGGTATACTTCATGCCCCATAATAAATGTAACCGCCAGCACAATGGCGCTATTACAGAAAGATTAATGATTGAGAATGAGATACGTATGTAGGTAAATATTTCATATTTCCCAACTATTCGTCATAATAACACCAATTACGGGAATGCCCAATCCTTTCGCTATTGGTAGGTAGCATTTCTGCACCGTCATAGGTTCAAAAATCATGACATCAAATTTTTCCTTTTACGAATTCAGTGAATTCAGTATTTCCTGAAAGATAAGAGATGTTTAAATTAAGAATTTATCATTAATAATCTGGCCTGTTCATTATTTATTTCAATAACCCTTACCTGCATCCATAAAATCGAGTATATCAGCGCAATACCGCAAAGATTCAAATCTCCTCGTAGGGTTGTGGTGGCGTACGAGGCGACATTACTTAAGGATTGAGGTCTTCTTCGTAATTCCGGTGGTGGGGATATCTCAATAAACGTCTTATTTCTCGCATATAAGACGATTTGGAGATAGCAAATGCATGAGCACTAAGTAGGAGTATTGAAGGCATACTTATGCCCCATAATAAATGTAACCGCCAGCACAATACCGCTATTACAGAAAGATTAATGATTGAAAATAAAATGTAGAAATATTTCATCTTTCAAAATAAATAACTAATAAAAATTATATAATGAATTATTTTCAAAAACGGAAAAAAATAAGAAGCCTAATCGCAGTTTAACGAACGAACGAACGTGGATCGACGTCAACAAAATTCCAATGAAGTTCAATATCTAATTTGAAGTATTATGGTGGAATTGTTCAAGTGCAACAATTTGGCGACATTACTTTTACCTGTTTCTAACAATTAAGGTCTTCTTCATAATTCCGATGGTGTGGGTATCTGAATAACCGTCTTCTTTCTCGCAAAAAGAGATCATGACCATAGCTTCTGAGTACGATTTTTTCCAAAAAAAATATTTTTCGTTTCCTTAACTTCCTGGCAGAATCTGTATCCTCTATTTCTTAGTGGTCACTGGAAATATTGCAACAAAGGGCAAGGGCTTTTTTACATTTTTTAAGTATAGGAGTAGGCCTATTAGAGGTATACTTCATGCCCCATAATAAATGTAACCGCCAGCACAATGCCGCTATTACAGAAAGATTAATGATTGAAAATAAAATGTATAAATATTTCATCTTTCAAAATAAATAACTAATAAAAATTATATAATGAATTATTTTCAAAAACGGAAAAAAATAAGAAGCCTAATCGCAGTTTAACGAACGAACGAACGTGGATCGACGTCAACAAAATTCCAATGAAGTTCAATATCTAATTTGAAGTATTATGGTGGAATTGTTCAAGTGCAACAATTTGGCGACATTACTTGTACCTGTTTCTAACAATTAAGGTCTTCTTCATAATTCCGATGGTGTGGGTATCTGAATAACCGTCTTCTTTCTCGCAAAAAGAGATCATGACCATAGCTTCTGAGTACGATTTTTTCCAAAAAAAATATTTTTCGTTTCCTTAACTTCCTGGCAGAATCTGTATCCTCTATTTCTTAGTGGTCACTGGAAATATTGCAACAAAGGGCAAGGGCTTTTTTACATTTTTTAAGTATAGGAGTAGGCCTATTAGAGGTATACTTCATGCCCCATAATAAATGTAACCGCCAGCACAATGCCGCTATTACAGAAAGATTAATGATTGAAAATAAAATGTATAAATATTTCATCTTTCAAAATAAATAACTAATAAAAATTATATAATGAATTATTTTCAAAAACGGAAAAAAATAAGAAGCCTAATCGCAGTTTAACGAACGAACGAACGTGGATCGACGTCAACAAAATTCCAATGAAGTTCAATATCTAATTTGAAGTATTATGGTGGAATTGTTCAAGTGCAACAATTTGGCGACATTACTTGTACCTGTTTCTAACAATTAAGGTCTTCTTCATAATTCCGATGGTGTGGGTATCTGAATAACCGTCTTCTTTCTCGCAAAAAGAGATCATGACCATAGCTTCTGAGTACGATTTTTTCCAAAAAAAATATTTTTCGTTTCCTTAACTTCCTGGCAGAATCTGTATCCTCTATTTCTTAGTGGTCACTGGAAATATTGCAACAAAGGGCAAGGGCTTTTTTACATTTTTTAAGTATAGGAGTAGGCCTATTAGAGGTATACTTCATGCCCCATAATAAATGTAACCGCCAGCACAATGGCGCTATTACAGAAAGATTAATGATTGAGAATGAGATACGTATGTAGGTAAATATTTCATATTTCCCAACTATTCGTCATAATAACACCAATTACGGGAATGCCCAATCCTTTCGCTATTGGTAGGTAGCATTTCTGCACCGTCATAGGTTCAAAAATCATGACATCAAATTTTTCCTTTTACGAATTCAGTGAATTCAGTATTTCCTGAAAGATAAGAGATGTTTAAATTAAGAATTTATCATTAATAATCTGGCCTGTTCATTATTTATTTCAATAACCCTTACCTGCATCCATAAAATCGAGTATATCAGCGCAATACCGCAAAGATTCAAATCTCCTCGTAGGGTTGTGGTGGCGTACGAGGCGACATTACTTAAGGATTGAGGTCTTCTTCGTAATTCCGGTGGTGGGGATATCTCAATAAACGTCTTATTTCTCGCATATAAGACGATTTGGAGATAGCAAATGCATGAGCACTAAGTAGGAGTATTGAAGGCATACTTATGCCCCATAATAAATGTAACCGCCAGCACAATGCCGCTATTACAGAAAGATTAATGATTGAAAATAAAATGTATAAATATTTCATCTTTCAAAATAAATAACTAATAAAAATTATATAATGAATTATTTTCAAAAACGGAAAAAAATAAGAAGCCTAATCGCAGTTTAACGAACGAACGAACGTGGATCGACGTCAACAAAATTCCAATGAAGTTCAATATCTAATTTGAAGTATTATGGTGGAATTGTTCAAGTGCAACAATTTGGCGACATTACTTGTACCTGTTTCTAACAATTAAGGTCTTCTTCATAATTCCGATGGTGTGGGTATCTGAATAACCGTCTTCTTTCTCGCAAAAAGAGATCATGACCATAGCTTCTGAGTACGATTTTTTCCAAAAAAAATATTTTTCGTTTCCTTAACTTCCTGGCAGAATCTGTATCCTCTATTTCTTAGTGGTCACTGGAAATATTGCAACAAAGGGCAAGGGCTTTTTTACATTTTTTAAGTATAGGAGTAGGCCTATTAGAGGTATACTTCATGCCCCATAATAAATGTAACCGCCAGCACAATGGCGCTATTACAGAAAGATTAATGATTGAGAATGAGATACGTATGTAGGTAAATATTTCATATTTCCCAACTATTCGTCATAATAACACCAATTACGGGAATGCCCAATCTTTTCGCTATTGGTAGGTAGCATTTCTGCACCGTCATAGGTTCAAAAATCATGACATCAAATTTTTCCTTTTACGAATTCAGTGAATTCAGTATTTCCTGAAAGATAAGAGATGTTTAAATTAAGAATTTATCATTAATAATCTGGCCTGTTCATTATTTATTTCAATAACCCTTACCTGCATCCATAAAATCGAGTATATCAGCGCAATACCGCAACTGCTTATTGATTAAAAAGTTTAATATTTTACTAAGGCTGGTATCATTCTGATCTTTGGGCATTTCTTGATCAAAACAAACTTGTAAGTGTTCTTGGTGCTGGAGCAGTCAATCGTCGTAAAATTTTTGATAGTTGTTAGACTTCGGGGAACAGTACAAATCATGGTCACATGGTGACCAGCGCTGAAAAAACTTTTCATGACTTTGTAATTGCCAGCTATGAGGCATTTCAGTGGAATAAGTGCTATACCGAGAGTATTGATTGCGTCTATGTATATACTGAATCTGTTGATCCATACAATAAAGATAGCACAGACTTGTGAAGAACAAAAAAATAAAAAATATGCATCAATCTAAAAATTTTATGATGTTCCACACAATTTTGTAATTTTTCATGAATAAGGGAATTCAAGATAATTCATAATCTTGGATTCAATCTTTGTGAATTTCTTCAATTTAGTCATCAGAAATAAAAAGTTTCAAATTTCCTCATACGGTTGTGGTGGCGACATTACTTAGGGATTGAGGTCCTCTTCGTAATTCTGGTGGTGGGGATATCTGAATAAACGTTTTATTTCTCGCATATAAGACAATTTGGAGATAGCAAATGCATGAGTACCAAGTAGGAGTATTAAAGGCATACTTATGTCCCATAATAAATGTAACAGCCAGCACAATAGCGCTATTACAGAAAGATTATTGATTGAAAATAAAGTATATAAATATTTCATCTTTCAAAATAAATAACTAATAAAAATTTAATAATGAAATATTTCCAAAAAAGTAAGTGGCGTACGAGGCGACATTACTTAACGATTGAGATCTTCTTCATAATTCCGATGGTGCGGATATCTGAATAACCGTCTTATTTCTCTCAAAAAGAGATCATAACCATAGCTTCTGAGTATGATTTTTTTCAAAAAAATATTTTTCGTCTTCTTAACTTCCAGGCAGAATCTGCATCCTCTATTTCTTAGTGGTCACTGGAAACATTGCAACAAAGGGCAAGGGCTTTTATACATTTTCTCAACACCTGATTAAAAATTTTAATTCCCAGCCTCGTAGTTTTGTCTCTTTCCTTGCTACCGGTACCGGAGTACAAGAAGTAATTACGCGCCAAAATTTTTGTATTTTTCTTAGACTCCGGAGATAACAATGCTAAACGCACCTTTATTTTCGCGTCCTTTTATGTTCACAACGATTAGCTTGTGGACGCCACACTCTGACACTTGAAGTCGATATTACCACAAGGTGCCTACAGATATGTCAGGTACAGGACCTAAATGATAATAGGATTCCATGGGTGTTTATTCGATGAATTTTTCCAACTTCTGCCAGCAGACCTGATGGGGAGGATCCAAGGAAATTTTTCCCGAGCCACTTCTTCTGTTGGTGGGGTTCCCATAGTACACTCCAAAAAAATGTTTAAGATTGCACTTTTGAAAAGAAAAAAAAGTTAAATACTGACACACGTGAAAAAAGAAAAAGTTGATTATTAGTAGGAAACAAAAATCACTTGGGCCTCAAGGTCCCGTAACAAATTTTGTAAACTTATAATAAACTTGTAACTTTGTTTACCATTTAAACTATCATTCACTTCAAAGAGGGTGTAGTACATACAAATTGGATATTGAAACTGTTTTTTAACAGGTTCCCTTAAATGTAGTATCTACGAAGTTCAATAGTTTCAAAAACAAGTTCAATAGTTTCAAAAACGGAGAAAATCGAATTTGACCACTGGTTTATAGGCTTCTGTCCGTTTGGTACTCCCTTTGATAACAATATCTTCTCCGCACTGTTCACATAAAATTGCGTCTCTTTTTTACATGAGGAATACAGATTCCTTTTTGAACTGCCTTGATTTCTATAGTCCCTTCCATCACATTCATCCGTCGGATATGGACGAGCATTGCGTAATATTCCTCATAGGTTTTGGTCTTTGTCGCATATGTTCAATATCTGTTACAAGGTGACTTGACTCAATGAAAATTTTTTGCAGAGCGGTTTCCCATGCTTCCCAAGTGGTAGGGAATTCATTGAGTGACTCCTACCAGAGTCTTGCTGTTACTTTTGGTCTGGCTTGCATATGGTAAATAATTGAAACTTAATGTTCAAGAAGATAGATCCATTGGTCAATACTGTACTATTTCTCTCTTTTGGCTCAAAAATAGGAATACTTTCAAATTGTACCCCTTTGTTAAAGAGTGATTATAGGTTGTGTTAGAACGTATCTGTCGTTATTTGTCGCCAGACAAACTTGATACGTATGTCGTCAGTAAGAAGGCCATCGTTTGAATTGGATCATCATTCACATATTCTGCTCTGTTTTCTAGTTTTCGCTCAGAGTTCTCCGGGTTATGTGGGGGCGTTTCCTTTCCTGTACCGAGCTTCAACGGCAGCGCGTGCAAGACGATCCACCGCGGCGTACAGCGCGGAGATGCGATCGGTTGACGATCGACTGACAATTAAAGAAAGGAGGTTTTTGGGCTGCAATTAGAAAAAAAGTGGCGGTCGGGCGAAAGGGATGTAACAATATAAATTAGAGACCTATCAATTGAGCCTCTATCTGAATTTTCTCAATATTTGAACCCAACTCGCATTACATTTAAATTCAATCAATTTTATGGGTTTTTTCCAAATTCATCCAAACATGAGAGATGCCTAGTTTTGGTAGTTTGTTCTGTGAGAGGTGTGATCGCTTTATTCACTAAATTTGAACAAGAAGGACACGAGAACATAATCTTTACACGGTTAAGGAAATCCCAGAAAATAAAGATTTATTACAGTTATAACAAATAATGAAATAAAAGAACAGGTTGAGTGTAAGATTTCCTAATAAAAAATGGATTTGGGATATACATAATACCTTTTTAATTGCTCCCTATTGTCAATGGGAAGGAAATATTTTCTCATATTTTTGTAATGGAACCATAAATGGTTCATGAGTTTCTAATTATTCTGAAAAATTCAGTCCTATTGTAGAAGATAATTCTAAAATGAAACTGGGCTATCGTTGTCTCTTCTTAATTTGTAAATCCTTACTTGTAAATCGGCTCGGCCTTTGATCACCGGATAGTATCTTTCAACTTTGTAGATCGTGTCGTATCTATATCCTTCTTTTTGGGCGAATTCAGAATATTTCTCCAAGAAAAAATTTCGATATCCTTCTTCTGGGGTGAATTCAGAATATTTCTCCAATAGAATACTTTCTCCGAACGCGGAGCGGTTTCCCTAGCTTCAAGGTCGATTCTGCATCAGCTCCTTATAAGTCGTCAGTGGGGGCATTGTAACAGAGGGCAAAGGCTTTATTATGTCTTGAACAACACGTGGTCGAAAATTTTAGTTTCCAATCTCTTCCTTTTGTCTTTTTCCTGGCTACCGCATCCCGAGTATAATGCAGAGTGGAATTCAGTGTGTAAAATACTTCCAGAATCAACTGTGGAGGAGCAGTACACTCAATAGCTGTTGCCTATTGTAATAACAGATCTCACCAGCAATAATAAAATTTTCTAATTTTTATATAATATGTATGCGACTGCAAGTAATCTTAGTTACAAAAAAAAAAATAAATGAAGCTTGCGGAATATTCTTTTGATGACTATGGTACTATCCATATTTTTCTGCAGCTGCATTGTACAAAACGCAAACTCCATCCAAATTTTTCCCCCAAGTTTCTATATTATGAACTATTTCTGAATTGTTCCGTGGGGATTCTAAATGTAGCCTAAAGTATTGGATGATGGACTCTGATGGAGATGGTGGTATTGGAGCTGAGGTTGTTATTCAATCTGTTGTTTGTTCTTTAGCCATGATTGCAATTGAAAAGGTCATTTCATCTACATCCATCATCTCTAGTAGACGAGCATAATCTCATTTTGCTCTTTTTAAAAACTAAGAAAGTATGGTTTTAAAATCTTGTCTAGTTCTTAATATAATATGCTTACACACTTAAATCATTGATTCAGTCATCATTGCATAAATGGTGACATTGTTTTGCACTAATTTTCCGATTGTCCGTATCTCAAATATTGAGAAATACTGAGCACACAGGTACGGTGAAAACTAAATTAATGGGAATACAAAGAGAAGAAACAAAACAAAATTTTAAAAAACACGATTATTTCAAAAGTTATAAATTTCAAGGAAAGTATATTTCTACAGCAAAACATAATGAGATTTACAACTCTTCCGATTGCGTTTTAGGTGTGAAAAACACGACGCCGGACTCCAAGCTAGCCAATTCGCTTGGCAGCATTCTGAAGAAAAATAGCCAAGGCACGTTATAAGAAAACACGTGCTTTTAGCACGCGTGATCGGTAGACTCTATATGTCACATAATATTAAGTACCTAAGCAAGGTCGTCCATTCATATTTCATCTCGCTTTTGCGTACACGCGCGTCTTTTCAATTTTTGTCTATATTGGGAGCTCAACGTTTGAGGAGCGTCTAGCGTTGTTGCAGTACCATTTAGGCGCCCATTGCAAATTTAATTTTGTGCAGAACGCAATTTTTTGAAAGTCCCCCTACTTAACAGGAGGCCATATAAAAGGATACCCGTACAAATATTGTAGATACAAGTCTAGAAACAAGAATATGATCTTTTTTTTCTGAAACTTTATAATTAACGACCGGCCTGTGCCGCCGTGTACGCTTCATCTCCAACATCTTCTGTTCTATCTTCTTTGAATATTTTTTTGGAATTGGTTCGGCTTCTTAAAATAATTCTCTAATTGGTATTTCTTATCCACGTTCGTGACGGGCAGGTTGATACACCCATTTTAAATAATTTTGCTCCAGGTGAATTTGATGTAAATTTTATACAAATCTTCATGCAATAACAATTTTTCATGTTTCTTGCATCCATTGCCCCTACATTGGTATCGTCTACGGATTCTGGGTTTGTAAACTCCAGAACAAGAAACAAAACTAATAATATCAAAACTTTATAATATTCCATTCTAATTTCTTGTTCGCTGTTGATATCTACAATTTAATTCTCGAGATCGGATTGAAGCACACAATTCACAACATACTGATCGAAACATAAACAAAGAATGTCCTGTTTGTTAATTTACTCGGGTCAATAATTAATCGTTTATTAGATGATTGTTTACATAATAGTACAGTAGTTCAAAACTCAATCAGGTATTATCACGTGAGATACGGCTACATACTCGTATTATTTATTAGCCACTTGAAATTCTTATGGTTTTTTGGTAAAAAAGGGGAGTGAGCCTACATTACCAGGTACTATGGTTTTACAATTTCTTTAGAAAAAAGTCTTGAAAATATGAATAAAGTACTCATGCTGAAAAACTAGAACTTTCTTTTTTTGAAAAAATAAATGAGCGATATAGACCAAGGAATTATTATGAATAATATGGACTGACAAATATTCAAAAAATAGTGCCTGATGTAGCCAAGGGCGCTAATTTTTCCAAATAATATAAACATCATGACCATAGCTTTTGAGTACGATTTTTTCCAAGAAAATATTTTTCGTTTTCCTAGCTTCTAGGCAGACTCTGCATCCACTCTTTCTGAGTGGTCAGTGGGAACATTGCAACAAAGGGCAAGGGCTTTTTCAAGTCTTTTCAACTCCTGATTAAAAATTTTAATTCCCAGCCTCGTAAGTGTCTTTTTCCATGGTACCGCTACCTGAGTAAATTACTCGCTAAAATGTTCGTCTTTTTTGTAGACTCCGGACATAACGATGCTAAACGCACCTCCATTTTCGTGACCGTAAATGTGGCTTTTCAGTGGAATAGGTGCTATACGGGGAATGTTCATTGCATCTGCTATTTTATCTCACATATTTTTTTTTTAATGATATTTTATTTGAGGACTAGCTATACACTATTTACACAAAATTTTCACATTTTCAAGACGAGTAATATAGAATTTCAAAAGGCACTATGATGTAAGTAAAATTCTAAATACCAAAAATGTGGGAACGCCGCAATCTACGAGTGTGCGTTGACGTGTCCAGCAGCTGAATGGCTGCGGTATTAGGATGGTTATGAAGACCCCACATATAAGACAATTTGGAGATAACTAAAGCATGAGTACCAAGTAGGACTAGACCTATCAAAGGCTTACTATTGCATCATAATAAATGTAACAGCCAGCACAATAGCGCTATCACAAAAAGATTGATGATTGAAAATGAAATATATACATATTTCATCCTTCAAAATAAATAACTAAAGAATATTTAATAATGAATTATTTTCCAAATAAGAAGTGGCGTACGAGGCGACATTACTTAAGGATCGAGGTCTTCTTCGTGATTCCGGTGGAGGGGACATGTAAATAAACGTCTTATTTCGCGCATTTAAGACAATTTGGAGATAGCAAAAGCATGAGCACCACGTAGGACTATTAAAGGCATATTTATGCCCCATAATAAATACTTACTTGAATAAATTACGGACATGTAACAAAGATTAAATGTAAGAGCCAGCACGATAGCGCTATTACAGAAAGATTAAAGATTGAAAATAAAATATATAAATATTTCATCTTTCAAAATGAATAACTAATTAAAATTTAATAATGAATTATTTTCAAAAACGGAAAAAAAAAAGAAGCCTAATCGCAGTTTAACGAACGAACATGGATCGGCTTCAACAAAATTCCAATAAATTTCAATATCAGATATGAAGTATTGTGGTGGAATTGTTTAAGTGCAACAATTTAGCGACAAGGTCTTCTTCATAATTCCGGTGGTGCGGATATCTGAATAACTGTCATATTTCTCGCATATAGACAACATGACCATAGCTTTTGGGTACAATTTTCTCCAAAAAAATATTTTTCGTTTTCTTAACTTCCAAGCAGACTCTGCATCCGCTGTTTCTCAGTGGTCAGTGGTAATATTGCAACAAAGGACAAGGGCTTTTTCACGTCTTTTCAACTCCTGATCAAAAATTTGAATTCCCAGCCTCGTAAGTGCCTTTTTCCTTGCTACCGCGACCTGGGTATAAGAAGGAATTAAGCGCCAGAATCTTTGTCTTTTTCTTAGACTCCGGAGATAACGATACTAAAGGCACCTTCATTTTCGCGTCCGTAAATGTGGCTTTTCAGTGGAATAGGTGCTATACCCAGAGTCTTGATTGCATTAACTATATTGCAGCTGTTGATCCATACATAAAAGATAGCAGCGATTTGAAAAAACAAAAAAATAAAAAATTGGGATCGATATAGAAATTTTATGATGTTTCAAACAATTTTGTAATTTTTCATTAAAGTGAGAGTTCAATATATAAAAAAATTCATAATCTTGGAATCAATTTTTGTGAATTTCTTCAGTTTAGTCATCAGAAAATTATTCTCGTCCTTGTTTTGAGTGCATTTCTAAAAAGTTTCGAATTTCTTCATAGGGTTGTGGTGGCGTACGAGGCGACATTACTTAAGAATTGAGGTCTTCTTCGTGATTTCGGTACTGGGGATGTTTGAATAAACGTCTTATTTCTCGAATATAAGACAATTTGGAGATAGCAAATGCATGAGTACCAAGTAGGAGTATTAAAGGCATATGCCCCACAATAAATGTAACCGCCAGCACAATAGCGCTATTACAAAAAGATTAATGATTGAAAATAAAATATATAAATATTTCATCTTTCAAAATAAATAACTAATAAAACTTAAATACTTAATGAATTATTTTCAAAAACGTAAAAAAATAAGAAGCCTAATCGCACTTTAACCAACAAACATGGATCGACGTCAACAAAATTCCAATAAAGTTCAATATCAGATTTGAAGTATTATGGTGGAATTGTTCAAGTGCAACAATTTAGGGACATTACTTGTACCTGCTTCTGACAATTAAGGTCTTCTTCACAAATCCGGTGGTGCGGATATCTGAATAACTGTCATATTTCTCGCATATAGACATCATGACCATAGCTTTTGGGTACAACTTTCTCCAAGAAAATATTCTTCGTTTTCCTAACTTCCAAGCAGACTCTGCATCCGCTGTTTCTGAGTGGTCAGTGAAAACATGGCAACAAAGGGCAAGGGCTTTTTTACGTCTTTTCAACTCCTGATCAAAAATTTGAATTCCCAGCCTCGTAAGTGTCTTTTTCCATGCTACCGCTACCTCAGTATAAGAAGTAATTACTCACTAAAATAATCGTCTTTTTTGTAGACTCCGGAGATAACGATGCTAAACGCACCTCCAATTTCGCGACCATAAATGTGGCTTTTCAGTGGAATAGTTGCTATACGGGGAGTGTTGATTGCAACTTGCTATTTTTGCTCACATATAGGACAGTATGGAGATAGCAAAAGCATGAGCACCAAGTAGGACAATTAAAGGTATACTTATGCCCCATAATAAATGTAAAAGCCAGCACAATAGCGCTATTACAAAAAGATTAATGATTGAAAATAAAATATATAAATATTTCATCTTTCAAAATAAATAACTAAAGAATATTTAATAATGGATTATTTTCAAAAAAGGAAGTGGTGTACGAGGCGACATCACTCAACGATCGAGGTCCTCTTTGTGATTCCGGTGGAAGGGATATGTGAATAAACATCTTTTTTCTCGCATATAGGTAAGACAATTTTGAGATAACGAAAGCATGAGCACCAAGTAGGACAATTAAAGGTATACTTATGCCCCATAATAAATGTAACAGCCAGCACAATAGCGCTTTTACAAAAAGATTAATGATTGAAAATAAAATATATAAATATTTCATCTTTCAAAATAAATAACTAAAGAATATTTAATAATGGATTATTTTCAAAAAAGGAAGTGGTGTACGAGGCGACATCACTCAACGATCGAGGTCCTCTTTGTGATTCCGGTGGAAGGGATATGTGAATAAACATCTTTTTTCTCGCATATAGGTAAGACAATTTTGAGATAACGAAAGCATGAGCACCAAGTAGGAGTATTAAAGGCATCTAATTGCGAGGTCTGTGGCTTTTCAGTGGAATAGGTGCTATACCGAGAGTGTCGTTTGCATCTGCTATTTTTTTCTGGCCTAAATGTCCACAACGATGAGTTTGTGGACGCCTCATTCTGATACTTGAAGTCGATATTTCCACAAGGTGCCTACAGGTATGTCAGGTACGGGATCAAATTGCGCGGAATGTCGTAAATTTTTCTCCAAGCTGTATGATTCATTTTTGGTATTGATGTTACAATTTTGTTAAAAATCCTCACATGTGATATGATTTTTTTTGAGATCAGATTATAATAATATTTTGGTTTTCTGCTCATTGTTCTTCATGCTTGCGAAATTTTTTCCTTTTCTTTTTTGTCAAGAAAGACATAGGTAATGCAAATGTGAGTTGACATACTATAGCATACCTGAAGTCCCATGAAATTTGGGCACGAATGAAAATGGAAAGATTGACCGTTTCTGTTGATCCAAAGGTTTTAACTTGTTGAACGTTATTCAAATATGATTTATTATGACGAAAAGGCTACCAAAAAGAAATCATTGATTGGCTTTTCTTCATTGGGTTGAAAACATTCTGAATACACCACTAGCTGAACAAAATTTTAATTTTTTGAAAATGTGACCTTGGTGGAAAATATCTGCTAGGCTATTTTGATTCATTTCACTTTTGTAATGGTGGTTTTTTGGTTGACTAGCAGATATTATTAGTAAAAAGTTGTCATCAATGAGCCAGTGTCCATGGCTGTGCAATTGGTTGAGGAGTGCCCTAGCAGGTTGCAGTTGACGCATCTTCTTATTTGTATGTCAGTGTCAATCCGACACATAGTCCATCCAAGTCTAATACTGTGATGTTTTGACATTTTGATGTGGAGGCTTAGAGAAGTGGTGACCACTGCAAAATTGGCGCCAGGATATTTTGGGTTTTTGCACGGAAAGAGTTGTACTTCTTCAGGTGCTTCGCTACAGCGATTGTCAATGCGTTTTATTATGTCTTCCTTAGTTATATTTTGGTGTATTCCATGGATACAAACAGTGGGAGCTTTAGGAGTTTGTTCTTTTTCCTTTATCCCATGTTTTGTAGCGATTGCTCCGTGGTCAGCTATCTGTTCTTCTGTGGAGCATGTGATCAGTACTGCGCCAGAGGGAAAAGGGACTTGTCTTTTTACCCCTAATTTTTCGGGGTTGGCTTCCGGTAGTGTTTGTAGCTTAGACAGGATGTTTGGGTTATCCTGAGAAGGTAGTAGTAGTACGGTGTTGGTTGTTAGTTTTCTTGAAGTAGGGAGACATTTCTTCTGGGAAGCGGTAGCTAGTAGTGCAGGCTTCTGTTTATTTTCTGTTTTCTTTTTTCGGTGAGTTACTGTAGTGTACTCATCTTCTGTTTCAGGTGTAGTCTATGGGAAGTTACTGACGATTTCTTTGTCTGTGTTGGTGGTTGGTTCTGCATTTTCCTTACATGGGTGGCAGCAGGGCTGTTTCCAGGTATTTGGATACTGGGATGGTTTGGAATGGATGTTGTGCCAATAGCATTAGCATAGGTTTTCTTCTTTGGAGCTCCAGTGGCCTCTTTCTTCTTGTTGGAGGCTGCTGTTGTGCTTAGTGAATTTAGTATTGGCTTCAAAATAGACTCTACTAAATTCTTAACTTCTGGGGCTAGTTCAGCTTTTTCAGGTAGGTTTGTGGTCTGCGTTATTAAGGATGGTGGAGTGGCTGCAATTTGTTTTGTTAGCCCTTGAATAGCTTCATGCAGGCTGGTAATTTGCAGTGATAATGTTGCTACCTTGTCTGCCAGTTCGTGTCTCGCCTTACGCTCATGGCTTAATTCCTTCCATAGGTTTTCTATGGTAGAGGAGTAGTCTTTGGAATCTTTTGCTTCATCGGTACAAAGTTGTTTTCGTTTACTTTCATTTGGGTTTTCAGTGCTGTTCTCAAGGCTTCTGCTTCTGTTTCCTGAAGGAGGAAGGATGCAGCTTGGGATGGTGACAGTTAGATCCTTTAGCTTTGGTGGTTTTGGTGGTTTGGTGGGATTTGTGCTGGGAGTGTTTTCTGATCTTTTCCTCTCTTCCAGCATGGTTATGTAGTTGGTCATGTCAGTGCATTCATGATGTCTTCTTCCGTTGTAGGTGGTATCATCTTCGTGCATTAGTTGTGGTTCCCAATATTTTACCCCAGTTTGAGCAAAGTTATGGATGCCCAGAGCTATTAATCTCTTTAGGTGAGCTTTAGCTGCCTTGTTCTGGGGTTTGTGGTGGAATCTGTAAGCCTGCCTCTTGAAGCGTTGGTTGTACTGTATCATCGTCTTCTTCTGAACTGATGGTATGCATTTCCGTATCTTCAGGGATAGGAACATCTTGTGGCGGCAAGAAGTTCCTTTTCTCTTGCGGGGAGTGCGTCTGAGCAGCAGCCGCTTGGTCCTGCTGGCTCAGGTCAGGGATCGGTGATCCGGTGTGAGAAGTCGGTGTGTTTAGTGTGTAGGTATCCATAAAGTTCCCACGAGAACGAACGAAACAGTCTCCCCCCAGGCAGTGCGTCGTACCTGGATGGCCCTATATACTGCAGAGGTCGGGAGGTATCTGCAGGTTCCCTGTAGACTGACTTACGTCTCAGCCATGCAATATAATTTGCTACACCTTCGGGTGTACACTCCTCTTGTGTAAGGATGAGTGAAATGGGATTGTGACAGTCATACATGGGGTGGAGTCCATGCGAGCATATCCACTATTAGTCGATCCTTGTGATCTCAAGCACCCTCACCGCGACAAGGTTATGGAAACACTTGGTGACGCATTAGGATCCCACTGATGCGCCCCCCTGAGGGGGCAATGAACTTAACCTTTTTTACAAAAATAATTATTGGAACACTACTCGTTATACAGTACAAGTTTTCACCTTCTAACCCATCTACGTGATGAAGAGAGGGTTTGTCTGTAGGACTATATTTTTGGAAAATATTACAATTTACAATGGGAGGTGAGCAAAATTGGGGCGAACGCACCCAAAAAAGAATACAGTTTTCAAGCTGGTACTTGTTTTCGTCTACTCTCTATACTGATGTAAGTACCATTAGAAGATCAAGTAGGAGTATTAAAGGCATATTTATGCCCCATAATAAATACTTATTTGAATAAATTACGGAAACGTAACAAAGATTAAATGTAAGAGCAAGCACTATAGTGCTATTACAGAAAGATTGGTGATTGAAAATAAAATATATAAATATTTCATCTTTCAAAATAAATAACCAATAAAAATTTAATAATGAATTATTTTCAAAAACGAAAAAAATAAGAAGCCTAATCGCAGTTTAACGAACGAACGTGGATCGAGGTCAACATAACTCCAATGAAGTTCAATATCAGATTTGATGTATTATGGTGGAATTGTTCAAGTGCAACAATTTAGGGACATTACTTGTACCTGCTTCAAACAATTAAGGTGTTCTTCAATTCCGTTGGTGCGGAGGTGCGGATATCTGAATAACCGTCTTATTTCTCGCATATAGACATCATAACCGTAGGTCTTTCAATATGATTTTTTCCAAGAAAATATTTTTCGTTTTCCTAACTTCCACGCAGACTCTGCATCCGCTGTTTCTCAGTGGTCAGTGGAAACATTGCAACAAAGGGCAAGGGCTTTTTCACTTCTTTTCAATTCCTGATCAAAAATTTGAATTCACAGCCCCGAAAGTGTCTTTACCCATGCTACCGCTACCTCAGTAGAAGAAGTAATTACTCGCTAAAATGTTTGTCTTTTTTGTAGACTCCGGAGATAACGGTGCTAAACGCATCTCCGTTTTCGCGACCGTAAATGTGGCTTTTCAGTGTAATAGGTGCTATACGGGGAGTGTTGATTGCATCTGCTGTTTCATCTGACATATAAGACAATTTGGATGTAGCAAATGAATGAGCACCAAGTAGGAGTATTAAAGGCATATTTATGCCCCATAATAAATGTAACAGCCAGCACAATAGCGCTATTACAAAAAGATTGATGATTGAAAATAAAATATATAAATATTCCATTCTTCAAAATAAATAAGTAAAAAATATTTAATAATGAATTATTTTCAAAAAAGGAAGTGGCGTACGAGGCGACATCACTTAACGATCGAGATCGCAGTTTAACGAACAAATATGGATCGATGTCAACAAAATTCCAATAAAGGTCAATATCAGATATGAAGTATTGTGGTGGAATTGTTTAAGTGTAACAATTTAGGGACAAGGTCTTCTTCATAATTCCGGTGGTGCGGATATCTGAATAACTGTCATATTTTTCGCATATAGACATCATGACCATAGCTTTTGGGTACAATTTTTCCAAGAAAATATTTTTCGTTTTCCTAACTTCCAGGCACACTCTGCATCCGCACTTTCTGAGTGGTCAGTGGGAACATTGCAACAAACGGCAAGTGCTTTTTCACGTCTTTTCAACTCCTGATCAAAAATTTGAATTTCCAGCCTCGAAAAGTATCTTCTTCCATGCTACCGCTACCTGAGTATAAAAAGTAATGAAGCGCCATAATCTTTATCTTTTTCTTAGACTCTGGAGATAACGATACTAAACGCACCTTCATTTTCGCGTCCGTAAATGTGGCTTTTCAGTGGAATAGGTGCTATACCCAGAGTGTTGATTGCATTAACTATATTGCAGCTGTTGATCCATACATAAAAGATAGCAGCGATTTGGGAAGAACAAAAAAATAAAAAATTTGGATCAATATAGAAATTTTATAATATTCCAGACAATTTTGTAATTTTTCATTAAAGTGAGAGTTCAATATATAAAAAAATTCATAATCTTGGAATCAATTTTTGTGAATTTCTTCAATTTAGTCATCAGAAAACTATTCTCGTCCTTGTTTTGAGTGCATTTCTAAAAAGTTTCAAATTTCCTCATAGGGTTGTGGTGGCGTACGAGGCGACATTACTTAAGAATTGAGGTCTTCTTCGTGATTTCGGTACTGGGGATGTTTGAATAAACGTCTTATTTCTCGAATATAAGACAATTTGGAGATAGCAAATGCATGAGTACCAAGTAGGAGTATTAAAGGCATATGCCCCACAATAAATGTAACCGCCAGCACAATAGCGCTATTACAAAAAGATTAATGATTGAAAACAAAATATATAAATATTTCATCTTTCAAAATAAATAACTAATAAAACTTGAATACTTAATGAATTATTTTCAAAAACGTAAAAAAATAAGAAGCCTAATCGCACTTTAACCAACAAACATGGATCGACGTCAACAAAATTCCAATAAAGTTCAATATCAGATTTGAAGTATTATGGTGGAATTGTTCAAGTGCAACAATTTAGGGACATTACTTGTACCTGCTTCTGACAATTAAGGTCTTCTTCACAAATCCGGTGGTGCGGATATCTGAATAACTGTCATATTTCTCGCATATAGACATCATGACCATAGCTTTTGGGTACAACTTTCTCCAAGAAAATATTCTTCGTTTTCCTAACTTCCAAGCAGACTCTGCATCCGCTGTTTCTGAGTGGTCAGTGAAAACATGGCAACAAAGGGCAAGGGTTTTTTTACGTCTTTTCAACTCCTGATCAAAAATTTGAATTCCCAGCCTCGTAAGTGTCTTTTTCCATGCTACCGCTACCTCAGTATAAGAAGTAATTACTCACTAAAATAATCGTCTTTTTTGTAGACTCCGGAGATAACGATGCTAAACGCACCTCCAATTTCGCGACCATAAATGTGGCTTTTCAGTGGAATAGTTGCTATACGGGGAGTGTTGATTGCAACTTGCTATTTTTGCTCACATATAGGACAATATGGAGATAGCGAAAGCATGAGCACCAAGTAGGACAATTAAAGGTATACTTATGCCCCATAATAAATGTAAAAGCCAGCACAATAGCGCTATTACAAAAAGATTGATGATTGAAAATAAAATAATATATAGATATTTCATCCTTCAAAATAAATAACTAAAGAATATTTAATAATGGATTATTTTCAAAAAAGGAAGTGGCGTACAAGGCGACATCACTTAACCATCGAGGTCCTCTTCGTGATTCCGGTGGAAGGGATATGTGAATAAACATCTTATTTTTCGCCTATGAGACAATTTGGAGATAGCAAAAGCATGAGCACCAAGTAGGAGTATTAAAAGCATATTTATACCCCATAATAAATACTTGATTGAATAAATTACAGACACGTAACAAAGATTAAATGTAAGAGCCAGCATTATAGCGCTATTACAGGAAGATTAATGATTGAAAATAAAATATATAAATATTTCATCTTTCAAAATAAATAACCAATAAAAATTTAATAATGAATTATTTTCAAAAACGAAAAAAATAAGAAGCCTAATCGCAGTTTAACGAACGAACGTGGATCGAGGTCAACAAAATTCCAATAAAGTTCAATATCAGATCTGAAGTATTGTGGTGGAATTGTTTAAGTGCAACAATTTACCGACATTACTTGTACCTGTTTCTAACAATCAAGGTCCTCTTCATAATTCCGGTGGTGTGGATATCTGAATAACTGTCATATTTCTCGCATATAGACATCATAACCATAGCTTTTGGGTACAATTTTCTCCAAAAAAATATTTTTCGTTTGCCTAACTTCCAAGCAGACTCTGCATCCGCTGTTTCTGAGTGGTCAGTGAAAACATGGCAACAAAGGGCCAGGGCTTTTTTACGTCTTTTCAACTCCTGATCAAAAATTTGAATTCCCAGCCTCGTAAGTGTCTTTTTCCATGCTACCGCTACCTCAGTATAAGGAGTAATTACTCACTAAAATGTTCGTCTTTTTTGTAGACTCCGGAGATAACGATGCTAAACGCACCTCCAATTTTGCGACCATAAATGTGGCTTTTCAGTGGAATAGTTGCTATAAGGGGAGTGTTGATTGCAGCTTGCTATTTTTTCTCACATATAGGACAATTTGGAGATAGCGAAAGCATGAGCACCAAGTAGGACAATTAAAGGTATACTTATGCCCCATAATAAATGTAACAGCCAGCACAATAGCGCTATTACAAAAAGATTAATGATTGAAAATAAAATATATAAATATTTCATCTTTCAAAATAAATAACTAAAGAATATTTAATAATGGATTATTTTCAAAAAAGGAAGTGGTGTACGAGGCGACATCACTCAACGATCGAGGTCCTCTTTGTGATTCCGGTGGAAGGGATATGTGAATAAACATCTTTTTTCTCGCATATAGGTAAGACAATTTTGAGATAACGAAAGCATGAGCACCAAGTAGGACAATTAAAGGTATACTTATGCCCCATAATAAATGTAACAGCCAGCACAATAGCGCTTTTACAAAAAGATTAATGATTGAAAATAAAATATATAAATATTTCATCTTTCAAAATAAATAACTAAAGAATATTTAATAATGGATTATTTTCAAAAAAGGAAGTGGTGTACGAGGCGACATCACTCAACGATCGAGGTCCTCTTTGTGATTCCGGTGGAAGGGATATGTGAATAAACATCTTTTTTCTCGCATATAGGTAAGACAATTTTGAGATAACGAAAGCATGAGCACCAAGTAGGAGTATTAAAGGCATCTAATTGCGAGGTCTGTGGCTTTTCAGTGGAATAGGTGCTATACCGAGAGTGTCGTTTGCATCTGCTATTTTTTTCTGGCCTAAATGTCCACAACGATGAGTTTGTGGACGCCTCATTCTGATACTTGAAGTCGATATTTCCACAAGGTGCCTACAGGTATGTCAGGTACGGGATCAAATTGCGCGGAATGTCGTAAATTTTTCTCCAAGCTGTATGATTCATTTTTGGTATTGATGTTACAATTTTGTTAAAAATCCTCACATGTGATATGATTTTTTTTGAGATCAGATTATAATAATATTTTGGTTTTCTGCTCATTGTTCTTCATGCTTGCGAAATTTTTTCCTTTTCTTTTTTGTCAAGAAAGACATAGGTAATGCAAATGTGAGTTGACATACTATAGCATACCTGAAGTCCCATGAAATTTGGGCACGAATGAAAATGGAAAGATTGACCGTTTCTGTTGATCCAAAGGTTTTAACTTGTTGAACGTTATTCAAATATGATTTATTATGACGAAAAGGCTACCAAAAAGAAATCATTGATTGGCTTTTCTTCATTGGGTTGAAAACATTCTGAATACACCACTAGCTGAACAAAATTTTAATTTTTTGAAAATGTGACCTTGGTGGAAAATATCTGCTAGGCTATTTTGATTCATTTCACTTTTGTAATGGTGGTTTTTTGGTTGACTAGCAGATATTATTAGTAAAAAGTTGTCATCAATGAGCCAGTGTCCATGGCTGTGCAATTGGTTGAGGAGTGCCCTAGCAGGTTGCAGTTGACGCATCTTCTTATTTGTATGTCAGTGTCAATCCGACACATAGTCCATCCAAGTCTAATACTGTGATGTTTTGACATTTTGGTGTGGAGGCTTAGAGAAGTGGTGACCACTGCAAAATTGGCGCCAGGATATTTTGGGTTTTTGCACGGAAAGAGTTGTACTTCTTTAGGTGCTTCGTTACAGCGATTGTCAATGTGTTTTATTATGTCTTCCTTAGTTATATTTTGGTGTATTCCATGGATACGAACAGTGGGAGCTTTAGGAGTTTGTTCTTTTTCCTTTATCCCATGTTTTGTAGCGATTACTCTGAGGTCAGCTATCTATTCTTCTGTGGAGCATGTGATCAGTACTGCGCCAGAGGGAAGAGGGACTTGTCTATTCACCCCTAATTTTTCGGGGTTGGCTTCCGGTAGTGTTTGTAGCTTAGACAGGATGTTTGGGTTATCCTGAGAAGATAGTAGTAGTACGGTGTTGGTTGTTAGTTTTCTTGAAGTAGGGAGACATTTCTTCTGGGAAGCGGTAGCTAGTAGTGCAAGCTTCTGTTTATTTTCTGTTTTCTTTTTTTGGTGAGTTACTGTAGTGTACTCATCATCTGTTTCAGGTGTAGTCTGTGGGAAGTTACTGACGATTTCTTTGTCTGTGTTGGTGGTTGGTTCTGCATTTTCCTTACATGGGTGGCAGCAGGGCTGTTTCCAGGTATTTGGATACTGGGATGGTTTGGAATGGATGTTGTGCCAATAGCATTAGCATAGGTTTTCTTCTTTGGAGCTCCAGTGGCCTCTTTCTTCTTGTTGGAGGCTGCTGTTGTGCTTAGTGAATTTAGTATTGGCTTCAAAATAGACTCTACTAAATTCTTAACTTCTGGGGCTAGTTCAGCTTTTTCAGGTAGGTTTGTGGTCTGCGTTATTAAGGATGGTGGAGTGGCTGCAATTTGTTTTGTTAGCCCTTGAATAGCTTCATGCAGGCTGGTAATTTGCAGTGATAATGTTGCTACCTTGTCTGCCAGTTCGTGTCTCGCCTTACGCTCATGGCTTAATTCCTTCCATAGGTTTTCTATGGTAGAGGAGTAGTCTTTGGAATCTTTTGCTTCATCGGTACAAAGTTGTTTTCGTTTACTTTCATTTGGGTTTTCAGTGCTGTTCTCAAGGCTTCTGCTTCTGTTTCCTGAAGGAGGAAGGATGCAGCTTGGGATGGTGACAGTTAGATCCTTTAGCTTTGGTGGTTTTGGTGGTTTGGTGGGATTTGTGCTGGGAGTGTTTTCTGATCTTTTCCTCTCTTCCAGCATGGTTATGTAGTTGGTCATGTCAGTGCATTCATGCTGTCTTCTTCCGTTGTAGGTGGTATCATCTTCGTGCATTAGTTGTGGTTCCCAATATTTTACCCCAGTTTGAGCAAAGTTATGGATGCCCAGAGCTATTAATCTCTTCAGGTGAGCTTTAGCTGCCTTGTTCTGGGGTTTGTGGTGGAATCTGTAAGTCTGCCTCTTGGAGCGTTGGTTGTACCCTATCATCGTCTTCTTCTGAACTGATGGTATGCATTTCCGTATCTTCAGGGGTAGGAACATCTTGTGGCGGCAAGAAGTTCCTTTTCTCTTGCGGGGAGTGCGTCTGAGCAGCAGCCGCTTGGTCCTGCTGGCTCAGGTCAGGGATCGGTGATCCGGGTTGAGAAGTCGGTGTGTTTAGTGTGTAGTTATCCATAAAGTTCCCACGAAACAGTCTCCCCCCAGGCAGTGCGTCGTACCTGGATGGCCCTATATACTGCAGAGATCGGGAGGTATCTGCAGGTTCCCTGTAGACTGACTTACGTCTCAGCCATGCAATATAATTTGCTACACCTTCGGGTGTACACTCCTCTTGTGTAAGGATGAGTGAAATGGGATTGTGACAGTCATACATGGGGTGGAGTCCATGCGAGCATATCCACTATTAGTCGATCCTTGTGATCTCAAGCCCCCTCACCGCGACAAGGTTATGGAAACACTTGGTGACGCATCAGGATCCCACTGATGCGCCCCCCTGAGGGGGCAATGAACTCAACCTTTTTTACAAAAATAATTATTGGAACCCTACTCGTTATACAGTACAAGTTTTCACCTTCTAACCCATCTACGTGATGAAGAGAGGGTTTGTCTGTAGGACTATATTTTTGGAAAATATTACAATTTACAATGGGAGGTGAGCAAAATTGGGGCGAACGCACCCAAAAAAGAATACAGTTTTCAAGCTGGTACTTGTTTTCGTCTACTCTCTATACTGATGTAAGTACCATTAGAAGATTTTCTGATAAAATAAATGCCTAGCGCTTGCATCAGAAATGAACCTCAATGTGCCAAAATAATTATAGATAATCAAATTCTGAAGTCTTCATACTCATTATAACTTGCATTATCTTCATACCGGTAATAGAATATTTGCCTCAATTAATATCAGCTTTTTAAGAAATGTTATATCACTACACCTGACAGTTTACAGCAGAATTATATAGCATCTCTTGTTATTTACAGTACACGTGTGTTATTTGTATGCTCTTTGGTCCTTATTTAAAATACTATTATATTGCTTCTACTGAACTAGAACTCATTATTTAATCTTATATACTAAGTCTTGTATGAATAATAGTTTTTTATTCTTTTCAATGATTAAGCTTAGTTCAGAGTTCTCATTGTCATTATACTATGAACTTGAATTCAGATTTTTTTCATTTGTGTATACTACAGTACATATGTGTGTAGCCAAGGTACTCATCATAAAACAATAAAATATTCAGAATAAAAATTGTTAATCATTTATTTCCAAAAAAATTGCATGCCTTCGAACCCAGTTTATACCAAATTCATCTTGAACAAAAGTCAAAATGAAGTTTGATTTGTTCATTCAAAATACACTTATTGATTCATTTCAGAGCTTATGGTAAGGCCTATTCAGCTTCTTTGCAAGACACAACGACAAATTTCAGTTGCAAATTGAGGAAAATTTCGAAGATCACAAAGTCATCTAGGGGGAAATGATGACTCTCTTTAGGCCCATTGGCTGATTTTAAAGCTTTGTAAGACTCGGCGCGGAATTCCAGTTGAATGTAAAGGAAAGTTTCCCCGATTACAAAATTTGAGAAAATCTTGACCTTCTTTAGGCCCATTGGCTGATTTTGAAGCTCTGTAGGGTCATTTCAGAAATGTTTTCAGACTCAGGCTTTAGTTCTACTGAAAAATTGAGAAAAATTTCCAAAAAGGTGATTTGTTGACAGTGACACGATAACTCACAATTTTACACAGGAGAATATAACCGTTCTTCTGCAGGTTTGAAAGATCATCCGCTCCACGGTACATTACAGAGGTAAGGACACGAGTCTATTCTCACTGCAGTGACTCTTGGCCATGGTTTTGTGATAATTCCGCAACGTATCCCGAGAGAGCGTCGCGAGTAAGAAATGGACAATCTACAGTCTTATGGCAACGCACTGCTTTTCTAAAAAAATTGTTTAAAAATCAGGAATCAACGCCGAGAGTTGAGACTTCCGATCGCAGCGTACCGTACTATTGAAATTAAAAATTAAGAAGCTGTACCTCGAACGAGCTCGAACTTGGGTAAGTCAGTCGTTATCAGGTATTGTGTTTTATGCACGTTTTCAGTTTAGCGCTCGAGATGAGGTTTTTGATTAGAACGAATGGCAAAAACGTCTCCGCAAGTTTCTACTATCGGAAATTTATACGTTTTTCTCGAGAAGTTTATATTTTTTTATAGGATTAGTTTGTAGTCCAGCCAATAAAGAATTTCTATGGGCCATAAATGTAACGGAAGGTTTTTCTTTTGTAATGTGCTCAGGATAACCCCCTGATTAAAATACCGATGAGTCCTACGCGCTCTGCCTCCCGCAAAGTCCCCACGCGGCCCCCTCTATCCCCAAAATTCAGTTCCAACAAAAGTTGTTCCTCGTAAAATTTCTTACAAGATTCACTATTCATTTGTTACCTTACGTTCATTGGTTGGTCTGAAAATTGCCTTTTAAGTACCTTATTTTGTTCTCACGAGTCATTTTTTGCGTTATATCGGATTAAATTGATAATTTAGAGAGAAATCTTTAAGGTAAAAGTTGCTCATCGTAATCCGACAAAATTGTTTTTACTTTACACATTAGGAAACTATTTCAAGAATATCCTCACTACACACACACACTGTGCCTCTCCAGCGGGTCTAAAACATCCAATAAAGCAGCCTATACGTATACTCGGTCGGTTGGGAAATAGTTCCACAACGCATCCGCAACATAGGTTCCATATTTACAGCTGAACCTATGAACCTATTCACCTGCCTCACCCACCTCCTCCAATCACCCTGGAACGACAAATTCCTTCTTCTTACCGACTCTTTTTCTCTCTTCACTACACTCCCTTACAGACTCATACAACTCTAACCCAATCTTGCAATGCATCCCTCTGACGCTTGACAATCTAGACTCAATTAACGCGTAAATAATTTTCTAATGGATCCCCAGGCACGTTGACCTCTATTACAAAAAAGTGCAAAAATTGAACCAAAACTGTCACTATAATCCGGTATAATGCAAAAAATGGCACGCGAGAACAACATGAGGTACTTAAATGGCAATTTTCAGACCAACCAATGAATGTAAGGTAACAAATGAATAGTGAATCTTGTAGGAAATTTTACGAGGAACAACTTTTGTTTGAAACCTTCTTTGCTAAAATGCTTAGTTTTCGATAAAATTGCGGAAAACTGAATTTCGGGGATAAAGGAGGCCGCAGGGGGACTTTGCGGGAGGCAGAGCGCGTAGGACTCATCGGTATTTTAATCAGGGGGTTATCCTGAGCACATTACAAAAGGGAAAACCTTCCGTCACATTTATGGCCCATAATTGTCTTTTTTCACCTTTATTGACTGGACTATTGATCAGATTGCCGCCGTTTAATGCCTTTGACGCCCATTAACCAGTCGAAAACTGAAAATTTAATTAGGCCTATATATGAGTTGGAGGTGTTTGGAATGATTTTATTTTGGCCAAGTGAATCTCAGAATTCTGAAGTTTCCGACGTCCATCAAAATCTTGTCAATTTTCGAGGTACGAAAAATTTAACTTCGTCACGGGGAAAGGGCGCTCTGAATGGAGAAGAAAAAAGACCATGACTGTGTTTTGGGTTGTTAAGGGTGATGGCATCTCTTCTGGTGGATACGCCTCCGAGTCTAGATCCATATTTGGAACTTTACAATGAGATTTGAGTTGAATATCATAGTCAAGGCTATGGAATTTCAAATCAATGACTGCAATATTAGCCCGTGTCATGCAAAATATCAACTCGAGTAATAAGTTATTAGCGCCTAGTTTGCCGGACTTCATTTCACATTTGAATGAAAATAGTCCATTTTTGTGAATAATATTACTTATCGCATACAAAGAGGGACTTTGATAGAGGGTGGGAGGAGTGCGCGGTTCGGTTGCTGCTGATGTCGACTCCAGTTCCTATAATTTGATGCGTATTCCTCCGATATGTCGAATTGTACACTTTAAACTTCAACTTTATCAAGATTCCGACAACTTGACTGAGAATGGCTATTTGTCATTTCATTGTTTGATCATTTACGCCCACACCATATGATACAAATAGGTGTTTAAGTTAGGGGTCCTAGATTGTATAAGGTGAGGAAATATTGCGAAATTTTCTATAGATTTTAGATTGATAGCTGTGATAGTTAAGGGAAAGTGTAGATTCAGAATTTGTGAATACCTACCTATTAATATTAATTGTCTGATACTTTCTGATCATTTGCATTTGAAAAGAATGCTTCATGTTTGCTAGCAACGGCACGTCAGGATGTAAAGGATATACAAGTTAGTCAGATTTATTTCTTTTTTAATGGACTGGGAAACAACTATGACCAAACGAAATATGATTGAGTTTAATAATAAAGGAGCAGTGGAAGTATGTAAGGATTTCTATTTGATAAAAAAGCAGTATACCTTCTAATAAACTGTAAGATATTGTTCGCTCACGCTCAGAGATTTTCATTGTATGTACCTACCTAATTAAAACTTCGGTTGTACACGGAATTTAGTGATTGTTCATTCACTCATTACTCCAGATTAAGTAGGTACAGCTTGGGCTTTGACATGTGTTTTCAATTTTGTTAATAAACTCATAATTTTAAAATTGTTCATTTAATTTCGAATCGATTGCAGATCTCCATCCACTGACCCGACTTACATGTATTTGACCTATGGTTTGACACACAAATTCAGTCATTGAGTAAAAAATGTGATCATTTAAGGCTCAAATATGAATGGTCACAAATTTTTTCATGAACAGATAGGCTGTATGAAATGTATTTTACGAAAGAATGATCAAATATATTTTTCAGCTAGTTCCGATCTATTTTCCAAACATTATTCTTTCCGATAAGTACGCGTCTTACCTTTAAATTGTATTTTTTCGTCTTACTCTAACAGGCCAACGCAAAATAAATACCTATTTAAAATTCAAAATATTAAATATATCGGTAAGTATGTAAATATCATTTATTTTAAACATTATGTCTTAAGAGGTTCTTCTAGAGGAGTTTTATTGAGGCCACTTTGTTATAAATTAGTTTTCAAAAAGGTAAGTTTTTTTAGGTGACTTTATCTCTTGAATTCATTTGAATGCTAACAACACCATAGACAACAACACTTCTACAGTCTTACTATTTTCAACCCCGGATTTAGGATTTTTGGGCCCGGGGGCCAGCGGCGGTGGAGGCCCCTATTAAATTTTTCTACCCAATTGCCCTCCCCCCACCAAAAAAAGTGAGGGTGGTGGAGGCCCCTCTTCGGTGGAGGCTCGGGGCCATGGCCCCCTTTGCCCCCCCTAAATCCGGGGTTGCTATTTTAAAAACTATAACAGTTTGAACAAGAGATACAAGAGAATTGCAAATCTCCCTTTAATTTTCGTTTGACGAGGCAATCGCGACAGCACCGGAGGAGTGACGGGACTACTTAGAATTTTTCATTGTTCCGCGAGTGAGCAAGGGTTTTTGTATTTTTCCTGCCTTTCGTTGTCGTTCAAATTATTTGTTCATTTGTTTTGTAGATCGTCTATTTGTACATTTCAGACTTAGAATATTTTCCAATATGTTTTTATCGAAAAAACAACGAAATATGAAAATATTTTTGAACTTTGAATATTTTCCAAGGTGTTTTTGTCAAAAAATCATCGAAGTATAAAATTATGTTCGGACTTGGAATATTTTCATACTTGGTTGTTTTTTCAATAAAAATGAAAGTATTCCAAGTCCAAGAATATTTTCATAGGTACTTGGTTACGTTTTCTTTTTTTGATCAACACATCTTTGAAAATATTCCAAGTCCAAAAATATTTTCATACTTGGATGATTTTTTGACTAAAACATCTTGGAAAATATTCTAAGTTCAAAAATATTTTCATACTTCGTTGTTTTTTCAATAAAAACATATTGGAAAATATTCTAAGTCTGAAATGTACAAATAGATGATCTACAAAACATATGAACAAATAATTTGAACGACAACAAAAGGCAGGAAAAATACAAAAACCCTTGCTCACTCGCGGAACAATGAAAAATTCTAAGTCCCGTCACTCCTCCAGTGCTGTCACGATTGCCTCGTAAAATATTTGTGACTTAGAGAATCCATTTTTTTTTTTTCTTCTGATTGGTACCTAATAATTATGATAAGTCACGGTTTTATCAGCGTTCCTCGTTTTATTTTTGGCCAGTTTGTTATAGAGTAGTTTGCAGTAGGCCAGCTTTTTTGTAGGCGAGTTTACCTAGTCCATCAGCTATTAACAAAAAATAATCTGGATCAATCGCGGATCATAAAGCGCGAGAAAAAAAATGATCTGAATGCGGATCACAGCCCACGAGTCGCCAATTTTTGATCCGTGATTTATGACCCGCGATCCGATCCGTACCCAGGCCCAAAATGGCGATCCGGTTTGCATAATCAGTGTAATGCCCGTGCTGCCCCACGTGAAACGGTTGTTTACCTCACTAACGCGCTTCACGACCACGTTAATATTACCAGTCCATACTCAGGCATACTCTCAGTCTATAGTCAAAGGGTAAAGGTAAATCTGTCGTGTGTGGTAGTACTAGTTTCTCATCAATTTATCAATTCATCAGCAGAACGTATCGTTCTGAAAATAATAATTTGCTCGTATCCCATTAGTTTTATTTTGACAAATCAATATCCAGCGTCAACATGGAGTCTTGTTTTAGCATGCAAGACTTCAAAAACAGAGTTCCAAGTTACGGTGATACAAAATAATTTCATCGAGGCTGTGAAGTATCGTGCAAGTCACCAAATAATATCATCGAAGCTTCTTAAGCTTCAAGAAGATGATTACTTTAATCGAGTAAGAAATTGCTATTTTCTATTTTTTAGTTTTTTACATCACTATGTTCCAGAGACTCCGTTGAATAATGAAATTTATTTCGTTTGTAGTTATCCGGAAGAAGTACCGTTGATCGCACAGGAATTCTTGAACGAAGGTAATATCGCGAAAAATTTGATTAGAGAATATGTTAGTTGTACAATTTATTGCTTGTTACTTTGGTAGTACCCTCGAAACTTGGATATTTCATTGATAGTGAACCCAGCCCAAATTCCTGCTCTTGATTCTTACGTACGCATCAGCGACATGTCATCAACTCTTGTATAATGTTATCAACCATGTCACAAGTTTTAATTTATGATAAGTTCTATCATGATACATTGGTTTACGAAAATCTCGCGGATTATTATTCTATTTCAGGAAACTTCCACTACTACTTGAATTTTTATTTTTTGCTCTTCAATCTCATTTCTAATTGTCGTCGTAGAATAGGGACACACTCCCATTTCACTCACTATGAAACAATTTTGGCTGCTATTTTTATTATCTGACGTCATTTTATAAAACAAGATAGTGCTGAAGACTCTTGAGCTGCATCGTCTTTCATTTATCCGCTCTCTTATTTTTTCTCTGTCTTTCTACAGATCAAATAGGCCCTGGAGACTTGGACACTGATCCATTCCTGGGGTTACAAAATGAAGAAGAACCCGATACATGGAGTCAGAATGTTAATAGAGAGGTAAGTTTTCACACTTTTTTCGTTGTCTACGTTTGACAAAAATCTCTCAAACTGTCTTCATTTACTTTTTAAACAGATTTTGAAGAACTTGACAGAGAAAGATATCAAGAGACAAGAGCACATTTATGAATTCGTGTTGACCGAAAAACATCACTGCCTCACGCTAATTCTGATGCAGAAGGTTGGTGCAATAATGCGTATCTGTCGTCTTCTTTTCGTCCATTGTTCCGTGCGCTTTTTCATGTATTCATTTTCGGTTACAGATCTTCGTAAATGGTCTCAAGAAGCATTTCCAGCTCGATTCAAATCTGCATCGTATGTTTCCGCGGCTCAGCGAGTTGACTGAAATCCACCTTGGATTTCTGCGTAATTTGCGTCGCCGACAGAGAGAAGCGCCTGTTGTCGAGACAATCAGCGACATTCTTCTGGAACAATTCTCGGGTGACGCTGCCAATCAACTGAAATCTGTCTACGGGGAGTTTTGTTCTCGTCATCGAGATGCCGTCGATATTTATAAGTACTTTTTGTCCGAGAACGCAGCATTTTCAGCTTTTGTCAGACATTGCCAAGTGCGTTTTCGCGAGAAGAACTGAGTCGAAATTTTCGCAAGTTATTCTTAGTAAATGGTGACTTTCGTTTTTCAGGAAAATCCTCTACTGAAGAAGAAAGGTATACCCGAGTGTATACTATTCGTCACCCAACGATTAACAAAGTATCCTCTTCTGATTGAACCGTTGATAAAAACATCTAAGGAAAATCAATGCGAGGTTGATAAACTATCGAAGGCATTAGCGTTAGTTCGAGTAAGTAATTCCAACCTTCATGAATTCGATTGGTCAAATTGTGGAGGATGACTCTCGATGAACATTTGATATAAAATTAGGATATGTACACTCTACGTTCATATTCCTACAGAAATAGTATTTTACATTCTGATTGCAGTTTCCCTCTCCACATCTCTCTGACATATTCATAAATAGTGAAATTGTTTGAAATCATTTTTCCGTTTTGTATGTCGACAGAATATACTATTTGAGGTTGATTTGCGCGTCGCTGAGAAGGAGAAAGAAGATCGCAAATTAGATCTATACAATCGAATAGATCCGAAATCGTATACTTTTTATCGTGGCAATAAATTCGATAAATCAGATTTGCTTAGTAACAACCGTAAACTAATGTAAGTTTGATATACATTTATACTTCCTAGTATGTTCCCACTTCAAATAGAAAGTCAATTCTCATCTGTCACTTCAGAAATTCGTTCACTTTTTATTCTCAAATTTTGATTTGTTCCACAGATTCGAAGGCGAAGCTCAATTGATGAACAGTCGAACGAAATTTCATTCTGTACACGTTATCGTAATGTCGGATGTGTTATTTTTTTTAATCGAAAGCAGTAACAATAAATTTGTGTTCTATACGCCCGATGACAAGGCAAGTTATCAATATTTTTTCTATTAGACGCCCTGGTTCCTTTCCTCAATGAGATCTATATTAATTGATTTCGTTTCTTTTCAGGCGGGAGTCATTTTTTTGCAGAAATTATTGGTGCGCGAGCAAGCCGGCAGCGATAATCGAAGCATTTTTCTAATATCATCGAATCCATCAGATCCCGAAATGTTCGACTTGAAAATACTGAAACCAAAAGGAAAGACCATATGGATTAATTCGATAAGGTTGTCGTTGTTTTTTTTTTTTTCATTCTAGCAATATAGTAAAGTATAATATTTTTATTTGGTCGATCTACAATACAAATCTCTCTTCTGCCATACAGATCAGCAATACAGAACTGCCCGGAAGATGGCTCGATGTTGGATAAAGAAACATTAGAGGAAAAACAGCGACGATTAGTCATGTCGCAAGCTGATTTGGATCAAATAATCGGTGAGCGTCTATAATTCTCATTTCTGTCATTAATAAATGATCAGAAATAAATAAGTTTTATCGTTCGAACTCCAGAAAACGTACGACAAAAGGATGTAGAGCAAGCGCAAATTTATGAAGAAAAAATTGCCTTGCTGTTGAAATTGCTGACTGCAGCTGGTACTAATGTTAGTATAGCGCCACCTTCGTACCGCCATTTGGTGACTCGATGTTTGGACAGTGATACAGTGCGCAAAGAAGTTCTCAATACCATTCAGGTACCGAAAATGCAACTTACGATCATGGAGAAGATTTTGAGCCGTGGAGGCCAAAATTATTAAAGAAAATGAATAGGCTTTTGTACATTTTCAACTTCGAAGGTGTAGCTGTTATAGGACGTGAAGAAAGAAATAAAGATACTGGAAGTTGTTAACATCATGAGATATAGTAGTAATTTCATTTTCAAATCTGATTTGAATCATACACGTGACGTGTACTCCTATTTTATTCAACCTCATTATCAATAATCTTGTTTTGTTTCGCTTTTCGTATTCGCGTTCATTCTTCAGTTGTATTCTTGCGCTGATGATGGCACTGTGTGCGTATCGAAATGTCCACAATAAATAAAAAGTTCCATCAAAGTGGAGGCAGAAGCCTATTTATTTTCTTTATTACGGTCATTCGTTTTGGGATTCATTTACTAATTTGCTTACGGTTGCAGAAAGTGCACGAAATCACGAGTGCGTTTTACAATTGTGGCTCGAATCTATCTCGTAGTGCCAGTTCTGTCGGTGAGCATCAAAGTAATGTCTACGTTGTGCCTATGTTACCAAAGAGAGCTGAAACTTTTGGTGGTTTTGACAATACATCGTCGTGTAAAGGTGATCTATTATTTTTTAAACTGACATTCAACGTATTCAGTTTGTTAATCGATTTTCGTTTACAATGATTTTAGGTTTCATGGCTGGGATGACGCTGAAGTTGTCGCAGCAGTTCCAGAAGAAAAGTGGGAAAGATATTAGCGAAAGCGGAAAATCACCATCACCATCTTCGAGTTCACATACCACCCCTGATATGTTGAATCGAAAATTGGTAGGTCACGTAAGGCGTAAAACATTCGCGAATGACTTTATTTTTAATTTGTATTTTATTCCTCTTTTTTTTCTTCATCTCAAAGAAAAATAAATCGAAAAGTATGTCTCCGACAAGTGATACCGCGACGGCGCAACCGGCAGTGCAATATTTGACGAATAGTTCGAAGCTTCCGTCTCCGCAGATTGATGTACCCTCAATTTTGCAGCTGGAAGCCGAACAACAGTCGGCAGTGGTGCTACTTACTAGTCATATTTATACGTTAGCTTCAATAATTGCGCAGCAAATGTCCTCGATTGATAGGTGAGCTATTCTACGAAGACTTTGAGGATTGAAATAGATTGCCTGTTATTTGTAACGTTATCATCAACCTGTCAACTTTCTATAATTTTGCAGTCTGGAAGCGCAGCTCACACTCTATCGACAAGAACTCGACCATCTCAATAATGAAAGGGAGCAAAAGCCTATTTACAAATTGAATCAGCTTGAAGAATTACGTAACCGTTCGGATAAACTCAACCAAGATAAACAACTGTGGCAATGCGAACGAGATAGACAGATGAAAGAGTTGGAAGAGAAAGAGCAAAAACTGCAGAAACTACAGGTAGATTGAAAATGAAAATTTAATCCCTTGAAATTACTGAGAAATGATATTTCGAGATTTTAATGTACTCTGATACTTCAGCTAATACTGATGATGCGAAGAAATAAACCGAAATCCTAAAATAGTAATTACGTGTCATTACTTTGTGTAGGAGCAATTGAATAAGCAGCAAGAGGACGTAACTGTACAACGAGAACAGCTGTATCGGAAATTGGAAGCGGTGAACTCTCAAGGTCTGGTAAATGCCGCAAATCCTCCATTATTGTCTCCGCAGCCAGGGTCTATGCAGTCGTTCAATATTTTACCTGGACAGATGAATTACCCTATAGATTCACCCGCGGGTGGAGCTGCATCGGTCCCAACATCCGTCCCGTCGTCGATAACTTCGTCGCCATTTAATACTTACAAACGACCTAAGGAATCGTTTCGCCGGACTAAGCAAGCACCGACTACTAGCAGCGTTCTACCACCAAATCTTATCAGCGCAACTAACCAGCAAAAAGTAAGCAAATGTCAATTTTGAAGAAAAAATCTGCATATTACATATTGTTGAGAGTTATGTGACTTGTTTATCATAGGTTTCCACTGGTATGCACGTGAAACAAGAGTTACCTTTAAAACTGGAAAAATCTTCATCGAATGGTGGTTGCGGGAACGTGCCGGGTGGAGGAAGTAGCGGGATGACTACGTCTCCCACAGCTGGTATCTCTACCTCTTCAAATTTGTCAGCCGTTTCTCACTTGTGCAGCTCGTCGACGCTGCCATCTAATTCACATCAGAAAACGCATCATTCTAAAGGAACGAGTTTTCTCCGTAAATCGACGCCCCGAATATTGAATATTAGATTATCATCGCCGAAAGATGATTCGTGAGTGTCGAATGTTCTACCTTAGAATCACCTCCCTCCCTATTTCTTTAAAGTATTTATTTATTCTCTAACTTACAATTATCATCATTTTTATCAAATTTGAGAGCTTCTTCTTAAATGGTTAGTGAGAAATACGAATGTGATCAGTTGTAGTTTTGTTTGTTTTATCAGAAGTAATTTGTATTGACGTACACAATTCGTGTATTTTAAAAATATAGAATTACGAAAATTCTAACAATTTATTATGTTTTTATGTTCTCAATTTTCCTTGTATTATTTTAAGATTGAGAAAGAGGTTTTCTATTCTCACGAATGGTGTATCCTCAATCTTGTGATATTCCTCTCCTGTGTACGTATAGGATTCATTTTTTTTAAATGTTAGTTGTATTCGCAATTAGAATGATTGTATAGTGAAACGAAAAGGGCTCACCAAGGTATTTTGTGTTATGACAATAATTATTTAAATTAATTATAACTCCATTTTCCTACAGAGGCCTCTTGACTAATAATTGATGAAAAAGAATATTATTTGTTCTTCATGTACTTTGTTTTTTTTTTCGTACTTGGTATTTTATACTCGTTGTAGAATTCATTTTAAAACTTGAAAAACTAAATAAAAAAAAATGAAGAATCAAGTACTTTTGTGTGATAATTGAACACTTTCGACTCTCGAGCCATATTTGATAGGAGGAAGACTGGGAAAAATTTCTACTCTCATGCTATTATTGGATAGGTACTCAAAAGAATTGTGAGTCTTGAGTTATGTAATGGTAGGGGAGAATTTAAAGGATATCGTTTATTACAATGGTTTGTAGGAAAGTTCAAAGCATTTTTACACTATATAAAATGGCAACTGCAGGATTTGTCTGCGAGTATGTAGTGAGATTCAATTTGTTCATCGTAAGTATAATATTTTTCGTAGGTTATCCTCGCTCCGCGACACTCCAGGGAGAAAAAAGACAAGGAAGAAAGGGAGGAAAAAAAAAAAAAAAAAGAAACATTTAAGAGTAACAAGAAAGTAAAATAATAATGATAATAATAAAAAGATCATGAAAATTGAGAATTAAAAATTTGAGATTAAAATATTTAAATACGTACGGTAACTGAAAGAGAATATCACAGAAAATGAAATAAAATAGAAATCTTCGCAGTGTTGACTTATAAAAATATGCATAAAACTTACAATGAGAAAACGTAACAAGAAAGATTAAAAAAGAAACTTCTGTTTAAAAAAAAAGGGGAGGGTAAAAAGAAAACAACAAATAAAGACAAATAAAAAAATATATATATATATATTATTGACTAGACTGCTCCTCTTTCATTTTTTTGCATCTGACTTTGATGCGGATGATTTCGGCTGCAAGGAAAGCGTTCAGTTTTTTTTCTCTCTGTTTCGTCGTACTTTTTGGTCAGTTCTTTTCTTCTTGCGCGATTTCGTTGGCAATTGGTCTTTCCTGGCCGGTTTCTTTTCTTCTGTGCCGGTTCGGTAACTGCTGGTTCGGGAACTTCAGTGGACCATTGGATCGCGCCGTTGTATCTCCTTCCATGAAAGCCAGCTCCTGACGCCAGCATTCTGCCATATACGTCAGTTGGTCGTCGTGTACGTATCCTGAGTCAGACGCTGTAAAAACGATCCGACGATAAGACAAGTGATAGTCGTGTTGTTCTGATTTTTATCATATCGACGCTGTGGGCTCGTAGAAAGAATTGCATGCGTTCATCAATAAATACATTTGAAAAATAGAATAGATTTGTATAACGACTCGTCATTGTAATCAGAGCCACATTCTGAAGCGTCTGGTCAGCAGGCTAAGGTCTGCCACATTCTGTACAAACGAACTCACATGGTATCACCCTTAAGAGTAAAATATAATTAAATATTATTATCTCGTCATTTACTTACTCGTATTTTGTCTCATGGCGCGACAGTCTTCACAGTAAAATTGCAATGCAGAAGCAAAAATGTCTGGTAGGATTTCATCGAATACTAAAATCTCTCGAATGATAGTTCGCGTTTTCTTAGTCTTGTCGAATTCACGCAATGTACCTGGAATAAGTCAAATTCTTTGAAATCAACAATCTGTATTTAGAACGATAAATAAAAGACCAACGCTCACTTTTGAGCAGACTATTACTGGACGACCATTCTTCGGCAAAGACTAACAACGTTCGCGTCAGATCTGAGCCAAGATGCGAGAGATATGGCGGTACGGGATATACTCGTCCACAAAAATCTGCCGTACCACGACTTCGGTTCTACAACCAAAAAAAAAAATAAAATAAAATCATAGTCAAATATTGATTTTAAATGGATTATACTTTACTTGTTGCAATCTCTGAAATCGCGCAAACATTCAATAACGTGAAGACTCATCATTGTATTCAGAGGCACCTCTCTTTCGCCCCCCTACACATTATTTACTAGCAAAAAACAAACCCCCTGGAAATGGGTTGAGGATTCATCCTTCAAAAACCCTTCTCACCGCACCAGCCACATTCTGAAGTCTATGGCTAGGAATTTCAGGTTTGTTAAATCTTGTACGAACGAGCTTAATTGGTAATGCCCCGAGGAATAAAATTATTACATGATTGTTTGCCAATCTACTTACCCGTATTTTTTCACGACAGTCCTCGCAATCAATGCATTTTCGGCAAAATCGAAAATTTCTGGTAGGATTTCGTCGCATAACGAAGGCTCTCGGAATGATGTTCGCGTTTTCTCAGTTTTGTCAAATTCACGCAGCGAACTTGAAATATGTTAAATGCATTGAAATCGACAATTTGTACCCGAAACGATGAATCGAAAACCAATTCTCATTTTTAAGCAGTCCAATCCTGGACGTCCTAGTTTCTCTCTTTCGGAGAAGAATAACAACGCTCGCGTCAGATCTGAGCCAAGAAGCGTCAGATGTGGCGGTATTGGATATAATCGTCCACGAAAATTAGAATTATGCGATACTACGATTTCGATACTAAAGAAAAAAAAAGATCATTGTCAAAAATCGATTTTAAATGCATTATACTTCTGCTGTCAAGATTTTAGATCTTACGTGAACAACAGAAAAAGTGACCTAGAAAATGAACAAGTTCTCGAAGAATCACTTTTGCTCGCCTAACATTGACAGCATTCTTTTCAACATTGATCTTTGTGTTAACACAAGTTTTATTTTGTTTTACGATCCTCTTCTCCCTTAAATACAATATGTCGCACTTCTAAGAACATAGACCGTCATTGCATTCTGCAGCAATCAATTTTTGGGACGAGGGTTCTAGAAAATTTGTTTTCAATCCAAACACGGGCTCGCAGGTAGAATTGCATTAGCAATTTGAAAAAATAGAAGGAAATCAGGAAAAAAAGCTTTCGCAGCGCGAAAGCAAAACCGACTTTTCCTATCTTATTTTCCTACATCTCTAGGTACTTCTGTTTTCCATTTTGTTTATTACTAGCTACATTATATTACTTAATAATTTTCGTTTCCAACAGCAAATAAACTTTTTTTTCCAAAATGAGCACATTTTTAAAGCTTTCTAGGTATTATTTTCATTCACTCTTCTATATCAGTTATCTACACACGAATACCTCCCTCTCCTCCCGCTACAATTAATGAAATATCCGTCAGAAATTTTCAATCACCAAACTTGAAAGAACTATTATTCACACTAAAAGAAATAAAAATGAAATCATTCGTTAACAACGGCAAAATGAGATCGTTTTCCGATACAAGTTCATCTTCAAAACTTGCCAAGCATTATTTTATTCAATCTCGAGTACTGATGATAATACACAACTTACAACCCTCTCCCCTTCTGAGAAAGAAACACTTTTCGCGCACAAGTCGGTAACACTCTTCATTTTCCATGCCTAGCAACATTCACTTTTTTCAACGTGGGATGGTTAACGAACTCACGTACGCTCCGAATTTTCTAAATTAAAATAAAAAAAAATATCAAAAACTACCAATTCAATTTTCAAGAAAATTAGCCTATTCTCTAGTGCAAATATAAAACTTCAATAATTCTGTCCAAACGAGCCTACTCTGTATTGCCCTAAAGAGTAAAATTATCAGTACGCCGATTTACTTACACATATTTTCTCACGACAGGCCTCACCCATTTTCAGCAGAATCAAGAAGTTTGGTAATATTACGTCGCATAAAGGTGTCTCTCAGATGAACGTTTGCGCTTTTTCAGTCCCATCAAATTCATGCAGCGAATCTGAAATGAATCAAATGTATTAAAATCGACAATTCGTACCCGGAACTTTGAATCAGAGCATATCAAGGCATACTTTTAAGCATTCCAATTCCGGAGGCCTAGTTTCTCGCTTTCGTCAAAGATGGTGAACAATAACGCTTGGGCTTACACCAGCTCCGAACCAAGATATGTGAGATGTAGCGGTATCGAATAGGACTTGTACACAAAAACCTAAATTATGCGGTACCTGTAACTAGAAAATATGATTTTGATACTTCAACCTAAATTATGCGGTACCTGTAACTAGAAAATATGATTTTGATACTTCAAAAAAAAAGAGAGAAAAAAAAAACAATTATCATCAAAAATCGGTTTTAAGTGGATTATACTTCTGTTATGATCTTCTGATCTCACGTGAATCATCGTATTTAGAAGCACATTCTGAAATGCCTGACTAAAAGGCCAAAGTTTGTCAGTTTTTCTACGAACGAGTTTACCACGTACTCGTATTCCCTAAAGAGTAAAATTATTGAATAATCTCACACTAATTTACTTACAAGTGTTTTTCCATCACGATAGTCCGCACCCACAATCAATGCACTTTCGGCAAAATCAAGATTTCGTCGCATAGGCTATGGAAGTCTCTTGGATGAAGGTTCGCGTTTTTTCAGTCCCGCCGTACGCAGTAAATAGCTGAAATACCTAAATCAAATTCGTCGAAATCAACAATTCGTACCCCGCGAATAACCGTAAATCCAAGATTAATACTCACTAGAGCTAAGGAGGGCCGAGTTTCTCTCCCTCGACGAAGAAAAACAACGCTCGAGTCAGACATGAATCGAGATGCGTGAGATGTGGGGATAACCGATATATCTCATACACGAAAATCTAAATTATGCGGTACCAAACTAGAAAATACGATTTTGACATCTCAAAGGAAAAAAAAAAGAATTATTTTCAAAAATCGATTTAAAATGGATTATACCTCTGTTGTTAAGATTGCAGATAGGTATCATTACGCAAACAACAGATTAGGATGACCTGAAAAGTAAATGAAGCTTCTGAAGAGTAACTTTTGCTCCTGAGATTTACGGTATACCTACTTCTTCAACTCACGTAAGGTAATTGAACACTAGCCTACATGAATACAAACCAGGGTGAAAATTCACGACGTAGGTAAGTGATTAAAAATCTGATAAATTCTGCAAACGCCAATATACGCCCGTGATGTTCCAGAGTCTCAAGTTTATGAAATTATTTGCTGAAAAAATTGTTATTTATATCGTACATCAAAATTGAATAAGATTACTTACCCTTTTACTCGCCATATTTACTGAAAAAGAAGATTATCGTGCAGCAAGTTTAAATAAAATACCGTATTGAAGAAGATTACTCACTCAGAAGATAACTTACCCTTACCGAAAAGGAATTCATTAGAAAATGATTGTGCATTATAAAAGGAAAAATGTTCATAATGCATCGAATTAATAAACTAGGTACTTACCGGTAAATAAATATAAAAATGCGTACCTATTGGAAATCTTCAGCATCTTGATTAAACAGCTTTTTTCGAACACGAACAAAAAAATGAACGTAAACAATGAACCACACAAGAACGCTAAAAATTCACTCACAAAAAATGATGATTATGCGGCTCTTGAAATTATATTGTAAATCACATAGCTCATCCCTCCGCATTGCATTCATGAGTTCCTTCTCCCCAAACTTATTCGGGCGACTTGAACACGAAATTAACGCAATAAATTGATCATAAATTATTCAAAAATTTACGCGAACAATGCTTTATAACCATAAAAATTAACGCAAATATAACCAACTGACAATTAATGCAACGTCAAACTTCACAAAACTTGAACACATGATAACACGTTGATACGTTTTTAATCTAGGCCTATTTCTCACACCAGTACCTCTATATATTATAGGTACCTGCTTCGAACAATCAAACAGAAATTCACAAAATTTCGCGCAACTTAATATCTATAAGCGGAATAGTTTTGAATCACTTACCCACGGGAACACTTCATCAAATATATTAAACTTCAAACCTGGTAATGAAGAAAAAATTCAATGAATTTCATTTCCATAGAATTGAGAGGGGGAATCAATCGCGTAATAATAATGCTACTCGGTGAATGACGAAACCGTGGGCGAGGGAGGGCTGAAGTCCTAGAGGAAGCGCCTGTACAGAGAATTGAATGAAAATCATGCAACTGAAGAACAAATCTAGAGTTGCCAAGCTTAAAATACGATCAGTCCAGGCGAAATTGATATCGCAGTAATACTTATAGTACCAGTGACGCGAAATACTCGTTCATTTTGCAACTGATTGATGACCAGAAAGGCAGAATGTGCCTATCAGATTTTAGTAGAAAACAATGTGAATTTCTCTAATTCTCTTGTTGATAAACGGCGACATGGTGAGCGGAGTTCTTTGAAGAAAGCTTTCAATGGTGATAATAATTTATAGAAAGTCGATATTGGAATACAACTCTCTGGAAAAGTGAAGAGATGATGCTTTAATTACCTGAGACAGTAGAGCACATCCGGGGATCGTTGTCTAAAACAAATTCTTTAGCGTAACTTAAAATACACCATCACTAAATGACAAACTAGTAATCTATATTATTAAAAATATAATATAAAGCGCGAATATCGAGCGATTTTGACAAGAAATAAGAGCTACACAACACTAACGCACAGATTTGATTTTGCAATGTTCTCGAAAGAAAAATTACGCGCGAACATATTTGAAGCAAAAACAACTTCTAATAGAATTTTTGAGAAATTAACATAACTTACAAATAGGTACTACTGGATCATTATACCAACATAATGGCGAATGAAATTTTACTTTACTTTGGAAAACAGATAATCACGATCTTTACGAGGGAATTTCGCACACGAAGGTAACACGGTTGATCACTCATAATTACAAAAGGTACACCATTTCGCTACTTTAGAGCATTCTACGTTACACAGACTGCAAAATTTATAAATTAGATCAATAAATGAAATATTATGAAAAAGTAGGTACTTGGTCTTCTTTCTTTGCTAATAACTATGAGAAACATGCGAGAACTACCAAACAACTGTATCATCATTTTACAAAAAATGGCGACTGAAATGCTGAAGATTCATTGTCCCGCTCGTCCAACTCTTGAAAGATGCTCTTAGACGGAGGAACAAAGAGAACAAACTGCAGTCATAGTTCCGACTAATCGTGGTTCGTCACAATCGTGAACTCATCCTGACTCATCACTCATATGAATCACCTTCACCAGACTGCTGGAGCGGGGAACTGACTGCTATACGGGATTCTATTGTAAGTTCTGATATGAAACACTACTAAACAGCAGGCTGCAGGCTAGGAAATGAGTAAGTGAAAAGTTCCCTGGGTAAGATTGAAACCTGAGGTCTAGGTCACAAATAATAATATTATTGTGTTAGTCACGAGTTACAATTTCCTCCCCCCCCCCCCCCCTTTATACCTCGGAACCCGACCATCTTCCAACTAATCTAGCCTGAATTAATGATCTTGTCTGTCATTCCTGCGGCTGTCGCTGTAGGCGTTCTTTTCTGAAGAGAGGCCGGGGTGGCGAACGGATGATCATTTGAGGACGTATCTGGCAAAAGGGCGTCCGCACAATGTATTTCTTATGAGACAGATGCTCTTCTGCCAGAATTCTCTTCATTTCCAAACCGAGTTCTCTGTAACAGCCGGTCAAGCGACAAGCCAAGAGTTCGGCGGACGAGACCTTTTGTACTCTGGCGATAAGCCTTATCTTATGGATTGTTTGCTTGTCGCTTGGTTGGCTTTATTATTATTTACATAGACTGCAGGCTGAAGTCGATTCATATCTTTGATGATCGATTCAAATCCATATTACAGAGCATTGCAATCGCCAATGCACAAGGAAAGAACGAAACTAGAAAAGAAAATTATCATGATGAAGAAATGGTGCTTAGTATTATTAACGCTGCGAACTTGCTGTTTTCTTTTTCAGTTTTCCTTTCATTAAACTGCAATTCTCTGTAACTGTAATGCATATACATGACGAACTAAGAACGGTCTTTAACACAGGTCTTATGGGAGAACGAACGGCTATCCGTTCGTTCGTATGGAAAATTAAACGGCGTTTTTGCCTCGTTCTTTAGTTCGTTATGTTCATGTTTGCTGTAATGTTCATTACTTACTTGCCAAGTGTTGCTCTGGATTGTGAAACTAACATTCTAGCCATCATGTGATTTTTGTATTCTGAAATCTGCACTTTTACGTAGAAGGCAAAAGATGAACACGAGAATTTACAAGTAGTTGAACACGATTAGTCATCATGATATAAGTGCCATGCGGGAGATGAAATAGAAAAAATTGCTAATGAGTTACTTACTTGAGTTCTCATTTTTGAAAAAGTTTGAGTTTTCTTTTGAAGGTCAACACCAGCTATACGGACATCCTAAAACTTTTTGGCTCGATAGATCCCTTGAATTTTTTATGGATTAGGAAATTGGAAATTGTTCTAACTTTACCACCTACGATCAAGCTTTCATGCTGCAGTTCCATCATCACATATATCGCAGCGACCTATAGCAATTCCTATGTAGCTGAACCGCATTTCATTTTACCGACCACAAAAAATTGACACTATGGCTATGTATAATATGTAACTAGATTAGGATCACCCTCATCATTATAATCAATACCAAAAAAAAAAACATTGTGATTTATGACCTTCATAATGACCTTCATAATCTAATCCAAAATTTTCCAACCACTATAATTGTTTCCCATTTTAAAAAATTCAAGATGAACTCAATCCAACAAGTATTTTTACACAGAAAAAAAGTTGAAATTGAGATATAAAATAATACGAGTCAACCAAGTTATAATTTTTTTAAATTCTTTATAGGTACCGGTAAATTTTTTCTCTATAAATTATAGCTCGCTATATCAACAATTGAGGAGTTATCTGTCAAAAGGGCACCTGATCAATGTAATTCTTATGGAACGGGTACTCTTTTGATAGATAACTCCTCAACTGTAAGAATGGATTTAATCACAAAGCTTCAAAATCAATTTACTAGAAAACAATTAGGCCTATATGATTATATCAAAAATAAAAGAATAGCAGGGTGTTCAAAATTGAGGAAATATGATTTATAGCAAAAATTGTTGCTCAACACTTATCAGAAAAGGCATCAAAACTTGATCAGATATTCAATTTTGATGATAGTATTTTTTCAGTACCTACAGTTAAATCACATCACCATCAATTTAAATTTGATCCCAACATTTTTAGTACCGCGAGAAACCAGAACAATTACCTGGAAGACAAGATAGGGATATTGAAGTAAGAGAAGCTAGGTAGGTACTTCAGGAAATTGGAGAAATATGATTCATGATTATGAAATATACCTATACTGTGATTCTGCAAAGTATGATTTAATAAAATTTCTATTCAGGGTCAATGAAAAACTTGATGAAATTGCAAAAAGAGTATTGAAAACAAAGAGTACGTACAAGTTTCGAATTGGTGGCAGTTGTAGACTATATTAAAGTAAATTTATCTGGTGAACAAGCTAATACTCATAGAAAATATTTCTGATCAACAAGAAATATTATAATTCACTCAAGTGCAATTGAAAATGCCCTAACATCAGCAAAACATGAAATACTAAAAAATGTTGGTAGTTATGAGCCGCTCTTTTGAGAGCCGTTTTCTCTCCTCCAACCATTCAGGCGAGGCTACAGAATTTCGTTACCGAGTTATAGCTGGGGATTTATTTTCTCAAACTCAATTAGCTCTGATCCCGAGTATTCTTTGACGTTTAATTAGGGATGTACCTACTACTCATTTGATTTCATGAAACTTGACCATATAGATCTCCAACAAGCCGTCTTGCTCCACTGTGGGGATTCAGTTCCGTCGACGGTTAGTCTTTGAAGACATTGAAATTGTTCGTCATTCCATCAATGAGAATGTTACACTTTTGATTCGGGTTTTCCTTGAGAATACGATCGCATCGAAAAATTCTACACTCTTCCTTCTTCTCCCCATGACTTTGAATCATTTTAATTTTCCTGTCACCACTGGCCTTTTCCGTTTACTTTCTCTTCGTTCTTTTCTCTCTTTCCATTTTGTTTAGTTCTAATTTGGCATTCGTAAGTAAGTGACTGTTTGGTCGAAAAAAAAAATATATACATACGAGACTGAAGAAGATATGTAATTTTCAAGATTTTTCTTGACTTTTGACGTCGTTTGTTTGATTTTTGAATTTTTTTTTGAATTTGTACGAATTAAAATTTATTGTACGGTAGTAAATTGCATTGATTGATTTCGATCTTTCCTTCTTTGAAATCAAAGTCAAAAAGAAAAGAATAGGTGAGTGAATCGTGAAGAAAAAAAAATGGCGGTCAATTTGGAGGTGAATAATTTGTAATCTCGCAGGGACGTCTGAAGAAAAATATTCTAGAGATCTAAAATATTTGATTTTCGATGCAGTAAAGATTTCTAAATTGTACGCTGTAGATTTTACAAAATAGGTCTAGGCATGTGGTAAACGCATTTGTTGAAAAATTAGTAGGCCATCTTCTCGTCCCAAGTCGAAAACATTAAGCCGCCTACGTAATGATGATCATCTATGATGTATATCCGGTTATCCAATGGTTCTTCTAGTCAGACAATCTTACCAACAGGTGGTTTTCTAATAAAGCAAATAAAAAGTCGACTCATCAATTGAAGCAAAAAATTGCATGTATTTTGAAATTTATAATTGAAATAATACTAGAAGTAAAAGATGAAAACCTATTTCGAATACACGATCTTACGAAAACGACAAATGATGATTACATCTATAGAATATTATTATAATTATAATAATTATAGCAATCTCAGCAATCAATACGACAATAAGAATTATCCGATGACGTAAGATAGGCACAGAACGGAATTTATAAACTGTTGAACGTAATTTAAAAATCTTCATAAAAATTTATAATTATAATTCTTTCTTCATTAAGAGGGAAATGTTCACGTATACTTTATCCTGGAGCGTATTTAAAAGAAACAATATTAATAGGTATTACAAAATTATAACGCGAACACTATGTTTTGATTACGATACGCGCGGTTTTTTTTCCAATCAAAAATATATATATATTTCTATCTTCCTTTCACTTTTTGACAGCATACGTACGCGTAGAACTAAAAAGTATGTTTACCAGAAGGTTTTCTCAGTCTTACGTTCTAAAACTACAGCCAAAAGATCGAATTAAAATGGGGACAAAAAGAGAAAAAAAACCAACGAACTAAATACTAGAAGAGAAAAATTGCATTTTACAATTTCGCGATGGCGTTATAATTTTATTTGGCACAAATTATTAATTCTTTCTTGTTGTCTACAGCGTATCCTTCTTAAAAGACAAGGAATATTATGCATTTGAATCGATATGCTAGATTCGTTTCAGTCGACGAGGCTACACATTACAGATATAACTAAAAAAGAGAGATTATCATTCGCTTCATAAATATATCGCTCCGTTTGGATATTATTCCCGATTTTCGCGCTAGGTATCAATTTGTGTATATTTATTCGAGATCATAATCAATATAAGGACAATGATGAAAAAATCACTTATTAATGGATACAAGAAGATCATCGATCAAAAACGCTCCTAAAATCTACGAGAAAAACCATTCGCAAATTTCCATTTCCCGATAAACAAGACAAACGTTCGATTGCCCGTATCAGCGTGTTAATTTATAAGATATCCGATCATTCCACTTCCTTCTAGATATAATTTCAGAACACTTGAAGGTGTTATATATTGTCTTGTTATACAATTACGAAGATTCTCCATTATGAAGTTCAACAATTTAAAAACGAAAGTATCGCCAAAATGTTTCGAAATACAAATTAAAATACGAGTGAAATTGGAGATCAATTCTTTTAGTATTTCAAAATCTTCTGTGAAATTTCTGTATAGTTTTCCCCATACATAAAATCAATATTACAATCTATTAATAGTAACACGTTTCAATATACGTACGTAACGATATAACAATAACAGTTTGAAAAAAAAAAATCTTCAGAGTTATTAGGCAACAAGCAAAGAAGAAAAAAAAATAGAGAGAGAAAAGAGGAAAAAATGAAGAAAGAAAATTTATATATACAGTTTATACACACACAATCTGTTTGTTGTTGAAATCAAGGGAAAAAAAATTGGTAATTTGACAAGAGGAAACAAAAACATGTAAGGTAGAAGGAAAAATATAGTTATGCGATATCTTGTATAAACTTGACCATCAGATCAAAGCAGCCAGTTTTGTACTCAAGAACGCAAATTGATAGATTTGGAACAAGAAAATAATGTAGTACACATCTAGTGAACCTACAGCAAATTATACTTCGAGTATCAAAAGATTGTAATTTGTATGAATAATATTATTTTCAAAAATGACAATTTCAGGTTGGCTGTTCCGAATTTTTTGCAAAAAAAAAATTATTGCGTGTTCGAAGGAGAAAAAAAAAATAATATTATACACTTTTGCAGGACTTTTCCCTCAACTTAACTTTTAGTACATAGAAAAGATTGGAAGAAAAAAAGAGGAAAAGGAGAGAAAAAAAACTAGAGAACGATACATTCTTTGGTAAACGCATCAAAATTATTAACACATCAAAAATATCACCATTATTTTATCACAATAACAAAAATTCCCTTGTCAAATTACTTTTTTAAAACATGGAAAAAAAGAGAGAAAAATAAATAACGTACGTACCGACCTAGTCGAAGAGCCTTAAGACAATAATTTAATAACTAAAATATGTATACTTTTATTTGGCATCTAAAAAAACTCCTTATCGATCTTGATTACAATTAACAAAATAAAGAGCAAAAATTATTTGAAAAAAAAAAAAAAAAAAAACAGATTCTATCAATTAAGCAATATTACGAAGAGCTACAGCTTATATTTAAAGAGAGAAAAAACTGGTAAATAAAATAATCATGATGTATACATTATTAAAATAATATATTCGTCGAAATAAAATAACTGTATGCATATTATTTACACAGAAAAAGGAGAGAAGAAGATAATGTTAAGAAGACAGAGAGAGAGAAAGAGAGAGAAAGAAAGAAAAAAAAGAAAAAGAAACAAAAAATGAATAACATAAAACTGGTAACTATTTTTGGTACCAATACAAAAGAGAAAAAGAACAAAATTAACAAACAAACAAAAAAAAAAAAAAAAAAAAAAAAAAAAGAAGAAACAAAAAATTATACTTATACAGTATTTATAATATTGCGACTTTTAAAAGCCCTTAAGTAAATTATTTTTTGTATAGCATAAAAGATTGCCTTGTAGGCATTATAACTATTATTATTACTTTGTAGCATTTTTCCATTTTGGTTTACTTGAGTTGCAGGTTTGTAAGAGACGTAATTTTAAAAATTCTTTGAAAAATTAGATATGTTTGAAAAGAGAAACTCTTTCGAAGACCACTAACAAATCAGACAATTAAATTAATGGCTACATTCATTTTTATAGAAAGGAAAAGATTTTCGCTGGGAGGGTGAAAAAAAAAATGGAATAGAAGACCGAGTGTGAGAGGGAGGAAAAATCTTCAAAGCTGAAACAAAGTCTATTTTATAATCACAGAAATATTTGTACTTTTGAAATATTGAAAAAGAAAAACAAAAATTGTATTATGGAAAATCAAACCAATGGCCAAGTTTCTGAATTTTAATAAAGCTAATATTGTTTTAAAATAAGCTCATTTTATTTATTTTTTAGTTACGAACACGGTTACTTTTTATTTTTTTTTTTAATAAATTTTTGAAGAATCTACCGCCGATTAGAACTTGCGGAATTGTACGTAAGTAATAGATCTGTAATTCTTTTTTTTTTTTTTCTTCTTCTTCTTTCTAAATAATTTTATCACAGTTATTATGTGGATACTTAGAAAATGGAATTTCAATAATTTTAACAATACCATTATTACGTCTGAAACAAAAGGAACGTTTCAAAAGTTGTCGTTATTCTTTTACAAATGACTGAATTTGAGACTTCCCTTCCTGAGACGAGGAATGTATTCGAATAGGCATTGATGCGATTATCGTCTCGACTCAAGAATAGATTTTCAAGTACAACAAAACTTGAAGGCGAAAAAAGGAGGTGCGGAATATATTAGGAACAAACGGACTGGTATAACTACTCAGTCAGATCTTTTGGATGAGATACTCGCGTCTAAACAAATTCAACTACACCCTACAACCGACTTCACCAAATGTCAGGCTTTTTGCGAGTTTTCCTCGAGAATTTATCAAAACGAAATTACCTTGCCGCTCCTCCTATTTTCTTTGATAAACTTTGAAAGAACAATACATTTCAACTTTCCGTTTTTTTCTTCTTTTACGTTAACAACTTGCAGAATTTCTTCGTATCTTATGTGCTTGTATTTTGCAAATCTTTTGAGAACGAATATTCGACGGCATAATAGCGAGGAAAGTTTCTTTTTCTTATTTTCTGTTTACAAAGACAAATGAATGTCTTGAAAAATCAAAACAAAAAATAAAGAAGAAGAATATGAGAATGACAAAGAGGAGAAGAGGAAGGACAAGACATAAAAATAATTGAGAGTGAATAAGTAATCTTAGTTATTAATAATATTATAATAACAGTGGGAGGTAGGGGGAAAAGAAGGAGAGAGAAGAATCTATCTTATAGAATAGAATAAATCAGAAAACCAATCGGGCAAATGGGGAGAGGGATGGGGCGAAAGCTTCAAATTCTATCTCAAAATGTACATAGTAATTTTTCGACAAGTTTTTGACGAAAAGAAAAAAACTGTTGTAGGTTTAAGAAGAAAAAAAACTACACAATTATTGTAGAATGCAGAAAAAAAAAAAAAAACTCTTCAAGAATTTCTTTCAATATTCATAAAATTATTTTACTCCCTATGAGAATAGAGCTTATTGATAATTTCAAATCTTTGCGCCCGCACAACAAAATAATCTTACAGAAAATTTTTTCTCGGGACTAAAAATAAAATAGAATTTAAAACAAGTACATTATAATTGCACGACATGCTGTATCGATAATTTTTTCTGTACAGAATGTTTACACCTACTACTATTTCGAAAATTTGACGTTGAATCAAGAATTGTAATTGATGGAAATAATATTAATAATATTATTAATAGTAGCAGTAACACTAATCATGAAAATAATATGTAAAATGTCTGATAGGGGTACAATACAATGTACAGTACACGTTACTATTTTTTATACACAGAACACATCACTCGTAATCATAATTCACTCGTTTTGTCATAATATAATTAAAGAGGTACTTCGATTGTCGATATATATTTTCAAAATTGCTTTTTTTTCCCGTATTTTATTCATTTTATTTAATTTTTTTTTTTTTCTGTACCCAAAACTCCCTTTCTCTTCTATGTATGCGTATTATTCCGTTTCGAGTACAGCAATGAAATTTCTTCACATTTTGATAAAATTCTTCTGAACACTTGACGTGCTCTTGAAAACGATAATGATAGTTATAGTAATAATAATGATAATATAATATTGATTTATTTACATATCATATGGCAGATAAAAACATTTTTTTATTTACAATGGTATACGTACACGACGTTTCTCTGTAATGTACGCTTTCTTATTAAAACTTTTTATTTTCGATACAGAAGATATTTTTAATCAATCGCCAAATCTACTGCAAGCTTTTTTCCACTTGCACTGTGTGCACCATAACTCTCTGTGTTCCATGCCGTAAACTTTACGGCATTTCTTTGTGTCTCCTCGGACGCGTCGAGTAGGGCTGCTTGGCAGTTTCGAGGCGGGCGCCGACACTGATAGTTTGAGATGCTTAACGGGAGAACCCTGTTAAAAAAAAGAACAGATGACGGTTTAGAGGTAGGTAAACAATAAAAACAAAAAATAAGCACCGACCGTTCTGAACTATATCTAATTAACAATAAGATGAAAACTCAATTATCTTAACACACATTCTGAAGAAATAACACAGAGTTCAGCGAATTCCATTTTACAAAGAATCTTCAATTTTTGAAAGAGACTTCAGTACCAGTATTCACTTCCTAGTGGTAAAAGTACGTAAAACTATCCAGTGTACCATCCATTTGGGTGCAGGGCTGGGCACTCATCGGATCGCAGATCGCGGATCACAGATCAAAAATTGGCGATCCGTTATCCGTATTATTTGGATCATTTTTTCCCGCGCTTTATGATCCGCGGATCACGGACCACTGATTTCCAAATCACGGATCAAATTTTCCGATCCGCAGTTGATTGATCCGTCGGATCGCAAAAAAAATGTTACTAATCCATGATCCGTGATCCGGGTCGTTTCCAAGGGACGATGATTGATCCGCGATCCATGCTCAGCTCTGTTTGGGTACATACTCAAGTGTATAGAGTAGACGAACAGTTCATTTGTGACCAACTGACACAGGTAAAGTTCCTTTACGTCCTGTTTTGGTCAGGTTATTCAATTTGTGGAAAGGCTGTTTGAAAATCGAAAAGTCACAGATATACTAGATCGCCATTCTAGTCAGCCAGCGCTAGTATCGCGCAAATCAATGGGCGACGCGGATGATGAGCGGAACCTCTTCTCAAACTGATCGATAATTCGATATCATAATTTTCATAAGACGGTAACTTTCAGAAAATTTTACCCTTTACTAATTTTGTTCTTTTAATTTTTCTGATAAATGGCTTCTTTATTGACTTATTTTGAGATTATTCAATTCATGTACATTCAAATGGGAAAATAGTCCTGATCCCGTTTTCAATTTTGTGGATTGTGGCGCTTGTAGCGAGTGACCGGCGCAAATTTTATAGTATTTCAGCCAAACATTTCAGCTTTGTCTCCCGGCTAAAACTTAAGACCTTGAAAAATTCGGATTTTGGCCTTCAGAAAAATTTAGCTGACTCTTGGCTCGATTCGGCTGATATTCGGCTAATCAAGGTAGGAATGCTCGAGAACAGGTAAAATGGGTAACCTTTGTTTCGCTAAACTCACTGCGAGCTGACGACTTCTCTACTGACTTTATTTTCGATAAGCAAACACTCGACGGCGCGCCTAGTGGCTCGGTAAAAAAAATGGTTGTCCAATTGACTAACAAGAGTAACAAAACAGAGTCTTCTATCAAAAAGGTTCAAATAAAACGAGAGATTTTGCGGTTGCCTTACAGATAGGCATTTTAGTAGTATCAAATACTTTGAACTTTTTGTTTACATCAGGTAATAAATCAAGTTTTAAATTAAATGTAAGTCAAATCGAATAATTTGTTATAGATACAAAAAATGCTTTGTGAATTGTGAAACTTTATACTTTGATATTATGAGTAATTGCCGATTGGAGCGCTACAATCCGATGCAACAAATCAGGGTTGCAAAAAATTTGGGTTTTTTAAAAAAAGAAGAAAAAACACGTTTTTTTGTTTAAAACATGTTGGAAATTGATATTTTACCTACAGAGTTTTAAACATTTTTAAAACAGCATTTCTATTCAAATTTTGTATACTTTGTTGTTTTAAACATAATGACCTAGCGCTTAGTGCGGGGTTTCTCCAGGTTTTTTCCCTAGACATTTACGCTTTCTTGTGCGTGAGTACGCGTGACTTTAAAGTCATCACGTGCCGTCCATGTTTAGAACGTTTTTTTTTCTCTCAAATTCCAATGTTTAAAACAAGTTTGAAACACTGTTAAAATAATTTTGTTTAAAACATCGCAACCATGCAACAAAGTAGCCAGGGCTGCTTAGCTAAGCCGAAGCCGTTAGCCGAACAATTTTCATCCAAAATTAGCTATCCGTTAGCTAGCTAATGAAATCACATTAGCCATTAGCTTAGACGTCAGCTATTCAAATGGAAATTGCTAAGGGATAATATTTTCTCTTCCCCATATCTCACCCCTCCACATTGGAAAGACCCCCTGCTTCACTTTCAGCCGTTAGCTTTTAGCTCTTAGCCATTCTATTTTGGCCCAAAATTAGCTAGCTTTGGCTAACCAATGAGTCTGGGTTAGCCGTTGGCCAATCAATTTGAAGGGGTAGCTTTGAGCCATGTTTTTAGCTAATACATTCGGCTCACTGGTCTTGATGATTTACATCAAGAGGTGATTAGCTAATCTGGCTACTGACTAAAGCTTTTTGATATTTTTTGGGTGCTGACTGCTTTTGAGCAGTGGGAAAAGAAAAAAAATAGCGGCTGTTATTGACTAATTTACCAAATGAGATGACAGCGTCAGATAATGTGAAAATAAATATTCTTTGTATACTGCAGAGTCAATTTTTGCAACCTGTAACGCCCGCTTGAAGTGGCATTTACAGGAAGCAGGCCCGAATTGAGCCTAATTGCTGGAGTTCATTGAAAAATAAAATGAATTTATCCCTCCGGAAAAAACAAAAGATCATAGATATGTCTCGCCACTACCGATAGAGGTTGTTTCGGACTCACTCGTAACAGTGAGTCTTGTACATATATTGTTAAGATGATAATAGTTACCCAACTGCCAGATAGAGAGCGTTTTTCTGAACATGAGCAACAGCATGAACGCGACCTTCCGAAGTAAAGTAATTACCAGAACAACTTGAAACAAGGTACTATTTCTCCAATTCGCAAGACCATAGTCGTACCCCCTATGTAGCCTAGTATAAGTCTATACCTCAATTTATGTAACATGGCCCCACTTTAGCCGAGTAAGTACATCAAAAGTTAGTATGTAACCAGTATAAATACACGCCCCTTATATAGTACTTTTCTGAGAAAAATAGTTACATCAATTTTTCCTGATACCCCTCTCCCCAAAAAAGGTGACTACCAGTTTTTTTTAATTTTTGAGAGGAATTCGATAATATTTGCTGTAGCTTAAAATGCAGAGTTAACTTATACTAATGTGAAATTCAAGTTCGGTTCAGGGAATTGTAGAGCTTTTAGAGCTTGACTTCGTCCAGGAAATATGCAAACTGTCTCTTGTAGGATAGGTTGACTAAATTTTTCTAATATGGTAGCATATCCGTATTTTAAAAGACAGGAAGAGGGATACACCCTTCTTGTCCTCACTCACTTTTGCAACTCACCATTTTTGCTCTCTCCAACTGGCAGTGATTGCTTAAAAATTTATCCTAACTGAGCAATTTCAATAGTTGAAAATTTTAGAGAGATGCCCGCTGTAACTTGATCAAGATGTAGCAAGTTTCAAGAACTTCGAGTTAGAAGGAACGTATGTTTCGGAAAATGATAAAAGTCAGAAAACACACATGAATGATAACGTTTGCGATTCGGGAACCGCGTGATCGAGAAAGCAATTACAATGTTTTTCTTACGCTGTAATCAGTATGACCTGAACATCGCTCCCTCCCCAGTCTCAATAATATTGTAACTTATGCATAGTTTACAAACGTGCACGGGTAATTTGCTGCTTGTTTGGTAGCTTATCTTTTACTCGATTACCCACAGCAAGTGAATCATGGTACTGTAAGACGCATTTGATGGTTAATCACCTCATCGTAAACTTTCTTCTGCGTACAATAATTATTGTGAAAACAGATAGCCGGCCGGTTCGTACACATTGTCTGCAAAGACGCAGTATTAATAACACCATAAGCGTTATTACGTAATAATAGTAGTTCGGAATACACACACGTGCATTCTCGGGTGACTCGACGCTCGAGTTGGAAACAATAACAATTTTTTCGGGACAGAAAGCGCATAGCTCAGCAATTAGACATCAATTGGCATATACATCATGTTTTTTTAACGCTTGTTGACGATAATCATCGGAAGGGAAGAGAGAGAAACAATGCATGTTTACACGCAATAATGTATTACGTGTACACCACGATGGCCAGGTGCAATATTACTAATAAAACAATGGCGACGACCATTGTGGTCATTGACAAAGATGATTTACTTACCGCATGGTGAGTAGGAGCATTATGTGCCGAGAAAGACGACCACGGTACGGCGCTACTCGAAGATTTTGGTATGTTGATAGGTCCGGCAGGGGAGAAACGACTCTTCATCGATAGGGATGAATTAAGTAAAGATTTTTGATACTCAGGATCTGCAAAAAGAGAACCAACCATCGGTGAATGAATAAGCCATTCAATTTGGTCGTCTAGGTACGAGACTCAGCTCAAGAACGTTATAAGCACCTTCGTGAGGTGGTCGCGCCATATCGCGATGAGAAAGCGTGGGAGGCGAATAGGCATGTTCTATCTCGATCTCTGTGTAGTAGAATTCTTCTTCGTGGTCGTCGATTTCTACATCCTCATCATCGTACCCGTTATCCGATGCGGAATTCTCTCGTCGGGGTCTGCAACACAACACAGAGGCAAACGAATTGCGAATTTATTTAATCCGTCGCGTAGATAGGCCAATATTATCTTAATGAGATAGAGGAAGAGAGAGAGAGCGAGAGAAAAACTAATTCAATTCTTTATTATAACTTAATAACCACCGCGGATATTGCATTCACTAGATACACTCGACGCCACATATCGCAGCAATCGTCTCTTTATTTTTACGTGATGTGCAACAATAAAAAATAATTCAAGCGTCGACAATAGAGAGAGGCTGAATCGAACTAATTATCACCTCGGATGGAAAAGTAATCGAAATACGATTAATTAAATTCGTCTTCGACGAATTTATTGCGACACCGATGTGCAATTCTCACACTCGCTCTATATCTACGAAGCCATCTGAACGGCGCGGGGCTTTTTTTGAAAAGCGTTTTCACAATTCTATACGGTGAACGGTAAACCATCAGATTCTTTGTTTCACATTTTTTTTTTTTTTACGATCATTTATAGATACTTCAGAAGAATGTGAACGGGTACGAACTGAAAATAAACCTTCTGATAAGGGAAAGCTCGCGTACATCAGTATTTGTATACCAATAAAAATGGCCGTACAAGTAAATTTTTTTTCCGATGTACAAGATATGAAACTCACGAGCGAATTTAACGAGTACTTTTTTATGGAGTTTTAATGAGATATTAGGTTATGTAATCGAGTTTTGAACATAATATTGCGCCTATTAAAAGAGACTGTCTTTAGCCCTCGCATAACCCTTTGAATTCCGTGACACGAAGAGTCACGTTGACCTTCAACGAAACAATGAAAGGGATATAATTTTTTGACATGTTTCATGTCTTTTCTGAGACCCCGTACACTATTGGAAATCTGCGAGTACCACCCCCCCGCTACGTATCAGACTAGTTTAGTACATATGCTGTATAGAAGAAGGAAGAGGGACTCAGAAAATGTTTCGAGAACAATTTTTATACCTGGGTGGTGATTGAGAATTCTGCGAGTACCACCCCTCCTACGTTTCAGACTAGTTTAGTATATATTCTGTATATTGAAGAAGAAGAAGTTTATACCTGGGTGGTGATTGAGAAATCTGCAAGTACCACCCCCCCCCCACCTACGTTTCAGGCTAGTTTAGTATATATGCTGTATTGAAGAAGAAGAAGTTTATACCTGGGTAGTGATGGAGAAATCTGCGAGTACCAGCCCCCCTCCATAAGTTTCAGGCTAGTTTAGTATATATTGTTCGTAAGAGACAATAACACTACCCAACGTTCTTTTTAAACAACCGGAAAAGATATGAAACATGATCTTTATTCTTTGGCTACGTCAGAAAACCAATAATCAGGTTAGGCATACTTGAATTGTGGGTGAGCCCGAAATTTTTTAGCGGGGAACCCGCTATCCCTCTTGTTGGGGGTACTTCCAGGAACTTTTCGTCCGCGAGCGCGAGCGACGTTGATGACGTCACGGAGAGGGGCTCCGAGTTATGTATGATAGGAGGGGGACTTGGGAGGACGACGGCTTCCTTGAAATTGCAGCGCGTTCAAGTTGTTACGTCATGATTTTAGGACTTGGAAAACTTCAGGCTCTAGGGAACTCGGGACAGCGCGTTCCCCGCTGCCATTGGAGTCCTGCAATGGCATCTAATTTTTTTTAACCATTTGCGAAGGTTTATGGAGGATCGAAAGTCGTTTGGACCGGACTTGAGAACCTTTAGCCCAGTTCGATATCTTTCGGAAAAGTCATTCATTCTGGAAGAGGTCCTCTAAAAAGTATGTTAATGAACGCGAACGTACACAAGGAATCATCCCCACGTTTTCATGGCCAGTGCAATAACCACCCACTTCGCTACCAGACCCTAAAATCGTTCACGTGGGAGTTTCACCTTATGATCAAGCGGGTACATTAGGCTGTTGTAAAAACAATTTGAAGCCTACAGTCGTATTTCCACACAGTATTTCTCAAATCTTTGGCTTTCTCTATCGAGATTGTTAAAGAAATTATTGATGTACATCAAGAGTACTTTTTATTTCAATATTTAACTATATTGTACCCCCAAATTAACGCGAGCTGATGACCCGTTCGTTTTGAGCGGTCGCATAAAAGACGGCCAGAAGGATCAGGTCGATTGAAAGAGCGACGTAATAATAGAAAGATGAAAAATGGGCTATGAAGGGCAGAAACTATAGTGGTGCAGATGATATTTGGGTTTTTTAATTCGTTCCAGTCAACCACCTTCATAAATAAAAGTCAGGTAGTGTTTAATAGTGACAAAACAGCCTCCTTGAGAAAGGTTTGAAATTCAGTTTACCTCCCCTCAAGGAGGATGAAACTTTGGCGAATGTTGTCGCGGATCTTACTGTTCAAATTGGTCCTGGTTTTAATACCCAGAAAGTTTGTGCCGAATTAGTCCGCAATAATCCCCTCCCTTGCATGAGTAATAAATTGGGAGGTGTGATTCAAGGTTTAAAGAGGAAGATTAAAGAGGGAGATTTAATCATCACAAAGGCTGACAAGGGTAATGCTGTTGTGGTGATGGAAAAATCCGACTATTCTTCTAAGGTCCATGAAGTCCTCCAGCAGTGTGGTGCTAAAGAGAGTGAGGATTTCAGCTTCCCTAAGCACGTTAAAGAAGTTAGGAGTGTCATCAACAGGAGTGAGGCTAGTGTCAAAACTTCTGCAAGGAAAAAAACCCTCATTGTTCCTAACCCCACACCCCCCCCCTCCTCTACGGGCTGCTCTTTCAAGACACTACGCAGTTGCTCAACGTGTTTATAACGTTCGCTAATTTATATCACGCGTGAAGATTTTCTAGCTACCGCTTTTCAATCGACGTCCGAGCTGTGTAAACTTTGTATCTATTTAGATGGGGACATCTTCGGGACTATAAATCCGACGACTGATAATGACACACAATCAACTTATTTATTCGAAAACAATCAATTCCTTCGATCTAGTGTAATCCAAATAGCGAGAACTAAAGCTTCATGAATAGTTCACGTGATACATCTAGTCATTCGCATCGATATCAATAAGAGTATTGCTCTTATTATTTGTAGCAGCGTTTCCGCGAGATATCGAATGAACTATTACACTGTGTTTTCAAGCTTTTTGCACGTTTTACGAGTACGTATAGAGAGGAAGTCATTAAAGTTATCGACGACGAGAAAACAATGTTTGCGTACATAATATGTAGCAATAAGCTTTTTAGAGCACACTGTCCTTCACGATGACCGTACATTGTAGACGGCGCTCCCATCTGAACCCTTCTAACAATTATGACATATCGAATACCAACATTTTGTATACGGAAAGCCTGATGTCCTCAATCCATCCTAGTATCTAAAGGTGAACTTTTTAGAATTACTAATCAAACCATCAACGTATAATCGATCATGTAAGTAGAGTTGTGTGAGAGAATAGAACTCTTTCAATCTTAAACCTACGCAGTAAAGGCACATACATATTATGCTGTAAACGCGTTCAAAGTTCTTCTTAGATACTCGCTTACACAAAATAGGCAAAACCTGAAAAACTATTTTTCGTCACACCAGGTGGGTTCTCTCGCGGACAGTCCCATAATATTCGGATCTTGTATCTCTTCACATCAGATTTGACCAGCAGCTGTGGCTACATTTGCTACGACGACTTTGTTGAGTCGCTTTTCCTCCTTAATTGGACACACAAACATCGTAAAATACATTAGTCAGTATCCTCCCGGCAAATTTCTACTTTCCCATTTGCATACATCAAAGTTGACCAGCAGCTGTGCAGGCTACATTTGCCACTACGATTTAGTCGAATCGCCTTTTCTCCTAATTAGGACACACAAATATCGTAAAATACAGTATTTTTTTCTTTTTTTAATTTACGTCATACATTGAAACGAGTACACAAACCGTATCTTGGTAGAAAGATAAATAGCAAAATTTACAATTTTTGATTTCGGCTCAAATCATTTGCACAATTGCAGTTTCGAGATAAGCTCTACATTGTAACGAGTTACCTAACCGCTGCAAATTGTTCGACTTCGCAGATAAACTTTGTAAAAGGGTCGTATTCGTTTAGTTTTCGGAAAGCACTCGTCATTCACGTGCATATTATACGAAAGTTATTCAATAATAATCGTCTGTTTTTTCAGCACGTGGACGCTTTTCGAATTATTGATAGAGTTAATTCCGTTTAGGGTATTTATATAGAAAATCATCGGTCGAGGAATCCTGTCAATTTTGAAATAGGTAGGTATATAGTGAGGAAAAGAAAAAGATTGATCGCTGGACGAGTACCTCCATCGCCTCGTTCCCTGCTCGCCGGGTCTCTTTTTTTGTTAACTTAATTGATTTAGGCGAACAGGGAATCTGTTTTACGGGGTATGTTTCGATCCCAATAACTGAGTAAAAAGGAACCTGTCCTATGGGGGGTTATTTCGAAAAATTTGCCGTGCGCCGTGTGATGTCCAACCGAAGTCCCCCTCATATCAAACATAGCTCGGATTGAATTTAGAAAAAGTTCGGCCTCCGAGCTATATATGTTAGGAGGAGGACTTGGAAAAATCCCGACCTCCAAGCTATTTATGATAGAGGAGGGGGGGGGGGCTTGGAAAGATTTCGACCTTCGAGCTATACATGATAGGAAGGAGGCTTACAAAAATTTTGACTGACGCCATATCTCTTATTTGATTATATTCGTACCTGACATTGAGCAGTAACCACCCACTAACACTTTTCTATTTATCCGACTCTCCTCTCTTCCATCCACTATTCGGTATGCAACGCCAGAATTTGGAGCCGCCGACCTCCTATCATACAGAAGCCACACATTTTCAAATTTATTTCAGACCTACCTCCTTCCATCGACATTTAAATTCAAATGAAGTTTTCCATTTTTTCTTCGAGGTAAGGCCCAGTATCCATCCTCTCTCAAATGGTTTCTTTTTTTTTTTTTCAATATAATTTATGATTTCACTCTTCAGAAACTTTAAAAAGCGTTTAAATCATACTCTCTTATTACATGAATTTAAACTCGGCTTCAGTTCTCACAACGGATTGGCATATCGGAGTATTATTGTTTTCGTTTATTTTTCTCTCTTTTTTTTCTTTTTTGTATTTTATTATGTAAATTTTTTTTCTCGTTCTTATTCCTTTTTTTTTGTATTTTTTCTTCTATTTTTTGGTTGGACGTAATAAAAAAAAAAAAAATTATCATCGGTTCTCCTTTAATAATAAACCATCTAACTTTTCAACAGGGAACCTCTTCTATGGTCTTTTTTTTTTGAAAAATTTACCGCCGTCCGGCGAAAAACTTGGAAAAATTTTCACTCCTATTGTATAATAGCTTGGAGGATGAAATTCTTTCAAGTCTCCCTTCTATCATAATAAAGGTCGAGAGTCAAAATTTTAAGTCCTTCCCCATCCATTATACACATATAAAATGCATAATTATTATTATTATTTAAATAATTATAATTATAATGAATAATTTTCAATTTTAAATATAAATAATTTTTTCAAAATTATTGAATAAGTCGAAACATACCTAGTTATTGAATTGGAAAATTTAATGTTATTAATATTTTTTTATATTCATCATTTTATTCATTAAATTAGAAATTTTTATCAATATATAAATTAAAATTCAATTTCAAGTAATAATTATTTATTTTTATACGCGTGTTTATACACATAGGTGTAATATAATATGTTAAAATACATTTTTAATTATTTATTAAATTTTTTATTTGACAAATTAATGTTATTTTTAACTAAATAAATGAAAATATTTTATTAATATAATTATAGGGATGATAATATTATTAGTTATGATTTTCCTCCTTCATTATACAGGTACAAAGGGGTTTTCGAGTCCTTTCCTAATTCTCATTCTTCTCAATACCCTCATCTTATATACATGTGGGAGAAGTTTTTCAAATCTCTTCTTGTAGTAGGAATCCCGTTTTTCAGACAAACATCTCAAAAATCAAATCCCCGCTCTCTTTCTCCCCATCTTATATACAGTTCGGAAGAGTTTTTTCAAGTCCCTTTCCTCAGAAGCAAAAAGTCTTTCCCACTCCTCACTCTCCGGTCAAAATTGTCTCAATCCCGTTCCGCTTCTCTAAAGGTCGACAATTCAGGTAAGAAATCGAGATGTTTCTAAGCTCTTCCTTTCGATATGAACAGTCCGATTCCGAATCAGCCACTTGAACGCGGGCCAATTATTCTCCTAGTTTCGTGAACAATTTCTAACCTACCCCTCAGTACTAAACGAGATTAACGAAAATCACGACCCGTAGTTTTAATTTTAGGTGTATCACACTGCGACCTGCAGGCGTTAATTATCAACTTCTTGCCACCTGTACACACGCACATATACGCCGGGTATATCGGAATATTTTTTCTTGTTTATCTAACGGTCGCTCTTTTCACTCTCGGCGCACATTCTTCAAAATCCAATAAGACGATCGAGGTCAACGAAATAAACGATTCTAACGCCGTCGGCCTGTTTATATGATTCTTGTCCGAAACCTTCGTCCTCACTTTCCTGACAGTTCAAATTACACGACGGAGCTGAGCTCGTTTTTGTTTTCAGCTCGTACCTATATTAAAACGCCATTCATTGTTCATTTCATTGACAGCTCACGCAGTCACAATTATATCGTAAGGAAATTTCTCCATGATCGATGCACACTCGTTCTCTCGTTTGAGGTGAAAATATTCGTATTCGGTAGCATACAAAAAAAAAAAAGAAAAGAACGACGACGTTTCGCTATTACGACATTATCGCGTCCTTCTGTCTTCGTTACTATATCTAGAATGCGCCCGCGCACCCCATCATTTCCACGCGGGGTTAAAAACTTCTTTATGTGCATACGCGCGCTGGATACGAGAGCAACACGCCGAAAATGGCGAACGCGTTCGACTATACTGGAACCCAATATCGCCTACAGAGCTTTCAGCTCGGCAACAAGGAGAGCAGTGTGTCGCAAACTCTAAACGAGCAGAATTTACTTTACTACGCATTTACGCGTCCTTTTTTCGCACACTACCTACTTCTCTTCCTCCGCGTACTACAACCGAAAAAAGTATTACTTAAAATGTCACTTACCCTAGGTGAGCTACGCGTACGTGTGATTCGATCTGATCGCATGTGGTCGTTATGAATATGCAGCCGGGCCATGTACATTGAAAGAGCGTACGATTCATCTGTAATTAGGAAAGAAAGTAAAATTAAGTACGAATATTATGATGAGGATTAATTCTTGCTACTAGAACTGGCCTATAGTTGAGAACATACGACCGTATATCGTTTTGAGACACGAGAGTGTGGTAGGACAACAAGGAAATGATGTCGATACTGACCGGATAGTGAGATAGCGGCGACAAGATAAGTGGAGATTTCAAGAAGAGGCAGAATGAGAAGCACACATAGAAAGCAAAAAACATATTGATAGATTTTCCAGATAAACTATGAATAAACAAAGTATCGTCTCATAATTTCTTCTATTATCTCTAATAAATCTTTTATCCTCATGTGAATATCTATAGAAGTTCACACTTGTCTCTCCAGCATATCGAGCCACCAAAAGAAAATAATAGCTTCGAAAATTATTCTCATTTTGCAAGTAAATTCTTATTCAGTCAAGTGACACGACGGGACAGTCACTCCGTATTAAAAAGCCTCAAGTCTTCTCAATTTCCTCAGACTTGAAATCTTCGAAAGAAGAGGCAAAATCTGTACCACTGAGGTCAACTTCTCAAGAATTTTTCCTTCACTAATACTTATCGATTCGATACCATAATACTCGTATATTATAAAATCATGCCTGTCGGAAAAAAATTCTATGCTCGATTACTCGTCAAAATGAACGCATAAAACTATCTCGCACGTGGAATAATTTTCAGAGAACGTCGAGGAATTATTTTTATTTCTCGGAATTCTACAACGTTATCATCGCGCAGGTTTCCGTTTATCTCGTGTTTGAATATAAATTATATAATATATACTCGAATGCTACGAGGTACAGTAATTCGTTAATAGCACCAGATAATGTTACGAGAAACGACAAACCCTACAACTCTTTGAGAATGACTAGAGCATCACCCTCGGATCTGCAGATTCTCTCAGGCCCTTCCACTTCTAAAACATTGGAAAAATTCATCAGAACGAGGCTACTCAACATATTGAAACAAAGCGAACTGATTTTCACAAGAACCCCAGGGTCTTCCGTCGACCTTCAGATGACTTTGAGACTTGGAAAAATGTTGACCTCCGAACCGTAGTAATGCGAAGGAGATTCTTGTGGTTTTCTATTATGAAAATGCTAAGGACTAAGAAAATTTTGACTTTCGGAGGCTTCGAAAAAAACTTCGACTTTCGAACCGCGCGAGGGGAAAAATTTCTCACCTCTGAACCACTATAGAGTGTTTGGAGAACATTTGCTGAGTGAGTAAGAGAGATCTTGAATGATTCCGAGCTGAGATTTGTTCAACTTGAAAACCTACAGTTACAAGCCTTATGCATGAAAACGGAGTATTGAAAAAATTTCAACCTCTGAACCCCTGTAGAGGGTTTGAAGAACCTTCGCTGGAAGGAGACTTCGAAAATTTTCACGCTCTAAGCACTCAGAAGAAGACAAGGAGGGAGAGAGAGGGTAATCGACCATCGACATCAAGCGATCGATTTTAGATATCGTAAAAATCGTTCAATTCAGAGCCAACGCTCATCTCTTCCTCACACTTCATTACCAAAATTTTACAACAGGTTCCCTGCATTCCTCAACAAACCCGTAAGTTTTCCAGGATGTATCTCAGGAGCAGAGACCGCACATGAAACTTCTAGAGCTAAATAATCGGCATACAAAGGTTGCTAATCTGCCTCAAACTGAATTACAAGGCTCTCGGATCCGTCCAAACCCCACCCATTGGACTTGACACAGCCTATAGGCAGAGACTGCTCATTCTTGATCACAAATATCACCCGTTTCACTATAAAACTGTTCAACAAGGGAAAACTCAAGGCGGTAAGGAGCTTTCTGTTCACAATCCACCGACGAAAATCTTTCTATTTTTATTGAGAATTTTTCCAAGACCAAAAACTCGATTGAAGAAGGCCAGTCTGAGCCAAAAGTTCTTCTCCTAATAAAATGTGGATTTAGCCGAAAGAGTTGAGGATGTCTAATTTCCCCTCGTTAGGCCACCGTAAATGGGAGGACGAGAGAAATTTAATAGTCAAAGTTTGAACTTGGGATGTCCTAGTCATCGCTATAATCAACTTTTATTTGACCACGAATGTCTGGATATTTTCCAAAATTCCCACTTGTTGGATAATTTCACACTTGAATAGGGAAAATTATGAGGGAGAGGGGCAAAATTAGTCTCCTGGTGCTTTTTGCATTGTTTCTCCGCGATCTTTCTCAACCGATGAGATTGAGTATTTCCAAGACCAAAAACTCGATTAAAGAAGGGCAACCAGGTTTTCAAGTTCCACTGACTACTCCCAATAAATTTGCCTGAAGATATCCCAACTTGATTTACTTTTTCCCGTTGAATGGGATTTTCAGAAAATTTCTCCTAATTTCCCCTTGTTAGGCCACCATACAGTTGAAAGAAGAATACATATTAAGAGGTAAATGGGAAGACGAAAATAGTGGTCAAAGTCTGTCCTTGAAATGTCCTAGTCATCGTTACAATCAACCTTTATTTTCTCCCCTTGACTATGATTGCCTGAATACGTATTTACCAAAATTTCCATTACACTTGAACTGAAAAAATTATGAGGGAGAGTGGAGAGGGGATTGCTCAACCGACGAGATTGAGTTTTCCCAAGAGCAAAAACTCGATTGAAGAGGGGCAATTAGACCTTAAAGTACCTCAATTTACTAACTTGCTGTACCCATGAAATTTGCCTTAAGGCTAGAGAGCAGAGGATGTCTCGACATGCTCTATTTTTTCCTGTGAACCAGGATAAATTTCTCCAAATTTCCGCTTGGTAGGCTGCAATACAGTTGAAAAGAGGATATTAGGAGATAAATGGGAGGTAAATGGGAGGACGAGAGAAATCTGATGCAAAAATAAAGGTAAAATTCTCTTGAAATTTTTTTAGTTATTAATATAATTAAAGAAAAATTTATATAAATTACCGATGATAAAGCAATAATTATTAATTTTAAATCTAAAACTAAAAAAATTAATATTGAATAATAAATTATTCCAATTAAACTTGAATACAAAATTATTTTATTATGAATAAATATTGTAATACGAATTATACCAAACTTACCTAATTTTAAAATAACATAAGGCCTATAATATATTCAATTTCTCATAATGTTTCATTTATTTTAAATTTAACTGTAATATTATGAATAATAACTATAATTTTTGCTTATTTAAATAATTATAATATCATTTTTATAAATCTTTCACCTAATAAAACTTCATTATCACTAATTATAATTATTAATTTAATTGAATTTAATAAATTATCATTTTCAATTTTATCAATTTTAATACGATCAATAATTAACATAATAATAGGACATTTAATTTTTTATACATTATCAATTTCATATAGTAATACTTATTTAAATTTGTAGATGTTTCAATTAAAAATTTTTTAAATTTAATTTTTGAATTAAAATTTAATATTATTAATTAATATTCAAAAATATAAAAATTAAATATTATTATATATATTAAATATAAATTTTAGGTCAAAAATTAAATTTAAAAAATTTTATGAAAATATTTTTAATTAAAACATCTACAAATTTAAATATTATATGAAATATTGGATCATTAATTATGTCAATTCAAGTTTTTATTGAAAAAATTACTATTGTTTGGTAATTAAATGGGATTATTATATTATTATCAGTTTCTAATACAGTATATTGAATTGAAATTAAAATTATTATTTATTATTAAATAAGAATTGAAATTTTTATTAAAATTGGCTATGGGTTTAGGATTTCCTACTAAACGTTGAAATCAACTTCTGTTTCCTTCTGTTGACTTTGGTTGCCTGAATATTTCTCAAAACTTCCATTCGTCGAGTTTGAATAGAAAAAATTGGGAGGGAGGAGGGGGAAATTCTCCTCCTGGTACTTTTTGTATCGTTTTTCTTCGATCTTTGTTCAACCGATGGTTGATATTAGGTTTTCACAAGACCGAAAACTTGGAAGAAGGGTGGTCAGACATTAAATTTCTTCGATTGACTCACTGCCGTGACATTAAAAAAAGGTAAGGATATTCTGGTGTAATTTACCTTCATTTTCTCCCATTCACCAGATGGGATTTCCCGGAATTTTCTCCGGACCATTATGATTTACAGAAAATTTCTTTCAATATCCCATTGTTAGGCCTCAATCAGTTGAAAAGAGGATATTATAGGAGGTAAATGGGAGAAAGAGATGAATTCGAAAGTCTGTTAACGTTGAAATCAACTTCTATTTCCTCCCGTTGACTCTGATAGGCTTAACAGTGAACATTACCCAAAAGTTTCCTTTGTTGGGTAATTTATTACTTGAACAGAAAAAAACTTAGGAGGAATAGGACGGAAATTAGTCTCCTGGTATTTTTTTCATCGTTTTTTCTCGTTCTTCGCTCAACCAGTGATATTGAGTTTTCCCGAAACCAAAAACTTGGAAGAAGGGCAGTCAGACCTTGGAGTTCTTCGTCCCAATGAATTTGCCTTAAGGCTGAAGAGCTAAGTGGGGATTTCTAGAAAATTTCTCCCAATTTCCCCTTGTTGGGCCATAGAGGATAATAAGACGTAAATAGAGAGGAAAATTTTATGCGTCTAGTAAGAAGCAAAAATTGTGTTCAATGTCTGGAAGGTAAAAATCAACTTTTATCTCCTCTTATTCACCATGATGGCCTGGAAATTTCCCACGAATTTCATTACACTGATACAAAGGATATCCGGGGGGGAAGGGTCTCGGTGCTTTTTGCATATCGTTCAACAGTCTCTCCACCGAACAAAGCAACAATGAATAATTTGTCACATTTCGAACATCTTCTCCCTCCAAAAGCTATACAAAACCACATTTCGTGCTAAAATAAGGTTAACTCGGGCATACGGAGCTTCGAATCTGTTTTCTTCTTTTTTGGAACACTACATTAAATCTTCCGCGCTCTTTATTACAGATAGTTTAACAGAATGAAATTATAAAATGCGAGGAAGGGAGAAAGCGGGGTGCCTAGCGGGAAAGGATGCGACGTAAGAATTTTGTGCAATAAATTTAAAAACGATCGCGTTATAATCTACATAGACCCATTACAAAAATTGAAAATTATGCGAGAGTATCACACGCCTATTACGAAGATTTTTAATGACTGTTTAGCGTGCCGTAGTTAAAATGTATACCCCTCGGTTGTAAACCAAAAAAAAAAAAAAAATAGACGAGAAAACTTGTCACGCGCTTCGGACTGGGGCACCGAAGCGAGAGATTATAAGCTTTGTTCCACTAAATTATATTAATAGACGCGGCGAATAATTTTGGCGAAATTTTTATTGGCCAGGAGCGGCTCATTCAATGCATGTACGTAAAGATCGAGGAAGTGGTTTTTCGAGAACATCGATTATTATAAAGTACATATATGTTTCTCACAAAAAAATACGTATCGTACTTGAATTTACGCGAGCAAGGGCACAGGATAGAATCGGCCTTGGCATTATCGTCGCCGTTGTTCGCCGCGGATTTAATATGTAGGTGAAATAACATTTCGGTCGCCGCCACTGCTGTGTGCTTTCTCGCTGCTCGCTTCACAACACTCGATAGAGGGCGAAGGGGTAGGAGGAGAATTCGCTGGGTGCTGCTGACTCGGTAATGCGAATTTTCAATTTACGGAGCGAGAGAGACGGATAAAGACGGCGGCTCACTCTCTCCTTGAACCCCGTGTGTTGTCATAAATAGGTCATCGAAATGAACACGCCTGCCTAGAAGGATGAAACCCGGCGGCTCGAAATTTCACGTTCATCTTTCACCGGAGTTTTTGTTTGTTCCTCGTTCTTTATTCTCTTTTCCTTCACTCGAAGATGCGACCTCAATCAACCTGCACATAACCCAGTTTTTCGAGTGCAAAAAAGTGATACAGCGTACAGTCTTCGTAGAGAGCACATTTTCATTTTCCAGAACAGAACCGCATAATCGATTGACCTGGTTTCTGGAAAATTTAGATTTTCCCAGATTCTAGTTAGCACACTGACTGTGCTATAAAACGCTCTACTCTAGCTAGTCCTAGTACATTATGTAGGTTAAACCTCATGATTTATTCAGCCAAATACGGTCCTTTGTCTTCGCACGTTTCTAGTATCGCTATATCGTATGAGAGAAATATGCGTTCTCCAAGAGTTTTTAAAAAGTGCCGATGCTGCGAAAAAGTTATCCTATAAACAGAGCCACCCCTATATTTAATTACGGCGACGGTAATGTTGTATACATAGGGGCTTATGGTGTACATTTTTCCCTTTCTTTTCCGCATCACATTTTACGCGCAGTGAAATATTATTTTCGTTATTAAATGCCGGTCTGTCGGAGTGTTGGTATTTCAGCTTTTTATCGGACTGCGAGGCGACGTCTACAATTAATTTATATACGCGCCGAAAAATGGATATTAGTAGTGAAGGCATTCTATATAAGAAATTTGTGTCACGTCCTATTGTTTATAACGCGCCTTAATTTGAGGCCTCGGTGTAACCTTTAGAGCTGATTATCATTTAAGTAAAAAGGTACCAGTTATACTCTCGAGAAGGGGAAAATATTGATTTGTATACAAATTCACTCCTTTGAAGTCCTTGATCTTGATAAGCAACTTTAGACACCTCTCGAAAAGAAGAGAGCGCACGATAGGTACTTCAAATTCGTAGAGGACAAAAAAACGAAGTTCTGAAATTTGACGCGTAATAAACAAAGCGTATATATGCCGTGCTATTGAATCTGCGAATCTCATTATACGTACTTTGATGATGATAATATGCTCCCACGAGATGTCGTTTCGCCAGCTGCGCAACCCTTCTCTCGTGGAATTGCTTAATTTCGGCGTATGCGCATCACACAAATGAATCCTCTCAGCTAATCACGATGCGTTATTTTATAAATCTTGATAAAGTATATTTAGCATTCGAAAGGATACTTCAATGACAGCTGTGGTGTCGGAAACATGTAGTGCTGTCAACTTGAATTAATATTATCTTGAGCACCTCGACTGTGCAAAAACTTGGTGAAAGAAAAAAAGCACAGGCAAATGTTCTTCGTCCCAATGACGAAGAACAGGGGTAATGAAGAGAAAAGAGGAAATTTGAGTAAAGCGAATAGGTGTGATAGCTGATTAAGAGATTGTGAACACAGAACGGGCTAGCACTTTTGTCCTGATGAACCATTTCGATTGATGTCGATTTGACCTCGATTTCAATGCAACGTCAACCGCAAGTCGACTCAAAATCAAATGAAAATGCACTTATATTCAAGTCTTGGTCGAAATCGCGTCGATCGACCATCAGGTTGACTTCAATTCAATTGATTTGTCACGTTGATTTCACATTGATTACGAGTCAGCCTCTTTAAATATTTAATCGACTAAAAATTAACTGCTGTATTCAAACCCTATAGCGCTAGCGTTGCTCTTGAAGAGTCCATACGAGGGTGGTGGACGGTTCAATGTATTTTAAAGATGCGAGTGTCATCTGAAAGGAAATCTCAAAATCTCTACATTTTGTTCTCTTGATTGAAAAAAAAAAAAACGCTTGCTTTTGATGATACTTTGAAGTACGTACAAATACATGAAGCCTCCTTTACTCAGGGATGTTCATCTAAAGCCAACAAAATGTAAGCCAAAAGCATAAGCCAATGTTGTGACCGTTTTTTGGCAGAAGCCAAAAGTTGGCCAGCCATCAGCCCAAAGTCAGCCGATCACCGATAAGATATTGGCTATGTCAGTGTTGCCCATTTAGCATAATTATTGATAAAAAGAAATTTGATATTGGCTCCGGAACGATATAAACCAGCTCCGGGACGATAAATGAATATGTTATTAGCTAATGGTAAGTCACCCAATTGAATCGACGACCATTGGCTTTCAGTTTAATTTAAGGCAGTGTAAGGAAACGCACTGAAAGCCATAAGCTAAGGTTAAGTCAATCATACTCCTAATTCATTTTTGCGACTACAACGAACCTGTGAGCTGAAGGGTCCGAATCGCATGGGTTGATTTGGGTGATTTAGTAATTTAGGCTAATAGTTTCTATATAGACTTCAAATTGCTATAGAAATCCTTTTTCAAAATTTTGAATTCAGGTCAAATCAATTTACACTTGAATCTAGGGTCGATGTACAGTCACCCTCTCTTCCAATCGAAATTTGATGGTCTTGTGCAGTATTCTTACCGCTTGGTGACTTTGCTACTCGCAAACAGAATATGCGTAGCTAGTAAGGCCCATGTCTGACCAATGCAGCAATCCAGTCAGATCGTGCATGATGGTGACGGCCGCTAGGAGCGTTACAATCGGCAAATTGAAAACGGGATAAAGGCAATTTTTGCATTTGAGTGTTAATTGAGCAATCTCAAAATACCTTGCAAACGATGCATTTAGGAGCAAAATAAGCGAACACAATTTTCAGAGTACAAAATCTTCTACAAATCATCTTCTCTCATAAAAATTGATTTAGATCGATTAAAAGAAACATTCTGTCGGTTACCCGCGCCGCCCATCAATTTTGCTGTTTTTGTTTTGGGCTATAATAGCGCTGACAGTGTTAAATAGACAGGAAAAAAACACGTTTAAAACAAAAAATTTGTTTAAGACCTTTAAAACAATTTCATAAGAGCTAATACACATTTCTCAATTTTGCCTGTTTTAAACATCGTTTGTTCAAAACATCGCAACCCTGCAAATAGACTAGTTTCGTGATGACGTCACAAAACGATCTTCTGAATCGGACTTGCAAAAAAAAGAAAAAAACAAAAAGCATGTTTTTTTCAGTTTGAAACAGATTATAATTACAGTATGTTTAAAACATGTTTTAAAAGATGGTTTTTAATTCCTTGTTCAAAACATATTTTTTAAATGTTATAAATCATTCAATTATTGTTTTGGACACATTTTTGGAGTTTTAACCATCGTTTTAAACACATTTTTAATATTTTAAACATGGGTTGAACATTGTTTAAAACAACGTTCTAATTTTTTGTTTCACTTTTTCAACCCTGGAAAAATTGTTGAATATTCATTTTTATTGAAGAATAATGATGAAAATATGGAAAAAAACAAGGTTTTTAATGTTTTTAATGTATTGAAAAAAACACGTTCCAAACATATTTCCGTTTGAAACACAATTTTGATTTTTTGTGTGTTTTAAACATATTTCCGTTTGAAACACAATTTCAGTTTTTTGTGTGTTTTGAACATGTTTTAAACATCGTCTGTTTAAAATATTGCAACCCTGATCAGAATTCGGGCCGGACAGTGTTAGCGGGAAAATCGACGGGCGGTGCGAGGAGGTTTTCTATATCGATTATTATAAGAGAATATGAAAAATAAAATTTATGACACTTTTGTCCGAAAATTTTTTTTTTATTAATTTAATTGACTTCATCAGGGTCATAATAACAAGTATTATGACGAAAGTGTCATAAATTTTATTTCCTCCAATTTGTCGTCCAGTCAATTCCCTTTTTCTAATAAGAGAGTATGATTTGTTAAAAATTTCACACGCTACCAATTTTGTTCACCTCATTATTCTCCTGAATTACTTCGTTCCCGACATTCAAAGGGAAAACTCTGCTCCCGTTTCAATTTTTTCTATAAAGTTCACCATCGATGACGTCACAATGCGATATTTGAAAACGATATTAAACTCATGTGTTCCAGTGAATACGTTAGGTCTACGCTCAATCACCGAATTTGGTCACCGACCGAAAAAATTGCTCACAACGCGTGGTGAAAGTCACAATTTGCACAATACGCGTTCTGGGAATTTTTTTTTTGCTCAGTGGCCGAACGCGTGGTGGAAAATCCTCTTTTCTGCAACACGAGCGAATTTCAAAATTTTATTCTGTTCTCAGTATACGCGTTATGATAAATTTTTATTCGCGCTTAACGCTTTGTAGGAAGTAAAATTGCTCACAATCCACATTAGGTACTGATCATGTTTTTAATACAATGAAGTAAACTATTGATAATTATTACTAAAAATTTTGATAGTTTATTGGACAATAAATCAACTTCACTTTTCGATTTAGGGTCGCTTTAACGTGAAATAAAATCGATATGTTTCATCGGGTATTAATTCGACAAAGAAGGATCCCTAGCTGGTTCCCAACGTTTGCATTTAAAATCTCTATTTTCGTGCAGGATTAGTATTAAATGTAACGAGAACTTCGTCTCCTTAGTTAGCTGATAATAAATTTTACAAATAGGTCGCGTGGTCAAGGAACTGGTGCAAAAAAAAATATATAATAATATTAATATGATGAAACAACTTTTTAAGAAAATGAAAAATCGAATGTTTAATTTTATGAAGGTTCGACAGGAGCTGAGTGGTGTATGAAGCTGCCCATTTCAACGTCCCCGTGAGCAAGTTTTATCTCGAATTTTTCTAAAATCATTAGCTCGTTTGATTTGCTTTTCAATTCACATTCAGCAGTCTTTAGTGATGGTGAAGGTATCTGCTGTAGATTTGTATGTACGCGCATGTCGATCGACTCCCTAAAAGTTTTTTTTTTTCACGTTTGACAACCTTTCTTTTTCCCCCTAATGTTTTTCAATCCTATCCTAAATTTTCCAGTTCGATATTCTCGATTCGTTTTAGTTTCACAGGAACGAGGTGAATAAAACGCTATAGAATATCGTCGAAAATATACAAAAATATGGAACACAAAGCAAAAAACAGTTATCTCGTAAATCTGCGTTCTGGAGGTGACGCGCTTTCGTGGGAAAGCTCTACTTTGCCCCCTCCCCTTACGGAGATGGTGTTGGTGACGGGGTGGATAACGTGCTGCAAACTCGTATTTAGGTTACTAGGCCGTTCCAGGTCTCAAATTTCCACGACGAAAATTGGGTCACCGCATCGAATCCTTTTTTTTTTTTTTCGTCGTCGTCGTTCGCTTTCATTGCTCCGTTTTGGTGTTGCAGCAAAAGTTTCGCGAATAACTTTAACTACAGAGTACTTTCCTATAACTATACATAGCATATTCAGCTATCATAGTTGACCATCATTTTGGAACGCCTCGCAATACGCTAGGGTTCGCACATACATATACACAATTCCATCGTTCCAGTTACACGTACTATACGTACATGCAAGTGTACAACTTTAACGTTTTCTTATAAGCTTCAAAAACACTCTTTCCTCCCTCACTTCACTCGCTTATTTTTCTTTGTTCGAAATATAAACGCAGACTATATATAAACTCTTATTCCGTGTGATGGTGTGTGCGTGCGTGCATGTAAGACGCTTACGACTATTAACCGAAAATTACATTACGTTCTGAGAAATTTATTAAAGCATGTGATACTACTCTCCCTTTCTTTGTACGTATGTATATATTTATCCAATTTCGCTGTACATTCCTATTTATTCAATTACCAACAGGGTACGCCACACTACACTGCATAAAATACAGCGGAAAAATAAATACCCGTTATACAAACCCATTCACCCTGTACAAATCTACCCCAGAGTACATAGAATTACGGCGAAAGAGAGAAAGAAAATTCTTTATATATCCGGGCTGATGCTGGACAATATTAATGATCTGTGAAACTGGAGCTATGAGGAAGTTTAGTTCTCGTAATGGCATTTTCGTATACTCTATACCGAGACATCGAAGATGCCGTTTTTTACCATTTTTTCTGGTATAAAGCAAAAAAAAAAAAAAACAAGGAAAGCTTTCCAGCCAATTTACGGGAAAACTAATAGGATCAACTTTTTATGGGTCAACCGAGCTTATCGAAATGGAACGACTCTCGAACTTCTCAAAGTGTAACGCAATTTTAAAATGTACTGAGGAATGAAAGCACTGATATTGAACACACACTTATTTGTAAATTATTAAAAAAGAAAAAATTGTTCCCTTTTCTGATGAATCGCTTCAAAAACGGGGATTACGAGCGACGGGTCGAAGATGGGGCAGGACACCATTATGGAAAAGAAAGGAAAATTAAGAACAAAATGATGTAGGCAGAGCAGTGCTACAGTAAGATATTGTCAGTCCTAGCGATCGAGATTGTTCCAAACGGTGCTTGAATAAGTTTGAAAGAAAATAAATATACAAGTCAAGTATGCCCCTCCCACAGTCTTGTTTCACATGTTTCACGTCTTCGCTAGTAGTCTGATACAAAATTCTTGATAGTATAGACACATGAACCCCTAAGCGAAAATGTCGCTCGATTTCGTGAAATGTTGCTTGCTGATTAGCCTTTAAGCTTTGTTTCCATCCGCCGTCCTTCCGGCAAATTGTAGTTGAACTATGCTGTATATGGCGGAGATGAGGGGAGGGGAGGGGAGGATTTACAAAAATTTCGAGCCTGGAAAAATTCATATCTTCGAGCTGGCCCGGTTTGGCCCGGCAAAGGTAAGAGAATGGGCAAATATTTGGCCCATGTAGTTCGAAGGGGTCGGGGCAAGAAATTACGCGCAATATCAGGCTTGGTTATATGTATATGAAGGGGAAAAAGTCTCACTCCTCGGTGAGGTATACCAACACATGAAGAGGGAAATTCGGAGAAATGTCAACCGCCGAATCGTAATTATGCGGGAGAACGGGCCTTAAAAACTCCAACCGTCAACCTCGTGCACAAGAGAGGGAGAGGGGTGGTAAAACTATGATCACGAGTGGGCGAAACTTTGACCTACTTTTTTTAGGAATTTCAACCTATAACTATGGGAGGTGGCTCGAAAGGCTACATAGAGAGGAAGTGGGGGCAGGGGCTCTGACCTACGTCCGAAACAACCAAGAATCTTGCCCTTCAAGCTATACGCATGAGACATTTACGCGAACAAGATATTTGAATGAAAGACGACCGAGGTCACGCAGACCAGTCTCGAAAGGCATATTTCTGGAATCAGAGCTAGGGTGGAAATATGATCGAATAGTTCAATTAAGGAGACAAACTTCAACGCATTTGATCGATTTCACGCAATTTTCAATTTGACACCTTAGGAGCCACTTTCGAAAACTATTTCTGCGGTTCGAGGGTTTGTTTTGTTTGATTTCTTGAATTTTTCGGCCAAGTATGCAAGGGAACAAAGGCAGCAGACAAAGCTCTTAAATACAAGCGAATATTTTCGTAAAATGCAGCCAACTTCACGATGTACGAACTGATCGTCTTATGCAATACCACGCACACTCGTATAGAATCGCTGTACAAAGACACTTTCTCACTCTGTTCAACCGCGCGTTAATTTATATATGATTAATATTTTACTAATCCCGGAGTTCTTGTCACTTCACGTATCATATTACGTGATCGGATGACACTAAACACACTCACGTTATAATATGTAATATAAAATGTGGGTATAGTTTACGTTTCGTGATTGCATCAACGTCAAAACGATTTTCAAAAGCCTATATGATGTTCGACGTGATGGCTTCGAGTGACATCGGAGATACCATACATTATTAAGAGTTGTAAATATACACTACCATAATATTCATAATACGTGCGCAGCACATACCCTCTCTATAGGGAATTATGAAGTACGGGAAAGGGATCAATGTAATTACTACAAACGTGTATACATATACGTACATATAGAGTTCCATAGGATATTAAAATCCTGACGCTGAGAAGGGTTTGTATTTACTTCCGTTATCGTATAAAGACGCCAACAAGGAGAGCAAGTGAGGGTAATCAACAAGTATAGAGGGCGCGGACTTTCTCCCTGAAAGTTAGAATATTTTCTACGTAAATATAAAGAATAAAGTGTTGTTCCTCTGATTTCATGCGGCTATGCGAAAGGAGTTCGTCGGCGCCACCGTCACAAACGCAAATAAATTACATCGAAAAGCCAAAGAAAGTCTGTTTAATTTTCAGAAAAATAAAGGACCACTAACTCCGATAATTTCCTGTTCCACCATTGCATATATTGCGAAAAAAAAAAGGATGATATTTTACGGCCGTTCCCCAAAGACGAAAGAAAACTTTTCTGATTGTTATTACGTATTCTTTATTTGCGATGGTGTCTTCGTCGTGACTCATTTCACCATTGCCAATTTGGCCTATATACCGATTGATGTACTTCGCGCCGCTATCGTAAATTTTAATTACTTGTGCGGTATTTCCATCGCGATGAAATTTGCGAAATATCTGTCTGCAATAACATCGAGCTTGTGTACTCAGTAAATTAGGGTCGATCGAGAGACGAAAAAGCCTTAGAGCAGGTCATCTTAAGTGCCACGGCTGAAGAAAAAGTTGAGCTTCCTCTCACAATGTCGGCGTGAATTGCGCGCGCAAAAAAAGGTGACCTACATAAGCTCTTTGTTTATAACCACTCTCGATAGGATGGAAGGATGTACGGCAAGCAACACCGTCTTCCATCCAATCAGATACATTCGTCCTCCGATTATTTTCGGCAGTTGCATTGGAAACGGGGGAAGCCACCCGCCAGCAGAGAAAAGCTCGCGTGCCAACAAAGGAATTCCGAAATGTTTATACGACAAGTATAACCAAAGTACATCCGTACAGCGGCGAAGAAAGAAAAAGTTCGAACGACGATACCGGCGGAGGGCGGGAGAAGAAAAACATTTCGAAATATTTCCCCCATCCTCATTTTCGGAGCGCGCGAAAGAGGTGTTCACGATGGGTATGATCCCTTCTAACGCGCACATCTCACCTATTTTTTCGCCCTTTCGCTACGAGCACGCTTTTATTTACGAGCGAGCAGCGCATGCAACCGGCATTATCGATTTCGGACCGGGAAAGTTGAGGTTGGTTCGCCGTAGTCGTGGTGTCCGCGCGCTCTCGCAATCCAAGTATCGCACGGTACGTATAGCGGAAGTATATTGTCCCATATTTTCGACGATACGTAAACAAAGAAGGAACAGGGCCGCAACGAAGATCCTCGAACAGCGCAATGAAATGTTATACGGAGGATTTTATCGTACACAACACAAAGCGGGGGTGGTGGCGGTCGGCATGGTGGTGGTGCTGCTGCATCGATTCAAGGTTGTGTCGTTTAGTGCGCCTTTGTTTCCTTTGTTCTGGCGGCGAAGACACGCGTACCGGCTTGCCGAAGCTTTTCTCCATGCTGTTGGCTTTGTTTACTGATCGTGTTACTGTGTTCTTGCATTTTTCTTATCTGCGATGACCCACGAAACAAAGAATTTTCTAAAAATGAGAAAGGGACATCTATTTTCTTTATTTTTTTTTCTCGCGCACTGATGTGTTTACATTTATCGGCGCTCGTGTCGAAGGTGATAAATTATTGTTGTTCTATTTGTCGCGTACGATTTGCAAAAATTCCTTTCTTCTTTATTACTGACATACACGTCATTATATAGCTTCTTTATTGAAACCAAAAAAAGAAACAACAAAAAATGTTTATAAATAAGTGGTTACAGAGCAGGAAGAAACTTATGAATTATACCGATGTACCCATTATAAGTCGTGTACACGAATGAAGAAATTTGTCACAGATATGTGATCTTTAATATCAACAAATTATGATGAAGGTGTGCGTGAAATCATTTTCTGTGCGTTGTTTATAATTTCCAAATGATATAAGAACAACGACAAAGGTTGCAGTCGTTGACTCTGATTAGACTCGATGGACAGTGCTAGAAACTAGGAAAAGTGAGAGGCAAAATGAAACAATTAACAGTTAGTCAAGCGGAGCGATCTGCTAAGAGAAATCAATTTGTCTTTGAAAGATCATTTCTAACTTCACACGAGACGCGGAGTCTCATGTGGTAGCTTACTAGTCCAAGCAACCTAGGCAATAAAAAATAATTTTTTGGCAGAAAGCGAGCCCGGGCGTTTTCTGGAATGTGTAGAGGAATATGAAATTTTTTTGGTACGTTTTGGTCCCCCACATTCAAGACAAGGTAAATAGCAGACGGGCATTTCTACCTAATGGTCGACGCACAAGAAGAAGAACTCGTGGTACTCAGATGTCGAGTAGTCCTGTTTTTGAGGGCGGTCAGACGCTCAACCGAGCATCCCAAACACAGAACTTGAACTGAAAGAGACTGGCGGAATTTTCCGAGAGAGTTTCGGGGTGAGGGAGGTGAGATAATCTACCAAGCATCCCATGAGACCAGGCAAACAAGAGCTAGAATTGGCGAACCATCAATGGCAAGTACGCCCGACATATGGGTACTTTTCCATGAACTCAGATACCCCTTTACGTTAGAGAACGGTACGTCGAATACTTTTACAAAATTTTCTGACAAAAATCTTTTGCAGAATCGATCAAAGATCGTCGAAATCAATCAACTATATGACCGGAAGTGGATCAAATTTAAATGTCGGCGAGTTGAGCTTGTGTCATTGTGGTAGTGCCGGATTCGGGTAAGCTGTCGCCCAATGCAAAATTTTTCTCGCCACCATAATTTTTTTTCATCGAAGTATAATTTTATACATTTTTTGTACTTTAATATGGTGCGATAGGGTTTTTTCCAAACTGTGCACGCAATAACCACTAAACTGAATTTTGGGTCAATCTTTGGTCATCGAGTCAACATCGATTTTTGGAATTACTCTCTCCTGGCTATTTTGGACACTTCTCTTAACGTCAGTAGGTGCTTGCGACAGTCTCTTATGATCTGTGCGGGCCTGGAACGCCCTTCAAGGTGAGAGACAGCGATATTTTTCACAGCGCCCGCGGCCAAACGATTGAGTCGCAGACTTCTGATTCAGAAATGCGTGGTTCAGCCCTCACCGTTGCTGGCAGGGCAGAAAATATCCCTGCTTCTGATAGCGAGCGGATTTATAGTAGACATAGTTCATCAGTTTGGGTTTACCCCCGCCTCCCAGAGGACCTCTAAAAAGATTGTAGAATCATTTATTTTCAACGAAACAATAAGCTTTTTTCTATACCCCCCGCCGAGAGAATTTCCATCTCACCGTACAAGTTGAAACACTATCGGTAGAAAAATATCTTTCGGAAGAGGCTAAGAGGTTCGCTTCAGTTTTTTCATCAACCAGCTGTTCGACAAACTTTTTTGAGAAGCTACGATAGTTCACGATTATGGACATCTAATTCCTTACGCTGATAGTCAATCTCTACTAAAAGCAGATGGCGTAAGTAGGAAAGCGCATCATAGGCTCGCAGCAAATCCCGATCAGAAAAGGAGCGAGGCAAGGTTGCGTCCTTTCAACATCTACTCCGAAGAAATATTAATAGAGGCTATGGAAGATCAGCTAATAGGATTACGGATTAGGGGCAAAATAATGTATGCGGACGACACGGCCTTCATAACAAAATCAATGACCGACCTCCAATTGTTACTAAACCAAGTCAGCGAAACCAGCAAAAAATATGGCTTACCCATCGATGTCGCTGATAGTAAGCAAAATGGGAGTCGAAAATACACATCTAGAACTGGAGGGAAAACACATTGAAAGAGTACCGCACTGCGAATAGCTGGGATTGGGAGCTTGGATAAACGAGGATATGAATCCAGATGAAGAGATTAAACCCGAAAAGCGATGTCGAAGAAAGCCTTCAACAGCTGGTACAAGGTACTAACGTCAAGGGATCTTCAAAATAGAGAATCTCAAAAAGTTATATCTCGTCGAGACTACTTTATAGCTGCAAAAGTTAGACCTTGAAGACGGCGATACGCATGATGGATTGCATGGACGGAGAAGGTACGGAACAAGGAGGTTAGAGCGGGAACTCCTGACTACCATCAAGAGAAGGAAAATACAGTGACCGAAATACAAACTACTGCAGACAATCATGAAGAGAGAAAGCGTTCTCTCCTGGTTAAGGAATATGAGACAATGGACCAATATATCACCTGAAGAACTCTGCTACGCAACTTGAGATCGGAAAATGGAAGCGAGTTATCGAAATGACAACTGCCTGAAGTCCCCTAGATATGGTACATGAAATTATTGAAGGCTTCTGAGGTTCTTTTTTTTTTCACTGGCTCACATGTTGTCCATTCGTACCTAAAATTAACTTCTCCTAAGCAAGTAATCAAAAACTGTTTTCTCACTCGCGACATTTTTACAAATAGTGATATTTCTGGCAGGCAGAGAATCGCCATTGAGCATGAATTCCTTTTTCCAGCTCCTCATGGTATTTCGTTTAGAAAATATCTAGGTAAACTTCCTACCAAGGTTACTGAAACCCCTTAACATGTCTCGAGCGTGTCACCGAAATATTTTGTCTCCTCTTTTCCGGTACGTTTTCAAAGAAATATTTGAAATTGTTCCTTAATTGATTGTTTCATCATGGCAAGAGTTTTATAGTCGTTGAAGTTTATAAAAAATACCAACTTGAGATTCCAAAATATTTTTGCGACATTGTAAGAGAGAAAAAAAAAGCAAATATAACGTGGTACGATTAAGCGCAATATTTCAAATTTTCAAGTATTATGATACCATTTGAAGAATACGTATATTTTGTATAATATTTTTTAGAACGTCATAAATCCAGGGCAAGTTTTTTCCCTGCTTTTTTTAAATGAGTGATTAAAAAGAGCGCTCGAACGTTTATACAAAGCCTTGTGTATTCGTGTACCTGCTGTGTCGATATACGTCATCCGGCTTGTTCGCGTTCGAGTCTTTTTTTTTTTTTTTTTCAACGCAAAAAATTTAGTCACAAAAAATGATCGAAGGGATAACTGCGACTTGCAAAGCCTCTGTTCAAAGGTTATATTTATCTTCTGTGTGAATCCATCCCTTACCTAGCCCCACTCCAGTTCCGCAGTCATTCGCTTAAAAACATAATGAGCTCACAAGAAGATGAGGACCAGATGAGCACGACGACATCAAGGTATCCGATTTTAGTTTTCCAACGTCGCAAAAAGTGTAATTTTTTCGCTTTCCCTTCAGTCCTCAGTCGTATTCGTAAAAAGAAAATACTTATCGTTCGTACGTTCTTTTTTTTGAGAATCGATATAAACCGCTAAAAATAAAACACACTATACTACAAATAATATACATGTCGAATGTATCGACGAATATGGAGGACATTGACCTGTTACAGTATAATAAATCTTGGAGAGTATGTACAGTATTATGTAGTGATATAGTTAGAGAGAAAGAGTAATGATGACTGATCTGGAACAACGATTGAATTCGAATTAGAAACAGTGCGGTGTTAGTGTAACGGGGCAGTTATTATCATTATTATTATTTTTTTTTTTCTGCAAATTTACGCAGCATTTTCTCATAATTATTCGTTTCGGTAATTCCGTGTGCATCGCGTTATTGCTTGTGCGATGCAGCATTCGATTGCATACAATACAACCATTCTTTTATTTTTTTTTCTGTTCCTCTCACTCTCCAAAACATTATCAAAACGCATCGCACAGAGGTACCGGTTTCGAGGATGGATTTGTATTGTTGAATATGATATGTATACACGCTTAATTCATGCTAATTAATTCGTGGTCACTCGATATTAGGAGGATGTTCTTCTGCGTGCGATGCGATTTCATTTCTCGCATAGGCTGCAGGTGATATAATGTATTTAGGTGGCCATCGTCCAATATTACATACGCCAGAAAGCCGGTATTGTTTGAAGCGCGTGAGTTTCATACGATATAATGACCACACAACACGAAATGGGACTTCGGAGTATCATGAAGGGATGTTTGCGTTGTGAAATGTGAGATGACCTACCAGTGTAGTACAAACATCTTCCAGATATGGGCCTAAAACTTTACCTATGCACTTTGGAAACGTATCACGTTCAGTTACGAGGAACAGAATTCAGCCCCCTCCAGAGCTAGATAAAAAGAAAATGGAAGATTTTCGGACAAATTCAAAGTTTAACTAACACATAGACACAAAAAAGAGAAACTTTGACAGATCCTAATAGTCAATGATAGGATAATAATCGACTATCTGCAATGAAAAGTCGACCATTTTAGTTCATTAGAGTTGCTGCCTTTCTTCTCCACAGTTCATGCTGCAATTTCTTACACCTTCCATGTAGAACAGGTACCCTGCCCTCCTCAATTAGTTCCGATCGAAGAAACTAATACTCCAAAGATTCCAAAATGCAAAATATTTACGCATAATATACATTCAAAATACAAATGAAGTATCTTACTTTATACTCTTTTGTTAGAGCATTTCCACTCAATACTTTCAAATCCCACATTTGCTCATCAATGTCATATCTGTGGATTACTCACCTGAAACAAATAAAAAAGAATATCTTTAGTACAAGAAAAAAATATCAAGTTTTTCAACATCTACAATAAGAGAGCTGGACCCTCATTATAAGGTAGATTTAATTAGTTATCATTCGGGTAACCTCAATATTAAGGAGTTCTCTCCTTATCACTCCTATCACCTTTCGCGAGTTAAAATACGTTCCAAACGAATTCGAAAGTCCGTGATTTTATGTAAGATTAAATTATGTTCACATTCGAGCCGGTCAGCGCTAGTATCGCGCACAGCGAAAACAGGACGATTGATGAAGCTTTTCCTAAGTCTATTAAAATTAATTTTTATGAACAGGTAACTTGTGGTAAATTCCACGTTCTTTCAATTTTCTTGCCAAGTGGCTTTGTTGTCGATTTTATTCAGAATTACTCAATCAATATTCAAGATTCTCGTCGATTGTAGCGCTCCTAGTGGGTAACTGGCTCGCATTGTCGAACTTTTTGTTCCTGGCCTCTCTTTTTTTCAGTTTCTGTACGTGACAGATAAGAAACAGCTTAACATTTGGTACAGCTCATACAATCTCGTTTGTTTTAGGCTTTAGAAAAACATCAGGTCAACCTTTGTAACCGAGCTGCAATATGCGGATGACCTTGTCTCACTCGAAAGCTCGAGATCGATTACTGCCTTCGGTAAAGGGAAAACATCCCCAAATCTACTGTATAAAAAGCCAAAATTGGGAGTCGAGTCATCTTAATCATATGAGATGGTGTCCTTCCGACAAATACCATGCAAAACCCACCGTGTTTCAGGTCAAAAGGTTCGACTTAGAACGAAGTTATCATTCTTCTCAAAATTTTAAGCGCACAACTTATCCTTCAAATCAGAAATATACGAAAGCAGTGAGTTAATTCATTTGATGTGGCACACAATAATCGCAAATTTAAAAGTCGTCTTCTACGCTCTATGGCTTTAGATAGGATAGAGCAGCAAAGACCTGCTTTAAGAGAACCACATGCACAGCCGCAAAAAAATAGGACAAGTGCAAAGGAATTAATTGCAGTATTTCTAGAGGTAAGGGTGGAATAATAGTCTCAATTGGAATTGATATTCCCCTTACAGGAAGACACAAGATGTATACTGACAAATCGAGTGCTTGACAGGAATTTTAGAGAAGATGAATAGCAAAATTCATTGATATACCATGAATGATTTTCTTCCAGGTTGTCTACACATACTGGACAACCTATCATAAAATACCATGGACAGCTTCTTCCAAGTCCTGTGTCGTGGACTCTTTCTATGATATGGGTGGTATAAGGATTGTCACCCTTGAGTCGAAATATGTAGACGGTATTTAAGTACTTAGTACATCTTGTAACATCAGGAACACCACTACTCTTTCACTCCTGACCCAGCGCCAGGAGGATCAAAGAAGCAGGACTGCTTAGCCAACCGTATTGGCTAAAAACTTAGCTAAAAGCTAACTGATTGGCTTCAGCTATCAGCTCACGGCTAATCCAGTTTTATTAGCTGACTAACAGCCAGCTAATTTTGGGCCAAAATAGAATGGCTAAGAGCTAAAACCTAAGGGCTGAAAGAGGGAAGGGATCACTCCAATATGGAGGGCTGAGGTGCGGGGAAGAAAAAATATTAGCCGTTACCAATTCCAGTTTGAATGGCTAATGGTTAACGTGATTTCATTAGCTAGCTAACGGCTAGCTAATTAATTTTGGATGAAAATTGTTCGGCTGACAGCTAACGGCTTCGGCTTAGCTAAGCAGCCCTGCAAAGAAGCCGGGAAAACGAATAGAACTTGAGTGCGCTCTTGCGACACTGCAAAGAGTTATCACGAGTATTGCAGCTTAGAGATTCCGCTCAAGTTTTCGGCTTAAACTTATAACCTTAAAATATATAACTTCGGCTTTCAGCTTCTGGCTCTTCGGAAAATGAAGCTAGCTTTTGGTAATTTTCGGCTAGCTTTCAACTTGCACAATTTGGCTGTTAATAGCTATTAGTAATCACGACCAAAAGCTAGTTTCACGATCATAACTCATAACTGCGATGACTGGGTAGGCAATTGGTTTTCCGGGTACGGTTGTCGGTTAGATACTTGGAATTTGGAGAAGTTTAGTAGAAACTTTTAACAGGGAACCTGTTTTATGGGGGGCTATTTGAGAAATCTGCCGTCCGCCGTCCGCCGTGCGCCGTCCAGCGAAAAACTTAGAAAAATTTCGACCCTCGAGCCATATATGATAGGAGAGGGACTTAGAAAAATTTCGACCCTCGAGCCATATATGATAGGAGAGGGACTTAGAAAAATTTCGACTCTCGAGCTATATATGATAGGAGGGGGACTTAGAAAAAATTTCGACTCTCGAGCTATAGATGATAGGAGGGGAACTTAGAAAAATTTCGACTCTCGAGCTATATATGATAGGAGGGGGACTTAGAAAAAATTTCGACTCTCGAGCTATATATGATAGGAGGGGGACTTAGAAAAATTTCGACTCTCGAGCTATAGATGATAGGAGGGGGACTTAGAAAAATTTCGACTCTCGAGCTATATATGATAGGAGGGGGACTTAGAAAAATTTCGACTCTCGAGCTATATATGATAGAAGGGGGACTTGGAAAAATTTCGACTCTCGAGCCATATATGATAGGAGAGGGACTTAGAAAAAATTTCGAATCTCGAGCTATAGATGATAGGAGGGGAACTTAGAAAAATTTCGACTCTCGAGCTATATATGATAGGGGGGGGGACTTGGAAAAATTTCGACTCTCGAGCCATATATGATAGGAGAGGGACTTAGAAAAATTTCGACTGTCGAGCTATATATGATCTAGGCTTCCTTGAATTTTCAATACCAAATCTCATTCAAATCATAAAACAGGTTCCCTGCGTTCCTCGTTTAACTTCGTTAAGGAAGCCGTCATTTTTTTTTTTTTTTCAAGCGGGGAACCCTCTATCCCTTTTGTTGGGGGTACTTCGAGGAAATTTTCGTCCGCGAGCGCGAGCGAGGTTGATGACGTTACGAAGAGGGGAGGGGGACTTGGAAAAATTCCTACCATCGAACTATAAAATTACTCAAAATTCTTACAGAAAGTTGTGTTGAAAACTTCTCGCAGCATGCCACCTTTTCATAGTTTGGAAAATACCCACTAGATTTCAGCTACTTCTCTGCCCTGTGTTATGAAGTCCCGTCTGAATGAAATGTGTAGCCTGATATATTTTGTTGTATTTTTTTCTGAGCGTATTTCCGCATAATACCCAAATTTTGATTCAACTCTATAAAAGGGGCTTTTGAAGGATGACGCAGAAGAAGGTTCTGAACTACCACAAACAGAAAAAAATTGCGTTGCTCTTATTCCTATGAGATGCCCTTTTTGGCTTGGAGCGCTGAAAGTTGAACAAGACAACAATCGCAACTGATAAGGTTAGTTTCTACGTCAACGGCGAAGGATGATTCGATAGTGGGAGCTTGCGATGACCTGACAATTAAGGACTCACGTTATGAGGTCTTGATGCTCAAATAGCTTCATTAGTTCAGCAGCTCTTATTTAGGACGTGCAATACTCGATTTTTCATACTTCTTCCAAAACTTTGGAGACGAGACGAAGAGAAATGCTCTATGACTTTCCCCGCTCACAAAACACTTGCCAGCCAGCTGTAGAAAGCAGCTTCTCGTTCCCATAATACATAAAGTAGAGTAGTTAGTTTGTTATGCTACTCGCGTCCAGTGTATTTATAAATGCACGAACTGAAAAAACAACATTGTCGTGAACGATTTCGATACCCCAGTGAGACATGCCACAGCAAGTCTATTGCGTATAGCTTATTTCGCACCGGTGCTCCCGTATTTATTTAGCGCCGAGAACGTAATGATTGCGTCCATTAGTTGGAAAATTCCAAAAAAAAATTGCGATACTATCGCACCTCAAGGTCGGAACAACTTAACTCAGAAGCGAGTTACCATTTTGTGCACTCGAACAAATTGTAAAGAGTTGTTAATTTTTTTCTCTCTCTCGTATGCTCCACGTCCACTGCTAAGTAGGCTTCTATGGTTTCATTATTTTGCTAGATTTTTCGCCATACATGTACGTACATCAGGTATATGGCACACAGCACGCCCTAATAGAAATGGAAAAAAAAAAAACAGGAGAAGAAAACCCAATATTTTTCGCATCAAGGTTAAACTCGCTTGTCTAGTTCACTGCTAATGATATTCGTTTGCTCTTTTTATCTCTATGCTGTCTTTCTTTATTTACATTTTTTTTTTCCTCCTCTCTGGCATAATTTTTCTGTCTGTATATTTTATTGCTTTGGTTAATATATAAATGAGTATATGTATGCGTACGATGAATCCGTTATTCGTGAAGGCTCTTCCACACAGGCGTGAAATTTCTAGCAATCTTGTCTTTAGAAGGGAGAAAAAAAAGGTAAAATAAACATACGTATAATATATATACATTTTTTTTTTTTCTTTTCATATATATATATTACTGTATATTATTTATACTTTAATCGAACGCGTTATATGCTCTCTAACAAAACCAGCTTCCTATTTCTTATTTTTTGCTTCTCTTTCTTGTCAGTTTTTTTTTTTTTTTTTAACAAAATAAAAAAAAAAGTAACATACAGGCAGATCCAACCAATGGTGCCGTTCGAAGCAATAAACAACAACCGCGTACAGTTTCACTCAAGGTCATTGACCTTATTGATGCATTTCTACACAGATACGTTAATTTGAGTGCCATACGCTGAAGTTCGTTCTCTATTCTCGCGGGTGTGCGTAATACGGTAATTAGATGGCCCTCCGAATCCATGTCGAAAATAGACCTAGTTGTGGAGAGGAGGGGTTGATATAGGCCACAGGGGGGGGGGGGGTAATGAAACCCAGGACTAGAGGTGAAGTCGATAATTAATAAAGTTAAATGCCCAGTATTTCCTCTTTTGATTGGCCTAAGAATGTCTATTAGCACTTGAAATAAATAAATAAATAAATACGTATCGGAGCCTTTGATGATGAAACATAGAAACGCAGCGCATTTTTCGCGTTTAATCCTACTGACATAGAACTTATAAAAACAGCAGGTCGTTGAACCATTCGAGTGTGTATAGAATCAAGATGGATCGCGATGTAATTAACTGATTAAAGTTTGGCTTAATAACAATAAACGACCGTGGATCGGATACTATACGCGTCGACAAATGATCCTTTTCTCGCACGGTTATATATACACTTTCAACGATATAATTAGAGGCTCCGGCTTCCAGGGTACTTCGTCAAAATTAAAAGGTGTTATTTTGTTTTTAACGACCAGCATTTATTCTAAAATGCGCGCACGACTAGAATGACACGATTCTTTGGTCAAACTTCTACGATCGAGATGAGAAGGAGGTGAATAAATGAGCTTAATTAGAAATGGCTCTAATGGGGAACTGCGAACCAAAAGTAAACCGTGGGCTAGAAACCTCCGACGAGATGTCCAAAATGTGCGCACCATAAGTACAAATACATTATACGAACTTACACGGTTCGTTTCCATCGAAAAGTGATGGCGTACTCGATTCGTTCGTATTCGATGTATATACGTACAGTATTTACAAGGCAGCGTAGCAAACACCGCGAGTTCCCATGCCCTGGAACCGTCGTCAAACACGAACATCAGAGAATACGCCGGCAACATATGGCATATTCTCTCATAGCATCGAAGGCGCCAGCCATACCACAACCCTACGGAAATTCTTAATTGCGTACTCGCGATAATACTCGAAGCAATCCGCAAAAGACTCTCGTTATTCGTATTGGAACGTCAATGCATGAACCCACCGTACGAGGTGGGTGGTTGGGGAACTCTGACGTCACTGAACTTGAACCAACCCACCCTGTAAAAGGAAATTTTATTGTATCCGCACGCCATGGTGTTTGCGAGTGAATTTTCATTTGCAGCCAATAAAACTGTTTCCATTATGCATAACTGAATCACATGAACACTGTAATGCCTCCCTCGGGTACATTTCTTTTAATCTCAGTCTCGATGACACGAGAGAGATAAGAATTATATCATTACTTCCCGTACAGTAATAGACTTGTTGAGATAGTTTTTGATGCGCTCCGGACACGATGAGAAGATTTTTCCAGTATGTATTCTTACATTTTTTCTAGTCAAGAATGACAGGTTTAGAATTCATAGTGTGATATCTCACAATAATATGTGTCAAACCGATGAATTGAAACTCTTAAAAAGACATATCACACGATGCTATGCCTTTCTCTGCATATTTCCTGATGAGTGAGAGCCCGGAAATTCAGGAATCCAACGTCGAGTAAAAGCTGGCTCGATAATCGAGCTCGAAGTCGTTAAAAGTAAAATCAACACTAATTCAGAACCGGATTAAGAGAGAGACTAGGACCTGCCTCTCTACAACTTGTTGGGAAAATGGGTAATCATTACCCATATAATGAAAAAACACCACGAGCGACAGAGCCATTGAAACTTGCCAAAATTTATCGTACTATCGATAGTTTTTTAGACTAACGACAGTTTTGTTGCAAAAAAAAAAAGGGTGACATTAAATTTCTCCTTTTGTTACCAAAATCACAAAATTGGTGCGAACCGACATGAAAATTGAAAATGTACGTCAGTTAATACTTCAATGAATCAGTCAGGCGGTACCAATTCTGCAATGGGTATGGTACCACGTTTTTATAATTTTTTCGAGTTGCTTCCACCACCTGGTAACACTGAGATACAATTCTTGACGAGTTTTTCATAAAAATAACGATCAGGAGAAAAGTATTTATGTTTCCTGTAGTGTGGATACTTTTCTCTTGATCAATATTTCTTATCGGGAAGCAATTTTGGGACTATTAATAGCATGAAACTATCGACTATCGCCCACCACTTGAGGTGACCAATAGTCACTTATTTACACGACTAAATTAATGAGCTCCGGCGATATGACGTTCCGCTGCTTGAGTATTCGCGACTCGGAGTCTTATCTGTTATCTGTGGCTGCCACTAAAACATTCGTCTATGGTGCTCTGATACTTGACAGTTCCACACATACATATTTCTTCATGCAACTTCGCACTAAAAGCGGAAAATGGATGTAATTATGGTCAGCTACACTATCATTGTACTGCTCTCTGTATTTAATCAATCGAACTAAAATATTATTATTTGGGCTTGTATTTGACCTTTCAACCATAGAGCACAAGCAAATTTCACTTCACTCACGTATTATCGATCCATCTAAGAGGAATCGTCGACAGCGGCGAGAGAAGGGTTTGCATCACCTTGCAGGTATTTTTATCTTCTGCTGGGGCCCCTCTATCATCCTTAAGTTTCTAAAAGACGTGTACTTCTCCTAACTCAACCTTTTTCGTCAGATTCTTTAATTTGTTGCCTGATGAAAGTGGGTATAGTCTGTACATCTTTGGAGTAGAACTAGGTATCGGGTACTATAGCCATTACTGGTAGGGCTAATTACAGTTTTTCAAGAAAAAGTTCTCGTACTCCTCTACTCCAATATCAAGTTACTACGAAATAATCTCACCTAAGGTCTTGCGGGTCCGGGTGTGGTCTAAACTTGAATAATTGATGTCCAACCAGGAGGGTACACAAAGTATTATGATGGTCTTGTTTCCACTAAACTTGATAATCTGTCCTCATCTGTTTCGCCAATCAGCGAAAACGATTTGGGTAGGCAAAGCTAAAACTTTTTTTTTTTAATGGTCCTAAACTAGTGGTCTGTTGCGGAGTCATTGTGCCCGGATTATTAACATGTACACAGCTTCTTGGTGAGTAAGATATGTAAACAGAAAATACGCAGCTGCCCAAAAACAAGTTGGTCAGTAAAAATTAGAAAAGCAAGTTCAAGATACGATACGTTGGAATTGAATAAGGAATGAAAGATGATCGTAAAAACAGTATTCCAAAGTATTGATTTTTCATATTTGAAAGGGAATAAGAAAAATTTCATTTTGGCTGTAAGTATGAGGAACACGAACAGTAATAATATTCGAAGGTACCTATACTAATAAAATCTTTTGCAAAGCTATTGGTTCTAGGGTACGCTACAATAAATTATTGGGTAAATTCAAATACGCGAAGAAGTACCTATGATATTTCACTCGTATCGAATTTGAGAATATGCGCCGGGTGTTTGAGTACACTACTTAGCTGAGAGAAAAATTGTCTTAAATAAATATAGGACGGATGTTGTTTCTGCGAGATATACGGCGAGGAGTTGAAATGGGTCACGAATAAGCGTGCTGACCTGGCTCCACTCGATACTAACGTGTATAAAACGTGCAAGCGCGTCTTTCGAGATCTTCTTGAGCTACTGGAATTAGAATACTCGCCACTGTATAGAGTAAACTGAACGAGGCGTCGATCGTTGCTGGTATAATGAAGAGGAGTTTTCAGAGAGTTTGTTCACAGATAAGAGACCGTTTATCATTATCACCTTTCTGTCTGTTCGGCGCGAGTTAGTCGTTTTACATGTTGACAAGCCGCGTACGGTATCGTATAAAAACTAGTGGTTCGTGATACGAATGAAAATTATGTTGGTCGTTGCCTGTAGCATTAATTAGGAAAGACGAAATATAAATAATGTTGAGGAATATGCAGTATGGTCGCGTTCTCATTGCGAGAGATAAAAATATAATACGTATACGCACGCGGAGGAAACCGGCTCGGCTCTCTCGTGTAATAACATTGTAAAATAGTCACAAACGCATCGTCTCGTAGTCACGTGCCCGTTTTTACGACTTTTTGGTCGTCTCATTACAACTCTAGAAGGTAGATTTTTTTGTTTAAAAAAAAAAAAAAAACAGAACCTATACACATACGTAGGGAAAGAAAACTGCTGAAATACGAGAATATTAACCTTTTGTTTCTTTTTCCCCTGTTACGGAGCTGATGTTGGCGTGGTGTAATTTATGAATTGAAATTTGTCGTGAATCATTTCGTATATAATTGCCTAGGTACCTACATCGCGAGATTTATGCGGAAAATAGGTAGTGTTGTGCATTTAATGATATAGAACAGAATGATTTTTGAATGAGTGTAAAATAAGAGCAGGCTTGCCTTAAGGCAGTACAGCTCTGTTGCCAAACAATGGCAAGTATTGAAGGACAATGTATTCGTGGAGAAGCAGACTATGTACAATCGCGGTCAGAGAGATGGTCTAAAGAACGTGGGAAATCAGCTCATAGTACGAACAATGCAATTTCGTGTTGTAGAAAGCCCCTCTGAAGGTGTTTTCAAAAATCGTCTGAACAGCTCACAACGCTTCTTAGATATGTCCCCTTAAAATTCTTAGCCAAGGGGACAGAAAGGTCGAAATCACCCGGTCACCTGAAGGGCAGAATTTTTACCCTGTACTCCGTTGCTCCCCACGTACCTCGTTCATATCGTACTGTCATCACCCATCTAAAGGCTCTAGCCGGGTAAGAGAGGAAAATGGCTTGGTCGAAAAATGTTTCAAATGTCCAACAAAATGTTGTCCCCAACGAGAAAACTCGAAACCCAAAAAATTGCACCCATCCGCTCACCCGCATGGGCTGCAGAGTCATTTTTAGGCCTAAAATCCACATGGCTATATCTCAGGCATTTTTAGTATTTCGTTTATCGATTTGGTCAATTCTTATGTAAACACGCATCCACGGATTGGGTGGAGTGCGTTAGATTGAGAAAAATAGTTGAAAAATCCTCCAGCCGCTGGAACAGTATGAAAACAGTAGAGAAGTGAGAAAATCCACTTTTTCACCCTGGAGGACCGTGAGTTTTGGTATTTCGTTCCATCAATTAGGTCGATTATATAATGTAAACACGTCCACCAAGTTCGAAAAAAATGGTCAAAAAATTCTTCAGCCGCTGGAACGTACTGGAAATGACAAATAATTGAGAAACCCCACTTTTTCACCCTGAAGGACCGTGAGTTTTAGTATTTCGTTCATCAATTAGGTCGATTATAATGTAAAACGTCTACCGAGTTCGAAAAAAATAGTAAAAATATTCTCTAGTCGTTGGAACAGTCTGAAAATAGGAAAAAATTGAATATATCCACTTTTTCAACCAGCAAACCGTGATTTTCTATAAGACCAAGTTGGAAAAAAAAATAGTCAGTAAATTTTCCAGTCGCTGAAACGGTCTAGAAACGGTAGAAAATCGAGGCAGGGCACTTTTTCAACCTGGATGACCGAAATTTCAGGTTATTGGTTCATTGGTATGGTCGATTCTTTCATAAGAACACTTACGCCGAGTTTAAAAAAAGATTGAAAAAAATTCTGTAATCGTTGGGACGCTCTGGAAATATTACAAAATCGAAGATAGACACCCGCCACTATGATGCATTTGTTACTTTTTTCCCCTCGAATCGCACCGGTACAAATTGTGTTACTGTTAGCCGTGCACTCGTAGATGTGGAAGAACCCTCCCGGGACACATCAGAAGACAATGATCTCCTCGTATTGTCATGCTCATAAACTCCAATATTTGAAGCATTGTCACCTCAACTCGAGAGGAGATTCCCCCATTTCATGCAAGTGCACGACTCCTAGTAACACAGTTTGTACCACTACGACTTCAGAGGTACAAAAATAAACATTCAACATTTAAAAGTAAAGGAAATGAATTTTATGGGGGGGGGGGGAGAGGGTGTATCTTTGGTTTTTTACTATTTCCAGAGCTCCCCGGTTTTTTTTCAATTTTTCTAAAACTCGGTGTACGAGTTTTCAAAAGAATTGACGAATTGCCAGAAATGGTTCTCAAGGTTGAAAAGGTAGATTTCTTTAATTTTCTACTATTTCCAGACTACTCCAGCCACTGGAGAATTTTTTTACTATTTTCTTCAAACTTGGTGGACGTGTTTACATTATAATCGACCTAATTGATGGAACGAAATACCAAAACGACGGCTTCCTTATCGAAGTTGAAAGAGGAACGCACGGAACCTGTTTTATGAGTCCAATGGGATTTGGTATTGAAAATTCAAGGAAGCCTAGACCTAGATAAAGCTAGTATAAAGAAGGCCTGGACCTACTATAAGCCTAGTATAATATAGTTTGAGTGTCTAAATTTTTCTCGAATATCGAGCTATATAAGCTGGAGAGTTGAAATTTTTCCAAGTTTTTTGCTGGACGGCGCACGGCGCAGCGAACGTCAAATTTCTCAAAAAGCCCCCCATAAAACAAGTTCCCTGTTAAAACTCACGGTCCGCCAGGGTGAAAAAGTGGATTTTCTCACTTCTCTACTGATGTTTTCAGACTTTCGCAGCGACTGGAGAATTTTTCAACCATTTTCTCAATCTAACGCACTCCACCTAATTCGTGGTTGTGTTTACATAAGAATTGCCCGATAAACGAAATACTGAGAATATTATATTTTTGGTCTATCTACATTTCTATTTCATCCCACGGAGGAGTGCGTATTTTTCAGTTCGATCATTGACTATTGATTTCACGCGGTCTATTGCAGTAGCAGTCGTAGTTCGCCCCGCTATTCATGGAAAAATCACGGAAGTTCATTAAATATTGATTTTTTCGGGAATGTTCCACCTCACCGAAGACTATGGTACTAATGTATGTTGTAGTAGAGGGTATGGCACTTCAAATGAATGATTTTACCCCAGTGCCTTCCCCCCCCCCACCGATTTTTTTAAATATTTGAATTTGAAGTTTTGTTCTTGCCAGAAACTAGGGAAAATATGAATGATTTTTTTTAAAAAAAATACCATGGATGAACGTTCACATATACTAAAATGTGTGATCATTATTGCCTGAGATACAGCCATGTGGATTTTACGTCTAAAAATGACTCTGCAGCCCACGTGGGTAAGCGGATGGGTGCAATTTTTTGGGTTTCGAGTTTTCTCATTGGGGTCAACATTTTGACGGACATTTGAAATATTTTTCGACCAAGGCTCCCCCCTTACTCGGCTAGAGCCTTTCTCTAGTTCCACCATCGGATGTCGTTGAGATGTTCAGAATGAGCGGGCCCTGTATCGTCGAATACGAAATCTTCTTTTAAATGGTCTCATCTGGAATTGAGAGTGGCTAGTTTGACTGCTATAGCTGTAGAGTAATCGAACTTCATGATCTTTATTTCTCATAATTCAAGTATTGGGACTCAATGCGGCCATGTACTACCACGTTTGCTATCGATTCTGGTTTGAAGAGCAGGTCTCTCGGTCTGTACTTTGAGGGGCACATTACCACCGTACAAACTGGTAGAATCTCGTGATGTGAAACAGTCTACCATTCCGCGAGTCGTATATTCCTACTGATATGATTGGTATTCTATACACACGAACAGATCGTAATATATTTCCTTCCCTTTTGATTTCTCTGTCAGAAAAAGAAATCCAACAGCCATCCATATTCATAGCAATAATTATCGCCGTTTACGCTACCGCATATTTATTTACCCGTCGGAGATTTATTCGACACTTGTGCAAACTTTCCGAAGAATAATCTTTCCTTTTTCCCTCTTTCTTTCCACTTTTCTCTCGACTGCTACTCTTGTAAACAAACGTCTCCACACTCTCGTGTTTTATATTTTGACTGGGTAAGTACGCTCGTAAATAAATAAATATACGTAAGACTTTCGTCTATAAATAATACGTACACTCGATTAATGGCGGCATATTCGATAATAAACCTCGCATATTTCGTGCGTAAGCCTACATAATGTGCAAAAACACACATTGCACAAAGAGAATGCGCTCATGTCGAAAAGATAGCGACGCGACGTTGACTCATACATTCGTATTGTGTTATCTATATCGACGAAAAAAAAATTTTTCCTCCTTCGTTTCGAACAATTTTTCTCTCTTTTTTTTTTAGGTTATGTAAGCAACGTCGCGAGGCTAGACGAGGGCTGTACTCATTACGAAATTGTGTCAACGCGGAAAGCACACGTTTAGGCGGAAGGCTCACGTACGAAATTTTGCAACTTGCAATTTAGAAAAATCAGCCACCTCGACGCAACAACAATCGAAATTGGGTACCGCGTCCACTCTCGTTTGAAATTCAACCCCAAAATACGGCATTCTGCTTATGCAGACCGCAAGACAGCTGTTCATTTACGAGGGTGCACGAGCATCTTCTATTTGATGTTACTTTCTCTTGTAAGTCTTTGGTGTAACTGAACCATTCGCAGGATGACAGTTCTGCTACTGATGTCGCTTCGACTCTTAGACGACAGTACAATGGTGCTGACAGCTTCAGACCCGCATTCGGATAAAATCACGAACTGTGCTCGATCGACGGTTTAATTAATTTATAGCCGGCTCGTTCGTATGTATACGCGTATTGCGAACGTAAACTTTTAAGAAGACAATGCCCTTTCGAGAAGAAAATGACTATACGCGTTTCTCCGCCGCGTCGCCACCGCCGCCGTCGCAGAATTTCAACGAATTCTCTTCCGCGTAACGAAAAACTGAGTAATCTAATTTAATGCACAGTAAGGAGCGAAATCGAATGGCAAATAGAAAGAAAATGGGTCTGTTCTCGTGTACGCTGGCGGGGTGTCACCATTACGTACTCTAAAATGTATAATCGCTCGTGGCAACCAACAAGCAATTTTCGTATACTGAATCAACACGTGGGATGAGGATACACTGTAGTATTATCGGGGTTGGAAAATTCTTCCGTTCTTTTTCGATATACGTATTTTTTAACGCTTCATTATCGCATTATTCGAGATTCAATGCTGCTCGATTACGGACGGAGGGAGCATGAGCAGAGCTTCATTTTTGAAGCATTAGCTTGTGTCTCTTATTTTGAGTCTATGTTTCCTGACGCTAATCAAAACTATTGGGATCAGAATCGTCAGCCCCTGAGGTGATGATGATTCTACCGGAACTCTTCCTTGTTCTGGTTCCTAAATTTCCGTTTCTGAATGACTGAACAGTGAATCATTCCCCAAAAGTTCTTCAGGAATGGTTTCACACGTCTTCTTCTTGCGTCGCTAAATTGACAAAAACAATTCCGCTCTCCATCATAATTCCCCAAGATCGCTACAACAGCGCTCTCGTTAAGTTGTAAAATTTAGAAGTGTTCAGCCATTTTTACCGATTCGTATCGAAATATTAGCAGCAATCCACGCGGAATAACAGATTCTATTAGGAGAGAGAGCGAGCAATCATTGTTTTGAGTTTTTCGATAGTTCTTCATCTCCCCGCAAAAGAAACCAGGGGTCTATTTTCTAGCAGAGAAACTGGTGCCTTTGTTGGTGAGATATATCGAGGGGGTATATGAAGAAATTTAAACTAGATTGAAAGTATAGAAGGGAGGGAGGTGTATTAGAAAATTCTGACTATCGACCTTTATACATCAGCAGAACAACTAAAAAAATGTCAATCTTCGAGCTATTTTATGATCACTTTTGTCGCATGTTGCGTATGCATTAATTTTGTTTCCTTGATTTGATTTCAATGTCGGAAGAATCTCCTCGACGAACCCCCCCCCCCCCCCTTTTTTGACAACCGCCAAGCTGTAGTGCCTCCAGGTGCGTAAAACTTCAAGGCGACACACCGAAAAAAGCGTCCCAATGACCGAAACCTGCGGCACCCTCAAGTAAATGTTCGCTTCACAGTACCAGCAGACGTCTCTGCTCCGATTTCTCAACATCTAAGATAGTTGCTCCTGAGCAGGAGCTATTTTATGATACATAATAATTCAAAATGATTTCAATGGTTTACTTTGGAATACAATACTGTTGTAACTTCGTAAAACGTATACAAGAGTTGGTAAAGGCTAGGCAGATTAATACGAGTGCAAGATCCATTGCAGTTACTGTCGTTCTCTCCTCTTGGACGGCCATACCAACATTTAACGGCGTCCGGACGTGACATAGATTGACTTGATAACCTCAAAGTAGGGTCTAAGTCTCATTTTAATGTTTAATCAATTGATTCCACTGATTTGCTAATTGACTATATCTACGATCATCAACACGGCCATCTTGAAAACCTTCAAATCCCCACTCGGTCATATTGACTGTAGAGTTGGACTTTTTCTGTAAGAGAGAATCTGTCGTACACTGAAGTGACCAAAAAAACCATTTTATGGTTATGGCAAGTCTCGTCACTCAACGATAACTACGGAAACTCATGCCGCGCAACCTGCAATATCCTTTTACCGACATAATCCGTCTGATTGTGGAAACCTGCATAATTCCTCGCACACAGTAAGGGTTATGGAATCTTATTGACCGGCATAATCATTCAACAATGATTAGGAAATCATATTTCACAATGATTAGGAAAACTTGTACCGTCGCATTTTCATAACACCCTGCAAAAGTGGGAGAGGTATATTCATAAAGCTGTTGCAAAAGCATACTGAATCCTTGGAATGGGCCTCCAACGGTCGTAAATAGTTCATTCAAAAGAATCCAGGCTTTCCAAAGTATGGACTGGGATTGAAACGCTCTTCCCGGTGCCACGACTGTTTGTCTGCGGACATTTAGTCCACAACGTCTTTTGTCCATTATCGGAACTCATAATGAAGTTGCGACACAACTGATGATGGGATAACACCCGAAAGTACTTTTGTATAAGCAACTAATAAAGTAGATTTGTACAATTGAAAAACCCTTTTTCAAGTCTTTTGTCCAGTTCTTTTTTTGTTCAAAACTGTCCTGTATGTTGTTGGCACTGAAATGTCATAGGTCACAGCGATGAAAATAAAGAGTGTGTCATATCAAAACGAATGGCTAGTACATCAACAATATACCGACGACACGGGGTTAATTTCGGACTCTGTCAGTGACCTCCAAAATATACTGAACATAATCAACAGCCACAGCGAGCATTGCGGTTTCAGACTTAACGTCGCAAAAACTGGGTACACTGTTGTGAGCAAAAGCCCACTGACAAAAACAATCAGAAAGTGGAGCAAGTCAAAGAGTTTAAGGAATGCTACGTTACACGGAACCTGGATCCTGAAGTGGAGATGAAAAGAATATGAAACACTTTTCGGATTCTCATTTTTTCTGATTTGGACGAAAATGTAGTGGACAAAATTTGCCTGGGCAAGAAATACCGAGAACAAAATATCTTGGACAAAACGTCTCTGGACATAATTTCTTGAACAAAAATCATTTGGACAAAATGTCCTGTGGCGTCACCCTTTTCCCCCACCTAAATGACGCAAAACTTTGCAGGTGACATAATTTTGGTTCTGATGAACGTAGCGAAAATGATGACCTCAACTGTGGGTACGAACTCGCCTAGTGAATACCTCTCCTTCTTGAAATAAACATCAAATCTGAGTACAGCTCGATCATAAGTGCTTACAACTTCCAGACAAAAGAAGTATAATTATACTATATCAGCTTCTCTCCTCCCATTTCCCCGCTGATGTACGATCACCAATACATCTTCGTTAAAATTGTACTATACATCATCGGGTCGAACCCGCGTTCACGGTTTACGTCATCCATAGGCTCTACAAAAATAATAACCGGTTTTTTGAAATAAGATCGCATGCCTGCGATGAGGTATCTACCGTATTGCGTATCAAAAATGTCCTCTCTCTCTCTCTCTCTCTCTCTCTCTCTCTCTCTCTCTCTCTCTCTCTCTCTCTCTCTCTCTCTCTCTCTCTCTCACTGTGACCGTCCGAACTACGATTATTGTGTATAGTCAAAACCTTTTTAAAGCTTTTTTCGTGTACCTTTTTTAACGCCTTTGGATGTTTAGGCACGAGCAGAAACGGGAAAACGTGTATACGTATACTTGAACGCTACTGAAAAAACCGCGTGGCGGAATATTCCCTACTTTGGTGAGAGGTCGTAAAAGATTGCTTAATTTGCCATAAAAATGGAAAACTGATTTTGGAAGGACGAAGCGCGGAGCAGCGGTGCAACTTCGACAACCGACATACGCGGTGTAATCGACCTCCGGGTTTGCGAAAAAATCTCTCACCGGTCGTCCTATCATGGGTGCGTGTGTGCGTCGTACATGCACGCATACCGTTATCCGGCGCGGCGTGATTTTCCTTCTTCTTCCTTATTGTGTCTAGATACGCTATACGTTTCAATTAGACGCGCTGATACACCGGGCGAGTAATTAAAAATTTTTACACTACTAAAATGGAAATCAGAAGAGAGGGCTGTACTCGCGAACAAAGGAAGATACTCGCGATAAATACGGCCCATTAAACTCTCTCTGTGACCGCGCGGTGTCGATGATGATTATGATCCTACATAATATAATGATGCCGATGTGCGCGTTTATTAATATGTACATCGATTCTTCTTACCGAGTACGAAAACAACTGCGAAGAACTGTTGATTTCGCGTACGCTGACTGGTTATCGTCGCTGAAGATATAAAATCGAATTAGTTTACTCTATGGACGCGGGCACGGACGTGGGGGAGCCCTCTACTTCGCTTCCTGCCTGTCGTCACGTGTCCGGGAGAGGTGCTGTTATATTGTATACTCCGCCGTGTCGTGACCGTGATGCAAACGGAATTGAGTGTGTAAAAAGTGCGTTGACCTCTCTTGTGTTTTGTGTACGCATATATCGTCGCGGGTATATAATGGAGGAACTGTACCCTCTCTAGAGTGTACGAGAAGAACGCGCTCCACGAGACGAGGAGGAGAAGAGGATCATCGTCTTAAAGATGCTACGAATCGTTCGCCCGTCTCGATAAATGATGGAAAGAGAAAGTATACGGGGAGGTCTTTTGTATAATCGTAATTCGAATATGACGCAATAAGAACTGTGAAGAAGCATTAGGGTAGAAAATGAAAAGCATAAAGGGCGCTAGCCTGCGCGAAACTGGTTATTAAAAGGCTCTTGACCCGAACGGGACTAAAACGCATTTCGCGATGGTAATTAATAGTTTCGATACAATTATAATTTCCCAAATTGACGCAGCAAATGAAAGAACAGAAAGAAGGGTTGTTGCAAAATTTACGATGTGTCACATTTTTCGTGCAGTGCGCGTAAAGAGGAAGTCGTGTACGTATACGCACAGGCAGAGTGGGCCAAAAGCCTTTGACCTTTTTATGTATTTTTTTCCTGATGCGTCATAATAAAGGCATTTTGAAAAAAAAAAAAAACACGCCTTCAATCTTACGTAAGTTTTTTTCTTCACGGACGATAAACGCTCGTAAAATTTGCGAGTCAAAGAAGAAAAATTCTCTTCGAACCGTTATTATGTACGCGGCCGAGTTCCAAAAAATTTTCCTTCGTTACGTTCGCAACGGGAAACCGGTTTCCTGCATTGTCGATTGTAACTATCAACACATCAACAGGTGGTCGCAAACATATATTAATTTCTTTTTCCTCTTTTTTTTCCCTAAATTTCTCATTTTATAGCGGTGCGCGAATATTAAAGAATTTCCTGGTCAACAGGTGATAGTGAAGAACGAAATTTCGTAAGTGCGGTACGCGTGTGGGCGATAATACCGCGGTGTGCTAACCCACGTCTGCACGTGAAATCAATTTTTTGACGCAAAATTTCGAAATTTAGGCGCCTTTCATTGGTGATCGAAGTGACATCACATTTTCGGGTTCAGAAAAAGGTTGACGATGTTTCGTAAGTGAAAAGACCTACGTGCACAACTTAAGGCTTTTCAGTCAATTTCTCGCCTCATCTTTCTTTCAGTTTCAGAAATTTTCCAGTGTGGTTTCAACATTTTAAATTTCGAAAATAGAATCGTCGGGTCTAGTTGATAATTTTTTTCTTGAGGTCACATCCTATGTTATTGATTTGGAAATATTCCTCGATACGGGCTCCAACATTTCTTCTGAGTAGAGACGTTTTCATAAAGGTCCTCTCGAGCTTCTCGCTTATACTTATTCTGATTGCATTCGCAGTCGCGGATCGACGATCACTTTGGGAGGGGAAATAATCCAAAAAAAGTCTGAAGTACCTTTTTTTTTTCTTTGTTTTTTACATTTTCTTCGATAATACAGATTTTTTTGTTGGGGGGGGGGAAGGGGAATTTTTCCCATTTCCCCCTCCCCATGGATCCGCACCTGCATTCGCGAATTTGATTGCTGTTGACCTTTAAAGGAATTTCTAACTCTTTCTAAAACCGGAAAGATAAACCTCACTGCTCCCTCTTCACTAAAGAAGTAACGTTGTCTCTACACGCACTGTGTTTGTGTCTATAGGAGGCAGGCGCGGATCCAGACGATCACTTTGGGGGGGAGGGGGATAATCCAAAAAAGTCTGGAGAACCCTTTTCGGGGGGCGGGGGATCCCCCCCCCCGTGGATCCGCGCCTGGGAGGTCCGAGAGAAGCAAGAAGAAGGATCATGATGAGCACCACCTTGTCCCCAACACGGACCGACACAGAAGGAGAGAGATGGTAGGGATCGCACGAAGAGTTATGCTGAGGTATCTTAGTGCCTACCGCTCTGTCTCAAAGGAGGCTCCTTACGTACGAACACGTTTACTACCAACTCAGCTTTTTGCTAAGGAAAGAGCAACGAAAAAGAAGAACCACCGACCAAGGGGCAGGAGACTAGGCGCTCCTTGCTTGAAAAATCTAAAGCAAGAATTGCTCAGAGTGACCTGGGGGTTATGAGACCCACCTGTTGAGATGCAACCCTGATGAGTGGACAAATCGAAACCATGGTAAGCCGAACTTTCACCTAACGCAAGTGTTAAACGGCCACGACTACTTTAACAAGTACCTTCATGAAAAGTTAAGGAAAGTTGTCGAGCAGGCAACGTACTCGTATTCGCACTGCGTGAGCGGGGTAAGCTTAGTCGGTCTCTTCAAGAAATTGGGGTAGATGAAGCGCTTGCTTGTAATAGCCCGGTAGCTGCCATCCTAGGTTCCGAAGAAATAGGTATGGCCACAGTCATACGAAAAGGAACCTGGAATGGAACTGGCGAATGCAGAACAACTCTGTGAACTACTCGACACTTGTGTACAGCGTATAGGAACCCTGAAGAAAGAAGAAGACAAGACTGCAACAGCGATCTACTATAACTGAAGTGTTTTAAAGTTTTCAGTACCTGGTGGCACTGCAGCTTTGCAGTTGTCAAGAAGAAGACTGGGTTCGCCGAGGAGATTTTTCCAGTATTGAAGTTATACCCGAAAGTATCAATTCCAGTGTTGGAGGAAATAAAGTTAATGCATACGCACCTCAAATTCACTCCACCATGGAGGAAAGGCGGAAAAACAAAATATTGTGTTTGTTACAAGGTTTTAATACATTACCACGTCTCTCCTTCGACAGAAAAAACATTTCGTCCAGTTCTATGTTTTCTCCAAATATACAAAAATCGTACACGACTTACCTAGAACACAAAAAGAAAGGATACGATAAATTTATGCACATATAAGCTCACAAAAGAAAGTTTAAGCACATCGTTTTCAATTACCCTATTCAATCCCCTCCCTCATGATTGTCATCTTCGACTTGTTGCTTACATAATTCAAATTTCTAGAGATCAGGCCCGTAACTAAGGGACGGGAAGGCGAAGGAGCTGAGCCCTCTCTACTAATGTCAGCTCAACAATTTCGAGCAAAGGAAAGAAGTTGTGGATTGTTCGACCACCTAAATGTTCACTGACTCTAGAGACGACTAGATTTACACAAAAATTATGTAATTCCCATTCTCCAGCTTATATTCGCGGCGTTCGTACGGCTTCTCGCCGGATTCATAGCGGTTGAGCGAAATTCACTTACAGTTAAATAGGTCACAAAATTGTAGGCTTTATATATTTCAAACGATTTTAAGAGAGAACACGAGCAGATCTAATAAGTCGTCGGTGTGCATTTCCGAGGACAGCTCTTCACTTTCTCTCGATCCGATTTTATCTGGCCTAAATCGCCCACTCAACTAATTAAGAACTTAATTGTCGTCCGTGTTATTTTTTGAAATCGGTTTTTTGCGATCGAACAAGAACTCGAACGTTCTGATTCCCAATCTCACTGTGAATCTCTGCCATCACTCATTCCTTACCTAATCTCATTACTCATTGACTAATTTCTTCAGACGTCGGAATGATACGATCACCTCCTAAATCTATCGGAGCCATCGGCAGGGTAGAAAACCGAAGAAAATATCGAATTACAATTAAAATACAACAGAAGGAATGATTTTTGGAACGAATTTCTGACAGCCAATACGCCGAGATTCCGACATATTGATGAAGGGGAATTCAATAAAATATGCGTGAATCCACTTAGTATACGCACTAAGATAACCCGATGAGTCTCTATCGTCGTGAAACAATAGTACACGCTCTAAGCTAAGTGGTCTACGCTTATCGCAACAACAGTAAATCTTTCGTATAGGTACGCATTCGTATATTCAGGCAGGCATATACGATTTCCACACATCTCGGGTGTAACTTCCCCAGTTTTTAGGTATACAAAACACTTACTCGTATGATTCTTATCGTAATTTTTATTGCAGTGTAGTAGCTCACTGCACATTCGATGCTCTCGTGAACGCCTCTGCCTTCATCATCATTATCTCTTGAGAGCTGCGTGCACGAAGTAAACACACACGCGACAAACATATGTGCCGCGTATATTCCTTTCCTTCCAATAAACATAATAAAATTATAACGACGCGTCAAATAGGCGAAAATAATAACAATCCAGTAGCATCAGTTCTCGTCAACATGTTTATTCGAATCCTTATTACTACGCACTATGACCTACTAGGGATGGTATGCATTTCATACGTATTTTCGAATGTTCCGAAATGCCACAGCGGCGTAATACGGATTTATCTTGAGAAAATGATCATCATCCTCTCCGGGAATACCTATACACATATTTTCAATTTTTTTTCTATCTCACTCTCGCATGACGTGCATATAGCGAGTCTTCTCCCGGCGGATGAATGTAAACATACCATTATAGGAAAATTTTCTTAGCACGTGCTCGCGCTGACTATTTACTACCGAGTATTACATCCAGCGTAAGAAAAATATTCGAAAACTTGGAAAATCTACGACGCAAAAGACGAAAGCGTGGGATATTCTTTCTCACTCCCATCGCGTTTCTCGTTCCTTATTTACAAGAAGTGTATCGACCAGGGAGAAGGGCGACGAAGACGAGGGGTATATGCTATCACGGCGTGTTCACGAACCCCAACACACCACCGTTTGCACGCGCGGGAAATATCCCTCCTCGCTGTCATAAAATACTAGAGGAGAAGTTACGCCGCATCGCATAGTAAAATATACGACAAAGCGAAGGTATTGCGACGCAAAGGAGAACAGCTACCTATTGCAAAGGTGCATACAGTATCGGCAGGCATCTCACTTGTTACATCGGGCTGTTTCATTATTATTCACACGCACCCGCCGTATCGAATGCGTCACACGATTTTGAAAAAGTTGAAAATTAGATTTATTTCCCAGAGTGGCACAGTGTACCTACAGTAGTGCACTTGCTGGCGAAGTCAAAACCACCGCAGAGCGCGAGTAAAGGCTTCCGGTCGTACGCTGCACACAAGAGCGTGGACGAAAAAAAGGTGGCCTGCTGCGTAGTTAAATGAACTCTTTCGTACTTATGTAGGGGATAATAATACTGCGCTGGTAGAAATAGGAAGAGGAACAAGAAACAATGTAAGAAAGAGAGAGAGAAAAAAGAACATCATCACGGGGAGACAATGATCACTCACCGGGCGCCATATTGTCTTATTACACTATTTTTTCCCCGCGCGAATAACCAAATCAAACTAAAATGCTCGCTAGCTTTCCTTCTTCAGCTTACTCGTCTCGTGTATGTGAATGCGCAACACGCGCACCGCATAATACGAATACTATGAAATGTAAGTTCAATCGCTTCCGGTCGCCAGGTACACAATTTTTCCCTGTCCTTTTATTTTCCCGCGTTCACTAACCGACTAAGGACGTCATAGTTACTTTTACGGGTTCTTGGCCACGTTATTTAGCAATCCTTTCAAAGGCGAGATCAGTTAATGTTTTTATAGAATGGTTATTGGTTTCCACAAGTAGATATTACAGCGCGACTGACCGAATACAGAAATCTACAAAAGCAAATATGGTACCACTGTAGGTGAGCAAATAAAAAGACTCTTCAAGCCGAAACTTATCGAAGGCAGAATTTTTGTGAGAATTCGGTAAGGAACTTTCATCTCTCGAACAACGAAACTATAGTCTCAGCAAGCTGATGTAACATAGAGTAGGTAGCCCCGGAGGCCGGAATCAGGCACAAGCCAAGCAAGCAGCATATACGAGTACACGAAAATGGTAACTCTTGAAGAGTTACACTCAATGACTCTGAATTTAATACAAACAAAATATCATATCATCACTAAAACGTTAATTGAGCAAGACCATTTTTGAACACTTTCATTGAACTTACTTTGTCTCCAAGTACCGAGCTAGCGCCAGACAATCGCGTTCACTCGTCGCTCACTAAATACACTCCTCCTGTTCACAACATGCGCATGCGCGTAACTCTACAACCCTTTGAAGGAGAAGTGAAGTTCAATCCACGTTCAATCACAACATCAAACATCAATCTGATATAGACATCAACTATAAATACCATCTATCAATATTAACCATCAATCAACTATTGATACCAACTATCAATATTATGATCGATTTTTAGATATCGATTATAGACATTCATATTGACATATGGTTTCATTACTAACAAATACGGACATCATCCAAGTTCGTAGTTTAGGTTCGCCTAACGCGTTGAGTGCGCGCCAAGCTCTGCAAACAGCTGTACACTATGCAAGTGGTTCAGTGTTGCAGATTCACCGCTCAGTTAACTGCGCTAGGCAAACCCTAAACTGTGAATCTTGATAATGCCCGTGTCTCAAGCTCTCTTGGACGAACTCTGTTTACTCTGTGCCACGGTACAATAAAGAGGTATTGACACTTGCCTATGTTCACCATTATTAATGCTGTCACAAGAAATTATGTAATGCAGTGTTTCGCCACTATGTAGTGCCAATGATCAGTTCCCCGGTTATACATAGAGTCTTATATAAATTCACTATTTAAAAAAAAAAATGTAGAAAAGTCAGAAATTGACCAAAAAATCTGAAACTCAGTACAAATAGACTACTCATTATGCTCCACATATTTCACAAAAAAATTATTCTCATATGTAAATTTCTTGATTTTTTATAATTATAACCCTTGAAAATTTGTCAACACTATGAATCCTCCGGTAAGGTAACAATGCTGGAGTGCGGAAGGCATTCACAATGGCGCAGCAAACGCAGCGGAATTCTGTATGAACTACTTTATTTTGTGTGACAAGAATTTTCTGTAGTGTCAATACCTCTTTATTGTACCGTGCTCTGTGCATTACTGTCACGGGCTGGGCACACAAAAATTCCCCATAATAGTGTTGGTAACCGCTACAAAGTACATCATACAACTAGGTATGCCCAAGTGATAAGAATGAGACTGTCACTATATAGATAAAGTCAAACAAGAAGCAATTTTATGTAACACTAATTTTAAACATCATAAAATACAAGAATTCTAACAAAAAATAAAGGAGAACTCATTTATTTGTTTATTTACATCGATATAATCTTTCTAATAAACCAAAATTCAATGTTTAAGATTTAAACTTCCCTCACGGCACTCCTGAACCCTCCTGAAACTGCTCCTTTTTCAACTTTATCAACATGGCGACATTCCTCTTCTCATCACTTGCACGTTCCTTACAACTACCACTTGTTACGCAGAACGGCCGAAAAACGTGCTTCAATTATTAATTGATTACTCCGAAAATAATGCTTCTAGCAAAAAATAAAAGGGAAGATAATTTGTTGTTCATAAAATTTCCTTTACAACAAGGGTAATATCAAGAAAATCTATCTTTCATTGAAAATCATGAATATATTTAAAAACGGGCTCGTTCTTGTGTTTACATTTCTTGCAATGGCGATCCGAGCGCCTTAGTTGAATAAACGAGACGAACGGTTTGTTTGTTTATGACTCTGTAAATTGCTACAATTTCAAAAGATTTAAAAGAAGCTAAATTTTTTCAGGTTTTCTTCTAATTTTCCCGCAAAATAGACAGTCCATGAACTTTTTAGAATTTTCAAACATTAGATTTCTTGTTCGAGAATATTTTTCAACATTCCAATGCACCTCTCAAAACGAGCGCCGATTAGCTTGCTTTGCCAAACAGCAGAGCAGTCAGAAGTGCAAAGGTTTAGCATCAAAGCCTGCGATCGTCCAATCAACAAAAACACAATCTGGAGAATTAGTATTTTTGACCCTCTAAGAGAGCACCAATTCTCTTGATAGATTATGACATTTCTGGGTATCATCAACCAATTGAAGCCGAAACTAACATTTTCGGCTATAATGGTCTTCTTAAGAAGACCGGGATTAAAACTAAAAGATTTTTGAAGATTGATCATAGGTATCCGAGAACTTACATGAACAAGAAGTACTTTAGTTATTGTAGAATGTATGGTCGGTTTTTGCATATTGCCGTCCATTCATAAGATATAACTCAAGAGAGCGCTATAGTGAAATAGAAAACGTATGGAATCCAATACTCTGTCTTGTAAAAAGATTTGATAACGAATTAATTTTTATTTTTTCTTGACTTTTTGAAATATTGATCAATTTCCTGACTATTTCCCAACTTCCTGGCCTACTTTTGAAATTCCTGACTTTTTCCAAACTTCCAAACCTGAAGACACCGTGTATATTGGCAAATGAGGAAGAAGACCCCTTCGGTCAACATTCGAAGGTAAAATGCCTAACAAGTTTCTTTTCCTGCATAGAACTCGGACTCGACTCTGATCTGGGCTAGAGACTTGAAATTTTCCAAGTTCTAGCAGTGTGGTACGCAGGAGCAGAATAGGATGAATCTTTCCACGAGGATCGCAATTTCTATCAATGAGAAAACAATCCTCGTAGCTGATCTCACTTCAAAAATTTCTGACTAGGGCTAATAGAGCTGGTTCTTTGCTTCCAGAGGAATTTGAATCGGAGATTAGATCAAAACATCTTTCCCAAGAGATAAACCCCAGCAAAAGCAATAGTTACTTCCCCGCTAAAAATTATTGAGCCAATCATATATTGTAGCAAGGAAGGAGGAAAAATATGTAAAATTTCACTAAAAAAAACTTTCGCGCCGTGGCTGGAACAGGATGTCAACTGACGAAATCAAGTGCCAGAATGGATTTTCAATCACGTTCCAGGTATCCGTTTCAGCGAATTTTTCAAGCTAAATTTCATCACCATGATGGTCCAGTTTCAAATTTCTTGTACACGCAGATCATTAGCTGTTTTCGAGCAGCTCGTTTTCGCAACCGAGAGGCAGTTCTATAGTCCACTTTATCTCTGTCACTGGTATTATTATTATTGGCCTTGCTCGACTTGCAGGGTCATCGCGATGCGATGCTGTTAGTATGCCGGTTTCCTGTTCGCCTCCATTCGCGTCAAACAAAACGAAAATGATGACGTATTCTTAGATACTTATTTAACGCCGGTTAGAAGTACAACAGATGAATAATGATGGCGCTGGCGGATTCCCTAGCGCGGAAATTCGAAGGTTACAAAAAACGTTTACAATAACGATTTCTCGCACAATTACAGTAAATAAAGAATTACGTTTCGTATTGTAGGGCTACGGAAGTTTTCCCGAATGCGAGCACTTACCGCATCCATAACGTGTATGTGTGCGTGCGTGGGTAGTATCCAATGATAAATAGACCATATTTTGGCGTTTGATGAGAAGCGTCGGCGGATCTAAGATTCATTTGTGAAGTTACCTAATTTTGATCCACACACTGAGGGACAGAGACTCCCTTCGCACAACAAGTCTCTTCAGTAAACAACTCAGCCGGCCCTTGAATTACAAATCGAGAATGTTCGCGTTCTTTTAATCGGCTCTTTTTTTTTCTTCTTTCTCCTCTTTGACGTAATTAATTAAATCGGCAAAACAATCGATCGTTTACGCCGCTGACTACTGTGCAGATATTGTATCATGTACACCAGTATAAGTTTCATTGTTTTTGTTGTTGTTTGCGAGGGAAACTTTTATCGCTTCGAGGAAAGAACTTTTCTTCCGTCTTCTTCTGCGGTTTATAATAATAAAATGGCGAAGAAAGAGCAAAGATAGAGCAAGAAGAAGAAGAAAAAAAGAACAGTAGTTGCTTTGTGAGAGAATATTCTCGTTTCTGTCTTTCTTTAATTCCTTCTTTGTTTTACCCGTAGAGAGATTTTCTAAGTTGTTTTCTTTTACGCGACGAAAAGCTTATAGAGCGAATTAAAGGTAGGACTGTATAGAGTTATACATCAGCGAAAGAGAATAAGGTTGTAAAAACGTTGGTTTTATACGCGCGTTTCAACGGGGAAGAATGATGGCTATTTGATGTGGGGATCGATGATGCCCGCATTTACCGTGCGGTGAATGATTGGCTATAAATACGTTATATAGGTACCTAAACTCGTACACGATAAATGAGTACATAAAATATCTACTTTATAACTCGCCAAGATTCAGCAAAGATGGGTTAAGCAAAATAATACCGTATATTTATCCGCACACGGTACCAGGTACATAAGACCATTGACCGATTGAAGAATAATAAATGCTGTTCTGCGGCATAGAAAGAGAAGAAACGAGTATTACTGTACATCGATACACTTGATTTTAATACCGGTTTCGTATTTTCGCTTATTTGAACATTCTTGGCAAAAAAAAAAAAAAAGATTATTAGGACTAAGGCAAGTTTAAGTGGGTGTGTGCACCTTGCACAGTAAAGTATGCGCAGGCTAATGATTTGTATGAACAAGAAATTTCAAACTGAAGCGTAGTGATGAAATCTTGCTCGGAGTTTCGATATTATACTGGGCATGTACGAGTAAATCGAAATTGATGAATTTTTCCGGAAAGGCCACATAGGAAGATGCAAGGTAATTTCGTGACAGAATTTTCACGAAACAAGAAGCAACTGGAACGGGAGAAATCGAGAAATACCAGAAAGAAACAAGAAGTTTGTTAGCTTGGGAGGAGGGTAGAGAACTGGCCGCGAAAAAATGACAGAAATCTCATTCTTCATCTTCAATTTTGAAATATTGACACTTCTTCAACTCCCTATCCCATTTACCAGTTCTGAAAAAATGTACAGTCTGTTGAAATTGCAATTCGAGAGACTAATATGCAAATGTCTCCCTACAATGAGGAAAAGTAGTCCAAAAAGTGGTCCATTAATACTACTGAATTCAAGTACTAGGTATTTTACCTTATAATATTTTACACGCGGTTCGAAATTGGTTCATTCTTAGGAGCGGATACAATTTTTGTATACTTTTTTCCACTATAAGTAGGCATTGTCAATTCTGATGACTATAACGTGAGATTGCATCATAATGGAACGATTTCTACGCCTGATACCTTACTCACGATAAAAGATTAAAAGATAGAGAAAATCAACAGAACGAACAAACGATAAAATTTACGAACGACGTCGAAACCGTAGTGACCCAATTTCTTCTTTTTCTCTAGTCTGGCTCACAGAATTATGCGATTGATATAAACACGGTTTTTGCTTCTGAGATTCACCGTGGAAGTTTCCCGAGTAGAGAAATACAAGAAATTTAAAATCTTTGGTCACATCTAATACACCTCACTGAATCCAAATCAACTCACTTTTCCGACCAAAAGTCGATGTCGATTTAGTTTTGCCCAAAATCGATCGCAAATTTCCTCAAAGAGACTAGAAGTGATTCAAGATCGATCGCTTCGAGTCATCGTCCACGTCGAGATAGATTCGACTTCTAGTTATTATAATCTGGTGTTGACCGCAAATCGACCCAAAATGACTGTAAGTCATTCAAAATCGACCGTTCCGATTCATCGTCGACATCAAAATTGAGTCGACTCCGGTCGTTATCGATTGATGTCGATTAAAAGATTCACGGTCATTTTCTTCACAAAAGAAAATATCACGAAAATTTTTTTACAACGCAACAGAGCAGTCAATTTTTGGTCGACACAAAGATTTCAAGAACTCGACTCGAAATCGACTCCAGATTGACGTCAATTTGAGGTGAATTTGAAATCGACCAGCGTACACGACCGAAGAACTACAAATCGCTTTTATGTATTATTTTTAATTAATTTATTATTAGTGAAATTAATTTTTATCAATCTGATTTATATTAATTTTTTTAAAGATTAATTGTTAATTAAATCAATATTTTTTTTTAAATTATTTTTTAATAATTTTCTTATGAATTAAAACAAAAATATATATTAATTTAATTAACAAATTAATATAAATCAAATTAATAAAAATTAATTTTCCTCATAGTAAATTAATAAAAAATAATACAACAATAACAAATTTACTTAAATTAAAAATTAATAAATTAATGTACAAATTATTAAAAATTAAAATCGATGCAACGGAGCAGTCGATTTTGAGTCGATAAAAAATTTGGAGAAGTCGACTTGCAATCGAACTGAAATTGAATTGACAAATGAGTCGACATGGCGTCGAAATTCGTTAACCCCATATCGAACTGATATCAACGTGGATGTGAGTTCTATTTTGACTGCAGGTTGACGCAATTTTGATCAAGACTTTGAAAGATGTAAATTCTCGATAGATTTGACGTCAATTCTCGTTTCGTCAAATTGACGGTCAACATGGCTCATCGATGATGAGTCTCTTCTTGGAAATCTAAAAGCTCAGATGAGCCTCCTCCTCTCTTACCAATAGGTTGTCACTATCTTCATTCGGATGTGAGCGACATAATTGGCATCTGCGTAAATATACCCGCCTACCTTATTGACGTCGAAATTAACTCGACTCCGGGTGTTATAGATTGATATCGACTGAATGATTCACGGTCATTAATACGAATGCAAAGTGTTACGAATAGTACATTTTGCAACTAGTGCAAGAAGTGCGAGATCCGCGAGCGCGAAATTTTGCGGCAGAAGCGAAGCGAGTGACGAAAAAATCGTACGAGCGAATTTTGAACTTCTTGCAAAAGTTACGAACTATATTTTTTAGGTTACTTGCTTCTCGATTTTCGCAGCACTGACGTCATATTTCTCGCTTACATGTAAACGGTATGTCTAAAAAGTGTAGAGCAAAAAAGAAGGCCGTAAACGGCATAAATGGATAGAAATTCGTACATTCGATTTTTGATTCGAATGTTTCGCTTCTTGCACTGAAAATTGTTTACAAATGAGATGCTTTTTGAGCCAGTAACTTAAAAAAGCATATTTCACGACAGGAAATGTCACGGAAATTTGTTTACAACGCGACAGAGCAGTAAATTTCAGATCGACAAAAGGATTTGGAGAACTCGACTCGAACTAGACTCCAGATCGACGTTAATTTGAGGTTGATTTGAAGTCGACTACAGCATACATTCCTAGAAAAAATAAGATCGACCTTTCGATTTCAGGTCGACAGAAAAAATTCGACTCGAACTCGACTTCAGATCAACGTCAATGTGAGGTCTATTTAAAATCGATCTGCGTACATTACCAAAGAACTACAAATCGACATAGAAATATTGCGTCGATTTCAGGTCGATAAAACTCTTCATCGAACTGAAATTGATATGACAAATGAGTCACGTCGAAATGGCGTCGACATTTGTTGACCTGATATCGACGTAGTCGTCCAAATGTTTACCAAGACTTTGAAGGAGGAGATTCTCGATCGATTTGACGGCAATTTTTGGTCTGTCAAATTTACGGTCAACATGGTCCATCGAGGCTGAGTCTCTTGTTGCAAATCTACAAGCTCAAATGAGCCACCCCCCCCTTTTTCCCAATAGGATGTAAGCGACATAATTGGTATCGATAAGAGTATCTGAGGTGATATGCCCGCTTACTTTGAGCCAGCAAAATGCCACGTACCCGTACACCCTACTTGTTGATACCTTCAGATTTTCAACCAGAGGCCACCCTTCTTCTTAGAACAGAGAAATTCCACAAACTACGTCCTTGTACCCAACTTGTTCGTACCTCCAGATTTAGTGCCACTATCCCTTTATATGTGAGCCAAAGTCGATAGAAGCACCTGAGTAGATATCCCGCCTACAATTGACCCCACCAGCCTCCCCTCCACTTATTTATTCACAGAATTTCAAGTCCTTGTATAGAGTAAGACGAAAAATAAAATTGAAGAAAGAAGTCTCACTACATTTGCTAACATAGGAAATACGTCAAAACATCTCAACATTTATATGCAAATAAGAATGATCTTGAGAAGTATCTGCTCCTCACCGTTGGGAAATTTTAACGAGATACGTATTAACCCTATTTGACCAAAAACTAATTACCGAACTTCACCACAATTTGCTACACCTTCACGCACAATAGTTCAACTTCCTGACGAGCTATGTTTCTTCTAATTAAATTCATTTTATGATCTTCCGCCTGATTATACATATATTTTTTTTTTTTTAAACAATACGATCTTACTCACTTTTTACGTGTTGAAAATTGCGAAAATTTTACTTCGGTACGTTCTATCGAATTTCATCGACACCCTGTGAGATCAACTCGCAATCTTTGTGACCGGAACTTTTGACAAAATATAATATTCGAATCATCAACTCGCGTTGCATTCGACAGAACGGATGATGGATATAGACTGATATATAGACAGGTTCGCACTTCTCTCGTGAACGATGAATTATCACGCAGTGATCCCAGAGCATTATGATGCAACTATACACGTGCAATATTCTCATTAGAAAGGCGAAATAAATAAATAAAATAGTTCGTTCTCTGCAGTTCATTCTGATTATGATCGCAGATAAAGTAAGATAACCAGATGTTTACAATTCGTTGAGCCTTCAACTAAAGTTTTCCGGGAAAAGAAATGTTAAAATCTACCGAAAATCCATCGTTTATAGTCCCCAAACCGGATGACCAGCCGGCCGGCAATTCTTAGACTCGGCTAGGTACGAAATCACCATGAAAATTAATTTAGACTCGTACGCATAACACGTTCTATTAAATAAACCACGATCGTAAGTAATGACTTCGAATGAATGCGATAGGACCTTGGATGCTGGTTGTCGGTTCGTTACCGTAGGTTATGTATTTTGCTATGTACTGAAAGAAAATTTCTAAAAGTTTCAACAATTTTATCGAGAAACTTTTCGCTTCTAAAATACTATTTATCGTCCCAATATCACACCATAACACATTTAATCAATTTTCTGTTCTCGCGTATGTAAATTCCAGTATTATTAATATTGTATAGCCGCACCTCCACATAGACGATGTAACACCGGTCTCATTATTAATAAATTCATTTACGCAACGGTCACCGGTGTAACTTTTTGGGACAGCAGCCAAGTACTTCTTTTTCTTCAGATCGCTGATAATTCAACTTAATATTACGCCTCTGAATCGTGTTCAAGGGCAACGGTGACTTCATACAGCCATTTAGAGGATTGTGTGACATATATTCCGTCTATAATGTGTGAATATAAGCAGGCCGCGCGAGAATGAAAAATACGATCGATGATGGATGCATTTTGCTTTCTTCTAGCGCGATGAACGAAAAATACACAAAGAAATACACAAAGAGGAGCAAAACTTATGCACTGAATTACATCGCAGAACACCTCGTAAGGATTTCAAACTAAATACTTTGACTTGGTTAATTCATTTCAAATTCGGAGGAAAAAGAAGGGAAAATAGACCGTAAGAAAAATGCAAATGGAAGAGGGTAGATTGAATGGTAAGGTCCGGTTCAGAGCCATATTTTGATTTTTCTCAATTTGCAGCGTACTGTATATAAAGTAACAAGTTGCACCCATATATCTTTGAGAACCTCCTCAATCTTTAAATCAAAATTTTAGAGTTTATTTTACAAACTGTACAAATATATAACACCATATTATTAAACATTCGAAAACCAACAAAATTCAAAATCGAAAATCATAAAGATCGGAAAATTTCATAAAATTGTAAAACCTATTTTGCACCAGAGTTATTGAAAATTATGTGATTGACGATCCGACAATCGAGTTATGTGACCTGTAACATCCTCTAAATTCCTATAAATCAAGCATGGGTAACTTTTTATGCTGACTAGCGGGCCACATTTATATTATTATGTATTTATGTATTCTATATAAGCAGAAAAACGTTGTACAATGTACGCTGTCCAAATATCGCACCATTGATTGAAGAAGAACAAGTTTGTACCACAATCTTCTGAAGAAGGCAGTTCTTTAATGATACTCAACGAAAAATTTCTTGTGTTTCTACTTTCCTCCCTGTGGCCCGATGTCGTAGACGAACGACGGGTTAAAAATCTTTTTTCCCGATTCAAATTATTTCGCTAGGATTCCTCTGCTCAATCTAGGTCATAAAAGTTCATATCATGTCTGTCAGGTATACTTAATGTCCTTCTCTAATGACACGTAGGCTTGTGGAGCATTTCAACCTTATACTATCCAATATGTAGTCCACGCTAAATTCTTATCTGACATCAAAGTGCGATAAAACCATGCGTGGAAAACAACTTTTTGTACCATTCGAATTTGATATTTTCGTAGATTTACACTTCTCTGAGAAATTTTCCACACCATGCCTTGTTCCAAAATTGCTGAAAATTACCGAAAATGAACTTTCTAATTGCCAACAGTAACAATTTTTTTGCCTGAAAAATCCTTGCTATAGCATATCAAAGATGAAATTTGAAAAATTCTCGCCTCACACTTGGTTAGCGGCTCAGGAGTATCAACGGAACTTTTGCAGTCAGAATCGAGTGTTTTATATCGCTGATAGAGACGTTATTTCATCTCTTAGAGTATTCCCATAAGGGTAAGAGCAAGTAAACTGTTGAAGACATTTTATGAAAAAGTATACTAGAAAAGACAATATTTTGGCTTGAATACGATCGCCCCCATTCACAACCTTTCTTTTCTTCCAATTTTCAATTGTCTTTCCTCTTACATCGGGTTAGAGAGGAACCTATCTTTGGACGAGTAGATGATTAAACCAGGAGATTGAGACACCCTCTCGTCTCATCATTAGCACATAATACTTCGTACTCGAATTATATTTCAAGAAGGGGTTTTCGGATGTTACATAAATTTTCTACCATGGACCTTGTAAGTCTTCGAGAAGACCACACGCAAATTCAACGACCGTACATTCGTGATAAAATTTGTATATCGTGTAACGAAAATTACATACGAGGAAAGAAGAACGAAACGAAATATGATGTAGTAAATACTATCTACTTTGGCTCGCAATACGTCACATGTACGAATAATATACATTGTAATTGGTTCCGGTATTTTGCTATTCGTGCCCACGCTCACGATATACGATAGCGAACTTGACTGCTAATTAAACAAAAACAATCTTCCCGAAGAGTGCCTTGAATTTTGAATATCCTTTGCTGCGACTGTAATACAGATACTCTTCAACGTGGAAAAGATTATATACTCGATGGCCTCAAGGAAAGAACCTAAAAGTGTTAAGAGTTTTCACGCGTGTACGACAGCGACGTTTGTCGCTATGTCGTCGTTTCGGATGAATAATTTTACAAAACGTGTCCGAAAGGAAACTATAGACCGTGGCCGAGAATTTTTTTTCCGAATCCTCCGCGATCCATTAAAAAATAGGTCAGCCAGAATATTTAATTGACGATAACGCGTATACGCATCGCACTCGCACGATATCCTGTGCGCATTTTCACCGCCTCACGTTACACGGCTCGCGTGTTACAATTTAGGGAGAAAAAAGAAATTCGGTATTTTATCGAAATTTATTCGCTTTTCATGCACGGAATACGTATAAATTCGATCAAGGTTTTAACGCGCTTCTACCGATAATACAGCACTAATTAGATACATACAATGCGTCGTCACTTCTATACGTGATTATTCGACTATCACGTTTACACAATAGCTTCACTAATTTCAGAAAGAGAGAGTGAATTCGAAGGTAGAAAAGGAGGAGGGGAGGATGGTTGAAGGGGCAGTTTTTCTCCACAGGAGAATGCAACTGACCATCGAAGATGCGTTTTTTTCCATTTAGTGGAGGCGATAAGCGACTGAACCCTGCACTTTTTTCCTTTGCAAAGGAAGATAACAATATAATATTTCAATGGGAGCCAACAATTTTTTATAAAACCCGAAAGAGTGAAATTTGGAAACCCCTCGCCGGGGGCTTCTCATTAGTCAACATTGAATATGTGTCACTATACTCTACGGGAGGTTTCACGTAGAATAATTTTGAACTGAGGTATTTTCACCGTATCTATGTTATTTTGTTCAATATTTTGAAAAAACTCACGTCTTCCTTGACGGAGTTAAACGAGGGGTAGCAGGAACCTATTTTACGGGGCACATGGGTTCTGGAAAATGTAGATTATGACGTCTCAAGGCTGACCTCACAGGGCTGGACTTTCCAGCTACATATAATAGGAAAAGAACTTGGAAAAAAAACTTGATCTATGGCGTCATCAGATTGTGATGTCACAAATCTGACCCATTAAAATATCAAACTGTGATGTCACGGGCCCCGACCCCCTAGCTATATAAGATAGGAGAGGGACTTGGATAAATACTGATCTATGACGTCATCAGATTGTGACATCAAAGACCTCGCCCACAAGCTATATATGATAGGAGGGGTCTTGAAAAAAAAATGATCTATAACGTTTTCAGATTGTGACGTCACAAAGCCCGCTCCCGAGCTATATATGATAAGAGGGGGAATTGGAAAAAACTGCTCTATGATGTCAAAAGATTGTGACGTCACAAGGCTGACCGATGACTTCCACGTCACAAGCCCCACTCCCAAGCTATATAAGATAAAAAGGAGACTTTAAAAAAAAAACTGACCTGTGACATCACCAGATTGTGACATCAAAAAGCTGACCAATGACGTCATCAAGCTGTGACGTCAAAATCCCCGCTTCCAAGCTATATATGATACGAAGTGGATTTGAAAAAACTGATGTATGACGTCATCAGATTGTGACGTCACAAAGTTAACCTATGACGACATGAAACTGTGACGTCAGACGTCACAAAGTTAACCTATGACGACATGAAACTATGACGTCAGACGTCACAAAGTTAACCTATGACGACATGAAACTGTGACGTCACAGATCCTGACTCTCAAGCTACATAATCATTATAGAAAAACTGATCCACGACGTCATCAGACTGTGACGTCACAAGGCTGACTTATGACGTCATCATATTTTGACGTCACAGACCCGCCTATCAAGCTATGTATGATAGGAGAGATCTTGGAAAATTTCCGAGCTGCGAGCTTTGCCCACCGGCCGGACGGCGAACGGCAGAAGTTTTTCTCGGGGACCCCCCCACCGATAAAACATCTCCCCTATTAAAAAAATTGAGATTTGTTGGGAGAATTGCCCCGTAAGGAGGTTCTGGAGGTTCGCAAGCGTATCTTCTGATCGAATTCGGTAATAGTAAGAGTTAGACGAAAAATTATACCAAATTTTCTTTTAATTGTGATGAAACCTATCTGTAAACACGCAGTAAGCGATATACAGAATTTACCTCTTTGCTCCTTCAGCGCCCATTATAGTGAAATTTCACCTTCATGACATTATTCTGCAGACAGCCCGTTATGAGAGGATGTTGTCGCGGAATAATTCAATGAACACCACAAAATTCTGATAATTTCGTCAAAAAAATTGAAAATCAAATAATTCAAATATGGAAATCCCTTGCTGGAGGTTTTTCATCAGTCAACATCGAATACGAGTTATTCTATTTCATGGAAAATTTCATGCAGAATAATTTTAAACTGAGGTATTTTTACTGTCTCTGTCTTGTCTCGTCCAATATTTTGAAAAAATCGAGATTTTTAAGGAAAATTACCCCTCTGAGGAAGTCCTGTGGGTCTGCGAGCGTGTCTCCCCCGATCGAATTTGATTATTGACGGTATGACAAAGATTTCATGCGTTTATCAAAAAGTGCAGAGTTGGCTTTATTTTTGACGCTTAATTTCTGATCGAAGCAATCTGCAAGGTTTTCATGATCTCGACGTCCGCCTCTTCTCTTCCGCAATAATACAAGCTCGCCAAAACACACTCTACGCATACGTGATTTTCTTATCACACTCGAATACGACAGTAGTTATATATGGTATACCCTACGCTAACGTATTTTTACCTAATGTAGGTTAGTGTTGAAGTACATACACAACTGCATCAGCGAACACGAAATGCATCGTTATCGCATTTCATTGCAAATAAAAAATGGCTATGCAACGGTTGCACTTGTTCCCTCCCACCCTGCTGTCAACGATTGTCAAGCGCGGTATATACGCAAGCGCGCGATAATTGTCCTCCCTCTCTGTCTCCCCCTTTTTTGTTTTTTATTGCTATAATATTGTGTCAATTGCGTTTTGTTTTTTTCCTCTCTAATTGATCTATTCGCCAACATTCATGCAATGTCCTTTGTCGCGGCGAAGGTTAAAAGGTGAATACGAAACTGATGCGTCGTCGTCGTTTCGCGGACTCGAACGCGGTAAATCTTTCCTCACACCATCGACAGAACCATAAGAGTGCAACGATGCAATCCGCCACAGTAATCTTTTGTTTTATGAAAACTTACGCAGTCAATCCTGTACACACGGTACAGTTTACCGGCGTGGATGTCGGTAGTATTGCGAAAAAATTCTGCCGCAACGTGCTTCAATAATAGATAAATAAATATACCTGCGAGCGTACGTACCGGTAAACAAAAAAATAGAGAAAAAAAAAACACATTAAGCAGGCGTGACTGCAATTTATCATCGTATATATGATCGATATGATTTGCGAGTAGTGCACAGCACATTTAAGACGTCTTACTGTACGTGTTCATATTTTCCCCTCTCTTTTTACCTTCGGTTTTTAACAAATCGAGTCAGGGTCATCGGTGCGGAATGAGATCACTCTGCTACTGGATGAGGCGGACCACGAATGAGATCTTGAAATACCACGAAAGGTTGAGAAATTAAATTATAAGTACGTCGTATAGTAATTAGAATTCGTGAAACGGTAAAAAAAAAAGCGTCACGTCGTCACAACGACAGCACCTTGAACTCACTCTCTAGTCTTGAGGGCCAAAAGATCGCACGAGACGATAGTCTAAAAGAACCAATTTACGATCGAAAATACTGTAATTTCAGTTCAAACTATAATCCGCGCCGAGATAGATGGATTGTTTCTCGATTGCGGAGAAAAAATGCCAAAGGCAGTAAATTATTACTCTCAACGCTATATCCTTGAATCTGAATTTCAGATCCTTACGTCGGGAGAGAGGGAATTCTCGACAAACACTTCCGGGATATCGACGTGATAATTTTCCGTAAAGCTAGTCGACGGTCGTTTTCATTTGGGTTTCAATTTTCGTGATTTTCATACAACTTCCAGTTTCCAACAATTAAAATTTCCTGGTTAAATTTAAAAATAATAGAATTATGTACGTCCTAACTTGTTTTTTCTTCATTTACGTTGCAGGGGCTGATTTATATCTGTTTGTGCAGAATTAATTGAAACTCTTTCGACTTCGTGCACTTTTTCAATTCTTCCTCAATAGAGGAAAGGGGGCTGAGTAGAAAAAAAAAATGGAACCGAACGAATCGAAAGATTTTCTTCATTTCACATGAATTTGAGAGAAAAATAAATCCGTGGTCCACTTCGTTCTCTGCTCGCGGACTCTCTTCTATTAACTATGTACTTTAATTGAAGAGGGCAAGAAAAACCTGTTTTTAGACAATTTTTCAATTCCAATTTCTCGAAATTTTTTCAACCCCGTCCCCTTTATCGAGTTAGGTTCCAGTCAATGGCCCTGTTCTCTTCCGCTCCCCTTCCCAGAGTCGAAATTTCTCGCTCCTCGATGTGTAAAGCGCAATGGTCGCAACTTTTTTGAGCCTCTCCTCTTTCCCCTCGCCTTAGTATATTATCTATTTCGAAATTCCGAATTTATCTCAGCACTTGGTTCGGAGGTTGAAATTCTTTGAAGTTCCATTAATGGGTCGGTTCCGATACAGTTGTATGGCCCAAATTTCTCCAAGACCCTCTCCTCCATTTTTTTAATATCTTTAACCTACCACGACAAAAAACCCTCAAACCTGTTTTGAATTGATTAGGAGAGGAAACTAACTTTAGCGAATGAAAAAAAAACAAGAGTTTAACTCAGGGGTGATAAGTTTGAGCAGCTAAGGTCAAAAGAGCGCTTGAAACTATCCCTGCCAACCAAAAGCCAGCCGGTGAAACCAAGAAACAGCGAAAAGCAGCCAATAGTCAATGAATATGAGCTTCTTTTTTATTGACTTCTTTTTATTTCATTTTTCCGGACATTTTTCAATATTTTTGCGATTTTTTTAGTAGTTCTAAAAGAGCTGATGAAAAGTTTAAGTTATCAGTGTCAGAAACTTGGAAGTAAACAGCCAGTCAAAAGCCAATTATGATTAACTCATCACCCCTGGCTCTAACTACTTGTTTGTTTATATTTTTATTATTTAAAAAGGAAAAAAAAAAAATCCACCATCTTTTTCTCTTCATCTAAAACTGTTTTTTAAGGCATTTTTTTGGAACTTATCGATGTAAAAAATAGGTTTAATCTTTTTACATCCTGTTGGAGGAAGAAAATTTGCAGGAATTTTCAAGGTTACATATGACAAAGTATCTCAACTACATTCCAAAATAAAAAAAATAGGTCAGTACTATTTTTTCAGCTTCAGAGCGACTCGAAGAAAAACCGTTTTGAATACAACAGTAAGGTTTTATGTTAAAGACAACCGATAGGTGGAGCTACTAGTGTAATCGCACACATAAAAGCACACTGATACGCGACGCGCAACAAGCGCGCAACGCACAAACGCTCACAGTCAACAAATAAGTGGAGTGACGCCTCCTCTCATTGCGCGTCACTGTCGCAACATCCATTCATTTTGTGTGACGCAAGTGATAAACTGATAATACAACAAATCACCTACTTAGTTTGCGTAGAAATACGACCATCTTTCTCACAATTTTTATACTTCTTCTGCTCATCTTTATTAAACTTTGTAGATCAGCACGCAATACATTTCATTCTCTACTTCAGTTAATTTTACTCAATCTTCCTTTTGGCTCAATTTTGGTACTTATTTTTGGATTGGTAGAACAAAATTTGTTTCAAATTCTAAAGAATTTTGATTTTTGAGTCTTACGTATAAGAAATGAAATGTGGAAAAATCTTGCTTTCTAGGATTCATTTTGAATACATAATTATGTGCTGTCGAGCTGGGAAAAATTCCAACTTTCGTCTCCTTCGAAAAAATTTCATTTTCTGATTCCTATTATTAGAATTATTGGAGATGTAAATAAATACAGACAGGAAAGACTGGATTCAAAAAATTCATATACGTACTAATTACAAAGTAGGTTCCCTCTTTTCTTTGATTAACATAATGAGGTTCTATTTAGTATGATGGTTTTAAGAAGTGGGCTGAGGATATATTCGGAGAAGAAGCAACAACTTGGGACCAATATTACAATGATGTAAAAGATTGTATTTGTAATAATCTAGACAGCTCATAGTCAGGTACGGTAACGTTATCCACTTCCTAAAAATGCAAAAAATAAATGAGTTTGCTGAAAAGTAGAGCTCAGGGTGAGTATTACACTAACGGACTGCGACAAAGTACACACGGTGCGTAGGTTAGGCAACCAGAGGAAACCATGCGGAGTACGATAGCACATGAGGTGTCGTACTTGGTGCACTTCGCACTTTTGTTAGTGTAATACCCGCCCAGGGTTCAATTCCGTAGAACAATGAAACAAATTTAATTGTATGTAAACATTCGAGTCACAGTAGATTCACACCAATTTAGAAGATTCCTTGCAGGTTTTGTGTCTCTGTACTCCTCTGAGTATTTCTCTTTTAAATCGAGGCATCTCGCTAGAATTTGAATCGCGTTATTTTTGGCCCAGATGGATGAAGTCACAAGAATATGATACGCCGGAGTAATTAAAAACGGATAATCCAAATCTCAGGGAAGATAAGTAACTTCCTTGGAACGTAGGAGTTCAATTGTCAGAATGAGGAGAATGTTCACGAAATCACTAATGAAAGAATAATAATGCAAACAAATATAATTATCCCGCAAGAAAAACGGTCACAAGCAGTCAAACTTAATCGATACTCTGATTAACAAATAGACCTCCGAGAAGTAAGAGAGAAGTAGTCTCGAATGCGGCCAAGAACAAGAAGAAAAATGAGCGCAGATCTTCTTTCCAATTTAATATGTACTCTCTCATACCAAACCGGCCTCAAATGAAGTCGATAAATTTTCTCCACGGATATCTTCCATGCCGTAAGGACACATTGGTATATATTACCTAAACCTACTCGCGCAACAGTTTCCAAAATCGGATCTCGTCCACTTTACGGAACGTTCGCTCCATTCGATACAGATTTTGCCGTGACAGCTTTTTACGAAATTCCACATCAAGTAGTATATAGTAGGTATACAACAATATTATACAAGAATGAAACTGATGGATATATAACTCAACCCACGCAAGATCGTGTCACAACTAATTAGCTTCTCCGTATCTTGCTCAATCATTTCTAAAACAGGAATTGTACCGAGTTCGCATGTGTGCGCAAAAATTTCGGACAAAGGATAAAATACGTATAACCTACATGCGAGCGAGAGTAGGGTAAATCGCAATTTTCAAGGTTCCCATCAGCATCGAATATTTAAGGTGGGTTTAGAAAACAACGTGGACAATATTTTATATGCGTAACGCAAATTCTGTTGATAGAAAAAAAAAAACAAAAAAACGAGAGAGAGAAAAAAAACGTACGTATGCATCCAGCCAGAAAAGTGTCGTAATTGCAACAGACGGATGGATGAACATCGTTTGGTTCGGTTCGGTTGTTATTATTGTTTTAAATTGCAACAATTTTATCGTCATCGCGCTGTCCGTCTCCTCGCGCCGTTTCCCCGGCCGGCATCCGCATGCACCGGCTTAGCTATCGTAGGATGCATACATATTGCAGTGCACTGTATTCGACGCGACGCAGCATAATTGCATAACATTTATTACACAGTATAAAATGACGTCGTCAGCGTCATCACGCCGCGGTGGTCTTGGGGGAGGAGACGAGAACAGAGCAAAACTGACCTTGTTTACATACACACATACTTAATACGCTTTGTATAAACACCGTACACAATTTCGACGCCAATTTTTTTTTTTTTTTTTTTTTTTGTTTCTTTATAATTCGACCGAAAATTTCTCCGATATAAAACAGAACTCGCCCGTATGTTCGATGGTCGAGTTGGTGTGTTTTTTTTCTCTCTCTCTCTCTCTCTCCCTTTCGTGTGTTTGTCATTAATTTTTCTCTCAGTTTTATCTGCTCTCTAAATTCAAATTTCATCACATTACGATAAGTAAACAAAACATGCATGTGCATTGTGCAGTAAACAGAATGCATTTTGAAATATTGAGAGCCACGCAATATCATTCACATTATAACTCTGTACGTTCGTGCGCGACGTAAAAGATTTCAAAGGTCACCCTCGCGGGTGCACACGTTTTATTTGAAAGTTTTTCGCGTTCTATTTTCAAAGAGGAAAAAGTTTTTCGGAAAATAATAATATTGTAAACTAATTACCGAGTATTGACGACGAAGGGTGGAAGAGTAAGACAGTAAACGCTATAGATCCAGGCTACGCGGTGCCTCATACACCAACGAAAAAAGGTCAGGGTTATCTAGGGGCGAGATAAGAGAGCGTGCAACACGCACGATATGGTGGGCCAAAATTTCGCATTGTGCCAAGACACTCGCGGTTCACGTAAATAATGTTGGAAATACGCAAAATGAGGGTCGGAATATACGATTGAGAAGACCGGGTGGTCGGTCGTTCGTGCACCAAAATCGGGCCTCGTATTTACGCGTTTGAAAGAGAATTAAAAAAATGGTTGAACAAAGCTATAATTTATCGAATATCTTCTTTCTGTACTCAACGATATCAGTCGCATGTTGCGTAGAGAATAAAACAAGAGAAGAAGAGGCAGGGGTAATACTAGAGTACAGTACCAACAAATGTTTCATGCATCATAAATTTTAATCCCTTATCAGACTTATCCAAAAATCTGTTCGTATTCCATACTTCAAGCCAAAAAAAAAAAAGAGAGATTTATTTAAACAGTTTGAGACTGTCGCATTCGTTCCCATAAAAATGGGAGAAAATTGTGATTGTAGATCGAGATCAGATTTATCTGGATGCTGAGATATAGATGAGATTTTTTTCAATACTTTTTTTTTTAAAGAATATTTCCTCGAAGGGGTTCCAAGAATGTCTAATAACTCAAAACTCGAAATTTTATGGAAGAAACCACACCTCTTCCTTCAAAAATTTTAGGAAATTTCAATTACAAGCTTAACACAGTCTGTAAAAGTAGAAAAATCTGGAGTTTCAATGGAGTGCTCGGATGCGCTAGGTTTTTTCAAAGAAGAGGGTCTAAAATTAGATAGAAATATGCTAGAGCGTACATACGAAATTTTCGAAAGAGGAGGGAGAGTCTCAACAAGCAAATTTTTCTGAAAGGATTGTTGGGAAAGGAATATTTTCTCAAAAGGGTTTTGAACAGTATTAAATGACATTTCAAAGCAAATTTTTCAATTCCCGGGGGTTTGCATACGCCATTGGGTTTCAAATTTTAAGGTGTCAGAGTGGAATAACAAAAGAGAATAGATATCGTCTTGGGGCTTGTAAAGAAACTATAGAAGGTGACAACAATTTTAGTGTCCATTTTATTGGAGAACACACAAACTCATACAGAGTTTTTTGGACTTTTAACGCAACAAATCCACTTCTTTGGGTCGATGACGTCATTCTCAAGGTACACGCAAGGTAACTTCACCACGTCAGGCCTTCAGACCGATCTAGCCATCCCAAAACTATAGAAATTTTCACTTATCTCATTTGAACGCTCTTATACTTCAATAACGAGGACTTTTCATACCCTAGATGAACCTCAAATGACAGAAAAAATCTTTCAAACTTTGGCTCGATCGGTTTTGCCGACACTTGTCAACTTCATATCAACCAGTAATCGATTCGCAGTTGAGCTCTCCCATCCTTCAATTGTTTGCTGGGCTTATAGCATTCCGTAACTTTGCTACTCGCAGACAAAATAATATGCAGTCGTGGTTACAAAGTGTAACGCACCAAGAAACACAATACATAATTTTAAAAACCAATACTCAATCAGTGGTGATGTGCTCACAATTTTCGGTGCCAAAATGTGATTCTTCACCACGTCACAGGATCAACTCTTTTCGGCCTTCATTCTGAATGCCTTCCAGAGCGTGAGTGAATTTAGAAGCTGCTCAATTTTGAAGAAAATTGTTCCTCACCTCTTCCCTCTTTATCTGGAACATATACTCGTCAACGTTGCTCAAAGAAGATTTCTGGGAAACATTTGTACGTATGCACTTATTTTGCCATGGATTCGTTCTCAGGCGGAGGTCACTGTTGACTCTGAAAGCGCTATTTGACCTTGGCCTACTTCGAAGACTTGAAAAATTTGTTTACTTTCCGAGCTGTGTACAAGCTTAGCTTGGGTTCAGCTAACATTTAGTCTGATTCCAAAAGTCAGGCTGGTTTGAACTGTTTCATTAGCTCAATATTGATCAGCAAAGTAGCCAAAATTAGCTCTCTAAGAGCTTGGTAGCTATCCAACATTAGTTTTCAAGACCTTGGAAGTTGGAGAGATGACCCAGAAAGCTAATGCCCCTCTTATCTACCCTCCAACCCCCTCCTCCTCCTAGGAAGCCTTAGCGAAAATGATGAAGAAGACTGTTCAAGCAGAAGCTTGGCCGACTCTTTTACTATGTCATTATTCTTCGTCACGCGCCCAGAGACCCGTTCAGGACCCAACGTTGACATCGATCTATCTTGATGCTGAGGCAACTGTAAGGGCTGATGATTTTATGAGTGACCTTGACCTATTTCGAGGACTTGGAATACTAAGCTATATAGCGCATGTCAGGCTAAAAAAGAGGAGAAGGGCGTCATGTCATACATGGTATACCAGACGATAAATCGATAAAAGAGTTGCTATCTCGATATAGAAATCGACATTTTGATAATATTCAATCCCAACTCATATCAAGATGTTTTGAATTATAAAAGACAAGCATAATGTCTTTTTTTACGATAGGGAAAATCACTAATAATTTTTCCCCTTGGAAAGGAATTTATTGGGGGGGGGGGGGTTATAAGCGACTCTTCGAGCTATCGCGTCCTGCGAATCAACTCTCATCTTTTTTAACAATATATTGGCATTTTTCAGCAGGAGGAGGATTGTTTCTCAGTTCGTAATTTCTCGAAGTTCACCGTGCGATCCAGACTTGAACAGGCTATTTTTCGTAACAGTTAATGAAGGTTCTTAAGCCTGGGAGCTGGAGGATAAGGAATGCTTTCGACTCGGTTTCATTCACCTAACAGTGTCATCCAAGTCTCACCGAGATACTTTTTGAGTGTATGACGTCGAATAGTCTAGTCGTGATTCCGGACTAGCAAATTTCGGCCCAGTATCTCCAACTGTTTTCACATTTCGTTCGAACGAACGATTCTTCGACAGTTTACTATCCCTTCGTGCAAACGGATTTTCTTTCTGTAGGTCACCGCCCGGCCCCTCCACCCAACAAACCTCAAATACGAAACCTAAGTAGGCCGCCAATCTTCGCGACCCTGAACAGCGCGTACAATAGTAGGAAGCCCGTATTACCGATTCAATTGCTATATTTCACCCGCTGTCAATCATTCTATCTATCACACCTCGCTGCGACCTTTAAACAAACACTGATAGCCGAAAGCGAATTATGTATATTACACACCGCTACCATCGCAACCTATTATGACCCTTCAGACGAAACAGCGTTACGGCCATGACAGAGATGATTGCAACCTCCATAAATACGATTCGAAAAATTTTCTACATCGGAGTATTGATGTAATTTCACTTTTTTTCTCTCTCTCTCTCTTTTCCTCCTAATATATTTAGAGGCGATCGAGTTGACATCCAATCGACCTCGCTATCGAGCGTACGTATTAACGGCCATGACAGTGCTCTATTCTGAAGGTTCTTCAGTACACATATATTATTACATTCCTCAAACAAATCTTTTTTTACGTGTATACAGTACTTACTGTACATCAGTTGTACGATAAAGTCGTCATCGAATGAGCATTATGTGGCGTGTGCGAGGAGAATTTGAATTTTCTTACCTGGAACACGACAAAAAAAAAAAAAAAACGATCATATTATTTCCGTTCGAACGATTTATATATCATGTATAAATATACGGTGTAGAATAGGCATGTTTTATACACAGGAGTGGCACTATTGGGTCGATAAGTATAGCGCATTTGGAGGTCGATTGGACAATGTCAGGGAAACGGGGAGGAGTTACAAGATATAATATCGAAAAAGGAAATTTTTTTCTATTTATAATTTCCTTCGATATCTTTGAATCGTCCTTACAAGTTTTCCCCTCTTCCGTTGAAGTCGATAACATTTTATTTGAGTACGTGCTTTCAGGACAAACGCGGAAATGATATAAACTCATTTTGTGGTCGTTTTGCTCAATTTAACGATGGCCTAATTCTAACAAGTGCACAATAATACACAGTCAATTATGTATACAGAGAGGAAGGTACGCATCGCGCGTACTTACGTAACGATGTCATGTACATTTGTCCCACGCACGCAGCGCAGTCAAACAAACTTTTAACAGTCAGTCAAAAATTTTCTCATAAATACAAAGAGATAGAGAGAGAACGAACGCCGATGTAAACATACGCAACAAAGACCAAAGTCAAGGAAAACACGCAGAAATATTACGGTAATACGTCAACAAAAGATGGGAAAAGAGGTAGAGAGAGACTTTTCGAAGGCTATAACAAAACGTACACAAAAAATTGAAAGATTTTAATTTTAAATTGTCGCGAGGTAGTTTTTTTTTCGCGAAATAATTTGTTTTTCGGCAAAAACTTCCAGGTATATCCTCCTTCCTATACCCAGAATACGAAGTTCGATTTTCCACACCCAGTTACGACCGTGAACCATACATACGGTCGTGTGCTCTTGGAACTTTCGGTAACGAACGCACGCTCTATTTTATCGCCTCGAAATTTTCTCGCACTCGAATTTTTACAGGCGCTATCGTAATAATCGTAAAGAGGCCGTTGTTCTGGACGCATCTTTTTTAGCACATGGCGTATCTCAACGGACTCGTAAACGACCTTCAAAAATTTTTGACAGTGTTATCTTATAAAATACAGGCCTCAATACACAGTAGCTTGAAATATGGAGTAATTATACCCGCGTTAAATGGCGAAAGAGGACTATAAATTAAACGCACGTACGAATATATATTCGCGTATCTTCTCTCCACCACTTTCCCTCTCTCTTCCTCTCAATCTCGGGGTACTATACGCACATAGTAATTAAGATGTTTGTCACCGCGTCTGAAATGTACTGTTTTTCTTTCACCTGACCCCCGCCTCCACCGTAGCGCGCACTACAAACACGCACGCACACACACACGAACACCAAAACCAATGTTCCGCATTCCACGAACTGGTTTTGTTGTAGTTTACACACGTCTAAATACAGCCTATACCCATCAAACGGCGAAGAAGAATTAAAATTCGTCATTGGTCTCCAAAATACAACAACAACAAGGCGTCCACTATACCATTATCTTTTATTACTCTTTTTCTCTGTATAGTAATAAATCACGCTAGAATAGCTATTCCCCTGTCGTAATATGTAACGAATTGTTTTACGCGCTTGTCCGAAATCGTAACAATTGCAATTTGTAAAACTGTGCTGCGTTCAAGACAGAAAAATTTCATCCGCGAAATTGTTACACCGAAAACTGGAAATCTCCGGCGATGTGCCCAACGAGTATGACACTATCGACCTGGCTGGGCTTCGACTTCTAAACGAAATATAGGTCAAGAATCAGTGAAAAATGAATGAGTGCTAGGCCCAGGCGCAGCGCAAACCTCTTGTCGTTATTCTTCGTTTGGGGAAAAGAGGCACTTGTAATTGAGATTAATTTCAAGCGAAAAGATTGGAAAGACTTTTAAGTAATTATTCATTTTTATGTAACATGATGGATGTAGCACATCACACCCACACCTTTTTAATCTTTCCTCTTCGATGTAGTTTTATAGTAAAAATTCTCAAGCGAGTGGGTGTTTTACACAACAATAACATCAGATATTTAATATAACTTAGAATGAGATGCAGTTTGAAACAATAAAATTACAAAAATTCAGTAAGCATAGGTGGACATTGTTACGTGAAAAGTGATTCTTATTTCTCCACAAAAACTTTCGGCAGTTGTCATTCCGATGACTCACTTCCATTTTGACATGTTTCAAGCCTTTCCTGAATCCTTTAATTTCAAAATTTTCGAGTTCTTGTGGTCCCCGCAAAATGTCCCTCCAATAATCCTGTATACCGTCTCCCTTCTCTTACTTTATAATAAACTAGGACGTCATCAGCGGTGACTCCGAGGCCCCCTCCAACTATGACGCATCAGACGTGGTTCCGAGCCTGATTTTGAAATCTGCGAGTTCAATTCACCTATGCACATCCTTATAATCTATGAGTGGTTCAATATAGGCTTTTATACTGGTGCAAGTTAGGCTTATGTCAGTATGCCGTATAGGCCAATATAATGGATGCGAAGGAGGACCCCAATTCTAAAATCCACTAGTGACTCGAGTAGTGTTAGGAGGCTTACGAGCGGATAGAGTGATCCCGAGAATAGAAGAGAGTAAGGAGGAGACAGAGCCCACGCTGTGCTGATGACGTCACAGGCAGCCGTCATGTCACGGGTACTTACAGGCAAGATACGAGCTAAGGACGTAACTAATGTTGATATCCGCTCATCCGCCTTCCGTGGACCAGCCGTCTTCTACTAAGTTCCTTCCCCTCTATACATCGAAATTTTTTTGAAATCCCTCCTTTATAGAAATTTTTTCTGTATAGGAGTCGAGCCTAGAAATTATCCTGCGTTTCTCCTCTGTGGTCGAAGGACGTGGACGGTCCATTATAAAGCTCGAAGCTCGATCTTCTCCTAGGAAAGTTTTTCACCTCCCTCTTCCGTACAAATCTTTCGAAGTCCCTTGACGTCCTCATATTGCGGAGATTCCCACGTGAAAATGTACCCACAGCCACGATCCGGATGTGGACGGTCCCTCTTCCCCTCTACAAGGCTGTTCCTCGGGGTTAGATACTCTCTCCTCTAAGGGGATTCAAGCGAAAAATTTTGTCAGGTCTCTCCTCTATAGTGATTAAAGCTTGAAATTTTTGTCTCTGAAGTGGGCGGAATCTTTTCTCTATCAAGTAGGAACTCTATAAGAGTAGGTGAGACCTCGAAATGTTTCTAAGGGTTCAGGCGGAACATTTTTTCAAGTTTCCTGATAACGTCTCAAAGTCTCCAAGGTCAAGGTCATCCAAAGAGCGGACGCTAATCTAGACACCCCTTCCTCCCCACGCCCGAAACAAAAAGTGACCCGCGAAACAATGATAGATTCTGCCGGACTGAGCATTGTATAGTCTGATACCCAAAAACTTTTAGAACCTGTACTTATCCTGTCGACTTTGATTTTAGAACAGGGGGAAGGAAGTTACGGTGTCTTGTACTGGACTGAATATCTGAGGAGCTGTTCGGAGTTTTTGAACGAACAAATGAGGCTAGTCTAATCTTCTCTGAAGCTCGAGGTTATTTTTGGGTGAAAATCTTGACTAATTCCGTTCACCTTACGATAAGTAATTCAACACCTTCACATCTCGTCTTTCATTGATTATTTTTTCCTCTTCATTCAAAAGCAAGTATTCTCATTAATCCCCGGGGTTCGTTGAAATATTCTTCCTAAATGCCCAAGAATTTCCTCTCCCATCCTCCCCTAATCTTGAAAATTCTTGAAACAAAATCAACTTTGACGTACTATTATTGAAATGGAACTCTTGGGTGAGCACCCGACTTGAAGCGAAACGCCATTCTTCTAAACCGGTGAGCATCCAGGCGAGCTTGCTATGCATGGCAACAGATCGTGTGGCCTGGCGAGAACGTGGACGCACGAGTATTCGAAGCTCGTTGAGCCGAGTGGAAGAAAAAAAAAAGAGCGCAAATCGTGTAATATCGTTGGAGGTCAAAATGACAAGGTCGTATGCGCCGATTTTCGACATCGTCGGCGTTCCATCGTCGTGGCTATCTATAACGTATACGTACTTAATGATATCGTACAAGGTGTGTCCCGCGATTGCAAGGAAAGGGGAGCTTCATCTCAGCTCGATTGCACGTCTGCTAAGTTTTTCAACTCGACTTAGCTTCTTCTAAGCAGAATTGGTTGACGTGATGCAAACTTTAAGAGCTTGCACGTAAGGCTAGTATACGTTAGAGGGTATTATACAGTATAATGGATCCGACACTTGACCCGACATTTAATATCGAACGACCCTCAGAATATAATATTGATTAACATTGTTTACGTAATACGGCCTATACCATTCTGACATATATATATATATTTTTGGTAGACGCTAAATAGTCACGCGCCATACTTAATTTACAGTCGAAAAAAAGACCCGATAATATCGAGGCAACGTCATCTTATAGTAACTCGTCTATTAGCATATACAGAAATAACGATACGATAAGGTCGTCTTTATCTGGACTGTGTATATTCAAATAATGGAATTCTTTGGCAATATCGAGTTACCAGAAAAGTGTAACACGTTTGTAATTTAGATACCACGTAATCATCGTGTTTTTGAAGGAAGAAAAAAAAAAAAAGTTGGAACTTTTTCCTTTACATGGACAACACATAATACTTTAGGTAAGTACTGCAACGAAAAAAAAAACACGTATAATGCCCAACCAGTGGGTCTGTACATGACTTTCTCAAAATATTGCCCATCTAACACGAATTTTTTTCACGCTAGAACTCCTCCCTATGTCTGTCGCGCTGACGCCATAATTTCTGTTTGTCTATACACACCAATAAGTATAATTTACGCTATTTTTTTGTACGGATAACACCGGCATTATTGCCCAATGTCTTGGCTGTATGTACGTTCACTTATTAAGGAAATACCGGAATTATTTTTAACGACAGCCTATAAAGCAAACTATATAATTGTACACTTCTCAACCCTTACAGCCTCGCTTATTTCGAAGAACAAAAAACAACATCCACCTCCACATTATACTTACGTTTACAGATAAATACGGTGAGGTTATACTGAAGCCAGTGAGAGAGAAACTACAATAAATTAGAGAGAGAAAAATATTTTTGTTTCAAAATTAATTACGAGGTCTACATTAAGAAAAAAAAAAATAGTTCACGTTTAACGAGACGTGCAAAGAGTTTACTTTGTTGCCGTCTTTTTCTCATTACTCGGCCCGGTTTCGACCTTTATATTATTGGCAATGAGATAGCTTTGTATACATAGGAACCCGGTAAACCAACGTTAGGATTTATTGTACGAGAAATGATGACGACATCGGTATCGACATTTTCTACGACACGCATTGTGTGTTATACATCGCCGCGTCGCCATGGAATAATGATGAACCGTGCACGAAACCGGCCGGCTTTACGACCTTACGTAAGGCCTTAACGACGAGTATTGTGAGCTCGTTCACGCTCTGCCATATCAGTATACAGGGCAAGCGGAAAGATACGACGTGCAAAATGACATTATAGATAAAAGATAGAGAAGGCAACGATATAGCGGAGTGTGGTCGCTTACGTTACGCATTTGAAAAACCGCTTCCTCTGCGCTGGCTTATCACCAAGAAAATGTCACCTATGAAAAGCGCGCGGTCGTACTTTTCTCGAAGTTGGGCGAGATTTACATAAGCGAGAGAGAATCGTAGATTTATCGTATAATGCGGTAATCGACAGATGATAATCGAAACAGAGGCTTGTTTGTGTGCAAAAAAAAAAAAAATGTACGTCGTGAGATTTTTAATTACAGTTTATAAGTCAAGATTGACACTTTCAAATGTCAATATATCGAAAGAGAATATAAGCGCAAGAGAAAATATTATCGAGATGGGTATGATTGGAAATTCGAACAACAGTTCGACCTACTTTTGAAATGAAGGGTCATATGCGGAAGGAATGAATTGTCAGAGATGTTAAATGAACTCACGGCTAACTTCGTTCTCTGCTCTCGGGCTCTTCTCCAATTGAGGTGAGCAGGAAAGTTCTTTTATAGGGATTTCGATTAGGATCGATTATTTGGTCGAGTACTCTTAGTATATCTGGCTTAATTTTTCGAGTCTCCCTCCTCTTATACACAGATAGGAAATCGACATTTTTCTAAGCTCTAATATAACTCGATACTTGCATGGTATTCCAGCGACATACGAGCGTTGACCCATAAATGCAGTCCATGTAAAGTATATAATCCGAAGATCGCCTCCCTAGTGCTCACTCTAGTCCCCTCTTGCTGGCATATACTGAGGATTGTCCATTTTATGATGTTATTAAGGTAGTCCGTAACCTATAATGTACTTAGGTTAACGAATTGGACTAAACACAGCTTGGCTAGGCGAAAAACTTCTTATATGAGTGTGTTCTGAGGGGGGGCGCATTCAAGGGGTCATTAGGACACAGTAACTGCCGAGATTCATCTTTACCCGATTAATTTTCAGAAAAAATGTCAATTTCCTGGACTATAGGTTTGAAATCCACGCAATTGCAAGTCTTTTGCCTATCGAAGTCAATTTTCAATCGAAATTGATCCAATATCATGAGTAGAGCCGATTTCGCCGTCGACAAAATGAGCAGTCGAATTTGGATCGATTTGCGGTTAAATCGGACACCCGTCATATTATATAGCTTGAAAGTCGAAATTGTTTTGAATCCCCTTGTATCAGGTACAGCTCGGAGGACCAAAATTTTTTTCAAGTTCCTGTCCTAGTTTCATATATAGATCGGAGTTTGGAATTTGTTCAAGTCTCTTTCCCATCATATATATGTTGGCCAACTATCATACATAGCTTGGAGTTCGAAATTTTTAGCCGGGGAGGTTGATGACGTCCCGAAGAAGGGAGGGGGACTTGAAAAAATTCCGACCTCCGAGCTATATATGTGTAAGATTCCGTCACGCCGCGCCGCAATCTCGGTAACTGCACTACTCGCAGAGAGATTCGGCAGGCTTTGTTATATTAGGTAGAAGAACGGTCGATGTCATCATCTTCCGAGCTACGACATGTCGATAGCACACAATCGGAACTGCGAACTTTTTGTTGATTCAGTGTTTATCACTGCTTCGTGAGCTGTATTACGCTACAGACTTACATATGTATGATAGAAGGGGGACTTGAAAAAATTCCGACCTTCGAGCTATATACGATAGGAAGGAGAATCAGAAAAATGTCCACTCTCGAGCTATATATGATATGAGCGGAACTTGGAAAAATTTCATCCTCCAAGCTATATGCGATAAGAGTCAAAATTTGTCCAAGTTTTTTGCCGGAAGGCGAGTGGTGCACGGCAAATTTCTCAAAAAATCCCCCATAAAACTGGTTCCCCGTTGAAAAATTTTCATTCACGAGCTAAATTATGATAGAAGGGGGATAGAGAAATATACTCACAGAGAGTAACAAAACAAATACAAGAACGTGCAATAATACAAACAAACCGAGCGCTTTCAACTAAACAGTCATTCTCACGGTATAGAAAGCGACGTGTGAGTATATTTCTCTATGATGGATGACCGTAAAATTAAAAAACGCATAGAAGGGGGACTTGAAAAAATTTCATCCTCCAAGCCATTTACAATAGGATTCGAAATTATTTTGTTTAGAAAAATTTTATGCTCCAAGCTATATACAATAGGAGTCAACGGTTTTCAGGTTTTTCGCGGGACGACACACGGCGCGCTCGCGGACAGTAACGTCACGGAGAGGGAACTTGAAAAAATTGCGTCCCCCGAGCTATATATGATAGGAGGGGGACTTGGAAAAATTTAGACTCACGAGCTAAATAAAATTTCCCTAAGTTTTTTGCCGGACGGCGCACGGCAAACTTCTCAAATCACCCCTCCCCCCCATATAACAGGTTCACTGTTAAAATTTCCCCTGTTGAGCTGGGGACGACGTCTGCCTCGAAATCGCAGCACGTTTAAGTTGTCACGTCATCATTTTCGGGACTTAGAAAAACCTTAAGCTCCAAGATTTATACGATAGGAGTGGGACTCGGGACAGCGGGTTCCCCGCCGCCATTGCAGTCGTGCAATGGCATCTAATTTTTGCGAAGTCCCTCTTCCATCATTAGCTCAAAAGTCGACATTTTTACAAGTCACCCATTTTGCCTGATGGTGCCCGTTATTTTTCTTCAATTTACCCCCCCCCCCCAATAAAGTATCTCTGTTGAAAAATTTCCCGCTTTAATCTCTGCAGGGGAGGTACTGTTGAGAAACATTTTAAAGTCCCATCTCCAGTAAAAGAGAAAGTATTGAGTTCTCAGCTAAAGCCTTGTCAAGGAGAAGAGGTCATCCGTATCCGCATCGTGGTTGCGAGTACAAGTCCTCGCCATATGACGTCGTCAAGGGACTTTGAATGATTTCCACAGAAGAGGGGCTCGAAAAACTTTCAATCTGTGATTCAGCTACGATTGAGCCTCGAGCTTTATAGCGAAAGAAGGCCGTTTACGTCCCCTCGGAGGAACGCTACAAAATGTCGAGACTTGACTTCTATACACAGATAAAATCTCCCTAAAGGAAGGATTTTGAAGCATGCCCGGCCTCGGAAGAGAACTGAAGCCATCCACGTAAATAAATTTGACAAAAACCTTTCAAGTCCTACAGGAAAGGAACTAGGCAGAATTTTGAGCTTAATTTCCAAAGCGAACTGGACAGCGGATAAGCCCATAAATTTCAGTATAATGTAAACTCAAATAAACGCGCTAATTAATTATCACGATAATAAAACGAAATAAAAAGTAAAAACCAATAATTGAATAATAAATCGAAGTATCGTTATCGTACGGTCGTATAGTTATACACGCACGATATCAGTGTCATAAAGTCTCATCACCGTATCACACAAAGACATTCGCAAACAGTTGTGTACATTGTATATGTACCTACCGTAGGTACATTTTTTTTTTTTTTGCCGAACGCGTTAATTTTCTCGTTATTGAATGTTAAGTTCAAGTTCAATAATGCCTATAAAATAACGAATGGTTATTTACGAATACCCACAACGAAATGGTAATACAGTACTCTACTTAGGTATGCGGCACTACTATGTAAATGCGCGGTCGTAGAAAGAGTACAGTAGACTATAGGGCTACAGTAATATTATGGCAGCAGCGATACCATAAGCGACCCTCTGCCACTCCGCCTCTCGTAGCCCATCTGTTTACTCATTGGTGTACACCGCGCGAATATGACGTAATACAGAATTTCATCTGTGACGCATTGAAGCGTAAATCTCGTATCGCTACGTTCTCTCTCTCGAAAAAGAAGCTAATAATGTTCAACAATCTCGACGTATACCGGAAATGTTAGGCCTTACACGGCCGAAAACCTCGTTAACTAATATATTGTCAATTTTTATGAAAGAAGAAGAAAAGTTCGACGGAAATGCTGTTGCGATACCTACAGTACAAAGCACTCAAGATTACCTTTGATAAGGAGCCATCGTCGTGTGAGACTATAATATAATACCGCGGCTACGACACAGTATCTAAATTACTCTCTAAAGAAGGGGGCTATGTACTAAAAATCACAAGACAGACAGGTCCTTAAACCTCTTATCAAATTTGCTCTTCAAAAAAAAAAAAAAAAAAAAATGTATAATGTGTAAAAAGTTATAAACTGCCGCTACTGTTGAGTATACGTGTAGAGATATTAGTCGGCTGTTGTAGGTTACCTTCACATTAGGTTGCCAACAATAAACAAAATGGATCGTAAAATATATATATATATATAATACGATCTCAATGCCATGTAGTAATAAATTCTTGCTCTCTTCCGCTCCTGCCCTACGAAACAAAAGTCAAAAAAAAAGCCCAGTCTTCTCATTAGAGAGTGCGTATTTATTATTATCACTTTATAGATTTTTATGGAAGTTCATCCGTACATCATAATACACCGGACAAGATGAATAATGATGTAAAATTTAATCTTACAGCGAGGTATATTATAAGGAAGAGTTCTTTTTTTTTTTGAACATCTGGATATGGACCGTCGTTACGTATAGGCCCATAAATGATACGGAACGATCGAATAACGTGTAATGTATTCAAAGAGCTTGACAACTCCATTACGCTCCGTGAAACTGCTCATCGTATTCGTACGTGATCTAAATGAATTTGATCTGCCTTCGTATAACACAGCTGCGGACTAATGATCGTTGTTATTATACTCTACTGCATAATGATCCCCGTATTTTTAAAAAATTAACGCGTCAACTCACGCCGATCTAGTTAACCTTCCGTATTTGTGGATCGCACGATCGCAGGCAGCCTCCTCCCAAAATTAGTTCCTTTTCTCCACGTTAATCGGATGAAGTTAGAAAAGTCGTCCCATCCTCCCATCGTATCCCTTAAATCATAAATATATGACTAGTGCTCGTTTCGTACATAAATAATACCGGTAACGACTTTTCTCCTTTTCCTTGTATTCAAATATGTCAGATTTTATTACCGGCGCACAACCAAATGGTTTTCAGCAGTATGGTGAAGTTATTGATACACCGTTTTAATGGCCTAATTGGAAATAATCCAAACCTAATACTGGTGGTACTACGAAAAACAACGTGTATTCTACCGAATGATATTATATAGAAAGAGTAGGAGAGAAAAAAAAAAAAAAATTCTGTACGGCGAAAACTTTGCACACGACAGGTCGCATTTAGAATTTAATTGATTTGCTCGTTCTATTTAGTCGCAAGGTTTTTGTCTTCGCTCTTTGCGATAGTATAGTCGATGTGTTTTCTGTTTTGTTTTGCTTTATTTTTTTTCCCCAAAACATACGAATACAAATTTATTCTATACGTTGTAATTAATTTTCTTCTCTCGTCGTCGCGTACAATTTTATTCGCGATTTTCTCCAACCTTTATTACGTATACGAATTTCGACGCAATAAAAAACCGAACGCGAAAACGATCGAATGCATGCGTGACATTAATTAGGATGGGAGAAGAAAATACTTGGACAGAGGAACGTATCCGAGCGATAATTAGTGAAGTGACACACGTTGAGTGCATAATAAGAACGATGAACACGTTATTGTGGGGTCACTTTCTCGCTGAAGGAAGTGGTAAGCTCGAGGAGATGGTGGAAGATCAAACATTTTAGTGGCGGAAATGATTAAAGGGGAGGAGAGCTGCATATTATTTTCACAATGTTAGAAGAGATGTAAAATTTTGTTAGGGACGCTGACAAGAAAACTCGCAGCTCGCAGTTCTCTTCCTCGAAATACGAACAAGAAACCCGTTTTATGCGGATTCTTCGATTTTCCTTTCAATGATTGAAAATTGTGTCTCGACTGTTTATCGGAGGACATCATAACCAAAGTCTTTTCGTCCAGGAAATTACGTCCACATCTGTTTCGTCCAAGATTCTTCGTCCCGGGACATTTCGTCCACACTTCTTTTTTTGTCCAAAACTATCCCGTATAGACAAGGATAGAAGAGGAAATATGACGAAAGGATCTCCTGCCCCGAGCGGGAATCGAACCCGCGACCTTTCGTTTTCATGACGAGACCACTGACCAGGCTCATCTAGGATTAGATCATCATATTTCGCCTTCACGTGCTGGTTCCATAATGTGATAAAGACGGTACAAAGATCACAAGGAGGGGGAATATCCGCACTTATCAACATACTTTATTCACAATCCCGTATGTTGATGCGATGGTACTGACATGTCGCAGGTTACATCGACAAAAATAAACAGTGGCGTCAGTCAGAGGTACGGTTCAACATCTATGCCGACAGAATTTTTCATATACCATTAGGAATCAAAACGAATGATCAGTACACCAAAAATGTACCGATGATGCATAAGGTGTCAATGCAGACTCTGTCAGTGACCTCGAAAATATTTTGAACAGAATCAACAGCCACAGTGAGAATTACGGTTTCAGATTAAATATCGTAAAAACTGAGTACATGTCAGCAAAAGACAGCCCATTGACAAAAATAATCAGAAAATGGAGCAAGTCGAAGAGTTCAAGAGGTGCTACGTTACAGGGAACCTGGGTCCTGAAAGGGAGGTGAAAAGAAGATGAAAAAACGACGGCTTCTTTGAACGCAGGGAATCTGTTCTATGAGTCAAATTAGTTTTTGTATTGAGAAGTCAAAGAAGGCTAGACTTAATATAAAGCTAGTATGAAGGAGGCCCAGACCTAGTGTAAAATAGAACGTCATTAGTGATCTTCATCTGTTTTAGGGACTTAGAAATATAAAGGAAGCCTAGACCTAGTATTAGCCTACTAGAGTAGAAGAAGAGGAGTAGGAACGTTTGATGACGTCATCAGTGACCTTGACCTAGTTTAGGGACTCACTTTTTTTAAAATTGATTTTGTGACGTCACGATTTGATGACGTCATAGGTCAAGTACGGCAAATTTTTCAAAAATAAACCCATAGAACAGGTTCTCCGTTAAAAACTTCATTATTCTCATTTTTTATGATTTGGAAGAAAATGGAGTGGACAGAATCGGTGTGGGCAAGAAATATTGTGAACAAAATATCTTGGACAAAACGCCTTTTGACATAATTTCTTGGACTAAAATACTCTGTCCTTGGACCGATTGTGGGTCACTTTGAGGATCGGTGATTTGGTCAATATTTTCAAAATTCCCTTTTTTTACATAGAGCTCGGAAGTTGAAATTTTCCCTAGTTTTTCAGCTGGATGGTCGAAATTTTTCACAGTCCCCTCCCCTTCCCCGAAGTAGGTCAGGAAACCGCATCTTCCAGGATCAAATTTCAACCCTACCCTGAAGGCCAAAATACTTTCTAATCCCTCTCCTGATGCGCTGGAAGAGCTGAAACGTTTGGAGTCCTCCTTCTTTCTTATACGGATTACTCGAAGGTCGAAATTTTCCCAAGTGCTTTCTTCACGTGTACAGAGCACGATGATCCAAATGTTTTGAATTCATTTCTCGATATATTATCAAATACGTGTGTGAATAAATTGTTTGATAATATAATATCGACTTGTACACATGAGGAGAATGTTTCTTCCGTTTCTCGATCAATACAGCTCGAAAATCCAACCCCCTCCTCTTCATAAGTATCGAATTTTTCCAATTCCCGAGTCAAAACCTTTCAAACATAGAACTCCTAGGTTAGAGTCCTCGTCTCCTCTGAATCATCGCCACCTTAAGTACTCTTCTACAGTAGGCCAATAAGATAGCAGAAAATGACAGAAGAATTGTTTCTAAAACGTTGAAAATACTTCGTTTGAATTTTCTGGGGTGTTTCTTAGCAATTTTATATGAAAGATAAAGCGATCCTCACACTCAAGTTCATGAATGCCGCTCTCTCTTCCATGGGGGTGTGGTATTTCAATTTAGGGGGTTGATTTTTGATTGTAAATAACGAATTTTATCCTCTCGAAGAGTAGAAGCAGCTTTTAAAGCTCACCATCTCTCCAAAAACGACAGCTTCCTTAACGAAGTTAAACGAGGAACGTAGGAAACCTGTTAAATGGGTCGAATTGGTTTTTGGTAATGAGAATTCACACTGAAATTTTGAAGATTTTCAAGTTTTTCTGAGTCCCATTTAGCCGGAAAATAAACACTTTTCCAAGTCTCTTTTCTCTCATATATGTTGAAATTTGTCCTCCAATCATATACTATACGGCTCGAAAGTCGATTTTTTCTCCTAGTCCCCCCCCCATATCATAAATTATGGCTCAAAAGTCTCCTAACGACAGTCATATTAAGAGTTTGGGAGTTCCTAGCGACTTCAACCAAGGGGAGGATTGGATAATGAAATTCTACACTTGGTGAAAGAATAGTTTCGAAGATCTACTCGTTTGACCCGCTCCATTAGAAGATCCTCCCATTCCCTTCTCGGGAAATTGGTTGTTATTCTCACCCATTCACATCGAGTTTAGCCTCGTGGCTCAATTTTCTTCTTAATTTCACACCAATCAAAAAGTTAGTTCAAGTTCAAATTACCGCAACGGTTTATACAGCATTTCATTTTGTAAATTCTCATTACCTTGAATATAAGCGTTCTCACCGCATCGATCGTTCGTTAATTTATTGCTATCTGATGATGTTTATACACCATCAATCGATACATATCGAAGAGGAGAGCGAGGCAAAGAATAAAACGATACAATAAACGATTTGGATCTGTCTTTTTTTTTTTTTTTTTTTCGACGTAACGATATTATCGTGTTCTGCGAGGAAATCGTGGCACAGCTCTACCTCGCGCGCGCCGACGAGGAAAACGATATCCTCGCATTACTGGTATATATTCGATAAAATAATGTAATGTACACGCGAAAGTGTACAGTATAGGAGGTATGTATCTTCCGCCACCCGCCGCGATGTACAGCGAATATCTAGGTCAATTAACAAAAGCTTTTCCCTCGTCGCGCTTTTCAGCAAAAGCGTATAATACGACATTCTGGAAATGGCTGTATACTTACAGTATATCAGACTGAGTACGAAAAAAATGGCCGTCCTTTCGCTGTGCAGCTCTTGTGTAACGGAACTTATCAAGCTCTCGAACGAGGGAATGGGTAGAGCGAGCTTTCGGCGTTACATATCTGGAGCGGGCAGTTCTCACCTACTAACCTAGTTTCAGAGCTCGGCACTCTCGTGCCCGCAAAACGGTCTTTCTTGTCAAATTTTAATCTCGGTGTTCGCGAAGAATTTTGTGTTACGTAATCGGCTTTATAAGAGAGAACGTGTGCACGAATATTATATGTCAATATTTCTGTACATGCCGAACAAAAACAACGCATACCGATGATACTTTTTTTCTTTCGCCTTCCTATCCTTCATCGCATCCACGATATTTGTATACGACATTGATCTGCGCGAGTTTATGTTACGAATAACAAATTGTTGTAACCTTCGACGGCGAACAATATTATTATTGTTGCTGTATAAGAAGAGTAGGAAACGCCGAAAAATAATACCGACACCGTGTATTAAAGGAAAAATTATTCAATTACCGAGCTGCGCGTTCGAGAGAAGGAGTGGGCCTATATTACAAGGTTTGGACGCGTCCTCTTTTCCCTATTTCGGACCGATCTCGAAAGTGGTAATTAACGAAAAAGAACGGAGAAAGAAAAATGAAAATGATGATGAAAAAACAAGTTTATCGTAGTATCTCTCGCTGGAACGAAGAAGAAGAAGCTCTCGTGCGGTACATTGTACCTTACTCGTACTGTAATGTTTCTCGTGCCCACAGGAAGGAGCAACAGAATAGTCGAGGTATACAGTATATAATATTGATCGCGCCGATGCGATGATGCGATCTGTATCGAGCGTTCCGTTTTTCGTGGAGCCTTCGAAAACCCAATAATTAACTAGGTCTAGGCGCATTGACCACGCCGAGGGGCCTTAACAGGAAACGCTATAGATCTAAGAAATACATAAAGTATTATTACGGACAATAGAAGGAATAATTTAGATGCGGGTTTGTTACTTCTTCAGTGAAGCGAGTAAAGATGAGACATTTTTTTCCACTAGGAATTCAAATTTCCTCCCTTCTATACGTATGTGCACCTAAAGGTACAATACGCTCGAGTACGGTTTATCAATGCCCATCTATATGGGCACCACTCTAATATCCGCCGATTCTTTATTCGCTTTACCGCATGTACTCGATCATTAACTACTTGACTCAGCCGTAAAAAATGTCGATAAAATTTGTGACCTCATCGTTCGTGCAGCTTGCGAAATCTGCACAAAACTTGAGCAAAGCCTGCTGGAACTTCACCAAAGTTTTGAGCAGCCGCATGAGGTCTCCACAGGTGTCCACTCCCTAACCAAATCAATAAATGCGATATTTCAATCAGCCTTTTGGGCAGTAACTCTTCTTGTCCAACGCTAGGCAGCCAGCAAATCATGGGAAAGTGGATGGTGAAGTCATGAAGAGCGATTAATATCTTAGCCGACTACCAAGACTTAGTTGCTACCACTAGTATAGCAAGAGGACCTTGGTGAAGAGAACCCTTCTTGTCGTGGATTTCGCGAGCGAATTATTCCAATAATTTGACATTCACGCGTTGGTCATCGTGGCCATCCACTTATCGTATTTTGAAGGTTTCGACGACTTACCGATACTCGCGTGTACCGTAATTATCGGTAGGTAGTCCTAATTTCCATTCCAAACGACGTATACGCGAAACGAGACAACAACGTACGACAATTGAACCAACAAAAAAATACAATTTTAACGCGTTTCCGTCGATTCAACGAGAGTAGAGGAGCGCTAAATTAACAAACCTATATACGACACAAAGTTTCTAGAGGTTGACCCGATATTAATGATGTATACCCTCCCCATAGCTTCAAATCTCGACCGTAAGGTTATTTGATATTCATCCGGCATTCGCTTAAACGTTACAACTACAACCTATACGACACTTTTTTTTAGCATGAGTTTGTCAAAATTTTTTTGTAGGCTCCATCTTTAATTTTGGCGTTATTTTTCTAATTTCTCGGTTGAGAACATTTGAAAATTTCTTCGCGAACTACTTTTAATTCCCCCCCCCCACGCTCTGTGCGATTGGTTTCCTTCTTATGCCGAGGCCAGGAAATCCAGAATCATAACTTCCGCCTTCATCACGATTTGCCTTCATCTGTACCACTTCTTGATCGACTTTTATTAGCGTTTGTGAAGTCTCTATCATACGAGTTTGAGACTTACCCAGGAAGGAGGAAAAACCATATTTTTTTTTGTTGGCGGGCATCTACAGGAAATTTCCCGCCATGGAATCCGGAGTCATGACTTTCACTTTAATCATGATTTGCCTTCACCTCTGCCACTTCTTGATCGACTTTTATGAGCGTTTGTGAAGTCTGTATCATACGAGTTTGACACTTACCAAGAAAGGAGGAAAAACCATATTTTTTTTGCTGGGAGGCATCTTCAGGAAATTTCCAAGTCCGCGAGCGCGTCCGAGGTTGATGGCATCATCAACCTACGATTACAGGACTCGAAAAAATTTCGATTTCCGAGCTATAGATAGGAGAGGACTTCGAAAAATGTCACCTTCCGAGCCTTACTGCATTATATGAGAGCGAATTGGAAAAATTTAAATCTTAAAGCTATAAATGATAGGAGGGCGATTGGGAGAAATTTCGACTCTCGAGCTATATATGATAGCGGGGGGGGGGGGGACTTAGAAAAATGTCGACTATCGAGCTATAATTATATGATAGGAGAGGGACTTAGAAAAAATTTTGACTTCCGATCTATAATTGATAGTGAGAGGGGGACGTAGAAAAATGTCGACCTTCAAAACAAGTCCGCAAGAGCATTTGCGTCCAACTTTTAATTTGAGGTACCCAAGGCACGGAACTCGCGGGTTTCGCGCTGGTATTGCGAAATCTGAATTGTTTTCTGAAATTTCATAGCGAAGGTGAAAATGAGGTGAAAGTTGAACTGTACACACTGTGGTATCAGCATATGATTTTAATTTTTTGTGTATAGTTCGAACGATTCTAATACGGCTACAGAGAGAGGTCAGGTCCATACGGCCGCAAGCGGTACGTGATCCGTACAAAAAGTATAATATTTTACTCTCTTTACTCGATGTTGTTGGCTGGTTATTTCGTGTTTCTAAACACGTTCGATCAAAAATTACGAAGAACCACTCGCGCAAAAGTGTACAGGAATGTTGAAGATGTATTCGCGCAATGACTTGAGTTGATGGGAAGTTAATCGGACAGGAGCATCCCATTTTCTAACTCGTGTTCTACATTATCTCGAGGGTGTGTACTTCTTCGCGCAAAATAGAAGAATAATTACGATTTAGGTTGTAATCACTTACGTGTATTTCTTTACGAAACGTGAATCAGTACACACGTCCAATTTGCGCATTTAATGGAATTTTCTCAGCGCGATAGATAAAAATTATACTGTTCGTACGGATAATTGCGGTTTTCCTTGTAATACCAATAGCAGTACTTTTAACGCTGAAAATGATGTTGCTTGTTCTTCGAACGATTTTCGTCTGGCTGAGTGAGATGTGCTTCATGTACACATGCTTGAGAAAAAAGTTTGGATTGCTTTTTTTTATTTTGCCCGCTCCAGAAACATTCGACAGTCCAGGGGGAGAAGTCAGCACATCTGTCAACCTGCAGGACGTTTCAAAAGTTGACCCTGCTACATAAACAAAAAACGACTATTCCACGAGGCATACAGTCGTTATAAGAGTTCAAACCACATTCCCTTATATCCATTTAAATATTGTGTAGTTTCCATAACGATCCAAATAAATAGATTTTAACGATCTCTCGTACTTCAGAAACAGACATAACAGCAACATCGTTTTCAGCGTCAAAAATACTTAAAGAAGTTGTAATTCACGTTCGCAGTCTATAACAGCGGGCATCTGAAAATTCTCAAGTTTTTTGAAGTATCCTTCCATACGATGATTTTATACGTAACATGATTGTTTCTTTTACCCCTTTGATTCCGTTTCCCCCTTCTTGGTAAACAAGAAACGAGGATCGGTAAGCATTTCTAGATATTCGATTACGTCTCATACCGAAGTAATAAAGCGTTTTTAATTTTATATTCAGAAGATAGTAAATAATATATTTTTTTTTATAAATAAAAAAAGAGTCGAAAAATCGTTCCGCGCATAATACATCCTATAATAGCTTGGAAATACAAAGAGATGATTTAGCTTTTACGTTCGCACGGATAATGGGAAAAGAAATTGAGAACGAGAGAGAGCGAGAGAATAAGGAAATAAAAATAAGGGGGAAAAAACGTCAAAAATTTGTAAGTCGTAATAAAAAGTAAGCCGCTTTCACCTTTTCATTATTCTTTTCCCTCTCGAAAAAAACATTTTTTCGTGAGCGCTCCTAGCGTTGAAAAGAACACGACAACTTAAGTCTATTTTAATTTGGCGGTTGTGACGTGGTTTGCGCACATTGTAAATTGTATTCGCCTCTCATTTCGTTCCAAACTGCCACGAAATTATGTAACTCGACTTTACGAGCCTACGTCAAATCCTAATACCGCGAAATTATCAGCGAAAAAAATTAAGATGAAAAATAAAGATACCGACGCTACACGTTGTGACCAATAAACGTACGAAACGCACTTAATTAACCTAATTATTCGCACCGAATATGTTTATTTGTTCCCCTTCGAAACCAAGATGTGTACAAAATTAGCGAGAAACCTTCTCCAGAAAGAAGATGCTAGAAAGAACGTAGTTGAATTACAGAACCGGGAGATATACAGTCGTAGATAGGGCAACTGGTTATCTGATACGTGGGCACGTTCATGGAAAAAAGAAGAAATTATTATAAATATATTCAAATTAATACTAGTGTCGCGGAACTGGACTTCGCGGAGTCGGTCAAGTAAAACGATGCGCGATGGTCGTGCAACAGATGCGCCATTCCGCGCCGGTACGACTAGAGACCAGGCAACCGGCATCGACTAAATTTCTCTCTCTCCCTCTTTCACTTCCATGTTGAAGCGCGCAAACACTGTACCACCAGCAGAAAGATCATTCAACTGAACCAGTTCACCATCCTCCTGTGTGTATGTGTGCCGGCCGGCATCTTCTCGACAAACACAACGCAGCAACGGGGAACGATGATGATAATAATTGTTAGTAATTTTCATCGAAAATAATCGTGAATATAGCTCGTGGATGCGGAGGTGTAGTAGAGGAGTACCACCACAGTTATACGACCCACAAGGATGTTTCGGCCGTGCCGGTATGCACGGAGAAGAATCACGACAACCGATGCTTGTCGCCGTCGTTCTTCTCGCGCGCGCGAATAGCCAAACCGCGTTCTCTTATCGGTCATAGACGACACATACTCGTACAGTCCGCTTGATGAGACCTTTCAAAATCGTTATCTCCAAAAAAAAAAAATATGTTCCGTGACTGAGCGTAGTATAGTTATGTCATTTGTGAGAGTGTATCGAAAGTGAAAGAAAGTACCTGCTTCAGCAGTATTGACGTTATTATAGATTCTTCCCTCGAAAGCTAGGCATTTTTTACTTGAAGGATATATCCTCTCTTCAGTTGAGTGTGCAGGGAGTATCGTTGACCATTTCAAATTGATCAAAAATCTCATGAAATATTAGAGTCGTTTATTCTCAAATTATCTTATTATAGAACTTCCAAAATGAAATATTCACTCTTACATTCTCATCGGTTTCCCTCTAAGAAAAAGTTTTGCGAGCTCCGCCCTCTCGATCTACGGCTTCATAGTTTTGCTGTATGGAAAACTTTATTCACGCGTCTTCGTCTTCAGCTCTGCTCATCATATTAAGAATTCATTTTATCGCAGCCTGAAAAATTTCTCACATCAGACAACCCTCCCAAGTTTCTTTTTAACAATATCAGTTTCAAAAATTTACAACTTTTCAACTCCTTGTTATAGTTTGCCAGATCGAAGTCGAATTTTGAAAATAACTTCCCTTGTTGATATTATTGATGGCGAATTATCCAACTACGTGTATTGTCACGCAATGTCAGAAAACATAACACCAACAGGCAAAAAAGGTTGATAATACTTTGTAGAAAGTGTAAACAATTTTTTCAAAGGTATTTCGTCGTAAACGGAATATTACCCCTTGGAAATCAATCGATATAATAATTTAAATATGAAATATAAATGAGATGGATATCAAAAATTACGTTTTTTCAGCCTACAAACATCTTTTTTTCTTTCCAAAAATCAACTTTCAATTTTCGATCTAGGTAGTTTTAAAGCACCGACAGACGAGAAAATTAAAAACTTCGAGAAATCAATCGAAGGAACAGAAAAAGCGATTGCCGAATTTGTATTCCAGTAAGTCAGCGCTAGTATCGCGCACAACAAAGATCGGACCGATTAAAGCGAGTTCTGTAAAAGCCGGCCAAGCGATATAAACCAACTGCCATAGAATAAGGTTTATTGCACAATATCTTGTAAGATATGCTCAATAAATGATAATCATGATGATGAGATTTTGGTCACTTAATTTTCCCGTTGAAAAGCCTTTTTTAACTCAACTCAATTAACATTCAAATTAGACTTTACATAATATTATGGACTGGTAGCGCGTCGTCAAAAAACGGTATGACATAAAGAAACCACGTTTAGGCAATTAGACATACTCCCTGGCTGCAATCGGATGCTCCGCCTCTTTCTCGCCAGTTATTGGGCATTCTTCTTTGTGTGATATTTGCAACGTGTTACAGATAAATGCGACCACAATGTAGTCAGAGTAGCCTACCTCAGCTCCTTCATCTGATGGTCAAAAACTTTACACTGCTCTTACAGAGTGCTACCAGTCCATATTCTATATAGTCAAAGTTCTAACCCATTTTCCATTGTGTCGATTGTAGCGCTCCTAGCCGATGTCTATACCAAATTCCTGGCTGATAGAAAAACGACGACTTCCTTACCAAAGTTGAAACGAGAATTGCAGGAAATCTGTTCTATGGGTCAAATTGGTTTTGGTATTAAGCATTCAAAATCTGTCCGCTGTCATATAACATGAACTTCTAAGTTGGAATTTTTCCAATGCCCTTTCCTAGACTGACGTTTTTTTCCAAGTTTCCCTCCTATAATGCATTATGGTTTCAAAGTCCCTTAAAGTCAACATTTTTCAAGCCCCTTCACTGTTATATATAACAGCTTGAAAGTCGAAATTTTCCCAAGTCACTTTCCTTTTATATATTACGGTCAAAAGTCAACATGTTTTATTAGGGTGTCCGACTCTCAAAAAACCCCATCAAAGTTTATAGGTACTTTCTATTGTAACTTTGCACTCGCACAAAATTTCACATCCGTTCTCCGAATTTTCACATGAAATGGCTCCATTTTTGACCTACTTCAAATAAATCAACATTTAAATAGAGAACAAAGACCGTCTTGATCCCATTTTCAATCGTATCGATTGTAGCATCCCTAGCGGCTAACCATCCCAAATTTCTGATTTATGGAAGAAATTATTCTAATACTGTGTTCAACTATTATTCCGGCATCAAAGTTTGTACTTTCTGCGGTAACTTTGCACTTGTAGAAAATGTTACTCTCTATAAATTTTGTTCTCTCAATTTCTCCGTCAAATGGCTCCATTTTCGACCTATTTCCTGATAATTCTATGGACATTCGAATAAAGAAATCGTCGAGCATGGCCCACTAGCGCCTGAGTTCTGGATCAAGGATCATGGAAAAAATCATTCTCATAGCGTTCAACTATCCCTCTGACCGTAGCATCGAGGCCCAAGTGATTGCGGAAGATGACAAATTTCCATTCCAAAAAAAGAAAAGTTACAATACGTTCATGCTCGGCATATTCTAGTTCAAATTAATGGAAGAAAACATTACATCAGGGAGTAAAAAACTTGAAGTAAATTCAGGTTCAAAATTTCCTAAAAGGAGAGCCCTCAAAACTTGAAAGATCTGTGAATCGGCAACTGTCAATCGGTTATAAATAGCTTTCAAACGTTAATCCCGGAAGAAAACGTCGAATTTGGTAAAAAATCATTAAATCGAATGGAGACATGCTCAAACAACGCTTGTAACTCGATTATTATACACAATTTATAGTCAAAACAACTGGTGATAAGTAAGAGACTGTTCAAGACCCAACGACATAAATTGGTAATGAATTCTCTTCGGAGTGGGTTGAAGTTTTTTCACAACCAACCTCCGCACGCATAGTGATGACATCGATGTAATCTTTGTTGATGCGTTTAGGACTCGAACTAGAAAGATTGAAAGGACTATAGAGATGACCAGAAGCGCCAGCACCAAATTGCATTAGATCGAAGCTGAATTCTTTCCCGAATGCGAACTTTACGACCTTTCGTTCTACACGAGTTTCCGTTGTCGCGTCTCCTCGTTTCTCCCAGGAATTTTCTCTCTTCAATTTTGTCGTCGCGGATTACATTATTTGCAAACGACCATCACGGAGCGCTGTCTGATAATGATCGTTACTTGTGCGGCTCGTGTCACATGCAATCGAGTAATAATGCATTTACAATATTCGATGTACGATGTGTACCACGAGCATGCAGTTTAAACTGTATTGTTAATAACAGTAAGCGGTAAGGCGAAAAATGGCGAGGTACAAAGCGTATTCGCGGTTCTGTTTACTAAAATACCGCAAAATTTTTCAGTCACGTAATGTAGCGATTTCGAAATTTTTTTTCTCGTAATGATCTGTATATACAGCATGAGCTCTCCACGTGTCTGTCAAAAAAAAAAAAAAAAACTGCTGATGTTGTTTTGATACACAATGATGATACACAACCAGTCGAATATATGATGTGTACATATTTTTTCGCTTTGTTTATATTGACGTTTTAATACGAAAAAATTAATTTTTTAAGGCTTCCTTGAGAAGGTGGTCGAGCATATCAATTTTTCTTTGGCTTCTCTAGAAAGTGGTCGCGAGCTTATCATCATCATCAGTATTATTTGAAATACTTGTTGCGGCCGGTAAATAGAGTCAAAGAATTCCAACTCCGAAAAGAAATTCCAATTTCACGTAAATCTAGCGTAAATCAAGAAGAAAAAAAGAACGCTAGTTGTATATTAAGCTATGATCGTGTATCGCTACCTAAGACAGGTGATCTAACCTGAACTGTTTTGCTTACAAATAGTTATTAATAACGTTCGTCAAGTTCGTACATCACGACAGAAAATGCAGCAGCGATGGGATGAATAAAATTCTTGAAGTAGGCGTTCGTATTTCTTCTTTCTTGTGACAACTTTTTCGTTTTCCTTCTATAATACGCGGCGGATCTGCGGATAAAATCATCGCATTTCGTTCTCCAACAGTCGATAATGTAGGCATTCTTATGCAGTATACGTAAAAACGGAACAACCGGGCAAGGGCAGTCGGTCACCTTACACATAATACAGCACATACGAGGCTATATGCTTAACACTTAACGCCCACAAACTGTTACCTTTTTTCAAACGATATTTTGATTAACCGTTAACAGCTTTCCAGCAGCAGTCCTTTCCCATAAGTTTACTCGTCGTCGTTAACAACTTCGTGACATCGCTCGTATATTTCAGATTTCGACTATACAAGAAAATCATCATCAGAACCTGCTTCAGAGAAGACTACATAATCCCTTACTCGCTAAGGTACGACACGCCGGACACTAAAGAAAATATAATACCTTCGAGTCGTCTAATCTGAAGTTTTCAGGTTTATGACGATTTATATGTCATAGCTTAGCTCACCAATGAAGAGCAGAAGAAATCAAGAGTGAAATTTATAATTTTAATAACTATAAATATTTGAATAGACGACACAATTTTTCAGCATCTAATCACGAAATGCCATCTTTAGAAGTAAGGTATTTCTCTTTTGACTAAATATTTACACTACTGCATTATCATCGCCATCATTGAACATATGACACTAAAAGCCATTTTGCCTGCGTTAAACTACTGATTAAAAGAACCTTCCTTCGTTGCTCTGCCTCGGCCTCGATTGCCTTCCAGGCAACTCTCGTCCGATATTCTGTTAACGTCTTAAATCCGTTTTATGGAGGATAAGAAGGAAAAAACGTTCACCGTCCTAGCGGAAAAATTTCGTTCCAAGAGGGGGAGGGGGTAAAGAGGGCTCTAACCTATTTCAAGCCTTGAGAAAATTCTCCCCATCGAGATACGAAACATGGTCAACGAGGACACGGATCCGGATAAAGGGATAGAATTCCAAAGCTGAGAGTACCTTCTGCAGGCCGTCACCCTGATCAATTTCTGGGACACTTACGGGTTTTTTCTTGCGACAGATCACATATATTATGGCGAGGGACTTGGAAAAATTTTGTTCGAAAGACAAAATTTTTCAAGTCCTACCTCCGAGCCATACGATAGGAAGGGGGAGGGGTGTAATTTACACCATTTTGACGTCATCAGATCGTGATGTCACAGGATTGAAAGTCGAAATTTTTTCAAGTCTCTAGGAGGGAGACTTGGAAAAGGCCCCTCGCTTATCATATATTATCGTTCGAAAATTGAAATTTTTTCAAGTTCAGCCTTTGATCTATGTATGATAGGAGGGAGACTTGAACCATTTTTGTCAATAATGTTGGACTCGGATCATGTTTGTTTTGGCCGGCGTACAGGAAATGTTTTGAGAAGCCCCTCATAGAGCAGGTCCCTATTTAAATGTTGACCTAACTCTACTCTGACTCTGAAATCTGCGAGTTCATCCCCTCTCCTTGACCTAGTATATCGCATATCAGGCGTAATGATCTTTATTCATTTGCCTAGGCCAGAAAATCTTTCTGCTCATCCCGCCGCTCCCACTCTCTCCCTCTTCCACAAGAGATTTGAACAGACGAGAGAGAATTTAATTCAGGAATTACGATCAAAATGAGTATCAAAGGTGGGCCAATTTATTCTAATTAAAGGTCGTCGTCGTTTCCTTTTCTGCTGTAGGCCTAGTGGCTTGTCTGCGGTGCAGACGCAGCCGAGTTTCTGGAAGACCCGCTCGTGTCGGTGAGTCGCTTTCTTGGTCTTCCCCTCAACCATTTATTCGTCGACGTGTATCTACTTTCAACATGTGCTCGCCAGTCCTTCTTCATCAGCGGTGTCACTCCCAGGTTCTTTACTATGATCTCAGATCAAATTTTGTCCCTCAGCGTAGGAAACTAGTTGAAATAGACGTGAATTGGAAACGAAAAGAAACCAAAAATCTCCTTTTGAGGATAGAAATAATCTCTAACTTCAACATGTCTCTTCTCAGCACTCAATGAGCATATCGTATTTTTCTCCTCTTTCTTCCAAAATAGAACGATTATCTAATCGAAATACAATGATCTGATCTTCGAAATTCGATAATGGTTATCACTCTGGTAATGAAAATAAAGCAGCGAGATGACGATTCGTACTTGAACACGACTCGGTAAATAGCTGTTTTTGATGCCTCTAAAATTAAGCAGATATAAATTACGGTTCATGAATCTTGCACACTGAGAGCCTCCAAAGCCCTCGTCGTGGATACAAGCGACTCCTCATAAGGGCTGGCGAGGGAAAAATGTCATCCCGAGAGGGAAGAGGGAAGAATGCACCGACCTATTTCAACGCCTGGAAAAAATTCTGACCCGCGAGACATGAAACATGATCAATGAGGATATGGGTTTGGATAAAGAGATAGAAGTCCGAATTACGCCAGTTGAAAGCACTTTCTGCAGCTAGAGTGAAGTTCTGACTTCAAGGTGTTTCTATAATGACGTTACATCCGAGAGTACTGAAGTGCGAGGTCTGGTCTCGGCTCTTACACGGATGCGGAATTAGGGCCCTGAAAACTGCTATCACGAAGCATTTGAAATGCGGTGCTACAGGAGGATCCAAAAAACTTCGAATTGTGGATGTTCTACGATGCTTGAGAACATAACGGGAGCTCCAAATGGCAACTCGAGTACCTAGGACATATTCTTTTGGGGTAAAAAATACGGACTGCTACAAGGGAAGACATATGACTCGCGCTTTGGTCCTCATAAGACACGATGATCTCACTTCTGTTTCCGATCTCAGTGCCAGGGTGTTTCAAGGGCTCACATATCGCCCTTATCTTCTCTCAAACAAGGAATTTGTACAGACAGCAACAAGAAGGACACTGGCACGATCGAAATCGAGGCGCTCTCGGAGCCCTTAATTAATTTTAAGGCTTACAATTCTTCATCGCTATGATTCGCCATTTTACGTGGGACTGTAGCGACAGCTCAGAAAAGCACGTTAATCAACGCTCCGGCGTAACTATGTGGAGAATAATTGTTCAAGCCTTCCGTACAAGTGGAAAAAAGGTCGACGTCCTGAACATGTATCGGCGACGACTTCGACATCGCAGAACGAGCTTGACGTTTCTATATACTTTACTGTCAAAAACAAAAGAAGTGCAGCAAGTCGACACATAAAATTATTTTTGATATATACAGTAGTACACAGTGTACTGTATATCGAAAGGGTAATAATTTTTTCATCGTTACAATCTGTACTATGTAGTTACAACCTGAGTACTGTACTACTACTCGTCGTACAAATCACACATACACGCACCAGCTTTTTATAGCGCTTCATATCTTCTCTCTTTTTTTTTTTTTCTTATTCACTTTTTTGCAATTCTATACAGTACAAACCGTTGCTACTGCGTTTCCTTCCTTCTCTTCGTTTGCCGGTTTGCCTTTGTTTCTTCCTCTTTTTTTTTTTTTTAATCAGATCGATGAACTTTTTCCCATCCTACAACATACTAGAATACTATTGAGAGTACATATTAATGTGCGCAACAAGAACGCTTCTTTTTTTATGACATTCGACGTTAGACAGTATTTGTAACATTTTTTCCCCCCCTTGGAACTGGTTTTCTCTTTTTTTCAATAATGCTTCTCTATACCCACTCTCTTACATATGTATAATATTTATTGGACTATGGCGAGTTGAATTGAACGAGACTTTAACGCTTTCAACAGGTGTATTCGAGTTGACAGCTCCATAAATACTTGTACACTTGTAACGTCCCCGGATGAAACTCGTATAGTTCTTTACAGTTCCCTCTCGGCTTCCGCATTCGCGTTATTTCTCCGAGAGAGAATTTTTCTTCAGTTCAGCGGGTCCAAAATTCGAGAAATCCTACCATAGGTTGAAGGACGATTATAAAGGAAAATATCGAAGGAGCGTGAACTATATACAGAGGATCATCTTCTGAATTAAATCTAGGTTGAAAGATCTCGCGAGGGCTAATAGGCACGTGAGTTCTGCACACTAGAGACTCGACTATTCGAGCGAGATAATTTTCGTAAGGGATGATGCTAAAGCGTCAAGGGTTAAGCTGTATACAGTATCGCCAACCGCATGCACTCATCCACCCACGCCGACGACGCCTACTACCCTTTAAGAACTTCATATACAGCTGATGAGGCGGCAGGGAAAGCGCGCGTAATCACGCACAGCGCCGGTATTCGAGCCGTATGTGGCGCGCGTGTTCTGTAATCAACGACAAAATTAATTTTCCAAACTCGAACGTATATTTTCTGATGCGGTGTTTTGTTTTGAAAGCTGTTCGAGCATCGAATTTTATGTATAGATTGTATAGATTTATGTCGCGCGCACATTCTCAAACATTCTGTCATATTTATAACGCTTATTTACTCGAGCTTGACGTCATCTATAAAGTAATCGCCGGTATTTATTTTGAAGCCTCTCTCTCTCGGTAACACGTGCGGCGATCACTATCGTATATCAGAGAGGGCACACCATAAAAAGCTCGCGTCCTTTTCGTCAATTACAACAGCAATAGACATGTGAAATTACATCAAATCGATGAGAGTTCGCCGACGAAAAAGCGGAAAATCGGATGGTCTTTTGAGACTGAAGTGTGGTAAACTTGAAAGGGGGTACGAGACTTCCCATGTTGGGACTGAAAATAAGGTGAGGATGAATCATTCGTAGAAGTGAATATTAGGTGAAATTCTGTTGAAGCATCTTTCAAGTTCAAGTGTGAATAACGACTGAGTAAATTGGGAAGGAAGACAAAAAAAGAGACCAAGTACGATTGAGTGTGAGTATACATGAGCTTTAACAAGGATCACAAACGGAATAAGAAGTTGCTCATCAAAAAAGTTTTCTACGGAGGAGGGGGGTTAACAAGGAAATTTCCGACGGTGAAGATACCAATTCGAATATCCAAAATTCATTCTAAGTCGATGAGAGTCAGAAGGAGGGTTAGATAGATGAATCTCTCCTTGACGATCACAATTTACTATCGTTTTGATGTTTCATTAATCAGCAAAATTATTCACCAAAGTCCAAAAATTTGAGCTTTTGTCCTTAGACTCTCGTCACTGACCACCAGCCCCCCCCCCACGTCACCGATTTCTGCCTACTTCACTGCCATCGACTTGCTTTCTGATTCCTGTTCAATCACACCCACGATGACAATGGCACAAAACTTTATACAAGAGATGGCATGTAATGATAGAATTTTTGAAGGTCATAGAAGATGACATACTTCGAAAATCTAAAATCTAATGTGAAGCTCGTATAAGGTATATATAGTCATTGGAATGAAGGCAGCAACTTTACTTATGGATAGAGCGGAAAGCATCCTTGATCCACCACTGGACCAAGTAAATTTGGAAGGAAGGCACAAAAAGAGAAGAAGTTACAATGTTCTTCTCATGAGCTTGAACAAAGAGCACAAAACGAAATAAGCAGTGGCTTATCAAAGGAATTTTCGACGGGGGAGGAGAAAGAGTTAACAGGGGTTTTCCAGAAGAACAATTTTCTTTCTAGGGGGTGTTTTGAACAAGATGTCGAATAGAACATCAAAATTCATTCTACGTCAATCATTCATCGTGGACCAGTAGGAGAGAGCCAGAAGAAGGGAATCCCTCCTCGACGATGACAATTTACTCTCGTATGTTCTATCGATCATAAAAATTGATCACCGGAGTCCAAAAATAAGTTTGAACCTTCGTCCCTAGACTCTTGTCACTGAACACACAAATTTCTGACAACGCTACTGCCGTCAACTTGCTTTCTGATCCTTGATTAGTCAGGCCCTCGGTCGCAATGGCACAAACTTTTATACGATGTATTTCTTCTAAGTTGCAATCTGACGACGTCATAGATCAGCCTCTGTGACGTTATGATCTATTGACGTCATAGAACAATTCCTAGCTCGGAAGTCAAAATTTGAACAGAAAACTTATTCCATGGGGAGAGGGGGGAAGAGGTGAGGCGTGCGCTGAATGGTGTCCGGAAAAGAATCCAATGGGTAAAAATGGTCTAAGGCAACTATCCCTCCCCCCCCCAAATTCCAGCGGTAAAAATAGTGCAAGTCCAAGAAAGGTCGAAATTATTCCAAATCCCTCTCCTCCTAGCTCTAAGGTCGAAATTCTTCTAAGTCTTCCTCCCGTCATATATAGCTCGAAGGTGGGAATTTTTTTCACGACCACCAGCCTCCCTCCCTTCACAAATTTCTGGCCACACCACTGCCGTCGACTTCTTCTCTAATTTCTGTAAAGTCGGACACTTGGTGACAATGACTTTGACTCGGAATGGTTTTCTTTCCTCTCCCCATCAACACAAAATCAATTTTATATTGAGGGTGTGCTTTACTTGTTCGGAGACTCCGAAACGGTGTACGATAAGTTGCGTAAACATCCCCAAAAACCCTGCAAGGTTCGGTAAACCAGCGGTCACTGCGCAACGCTTGTCGGCCGTGCGTGGGTAGTCCTTGTAACAAATGACGCGGAATGCACTTCTCGGGGCTCTATTTTCCTACGAATTTTTTCGATCTTTGGAAATGTTGTTCAGAAAAGTTCAATGGAAGGCGCTATCGAAACAGAACCCTGAATTTTAGCTCCAGAAGAATTTCACTCTCGTCAGAAAATAGAAGAATTTTTACCAATTTCAACGTTTAATCAAGAGAGTATATAAAAAAATTTTAAAATTCTGTTTCGATAGCGCTGGTTGGACATTCCTGGAAAAAGTTTCAATTATTCAGAAAGATCCGTTAAAAATTCGACCTAGTGGGTCAAGCAGCGTTTCAACTCGTCGCGTTTCCGCCACCCGCGTTTCGTTCGCGACGGAAAACCTTCGTACTCGTTCACCATGCTTGTATACAAGGACAACGGTCTTCAAATTGTAGAATGACCTCTAAAATGGAACTCGATAGATAGTCAGTCCTCGAGACCAACTGCGCAATTTTTCATATATCTTTCAATCGTTTTCCAACCCTTGTAACTGGAAGGGTACGCCAATTTAACGACCTATAACTCAGGCTCGAGACAAAACTTAGCTTCCTCCTAAACGATACGGAATGCGCTCCTCTCGGGAATTCAAAACATGCCACTTTTCTATACCATCACGCGTGTCTTCGCTAATTAAAATAATCAAACTTACCTTTCGTTTCCGTGGGTGTTCATCGTATTCGTCGTCTAGGCCAATTCCTTCATCGGTACCAACAGAGCCCCAGACTCCGGAATTGCCGCTCTCGCTCAGCGGGGGCGATGGCGTCCCACTTCGCCACGAGCAATCGCTGAAACTCGTTGTCGGAGACAACGGTTGATCGATCCAATGGTTTCCTGCGAAGCCAAGAACAAGGCAAAACAAAATTAAACTCGAGGAAATTAAGAATAATGAACTAGTTTTTAAGCTGTTATATTACGCATAAACGGAGTATATAAGGTCCCCTCCCCGGCCTTTTCGCCTCGTCCCCGCACAATTTGAAGCGGCGCGACGACGAAGCGAATGATGATAATATTTATCGTAAAATATTAAGTTTAATGTTACGCCAGCCATTAAAAAATCATTATTGTACGTTTAACAACGTGTTGACATTGAGCAAACCTATAATACTCAGTGATCTTAAACTTGCGGTAAAGTACATTACGTGTATATGTGTATATAGGAACTATATACGTAAAAAGCGTATACACTTCGTGAGTATAATCCGGCTAAGTACATCGTACAGTACGTGAAATATTGCGTATACGATATCGGTTATGCATAATGGAATGACACATTGTGACACATTGTACGGATATTAAAAACGTTGACAGTGAAAAGCACGAGTTCGTCAATACTCTACCGCATTAGTAGGTATATAAGATACTCTGTTCCAAATTGATGAGGACAATGTCACATTTAAGTACATGCGGTAGTATTGTGGTGTACGTAACGATGTCGTGTGTCGTTGTCGCGTACTCCCAAAGTCCACAATATATACCATAATGGATTATCCACACGAGTAACAAGTTTTATGGCAATAATTTAGCCGTCTTCAAACGCGTATATCGTATACGGTCAGTTTCTGGTTAAGAATACAATACGTAACAAATTAACTCGACTACCGGCTTGTTGTAAAAAAGGAGAGAAAGAAAAAAAACACATATAGAGAGAAGGAGAGACGGCTCTTGTATTCTCGACGGGCACACTTCGCCGGAAATTAATAATAGAAAATGAAAACCGACATTTCGACGAGAGAGACCCGCTTACACAATTTTCGAATATACATCATCAATTAAAGTCAATTATTAATTTACCGAGCTGAGCCTACTACGAAAGAATCGTACATAGATCATAAGAGACAGAGTCTATAACCGATGACGACAATTTTATGCCACGCGAACCGAATAGAAAGCTCATCTTAGCACCTGTTGTTACGCGTGCTTTATGCACGGCCGGTAACTAGTTTGTAGCGAATGTGGTTTCACCTGTTACACATACTCGTACAGAATTCCCTGTATTCCTCTTATGCGATCTCAGATTTTAAATTCTCAAAATTCGTGACTCTTTCATGACTTCCTCAATTTTGCAATATGATAAACTTTGTAAATTTGCATTATTGAGAAGGAAATCTAAGTTGAATAACAGTCTAAATTCATGTGACTTCTCAAGGCACAAATGACAAGAAAAGCATCTTTCAAGTTTCTACGAATGGTCAATTACTTCTCCTCACCGACTCAGTCGATATTTTCCACGTCTCTCAAGGACTCACACAACGCAATTAACATTTATCTCGTGCTACTATAGTTCTAAACTCAATCGACACATGGATCATATCCGATCATAACGCTTCGACATCCCCTCCCTGATGAATCAGGTCAATCAAAATGATCTTGGTCGATCGTGAAATCGACTGTACATGGACATTTGATATGGGGTCGATTCCTATTCTGAGTCCACTTCTTCAGCTGGAAACGTAAGCTCAACCGACCACAAATCGACATCGACCTGGAGCTGCCTTTTACAGCCTTCTGTTCGTTTGGTGACTTCACCACTCGCAGACAGAATGCGTAGGGAATCATAATTACATAACGAGGGCAATTGCGAATCCTAATTATGTACACTTAACCAGTGCGGTAAAGGTCGAATCGACACAATTTTGAGGTCGATATTAAACTCTAATACCACATTTTTGACCTCGATTTTATCAGTAGTCCAAGAAAATTGAATCAAAAAATAGTGGTTGCTAAAAATAAAACTCAGTAGCGGAAATTCTCATCTGTGCAGTCGTGGGTAAACTACGATATGATTTTGAAATTTTGAACTACACACCCTACAATTACCTACATATATTATAGGACAGAAGTAGATTATATCCTTTCGTTTTTTTTTGATGCGGCCCGCGTAGATTTCTCTGTTTTGTTGGGAGGGGTATCCTCAGAAAACGAGCGCGTTCGCAGCCGATTATTTTTGAAAAAATGTCCTTAGAAGAAAGACTTGAAAAAATGTCGACCTACAAGCTATATAATATGCTAGGAGGGGGGAATTGAAGGAATTTTGAACTTCGAGATGAGGACTTGGAAGAATTACGACCTTTCTTGCACTTAAAACTATTTTTATTGCTTATATTTAGAGGGTGTTGACATTAGGCCATTTTTGCCGATTCGGATTTTTCGCTAGCAGCACACTCCCCCCCCCCCATAGAATAGATGCCCTCTTAAATTTTAGATATCCAAACTAGGGATTGTTCTATGACGACATTAGAGCGTGACGTAACAGGAACCGATCTGTGACGTCATCAGATCGCAACTTGGAAGAATTAGTGTTAAATTTCACATTCAAATTGGGAAGTTTGAACGATTCTTAATTTTTCAACATTTCGGCAAATTGGTCAACTTTTGGCATATTTTGATCCCTAAATCGGCTCAGAAGTAGTGCAAATTGAAGATGAAATTGAGATACAAATTTTGTATACTTAAAGTATACATCTAACATTTTGCGTTTTTACGCTAGAAAAGAGGATCCAGTGACTGGTAACATCATTTTGGTCCACCTGATGTATGATGATGAGGAGCCATGTATGATGGGACAGGGAATTGGAAAATTTCTATCCGTTTTCCACGGAACATTGCAGAGTTTGCAATGGCATCTAAATTTTTTGTATCTCGCCCTTCCCTAAAAAAGTTTGCCATCACTATTGTAGACTATAGGCAGAGGCATATTTTGAGAGTTTCGGGGGAGAGGGTGAGAGAAGAAAATTTTCCTGCGAGGGTTCCTAGATGGGAAAATTTTTCTGGAGAGGGTTTTGAACAAGCTTTAACCGATATTTCAAAGCGAATTTCCCAGTTCTCGGGGAAGAGGTTACGTCCAAACACCCTCCACCCGAAAATCGCCAAAAACAACAGATTGTGTACTCGAAACCTATGCAATTTCGACGTATAATCGACCCAAAATCGACGTCGACATTAATCTGATAGGAGTCGGCTCGATATCCATGCAATGCAACAAATTAGCGGTCAATTTTCAGTCGACATTGGGCGGACGTTGGACGAGAAATCGACATGGCCCTGGATTTTGAGTTGACGGTTGGTCGAGCTAACGAGTCGACTTTAGATGACAATGGGTCGTTGCCAAGATAGCTAATAAAACCCTCGGGTCAACTCTAAACTGCAAAACATCAGTGTGGTTCACTGTGTGGAAAACACTCTGAAAAATAAACTGCTAACAGAGGGTGGATTCTTTAAGAAACAGTTTATCCTCATCTACTACATCTCCTTGTCTCTTGTATCTGCACTCTATATGGAACAAGCCGTCACTAGCTAACACATTGTTTGCATAAATTTCGAACAAACGCTGAGAAGTATTCTTTCAAGTAAAGATCTGTTTGAACTTTTGAAAATAATGTTAACCATTCGATGGTGCGTTCATTTCGAACATAATTAAAATCCTCAACGCATGCAGACTAAACGAACAAATTTCATGGATCACCATACGAGCAAAATAAGTTATTCCAGCTTTCTCGAGACCAACAACTGACAAATAAAGAATATATTTAATTACTTTGACTTTTGTATTCGTTGTATTTTGAGCTTACCTCAGATGAAAATCATACATGAGATATTGGCCCTGGTTGTATGGAGCTGCTGTGATCTTTCCCCCGATACGTGAAAGCGTAAATTAATATTAATAATTTTTGGTGACCTTTGTATCTAGGCCGGCTATCCGGTTCGCATTTTCGCCGGTTCCAAGCTTTCGGCGCGAGTAAACGAAAGTGCCTCTTCTCAACACTGCTGCACTGACGCGAGAACAATGAATATCTGACGCAAAGCGCGAAGAGCAAAAGAAGGACAGAATAGTTATCATTACGCGTTTAGGCGTTTTCTAGGTTATAAAGGTTACCTTACAAGGAAAGTTAGTAGGTTACGGTGGTGGTGCTGCAGTAGAGAAAACGTCATATTGCGGTACAGCAGAAGCAGCAGCAGCAAGCATGTAAGGTCGGATATAATCCGACGATGAAGTAAACCTTGATTCTCTACGCCACGTTTTTGTAAAAGTTGAGCAATATCGTAAGAATGAGCTCCTCGATGCAATCCGGTATACCTCCATAACTCCCCTCCGTACCAACTCTCACCAACCTGATATACTCGTAGATGGATAGTTTGCGGCTGCGATGAAGCATTTCTATATTATATTTTTATATATTGATCGATTTTTATCGACATTTAAATACCGCGAATGCGAATTTTTCATCAAGGATACCTTAGACGCCAACGGTGCAGCGCGCACAGAGAGCCAAGTACATTATGTACTGTATTATTTACGTAATCCCTCGGTTACGTTCACCTTCGTACCGCTGTTGCTGCCGCCGCAGCCGCTTGTGTATAATATAGACTGAATAAATTCATTATATTCCGGAGTATTGTATGTGTATACAGTATTATTCGACAATACCGAAGTACTACACGAATAAATAAAACACGGAAGTCGGGAACATAAACAATGAATAAAGGGTATGGAGTTTTTTTTCCCTACTTTTTTTTTTTTTAACAGCGATGTGATTTTTCCAATCATTTCTTTTCTATTTTTGTTTTGTTTTGTTTTTTTTTTTTTTTCGTGATAATAATTATCGCGAGGACACAATTTCAATGGGATTAGAATAAAACTCGTTCGATCCATCAATAGATATCGCTGAACCAAATTCAAGGATAACTAATTACCGGTTTGGTTTGATATATATTATTTAAAATAATTCTTTTTTTTTTTTCTGTTCCAAATTTATGGTAAACAAACTTAACGCTATCACTGCAAATTATGGCATTGATAGTGGGTTTTTGGCGGAGGTCATTCAAACTGCTCTCAAGAGAAGTCGAGGTGGGGAAAATGCAAGCAATAGTAGGCAGTAGCGGATGATATTAAGCTCTCGAACGAAATATTGAGGAACTCACGTGATCTTCGTGAAGATATACACGAAATCCTTTGAATTCTTTCGCTTCAACGACTGGAGGGAAATGGATGCTGATGGAGAGGGGAAGCATAATTGTGTAAAGCCAATTTATATATCACCCCCGATCTTTTCTCTACCAAACGTAATCTGTCCACATAATTTTATGTAGGAGGATTTCCATTCGGACGAGACACTCGCGGAAAGTCCCTTAGAGATATTTCTATTACCCAGACTATATAATATACGACAACACGAGAGCTGATTTCTTCCAATCTTTCCAATCGTGTGCAATTAAATATACGCTACGAATACACACACACTGTTGCAGTGAACACTAATAAACGAGTTTTCTCATCTAACAACCTTTTAACAGACGCGTCTAGTTGTCGTCGCGGACGCTGTCGTTGTCGATATCGTCTCTCTGTGTCAATCGTTTGAGAAAGGTGATTTATGGATTCCACGAAGACAAACATGTCGTACAGTCCTCCCGCAGACATATTCAGTTTACAAATGTCATCGAACGATTCTATCGATGTATAAGCTTTCGATTTAGTAAAGTACGAAAATATTAACCGATATTGGAAACCGCACGCGCGCACGCTCGTTACTGACAAGTAGACGAATGTGCGAACATACATAACCAGTGACAACTTTGTATTCATTAGCATACATTCTCGATAATATATTGTACTCGTGACGAGAGCAGAAGCCACAAAGTCAACCACCCGTTTCCCATCAGCTACCGTAGAATAAATAGAGCGGTGCATATCGCTTAATGGAATTCTCGAACCTATGGATATCTGAGTAATTTCCTAAATTTTTGCTACTTTGTCGAACACCTACGACCTTGAACATCCTTCGCCCTTGCATATGTTCCGCTATTACTCCGATGACGTGTACCTACAAGTAATATACATCTACGAAAATAATGATCAAAAATATTTTCTTACACGTGGTACGTTTTTCTACTTCTTCTCCTATCCATGCCTGTATTATTCGCGTAGCTGTTAGCATACATTATTTCTCTAGATTACAACACGATCTATGTATGTGTGCGTACGTGAATACAGGTCCCTCTTGTATTCTCTCAATCACACTAGTTCTAAAATGTAACTCAAATACGTAATCGCGAGCGCCAACCGCATGTGGATGCAATAACGGGCGGGTCTATTAAAAATTTTACGATCAGACGTCGACGAAAATTATTAACGTGGAATTTCTTTTTTATTTCTTTTTACTTCCTATAATATATATTCTATACGGACGTACTTCTTTGATATTTGACATTCGTACATACGATGGTGAGAAACGCGTGGTCAAATTGCGACAAAAATGGGCGTTTTCCTGTACAATACTTTTTTTTTTTTTCATGTGATGCGTATCTTTTTTTTATATAAATTGACACACGCCATTCAAGTGTCGACGATGGTTCACTACCTCCTCGATAAAGTCGAAAGAAACATTTCAAAACTGTGTCACTAATAACGTTTTCGTCCTCCTGTCAGATGGTTAAGCCAAGAACAGGATAGATTAGAGGGAAGCGCAATAGATAAAAGTGTCACGCTTCTCTTCACAGCGGTACCCAACAGAAAGGAGTAACGAAGCACAGAGGCCTAAGCAAAAGAAGTCGAACGAATCCAATCTCATCACCGAAGATAATAAATTTCCGTTCATAGAAATCGAAAAGCTAATAGAGTAGCCCCTCCTGGGAATTCAACAAAATTCATCAAAGTACCAATTGAGAGTCGATAAAGAAAAACAAGGTCTTATTCTTATCCGATTCCAAAACTTCTGAAACCGTGAATATGATTGGAATGACAACGAGAGAGATCTTCTTTTCTCTTCTTGGAACTCACTGTATGGCTCAGAATTGTTTGGAAGTTATGAGGATGTTTCCAGCTTTGATTAATACGGAAAACTATATTAACAAATTACAAAATTGTATACGAAGATCTTTAGACTACGTAGTCATCATCAGGAGAGAAAAACACGAACTGAGAAGAACGAACGAAAAGAGGATTAGGAAAGAAGAAAATACTATCACAATCGAGGCCGGTGGTGACACCACGAGTCGTTGGTAGGAAGGGAAGTTTATGAAACGTCTTTATCGGGGAAGAACCGATTCAAAATTATTAGAAAATACTTCCAACTGCACTCTATCTTTTGTTTTTCAATTATCATCAACATGACGAACAATCTCAACATGCTCAAAGGCCAATTGTCTACGAAAATGACTCTCAAAATGGAGTAAAACGGCTCAAAACTGTGGCTCGAGTCCAAAAGGTGTTCAGTAAAAGGCGAGAGGGGGCAGAAGTGACTTCATCAAGGTGTTCCTAGACCCTGATACAAAATTGCCGGCTTGTCTCCCTTACGTAGACAAAAAACCAGAACATTGAAGTCATAGACACCACTTCTCTCAAATAATATAAGGATAAGTCTTGCAGGAAAGACTACAAAGAATACTAGGATTATAAAAAGAGACCAAAAGGCTTAAGGAGGTAGGTAAGTTCAGACGACAACTTTTCTAAGGACGGAATACAAACGCATTTTTCTTTCCTTTTTAAACCAAGTGGTAAGATCTAAAGCTTTAGAAATGAGTCATCCTATCAATATCAAGTCCAAACCCATTAGAAAGAGCGAGGTGCTTGCCAAACGGCTGAGGAGAAAGAGGGATAGAAAGGAGACGGTGGATGATTGAAGGTGGCCAATTTTGGGAGGTGGGGCAGAACGAAGGGGTCAATAGAACAGCCCCCTACCTTCAAGATGAACTTGATGGTGGGGTACCTTTCGTTGAGTAAGACGAGGAAAGCTCCAAAATAGAACATCGTCCACAGAACGGTGCCAATAAACCACGCGAGGGATGAGGTGGAATCCAGACTGGAAAACCTCGTTCTCAAACTCTTTGAAGAAGGGCCTGAGACGAAGGAGCCAAGGGGAGAACCTATCGGAACACCGATATTTTTAGAAAATTAATAAATGAGGTGTTGAAACTGGCGAAAGTTAGGAGAAAATCACAGATCAAGGAGTGCCATGAACTCATCGATAAAGGGAGCACGCACTTGCGCGTTGACCAATAAGGTTCTGAAATACTCCAAGATGGGGGGAGGGAGGGGATACTCGGAAACATACTAGCAACATCAAAAGAAACAAGAACAGTTGCTACCTTCAGTCCATTAGTGGTTCAGCTCCTTCGAATGTATACAAATTTTGATCAAATTTGATCTCCGACCCACATAAATACCCAAAAGAATATAAAGTACAGAAAAACTAAATTAAGTCAAGGTCATTGAACTCACGAAAAAGTATCGACAATTTTTGACTGACCCTCAAGCTGATGTTCAACAAATAAGAATCATCTCTTTTGTTTATTTTTAGATTTTTGAATCCAAGTCCCTACTAACCTGAAGAACAGAAAAAAGAAGAGGAAGAAGAAGACGACAAATAAAAAGACAATTTATTAAAATAGCCTGTTAGGCTAGCCTCCCTTAGCTTCTAGCATATTAGGTGGTACACACCGCTCCTGTCCAGGTTAGTCTCGTCGATATTGTCTTCTCATTCTTCCAATACATCACCTAGTTCAGCAAACTATAGCCTGAAAGTCTTGTCTTCCTCCCTCTTCGAACTAATTTGACCCACTGCCTTCTTCTTTTTCCAATACCATACCCGGAGAGGTTTTACCCCTTCTCTCTTCAGACTGATTTAGGCCATCGTTCTCTTCTTCTTCCACTATATCATCTAATTTAGCAAAATACTGTCTGAGAGTCTTGCGCCTACCTCTCTTATTAACCTGGCGTCTCCCTTCTTCCAATATATCGCCTAGTAGAGCAAACTAAAGCCCGAAAGTTTTGCCACCTGGTCTACAGTCTTTTTCTTCTTCTTCTTCTGCTAGTACATTGCCTGATATAGCTAATCACCTGAAGGGGCTTGCCGGACATCTGTAAAAAGAAACGCAAATCCAACGCACAGGATAGGAAATTGAAGGTTGAATCAGGTCTCAAGGTCACAGTATCCAGAAAATGAAGTAAGGCTTGGAATTTTCAAGCCCAGCCTAGATACATGAAACATATCAATGATCGGAGATGACGAAACGACTTTGAAAATGACCTTGTATATGACTTGAGTTTCATTTGCAGCCTCAGGTAACTTTTTCTGTTCTGAGAAAATATTACTTGAGATATTTACTGACGTAGGCTCGATACTGAAGAGAGGATGGGTGCACAAGAACCACTTTTAAGAGACCCAGAAACCCTTGCACCGACTCAGGAAATGTGACACCTCTCTTCTGCGAATGGTCATAAAATATGCCTTCATGAACTGTATCTTCAACAGATTTGCTTTCGAGGTGAATTTTTCTCTAATTAATCACGGGACGCTACTACTATTTTTAACCCGGAGTATTTACACTGCGGGCTACTCCTTCGCCGATGTAAAATCTCGAGACTGTATATCGCATCCTGTACAACACGACGAACGAAAGGTTAAAAGGCGTTTGAACTGCGGCTCTTTCTATGCTCGTATAAAAATATTACATTTCGTATGTACACGAGTTTTTGCTTCGCGCCTCCCGCCGACACACATTTTTTTCTGAGTCAATGATTTCTCGACGGTGAAAACATATAATATTAGTCCGATTTAAAACAATTTTCTCGTGGCCTACGCCGTTCAGCTAAAAGCGAACGAAGGACGAGTAGGACGAGTGAAATCTTACGCCTATTTGTTCGCGAAATTTTCGGGAAAGGGGCGGAGAGCAGACCGAAAAAACTGGGTAAAGAGTGCGCGGGCTCGATTGACGCTTTGTTTTCGTTTCAATTCTGATGGAGCCATCCTACTCGCTGTGACATAATCTTATTACGAAAACCGAACAAAGAAAACAATCATAATTATAAATAAAATAAGAAAAAGTTACTAACCCTCCATTATCGGCAAAGCCAATGCGCCCATTAATTCGGCCAACTTGCCCATAATTATTACAAGTTACATTGTACAAAAAATCTGTCAACTCTTGTACATCTGCTTCATAAAAAAAGACTGCGCGACGATTATTTTTGAAACTACGTAATAATGTCATTCCACCCTTGTACATCGAGATTATTTTTAATTTCGATGCGACTGTAGAAGAAGTACGCAATTCTACGTTTTGGGCGCCGATTACTATACCGTAGTGTAAAATTCTTTCTCGTTATAACCTATATCCTTATGTAGCTCTCGACAGACGTGAAAATTACGCGTAAATGGACGGGCATTTGACAAGTCAAGTAAAATGAAAGTTTCCACATACGTGTATCGAAGCACAGGCCTTTTAAAATACGATCAGTTCATCTGCATAATCGACGAGATTGGCGAGCACGATATAATCAGCAGCGTACAGAAGAAAGCATCTTTTTAATGTAATATACCGTATTCGTTCTCGTACACACTCTTTCTCCTTTGTATGCATAATATTTACTCTCGAATAGTGGAAATATTCACGAGAAACCGGTTACTTCCTTCGATAATACGCGGATGATCGTGTACATGCCCTTTCAACCGAATGAAAAATTTTTTTTTCTCTCCTAATGTCAGTAGAAAGTTTTCTTTCGTTTTTTCCTATTTTCTACGCATTTTCAACATTTTACAACCATACCGATAATAACGATTATAGATTATTTTAAATTATACTGTACAATCTCGCCTGTTAACGCACACACCCATATTACCGAGCTTTTGAAATGCGCGCAAAAATGATTGTAGAGTACACAATACCCCTGTACTTTCTACAAGTACTGAGGTTTACGGCATCTTAGTTGAAAATTACCATTTCCGTTAACCGCGAGTGTATATATTTTGTATAATACCCAGTTATAATCAACGTGCTTGTTTAATTTTTTTTTTTTTTTCTCTTTCTAATATAGGTACGTCAAAAGCGTTTACACCAAACAAACGATGCGACGCTGGGAAAATGCCGATCTTCGGTCGGCTACTCTCTCATGGTATCGAGAACTGATCTACGAAAAAAGATAATCCTACAGCAGAAAGAAAAGAAAATCATAGTCGATAATTAACATCGCTGTAGTCTATCCAGTAATGCATTTTTTGGCTTATCTACTCCTCCAGTCAATTAGAGGTACATTCTTAACAGGTTGTTGCATTCGTCCAGAAGTGGAATGGCGTCACACCCTTCAACCGTACTTCAAAAAGGGTCGCGTACATCGAATTTTTATCGAAATCAGCTTGTCGTCCTGCGCCGCAACATTCTGTACATATCCTGTGTGTGCAGTATATTTATAAAGACTTTCTACCTCCTGCTGGAAAACGACGAGAAACCCTTTTAGCGCGCGGGTACGTAAAAGTCCTCCTTTTCCTCACTCCGTCATCTATTCACTCGGTCGAGTTGGTATTTCCGTTTTTTGTCTATAATAATGTATATTATAATGAACGAGTGCGCCGCTGTGCTACGTGTTTCTCAAAGTTCTGTACCCGTGCAGCGGCGTTCAGGGATAACTAGGTCAAGTGATTAGCTACGTGAGAACAATTACAGCAATAATTGTACACTCGGTGGATGGAAATATAACTGTACGGAGAGGAAGGTGCGAAATGCGGCTGAAAGGAAGAAGAAGTGCTCGCACGCAGCTTCCCAGCATCAGCTATCTCAACCGTATACGATTTCACGATTCGACGAACGAATAGAGTGTTTACAGGAAATGAAAGAAATGGTGACGTCAATCAGGCAAGCACGATTTTTCGTAGGCGTTGTTGAAATTTCGCGAGACCGCGAATTCATTCGGCGAAGATAAATGAAGACACTTATACGAAAACCTTCCCTCTAAATGTGTAAGGATTTTGAGACGCTCGCTCGAAGCTTTCAAAAAGCTGATGGTGCGTGCCACGAAAGAACTTTCTCTCAAATGGTTGAGTACGTTACGAAGCGATGCAAAATATATTGTTACGAAACGAGGAGGTAAGCATTTAGGTTACTTTTTTAAGAATATTTCGATGAGAATAGCAAACTTCTTAGACCACAACTAGCGAAGACATGAAATATGTCCAAGTACCCTGGGAGGTGGGGATGGAGCCTACCAGCATACTTTTCAGGGTAGCATCATTAGAACTTATCCAACCTATGACGCCATCAGCGTGGTCTGTATGTAGGTCAAGATCTTTTAAGATCAGGAGTGTAACATCACGGTAGCTCTTCTTCTCTTGCTGCAAGAGCCTAGGATGCTTAGGTTGAGAATTTAGGCTAAATAGAAATAAAGGTAGGGTTCTGCGAAAACACATGCAGTCACTGCTTGCCATTTCAACCAGAACACAGTGTGCCCGATTAAATATGGATGGTATGAATTGCTGTAGAAGCAGAAAGATTAATAGTAAGACTGTTATTTCGCTGAAACACATCGACTGTCGATTTTGAGTCGGATACAGTCTCGAACCGGAAGTTGTAGTGAAAATTGACTGTACGAAAAATGTTGGCTCAATTTCAATCAGTTTGTCAAGTTGATTTCAAGTCGATTTCGAGTCCACACCGTCAAATTTTTGATCAACGGTTTCAGTGCCCTGGGCATAAATGTGTTGTCTACTTTGAACCGATCTCACATTAACGTTGAACTCCTCAAATCAACTGTACATCGACGTCGATTTCGAGTTGATACGAAGTCATGTTTGTTGACCTGATTTCAAGTGATTGGTCGCGTTATAGAGATATTCTCGCCAATCTGATTAAATATGGCGGGTGAAGTGGTTTTGCGGTTCAATGTCAAGTGAAGTGGTCAAGCGATGATAAGACCGCCAAGCCGCAAAACCACTTCACCCACCATGTGCGCTTACACTGGCGAGGATACCCCTAGGTCCTTGCAAATATGTTTGATAGACTTCTAATCAGTAGTCTCGTCCCTCTTCAGCCACCGTCGCCAATATTTTTCCAAATCGAGTTTGATCGAGTTGATGGTTTCATTAATAAAGTTTCAGTCTTTAGGTATTTCGTCGGCGAAACCTTCAACATTTTGAGCATAAATTTGGTCGATTTGAAAGAAAAATTAATGAAATTGACGGAAATTGTGATGGTCTAGAGCGGCTCTTAGAGTCAGCCTCAAGCCTTGAATTAACGTACGCTCCCTTGATACTGAGCCTCTAATTTTGTCGATCTGTCGTCCCTTCTCCCACATTCTATCGGTACTTGATGGATTTTTATTCAGTGACTTTGCTACTCGCAGACAGAATGCGTAGTCATATAATTATACGAAGAGGACTATTGAAAATCGCAATTAGGGCCTATCCATTGATTATGTAAGGATCCCGAGCAGAGTGAAGGGGGTTGAAACACCTCTCATTGTCCTTACTTGGGAGAATAAGAGGGAATCCATCTCAAATAAGCTTAAAATCAGCAAAATTTGTCTTCAAATCGAGCGAAAAAAACTCACGTATTGCCAAAGAAGCAAAATTTCTTACATTTTCCATGATATCATCAATGACATAGGTAGAAAATTTTCAAAGAAGAGGAGAGGGGTTGGTACAAAATTTCACCCAATACATCTTGTCTGTAATTTCGATGATATTTCATAGCAAATTTTTCAATTCTGAGAAAGATTTTACCCCCGGAATCCCCCTGTTAAGCAACTAATATCAAGTGTTGAAACATGCTTAACGATACTGGAAAAATATTATGCAAGAAGGGGGAAGATATCCATGAATTTCAACGTATTCTTACATGGGGAAGGGAAAGGGGAGGGGGCTCGGTCTCAAGTAGTTGATGAATGGTCTCTTATATTTGGCCAATGCAGCAATCGGGTCGCATGAACAACTTTTCTTTTCAGAATACAATTATACGATTTCGACCTCTGCTGTATCAATAAATGATGTAAAACGGATCCAAAATCGATGTCAATTCTCAACGCGCACCGATAATCGAATAGCGAGAGTCGACTCTATTTTGACAAATTAGCGGTAAGTCTTGCGTCGTAGTCCAATTATTTTTGGTCGATTTGCGGTCGAAATTAGACGGAACTCATTCGACGATAAACCTACATCGATTTTGAATCTACTTTTGGTCAAAATAATGAATCGATTTGGGATCGCTCTTACGTGGAACCGATACGATTCATCGGTATGTATAGGAGAGCAATATGATGAGAAAAGTTTGGCTGCGAAACCCAGAGAAATGAAGTCCAACCCAAGGTTATCAGAAATTTAGAGCTTTCCTGACGTGGTTAGTGATGAGTTGGCGAATTCCGAATATTAGTGGCAACATGAACGAAATTTCGATATTTATACATACTTCGCGTTGTATTTACGAATAAGTAATTTCAAGGACGGACCGAAATAGTGATCGTAATACCGCAAGATACGATAAAATGACAACAATCTTCTGCATCGATCGTGAGCGCACCGAATAATTGAAATGCACTCCTAAAAGAGGATAAATGTACACATCAATCAGCCACAGGTTGTGGTTTCTGGCACAAATAAATAGATAACCTCACGATTATGTTTCTGCACAGCGTTATCGCGTGAAACCGGCATCATAATACGATAACCTCCGTAGGCCACTACAGTGTGCACATCTTTTTCTATGCCCATCAGTATGGCAGCTTGTGTAGCGCGAAATTTGGTACAGCCTGTTTACAGTGTACGGATATTGTACTCTTTTAGACGACAAAATAGGTGAAGCCCTTACTCCGAGAGCTTTGTCATGCTGATGGGTTTTTAGGAAGACTTTACACTTTTTTTTTTTTTTTTATTATTTTAGTTATTGACTTTCAGGTAGAATGGGGCGGGCTACGAGTGTGTTGTACATATACAGAGCGCGTATTATACATGAATTTTTATTATTCGTACGAACGAGTATTTTATAGGCATTAAATATATATATATATATATACATACACGAAGAAAAGTTAGAATATAGAAGTACTCTTTGCACTGCATAGTACCTAAAGAAGCTTTATGTAGGGAAATTATATTGCTCGTGTACCTTCTGCGTGCACTCCAGGGATTTTCACCAATCTTTCTTTTTCCGCTAAGCACTTACAAGGGGTGAAGAGGGTAAAATCGTAGCACTCAGTAGACGTACGGTAAAATCGACATTTCTTTCCTTCGAATGTTCCTAACGCAATTTAGGTCACTATAAACAAAGTTTTACCTTTTGTTTTTAGTACTACTTGGTACAGCTTTTGAACTTCCGAAACTATTGTACACATCAGGAATGAGTTGTGCATATTTTTACAACTTGATCCGATAACGTATACGATGAGTACGAGCATGCCGTTTGTTATCGGCGTAGTTGATGGATTATTATCTAAGACACATGCGAGAAATAGAGGATCGAATCAAGATTTAATTACAAATACACGCATGCAGTCACCGTACCAACTACAGTTCAACATGCTCGTATACTAAACGTTCTTGAACTGTTTCTAGACAAATTTTCCATGCCTGTTGAAACTTATATAGACTGATCTTCTTGACTACAATGTGTGTGTCTTGGAGTGGTTTACTGAAAAAATAGTAGCCAGTTACAAAACGTGTCTATAATATTATACATGGAATACAGCAGCGCATCAGTCGATAGTAATTATAATCCAACAATGATAATAATTACAATAATTAATGGGTTCCAAGTGGTTGCCTTCAAGCGTTACCCGAAATGTGTATAAATATAGTATTATTTTTCGAACGGGAAGATAAAATCGTGTATTGACGAGTATATATGATGATTAACGACATTGTATAATAATTCTACATGCAAGAAGAAAGAGGGGAAGGTTTCCTTCTTATTATACACTTTGTATGTACATACATTTTGCACATTATTTCGATGTGTAGAGAGATCGGCGTCTAGTATATACGATGTCAGGTACAAGGTGGAAATCATCACTGTACCGAAACCAGACATGATACGTTAGGTACCTACTTCCGAAATAATGGACATCTTGTTTCTTTTTCCAACTTTCTGGTTTTGAAATGTCAACTTGGTATTTGTACTTCGAGAGTCAGCCTACGAAGTTCGTCCGTCTCTGTACGGTCTGGAAAAGGTGTTGGTTTTAAAAAATGTTGGCTCGTTTTCAAATGGACCGACTATAGGACCTTGGATAATATTATTTTTCGTTTCGAAACTTTGTTTCACAGTATAAAAAACATAGGCAAGCATAGGAAAGTTTTTTTCTTCTTCTCCTTCTTCTTCTGCTTCTTTCGTGTTTACTATTCGCATTGTTAATAACCTATTTTGGATGGTTAGGCGTTAATTTTTCGAATATACCGAAAGCGGTACAAGGTTGAACAAAATTAATATTGCCTATTCTCGCACAATATTGTAGGAAATTCGAATTTGTTTCGAGAAAGTATGTAGTACGATCACGAGTTCGCTCTTGGTTTCTTTTTTTTTTCTTTTATCATTTTTTTAAATGTTCATAATAATACGCTGCAAGAGTTGAAAAAACTCTCGTCCGACTAGGAGTCTTGCTGGGTTATAGAATGATGCATTTATCGCTGCTGCGCGCAGTCTTCGCACCGCGTTCATTCTTGCGAAACGCAGCTTATACAGAGGGATCCAGGAATTCTAAGCAGGGGACAACCACTCGACTATCGAGGAACAATGTACGCACTGCACTAAGAGGAAATGCATCTAGTAGGATGAATACTTCATGAGAGAGGGAATGATTGCAGAATTTCAAGAGCCAAATGTGTCTTCAATCTTGTTGTCTTGTTGTTAGGATTTGATGGATTACATATACGTAAATTTTGGTTAAATATTGGCTAAGGCTGGAAAGATTATTGAGGTCAGCGTGCTGCGGTCAATCTTCAACCCAGTAATAAACTGAGCAAAACTTCCGTTCTCGAGGACAAGATGAGATGAGTGCATTTTGCTCACAAAAAATTGGAACAAAAATTTGGTCTAACGATTAATAAGGTGCAAGGGGGGAGCTCAAAAAGACGTCGTTAGCGGCAGATCTGGTCAGCCTTAAAACAAAGTTTCGTGGAGTATCTACTGAATTTTTGCTCTACTAAAGATATAATTAGCCTTCACCGCCCCACAAAAATCTGAAATTAAAAGAAAAATAATACCATCTTTTTTCGAAAGTCCGGAAGAACTCCTCTAAGGGCGTCGCGAAAACTATACTATGAGGGAAGAAAGAGACTTGGCAATCTGATGACTTCTTTTACCAACTCGGGTACCCTTTTCCCGCTCGCGATAACCCTACACAGCTTCTTCTCTGACTAAAGCGATTGAGAGTGTACCAAAGCAGCAATTTGGCAGCGAACAAAGCGTGGTAATACAAACGGGAACGTCTATAGGGGTCATTATACAACTTTTCTATAATAAACCAGGCTAGATAAAAGTTAGAGTCTCTTGGAACCTGTCCTAAAGGGGTTATTTTGAAGAATTTGATGTCCACTCAAAACGAAAAACGATGACTTCCTTGATGAAATTGAACGACGAACGCAGGGAACCTGTTCTATGGGTGGAATTGGTTTTAGTACTGAGAATTAAAATTGAAATCTTGAAGAATCTGAAATCTTTCCGAGTCTTTTGTATATGGTAGGAGGGGACCATCCCCCATAGAACAAGTTCCCAGTAAAATTTCGATCACCCAAATTATATATGATAGGAAAGGAACTTGGAAAAGTTTCGACCTTCGACCATGTGACGTCCCGATCTGATGACCTTATCCGACCCTACCCTGAGATGTAACGATCTGATGACGTCATTAGACCCCTACCCTATGACGTCATTAGACCCCGATCCTGTGACGTCACGATCTGATAACATTTTGGTCGGACGGCGCACGGTGTATGGCGAATTTTTTGAAAAAAAAACCGAACAAAAAGGTTCCTTCTTAAAATAGCCAAAGTTCAATTTAATTGGCTAAAATGGTCCAAGTCCGGTTCCTATCGTACATAGCTGGAGGTCGAAATTCTTACAAGATTCCCTCCTGTCAAACATGGCTCAGAGGTTCGACTTGGAAAAATTTCGACTTTCGAGCCATAATATATGGAGGAGGAGGACTTGGAAAAATTTTGGACTCTCTTGTCAGACTAAATGATAGAAAAGGAAATTGAAAAAATTTTTATTTTCACGCTATATACACCATGACACAAGAGACTCAGAACAACTTGAGACTCTTCAAGATTGCAATTTGAATATACCAAAACCAATTCGACCCCTGCGTTCCTCGTTTAAGTTCATTAAGGAAGCCGTCGATTTCTTAGGTCGAGAGATTTTGGCAGGGATATTGAATCCTCTAGGGTTGTACTATCGGGTGAGGGGGAAGAGGAGGAAACCTTGCCCACTGATGAACTTTTAGTTTTTCTATCAACTTCGAATAATGAATGAATTGTTGACTTCCCCCCCCCCCTCTGGGAAAAGTGAGAGAGCTTTTTTTTTTTTGTTAGTGTTAAATACCTAAAAAGTCGTCAATTTCCCATCCCAAAACCATCTTTTAAATTCCGTTCGTACATAGGTGCGATGATTTCTACTATTACGAGCGAGTACTCGATCTTATTCGAATTCCGTGTTTTTTCTGGTATCGAGTTCCAATTTCGAGTTTGCAGTCTCAAGAGTCGTTAAAACGAGTTGTTTCCATTTGGCAGATACCGGACCGTTTATAAATGACACCGTCGTGTAAATAGGCTGAGTTATTTTTCCTCTTATTCAGTTCACATCGCAAGACAAAGATCCGCTGTTAAATATTTTAATTCAAGGATATGATTAATTGCCAACAACTGTATACACGGCGGAGGATACAGCGAAGTCACGTAGAATGGTAATCGAGCGTAATAAGAGTCTTTCCCTATGACGACATTGGTCCTTTTCCGCGTAGATTGACGTGACAAATTTGGGAGTTGAGTCAATCCCTATCCCCTCGCCCCCCTCTCAAGCCTGTACGCCTAATACTATATTTCTCGTTCGCTTCACGTGAACTGGTTTAACATACCGATGTTTGTACGCGTTATATGAGAACGCGAACAAAATTGTTGTTCAACGCTAATCTATAATTATATAGTAGAGGCTGGAGCGTCATGACCCCCTCCGCACACCTTACCGGGAAAATAATACGAATTCAATTTTCTACGAACCAATTATCTGCCGGTAGCTTCCTTCTCGCATTAATACGTACTATCGACACATGTGCACGAATGAGTATTTTTTGCCCCTTTCTCTGGCAGATAGCGCGGTGCGTACCGCGTACGTACGCATAGAGTATCACAAGCGATGCCTATGGTCGAAGAATACCGAATGCACGTGCACCGATTTCATGTTGAACTTTCCATCATGAGCCACATAACGGTATAAGGTAAGCGTCCGTGCGGTAATACGAGCATCAAGCCGCATCGTTTTTAGTTTATAACTGCGCGTACCTTTCTAACCACCAATCAAAAAATAAAAATCTATTCAAATCTATAATAGTACGCCTATAGTTATTGTAAGCGCACGAAGAAGAAATATATATCGCTGAAGACGCAACGCCAGAACTTATTTATGCGTAACAATAATCCGAGAAAAAGAAAAAAAGGGGGCTGTTGATGGTTTTAATGCGCACTCGGGCTACTTTAGCTCGATCACGCGATTCCTCATGCGAGCCGGCACTTTTACGTTTTTTCCGACACGTTCCATTACCCTTTTTTTTCCTCTTCCGTTCCCCTTCTGGAAAACTACCAATTTTCACGCACCCGCGATTTTAAGTAAAACGAACATTGACACCTATACACGTACATAAAGTTCATCATAAAACCAAATTGTGAAAAAAGTACGCGAGTATAACTTGTATATCGAGTCACGGTTTTTATGCTAATCAGATTCCGGCGATTGTCGCAGATTACGCGCGAAGGGTAGCGTGTCTGCGGGGGAGGGTGCACAGGACGACTAACTCTCGGCGCTGTGACTATAATAACTGCGGCTAACTGGTTTCGAGCATTTCAGGGAAAAAAAAATACTTTTCACGATAGTTATATGTTCGGCTGTCGACGCAGGAAATGCCTGACTGATATACGATAATATAATTATATGGTAAAGGAGGGAGAGGAAAAAAAAAACCGTTCATTTCGCTCCCAGTTAACATGGGGTTAGTGTGAATCGTGCGAACGACTATAGTTAGTGCTTGTGTGTATACCGAGAGTGCACCTACGTCATGTAGTAGGTATCGTGCAAATGACCTTTCGAAGGGGCTCGGGTGAATGTACAAATACTCACGCGTCAACAGAGCTCTTTGACTCCAGGCGCGAGAAAAAATTCTTATCTTTGTAAACTTGTTTTAAATTTTCTATACAAATTTATGCGAAAGAAAAATTTTCGTTTCTATATCAAAGCGCACACCGGTACCGCGCGCACTGGCATAAGTCCCGAAAGAACGCAAACAAGTGTACGCGTTTATACGGGTCTATTAAAATGGGTTATGATCGTTTATTCTCTTCATTGACATATTATACGAAATCCGTACCACAAAGAAAAAGGGTTGAACATTTCTTTAATGGCTTTTCTCGAAATGTGTACAGCTCTGTTACGGAATACGCACGTTATTATGGAAAGAAAAGAGGGAAGAATAATCGTAAATATCGCGTTACGCCATACTAAAGCCAAGTTTAATGTTCTCATCCTATAATATGTGCTGTATAGTTTACCGTATTAATAGGTTAGCGGTTTAAAAGGTCAAATGCCTTCGCAAACATCGGACTGAACGTACGTATCATTTTCACAAGATATAGCTTCGTACCATCCTATAGCGATACTTTAGAAGTGCGTTTGAAGAAACGGTGGGTGGACTTGATGGCCGAAGTGAAGCAACATCAAAGAAGTTTATAATAATACATATATAGGTAGAGTCGAGGAAGAGACAGACAGCTGGAAAATGTCCTTGATACAGGATAGGAAGGAGTAAATTGACAGTGCAGTGTGGACGTTGTCAATAGACCAATCCCCGGGACCTATTGCAAAGGCTGCTCGCTGCGGCTTGGTATCAGCCATCGCTTAAGATTCCATAAGAATACATGAGGAACGTAGAAACAAGAAATACATACGGAAACAAAGACACATTTTTGAACACTTGAGAACTTCTAGATTTTAAATATAAACCTTTGTTCCTTATTTATTTCTTATTTTTGAATATCGAAATTTTCCCTATGTATTCTGATGACAATTGATTGATTTTCTGTGACGTCACCGCCCTAATAACTGTCGGCAAAAGTACCCAAAAAGCAGTCTATCAGCTTTAAACAAGTCAACGACTTTTCGATCAGAATGAACTTGAGAATAAAAAATACGTTTTTATGTATAGGAAAGCTTAAAGGTTGTAAATGTCAACTTTTTATTCTGAACTTATTCTACGTTTTGAATTACTAATGAATGATCAAAATGTTCCTGTAGTAATCTTATGGATGTCAGTATGCTGTTTGCTGAAATATACACATGATCGTTAGATATGACGTCACAGGAAAATTGGTCTATAGGAACGATGATTGGACCATTTGTCTTCCTATCATATAAAGAAAGAAAGAAAAGAAGAAAGAAACTAGATAAAATATTATAAAAGAATAAGATAAATAAATAAAATAAAATACCAAAGAGAAATATTGACAACGACTGTACGAGAAATATAATTTGCCAGGCAAAAATAAAATCTCAAGAGACAGAGAAAGTATATCTTGAGTGACGTCACAACACATTTTTCCAGTGAGGAATTCCCCCTCCCCCCCCCAAAAAAAAACAAAACAAAACAAAACAAAACAAAGAAAGAAACTCAATGAATAAATAAATAAATGAATAAATAAATAAATAAATAAATAAATAAATAAAATAATATATAAATAAGATAAATAAATAAATAAATTAAATAAATAAAAAATAAATAAATAAGTAAATGAATAAATAAAATATTAAGTAATTAATTATTCAATAAAGAAGCAAAATCTTTCCAAGTCCATTTTGGCTGGACGTTGGACGTTGGATGGTGGACAGTAAGTTTTTCAAAAAAATATCCCATAGAACAGATTCCCTGTAAACAACTTATAGATTACACAGATGAGGACAGGTGGACTAAACTTGCAAATTTCAGAAGCAGGTTTGGAGTTGGTGACGTCACCACCTGATGACGTCATAGTTGGGGGGAGCTTCAGGGTTGATGACCTCACTAGCTGATGACGTCATAGTTAGAGAGGAAGCTTGGGTTACAGCTTATGACGTCAGGCATCATAAAGGAAGAAAAGGGATATAGTATACAGGATTATGAAGGTCTATATTTAGTGTAAAGCTTGTATAAAATGCATAGAACAAATAGTGTTTGATGGGAAGCCTAGACCCAGTGTAAAGTTAGTATAACAGAGGCTTAGCCCTAGTATAGGCCTAGTATAAAGGAAGTCTAAACCTAATACAAGCCCTAGTATACAAGTAGTTTACCATACAGAACGAAGAGATTTGCACGCACACGCACACAAATTTTGGGAGTAGGGTAGAGGTCAAAGCGAAGACATGAAACTTATCAAAAACTTTATTCATTTTGGAGTCACCCAATAATGTTCATCTCATAGGCCCTCAAATTACGGGATATTTACTTAGAGTGCAACGTTAGGACACCGTTGAATGAAAAGTAAGTATCTCACAAGGTTCTCTCTGAACCTGTTATTTACACACATATCTGGAGAGAGACTTACAAAAAACTGTCGACTAAATAATCAATCGATCCTCGGTATTCTAATAAAAAATTCCGCCCATAAAACGAATTCCCTAAGCGTAATCATGGAAAGAGACTCTACAGGCAGCGAACAAAGTGTGCTGTATTGAAATAAGAGCGTTCCGACGGAGACCCAGGGAGAACAGCAAGTTCACGAATTATAATTCAGAAGAATTATCGTTTAAGGAAAGGAAGATCATGAATTAATGAAAGACGCAGAAAATGTCTGCCCCTTCTTAAGGCTTCTCGCATACAAGCCAGTTGCCAAAAACATATCCCCGAATGAAACAGAAATTTATGCTTGTCTCGTCGTTCAATCGCCCCTTCCCTGTCAACTGTTCAAAAAAAAATTTCATTTTCACTCCAAGTACGTCTGTTAACAAGTTTTGAACTTTCAGACTTCACTCAAATTGAACTTAGACGTACTCGTAACGCTGAAAAGTCCTTCTCGTTTCCGATCAACGCTCGCGAGGATAATGGAATCCGCTCTCAATTCGCAATATACTTCCTGTCAAAATAACGCACCTGTGGCTCGATATTGGATGTATGTGTAAGGCTCGCAGCAGGAAAATAAACGAGCGAATTTACATCAATCTCCAATCGAAACATAATACGCACGATATAACACAATGACACAATTTCCTTCAAAATAGACGTTCGAGATATGGGTGAATCTAACCTGCCAAATTTTATTATTCTAGACAAAACGTATACACGTCACCCAGGATATACTCGGCATAAAAATACAAAACAATAATATACATATAGGATGTGAACTTGTTGTTCAACAGGTGATGGCTCTTTGTCAGAAAAAAAAAAAAAAAAAACTTTCACAAATATCACAATATCCTCGACATAGGGTTTTTCTGTCTGTATATTTTTTTTCTTTTTTTCTTTCTTTCGTTCTCAGGCATCGTGTAATTAAACTAATGAGTGACGAGCGAGAGATTCTAAAATAGGTAGCGCACCTAATCTCGAGAAAAAAAATTAACAAAAATTTTTCGAAATTATAAATTAAGACAGCCTATTCAATTTAATGACTGTGCGCTGGCACGGATATTAATTAAAAATTCTACGCCGCCGTTATTTGATGGAGTATGAAAGAAGGAACGCGCGTGTTTCGCATACCGCGGCTAATAACGCGAAAAAACGGAAAGATGCGGACCTTGAATTAGACATTTTTCTAAAATCCAATTCCTCGTTACATACATACGTCACGATTCACTCCTCTTCATACCATTTTATTGGTCACGGTATACCTCGTCCATCTGAGGGAAGGAGGGTGGGGGGAGAGAAAAAAGCCTACGAGTAAAACTTGCCGAGTAATGCGAAATATAAGGGCACTTGACATTATGGTAGAAAAACATACATCATTTCGTACACCTTCTGTGATGTGCTCGAAAATAACGCGAATAATTCGCTGAGTCCACGAGGTTCTTCTTTAAAAAAAAGCGACTTGTCGCAGTCATAAGCTACGCGTCAATTTTTCTTCTTTATTTCGTAGAGAGGTATTTAAAAAAGTAAAAAAAAAAAAAAATAGCGTTCTTAATGACCTATAACTAACAGTTTCTTTGACTGAATTGTTTTTTCGTATCGCACTTGCGACGAGACAAGGGCTACAAACGGCGAAACAGAATACTCATCTTTCCTCTAAACGAGTCCATCGATAAAGCTCGTCTAATTATTCTGCCCCCTCCCTTCTTCGTTATATACGCAGATATTATAATTCAACCCAATTATAGACCTATTTGTTCGATATTTTTTCTGATCACGCTCGCCGATACTGTTATTGCGTGACAACGATTAATATTCCTTTACCTATGGTGAAACCATTATCATATCGCTGTCATGAACGAAAAAAGGAAAAAAAAAAAAAAAAAGAACTAATATCATGTTCTATTACTTCGTGAATGATAATCAGATTAGAATAATCGATCGAACCTATACGGGGTGTTTCATGTAACAAAATACCGTAACAACTTGAATGGCATATAAACCTATTCCCAAGGTTAAAGACACGTATTGGTGTACCATGCTTTGTACGTACATTACGAAACATACCCACACACAACACGGCTAACGAGATTCTGCGCTCCACGGCTTAGCCGGCGAAAAATTATGTCATTGTACCTTACTTCTTTCCAAAAAAGCAAATCTCCAAATTCGCGAAGAAAATGCGCACTCCCTATTTCGCCGAGTGTCCTTCGAGTTTGAAGTTCAACGAAATTGGGCGGAAAATTTATTATATAACGCGCTCGACGAGTTACCGAACTGTTCGAGAGGAGATTGCTTCGCAAATTTTTTCACGGTGTGCAAAGAACTTTCACCGAGGCTGCCATACACAAGACTCGAAAGGTAAAGGACACGTATACCGGTCGGATAACGAGATTTTTCCATCGAAGCCAAATATATTTTCTGGTACGTATATAAGCTTTCCACAAACGACAAAGTTTCCCCCTATACAACATCGAATATCGAGTATAATTTTTTGGCTTCTAAAGGGACTCCTACTCATCCGAGGAACGCGATTGCACACCAATTCAGTTATTTTTACTTCTTATATACGTATTATTTCTCAAGGTCGCTATTAAAAAAAAAAAAAAAGTATGTTTATGTATACCACATTTTTGGTCATCCATAAAATGGCGTCCAATAGACAACCTTTTTTTTATGTGTTGGTAAATTTTATTCTACTAACGACATCATCGCTGCTGATCGTAAAGCTAATATAGTATCCATTATACGGTTACGAGAACGTTGATTACGCGATGATTATGTAAAGAGACAAAAAATTCGCCTCGTCGCGATGACAAATCAGCAAAATTTTCTTGTTTTTACCAGGCTTAAGTGACGTAGAGCGCTGAAGGATTTTTGATGATTATATTCTAATGATCGGTAAGAAGGTGAGCCAAGGTCCATGCCAAATCTGACAAGAGAGAGGACTATTTACCCTAATGAAATTTTTTTTTGTGTAAGTCAAATGAAATCGGGTTGAAACGTCCAACCCTGGGCCTCAATTTACACTTAGCGGACCTATATATCGTACAATTTTTCTAGAATACCTTGACGTAGAAACAGAAGATAGGTGGTAGTAGTAGTGAGTAGAGATGCCAATCTTTACCTTTCTTCAAGTTTCTCCCTCCCTTGAACAGGTCAGCAATGTGAAATTCACTGGGAATGAAAAGGGGGAACCCGATAAATCATGTCGTCGAACGTCGATTCGGTCGACACTCTCAAAATTGCATCGATATTAGGTCAAATTAGTTGACCCTATTTCGACTTATTTACCACGTCGATTTTGAGGCGACTTCTCCCAATTTTTCGTCGACCCAACATCGACTATTCTAATGCGTCAATTTCAAATCAATTTTTGTAATGTCCTGGTGTCAAATCGACGGCGATTTGGACTCAACTTCTCCAAATTTTTCCGTCGACCTGAAACCGACAGCTCGGTTCCGTCGATTAACAGCCGACTTCTGGGAATGTCTGCTGTCGACCTGAAATCGACCACGGTCTGGACCCCTCAAAGTGTTCTGTGGCAGAGAGAATGCGTGGTTATAATTATACTACGAGGACCATGGAGAATCCTAATTATGCTTGACCAGTGCAGTAATGGTCGATTGGACGCATGATTCTGAAACCCTATCAAATTGTGAAAGTCTTTTGCCGTAAAATTGACCCCAGTAAACTCAATTCCGGTGTTAAAAAGAAACACTTGATTTTGAATTGACTTCCAGTCATTTCAGGTCGATTTGACATTGAGCGAATCGGGTCGACTTCAAGTTGAAATAGTGAGTCAATTTGGAGTCGACACGATTTATCGGGAGGAATGTTGATAAGCCGCAGACCAAGATGGATGATAGAAAGACAAGAAGGGTACGAAAAACTAGAGAAGAAAGTTCAGGTTCTTTTTCTGCAATGATACGTGCGATCTCAATACGAAATATATCGACATTTTTCCTGGCTGATCACTCACTCACATAACAAGATTGCGGTAACAAAGAATAAGACTTCGTTAAATTACTTATTAATTGAGACTGTAGTTGGAACACCGTGCGTCTCAAGACAGCAAAAGTACTAGCATTTACAATTTTCCGAAATCAGTTCGTTACCCTTTAGTTAACAAAATTCCAAGCTTCTATCAGTGAGTTTAGAAAGCGAGGTTGCTTGAGTTCAGCAGCCTTTAAATCATTGAGGCAATCGATGAGATTGAAAAGCATGGAAAATCATAACAAAGTGGCCGAATTCTAGTCTCAATTTCCTTCATGTGTTTCTTCTACTACAGGATGATAAACTTTCGTGGTTCCTAGTCGCTGAATTTTAATTTACCCGAGCGTTTCCCAAAAATCCTCTCCGTATTTCCTTGATTTTCAGTTTTTCCTGAAGCGGGTGAGCAGAGTTGAAGCGAAAACATTATTGGTTAGGAAAATCCTCAAAATTCAAACATTTTCGAATAAAAAATAATCCCTCTAATATTCTTTAATTCAGAAAATTTTACGAAAACACACGACGAGAATAACGGAGAGCGATCCTTTATCTGTGATCTTGCATCGACTACATCCACAAAAGAAAATTACATCGCCTTCAAAATCCCTGTAATTCGTGAAACTCCCCCCCCCCTTCTTTCGTAAGATCTATAAAATTCTTCAGGAAATCCGAACACTACGAGTATTATCAGAACCGTGCTGCCCTGTTCTAGCGCAAATTCATTTAACGATATGCCCAATCAACAAACTTCTTCCCCATTAACCAAGTTATTAAATTAATAATGACAATTAATGAACACTTGTGTAAATTGAGTTTCATAAAAATTTTACGATATATTCACTATAATAACCGACGAAGGTTCTTTTACAGTTTTTAAACTAAATTACGGAGATTTATGCGCCCATTTTTCAAGACTAAAAATCAAAAAAAAAAAAAAGCGGAGGCCAACAAAAATGTTGATTCTCTATAAATCGTTTTCGTGAATAAAATTAATTTTCAGTATGGTTATAAAAGAAAATTAATAAGGTAAAGGACGGTTAAAAATTTTGAGAACTGCGAATTAGTTGAAACAAATTATAGTACGATTTCATTTCAATCTATGACTCAGGATTGATTTTGATTTCATCGTTTTTCATTTTTATCGCGAGGAAAAGGAAAATCATTTGAATACTACGATACATTATCTGTCGACCGCAAAAAAAAATATTCTCGTAGTTCGAAACTATTTCTTTTATATCCTTGAAATTTTTACTAAGCAGGTATTGGGAGACGATAAATTATATTAAAGAAAACGAGATCTATTGGGACGGTAAAAATTTTAGTGTGTCATAAATAAACTCTACGAAGTTTTGTTCACTATTATACGACGTTATATTCTTCCTTATTATTCGAATATTATCATTGGTTTTTGTCTTACGTTTGGATAGTATTGTTTGTTTTTGCTTCTTGTCGGTAGACCAATGCCTCTCGCGATCACATGAGCCCTGACCCACAATTTGCAGGGCTGTAATTCATGAGTTACTGTTCAAAAATTTAAACTATTTCAATAAGCCACATTTCTGAAAAAGTCGACTCTATCTGGGAACTCTAAAGAAAAGACAAATCATCCTGCTCCTGCTTCTTCTTTACGTGCCATCCATTAGAGCAAAAGGCAAGGTAGACACCGATTGTCTCGACAAGGGTAAACTTCTCATCTACTGAAGTATGTCGTCGCCGGTTCTCCCGGAATTGCGGGGGTGTAAATTGATATAATAAGTGCAATATTTCATAACTTACCGTTTAGAGATGAGTTAGGGCTGCACGACAAACTCATCAGTACCAAGGCTGCCGTGCACTCATTCATCTGAGATTCTTCTTTGAAATCTTCAAATGAATTACTCGTTCTACGTTTACGAGATCTGTATGCAAACAAGAAAAAGAAAAAAAAAACGATTATATAACAATCATCATTACTACCATTATCATTATTGGCGCATAAGTAAGAAAATTTGGTTTTTTTCGAGAGACTTGTATGATCGACGACATGAAAAATAAAGCAGACGAGGGCGATAGACGGCGAAGGGAAGACATATTTATTTGAACAAAGTGTGAGTAATAACCAGGACATGACTCGACGGAAATTTCTCACTTCGTCTGCCCTTTTTTATTTTCATTATTCTTCCATCAACAAAGAGCGATTGCAATCAACAGGTTTTTCAGGGTATGCACTCTCGCACTCGCTCTCTGTGTATTAGATCTCTCGAAATTACGAATCAATTGTCGTGCGAAAGTAGTACATTAGTACACGTTATTATTATTACTATTATCCTCATTTCCCTCGTACCCGGCCATACCTATGACCGAATAGCCATAGATTGGCACCGCGCGCGAGTCGATTGAGAACATCGCTACGAAAATTTTCAACTTCGCGTATATGCTATAGTAAAGAAGGAAGGGGCAAGAATATTGAGGGAGAGGAAAAAAAAAAAGATTTTAACTACATAGGAACGGCCGCTTTCACCTGTTAACCAGGAAGTAAATAGTTTCACACACAGACACACGTTGACGTAGCCGTTATTTGGTAGAGAAGCGCGCCGCGCGTATAGTTTCACTTTCTCGAGTGCGCGGTGAAAAGATTTATTGGCGAATGATCGCAACAATATATTTGGAAAGAAAAAAATACCAAAAACGGGTTATCACTCGCGGTGGTTAGCGCGTGGGGTATTACGCGAGAAACCTTCCAAAAAATGTGTGAAAGCAAGCGCTCATTCATGGTCCATGACGATCTTTAGATCGAGTAGCGAACCTAATCTTCGCGTAGTCCAGCCGTTCCTCCTCTATCTTGAGAGTCTCCTTAGATGCTCTCAATAATTCAAAATAATGATCAAAAAAATGTATGAACGCAAGCGCTCATTCATGGTCCATGACGATCTTTAGATCGAGAAACGAACCTAATCTTTGTGGTCTACCCCTTCCTCCTCTAACTTGAGAGTCTCCTTAGACGCTCTCAATAATTCATAATAATGATCAAGAGTTGAAGTACCGTTAGTACAACATGTTCAATTGGTGCTTTCCTTCTTGAAGATTTTTCGATACGGTAACGGTACGTGGACTAAATTTTGAACGAATTTGGAGTTGGAAAGATCGTGCAGGTAATTGGAACTACCTCCTGCCCGCGAACATTAGAAAACTACGGCTCAAGTGGAAAGAAGCGAGGGGATTCTGTTGGTTCACTGATCAGAGGTACGTCAGAGGTGAATGGCCAAACCCGAGGAAACAATTACCCCCAAAATTGTCTGGAAATTCACTTGTTTCGAAGTATTGATCAAGATTGCGTTCACGTCCGCATCAGGTAGAGAAATGGTGTTCTAGTCAGTGGGGAATGAGCATCCTTTTCTCATCGCAGGTCACAAATGTTGATTCCTTCATCGAGTGAACTTCTTTAAATTTTTTATCGCCTCGAAATCGATAGCTCTGTTGCATTGATTAACAGTCTATTTGCTGCACTCTGCGAATGTACGCTGGTCGACTTGAAATCTACCTCGAATCGGCGTCGATCTGAGGTCGATGCACAGCCACCTGCTTGCTTAGTGACTCCGCTACTCGCAAACAGCATACGTAGGTAATCATAATTATATAATGAGGGCCGTCAAGAATTTCAATTGCGCTCGGTCAGGGCGGTAGTGGTTAAATAGACGCAAATTAGACGTCGATTGCATGTCTTTTGTTGTCGATCAATGATGTATTATCGACTCAAGATCGACATCGATGTTCAGCCAATTATCAGGAGTTTATCATTTTCTTACATTGATTTTGAGCCCTTATCAAGTGGTGCACTTAAAATCAACGAAGAATGTTTCCTGGTCGAACAGCACTTGAGTAAAATTTTTTCAAGGACTGTTTCTATAAAGCTCGAAGCCAAGTAACCGAGAGTCAAAGTTCAAAACTTTTGCGAGTCTTGTGTGAACTCAAGAAGAAAAACTCGCAACCCACCTAATGAGCTGCTCGGGGTTGCTAATTGAGACAAACAAGAAACCTGTTTTCCCTATCACCAATAGCTCCGAGTTCGAAATTTTCCGAGTCCCTTTCCCATCGACTCCCTGTTAACTAAGTCCTCTTCAAATCATTTACGCGTATAGCTTTAAACTCGAAATTTTCCGAAGTCCTTCTCCTATCACTTACAGCTCGGAGGTCCCCTTCCCATCATACATAGCTTTAAAGCCGAAATTTTAACAGGGAACCTTTTCTGTGGGCACTTTTTCGAAACATTTGCCATGCGCCGTACGACCATAATGACGTCATCAGTTTGTGACGTAGAACCTCGTGACGATCAGATTGTGACGTCACAGGGTCGATTAAAGGTCGAAATTTTTTCAAGTCCCCCTTCCATAATATATAGTTTGAAATATCGACATTTTAACAGGAAACCTGTTCTATGGGGGATGGTTCAAGTTTCCCTCGTACCATATACAACAGACTCTGAAACATTTCAGACCTTTCAAGACTTCCATTTCAATTCTCATTACTAGAACCAATTCGACCCCTAGAACAGGTTTCCTGCGTACCTCGTTCAACTTTGATAAGGGAAGCAGTCATTTTTTTACTACCCGAGGCACTCGTCATTTTTTTCAAATTTGCCCCTCCCCAAAGTCTTCGTCCTTCTGGTACTGTGATAATTGGGGTGTAGACGGGCAAGAAAATTACCAATTCGACTCATAGAACAGGTTACCTGCGTTCCTTGTTTAACTTTGTTAGGGGAAGCCGTCGTTTTTTTACTGCCCGACGGCGCCCGTCATCAACGTGAAATGGGGATGCCGGCGGGCAAGAAGGGACAAAAAGAAAAAGTTCTTGAAGTACGTGAAGGTCATCCGAATGCGGAATTTCTGAGTATCTACTACTAATACGAGCAGGGAATGGGAGAAGGGAGGTTCCCATCTAGAAAAAAAGTCATCAAGAAGCGAGATGAAGGTATTTTTTCAATTTGAATTCATTTGACACATCGATATCTAGTCGTTCTTGAGTCGACTTCTCGAAAATGACTGCTCTATTACGACGATCACCAGTAATTCGATTTCTAGTACTCGGGAAGTATAATATGCTAGTCGACTTTAAATCATCCTCAGATCGACGTCGATCTGAATTCAATGTGCAGTCACCCTCTTGTAACAATCTGTCTGTTCAGTGACTTCGCTACTCACAGCCGTATAATGAGTGCCGTTGCGAACCTCAATTAAGCTTGGCCAGAGCAGCAATGAACGAGCCGACGTTGATTTCTAGTCAACGTCAAAAGGGGTTGACTCATTATTCACCTTAATTAAGAAGACCTATCAGATTGTGCAACTTTGGCATCGATTGTAAGTCTTTTGCCAACTATGAACGCACAATCGATCCAAAACCAATGTCGATTTTCAGTCGACCAGTTGGTTGGGAGTTCTCGAGTAGACCTATTCACCGATTGAAGTATGTGAAAAGGTTAGAAGCTTGAGAGCAGCTAAGATGGACGTACAGTTTCTTCTTCAACTGAACTTTCTGCAATTCGTACGAAAACATTGGTAAGATAACGCTCATCTCACCAATATTTACAAAATGAACTGCAGACTTTCAGCTTAACTCAGCTGTCAGCGTTAAGTTCAGTTCAAAAACCAAATGGATGTCCATCTTACCTGCTCTCAAGCTCCCTACAGAGCATATTCAATGTGTCTCGCGTTCGTCAGAAGAAAATCCATACGTTCACGTTCTAATGATCCAGGTGGAGAGGGAACAGGGAGTCTTTATCACTTTTTAAAACGTACGACGATTATCAGTATCCGCATTAGTAGATAAGTATCGCGAGCGCTCGTGCTCTTAAAACGCTCTCGAACGACAAACGATCAGATGAAACAGTCGCCCAAACGAGATACGTCAGTATCAGACTGCACTTCGTACCTTAATTCGATTACTCAACGTTCTATCCTCGACCTAGATAGCGCAAACGTTTAAAAAAAAAAAAAAAAGGGTCAGATATACAACGACGAAAAATCATAACTAAATGAACACGCGGCCGGCGCAAGCAAAGTGGGCGAATCATTATGTCAAACGGCGATAGTAATAATATTTTCTTACTTGCGTACTTGTGCACGCGGAGAACCGCGACCGAATAATTTGTTGCTACTCTCTAGAACATACAGTATAATATTGGTGCTAGAATCAAACCACGCTCGCGATGAAAGACTATACGTTCGTGTACACGGAGATAATTTATTCGCGTTCACGAATTTTTGCCAGGGTATATGTACGTACACGCTGGCAGGGAAAATGAAGTAACGAAAGAAAGTGAAAGTACAGTTGTTGAACAGTATTTACAGTATATGCTCGCAGCCGCGCTCCGTAATGACCAATTCGCGAACGTCGATGGAGTAATTGGCTGGACCACGTTCAGCTAGAAGGTACACTTTACATATACGTGATACGCTGCATCATCATCATCGACCTCCTCCTCTGTCGGCGAAGGAGGTCACCTCAAATTCATCGCGCTATTGTTCTCGATACACCGACCAGAAAATCCACACAGTGCCTCGATGTACTCATCTGTTCACCTTCAAATTCTATAAAAACACGGGCGCGTGTGTACATATAATATGATAAAAAGGTGACACCGCGCGCGCGGATGCTTTAAGAATTGCATTCATTCCATGAAATTTGCACTGAAAGCGTTTATAACCTTGAGTGCATACGTTTATACAACGCAACGTGTTTATTCGCCACATCGGGGGGACACTCTTTCCTCCACCAACAGGTATAAATACGCAAAAGAAGAAAATTAATTAGTATCCGCTCATCGCGGTCTCGCTTTTCCGACGCCGTCGTCGTCCCCCACTTCGCGACCCTCTTCGCCCGAGGCACAACTGGTTTTCTTTTTCATTTTCGCGCATAATCGCTTCCGTCATTGACAGAAGATATCACCACAACAACAACAACAACAGAACGAGCGTGTATATTTATGTGTAAGACTTTTATTGTCACGATACAATTCGCATCAGCATTGTCCTTGGAATGTTCATCGGTAATTCACCGTTATGTATTTCAAGAGTATTGTACAGGTACACAGATGGCTCCCGTTATTATCCGTTCTCGCTCCGTCATCTTCAACGATCTTTGTCGTCGTCGCCGTCGTCGTCCTGTCACGGTTTTCTATCACGCGATTGTATTACAAGCGGATAAGAGAGTGTGTCGCGTTCACGCAATTTTCCAAGATGCCTCCACGGGCACTTCTCACGACGCGGCGTCTGTCTGACAGACACCTGGTAAGATCCTTGAAACGGCGTGCTGATTTTTTCTGCTTCAAACCACACATTGATTTTGTCTGTCCGGTGTATTTAAAATTGAAATTACCATAGATTACGATTGAGGACATAACTTGCGGAAAAGTATTATTGTTCCGGGCTTTGTTGAGGAGGACATCATCTGCTAGATGCAGTGCGACAGTAGAACCCTTTTTCAGTGAACCGAGCTAGAACTATATTGATGATATCATAAGTCATATAGAAGAAGAACAGGGACTTGCGAGGAAAGGGCCCACCAATTCTCGAAATTCATACGCTGAAAATGGAGACTTCACGATTTTCGATCAATTCCATTGTGTGCCAAGCGGTTGTCTTGAAGTGTCTGGTAACTGAAAGAGACGACCACAGAAACCAACAGAAGCCAGAATAGTCCAGAAGCCCGTGGCAGTACACCATTTAGACTGCAAAGATGATGGCCTTCCGTAGCTCAATAGAAAGTCAACTACAGTCACTCCTTGTACGAGCAAATTAGAAAACGAACATATTTCACGTCTTTCTCACGTACGACCTTTTGCAGAAACGTAGACCGCGTCCAATTGACCTTAATACTGGTCTTGATTATTGGGGCAATTCTTCAAAAAAGCTTGTGGGGAGTTGAGCTTTTTCCATCAAGTCCAATTATTATCACCGAAGATGACCAATCGAACTAACATCTGGGAGAAAGGTGTCCTTCCCTATAGCCACGTGTAAGTCCAATCTTACGCAAATTTCATCGAAGCGGACAGAGTTCCTAAATCATCGCCGTGAATTTTCCAGGCTCAATTTTTTCAAATAGGAGGTACGGGTTTGGTTCAATGAAGCCAAGAAACGAGACAGTCAGAGAAAACGGATCCTCCAGAGTAGAATGACGAAAGATGAAAGGGTACTTCTTCTGAGGTCGACATTTCAGAGGACGAGGACGGAGGAATGGAGCAAAAATGTATTAGCAAGACATCCAAGGAAAAGATCAAGAAGAGGGCGCCTATGAAGGAAGCCACAACAGCGAGGCTTTCCGTTCCTTTCGGTGACCTCTCACAGATGCAGAAAAGGGTAGCAGGGAAGGTTCTTGGCAGATCTTCTGATGAACTGCACAACGTTGACACGAAGTTGGTGGCAGGTTGAAATACATTACATGAAAGCACCTTTACGTTCATAAAGAGACAGGAAAATCAGTTTAGACTGGAATATACGCGCGCGACACACCACCGTTTGTAATGAGGTTATGAGCTATGCAGCCACAGCGGAATTTCAATAAACAATGTCGGGCCTCAATGAGCAGGTTGTTAAGCCAGTTGAACGTTTTTCATTGTATGCGTTAATTATTATAATTTTTTTCTTAACGAGACAAGTTAACACATGTTTCGGGTACAGACTTACTGATGTGTTGAGGACCGGCGCGGCTTAATATATATTGTGTATATATGTGCCGTATAGAGCAAATATTTCATTTCGGCCTGTCACTCGCTCATGAATATTAATTTTTATGGCTAATTACAAATAATCGCGTAATACGTGTAGTCGCGGCAAGAAGGATTAGTATACATGCGAAATTTTTTACGACATTTTACCGCAACGACGAAGAGGACGCGAGTCGTAAAAAAAAATACGTGCGGTACGTTTGCTTTCTACGGGCATCGCAGTAATAAGTATCATAATACGTGTATTTAGGTTCATTTAAATTAGCAGAAGTAACCGAGAGACTCTTCCTTCCTCTATAGATATATTTACAATAATAATAGCGGCGGTAAAGCTTTTGGGCGTCACCGCGTTCATTCGAGAAAGAAAAGTGATGGCCCACTTTTTTTCTTTTTTTAGTCGTTCCGCGAGATTTTTATATAACATCGAATGCACGAAAATTGCGAATTGTCGTTATTAAATTACATAAACGAGCGTTAATTTGTGCGCGTAGTTCTCCTTTTTCGGTGCAATTTTATTTCGATCAATAAAACATAGACGATCTGCAAAGATATATACAACTAATTAGGCGAACGCGTACTTTTTTGAGAAACGTAGCATTTCGGTAGATGAGTTTCAAGATTGTAGAGGAACGAGCGTAATAAATTCGTCGTGCCCTTCCCCGCCCCCTAAGGTCGATTTTATCTCGCTTTGAACAACATGCACGCGATCTCCATCAACTCAAATGCAACGCTAAAGACGGAATCCGAATTTAATTTCCTAGACAAATTCACCCAAATTCATCCCACTTGTCGTTTCTGTTTGAAACTTCGTTCGAAATTATACAATTTACCAAAAAGATGAAAACACGTTTTCACGATAATCAGTTCGATATTGGCCGAATAGAGGATATATATTATAAATTCTTGACCGGTAGTTTGTAACCTTATAACCTATAGTATAAGTCAATCAACAAGACTACTTTCAGAACGAGGCAATAAAGACTGCCCGGTACGAGGAACTCACGAAGAGGCAGGAATGTGAAACTCTACCGAATTCTTGCATACGGTTTTATAACCCGAAACTTCTCGAAGTTCCTCTATTTGTGACCAGTAGGAAGAAAAGGATGTGAGGCTACTGACGTTTTTTTTGCGGAAAGTCTAAATACGTACTTAGGTCATGATTTTAAACAATTTTATATCGAAGAAAGGAATACTCGAAACGAATACACACCAGAGAGTTTCACAATAGCCACAGAATTTACAAACAGATCGGAACGCTTTCGGTTGAGGAATCATCATCTAACGAGACAAAAAAGCAACTAAACCAACGACAACTGAAAACAGGAACATCTGAGGAAATCAGGACTGAACTACCGAGTCATCGCAATATAAATCATCAATCAATCCTTCATCAAGTACGTACCTGTTGAGCACAATGACGTCGCTATTCAGATGAATTTTCTTGAGCGCAATACGTTTAACTGTGGGCGAGAACTTCGAACCCCTCTTTGAAACTTGGTCCGCAAAAGCTGTTATTCATTCCCCACGCTTTCCTACGCTCAGCCACTCTTATTTTGAGCTGACAGCCAGTCTCGCCGATGTAAACTCCCTTACAATCACCACATTCCGCCATTCTTTAGGACCAGTGGGGCAGGGTCCTTAAGCTTAACGACTAAACCTCCAACAGTATGTTTTGAGATTGGGATACTTGAGGCGAGAAAGACCCAACTGTGAGGAAAACTTCCATTGATTCCTACTATCTCGGTTCAAATCGTGATGGAGGAAGGTGGTGCAGTCGAGGTTATTCCTTGTAATCTTCCTTCGAACCATGAAGTCGATGTCCAAATTGACCTCTTTCACTCTGGTCAAGTGCTTTATAGTCAACAACTCCTTGTGAAAGCCAGACTAATTAGGCGGATGAATTAAGCTATTAAATGTAGCGAACTCGTGAGCACTGGGGCAAAAAGACTTGCCGTGGACTACAATATCGGTCGAAGTATCTTTCCTATAAATAGCAAATTCATGGACGCCGTTTCTTTCAGAAATCGTCAAATCCAAGTAAGTGATAGACGAGCCACCGACTCCCAGAATAAGGTATTGCTCGTTTGGATACTTGAGAAACTTCAAGAATCTCTCTCGAGGACCAGTATACATGACTCAAAAACACCTGGCCAGAAGAGAAAGTATCGAGCTCGAATTTGAATATAAAGACCTCCGAGATGGGAGAGCCCAAGGGGGATCGGACAGATGCGAAATTCTTCCAATTTTTCATTGTTACAGAGCAGTGTGGCAAGACTTTTCGCTCACACCAAGTAAATCAGATCCCAAGCTCGTAGTCAAAGGGAGGGGGGAGTGTGAACCCTCCTAGCCAAAAATACAATGCCAAAAAAAAAGGAATTACCACAGAGAAGGTTAGGAGAGTTCCCCTCCCCCCTTTCCGATAAATTGAAGCGATAAAGATTAGCATCCCGCTAACATTGTAGCTATTTGGCAAAAGCCTCCTTCTACGACACCGCTTCTCGTACTGAATTTTCGCGTGCAAACGATTCGAATTAATAACATCGTAGGTTGTTAACACTACTATGTTGTGTATACGAGTTCAAAAATTCGCGAAGAGATTTCACGGCCGCGTTTTGTATTAAATTAAGCGGGCAGAAAACAAAATTGCCGGAGTAGATGTATTTCTTTCGCGAATATAAATTACCGCGCGCGTTTTTTGCGAAGTTTTGAGCGAAAGAACCAGCGAACTCGATCTCCACCATATACTCGGAAATCTACCGAAATTCGAAGAACGACAACAGTTCACCCCGCCACTCCCTGGCAACGCCTTCCCGTTAATTATAGACTCCGGGAATGAGTGATGATTACCTCGACCCCTTATCCTATATACACTCACGTACTCCCATCTCGAATATCAATTAAAAAGCTCAAATTGTTCGACGAATCCACACGTATACGTGTATAAGAACTCGCTAGAGTATAACTGTCAACATTAATCGAAAAAAAAAAGACTATCGTATTATATGTAAGGGTCAATGAACATATTTGACGTGTAGGGCGTGTTAAATTCTGATAAAAATTCGAGCAATTTTTGTACACGAATCGATACTACGGTGGACAACTCTCGATGTTTGAAAATTAGCGCACTTAAACATCATCCTGAGTACCCCTTTCGCTTAATCATATTTAGTCGACGTATCATTTTGCCGGAAATTTGATTTGCATCAAACGAAGCGTGAAATTGAGGAAGATGTTTCTCTCTTACTTTTTTTTTTTCTCTCTGTCCTACGTGTCAAGTTTCTAATGCTAATGCACTATAGGGAGAAACTTGCATACTGAAAAAATTTGATATCAGAGGGGATTCATCGAGAGTTCGTATGAAGCTCAACTTACAGACTCAACTTGCCATTCGTTCTAACAAAAAAAAAAAGTCGAATTAATATTGAGATACGATATGCGTACTCTGTTCTGACCTATTCTCGATTTTTGATTTATTCTCCGAGTCTACGATAATATTTAGAGAGAGAAAAAAACTCCGGATAGATTATTTCTGTCGTCCCCGAAACGAGGCCAACGCCCATGCCAGCATTATTTCAGAGTTCTTTTTAGTGTGCACTTATACTGTACAAGTACCCCGTTATTTAACCCACCTTTTCCTTCAAACACTGAAGAACAATCGGATGTGCAGTCTATTCATTTTGAAAATTTTAAGACAGAAGAAGAAAAAATTCTGTTTTGTTTTCCTCTCTCGCGAATTAATTGGAGCGTACTAGAATAGTCGTCAGAATCCGAGATAGACGTGAAAGAAAAATAATATTGAATAAGAAGAAACAATTAGAAACGCTGTTCATGAACGCGAGAGCGAGAGAGACAAAAGGGAAAAGAGTGAAACCAATGTTCGAGTAATGCATTCAATTTAGTCGACAGAATTTATTTTCGAGAGTAGGAGGCACGGATGCCGACGTTCGCGTTCGTTACTGTGGAAAAAAAAAAAAAAAAAAAAAAAGGAAAAAAAAACAACAACAAAAAACCAACTGTATGGATGGCAACGTCAAGGGGAATTCTGCGTGACGTAATTTCTAACGTTAGTAATCGCAATCGAAACGCGATATTTGAGGTAGGAGGCGGGCTACATACAACAAACTTTCGGGGTACGTCATAATTAGAGAAGAAGGTGAATTACGTAGTCTTTCAAGGACACTTTGCCGGCCGGCTTCTGTCGCTCCGCGTATATCGCAAACGCAACCGTTATTAATAATTCGCTAATAAAAGAAAATAATCTTTCGTGTACCACGAACAATGTCGTTTACGACCACGGTGTTAGAAAAACTATATACGTATTGCAGCTTTCTTCTCAATATGGCATATTGATTTCGAATAATTAGCTTTTTTCGCCCGTCCTCCCAATGCGGACCAGTTTAGACGCGGGGACACGAGATGTAGAAAAGGCAGTTTTCCTCGAACTTCGCCGCAACGTGATTGTCATACTTTACGGACGATTTGAGATCATCAAATCTGCAATATACGTTGCTCGATTTCATCCTTGAAATTATGAAATGTATACGTTTCTCCTCGACCATGGGAAGCGTAAACAAGAAATTACATCACGTATACGATATTAGCGGTGCGACGAATAAAAATTCCGTTCCTCCTACAATATGTGCTCCGATAGTGGAATTTCACGGAGGTATGGGGTCGTTTTTGAATCGCAACTGATACACTTTGGTCACGTTTAATACTTGAAGGCACAATTACCCAATACCCTGATAAGCCTCTATTAATCTGATGAGAAAGTAAGTTGTGCACCGCAGAAAAATTTACTGTAATTAGATCCCGAGCAATCGTGAACCACTTAAATAAATCAGCCACAAAGTTCTCTTTTCTGGATGACCGAGAGCTCCTTTCTTTCTGATTCATTACCCAAATAAAATTCGTAATTGAAAATAGATTTACAAGATGAAGAAATTTCATTACCATTACTAGCAATTATAATATAAATCCGGATCTGAATCGTCTGACATTGGACGTAAAATTAGAGAGTTTATTTCATGCAAATCACAAAATTCAAATCTACGATCTAGTAAAAGATAGCCTTTTTAGCAGCTAAAAGCTAATTAAAAAGAGAAAGAAAAAAAAAATCACATTAACCGAATATCTTCTTCACCAACTATCAAAATATCTACCTCGCATCCTTTTAGCCAACACTTTTAATTCTCATTACATGTACCGAACTCGTGACAAACTCTCATCAAAAATAAGAAATTTGCATTGCTATGGAGTAGTTTTAGCATTTGTTGGTACCTACCTAAGGCTCGTCAATATGTTGTAGGTGCTACATGAAAGTTTGAGAGGCTTTTCTTTCTTGGTTTAGCGCAGTAGTGATTTTTTATTTATTAGGATTGCATTTTTGGCGACAACTCCCTCGTCTCCACCCTCCAAGGGTGGTGAACGATTCGATTTTAGGGTTTAAGCTTAAGGCTTAAACTTCAAGTAGAATTTCTTTTCGCTTAAACTTGAAGCTTATTTAAGACTTCTGAGTTTTAACGTAAAACTTGAGCTTAAAATACAAAATATATTCTTGTTGAAAAAAAAAAAAAAAATGTTTTTGTCGGAAAAAACAATGTTTTTGCCTTTTAAAAGTTTTAAGATTTTGTTTCGCTTATTAAATCGCTTAATTAAGCGAATGAAAGATCGTGTTGCTTTCGCTTATTTACAGCTTAAAACTTAAATAAAACTTAAGCTTATCACTCTTGCCATCCTCGGCTAGAAGGCTATCACAACTTATAATCAACGTTATATTGGTTGAATTGAGGGTTCCGGTCCAACATTTGAGCCCGTTATCGACGAGGAGCGCTAATAGCCAGATATTTTACATTTTTGTAATTCAAATTGAGTAGCGCTAGCGTCACTGTATCAAAAATATTACGCCAATACGAATATAGGGCATGTGGTAACTTACAATATACAAATATTAGGTTCACTAAGAGTTACGGTTCAGCATTTGGACCGGTCATCTGCGAGAGGCGCTAGTAGTCATATAGGTAATTATTATTTGTAATTCAAACTGAGAGGCGCTAGAGTTGCACGAAAAAGATTAGCGTTACGTGATAAGAACAAGATTCCTGTACAGTGCCTGTAGTGTATGGAAATTTCTAGTATTTTATCAAATAATTCATAAAAGAACGCGATCGAGGAAAATACAAAGAGAACCTGTAGCAACTCACAGTGTATGTTTACGAGTTCATCCAAAATAAGGGGCATGATCCAGTATTTTTTCGACCAGTTCTACGCAAGGAGCGCTAGTGGTCATATTTAAGTTAATCTTTATTTGAAGCAGATTTGAAGTAAGTCGCACTAGCGCTGTATCAAAAATAAGAGCACAATTTCTGTTGTAAGATAGTAATGTCAATTTTTAACATGTTTCAAAATATTTCATAAACAAACGCAATGAATGCAATAATACTAATAGAACATAGTTTCCAGAAAGTAGAATTTCCGGTCAGATAATACCTTTTGAATAGCATGATGGTTTCTCTATCAGTAATGCATCTGATGACAGAATTTTAGACAAAAACAAAAGCAGAACGAGAGCTTTAAACAGAGACAATGCTATAACAGTAATGCAGACAAAAATTTTAGCTTTGGCTTTCGGCTTAAACTCATGACCTTGGAAAATTTGGCTTTTGGAAAAATTCAGCTGGCTGTAAGCTCCAACACTTTTGTTCCCTTCAGTTTTTCATAAAAATCTATGTATACTATGGTAGAGTTGATTTTATTATAAAAAAAACTGATTATCAAATGGTGCTCGATACTAGCGTTTTTACAATAGGTTCCTGAAGCGGACAGTAGTCAAGAGTACCTGCTATTTCTTCTCTTGAATACTACTATGAAATATTTTCATGTTGTCCACAATTGCCTCAATCGCTCTCCCTGTAAACAATGAAGACTCAACAGAATCTTGCTATCAGTCAATCTTTCATTTATTTGTCTTCATGGCAACTTCTACCAATGAAAATAGTTGACATGGAGCATGTGGTAGAACATGACCACAGAAAGGCAGATCTGGTGAGTACTCAAGAGGAGTGAAAGTCAAGCTTCCTTACATTGAAGTAACTGTGTCATACTCGATCAAGTTCTCTTTCATCTCATTCGTTTGTTGCTCTCTCAATCCATGCAATGCAGTCTATGTTGGACGATGTTGCTCAAGTAGGTGCTACAAAAGTAGCGATGTTAGTAATCTGCAAGTCATGTATTCAAATACTGATAATGAAGAAACGTCACTCAAATGCAAAGAGAAATAGCCCTCTTTTCCCATTTTGAATATAGTTGCTCATTTCTGCAACGTACACGAGTTCTACTTCATTGTTCTACTCGACTATTGTCGATAGCGAGAGGGGAACAGCGACTTGTGGCACAGCGTACAATATTATGATTTGAGATAAACGCGTTTCAACAGTATTTCTCTCATAATAAACTCCCAATAGAAATCTTTAGGAAATCAACAGCAAAGGTACAACAGTACTATCGTATATAACTTATGTGCAAAGTATACTAAAAGCTATATATATATATATATATATATATATATATATACAATTTTATCGAGTAAGAGCTGTTGCTACGCACGACGTTGTCGCTGAATGGATAATAAGTATTCATGTACGATGTAGATGTACGTACAACAATCTGTATATACATGCACTCACTCAGGCATAGTACATATACATACAGAATGTACTGTATCGCAATCGATGTTTCTTGCTTATAAAATTCGCGTATACGCACGCCTATTGACATATTTTATCGCAACTGAAATAACAAACTATAGAAACTTGTGACGAAATCGTGTAGTTCTTCTCGCAAATAGTGTACAAAAAATAAAAAGTTTCATTCAAATATCGAACAAACACACTCCTCATACATTTACGATATTCTCAGATCCTCTTCGAAGTCTTCTCTCTTCTATCTATTTGCCCACGAAATAAGACTCACGAGTCTTCCTCTATCGGGCTGAATTATCGCGAGGAACATGATCACGGACAGGCAGAAAGAAAGAGTGTGCATCCGAGAGTAGAAAAAGTCTGGCGTCCTCAGGTTTTCTGCTCAACGTGTTGATGCCCTTCTCTATGTTCTTGTAGCAAATCCTCCATCCTCATTAGGCGACTTTATGACTTGACACAATTTTGCTATCTTCCTGAAGATAGTTTCCATATCATCAACTTTTATCAAGGCTCTTGGACGTTAAATTTTATTGAATTCATTATAAACAGCGAGAGACGGACGTCGATACTATAATAGTAAAGGGACGATGCCGATCTAAACCTATATCGTTCTGATCACGAATTCCTAACGGTAGATACACTCTACGAAAATGGATAACATTCGGCGAAATATTTTTACAAAAAAGTTTTCACAAAAAAATATAAATTAATCGCGCCTCCGATCTCGGTTTCGAACTCACGGAGAAGTGCTAGATACGTGGTGTTAAATGGTATCATCGTTGTTATAATAATAATAATAATAATAAATATTTTCGAATTAAAATTCGGCAACGTTATAATTTCATTCTCATCTCGCGAGCGCAACGTAAATTAATTTTTCTCATCCCATATACATGTCGACTGTTTGTATCAAAATTGTATAGTCCACGTATTCCTAATACTGATACGAATCCACCACGTTCATTATAACTGTCGACCGCGCATATTTTCGTTAAAATTATTGAAATATACATTTTTATAACGAGCATATGCGCCCCCCAGCCCTCGACAACACGTCAAACCTGAAGCGGTATTTCTCATTCTTCCTCCTGCGTGCCCTGCGCCAGTCTACAATATCAATTAATGCGATAGTTGTCAAAATCCTAATGACGACAACGTTCATCATCGGTCTTGTATCGCATTTGGCGTTATCGTTCAAAGTCACAGATCAGAATACACAGTAATATTCTTATTTTCTGTTGACACTTTAATATCTCTGCTCTTAACCACGCCGCATTACGCGTACATTGTCTTTATTTTTCAAGTGTACGAAGTACACAAAATTATGTTGTTTTTTCGGATCCCGTCGGATTATTTAATCAAGAATGGTACCAATATGTGTAGCGAAGGTATCTTGTATATAATTACTGATAGCTGAGGAAGGTCACATTCGAAATTCTCTCGTTGAACTTCTACGAACTTTAGGAGGATTAAATTGGTTTACGTCGGGAAGAAAGAAATCAAAAAGTCATTAGAACATATGTTCGTACGAGTATAGCAAGAGTGGCAGCAACTCCAGACGTCACATTTACTCAATTAACCATGTTAACCGTCGACTTGACGTCAATATTTGGTCGAAGCTGAATGTAGACCAAAAATCCCGAAAAAATTCACTTCTGTCGAAGTCATAATCGAAATCGCCTTGATATATTGTCTGTTGCAATTGCGACTCATTGGTCACGCCGTTTTTGAGTTGACTTCAGGTCCTTCAAGATCAAAACTGAGCCAGTAAAAAAATCTGTTACCAAACAATTCTTCTTTGAACCCCTCCCTCCAGTTTCTTCTATGAATCCGGATTCTTGGAAATCTTAGACCCTCCCGCCATCTCATCGGCCCTGGTCAACTTCTTCGAATTTCTTATGGCCTGTTCTGTTGCGATTTCTGGCGCTCAGGGCATGTACGCTGGACGACTTTAAATCGGCCTCGAATCAAAGTCGGTCTATAGTCTATGTACAGTTACCACCTTCGTGACTTCGCTACTCGCTGACAGAATGCGTAATCATCACTATATCGAGACAGCCATGGAGAGTCTCAATTATGTTTGACCGGTGTAGCAACGGCAAATCGACGCGATTCTATCGATACAACCTCGATATCGAAACTCTATCAAATTGTACACTCGAAATCAACGCTATTTCGACGTCGATTGCATGTTTTATTCCGATCGACAACAATAATCTAATACTAGAAGTTGATTCAATTCCGATATGGACAATCTGTCAGTAGACCAAAGTGAGCGGTCGATATTGGATGTAATTTATTGGACGAGAAATCGACGGGCCCCTTGATTTCGAGTCGACTTTTGGACAAAATGAGTCGATATGGTTTGTCCCCTCGCCTTTCTTATTGAAATAGCTGATAAGACCTACTTTCCTACCACGGTCGACCGACCGTTCACTACAAAAATCAAACTCTCGACAAAAGACTTCCAAGCTTTGACCATCCTCTAGTATAGGAACTTAAAACATGAAGAAAGGATCGAACATCGGACGGATCTTTTGAGTCGCCTTGCCGATGAATGATGTATAATTGACCCAAAATATTGATCCAATACTGGCCTGACTGGACGAACGGGGATCTCCACCGCGAAGGTTTTATGAGGCCTGCGAGAAAATTCTTGAAAGTTTTTTGGGTGCCCCCGGCCTAAAACATGGACTGCAAGGAGTCGACTGAATTTCGAAGTCGAAAATGAGTCGATAGAACGAAGTGAACGCTCGATTTTGAGTCGAGTTCCAGTCAGTTTAGGTAGAATAGCGGTCGACATCAGGTGGTACTAAATCGACTTAAAATGGACTTTGGTCGAAATAACGAGTGATTCGGAGCTTAGAACGGGTCGGGGCAGTATTTCCGTTCTGGCCAGCAACTGTCTTGACCTGTACGTACACCATTGACCACCGCCAGCCAAGGAAAACACCAACAAAACCAATTTTATCACTCGTCATGCATGAATACACCATATAGGAAAGAAACTTGGCACCTTGTACCCTTTCCGCATAGCGATATTCATCGACTCAGTGATGGAATTCCCGGCAATATCAAATCAATCTCTCATTTATTTAACGTTGATGATTAAACTCGCTCTTTGGAACCCGGCTATCGTATCTAGAATGATGTAACGGACTTCGACCAATATATACGATTTGTCATACCGAATAAAGGGGCAGGAGGGGAAGGGACAAATAATCCATTACCGCGAACGCGTATTTGACTGCGTACAATTTTACATAAAAGCAAATAGATTTTTCACGGAAGTGTTAAAAGACACACAAATACAAAGCATGTACTGAAGCGAGAGAGAGAAAAAAAAACAAGTTATATACAGTTCAAGGTACCGGTATCGAACTACCGGTGTCTCTAGAATATACGAATCATTTATATACAATTTGTACACTCGCTCTCCTCCAATTCCATAAAAATATTTTATCCTGGCAAAAATTCTCGCACACCGTGACCACTAACACATAGACACGACTCTTAAGAATCGTGTAAATTCGTATTTATTACCTTCGACGATCATACGTTTGGTTGTACCTAATACGGTGCTTTTCGTAACGTTGGCAACCGATATGCGCTCCTCAATCCGTCTATCAGATGCGTCCTCAAATGATGGACAAACTCATCGTGCAATATAAGAGCGTGATACCGATCAAGGATGTTTTGCTTCGATATACAAACGTGTTAAGAAGTCGCCGCGTCCTCTCTTTCTCTCTCTCTCTCTCGGATTGCATAATTCCTATACAGGATAAAAGAGAAAATTAAACCAAATACTAAAACAAATATAAATACACAAAAACGCACGTCACCCGACAACTCGCGACAACGTTTATAAAACCGGTCAATTTGACATTAGCTGCTACCGCTGTCGCTGTTACTGCGCGACTATTTTAATTGCCGCATGGTAAACCGGTTTTCTTCTACGTGCACTTGCAAAATTTCGGTGAGGCACGACTATGAAAATTTCGAACACTTATTAAAAATGATTCGCGAAACGTACGAGCGGTTCGGGCTTTTCGGTGTACGTATCCTTAGGTAGAAGCACGTCAACCGGTTGCGTGTCAATCATTAAGCGCTATCAATTAATCAAACGTGTTTTTTATGGACAACACGTACAATCGAGGGATTTGCTAAGTTAACCTTGTTCATCTTTCTCTATGTCAAGGTCGATCACTTTTCTCCCGCACGTCTCCTGAACCGTGCACATCCGTAAACTTCCAGGAAGCCATCAACGACGAGAAGACATCGGTCGTACGAGTGGCCACAATTTCAAGGATATTATAACCAAAAAAAAAAAAATAAAGAATGACGACGAAAGAATGCACGAAGAAAGATCGTTTGAGTACCGTCCATTTCATTATTTAAAACCTCGCTTTTGTCTAATCCATCAAAGTAGGTGCCGTTCTTCGTTAGCGAATGTGCCGCAAAAAAATTTACGTTATAATGGGGTAACCTTGAGGTACTTCTGTGTCAAGGTCAAAATTTTCATTTATATTTCATTACCGCCGGCGAATTCCTCACACCCTCTATCGCTCGTATCACGAGCAAACGTGTAAGTCTGCAGCCTGCCTGTTTCAAGTGTGCGAAGTCGACCGCCACCCAGTCTAGTTAAACACAGCTGTGACTTTGTATGCAATAATTTGCAAATACAGATCCGACGGAAAAAAAAGTAGGTACACACTATATGAATTGTTACCACGATATAGCGGCTCGGAGACTGAAATTCCTAATGACGTATCATTAATTGTGCACGCGCTTTTGTCGAACTCCCTTCGTCTCTTCGGTGACGTTTCGATAAGGGGTTGACAGCGATAGAAGACACTACTTGCAAGTAGGATGCGGGGATACGGCGAGAGAAGTCGAGCACTCTCTGTACGTACGATTTTATTGTTCGCATATACGGAGGCGTTTTTAACTGCGAGGGTGGGTATAAATACAGTGCACCGAAATTTTTTTCACCGAGAAAACGATACAAAACTACCCACGCTGTCGCTAACTACCTTCAATACGCTCCGACAACGCTGGTTCCAGCTTATTCGAAACACTTCGGAACGAGAAAAACAGAAAATATACACTCTCGTTATATCGAATGATGGTCGTCGCTCACAGCCTTCAGAATGCACGACTAAACATACGGAAATGAGATTAAATACCGAATTTATAGCCTGTTTCTAGGAGGAAAAAACGATTCGATCGAAATTCTCTGTTTTTCATAACACTTCTGTATGAGGCGCGTGTGTTTGGGGTTGTTTTTTTGCGTTGAATTTCGGTTTCTATAGTAGAACTAAAGTTTTCATCGCGAAATTTGGATAATAAGTTCTGCGTGTAAGTTATCTTATGGGATGTACGAAGTTCAAAAAAGCTCGGAAAATTTGGGTAATTTGTGAAATATAGAGGACAAAATCTCCTGTGGTGAGAATGACAGATGAATATTTACTTCTCATCCAGGGCTATCGCGATGATTACACTGTTCTTGGGGGGAACTACGCCCCACCCCCAGAACACACATACAAAGACTCTTACTCTACTTCTACTATACTTGAAATTTTTGTGCGTTAATTCTGATGGAGGCTCAAGTTATCAATAAAAATTAAGTACGATAAGTTGTTGTCGTCAGTTGAGACGTTCCTAGCGAAAAACGACGACAAAAAACACTCGGAAAGTCAGGATGTTAGAAAAAATTCGTTCAATAAGGTGCGTATAATGTAGAAACCGAGTTATAATTCTTGTATTTCTTCGCCGTATCTGTTCGAAAAATCGTGTTCGTCCTTCAAAAACAATCACGACAGAACAACGAGGCATCAAAATAGGCATAAATGAAGGAAATTACGCCGCGTGAAACGTATAATATTTCTCCATCATTTACAGTTCTAACAATGATGATTTCTCTTTAAACGCGTTTAATTTTACGATAAGATGGGTTTCCTTTTTTCTCTCTCTCTCTCGCTCTTTTCTGATGTCCCCATTAACCTAATTACTAAAAATTTTACACAAGTTTGTGCTTATTAGGACGCGCTTGGAAATTTTCCTGGCGAAATTTTAAACCATGACGTCTGAACAGAGTCTATGACACATTTCTAAGCTATTTTTTGATCAGCTAATATTAAAAGAATGGCGCGCGATTTCAAATTATTCTCAGCCTGCCTTTCCTTAAGTAAATGTGGATTAAATTCGTCTACATATTTACCGTAATAATCTAGTTTATTCGCGAAAAAATAATTCGAGAAGAGTATCGCGCGACGTAGATACTCTTATCTGTGTACCTAACATTAGACCTTATATGACGAAAGGGCCCTTAGAGGTAACGAACGATAGCGAAGAATTAATAGTTCGTTCCACGTGACTTGAATTACAACGTTTCTACCAACACAGGAACTTTGGAGTTGAGAACATCAAATTCATGTTAACCTAAATGGGTGTTGTCAGTTGAAATAGACCGCTCTTGGATCTTGATCTTTCCCTCCATCACATTTAAGTAATTCTCGATCTCTGTCAACTGAACCATAATTTCGATAAGAACGCGGCACAGAGACGGTCGCAAATTCAGATGTATTTTTGGATTGATATTCGACTAAAATTCAGTAAGATGGTCAAGAGAGACAAATTTTAAACGAGAAGGAGTTGGATAAAGAAAATGTTAGGTATCATACAGAATAATTGACATGCTTCAGGTCTTTCCTGAAGTTTCCTAAATACTAGCCCCTAATCCTAAAATTTTTGAGTTTAAATCGCCCTTCAGAATTCCTCCCCCCCCCCCGTCACCTAATAATCCTTTATAGTTTATACTGTAGCCCTTCTCTTCCTTTATAATAAACTATGATACCATCAGGCGTAACCCCGAAGCTCCCTTCAACATCAACCGTGTCTTTTTAATCTGATTCTGATCCCCTCATCTTCGAGACCTATGAGTGGTTTAGTATAGGTTTTTCAACTGCTGTATGTTCGGCCTAGTTTCATGAAAGCGCATAGTAGGTGGGCCTGGTTTAGTTTACTGTATAGCTCAGCATAATGGGTACTCAGGAATAGTAGAATCCCAATAATGACGTCATAGGCCGGGACTCGGAGTCCTAGTATGAGGGAAACTCTGGCAGACTTATACTATAATGGAGACTATTGGGAGATTTGCGAGCGGAGTGAGTGATCCCGAGAATAAAAAAGAGTAGGTAAGAGAAAAAGCCCAAGCTGTGCTGATGACGTCTCAGGTCGCCATCTTACAGTACATCACGCATATATTAGTTCAAGAATGGGGCATACGCCTCTGTGAGAAAAATTCACAACCTATGCCATGATTTCGTCACAAAAAAGGCGTGAGGTCACTTACTAGTAGACATGAAATATGATCTTTATGTATTTGGTTCAGTGAGAAAATCTCTTTTATGAATCTAGAATACATAAAACAATATGGGCGATGATTTGTCGTCGAAGTTGAACGTTTTAGTCCGACATCCGTATGCAGTCTCAGGACACGCCGGAGAGGGAAAAATGCGCAGAAATGTAACGAGCTGACAAATGCTGAGAACAATCGACAAAGATGTGGGGGGAGGCGTTTTCATTTTATCCTTGTCTTACAAAAAGACAAGTTCTACCAAATCTGCCGCGGAAAAATTCTTATATTGCGTGAACACTTCCCGTTCAGCTTGGACGATTCCTAGTAATTTAATTTTCCTTCCATTTTAGCCCCGTTCCATTAACCCGAATTCAAATATTCACTACTGTTACAATTCGTGCACGACGAGTATTCCTCTATACGGCAATTCTCCTGCTGAATTTCCTCGGCCAGGATGTTCACATGTACGAAGGTAGAGCACGCGACTCGCTTTCAGGTAGACCTATTTTCGTGTACCCTTCGATCACAATACGTCCATTGTTAAGAGATTTTTAACCCATTCTCGCGGCGCGAGTGTCAAGCTAAACTTTATATAACAAAGGCAGGAGAGAGAGGTAGCGCACGAGAAAACGACCTCCAAATTGACAATTCAAGTGCACACACCGTGCTGTACAGCTGTGCTGGTAATAATATCAATATTTCTCTGTTATACTCTGTCTCTCTCGCACTTCTAAAATAATGAATGGTGAACGCGCGAAGTTAAATATATGTAGTATCGAAATTGCCAAGCCCGGCCTGTATATACACTCTAACTTACAATACATGTACCGGTAATGATTGTCCTTTATTTAGACGAGAAACTCGGTACAAAAACAGCACGTGTTTCACGCGCTGTCACTCGGTCATCTGCTTCGCGCACTCACGAAAATGCCGCCGCGCGCGCGTCCATCTACATCGCTTCTATAATATCGTGATAGCGTGACATTGAATTTATACAGCCTCAACAATTTTTTATACCCGGTTCCTCAAACGCGTACACGTGGGAAGAATCGAGCCTTAAATTTCAACCATTATCCAACAGCTGTTCGACACACACGCACACACTCACTAAAATCAGCTGATTATATTGGCTAACATTTAAGTACGGTACGTTTCGCTTCGTGTATAGCCTCGATTTTGTCTCGCTCAGACTTTCAGACCGCAGGTGATGATGAGGTAATGTATGTTTCACGTTTCAAGTTCATTTGGGTCGAACGACGATCAACGATCATAGATTTACGACAGAGTAAGAAAAGAGGATATATTAGAAAAGACTACAAACAATAAGAGAGCGACGGGCATCAGCCGAATATGGTCAGGTACGGGCGTGTGGGTGGAGAGGAGGAAAAATTATTGTATAGAGAGTGGAGACGGGAAATGTCGTTAACGGTTCGGTAAAGACTGAAGGAACAATTACTCGTTAATTATTTTTCGCGAGATAAATAAATGGGTTTTAGATTCAAGGATAAAAATTTTAGCTTTCATGTGCAAATTGTATGTGCTGTTGAATGTAGTCCGCAAAGGTCAATTCTCGTGACTGCGATGAGTGTTACAGAGCGACGCCTCTTCACCTGACCGAAGAGTGAACGAAAATTTAACGCCGATAGTATATGAAATTTTTTCTCTCATGTGCACGCGCTATATTCGTCCGGCCCAATTCTCATAAATTTGACCGACTACGACGTATACAATGTTGCACGTTTTACATAAGTATGTAACGTTGAAAAACGTTTCTCAATTACTCAATTATTGTGTACAATGTCGCGTCTCTATTATATGGGCTGTCTGTATTTTTAACCCGGAAAATTCTTTCAGCGACCATCAGACAGCCGCGAGAGCTTTTTTTTTTTTTTTTTTACCATCATTCAAACCTTCGTACATGTAAACCAGTTCCATTCTGTATGTGACAGTTTTGTTTTCACTCGACAACGCTGTGTAAAAAATGTCGTACCAAACTCGTTGACGCAAAAGGTTAATGAAAACAACCGGCTTCGTTCTGTGGAAAGAGGTGTGAAAAATAGAGACCGCACGGCGGCCCCGCTTTATAACCACCGCGCTAAGTGTACAACTCTTAACACTTTTTTTTTTCTCTCTCTCGAACTACATAATGGTGCTATGGATTAATGCACGGAAGTCGATCGGTTCCGTCATACGCATCTGAGCCACTTTCCAGCCGTATAACGAGCGCGGCATATCGCCTAAGAAACACATAGTACGACAAAAAGCCTCTTTCTTGTAAATTTCTACTAATTGTTAACAGCGTAATTCGCTTTTACACGCTCGTATAATGCCGATGCTGACGACTATGAGACAAGGGCAAAACAGTTTTAATGACATAATCGCTGCTAAACGAGGCCCCTATTTAACACGATTTTGCGCTATTTCTAGCCTCGGATTTTTCTTTGTCTTTTAACAACTTTCCTATAATATCGTAACTTATTTCATATTCTCGAATGCGTGTGTATAGGGTATATAGTTTTTTCTTTCTGTGTCGCGTCTCTTCCTCTCATCATCCCGAAATAAGAACGGAATTACGTACATCGATAAGCGCGAGCCAACTCGCGATGGTTGCGAACGATGATGACTCTCTCCCCATCCGCTCCGTCGTCGTGCAAGAGCGACGCGTAGAAAAGCCATCGCGTTCTCTCTACTTTCTCCGCGCGTTTTCGCGAGTAAACTTTTCCTCTTGGCTGCGAGATAAAAACGTGAACGTGCAATTTGCTTCGTTTGAAAAGAGTGTAGTGCCATATTATAACAAAGAGAAGCTTTTCACCGGCGATTCTTTATTGCGTAGTAGCACAGAAAACACGTGTACGTTACCTACACTTGTACAACACCGGCTACCGGTGTATACCATCATCATGAAGTCATTTATGGCACAAGCAAATAAAGACTGCCTTCTATACCCGTACAAAGAGAAAACAGTGCAGTTCGCAGTTTTGTGCGCGATACAACAAAGGATTCGTTCGATCAGAAAAGTTCTCCGGAATGATTATTATCTGCACACGTTTTTAGGTAATCGTGCGCCCATCCTGACCTGCCTCCGTAGAAAGAGGTGGGGCTATACAGCACGAGGATAATTTGATGCGATTGAGAGAGAGAGAGCGACGCAATCATTACAGCGCGAACTTTTACTGTAATTCTTCTTACTTTTCATGTTCAAATACCATAGGATTGTAGCACTGAGGTAAAATATCTGATTTTGAATAGGAAATTGACGTTCAAACAATGGAGTAGGGTTTGAGCATGGGTGGTGCACTATGTGACTGTCTAGGGACAAATTTTTCAATTTTTTTTTCTCCTTGTTTATTTTCAAATACCGAATTAATATCAGAGCGGAATATCTTGATCTTGAAACAGGAACTTTAACGTTCAACCAATGACCAAGATTAGAGCATAGGTGGTGCACTATTCAATTAATTTAGTGATTGTTCGAGACATTCCAACATTGCTCAGAAGCAGGGACCCGGAGTAGCAGGTCACGTGACCCGAGGGGTACGGTGATGTGAAAGATCTGGTTGTTAGCTCCTACGCTGCAACAACTCAGTTATTGATGACGTTTCAGATTCCGCTTTGGAAGTGTTTCTATCGCTGTTATTATACACAGTCCCAGGTTTCACGTGACCCACTATTCCAAATCCCTCACCAAATTGTTGGGCGTCTCCTTCTTCTCACTCTTCATTTTTTAATAGCACAAGATTGGAAAATCAATGTGAAATATTTTAATCTTGAACAGAAATTAAACATTTGTCCGATGGACAGGGTTCAAGTATGGGTGGTGCTCCATTCAATTAACCTATACTCATCAGATATGAGAGTATTTCAACGTTGGTCAGATGACAAAACCCAGCATAACCCACCTTTGGCTAAGCCGGTTTTCCGTAGACCGGGTCACATATTGTTAGATGTCTCTTTCTTCTCACTCTTCATCTTCTAATACCATAAGATTTCAAGATTTAAGTGAAATATCTTAATCGCGAACAGGAAACTAAACATTGGTGATCCCGTCTCCAAAAACCTAGCTCAGCGTTGAATATCGATCAGGAGAAAAAGATCTCTTACAGGGGAAGCGAGATTCCTTTTCTCCTGATTGTAATTGAACACTAAACCGGGTTTCTGTAGACGGGGTCAGTCCAATGGACAAGGTCCAAGCATGGGTGGTGCATCAATAAGTGAGCGCGTGAGGACAAATCAAGGTTGCTCAGAAATCCAGAATTTTTTATCAATCTCTTTTTTTGAACTTTTTATTTTCAAATACCATAAGATTATATCTTGATCTTGAATAGGAAATCAACGCGTAATCATTAGACAGAGTTTGAGTATGGGTGGTGCACCATTTAAATTAGTTCAGTGACTGTCTAGGGACCATTTTTTTTTCTCTTTTTTTATTTGTAAGATTTTAACATCATAGTGGAATATTTTGATCTTTAAACAGAAATTTAACGTTCAACCAGCGAGCAAGGTTTGTACAAGGATGGTGTATCATACTATTAATCTAGTGGTAGTGCAGAGGCATTTCAATGTTGGACGTCTCTCTTCATCACGTTAAAATGAAATATCTTGATCTTGAACAAGAAACTAAACTTTTGTTTACTGGACAGGGTCCAAGCATGGGTGATGCACCAGTAAGTGACTGTATGAGGACAAATAAAGGTTGCACAGAAGACCAACACCTTCACACCTAACTAGTTTACAAGCCTGTAATAAGTCACAATTTTGAAGTTCACAATTCTGTGGTCATCGCACCAATGAGAGATGAATCGACAGGCAGCATGATTTTCGGAAAAACCTCGTTCGTATTTCGAAAGAGGAACGCTCTCAAACTTTTTGGAATTGTAAAGGTCCATTGCCCTCGCACGCAAAATATATCGATTTTATTCTATTTAAATGTAATGTGTACACTTTTATGGGCGTCGAAAACTAAAATAAAGAAAATTCCATTAATATCGCGAACGAATTGTGTATTCAGCATTACCAATTGCTTGTCGCGCGTAAATTCTCAATTAATGTTGCCAAAAGCGACGCGACCGAGCTTGGGTGCGATAGAATTACGACACCATCAGCATCCTGCGTAAACAAGAGATGATAATGAATTTCGTCTCATCGTTCGTTTAGCGTTCACATAAATTAATAATAATTTAATGCGATCAGACGAATGAACGATTGGGCCAGGGTCACCATAATAACATACAGAGCTCGTTCACGCAATTTCTTATTATGTGAGACGCTCTTCGAATGTGAAGTATATTACGCACGTTCTTCTTTATCTGACTTCTTCGAGTCTGCAGCCAAAGACTTCGTATTTGAGTTTGTAAGCATGTGTGCAATAGGTATAGGTATTCTTACCGTATTTTGAAGTAGATCGCGGAGAATCGCTAGTAGCGACACACGTATACATTAAAACACTATATTCTGCGAATACTTTTACCAACAAGTTCGTTAGCTAACGAATAATGTATAGTCTAGCGATCACACGTGCATAAAAATGGCAATCAAGAATTTCCTCGTGCGCTGTACTTCGATTATCTCTTCAAGTTCACTGTTGCTCTTCAAATTGTCCACACACCGATTTCCTCGCGTCATTATATAAAATATGTGCGAGTGAGAATATAGTTTTTAAAAGTCTCATACATTGTCGGCGTGATGTCGCACCGTGTCGCTTAATATAATTGCAGCTGAGCGGCGATGTTAGAAAATATTGACTTTCCAGTTCCAGTCAGAGGGGTCAACGTATCTTTAACAAAGAAAAAGATACGCCATCCACCATCGGCGTACATAACGACGATGATGATGACGGTGAAAAGAAAAACACGACGAAGAAAAAGCAAAAAGAAATGCCAACTTCCACTTGTCTCTATTCGAAATCTTTCTGCGGAGAGCTTATGCACCTAAGATCGCGTATAAATCCGTATATTTTCCCCTCGGGTATATTTGGGTTTTAAAAAGTATCTCAGCATACACGAAATGAAGAGCGGACGCGCTCGTCAGAAATTATGTTTGCACCTCTTCTCCCAACATTCTGTTAATTCATTTCGACAAGAAAAGTCATTTTCATGTACAGAGTTTACCGTATTCCGTTATTTTTTTTGTTTTAATTTTTTCATACGGACGTCGTTTTACCTTTAATTGGCAACATTTAATAGACCTCGAGGGATTATAACCTTTTCATACACGTTACATGAACACACACACACACACACATCGATAAATCCGAAAAATGTTTTTTTAATTAGTGACAAAAATCGTACTTCAGACACAGCAGAGATACCTTTGTAGAGAAAATCTACGCTGTACCGTCGAAGCGTAACGTTTTTGCGACGTTATTAACAAAATGGCGTCTTCAAATTAAAAAAAAAAGATTGACGTTATTTCTCTTTACTATTTTTTTCATTCTAAATGGTCAATCTTCTTTTGAAAGCGTAAGCAGTCTTAAGTCTTTCTCTACAAAGTTCGAAAAAGCGTGAGCAATCATATCTCTGAAGTGTCCTTGAGGAGGAAAAGTTTCCTCTGTTTCATCATTGCACAGTAACTTCCAAACGCGTCAGAAGTATACAAACGTGGTTCATGACTTTGTACGAATCTGAGGAATTAGATCGCTTAAGAAGAATACTCGAACGAATAAAATGCAAATTGCAAAAACCGCAAGAAATAAGAGTCGCCTAGCGCTTTCAGTTAAGCAACCATTCTCACGAAATAATAAAAAGCGACTGAACCCAACACAAACAAGAACAAGTAACATCGGACGAGATTATGACTGAACCAGCCATTCTCATAGACTGATCCAATCAATGGCTCTTCAGGAATGTACCTCAATACGGCGACGTTGTGTTTCGTTATTCCGATGTCAAATAATTTCAATTTCCTCAAGAGCCGTACATTTGAAGTACGAATTTTCCTTATGGAGAAGGTCTTCGGACTCCTCTTCAAGGCTGTGATCACTTTTGATTAAGTGATCAGCGAAGGCTGACTCACCAGATTCAACTTTCCTCCACATTTTTTTATGTTTATCCACTCTAATTAGGAGTTGACGACTAGATTAACTATGGGGCAATCACTATAAGCCACCCTAACACTCCTCTTTCGGCCTCCAGAACGATGGTCCTTTAATTCAACAAAACGGCTCTTAACTGATCCGGCTGAAAACCAAAGGGACGGGGAGCCTAATCCGCCGCGTCGTTTCCTACTATCAGGGTGCGAAACCCAGGGAAGAGAGGTTGTAGAATCGATGCGTTTTCTAGTAAGCCTCCTACCACCTTGACCTGATTCACTCTAGCAAGGTTCTTGATCGTTACTAGTGGTTTATGAAAAGCAGCCTCACTCGGAGGGATGTGAGTCAGGTGATATATTAAACTGTTGAAACTGGCAATCTTGTGGGCAACAGGAACGAAAAACGATCCGTGGATAGTATTATGGGTCGAGGTATTTCTTCTGTAAATACCGAATTCATGGACGCCATCAGTATAGAGGAGCCACCAATCAGTGTAAATTTTATGGAAGGATGTTGTCCTTTTTAGATATGCAAGCAACTCACTAAGGAATTCTGCAGGACAATGTTATCAACACACATGTGCCAAAAACACTCGGTCCGAAGAGAATAGGTCAACCTCGAATTAGGACACGAAGACTTGGAAACGAATTGATTCAATTAGATCGTTCTTCTTTGCACCGCTGAGCTCCATACAGCAATTCTTAGAAGTTTCGAATGACGTAATTCGAACAGAAATCATCGAGCTATATGTGTATCAGTATGGGAACTTAGAAGGAAAAGAGGGAGGGGAAATTAAAGAAATTTCAATCACCGTGCCAAACAGATGCGGAGAGGGTCAGCCACATAGATCAGGAGGATTAAGAACAGTTTTTGACTATCATATAATATATGAAGGCAGGGGAATTTGAAGAAAGTTTGACTTTCAAGCCATTTCTGAGAGGGGAAGAACGGATTAGAGAAATTTCGACCATACAATCATGGATATGAGGAAGCGGTAGGCTTGTCAGAATTTCGAGTATCCGGCTTCATAAAGAGAACTGGAACCTACACGAATTCCATGAAGGAAGGGGCTTCAAAAAATTTCGACTGTCCAACTATTTATAATATGATTGAGAGGAGGGGAGGGGTCATTGAGAAAATCTTGAATCTTAAGCCATAAATAAAGGAGATTTGGATATTTTCGACCATTGAGCAAAGTAGGGGGAACTTCTGATCCAATTACTTCGAAATTCTCTTCAAAATATCTACTTCCTCATATTATAATCAATCCTAAGCGATCATTAAAATCAAAATTGAAAGCTCACCTATGAAAGTAGCTGATGTAAAAAGATCTCGCGAGTAGTGATCAACTCTCGTTTTCTCTCCATTTCGTGACTTACGAAATTTGGTCTCTTAAACAACGTCGATACGTCACTTAACTAATCAAGTCAAAGGCTGCCAAGAGAAAAAAACCGGACCCGAAGGAAAATGAAATTGTTTTCATAACTTAGAGATTATAATCATGAAAATTCGGAACCCCTGTAAGTCTCGGAGAAAAAGTATCTGCAGTTACCGAAGGATATGTTCGGGATTTTATTCGATTTTGGACATCTTCAATTTAGTACTGAAAGAGCGAATGTCAACCACCTCGATTTTGTCAATCTCCTGATTTTTCAATAATAGATTTTTAAATTTGCATTTCGTTACGTGGAAAAAATAGAAAGAAAAAAAAGTTTGGATTTCACAAGGTAAATCTATCAGTTTATGCGCATATTTTCCTCATTAAACGAAGTATAATTTCTCAGAAACTTTCCGTTGAAAATATCTTGTTGGATTCTGTATGTAAAAATGTTCGATCAGTTATCGTGCACTCACATCTCAACAGCATAAATGACCCACGGGAGGGACGTAATTCAATGCATAAATGACCTTCAAATTCTAGATGACCAAAATATTTGCTTCGATGGGTCGAAGTCATCTAAGACCGGCATATTTCACCCTCGTGTAGGTCCACTTATGCTTTCATCCTAAATCCATCATTCTAGATGTTCAATTAAAAATATTTCTGATTAAGTACCGAAAGAAGCGAGCAACAGGTAGATCACCCAGAGAGATTATTGATGTCTACATTGACACGGGCGATATAACTTCATTTATGCCTGTCTATATACCAGCTCGAAGCGCCTTCTTCCTGGCTACATTTCTCCGCTCAATTTTTATGAAGTATCGGAAGAATTTAATGATGATTCGTCGTTTAAAGAAAGTACGTTGAACCTTTTCTCCTTCTAGTAAAAATCTCGCATCCGACAGCTTCAAACAAAACAAGAACGCAATCTCTCGCGCACATCGTACGGATTACAATCTATTCATTTTTCATATTTTTCGGATTCTCTCTCTCGAGATGAATATGTACGTATTATAAATGTCATATTTCCTTCGAAAACTGATCTCACAACGTCCGCCGCTCTGTACTCTTATTACTACTATACGACAGAAGTCAGCGTCGGTTTCCTATTATGCAAACATAAGTCTAGAGCTTCCTCGTCGCGCTGGTATTCTAAAAATGTTAAACTTATACACGTATTTTAAACGGTTACTTACCCTGCGATTGGAACTTCGATCGTATTTGTCGAAGTTCTTTTTCTGTCTGCGGCCATATCGGCCAATCTCGCGAAGTCTGTATCCTGGTCCATCAGCCTGGCTGACTTACGAGATTCGAGTAAGCGGATCTCCTCGATTCTTTTCTTCAATTCTATCACACCCTGTTAACAAAATAATAAAGAGAAGCCAAAATTAGAGAATTGAAGAGCTAACGAGCGTGTTTCATAAGAGTCCATCATAGTTCTATCAATCTTCGTCAACTATCATCTATAGAAAGCCAAGTTCAAAAACATTTCTCAATGTACACTTAGATGAATCCGCGATGCACGAGCGCATCGTGCGATGCTATTTTTAATTTTTCTTCAAACTCGCGCGCATAGCAATATTGCACGCGATGAAGGTGTCTTTCTGCAATATTATTATTGTTACATTCGAACCCAGAGTCGACACCGCACCGTACAATAAACAATTGAATGAAAGATACGTAGAACGTCATCTTTGGGAAGAATTTTCTTCGACGCGCGGGTATCCGTTTCAATGTCAATATTTCACGAGTGATTAACGCCCTTATAACATAATTCCCCAGTAACTGACAGAAGAAGCAACACAATGTTGCAAACGAATGTATGTTGTCGACCTTTCGAAAGAAAGAAATAATAAAAATGTCGGCTTCTCGCTCGCTCGCTCGCCAAAAAATCTCCTAGCCAAGTATACATTCTCCTATAGATCGAATTTCTTAGAATAAAAATATTCAAATTCATCATCTGTATACCTATACAGTCCAAACGACGCGTGGTTCGTTCAACTAAAAAATTTTTTAATTTTCTACACCTGATATAGTTCGCGAAAAACGATACTTCGTACACAGATACAGAATAGTTTTTCGACATACTCGTGTCAGTAATTATATTTTTCGAGTTTGAGCTACTTTTACAAATTATTATCACGGTACTATATTCTGTCCTTGAACCACGGGTGACGTAAAAAGCTCGCCTATTGTCGCTGTACATACATACGTGCGATGAACTTTTTTCCTCCAACTTTTTTTTTCTCTCTCTCGCTTCTGAAAACTTACACATGTACTCTATGAGCGTAAGACAAATAATAAACCGCACATATTTGTATACGAGAGAGCGCACTCAGAATATTCTACCTAGGGTTTCAAGGTCGCGCTTTCAAAATGTGCCAAAAAATCTTTGTCATTATAGACAAGCCAATGAACAAAGAAAAATTAAACGGAAAAGTTTCCAATTTGCACCTTATGGTCGCGAAGCGAAACGCCAGTCTTTTACCGCAAAATTCATTACTATAATAAAGGGTTTTTGTGTAAGTAGAGATTTCCCGTTCGATATTAATGATTTGCTGGGACACGTAAAGCGAAGGTTTTTCCACACACCTGTTGTTATTTGCTGCATAATATATGATTGAGAATCAATATAACGATAAACGTTCGCGGAGTGTGCCGCAGAGAAACGTGTGATAGGAAAATCGACATTTTTTTTTTTTTTTACTCCAGCCCAGACCAGAACGATTAATCAGAACAATATATATGAACACAGCACGAAAGCGGGATGACCTACAACACGCGGATCCATCATCTTTCTTACCACCTATCAATACGCATTAAACAATATTATATTATTTGAAAATAAATAATAAATCACTGTCAACCGGTTGCGATGCTGTGCAGAGAGTCCGCGCGCACCTTGCATTGTCTAGGCGACGCCGCGATGCCGATGTTCCTCGCGGTTCCTTACCGCTCTGGTAGACTACAAAGTGTAATTTTTCTTTTCACCTCTCTCACTCTCTACAAAACTGTTTTTAGTTATTTACGGTCTAATTATATTGGCGATTTCTTTTTATTAGCAGAGAGAGTCCCTCTCACTATCAACCAAGTACATTACAGCCCAACTATAATAGACACAAGTGTAATTTTTCGCCAAGAATTGAACGTACAATATTACTTACTGTAGGTACTTCTAGATACGGCAATAAACGTTGCTGCTGAAACGTAAAAATCAACAAGATACGGTACTAATTTCGTATGAAAAGAAACACGCGCACACGCAATTCTCTTTCGTTCGTAATACTAATCGTCGACTAATGTTGAAATCTAATGTAGGCAGCCGAGTAGTTTTCCTGCGCCGGGTCTAGTAGTATGTGAAAGGGAATCGGAGCCGGCCGGCTTATTACCGGCGCAACAGCATGTCCTCCTCCTACCCTCGTAGTACGGATCTTCTCGTTCTACGTTCTTTTTTCGGAACGGTATTGGTTATGCCTATTTAATTTATTACGTTGTTTATAAGTATAAGAGCTATTGAGTCTAAAAAGGCTATTACCCGTCAGTCGCGGCCAGCACTTCGACACCCCTAAAAACCTTCTTACTCGCAGGTGTTCCTTCGCGTTTTTCAGGAAGAGTAAAACCTAGACCGTCCACGTAGCGCTGCATTATTATAATATTTCAAGTTGCAGTATGACTTTTATTACTTCCAGATGGTACGAGCGTCGTTATGGGAAGCAGAAAAGATCGACAAGGAGTCGACCCTTCCGTCATGATGGCGATCGGCAAAAACACCCTTTTTACGTTTCCATATATACGAACGATTGAGTAAATAAACGAAGACGACATTCCATCTTGGTGCGAGCATCATGAGAACGACAAAGAATTTCGTGATGCGGTCACAGTCAGAAACTTGTCACGCGGTTTTTACAACATCTTCTTAAGCTATTGTGAAGACGTGACCTCGATTGTATTATTGTATACGCAACCCTACAAATTCGAACTAATAAATTTAACGATATACGTACTTCTAGGTTGACCGTATTTCTGGCCGAAGTGTGCATAGCACTAGCGCTGATTGAAGAAAAAAAAAATCGTAAAACTTATTGAAATACGGTAGGTATAATAAAATATCTGACAAACTGTATAGAAATGAGTTTGAAGAAGTAAGCCTGGGAAATACCGAGACATTTAACAGATTATCCAACAGAAACAGAATGCCGAAAGCCCCTCACTGTTCATTGGTATTTGTCATACTTTTGTATACAACTGGGGAGGACTCATTCTACCATCAGAAGCAGCGCAAATTACGATTTTTCGAGCGAGACGCGAAAAAAATTTCCTCTGCACCTCAGAATGTACCACTAAATCCACCTTCCTCTTATTTTCAAACGCTCTTGAACAGATTTTACAATCTGCAGCCTTACACATGCGCTTTACAGACCAAACTTGGTATGGAACGTATGATACATCTTATCAGCAAATTCATGTGAAAGATATTTGTTCTAATCTTTTGGAATCTCGATTTGCAGTCATCTTCTCCTATTATTGATCTATATTTTGGTGACCACCGACGTCATACAGTGAGTAGACTTAATTTATAGTGAAAAAGGCAATGAAACCATCGACTATTTGAACCTAACATTCACACTGGGGTGCGTTGTCAAACTATCATGATGAAAATCTGCGGGAACAAGTTCCCGTCACCCGACTTCGCCGTGCTCACCCGAAAGTTTCGGAACGCGAAATCGTTAGGATGACAAGAAGTGTGGGCGCGACTACCTAAGAGAGTTTTGGAACGCACTCCTGATAGACACAAAATTCACAGAAAGCCAACGCACTTTATATCATCATCCCAAACGGTTAGTACCACCAGGCCGGGCACAAGTCTGCACTGCTACCGAGTGATTTCTGTTGTCAAGAACAATGAATAAAAGGGAAAAGAAACCGGGATACCAAAGCAGATCGCAACAACCAATGACTACTGTAGAGGCGTGCTCGAGGGAGTACTCGGGGAAAAAGGAGACAAAACAGACAACTCATCATTGTATAGGATCAGTGCCGTACATAAGAAAGTAGGTACACGAGCGAGGTGATAAAGATATTCAGAGAATGTGGGCAACCCAAAGGGAGAATACGCCATGACCAGACGGAATAAAAGGACAAAGGTGAGTTGAGAGGAGTGTACAAGCTCAATTGTGAACAGTGCAAAGGCATCTACATTGGTGAGACTGGGAAGGAAGTTCAACATCAAGTAAAAGGAGCATCAAACATCAAGTGACGAGGAGTCACTGTCAGGCGAACATTGCGATAAAGAGGTGAAGGAATATTCTAAGCATAGAAAATCGCACAATGAGATGAAAATTCTGGGAACAGATGGAGATTGCAAAGGTGAACAAGAGAAAAGCTAATTTTTTGTACAATTTTATCGCGTTTGACAGCGAAAGATCCTTCGGCTTGACGATTGGACAAGAAAACCAACAAGATGACAGCAAACCTGATAGCCAATAGGAACGCGGTACTAAGGTCAACAAGTGAACTAATCACGACGCGGCATTGTTTTAGCTAATGTTTAAGGTCTTCTTCTTTAGTAGCAATGTGAAATGGTGGAGCAACACTCTTTAAAGTACTCTTGTCCTAATAAAGTGGCATAAAACTTGCACAATCTGGTGGGGTTTCCAAAACGAGGTGAAAGGTGGTCGACTCCTGGTATTACATGTCAATGTCGACTGAAAATTCATGATGAAATCGCGTTGATTCGACTACAACCAGTTGATCAAGCATGATTGAGACTCTCAATGTCCCTCATTGTATAATCGTGGGCGATAACGCATTCTATCTGCGAGTAGCAGAGTCGCCAAACGGACTGATGGATGTCAAAGGGGGTGACTGTAAATCGACTCCGAATCCACGTTGATTTGAAGCCGACCGACAAATATTTTCTGAGCCCTAAAAATCGATTGTTGATCGACGTAAGAAAGCAGTCAATTTCAGGTCGACACGACCCGGAAAAGTTGACTCAAAAACGATCAGAAATCGACGGGTCAAATGAGTCGAAATTGAGGTTCATATTTTCCTCTTTCTTTTTACTGACTCTTGTTTTACACGTACCAGTCAAAAATCTGTGAAACTAAATGTAACATTTTATGACATCAATAATTTTGACCTACTTTCTAGAGACTTAAAAAATTTCAACCTTTAGCCTTCATTATACAAGGCCTCAACTAGCTGCCACAGTTGGTATAGCCTTCACTACATAGGCCGAATATACAGTATTCCAAACTAAGAAGGATGGGGGGGGGGAGTGAACTCTTGAAGGCTAGTAACCTACTAGACTCATGGTTTTATCAAAATATTATTATACATACACCCCACTATAGCAGCCGAGCATAGAATCGATATTTTGTAACGACCGAGATCAATATATCGATGTATCGATACAATCGAGATTGATTTATTTTTAGTTTGTATTCTTTTGAAAACCCCCAAAGACATATACATGATTCCATTTTTTTATGAAGGGGAGAAATTTACTTCAACTTTTTTCAGAGGGGAACCGTCCACTATTTCTAAAGCAGATACATTCTCAGGAAATTTCTGCGTCAGCTCTTCCTCCGGTCTCCCTTCCCATCTTCATTCTCTTGTTTTCTGCGCGCATTCGGATTGTGACATCATCAGGAGGACAATAATCTGTTGAGTTTAAGGAAGACTTGAAGTCATTTTGAGCATTGAATCCAGGATAATTAGTTCTGAGCTTTATAGAGGTTCGTTTCGAGGCTAGATTTCGATGGGTTGTGCAATACGGAAAAGTTCTTCATAAGACCAGATCAAGCAAATGACCACGATCTTTTCCTTTCTGTTCAGTTTTGTCCATTCGCAAAGAAAAGAGATTCTATTTCTTCAAACGACCTTTGCATATTCTAGTGTTAGATCAATTCTAAATCTCAGAAAATGGAGAGAGGATAAATCATTTCTCCTTATCCTGCAAGAGGATCATTCTGTTAGATTTATTAGCGACCCAGAAAATGGAGGGAGGGAATGAATTCTAATAGATAGGTGGGTGCTTGTTGGACGATGAATCTCAAACCACGTGTCATCATTGGCCAACAAAATTCCACAACAGGTAAAGTAGCATGTGGTGTAATTAAGGCGGAAGTTCGGAGTCTGGAATTTTCTAAAATTGAAAGAATTTTTTGGCGTTCATGTTTCATGTCTTTCATGTGATGTCCAGCCTTCATTATACAGCATACTAGCCTTCTGAACTGGGCCTGAACTAGGCTGCGTAGGAAGGTAGTTATCTAAGAATGGGCGGGGGTTGTGGCCTCGCGTCTCGCCATTGGGATTGGGGGTGAGAAAGAGACATGAAATATGTCAAAAATTTGCCCTATTATACAACAAATTTCCTTGAAAGCTTCCTTGAAAAATTTTCTCGTTCATTCCCCCCTCCCCTGAAGATTCTTTGGCTTCTCTGCTGAACTAATCACCTGAAATTTATTCTTTCTTCCACTCAGTTTGTCAACTTTCTACTTCCATATCCCATCGCATACCTCTCATCTTCAAAACCTCGCTACCTCCCACTTCTTAGATATATTGAAGGAAAAAGATAATATAATAATCTGGGCTTTTACCGCATGAAATAGAAATGATATATTTCGCTTTTCAACGAGTAGAACATTTTTGATTCTGCAACGTTCCTTTCAAGTTCTAAAACTTCCGTGAGTATTTTTTGACAAACTGTATCGCTACATTTACCAACAGAAGATCTCAAATGTGTGACGTGCTTACTCGAAACTTCCAATGAACTCTAATTCAAGTATATACTCGATTCAATGCGCCATAATAATATTTAACCTTAAGAACTGACGAAGGTTAAGGATACTCGCGAACTACGGTAACTTCAATTTATCGTACATTTTTGGACAGGGTGTGTATGTGTATACGCGAAAAGAAGAAACAAAACAAAACGAAACAAAACATGGGTAACCTTATGTGCCACTGCTGCCAGTTCGTAACTGGGCGTTGTAATCACTTAAAAATGCAGAAATTGCTAATTTAAATGTATAAGACATCGTAGGTACAACGCATTAGCACAACATACACTGTTCTACAAACTAGCATTAAGGTCGAAAGGAGTGTACGTTCGTTCACTCGTTGATTTTTTTTTTTTCAGTTTTCAGTCGAGTAATTTGATTGTGCAAGAAACGATTTATCTGCGAATGCAAATATACACAATACACAACAAAGTATCATTGCACCGCGGCGTAGGTAAAAGTGTGTACACATTGGCACTGCGCTGTATATATTATAGATATATGTACAAGGATGCAAGCCACGTGTACTCGTCGAATTCATAAATTAAATTATTCTCTAATACCGGTATGAATTTCTCTCCACGAATGTGATGGTAAATGTACTCCACGATCATATCTGTACGTTTTTGATATAATTTCCTGCACACGTTCGCGATATTGCATACGAAAATAAAGAAGGAATTTTACATCAACGCTTATCGCTAACTAACCAGCAGAGTGAGAGAGTCTTCAACATTGTTGCATTTACTCGCTAATTGTTCAATCATCAGCGCGTGTGATAAAACTGCTGTCAACTTGAAAAATAAAACCTCGTTCGCCACAGCGAGCTGTAGAGACTAATTACAAAATCAATTTAGATAAGTTTGTTGGGTTACTCTTTTGACGCACTTCGCTTTTCTTCCATATTAAAAACTCATTCGAAGCGCGTGTGATAATCAGCGAACGGTTCAACGTTTTCTATAAATATGTAAGAACTATAATAGGTTTTCCAAAAAAGCGTTTTCAAATCGTAGTAGCGGACAAAGAGAACGAGGTTATCAAATGCGCAACGGTAAAAGAAATATGACGTAATTACAGCGGAGTCCGACAACCAGTTGCGGAGTTTTTGGGACACTCGCTTCTCCACTCACTCATGCAGTCACCGGCCGGTATGAGTAATCTGCTCATTCCACACACGGCATAATATTATATGAGTCATCGGTCAGATTAAAACAACGGTATACAAGATGCACGTTATTATAATTCGAGGAAAAAATAATTGTCGCGCTAGTAGGATTTTGAAAGAACGTTGAACTTGCGAACTCCCTCCCCTTCTTTGCGTCGACTAGTTTTTCGTTTAAATGCGGTAATCAAGTAAAACCGAGTTTTATTAACTTCGATTGTTCGCCACCACGTATTATAGGCTGTATCACTATTAGTATTCGGCGAAACAAACGAGTTCGAGAGTCTTTTTTTCTCCCATTTGTGTGTATTTCTTTTCAGGTTACCAGACAGACAATTCTCTGCAGAGAACAACGATTATTATTAGGCGTTATTATAATACGTTTGGAAAATATAATAATAACGAGACTTGAAAAACCTTGAAACACCAATCATATTCAGTATTTTAACCTGTTTTGTACCCGTAATATTCGATGTATACGCTTAAATCTATTCGCTTATCGCAACTTTCAAAATTTTCGCACAAAACCTCCTCATTCTTCTTCTGTCTTAATCGCATTTTGTTTCCGTTTTTCGAGTGTCGAGGAACTCTTTCGGAAAAAAAAAATTGTCGTAAAATTTTTCTTTTGCACGTTCAAACTTATCTCAGGAAGTTCCATAATATTTTTTAAGTGCTTTCGCTGCCCGATGCCGCGTGATATGGAAAATCACAAAAATTTCCATTTTCGCTGCCACGGGCATCACGGTCGTAGAACTCTCTCTCATCAGTCATACCGCGGGCGCGGAGCGACTGACCGGTTAAAATAATGTGGTTGCCGAAAAAACATTAAAATGTAATTATTGGTCGATAAAAATTGGTTGATTTTAAATACCGCGCGCGCACTCGCGCATATTCGAAACCATATCACACACGTTTCGTGAATATTCGTAGAAATGAACAAGAAAACTCGGGAGAAGTTAATGCCCTTTCAAGGAACACACATACACGTAAAACAATAAGAAATTAAAAACGATCGATAACGAGAGACATGTTATTGTCCTCACATGTTTAATGTGTCTACCACATCCAGGGTGACGAGTTTAGATAATTATTGTACCTCGAGAGTGTAGCCGGATTTATCATGTCGAATGAGAAAGGTTACCGAACTGCCCATGAGTAAGGGAAGAATAGAGACAGGGATAAATATAACACTCATTATCATTCCATAAATTTCTGTCATTTACAAGCTGAAAAGAAAAAAATTGCAGTTCACTTCAGTCGCTGCTTGCGGAGTCGCTTTCATTAACTACATACGTCAATTGAGGCGGGCAGAACCTGTTGTACGGGGGATTTTTCGATTTCGGTAATCGATTAGGATCAGTTATTTGGTCGTCTTAATTATAACTCGAGAGAAGAAATCGGCGCAAGTTCCCTCCTTGGGTGACAGGAATTTTCTCGAATTCCCTCCCTCACGGACAGGGGTCGAGTTATCCCCTTCCCAAGCACAGCTCGCTGGTTGAAATTTCTTCAAGCTCTCCCCCCTCCTCATACGTATAACTAGATATTCGGTATTTTTCAGACAGCGATTGCTAAAACTACCCATTTATTTTAAGCTCAATGGTCGACATTTTTCCAAGTTCATCGTTTCTCACATATGAGTTGAAAGTCGACATTTCTTCGAGGCTCCTTTATTCATAAGCTTTTCTTTATCCTTCCCACTTATGGCTCAAAATTTGAAATTCTTTCGAGTATTTCTCCTGAAATACATCTATACACATGCTTCAATAATTGGGACTTTATTAGGTCTTTCAAGTAAGTCGGACCCTTTCAGAACCCAACATTGCTGGAAGAGAAACCGATATTTCTCCCAAATTCCCGCCTAAGAAGAGCTCAAGACGATACAACTTTTCGGAATGAATTAGGAACAGGAAAAAAAGTTAAGCAGTGTTGGGAGGTGTGGCATAATTGGCACATTTTATTTTTGGTAATAGCATCTTTTCTCGAATTCTATAACGGCCCCGGTGTCGTTTTTTGGCTTTAAAAATTGAAACAGCTCCAAAACGGCGCCGAAGTCGCACTGCTACTGCGAGATCGCGACCAGTGGGGACTCCACTCAGGTACTAGAGTCGACAGATTGCAGATTAGGGAAGTCACAAATTGCAGGCAAATTGTGAATGAACTTTGTTCGACTGGCTAATTAAAGCAAAGAGAGAAAAGGAGCGAAGTCTTCTCTTTCTGCTTCGACCACAATGACGTAACGAGGAGTCCCCATCTGTTTTGAGAGCGTGGGAGAAGGCGAGAGAAAGTTTCGAAAATTTTAGAGATGTATCCAATAAATAAAAAAAAAAGTTTGGATTCATATGAGCACATTAAATTTAATAATTGAAACACTGACGCGTATAATGCACCTGCTTTATTCTTTTTCTTGGGCGTGGACTGTCGATTTAATCACGTTGAAAATTATAGATTCCCCGGCGATTATGTACCACTGATTCATCAACATGCTACAGTAAAATATTACCAAAAATGAGTACAAGGGTCATCATATGACATCGTGTAAAATGGTACCCAATCTCGTTATATCAAGAGATATTATTCACCGACGATTACCTAAAAAGGTACAATCATTCTAATCGTCATTCTATAGAATACTCGTATCTCTTCTCTCACTCAAAGAATCCTGTTTTCAACCCTTCTTTCAGCTTTGTAAGCCGCGATCCATTTTCCGAATTTCACTATTTTCTGCGATCGTCTCATCCTATGGGGAAAGTACCGAATCAATGAAAACGTCGTTCTCTAATATATATAACGAAGGTTGGCGATCGACCGGTTGAGTACCGCTGATCTATACAGTTGCCAATATAACAAAATCGCAAGTTATCTAAAAAAAATAAAGTTAACTAGAGCACTACGTCGATATTCGTGGGCTTACGAAATACACAAGGGAAAAGAAGGGATTATAACTCATTTGTATGGTAATCTTCATGAATTAACTAGCGTTATTAAGGTCGTAGAGAAATATTTTTAGAATAGTTACTAAAATTAGAACATCTATCAATTCTTTTGTTTCTCATTCTCTCCATATTTATCTTAAATATTGAAATAAGCTCCAGCCTATTACACGTACAAGATCATTCAAGCGTCGTCGAATGATGATCGGGAAATTGTACACCATCGAAACCGTATACAGACATTTTTTTCTTCGGTATAATCAAAAAGTTTCACACAAATAACAATACAAATCACTATCTCTCTCTTCAAATCAATAAACCGTTCAAGGGCTTCTTGTTTTTTACTAACGTACACACGTATTCTTCATCTTATCCATGTAAATAATAGGACATAATTTTTCACATTTTCTTCAAAATTAACATTTGTTGCTCCCATTCCTCTAAGTAATTGGATGGCGTCATTTCATATGCTTCCCTGCTCCTTGTACACGAAGTCGGGCGAAAAAAACAGGAGTTATTAAGTACGATTGAAAACCAAAACCATAATTAGAGTAAGTATGGTAAGTTTGTATAACCTCAAGAAGTGCTGGCGTGGAGGGGGTGAGGGCGTTGAAATATCACACTCCTCGACGACGAACGCTACGGTAAGTAAATACTTGAGTCGAATGTGATTTCGCGTTCCGTTTTATATAACTTATGGCGTTAATTAATGCTACAAGAAAATTACTAGGACGATTCTTTTGTTTTGACAACAATAAATAGTGTTTCGAACGTTACGTCGAAGGTTGTATTTTATATCATTTGGCATTATGGTATACGAAGTCGAGAATCGATGTTGTGCTGTTTGTTCCGAAGACATCTTCTGGTAGCTTATAAATAATTCATTCGCGCTGTGTAGGCGCAAAAACAGCATCGAAAAACATCTCCTATATTACTTCTTCGACGATTTCGAAGGAACGAGTGATTCAATTATAATGTAATTTTTTCCCCGTGTTATGGCCGTTTTTTCGCACGCAATTCTCGCGTAATAGGAATAATGGGAAAAATATTGGAAATAGCTCGCTAATTATTACCGATATTACGCGCGTGCTAGTTATTTTGGGTAAGCCAGCGAATATATCCACGTATGGAAATTCGATCTTATAGAAAGGTTAATTAACTTATTAAAATCTCGAGCTTTTACGAACAATACGTAATATTGTGCGTACATACGAGACTTAATATTATAATTATTGAGGAAAGCTTTGCTCGGGTGCGAGGTTATTGCAACAAAGATTAGAGGTGCTCGCCAGACGATATACCATGCGGTACATGCGTACACATGTATTGTATGGAAACGTTGAACCATAATAACTGATATACGACCTCATTGAGGTCGCATAATTTGTTGTAACCTTGACTGCTTGATTTAACCGAGTCGAAAATTTAAAGCTTTTTTTTTTCGTACTTTTCTCGAAAAAAAAAGATAAGATAAAATTTTGAGCACTATTATACGACTGTGCATATAATAGGTATAGGCAGTGTAAGGAAAGTATCTAGAGTACATACGAGACTATATCTATACAATGTAACGAATTATATTTACACGACGATCACATATGTATTAAGTAATAATTTTTATGTAATACGCCTCGAGATTTTGACGTTAATCTTATCTGTTTCGCTTATGAAAGTTGTACAAAAAGTGTGTACATTGTGCATCCGAGCGCCATAATAGGGAATAAGTTCCGCACGCCTACACTGATTGAGCTTATTTCACCCTTTAACAACCAGTCACATTACCCCAATTCATTGAACTTTATCGCAGCGATCCTAGCGGATGACCGGTCCTATCGTCCGAAAATTATCACCGCGAAACGCGACAAAGTAACCCATACCTATACTGCAAAAATGCTATAAAATTTTATCGTATTGCGAGTACGAAGACCCGGCGAAAATTTCACAAAAAAAGAAAAATTTGCCCTTCAAATTTTAAAAGCTGTTGTTGTTTGAATACCGAACAGTATGATATGATATAGCGAACACATAAGACAGGACCAGACTCCAAATATTATTTTATAAACATGAAATAGAAGAAGAGGAATTAGTTTTTAACAAGTACATACAGCAGCGACCCGCAAGAAAAATATTCATCAGATGAAATCTCAACGTTTTCTTTATTTCTTTCTCTTCCTCTTCATAGTAAAATTATGCATCTATATCGAAGAGAAAAATATGAAAAGACCATCGTACATAGAAAACTGAATATTAATTATATATTCGAATACATTATATAAACGACGGACTTCAAGGTCTGAGTAAAGAAGATTACTATTTAACTACTCGGTATTCTATCATTTTTTTTATCGGTTAAATCGTTCCCTGTTTTTTTTTTTTTTTTTCCTCTTATTATTATTTTTCCATCATTTCGGTTCCATACGAAAGATAGATCGAAAATTACGCGAGTTAAGCTCAGCCAGAGGCTTTTTTATAATGCTTGTACACAATGTTGTATAATTCAAAAACGTGGCCAGTCGATGTGGGAAAAAATGTTATAAATTTGCGAACATTTCGAGCATAGAAGTGTACGTTTCTCAGAATTATACTCTCTGTACACAGTGCACTTGGTGTACTTCACATACCTGCCCACGATGTATGAACAGTTAGACTTCTAACCTCCATAACCTGATGTATTACAGCTCCGTGTAGCACAGACAGTTTTAATGTACACTTTAATGACTGAATAACTTGACTAATGTTTCTGTGGCCTGCTTACCCAAATAAAAATAAATATCCGATGACTCGCGCTTCGATATTGTATAAATCTCGACACCGCGCGGAGTCTCGCAGTTTGTAATTGAAATATCTGTCTGTAAGCCCTCTATACAATATATGCAAATGATCTTCATACATACACGCTCAACTTACGTCAAGAACAGCGCAGCACGGTTCAAGAAAGTAAGTATTATTATATTATTCGGCGTGATTACGTGCCCCTCAGACTTGCTTTCGTGATCTTCAGAGAATTCACAGGTGAGCGGTTGCGAGTAATGACTTTGGTACATACTAAGAACCACATGAGAAATTTAAGCCAAACGATTTCAACTGAAGTACCTTCAACAGGAAACTTGGGAAAAATATCCGGAAAATCAAGGTTCTGGAAAAATTTCACCCTTCGACCTATAAGAGCGAAACTCAGAAGAAATTTGATGCGAGCTGACTTTGAAAAATCTCGACCGCGAGAGACTGACTCGGAGCAATTTCGACCATCGAGCCATCTATATGAAGGAGAAGGGATTCTGACCTTATAAGGAACTTCAAGCTATAGTAAATATTGAAAGAGAGATTTTAAAAAAGGTCTCTACACGAGAGGGGGGCGGGAGGGTCTTGGGAAAGTTTAGACCATTAAACGGAGAGAAGGTTGGAGATATCTGAGCTACAAACGAAAAGAAAGGACTAATTTGAAAAACTCCCACATAAAACGGTTCCTTGCTCACCTCAGTTAACGAACTTAATAAAAGCGGTCCCGCGTGTCCAGATCGACACTCTCAAAAGCCTAATCTATGACTTGTGATGAGATTCGTCTTTCTAATTTCCCGACTACACCAGTAACTCCAACTCACAATCAAGAATCTCACGTTTAGAGAAAATTCAATTTCGCTTGAACGCGAGAAGAGGGCAAGAGATGAGATCAAGATTTCATCGAGAGCTCGAAGCCAATTACATTTTGGTCAAAAAGCTAGGATAGACGTTTTTCGTTTGCCGGCTTATTTGGAGACATTTAAAAGTTTAAAACAAACTTGATTATTTGAGAACTCATATTTCATGATCTGAGGTTTATAGGAAATTCAATTTTACTTTCTCGCTTCTTAGTCAAAAGTCAGAGAGGGGTGAGATAATATCAAACCTTCATCGAGCGTCCGAAACCAATCACATTCTAGTCAGGAAACTGAGTGGAAATAGGAAAGTTGAAATACCGATATTCTTTGGCCCTGCCAGTGACGAGGTTTGAACCACGCACCTCTGAATTAGAAGTCCGCGACTCAACCGCTCGGCCACCGGCGCTGCAAAAGAATATCCCCCTATTTCAACTTTGAAAGGGAAGTTCATACTTGTGATAAGGCACAAAGGCCATAAGAGGCAGTCGCAAACGCGCACTAATGCCGGGAGGAGTGTTCAGAAAAGCCAGGAGTGGGCAACTAACAGAGTTTTCAGAATATCCGTATTTCAACTTTCCTATTTCTAATAATCCTTGTGAACATATCCACTTTGAAATTTCTGAAACTGAGTGGTCTTGGGAGTTTTTTCTTTGCTTGATGAACAGAGTTGGAGCTGAAGCTGATTTGGAGACATTCAAATGATTTGAGAACGTATCCTTGTTTCAGCGTGTCGATTTTATGATCTCAAATTTTACTTCTCATTTCCCAACCAAACGTCGATGAATGAAGAAGGAAGGACGAAGGTGAGATGAGATCAAGTCTTCAGCATCGAGAGGCGGAAACTAATCATATTTCAGTCAAGAAGCTGGGAATGAGCGAACTTGATGGAAATTGTTTGTCTGTGCCAAAATCGGAGGTGTAGAGCTTAAGCTGATTTGATGACATTTAAAAGCGCGTCGATTTCATAATCCCAGTCTCGACGAAAACTCAATTTTACTTTTGACTCATTTCTTGGTCAAACGTTTCATGACAGGAGAGAGAGGGGGGTGTGAGATGAGATCAAGTCTTCATCAATAGTCCAAAGTCGATCATAATATTTAGTTCAAGAAGCCGGAAGAAGCGAACTTGAAAATTCTATGGGAAAGACATTCGAAGCTTCAAAACAAATATTATTATTTGAGAACGTATTCTTGTTTGAACGCGTCGATATTCAAAGAATGGAATGAGTAATAGTCTTATCAAGAGCCTACAGTACACTTAGCATGTCAATTTGCCCTAGAAAAAGGGTTCAGGTCCATGTAAATACGGGCGAGAGGCGAGAAGAGTCTGTCTGAAGATAAAATCAAGATTAACAAAGGAAATAGAACAATGTACGAGGTCATCGGAAGTCGGAACAGAACAAATACATCTTATATAGGTCATTTTTGCGATAACGAAAGAAAACAATGAAACTACTGACATCGATAAGAGTAGATCGACGAAAACAAGTAGGCATATAGATGAAAAAACGTGGAATAAAATACCCAGACTCACAAAACAACACCCTTTCCGTTTTCTAACCTGCTCCCCGAAAGGTACCGACCTCGTTGTCCCTCTGCAACCTCTTCTCAAAAGTATGAAAGTAAGAATCACCATAACTCTTGCAACTTTGAAAGTTGTCCTCGTAAGTATTCGATTCTTAGGGCAAACGTCTCTCTCCAATCAAACGCCTTCAAGAGAAGTTCAAGTCAAATAACTAAAATTTGGTTTATATTTCGCCACGTTCCCATCAAAACTGAAAATCTACCGAGGAAAAGACCTTGTTTCTCCATCAATGGAATTACACTTCAATAGAAAGAGCGGGAATTCTTGTGGTCTGCTAGGATGGAAATCTGTTTCTTAAAAGATATTGTCCTGTAACTTCCCCAGACAAGACATTTAATACCGGACGATTGGATTAATTATCTATAACAAGTGTTCTTCAATTTCCGATCCCATTCCTCGAGCAGTCAACAGTCAATTTCATAGTTATTACATCATATCGTACGATCGGCGATTAACAAAGCGTATTTAAACGCAGCTCGAGCTAACATATTTACTCTCGAGCTGTTTACGCTTCTGATCGTCGATTGATTGCTTATTTATCAGAATAATAACCCGGCTTCGTGGACGAGAGTGCTACAGATGAATTCCAAGGAAATATAGAGACTTTGTTGTTACACCGACGATAAAACTTCGAGCTTACAGCTTTCAACCGTATTATTTTTATCAGTTTTATAAGACACACGTTTGTATTCTTCATACAAAATGATGAAATACGTAAATACCCTAGACGTCAAGCGGAGATTACTTATCTTCGCTTGTGGTACGTATCGTCGAATAACAATATTTATCGGTATTTTGCAATTTTCCAACTTTACACGAAAAGCTGTAAGACGTCAATAGAAGAAGACGTATGATCAGGAAAAACAATAGATTACAAAACAGGAATTGAGTCGAATATTTGTTCTGTTAAATGTGAGGTAATTGTCGAGTATTTCATAAAAATCACGAGGTGTTTAGCTTTTAGAGGTCAACTATTGCTGCAATCACGGACGAGCTCTTGTTCGAGATAAATACGAAGTGCTGTTTCCTAGAACTGACGAAGGTGACTTTGAGCTTCTCGGGGAACGTTTTTATCTTTCTGAAGTTCATTGGAATAGAATAGCAACAAGAAAAGCAAGGTATAGGAAAGAAATTGTTTGCAGCTGAGATAAAGGAGAAAATTCTTCAAAACTACAAAGGTTATTCCCCTACATCGTGAAAGGTACCGAATTTCGAACAAATTATCTTCGAACAAATTATCGTAACCTTTTTTGGCTCTATTATCGATGCAAAAAATAGAAAAAGAAGGCAAACAACAATTGTTAAGAGACCTTATACTGATCGAAACTGGGAACAGTAGGCTATCAAATATCGTACAATTCTTTCAAGGTATATAAGAAAAGAGAACCAGCACCTACACTTTAAATGAATGAAGAAGGTCTCGATAGTAAATTTATCTCGTCTCATAGCGATTGTCCGAGGCGGTGTGCAGTTAGTCAAGGTGGGCTAATTCATATAGTTTGCGATTGAAATTTCAACAGAATCCGCAAAAAAAAAAAAACGTTCCAGCACCAGTATATCACAATCGTCATGCGACTGTCCCAGATCTCTATTATACATCCTTGAAAGAAACACCCAAAATATATATATATATATACTGTTATGCGTACACGTTCTTGCCTGAAAATATCAAAACAATATTTACGTCAAACATTTCGTATTCAAAGTATTATAGAAGAAGAAGGCCACCTGAATTTAAAAACCTTAATGCATATAGACCATATAGACGCGCTATAAAACACTATGAACGCGCGAAATCAGACACTTGTGTTACGCAAATTATGTAAAAAAAAAATCTTGAAATGTTAACTTTCGCTAAATACGGGTATATATGGAGGCCTGCGACATGTTAAATGAGTTTTCACTCGATGGCGTGATAAAAAGCTACAGAAGTATCTTCTTGTACAGAGTGTAATTGTACCTGTTTTTATTAAATATACGCAGTCGACGTCTCCGGCCCTATAACAATTTCCGAAACACACCTGACCATTATTGTCGTCGTAAACAGTTAAAAGAGAGGTTTGGTGGGCGAAAAACATACACGATATTGTGCGTATAAATCATTGTTAAGCCGGATAGATGTGAAATAAGCGCGGCATAACATCGACCAAGTTTTCCATTGTGAAATCGAGGTATTTTTACAAGAATCTTCAAATACGAGAGATTAACATTGAAGCTGACAACAGTACAGAAGGCCGCGGCTGATGTACGTACTATACATCTTACTCGGATCCCAAACCAAATTACGCGTAGTTGGGCGGCAAAGAGTTTTGTTAATGATTCGAGCCGGGTACCGGCGAACTCAGCAATTCCGATGGTCAACCATCATTGTACGTATACACAGCTTCCGCTTACTTGCAGAATTTGATATCGTACAATACGAAGCCTGCAGCATCTATCCACGACTTCATCATCAGCGTAGAGTTATCGCAGAAAAATCAGTCAGCGTATAGGCTTTATGATCGAGACGAATTACCTTCTGCCTGTCAAATTACATTTTCCTTCGTCTCAACCTAAATATCTACCTACGTGTTCTGTTAGGTATATGTACACACGAATCACGAATTCGACGATCTTCTCATCGTCTTCGCATTCAATTAATTTTTGTCAAATGCTGCCATCACGATTGCGTCTGTTTTGTACGCCAAAACAAAACTCTTGTCTCTTTAAAAATGATTTTATCTCCACGATTCTAAGGGGAATATCTAGGCGTATAATATAGTCCACAATATGCATTCGGGAACGCGATTATCTTCCTCTTCCTAGATAAATGATTTGGTATAATAAATTCTCCCATTTTAATCTAATCGTTTCTTCGGCTACTGATGATGATCGCGTACTATGAGCATCCATGCGTATTGGTTGGGTTTTTTCAAAAGGGTTATTTTCTCTTCTCCAACGTAACCTGAACTTCTCTATTCTACGCAGCATTCTTCTACACGGTCGTGTACTATACCCGCAGCATCATCATTATCATTGTTGTTTATTATTATGATTATATTTTCGGTTTCACAAATCGAATATGCCGGCTATAAGGAAAGAAAAAAGTATAAACGCGAGGTTGGGCTATCTCTGTACTATCGGCTATATTGAAAATTAAAATATTAGAATACAAAGTGCTGAGCATCCTCTCAGCCTGTGTATTTTTGGTCGAGTGATTCGTGGCCGTATACGTAGAACGTTTGCGGTCAAAATAGCGGTAGCGAACTCGTGTACACGGTTTAGAAGGAAATAGTGAAACCGCATATGTATGCTTTACTCTCTTTATTCGCGTGATTAAAAATTTAGAGCGAGTGTTCACAGTATATGATTTCATATAGGTACGTATAGCAATAAAAGGGTACACGGTTATGTTCATATTCTACGACCGTACGAGTGTAACTATTGTGCATCTATGCATCGTGATTAGAGCGGGACGTCCGTCGACGGACGCACCCCAACATCCCCAATTGAGTCACCGAATTCGAACTTGTATAGGTCGTGACGTACGCCGCTGCTTTAAAGGAGGAACACACATATACATACAATCCACAATACGAGATACCCGTTCAATTTCGGAACATTGATTCGAAAACAGGGGAGTGAAGAAGAGTGAATCACGTCATACTTCCTAAACTGATTCACATCTCGATAATTTGGCTTTTCTACCAATCTTTAACAGCGAAGAACGCGCGTTTCGCACCACTGTAGTAATTAATGGCTTCTTCGATAGAGCGGGACTACAGTATTACAAAAAGGGACAAGAAAAAGCTATAAAGAAGAAGTCACGAGTTACAATAACTAAGTATACATACGGACGAAATCGACAGTCGCGTGCTTTAGTGTTGTCTGTTGTCGGAAAACTATATTGAGATTCTCGGCGATACAGTTTCGAAATAGATTTGAAAGTTTGTGAGATCGATGAAATAGATTAAGGGAGGGTTACGATTAAGGGGTCCGACTTCCTCATACGAATGGTCAACTGCGGATACAGCGGAAGTTTGGAAGAAAGTACATACAATTTTTGACGATAATTAGCGTCAGAATTGGTAAGACAACAAATCTTGAAATCGCCTACCACTCAATACCTAAACGTAGCTCAAAAGTATTAATTTTTCCGTGTCCTCCCCCCGCCTTCCTCATATACGCTTATATTATGAGAATTTTGTTCGTGCAAGGATTCGATCCGAATTTAAGAAAAAACACTCAGGCTTTGCCCGCACTAGATAACTTGATGCTAGGAATTTGTCCAAGTCCTCACTTTCCTCGTAGGCCCCCCTCTTCATACATATAACTGGCCTCACAATCCTTATCACCATCATATGTACAGTTCAAAAAATGAAATTTATTCAAGTCCCCCTCCCCCCCTCTTTTTCATATACAAATTTTTCCAAATCCTCCTTCCCTCTCCTTATGCTGCGTAGATAGGAAAGAAAGTAACACTGCACTGTCCAACACTAACTGGCGTATAGCGAGTAGGGCGGGAGGAATGAGGGAGACTTCTGTTGAAAAATATTAAATCAGGAACAATTCTGACCTTTAACCTCGAAAACGATAACCTTGATTGCTTTAAGTGGCCACATAATTATGGTTTTTATTTAATTTGTTCTCGAACGTTGAAACCCTTCAAATAAATCTTTACAAATCTCTCAGGTTGGACATAAGCACTTCGATAGACAAAGGCACCAAAGTCCAAACCTATAATTATTCAATCGATCTGTTTCAAGCTGTTTATTTTCGAGCATTATTCGAATGTTTTTCAACTCGCCTAGTCAATATGATATAGTGATCGAAGAGCACCGTTGCTCAGATTTCAATGATTTCCCATGTTTTCGAAATCAAATGACATAAAACTTTAATATAATAGCGAAAAGCGATTCTAGTACCATTGTTTTCAACGATTTAATAATACCTTTGGGACCACTTTATGGAGTAGTGACACGCTTTCGAACAGTTTTAATTACATATCAGGAATACTACAGCGGAAGGGGGAAATTATGCATCACCAGAATTCGATTATCCAACTAAAAATTTTAATTTTCATCAAAGAACCACTCCGAACGTTAAGGACAATACAAATTTCTGCAGAATTTGATCTTCTCATGGAATCTACTGCAGAGTATTTTTCATTTCAGCACAAGAAACGCTGCAATAGTTTTCTCGTATGACGTCACCACATTGATAACAGTGAGAGACAGTAAGCAAAAGTACCCATAAATGTGTTCGATTGTCATTCGATATTACAAGCGTAGGTCCAATCATTTTATCGATTCCCATAAATACACATAGGGAACATTTCGATTATCCATTGATATTCAAAAATAGAAAATAAATAAGGATTCGAAGGTTTTTATTCGAAATCTGAAAGTTCTCGAGTGTGTTTCCGTGTGCATTTCTTGTTTTGAAACATCAATGAATGATCGAAACTTTCTTAACGTGTTCTTATGGGATCTTGAGCGATGGCTGGTACCAAGCAACAGCGATCAGTCAGTTCAATAATTTTCAGGGAAAGGGGCCTTAATAATATTCCGACCATACACCTACATATATGACAGGCCACCAACACTGGGCATCGAAAAAAATAATGAAATTATGACTCACTCTACTAATGAATTATAAGGGGAGTGGAGACATACGCCACTTTGGGTCTTATAATGACCGAGAGCGATCATTAAAGCGAAGGGTCCCATAATGGGTCACCTGTTAGAGCGTTTGGGTGTTTCTAAGACCCAAAATGGCGTATGTCTCCTCTTCCCCTATAGCTCTATTTCGTACATCCTTGTATTCCTAGAAATTTCGTTGTTTATTGTGAAAATTATCATGATAAAGACGTTTTTCATCAGTCTCTTTCTTCACAACAAAAAGGGACTTCCATTCTGTAAGTGGAGTCGCGAACGGAGCCTTATTGTTTCAGCTCGTCAATTTGCTCTTTTAACAACTCTCTTTCAACCTATGAGAGTCGATAAAAGCGATTTATTACGGGCTCAGAATCAATCTTCTGAATCCAAATGGTACTCGAATGATTTCGTAGAAATTTTCCCTTCTGAGGGGTGTGCCTTTCTTCTCTTGCCAGTGCACTATACTGATCCGCTTAATAAGCGATGGCCCTCTTTGTCCTCTTCCTCTTAAAAGCCACAGAGGAAGGAGTTTGAAGAGGACGTAGAAAGAGCTTCGTAGAATGGGTCCACCGGCCAAAAAAACGGTTCGTTATTAATCCCGAGCCAACGCGGCCTCAAACTTGCTTCTGGCGCTCATTTGAGAAGCGTAACGATGAATCTGTTCCCGCGTTTCCTTGCGAGAACGAGCGCATCATCTCACCTATGCTTGGTAAAAGAAGCTGGGGTGTAGCAAAACTCAAGTTCATTGGGAAGAAAACGTTATTTTCGACATTTACGATTTTTTGGATTTATAAAAAATTACTCCTGAGGAAAGGAGGACTCGCTTGAGCTCACGAAGAACTGTGGTAATAAATGTTAACAGGGAACCTGTTTTATCGGGGGGTTTTCTGGAAAAAATGTTCACCCTCCGTTGTCCGACCGGCCGGCAACCTTAAGGTCGTATCATACATAGCTTGGAGTTCGAAATTTTTTCAAGTCTTTCTCCTGTCAAATATAGCTCGGAGGTTGAAATTTCTCCAAATCCCCCTTCCATCATATATAGCCAGGTCACAATTTGGTGACATCGTAGGTCAGCATCGTGACGTCAAAATCTGATGACGTCATGGATCAGTTTTTTTGAAGCCATCCTCCTATCATATATAGCTCTAAAGTCCGGGCCTATGACATCACAATTTGATGATGTCATAGACGACAACCTTGTGACGGCACGAACTTCATTTTTCAGATCCCACATGTCCCATACAACAGGTTTCCTACCACCCCTCGTTATGAACTCCGTTATGAACCCGTGAGTTTTTTTCTTAGTGCACTTGTTATTTACTGTATTATCGTTTTCTCTCCACTTTTTTGATCTTCATTTTATAGAAATTGCGACCAAAAGTGACTATTTTGAGTCAATAGTAGTAACAAACCAAGTCACTAAAATAGTGAGCCGGTGACAGGCCTGATATGAAGAGAGAAGGGAAGGAGGTTTCGATGAAATTTTCATTTTGAACAAAATAAGAGGCAGATGTACGGGCAAAGAAGAGGAACGGGGGGCTATTCCAATCTATACATCATAAATGCCGTTTATAGAGAAAGAATTTTTTCAGAATTTCATGTACCGTACCATTAAAGACTGCACCATTGCAAAATTTCGACCAAATAATCGGGGAAAGGGAACGGTCAACTCAAGCGTAATTCAGTTTCTCTAAACTTTATATCATCGATCACGAAGTAAAAATCGAAGCCTAAAAAAATTCCATTTTCATTGATATCGCAGACAAATTTCCTTATTTGGACCAATAGTATATATTTCGACCTTCATCGGATTATTGTTTCGTCGTCCTCATCGACTCACCATGGCTCGCTTCACAGGTGGACGATTGCACAGATTTTAATACTTGGTCATGAATTTAACGCTTTTGTCTCGCGAAGAAGTCATTTTTCCCTTTTCATTAACGAGGTAGGAGAATTTGTGATCTAATCGCCGCCGCTTCGTACCGCAACTATTAAATTTTTCGGTAGCATTATATCGTGACAAACCATTATAAAAATAAACGTACATCATAATGGATTATTTTTTCCTCCCTCTTTGTCTTTTCTTTCATTTCTGTTTGTCATGAGTTTATGTATCTTTTGTTTACCAGAGAACCAGTTATCGTCGTATACGAACAACGCGTTTTATTCCTTTTGTTTCGTCGAATCCCATCAGGTGAAGTATATTATAAAAATGATCATTTATACAACTCATTAGATTTAATTACCTCTCTCAAACATAATGGACTTATAATCTATTACCCCCGGTAGTGGTTGGGCACGTTTTGCATACACTATATTATTGACAGTTCGTTTTTTTTTTCGAACTATATTACGGTGACCACAAGTGTACCAGTCTCTGTTGCAGGCAAACCAGGAAGATTAATCACGCGGAAGACGATTGCGCAAAATTAATTCCTCCTGATCTTACGATTTAGAATAGGTATACCCTCTTACTTTTCAAGTTGATGCTACGTGTAGATGACAAGAATTTACTGTTTTCACGGTCTTTTTTTGTAACGTCGATCACCATACGAAAGTGCGTCCAGTGAGCGTCGCGTCCGCATCGACGTCGTCGTCGTCGACGTTGGGGCGCGAGGTTCATAATTTACGTTTAATTAAATTCCCGGTCCGGCTGTCGCGACACGATGGCCACTTTCCCAATCGAATTCCGCGTTGTATTTATTATTCCCGGAGTATTACTTTTGCGGTATAACCTCTATATTTCTGCTTGGTGTTGTAGTAACCACTATCTATTCTTCGGCGTCTTCCATCACTACAAGTAAATTTGAATGGCGAGTGATGGCGGTCTATACGCATACAATGCGAAAACTATAGGCACTTGACATACTTTTTGATTGGGTGTACTTTTCTTCTTTTTTTTTCCATCAAGCGCCTATCTTATTTTACTGCAAGTTATAAAGCGTTATTGTACAATACATATGTACTGGATGTAATTACCGGTGAGAAATTCGGTCAACAAGCGAACCTGTTATAGCCGCATAACTTAATGAATATACGGTGCTCAGAAGTCAATTAAGGTGTGTTTAGCACGTACGGGGACTATAAGCGTTGTTGAAAAATTGACGTAAGAGCGAAACTATACCTACAGCGAGAGTAAAAAGAGAAAAGCCCAACAGAGAGAATTTTTTTTTCTTCTTTTGTAGCTCTCTGGAACGTCCTAGATGGCCTTCATCGTACATAGGTTTTGTCTATATAACGTAACGTTATTTGACGCGCAAGTTGTACCGGGTACTCCTCCGCCTCCCTTTCGGCTCTGTGGTATCGCGTTCGCACGAGTGTCCTTGTAATTATCGCGCGGTACTCTCGTATCGCTCTCTCGTACTGGAATGAATTGTCGATACCTTAACACACGTTGATGAATTAGCAAAACTAGTACTGTACAAAATGATATTGTATCGGACGACCTTAAAACAGCAGCGCTACCGCTCTATCCAAGACACTCTATACCGCCCAAAGAATTTTTCGGACGATAGTTATACCGGTTCGGTTCCACATAGCGCGGCAGAATTTGTACGTTCAGCACGAATCAATTTATGGAACCACCGCGTCGTGTTCTGGATACTTTCACGAAATTTTTAGGAAGGCATAATATACCGGTATACTATATATATACTGATATGTCAGAACTATGTATAGTGTTTTCCTCTCTCTTTCACCTGTATATTTATTGCGTAATAATCTAAGCTATATATAATACTATGTATACATTGTTCGCAGTACAGTTATTAATTTAATTGCCGCGCCTTTTCTATCATTGTTGCCATTGGTATTATTGAGGATATTGTCAAAAAAGCGTTTACTAGATTGCAAACCCCGAGCGGCATAGAAAGAGATAGAGTGATACGATACTGGAGTGGTAAATTTATTATTGTGTCAGAAGAGAAAGTTAACGTGAGTCGTTATAATTTTGAAGAGTTATTAGGTCATTTTAATACATATATATATATATATTTTTTTACTTCTCATTTTCGTGCACGTATACACAGCACGCTATAATGTAACCGCATGTTAGCATTCGCTGAATAAATCAATTCGAAATTATTATTACTATTGGTCTTCGAGTTGGTAATATTCGTAATTCAAGAGGAGCGAAGCGAGAGTTTGCACTTTAAAAAATTCAATTTAGAAAGTAAACATGCGCGAAGATTTTAGCCGAAAAATGCAACGATATAAATTGAATTAGATTAGTATAAGCAAAACGCGTCATCTTACTCTCGTACCATAAAGTCATTCGTCATTTCAACTGAAGGAGAATAGCATTTTTATTCTCACGTTATCATCGGATCAGGAAACCATTGCAAAATGGCTGGTGTAGTTGTTTTATATCGCGCGGTGACATAATATGCAACGAACGACAAATTCGCAGATCGAAGCGATTATCCGAACGAGAATCACAAAGACCCGCCAAGAAACAAGATCTTGGTTTGGCAAATGTATACGAATAAGAAAAAGTTTAATTTTCTAGTTTTCACTCGATGATATTATCGACGAAGGTGATTTAGGTAATAATATCAATTAATACGGTAGGATTAGGACGGAAAGAGGTCGTAATAGAGTTGATCTCTAGATAAGAGACAAATATTTGGTACAAATGTTCATCAGATAATAGTGATTAACATAATGTAACAAAACGATGGACAGAGACAGAAAGAGTCGGCGTTCCACACCTACAAATTTATATTACAGCCGTTTTTTCATACAACCTTTTCAACTACTGTAAGGGTTAGGGAACTGTGGTAAGTTTTTGAAAATTGGGGTAGGAAATATGAAAGGATTAGAGAGTACAGCAGTAAAGGGTGAAAGTAAGTGGAGCGCAAATAGTTAAAGAGAGTTAGTGACCGTATCAGAATTGTTACCACGAGCAGATGGAAGACGTGGAAAAACACTAGAGAGAGGCGGATATTTTCAACAGTGGGACACGACCCAGGTGTTGAACAGATATGTTATCTTGGTGGAAGTATTATGAGTGGGTGAGGCGAGTGCGATCGATTCTGAGGCGGGTGAGAATGATTCCTTATTGACGGGCAGTTCAATTATCGAAGAAGTCCCAGAGGTCAGCTTACGTTTGATTGTTCCAAGGTGTTTTCCAGAAGTCATATCCAGGAGTCGAGTATTAAGGATCGCGGTAATCTTTTTAAGCTGGAAAGTGATCTTTACTTTCTCCGTCGGTCTGTAAGTGACGTGATGGAAGTTCTAAAATGAAACTTAGCACCGCTTTCTTACTAAAAATTTTCTATTTTCCACTCCTGATTCGTCAAGTCAGTGAGCACCGAAAGAGGGAAGATTCAACCCTCACTCTTCATCTGTTCTTTTAGAGAAGGGTATTTTGTCAGGAAACGTCTACGTCCAAGCGTTGCGACGTCTTGAAAAGATTTTAAGGCCCAATCCTTAGTTGGTGGAGAGTTTGAGCTATGAACCTCTGAAAAGAAGCGAATAGAAACAATTTGAGCTCTGAACCTCTGTAGAGGTGAGAATATTTTAAACTGTAGACCCATAAGGCAGACTATAACCATGGAGTCTTCAGCTACCTGCTAGTTAGGCCCCGAGGAGCATTGGATAAGATCCCTCACGTTCAAACTAACTTCGAATCTTTTAGGCGTCGTCAATGGTCTTAGTCTGATTTAGAGACATAAACAAATTTCGAGTTCCGATCATTCATAATGTGGGAAGGGGGGGGGGGATAAGAAGAATTTGCTGTAAAGGTGCGCCCAAAGGAAGGTAAGCTAGGTAACAACTAGATGAGCGAGACCTGGTGGACGATTCTAGACCAAGGCTCTCTCCTTCAAGCAGCTTGGTTAATTGACTGTCAAGAAAAAAAAAGGCGTGATGTCATCAATACAATCAGAAGGTGTGAAAAGGAGGTAAAGGAGGCATTTAAAAAGTTCACAGGTATGAGAGCATACGACGTCATCAAAACCCTAAAAACGAGGCAAGTACAAACAGACGAAAAGGAGGACGTAATCAGGGGAAGATTTCTAGTATAAAATCCTCGATCGTGATGTTAAGAGAAAATATGATGGTCACATAGAAGCTCTGCAAATCTCATCTACGTACAGAAAAATATAGGAGTAATTCAAGACAGATGATTGAAAACAGCGGAAATAGTGCGTTACCCGATGGCCACCAACTTCTTTGTATTCTCGATTTTATTTTGGTTAATTGTCGCTTCTCTTATAGACCCCCCTCCAGGACGAATTTTGTAGATATGTCACCGGACTAATTTTTATCCCACTACTTTACTTGAGCGAGCGAACAGGAAATTTTTGAACTAATTGAGTCCCCAATTACCGCAGATGTCTAGTGAAGATATTTGAAGTGCTAAGAAAGTACAAACAGAAGAGTGCAAATCTTAAAGACATGTCTTTGGGCTAATTTTAATCTCACTACTTTACTTCAGCGAGCGAGCAGAAAACTTTTGGTCTAATTGAGTCCTTAATTACCTTAAATGTCTGTTGAAGAAATTTAAAGTGCTAGTAGAGACAACTTTCTGAAATGAGTGTAAACAAGTTCAAAAGTATGATGGAAGTCGTCTTCAGATATCGGAAGATTTTGAATAATTATTTAGGAGCGTGTAACTAAAAAGGTCCCACCTTACCGGTATGGAGTTATAAGAGGAGTGTGAAAGTAGATGAAATTCTGAGTCCAACAAGACCTTCTTGAGATTGTTTGGTCCAAAATTCATGTCAGGAATGTGGTATTGAAGTTGAAAATTGGAAAATCGGGTTTTTACGGAATTGGATAATAAAAATTGCATTATGGAAGTTTATGATGTTTCGTAAAATTTATGTAAAATGTTTAGACTTCTGGAAAAATTTGATTTTCTCAAGAAAGAAACATTATGAAATGAAGAATAATAAGTTTATATTAATTACTAGAGTGTAAGGGTCAAATTAAAAAAAATTGAAAATCGATCCAGTACGTAGATGATGAGCTACAGTATTTCAAAGTTTTTTTTTATCACAGATGAAAAAATTACAAAATATCACAGAACAAAATATGAAGATCTCATTTTCTGATGATTTTGTTCAATTTATAGGTTTTATCTCATAAAAAGAATCTTACTAGGTACTGGAAGGCTGAGGTTTTTTTATATAACGATACATCAAAATACAAAAAATCACAATTTGGACCTAACATTCAAACTTTTGCAATTTTAAGAAAAACTGTTATCGACAAAGTGGGAACTTTTTAGTGGCACGCTCCCATTTTGTGATAATTTCAAAGTATGCACTGATTCCAATACTTCTTGGAACACATTCTGCAAAAGCTGAAGAGTATGAGATTCTTATGACTGTGGGTTTATCAAGAAAATGGCGATAGGAGCAGCGTGCGGTGGATAACTCTACGACTATATGACACGATGATAAGGACGAACTCGACTGTTTGAAAAAATATCAGTAAGTTTAATTGCCTTTCAACTACTGTCCCATATATTGAAATATTCATTTACAGATTCTGTTTATGCGGTAGAACAATAGCATCATAGGTCGTCATATCCTATAGTTTACTTACAACCTAAGTTATTCAAAATTATTATTCAATACATTACGGATCTGGTCGCTCCGCGGAAAACGTACACTTCGGAGGCATATTTTTGCGATATTTTCGAATATAACTCTAAATTACCGACGATGAACTTACCTGAAACAAAAACAAGAAAATATTGTCATTAATTATGGATCATAAGAGAGAATAAGACAGAGATAAAAGGTTCACAATGTACTCATAATTCCAAGATTTGAAAAAAACAAACAAGGTTTAATGGAAATGAAGACGTTTTTCGTATTAATCAAATCTATACATTTCAAACAGGCACACAAGATGGTACATTGGTATACAGGTACAGGCAGGTATGATAGTTCAAGATACCTCAGTCCCTTTCCCACAACACCATATATCAGTGGTGATGACGTTATCAACTTCTTACAGGGATGGAAAGGGGTCCGCGACCAGCTTAGACTTCGACTTCAGCTTATAAGTTGTTCCAAAAATTGGAACGACTCAGCTTTTGGCTCGATTGAACAGCTTAACGACAAACAGTTCTCCCCTCTTGTTTTGTCTTTGTGAATCTGTTTTCCCGTTTTTGTGGTTGGTATTCAGCTGAAAACTGCAATCTACCTACCATAAAACGAAAATTTGAAAAGTGCTGCCATGATGCCTTGTATGATGCGGGGCAGAGGCAATCAAGGTTCTTCTGAATGACTCGCTTTTGGCGAAATGCAATTCTGAACCGCTTAGGCTTAGGCGACCTGTAAGCTGTTCGATGAACGGTTTCAGCTTTCCATTTCTGACTTCTAATAAATTGCACCGCCTGAAGAATATAATCTATCAATATGCTTTCATCGATGACTTAAGGAAGAGAGGGAGCACGTAATTTCGTGAAATCCACTGTTCATGGATGGTTAAAGGCTAGGAGGCTATGTAGGATCTTCTTCCTCCTTTCATTGATGCAATATCAGCAAAGGAGCTACAAGGGTATCTAGAATCTTTTCCCTTCCCCTCACTGACCCATTTGAAGAAGTTTGTTTATGCTTGACAGACACTCTGCAATCTTGCTTGGGTATGATGATCAAGAGCTCGTGTGTTGGTAAATTGACGGATTCATTTCTTAAACAATACCTCATTTTCAAAATATTAACAACAACGATAATTCGAGAAAATGCGATTGAACAGAATTATAGCACGAACAAGATCATGATTCCAAATAGTTCAAGTCTACGAAAAGAACTAAAATTGAGGGACGCTTCAAAGGATTAGTTCGAGACTAGAAAAGGAGAAAAGTGAGGAGAGGAGACTATGCCCAACAAGCTTTCCAATCTTCATCTTCTATCTGATCCGAGAGCCACAAAACTGTACTCAGCTTTCTCTCTACCGAATGAACGCGTTTGCCAACGGTTGAAAAAGAAACTGACGGTTCAGCAACAAGATGAAGTCTCCCATTCGCAACGCGCATCTCACATACTTCATATTTCCGCCTCGCATGCCGTTCGAGATTGGGTGTATACGCGTATACACAGCACATAATTGAATAATCGCGACCGAGCAGAAGAATATTACAAATTCTTGGTAGGAAAACGGATGCGCATTTCATTTTTCTTCTTCTCGGTGTTGCTGATATATACTTGTCCAGGCATACCCCGAGCTTATGCGCGCAAGTTGACTCGTCGAACTGCTACACGTTCTATACGCTAACCTGTTATCTTTCAGATACATCGAGCAAGAACACGTCTTCTGGTACTTTTCAACACATATATCGCCTCGTCGGTTGAACGCGTACTCGCATTTTAAATTTCGTGTTTTCACCTTTTTTCGTAATTAAAAACGGCGAACACGGAGCACATCCGAATACGGATGGAAGGAAAATCTAGCTGCTGATGGAAAACGGGAGTTGTGCGTGTATATCCATTTTTTGACAACGCGCGTCGAACAATAATCGTGAAGGAAATTTCTCTAGATTAACATTTAAGTGTTGTTCGCTGGTATTATTATCATTATTATTGCCTCCGTTGATGGGAAATGCTCTAGACCTATGACGATGGTGGCCATCGTCGACCTCTATACACGCTGCTAACTACGTTGGGAGGCTATATTATACACTCCCGCGGAATGTAATTAATGAATTCGGGTCATCCTCTCTCGGACGCTCGTTCGTTTCCTTCCTGCTCGCTCAATTAGCCCGGTAGCGAATTTCAAAATATACACATCACGTAAGCGCGTATACGCGCTGCGCATCGAACGTCTCCAGAAAAAAAAGCGCTTCGTAACCAGACAATCAGCTGCCTTAAGATGCTATACTATACACGTAATACATCACAATATTGCTCTCTGCGAGAGAGGCCTTCGTACTACGACCGCGGAGCGCGTAATAAACATCTGGAATGCATTATTTTAGCGGCGCAGGACATTCAACCGGGTCGTGTCGTTATAAACACAAAACAGCTGTTTATAGTAAATAATACCGTTCGAGAGAAGTTCTTTGATATTCGGCTAGATGCGCTCATATACTCGATCGGGCTGCTGTGGCTGCATCCATTCTTTGAACGTGCATTCTTCGTGATGTAACGTCGTGTGAATAAACGCATCCTAACTTTCAGGTATGTGAATAAGTGCTCGTGAAAGTGACGCAAAAAACTGAGACTGGCCAACGAAGCACATCCATTATAGGTCCACAAGTTGGGTGATGCAGTCGGAAACAAAATCTGCGACGTTACTTTCCATCTGGGTTGCGCATCTATTTCCGGGGAAGCGTATAACAAATGTCACACTTCGTACAAAATATTACTGTAGCGAACAGCATTTATTAGGGGGGGTCAAAGGAAAGAGCAACTGCGCAGGGCGGGTGAGTATCAGCTGCGACCAGTAAAGCGCACCCCTGCATCCTTTTTTCTCGTCACATTGCAGCATCGCAAACACGCAGAGAGGTTACAAGGGTATCATAAATCAAAGGCCAATAATTAGTCTTATAATGACAAACGAACATCCAGCAGAATTCGTCGTCAACGTATGTAAAGCTCTCTTAGCATTTTAGAAAGTGCATAAACGCTGAGTAAAAAAGTTCGCGCAACAACTCGAAACGAATATATAAAACCGGACGCCACTCATTTGAATCGCAGATCTGATAATTTAGGGCTACTACGGATACAAATTACTACGTACACACGAGAGTGGAAGCCGACGAATTAGAAATTTAAATCGACGTTTTACTTTTTTTTTTCCTCTCCGCTCTTCCTCTCTTCACTTCATCGTTTTTATCGGTTCGATCTTCGTCAAAACTGTGTGTATATACGACGGTTTCGAGCATGCACTCGTTTAATTACGTACTGAGTACATTATTTCCGTCCTTTCGTCCCTGTTTCCTCGTATATACTAATTTTCGAACACATTTCCGCATTACTATTATTATTATATGTATATACGATATTGACGCGGAAAAAAAAGAGCAGTCATAAACGCTCGGCAGTCATTTTTTTCTTACTCTCTGATACTCCTGCCTCCTGATCGGGTTTTTTTACATATAGCGTGATGCTTGTCCATTCGCGAATGACCACTCACTCGTAATGTTTTTCTTTTTGAAAATACATACAATATTATACCGAAGTATAATTAGTACATCGGTTGCACCGCAAACCTATCCTAGATACTCGTATTTATGCGCATATATACAACGTGTACACTAGTACAAATATTTAATTGATTAGCTGTAATATGGTACGTCCACCTTTGCTGTCGTTGATCTAAAAATACTGCACGCAGTATATCCTGCCCTGCGTGCATACGTGATCTAAAACGAGCTGGAAGCTACGTAGACGAGTGTATGGGTATATTATTAAAGTATACACGATCTACCCAAAGTTAGTCCTCGTGACAGGTTCTTACGTCTAAAATAAGACTCCCGACTTACTCTGTAGCAAACGAACGATTAGTGGAAGGAGAGTCGTTAAATTGTTTTCAAAGCCGTAGTCAGAGGGGGATCAAGGGGCGGTGCAGAGTATCCTCTTTCTTCTTCAAATTTCAAGTCTGCCAGTGACTATCTAAAACATGTCCTTTACATACGATTAGTGACTTGAACGTCTTTACTGAAGGTCGCAAACTCTCGATCAACGTGTAAACAATTTGTCCTCATGACCTGAGTAACCTTCTTCTTCTTCATACGCCGTCTCCGTTCCGAAGGTTAGCGATCCATATTGCGATGTTTATCCTTGATACAACTGATCGAAACAGGTCAATTGACCATTGTCGAAGATCTTTCATCCATGAATTCTGACGTCGGCCTATCGATCTTTTCCCTTCGATTTTTCCCTCCATAATTAGCCGAAGTATCTCGTATTTTTCTCCTCTTATAACATGGCCAAGGTAGCTGAGCTTCTTCTCCTTGACTGTGTTCAGCAGCTCTGGGGATTTCTTTACTCTATTAAGAACTTCTCTATTGGTTATTTCTCGACCCAAGATATTTTCAGCATCCGTCGATACAGATAGAGTTCAAAGCTCTCGATTCGCTTGTCCAACCTGCATCTCAAATTAAGATAGTATAGACTTCCTCCAGCTGGCATCTACTCTCCAATAATAGGCGATTGCTCAAAATTCTGGTGTATGGGAAAGAATGATCAACGTCATAAAGGTGACAAACATTTAGAAGCTTTGATGAATGTATCGTGACTATTTTTTTCGAACCTGTTATTTATTGCTTATATCTACATTTGTATTTATCCAGTTGTAGGCCATTTCGTGGCAAAGATTTAGCAGGAGTTTACATTATTGAGTTGATTCGAAAATCTAGTTTTGGAGAATGGGTATTGAAAGTTGCGGAAGACAGCAAATTTCCTGCATAGTGGCTACAGCTGGAATTGAAGGCGCTGGTATAGCAAGCCTCCAACAGTACGACAAAACTTCTCTAAAAGATTCACTTCCTACCTGCTGAAAGTTCTCGAGGAAAGTTGAAACTTTGAGATTCCAGCAGAAAAACAGAAAACTCCAAGAACTCGAAAGCGTCCAAAGAAAGGTTTGAAACACACTATCCCTTCAACAAACGATAAGAATATAAAGGAGAATAGTGGGAGACTCAGCAGCCCTGGTTTATCATTACCCAGACAATGTGATAAACGAACTAGCCAATCGCGCGCGCGCACACGCACACACACACACACACACACCGTTCGTCTCGTCAACTCGCACAAGGGACGTACCCTCAAGACTCGACAAAAGGAGATCTCAGAGTACCACTTGGTCGTCACGAGAGCAGACGCAAGCAACACGATTGTAGTCATGGATCAGGGAGGTTATGGCAGAGATTGGTGCGAAGGTCGACCACCAGTTCCGTTTCTCCACGTACACGAGAAAGTTCGTACTGCTACCTCACAGACAAGAAAGCCCTCAAAAGGCCCTTCTAGTGCCTAACCCTACGGCACACGTATTTATGGTCTTCTTAATGTTCATAAAGACAGGTTCCTTATGCGCCCGGCAGAATCCTTTCCTTCCTCCCCCTTCTACCTGTTGAATAAAAATATAGATACTTCAGGGTTGCCACTTTTTTTCAATTACGAAATTCCCTGACTTTTCCAGGTATTTTTAAATATTTTTCCATGACTTTTTTTGCAACATCATTTGCTCATTCTTTATGAATAAACGTTTCTTTTTTTTCTTTATCGCAAATCGCGCGGAAATTGAATCAAAAGTAAGGATTTCCCTGACTTTTGAGAAATTTCTCAAAATTCTCTGACTTTTCCAGGACCAAAAAAATCCTTGACTTTTCCCTGACTTCCAGTTTTTCCAGAAAAGTGGCAACCCTGTAACTTGGTTTAAAGAAATTACGTGCTTCAAATTTTCTTTATCACTAAGGAACCCAATTGAGGAAACCGAAGTGCACAGAATTTTATTAAAGCATAACCTGTGCAGGCAGCGCCTTATTAATCAAATTCTGTGCATTAACTTGCCCTGCCCGTTTGTTTTAACTGAAGTACTTTCTCAACTCCCCCATCCCCTCCTACCGGAAGCGTTTTACTTCGCCATATTCCTTTAATTTGGGTCCGCATTACCTTATTGGTGCATATAGAAGAAAATGAAGAAAAGACCATATCGACCAAATGAGACTGAGGTAGGGGGGGGGGGATGATCAGGCTAGTTTGGATATTAAGAAATATATAGAAGAGGAAGATGATGATGATTGATCGAATTGGCTTGAAGAGGCAGAAGGAAAGGGAGAGGTATTGAGCGTAGTTCAGATATTTTGAAAAACACCGAAGAAGAAGAAGATGAAGACAATGAGCTTGAAAGGGTAGGAGAATGGCGAGGGGGATTTTAACTAATAAAGGAACTTGGAAAAATTTTCGAAGACAACCTTGCTGAACTCTACTCTCAACTCTTCGATTTCTCGAGGACCAATAGCAGAAGAAAACAGTTTATCAAACTGGTTTCAAGATGAAGTTCTAGCCCAGTTTAGAGACGAAGAAGATTCTTGAGAATAGCTCTGCTGAACTCATCCTCAATACCTAAATTTGCATCCACACGACCCGGCCGTGAGGCCACTTGTAGACGAAGAAGAAGACACTAACAAACCCCTAAATCTTGAATTTGCGCCCGTATGGCCGTAGCGCTACAAACTAGCCCAAAGAGAGAGTGACTGAAACCTGCCCAAATTCCTCGATGTCTCGAAGGTAAATACAGAGAAAGAAGACGAGCCTGAAGTGGGCGGGAGGGAGAGGCTCTAGCCTAGTCAAGAGACTTATCCAGTGCGTGTAAGATATGAAAGATGATCTCAACTTTCTGCAGTTTAGAAAGTTTTTTAAACATCACACCTTCGGGAGAACGATCCAGAAATTACTTAAAATCACTGTGGCGGTCCAGGGGGAAAAACGGGTTGATATCACCCATTTCCTCTTTGGATGACGGAGTCACAAAATTAAAACTTGTTCATCTACACTTTTAAAAATTCGAAAAATTAATGATAGTGAGAACAAGACAAAAAATTAAACTTTTACATCCGTTTTGATTCGAAATAAAGCACAAGAATTTCATCGTTGTAACAAATTTTTTGATTTTGCTCCAATTTATGAGTGATCTTATATCGAAACAAAGCAAGAACCTTAGCAGCATAAAAAATGGGACATAAGAGATGGAAGATTTGTCCTCAGTGAAATTGATGGAGTAAGAGGCGTGGGCGGGCTCGAAGAAAGAGCGATTGAGGCTAATTCTGATTTTAAATATGTTTAAGCATCCCGAGGAAGGAATTTTTCACGGAAATTCGCTTTGAGAGAACAACTTCAACCATCCGAAAAAAAATCAAGTTCCCTATGTCTTAAGCCGCGTATACTTCACAAGAAATCAAGTTGGGTTTCTTTCTATTCAACGATATGTTTGTTTAGAAAGTGCAAATTATTAACGTGCAATTAACGCCGCTGCAATTAGATAAAGCATGAAGCGCGCGTGCATTCGGTAAAATTAACCAACGAGATTATTACATGTATAGTTTTATTATTATTATTCTTTTTTTTTTTTTTTCAAAATTACATTACACTACGTCTCACCGTTCGTGTGCAGGTACCAGCATATAAAATAGTCCTGGTATAGAGATATTATACTTTCTATTTTTTCGTAATATATATAACTTTTTCTCTAGAGGCTGTTTTTATTATATCTTTATGTCAGATCACGACGCGCGAATTGGCGTTTATCGTTCGAGTGAGAAAAAAGAATAAAATAAAAGAACTTGTTGGAACTGACACTGATGCTGAACTCGGCCAGTCGGGAGCCACACAAGTATACGATACGAAATCTTAATGGAATAGTCTACGACAACGCGAGAGAGTACTTAAATGATTGACCCTGTTCGAGAGTCTATTTTATATCGTTCATCGGGCTGTCGCCATTCCCTATATATTGTGGTATAAGTACACACGTAGTTATCTCATTATATACCTGGAATATAAAGATATCTCATAATGTACTCATAATTTCTTTTTTTCCACCTGGACTATCGCGAACGTGTCTATCTCGTTCTAAGGAGGTAGCACTTTATCTCGGGTTTTATAAAACCAATCATTTATGAAATTATGAGCGAGAACGCCGATTGGCGTAAGTGAAAGAGAATTGTGATCACCTTGATTGAATAATCATAGGTAGCTAGATACTCTAGCACTCTTTCCCCACTATACTGCTTATTACAAGAGCTAATTGACTTGTAATTAGATCGACGATCGATGAAAGAAGAACAATCAATTTACACAGAACGTTCAGGTACAATCGTTGCACTTGGCGATAAGCGATTGAAAATTTTCTTAAAGAAATTTACAAGAGAGTACTGACCGGTAACAAACTCTGATCCAGTATCTGTACTTGAGTGGTATTATCGTTAGACGTGACTACCTATACTCACGTTGTCACGATATTCTTCGGTTCTTTATTACCTCCTCATATCGGAGGGTTTCGCTTTGGCTACTCTCGCTATCATGAGACAGATTACTACGCTGCTGTTGATGACGGAGACACTAAGATGATGATGATGATGATATGCCAAGGATAAAAAATTAACGACAAAACGTTATCCAAACAATTACCATCGTACTAGTTCTCCCATTCTTTTTTCCTTCTTCTCTTCTCTTTTTCCAATTCTTTTTATGTAATCGATTTAAAAACAGAAAACGTGAACAGTTACAAGGACTTCGTGATTAAAGTAAAAAACGTGCGCGCTCCTCTTGTTATATTATGGTTTATCTACGTTGGACCGAGGCACCCGAGAGAGAGCTCTAAGCTATACTTTGTTATTTTTCCATCCACAAACGTCGTCCGACTTCGTCACTTCTGACATAAGACGAATGTCGAAACGAAAAAAAATAAATAAAAATAAAACAACCTTTATAAAGTATAAAAATTTTTACTGCCATCTATACTTTTTATGACCACTGCCGCCAATTTTCGGCATATTATTGATATTGCCTACATTCGGGGCGTTCACGATACGAAAAAAATTGTTTCCATTTTATCTCTTCCTAATAAACTTGTCTCTCAGAAATTTCGATTCGCTTTTTCTATAAAATACATTCTTCGCAACACTCTATTAATATTGCGGAGAAACTGGACGTCCTTCGAATTCATAACACGAAACGTATAGGTGAATTTTCTTCTCGGCACGCATTTTTCGACGCGATACACATACTTTCATTTGACTCACTTTTTTTTTTGCTCAATATACGTATAATTAGCGATCAAATAAGTTTTCTACGTGACAGGTTCACGCGTTTTGATTTCAGGTATCAGTGATTCTTAAAACGCGAACGAGAAGGACTCAAAATTTTAGGAACGAGTTCAACTTTTGAAGAAACTACTGAGCTTTTATATTTGCGAATTCAAGGACTCCACCCCCCTCTTGAAAAAGATACGATCAAACAATTCAACGTTCTTTTGTACTCGAAGTTGAAGATAAGATTTTCGAAAATTCCAAATTAAGAATTCGCGCGCCGGTACATAAAAACGACTATAAAATTTTTCAATTTATTACCAGTGTAATTTTATCAAGGAAATTCTCGAGCGAGTGGGTCTCGAAAATTTTTTTCTTTCGAATTGTCGCCCCTCCTCTGCCTTTCGTCTGGTTCAGAATGGACGCAATGACCAGCGAATACCGTGAGATTGTGGCACAATAATTTTGGATTGGAGGGTAAGGGGAAGATGAAATAAATGGAATTCATGAGCGCGACATTTCCAACCTTCTGATGACGTCACCGGGTAGGCGTAGCCTTGACCTACTCAAAGGGGAATGAAAAATGTCGAGTTCTGCGCCGAAATTTAACCTGGTACAACAAAAGTCTCAATAAGTACATAAATTGGGTTGATGCTAGACGCTTAGACCTAGCAAAAGCATAGGCTGGGTTAGCCTTGCAAGGTAGATAAGGTCGGTTAGCTCAGCCTAGTCCTAGTATCGGGACATACTCCTCCTAATACTTGACTTTTACTTGTCCTTTCTTCAAAGTAAGTGGGTCAACACGCAAGAAAAATAAATCACACTGGCTAAAAATACTGTTTTTCAATTTTTTTTTAACGGGAAACTCACTATCCCTTTTGTTGGGGGTACTTTCAGGAAATGCGCTCGCGGTCCAAGGTCGATGACGTCACGGAGGAGGGCGGGGGACCTTGGAAAAATGTTGTCAAGAGCACTTTCAGAAAATTTTTGTTTCCGGGAGCGGTCCCAAGTTGATTAGGTCACGAGGGCGGGGGGAGGGGGGGGGCTTGGAAAAATTTCCACTCTTGAGCTATATATGATAGGGACTTGGAATAATTTCGACCTCTAAGCTATATAATATGATAGGAGGGGGACTTTGAAAAGTATCAACTCATGTTCCACTTTTTGAAAAACCTTCCGCAGTGGAATACGGATCTGGCGGGTCCCCCACTCGCCGTGGCAAAAATTGCAACGGCATCCTAATGTTTGTTTTCAATATTTTTTGTCATTTTTACTTGACCGTTAATGAAAATACTTGACTTTTACTTGTTTACTTGACCTTTTCATTAAATACTTGACTTTTACTTGATTTACTCGACACCCTGAATTATTCCTCAACTTAATCTTACCATTTGATGACGCCATAAGTTGAGTATTTCTAGCGACGCCATAGAGAAAACATGGTCGGGATTTGCAAAAATTTCGAGTTCTGACCCGAGGTGAGAGAGCTACAGAAGAGGTAGCGGGAAGATAGTCGAGAAGGATTTGGATCATTTTCATGATCTTCAATCTAAAGCTACAGGCCCTAAAACTTTGCACTTTTTTCAATTTCAGTACTGCAGCGGCGTATCTAGGGGAATTTTCGAGGGGCCTTTGAAAAGAAGATTTTCCTGAAAAGGAGAGGATTTTGAACAATATTTGATGACAAATTCTTCAGTTCTATTAGGAGGGTTGTCTTCAAAGTGCGACTGCAATACTGACCAGATCTCCCGAACGATAGAAATGTTCATACGACTCGAGAAATTCGAAATTCATTCCTTTCAAGTGACCTTGATATTGTTTTCTCCACTACTTTGCAAATGACCAAGCAAGCTGAAAGCAATCGGTCAAAGGATGTGTCCTGTGAAATTGAGACGTAATAATGGGACTCCATCTTGTAAGCTGATGACTGCATCTGCATCATTTTTCTGTACTTTGATGACGTCATTCTACACCAAAAACGAAGCACGTGCAGCGGTCTGCTGGAAATTCAATCCTATAAGGACTGGAGTCCCGTTATAGATAGTGTCTCAAAGAAACTGTATTGGAACGTTTAATTCTGTAAGCTTTAACCTGGACAATATAATCATGGAAATTCATAGTTTTCATTAGCTGTCGTTTTGGACAAAGATCTACACAGATTTCCAAGAATTCATATCTCGAGCAAACACATCACGAAAATAGAGGAGATAAGATATAATCAGTTCTAACAACAGCAAAGCCTCTCCGGTCAAACTTTAACCAGCGTTACCAAAGCTGAAAAAGCGATCACCTGTAGCGTGCGGCAATATCGAATTTAATGTCAAAAATACTTTCCTAGATATGTCGTATCACGATTTCTTGCGATGGCCAAATATTTCTTTGTCAAAAGAAAGTAGAAAAAAAAATCCGAATAAATAATAGCTTACGAGGGGACAAAGCACGCACGAAATCGTGTACAATGAAAAAGTTTGTGCGTCAAATGCTATTGACCTATTAACCTTCGTCGATCTCGCCAATGTGGAAATGTGTATAATTATAATATGTGTTTTTTTTTTTTTCTTTTCTTTACTCCTTTCATTAATTTTTAACGTTTAAAACTTTAATTAATAACAAGAAGTTCATTACGTATAGCGTTACACAGTAATTGTATTTAACGCAATTAAAGTCACTTTTTTCAATTCGTATATCGTGCGAATAAAATCAAATTTTTTGTTTTCAGCTTTACGCGCCAGCCTAGCGAGCGGCGATTCAAAAAAAAGAGAAAATAAAAAAAGTGCGTAGGTTTTCAATGAATAGCCTAGTGCGTGTCCTCGAAAATACGAACGATAGAAGCCGGCCGGAATATTATCCGGCTTACAGCCGAAGGGGTGCCACAACCTCTATAAAAGAACGAAAAAAAAGTTCTAATTGAAAGATAAAGATCGTCGCAGGGTTGTAGGATGTACGATGTTCGTGATTTCTGCTCTTAAAGTTTTCAACTTTACTATGTGACAAAAAAGTGGGTCGGATTTGCGCATTACACTATAGCGTAATCGATTCACCAGAAGTGGAAGGTGCATTCGCTGCTGTTGTTAACCCTTCTAATTTCTACGATCCTTAAGCATCTCGTTATAGAACATTCCATCACTTAAAGAAGGACGAGATAGATATGCGGGAAATGTGTCCTCGTACACATACGTCGAGAAGAGAAGCAGAAAGAAAGAAACCTGGCGGGTGCGGAGAGACTATTTAAAATTCACGATTCGCTCGGGCAAATAACTGCCCTTTCTCTCTTTCTGTAAACGCACAGGACGCAATCCGTGATTGTGCTGGACTAGTATCTATATAGAATATTAAAATCTTCTAAACTGCGTATTATTAATCGAATTGGCAACACTGTACACGTGCCATTGAACTAAACCAACTTGTTTTCACTGACTGTGCGAGTACACACAGCAAACACAGTATTATAGTTTTTCATGAACCGTAATTTCGATCCTCTCTCTCTAGCGCGAAGCGAACAAGCGAACGAAAAAAGCCGGTGATTCTTTTTTTTTTTTTTTTTTTTGGTTTGTCGCGGACCAAGTCCGAAAGGTTTCGCGCCAATGCACTCTCAAGTCCGCTTTTCCTCTATGTAACTGTTGTAAACAATACAGAATATTCTTGCCTTTCCTGCACCGGGTTATGTACGTGTCGAAGTGTATACAATGTCCCCACGGTCTACAGATGGGCTTCGCGTTTATGAAAATAATTTCATTTCATTTCCTCGGCCCGCAGCACGTAGTATATGACTTGTATATATACACACAGTTGGGTATATACGTCGAGTATTTAAATTCCAGCAGCGAAAGGAATGCGTTAAGCCTACGTTGGCCTAGTTACGGCGCACGGAGTCGATTGGTTCTCGCGGAAAATCTAATTTGATGGAAAATTAGTATCGATTCAGAGTGTATACACGCACACTCGCACCATTGGTCATCCGTCGTCGTTAAAAGCTCGCGCAGTGTACTTTCATTAGCGTTTACATTATACAACTTTTGACACTATACAGAAAGGTAAAACGAATAGTTTTTTTTTTTCCTCTCTCGCCCTTCTCGAATCATCACTTACTTAAGAATGCAATTTTAAATCATGTTCGCGAATCGACAACGCTACACACCGATAATAATGCGATTAATAACTAAACAACACGTGTCTTATCGCTGGATTTTTCGAATCCATGGCTAGGTTTCCCGGAAATAAGTTTTTGGAGTAAGACTATAAACACAGCACAGCACAGTATGATACGTAGTAAAACATTGCGCGTAAACTGCGCTGAAAAGATTACTCGTGGATGCTGTATAATTTAATTGAATCAACGAATCTGCATCGTGAAATCGATATCAGATATAGTTGAACTAAATACTCTCGAGTATTTTCGTTTCACGCTTTCTATCATCCATAATAATAGGGAGAGAATAATTTTTCGCGAATTGAAAGTTTAATGCACTCGCGTTTTCCTTATCTGCAAACTCGAGGCTCGAGCGAAAAATTTCGGATGATTGAAGTTCGATAGCCCGAGTTCCTATCGCGTTTCGCGCATTAAAAGCTTCGTCTGTTTCTCTCCTCTCCCTCTCTGCTCGCGCAGTCACAGTCAATAATTGTCGTTTCAAGGCCATTCTATACATGCAGTAGAACACAACGATGTGACTATAATATGTACAAAAATAACAAAATGACTTCGATTCGAGCAGTTGGCAGTTTTCTTACTCACACTGGCTGGTAAATGAAACAATGAAGACTTGAATATAGCAGGTGAGGGTACGAGTGAATTCGAAGAAAAATGTTAAAAAAATTGAAAAGTTTGGGAACTGAATTTGAGACCGTAACCATTTGTAATATTTTTTCTGTTCTCCTCCTTAATGTGACACTAGAATTGGCAAATTATACTTATCTTATCAGCATTTAGTATAACAAAAAACAAAATACAGTTAAGGATTGTCTTTTCATCTCCTCTTCCGCCTCTCCTCTTCTGTAAGATTATAATCTTCTTGACACCTCCACTCTCGCTTTACATTGAAAATTTTCTTATCAAACTCTCGAAGGTAGACAAACTGAAAGTCAAAAACAAAGTAAATCGATAACAGCCGATTTAATGAGAAGAAACTCAGTCAAGGACGTTCTTCTGACAATCCACCACAAAGTTTGTAAGTGTTGTTCACGTCACACTTTTTTCACATAATATATTAAGCGACTGAAGGGTGCACTACCAGCATGTATCGCAAATAGTATAAGCCGGCCGCCGTATTCCCGGCGCGGCGTTCGTCAATGGTTGCGTTGCAAGGCACCGGTAGACTGTCGATTATAGATTGACGTGGCAGTCAGAATTGTGTGTGACATTTTAGGGCGAGAGAGAAAATAGAAGAATAAGACCTGGAAAATGAAATTACACGTTTCGTCTGCGAAGAAGCTGCAGCTCATTTCAAAAAATTTCAAGACTGTCTACAGAAAATTATAATATATAAGCATCATCTAATTAAGAAGATTTTGCGGAAAAAAAACTGCAAAAGTATAAAGAAATATAAATCATGTTTGAGGCCATAGTAAATTTGTTACAGATCCATACAGAAACATCTTTTGCAAAAAAAGAAAACGAGAAACTGATAGGAAGGACTTGCGAACCCGATTTTGAAATCATTTTCTGGGGAGCTGTCCATTCATTACAGTCGGGCCATTTCAGCTGAGTACTTCGTCATCATAGCCACTTTGCGATTCATTGAATGTTTTTCTGAACAGAAGCAAAGCTAGAAAAATGTTCGATAGTGACATTGCGACACTAACAGGGGGGAATCTGATCTTCTTCTTAGCTATGCCCTTGCTCCTTGTTGCCTCAATCATACGGTCACAAATCTCATACAGGGTTCTATGTTAGGCCTAACTTAAATTAGCAGTATTAAAAGTAGTTTTCAATTCTGCTAGACTACACTATGTGAATTCTGAGCAAACTGCTTGCCTTATTACTGTCGATTTTCACAACGACTTTTGGTGTTTTGCTCATATTTCCTAAGAAACGTCGAAGCATTCAGCCAATTAGTGGCGTAACCAAAAATTTTTGAATTTAATTTTATGCAATACTCCACTTGGCAAATTTTTTAGTTGGAGGCAGAGGCCCAGATTTACAAAACTTTCCTTTGGGTGTAACGCTGCTCAATTCTTTTCGTATGCGAGTTCATTTCGGGCATCTTACGCTTTTCTCAATTCAAGTACAACCTTGCTTCGTTTCAGGGTCAAGGAGACGGGGGGAGGGGCCAGATTTTCAGGAGGTCTGGATTCTGAAAGAAATCATGATTATAATCAACAAGTCGTAGGTCGGCTGATAGCAGATTTTTACTTAGGCTTCCAGCAGGCTAGCTGGAGGAGATGATCTCCTCTTCTTGAAGTTCGACCCTGTCCTCTCCCGACTGAGTAGGACACTGCCCAAAATAAGTCGGGATGAGGGCAAACTCAGGGAAAACTCTATTGAGGACGTAATCTCCGTATTTAGCCAAATGGTAGCTAATCTCGAAATCCTCAATTGCTTTTCGACGACGGAACCTCTGTTCGAAGCGCACTGGGTGGCATTTGTTGAGGTCAACCTAATTTAGTTGCTCTGCAAAGGTGACTTCTTGGTCTTTAGATTCGTATAAAACGCCTTCTTTAGGCGTGAATCGACGGGGGGGAGGAAGGGGGAAATCCACCCTCCCAAAAAAAAACAAAAAACAACAAAAAACTGTAGTATCGTAGAAAATGTGAAAAAAAAGTCTTTTGGACTTTTTTTGGATTATGTATTTCCCCTCCCAAAGTGATCGTCTGGATCCGCGCCTGCTTCTTATGCTCATTGAAGTGCACGGAGAAGTTTCGCTCAGTCTTCCCTATGAAGAGCGCCGCGCAGTTAGGGTAAGGTAATTTATAAACTCCACACTTCCTTAAGGTGAGGGGGGGGGGTCTTCGAGCGAACCTAAGTGAGGACTTAGCTGGGTTTAAGACTATGAAACTTAAGGATCCCGGCCAAGCCTTTCGAAAAATTACCCAAATGGGGCAGGCGAATTCATTTGAAGTTTTTGAGGGGGAGGAGGGAGACTGCTTCGACAAAAACGTCAACTGGCTAGGGCTCTTAGCAACAAACTTCTTCCTGACGATAGAGTCGAGATCTAAGGTCATGCCATTTCGCCCTTTATCAGGCACAATTTAGTGCGAAACGATTCGCTGTTGAGAGGGAGGGACATGTGGCGATGAATTATAGAAATATAAGGGTGAGTGACAATAGGAGCTGGAACCAATTTGTAAACATCAGTGGAAGTGGGTTTTCGACAAATGATGTAGGTACTCGTGTCCGTCAGGAGTGAGAGAGATGGAGAGGTCCAAAAGTGAACTTCATGCTGGGATAGGGGGTATTGGGGTACGAAAGGAACTCACGCAAAGCGTCCACAAGAACCGTCCCGAAGGTACAACACGTCATCGACCTATCCATACCAACAAAAGACATACCTAGTGAGGGTAAGTCCCTCTAAAAGATCTATGAAGAGATCAAAACCTTCTTCAAACCTTTCTCTGCTTCTCTCGAGAGCTCTTTCCTTTCCTCAGCAAGTCATACGAATCTGAAACTCTTTCTCATGTTAAACCAGGAAGTGTTCACGGTCGCAGATACATCGGAAGGAAGTTATTTTTCATGGAACGCAACGTATAGAGTAGGACCGCGCGTATATTCTTAAAAATATTCGCGTTCCAATCGATTCTCGCAAAAATTATATAATTTTCTTAGTATTTATACATTGTCATAACTAGTTCGCACGACGTAATCAATACTGCCCTTCGAAAGGTACGCACAATAACTTGTTTAAAAATTTCCTACATCACATATGCGAGAACTCGAGTTCGCCTCGAACGTATCATGCTGGTATAGCCTTTACGATTTATATTGTGATGACGAGCGCGCTTAAATAGCAGAACAATGCTGCTGGTAAAGGCGAAGGTAATATGGAGGCATTCGTATATTATTAAGTACGCTTCTATTATAGGCTGTGGGATGTTGGAAGAATTGTTATGCGTGCATGGCCTGACGGGAGTGAAATTTTGTACCACACTGTCGGTTAAACGCGAGATGTAGTGCACTTTGCCCGAATACACGCTGACGCTTGATAATCTTTCGTGCGCAATGGCTTACGCAAAACGGCAAATTACCATTAAACCATTATGTGCTATATTTTTTTTTTTCTCTTCCAACCAGCACGGATGAACGTAAAAGTAGGACCATTAGCGAGATTGACTCTCGCGAAGAGAAAGAGAAAAAAAAATTACACAATGTAAGTACGACCGCGTCTTCGAGGCCGATCAACATTTTTTTTCTTTCTCTTCTCCTCCTTCTTCATTCTCATCATAGTTATACTTTTTCGCGCGCTCCGATAGTATATCTTTGTCTATCTCTCTCTCTTGGATATATTGTGTTCGCGCGAGAGAGTACAAAATCGGCATTAGACGTTGTATAGAAGATGAAAGCGTCGCTATAGCTGTTGACGACATAACGAATCCTCTGCGGTAATAAACCTCGGATGACCTAAATTTTTCGTAGTTGGAAAATGCGTACACGAGAGAGAAGAACGATCTTTCCAGAGAGCTCCAGTATAGCCACGGTAGAAGGAGAGGGTTTCGTACGAATTGGCACGGAATACCATATCCATGCAACGCGTACCGAGAGATGATGATGAAGATGTACGAGCGTGCAACCGCACAACCGTAGAAAGAGAAATGGTGTACACTCTGTACCGGTTTTATCGTAATTTTATGCTTTGTAACAACATAAAAGTGCGTATTTCACTCCATGTTTCCGATTCGCTGAATTATCCGCAAAAGATTTCGCGCGCGAGGTCCTCGAAGACCAAGCTCAAAGAAGGCGTGTATATCAGGGAGCTAGAGAGAGATTATTATAAACATTTTTATGGTTTATTAGATTGGCTCCTTTCTCTCTCTCTCTCTCTCCCTTGAACGCAAACATGCGTTTTAATCTGTCGGATTCCGTGTACATTTTCTAAGAATTTAAAACGCGAACACGAAACATATAATTATCCGTCAAACTGTGTATATACCACAACGATTATACAGTATAACTGTTCCGAAGAAAAAATTACAAGTTACCTTTTTTTTTCTCTCCTCTCTTATTATTATTTTATTCAAGTACATGCGGAATTGAAATCTCCATTCGCGTTAAAACCTCATCTCGGGCAGGCTGATAAAATCAGCGCGAGAAAAAAAAAACTCCTCGAGAGTGAGTTCGTCAACTTTTAAAAAATATTATTATACATATTATAAATAACAAAAATACCATATTACACGGTATATACACATATACGTAGACTATACAGTTTAACGACTTCTGAAAAGCACTGACCTATGCCACTTATGGAGCGGTTATGGTTTGGGTTTTGCTTCTCTCTTCCGTATTAACACAAATTTTTTTTTTTTTTGTTTTCGTCTAACGTGTGTGGCTAATTTTCAACGAGTTCTTTTGTCTTCTGTTCTAAAAGCGCACACAATGTGGACTTCTAATTCGAGAAGTCTCCTCCGGTATTCGGTTTCCATTGATGTTGTTCCACAGAGTATCAGCTGTCCCGAAGAACACGTGCGCGCGTGTTCGTTCATTAGCGATTTCATTACGCGGAAGTTACCGTCTACAATATGATTCATTTTCCTGTATGTATATACGGCCTACTATGATGCAAAAAATATCGCTGGAGTGCGTCAATGAAATTCCTGTCCTCGTTCAAGGCACACCGAGTGTAGACTCGATAGAAACTCACAAACACTAACCTTCAGTATTCCGTAGAATAGAATGAGTTGACAGCCTTACGCGTAATGTCAAACCCATCTGTCATGACCATTAAGCGCGTTAACTGAATTTTTAAATTATTAGACGACCTTTCAAGCTTCGACACCACCGGAGAGTCCCTCTATAGAAGGATCGAAGCTCAAATTCATCCCCAAATAAGATCGAAATCGTTGATGACGTCACGTGCGTTTTTTGTGGGTTCCCAAATAATAATTTTCAAAGAAAGAATGGCACTATTTCACCCGTGTGTAGTAAATAATGAAATAAATTTGTAGAATAAATTATTATATCAGGAAAGAGTGAAAAGAGAATTAGCGGCCGTAGCAACTTCTACAGTGGCTCCCCTGTTTTCAACTAATTTTGCTCTTCTTTCTACATATTTGAAAGTGCTAAAATTCTCCTCCTTATGTAATTATCGTAATTTTTCTTGAAATCACGTTAAGATTCTTGTATGTCCGTCCTCAATAAGGATTCGAACTAAAAATCATTTTCCTGCTTGTACTTTTCTTCGTCTGTCCCTAATGATGTCGCATACTCTCATGCTTGTGCATTTTTCGTACCTAAAAGTTTAAAGCTTGACCTTCCTCTTGACCCACCTCTACGGTGGTTCATATCTCCGGATTTTCTCAAGTCTCCTTTCTACGAAGAGTCAAAACTCGAAATTTTCACGAGTCCCTTGATCAGGGCCATTGATGACGTCATATAGACCACATGCTAGTCTGAACATGAAAAGACTGCTGCACCTAAAATGCTCCTGCTCGGCCGAGCTCATGTTTAGCTGAAGATTCCATCTTAGCCTAGAACTCCTCGGTTGTATTTTTCCCTCCTTTACGAAGTTCCAGAGCGCAAAATTTCTTCAAGTTCTTCCTTCTAGAGGTTCATAGCTCGAATCTTCCTCGAGTCCTAACTATGGAGGATCGAAGCTCGAAATCCATCCCCAAATAAGGTCGAAGTCATTGACAGTCAAAAGGTCAAACATGTAAGGACCGCTTTCTCCCCAACAAAACAAATAGCAGGGGCGTAGACTATTCACATATCGGAGGGAAACCTAATAATCGATCTTTACCGATTATCAAGATCGGAATCGAAAGATCCACAGGTCAATTCAGTTAATGGAAGAGAGATTTTTAAAACACAAAATAGAGAAAAAAAAATTGAATAGGACTATCCACTCAATGGATTTTTCTAAAATATTTATTGCATATATTAATACGTATAAAATTCAAGGCGTTGGATTCAACGCCTTGAATTTTTGAGAAGAATTTTTATTCGCGTGAATTTGAAAGATTTTTAAAGAAAAAACAAAAACTAATAAAGATTATCGTTCATCGCGTCATAATTCCACCCTTCGATGAATTTTTTCCTCCCGTCCTCAATTCTGAATCGCGCTATACATGGCTGCAGGGCTTCACGAGACGAAGGATTCGGATTCGATTTCATTGTTAATCTCGGCAAGGGTGCAGAAGTTTACCCAGAAAATCGAAGTAAACGCGTGAACGTTTTTCACGAGTCCGATACTCTGTTCGAGAGGGGTACACGACGAAGCGCAAACGTGGAACGTATACATCTTTATACGTAGAAAAATTTTGCCCGAATACGATCACGTTTCGAGATTAGGTACAACCTTCACCTGAACGCGTGTTCCAAAATTTTCGCCCCCTCCCATATGCACGCAAATACACCGGTATACTTGAACGCGTGCATTCCACCGAGAAATTTTTTTCCCACTTTTCTCCACAAACATGCGTACATACGCTCTTCGGGCCTACAATATGCCGGTTATTGGGTTAATTCGTGAAAACGTGTGCTATTTTAAGTCGCGCACGCTAACGATGTTAGAGGGTCACTAAGCTATCTTTTCTCGCCGGTACCGGCACACAGTTCGATACTTGTAAGATTATTATTTTACCGCACGGCGTTGCGAAATTTTTATGTTTTTTTTTCCTTCTCTTAATTGTGTAATAATTTAATTTGGAACGATATGCAGCAGCAGAAGGTTGTATCAAAAAATAGATTACGAGTGTCTAATGGGCATGCTGTTCCTATGTAATGGTTTCGCACTTTCCTACAGAATCATTCGTGCGAAACTGGTCCTGTCACAACGATGACGAAGGGAGCGGAAAACACGTTACGATGTTGAATCTTGAGTCGATAAATGATCCGGCGTAGATATCCATCCTGACCACTTAATCTTAATCTTTTTAACACGGAGAACGAGTTTTCCTTCGTTTTTGCGCCCATTAGACGGTCACTAGATGAACGCAAATTTTTCCTACCCCATCACCGCGTGAACAAAATTTCTTCTTTTTTCTCGTTCACCGATTTCTACGTTATTCTGTGGATAACCTGTATAATAGCTCAAGATGACTTCGAGGTCAACAAGCTCTTCAAAAACTATTTATACACCGAGTTACGTATTCTTGTAGCAATATGAAAAGACAGACTATTGTAGTGGTGGTACAGAGTGGGCCTATTTTATTGCACGTCTCGAAAAGGATACACCGGCCGGCATACCAAAATCATACGCACGAATATTACGAAGAGGAAACCAGACACGAAAACGAGCAATAAACAGAGAGAGGATACCGAGCACTAATGAATAAGACTATTAAGGTGTACGGGCGTGGGCTCCGTGGCGCGGACTTTTTTTATTCAAGAAGAAACCGGAGAGGGAGGGTGACCCACCTGTCGGATACAAAATAACTCACCCGTACACTGCCTACAAAGAGAACTGCGACTCTCGATTTGAATTTGACTCAGGTTGTCACGTTCACAATAAGATGTACTCTTCATGACTCGCTAGCAGTGCACGGTTCGAATTTTAAAACTCGTTCCACGTCTAATCTACTGGTCGGAACCTTCATACGCACACATGCGCTCTGAAGTAACCACTGCAGTTAACGTGGAAATTTCGGTCAGATTTGCTTTCATAGAACTTCGACATGATGATCTTTACGAGATGATTATTCTTCATATTTGTTAGCTTTTAAGGCCGACTATTAGTAGATAGAGCACGAATCTGATTGGTGGCTTCTAGCTACGTGGTAGGCTGACTTGCTATGACGTTCAACCGGGATTCGAAACTATTTGTATCATAAGCGACCTGATACACGATACCAACCTCTCTCTCTTTTGGGTCTGATGACTTTTTATTTTATGCGATACATCGCGGCTTAGTCACGGTGCTTGCGCGCCACTGTTTTGAGGAATTCGAATAATGAAATGTTATAGAAACAGGATGAGTGTCCAGTAAAGTTCAGCATCAGTAAGTGAAACCTGAATTGAGGGAAGGGGATACAAGGTTCGATGCCATGGCAAAATGTAAGAAATTAAATAAGCACTTTTATGCCAAAATATGGAAATTTCTCTAGTCCTGACCCTGTATTTCCCCCCTCACGTTTCTCGGTCGTTCTTTCCCTCCCTGGTCGCTTCTAAAATTGAAATGCAACACTTGATCTAAGAAGCAAGGGGTCAGCAGGCGTTCTCTCTCTTGGTTATTGTAATTCTTAACAGTAAGGTAAAAAGTATAAGGTTTTACATGAAGATTTCTACTAACGCAAGAGGGAGGGGTAAAGTAAGGTTTTGCGTAGCCGAAATTTGACCTTGATCTATTGCAGAAACTCGGGAAAATTTAGACTTTTGAGCTATAATCGGAACTCATAATGTCCAGCTCAGTTGTAAACAGTGCGAGGGGATCTATATCGGTGAGACGGGGAGAAAGTTTGAGATCAGGAGAAAGGAGCACAAAACGTCGAGGGAGAAAGAAGATGGCAAGTCACTGTTTGGGAAACACTGTAACGAGGAAAACCACGATGGAGAGGGAATATTTGAAGTCATACACGTAGAGAATCGCACAAAGAGAAGAAAACTCTGGGAACAAATGGAGATTTTAAAAGCCAAGAGGAAGAAAGCCTGCCTCTTGAACAATGTATTCAAGTTTGACAGCAAAAATTTATTCGGCCTGGTGATTGGACGAGAGAAGAAGAACGAAACAAACCAATGAGACGGCAGGAATCCAGGTAGCCAATAGAAACGCAGCATTTAGAACAATAGATCGAACCAATCACAAAGCAGTATGTTTCAGGCAATAAGAACACCATGTCATATTATTGTAAGAATAAGTTTCTAAGAAGTGAACCAATCACAACACAGCATTGTTATAGCCAATAAGATCACAGTGTTATACTATAAAAACTCATGGTTAAGGCCTTGTTCTCCAGTTGCGACACAACTGATGATGGGATAACACCCGAAAGTACTCTTGTATAAGCAACTAATAAAGTAGATTTGTACAATTGAAAAACCCCTTTTTCAATTTTGAGCTATAGTGTTCCAAATTAGTATATGTTAGGACAATACTAGAAAATTGATTAACTTATTAAGCTACCAGTATATGATAAGCTAAGGAGTTTTGAAGAGTGTTGGTTCAGTAATATATGACCTCGACTCACTTCAGGGACTTCGGCTACATATATGAGAAATGGCTCTTGGAGAAATTTCGAAATTTGAGGCTATGAAGGAGGCATATGGAGAAGGGCCCGATATCGTGAGGACTTTAAGTCATTAAGAAGAACTCGAAAATAAAATTGGTTCATTTCTATTCCATTTTTATCAACATTTAATTTTAAATGATTAATAATTCGCGTCCAAACTTTGTGACGTCATCAATGACTTCGTCTGATTTAAAGACATGAAAAAATTTCGAGTTCCGATCCTCTAAGGAGAGAGGGGGTATCGGAAAAATTTGCTATAGAGATACGTCCAAAGGAAGGTGAACTAGACTACAACTAACATGAGCGAGAACCGGAGGATGATTCTAGACTAAGATTCTCTCTCTCTTTCTCTTTGATAATCGAGAAAAAAAACAAGTTGAAGAAGCACGTGACGTCATCAATGTACTCGAGGAACAGAGCATGCGACATCATCAGGGCAACTATCATTTAGAATCCCCACATACAAGGAAAGCACAAGCAGAAGAGTGTGACGTCATCAAATGATGATTTTTAGTTCGAATTCTCACTGAGGAGGAACTTAAATGATGTCAAGAAAAATTGAAGAGACTTTCAGAACTTTCGAGTATGACAGATGAATGAAAACAATGGAGCATTGCCGCTAATTTCTGTGCCCAAAATAATATACCGAAGGATCACATAGATCGAGCTCCGAATAATGTGATTGTAATTAGTTCTCGCAGCCCTCGCTAACCATCGTTCCAGAAAGACCCAAAAAGATTAAATGTTTCCATTAATATCTACGCATCCAAACAACACCACATTAACGCGACCACACGTAGCACTAGATTGTTTCACTTCAGGTACGCTACAAGAACTTCCTCACTTTCAGGAAATCAATTGACACTAATTCTATTTTGTATTTCTTTGTCCACTCAATCAACCTGTTTCAGCAATCCTCAGCGGAAGCTTTCACGATCGCCTTCCCTCGGTGAAATCGCACATTGTTGTAAGTGCGAGCGTGAGGTCTATACTAATGCTATATTTCTGAAATGGATTTACGGCGTTCTGAGAAGATCTCCGAGGACGATAGAGAAAACTTCATCCACTCCATCAAAATCAATCATCTGACGTTTTGTTTTCCACTCATTTCAATCTACACCGATGCGTGCAATCAACAGCGCGCGCTACGCTGCGTGTGTACGCGCTCCATTTCGGCCCGGCGCGGCACGGCGTGCGGTAGCCGGTGCCACATCGCATCGTAACAACCGTATACGAATTAACTGCAGCAAGGTACACCGTATCGACTTCTAGACATTTTAAAATGTATATCATTATATTGTAACAGAAGTTTTCGATGACTGCCTGTACTCGCTACTCGCGCTGCGTAACGCCTTGCGGAATACGCTCTAGGTCTTCACTCTGCACAATAACAGAACGCAATTTTATACAACAGAAAAACTCGCCAATATTTTATATACACACTGTGCGTACTAAGCGTCTTTGTACATAGCTGCAGCGCGAACGAGAGGCACGAATAAAAAATATGTAGGTCGCAGCTGGGGTCGTAACACAATTTCATATACGCGCTTGGTTACGTGGCGGACATAGTCGAATCTATGGATATAGCCTGCCTTCTTTTCGCCACCGCAGCAACGTTCGCGCGCGAGCGTTTTCGCGCCGCTACTCGCGGTCAATTTTGCGAGAGGATCGTTCGTCCTGTCACATATCTCGCCCAATATACGCGTATGTAGGGTACGTACCATCGTCGTGACAATGACTCCGTTAATATATTATCATTACTACGAGGATGCGTGCGTGCGTGCATGTGTGTGCGTGGGTCTTGCGAGTTTTTTAATCGCCGGCGCCGGCTTATCGAAGAAGGATCCTATATACAAACAGTATAGGCGATGAGCCGCACGAAAGATGGACGTTTTGGAATTCTTCCAGGGGAATATAAGAAAGAATGAAGAAATATAATCGTACGCGTATACGAGCGCGCATACACAAACACACACGCTGAAAATCGTATACGGAATACGAATTTAGCTGGTGCCGTGAAACGAGTATTTTGTAATGAGGCCGCCGCACGGCGCGATTATCATAATCATACCATCGTGCTAAGATGGGCCGGGGGTATTGTGAGAAAAAAAAAAAAGTTCTGAATTGAAGAGGACGCGACGTAAAACGACGCATCACAAGAAGAACAATGATCCGGATTTCGCACTCGTCCCCCTCCCCAGATGTAATGGCAAGTGCTAGAGCGTCTACAGTAACTATACAATGGCCCGATGCTCGTATACAGTGACATCGCTTCCTAATTCCATATCCGCGTCGTACGTACGCAGATATCCTTCTCCAGGCGAACAGCTGAACGCATCCTACTGCGAGATGACGAACAATAAAACCAATTAAACGTGCGGTGCGTTGTACGGTACCTCTCCACACCTCCAATCAACTCTCTCAATTTGGAATAAACAAATCGTTTAAGAACTTGGGTAGCTTCTCACTTACGCTTTCAATGGTGCACATCGCAGCGTCAGCGGTTTGATGGAGATCTCAACACCTTTAACAACGCCGCAGGTTTTTATTCTTTTCATTTCGTTTCATTACCCTTGACGCGGGGCCGGTATTCTGCGTACATAGAATTCCCAACCTGTTCATTAAGAAATGAAGATGGAATTCGATAGTCGATATTTTTATAGTCGCGAGTTTAGGTGCGGAGGTATTTTTGTGACCTATAAAATATGCATTCCTTGGGTAAGGAAGTCTTGCGGACGAGCGAGCGATTTACGAGAACACGGGAAATTATTGACGACGCGCTTTTTGTCTCATACATGTATAATACACGAAGATCAATTTTGAATGTTTCGATATTGCCTCCCGAAGCTAAATATATACACACGACGACGTTGTCGATAAGAAATGAGTACGTACCCGACGGAGACTGAGAGATACTTCTATCCCATCACAAGGGTCGCTCGTTCAACCTCTACATCATCTTCCTATTTTACATATTCGAATGAGAAGCTCTCGCGTTGGTATTATACAGTATGGAAGAGAAATTCCCATCATCATCCTATAGCCTCTCCTTGTCGCTGCGCTTATTATATACGACGAACATATAACCACATAACCTCTCGAAAATAATTTCATTCTTACTTCCTGCTTTTTATACGCTGAACGTTTTCTACGACTCTTATATATTACTTATCAACGGCGTGCGTTGTGTATATAGAAAAGGAAGAAGGGGAAGAAAAGAGGATAACTTTCTAGAAAATTATTGAAATTTTAATGTCGTATCTATACATATATATACACATACATGTCACTTTCGCAAACTACCGAACGCATTCGAACACTGGAGATGATAATCACGTACAGAAACTGGTTTTGCACTCTTCGCTCGTATCTCTACGTTGGACTCAATTTTTGTACTTTTCAATAAAAAAAAATGTGTAATTCTAATAGTTGAAAAATACGTCGTTTTCTTTTTATTTCTCGCACGCATCGTCTTCAATTGATTCATCATGATTTGGAGTAGACATTGGCCCTGGAGAATTTATTTCCCAAATGTGGTTCATTTTGTCTAGCGAAATTCAGATTCTCAAGATCTTGACAGCAATCAGATTAAAAAGAGGTGAAGTTGAGATCGATGAAAAGTACTTTGGACTCAGCTTCCACTGGTCAAAATAGAGTTGGATGGGCGGAGGAAGAGTTGGTAACTGTTTGATATACCGATTCAATACTACTCAGAATCTCACAGCTAAGAATTTGTTTCGAATGTTGAATACGAGGATAAGGTACTCTCCAAATCGGACAGATCTTTTGTTCTTATTACAATGAGTCCTCTTGGACCACGGGTACATACATCGTCAGTTGGTTTATCGTCGAGAAAATCCAAGGTCCTTTTTTGGCTCCAAGTTGAGTAAAATTTTCACCAGCTGGGAAATCAAATTAGTACCAAAGTCCTTTCTCTGACCTCTTCGCGACTCGAAATGGAATTCTCAAGTAGATTTTGACAGCAATAAGATTCAAACGGGGTAAAGTTGAGATTTAAGAAAGATATACTTCCGAATGCAAACTATCAAGTTTATACAAACCAGTTTATAGTTTGAAAATTCTTGAAACTTCTTAGGAATATTCTGTTTGACGTGAAGAACGTTCAAACAAGGCGTAAGGAGAGAGTGAAACTAGGTAAATGAACGATTTTGATTTACTGTTCAGTATCAAAAACAGAACACGAAAATGAAATACTTCCAGATTCATTCTAAACCTGATTCTCCAGATCTTGACAGCAATTATATTGAAAAGGTGTCTCGATGAAAAATACTTTAAACCAGCGGTACTTAAATTTTTTAAGTCACGATCAACTTTCAAAATTTCCAAATGTTCCGCGATCGACAAAAAAAAAAAAAAAAAAGGAGGAGGAGGAGGAGGAGGAGGAGGAGGAAACATTATATGATTTGATTTATTAAAACTTGTAATACAAAAATGATAGAAATTAGAATGGTACTCGTAAATTTTCTGATAAATGAAAAGATGTGGAATATTTGAGACATTGATTTTTTTGTTGACAATTGCTCGAGAACGCTGGCGATCGACCGATCGACCTGTTGGGGACCGCTGCTTTAGACCGAGTTTTCTTCAGTCAAATAATTCAAAATTATTAAGAATCAGATTTGATACGGATTCAATACTACTCAGACTCTCATTCACAGCTAAGAATTTTCTTCGAATGTTGAATACGAGGATAAGGTGCTCTCCAAATTCATTTAAGCCGGACGGATCTTTCGTTCGTAATACAATGAGTCTTCTTGGATCACCGGTACATACATTGTCAGTTGGCTTATCATTGAGAAAATCAAGGTCGTTTTTCTCCCCCAGAATTTGCTCCCAAGTTGAGTAAAATTTTCATCAGCTGAGAAATCAAATCAGTACCAAAGCCAAGTGAGACTTTTTCCCTTCCCTGGTCCCCTTCCCCTTCCCCCTCCTCGCGACTCAAAATGGAGAAGTACGAACACAAATTCTCAAGTAGATTTTGACAGTTATCAGATTCAAAAGGGATAAAGTTAAAAGTGACGAAAAACGTACTTCAAACTGCAAATTATCAATTTATACAAGCCAGTTTTTCGTTCAAGAATTCTTGAAATTTCTTAATAATATTCTGCTTGATATAAGAAACGTTCAAACAAGGAAGTGAGGGTGGGTAAATGTACGATATTGATTTACTGCTCAATATCGAAAACTTTTTTTCAAAGTAGAACACGAAAATTAGATTCTGAAGATCTTGACCGCAATTAAATTGAAAAGGTGTGAAGTTGAGATCTATGAAAAATACTTTAGACCGAGTTTCCTTCAGTCAAATAATTCAGAATTATTGAGAGTCAGATGGGGAGGAAGAGTAGGTGATTCATTACAACTCAGACTCTCACAGCTAAGAATTTTCTTCGAATGTTGAACATGAGGGTAAGGTGCTCCCCAAATTCATTTTTAACCTGACAAAATCCAGGTTGAGAATCGATGGCTTCAGAGATCCCTTAGACAGAAGAAAGATATGCTTCACCAGGTTTATACAGACCAGTTTTTCGCTTAAGAATTCTTGAAACTTCTAAGAAATATTCTTTTCGACGTGAGGAACGTTCAAACAAGCGGCAAAGAGAGGGTGATAAGTTGGTAAATGTTTGATATTGATTTACTGCTCAGTATCAAAAACTATGCTTTCAGATTCATTCTGAACCTGCCAAATCTAGACTTAAGAATCCATGGTGTACTGAAATCGCTAAAGACGTATTTACGGGGAGGGGGGGAGATAAGAACTGCAGAATTCGCCCAAAATCTTGTTCAAAATTTCCTCCAGGAAAATTTTCTTGTTCACCAGCCCCGACCTTCGATCCTTTTGAAAATTACGCCAAAGGGGGCTTAATAAATTCCACTTACCCTCGGGGACGACGTCTGAGTCAGTTGAACTTTCAGTTAGGAAAATCAAGGTCAATTGGAAAATATATACACATCTTTCTTGGCATATTAAACGCCACTCCTGATCCCGAATTAGCTTCCGCATAGCCGCACATCTTGAACCTAAGTTTCTCTACTAGCCCAACTCATGCCTATGGAAGGAGGGGGAGAGGAATTCCCCTGAAAGTTTCTTCGCTAATAGGCTGGGTAATGAATTTGAAATTAGGAAGACCGTCGCGAAGGCTACACAATCGATGATCTCTCCAAAGCCAAGGGGGCGGCGTCCGGGTCCATAAATTACGTGAGGCATTAGGGGGGAGGTCTAGCCAAGTCTCACCAAAACTCACGTGAGGGGGAGGGGGTGCCGATAACTCTCACGTAATTTTTTTCTCACACAAATACATTCTAAAATATTGCTAAACTGGCTCAAATTTAATAAAAACTAGTCCTTTTTGAATCGGTATAAAATGTGATCAAGAAAATTACGTTTTTTCAATAGATAAACGCGATTATAAGCACAGATAAACATATTTAAAGCAAGAATACACATTTCGGAAAATCTCAGGGGGTCAAGGCAAATCTCACAATATCTCACCAAGGAGGACGGGGATTCGAAAAATCACAAAAATCACCTCACGTAATTTATGGACGTCCCCCAACTTCAGTAGCTGCTTGAGGAAGAAGCAGCCCCTCCTACTCCTAGGTTACTTTGTCAACACACAAGTATGGTACACCTCGCCCGCTCCTCCCCTTCTCATTAACATGGAGGAGTTGCGATAAGTTTCCAAAACTTTTTACCAAATATCGGCCACCATTCTTTCAATTTTACGAGTATAACATGGAAGAGAAGCTCATTTCAACGAAGGCGTGGATTCAAAAAGAAACAGTCGTGATTTTGGTACACTATAAGATTACGATCTGAACAATTTACAGGATTAACTTTCACAACGAGCGAGAGGACTTGTTAATACAAGGAATTCACCGAGCTCAAAGTTGGCACAATCGATGATGCTGTAGAAGAGAAACGCTCGAAGACGTGACTCTGATTCTAAAATATCATAAACGAGATTTATACAGTACAATCCCTCATGCTCGGGCGGATAAGAAAGTTAAGCGGCAAATCACGCCTTAGGATCTAGGAAGATCAATAACTCCTCATCTAAAAGAACAATGCGACAAAGACGGTACTTTCAGGGATCATTTCACTAATTATTGTCAAGGATTAAATTACCGTACGCGCCCCATCACTCCTACATCGAGGGCACCGAATCCAAGAAAACACGACAAATGACTCGCTTTTTCGTGCTCTCAGTTTCTTCGAAGATCGCCTAGAAATTATAACTCATTCAGTCCCCTTTCACGTCATGCTTGCTTTTTTTCACGACACACATATTTATACACTTAGCCGGTGCATTATCCGTGTACACCGTAATAACAATGAGAAAGAGAGCGCGCGTACAACATGACAGCGTTCAAAAGTCACGAAAAAGGTTTAGTCGCGTGAAATCGCGCGCGAACAGGTACAGTTACCTGCGCGCTGGATAATGGACGGTGCGGACATTTTTCACTGGAACGTGACTGAATCTCAACGTAACCAGATTACCAAAGCGCAGGAGATCGAGGTAAACAATGGTGAACGCGGCATATCTCACCCTGTTACACCTTACGATCCTTTTCTTATCAAATTTTTTCAACGACGATCATGATACCGCATAAAACAGTCATCGATATTCACAAAAATATCGTGAGCCCACGTTATGCTCGATTATTGAAAATTTGTCCATGAAAATAACGCAGTCAAATGGCCGCAGTTACGTATATATGTAAACACATTATTCTGGAATGTACAAGAATAATAATTGTGCTCACTATGCTAAAGTCCCGACCACGTATTATGTACATAGATATTATTTTCGTACCATCCGATTTAATTTGATTATGACCTACATTCGTTTCATCTCTCCGTCGCCCCTGCGCGCGCGTAACATTGCGCGTCGACGTAATTCGGTATTATACAGAGCTCTACAACCGTACTTGTTGACGATGGTGGTTCGTTTACTTACACGACAGAGAGAGAAAAAAAGACGAAAGTCCACTAATTAAGTAAAAGGTCTCACTGAATGTAACCTCTCTGTATCCATAGACTCGTGCGCGCCTCCTCGGAAAGAGAACTCGATCGATTAATTAACGCGAAGAGTATGTGAATATTTCTTGAAAAAAATTCCTCGTTGAAATCGAAAACGAGAATTTATCGTCCATCATATGGCACGCAGCATCCTATATAGCCATTAGCGGAACGCGTATAATATATTTCGGCCAGTACAGACCGCCGCCATGTATGAAGATTACAATATTTTACGTGTGCTATGCCACGACGGTAGGGCCTATAATAACAATTTTCTACGACCACGCTATACATGCACGCGGTACATAATAAGCGCTCTGTTCTTTAACGATATACCCTCCTAGTAATATCTATCGAATATGGCCTGCTTCTCTGGCCGTAGTATGTGCGTGATGCTGTACACGATTGAGTTATAAGATACCGCTCTCCGCCATGTCAAAATACCAGAGCCACCCCGTTCCCATAGTATATACGTTTCGAATTCTTCACCGCCGTTAATGAAGCTGTTGAAGACCAATTGACGCTTCCGAGGACAGCTTTATGGCAGCGCTTCAAAAAGTACAACTGACACCGAAAACGAGAAAAAATTTCACGACGTGCAACGTTCAAGGCCTACGCTGGCAAAAAATTCTCATCGTGCGCGTTTCGCCTCATTTCAATTTCACCCTTTTTTTTGCAAAACGAGCCGACAAAACGTTACAGCACTGAGCATGCCGTGGCCGGCCGGCTTCAGCTTTCGTTCTCTAGCACGTGCACACTAGAGCACATATACGACGTTACGTCATTGCCACGCTTAAATTTACGCCAAGGACGCGTTCGGAAATCGAAAATTCTGAAAAAAGCAATCTACTGCATCAAAGGCTTGCTTACGAATTCCGTTGTATTTTTGATGAACGCGAATACCGTCATCGAGATTTTTTTTTCTTCGTTCTTTTTTTATTGTGTAGGTATGCTGCTAGATAATTCACTATTCATATTATGTAGGTGCAGTCGAAGAGATCACATTGTCTGTTACGTCATCGTGAGGAGCCGGACACCCTTAACAACCTGTTTCGTGCACCGCTGATACAGCTGGTAAACTGGTTTCCAACGGCGCACCGAATTAACGCACATCAACAACACAACACTGCGTAGAAAGAGAACGAAAAGGCTAAAGAACTTGTCTCGAATTCTCAAGTCTGACCTTCAGAGTTCATCCCTCTTTAAGGACGTACGCAGTTCATAACCCCACAGCGAGCGAAAGAGAGAAGAAACGAGTCGGTCGACGGACACACGGATCTAAACCACGAAGTGATGCAGCGCAGCATAATCATATATGCCTAGAGATACCAGAGCGCTACAATTCAACGAGCGCGAACACTTTGTATTGTACGGAATAATCAGCAGGGTCCGTGATGTTTACGCTCACTGCTATTTGAAAAAAAGCCCCTTCCTTTTAACCGCGTCAGAACCTTTTTTTTTTTCCTCTTCTGTAGTAGCGAAACATCCGCGCGTTTTTTTCTCTCTCCCTTGTCTAGATCGATACGACATACATCGACAGCGTTATCATTACATATTAAAATATACAAACACACACGCGCACACCCCATCCAAGTTTTTAGTCATCGAACAACAACTACGGGCACATACCATTTTTACTCGAACAGTTCAAATTTATTGCCCACCCTACCATCCAGACCCTCCAAAACCTAGACAAGACTTTCGATTCAACCGTAGTACGTTGATCTAAATAGGAATGCTGTAAATATTCTATGAAAGAAGTTGAACCGTAGTATTTTTCTTGATTATCATCTCGCAGAGGCCAATGAAGTTTCTCCACCCTCAACTAGTTAACCTCCACATGCACATCGTTCGTATTCTTGGCTAAGCTACAAAAATTTGTCTTCAGTTTTTTTTTTTTTTGTTGCCCTCCTCTCGCGTATATATTATAATATATACGGATTAGAGAGAGGAAAAATGAAAGAAGCATTCACAAACACCAAACAAACACGTTTTCAAAAAAGAGGTATGAAAAATTTCCAAATTATACTTACGCAGCATTGGTTCTCGTTCAAATACGTGTAAGGGAGCTCGTTCGACATCTTCCAATTTTTCCATAAGGTTGCAAAGCATACAGAGTATTTTCAGTACACAATTCATCTTAAGATGGATATTATTCTCTATAATAGTAGCAAGTGTAATTCTATAGAGCACCAGAGACCCCGAGGAGATAGGATGTGTAGAGGATCCTAACACACGAGATGATCGCACTCGTATTATATTGCTACCGTAGCGGTATATTTCAAAGGAAAAATTATTCTGCGAATATTGTCACACTCGGGCTTATACGATAATTTATCAATAAGGTAAGGTATATAAACGTTGATCACGGATACGACGCTGAAATTTGTTCTTCGAAGTACGTACTCGAACTGCAATCTTGTTAGTTTGAAGGAGAATTCAAAGAGGATGAAAGTCAGAAATCTACCCCTCCCCACTTCTGAGCGAACAAAAGAGTGAAACAGCCCTCGCAAGAAGGACATGAATAATCCCGGAAAAGAGAGTAGCCCCTCGCTTCTTCCCACGCCGACAATTTTCCCTTCAAATGAAAAAAAGTCGAGAGAAAATTCATGAAAATTATTCGATTCGCTCGGATATACGAACGTTTTCCGCTACAGTCACATTCTTGTAGAAGAGTCAATATTTTCTCAATTGATTTGAGAATCTGTTTCTGCGTGAGGGGCGAGAAGATGGAACCAAATGGTATTTTGGTATTTTCTTCTTCATCATTGAAGAAAACGTATTTCGAAATATTCAATACGTCTGATAGGAATGTAAGTCCTACTCCACTATCAAAAGTTCGCAGAATTTGGGTTGACGAGCAATCAATAACTCTATACAGTGCCTGGTCAATGAAACGAAGATGTGAAATTAGTGATTGTTAATCGAACTCTACCATCCCTCGAGTTGCACATTTAGAGTAAGACTTTTTGACTTGTAACTTTACTTGGATAGTTGCATGTCTAACCATCCGATCAAGTCAATCATGCTCGGACAAACTGTTCAAAAATCAACGATTTCTGGTCCACTCGAAAACACAAACGAAACAGACTATCAGCGATCAAGGACTTCGTGGATCGAAGTTTCTCATATGTCAAGGAGACTTTATGACGCTTTTATGAGGATGAAGAGGCTCTACCCGAAATTTCAGCTCTTATTTCGTACATGAGATTTTCTCATGTTCTAGGAAGACCTACGATTGAGGGAACATTACCTTTAATACGTTTCATACGAGAAACACAAACATCGCCAATATTCACTATAGCGTGCGGAACTTACAAAACAAAATGATCACTTTCCAGCCTATACCATACACAACCATCGTTCCATCAGCCAGTTTTTCATTCCAGAACTATACAGAATTTATGATCGTATTATACATTATCGCAACACTCACGCTTCAAGTTTCGCAAATTGTGTAAGTTCCATTAATTCACAGTAAGTCATTACCAGATTCCATATGTGTAGTGGGGAAGAAAAACGGTCTTCGAGCGATAAAAACGAACGTCGATAGTGGAAACTTTTAATTGATTAACACGATCGCGGGAATTCCCCGCAGGGAAACTGACAAAAAAAAATTACGTTGTTTTCAGTTCTTGTATAAAAAGTAATCATTTTTTAAAATTTTAATTTCGGCCTACTACGTATCAAAATTCTATACGCGAGCGCCTATACATTATTTTAATTTCCGCTACGAAAATTAACTCTCTTCGATTCTGACCTTTTCAATCTCCACGAGCGCTAAACTGCTCCAGCAGCATGTATCTGAGTAAAAGCGGACAAGAACTAAATTAGGTACATAACAAACCTTGACCCCCATCTTCATTTCTAACTATACAAATATCACCTTTCGACCCTGGCCTCATTTTCGTAATCCACACACTCTCTGTGAAGAGTATGTGCGACAAATATTTTGGATTTTTTTTAGATCTTTGTTATTTCCGTAGTTGTCTCAAAACGCATAACAAATTGCTATTATTTCGCAATTTTGCACGCCAGTTCAGATGAGAAGAAACTCTATATCTTCAGATCTCGTTTCAATTTAAGATCTTACTTCTACCTTCACGCGAATAATGCAGAAAATTCGTCCATAAAATTGTACCACTAAATTTATTACGCTACGTTGGACGTAGGGAGGGGTGGAATTCCGTTTATCAAGTCTCAAGAATGAATAAAGTGGAAAAGCGGGGAGGAGTTACACAAAAATTATCTCGATAATACATCGGAAAAAAAAAGCTCGCAACGTTTATACTTTGTCTCGCGTTAACAAAAAATTCAATAATTTTTACATTTTTCACGACCAAATATTTTGTAAGTTGTGGAAGGAAATTTGTGGCTATTTGATAAAAATTGATGATAAAAAAACTTACACGCAAAAGAATTCGCGATTTCTCCTGACACCTTGCTGCTGTGGCAAGAAAAAAAAAATCAACGACAGAAATTTTTTATCAACTCGTACACATGTAAGCTCTCGTATAACTCCAAATAGATAAGAACATTTTTAAAAACTGATGACTGTAGTAAGTTATATCACAGTATACCTGTAATATTATACTTGAAGAAGGGCAGACAGCACGAATCAACAAATTTCAGCCTCGTGTACGCGAACTCGCAATCAAACCGCGAATACTCGAGATAGAGGAGAACGGGTAATTGGGTTATAAGAATATATTTACCCGATTTAGGGTTCGCATTTCAAGCAATTTTCGGTCCATCGCAGACCATAATGATGACTATTATGATATAATTAAGAATAACGTATCCTTTCCCCGCGTATATTTCACCTAATACAGGTGTTGCATACGTATCTGAACGGTTAGCCGTCCGGAATTTGGCACAAAATTCGAAAAATTTTCAAATTTCGAGCACGAACACATGCACATCACGCTTACACGATTTGCCGGTTGGCTAAGTACCTAACGCAGCGCCCTCTCGAATATTTAATATTTTCACGACAACTTCGGCACTCTATGCAACGCTATTTTCTTTTCTTTCATTTTCTTCCCCAATATAAACATTGAATGTTATCTCTATCTATTATAATCTCAAATAATATTACGCTGACTCGTAAAGTAGTCGAATGAAAATTCTGCTATGTTTGTTCCTATATACGGATCTCAAATAAGTTCGATATTCAATTTTGTACCGGTAAAAATGATAGCAAAGAAGTATAAACGATATTTTTTTTTGTTTTTCCGACGCAAATTTGCACAATGTTATTTTCCTTCTTTCCCTCGACAATGTGTCCTTTTTTTAGTCACGAAGAAGAAATACGATGATAAAAAAATGGCGAACTTGTATATCTATCGAACTGCGGTATCGACGACTGTTTGATAAAAATATGTAAACACAAAACTTTTTTATTGAATTTTTTCGGAAAAACTACTGTAATTTCGGTGCTCGACGTTCGACGCGTTTTCGGTTATTGTAAAAATATTATATTTTCTCGACATTTTTCACCACCGATATTTACAAATTATACACGACAATCTGCGCTGTAAATTGTCACTTGTTCGCACACCGAACGTGAAGTAGAAGAAAGAAGAAGAAGAAAAAAAAAAAAACAATCGTGTTGTAATTAAACACAACGTGACTATTATTTTCGTGCATACATCGCACAATTATTCGAGATCAACATTCTCTTCGATATCATTATTCTATTCTAAAACAAGAACCGCATCAGCGTTATAGTTCTTCAATGTGGACGACGACTATCACGATTTCAGAATTTTCATACGACTACAAAACGTAAGCCATTTCTAAATAAGTATAAAACATTAAAATTAATATTTTTTGGTGTGTGTGTGTGACGCTCACCTCGTGTCCGGGGGGATTTATAGAGACTGTGACTTCGTCTACGAGATTATTATGCTGGACTATTTGTCCCTTTACCTCGCGGCCGTTATATGTAAGGAAGACCTTCTGACCAGGCTTCAGATTGAAATTCGACAAGGGCTGAAAACCCGGTCCAATAATTTCCGAACCATAAAATTCCCTTTTTACCGAAGGGCACTTCTTCGACGCGAAATCGAAACGTACAGAGTAAATCGAGTCGACATTAGATTCGTAATCGTTCTGTTCGGTCGGTGTTTTCACCGACTGAATAACGCCTGAATAAAAAAGTCCATCCTCCCCGGGGGCGCAAACCCGGGTGCCGACGATAGAACGCTTTGCTAACCTTTTACCGGTCGACATTTTATGAAGTAAAAAAAAAAAAACAAAACGGCGAAGAATAACACTTCTTATGATTTAAATATTTCTCAATAACGCGCGTTCGCATTCATTGTAATATTTACGCACTGAACAACAATCGATTCGATGAAATAATCAAATTATTTCTCAAATCCGAACTACGTACATTTGAAAAAGAATGAAAAATAAAAAAAAAAAGACACCGAATAGAAATTACCGTACCGGTAAGTACAACAGCGGAGTGAACTGTTAACAACCTACACAGGCGAACTGAACATCGCACGTCGATAACACGAACTAACAGCAAGTAGAACGATCAGCTGAGTCAAAAACACAATGAACACGAGAAGTGCCGGCCGGTTTGTTACCCGGCTTCAGCGCTCAGCTGACAGATAACAACAAAGTCACGTGACGCGTTCCGCGTTTTCATTGGTCGATGGTAGCGACCTACTTCCTACAGATGCGGCAACAGAGAAGGAGAAAACGAAACGAAACGCCGCGCCGAGCACTTCGACCAACGCTGTATAATACTCAATACCGCTGAATACTCTTTTTAAATGAATTTCGTTCGTTCTCACAATTTTATATTTCGAATTAAGTATTAACTATCAAAATGATATTATCTTCGACCAAGTAAAAATGTTACAATAAGTACTTCTAATCTAATTCAAACCTTCGCAACAACCACCGGTAATTACTTGGTACGAAACGAAGAAGAAAAACACGAACTCGTAATAGAATATCGAATTTTTTCACTCAAAACTAATACTTTCATCTAGGCTGTTTTTCGAGTAGGATTGCTCACACGATTTCAGAATTATGGATGGTTTCCATTTTGTTTATTGTGGATTATTGTGGGTTCCTTGTTCGTAATCCATAATATGCTTTCGCTCCCTAACGAAAACACAATATTTATGTTTACCACAGCGTACAAGCAAAGTGAATGTGAAACGCAAAAGAGAGCTTTTTTATTACAACGAAGGAATTACTACGCCGTAGATCTACGAAGCGTTCGTATCGCGTTCGTAGAAGTAGGAGGTAATGCCACTCGTGCTTTGTTAGGGGAACGCTGTATCGTCGTGCAACGAACAAAGAACAGCAGCGTTGAAGTATAGGTTGAGAAACAATGCAATGTTCTGGATTGTATGTGGATACATACACATAGTGTAGTACGATCTGGGCAGGAAACTTACACAAGAGTGAATCCATCCCCCTTTAGTACAACGGTTACGGACACCATTTCTCAATTCAACAGAGTTTAGAACATTTTGTAGCACAAAATAGTGCATACAAATACGCTCTCATTTTCAACGTCATCGATGTACTATAATTGCCGATAAAATGAAAATCGATTTTCTTGACGAACAGGAGTTGAATGATGATGTTGTTTCACGATAACAAATTTTGTAGACCTACTTACTTCTCTAGTTTCAAAACGGAAGAAAACAATTCTAATGAGAACGACTGACGACTCTAGAAATCTTATTCCACCTACAGCGAAATAGGACTGAATGAATTCACTTTGGAACGTCTTTCGATTGAATAATTGTAAAAGCGAACTCTGGAGTGAGAAAATTCTCTCCGTTAATATCTAGCCTGCTCTATTTGGAGAAAGAAAATCTATGATGTCATGGTATGGTATGCTCTTGATGGGTATCCCGTTGTGCAAAATACCGTCACACTTGGGAACACAGGAGACTTGTAAGGCCTGTGACGATAGTTTGTGACAGCAATCACTCATTTAAAAAGTACAGTGATCCCTCTTTATTGGGACCCAACTGCGATGCTACAGTTTGAATTAGAGTCGCTATTCCGATAGGCCTATGCTAATGACAAGAGCTGGAAATGCTTTACTTTAAAAGTTGCTCTCGAAAAGCGATTACTGAAAAGAACATTTATATTCTAATTGTGATGAGGATTTATAATTTAGAGGATACCTATTCAGTAATAATTTTCTATTGTAGGTCTTCAAAGAGTACAGGCATAAGGACTGCTTAGTTAAGCCGAAGCTATTAGCCATTAGCCGAGCAATTTTCATCCAAAATTTGCTAGCCGTTAGCTAGCTAATGAAATCGTGCTAGCCATTCATTTAGCCGTTAGCCATGCAAATTGGAATTGCTAGCGACTAATATTTTCTTTACCCTACACCTCACCCCTCTACATTGAAGTGACCCTCTCCCATACTTTTGGCCGTTAGCAGTTAGCTCTTAGCCGTTAGCCATTCTATTTTGGCCCAAAATTAGCTAGCCTGAGTTGGCCGTTAGCTGACAGCCAAAACCAATCAATTTGAAATGTTAGCTTTTAGGTGAGTTCTTACCCAATACGATCATTGGCTAAGCAGCCCTGATAGGCACTGCGAGAGAAATAGTATCGTCCATCAGCCGAAAACGAGAAACAAAGAGCCCATTCTACATAATAAATTCATTATAGTGTACAGTCTACTTTAAAACATTGACAACCTTATGAGTAGAACCAATCAAAATCTATTGATGTGATAAATCATCAAAATTTGAGCAATAACTTTATTCAAAAAAAAAAAAAAAACAAATAATGACCAAATCACTGGTTGTTTGGTTCAGCTAATCAGCTTAATAATTTCTAGCACCTAAGTTATCCATATTGAAAGTACGGAGGCATACATTAAGATCTTCTCTGTCGTTAGTCTAGAATCAAAATGTCGTATCTCAGAAAATGGTAATTTTACAGGGGAGTCAAAAAAGAGCTTTCTATGGTACTGAGTGAAGTTACAACAAATGGAAAATAATTTGTTATTTTTCGCATAATTTAATGAATTATACATCATTTTATTATTCTAGAACGATGAATTGTCATCACGTGAACTAGAAACCATCATCAACTCAAAACTACTAACTTTGGGATTGGGGTTACGACCTTTTGACTCTAGGCCGACGCTGTATTACAATAAATTCCTATCCACCTTTCACCCAGCTACGTGAGCGAATTAATTTTGGAACGACTTGCCATTAATTTTTGAGGATCTTGTACCATGAAGGGCTGTGCAGCGCTAGTATCGACTACTATCATTGACAAAAAGGTGAATATGTTGAGCCAAAATTTAGAATTGAAGTATAAAAATAATTCTATTTGAAAGAAGATCCTTTGTACAAAAACTTTGTTTCTCTTTATTTACTCCAGAAATGTCTTATTTTTTGAGATATTTCAACTTGAATACCTAAGTGAGTTTAAGCAATTAACATGTGACGTCTTATCAACTTGGGGGCGAATAACACAGGCTCTTATGGGCGTTTTTCGGAATAATCAATTTATCTTGAGGACGGTCGAATTTTGTGAGAAATTGAAGAGAACTATATTTATTCTTCTTATAATTTCACATTCGATGACACCGAAACAAAAAAATAGGTCTCTTTGAATAGAAATCACCTAAAAAAAGAGGCTTTTTCTCCTGATCAGCCTCAAGTTGATATTCTCCTCATCCCGCTCTACCGGTAAATTTCTGGAAAGTGACATTGCCTTATGTATAAGGAACTGTGTCACGTGTAAGATAGGTATGCGCAAGTGATAAGAATAGGACCATCACCGTGTTGATAAAGTCGAAGGAGGACTGGAAGAGCACTACTACTTCAATCTTTCTTCTTATTAATCGAAATTCAATGTTCGATTTTTAAATTTCTCACACGGCATTCCTAAAACCTCCTGAAACTGCTCCTTCGACTTTAACAAAATGGCGTGCGTCCCCTTCTTATCTTTTGCACATACCTGTCTTATATAGTTCTTTAAGGACTGCTTGTACTTACCAACTTCTTAATCTAGTGGTTAAGTCGACTTGAATTTTGTTCAGTTGTATCAACCCACTTAATTCTAGTTTAACCACGCATATTACAAGCTAAACCAGGTTTGACTTGAATGCACAATCTTGACCAGTTAACTTAAACCCGTTGTTGGTTTTTTAAACTCGGTTTTATTTTTGGTACAAGTGGCCCTAATTTATAAAGAACAATGGAGAAAATGTGTATACTCACCTTCTTAGCTTTACCATACCATAATTTGATATTGGCGCGCTCTGAAGGATGCGAGACACGAGCAGATAAAAGAAGAGGAAAATCTAGGATGTCGAGATATTCACGCTTGTTAGGTTTACTTCAGTTTGAATTCTCACAAAGAAATAAAAAAAGTGGCGAGTTATTTGGGTCATCTTATCGGTGGAAATGCTAAAGAAAAGGGGAAAAGATTAATAAGAACTAAAAGGTAAAAATAGTATCATTTTAAACGATTTATATTCCTAAGCCCGACAGAGGTTAATCCTTACAATGTCAGTTACTCAATTTTCTCGCTGGGTATCAAAAATTCAACCGGGAAATTACTCAAACTTTTACTAATTTAGTAATTAGTGGCCCAATAAATGAACCACCAGCTTTTTTAGATCATCAAAATAATTAAATACTAATTCTTTAAATCTACTTTATTTCTGGCTCTGAAATAATACAAGTATTTATCGATCCTGAAGAAGAACGTGTGTACGTTCGAAATTTTTAAGACGACAGTGCTTTCAAGCTCATTATTGTGTTTATGATATATTCGTCTGGACAAGTCCTTTTATTATTTTATAATACCCTTTTACAGTCATGCAATCAAAACATTGCAAAGAGGTACTACAACTTTCAATCATCCTATTATTTCCTCGTTTTACTCCGGTAAAACGAAATAATTGTTCACTCTGGGCAACTCAAAAAATTCAAAATCCAATACAGTCGCTTAGTGATAGATGATTCAAAAAATTTTGTTCTATAAAAAAATTCAAATATTTACGATTTCATTTTGATTCACTATGACGAAGGAACGTAGCAGACTGTATTATTTAAACTGGTAAGTAAAAGTATCGTTTTTTTAGCAGTTATTATTATTGAGCGTGCTTGAAGAAGTAACAGCCACTCAGTTTGTAATTGCGTCTGAAGAACTGTTTTATTGTCCATTAACTGTACGTTCGTGTGAATCATATGAAAGTTGGAATTGAATGGAATTGTTTGTAGTTTTAACGAGATAGAATCTTCGAGAAAAGTACCGACCTCTGTCTCCTAAAATACATTTTAACACCCGATGTAATCACCCTTATGTCATTACAGTCGTTGAAAAAACTTTAAAATCTAAGGTCAGGTATCCCAAAAGTACAGTGAAAATGACGTAAATCGCGATTTGTCACAGCACAAAATCTGCGACCGTAAAGGAGAAATAAGAACAAAAAAAAAAAAATTTCTTAGTATCGGTTTTATTTCCTAATGCAATTAGATGAACATAAAGTTTGTCGGCAAGTTTTTGAAAGAAGTTTTATCGCGACAGTTTTCAAACTTTTTAGAAAGTGAAAAATACCTCAGTACCGCTGATATCATTTGTCAATCATTTAGACTGTTACACAAAGTGGTATTTTGAACTTTTGAAACTATAAAACAAAGTCCAACATGACCATTTCGAGTATAATGATTATTATTCGGTAAATTCTTTCATCAATTATGCGAAGAAAGGATTTCTCCTCTTTCAAGCTAGCAAGGTATTTAGAGGACATGTTTCATAACAAAACGACGGTGACAGAAGAAAAACGCGGAATGTGTCCGAAACCAATTCTCATAAAATGTACCTATCATTAGCATCTCACAAATAGAATTCAGAGAAATTTTTCAAATCCAACTAAAGGCTACCCGTCGAATCTTCAAAGCCTCTAAACGTACCTACTCAACTGGCTAAATTAATGCTTGCCAAGTCTATACATTTTTTTTTTTTTTTTGGGGGGGGGGTAGAAAAACAGAAAGTTTGAAAACTTAAATTGACTGAGTCCCAACCCAGTGGCTCTTTCACACTGAAATTTAGCGCCAAGTTGGAATCAAGTTTGCTCACGAGATATTCTGAAGACCGAGGTTTTCATTTAATCAAAATTCTGTATCGATGTTGCATTATGATTTTATCGATTAATACTGCGCAATCAATTATTATATCCTTTATTTGAGCAAGTTGAGAGGATTAATTAAAGAAGAATGCACCCAATCGGCGATGGATATTATGTTTCAGTGAATTTTAGAGCGTAATTGTCGAATCATTTTGTATGTAGATAAAAAGTAAATAGAACACGCGGAAAATAATATCTACTCATCAGTTTATCAGAATTTCATATTCCATGACAAAACATCGACGAGATTTCCCGCGGGTGATAAATAATTGGTTCGTTCACAACAGACAATTGAAAATTATAACATATACTCTTTTTTTCCTCCTTCTCCGGGGGGTAGAGGAGAGTAAAAAAAAACACGAATACATATTAGTTTCATTTGTGGAAGATGAATAAAATATACGTAAAAATTACAATCACTGCATCAAGTGTAATGACACGAAAGAACCCACGATGTTTGATTTTACGAGATGATAAATAATTTATTCAATAAGAGAATGAAAAGAGGCTAAGTTCACCATCAGCTTTCGAATTCACTTAACGTTTGTACCAAGAGATCCAATGAACTAGAATGTTACAGTTATAAAAAGTTTATAACAAGCAAAAACAACAGAGCTACAATTGGGCAGGGAGTTGAATCATCCATTCATCCACTATGAAGGACTGATCTTACGATTTCTTGAATTCATTCAATTATAAAATCATTAGAAAAATAAAAAAAGGATGTATTCTATCGGAAGTGTTTCAAAGGTATTCAATGTAGAGGTAGGTATTGGACATGGTCGTAATTTGACACAAAAATACTAAAAAATTAAAAGATATCATCAAAAAAATATCCACCAACGTTTTGTACTCTTCTATTTTATCATTTGATGTGATTAAAAATCTCTCCAGAAATCCATTATCATACTAAATCAAATTCCAATCCATGAAAATTGAATACCTTTTCGCTTTTCGTTTTCACCGTCACTTTTAGGTAGACATTTGATAATGTACAATAATTATTTTCTGAAAAACGAGAACGAGCTCTGGAATACTGAGGAATGATGTTTTGTATCTAGGCCTAATACAACTTCTCATATTTCACATAAAATCGAACGTCGAAAACATGTTACGTTTTACTCTGTAACATGAAAACACTTTCCTTGAATTTTAAACCTGAAATGCACGAGTTCACAATCAGATTCTTCCAGATTTTCCTCAACATCGAATCTAATTTTTTCCATCATGAATATGAATTTTGGTACACTCCGCATGATTATTGAAGAAGAAAATTCAATAGTTTGGATGAATAAAGGAGAACGTAGACGTGAAAATATGGTTATATTTTTGTTAATTCAAACATACAAACAAATTTACGAATTCGCATTCGGTCCTCGACGTCTACCGAAGGTTTGTACCACGTTCACGAAACGACGATTGTATTGCATACGGCGTTTTGCTCGTCCTGTCTTCTTTTTCTTCTTGTCTTGCTTTTCCACCTATAACACAGAGTTTTCGTGTCTCAAACAGGTATAGGGTGCTTTGATAGAATGATTAGAATCAGTTTTTGCGTAAAGAAGAGCCATTTTTTTGATTTTGTGAGTGTACAGAGCAGAACTATTTCCTAAAAGAAGACGAGGTATCGAAACGAAATGAAGAAGTGTTGATAATCTTAGAATTTATATAGCGATTCGGAACGAAAAATTAGACTAAAAGAAGTTCATGCAAAGCCGTAATCTATCTCATTTCAGCGTCCTATAACGAAGTGAAGTTGTTTTCCTTGTTCTCAAACAATATCTCACAGGCTCACACAAGAACATCACAATTCGTAGAGGACAACATGGAAGTTTCCTAAGAAGAGTAGAACCAGCAAAGCTTTGATACAGTAATTCATATCTGCGAATTCATTTACATTCCAGAAAGAGATGCAATCAATATTTCTTACCTTCGGCGTTTGGCCTTTTACTTTTCCAGCTCGAGCGAGAGAACCGTGAACTTTACCTAAAATTGAATTAAATACGAGCGATGGTGGTTTAAAATTTATCATTTAATTACTGTGCGCTTGTTATGAGAGAAGAACGTTATTTTACCTCCAAGAAGAGGTATGTTGGCATCCAATACAGAACTCTGTAAATCTTTAACCATCACATCATCGTGTAGGGGTACACTGCAGTTATACAGGAGAATTTCGGAAGCTGTAATATGTTCCGATGCTGAAATAGCTTCCTAAAACGTGAATAGAAATATAATAAATCGTAACCATAGAAATTTTCAAGATGAAATCATAGAATCATCTCCGAAGAACGATTCTCAACTTACCTTAACGGATGCTATGGTTTGCATCTCGTCAACTTCGAGATATTGTCTCGATAAACCACGCACTTCTAGGATCATCATTTTCGGTTCACAGGGAATCTTTCCTACGTTTTGAAAAATTCGTACAATTATTTCTTGTATCGATAACCAGGATCAAATTTACGGAGTATTTCAACCGACATTACACGATATCAAGAACGTGAAATAAATTGAGAGATGCGTGCGTAAAATTACATCCAAATTTGCCAGCTTCACTTATTAGATTTCGAGAAAGAATTTTCTGCTTGTATCACTCCTCTTTTGATTGGTAGCTTTTCTGTGATTACCGCCATCTTTGTGAATCTTTTCCTGAATGACGTCATCATTCATCATTGTCGTGTGGTGTGTGGTTGACTGGCTGCAGGTCTGCTTCGCCAGCAGTAACCAGTCAACACGATCACGTCATTCACATTTCTCATTATTCATCTACCACAAAATAAGAAATAAGAAAATTAGATGCCTCCATAGTAAAGTTTGAACCGTTTAAAACGGTTGAATTAGTATCAAAAAATATTCTGTGAGAATTAAACTCGTGTTTTCTACCCGAAAGCCATCAGGCTATTATTCTGACCTCCAACCTTACATGATCATCTTATGTTTTCGTCGTCTTATGCTATCTTCGACCTGTCAAGACGTGAGTTACTAAAAATGTAGCTTTGAAGGAAGTGCCGAATTCTCGAAGACGTTTGATTTTCTTTTCCGATTGTTAATTTCACTGCCATTCTATGCATGTGGTCACCCTATAGAAGTAAGTGGTCAATTGTAGCAGGCAGCGAGGACCCATGATGTACAGAAATACGTATTTATGGTAGGTTGCATCATGTATTATTTACTTTCTTGAAAATATGCAGAATTTTTGAAAATTAGCCGACTCATTGTTCCCAGGTGTTGTCACTTGAAATCACCCTACGGCCGCAATGTTCTTTCCCGGTCGCAGTTCTGCCCTTCGGTCAGTTCTCTTTGCCGATTTCCAAATTCTATGAGGATGACGGGCCTACGAACGAAAGTTCGAGTTCCAGCCAAAGACACCGAGGTGGTTCCACCAGCATCAAGTTTATCGAAACCAGCCATATTTACTATTCTGGTGAGATGAAAGATAACGTCAAAGTTGATGTTACAATTTATCGTGAAGTATTTTATGTCGTTTCGTAGTTTTCTGCAGGTTCTTTTACCGGCGCCGCGATATGGCAATACGAGAACATGAAAAGTCGAGCTAGAGAGGTTTTTCGTTCGCCAAAAAAGTGGATGAGCAGCAAGATTGAGCCTGCTGAATTGTGGTTTCGAAAAAAAACTCTAGAAAAACAAGTACGTTTGCGTAATTGTTGTTCTGTTTGTTGTAGGGTATCGTAATGAATAATATAGAAAATATTCACGCCCTGTGAAGAACTTCAAACGAGACCCGAAAAAGAAAGGAACCACGAAAAACTTCAGTAGAAAATTCAAGTTTAGAAAATATTTTAAGCTTATTCGTGAGAATTAATTTTCCCATTGAATAAGACTATTAAGATGTGTCACAATGATTTCTGAGCGTAATATGGATACAATGAGTGCTTTCATTAAAAAAAGTTGAATATTTTTCTTTCAATTGCCATATTTGCCATTGCATGATGTACCTGACTTTTTTGCAGGGATCTTTTCGGAATGCGTCTAATACATGGTACAATAATTTATCTGAAGGACATAAAGTGTTTTTGCCGATATTGTTCGCAAATGTGCTGGTTTTTGCGGCATGGAAAATTCCACGTCTTAGCGGTTTGATGTATCAAAATTTTGTCTCAAATTCAACGAGCAGTGAGTATTCGTTCTCAAAATTTCAAATAAGTTCCCGGATCAACATTCTATAGCCGCGACATTCCTCACTTTCAGGAAAAGTATGTTTACCTATGTTGTTCAGTTGTTTTAGTCACAATAATCTTCTGCATCTTGGCATAAACATGTACGTTCTTCAAAGTTTTATGCCAGGTGAGTTCCATTTCATTTGTCTACAAAAATAAAGAACGTTCTGGAATATTTTGTTGTGTTCATTTAATTTCTTAGGTATTGTTGAGGCCCTGGGAAAAGAACAATTTGTTGCTCTGTATCTAACTTCTGGTGTCGTGGCAGCGTTCTCCAGTCTTGCTTTTCGCGTCCTGACTAAACAAGTATCTTTATCTTTGGGAGCGGTAAGTTTTGCACCGTGTCTCGTTTCAGCGAAATCGAATTGTCCTTTATTCAAACAATACCTTTGTTTTTCTAGAGTGGCTGTATAATGGGTATTTTGAGTTACACTTGCTTCAGATATCCTGATATACAATTATCAATCATCTTCTTACCAATGATAGCTTTTACAGCTGCTTCGGTAGGTATTTCAGAGACAATTTTTGTGTTGAATTGTATTAAAGTTTTCCGATAGACCATTAAAAAATTATTTTCTGTTTCATTTCAGGGTATTCGAGCATTAATGTTCTTCGACTTTATTTGTCTCCTAATGAAATTTAGAGTTTTCGATCATGCAGCTCACTTAGGTGGAGCACTGACTGGATTGTAAGTCGAATTATTGGAAACTATTCACCTAGAGATAAAATTGAAAAGTATCGTAATAATGAAGTTTGATTGAAATTAAATCCAAAGTTCGAAAAAATTGATGAAAATTAGAATCACGAGCTAAATTTCTGGAATGATTGCATGATTAAAGGTAGATTAGCATGGTAAAAAACGAAAACTAAATCAACTTTTCACTTTAGTTGAAATTTCCTATTAACAAGAAGAAAAAAGTTGTGGAAATTCCCCCGAAAAATGTGTTTCGAAGAGCTATCGAGTGAAAGTCAATGTGTGTAAATATAATGAAAGAAGCTCGATCATGTGGTATGGAAGGTCGACAACCTGTAACTTGAGAGTAAAAAACTGAAATGAATCTAGTTTGTTACGTGAGTGTTGTTTTGATATTTTATTCTCAACGTTAATTTTGATGATTTTTATGGCAGATTCTGGTACGAATGGGGCAACAAATATCTATGGCAGCGACGGGGACCGCTATTAGAATGGTGGCACGAAATCAGAAATCCACCAAATTGAAACTAAACATCGTCTGTGATTCTTGAATTTTTTACATACACCACTATCTATTACACCGACTCTTGTTATACCATAAGAATGTACAAAGATTGTATCCCAGAAAAAGTGTACTGCGTTATTTCATCCGTTACGTTTGAATGCTCTTTTGCGTCACACTGTGCTAATGATTTGAAACTTTGTAGTCAGTCGGGCAATGTTTTTAGATCAAACTCAAACTGATGGGTCATGAAAATTAACGACTCTTGGAGTATTCTCTTCTCATATTGGAGGTCAAGTTCATGTGGGTTATTCACAATTCTATGGGAATTAAGCTCGTAAAAAAGTGCTTGAAATGACAGAAATGGAATAAGAGAATAGTTCTACTCGACAACTTTTCGAGTGTTGAATTCCCAGAAACCCTTACAATGTATCGTACGTGCAGGATATATATGATTAAAAAAGTTGAATTTCACTCTGTTGCGTTCGTAGAACTCGCGAAAACTTGTGAACACGTTCGACGATATTGCTCAGCGTAATTGTTGAGGCCTTGCATCTAAAACGAAAAAGCAGAATAAACTAAACAAAGGTATTTACAGCCTATCTCATCAAAAAAATTTTTTATTATCGGCGAATCAATTATCTCTTAGATAACGAGCAACATCAGTCTTAGAAAGAAACAAACAAAAAAAATTGTAATCATAAAAACAATAATGATGATTAATACGAGTAATACTGTAAGTATATTCTTTTCTCATTTTTTATCTTTTAAAGTTATGATCTCGAGCTCGGTGTTCGATTTTGGCAGTTTAGGTTTATGAGGAGGTATGATAATGATATCCTTGTTGCTCTCTAATGCTTTGAAAGAACTTTTTAACGAGGACTCTTCAAGTTTAGATTTTGTAGTTTGCGCTTCGATGATCAAACTTTTACTCATCGCTTTTAGGCGGTTCAAATCCATCATCTCTGACTTCTTGGAGGCTTTAGTTTTTGTTGCAACAGACAAAGTAGTACTGGTAGAAGGCGAAGATACTCCGGTAACGCTCGGTAAATATCGCGAGTGAAATGGTACTGGTGCCATCGTTACCTGAGCCTCTCTTCCACCAAATCTGAGACCGGTAGAGTCAACAGTAGGCAGTGGAAAAATACGAGTACCAGAGGACGACAATGATGAGGATATTACACCTCTGGTAACGTCGTAAGTGGACGAAATAACGTTTTTTGAACTAGAGTAATTGCCACTTGATTTCGAACCAAGTTTACTTGATCCAGACGTCGTTTCCGACGCATTTCGCGCTGTATTCGCGAGTTGTTTGGCGGCCAACTTCTGTTGCAAAGTGGGCTGATTCTTATTCTCCACAGGAGTGATTACCAAGCTTGTGTTCTCCTTGCTTACGTTGAGTAAATCTGTCATTGTCAATTTCGGCTGGTGTGACTGCGTTTTTCCAGGAACTGTGTTAGGCCTACCGCTTCCGGGTACGGTAGAGGACGACACCGGAATAATACTCAGCCCTTTGTGATCAACTTGACCAGGGAGACTTTTGTTTTTAAACTGCTTTTCCTTTGGTTTCGATAGTTTCATCAGAGGTTTGTCAAGTTTAGAGGTTAGTCTTTTCAAAGGTTTTATTTTGACAGATGTATTCGCATTCTTCAATGCCTCCCATTTAGGCTGACTAGATTGCTTCGGTTTCGGGACAGCAGTCACCGAAATAGACGAAGGTAACATTTTAAGATTGGTGGGTAGCGGGCGATAATTCGATGGTGGTCTCGCATCCGACGACGAGGGCGGTGTTAATTTCTGCAACATAGCTTGTGATACTACCGGCGAAGGGTAATTTAAGAGCTGTAAAAAGGAGTTTCATTTAGTAACAAAACCGATCAGAACGATTGGATCACATGAATGATGTCTTGTATGGAATCGACGACTTTTAATTGCATACGTACCGGTGGTTTAGTCTCGTTTAGAGCCATATTGATAACTTGGGTCAGCGCTTTCCCAACGTCGCTCTCTTCCATGAAGGTGGCCGCATGAATCGGCATCATAGGTAACGTAGGAGGTAACATAGGTATAGTTGGATTACCGCTCTTCGATGCCGCAATTAATGATTTACAAAACGTTAAAATTTGCTCCACGTTGATTTTATCCTGAAAAATTGATGAAACTATAAAGGTCGAAAAAAATAGCAATACCAATTTTTTCTTTCTCGTCAACGTACTTTCCGACCAGTGTATTTATAAAACATGGCAATTAACAATTTTCCTAAAGGCGCTTCCTTCTGTGAAAAACTTTTCGAAACTCGATGGTAACACTTGTACACGTCGAGTAACATTTTTCGTTTTGTTTCCTCGCTCGCAGAAATCGGTAAATCGTCGATAATTTTACGCAACGTTTGCCCGCTCAAGGATAATGCTTCTCGGCAGATTTCTTCACGTTCGTTATCACGAAGATATTTCCTAAAAAATAGAATGAGTATTTCATGCTCTAAAAAGAACACGTCCAACATAGAAAGGAGTAAACAAAACTTACTTATCCAAATCCGGTTTACATCGTAATTGTGTGGACATATCGAGTAGCGTTTTGTAATCCTTTGTATCACGTAAAATATCGAGGAGCAAATGAATAGACCGATTCATGTGAAAAGTGAAAGACCCAGATCTATCGATTTCGGCAGTCGGTATTCGCCAGATACCCCCAAAGAAGTTTTTGTTCGTTCGATCCGCAAACAGACCGCCTTCTTCGATCAATAACTTTCGAGCCTTTTCGTCGTCTCGATCCAATTTTGAACGGAAATAGTGATGCGACAACCGATAAAATGTTTTGTAGTGCTCCGGGAAACGTTTCTTACACTCGTCTAACGCCTGAATACAATTTTCGGCTAGCTTTTTGCGCGCTATAAATCAATAAAATCGATTAAATTGCTATTTCTAGATCACAATCGAAAAACTAAAGCTTCTATTTACCTGTTTCCCAAGCAGAACGATCCATATATTCACGTTCACCCTCCTTTTCATCTTCTGATTCGCTTTCTGAATCATCCTATCACCAAAATTAAGGTAAAACGAGATATTACATTTGAACTTCCCGTACGTCATGAATTATTATGACACACTTACGTCGGAGCCACTCGAGCTGGACGAAGATTCTTCGGAAGAAGAGGAATCTGAAGATGAGCCAACCGACGAGGATGGTGCAGCACTTGATTCTTTACTGGTCGTTTTACTGGATTCTGAAGCTTTCAGGTCTTTCGATTCTTCTATTGTTTCTTCTGAAAAATTGAATTTTTATTATCGTGACGAAACTAAGAGGACCCTAAACTTAAACAGAAAATTTTACCGTTCGATTGCGTATTTGACGAACTCTCTTCTTCCGTCTCCATGACTTCTAATGTCTTTGCACTGGCTGTAGGTAAATCATTATCGCTATCTACTGCTTGAAGAGTGTTCTCGATTTCTTTTTTCGTTTTTTTAGCACCTGACTCATCTCCATCTTCCATTCGTTCCGTTTCGAGTTTACGTTTATTCGAAGGACTGCTAGAACGATCAACTACCTTCACGAGAATCTCTTCCAGAAGTTCTTTCACTACTTCATCAACCTTTTTGGAACAGGAATAGTATGCGTCAATTTTTTTTTCATCTACGTACAAATATTTTCAATATAAAGTTCGTACGTTTGTTTCCTGAGTGCATAAATTTTTTGTAACATCAGAGCCTTCTTTGCTGGTGGAATCTTTCGTTTTTTCCGTACTTTTGAGGGTAGTTTCGAACTTGGTTGCACTAGATAGCGAAATTAAACACATAAGTCAAATTAAAGACCGATTTACAAATGAGGATGCGTGAGCAATCTTACTTCATTCTAGCTCGAACGAAAGGATTGTCTTGCACTTTTGCAACGAATTTCAGTAACCAATCGACGGTGGCCTTGTCTATGGGTCGTTCTTCGTGACTTTCTAGTAATTTTAGTATGGTAGCGTGTATACGATAATGAATCTAGAACGTGAGACAATCGAAATGAGAGTTTTTACAATCTTATAAGTATAAAAGAATAATATATCTGCAGATTTACTCACTTCTAAAGCCTCCACCGAATAATACTGAGGTGACGAGTATACGATCCGCATAGGGTATTCGGCGCCATTTTCGTGAAGAAATTTTGCCGCCTGTGAAACGGAGACGAATGTAAGTACAATGGAAGTAGAAGAGTTATACGAACAATGATTAGGGTTTTATTCTTCGTACTTCTTCCTTTTCTTTGTTTTATGAGTTTGTGAAAGAGACGTCCCATCAAATTATACGTCCATAAATTTTTTGCTGTTTTACTTTTCTCAAATCGTTTGATCGAATTTTGAAGTACAAAGTAAATGAAAGAATACATTGCGACTGTCATCGACCAAAGTAATTTATTAACATTTCTTCCCCCCCCCCCCCCCCCTAAAAATTCATTTTTATCTTTATTTATTGATTATCATCATTTCATTTTATTCATTTATTCAATCATTTACTTACTTAATATTCTAATTCTAATGGAGTGACCAAATTCTACATTGAGACAGTCATCGGTCAAAATAATTTATTAACATATCTTTTTTTTCCCTTCTTCTTCTTCTTCCCAGAAGATTTATCTTTATTCTTATTAATTTATCAATTATCACCATTTAATTTAATTAATTAAATAATTTATTCATTCATTTACTTACTTTCAATTTTTTTTTTCTCCTGTTTTGTTTTATTTTGTTTTTGTTCTTTTTTTTTTTTTTTTTTTTTTTTTTTTTCATTTTACGAGCATTATAAACTGCACGAGGGTTTTTTGCTCGGCGTTACAATCTTATTTTAGAACTTAAATTAGGTTAGATTAGGTACGTATTGGTGGAATTGAGTGGCGATCAAACGGAATTTGTTGGTGAATTATATGAAGTTGTAGAATTGAGTGGTGCGTAAATAAGTTAGGGTTGAGTCGATGGTTTCGGAGTTGTTGTTTAGTGCTGCATTGATATTGGAAGATATATTTAGGGAGGTTCGAGTGGGTTGCAGGACGGGGCATGAGAAAAAATGATCAACTGATAAATTTTCTTGGAGACAGTGAGGGCATGATGGAGGAGCGAGATTAGTGAGAAGATGAGTATGAGCTTGATTATTCTTTTATTTATTTATTTATTTATTTATTTATTTGTTTTATTCTATTTTATTTATTTATTGTTTCCATTCATTCATTCTTTTTTTTCTTTTTTTTTTTTGGGGGGGGGGGTGATGTACACTCCACTTTATTCGCTTTGCATATCATATTGAGCACAGAGCGGAGAATAATTATCTCTGTCCAATTTAATTTCTTTAAAGAATAATAATATTATATAAAAAATATCAACTTTCAACAAAAATTATGATCAAATTCTCGAGAAAATGGTGACCAATTTTTTGACATTTCTCATCAACTTGAGGATAATTTCACACCGGATTTTTGTCTGACCCACAGCATTAAGATAAACAACTTAGCAAACAATTCATTTACTTTTATATTGCGTGTGTTTCTGTGGATTGCAATCAAAAATATTATTATTAGAAATAATAAATCAATAGAAATAGTTTCATTTATTATGATAATAATTAATGTAGGAATAACTGATATTGAAAAAGTTTTCTCAAGTGTACAATTCTACTTTATTAATTGCTTTTACAAGAGTATGTATTCTTGTAAAAGCAACTAATAAAGTAGAATTGTACACTTGAAAAATTTTTTTCAACATCAGTGCTCTACTTACACCTTACTCACTCAATATAAGTTCCAATAATAGGAATAACTGTTCAAATAATTTCTAAAATTTGATTTTGTAATATAATTACATTGAAATTGAAATAAAAATGATATTAATTAAAATAATTAATATAAAATTATGAAAGGGTTTAGAAAATCTAATTTAATTTTCATTACTGATATGAAAATATTTTTAATATCCGTATAATTTGAAATTAATGTATCAGTAATGTAATAAGAAGATGACTTTACCTGCACAGAAATCGTTAATACAGTATTAATATTTATATTTCATTATTGGAACTTCATTGTGAAATTTGAATAAAATATCCGCTTCCAATTTTATCTTCAATTATTTTAAAATTAGGGAGTGTTGATATAATTTAAATTATAATGTTTATAAATTTATTTATAATAATATCAATCATAATAGTTTTTATTCAACCTGTATTAGAATATTTCATTATTCAAGATTAATTTCAAATTAGAAATTGCTTTTCAGTTATTTTTATAAATTTTTTCAGAATTGATGATTCAATAAGTTTTTTTTTTCATCAATTTATAATTTGAACATTTTTGATATTAATTAATTAATCTATTTGATTGAGTCATATAACGATTTTATATAATTATTTAGGATTTGGTCCTGAACTTTTTCTTTTAAATAATATTTTTATAATATTAAATTCAATTATTTAAGAATATCAATACATAATTTATGTATTATAGAAACACACGCAACATACACATAAATCAGTCGTTTGTTACGCTTGATATGTGATTCCACATTGTGCTAGAAAGATATGTTTGCGAGTAGTGATTGTGATTGCCAGAGGGAATTGAAAGATTCCGGGGGAGGCCGGAAGAGGACTTCGAAAATTTTTCACATTCGAGCTACAGATATCCCAAGTGGTGTGTGTGGGGATGGCGATAGAAAAACTAATGATTACCTCAAAATAATGATTCAGAATGACAATAATATCTTCTTCTTTCTTTTCAGCGATTTTACCCAACATGTAATGATGTAACCATCGTTCGTCTTGAACCTCTTCTTGTCGGTCAACCATTTCTAGCCACGCCTACGGAGCCAAGATAAAACATATTATTCGACCATCCTATACACAATTTACAAGCTCGTGAACCAAACTACGTACATTGTTTGCATTGTTGAAACTCGTAAATGCAGTTTTTAAAAAGTTGTTCTTTTTCAATTCGACCATGTTGAACATTTCGATGCTTAAATTTGTAGTTTCCTGCGAAAAAGTACAAGAATAAAGCTTTCTGTTCATAGCGTGATAATTTCAAAAAATTGAGAAAATCAAAAATAAAAGAAATCCAGAACTCACTTGCTTCAATAAACGCGAACAAAACCCGTGGATGCCATAACAAAACACACCAAATTCTATCCATAAAGTTGATTGATGGTAATCCAATTTAAGAGCTGTACGGTAGCATTTATCCGTCAATTCGGCTCTCTTCAGTATTTCGCACTCATTCGTAATGGTTTCACACTAGAAAATTCAAAAATTAATTAGGTGCATAGAGGAACTTGAATTATTTTTCCTTCACAACTTACCGAATTCAATTTCATTTCTAACTGGCTTCCTCTCGCCAACGCCATCGCTGCCCATGAATCCACGCGGCGTGGGTTTGAACATACATCGAACGAATAATATTTGATTGCTTTCCCCTAGAATGATAGTAATATTCGCACACAAACAAAATCCATCTACTTTACGAAACATTTACCCTCCGAATTCCCTTACCATAATTTTATTCTTGAAATAGTAATCGCCCAAAAGATAGTATAAATCGGCCACCTCTTCTTGCAGGCGATTCTCGTTTTCGGGAATGTCCTCATAGGCACCGTTCATGTATTGTTGCATTGTTTCAATAAAACGAGCTAAACAATTTACAAATGTATTCAAATTGTATTGCAACAATCCAACGGCAAGTCGTCCACTTACTTGGATTTTGTCCCTCCGGAACGAGAGTCACCATACGTTTAAGCAGAGTTTCTGTATCGGCTGATATTGTGCAGTGCTTCGAGGTCGCGTCGTATATAGGTAACGTAATCGGACGATAAAACAAATACGCTTGAATGGCACGGTTCCAGGTCAATGCCAACCCTGTGCTGTAGTGCTCTTGTACATGCCGAGCCTGCAAAGGTGTTCTCCTCATATTAACAAATACGAGCCAAGGAAGAGTGAGAGAGAGAGAAAAAAAAACTTACTCGATTCCTTTTGAATGGGTGCGCGTACAAACAATAAAAAATTTGATCTACTTGTTGAGTGAGAGTCATCCACGTTTCAGAGAAAACAACGCTTCCATGGATGATTGGTTCAATCACATTTAGTAAAAAAAAAAGTAAGGCGCCTTCGTCAGAACAGCACCAATTTCGTCTACAAATACGATTAATTGCGTGAATGCAATAGGATAACAGTTTTAAAATATGAAAATAATTTGATACTTACTTTCCAAGATGTTCATGAGCGATGAGCAGCAATGAAACTGAAGGTAGAATACACGCTGGCTCGTTAGAGATGTCGTCAGCATTACTCGTATCCTCTTTCTTTTCGTTACTGAGAACATTTTGTCCAATTATTATTGGTCAGTAATACAATTTTTTCCAAGGAAAAAGTAAAATCTACTCACTAACTAATGAGATTAGCAAGCAAGATCCAAGGTGTGACAACGTCAGCAGTGATTTCAGCGCTAGGTTCGGTAGCCTCAATTTGATGACACACTAAATTACTCAAGGTCTGCACCAGCCTTGAGAGAAGCTCCGGTTTCAGAGTATCCACTAAGAGAGATTCGAAAGCAGATGGTAAAACATCTAAATTCATTACGGTACTAATGATAATAAAGCCTTACAAATCTCAAATCCTTTTGTTTTCAAGCAGCACAGCATACAACTCATGGTGTTCATAACTAACAAGGCCCATTTCGATTTCATTTCGATATCGACTTCATCAAAGAACGATTTGCGATAGATGGAGAAACCCTCGTAGCAAGCAATTTCACACCACCGAAACAATTCCTAAGACGAAGAAATACAGTAAGACTTACAATGTCAATGGATGATCATTAGCAAATCATTTCTGGGTTCTCACCTCGTAATTTTTCGACTCCCAAAGAGCTGCGAAGAGAAGTTCATACTGCTGGTAACGAGTCAATGTATTTTCGTTCGGCAAGTACATCAATTCTTGACATCCGGGCTTCAGCGTCTCTTGCAAAATTTCGATTACCTTATCGAACTGATTCTCTGAGAATAAGATTTTTACTTCATTCAAATTCTGGTTCCTACACACCAAAAAAGAATACACATTAGAGAGCGAAGCAGGATGATTCTTTATTGAATGTGTCGACCATTACCTGACCAACGTGTTTAGCAAACGTTTCGTTCCCGATACACTGATCAAATGAAACTGTTTCAAGTTTGGCAAGCGAATTTCAATATCGGCATCGGCAACCTCTTCGATTAACTGTGATTTACCATAGATGTATAAGTTAATGAAATTTATATCGAATTTATGGATTTGTAAAGTTCAATTAGAGACAGCAAGAGAAATAAAAAATTTACCAAAGACAGAGCACTGCAAGTAGCAAAAGTATCCTTCTTCTGGAGGAATAATAACGCTTCCAGCCAACAAGTACGCATCCAAAACGTTGTATCTTTCTCAACTGCGTTCAACACTGAGCAAGCATCGCGCAAATCACCGAACAAAAGAGTGCTAAAATCCCCACCTAGTAAGCTGTAATGAAACAAATGCGCTATTATCAGGCCGACAGTTGCAAGTCTATTTCAAAAGGACCACGATACCTAGTTCCCAACGGTTGTTCTTTCGAAGGATTCTCCAGACACTGATTCAAAAGTAATTCGCCATACAACAAAATCATATCGGCCTTCGCTTTCAACATTTTGAGCGATTCTTCATCGAGATCGCTTTTCATATCCCATTCTTGAATGAACCTGATACGGTTACCTTCGAAACCGTGATCTCTGCAAATAATAAAGTCGGGTTAAAAAGTACAGAAAATTTAAATTTACATCTGAAGAAAACACTCACATTAAAATCTGATACATTTCGATGAAAATGTCAGCCAATTCAGCGGGCCACATCAAGTTCCACTTATTAGCTAACTCTCTGAGATAAGCTTCAATCAATTCGAAGATCATTTGATTGTTATACAGGGATATGTACCAATCTATGTCCTTTTTCTCTTTTTCCGTCCCAAAATAAGACTGATCTTTCAATAACCTAGGAAGGCAAGAGCTACAGTACAGGAAAATTCACGCCATATTAGACTAAGATAACAAGCTAAAATTCTAACTTCAATCTAGCCTCCTCTGAGAGATCATTTTTTGGGTGAGAAGGAAAATTGTTTTGGTCTTGATGCTCGAATAACAATCTGTAAATGTCCATCGTATCGAATGAATCCTCATTCCAACGTATGAGATCGTAACAGTCACTCTTCGATATCTTATCTTTCTCAGGCCTGAAAAATAGGAAAAATTTTCTTCGAATGCCCAACGTTTACTGCAGGTAAAATACCATTTTTGAGGTGCTTACAGAAGGCTCGTCGGTATCAAATTCTTCAAAGTTTTGGACAAACTCTGCTCATTACTTTTGAGGACAGTTTTGTTTCGCGTAGAACGTCGTTTATCGCAAATTTTTAGTTGGTCTGCAAGCGTCGGAGAACACTTCCTTCGTTTTGTTGGTTTGCTAGCTAATACAAGATGCGAGAAAGCACAAGTAAATAATTTTTCATACCACATACAATCACGAAGAAACTAAGGCGCGAAATTACCTTCTCGTACAAAAGTAATATACGACAAAAAAACGATTTATACTCACTTCCTTCATTAGAATCTTTTTCATTTTCATTAGCCTTAGACCCGACAGATACAAGTTCCGTCAGAACATCATCTTCGTCTTCGTCATCATCATTCTTTGGCTTCGCTCCCTCTATTAATTTATTATCATCGTTATCACAAATTTCAATTTGAGGATTTTGGACTTCGTCTGTTTCCATCGACGTAGTTTCTTCTGTTGCAGGTACAACTGGATTCGTTTCCGATTCCCCTTGCGAGGTCTTCTCATCTTCGATTGTATTTACATCGATGATGCTAAAAAATGCCTGTAAATAAGAATCAAAATCTAAAAATTGATAGATTTCCTAGAAACAGCAAAATCTTCAAAGAAAATCGTACCATTTCTGGAACACAATCATACAGGAACTTGTAAAGTTTTAGAAGGGCTTTGCCTAAACATAACCAGGAACGATTTGTCAGCGGTTTTAGCAACTTTCGCCGAGGAATTTTATCGGAAAATAACTTGACGTTAAGCGCTGGATCTTTCGATTTTAGTTCGTCGATAGATCGAAAAATAGCCTCAGCCTCATTTTCTTCAAATTTTCCCACCACATTGAGATCACTGCGATTGAAAATTAGTAGTGAAGTTGGAAATTGACGATGGGGCGCCAGCACACATGTAAGCCTACTTACTGTTCTGGGTAGAACTCTTTGAAGTCCTTCACCCAAACGGGATGTTCTCTCATGATACGCTCTTTCAGCACCATTCCTTTTAAGTAGTCTGGATCAAGTTTCAAACTTTGACTGATGTACAATAGAGCAGCCATGTAATCATTTACGGCGTACGTAGCACTGATTATTAAATCTAGACTGGGCCAGTGATGAGGATTTCTTACGAGAGCCTGCAGGAGATTCATTTTTCGTGAGACGACAATAAAAGTGATAAGAAATCCAGATAAGAATAAAATTTAAAACGCACTTCCATGAAAGCTGAGATGGCGAACATCAAATTTGGTATTTTCATCGCAACGCTTCCCAATTTGTACCATAAATTCAGATCTGTATCATCTAATTCGGTTGCCTGGAAGAAGTTTTATGATTCATTTCATCACATGATAACACAGCTGAACATGTGTGGATGATACTAACTTGTAAATAATATTCCAATGCGGACTCGAAGTCTTTTTTCATAAAAAGAATGTTACCTAAATTTAAAAAGCAGCAATACTTGAGGTGAGACATCGACGGTTGTAATTTTCCATTGACATACTGAACTTTTCGATCAGCCTGTAAACCGTGAGGAATAATTTTAAAAGCGACTCCTCTTTCGAAAAATATCGAAAAAATTATACAAGACCTGGACAAGGATATCACTTTGCAATAATTCTTTTAGGACTTTTTCAGCTTCAGGTAGTTTGTTTTGTTTCTGGAGGATTAAGGCTTCTCGATATCCTTGCTGAGTTTTTTGTTCCTAGAATGACAAAAGAAAAAAAAAAGTGGATAATATAGTACTCTTATTACACCAGAAAAATAAAATAGTATTTATGAGCTTTTCTTCAAAAGAAGGAGTTTCAGGTTCGACTTACGAGGGCCTCTTTAGTAATGATCGTCGTTTCTTCTTCTTCATCATTGCTTTCATCGGACGTGTCCTGATTCAGACCTTTTATCTTTGCCGGTAGCATTTCGATCTTTATTGTCGACTCGAATGCTTAGTAAAAGAGCTTGAAAAACTGACATAACAGTAAGGATTACCATCAACTAGCAGAAAACATCCAAAATAATTGATACTTCATGATTTTTCATATTTTGCCCTTCGTTCCGCCAAAAATGTGATTTTACTACCTATTCTGTTGGAATCAGGTTGGAATTTATCGTTATTCCCAGGTTATTCCTATCATTCATCACCAAAATAAATATTAACCGAATAAGGAAACAAAGAAAAAAAAATCTTTCTATGGACACACTGCGCACAAATGTCGTTTCAAAAACTTTTTCTTCCTCTACCGTTGGACACACTGCCGAACTTTCGTGAACTCGTAGTCGTAGTTGATTCACGAATATGTACAACTGGCCCCTACTCAAGCAGAATCAGCAGCAGAATGATACTCAAGTCATGTTAAGTGTTAGATCAGCGGTACTCAACTTTTTTGAGCCACGATTAACTTTCAAAATTTCCAAATGGTCCGCAATCGACCAAAAAAAATAAGAAAAAGGGAGGAGGAGGAAACATTATATGATTATTTTATTAAAACTTGTAATACAAAAATAATAGAAATTAGAATGGTACTCGTACATTTTCTGATAAAAGACTCGACTTTTAATCTTTATCAAGAATTGGAGACATTGATTTTTTTTGGCAACTGCTCGAGAAAGCTGGCGATTAACTAAAAATTCTTGGCGATCGACCCGTTGAGGACCGCTGCTTTAAATGATTGTTTTGAAACTTTCGCCGTCGCAGTTTATTTATTCGGAGTTCGGAAGCATTATCTAACCCGAGTTTACGAAATAATTAAGAAATAACATAGGCTGAGTCAATAATCCCCATACAAGATCCTACTCTCTGAACAAGAGCCTATCAGACTCGACTTTGACTAATATAATTAGGAACTTACATTCCTACTTTACTTTCCTATTTGACTGTTTTCCCCCTTTTTTGGGCTATGTATTGTGTGTCTTTCATTCATTCTTCTCCTTCTTAATAATTGTGATAAATAGGGGTATTTTTTTACTTAAGCGGGGCCTGAAAATAATGACGAAACGAGACACGACTACCTGAAATATTTCAATAGTTTCACGACGTTGGAAACGTGGTAAAACTGGTAATTTGACAGAATTAATGAATTTGTGAACATCGAAATGTTATTTACTTATTTCATAATAAAGTTCTAGGACAGCACGGGTAGAATAACAGCATTTTTTCAGTCATCGATTGCCGTGCGTATTCTGCTTATTCTTTCATCGTCCATCGCAATTCGGAATTTTTGAATTTTTCAAAGTTACAGACCATTTTAGCCGTAAGAAAATATGATACAAAAATTCGCCCTTTCGAAAGAAAAAATATAGTCTATGAAATACCATGATATGACTTCGAGGTGAAGCACAATTTACAGATACCTGCGGTAGAATTCCTGATCAAACCTTTATAAATGTGCTGTGTAGGACTATGTTGAAGAAAACGATCAGTCGGAAATCGAGGTTGTAAGTTTGTAACGTGGAGCTATTGTTTTTTAGATAAATGATAATCAAGAGGATGATTCATAACTTACGTTTAGTTACTAAGCTGAACATTATTTTGTTGAAAAAACCTTTTGATGAATTTAAAAGAATTGTAATACAGAGTTCAGAGGACAAAGTACGATTTACAAACTACAGATTAAGATAATCGATCGCCCTATATTCTTATTCCTTCATAGACAGTCGCATCATAGCATTCAATTCTCAATTTTTGAGTATCTTCTCACGTTGTTCTTGACCTTTTTCTGCAATACAATGTGTTCAGGGGCGTACTCCCTAAAAAGAAAATATCTGGTGACCGTTGCCATCATCCAAAACTTCTTTGGAATGATCTGAAAGATTGTTTTCCAGAAACATCAGGTTACAGACTCTTTTGCCATTTCTTTGACATTAACTCGATTTCAACGAGAAAAAAAAAGAAAACAGTTCAACTTGCGGAAGACGAAGTATATTATCAAAGACAGAAAAATAGTCGATATAATATTACATCGAGGTTAAGAACAACACGGATAATAAAAATTTCTCAATCAAAAACTTCATAAATGTATCGTGTATATGTTCGAAAAAACGAGTCGGAAAAACGACTGCGTGATGTATTGTTTTTTACAATTATTTCCTTCCTAAAAAACAAACTTACTTAAAATAACTCCAACATGATTATCTTATTACAAAATAATCAAGAGGATGAGGTACAACTTAGGTTTAGTTATTAAGTCAAATATCATAGGGTTGGAAAGGTCTCTCTATGAATTCAAAAGCAGAGTTGTTCACTCAAAGTTGATACGTAATTGATGGCTGTACAATGCGAAGGTAGAATATACTTTGAGAGCGTTTAATTCAGTCGTCGCTAACTCGAACGAAACGAAATCAATCATATTTACCCAACAAAACTTACTACTTTTTCTACAACCATCATGTTTAAACTTCTACGGGATTATATTAATAAAGTTCGTGAAAATTTGTGGGTTTCTGGTTGATTATACAACTTGTAGGAGAAAAAGAACGAAGCTATTCATAAAATAAGAATTACAAAAATAACGAAAATTATTCGTAAAAATATCCGTTAATAGAGATATCACTAACGTTGCATCAAAAATCGAAAAGGGATTCTAATATTTTCAAATTATTGATAAAAATCGTCAATTAAAACTCCCCTTTGAAACGTTATATATTTTGCAACGGAGAACAAAATCAGGAACTGTGAACTGAGAGGTAACGCAATTTATGCGTTCGAGGGAGAAATAAAAAGTCGATTTCGAAATCAAACTTAATTAATATCACAAGAAATTTATGCACAAGAAAGAAAAATAAGAAAGAAAAAAAAAGGAAAATAACAACAATTTACATTTTTTATCTATACTTTTCCTAACAATAATAATAATAATAATATGACTCATTTTTCGATAGCACTGTTGTAATTTCATTTACAAGGAAGGGGGCTAAAGTAAAATTGAAGTTACCTTAAATACAGAGTTAATATGATAAATTTGTAAACTCGAGAAATACACAGTGACTGATCTTGAATGCATGATTCGCGAAATCATAAATATTATTTCAAATGTTATAATATAATTTGGAAACTTCTAGAACTGTGACGACGAAGATTCACCCATCATGGCTCCTTTATCGAAAGCTTCTTGCGGTATTTTCCCCATTTTGTTAAATTCATTGAACGCGTACAAAGCGTTATCAAAATGCCAATTCGTCTCCGTCAGACATCTAGAAAGCATCATCGAAGTTATTATAACTCAAAACGCGTTCACACTTATAGACTTTTATACATATATCAAGATTTCAGTCATGAAAAATATAGGAGAAAAACTTCACATTTAATGGAAAGGGGAAACGACAAAGTCTGAAAATTCGTTCTAAACGGAGTGTACGGCGTATACAACGATTTTTGAAAAACAGAGAAGTTCACTCACTTTTCGGCCCACAAAAGATTCATTCCCGTTCGCATAGCTAGAACGGTTACCATTTGTCGTTTTCTACTCAATTCCTCTTCGTTCGGATTACTAACTTGAACAACTGGAGCTTGAGGACTAATCGGTGATGATGAGGTAGACGGTGTCATTGGGACAGTCGACTGCAAAGTTTTCTGCACAGAATTTATAACCACAAAGGTAAGAAAAAAATATTATTTCCATACAATAAGAAAACGTAGATCTTACCGAAATTTGATTCGGCGTAGCGTTCGTGATTGACAACATATCGTTTATGATACTGAATCCTGAACCAGTTTGAACTAGCACAAAGGTTCGACTGAATGCTTTGATGAACGATGCTTTGTTTGCATTTTCAGGAGCTTCGGTTTCACGGAAAACTCCACAAACACTCAACGATATCAATTCGGGCTGAAATGAAAGCGAGCCACGATTATATTTTCCGAGTTTTTTCCGCATAGTAACATAATATACTTTAAAAGCTTACAAAACACTTACTTTGAATACTAGCAGATCAGCAGTGAGAGAAAGGAGATCGTGTTGCGTTTTAGGTAACGTATTCAGGAATCGCACAATTTCCATCTTGTTATTATGTAACATTCGGGAGCGTCTTTCAAAATTGCTCACCTTCTTCATATTTCGACTCTCGGTAATATATTTACTCATATTAACTCTGTAAAAATCAAAAGTTGAAATGAAATACGATGAACATGGACACGCTAGAAAACTTCTTCAACAAATATAACGAACATACCCTGTGACGGAAGAATAAGCCGTCATAGAAAACTGAGCGTTATCCGCGTACGCCTTCAAGAGGCCATCTCGACTAGCTTGATTATCGTACATGTGGAAAAATTCTTCTAAAAATTGTTTCATAAAAGTCTGGCCTGTGGGATGGCACAAGAAACTGTCGTAACTTTGTGGTAGTTTGCTCTGTGATTCTTCGATACCAAAATCAACTGGAGCGGGTAATTGAACTCCATCCTACGGGACAGAAAAGACAGAATGAGAAACTATTTTAATCGTCCGATCGATCTTCTCAGTCCATGAATACTTACCAACTGGCGCAACGATTTGAATATTTTTCGGACCTCACTGAAAAAGAAAAAATTAAATTGCACCACACGCACATTTACAGTCACAAATAACGACGTCAGCCGTGCTCGGATAGCGAGTAGCAAAGAGAACAGAATCTATTCGAAGACAGAGATATCGATCCATTCAAAAGTAGTTGAGACATGTAGAAAGACAGCAATCGTTTATTAACGAAACTAAAATTCTCCCAAAATACGTAGAAATGATATTCTCTTACTACTTTTCTTTAGAATGTTTTTAAATCAATTTTCAATTGTCGTAGAAAGACGTACAACAATTCCTCTTTTGGTTTGAATCGATATCTCTGCTTACAGAGATCTTAAAAGTAGAATACAGTGAAGAAACAAACTTTCTTTAAAAAGATCAAGGAAAAAATCAATTAGTACATCTTATAGAAACATCAAGCTTTTCGGAAAGTACAATCATTTGATATAAAATGAAGTAATACATTTCTAACGGATGGCTACAATAAATCGCAACTTATCTATTATGCAAACATAGTAAAATATTTTTACAGCCGCATACAATAACAGAATAAGACGATTCGAGCCACATCCAAAATTTGAATTGAAAGAAAAATTAAATTTTCCACTACAATATCAATTTTTGCACTCTTTATAGCATCGGCTTCAAGTTACTGTCGTACTAGACTCTTTATAGCGCGTAATTCAATTTTCTCGATTTTTGATTGTTAGGGGAATTCAAAACAGGATAACAACCACAACTTTAGACTTTTGCTCCTTTTGCAAATTTTTTTTACCCCCACCATTTTTATCAGGAGGGGGAATTTCTTTATCTTTTTTCATTTTCAAATTTCTTAGAATATATTCCTCATACTTCAAAATCAACCAACACTAGATATTAAGCTCGAATACGTAATGAACAAGGAAATATACACGCCTATGAGTTTTACTGTTTGGAGTATGAGTATTGAACAGTTTTACAAGTTAGTCCATAGGCTTTCATGGTACTTAACTGATTTCTCCTTATGAAATAAAAATTTTGAATATTTTCTCTTTTAAAACGCAGCCTAATACAGAATTATTCAGCATTTTACAGAAGAAGAAACAAAAAGAAATTCATATAAATGTGATACTTTGTTCAGAAAGTTTGAAATCAAGAAGAAGACACAGAGTGTCCCCTGAGATAGGAAAAAATATCAATTTTTTCCCTAAAAAAATCATTTTTGATGCTATAGCTTGTTTATACATTGAATGCTAGAGCATTACAGCGGAAATTTCTTCGAACTTCCATCCTATTTTATTGATTTCCTCGATTTCTAATTGTTATCCAAGAATGATCTTGGTAGTTGACGTTTGTCAATACTTGTTATGTACTAGTTTTAGTTGTTACATATTGTACAAAAAAATTGGGATATACAAGCCGGGGGGAAGAAAATTACGACCTTCGAAGAAAAATCAAACGATTCTCCTTCAAATTCGCTCTTTTCTGAAGAATTGCCCACTTTTCCACGACACGTGGAAAATTCTTACGCAGTATAGATACCCTATATCATCTGCTCCCCCAACTGACGTGTTCCAAACCATGCCTGTGATATATCATCAAACAGGAACATGGTTTAAAGTCACGATCAGTATCAGTTCCCGGCCAAAGTTGGATCACAATGGCCAGCTGAAGAACGAATTGCAAATGAAATGATATGATTGCTTTCACAAGCGCAATACGGTTCTTTCAAGTTCGATACCCAATAATCACAGGTAATCGTACATGCACTCTAAAAATAACTTTTATCCGCGTTCGTCAGGTTATAATGAAATATTATTCAATATTACCTTGCCTGAAAGTTATGAAACCGTTTGACTGAGTTTTTTGCCTCCACGATAGGAACTAAGTTTAATTAGAAAGGTCGTAAATTTAAAGTATTACTTTTTGTTTGCTTCTTCTTCTACTTCTGTTTTTCGACCTTATGCAAAGCCGAGTTAAATGAATAGAATCGATTTCAAATCAAATTAGAATAATTGTGGGTATAAATCCTATCAATAAAATGCATTATCTCGTTTTTTTTTCCTTTTTTTGATTTTTTCATTCCAGAATCTGAATTGAAAAGCCAAGAAAGTAAGACCTTCTTTTTCCAATTTCATAATTGTAAAGTATTTTTGGTTATATAGGTATTTCCTTGACCAGAAGTATTCGAGCTGAGATGAAACGAAAAAATTATTCAAAATTAATTACTTTCCGTTTTTTTTTTTTTTTTTTTCTTTCTTTCTTTTTTTTTTGAATTCTTTCAAACCACTGTACTCAGAACAAGATGATACCGGAAGGAACAATAAAAACCGAGAAAAATTGGCGCGCAAAGTCTTTCAAAAGATCTCAAAAAAAAAACAGTCACTTGACCCGAGAATGAGGGAAAACGTTTTCAAAACTCATCCAATCTATTCATTGAAAAAAACTTTTTCATTTCAATTCAAATACCGTATCAAACGTTACTCTGGTGAACATTACCTCACGTACGCAGTCTGATCATAATCATCACATAGAGGATTCTCATCCAGCACCAACACTTCCAATTTCATATCTTGAAGACAGCTCAGTGATTTCGATAAATTTCTTATCTGAAACAGTTTAAAAAAAATGAATAATCGAATTACAAATTAAACGTGAACTTTCAATTCAAGCAAGATAACTTACCTTATTCTTGCTTAGATCTAACGATTTCAGATTTGACAAATTACGCTTCAACATCACAAAATGTCTGGTATCGTAAATTTTATTGTTTGATAGACTGAGAGATTGTAGATTTGGTACACTTTTGGAGATTATTTCGAACACAGTTTGCAATACACTAGGCGAATTGAGAGGCACGAATAGATCGTTGACCAGAAACTCTGAAAATCCAAGGATTCATTAGACCGCAATCGATGCACAAAAAAAACTTGGAAAAAACTTTGCTTTACCTTGATTGGCATGAAATTTTGATAAATTCAAATGTTGAGTGGTTATATTGAACATCGAAGACATCGCTACTTTAATTTTTTCTTTCAACGTATCATCCAGTTGAACGTAAGGCGTACATGGCCGGACTTTAAATTGCATCTGTTGAATAATTGGTTCGCGATTAATATTGATAAGATCTATAAAACTTTCTCCTTCATCTTCATCAGAAATTCACCTTCCAACCGTCTGGCATTCGTATTTTAAAATTCGTCGAATATATCGCCTGAGCTGTTTCTTCATTGTCAACAAAAAATGAAACATCATCGCCTCGAACTGTCACCTAGAGAAAGAAGGCAACCGTCAGAAATTGATTGCACTCAGGGAAGAGATATTCAACGTTTAGTTGATTCTAAAGTCAATTTGCGCATAATATATTGACTATCTGAGCGTTGTGATTGCCAATATCACTAACACTGCGTAACACATAAAAAATTACTTGAATAAGAATAGATGATTCTTGAAGTAATTTTTACACTGAATTCAATGCCGTTTTCCGTTTTTCGATAGCACGTCTAGATTTCTTGTAATCATCAACTTTACGTACAATAAATCGTCGTGTGTCGTTGCGAAACGTAACTCAGGTTCCCGCGCTTCGATCAACGATAGCAGTATCACAGCACGAGAACTAGCGTTACGTTTCGCGACGACACGCAACGATTTATTGTAAGTAAAGATGATGATTACAAGAAATCTAGACGTGCTATCGAAAAACGGAAAACGGCATTGAATTCAGTGCAAAAAATACTTTAAGAATCATCTATTCTTATTCAAGTAATTTTCAAAATGTTCTAAATTGTTACGCAATGTAATCTAATGCGACTTCAATTTTCGCGTTGAAATTAGCCCCCCTCTCTATTCGCGCTAAGGCATTATAGTGTAAAATGGACCCCCATGGTGAGTTCCTCGCTGTTTCACTAAACCCACCGCGGTGCTTTATGAGCACAATCGATAACGCTCGTTGGTTCGTAAGAAATCTTACTGTGGGTGGTCCATTTCACCTGTACGAAGCTAAGCCTAGTGCTTCAATTGCGCTAACTCGATGAATTGGGGTTTAAACCGGCACTAAATGGCGTTACAAAATTACCTGCGCGGGTGAAATTGAGTGAGTGATCGTGGATAGTTTCAAACGGAAATACTGTCAACTTCAGGAGGTGAAGTTCTAGTTGAATAAAAAAGGTTTAAATTTTACCGTAGTCTAACGGTAAAATCACCGTGACCACTCATCCGTAATCGTTAACACGCAGCGTGCCAACCTTTGAAACTCTTAAGTTTAAATCCCAATGGGAACGAAAAAATCGTCGTTACTCACATTAACTGGCTCGAACGCGGTAGGTCGAATACTCGTGAGAATAGCGTTCAACAACTCTTGTCTTTCGTACTTTTTACCATGAGACAGCTAGAATCAAAAGAGGCCATCATGAAATAATAGAATAATATCACTACAACAGTATAAGGACGAATGAATACGTACTGTGATCTGATACCAGCCAGTTTGACTTTCTCTAAGCAAAATACGTTTGGATTTGTTGCCATTATCATTTACTGCGCCCCTACGACTCATCAGAGGAGTACTAAAAATACGAATTACAGATTAAAGAAAACAAATACAACTACAGAAATAAGTTTAGCAGAAGAGAAGAAATTCTTACAATCTAACTGCTCTTCCACGGATACTATTATCACGGACTGTCATTTCAACATCGCCATTTTGAATGAATTTTCGAAAATTATCGTTGCGTCGTGTACGATTGAAGCCTCTAACCTTTCCATAAGATTCTGCTTTGTACGAAACGTGGCGTCCATTGAATCCTCCGGAACCTCGATCATCGTGTTCTGAAAATGAGGAATATGAGAAATATTTCTATATTCTAATTACCAATAACAGTATAAAACAGAGAGAAAATGAGTCCAGACGCGTAGACGAAAGTATACGATACTAGAAGTATAATTCTGAAACGACGCGTTGCAACAAACCGCAGGAAGTTGATTATTGCGCGATAACCAGAACCAAATTTGAAAAACCGCAAAAGGCATCGTATTTAGTATCAAAAATACTTTTAGAATCCTGCTTTTTCGTTCATACGTTACAACACTCTTTTCTTCGATATTCGTAATTATAATGAAATCGAGGTTCAATTTGTCGATAGAGCGTAGAAATTAACTCACGATTGTAGCTCTTCTTGCCACGGAACGACATTTTGTCGCAGGCTCAGATTGAAAGTTGGTAATTCTTCACGAAAGCGGATATATACACAAGAATACGATACGAAACTGAAAATGAGGTGAAATACACCCAAAAATATGATATAAAACTGAAAATGAGGTCAATTTCTCAATTAATGTTCACAATTAGATTAAAATCTAGTAAGAATGCACGTTTTTACGTAGTTTACCATTAGGCAGCTGTATTTGTACTAAGGAATTCGGTAATTTTATAGTATCCAAGATGGAAGCGGAGCACGGCCCAAGGCACGGTCGTGACTCCATGTGCCGTGACTCCGTGAAGAGCGTTCGCCACCAGGATCGCTAAGAACACGCATGTTTCCTTCAATAGGTAGCAGTGTGTAGACTGAAGACTCAATTGTCCGAAATGTGCCAAAAAATAAAAATTGACCATTTCGTCAAGCTAATTTTGAAAATAAGAGCTTGAAATTCGCAAATTACCCCACTTTCATACAACCTATGTAGGGTTATTCACGTATATTTTTTGCAGTTCGTTTCAGAATCTCTCAACCATTCGAAATGTCGTAATCGGCTACCGGCTCCTCTTATCAATACTCAACAGGACTAATTATAATATTCAAGAATAAGGTTCAAAAGAGCATGTTAAATACAAATATTACACCCTACTGATCAAGTGTTCGAAGTAGGTGAGAAAATAAAAGTTATCGAAACGAAATGAATAACGAGATGGGATAATACTTTATGGTAAGTTTTGTTCAATGACTGGATAACTTGTGAGGTTGTTGAGTAAATTTCCTATAAAAAATTCAATTTCCTCGATGTTCCAGACTTGATGAAATATTTTCCGTCTGCGGTGGATCCAGACGTGCGGTGATAAGTTTTCAAGATCAAGAAAGGAGGAATGATGCTTAAAAGGGTACAAGTACAGTTTACGTAGTGATATTCTAACCCCTCCTTTCTCGATGAACTGAGTCGAAGAAAGGAAAATTGATTCCTCCATTAGTGTATTGACATCCAGTTTTTAAAAGATTATATCTTGTCTGGTTTCTTTCGTCCAAAACTCGTCCTCATTTTAGAAAAGAATGAGAAAAAGAATACTGAAATCTCCTTAGCGTTGGATCAAGATACCGCGGCACTGATGCTGGTACAGTAAACCTGAAGATATTAAATTGAACGTAGTATACAAAGCTGAAATCGGGGAAATAGAATTGATTAATTTCAGGAAATCCTATTCAAATCATGAGTAATAGTCAATGTCAAGTCAATCGCTTTTGTGAGTGTATTTTGGACCTTTCATTGATTTCTATTTTCTCATCTAAAAACAAAATACATTTTACTTGTTTGGTTTCGTTCATTTCAATTTCGCTGAAATAAAAACGAAAGAATGGGATCGGAAGGAAGGAAGAAGTAATGAAGAAAAATTACAACCTAGAAAATGAAACGAATGAGATAGGAAAATACCTCAGATTAATCAAGTCGCTCGTCTATATCTGACGAGAAATTTTATTTATAGAATAAGAAAGGAAGATTTTTTGTACCCTATTTAATTTAATCCGCAACGTACCTATATTTATTTTCTAGTGAAATGAGAGATACAAAATACCAAATTTAAGCTCATGTATCAGTTTGTTATCAAATTTTGTTTCGATGGTCAGGTATAACGATTAAAAAGAAATGTGCGAATAGTAGAGAGATGATAATTTTATATTAAATAAATGGTCCAGAAATACTTGGGCCGAAAATTAGTGAATTTTGGAAAATTTTAGAGTTATTCTCTATTACCTCTTATCAAAAAATTTCGCCATTTGTTGTAAGTAATTTATCTTCATTTTATAGGATTTTTAAAATTTGTTTTCTACAAAATTGGGAAGGCAGTGGAAAGTTATAATAATTTTGTACGACAACTTTTGTTTAATAATTTTCAATTACCGTTATAATTTTTTTTACCTGCCTACCCTTTTGGAATTTCACCGATAGCTTACTGTATTATGTGTGGAAAGCGTTACGAAAGAAATTGAGGATGCTTATCAATTCCAAGTATTCATCATTTTCTAATTTTATATTTCCAGGCGCGGAGAAATGAGCTGTGTAATTCGTTCTCTTATCTGTGATAGCATCTCAAAATTGTTCTTCAAAAATTCGTGTTCAAAAAGTTACCAAAATTCTCTATTTAGACTTTATTCTAGGTGAGTACGATGATTAAACAGAACGTCAATACTCGTCAAGTTTTCCATCGTTCAACAGTGAGAAGAATATGAATATTTAGGTCTGTTCGATTATCCTTATCTCTTTGGGTCGAAGTTCAACTCGGTGTAACATAGGTGTAATATGAAATTCTGCGTGTATAACAAGTTCTAAGAAAGATTAAAGTGCACATCGCCACTGATATTTACTGAACGCGTGTGAAGTTTTATCACTTCGGAATCATCTCTCGCTCGATTTCATTACCCAACAGTATGACATCAGTTGCCATTTGAAGAACGTCGAGAATACCTATTCATAATTTTATAACATCCGAATTAGAAACGTAACTTCTCAGCAAAAGTCTGGTTGTTTTCTTAATTTTGATACGTATTTAAATCAGAAACAGAGCTTTTTTTCTATTTCTTTTTTTTCTTCCTCAAAATAACTTACAACAATTTTTCTTATCTCTTTTTCTTCCTTCTCCGTTTCATAGAAAGATGAGTAAATTAACGGAGAAATCCAGTGCGAAATGTTTTGGCGGCTACCAGAAGGTGTTCTCTCATATGAGGTAATCTTCAAATAAATCGTTTCTTCCTCAAATTTGACTGTATTCGAAAAGGTTAATTTAATTTTTCTATCACAGTGAAACAACGAAATGTGAGATGCGATTTGCGGTATTTTTACCACCGCAAGCAAGCACCAAAAAATTACCAGTTATTTACTTCCTTGCTGGTCTGTCGATGGATTATACAACGTTTATTGAGAAGTCTGGTTCTCAAAGATATGCTTGCGAACAAGGAGTAATACTCGTTGCCCCCGATAGCAGTCCTCGTAAGTAGAGAGGAATTATCTACCCGTTTATTTCAAATGACAATTTTGGTTAATCTCAGCTGTTCTTTCAATCGTTAGATAATGCTGGTATTCCTGGCGAAAAAGAGAAATGGAATTATGGACATAAAGCATCTCATTATATCGATGCTACAGAACAGCCGTGGAGTAATCATTACAAAATGTTTTCTTATTTGTCAAAGGAGTTACCTAATATTATTAACGAAAACTTTCCCGTATTGGCTGACAAACAGAGTATCATTGGCCATAGGTTTGTTTATTCATTCAAATCATCAAAGGAAAATGTTTCATTGATCGTAATTATATCTCGGCCTTGTAATTTTTGTAGTATTGGTGGTTACGGAGCGCTTCTATTAACGTTGAAAAATCCGAACATGTTTCTGAGTACGTCTGCCCTAGCTCCGGTTTGCAATCCGCATTCTGCGACTCACTCGGTAGAAGCTTTTGAACGGTACTTGGGGAAAGATAAAACCAAATGGGATGAGTGGAGCATTATTCGTTTGGCTCAGAATTACAAGGGACGCCCTTTAAAATTTCTTATTGATCAGGTAAATTTCAAATAATAATTTAACGATAGATGATATACAACGCGTTACTGTTATTATATGTCTGTCGTATAGGGGACCGCCGATGAATTTCTCGAGCATTTGAGTACGAAGGATTTTCTAGATGCTTGCAAAAAATCGTCATCAATTACGGTTACCTACAATTCGCATGACGATTACGATCACCATTACTTCTTCGTGAAAACGTTCATCGAAGAGCATATCAAGTTTCATACGCAATTTTATTGAATTTTAATACAGTTTTGCTTTTGCCATCTTTATTTTATTACTGAACTAAAGATTAAGTTGTTTATGATTTTTTATAATGAATTGTATTTTCAATTGCTTATGTTATCGTTCGAAACTCTTGACTGAGGGAGTCATTATTATCATTTTACAGATTAATTTCCATAACATTAGTGAGATAATCAGAAGATGCTATTTTATTTCAACTTTTGTGGAATTATGAAATAATTTTTAGTTACCATAATATTCATTATAAATTCTCCAACAAAACTCGCTTATCTTCTACTATAGCTTTCATTGTTAATGAATTGAATTCAGTTACCAGTCGTCTCGAAACTATAATACTGGAATCTGTGAATATTCTACAGAGATGTTGGTAATATTATCATTCAGCAATTCTAGTTCATCGGAAAGTAGGAACCGTAATTATGGTAAAAATGACGGAAAAGTATCGTATTTTGTAAAACGATAGTATATCAGAAATTACAACGCCATGTTACCCCGATGAATTATAATTCTTTTCAGGATTGTTGAAAAGATGTAATGAAAATGGTTCACGAAGATTCCGTGGAATTTGAGAACTACCTACAACAATGGTATTAATATTGGAATTTCTATTAGGAGCTGAAGGGAAAGTGATCATGTTTCAGTCTATTGAAATTTTGTCAGTTATTCAGCCCTCTTTTCGCTTTATGAAGAATGTTGATGAAAGCCGTTAATGTGACAGTAAAAAAGAATGACTGTGAATCATGGGTCATCAGTCAATTATTTACATGGAAAAATCATTGGGATACTAGTAGCAGGTATTTCTTAGTAAAATAGGTATAGATTTCTTCGAATGTGCGTTACCGCACTTTACTCTGTGAGGAAAGTACGGAATGAAACGATAAAATATTTTAGAGAGACAATTGGGTTCTGGAAGATGTTGCACATACTGGATCTCTGTTATTCAGAGCATTCATTTCGTCGATTTCATGATCAACTCACAAATTCATCTTATCATCAGAGCTATTAATTTATTCTGTTATTAGGATTGAATCGTAAAGGTAAAAGTTCGATCTGTATCATCATTAAAATATTGTCATACTGTATTACCATCTAATATTTCTTCCCCCTCCACGGTCAAGGTCAATAATTACTATGCTGTGAGTCGTGATTCCGAGCCCTTATCGTATCACCTGTGATCACGCGACCAACTTGGACCACTTGTCGATGCGGTAGCTCTCGCACATCTCGTTTCTCAGTTTTTCGAAAATCAAATTTTATTGAAAATGCCTCCCAAAATTGTCGAAGCCGCTTGTTCAAAGAGTTTTGGTGGTTATCAGAAAATATTGAAACACGAAAGGTTAGTTTACTGAGCATAAATTTTCCAGATATCATATCAGCTAATGATGTTTCTCGAATATTGATATTATGTTTCTGTTTATATAGTGATGTTTTAAAATGTTCGATGAATTTTTCCGTTTATGTACCACCACAAGCTGAAGATCAGAAATGCCCGGTGTTGTATTATCTATCGGGTCTCACGTGCACCGAGCAAAATTTCATACAGAAAGCAGGAGCTCAGAGATTTGCGTCTCAATATGGATTCATAGTTGTTGCTCCTGACACTAGTCCTCGTAAGTAAACACTATCCGAACAATGTAACACCATCGCAATCTGTACTTCAGTCAACCTATTCATATTTTTCTCTCAGGTGGGAGTGATATTCCAGGTAACGACGATACATGGAATATTGGCACTGGAGCCGGTATGTATCTTAACGCTACGCAAGATCCTTGGAAGAAGAACTATCAAATGTACACCTATGTGACCGAAGAACTTCCAGCAATCATGGAAGAGAATTTTCCTGTGTTGTCCGACAAGGAAGCTATCATGGGTCACAGGTAATACCACAGTTTTCAGAGATGCGATTTAAAAGATGGAATCTGAACCTCTTCTCATGTTGCAGTATGGGTGGTCACGGAGCGTTACTGATCGCTCTTCTCAATCCGGGTCGCTACAAATCGATATCGGTTTTTGCTGCTGTATGTAGCGCGTCTCGTTGTGAACCTTTTGCTCAAGGGTTAGAACTTTATTTAGGTTCCGATCGCAAAGAATGGGCCAAATGGGACGCTGTGGAGCTGGCAAAAACTTATAATGGTCCTCCGATTCCTATTTATATGGATCAGGTTCGCCATTCAAATAATATTTGATTGAAATTTGAAATTTTATGATGATAATAACATTTGTAAGCTCTGTTATTAGGGTACAGATGATGAATTCTTACAAGACTTACGTCCGAAAGATTTCACCGAAGCTTGTACCGAATCCCGATTACCTGTTGTTCTGAATATGCGCGATGGCTACGATCACGGATATTACTTCGTTTCAACTTTCATTGAAGATCATTTCAAACATCATGCTAAATATTTGAAGTGACAATATCTAGAATTTTATTTCAAAACGTGACTGAATTTTAAGAATGTCGAATTTAATTTTGGTATTGACTTCAAAGATATTATTCTGAATATGATTGAAAAATGGTGTGGAACATACGGAGGTATATATTTTAAAAATATTAAATTCGTACTTCTTTTCTACGTTGTTCTTATAGCTCTGCGAATAATCTTGATTATTTGTAGATAATTTTTTATGGGGTTGAATAATTTTTCATATCGTTGTTCCTCTGCTGTTTCGGTCTATGAAAAATGTTCGCGTGTTAGAAATAGTTTTTTCGACATAATCCAACCTGAGTTTACTTTGAAATTATCTTTCCCGTGAATTATATCGTAAATTTTTCAAAATATTTAAATCTTGCTAATACCATTTCTATAATATGTTGAGTTGAATTCGTCCGTGTTTTTCTGGGATTCGACTTCGTGATACTGCTCAGAAAAACAGAAGCGAAAAATAGGGTTCATTTAGAATGACAAACTTTTCAATTTTGCATCATTTTCCTGAATAACATTCAGCGTTTTCCTTTGTAAAATATCAAATTGAAACTCTCCATGACCTGCGAGCATTACGAAATTACTAAAACCAATTAAATAAGAACGAATAACCAAAAATCAGAGGGAAAACCGCCCGATCGGAATTAATGCATTTTCTTCAGTCCTTTCTTCAATGATTAAATTTTACCGAATTCTGCTCACTTGATTGAATCACGATTCGATTGACTACTGTATCAAGATTGATATCAAGAAAGATATTTTTTTTTGTACAGATAAATTTCTCATGACCAATGAGTGTGAACTACACGTTGGAATCTACTAATTTAGGCATGATACAATGAAGGGTAATTACTGCCAGAAAACAGGTTCTTAAATTGAAAAAGCTGATTACGTATCAGACAGGAATTGTTTAGAGACAAAATTACAGATAGTTGAAATCATCCTCATTAGTTTTCTTCTAAAACGCAGGATTTTAGTTTAGCTGTTTAGAATTTATCATGTTTGGTGACAAGATGGTAGATTAGATTATTCAGTTCTCAATTAGACAGATGAATAAAATAAATTTTGTTGAATACAGAAAACCTAAACATAAATTCGTGATCAAACGAACGTCCCCTTAATTATGATTTTTAAAATTTGGAGACTGTCCAAAATTTTATAATTTTCGCAATTACAAGGAAATTGTAACGAATTTTAGAATTCATGACAATTTTCTGATTGTTTCGTTTCTCTAGATACTTTCATCAATAGGTTGTAAAATTTAGATAAGTATATGCCGAATATTCCAATTGCCAGCGGCAGCTGTGTAAATAATATTTTAATTAGATACGCGTATTTCCCTCGAATAATACAACTCGTCAATCGTTCATTTAGCCTATGTATGCATCATCATCAAGACTTCATCACAAAATTAGCCATCTAGTGCGTGAGAATGTTTCTCCACCCAAGTTTTGTAAAAAATAAAAAAGGCTGACTAAAGAAATTAGAACATACAATTTATTCAAAAATGAATCTTATATCAACATGAAAGTTTTACAGAAGAGAATGTACAATATTGGCCGGTAGCTGATATGAAATGAAAAGTAAAACAGAAAATCATTTCGATCACTGATAAATTAGGTAGAAATATGAATTCATCAAGAAACCATCCGCTTGGGTGAGGAATACGAGAAGTAGGTTAGAAACAGGGACGAAAATATTCCCAGAGAGAATGGTAATATATACAAAAAATCATGTCAATTTACGAACCAGGAAACAAATAATAGGAAGACTCAACAAGAAGAAAAAAATAGTAAATTCATTCATAGCATCCAAGACAAAATAGGTCACTCCTTATCATACTTCGGTCGTGTTTTGAGGTATATGTACAGAAATATGAGAACGAACACTCCGATTAGAGTCGGCAACACCAACGAGAATACGTACTTCTTATTCTCCAAGAATTCCTTTTTTCGCAGTTTCTTCTGTTTGTTAGTCTCCTTGGGTTTACCTTTCGGTTGACGCATTGTATAAGCGTTTCCTACAAACCCAAAAGATGTAATTCAAATCATGGAAGAAGTTCTGGAGATAGAATACGAGCGAATATCGTGATATTCTCAAAATTTACTGACCGACTTAAAAGCAGGAACTTGGGGAAAACAGATGAAGATATGGTTACTGGAGCGAAGACGACAAGATTTACCGTATGACACGTATGCACATGGATCGTTGAATGCTTTTCCGTACCAAGAGAAGACTATTATTTCACATTAACGAACACAAGTTCGGAAGAGTAATTAATACAATGATGACAGTGATCGGTATTCGGTATCAACTGGATTAATAATTTTGCCACACCGTACTTGCCACGACGTACATGTTCCGTGTTGGTACAAGTCAAGTCTTCACAACTACAGCGTTCGCCGCCGCGCCGTTCCGTAGAAGTAAATAAACAAAAATTTCCGTGACGTCACGTGTAATGTTTCTGGACATGACGTTCGAGTTTCGTCATGTGAGTGTGACGAAAGACTGAGGTGCTGCTGAGAAGCGTCACAAGGTGGTGTCGCTTCGCGACTGCTCACCTGCTGATCCCAGATACGTGTAATTGAGCCTTTTTGATTCAGGATGAAATGATGAATACAGTCGAGGCACAGTTTTTACTTTATATGATTTTCAGATTTTAACTTCATCATTGTGAAGAATGATTTCAGTATTCTTGATGGATAATACTAGCGAGTTCAATTGGTCATGTCGAAAAATTTCAATATGATAACCATGCATGGATTGACCCTCGTAATACTTCAAAGGATTGAAGAAACATGGTAACTTCTATTTTCGGTAAAATGATATTATTTTGTTCCTGAGGAAATTTGGAGAAAAACTTACACATCGAGCGACGATGAGATGAGTTTCGTTCCTGTTTAAGATCTCTGCAATCATTTCATTTTAAACTTGTATTTTATTCCTCTAATATGTCATATTACCGAATCTTGCTGAATTAAAGCGTCTATAATTTCACGATTCCTTCATCTCTACGTGGTTTATATGAAAACATTTTGACCATCTCCAAAAATATCATGATTCAAGTGAAATAATCGTTGCTCAAAACTAAATTGAGGCCAGAAGATTAAAAATCGAAAAAAAAAAAAAACAAAAACTGTTCTTCTAGAAGAAATGATTTAATAAAACGTACCTACCTAATTGAAGTTTCAAAAGTTCTCTCCGATCTCTGGACGGATGTTTGGAACTGATCAAAAATAAATGTTCCCCTTGGTTAATTTCGGCCCATAGGTTCCTGAAAAGAAAATAATGGAAAAAAAAGGACTTTCGGGATTGATTACAATTTTTTCCTTGCCGTAATGTTCTTTAGACAATCATGAAATGCTCATAATTTTTCTCATTTTAGAAATCTAATAACCTTAACGTAATTCGATGACTGGATATAATCGAAGATATTCGGAAAAGTTTGGGTTCCTAGGCTATCGTTTGTCGTATTATGATGCGTCGAAGCTCAAGCCACACAGAAAAGAACAATTTTCGAAAGATTTTGACTTTTATGCAAAGTCGCCTAGGACATCGAAATTTTCAAGGTTGATTTTTATATCAAATGGAGATGAACTCGTAATAGCACAGAACACGAAAGCTATTTAAATTTCGGTGAATTTTCGACGTTACAAAATTAGACCTGACTTCTATACTTACTTAATTATTAAAAAAAAACAATTTTCTTTTTATCAATTTGTGGTTTTCGATATAAATATTGTATTTATACCAGTCTCGTAGCTTGGAATCTATATCGAGGAAGAGCAAAGAAATTTTAGGCAAACATTTGACCAAAAAAAAAGAAAAATGCATATTTATAGGTACCTAGCGAATTGGGTTATTTTTTCTCGATGCAAACTCATTAACTGAAACATTAATTAAACTTGCTATGTTCACAAAAAGGTACCACTTGTTGATTCAATCATGACCAATGAACGGGCAAATATTTCGACTTTTTTTTTCATCTCTTGTTGAGCACAATCGTCAGCAGAGTATAACTCTAATATTCTTTAACCAAAGTGTACATGAGAAATAATACATTTCACTTGCAAACGAACACATAAACCCCTTCAAATCGAAGGTGGTACTGATAGAAAAAATCCTACAGGTGTTCTTACATCATTTTTCAATGTCTCACATTTAAATTTATTTAGCTGAAAATTATTTAACATTTGAAAACTGAAAGCAGAAGATAAGAATTCTCTCGAAACATATTGATATTATTTTGTGATAACTTAGATTTCAAATTTTTATTCGAGAATATGATTTTCTTTTGTTACGAGATCTGTTTATTTTTATTCCTGTCTATACTAGTTTACATTGACGAGCCTGATCAACAATAATTAGCCTAATAGGAGAATGACAATAGATATTAAATAAATTATTGTTTCATGATCCTCTCCTCCGCGTGGTAAAAGACAGCATGATTAAGTTCAAAAGTATAGAAAACCAGAGATAAATTGATCGTAATTCTGGAATATTCTTGATTGATCATCTTTCATCCTGAAAACATAGCCTAGATAATTGTTAAATCCGGTGACGGTAGCACCTCGATTGAGCTACCGAAACCGGTTGACTTGAATAAAAGCTGGTAATTACGCATTGCATCCTTAAAAATTATTCTGGTAAACAATTCTTTAGGAACTTTGCGAAAGATGCTCTTGATATGCATCATTTATCCCTAAATTCAATATTCTGAAAGATTTTTCAAATCTTTTTCAAAACTTGGAACATTTGACTCGTTAAAAAAAATGTTCAATTTCCTCTTCCTCACTCAATCTTCTTCCAAGTATGCATGACTTTTAAAGAAAACTTTGGCACACCTGATTGAATATTCCGCATCTGTACGTGATAAGGAAGCCATGATTTTATTTAGCGAGTTAAATCCATCCGTTTTTTTTTTTTTTTTTTTGTGAGGAAGAGAAGGACAATGAGAGTGTACATAAGGTTGTGTATTCAATTGTGGGTATAGAATACTGCTGCTTACGTGTTGTACATTTTGTTTAAAGAAATAAGATTGTACGTTGCAGTTTTCGTATCGTGAATGCCGGCATCTTTTCCTTCGTGTAACGGGATCAAACCATAATCAGTACCAACCCGAAGTGGCATTACGAATAAGAAATCACAAGTAGCTGTTGCTAGTTGCGATACCCCGAAACTTGTTTCCCATTAGTATGTACCTATGGGCGGGGACGTCACCCATAAACGCGGGAGGGGGTTACATTGTAACACAACAGTCGTATGCAAGATCGACTCTTTCGAGTGATCCAGTGTAATCCAAACGAAGAGCATACACACCCTTAGCCCGTTCTCTTTCTCTCGTGTTCTCGTAGTCGCGGCCTCGCGCTCCTCTCCGGAGTTTTATAAACTGTTCACGGCGTTGTGCAGCGTGTGATAGATCGTTGACCTCGTTTTGAAGAAGTCGTCATGCCGCTGCGCTCTTGCGATTACCGTGTAGAAACTTAGATGGGGAGACGTGGGGGTGATCAGTGAAGGTTGGTAGAGGGAAGCTTCAAATTACTTTACTTCTTTCCTCTCTTTCTCTTTCTTTCTATCATCCTATTTTCTTTTAGTTTCTCTCTTCTGTTGCTTTCGTATTTGACGCTCTCTGTTTTATAATATGTGTATATACTCAAGGGTTGCGGGCGGGAAAAACGTCAGAGGGGACGTATTTTTACGGTGCGTGGTTGTCGGTCGGACGACGCGAGCGAAGTCGAAGCACTCTCTGAACCGAGGAGAAACACTGTTGCGACTAAGACGATACGTACAGCTATAAGCGTAGGCCTACGTCAGGAAATTGAGAAAGAGAATAAACGGACGCGTCCAAATACAGGGAGTTAGATTGTACAGTAAATTTGTTCTCGATTCGCTGCCTCGCCATCAGAGGCTGGTAAGACGATTCAAAGGAAAATGAATAGAAGCGAAGATGTTGAACGCTTTTCACTGCGGCACAATTGTGGACGTACCAAAGAGTATGTACGTGTTTACAATTTCCCATCATCCTCTTGGGCGTTTGAACATTTTTTCTTCGATCCCGTGATGGCTTCTTTCGAGGCGATGTGTTATACACAATGATTCGTGTTTTAAATGGCCTCATTACCCGGAAGGCTGTCTACGAATGAGGACGATACTACCATCCAGAGCACAATTGAGTATTTTTTGCTCTTAACCCGCATATATTTTGCAATAACTTCTATCTAGTGTCACCATCTAGGTGCTGATTTAAATTTTTTAATTTAGGTAATTATTGTTGTTGACTCTCTAAAAAATTGTTGATTCTAATGTGGTAGGCAAAATGTGCTGGAGTCTCAGGTTCTAGATTTGAGCGGAACAAAAAGATGCGGATCTTTTGGTTTCCACATCATGACGTAAAAAAAATCTGTATCTCTCAAATTCTAGATCTCAGTAGAAAAGAAAGCTCCACATGTTTTGGGTTTTGGTTATCAAAAAAAAAAAAAAAAAAAAACTCACAGCCCACGTGGTGAGCTGCTCGTGGTTGCCTTCATTAACAAACAGGGAACCTGTTTTATGGGACTCACTAGTGTGCATTGTCATTCCTATACAGCTTAAACTTTGTTCTTCACCACCTCATGGTTTTTCTTCATCATAAATAAATAAATAAGTAAATAAAATGAAAAATTTATTAATTTAATGAAAAATACATAAATAAATAAACAAGTCTAGCATGCTGTATATTAGGCCTAGTACAATGAAGGCTTTTCGAGATCTTACTCGCTCCACTTGTTCGCCCCCCTTCTTGGTCTAGTATACAATATTTCAAACTGACAGACGAAATAGAACCTCCTGTCACATATAACTCGAAAGTGCCTCCTATCATATATAGCTTGAAAGTGGGAATTTTTTCAAGTCCCAGACCACGACCAAGGAAAATAGGACTGCTGTACAGAATAACTAGGCTTACATTAACTAGGCTTAATATACAGATTATTGGGCCTATACTAACTAGTCTGAAACACGGGATTTAAAGAAAATTTCGAATTTTGGCCTTCATCATAATAGGTCTAATATACTATACCAAGCCTATAATAAGAAACCTGGAAAATGTCAAAGATTAGCCTTCAGTATACTAAGCCTAATACACCGTACTAGGCCTAAGTTATAGTAACTAGTCTAAAAAATTTCAAACTTTATCTTTCGTTATACTAGGCTTGATATACAGCATACTAGGCTTATACTACTTAGCCTGAAACACCTATCATCGGAGGAAGACATTTTTCTAAGTCCCCCTCTTGTCATACGTAGCCCGGAGGTAAAAATTTTTCCAAGTCCCTTACCTCCCGGCGCCGTTGTTCTTCTTCAAATTACAATCCTATAAAATAGGTTTCCTGTTAAAATCCTCGACCGATCGACATTACTATTCATGAGTCGTCATTCTGTCCTGTTGCCCACAAGATCGCTGCGTTCAACAGTTCAATTTTTCACCTGACACACATCCCTTTGAGTCAGGTTGCGTTTCACAAAGAACTGATGACAATAAAGCACCTTGCCAGAGTGAATAAAGTCAAGGTTGATATTGACCTTCTGGTTCGAAGGATGCTCACGAGGAAGTACCTCAATTCCACAACCTCCCTCCCCTGGGATCCACACCAAGAAACAGTGGATTCGGCTCCCGTTTTTGAGCAAGTTTTTTTCACAGTTGGGTTGCGTTCTCCGCCCCTTTGGCTTTCAGTCAGCTTTCCACAATTTTAATACAGTTAAGAGTTCATTTGTCAAATTAAAAGATCCTATCTCTTCGGCTGAGAAAGGGGAAGTATATAAGTTGGCTTGTAGAGATTTCCCAGCAGTTCATACAAGGATGAGTAACCGCCAGTTCCAGATTAGAGTGGCTGAACATAAAAAGGCGTGGGACGAAGAAAAGTTGGGTTTGTTAGCCTTTACTGACCATTAATTAGTAGTAGTGGTCATCGTTTTAGGAATGGGTCTGAAGTCCTTCTCCACAGGGAAAATTTGTACTTCAGGCAGACCTCGTTGAGCAAGAAAATGTTCTTCAGGCAAGAGCATTTCGAGAATTTATTTTTCGGGTAAATTGTTTTTGGGTATTGGCTTCTCGAGCTGAAAATTTCTTCGGGCAACTGTCGTGTAATCGTTTGGCCTTCGAAGAAATTTAAATTATTCGACGTCGGAATAATCACGACGTCACCGTGTTTAATAGGTACTTACCTGATGAGGAATTGTTTGAGTTTATGAGAATGGATCACATTTTGATGACCCGCTAGTTCAGTCATGACCTCGTAGGATGTCACTGTTTCTTGTTGGTTTTGGGCTCAGTCGCTTTCCTGCTCTCTTCGAAAATAATTGTTTAACCGAAAGTGATCAGTCTTACTCCTCCTTTTAATTATGGGTAACCGAACTTTATGGAAACGTACTGATTCAATTATAGAGCTCAAATAGACCTATTAGTGTAGGCAAAAAGAAAAACATTTTGCTGGAAAAAAAGTTTCTTCGCTAAAAATGGTTCAGAATGTGGTCCTGTACAACATACTAAAAATTCCGCGTTTCCCTCTTGGAGCTTCTTTTTTTATGGGGGTTTGAACCCCCAAAAAATTAGTTTTTCGCTTTTATCGCGCGAAATTGAAATTTTATTAAAAAATGTTTCAAACAAAAGTTGTTCCTCGTTAAATTTCTTATCAAATAACGTATTCAATGTGTAGCCTAGGTCAATTAGTGCCCCGGCAAAGCCTGCAAAGGCGTTCAGAAGAAGACCAAAATCAGTTTTCCATATATCTCCCAAAATTGATATATTTTTATGAAAAAATGTTTCGAATAAAAGTTGTTCCTCGTTGAATTTCCTATCAAATGAGCTATTCAGCTTTCAGAATAGAGTAATAAGTCTATGGAAAAAGTGTGTCAGGTATATTTTTCCTGTAGGTTTCTCAACTGAATCTTACTCCATAAGACTAGTACATTTCATGTGATCTATACACATAACTTTATAACATAGACCGAGGAGGGAGGTCGTTTCTCGCACATGACTTGAGCTCCGCCATCCGTCCTATGCATTGCCTATCAGTTTTCTACGCTTTCTAATAGGAGCAGTGTACGTTAGCCTGCCAACTTACAGTATTCTTATATTCGGGATGGAGGAACTTGATACTGAAGTCGTTCGTTGTGAACTTGATATTATTCGCTCTCGTCATGCTCTTCGTCTGAAATTACTGAGGAATCATCATCAGTACTGGACTCCTGGTTAGCTTTTTCGTCCTGACTTGATACATCCTGCAAGTTGTCGTCAATATCGTATATTACCTCTAATACTCCACCAGCAATGAGGCAAGTCTGTCCAAGACATATTGATGAACATTTGAATCCTAGGAAGAAAAACAAAAACAACAAACTGACCAACGTTTTGAACAGTACCTCTTCACCATCGAGGTCGGAATGACTTGATGAGAGCGCCAAATTACCCTCCTTTATCTTTGGAATATCTATTGTTCTTCTACATCCTTTGGCGCACCCACTAGAAATAAGTTGTAGGAGGTGGTCCGACGCGGCGCTGAGGCTTTATTAATTGTTATAGGCTCCAATATCCTATCGATTCGCTTCCATCCCCATTCTAATGGATCTTTTTCATGACCAAGCTATAATTGTACTTGGTGGTACACTCTGTATAAATGAAATCGTGCAGCGTCTTCACTGAAGAGTAGAGAGACTAAGTCTACTTTCCGGCGGACTTTTTTCGCGAAAGCTTGAAACCGACATTTGTTCAATAACTGGTCTCTTGTACTACCGTAGATCAGAGAGTATTGCAGCTGCTTTAGAGTCTTTGATACGACGCGACTCTAATTGTTTTTATTTCAATATCTGGGTACCATGTAAGTCATTAATATGAGAAAAATATTAATTATTTAAATTCTATCTTTTCAATATTTCTATCACTGGTAAAAAAATGGTCTTTACAATCTGTAATGATGCAAAGCATTCATAAATCAGCTTATATTTTCAACATTGAAAGCCCTTTTTTACAGACCAGTTGCTCAATCCTGAAAGTTCAATTGATAGGAAATTCAACGAGGAACAACTTTTATTTGAAACATTTTTTCATAAAATTTCAATTTTGAGAGATATATGGAAAAAACTGATTTTGGTCCTCTTCTGAACGGTCTTTGCAAAGTCCCTAATTGGTACAGGTTGAAAGTAGAATACTGTACGTTATTTGGTAGGAAATTTAACGAAGAACAACTTTTGTTTGAAACATTTTTAAATAAAATCTCAATTTCGCGCGTTATAGAGGAAAAACTAATTTTCGAGGGGTTCAAAACCCCATAAAAAAAAGAAGCTCGAGAGGGGACGCGGGATTTTCAGTATGTTGTTCAGGACCAAATCTTGAACAATTTTTAGCAAAGAAACGTTTGCTCCAGCAAAATGTTTTTTTTTTTCTTCTTCTTCAATATTGCTCTAATTTGCCTTTACGTTAAAATGTCATATTTCACCTCTAATACTAGAATGTCATTCTGAAAATCTAATCCGGAACAATTTATGTAGTCTAGAAAAGAAAAACTGCAAGTTTTAAGTATTTTTCATAAAAATTGGAAAATGGTGAATTTTCAATTTGAAACTTGGGGCATCTCTCGCGATCGGATCATGAAAGCAATGACATATTTGTACTCAGCAGATTCGAAATACGTGAAACCATGTTAAAATTGCTCGCCCCACTTCCACAGGACGGAACGGAGCCTCAAAAATCGGTCCCTCGCTCCTTGTACGGCGAATTCGGAGAGGTTCCTCATCTCTAAAATTTTCTTTTGGTATCATTGCCCACCATACCAATTTTCAAGCTTCTATCACTAGTAGCCACTTTTTCTTTAAAATTCACTGTTTGCCACCGTGTACCTAAATTCGATAACTAAATTTAGTATCAATCTTAACTCCGACATGAAGAGCGAGAGCAATACTGCTCTTTTCTAACGAAAATTTGGTTAAAAAGTTGAATAAGTACACGAATTGTATCGCTGAATACAGCATTATCCGGCAGAAGAACGTGATTGTAATATCATTTATTCTGTCAACACTCGAGGTACATACGAAATCGAGTGAAAACCTCAGGTTTCCGTCAAGACGCGTCGCGTCACGTAAAGCAGCAAGGATTCATCGGGTAGCGAAAGGTACAACAACGTATCGCGACGACACCGGCGTCCGGCACCAACCAGCAACGCGCGTCATCGTCGTTGAGTGACTCGATCGCACTCGTCATTGAGTCCGACGAACGTACACGCAGTGCATCGTGGCTGACGAACACGGGCGTAGACGCGCGCTACAGCAGTGTTGTACGTAGAAATACGAAGTTCGGTGGAAGTTGGCGGGTTGGGGAAATTATCCTGACTTTTTACAGTTCGCTCCACCACCACTACAAACACGAAACACCGCGTTAAGCATCGTGTTTGCATTTGTGTGCGTCGCTTCGCGTACTTGTTGGTATAGTTGTACTGTATTCATAATTTTTTTATTCTTTCTGTGAGGTGGCTGCGGTGCGGTTTTGCGTATAGATGTCGGGACGCAGTGATCTCTCTTATCGTGTGTTGTAGTTGTCCCATAACCCTTTTATTTTTTCCGTTCGTTTGTTTTCTCTGTTCCTTATGTAGATTCGTACTGTTGTAATACTTATGTAGAAAATATTGCTCGTTTCGATCTCGTCCCCTCTCGTTGATTCACTGTGGACAGGCTGTGCAAATTGTAGACAAGGGAGAGAGAAGCAGAAAAATATTCGATCGTGATTGTTTTCACCTGTTTTTTTTTCCTGCGTTTTGGATTCCTATGCCAATCTGCACTGTTCGGTAAGTAACTTATTTCTCTATTCACTCGAAAAATTATGGTCGTCGTTGGTTTTTTTACGAGCATTCGAAACCGGTTTCGATGAACAGGGGTAGTCCATGCAAAAAAAATGTAGAAAGAGAGAGAAAGGAGGGCAGCGTTCTTTAGCAGACGGATTCGAGTTTTTTTGCACGTGCGAAGGGTGTACGCGAGGTCAGGGAGGTCGTTCTGTCCCTTTATGCGCTGCACTTGTTGAATACCGTCGCGTCTGTAGTCTGGAACCGAAACGAAACGAACGTTCGTATAATCGTATTCGTGTAGGGTAAATAGCTCGAGGATGGCAGTACTACTATATGTAATGCTAAAATTTGGACAAACATTGAAAGTTCTCGTTATCAGTGATTACTGTATACGTTAGGCCTTCCTCGTAGTATAACGAGCTTATTTATTTTGTATTCTTCAAATACGAAAGTACAACAGAACGTTTTTACACTCTTCCTTCTACCCGCGTTCATGCTCTGTAGCGATATCGAGTGTCGTCCTTCCTTGAGTGAAGTAATATTCATTCGACGTTATAAAAATTTGAAATACTGCTTTCCTCGAAGAAGAAAGAAACGCGATGACCCATCCCTCGTGTGTGACAGTCGTTAACCTGTTAATAACGTACGTTGTGAAAGAAAGAAAAAAAATTGTTAACGATAATAGGACAGGATTTTAACTTCTCTAGTCTATTCGTACAAGTATCACTTTTTTTATTATTGTTTCTTGTTCGAGCGGACGAAAAATTATTGTAAAAGCCTTTCGCCATAATTTATCGAATGACGGGGGAGGGGGAGTGTTGATTCTATTTGGCGGTATTGATAGCGAAAGAAAACGCTAGTGAAAAATTTTCCTCACAATACTCGTCGCTGTGTAAGTATAAGTTATGTGTAATGATTGTACATATTTCGTTATAACGTTGGACTTGGACTAACCCTCTCCACTGCTCAGCTGCCTGGCTGGCCTACCTTCTGCCGCTCTCGCTCTCTCACTGTTTCTCTGCCCTTTCCTGCGCCCTCCATTTTATCGCTCAGTTTATATGTTTTGTCTGTGTGTGTGTGTGTGTGTGTGTGTGTGCTGTAGAAAATAGGCGCGTCGAGGTTATGTCCTCCACGAGGCAATACCGCAGCATGAACGTGTGCATACGGAACACATGTTAAACACTTACTGTATAGTTTGATTGTAGCATGTGTGTGTGTGTGTGTGTAACATACGCTTTCAGCCCAATGAGACGTACGTGTACCCTCTTTCTTTCGTTTTTTGCTCCTACAAATTTTTAGTACCCTCGATAAATTTGTAATCTGCGGGCTGAAACGCACGTCATCGTCAACGAGTAATATGTTGTTCAAACAGACCTGTTAAGTGTGTCAAATTCAAATAAACGCGCCAGTTATACGAAGTTTCCTATTAGCAGCCCCTCTTCCACGCTCTTGTGCCGCGTTCTCGTAATTGCGCCTAATTACGAAAATCGAGATTCCGCATCAATTTTCGGTGCGGTCCTTAATTGGCCGAATAACAACCCTCTTAGTCGTCTCATATATCACCGGCTGCAAGCGGACGCGTGCTTTCGTCATAGGGGGCTCCGGTAAATGAGGGTATTAAGAGTAATTGTAGGGTATGTCGATAAATCAAACGAAAAGCTTAGGAATATCCGATGCTGGCGATGAATGACTGAGACTTGATTTTACATCAAGTTGTGCAAGTTGTAGTCTAGTCAAATTATACTTCTAACTGAACATAATTGCGACAGTACATTTCTTTTCGTGAAAGTGGTCAGAAAGAACACCTGATGAAAATACTAGAGAGTCCACAGCGCCCCGCCTCCCGTAAACCCCTTCGCGACCACTGCAGACCCCCAAAATTAAGTTTTTTGCAATTTTCTCGAAAACTACACACTTTATAGAAAACAGTTACAAACAAAAGTTGTTCCTCATCGAATTTTCTATAAGTTATGTTACTCATTAATTTGTTACTGCACGTCTGTAAGTTGTCTTGAAAATTGCTCACTAAGCAGCATATTTCGACTTTCCAAGCACTTTTTCCAACTTCATTTTCTCAGAAACTACGCATTGTAGAGAAAAAAGTTTCAAACAAAAGTTGTTCCTCATCAAATTTACTATGAGGTACATCCCTTATTATTGTAAGCCTATTGGTTGGGTCAAAAATTGCTGATTTATAGTAAATTCTTCTTATAATATTTCATCCACCGTGCAAAGGTTCATCTCTGAGATAGTTTTCTCAATAACTTTCGTGAGTATAATCTATAATCTTCTCTGGATCAGTCGCATTTTCTTCTCATTGGTAATCCCCACAATCACCGCACTCTTATCCTGTCACAATTGTTACCACAGCCTTAGCCCCTCCCCTGTACCCATCTCAGTATCGTTTCATGAACCTTTTCTCCAATAATCTACCGCTGACCGTGGATTGCTGTACTCGTAAATTAAACTCGGTGTCCAAATCTCTCTTGACACCATCATATCGACAAAGCCTTTGACGCAGCATCTCAGAATTTCAAATGAGTTTATAGGCGAACGGCTATGGAGCAGTTGCCATTAAGGTGCTCCCACTCAAATGGGCACTGCATGACGAACTTTTCAACTGCACCAATATTTTAACTAGACCTACAACTCTCTTAACTTTGACTTGGTAAGAAGATATCAAGATTCCTCACTTCTCATTTAGACTAGAAGTTTCAAACACCAACTCGCCAGTTTTTTTTTGCTTTTCTTCGGGTGTGGAGAACTTCGTCTCTACTGAATTCCACAAAGTTGATCACCGAAGCCTTCTCCCAAATACCCCCTTTCTTAACGACAGAACCTTTTTAAGAAGCATCCGTAACATGACCTCCTCGCCGCTCTTGGTCCAAAACAGAGTCCTCTAAGACGGAAGTTTTTAGCGTTTTACTTTTCCTAGTAGCTATCAATGATATCACCTTACATGTCAAGCCCATCATCCTCAACACAGCGTCTTTTTGCCGACGATTATAACATCTCCATCTGCTTCGCAAACCCGCAGAGAGCGCACAGACTCCTCCAGGAAACTCTCAATTCAACCGGATTTAGAATTTCTGCTTCGAAAACATATTCAGTAATTTTCAAAAAAAGAAACCCCATCCCATCTATCTCTCCCTTCGTTTTACAAAACTTCGAAATTCGATCACCGAGCTATGGCAAATTTCTTGGCCTCCATTTTGATCAAAAACTTAGTTGGCTCCTCAAAGCCAAAGGCACACGCGCTCCAAACTTTTTAAAATTCATATCTCACTCCTCAAGAGGATACAACTAAAAATTACTCCTTCAATGATACAAAAGCCTCATCCGCTCAAAATTAGACTGTGGTTCCCCAGTTTATAACAGACCTCCTCCCTCAGAATTGCCCTGAGAGCCTACCGTATTAGCTCAAAATTTGGCCTGTGCGTAGAGCCGCAGAACCTTCCCTCCACTTCCGTAGACTCACTCTAACCTCAAACTTTTTATCTTCTGTCTCCCAATTTTGGCAACTTACAATTTTTAATCGAATCTTTCACGTCAACAACAATCAACTATCCACCAAAGATACTCGCCTCCAATTCAAATACTCTCTTAATAAACCGTTCACAGTAAATGACCTAGAACCCATATATACCACCTCCCCCCTTGAACTCTCCCTCAACCCGAAATACGGCTCGATCTCGAAGAAAACCATGAATCCGACAAAATTGCTTGTATCCAACACGTCAGAGAATTACTTCAAGAATGCCCTCACTACATACTTTGCCTCTCTGAAGGGTCTAAAACAACTAATAAAACAGCTTACGCATACTCTATCGACGGGGACATATTTTCAGAACGCATCCGCAGCATAGCTTCCATATTTACAGCGGAACTTATGGCCATACTTACCCGTCTTTCCCAACTTCTCGCAAACGGTAAATTCCTTCTCACTTCATGCCCTTACAGACGCATACGCATTCTCCTCAAACTTCTCACTCCAAACTCAATCAACACCGAAACAATCTTCATAATATGGATCCCCGGACACATCGTCCTCCCTAAACTTGACGCCGTTGACCAAGCCACGAAACAAGCTATCTCCATCAACTAAATAACTGATGATCACCCTGTACCATCCGTAGACTGTAAAAATATTAATTTACTCCTCGAAAATGATCACGACAATCGTAGAATTCTACATTGTTGTTGTAAAGAAGCTGATGTTGTTAATTTTAGAAAAACTGTCTATTATATTTCGTTCTCTCTTTCGCGTCTACCCCTGAACAATTACTTTTTTTTTCCTTATCTCCGTGTTTGAAAGATTAAATTTAGCTTCCATATCTTTTAAATCTGGATTTCTCGTTCGTATGTTCGATGTTTAAATACTGTAATTAAGGGAATGTTCCATCCTTGCCCTGTACCCTCTGCTCTACATTCGACGCAGGAAAAGTATTCGTTCTAGTTAAATATCTTATCAATGATGAGTTCTCTCTGATTACGAGGATTTTTGTTCTATGTTTCCGCTAGCTGCTCGATTTCATCACAATGCAACATACAGCAGCATTGTCATACGTATGTGTAGATAAGAAATACTGCATAATTTAACTTCGTTCTAAAAGTGTGATAAACGACTCGTAAGGAAATTACAGATGATGTTACTCGCATAAACTTCTTTCCTGTTATTCAAAGAGGAAAGAAAGTTCGTGTTGAAAAATTTAAATTTTTATTTCACGAATATTTCATGAGTTTCGAAAAAAAAAAAAAAAACTCGACCTCCTCGAATACTCTGTGAATTCATTCATTGGAAAAGAAAAACTAGGTAGAAGCGATGTTTGAAGTGGGTACACACAATGTAAGAATGAAACAAGTGTCCTAAATTAGAAATCCTGTTTCGTGGGAATCTGGTAAGCTGTAAAATGGATTAACTCGATTTCCATAAACGATTGTCGTTATTTTTTCTTCGTTCTTTTTTTTTAATGGAAGAGAAGAGTTTGTGCTTTGTTTGACGAATTACTACTTTCTTATAGTAGTGCCCCTTTATTTACGCGATTTTGCCTAAAATTAGAGGGAGAATCGATTTCAGGAATTCGCATCTATTCTTATAATATCTGGTTTTGTAAGCGAAATAGTGTCTTCAAGATTTATTCTAGCGTTTCGGTAATAAATTCGAATCCGTATATATAATATTTATGTCAGGACTGTTGCGTCTGCCAACTTTTTAAGATAAGAAGAAATCAAGTTTGACTAATTGTTGACCGTGATTAATTGCTAGCGGCCATCGCGAAGCGACACGTAAAAACCACCTTCCTTATGAAGTATTTTTTCATTTTTCGAGATGTGTCTTTCAGAATGGATCTGAAGACTGACTAGAAAATGTGATGGACTGAGTGGCGAATAACAATGAGATCAATAATTTTGATAGAAGGTTTTGAGAAGGGTACAAATTTTCTTACATCACCTGAACTTGGCATTTTTCGCTATTTTCAATCTTGTGGTATCGAAAATGACTTGAATAGAGGTGAAGGGGAAGAAAGCTTCCAGTTTATTTAGTGAGTTTCATTCTATAAGTTGATCGAGAAAATTGGTTCTGAGTGTGACATGTTGTCGACCTTCCTCGATGATTGGATAGAGATTACTTGATGTTCCATTAGGAAACCAAAGTTATATACATGGTCTATCTTTCTTAAACCAAACATAAATATTGAGCTAGGCCAAAGTTAAAGGCCTACGCTAGACACAGTTCAGGTCCAGAAACATTTAGCAGAAAGACTTTACCTGTGTTCCCATCAGAAAATGGCAGCCAAAAATTTCAGCTTTGATTTTCGGGTCAAACTTACGACCTTGAAATATTTGGCTTTCGGCTTTTGGTTTCCGGAAACATCCGCTGAATACCATCTGATCGACGTTATGAAGAAATGTAAGTCTAATTAAAACAATCAGGAGAACTGAGGCTTCGTCGTATTTGTGAAAGATACCCATTCTCTAATTGTATTCATCTTCATCAAAAGACTGGGCTATAAGCTTCTATAACTGAACCAGAACTAATTTTTCCTATCTTTGTTAATTGTCTGGCTGAGAGAGTAGAGAGTGGAACAGTTGAACTTTGAAATTTGAACACTCAACCAATGGATTTTCCTATTTTACAAGAACCGGGAAAACTAAAAAAAAAACCTGAGAAAATTCGGCTTATTTTGGCTTCTGATGACTTGTAAACGATTTAATAAAGCCGGCTTTCAGTTTCTCTCGTATCAGTAAAAATTCATCTGAATTCGGCTTCTGGCTCTCGACTTTCGGCTGGCTGCAATGCCTGCTTTCATTCTATAGAGTTTAGAGGCCTGCGCTTTAATCTTTCTAAGTTCTTTCTTACAAAAATTTCGAATCTACCAATCTGATTCCGAAGAAAGAAAAAATTCGTTGACAAGTGAGCAAGGAAGATCCATTTCTTCAAAATTGCTGACTACAAAGCACATTTTGCACTTTCAAAGCACTTTTTGTACGTTTTTTGTCATTCTCTCAAAAACTACGCATTCTAGAGAAAAAAGTTTCAAACAAAAGTTGTTCCTAATCAAATTTACTATACGATACATCACTCCCTTATCACTCTAAGCGTTTTGGTCGGCGCCTAAATCGCTGATTTCTTTTCACGATTGGATTAAATTAACAATTAGGGAGAAAATACTTTTCGTTGTTGTATAGCTTTTTCAATATCTTGAACAGCTGCTATAAATTTATTGGATAGAAGTGGGATTCATCCAAGCCTACTCATCAAGGTTGAACTATTGATTGATTTTAGTCTTTGGTCAGGAAATAATTTTCCACGGCAAAAGAAGTGTCAACTCTTTTAAAGTATTTTATGGTCGATAGATAGGTATCTACGTTGATGCTGTTTCTTTGTTGGATCTCCCATTCAGTTTTATTTTGGTCCGAGAGTGGAAAAAGAAACAACTTGTCTATGAAGTTTTGGAACTGCTGAGAATATCTCATGGCACCAGTACAGTTATAAGACTTTGGTTGCAACTCAAGTAGGGAGGCAGGATGCTATTGCCGTATCTGGGTTAAGCTATGGCGGATCCACATAGCGAGGAAGGTCTTCGTGGTTGGCAGACCCATTCAGGTAGAGGTTCATCGGTCTGGAAGCACCTGGAGTTCGTCTTAAAAACTCAATGCGAGGGTCTGATCAACCCCTTAGTTGCGTGGTCGAGAGGCTGCTCCGCCCGTGGTCTAAAGAGTTGAGTATATCAACTTGGTCACCTGAGAGCTCGTTATCATAGTATTGAACAAAAATGTTGTGGGTGATATGTGTGTATAAATATACGTGGTTTTACGATCATTTGGTGTTGGTAGCGTTGCACTAAACTCACAGATGGGTTTTATAGTTGAGTCAAAGTTTAGAGTTGAAGTCGTGGTCATAAAGTAGGGTTGTAGGTTTAGTTATCGTATTGGTGCGGTTGAAAAGGCCATCATGCAGTGTCCAATAACAACTGCTCCATAGCCATTCGCCTAAAAACTTATCTGGAATTCTGAGATGCTGCGTCAAAGGCTTTGTCGAGATGATAGTGTCAAGAGAGATTTGGACACCGGGTTAAGTTTACGAGTACAGAAAACCACGGTCGGCGGTAGATTATTGGAGAAAAGGTTCATGAACCGATACTGAGATAGGTACAGGCGAGGGGCTAAGGCTGTGGTAACAATTGTGACAGGGTAAGAGTGCGGCGATCGTTTGGATTACCAATGAGGAGAAAATACGACTGATCTAGAGAAGATTTTAGATTATACCCACAAGGGTCATTTTTGCTCGCATTGCCTGAAGAAAACTATCTCATGAGCGAAATATTACAAGGAGAATTTACTGTGAGTCAGCAATTTTTGATCCACATTAATAAGTGAGTGATGTATCTCTTGGTAAATTCGATGATGAAAAACTTAAGTTTGAACTTTTTTCTCTACAATGCAATGCGTAGTTTTTGAGAAAATGACAGAAAAGTAGGGAAAAATGCTTTGAAAGTGTATGCAGCTTAGCAATAGATCATAATCAGTTGACGTCATTTACGGAAGGAAATCGCAAACGCTCTATGAAATGCAGATTTCTGCCGAGCTGTTTTTTCCACACAATTTCTCATCGTTGACAAATATATCAAAAATCATATAAGAATGAAAAATTGTTAATCATAAAATAGAGACTTCAACCTTTCTTTCAAGTTATTTGCCAAGTGATAAATGCATGGGAGATCGTCAATTCGCCTTGGTATTTTTATATTGCGAGGACTGCAAAAGTGATATTAGTATAACCCCAGTGACGTAATATCATCAATAATGAAAAATGAAAATCTAGATTCGTACCATAAGCGTGCGCCTATATACCACCATCACTTTGGTCTAATAAAACAAGTTATTCATAAAATTGATGGGAAAGAGAGCAAACAGAGCGCGAGAGAAAGAAATTGGTGTTTTGTAATTTGATCTTTTTCCAACATTGTAACAGATGTTCCCATTCCTTCACGATTCTCCTACAGGTCCTCTTCTTCTGCTATCTACATGTATACGCACACACGAAACGTATAATATACGAAAAGCGTGTGTATCAAATACACTACGTGTACAGGTATGAGTTACACCTTATAATCTCTATACCAAATTTCTGGTTTTGGAAACCGGGTGGTCAATAGTTTTGCAATTTAAAAGACCGGTTCGGCCTATGTCCACCAACGAGCCCACTATAGACAAGAATAAGGCGTGAGCGCACCCTGTAGATAATACATTTTCGTTGGAATACCATACATAATGTTATGGTTTAGTACCCTATGATTTGGCCATCGGTATATCTCGTAATTTTTTATTCGCCGGTTGACGTATGATGTGCTTAACGTTGGCTTACATCGCTGAAGTCGGAAAAGATGTGTGCTACGATTAAGACTAATATACAGTGTCAGTATAAATATTATACAGGTACGCGCGTATAGGCAGTTCACTCGTATGGGTACGAATTTTTTGAATTTTTTTTTCGCAGGAAATCCATTCAAGATGTTGCTGATACTCAGTTTTTGCTGACGTACTTACGTATGCTGTAAGAGAGCCAATGATCGTGAAATATTTCTGAAATTCGCCTTTTACAAGAACGTAATATCTTTAATGTGTGTCATTTTCGTGAGAAGTGAAAATCAAGATTTATCAATTCTGTGAGGAAAGTTCATCATTATCTTAATAAGCGCCTATCTTCGATCTAATTTTCGCGTACCTAATGAAGACCAGTTTTTCTTCGCCGCTCAACTGCTACTTAAGCGACAACCATTTTTGCGATTCGTTTTATTGCTACGAGATCGACTTCAATATTTCTGACTATGGTGGAGAAATATTTATACCTCTGTAGTACAGCCTTAAAGAACGATCGAAATGATGAGAAGCCTGTATTACAGAAAACGCTACTCATATAGTATCAAGAAATTAAAATTATCCAAAATTATTATGCAACCTAAGTTTAATATTTCATTCCAAACGTTTTATCCAGTTAGTCATTCATATAAAATACCAATGTATCAGGTTCCAAGTCGGAAAATTTATCGATTCTAATCAGACTATGCTTTGAATAACTTTGTAAAATTTTTAGGGGAAAAGAAAATTGTTTGTAACACACAGGAAAAAGTTTTTTCTTCGCCCATACTTCACGTACTGCGTGTAAAGATACGTCTTCCGTGCCATTTTTATTATATCACGTTTGAGATTAGAGGTTGAAATTGTAATACAATTTTATAGTGATAAAAAGTTGTTTTTTTGGTTAGTAGAGGTTGGAAAAAGTATCAATGGCCAAAAAATGGATTTAAGCTCAGAAAAGCGGACACAATGCTACTAGATCAAATTTTTCTAACTAAAAATCGTGAACTTGCATCAAGCTCAAAACTTACATTCATCACGGAGAAGAAAGCAGTCAGAACACTCCTCTCCTCCGCCCATCTATCGCCCTCTTTCAAAAATGATACAGCTTTACTTGTCTGAAGCATGTAATGTATTTTTTGGAAGGGCTAAGACATTCATATTTTTAGCAGGACATTGTAGCTGAGACAAACATTTAGTTTCAGCTTTTTGCAAAAATATAGCCTCGGCTTTGCCTTTTGGCTCTAAAAAAATCTGTATGTATTTGAAATAAACTTGAAAAATTGAGTTCCATGAAGTTGAACAACTACATCTCGGGCTCTAATTATCACACAATGCTAATTAAGGTCTCAAAACACTCGGTGAATGAAGCTCCTTACGAATCTTTTTGGATCACTCAAATCTATCAAGTCTGAGGAGAGTTATGAGGTAACAAACAACCAAGTTGATCTTACTACTCTTACACATTTCTTCCACTTATTTGTCCATCACAAAGGAACTATTTGATGTACAGAGTTTATCTTAGTTTGAAAGCTCTTCCATGTACTTTTTTAATCACTCAGATCCATTAAGTCTAAGGAAAGTTATAAGGCCACTTTACATGCATTTCTTCAGCTCAATGTCCAATACTTGGAAATTATTTGATGTACAAAGTTCATAAGATGTTTCCTTAGCTGATGCCAATCATTTTCATACACATAAGCAATACTTCTTTCTAATCGACTTTCAGCATCAGCCAATCAAATAAGGATACCACGTCTATATAAAATGCTAGTGCTCCAAATCAGCTTTTAAATTAGTGGCGATCCAACTGTGCTTCTGAGTGAAGACCTGTGTCTGCCACTTCTTCATGTTTTCTATGTTTGAAGATGGGTCTTGGTAAAAACATAAAGCATGCTAAATGCATGAGTGAGAAACAAAAGATGAAAAGTGGAAATTCTAATATGACGTGTGGCCCTTTGACTATCAAAAAACGGCGGCAGACGTACAAATAGGTGTACTGTTCAATGGAATTTTGGTTTTTTGCTGACATTTTTGATCTTGAAAACTATGGCTTTAGTTTTGGGAAGGCACAGCTGACTTTCGACTGGAGCTTCTGGCTGTTTCTATTAAGAAAAACTTCGGCTTATGGCTTATATTTACAACTTTGAAAAATATACTTGTACAGCTCTATCGATTTTAGCTCTTAGTTGAAAAGCATGGAAAATACAGCTGACTTCCGGTTTCAAGTTTCGACTTCATCTAGCTGCAAGGCCCTGGTCTATAGGCTGAGATTAAGGATGGGTTCTGTCCATGACCGTGTCCCACAGTACCGTTTTCTGTTGTACTTAAACCTTGGGATTTGTATCCTTAGTCTACTAGAAGAGATTTTGATATCTAGTAGAGTGCTCTGCGTACAGCTAGTATACACCAACTTATCAAGTATTGCAATAGGGTACTGGTGTTTAAAATTCAATTGGGAAATACTTCCGAAGCTAATTCTATTAATTCATAGCTTAGTTCATTGATATAATATGACCTCGATAAGAACGCCTTCAAGCTAATTTGATAAATTGTCTTTTTCTTCTTCAAGCTCGCATCTTCATCATCATACCCCGATGAGGAGGACGGGGCTGATATGCTAGTTTAGTTGGCATTATTAATGGTAGAGGATGAAGAAGAAAATTGTTCGAATTAGCTTGTTGCCCCCTACCACCTGGGCTACATTTTCTCTGATAGGCTAGCCAAAAGCTGCCCTCGTCTGGTGGATTTAGTCTATGATAGCTAGATTAGTTTATTGCATATTAGAATCCCGTATATTATAATAAGCCAAGGATGGAAGTCCCAAGGTTGTAAAGTGAAAACCCGACGTTGAAGAAGGACAGAAACCGGTATCGTCGGACCCAAAGTATTATTATCATTAGGGTAGAAGAAGATGAGGAATAGAATTAGGACAGTTGATAAAACCGGAATAGAGGGGGCGTTGTTTGGCATCGGATCCGAGGACCTGCGCATCATGTTCACCCTCCATAGAGGGCGTCCATAAATTACGTGAGGCGATTATTGTGATTTTTCAACCCCCCTCACCCTCTTATCACAGAGAAACATGTTTTATTAAATTTAAGCCAGTATAGCAATATTTTAGAATGTATTTGTGACGTGTGAGAAGAAAATTACTCGAGATTTGTCGGCATTCCCACCCCCTTACGTGAGTTTTGCTAAAACTTGGCTAACCCCCCCCCCCCAAAAAAAAAAAAAAAAAAATCCTCACGTAATTCATGGACGCCCCCATGTGTCCTCATCAGTGACCCAACTGATTTCCCGCAGATAGGACGAGTGGCTGGTATATACGTCATCTGTGGGTATGGTATGGCATTGCTGGTTGAAGATTCCGCCATTTTATTGAGTGATTGCTTTCCTTGCTGTTCGGTTTTCATTAAGTGTCTCGCCAATAAGGCTTGCCTTGGCGTTCGTGAAAGTTACATGAACCATATCTCTATATCTTCTAGTCCAGTGGTGGGCAAACTATGACCTGTAACATAGCTTTGAATTATATTGATCTATTTAAATTACAAAGATGCTTGTAAAACTATGGATGATTTTTTTTCCTTGGTCCGCCTAAATTATTGTATAGAAATCTGGCCCTCAACCTAAAAAGTTTTACACCACTGTTCTAGTCTGTCTTCCTTGGAACCACTGGCCCTGGTCTAGCTCTCGTTTATTCTTCAGACTCGCCCTAAATAGGATTGGCAGAGGTGAAAGAAGATTGGAGCAAGAAGAGGAACTTCCTGGAGGAGAGGGAGAGGCGGGTATAGTGAATGATAAACTAGTCTGTAAAGTGGGGCGTAACATTCTCTGCTCCAGAAACTAATGAGATGCATACATTATCTTCATTTTTTGAGTACTAATGTATTGACATTAAAAAGCTCGAGATTTGAATTTCGATGAGGATTCCTCGGGTATTATTTTAGTAAAGGCAAAATTCGCACAAGGCAAGGCAAACTTTACAAGTCATGAAAATTGAATGCTGGTACCACAGGTCGATGATTAGAGCGATTGGGAAGACAGGCATGATTTTATAAGCCAACTGGTTATTCTCGTCCAAAGTACCAAACTTCCACCCATAAGAAATTAAAAGAATTTGTCCCGTGCTTTTTGGATCAGATATTACTTCAATTTAATTGTTCAATTGAACAGAACAGTCATTTGTACGACTTTGAATCGACGACTCGTCGGCTGAGATTGTGATAGCTGTGCAGAATGACGGGTTCCGTGAATCGGTCGATATCTCATAATTTGTACCGCAGGATTCTTACGCGGTCATTACCCCCGATCTGAAGTTTGTTATTACACGCGGCTTATTTTTTCTGCTGCTTCCGAAAAAATATTGTCTGAGCCTACATTTGTATTTATCGTTAAATGAGTAGAAAATATAGAGCTACGCGAATAATGACGCAGTAGTTCGCAAGTATACATCTTTCTTTACTTCCTGGCCTAATTGTACTTTTTCTCACGTTACCCCGTCCGCGAAAGCGTTATTATATTATAGCAGTTTTCGTTTCACAAGATCATTTCACAAGAAATTATTATGTATCAATTTTAACTAGTCGTATTTCGTCTCTCGTTTCATTCTTTCATTCATTTTTCTTTCGATACTCTCATCAGAAAGAGAGAGAGACGCTGAACCTGCATAATATGTGTAAACGGTCGTATATGTATTTTCAAGATTTCCCAGACCCACACGCAAGACTGCATACATATACATGTACATAAAGCTTCATCGCATCACGGGAACCAGTATTTTTTGAGAAAAAAATTCGGTATCAGTTATCCTATCCATTGCTTCGTTGTTAACCCGCTTTCTTTCTATGTACGTTTCTCTCATTTTTATTATTATCGCGAGTGAAAAAAAAAAATCATTCGACTACCGGTAGAATGTATGTAAAAGGGGGATTTTTGCGTTTACGTGCCTCCGTGCTCTCTCACTCCGCCATGACGTAAATGCAGTTGGACTTTATCTGATCATTTTTCCCCGCAGTGAATACTCAGTATTGGCTCGAATCACTTTTTACAACCTCTGGTCGTCACATTGCAGTAGATTACGCGAAATAATTCCGGGAAAAGCGCAACAAAATAATGTATTATAGTTCGCTCGCACACACCACCCGTGTACGTGTACTAAATATTCTACTTAATATTATGTTAGCTCTAATTGATAAAAAGTAGCGCGTATACGAAAAACTCGTCTATATTAATATTTATTCATTGCTTATCAACAAACTCATAACAAACTGTTGAAATGGGAAAATATGATTCTGGAGAGTACAGTCGAGCGGGGTGACAAATTTTTCGAGCCAACACGTGTGCACTGTAAAAATTTTAGAAAGGGGAAAATGAAGTCGCAGCGACTCATAAACAGGTACACCAGGTATCTACAATATCAAAGGCGGAGGAGCGCGGTAATTAGACGAAAAGCTTGTTCTACGAACATTACCAGATGTTTACCTTACTTGATGTACCCTCATGATCGGCGTGATCTAAATCACACGCACACACATGATCACTCGTTGACAAAACTTGTCTTCCTTTCTCGCTGTCGTCGTTCTCAACAGTGAAACAAACTCCGATTATTTTACTGTTGTGCAAGAAAAGGCCAAGGACACTTTCGAAGAGTTGAGTTTTTTCGTGTTCATATGGACGCGACAAGTCACGATGGATTTAGAAAGACACTTTCTACACACTTTATGGGGTCGTCTCGATAAAAATTCAAACATATACGAGAAGGGAAATCCTAGTATGAAGTCGAAAATATAAGCCGTTTGACCTCGTTCTAAATCCTCGAAACCGACAAAGGAAATTCTCTTCGACGTGTACAGGCTAGATTCTAGGGGTGACAATCTAGTCGAAGATCTCGATTAAACCCGTCTTTAAGGAGTTTTTAGTTGGTCTAATAAAAATGATATTCGAGATAGAGAAGTTTATTACAAGAATTTTTATTCGTGTGTACATTTTTTTTTTTTCTTTTTTTTGTAACTGTTAAATATATGTACGCACGTGTGCTAGCAGTAATTGTGTGAGTATTTTTTCTTTTTTTGAGTTCAATTTTTATCTATTTGGAAAAATTATTGTCAAAAGATTCCGGAATCAAAGAGTACATCGTAGAGGGGCGTATCTTTATACGAAAATTGGAAGTTCTCTATTTGCCTATAAACGACAATTTGTTTTTATGGCTTTGAATGATGATAACATCGTTAGATACTACCAGAAAACTTTATACTCTTTCTTCCTCATCGTCGATATCAATGGGTCTAAACATTCTTTCCAAATTTTCGTTGGGCTGTGTGAATTCAAATCTTGCTGTCAATGACTTCCGAAGTTATGTGAAGAATATCGCCTAAGGGCCGTTAATATTCTTGGCGATTTATTGCTTTTGACGCTGTAAATGCCAAGTTATTCTTCTGTACGTGTTCGAGAATCAAAATAACGCTATAAACAGCAAGGAGCCTCTCTCGTATGCTCTGCAAAAATCGACCGTGTGGGCTAAGTAGGCTCGTAACGAAAATTGAATCTCGTGGGGAAAAAAGAAGAAAAATTGAGACGATAGAAGTTGAAGAAGTTTCAAAAATTTCAAGAAAGAAGGGAAAATTGAAGAAAACCGTGGTCCTGAAAAACCTGATCCTGATGTCTATCTCCCTTTTTAAGCATAAGGGTACAAACCCTAATCTTTGATTATGTGGCGAAGGCAACTTATGTATTCGTTTTGGACGGCTAAATTTTTTTTTTTTGTGTTCCAAGTGTAGGTAGGTATTTGAATGACGATAAAAAGAAAATGAAAACATTTACATTAAGCTTTTTTCCAATCCATATGAGTAATTACTTTTGTTTACTTCTCATCTTGATAACTATCAACGACAGTAGTGTCTTATCTCTTGTGCACTGAAAGATTATTACAAGAGGTCCACCCAAATGTCAAATAGCTCATGGTCTCTGTGTTCTATCAGTTGCCTACCAGTCATGAAGACAAAAAAGTCATATGGATTGATTGGTGGATGAATTTATAAACTGTTGTTCAACTTCTCTCAATTGTAAATCATTATTTGAAATGAGTGAAGTTATAAAATACTATACGAAAAATTATGAATAATGTACTACTAATCTCGCATTGTTAAATCACCAATCTCATCTGCGACTAGAGATCCTGCTTTGTTGCAACGTTGTGACGCACACATTTTTTGCATCGAGCCGACACTGCCTTCAATCTTTCTCATTAAAGACCCAGCGGAAACATGAATTTTACATATTTGAATCTTACAGACGCCTTATTTCGCCTCTAGGCACTCTTCTGCTTCTAATCTCACATGAACTAAATCACTAATCTCATCTGCGAATAAAGATGCTCCTCTGGTGCGTGCAACGTTGTGACATACACATTTCTTGCATCCAGCCGACACTGCCTCCGATCTTTCTTTTCAACAAGCCAGCAGCTCATACATTTTACAGGTTTGAATCTAATCGACACACTGTTCATTCTCAAATGTGACTTGAACGCTTAGCCGTGCCCCTCATTCACATGTGCTCTTCTGCTTTTAATCTCACATTAACTAATCACAAATCTCATCTGCGAGTAGAGATGCTCCTTTGACGCAACTTCGTGACGTAAACATTTCTCGCATAGAGCCGACAGTCCAACATGCCTCTGATCACTATTTTGTGAGTCACAAGCCTTCATAAGAATGAGTGATGTAAACTTTACATTCTATAAAGTTTTTAATCACTCATTCTTGCAAATCTTGGGTGAAAAGCTGAAGCAGCTAAAGACACAATAAGTAGCAGTGGCCGTATTTTGATTGGATTTTAGGCCAGCCAGTACCCAGTCATTAAATTCAGCAATCTAACTAAAATCAGGCTGCAGCTAATATATCAAGAACGAGTTTTTTGTTAATTTTTCAATTTTTTTCTGAATTGTTGAAAGTTTTTCGACACTTTTCGACTTTTCTCAGTTTTTACCGATGTTTTCCAATTTATTTGATTCTTACAATTTGACTCTGTCGATATTTCTCGATATTTTTCTTATTTCATATCCCGAATTTGGCTGGGAAGTCAATGGAATAACAAAAAGCCAATAAGAAAGTGGAAGTCAATACCGGCAAAAAGCTGGAAGCCGATAGCCAGTCCAAGAACAGTCATATTTGGTGATAGGCTTATAACCACAGAATGTAACAATCGGTATCCCATCAAAGATCGATGTTCATTTATTCATGAAAATGATTCTAATTGGTGTAATTCCTCGGTGAGCAGGGTTGGTTTCATTCACGTCTATAAACGCCAAAACATGAACGGCGTTTGTATTTCGAATTGATTGAACAAAGCAAACAGCCGAAAGTCGTTCATTTCTCATGAAGTCACATTCACTGATAAAAATGATTCAAAGAACAAAAATGGTTGGAAGTGTCGGGAAATGAACGGCGTTCTAGTGACCCCAATGACTCTTGATGAACGACCAAACAGTTCTTCTCAATTCGCCAGGGCTGCACAAAAAAACAGTTTTTTGAAAAAAAAACAAAAACCATGTTTTTTTTTGTTTAAAACAGATTTTATGTTTAAAACACATTTTAAATGTTTTAAACATTGTTTAAAACGGTTTTAAATCATTCAATTATTGTTTAGGACACATTTTTGGAGTTTTAACTATTGTTTTAAACACATTTTGAATGTTTCAAACATCAGTTTTGAACATTGTTCAAAAAAACGTTCTAATTTTTTTTTTACTTTTTCAACCATGGAAAAATTGCCAAATATTCATTTTTAGTGAAGAATAATAATGAAGATATGAAAGAAAAAACATGTATTGAAAAAAACAAGTTTAAAACAAAAAAAAAACACCTTTTAAACATATTTCTGCTTAAAACACGGTTTTGACTTTTTTGTGTGTTTTAAACACGTTTTAAACAACTTTTGCTTAAAACATCACAACCCTGCAATTCGCTTGAGGAGGCTGCACTAGGAGCGCTAGTGTTCGCTTTTTGAACACCAATACACTGGAAAATTCATCATAAAAAATTTCCGTTTTTAGCTACTTTGAACCTTTAATTCTCTTGTACTGATTATGATGAGTAAAAAAGCTTCTTATGACTAGCTGCTAAAAAGTTGTCTTACCTAACGCTCTGCCTGTCCTATACTGATAATGATAACCTTTTCAGCCAGCTTCTAAATTTCAACACTCGCTTCGCCCGTTTGGCATCGGCCTTATGCGTGGTTCAGTTTTCTTAAGCTTAAGATCAGTCTCGGAAATTCCTTATCAAATGGTACACCTAACAATTTATTGTAGAAAGCCTCTGTTTTTTTTTTTTTTTTTAATAATATAAATGATTTTATGCACACTATCCTTAATTCTCAGAGTTTTTAGTTTATTTTCTCGCCTGCTGTACAGTCTTTGTGCGTAACTGATGACAATGCTAATTGAGAAACCATTTCTGAAGCCCATTGTGCGCAGTTTTTGTAATGTGTCAAAAGTTCCTAGCTAATTCTTTTTATGGAAAAGTTTTCGATCTGTTATTTCATGGAAATCATTGCCTTCGACCAATACCAATTTAATACAAGTGAGTAATATAATTTTGAAGTGTCGATATCGGTATGACTATCAATTAGCGGTAGTGGAGAGGTAGAAAAAGTTTCTAAAACCATCCAAGAAAGTAGTTTTCCTTTCTCATACATTTGAGTGAGAATAGGAGATTGGTTTATTCTTTGTGATCCGATCCAGAAGGTTTCTGAAGTTCTTGAGGCAACAGTGTAAAATCAAGAGTTAATGCGATTTCTTACGATGCTGCGCCATGTTACAGATTTTCTTTTTTGTGAAGCTTACACGTAATCGTTTTTTAGAGGATTGCTGTTGAAATTGCAGTTAGTTATGAAATATGAATATTGTAAATTAAGGTGACAGATGCAGTAATTGTCGTTTTTACCTCGATTCTTCATGTGTACGTATACACACATTATCTGTGCTGATGACTAGATTTGGTGACTGCGGAAGCTAGACTATTTTATCTATGACGATAAGTCGTCCTAATCTGTAGAGAAATATTTGTTCATACTTCATTTGTCACCAGTTGAAACTGACGCATAGCGCTTCAAATTTTCCCAGACGAGCATTGAACTATACGCAATCGACATGAGCATCTATGTATCTTCTGAGCAGCGCAGCGTATGTAGGCTCATCGGGTGTCAAATAGTCTTTTCTCTGCTGTTGATTTACCCCTAAAGATAAAACTTGCTACAACTTACGATTACTGCTACTGGTGTGTAACTCTTCCTCTAATCGTTTCAAATTTGCTTTATATTCTTGGAGTCTACGTCGACAAAGTTATTTTTAAAACTTATAACATGAATTCCTACAACTTTCTCGAGAAAGTTACATCCTTCTGAGTTTTGACACGATCGTCGATCGAACACTGTTGTATTTACGACCAAGATATGGTTATCTGTTTCTGTCATTCGACATGAAAGATATTGTTACCGATATGTGTTTACCAATTCCCGACTTTGTGAATGTTTCTAGTCAACAGTTTCGCAAGCTTTTTGTTTTCCTTTTGAGGAAATTGAAGATAGCGTCCTTAAATGTATAAATTATATTTACTATTTACGCATTTATATTAGCTAACTATGACGGTTTGTCTTTTGTTTTAGGTAAGTTCACAGTTTTGTATATTGTGGAGAATCTACGGACGTATTTGTCAGTGCTGTAATGCCAGATCTGTAAGTTGTTAGCCTAATTGATCTAAATGCAATTTGTCCATTAAAACTCACTAGAATCTATACGTAACCTAAATATTTTTGAGAGAATAGAAATGTTCAATTCCGAATAGATAGATTTAGTATTACATTTATGTTACAATTTTTTGGAATGCTCCATTTTCTTTTGAAAATGTTTCTGGTGCGTCCTCAACTATTCTAGTTGAAGAAGCTTGAGCAGGTATTATTTGTAGCACATCTCTGGGTCCCGTGGTTGATTTTTTGTCCAACTCTTCAGATCCAAATGAACCATCTGTTGGTCCAGTTTGAAAGGAAAAGGTGAGCGAGATAGAACGGGTTGAAACACTTATTGTAAATGGGGTTCTAGGAAACTGTTCTCATTTATCCCTGTATTTCTCATTACGTCACATATGACAGTGCACGGGTTCTCTCTAGCTCGAACCTCATTGTTTTTCTCCGTAAATATCATCAACTATATTAAAAACTCCACTCAGGGCCGTAACTAGTAATATTCGCCGTAGGGACAATGAAAGAAGGTTAATGTATGAGGGGGATGGTAAAGCCTATAATTTTTATAAGATTTGTGTTCAAAAACTTGTAAGCATAGAAAAAAGTAGTCACTTCCTTAGAAAAGAGGAATTGTGAGAAAAGTCTCTTAATGGAAGTCTGGGTAATCCTGTGGTATCATAAAATCTTCAAACCAATGAAAGAAAGTTGTGAATTTGACCTGAGGAAATAACGAAGAGTCTGGAAGAATTTAAAGCTGAGGAAATTTGTTACTGATATAAGTAGTGCCCACCTCTTAGAATCAACTGAAGAAAACATGTGATCCATTGATCCGTAATTTTAAGATGGATGGTGCGGTTGGGATCATTTTTAGTGAGAAGAAGACGAGAGTTGATTCGTGGAAATTTTATAGTACATAGTAGATTGTTTGGGTAGTTGACATAGTTTGAGTATTATTTTAGGTATAGATAAGGGCCCGGGGGAGGGGGGTAATGTGGGAAATACGGCGACTAGGAAAAAGTAGTGAAATTTTTGCTCAAGGGAATGAGTGAGAAAGAAGAGCAAGTTATTGAAAGTAATGCGATAAGTAGTACGATTTGGGATGGTATTGAAGAGAATGTGGTGAACTGGACTTTGAGGAATTTGTAAGACAGAGGTGGGGAGACTGGAAGTCGAGTGAAGTCAACGAAAATATAAAGACCCGATTCGGTGGCTGGACTTGGTACAGATACTATTCAAGATGACTTCCCTCGGCTACGACGAACTTGAGGTCTTTTTAGTTAGACTGACTTTATTATCATAAGACGGAACAACGCTCACGGTTAATTCTCTATCTTACGAGACGTTATGTTACGTTAATTAATTTACAACTATACGACGCGGGAACGATACGATTTTCTGCCTATGGAACTCGATTGATTGAAGACTACCCCACTGGTGGCTCTTATATACGGTCAGCTATAGGCCCTGACCAACGCCTCGTTACATGTTTTGGTAATCTCATATCGCGCGATCGCCGTTGATTTCTTACATCTTGCTGACTCCGCTTGTTGGAATTGTCCAGACGACAATTCGACATTCGAATCGCTATATTTTCGCGGCGTCTGATTGTCGCAGCCCGGTACCTATGCCTCTACGCAAATCCCGTACACCGTAAGAGTATAGCGTGGTCTGCATTTACCTATTCCAGGTCTATCTTCTTCTTCATGACTGTGGCTGCAAATGGAGACACCTGATTCCGGATACCAGGCTGCTCGGGAAAAGAACTTCATGTGCCCCAATCTCTTGACGAGACTAACTGAGCTTACCCCGCTCACTCTTCACACCCATCATCCCGTCCTTGATTGCAGTCCGGACACATTCCCTCAACTTCTTTCAATTTCTTATGAAGGCATTTGTTGAAGTCCCTTACAATCATTATCTATTAATTACTTGGATTTGACGATGTCTGATAGAGATGGCGTCCATGAATTTGTCATGTACGGGAAAGATAGTTACCCTACCCCTCACAAATTCGCTGCTTTCAACAGCTTAATCCATCGGCTGACCAGTATTCCGTTGAGTCAGTCGAGCACTTGGCCAGAGTGAATGAGATCAACCTTGATATTAACCTTATGGTTCAAAGGAAGATTACTTGGAAATGCCTGGATTCCACCACCTCCCTCCTTCGCACCTCACAAATCGACCCTAGATAGTAGAAAGCGTTTGATAAGACTCCCGTTCTTGGAGAATTTCTCATCACGATTGGGTCGTGACCTCCGCCCCCTGATTTTCGGCCTATGTATTACAATCCTAATACTGTTAAAAGCTTTTTCGTCAAGTTGAAGGGCCCTATCCAATTGGTCGAGAGGAGTGGCTTTTACAAGGTGGAGTGTAATGATTGTAAACGAGATTACATCAGCGAAACTGGCCGTTAGCTACAAATTAGGATTACCTACTGGAGGATAGCGTGAGAAAAGAAGAATTTAGGTGAATCAGCGCTTGTGGACCATTTATTACTAGCGGCCATAGTTTCAAAGAGGGGTCCGAGGTCCTCCTCCGTAGACGCATTGCGCTAGAACAAATCAAATTTATCCAGCGAGAACGTCAAGGTGCTCAGCAGGTACATACCTGATGAAGGGTTGATTGAACCAGTTTATGAGTATGATTCACATCGTGATGACTCGCTAGTGCAGTCCTGATTTCTTCGGATGTTCTTGTTTCCAGCTGTAGTTGGTTTAGTTGCTTTCATGTCTCCGTTGACAAGCCGGTTCTACCAAGTCAGTTTAAACTAAGTTCAAGATTCAAACTGCGATTAGTTAATTGGTCAAAACCGGGCGATTGATTTAAACTTCGATTATACCGTTTGAATTGTGTCACAAAACTAAGATTACTGGAGTTGGTAAAACACAACTCGTGGTTACCTGAGTTTGAACCGAGTTTATGAAAACTTCGATTAGTTGGTAAAACCGTCTCTTAATCGAAAGCGCTCCGGTGTCTTTTCAATAGCAACTCTTTTGAGCATGCCTCCTATCGGGGAGTCTAGCGATAACTTGGCAAATCGTGTTAATTTTATTTGAATGCACCTGATGAACTGTAAGCGAAGTAAACTTCTCAGAAAGAAGGAAAATGGACTCAATTTTCGGTGTAAAATCAAGAGTCGCGTCCTTGTGTAGTAGTAGAGCTTAAAAGAACTTCCTGAGACTAGCTACCTATATCAAATGTCAATTGTTTTGATGTTAGACGCAACAGGCGTTTGTTGAACTGTTTCCTACTCTTCCAAAGAGTACTTATCAAATATGATTCGATACCTACTTTCTACGGATTCATGAAGTAGGTACACAACTTACGAGTGAATTTTTACGTTCTCCTTTCTCCCACATCTTCAAGTTATTCCTATTCGCCGGGTACAGGAATTTTGTAATCAGCAACTCTGACGATAATTTATTTGAAACATTGTTCAACCTACGATGTTAAATTAAGTGCCTACAAATTCTTCTATCGAATATCGTTTCTACTTCCAAATAATATATTATGCCTACAACAACCAATTCCTGGTCGGATCTTTTTTCGACTAATTCACGCGGAGTAGCATTTCACCGCGAACTTTATAAATTAAATACAATATCAGAAAAAACAAGCATCTTTATGAAAAAAAAAAAAATCATCTTACGAACGCTAACGGAAGAAGAAGAAAAAAAAAGTCGATCCATTTAATCTAAGAGTACGCACCGAAACACCATGCTGACCGTAAAATAATAATATTACGAAAAGAGATGAAGAAGAAAAAAATAAAATAAAAAAACGTATACCTTTGTAGGCCGCGTCACTATATGGCAATCATTTATTTCGTTATATTTTTTCCAGATCTAGAAAGTACAAGGGGTAGGGGGTATATTGTTGTGGGAAACATCGTGTACCCGCTTACAATGTGGCGTTGCTGCTGCTGTTGATATTCCACAGCGCGTTTTACGGACGTCGCTGCGTGGAACGTTGTTGAAGAAAGAAAAAAAAAAAAAAAAAACGAAGAAGAGTGCATAAGATTCATTCCTCTGTGTCATTGACCCCTTTATCTGAACTCAGTGGTTGGAGAGACCCCTCCCGCTCAGTCGACACGAGGTTGACTTCTCTTCTTCGGCGTGTTTTTAGTAGTTCGTTCTCTCTTGACTGTTCTGCTGTGTGTTATTGCATCCACATCCACTTTCAAAAGGACAGTGACGCAGTGTTGCCAGGTGAAACGAAACCATTCCTTAGGGTGGGAAAATATTTTCTTTCTTGTTGTAACAGTTATAACTTGTGTGTGTGAGTGTAAATGTAGTTCCGACGACGCAACGAACGCGTTCCGTGAGATGCCCGTCTCCGTATACGGTGAAAGAAGAGCGAAGTGAGGACTTTCTACTTCAACGGATCCACAATACAAGTAAAATAATGCACTACTACGTGCATACGTGGATGCCTTCTCCCTGAAGAGTGTATAATCTCGTTCTCGTAAATTACGCTCATTATTCGGTCGGGGTGACGTACATAACGAAAAATAATAATAATAAAATAATAACGAAACGGAACTCGACAATTTTTCACGCTCTTCGTCGTTGAAAAATGGAAAAAGAAAGAAGAAATACATCTATACAATAAATACATCGTTCCGAGAAGAAAAATGATGAAAAATTGTGTTCAACGAACGATCGTATTTTCTGATTATCTCTCTTTCTCGCTCTAGCTCCCTCGTTTGTCGCGAAGGAAAGGAAGAGAAAAATTGTCGAGGAAGTAGAGTGCTTCGAACTTTTGTATCGACGTTTAAAAAACCTTGGGAATGGTTAAGTGTTGTAGGACTTAGGATAACACGTATAATAGGGTCCTAAATACGAGCGTTTTCTCTCCCTCTGTTTCTCTCGCTCGTTATTTTCATATATCCGTGTGCGGTTCTTATTTTAGAAATTGAAATGTTGGCACAAAATGCGATTAAAAGGCTGGGTAGGTTGCACGACGATTGGTAACTGTGTTCCGATTCTCGGTCGAGTGTTGCGCGATTGTTTCCGAAATACGTGTATTGTAAAAATAATATTAAAATAGAGAGAGAGAAAAAGGCTGACCGATGATAGAAAGAAGAGGAAATTCGTTCGTATAAATTAGATTGGCGGTACGAGCAGAGAAATATACTTTTTTTACTTCGTAATATGAGGTTCATTTACATGATAAAAATTACTTTACAAATGATGACAAGAAATTTTATGTATGTGAGAATGGCCCATTTTTGAAATTGAATACGATGGAGAATTGCGAATGAGGGATTTCGCGCTTGGACAAGAGGTACCCCGAGAGATCATGAAACAAGGTACCGAAGTATTTTCCGTACGGTCTCAGTGTTGCCGATAAGAAGTCTGAGAACTGTACAACTCGTAGAACGAAAATGTGCCACATAAGGAAGAAGAGAGACACAGCAACTAGAAGCTGCCTCCGGAGCCTTTTTGGAGCCAATGAACGACTCCAGAGTCATTATGGAGCTGAAAGAAATGTGCCACCTTCAGAAATTAGCGTGCCACTAGAATACAAATGTGCCTCCTTATTCATCAGGAATCAATATTGTAAAAAATGGTCAAAAGTTCACTACGAAGTTTCAAACAATCTTGTTTGGACTTCAACATTGTTATCTGGTAGAAGACCTAATTTTGGAAATCTAAAATGACTTAGGCGATTATTTTTAAATTCAAGTAGACGAGTAAACTATAATGGTGGGTTATTCCATTTTTTTTTTGCGTAATCTCATGTTCAACGTATGCAGAATTCGCATTTGAAAAAACGGAGGGCGTGTGAGTGGTTCCCCAGAAACCGCACTTCTGATAGCGGTATCTGTCGGTAGTCCAAAGGGGCTAGCTCCATTTCTCCTTGAGTTCCACGCTCTGTGCAATGTCCATCAATGAGGCTACTACAGGGGTAGGGTCGGACTACAAATTTTCCTTGTAGGACCCCTAATCCTTTCCGAGCCCCTGGCGATCGCCAGACAGCCACCCGTCCCAGTCCGACCCTGTACAGGAGTCTACTCTACTGACTGAGGGAGCACTCAGCACTCAACCTGGAATTCAGATAGTCCTGTACCTTGGCCGCAAGCGTATCTACTCCTCCACCAGAACTTTCATTCACCACTGGGAGCTCGCTAGGAGTTGACCAGTAGTGCTTCACAACTCTAGCTTCTCAGGTTGGGTTTCTTCTCCTCTTCCTCTTTTTGCGTATCTTCTTTTTTTCTTCCATTGTGTATGGTGATGCTGGTGATGGTGCTGATGAAAGATGATGATGCAGCAGCAGCACTAGCATGGGGAATGTATTCATGGATGTACAGGGCCATTATGTAACTCTACATCTTCATTTTCTTCTTCATTACCTTAGCGGCAAATGTACATACATATATGCTTCCATGCCTGCATTGTTCTGAGCATGCATGGAACCAGGTTACTTGAGGTGAGTTCTTCGTCTTTCCCGATCACAAGGAGAGATCGTTTTAGCTCACCCCGCTAACGTATTTACAATTGACAATACTCTTATAATTTGAACGTAAGAGCAGTCGTGGTAAGGTAGGGGGGGGGGATTGAAATCGTTTTTTGAAATCAAATTTTCTCCTTTTTATTTTGTTTCTTTTTGTGAATCCTTCAGCCTCGTAGAAAGAAGAAGCGAGCTCTGGAGAAATTTCTCGGCGCCACCCCCTTCCCTCCGGTTCAGGGAGGAAATTATGACCAAACTAGCGTACCAAATTGAAACAAGGTATTGAAGTAATTTCCATAAAGTCTCAGTGTTACTGGTAAGAAGTCTGAAAACTGTGCCATAGGAAAGAGAGGGCTACAGCTACTAGAAGCCGTTTCCAGAGCCATTATGGAGCTGAAAAACATGTGCCACCTTTGGAAATTGGCGTGCCACTAGAATAAAAATATGACAATGTGGCTCAGATATGCCTCCTTAATCATGAAGAATCAATTGGTCAAAAGTTCACTACTGTGTTTCAAACAATCTTGTTTAGAGTACAACATTGTTGTCTGGCAAAAGACCTAATTTTGGAGGATCGCGTAATGAAATTTCTTCTCAACCCTCGTATAAGTCAGCTAACCCCCTCTTTCCTTGAATCAACAGTTTCTCAAGTCCTCTTCTCTATAAATTAGAGCTTACAATTTTCCAAAATCTCAAATTGATTACCCTTCACTGCTCTGTGTTCGAATTTTCCAACATGGAACCCATTCTAAGGTTTCTTATTGTGCGGAAAAATATTCGCCCTCCAACATTTTCTATAAAGATATTTGCACTTCTGAGTTTTAGTGAGAGGATTTAGGAAAAATCTCAACTTTCCAGCGAAAACTTATAAAAATGTCGACCTTTCAGCTGTACATATAAAGAGAGGGGTATAAAAAACACAAATTTTTGAAGTTGGACTCTTAGGTTCGAACGTTTTTGAATAATCGATCACTGGATAATGATACTTAGGAAATCGTGCTGTGAGATATGTGCCCTGTACTCTGCGATCAACTTCTCAAAGAACCCACCGTTTTTGATCACCTTATTGGCTTCACATTCTCTTCCGCGAAAGGTCGAAAATTTCTCCTATTACCTGTATTATTGGGAAAAAAGAAGAAACCAGACTTGATAAATTTTTGGTATCTGCTTTTTTAGAAGTAGCAGCTGATGCTCATTCGATTTCGAAGGTCGTTTACTACCGAAGAAGCATGATTCTTGTATCTTAGACTTCGTTTTTGATCTACATCACAGAAATGAAGATGTGGGCCGAAGGGGCGTACACGTGTCATTAGAGTTAAATAATCGGAAATAATTTGTGATTCATCATCATTAGGGAGCTTATTTTATGAAAAAAAACAGACGAGCGAAGCTCGCTTAATAGAGAATTAGCTAGGCTTCAAGGAGACAAAAAGGAGAAAAAAACAGAAGAGGATTGAATTTAAAAAGATTCAAAAGTAATTAGTCGCCAGAAAAAAAGAAAAACAAAACTTTCAGCCAAGTAATCCGTGAATGAAATTATTTTTTCAAAAATTTAGAAGACTGAACCTTAAATCGTTACTCACATATGTTGCTAGAAGCAATAATGTTTGAACAAAAAAGACTTTTCGTCACCATCTGTTTTAAATAAAAATCCATCCCCTCATCGCAACCTGAAGGAAACAATATTATTGTTTTCTATGATGTCGTAAAACTATACACTATACTCATTTTCTGTGTCTTCGTGTTACCTAAATCAAACAAACGATGATACTCTGTTTTGTTAAGTTTCGTTCGAATACAAAATACAGTAATGTATACAAGAAAATCTGTCTAGTTTCTTTTTCACAGGATAGGCTTCTAGCTTACGTGTTTCAAACTTATAGATACGAGCTCCAATTAAAGAGAGTCTGTTTTTATTAAGTAGTCAAAATTGCGTACTGTATTCTTAAATGTCACTTTGAACGGTGGGTTGTTATTTCCTTGTAATTCTTTATCAATATTCGAGTACGTTTGATAGACCGTACAACATGTGTTCGAAGCGATTTTCGGGGCGGATGAAGTAGAGATAATATATTGAAAAATAGCGTGTGGATGTCACTTATCGCTACTGTTTGTGATTGATGTGCTTAGGTTGATATTGATATTTGCACCCTGCGAACAGAATCAAAACATAGTGTACGACTATTCGCATAAGTATCTTGCCATACTGTATATCACTTTCTTTCTGTAAAACTGAGTGCTCTGACAGATTTTACTCGTGTGGCGGATGAAATAGAGATAACGTAATGATAAAAAAAAAAGGACTAGAGGAAAGTAACAGCACAGATGTGCTCAGTTCTACAAGGAGCGTCTGATACATGAAAAAACGACGGCTTCCTTAACAAAGTTAAACGAGGAACGCAGGGAACCTGTTTTATGAGTCATAATTCAAGGAAGCCTAGACCTAGATAAAGCAGACCTAGATCTACTACAAGCCTGGTGTAATATAGTTTGAGAGTCTAAATTTTTCTCGAATGTCGAGCTATATATGACAGGAGGGGGACTTGGAAAAATTTTGACTCTCAGCTATATATGATAGAAGGGGAACTTGGAAAAATTCATATCATGTATGGCTCGAGAGTCGAAAGTTTTCCAATCCCCGTTCTATCATATGTAGCTCGAGAGTTGAAATTTTTCTAAGTCCCTCCCCTATCATATATAGCTTGAGTGTCGAAATTTTTCCCAGTCTCCCTCCTGTCATACATAGTTCGAGAGTCTAAATTTTTCCAAGTTTTTTGTTGGACGGCGCACGCCAAATTCCTCAAAAAGCCATGCATAAAACAGGTTCCCTGTTGAAATGCAAACTTCAGTTTCAAGAATGGTGGCGATCCACTTGGTATAAAAGGAGTAGAAAAAAATGACCGAAAAGCGAGGGGAATAGTTGCTTCCTGAGTGCCTGTGATCCAGGGTTGAGTATGTACGTACATCTCATTTTGAAATTGAGCTACTTTTATCGAGTTGTCTGCGAAGTGAACAACTAAAAATGCATAAATAGTGATTTACATAGCAGACCTTTTGTGAAGCTAATATAATTCCACCGACTTTTCCTGTCCTGGTCCAATTTAAATGATAATTCCCTAATGGAAAATATGTATAGAATTGTTAGATTTAAAAAAAAAAAAAATATCCGGTTCTTAATCGTATCTTTGTATCTGGTGCATAGAGATTATTGAACGTTTCTATTCTATCGCTCGCGAGCTTTATGGAACAACGCGATAAATAATCGAATTCCACTCAATTCACAATATTCTCGTTCTAGATGTAGAGTAAATAAGTTGTTCGAATGAAGAATTTAATCGAAAAGGCGAGCAAGAAGCGCTAATCGGATCGCGTTTGTTAGCAAAATAACGGGCTGAAAATAAATTGGGTGGTAAGTATTTATTTTTCGAATGAGGGAATGTCATAGATAAGGAAACCTTTATCTCGTTTGCTGGTGAAAGAAAGAAAAAAAAGTATTTGATAGGAAAATAGGAACGGTGCATTCATCGACGAAAATATACGTGTGGGGGCATCAAACATCGTTTTTATAAACATTAGCCGCTGTGCTGTTATAGCATAAATTAATGCGGTCTGAAATTGTGATAAGAAAACTACCTCGTTGATAAGGATAATCGTTAGCAGACGAACAAAAATTTGTAGCATTCGCGAGAATATCAATTTTTTCCCTCTCCTGCGAAAAACTCCCTGTCGGACTTGGCATCACTGTTAAATTTTTCGAAGAAGGATTCAAAATTGCGTTTTTTTCTTGGTACCTGTAGTTTTCAACTTCGTCCTTGTCACACGACGACGACGTATTGAGAAACCCATCGTGTATCCGAAAATAATTCACTATACATCAACAGTATATATACATGTCTCCCCTATTATTGGTCACAATTACCATTCCTTTCATTACCATATACAATGAAAAAGTATTAAAAAAATTAGCTATGCAGTTTGGTATTATACGTTCACCATGCGGTAAAGGTGATTACTAAATATTATACGTAGAGTATAGTCACTATACCTATATTCGACCTAGCCGAGCCGGTGATTGCAGGCACTGACTGTACGTGTATGTCATTCGGAAGCATGGTATTGACCTCGTCGTATATATGCCTATATCAGCAACAGGGGATGTAAAATATTCGTCATTGTTCACAGTGTATATCTACACATATATTTGATAATACGGTAGTTTTCCACGTAGGGGTCTTGTATAGTGTGTACATATATACGCTATATGTTTGTGTACAGCGAGTGCCTATTTTATCAGGAATTGAGTTTTGGTTGTGTTCAAATAGGTAGCGTATTTCTGGTTTCCGGTAAGTTAGTTTCACTCCCGGCTTAAGCGATTATATGACGAACTTAGGTATGCATTGAATATTATACCGTATGTGTATATAGGGAGTTTTTAATGCGAGGGGTGGAAGTTCAAAACTGGCACAAGTTTTTATGCTCATCGACATTCGTTCGTGGTGTGGGTTTCTGTAATGCATTCGATTTCCTGACCCGCATGACCAGCAAGCACCAGTGTCATCCATCACTAGTTCCATGCTCCTATCTATTAGGCACTTCGTGAGCGCTCGACTGTTTCATTCTTGTTCGTTCTGAGTTTTATCACTAGTCAGTTCAGTGAGGCAATCGCATGAATGGGTCGTTGTTAAACTACAGAGTGGATATTTATTTAGTATTCCCAAATTGCCTTTTCTGACCGATTTAGCTTCAGTGTAACGCGCAGACAGTGATGAGGCAGACCTGCCAATGAGTCACTATTGTAGTGACCTGGTCACTCTTTTCTTTCTTGGTCACTATTTGTCATTATTGACCCAAAATAGTTACCGTTGGTCGCTATTTCTATAAAATGAAGAACAGAAGAGAAGAAAATGATGATACAGGCTAAGAAAAATATCTTCGAATCTGTTACCGTGTTTCCTCGCGCGAGCCCAAGCGTGTCCTCCTTTCTGCAGGAGTAGCCGATATTTTTTCCAAGCCTACAAAATTGTAACTGTTGGAAACGACATCTCCTTCCCAACAAACTTGCGTTTTGCTGCTCGCTAAAAAATTATCATTTTTCTTCTCTTACCAAGTGTAGCAGGTGGAATGCGCTCGAGCTCACAAGGAAACGCGAGGATTATGCTTCTCAAGCTACGTTTGAGCTCCCAGTGGCTCGTGATTAATGACGAAACGTCTTTCTGCCCTGTGGGTTCCCATTCTACGAAGCTGCTTCTACATCCTATTGAAACTCCTTCCTCTGTGGTTTAAGAGGAAGAAGATAAAGAGGGCCACCTCGTATTCAAAGGATCTGTATAATGGAGTGGCAAGAGTAGAGAGCCACGCCCATACTTGCCTGTAGAAAATTCCTAGGAATTAATTCAAGTACTATAATAGTTTTGCAACTAGATTGAGTCAGTCAAGTCTTAGGTTCAGATGATTGATTCTGAGTCCGTAGTATATCACTTTCATCAACTCTCATATAGGCTGACTGAGGAAGAGTCGGCAAAAGAATAAATTGATGAGTTAAACAATACGATGTCATTCGCGACTCAACTTGGCCAATTCAAGTCCCATTTCGTTTGTGAAGAAAAAAACTGATGGAAAACGTCTTTTTAGTGATAATGATTTTCAGAACAAACTACGAAATTTACAGAATTACAAAAATTACAGAGAAAAATGTTGTAGAAGTACAAAATCTGGACTTTGCAGAGCGGTGGAGACACCAGCGTCGTTTCATCGAATCTTTTATACGAAGGCCCCATTTGTATCACAATACCGTGTCGAAAACGATCGTGGTGCTGTGCTTCTTTCTGTCAGAGGTTCATTACCTCAATGTCCATGACGTGGTAGTGATCTTTAACATCCGAGGCTGTGCCCTTCTTTTATTTCGCCATTTTTTTCTCAATGCTCAGTGTTGGCACGCCTGTAACGCGATCGACTACTGATGACTTGCCTCAAAGGATTTTCCTACACTATAAAAGGTCACCAAATGTGTTCCCATTCTACTAGGAAACGTACTCAAGATTATCTCGGAGTTGGAAGTGTCTTTTAGGATCTGTTAGGTGGTCAGGAAAATTTTGTACACAGTAACAACAATGCTTGAAAGCTTTTAAAGCATTGATTTGCATTTCATTTACTCCTACCAAAATCCGTAGTTATTTTCCTCAAACTATATTTTGCCTATAGATAATTTCTTTGGAATTCATCTCGCATTGCTATGATGTTTCCAGGGCCAGTTTTATCAGGGTAAGTTTGCTGCTAACCCTAATCTTCGATTTTGGATAGTTAGGGCGAGTTGTACAGCCCGCGGGTTAGCTTCTCAATCCCTTCTAACCCTAACCGCTCGATTTTGGGTGGTTAGAGTTACTTTAACTCGAGATTAGCCACTAACAACTGACACTTTGAGTTACGCTACCCCGAGATTATAGTAGCTAACCTGTGTTTGATAGAACCGGTCTTCAATGGTTCATCAAAAGCACCCAAGTATATTTTGATATTTCTTTACTTAGTGGTATTTCAAGACAATCGTCAGTGCCTTTATTTCCGATGTGGACGCCGCGCCACGGTAAATCCTTCTAATCAATCTACCAAGACCTGCTTGTATGCTCTATAGAGAATCTCCAGGAATTTCTCTAATTCGCAAAACAAATTGACGAACAATTCCTAGCCAGCAATCAAATCTCCCTTTTAACTAGGAACCTATTCTATTGCTTTTGTGTAGTGTCCGCGGCGAAAGCTGACCTACTCTAATCAAGAATTTGGACTATGGGGAATTCTGTACCAAGTGTAAAAATTCCCACCGTACCTGGTGCACGTCGTAGGGTTGCTTTCAAAGAAGTCTCAGAAAACTCTAGCAATTTCATTCAATTTCGTGGTAATTTTGTATTTTGAAGCAACATTACCAGAAAGCAATTAGAGGCGCACTGTATTTTTTTAAAATTTAATTACCAAAACATATCGACTGATGCAATTATGAGGGCTCGTATTTCCTCTTCAATATCAGGGAAAATAACCAGAAGGTGGGAAAAATTGATTAAACATTCAAAGTTTTTTAAATATTGAAGTTCAACAGTCTTTCATCATTTTGATCATATTGTATTGTTATCAGTTCAAGGACCTGAAAGCCCTACTTCGATAGTTTTGGTTGTTGGAACATTTGCATATAGCAAACAATTATAATCGGTTGCATTCTTGTTAGAATATTTGTTCTTCTCATAACCGGAAAGGAAGGTACAGTTCATTCTGAAAGTTTAAATATTTTGTGGATTAGTTGCCTACGTCTGATATTGAGTCCTTAGGCTAAACTTACTAGGTTTATCTATTCGAAATCGAGTTTCTTTGTTAGCCGATAGGTTTCTAATGGACATTATTTGCGATCATATTGTTCTGTAGTGTGATATAACCAATAGGTAGGGGCAGAAGAGTTGGAAACTTCATTTTTTCCACGCAACCAAAGTATCAAACTTTAGTGGATCCAGTTTTTTTGATGACGCAATCTGATTTACTGTTGGCAAAAATACCCAAAATATCTCAATTGAGCATAAGATTTCTCATAAGAAATACATACAGGGCTAATCTTTCGGTTCTACAAATTTGATATATATTCTTTGCTCCATAGGTCCACGTTTATAGGAGCCATTGGGTGCTTTTACTTACAGAGAATCAGGTTGTGTTATCACAAGAAACTTGCATGACTAAAAAGATATGTTAGTTTTTTTTTTGGTCAATTCTTTCCAAATTTCGTCTACTACCTTTGCCATCTTCTTATGACGTTCTTTTCCGCGCGATACCTTTCAGTGCAATAGCGTAGCCAGAAGTGAGAAAAGAACTTCCTAGCTTCTTCAACATTCAAAATACTTGACTTGAAATTAGTGTGTATTCTACTCCGCCTAGAAGTTGATTTCATCGCTCCTATAAAATAGGATATTTTTACCCACCAAATTAAGGCATGAAGTCAAGCTCAGGGGGAAGCAGATGGTACAGTTTTTAAGGTAGGCCAGTGCAATACTTACTCAATGGAATTGACTTTGAAAAAACCAACTTATGTACCTGGTACAGTGAAGGAAGAATCGTTTTACATTTCAAGTGACCATAATGATAGGACTGATCGAGTTCCATTATTCCAGCACAAAAGTTGGAGTCCTTGAAAGCAGTACCCTTCAGTCTATTGCCTCTTTGTAGTTCGCTGTATGTTGCTGTTTCCCTCATATTCTACGATCTAATAAGAATTACGAAAGGAGGTTGCTTCTATCATCGAGCATTTATTGAAAATGAAATTAAGACTGTTATCAAAATTTCATACTCTGCCGAAACAGCACAGTAAGAGAGGTAGTACGATGGGATTCCATCATAAATTGGATCAAGTCTGCAGCTGATTGCTGCATTACACTCATTTTTCTGTGTTTTAATGACGTCACTGTAAGTTGATGACTTTATTCTTTAGCAGAAACGCGCACTTGGTGCAGAGACTGACGTGGAAATGTTATTTTGTCAAGACACCAAAGAGAGAAATATAATGGGATTCCAACTTGTATCGCATCGAGTCTGCAGCTGATTGCTGCATCACATTAATTTTTCCGTGCTTCAGTGACTTTACTGTAGGTTGACGACCTCATTCAACGCCAAAAATGCCAACTTGAATGTAAGAGCAGCTATCTGCTAGAAACATCTTAGTACTATACAAAATGGGGTCCCATTATACCTCCTCTTTTAGTGCTTGGCCAACATCATTTTTCGGACTGGGCATATTGTAGGCTGCGCTAGCGTCGACAGTTTCTTCAATGTAATTCTTACGAGAAATAAAAAATTGCTCTGATTTAATTCAGAATAAAGTCTATATAAGAAATTTTACGCTCTTTCAATTTGGTTCTCTGTGTTTTTCCTTCAAAATTGCTCTGTTTTGAGTTATTTAGAGAAAACTTGAAAATCCCCGTATACGTGTTCCCGATATTACTTTGCAACATACTCCGCTTATCCATTTTTGTAAATCGACGCTGGCGCACCTACAATATGTCCAGTCCAAATAACAACAGGCCTCACTAGTGACTTACTTGGCAACAATGCTGTAGGTAAGATATAACACAGGCGTTTATGGGAATTTGACAGAATCTCAAAATTATGGAAAATTGCAGCCAATGAAAGTTGTAGCCTTTAAAATTTTATAGCTGAGAAAACTGACTTGAATTTTCTTACAAAAGAGGTGTTTTACACGTTGAATTTAAATTTATAGCGTAGTTGCCAGTCTTACAAGTGCGGCTTGTAATTGAAGTTGTGTGTAGTCAGTAGTGTCTTAATTTCGCGAAGAGAACAAACTGGAACTAGGTAGCGCCAGTATCGCCGGAAATATGGAATACTCTCTTCAATATTTCACATCATAGAGAAGCTTTTTGAGCTCAAGTGTGTGACCAGAGCCACCTTACCTTTGTAACCATAAAATGTAAGAGAGAACGCAGAAAAAATGTGACACATTTCAGGACTTAGGTAGTAGCTTATAGATGTAACGTTAAAGGAATTCTTAGGTAGGCTAAGTTGTAATGGTGGGTCACGTATAGAAAGTATTGTGGTCTCATCGAAGGATTTTAACTACTATGTCGACTACTTTGTCTCGGGAACGTTTGGTTTGTGACCACACAATTACATGTGCATGACTTTGTTGCGATAACTGTTCCTCTCCTTGTGACGATGTTAGTGACCGTTCTTCTTTTGTGAGTCATTATAATTCCATTTCTAAGAAAATTCGTTGAATGAGGTCAGGGTAGCACAAACATTAGGCTCGTAATCTAACAGACTAGCAAATAAATGTAAGTCAAGGCTCTATGCTTCTCCTGCGAGTGGCGATGTTACGCAATATGCAAAGGGATTCCTCGCTGACCGCAAGGTTAACTTTGTGCTGCTTCTTAAGGTCACACTTGCAAAAAATCCGGGAAACATCGAATCTAGTTCTTGAGCTACTTGTAATATTGTAACGTGTTGCTCCAAGCAGATGCAGTGTCAGAGGTTCAACGTTCATTTTGTACTTGATACTTCACTTTTTGATGCTCGTAGAAATCACCGACTTTTTTCGCGTCGTGACGAACCCTAGACTGAAACGTACTTACTGAGATAGAATAGAGTCCCATCAAGTACGATCGCGTGCGTGAACCCTTCAATATCCTCTTCTGCTGCTGCTGCCAGGAGCTCAGTTATTGAGGCGATAGAAGAAATTTTATTCGTCCGTGAATCGATTCTTAATAATATCGACGAGTTGACGAAGACATCTTTAGTATGAAGTTGATGGAAAAGAAGTGAGAAAGAGAACTTTCTTTTCAAAAGACAGCGTCGTCGCGAGTAGATTTCCAACAGCGCGCTGCTAATTTGTATCGGGTATTGTTCACTGGTGAAGTATCGGAGAGAAAGGATTCTTTCTGTGTAAGTATTATTTGTAATCTTCTTCTTCTGTATTTGTATTGCAACGTATTACACGAATACATGATGTGCGCGAAGTATGTGTGCCCGTTCATCATACGACTGGCTGCCTCCGTTGTGGAAAAAGACCAACAGGTCTTGACTATTATCTCCGCATTTTTTGAGGGCTATACCATAGAGAGAAATAAGCCTTCATTCGTGACAGAAAGAAGAAGAAGAGAAAAAAAAAACAGGTTGAAAATGCGAAAAATGCTGGTTGCGCTTTATGAATCTTAATTTGAAAATTATTCTAATTTTTCTATTCATTTACGTCGTCGGGTGAAAAAAGGAGAGGAGACGTCAAAAATAGAATACAAATACAATACTAATAGGCGAATCTTCCCATGATGTGTCGACAAGGCAGGCAGTTTTGTATTTGTGTTATGATGTGTATTACAGGCGCGCGTGTGTGTATGTATATACCCGGGAGAGAGAGTACGAGTATGTACGTACGTACACCTTTTTGTGTATTTGGTGTAGATACTGCGTAGCGTAACAAAGAAACGAATGGGTTGAGGATTTGTTAAAGGACGGGCTCATAATGGCGAAGGTAATTGCGAAGAAGGTAATTTACCACTTCTCCCGCGTGTTGTTATCCACCTTGATGACGGATATTCTTTCTGTTGCGTTCGCTGAAAAATACGGTATAAACGCTACATCTACAGGTAGAACGACTACAGCGCACCGTAAGTGCTCTCGCTATGGCAGCGTCCGTTCGCTTCGAAAAGTAGGCTACGCAGGTCACACATACACTCGCGCTCATTACGGTACGCGGTACCGTGAAGATGCACTCTCAAAAGAGGTGAGCGTACCCGCTCTGTGGCTGTGTGTTTGTCCTAATGTGCGCGAGAGAGCGAGAAAGACCGCAGTCCTTTTCCTTCTTTCCCAAAACGGGGCGACCGCACGAAGAAGAAAATAAAATCGGATCATCATTTTTCGTGCGAACGTATTTCGCGGGTATCTGAACAGCGCTCGGGAGTAGGAGCTCCGGTACGCCGCCGATGCCCGTTATTTTGCGGCCTCATCATCATTATCACCATCACCATCGCTGTAAGGTACTGTAGATGGTATAATAATGCATACGAGCAGGAAAATGGCGTAGCAAGTTTGAAATTCTTGGTCGCCGGGCTGCGGTATCTTCGGCGTCGTGGTCGTGAATCATGGGATTCGTCACTGGTATAATATCGTATTTGTAGTATGCGTTTCCGAAAAAATGAGAACTCGTTTGGCTGGTCGCGCTCGATATTTTACGAGCGTATATGTATAAATATTTTTTAATAGTGGGATTTTGTTTTCTTTTAAACCATTTTGAAGAAAGTATTCATCCCCTTTTCATAAATTAAGTTGATGGTCAATGTCGATAAAGTGGATCTCGCACTCTCCGCGTCGCAAGTGCAAGAAACCTTTTCGATTTTGGTATACTACTGCTTTCGAACTACCGATCGGTTCTCACGCTCAAAATGGCAACCAGTTTTTTAACAACCATTTTTACCATCATCGCGTTTTCTCGCGAAGATGATTTACCCTGTCGAGTACGAAATGATTTTATTGCTTACGAAGGATCGTCTCTAGTTCGAAATCGTCGAGTGCTTTGTAATGCATATACTCGTATATCAAACGTTATCGAAAATTATACACGAGTGTTCTGTTTACTTTATTCGCGAAGAGACGTGACAGCGTATTTTGATAAGATGTGTCTGCTACAACTGGGTAGAGACTGTATAATAATTATGAAAATAAATGAGGTGAAAAGATGGGGAAAATACGATAATACCTAAGAGAGCTGTCTTCGTACAGTTCGTAACCTAAAATGTGTACATCCTGTGACCTAGTTTTCCTCGGGAGTCGACAATCCGTGTACATCATATCAGTACACACACGTACACGAACAGGCCTCTTTCTACAGTTGATTTAACCCGCTTCTCGTGGTATTTTAGCCTACGCGCAGTCATTATTTTATCTTCGTGTTCTTTTTTTTTTGCCTCCTTTTCGTTAGAACGGGTTAATAATTTTTTCCCTTTATCTCGATATACTGAATTCGGATCATATCACGAATCTGAAATATACTTTGATAAAAAAAAAGTGAAATATACAGTTCTAGATAGCGAAGAAAAGTCGTCGTCGTGGTAAAGGCAGGGAGGGGGTTCGAGTGAACGGAATTTCCCCCGCGCCCGTGATTTATATTTAAAAAATCTGATGTGCGTGGCGTAGAGCTATTAAATTACACTCGTGACTGTGTCGTACAAGAATCCTTAGAATGTTTCCAATAAAATTTATTTTGAAAATTTTCGCAAAACGCGATAGTATTGACGAACGAGAAGATGAAAACTATTTTAGAGCGAATGCTTCTTCTCAGTACATATCGTTTTATGTGTTTGAGATGAATTGTTCGAATTTTTTTTCTAGTACGAGGTTAATAGCTCTCGAAGATATGCGACTGGATATTACTAAAATCCTTGTGTAATCGAAGTTTTCTTATTAATGTTTCAGTTACGGCGGGAATCGAAGGAAGAGTGTCTCGACACACGAAAGTGAACCCTGAATCGGGGTACGTGCATGTTGGAACTACCATCTTACAAAAATACGAGTATCAGGTCAGTTTATCAAGTATTTGTTTAGTAAAATTCTCTTATTTATCCAATTTAGGTGAGAAAATTTGTTGAATTCATTCTTTTTTCCAAATTACCTACCATAATAATTATAGCTTTCCATATCAAGAACAGATATGAGATTTATTGCAGCGCAAAAAGTGAAGATCATTCATTAAAAGTCTTGTCTGTGATGAAAATGAAGTGGACGCAAATATTGAAGTAGAGGGGAAGGGAGAGGAGAGACACGGAGCTCATTACTATCCATTTTTACTTTTGTTTTACGGCAAGCGTGACGGCAAGTAACGGTTATTATTGAAAAATGACGACTTCTTTAAGAAAGTTAACCGAGGAACGCAGGAAACCTGTTATATGGATGGAATTAGTTTCAGTTGTGAGAATTGAAATTGAAATCCTGAAGAATCTGAAATTTCTTTGAATCCGTTGTATGTGACAGGAAAGGGTCTTGAACCATCTCCCACAAAACAGGTTCACTGTTGAGATTTCGACCTTCCAAACTATAAATGATAGGAGAGGGACTTGGAAAAATTTCGGTCTTCGACCTTGTGACGTCACGATTTTATGACGTCATCCATCCCTGTGACTTATTCATGTGACCCTACCCTGTGATATCACAATCTGATAAGGTCATTTTGGTCAAACGGTGGATGACGTACGAAGTTTTTCAAAAAAAAAAAAGAAAAAAATATGGAAAAATACGGAACAGACTCCCTGTTGAAATTTCAACCTACAACCCTGTGACGTCACAATCTGATGACGTCATTTTGGTTAAACAGCGGACGGCGTATGGCAAGTTTTTCAAGGAAATGAAAAAAAAAAACAAAAAAACATGGAAAAGGCTCCCTTTAAAATGTTGACCTCCAACCGTATTACGGCACGACCTGATGACGTCATCCGACCCTGTGACGTCATTCTGGTAAAAAGACGGACAGCATGTGGCAAGTTCTTCGAAAAAAAAATATGGAACAGGTTCCCTGTTGAAATTTTGACCTTCAACCCTCTGACGTCACGATCCGATGACTTTATTTCACTAGATATGTATGATGGGAGGCAGACTTGGGAAAAGTTCGACCCTCAGGCTAAACCGTGTGATGTCATGATTTAATGACGTCATTCGTCCCTGTAACTACGTCATCCGACCTTACCCTCTGACGTCACAATCTGATGACGTCATTTTGGTCGGACAGCGGACAAAGTACAGCTAATTTTCAAAAAAAAAAAAAAAAAGACAAACAAACAAACAAAAAACAAAACTAGAGCAGGCACCCGTTGAAATTTTGACCCCGACCCTGTGATGTCTGTGATCTGCTGACATCATTTTGGTCAAACGGCGTCAGCATATGGCAAGTTTTTCATAAAAAAAAGAGAGAAAAACATGGAACAGCCTCCCTGTTGAAATTTCAACCTCCAATCCTGTGACGTCACAATCCGATAACGTCATTTTGGTCGAACAGCGGACGGCGTCTGGCAAGTTTTTCAAGAAGAGAAAAAACGCTCCCTTTTAAAATTTCAACCTCCAACCGTGTGACGTCACGATCTGATGACGTCATCCGACCCTGTGACATCACAACCTGATGACGTAATTTTGATCAAACGGCGGACAGCGTACGGCAAGTTTTTCAAAAAAAAAAGAGAAAAAAAACATTGAACAGGCTCTCTTTTAAAATTTAGACCTCCAACCCTGTGACATCAGGATCCGATTGATACATATGATGGAAGGGAGACTTGAAAAAAACTCACCCCTCTACCCTGTGACGTCACAATTTAATGACGTCATCCGTCCCTACCATGTGACGTGACAGGTCAATGTAGTTTTAAATAAAAAATAAAATTGAAAAATATTGTTCTAGTTTTATTATTTTATTAACTAATATTTTTGGAAAAAATTTTTCAAAAATTATTCAGAATCTGATGATGTCAGTTTGGTCGGACGGCAGACGGCGTCAGGGTACTCCCCCCCCCCAAAAAAAAAAAAAGAACTATGGAACAGGCTCCTTGTTAAAATTTCGACCCTCGACTCTGTGACGTCACGGTCTAATGATCAAGGAAATTTGATTTCGATCGTGAAAGTGATGGAGGGGTAGAGGCTATTAGGTGGACAAAAAGATCCTGAAGTCCGGAGGTAGGGTCGGGACTAAAGATAGAGGACGTCATCTACGCACCCACACCAACAGACGACCCGGGGAGGAAATCGAGGTGTCACTGTGGAACTTGTGCACGAAGACGTCAGCGATCAAAGGTCCCAAAGGGGGACCAATAGAGATACCGATGTCTTCAGAAAACGAATAGAATTTCTCCTTGTGAATAATAATTTGTGAATGTTCTATGCGTTGATGCTGAAACAGTGTAAATGAGACATATTTCAAGTGGCGAACGAGGACCGTATCCAGCGGTGAAGAGGAGAGGAAATAAATAGCCCCTCCCGCCCATTTGCGTTTTATTCTTCGCAATTCTGCATTATAAAGTGCAGAAAATTGACAGTTCTCTTCAAATTGCAGGAAGCAGTTTTCAAGATGTAGACGAAGAGGGAGAAAAAGCGCACCGCGCACCGAATATTTTTAGCGTCGACGTTTGATAGCGTTATCGAATTCTTGTCCTTTCCATATAGGCTACATGAGGGAAGAGAAAAATAATACGACGTCGAAAGATTGTACAAAGGAATGCACACACGTATTAAATATATTGCGCATTGCGATTAAAAAAAAGGTTATTATCTAAACGAATGAGTCCAGACCGATGAATAATCAGTTATAACCCTTCCCTATATATACGAGTATGTTTTGATGAGAGAGAAAATGCGCGTATAGAATAGAGAGACCCGTGTTTTCCACGTGTTCTTTCCCCGGAAACGATATTTGATAAAAAAATATCAGCATTCTTCTTTCTATTATTTTATATCGTATTTATCAATTCTTCGGAATTCTCGAACTGAAGACGTTACTTGATGAAAAAGTTCAGCCTCTTGATTCGATGATATTGTAGAAGTTATTCTTGTACAATTAGGAGGTACGGGAACGAAGGAAAACTGAAATATTGTCGAAACTTGGACTTTCTCTTGAAAAAACACCCAAGAATCACCTCATTTCCGCATCAATAATAAAGCGAGAAATTGTGAAACTTCTACACTTTTTCAGTGGCTGTTTGTACCTACGACTTATTCTCATGTGTGAGGCGGGGTAGGGAAACGATAGTTCCGCCATTTTGGTGTACTTTGTCTTCATAAATGCAACTAGATAAGGATTTCTAATGATAAGTGAAACAACCAAGACGAGTGATTATTTTATCAAGAGCAGTAATTGCAATGGTGCAGTCAACAGAAAGAGGGGAGGGAGGGAGGTAAAGACTGGTATCGCGTCAAACTTCAATTCATTGAATAGTCTTTCGTGCTTGATTCGAAGTGTAGGGAGAAGAATTCAGTAACTATTTATGTAGAGCTGAACTTTGCGAAAATGATTGCACGTTCTCTAGTTTCTCTCATCCGTCTTGAATTTGGACAGACTCTTTCATTATTGGATTTTGTAATAGACGCACTATAACCAGCGTAACGAAGATTATCGTCGACTAAGAAAGTCGAGAGAGTCTCTTTTCGTGAGGGCTTTCATGATTTTGTCGAGAGAAGTGGAGTCGTATCTTCCCTCACGTTGTTTCCTTCAGGCAATGCGGGCAAAAATGGATCAGTCGCATTTTCTTCTTCTAATTTTTAAATTTAATCCAGTCAGAATCGCTGCTCTCTTATCCTGTCACGACGGTTACCACAGACTCAGTCCTCGGCTGTACCTATCTAGGTATTTTTTCATACAGACACATCACCCACAGCATGCCCTCAGATGGCCAAGTTGATGTACTCAACTTCTCCAGACCACGAGCAAAGCAGACTCTCCACCACGCAACCAAGGGCTTGATCAGACCCCAGTATTGAATTTGTGAGACGAACTCCAGGCACTTCCAGACCGATACACCTCTACCTGAATGGGTCTGCCAACCAGCAAGACCTTGCTCGCCATGTGGACCGCCATAGCTTAGCCCAAATACCGCAATGGCATTCTGTTTCCCTACTTTGAGTGCAACCAAAATCTTATAACTGTACTGGTGCAATGAGATATTCTCAGTAGTTTTAAAACTTCATAGACAAGTTTTATCACTTGCCATACTCGGACCAAAATGAAAACCGAGTGGAGATCCAACAAAGAAACAGTATCAACTTGAATATCTGACTATAAAATAGTTTAATAGAGTTGACACTTCTTTTGGCGCGGAAAATTATTTCCTCAACTAAGGACTAAAACCAATCAAAAGCTTGGATGAATCCCACTTCTATTCAATAAATTTGTAGTAGCTGTTCAAGTATCGGAAAATATTTTCTCCCTAATTGTCAGTTTAATCCAATCTCTAAAAGAAATCAGCGATAGATTTCTATGCCAATCAATAGGCTTAGAGTAATAAGTGAGTGATGTATCGTATAGTAAATTTGATTAGGAACAACTTTTGTTTGAAACTTTTTTCTCTAGAATGCGTAGTTTTTGAGAAAACGACAAAAAAGTAAGAAAAAGTGCTTTGAAAGTGCAAAATGTGCTGCGTAGTCAGCAATTTTCAAGAATTGCAAAAAACCGAATTCTAGGGGACAACGGTGATCACAAAGGGTGTTTACGGGTGGCGGGGTGCTGTGGACTCTTTAGTATTTTCATCAGGTGGTTTATAGCAGCTGTTTAAAATATTGAAAAAGCTATACTACAACGAAAAGTATTTTCTCCCTAATATTGTCAATTTAATCCAACCGTGAAAAGAAATCAACGATTTCTACGCCAACCAAAACGCTTAGAGTAATAAGTGAGTAATGTATCGTATAGTAAATTTGATTAGGAACAATTTTTGTTTGAAAATTTTTTCTCCAAAGTTTTTAGTTTTCGAGAGAATTGCAAAAAACCGAATTTTAGGGGGCAACGGTGGTCACAAAGGGTGTTTACAGTTAGGTTAGGTTTGCTGTGGACTCTTTGGTATTTTCATCAGGTGGTCTTTACGATCACTCTCACGACTAAAAATGTACTGTCGCAATTATGTCCAGCTAGAGCCTTTTTTTTTTTTTTTTTTTTTACCTAATTTGACTGGCTTACAAGATTACAAATTCCAAGATAACGAGGGTCGAAGTGTTTCCAAGTTCCTGAAGTAGGTCGACATCAATTTTGACGTCATCAGCTTGTGACTTTCGTGACACGAATTCCAGAGTGTTCCTCCAGCCTGAAGACATATTCACGCCAATGTACCCCCTTACTCGAATAATTTTCATTGGGCTTTATCAACTTTGTGTCGAATTATATAAAATGTGAACGTATATGGCGCAAAAGTAGACGTTAGCTTTCACATTGATTCATGTTATATTGATCGGATTTATCCATTTCCAGTACTCCCGATGATTCAAGGGCGCCTAGAGTCTAACTGGGCCTGGGGAAAAATCGGTGCCACTTCAATGTGCGTTCTACCGCGTCTACCAATATTTTTCTCTTGCAGTGTGTGTTCTACCAGCGTCCCCGTCATCATTGAAATGCTCCGTGTTCAAGCAGCGCTCCTGACTGGTAGGTTTGAAAACACAATTACCGATTGGTACAGTATGTGTCGCGAAGTGTGTACCACAGTAATGAAGAAAAATTAAGTGACTGGTACAGCAGACAACCCTAACCAGATTGATGAGGCCAGGTTTGCTGGACGACGTAAGTACAATCGCAGTTGTGGTCGCATACTGGCTGGAGATGTTCCACCGAAAAGTGAAGACGACGACGCCGAAATCCAGAATAAACGCAACCACGGCGCAAGAGTGGATGGGCCGTGGGTATTTGGTTTCCGACAAGGATACGACTGCCGATATTTTGAAGTTCAGCGACCCGACAGAGGAACGCTTGTTATCCAATGTTGATCGCACTTCAAGAGGTAGAACGCACATTGGAGTGGCAACGAAAAATCTGTCTTCAGTGGGCCCGCTCTAAACTGTTCTGTGTATCCACCCTCTCCCTATTGATTTCTTTCCTAAACCGCGTCCGAAAAAAAAGTCCTCTCTGCTCCTCTCGTCAGCCCTTTGGAGTGAGTTAGGCTTTTACCGTGTTCAAAGAACATTTCTATCAGTGCCGGACAACGTGGTTATCTGTTGTTGAGAGAACCAATGATCTCATAGGCGCATTACACCCTCCTACCTTTCGTTTAGATTAGTTCTATTCTGCGTAGGCTTCGTTCATTTATTCTGCCTCGTAATCTCTATTCAAGTTGTTTTACCTCACTCGCAATTATCTGTATCATCCGTCACTTTCAACAAAATGTGGGTAACTTAAATTATCCGCTCAAATCGTACCATTCGGAGACGGTTGCCATCAATCGTTCTGTGTCGATGATAGTGGCGTGCTTCCCTGCTTTCGAGAGCACTCATTCCTGCGTCCTTCGATCATACGCCGAATAAATGACTGAAACTCGCTAACGAAGTTCATTATTTCGCCTTAATTTATAGATTATTTATTTTTTTTCCTCTGTTCTTCTTCGTTGACACGAGACGAATACGAGAGATGAAAAATATTCGGGTATTATTACGTAAAACACGGCGATATTTTCGCAGATGCGTTGTGGTGGCGGGTGTCGGCTACGCCAAACGCGAAATCGTCTCGAGTCTTGCTTCTCTTGTCCTTGGAGCTCGATTCGACGTACACGAATTTCGTGAACGCAGTATACACTGCATTACAATATTTATACGAAATTTCCTTACACGTAACCCTGTGTTGTCATTCTCCCTGCTCCCGCGCTGTAATCAGCAGGATATTTCAAAACCAACCACGTTCTTTCTTTCAGCAATCCCACACGATTCGAAGTCGAGGCACACCAGCCGTAGGAGTGACGACATAAATTTTGTAAACCGCGAGAAGGACATCTATGTCGAACGGAGGGCGGTTATTATACACATCGCTTTATTGTACTAAACATTATTCATAATCGTCATCTGCTGGTGGTATTGCTAACTACGACGACGTTCGATAGTTTTTTTTTTTTTCAACGTGTTTTCGTTTTTTTTTTTTTTTTTGTTGGTGCGATAATCCAGAGCGAAGTGCACTAAATACCAACAGTTATCACGTTATTGTGTGGGGATGTTCGAGCGAGAACAATAACAAACATTTAATTACGTTTCCATTTAGTACATAACAACTTGGAATAATATTGTCGCTATATTCCGTACACGTGTATGTCAGGTTGAACTAGATCACCACGATCAACTGGTGTTTTAATAAAGTAGGGTTCTCGTACGTGAAGATTTTACGATTTTTTGCTATCGTTTTCAGTTTTCAATATCACGCCCTTGGTAGAAATATTCTTCGTACGTATTATATTCAAAGTTAGTGTCAGCGAAGCGTATAGAATGCGACAACCTGTTGTTGACGGTGATGAAGAATGAAAATAGGCTTGAGGGGGAAAAAAAAGATTATACGCGGCGCACACCTTCACGTAGAGGAATACCTGGTAACACTGATGTAAGGGAAGTAAAAAGTCAAATCTGATGGTAAATGTACCTTATACGACTATACAACACGACGCTAATGGGGTTATTGCACCGCGTTTAAATGTAAATAATGAGTTTGAAATCAGTGATGCGACGTGAGAGGGTGAATATTATGCTCGATACACGCGGGTTTGTTACATGCAGGCATCCAGCCGTGAAAAGTCGACGCAGTCAGGAGGGACTGACTGACAGACTGAATATAGCGTGCAGCGTATCTGTATACTATCTAGAGTCAAGCACCTGTTGCTCCCTCTACTATTTTAAGGGTTGGTTAGTTCCCGAGGTGAATATCCTCTAACCTGTATTAAACGTATACATTTTTGTCTCGTTCTCTACGTCGTCTCATCCTCCGCTGTACACAAACACGTAAACGTTTTTTTTTTTTCTCTTCTTCGACCTACCGTAAATTATCAAGGGTTCTCATTTCCTGATTTGAATACGCTCTGTTATTTTTGTTCTTATGTATCTAATGCAGTATACAGAGTTACGTCGAGGCGTGTACGGTTCTATACGTAAAAATTAATCTTAATTACGATTTTGTTGATGTGTCGAAGTACGCGTAATGAGGAGCGTGAAAGGACGAAATATCTACTCGTCAATTAGTTTTGATTATCCGCTAGAATGCGATATTCGAGTTCGATATTTTTGTTCCAAGATGTACGATGTTGGATAAAGTAACGACTAATGACAATTTTGCTCTGTCGTACGCTGTTGAATCGAGGCTGTCCCGAATAATTGGTCGAGCGAATGTGGTGATCGTACTGAAGAACAGGATCTAGAAAAGTGGAACAAGTGTTCTTTGGATTATATTGGAGTAGAACTTATATTATGAGTAACAACGTTGACTAAATCGGAACGACCATTCTGTAGATCAGTGTCGTGTTGGCTCACATTTCTTAGCCCCCCCCCCCCCCCCGAAAACTGGCATGACCAAACTTTCAAGAAGTTTCTTGCGGAATTCCATGAAAACCTTCGCGGGCTTCTGATTGGGGATCCCCGACCCGGGCTAGCTCGACAGTGCTGTAGATTTAGTTAAGCCGTGGCCCTCTCAACTTCTTTTTTCCTCTGTGGGAACACTCACTTCTATTCTTTTGGATGGAGAAAATTGATACAACTACCCCTCCCTTCGCCACTTTTCAAGTTGTGACCTCGACAATAAAGCAACACGTTCAACGTACATCTAAGAAAGCAAATACCTACAGAACACATTCTTATTTATTATTTTATTTTATAGTGGTGCCACCTACAGTCCACGGACCAATTACAGGTGACACCACTTTTGAAATTACATAATTATAAAGATAATAGTAAGAGTAATAAGTAATAATAGTAATAATATTAATAATAATGACATTAATAGTAATAGTGATAAAAAAAACAAAATGAAATAAAACTATAATTAGTAATAATAACAGTGATAATTAATTGCCAACTGCTCCCTTATCCCCCTTATGGTATTGAGGACTGCTAACAGAGTAACGACGCTACCCAGTCCCACTGCACACAATATCCACAGCTCTGGCTACTTTTTCGGCGAAAGCTTTCCTCTTATCAAAAAAAAAAAAAATCAATTGTATCATCTACTGTGACTATTTGGTTGTAAAGACGCAGCGCACGATTGATGGGCGTAAGATTGAAGTGATTGGTGCGGTAGTGTGTAATGTAAAATAAGTTTTGGCTTCTGCTGCGCCTAACTGGAGCATAGAGACCATTTAATGGGGATTCTGTTTTTGACATTAGTAGGTCCCTAATAAATAGAATCAGTGACACTTCCCTCCGCCCCTCTGGAGTGGTGAGTTCATATCCCAAGACTAATTCCCCGTATGGTACGTCAAGGTCGTAATGCTGAAAGTCTTCGAAATACAGGTATCTTAAAAATCTTTTTTGAATTTGCTCTATAGCTTTTAGTTGGCCTTTGGCTGTGGAGTTAGGGCCGATATCAGGTGGAGCAAAATGTGCTGTTGAATATTTTATCTCGTAACTTTATTTTATTGGAGGGGGGAGCTTTTTGATACCGTTTTGTGATCGACTTACTCTTGGAACATGCAAAAATTTTACAAGATTGACCACAAGTGTCGGAAAAGTAAGAGAAAAAAAGGAAATAAATGATTATGAGGAGAGGATTCGGAAGAAATTTGGCTTTACCTTCGAGCGATAGAGTGGATGTCTAGGCTTGATAATGAGGAAGTCTCTGCTGGGCGGGAGGATCTTACGAAAATTTTGACCTAAGCGGAAGACTTCATGAAAATTTCCGAAAGTTGAGCATTGGTGTCTGAGGACTTGAAGGGAAATAGCGTGTCGGATAAGCTGAAAAGAAAAGTCATCAAAAGTTGTTTGAAGTCATCTGTGGCCATTTATATGTTCATGAATCAGTAAATTAGTTCTCGACAGAAAGAACAAAGAATATTTATAAAATTGAAAAATTCTATCATCATGGTGACGGTAAGCAGTGTATCGATGATCATTGATCCAACAAAAGCGTTTTGAATATACTCTTGTAATTTGTTTAGTTTCTTATTTGTTCTTTTATCTAGTCCTCTCTAGTTAAACGGCTCAAAAGTTTCCTCCTTCTGTTCTTGAGTCGAGTCTTCCCCCTCCTCTGTATAGTTCGGGACTTTAATTTGTTTCGGTCGGCAATACCCGCTTTTTATTTCCCAATCGCGGTTCTTCTGAGCCTTCTGATGAGACCGAGCTCTGAGAACTTCAAATCCTGGTGACTTTATATTATGACGACCCCAGACGCGTTGCCTCCTCCTCAAGATCAATTACTTTCCCCCATTGAAATTTTTCGAAGACTCCTCGATGTTGCCACCATCTGCTGCTTTCCGCTAGTGTCATACCCTCTTTCACGTGAATAATCTTTCATTTTTTTTTCTCAGTCTTTTTCTGTTACGTCACACCCTTCGTCTATATGGAATTGAGCCAAATAGGTCTGGTTTCGAGACGGACAGACAAATGGACGGATGCAGACATTTCTTAGCCTGCACCTCTGACAAAAGAGAAGAAGGTCATTGATTTTTATTTATTTTTTTTCCTTGCTAGACATCCTTACAAGGAAAAGTGGAACAGAACTTGGAAAGAAAAACTGTTTGCATCCCAAGAAGTAAAGATGATTTTTTAATATCTTATAGTAGATGACGTCATCTTAGGTGACGGTATCATCTTGTGTGGGTCAAAGCTACGTCCACCTGATGACGACATTGATGGGTTCAACATTTCCAAGTCCCTTGAGAGTATGAAGGGTGGGACAAGGCATGGTAAGAAAAACTTTCTGCAGCACCAAAAACAAAGATGAAATGTTTCATGTCTTATAGTAGATGACGTCATTTTGAGTAGATGAAGGTCACGCCTACGTCATGACATCATCAATGGGTTAAATATTTCCAAATTCCTTAGAGCAGGAAACGGGGGGGAGGGGCAAGGTTTGAAAAGAAAAACTCTCTGCAGCACCAAAAATAAAGATGAAATGCTTTATGTCTCATAGTAAATGACGTCATCTCAAGTAAGTGAAAACCACGCCTACTCTATGATATTGTCAATAGGTTTGACTATTTACAGGTTTCTTGAGAGCGTGAAAGGTGGGGTAGGACTTGGAGATGAAAAACTTTCTGCGACACCACAATACGGATAAAATGTTTCATGTCTCGTAGTAGATGAAGTCATCGATTGGTTGAATCCCTTGAGAGTTTGAAAGGTGAGGCAGGGCTTGGAAAGAAAAACTTTCTGCAGCACCAACAATAAAGATTGTTTCATGTCACATAGTACATAGATGACGTCATCTCTTGAGTAGATCAAAGCCACTCCTACTTAATGACGTCATCAACGGGTTGAATATTTTCGGATCCCTTAGAGTATGTTAAAGGGGCTCGTAAGTATTTCTAATTCAAGGGGGGGGGTGGTGTAAGATAGAAAATTCTGGGTCAGTTTTTTCCCCCACATTTCACCAACCCCCCGCCCCCGGTATATGGTCCAACCCTTCTTTAATCGGTTGACCAATTATTTTGAAATCTTGGATTCCCTTTTTAGCTTGGATTCATCAGAAATAAATTTTCAGTCCTCGTAAATTGTACGATTCTTCACCTTTGGTGCACCTGTTTCACCTTTTCCATCGCGATAAGGGTCAACTGGTTCAGGTTGATATCCAGATCTTTTTTTCCATCATTTCATGAACCCTCCCAGTAAATGGTTTACCCCTTCGTTATTTTATTGGTTCCCTTCTCGCTGGGTTTCATCAGAAATAATTTTTTAGTCCATGAAAATGTGCAAGAATAAAGAATCCCCGGTCAGCCGGTAGCCGACCGGTATCGGTATCCAGCATAGAAAGGTAGTAGAAGCTCTAAAATTACTTTTGATATCTATAAATTTGCTTAAAAATCATTCGTGGAACAAAAATTTCGACTATCATTGCCAAAGAGATAGAAAAAATTGGGCTTTTACGATTTCTGACCGCCAACTCGTGATATTTTAAAAATCGACTACTCCTTAGTCTGTATAGAAGAACTCGTTTTTAGAATTAATTCTGCACCGACCACCGAGTGCCGACCACTACCACCCTGTTTGGTAAGCGTATTATGCGTTTGGTAACCACTTTTTAGTCGGAGAGACTACACAACAACATTTCTTTAAACAAAACTAATCCTCGTCTTATACTTTCAATTTGTCTAGCCTTTTGTTCGCAGGTTGTTACTTTTTTTTCTATCTTCTTTTCAACCCTCATATTTTTTTTCTTTCTTCAGGTAAAGTGGTGAGGTCAATGTTCTTCTTTATGGTACATAGACAGAATGAATCTATCTTTTTCTCTCTCTCATTCTCTCTTTCTCTCTCTTGTTTTTTCTTTCTCGTTTCGTTTTCCTTCATGGTTTATTATCTTTGTAACCACGAAATAAAGTGCTTGTACTGAACTGAAACCTGTTACTCTTTTTTCTTCTTCTCTTCTCGTTTCTTTTTCTTCTAAGGATTGAAATCTATTATTTTCTGTTTGACCCTTCGGTGCGCACGAATATTTTATTCGAACGTGATGAACGTTCTCTCTTGAATAGCAAAGGAAATTTTTATGTGCACCATACAGTATATTATGACGAAAAATCGCCTCACCATCGCGCAGCCTTTACTGTAGGACGACGTCGAACAATGGGGAAAAATATTATTATTATTCTTATGACCTTATTTTTTAAAGTTTTGTACAGAACCAGTCCGCTTCTCTAATGCTCATAAAACGCTGTGTAGCTGCGCCAGTATGACTTCAAGGGTAAAGTGACTATTTCTATACCATCCCACATTCCTAATTTCCTTATTTTCGTTATCTTACGAAGATAAAAGTGGCGTGTATAGAAAAGAGGCAATTAATTTTCTTACTTTTTTTTCTTCTATCTTGTATACACAGCACGACAAACGTGAAGATCGCGCCCTGTCAGTGTTGTAACTTCTGACGCGAATTTTGAAATATCATCTAGTTAACCCTTTTATTTACTATTATTTTTTTTGTTAGATTTCTCAACGAGCGTACGTCAGTCCGATTGAGAGTTTAATCCAATTTGATAAGGAATCATGAAAGTACAGTAGGATTTTCTCCAAAAAGTGACGTTGGATTGACGTTTATATAGAGAAATGGTGAGGTCAGAATGGTTTCCCGATGTACAGTACAAAAACAATGTTGATAAAGAGAAGGTTTCAACGCTGCGGGATATATGTTGTCGGGAAGTCCCCGTTGTTTCTACGAAGTTCACTTAGTTTAGTTAGCTCCATCGCCTCAATTTCTCGTAACATTTTTCAGAACACACTTCACATTTCAGTTTCCTATTCTGAACCTGTTCCAACATTATTGGTTTGCTTTTCATTGGAAATCGCGCTCGTCGTAACAATTCTTGATACTTCGAAGACTGAAGTCCCGAAGTAACATATAATGCTATCCCCTCTGTACCTCATAGGGCAACTTGAATTCTTTGGAACGATGAACGTAAAAAATTTTCACGTAAGCTATCAAATCCAGAACTGATTCAAAAATTCCGATCAAATTTTTCGCTAAAATTATGTTCTAGTACCCCGAGATTTGATTGATAGCAGTACATACACATATAATTTATGTATCATCAATTCAAGGACAATGATCAGCGGTTGTGTTCAAATATTTAAACGCTACCACTTTCGATTGAGAAAAAATCCCCGAACGAATATGTACACTTTTTTGAAGAATGGCTCGCTGTGTACTATAATGATGTACTCGGAAAATTGTGACTACAAATTCAAATTTTTCAGCGTAAAATTTGCAAGAAAACGTCCAGTGAAATATTCTGAATAATTCGTAGTAGGTCTCGAAAGCTGATGCGTAAGACTTCGTAAATTGTATTCAAATTTACTTCCTAGGTCTGAGGAAGATATTTTCCGAGTCTACGCGTTCTATTATGTACCGCGCTGTAACTTCTCAGAGTGGTAAATAGACGATTTTCCATTTAATTTCGAGGTTTTTTCTAACTAGAAACCTATTTTATGGAGGGTTGTTTCAAAAAGTTTGCCGTGCGCCGTGTGATGTCCAACAACAAAAACAGAAATTACGACTTCCGTAACGCGGTTAAACAAGAAATTCAGGGAACCTGTTCCATGGGTTGAATTGGTTTTTGTATCGAGAATTCAAATGGTTAAATCTTGAAGATTCTTATGTTTTCCTGGGTCCCTGGTATCATGGTGTATGTAGCCTGAAGGTAAGAATTTTTCGAAGTCCCATTCTTTCCTATCATCACAATTTAATGACGTCACAGATCTGGCCTGTCAACATTTTTTAGATCCCACGTGCCCCGTAAAACAGGTTTCTGCCGCACCTCGTCCAACTCCGTCAAAGAAGCCGTGAGTTTTTTCGAAGTTTTTCCCAAGATTCAAAATTTTTTTCAAGTCCCTCTCCTTTCATATGTAGCCCGGTAGTCAAAATTTTGCCAATTGTTGGTTGGACGGTGCATGGCAAATTTTTCGAGAAACCCTTCATAGAACTGGTTCCCTATTAAAAATGGTTCAAGTGCGACATCATTTGCAAAAGTGGTTCGAGTCCCAGTTCTGTCATATATAGCTCGGATTGGACTCAGAAAATTTTCGACCTCCGAGCTATGTATGATAGAAGGAGGACTTGAATAATGTTGACTCTCAAGCCATAGTATATGATAAGACGGAAAGGGACGTTGAGGCTGTATCATAATACAAGGGACTTCAGAAAACTTGAGCGTCTTCTAGATTCAACTCGAATTCTCAAGACGAAACCAATTCGACCCATAAAAGAGGCTCCTGCGTTCCTCGTTCAACTTTGTTATGGAAGCCGTCGTTTTTTTTAAATGAAAATTCTTTCAAAAAGAGGACATATTCAATTTTTGTATCCAGGGAGCAGCTTACTGAAACGATGAAATCAATGGCAGATTAGAGAGAGGAGTCCCAAAAGCAGTTTCAAAATCCGTCCCCCACTTATTTGAGTTCTTTCATTCTCGTAAATAAAGAAATTATTTAAATTCTCGGCAAATGTAATTATGAAAAATTGAAAATTATGGTCAACATCTTATAAAAGTTGAATTTGACTCGGCGATTTTTCAAAATTAATATACTGCCATGCTTGAAATTAGCGCAAGTCCAGCTTAGTTTTGCGAGTCCGGCCCTGGTCAGGCCACAAAAACACAAAAATTCAGGAAACTTGTTCGAGGACCCTACGGCATTTGGTTTCAAATAGAATTCAAAATTGAAGTCCTCAAAAGTCAGAATTGTTCGTACCCCTTTTTCTCAAGCGCACACAAATAGCTTGATATTTGAAATTCCTCTACCCAGAGTGGAACTCTTATGATGATTTAAATTTTCCCCAAACTCCCTCTCTATCATATTTAGAGACCGGATTTCTCGGCATTTGCCGAATGATTTGTGGGTGTCCGAAAAGCATGGGTGTCATTGATGAGTACGTTTCGCGGGAAATGATAGTGTTCGAATTTGGTGTAAATGCCAAAAAGTTACCAAAAATTACGCTTTCTTCGAAAATCGAGAAAAATTCGAAAATAAACTGGGAAAAATGCAAAAAAAATCGGGAGAAAAATTTAAAAATCTTAAAAATGAAAAAAAGAGAAAAAAATAGAAAAATAACAGAAAAATTGAAAAATGGAAAAAAATGAAAGAAGGCAGAATCACGAAGCCTGACGATTCACATCGCACTAAGAGGCATTTAAACAGTAATTTTTACCGATGGTCGATGAACGATTATGAATCAACAATTTATGTAAGATCTTTTTTTACATGTCCGACGTGTAAAAATCTTTTTATACAACCAGAAATTGCTGTAACATCCTTTTTTCAACATTTCCTAAGTGAAAATTTTTTTTAAATGACGTTTTTATTTTATTAGCCGAAAATTCCCGAAATCGTTAGGTATGAGGGCCGAAAAAATTCGTTTTCAATGCCAAGAAATCCAGGCTCTGATCTTATTATATGTATGTATCTTGGAATACAAAATTTTTCCAAGTCTTCTCTCTCCCTTACTGCTCGATGATTAAAACTTCTCCAGTCCAACTCCTTCGATCCTCGTCCTATCATATATCGCGGGTCAGTCGAAATTTTTCAAAGCCTTCCTCCTGTCATATCTTCGGTAGCACGTTATTTGAAATTTTTCCGAGCCCTTCCCTGTTATATACAAGCTTGGAATCCGATGTTTTTCCCGAGTTTCCCACCCTTACTTAGCTCGATGATTAAAATTTTTCCTAATTCCACTTCTGAGAGAGAAAAAAAAAAAAATGTAAGAAAAATTGTTTCTGAGTGTCGAATAAGATTGAGGCAGTTCAGTTTTTTCTCGACGGCGAATGGCGGGACGGACATCGAATTCAAAACAAAGAGAAGAGAATCATGAACCAGGTCCCCTGTTGAAATGAGGAAACATTGACTTCTAGATATCTGATAATAGTTCTGTTGAAATACCAAGCCTGTAGAATTAAGTCTGGAGTTGATGGCTGCACTCCATTCACCTTTTTGTGCTTATCTAATGACGTCTTTGTACGGTGATGGACAGGACTTGAACGCAAGCCCGGCTTCACTTGGACACTTGGTCCTACGTAAGGTGAAGTCCATTCATATCCTCTACGAGGGATGAAAAAAGTAGAGAACGTCTTTCCAATAGTTGACGGGGTGAAGTTGTCCCAACAAGAGTTTAATTCTGATTGAATTGATACGGTTCGAAAATTGAGATTCATTTTGTTTGAGATATTTTCTATACAATTTTGAATAGTGTTTACAAAGTTACACGGAGGGATTGACCCAAAGGAACTTCCCCCTCTTCCCCCTAAAATCTAAAGTATTCCAGAAGAGAGTCGTCGGAATGAAGATGAATCGATTCAAGGATTTTTGAGAACTTCTCTCCTTAAATTACTCTCTCCCCTCACTCCTTAAAGGGAACGATTTACGAGAGTAAAGGAGTGTTTCTGGTTATGGAGATATTCTCAGGCTGGGGGTCATTCTAAAATTTGCGTTTTGGAACATGACTTCGCACGAGCTGATGACGTCATAGGGACTTGGAAAAATTTCGACCTCCTTTATTTTGGAAAATCCTTGGCCTTTGTTATACTAGACAATACTAGGCCTAACAATGCCTCCTTAGGCCTAATATATAATATACTAGGATAGCCTCTATTATACCAAATCCCTTCTCACGACTAGCTTATGTAGTCTCAAGGAAAGACACGGCCGGGTCTTTTAACTCCTTCTCTGGGTTTCAAGAGCAAGAAGACAAATACGGACACCTCTTATTCAGCGGATCAGTATAATGCATTGGCAACAGAAGGAAGACACACCCATACTTCACCCATACTTTATTGTTTTTCGCGGGAGGGGAAATTTGTAGGGATTTATTTGAGCACTGTGATCGTTTTTTAACTACATTGAGCGAGTCAAGTCTTGAGTACAAATGATTGATTCCGAGCCCGTATAGTATTTCTTCGACCCTCAATTACATAGGCTGAAAGAGAGTCGATAAAAGGGCAAATTGATGAGTTAAAACAATAAAGTGTCATTCGCGACTCAACTTAACCCAATTCAAGTCTCATTTCGTTTGTGAAGAAAAAGACTGATGGAAAACGTCTTTGTCGTGATAATTTTCAAAACAAACAACGAAATTAACAGAATTACAAAAATTACAGAAAAAATGTTATGGAAGTACAAAATCCGGATATTGCAGAGCGGTGGAGGCACCAGCGTCGCTTCATCAAGTCTTTTATGTGAAGGTCCCATTTGTGTAGATCCATGTCACCCTTCCCGATCGAACTGATGGTGTGCAGTGAGCTATCGATTCCATATTTAGTCTCGCTTCTTTGCTGATCACACTCCCTGTACCCCCGACATGCTCAACCGCTGTCTCCATAATTATTTACTATAGGTCAACTATCAGGAAACTGCAGTCCAGAAACTTACATTCATAGACTTGTGTTGTTCAATCTGGAAGTGGTTAACGACCGCCAATGCGTTCGGCTATCTTCTTTTTCAAGTGCTGTATTCAAGTACTATCGCTGGTGTTCACGATAGGTATGATAGTAATCACAAAATCACTGTTAACTTAGTCATTTTTTGAAGTCACTATTCAGTCACTTTTTTTTCCTTTTCAAGTCGCTAGTTAGTCGCTGTTTTTTTCTAAGTCATTATTTCACCATTTCTTTCAATTCTCAGGTTTGACAGGCCTAGGGTAGGTTAAAAAACGCTGGACGGCGGCTTCTTTGTTGTAAACTAGAGTCAATACTTGAAAGACTTGTGCACATCCAGCGCTTCATCCTGTGAATCTCATAAAGCAATCGCACAGTTTGCGCATAACTCTAACCCAAGCGCACGTGTTAAAATTGGTATTCTTCCTATCATTACTGCGCTAATCTTTGAAAAATGTAATTTATTCTCCTATCCTTGCAAAATATTAAGAAAGATATCTGAATTCCTCCTGAAAAAGTGGTGAGTGAGGAACATAATGACGTCAAGTTCAAGTCTGATATGAACCACTGTAGTAGTGCCCGTCTCTGATTCACACGGGTGATTTATAGTTTTGAATTATATTGCTTTCTCGTGTCTTGCACAAATTCGTTTCATCTTATCTGCTCGAAACGATGTATCTATTTTTCTAGTGTTATTTCAAATTCAACTTAGCAGAATTTGACTGTTGATTACATTTTACATTTCAACTGTATTGCGGTGATAAGCGATCTCTCCTTTTCGAACTTTCCTCTTCCCAGCACCGTTCGCATCAGTACCTTTTCTCACTCAACAATTCGTTGGAAAGTTGGAAATTCGCTTACTTTGTATAAATGATCTATTTTTGAACAACGCGTATCATGTATCGCCCCCTCCCCTTTTCCGTTACACGAACATCACTCGTAATGATCGCCGCAAAACGAAGAATAATTATCCTAAAAATGACGATACGGCGCGCGAGTGTGCGAGAGAACGAAGGTGCATTAATTTATTCGCTCGTAATAATCGACGAGCTAATGTAGGTTGTAAAAGAAAATTTCAACAACACTTAATTTACACACGGTCGTAGAGTGCGTGTAACCGGATTTTAAAAGCGTTAAAGATAAATAGGGAGGAAAGTAGAGAGGGAGAAAGCCATTATTGTGCAAATTTGTAGAGTTACGCGGCAAAAGAAAAGTTTGCGGGGACGGTGGCGGAATTCCTTCTCTATCCGAGCTTTTCAAATAAATTGGAAGAAAAAAAATAATAAAATCGTTTGTCGCGAAGTTACACGAAAGCGTACAAATTGACGGCAGTCATTCAGTTGTAATTGCGTACTTATGGTTGAAATTTGTTCCCTTTTCTGCTATGTTGCCAATACTGTTTCCCCTTGCTCGTGGTTCTAGAATCAAATATACCCGCAAAATTTTTTTCAGATAAACGTCACCCTAAAACAGGGCCTCCCCTACCGAGGCGAACGTGAAACGCCACACGGGCCGCACCGTCGCTCGTTCATAGGCGATGTGTTATTAGAAAAAATATTATGTAGGTAGGTAAGTGAATAAATCTGCTGCGATTTTCCTAGCTCGCTTTCATCGTCGTCGTCATCGTGGTTTTACCGACTTGGTTCTAAGGTGGGGTAGAAACTGCCACGTTCATGGGGGCGGGGGCTGCATTCGATATAAGTTGCAAAGTTACTTCTCGTGTACCTGTGCGATGTTCTTATTTGTAAAAGTAGGCCTTGAACCTTACTCATATCATCGTTGTTCGTATTTTTTTTTCCATTATTGTACGAGTGTGTTACGGAAATTCGTGTCGATAATTATGTATTCTACTTTTCCCGAGCCCCTTTTGTAATAAAATAACTGTAAAAATATTATTTATTTTATTACGCCGCCGCGTCCCACTCTTTCGGCGTTGTTCTCTTCCTTTGTTGATTTTCTTGTTCACTTACCACGTTTCCTCCTCTTCCTCTTTACTTGTCACTCATTTCTCCTCTTTCGTTTCTCGTTCACTTCAGTTTTATTCATCGCTCGTCGCTTCTGAGAGGTTGAACGCGCACGTATATGGAAAATGAAGCTCTCTCGACCATACTGAAATTGCTGTGACGAAAAAGTTGAACTGAATTTCCAGGAATAGAAGTGAATAGAAATGCATTCTTCGAAATGGGTTGGTTTCAGCAATTGGCTGGCGACGTGCGCGAGTTTTAACATATTGATGGAAACCAGTTGCTCCGCGTGCGATAGAAGAAGAGGAAAAAAAATCTAGTTCCAAGAAGCGTAGGGGAATTTTATGACTGTATTCGTACTTGACAAGACGTTCGGTAGAGTTTTCATCGACTACTTTTTCTTTCTCTTCTTTCTGTGTGGGTTGAAATGAGTCTTCGCGAGTAGGGTGGCGTCGGACCATGTCGTGATGTATTTAGAAAATCGTGATTTTTCACCTGCTCCATGTTCGCCGTCGCGTGAAGATTGATTCGATAGAATCCTTGTCTTATTATTTTTTTTTTTCAATTCCAATCCTGAAAATTCATTCGCGAACGTCGCCCGTACTCTGCAACAGTGTATAGCGAATTAAATTGTTTCCTCCCTACTCTACTCGTCTTTATTGTTGCTGCTTGAGTATTGTTGTCGTCGCTTCTTTCAAACTGCACACAGTGTGCAGTACGTAAGTGCCGTCAAATGAAAAGTGTGTGGCCTACTCCTTAAAAATCCACCACCGCAACCCTTCCCACCTCACTTGATCTACCTCGTACAAGTATTATGGCGAACGTTTTTCGATTCGAGAACACTGGCAAAGCCACCACCACCCACTCGCATACAGGCGAATATCGGTACTCGCTCTGCATCTCTCTTCGCGGTTTTCAAAGAACCTTTTTTCACGTACCATCGCCGTGTATTGTACCATTATTTATCCGCGCGTCACCTGAACCAGTGTATATAAAGCCATTATATTGTTAAATTCTTCCATCACCATTTTTTTTCTCGCTCTCTCCCCCTCTCTTTCGGTCTTCTTTTTTGTATTCTGCAAAACGTTTTCACCGAATCGTGTGATGCGTTCCACGAAACTGGCGTCCACTTGTCCTTTTAAAGAGCTGACTATGCGATTGTATACATATTCGAGTAACAAGTGGATCGTAAATACTGTGCATAATTTGTATAAGGGAACGTCCTGTTTCGTTAACAGCGCTCAGACAGACCAAAATATAACTTGAATATATCTCGATTTTTGTAGAAAAATTTCGAACTGGTTGACGTCGGTCCTGCGTATTCTAGATTACCGTTGATATTTCTGTCTACCGCACAGTGTGGTGGTAATACTGTATGGTGCCATGGTGACATTCGCGTATTGACAAGTCTCGTGTACTTGGTGAATTCCTCCATCCTGAATTGTTGAGACAGTGAGAAAGATACTGTTGACGTGTGGAGGAGAGGGAGAGAAATGTACACATTTACGAATAGAAAAAAAGTGCCTCTTGAATGGTGTCAATCTCCGTCATACTATAGTAATTGCATTGCAATGAGCAATGGCGTCGTTGAACCGTTATTTTTATTCTTTGTAAAATGTTCGAAGGAATAGTGAAGATGGAAAAAGTAAACGAGGCTCTAAACAATCTGTAATCTTTTTCTATGCTTATGCAAACAAATGAACAAATTTATTGGTGACGTCATAGTTGTAAATTAGTGTTACTTATGGAATTTAGGAACCTGAGAGGTCATTGTGTTACTAATTGTACATTTAATAACGAAAAGTTTATACGAACAAGCGCTGGGGACCTTGGAAACTATAAATTTTAATAACTTTTATTCGTGAATTATTTCTCTTTCGTTTATCAAGATCAAAACTGCCAGTCTTTTTCTTATGAAAGTAACCGAGTCAAAAGGTTTTCAAGCATCAGAACGGGTACTTTTACCAACTGTAACTGACTGTATGACGTCGAAGGAACTTCGTGTACATTTGTACCTTTTCTATTGTTGATTTTGAAGCCAATATCCAAGTTTGAAATCGTTGGGGTTTGTTTTCTGTTTGCGCATAGGTGACCTCATTGATTCATCTTGTTTTCGGTCATGAGACTCTATGAGTTGCCTACTTTTCTTCTTCGAGTTGAAAATGACCCACTCGGTCTTTATTAAGGCTCATTACTTGACATTAAATCGAAAGTGGAGCACGGCCGGCGAACTTCCATGTTTTGCGCTTGGTGAGGATGGCCTCATAGTGAGATTTTTTTCTTCAGATAGCGGGGAAAAAATGTGGAATCAATGTTTGCATCTGATGGGGAAGTAGAAAAGTGCAGGTCCTTGAAGTCGAGCAAGGGAAGGTAAATGGTGTTCTGATGTATAGCAGGCCAAGGAAATAATTCGATTGTGGTCAGTCATTCTCCCCTCTTTCCGATAAGAGCGGAATTGGAAAAAAAACTGGAGTAGCATCCGTGTATGACGTCATTAGTTGGATTTATGCAGTAGAATGCCGATTGAAAATGATGAGCAGCGGGCAAAGAAATGTTTTAGTTCGTCAAACACTTTCGCGCCCTCTGAAAAATGTGGACTTGAAGAAACAGCTTCAAGAGAATGTGTTATTAGCACGGTTATTAGAGTGTGACGTCATCACTGGAATTCATATAGAAGAATGTCAACCAAAGAGTGAGCTAAAAAAATGTTTCAATTTGTCGGTCCCTCTTCCGTCTTTCCTAAGGAGATGAAGTTGAAGAAACTGCTTGAAAAGAGTGTGATATAAGTTTGTGGCGTCATCCGTGAGAATTCCGTAGAGGAATGTCCATTGAAATGTAGGAAGAAAGAATCGTCGGTCTTCCCCTCCCTCCTCAAAATATTATGATATTAAAAGAACAGTTCGAGTATAAAAAAAGAAATAAAGTTAACAAAAACTGATTGGGGTACTCTCTAAGCTTCAGGAGGGGGGCTAAATTGCTAAATTGTTGAATTATTAAAATGATTAAATTGTTGAAGTATTAAATTATTAAATTGTCTCCTTCGTGCGCTCTCTCTCAGTAAGGTATATTCGCCCGATGATAAAGGAATTTACTCTTGGGAAGTTGGACGGGGGGGCTCATGGAGACAGGCTACGCAATATAATAATTTTATTTCTTTTTTTTTTATTAGGTACCTATTATTAATATGTAATCACAAGTGGTGTCACCTGTAATTGGTCCGTGGACTGTTGGTGGCACCACTATAGAATGAAATTCTAAAATGAATGAATAAATAAATAAATAAATGATGTGATATCAGAGTGTGACGTCATCAGTGAGATTTATAAAGAAAAATGAGGGATTGACATTGATGAAGAGTGGACCCAAGAAATATTTAAATTTGTCAGTCCCTCTACCCTCCCAAAAGTATCATATTTTTGTATTAGTAAAATTTTTATAAATTAATCTACGTAATATATGAAGAAATATTAAAATAAAAATTATAGATGTTAAATTTCTATTAAAAAAAAATCGAAATATTCATAATAAATTATACATGAATTGGTATATTATATCAATTGAATATGAAAAATAATTTATTGAAATCAAAAATTCAATAAAAATTGTGCAAGCTCAAGCGGTTAAACAATATTAATAAATTTATTATTAAAAATGTGAAATAATTATTATGATAAATTTTATTAATTAAGATAACATTTTTTAATGATATTTAAAATTTTATTTAAATAAATAATTTATAAATAAAGGATTAGATACCCTAAAATATTATTAACTATAAATTTATATTGAAGATTATTAATAAAAATTAATTAATTCGGCGGTAATTAATAATTGCCATTTCATCAAATTTCATCATTGATTAATAATAATAAAAGTTCATTGTGAAGTTTCAATAAATCTTTTTATTTTATTGTCTTCTATTAGTTTAAAATTAGGTAGATTCGGTATTATTCGAATTATAATATTCATAAATTTATTTATAACTAAACTAATTTATTCCTGCTAAAAAAGTGGAATTGAAAGACCCGTTTGAACAGAATGTGATATTAATGTGTGACGTTATCAGTGAGATTTCCCGAATGTCGATTGAAAAAGGATGAAGAAAGAGCCAGAAAAATGTTTCAATTTGTCGGTCTCCCCCTCTCCGCTTCCTCCTAAGAAGATGGAATTGAAGGAACCGCTTGAAAAGTATGTGATATCAATGTGTGACGTCGTCAGTGAGATTTCTGTGGAAGAATGTCCATTGAAATGAATGAAGAAAGAGCCAAGAAAATGTTTCAATTTGTCGGTCTCCCTCTTTAAAAGATGATATTGAAGAAACAGCTCGAGTACATGATGTGACATCAGAGTGTGACATCATCAGTAAGACTTCCATAAAAGAATGTCTTGTGGACTGAAAATAACGAGAAGTGAGCCAGAGAAATGTTTCAACTTTTTCAGTCTCCCTTTCCTCTCTTTTGAAAAGATAGAATTGAAGGAAAAGCACAAGTAGGATGCGTCGTCGGTTGGAATGATATGAAGTATTATCGGTTGAGATTTAGGGTGAATACTTGATTTATACTAAGGGACCTCGAAAAATTTTTAAACGATTAGTGAAACTAAAAAAGAATTCTTTAACTTGCAACCGTGCTTGAGAATTTTGGACAATTGTAGGTGTCGCGACTAATGTTGGGTAGATGAGGCAGTTGAAATTAGGGAATTTGTTGCTTTCTTCCTATCTAAAATTGTCAGATAGGCGCATACTAAATATTGAAAACTTCTTTGATATGGCAGTTGTACTGAAATTGTTTCAGTTTTGTATGAGCTTGTTTCAGTTTTGTATGAGCTTTCCTTGAAAAAAAAAAACATAATTGATTTGATTTATTTACTTGCGGATAGAGAAGAGCCGACCGTGCAAGTGTCTGTTTACGACGGTTTTATCTTGATAACCTCGGTATTAAGGATCTATCAAAGTAGGTCAACTGATAAATGATTGAGGAAAGAGACCGATGAACTAATAATAGGTTAGTCTATTGTTTTGGGTCAAGGAGTATGTGTAAAGACTAAGCACGTATGCGTGACCCAAATCTCAGAAGGCATCTTCCGAACGATGGAGTTCCACCTCCCCATCCATTTTCTACCTTGGAAAATTCTTTCAGCTTTTCTCACCTCATGGACCGAAGGCTTTCAGCCAGGTTTCTGCCATAGATCAGAGAATTCCGTTGAAACCTGATTCGTTGAATGTTTGCTACCCAATTTTAATATTTGGGCGGAGGGGGGAAATATTCAAGTCCGAGGCAAAAATAGTCACCGAAGTGTTCTGGAGGTTTTCCACCATACAACGGGACTGTAACAGGAGATATTTAAAATTCGATAGTTGTGCAGTGGTCAAAAAGTTCCAACGTTCAACAGGGAGAAGTTGAGGAAAAAAGTGGTGAAAATGCGCCAGGTCATGTATATCATTTTTCTTATTTTTGCCCAGGCGTCGTTTACGTGTTCACGGAGGAACATTTTTTCGCTTTCGACTTCACAATATCTTGAATGAGAAATCGTTATTCAATACTGTACTGCGTATTTGAGGCAAATAATGATTGGAGCGAGTTGGTCCGAAGAATGCGTATATAGAGGCGGAGAAAATTGAAAATATGTGAGGACTACGAGAAAAAATGATATTTCAAATTTGTTTTCTAGATATTTAACTCTTTTCATGTTCATAAAAAAGGGGTCTAGAGTGATCGAAGGAAGGTCGCATAATTTTGTTCTTGTAACCTAAGTCTTTAATCAGTAACGTTTGAACGAAAGATCAAATTATGTTTCAAATATGCTGAAGGAAGAGTTTCTTCTTCTTTTCTCTCTGATTAATCATACAGCATGTGGGAGGGATATCAGCTTTTCAATAAGTAAGATCATCTGGAAATAATGACAAATGTCAATACGAGCAGCTGTCATCCAGATATACGCTCTAATTTTTTCCCCCTTTCATTCTTGTTGCGCGCCTTCTACTTTTCAAACTTTTCTGATGCGAAGAGAAGTGCAACGCTTCAATGGTCTCTTCGCATGAGCGTGCATTGCCTTGTTTTCTCCAAATGTTAAAGACTGCCACGTGTCGTCAGTTGACCTCCGAAGGATTCACATGATGGTATGAAAACATGTACCGTGTGCTTTTTTCTTCTCGTGTTGAAGGAATTTTAACCCCGAAATATCTTTCGTATAAATCGGGCTACGCGAGAACGACTCGGGCCAGAACGATTTTACGCGCGCTGTAAAATAAGCATCCTGCAGCATCTGAACGAACCAGCATTTCTAATCATGACACTCATATCTCGTATATAGTTTTCGGGCTTGTCTATGCGACGGTGATCGTATCAAAATCGTCTTATTATAGGATATTGGAATAATTAACATAAATTTCTTCCAACTGGAGAAAGAAAGTTTCGAAGCATCCTATGATGTATAAAGAAAATGCGGGTTGCTCTTTTTCTCCTCGCTACATAGTGAATGTCAGGGTATCGAGAGCTGGGTACTCGAGCCAATTACACTATTATTGGGGCATAAGGTTATTTTATTCAAAATTATTTTAAAAGTTTCATTGCACCCACCCTTTCAGTTATATTTGTCTTTTTACCGGCAAATACAGCGCGCGCGGAAGAACAGCTTCCTTTTCCCTTTCAACGTGAATCCTAAAAATGTTGGCGCCAATACAATAATCCCTCCTAAGATGCGCATATTACGTGCTCGCGTGTGCTGGGGGTTTTTGATAATCGTTATAACATCACTACCACTAATGCGATGTGGTTGTGTATGCGTCAGAAAGGATACGGAGTGTATCATGTGAAAGAGAGTCGGTATCGTGAAGATTTAAAAATATACTCCGCGACTAACTTCAACTTTTCGTGTTATTTTTAGCCGTCGAGCCATTAAGTATACGAAATACAGAATGAAATAAGAAAAAGCTACACTCCCTGTAGCTCGAAAGTCTTTGGGATACGCAGTGAACGCGTTTAGATTTAGGGCTGCGACGAGGGTACTGCACAAAGAACGCGCGTGTCCTAGTTTCCTCTGTTTTTTTTTTTTTTTTTTTTTTTTTTTTTTTTTATTTATTCGCGGTGCGTAGAATTTCATTCATTGAGAATTTTCTACAGCTGCGACAATTTGAATAGATCGGAAATTCTGAGAAATGAACACCGCATGTTGTACACATATTTGCTCGTAGAAATGATTAATTTTCGATTCTTCCTGTTTCACATTTGTACGTACTAATGAGGTAGAAGTCTCGTCGAATGAATATGATATAGTTCTATTATGAAAATTATATTTTCGTGACGAGACTCTCGATTCTAAGTACCTGCCCAGTGCTCAATTTTGAAAACTAGAATTTTGAATTGAGAAGTGGAGACACTTCCTTTCAACCGCCACTTTCTTGAGGAACAGGAAGAGGAGAAGCTGAACAAGGAAGGTGGAATCCGCCCTGTCTGTTCGCAATTCAACACAAATACCTAACGAAATTCAACTAAATATCGCGTATGAATAATTGAAAATGGGAAAAAAAAGGCTCAGCGAAAAGTACGTCGAAATAATGATGTTTTAAAAGTTGCATGTGTTCTACAGCTCAACAAATGATATCCGCTTGGATCAGTTAACTTTCTTGGCACGTCTCTTTGAAGAATTCACCTCTCTGAGTCATCGCTTGAAATATTAGAGTAGTTGATGAAATCAGTAATGATGATCCGAGTACAATAGCATGGAGAGAGGGTTTATTAGAAAACTTTTTCCCTTTATTTGCAAAAATTTTAAATCATCTTGGCTTCTGCAGACGTTGGCCCGTGTCTTCATCGAAATTTTCTTAAATACTAAATCGCGACCCTGAATGGAAGATGTGCTGAAATATTTCACAAAATGATGTTATAGTTTAAAGAATTAAAAATCCTTCACTGATCGCTATGGAATTTAATTGTAATTCAAAAAAGGAGAAGAAGAAAGAAAGGAATAAAGTGGAGGGAAGAATCTAAATTGATTGTAGGACTACAAAAGGTTATTCACGAAAAAGAAGAAGAAAGAAGCTGAGGAGTTCATTAAACTTCAAAACAAAATTCAATATTGTTTTTGCGCTAGTCGAATCGAGTTTTTATAGTTTCACCGTATGTATAAACAGCTGCAGGGCAATTTCGAATATTTCTCATGTACTGTGTTGAGTTTCCTGATAGATTCGAAATATTTAAAAGTACAGAAAGAAAGAGTAGTTCGGTAGATTTGTCAATCGGCGGAGTAGAAAGCCGCCCAGAACCCCATACTTTTGGGAGACGGCAAGTTTTTGCAATTTTTTAAGAAGAAATGAACAATACACGTAAAGGCGATTTCATGCAAAATGGACGTCATACTTGGTGCGTAAAGACAAGATCTTTTCTTGTGACAAGAGAGAGGGGGTGGAGAAGAAAGCGCAATTTGAGATAACCGGTTCCAGGAAACCCCGGAAAAGTCCTGGATTCTGTAAAGAGGGCCCGGATACCCGGATTTCCCCGGGATTCCACTGGATCTACCCGCAAAATATTCCTTTCAGAGTTTCTCAGCCTGATGAGAAAATTATAAAAAGACTGTTAACGAAAAATTGATTTAATTTTCAATATCCCGTGAAGAAGAGGAAATATCTTGGATAGGTGCCGAAAAAATTGTGGTCAAGTGCCCAAAAGATCCGGGAAAAAGTCACAAATTTTCATTTTCTGATTCTGGTAGACATCCTAGGCATGGTTTTTAGGGCTACGGTCTCTCGGTATTTCCCCCTCCCAGAAATATCTCCGACTATATTTCGGAAAGTAGTACAACTTTTAAAGCTAGTGGTACAATTCGAGTATTCAATATTTTGACTCAATTCAGAACTGTGAACTTAGTTTGAGGGGGAGGAGAAGTAAGGACATCAGCTGAAATGTCATCCATTTGTATCAGAGACGTTTGAGTCATACCAAAAAACCGTGACGGACGCCCGTCATAGATTTTGAACTGGGTTCAATTGGCCGAAATTGGACTGTTGAACTGTGTTAAATTTTAAACTAGATTCTCATGATCTATTCAAATATCTGAATGACTGCAGAGTGGCTCAATTTTTTGCTGGAAATTGGAATTTAAAATTTCTTAACCAGAGTTTAAACTTAGTTAAATCAATAATAATACTGGAAAATCCCAGATTTTACATTAGGCGCTTTGTAGTGAAGTTTGCAACGCTACCTAGCGGTGTGGATGGAAAACTAAGATAGATGTAGATCGTCAGGCCAGTGTATTTGTACATTGTTTACGTGTGATAGAGCTGATCACTACAACACTGGAACAATATGCACGTATTTACAATCTGCATCAATGTGAGTTCCCATTGTATCCACTATGTAAGTATTTTTTATGCGCAAAGTCGACGAGAGTTTCTAGTATTTTTCTTGTAAGGTATATTTGGTAAATTCCTGGTAAAAGTGGTTCTCAGAAATCTACAGGTAGATTGGTGTGCAAAACCAAAGTAATGTCCAAATGCGTTCTCCGATCTATCTTCAAATCTATTGTCGTTGCCTTCAATTTTAAAAAGAAAAAGTTCGAAATGGGAGCATTTACCTTCACATCACCAGTGTCAAATCTGTTGAAAAATGCAAGCAAAAAGTATGCAATATGCTTGCTGAATTCCCTAATTCTGTGTTTACTTTTATTTTGCGCGCAATTTTCCGTAAGAAATTATAATGTTTCACAAATTGTTTAATCTTTTTTATGTAGGTCATAAATAAGGAATTGGATTATCATATTTAGGCGAGGAATTTGTACAATTAAGGGAGTTAGTTTGTATTTTGTAATAGCGTCAAATGTTGTTTTTTGCTTCAGCATTTACTCTCATAGTTTTCTTCATTATTTTCAAATTGTGATGAACACTTTATCAAACATTGGATTTGGGAAGTCTGAAGTAAACGATGACGTGACGACTGAATACGGCGGCCGATATCGCTACTCTAAATTATATTGTAGATCGTTGTTTTCCTTCATAAACGATTAGGTGAGAAGAAGTTTTGGCATTATAATCCTTCTGAATTTTCACTTTCACGCCTTCGAATTACCTAGCAAAATTTGATGCAAGATTCTTCGAAGTTCGAATTTCATCCTATTTTTGATGAGGCAGAACAGTTGGTTGAAATGTGTCTTCCATACACACACTTGTCAAACACTACCTATAAAGGTAGAAATAACGCTCTAAAAAGATATTTTCGTCTTGTAAAATTTTGTTTGTGTCATTATAATGGCGAAGGCTTGAAAAAGATCCACACTGTTGATTCGCTCCATTTTTGAAAATAGAACGAAAGAACGGCAAACTATATAGTTTTCAGCGTGAGAAAGGAATCATAACTTGTTGCGCGCCAGGATATTACAGTACCACATAAGTTATTCAGAACTGTACCAAAGAACAGCTCAAGATCCATTGGTATTTCCTATTATTTTCGTTCAACCAGATTCGTACAATTTACAGTTTTATGCCCCGAAGAATAATTTGACAATTGTAATCTGGATATCAACGTATTTTTTCTTTCTCTATCAAGACCAAGTGAGTAGCTTAGGCTCTATCATCCCGATTTCGTAACGGGTTCGTTCAAATGTGGTTTTTACGCGTGTATTGGCCGCGAAAAATAATAAAAAAAAAAAAGTAGTAATAATCACGCGTATTTCGAAATAAGGTGGTCCTACACAAACCTGTGAGAAGCCGCGAACGAATCATTAAAAACGTACAGGTAATATACGCTTATTACACCGACACATTATGCGAGGAAAAAATTTATGTATATTATCGATAATAGTGAGTTCTGCTCAAACATAATCTTTTTTTTCTTCTCAATTTTGTTCCATTTTCTCCTGAAGGGTCATGCACCCTTACAACCTTACACGTGTGTCGAACGAGATGTGGGACATCGAGCGCCCTACAACTCTTTCGGAATCAAGGTCATATTTCCCCCGCGCCACTCGTGCAGTGCGTCATGTTCTACCCACTTCACGCTGTGTGACTTAATATTATAAACCGCATTCCTCCTCCACTTGTTGCATCCCCTTCCATTTTCAACGTGCCGCGTATACACACAATAATACCGAACTGTATACAGTAAAGTTGGTTAATTCCAATATATTACTTTCTCGTTGTGCGCGAGTGTGCGTGCGTTTATACCAGTGCTTGCCCTTTTACGTCCTAAATGTTTCTCCCTCTTTTTTCCCTTCTTGCGACGCTCTCTCTTTACTTTATGCTGGTTGCCTTCTTGCCGATGCCGCGGTATGATTGTGTGTGCGTGTATGTATCGTCACTTGTTACTTCTCGACTTCTTCGCGTATGGTCACGCTTTATGTCTCATTGTAAGCTCAGTGGAAAAAAAATCAAACCTCTCTTTTATTAGAAAGAAAAGTGGAAAAGTGTACACAGTATTTATTTCGATGATACACGTAGGAGAATTCTGCTTCGCTGGCTCTGTTAGGTCCTACCGTGGTATAGTCGAGTGACGTTGTCCTTCGTTTGTTGGTTGTGATTAGGAAAATTATTGTAGCGCAAATTAAATCGAAAATACTGACGCGAGACGACCGTCATAGGATTAACTGAGCGATCGGACGATATCGAAATGTTGATTGAAATTTCACGTGTCAGATAATACGATACTGATGAATGTATTCACACATGTTGATCGAATAGTGTGTTGAAATGCGGCGAAAGAGAAAATATGAAGGGTGAAAATACACGGCGCAGTGTCGTCGTACAACGTGTAAGAGCATCCGAAGAGTACGTTGACCTCTTTTGAGTCGAGAGTTTACAATATGGAATGAACGTTTCTTCCTTCGAGTGTACGATCGTAACCAGTCTGTAAATGAAGGATGTGAATACCAACGAATTCATTCTAACGCTCGTGAATTCGTATGGTAACTTTTCCGTACGACTCAGGATTATTTTAATCACTCACCGATGAAAGGGGTCGAGCGCGGGAATCAACTTGTCGATCAGTTTGGCTAGTTATTGTAATTCGATGTGTTTTATTATTTTGGTCGATCTTTAGCATGATCCTCGTTCCTGCTAATTTGATTATAATAGCGGAATCCAGGTGGAACTTAGAAGCCGAATGAATGAAAAATTTAATTCAGTACACCTAGTTCGCGTTCCGGAGTGAAGTCGTCGGTAGTAAGTGTGATCGTGCATAAAGAGTTTTTTCAGAAGGATGATGATGGGTGGTAACACTGCGTTTATGATGATCGTATTGCGGCGTTGATCGCGTCGTCGAATGCGTTCGGTATAAGGGGAACATTATTCGATGCTGACATGGCGTCTCGGTTTGATCGTGTTAGTTCGCGTGAAAGAGGGCGTTTTATACCCTCTTCTCTTGGTACATTCGTGGTTTGCCATAAACGTTTTGACGGATAATTATATTATTTCAAAAAGGAAACAGTGATTTGCCGAACAAACTAAAGCGTGAGTATTCTTAGAAATTCAATATCTCGAAATTTTTCGTAATAAATCATGCCGGTAACGTCCGCTATCTTCTTCGTTGTTTCGTGTTATCGGTTAACGTGTGTGTGGCGAGAATAATTAAGAGTTCGCGCAGAATTATTACCATCGTCGGGGTTGTGAGTTCGAGTGATCGTGATTTGTGGAAGTGGAATATATTACGCGTTCGTAAAATTTACTGTTCATTTACTTTTACCTTGTTGTTTACGCGTAAACAGTGTACAGTAATGTAAACAATTGGTAGGATTTTTTCGCTGTTTGAACGAACGATTATAAATCAATAATTCGAAAAAATTCCGAGGAAAAATCAACTATTATTTTTTTACTCCCTCGTGTGTACTATTTCTCGCTCGAAGAAAGGAATCTAGTTATCGCGTGATAATCCTGCGTACAATTCATGACCGATGTAATACAGTAATTCCTAAAGATTCTTACAGACCCACGGTAACGATTAGGAGGTTTAGGCGTAGCCTATTCCCTTGATCGTTTTGTACGGCAGGCTTAATCGGGGTTGTGAAACCAATTTAAATGGCGACAGGCTGTCCGCTAATGTGGGCCACTCAGATTGGGGTTTCGGGGTGTCGGCCTTTGTGTTTTTTTTTGTCTCTCTTCTAATTATACTGTTCGATTGTTCGATGCGAGTTATTAACCTTTTGTTTTCCCTCTGCCAATTGTTTCAGGTAGCCGATATGTGAGTGAGAAGCAGAAACGGCAGTGTGTATGTGTTCTCCCTCCTTAATATACATGTCAGTTACCATAATTAACGGAATCGAATCATGACGCACACGTCTCAAAGATTTTGTCTACGATGGAATAATCATCAGTCAAACCTGTTGTCGGTCTTCGATCAGCTACTGCACGATGAGTCCTTTGTTGACGTCACTTTGGCCGTAGAAGGGCAGTTATTAAAGGCTCATAAAATGGTTTTATCAGCGTGTAGTCCATACTTTCAGGTAATTATCATATGCGTCTATACGTTGCTATACATAATATTTTAGTATCCGTTCACTACCACGTACATATACCTAGCGCTACTGTATTGTAATTTTCAAGGAGACTATAAAATCGCGGACAACGAGCCATGCCGCATGAGGGTAACTTAGAGGGCGTATACTCGTCGGTGCTGTACTTGTGTGCACTGTACAGAATGGAACGAAAAATATTCGAAAGACTGTCTCGCTTATTGTTTACACGCGTATTCTTGAAAATAATGATGATGTAATTGAAAATATTGCGATTATATCGTTGTTGTCGAAGACGAAAAGGATTATGTATTTTACGTTCAGTAGAACTTGTTTTTTGGGGGGATGTCGCGGAAGCCGGGCTTCTGATTTCTCCTTAGTATATACGAACAAAAGTTGGAGTAAATGGCATTCTTATAACGTAGTAGGTCTGATTCAGTGTTGTCATTGTTAATCTTGCTGTGGACAGACAATGGGTGTGAGTTGTAACGCTCGTCCACCATTGTGGTCCACAGTCCAATAACTTGGAAAGCTGATAAGGATTGCTAACCACTGATAACACTCATTGATTGCGCGTATAACCGTAATCAGCGGAGTGAGTAATTTAGTGTATTCGTGTAATTTTATATCGTGAATATAAAATTCTTAGCGAGTATTATGATAGCGATTCTAAATATCGAATGCTTGCTTGAACATGCCTCAGATGGGTGTAATGACCTACGAGTGTTTGGTCATTGTTTTCAGAAATTTTGACGCTTTTGTTGTCGTATTTGCGTAGTTTACGGAGAGCAAGGAAGAAGCCACTCAGGTCGTAGTATGTTTACCTAATCGTCTACATATTATCCTTCTGATTTTGAGTTAATAAGATATTTCTAGGTCTTCTGGCTTCGATACCGATTGGTGTTAAAAGGCTCTAATGTGCTCTGATGTTGAAATTTACCAAAGCAAATAACTGATCAGTCAAATTTATGTATGATAAGATCTCAAAGTCCGAAGTACAAGTATTGTAAAACTTGTGCGTTTCTCTCAAAACCTGGTTTGAGAAGTCTTTGTCCACCGTCGTTTAGCGATTTCCTTATCTTCTGTCCAGGTTTCGTAGTTTGGGCTGAGACAGTGTACAACGTACACTAATGAAAAATTTGTTATTACATTTGGGTCGAAGATTTCTCGATCGTAGTTCAAAGGGTAGAATAAGCGATGATGAAATTTACCGAGGTCAACGGTTGATAAGTCAAATTTATGTATCATAGGATCTCAAAGCCCGTAGTACACGTATTGTAAAATTGGTTCATTTTTCTCGAAATATAGTTTGAGAAGTCTTTGTCCTCTGCCTCATAGAATGAAGCCTATGAGCGAGCGTAGTTGCCAGAGAGTGCTTCAAGAGGGAATGAACAATATACAAAGCTACTCAGGTTGTAGTATGTTTACATATACATTAATTTTCTTCTGATGTCGAGCTTATTAGATATTTCTAATTTTGAGATTTGGGGCACGAGGAGACTCTTTTACTTATGTGGACTTTCTAGGTTTGATTTGCCCTTTACGATTTTCTCTTATGCTGCCTACCTTCTGTTCAGGTAACGGTTCATTTTTTGTAACTTTTATCCTGATGGAAACATCGTGTTTTGGTGAGGAACTGTATAAGATAGGTATGCGCAGGGCGCTTTGTTGATAGAGTCGACGGAGGAACCTGGATTGCCGTAAGAGAAATTTGAATGTTTTTCTTTAATTTTGTTGTTAGAATCCTTGTATTTGATGTTTGAAATTCTCTTAGGATACCACTTAAATTGCTCCTTCGTCGACTTTATCAACATGGTGACAGTCTATTCTTATCACTTGCGCATACCTATCTTATGTACTTGCTTCATTTCGGTGAAAGACCTATCGATCAGAGTTGAAAGGGTAGAGTGAGTTCTGATGATGAAATTTTAATTTACCGAGGCCAACTGTTGACTAGTCAAATTTATGTATCATGAGATCTCAAAGTCTGAAGTAAATGGACTATGAAATTTGTTCGTTTCTTTCAAATTCTAGTTTGAGAAGTCATTGTCCTCCGCCTCCCAGAATAAAGACAAATCAAATAATATTGTAATCGAAGGGCTCAGAAGGTGGACTGATTTTGATATTCTGGCTTATCTAGCCTCGTGGCTCGATTTCCTGATCAGAAATATGAAGAATTTCTTGAGAAGGATGATTCTTTCACGTTCTAACGTAATTTTCCTCGTTTTTGTAAAGTATGTTCGAAAAGGGAACCCTCGTGAACAACAGACATTCATTCTCTGTCTCCCTCAAACCCCTTCTGCTCTTTCCAACAACTCAAAAACCATCACAAACACTTTGAACTTCCTCTGATCCACCTATTTACAGCTAATGACCCGTTCGTAAAAAAAAAAAAACAAAAAAATGGAAAAATAGACCTAGACACATCTATTGACTTTTCCTAGTGAATTTTTTCATCATTCTTTCGTAATTTGTATCCTGAATATTTCTAATAAATCCAGTTTCAAAAAATCTTGAGAGGTATGATTGCATTAAGATTTTGAAAACAACTGCCTAGCCTTAGATATTTGTAATCCGTATCATCTAAATTGGTTATCTCAAAGCTGTAATTTCCTTTTCTCTTTTTTTTTTTTGTCTCAAGCGGAGTTCTGAAATGATTTCAAGGTCTGATTGGGACTCGGAAAATCTACGAGGAACGTACAGCTTGCTTTATGCCGGTTTCTTGAGCGGGATGAGGGAAAGGATTTGCCCGAACAACCTGCATACCAAAAATCTTCGTATTCCCAATTCTACCTTTTTGAAGTCATCTCTGAATTATCCTTAGTATATTAGTATATTTGCATTTTCTTGGAAGAACTTATTTACTCAGGCTCCACGTAAGACTCGGTGCTTATCATGCTCGGGAAATTGAACGAATGAGAACATATGAGCTGTTTGTCGAGTCCATGGAATTTTTTCTGAATTTGGTATCATTTTATTACAATCGTTTCAATACTACATTTTTTTGCTCCTAAAAATATTCTGTCGTCAACCTCATCCTTCCAAAGACTATACGTGTTTTCCATGTACAGTTTGGTCATTGTAGTGCTATTATTTTATCAAATACAATTATCGATCACACTTCACTCCCCCTCCTCCTCTCAAGGAGTCGCTTGACTCAAGTAAGGTTAAGTGTACATACAAGGTATATCGTCTCCTTTAATCTCGCAGTTCTCGTGAGTTATTCGATTCACATTATCAAGGATTATGAGCCACGAATTTTTCAGGAAAAAGTTTCAGTCTATCGTAAATATATCTTGGATGTTATCGTTTTGTATGAGTCAACGGAAATCGGTTACGATTTTGTGAAGACTGTTTAAATAAATTGACTCATCTTCCACCGTCATCGTGGTTTGTTAGCTATTCGATTTTATGTGTAAGATTAGTCTGATACATATTTCATTCCCGAATTCGGATCAGGCAAGGGGAAATTTTCCGCGTAACGACATATTAACGAATGCTCAGAAGGCAATAGAAAAAGTATCCGTCTATCTGGTTCTTGGTTAAGACTGCGAGGAATTCTATCCACGCTCCCGCTCCTTATTAAGTACATGCTCGAAGCGACTCCCTGGTGTACGAACGTCGTGTATTATCGCAGGTAATTGACCGTCTTCAGTATCTCAAGATTAGTATACGCTTCTCTAATGCAAGCGACATTCACAGGACGGTTCCGACGCCTTTCCTTCATCATGTAAAATTCGTGAGGGCATCTTTCAATCGTTTTTTTTTTTTTCCCCTCGTACCTATACGTTGTAGACGCGTAATGAAAACGCATTCTAAGTCCGAGAGTGAATTGTATTCTTTTGTTCGTCACAGTTATTGTAAACTGTGCATGTGTGTATGTATGTATGCATGTAAGACAACAGTAAGTCGAGTATCTGTGTATGACGAACTAGAACATTCTGTGCACGCTCTTTGCGGCCATGCATTTTAGACGACAACGAGTACGGTATAAAAACCGGCGGAACTTCATCTCTCCATCGGTTGGGTTCTCATCTAAGATATCGGTGTTGTATTTATGTACACATACACACAAACACACTCTCACGCGTAAATTTTCTTATACCATGAAACGCGCGGAGAAGACCGCGAGTAAAGAACGACGGGAACTAATTATTATTCTCTATATTAAATTTTTTCCAGGCATTGTTCGTAAGCCACCCGGACAAGCATCCAATTGTGATATTAAAAGATGTACCATTCGCCGATATGCGTTCGCTGCTCGACTTCATGTACCGCGGGGAGGTGAGCGTTGATCAAGATCGTCTAACGGCGTTTCTTAAGGTGGCCGAGTCCTTAAGGATTAAGGGCCTGACCGAGGTGAACGAGGAAAAGTGTGACTTGCCCTCGATAGCGTCGTCGCTATTATCGAATAGCCAGCAACAAACGGGGCCACCACCTCCGCCGCCGAGTTTACATCGAATTCATCTTTCTCAGCCGTCTTCCTCGTCGTCTTCACCGTCGAATGCCAAACGCAGCGCTCCGTCGCCCAGTAATTTTAGTTCATATGCCGGTAACAATGTTTCCTCGTTATATGGACAGAAACGGAAACGTGGCAGGCCTCGAAAACTATCCGGAAGTAGCGATACTCCGTCCGCGGCTTCGCCGGAGCAAGATTTAAATAATACGGATTCGGATAATCGAAATTCTACTCAGTCTAATTTATCCGATTCCTCTTATGGTAAGATTTTGCGGGTGGGGAACCAAAAGAAGAGACGTCGACCTCAGTTTCTGATCGATTCGGAAAGATCGAAAGGAAAAGTTGAACACGTTCTTATCTTTTCGGCTCTATTTTTATCTCCCAAGCGAGATGTTCAAAAATTAACGTGTACAACGCGTAAAATTACTCTCGACTACAAATGTTTATGGTAGTTTAGATATTTTGAATTGATGTTTTTGTACAGTAACTATTGTTAACTAGCACAGTGACCGAAAATTTAGACATGTTCGATTTTTTTTTTTTTTTTTTTTCTTCCGTCTTTCGAGGGTTAGAAATGATTGAACAGGCGGCGAATCTGGAGAGAAAGAATACATAGTAAAAAAAGAAAAATAATAACTTTACTTTTAGTACCTTATTAGGGTTGGGGATTGTGTTTCTTCAAATACTGCTGCACATTGCACTTTGATTTTTTTTTTTCTTTTTACTTCTTGCGCACTCGTTTTATGTTTTCGACAAATGTCATTTTTCTGTTTTCACGTATTTTTTATTACTTTCTAACAACCTCTTTTTTAAATAATATTTGAACGAATATTATTGTTCGTGTATATTTCCTCGTTTTTGTCGGCTCTAATGTCCGTATGTTTTTTTTTTTTTTTTTTGTTTGTTCGAAAAATGTAGCTCACGGTCCACCTGATTTATTGGAAGTGAATATGACCGAGCATTCGCAAAATTCGCCTAGTTCATTTTCGGAAGAACAGAATATCGGATCGCCCGAACAAATGATCACGCCGGATATATCGGAAGATTGTTGTATAAAATCGGAACCGGGTGACGATGCGCTGACGCCAGGAACGTCGTTTCAAGGTTAATAAAAAAAAAATACCTCCGTACCTATATCCTCTTTGTTATTATTGCATTTTTACTGTTCGCGACGTGTACCCCACTTGACGACGACGGACACCTGTTGAACGATGCGTCGATACTACATTCAAATGACATTGAAATTCGATAGCCACTTGTTGCTATCGTGTTAGACACCAACGAGGGAGAGTCGATCGATTGCCGGCAAACTTTGTGTTCTATGTTAAAGAACGTACGTTCTGTTTTGGATAGAAAGTTTTGCGCGCTGAAAGTTTGTTGTGTGGAGATTCTCGGGTGATGTTGCCAATGTGCAATGGTGGACTCCTTCATGAATAAAATTTCTCTGTAACTTGAATATGAGAGATCGTTTCACTCTGAGTCAATTCTCGAATGTTCATACAATTTTAAGGGTCGGAGGTTGGTTGTGAGCCACTCAGACGATCCTTAAAATCTGTCGATGCCGATTCAAGCGAGTCGTTTTCTAGCTAGCGTTTTTCGATGATCATTATTGTTTATTTATTTAACGAGCTGTCAGCTTCATTGAGGCTGTTTAGCTCGGTATACGAAATTATTTCAGTACAGGTGCTATAAATGTATTAAATTAGCAAGATGGGTTTAATTAGAGAAATTAGAGGAGGAAGAAGAATTGTTTTATGGAATGTATGACCGTATCGTGATCATTTTCGAGTGCTTGAGAGAGGAAGAAGGAAACCTGTGACGAGTAACTAAGGGAAAGATAATTTTGAAGAAATGTAGAAGCTCGTGATACGTAAAATTACTCTTGACAGTCCTGCAATATATTAAAGTCTCTTTCAATTCTTCTGTCTTTCCATCGTTGAGGTGTTGTTCAATGTCGATTTGGACTTATGACACATCTGGTTCAACTTTTGACGTACTTTTTCTTCCTCTCGGTCAGTTCTATTTCGTTCAGTTGTACTATCGTGTCTTCTTTGTGTTTTTTTTTTTTGCTGTTTCATTTTTGTCTCTCGATGTACAACCAGACAACTCTCCTTTAGGCTTTTATCTCCCGATCCTCATTAAATTTATCCATCTTCAATCTATGATGTAGCTAGTTTTTGACTGCGATGATCATGAAGCAGGACTGAGATCTAGAACCCGAATCCAAAATGGAATTTGGAACGAATCCTTTATTTTTTAGGTCGCAGTTCCGGACCCCGAAAGATTCCGTATTTTTATTTTCTGTGAGATTCGGATCCCGAAAGAGCCTGTATTTTAAGATCCAACTGAGATAGAGAATATTCTTTAAAGCTAATTGTACAATCGCCCGGAAAACGTGACATCACGTGATTATTGATCGCTTGAACCACGAATCAAGAAACCTGACTAGCCGAAACCGGGCGATCGAGCGCTTGAACTCGGTTCATTGAGGATAAACGTCGATTGTACAACTGGTTCTCGAAATACCCAAAAATAGAGGATCTCTCGAACAAATAACGGATATCCTCTATTCTTTCGAGGGATGTCCGTTATTTTTTCACGTTCGTTTCGAAAAGATCCCAGATTTTGTTTTTTGTGAAGATCTGGATCCGAAAAGATCCTATATTTTCTTTCTTTCTGAGATCCGGGAACTCAACCATGTCATGTTTTTTTTTTTCCATCAAAAATACTAATTTTCTGGGTTATCATCTCTTTTTTTTTTTTTTTTCTTTCTCCAACAGTGAACCTGTGTGACGTCGCAGTTTGATGACGTCATAGATTAATTTTTTTTGAAGTTCTCATCCCGCGTGCCCCATGAAACAGGTTTCCTGCCACTCCTCGTTTAACTCCGTTCGAGACTTTTCGTTCAAATTTTATATTGACTGACGAAAGTGAGATTTTAATAATATCATTAAAGAACACATTAGAACTATGTGAAATTGATTTTGTCAACATGATGTTAACAAATTTTCTGTGATGCGGGAGTGGATTTAGAAGACGATCTTGAGAGGGGAACTTTTACGACTTTTCGCTGTTTGACAAGCAAAAAAATGGATATTTTCTTGGCAATCTTATTTTATTTCTTAGATTTGCGAGTTGGTGGTAGAAAATGTATCGGATCCCTGCCCTTAACTCTTCTAGAATCCCTTCTTGGTCTTGACATCACGTAATTCAAGTGTTTCCGTTTAGAGTAAACTTTATGGTATTTCATTGGTATCGTTTTAAGCGTTGCCCCGCTCGTTTTGAGGAGATAGTTTTGTGTAGTTTTTTTTTTTTTTCCCACTGGACTCGTTCCTCGGTGGCAAACTTTTTGCCTAGTTACCGTTTCTGAGGTAAAGACGAGAAATTCTTCGGACGTGTCTCGCGGTGCGCCTAAGGATTTTTGGGATTTCCACCCGCATGATTTCTTAATTTCCAATATTCTTAGGACTTCTTATTTTTCACGATTTTCTGTTGATGTTGAGCATAAAAAAAATCATCGTCATGTGAAATAAGAGAAATTAAGGCTAGATTTCCTTTCATTCTATCAGTGTATCTTGCTTCGATCACCTGTCTTGAAAAATTGTGTACAAATCTTGCTCTTCCGTTTTTATCGTTTTTCTTTTTGATACTTGTCAATTAAAGCGAAGATTCAGCATTTGGTGAAGGTTGGTCTCGCGGTTTGTGGAAATTGGACCAGTGGATCTTCCCATTATAGTACTTGGATGTTTTCTTCTTTATTCTTAGATACACTCGTCAACTATTGCCCTTGTGGTAACTCATGAGTAGAGGGGCTGAATGATATATTCATTTTTTAAAATTAAACTATTCTTCAATTTTATGTATTACAAATATAATTTCTTCTCTTCATGGAAACAAGTATTAATTGTGCTTTATTCTTGTATTTATTTTTTTCAGATTGCAAAAGTCCTCAACTTAAAGATAGCTCTAGTTCAAGGTCGCAGTCTCAAACTCCGACCAATCAGTCCGAACGATTTCCACCTGGTCAGTTATTATTGAGATATTATTATTTCCCACTTGTAGGCGTATAATTTAGTGATACAAACAATTGAAGCGATACAGCGGGAATTATTATTTACTAATAACCAATCGATGGGTGCGGTTAAATAGCAGTGATAATTTCGTTCTACGATTTCGGATTTCTAAGAAAAGCGACTATACGACTCAACCTGTTTTGTAATGACGTATGCGGTGAAAGATATCGCACGAACGTAATCTTACAACTTGATGGATTCACCCATCATGGTCACCGTGAGACGGGAAGCAAAATTTATAAGTTTGTCTCATGACATACGAGTGCTAAAGTAGACTGCTACTCTGAGCGATTGGTATAATTTATGGATATTATATGGTATAAAGTAATATTAATACTAATAAGGTATAAGTAATTTAATTTTGCAAACAGATGGGTCACCTTCCTCTTGGATTTACAAGTAAAAATGTATTTAAATTTCGTACGACACAACCGGTATGCGTATAATTTTCTATAATCATTGCAGCCTACGAGATTCGAATTTTTTAATTGCAAAAATATTCCTAAACATTTTCGAGAGTATTTACCAGCCTCAGAAGAATTCAGCGATGATGGATTTCGCCACCGTGGCGAAGGGAATTCATCGAATTTGTGTGGGTATATATTTGCAATTAATGGGAAAAAAAGTATTTTTTTTTTTTTTTTAAGAGAAAGGTACTTCATCTGATTTGTGAGAGCGAGGAAAATACAATATTAATATTGTAATCGAACACGATGATTAATTCTTTTTTTCTTTTTCTTTTTTTTTTTCAATTTCAAATGCAAAAAGTTTCAGTTTTTTTTTTCGTTTGTGAGTTTTTATTTTTGGTTTAAAAAATAAAATAAGAGACAAAAAAATTCGAAAACACGTAGAAGAAAGGTAAGTTTTACATTGAAAGTTACATTTTTCATTTTTGTGGTCGAATCTTTCGATGAGGAATGTGTCCCATCCGTTTTTTTTTTCTTGAGCTATGAAAAATATTCTCTTTTTTTTCCTTTTGTTTTGCGTCCGCCGCAGCAGTGGATGAATATACACGGTTTGTAAATTTGATGGTTTCTTTTTCTTTTGATTAACGTATTACGAGAGACGCGGCATAGTAGTGATTTTACTCTCACGTACACAAATCTCGTAGATGGGATTCGTTCTTCGTTTAAAAGATTATGTACCAATACTTCGTAGGTCTCTCATAAGGTTCCATCCTAACGCGCTATATTTTTGACCATTTTCAGATAAGTGCCATTGGAAGGAGATATTGAAGCGACTGAAAAAGCCAGAAATTAGTATTCGAGTAGAGAATGATAAAAATGCGGAGGAGTCCGGCGGGGGCGGAAGTCGTCGCGGTGGAGAGTCGGCGTCGTCGAAAACGGCTGGAGGCGGTAGCAGCAATAACAATAGTTACTACGGTGTCGAGTCTTTCGCCAGTACGAGCGCCAAGGGTGACGCAGTCTGGTTTACGGACTCGTCCCAGGGTTCGCAGTATTACATGGACGCGGACAACGACGATATGGATGACGACGACGACGCGATCATCAAGTACGAGTACGAAGCGGTGATGCGCTCTGCAAATAACGCGAGTAATTCTAGTCCCAGCGGCGCAGCAGGCTCCGCGTCGTCCGGGGGTGGTGGTGGCGGCGTTGCTGCTGCTCAGCAGGCCGGCGAACAAACGAAGCCTCTAGATAAGTCGTCGGTGAGAAGGTATTGCGTTCAAGTGGCCGAACATCTATTTCAGTGTACGCTTTGCTACAAGACGTACACGCATATCAGCAATTTTAGTCGCCATTTTTTGAGCGCACATCACGGCCTCCGCCAAGAGATACCTTGCCCCGTTTGCTACCGCATATTTACCCGACGCGATAACATGCTCACCCACATGAAACAGGTACACAGGATTACAGTGACACGAGGGCTAGCGACTAGCCTCATCCAGAAACTGTCGGCGGCCAACGAGTCTGGGAGTAATTCGACTGAAAGTCAGGTTAATTCGAACTGAAATAATCTTTAGTGACACTATTGAATAGTGTCGTCAGAGAAAAACAAACTTTCACTGTGACGGATCTAGACCAACGGATCCTTACGTTGTTATATTTTTTATTTTTTTTTTTTTTGAAGACAAGCAAGAGTGACTTTCTTACGCATCCTTGTGAGATGAAGACCATCGCGTCGTATTTTTCGATTATTTGAATAATATTATGCGTATATTTAATTTTTAATCGTTTGTTTATTCATTTATTTATTTTCTCGAGTAAGTAATTTTGTTGTGATATTAGGATTAGTGAATGAATCGTGTTTTATGCGTTGTATTTTTTAGTACTACTACAAATAATATACTACTACTAAACAAATAGTGATACGTACAAAATAGGTTACTTGTCCTTGATATAAAGTCTAAGCAATGGAGTGAGAACGCGAACTTGAGAAAGATTACGATGAGTTTTAGACTTCTCGGAAGCTCCGGGTGGCCAGACGATTAGTTCTTCAATTTTAGGATTCAAGGTTTTGAACGAAGAATTTTTAAAAATGTTTCATTAAAGGTTTCATCAATCTCTCCACATCTTCCTTCTCTTCAGATTTCCTTGTCTTTCGTTTGATTCCTGCCGTCGAGATTGTTTCCCGGAAAGTTCGTTCAACCCAAACTGTGATTATACTCCTCCTTACTGTTTTTGATGGAAAGTTTCTGGTTGAAGAAACTTTTCTTGACCAGTAGAATGGTTGAAGAATTATTCAGTTTTCCTAATTTATTATAGCAGTGATTTTTTTTTTTTTCAAGAATAATCGTTTTTATTACCTACTGTTCACTCAATTTAAACCCTAATATCTACTGATGATGGATGATGAAATATTGACGTTATATTCGAATAAATAATTGATGGAAGTACGAGTAGAACACATTTTCAACAAATTGGACGTACCGGTAACTTGTGTGTTGACTGAACAGTTTTTTTTTTTTTTCTTTCTGTGACTTTACAAATTCTTATTTTGGATTCTGGTTTATTACTTGGTTACTTCCAGGTATGCTTTCTTCCGAACTTTCATACTTTCTCTATTTCTTGTCGACCATCGTTCTGATTATAAAGCAGAAGTCGATGCGTCTGAAATAACAGAACTTGATGTCTGAATTTCAATCATTGTGAAGGCTAATGATTAAATTTAAAACTTCGCTGGCTACCCTGGAACCCGGAAGCAAGTACGGGAGATGTGAAGACAAAGTTGAGTAGATTGGTATCGACGTTTCGTGGTGGATTTTTCGTGAATACGGATTGGAAACATTTTGTGAAGGATATCGAAATCGAGCCAAAATTACTTCTATTTTATTCAAACAATCGACGTGTATTCTTTATCGGTGATATTTCTGTGATTAAAAAAGTCGTAGTTTTCTTCTATTCGCACTAGTTGGCATTATCTAAGCCTCAGTCCATCTTTTCTGTGTTGATTGTGGCTTTACTTAAATAATTTTGATAGAATTCAACTAATACCTTCAGCTCCGTAATCCAACTCCCTTTTTGTTGTCTTATTCGATGATAACACGTTTCTGTTTTAGTCATTTCGATCTTGCCTGTTTTAGAAAGGAACTATTGTTTTGATACATAATGATGTTTCTGATATTACGATGACAAAAACGATTAATTGTGACAAAATGTTCCAGTAATGATTAATTGCTTGGTTTCTTCAATTTATTTATATTACTCCTTGTCTTGCTGTACCGATATTTATTCGCCTAATTTTTAAGATTTCAATTTTGTTCATTTAAGAAAGAAAAAAAAAGGGTCAAAAGCCGTGCAATATTAAAATTTAATAATGTCCCCTCCCCTTCTTATGTATATACTAGATTTTATAATTAAGTTCTTAGCGTATCATTATATTCTTCCATAATATTATTAGAAAAGTACTATAAATCTAGCGAAAAAACAATTAATTTATTAGGGAATTGAAAGAATGTAAATAAGGCTGCTAAATTTTTCTTCTTATACATATGATTTAATGAAAGATCTCAGATATGCCCGAGGTTGTTGATTTCATGGTTTTTCACGTTGTTTTTTCTCGTTTTCTTCCTTCTTTTTTTCTCTTGTTTTTTTTTTTTTCTTTTCAGCAAAAATGAACGAGAAAAATGTATTGAATTTTGATATTTTACATTCTTTTTTAAATATTGTTTATTATTTAACGTATTTTTTCTTTTTACTCCTTCATCCTGGGTTCATAATTTGCTGTTCTATTTATATCATAAAAATTGGTACATCTTTCACCCTTTTTCTTTCTCCATATCTTCGTTATAAAAAACATTAACGAAATGTATGCGTACTTAAACTGTAATAAATTCTTCTTATAATGTACCCGTCCTCGTGAGTCACTACTTTATGGACGAGTTGAATTTTATCATTATGAATATTAGAAGTGGAGAGCCAAGATTTCGTATTAACGTAAAGTTACGACAATTTTTTCCCTCATATTTGATTATTAAAATTACGATAGAAATATTTGAGGAATAATTCTATGTCCTGAGTCAAATTTTGTTGAAATTGATGACCAAACAGATTACCTAGGAGAAAAAAAGTAAAAAAAGAAAAAAAAAAGTGGTAACGGGTACTTAATTTATAATTATTAAAGTGTATACGTATATATAAATATTATATAAAAATGTTTTGTTATTTTAAAATGGAAAGAAAAAAAAAGAAAAAAAAAAAAAAAAATGTGTATAAAAACGTTTTTTCTTCTTGTTGATATTCTTGTACTACAAACATTTTATTGTGCCTTATTTTCAAATTATATGTTTTGTTTGTTGAGAATTTTACGACTTCGTGGTTCTTATTTCTGCTCCAGTTTTGTAGAGTACCACTCTTTTAACTTTTTTTTATTTTAGTTTATGAGCTGGTAGCAGCCTGCCTGCAGGCTGTGAGCATGCTCTTGAATTTTGGAACGTTTAGGACATTCTGTTTTAATTCGACTATTTTACTTTTCTTTTCCAAGCATTCGAATTAATGGAACGTTGGTAAGTAAGTTCACGTGTTTATCAGCAATAGTAGCATCGTTGTTGGCTTTTGTGACTCTCGTTGTAGACATTTTTTTAAATCGGAGTTTTTTAATTATTTTTTGTCAATGCATGAAATATTCAAATTTCGTTCATTTGTTGTTGGTTAGTTAAGTATAGATGTGCTCTGGATGTTTGGTTGTTGATGTGGAGGCGTATTGCAATATTTACTGTATCATTTTTCTTGTTTGGCTTTCATTGAGCGAAGTGTAGTATCACCTTCTGCTCACTACATATCCCCCCTTCACATAAAACCAACTTTTCTGGTATAGCCGATCTCACTCAATCACTCCCCCCTACGTAATTCGTGGAGACTTGAACGCCGACAGTTTCACTTGGGGCCTCATCTCGAACAAATTTCATACAAACTCACCCGGCAACATTTTAGATAACCTACTCTCCTGTAATAATGACCTAACTCTTCTCAACATCCCTGGGGATCCCTACTCATTCTCTTTCAGCAATTGACCTTGCCTTCTCCTCATCCTCCTTCTCTCCCAAACTCATTTGATCTACCCACCCCGACCTATGTGACAGCGGCCACTTCCCAATTCTTAGCCAATCGCAAAATCTATCTCATAACAATTTCTCAACTCCTCCTCGCTTACTTATCAACAAAGCTAACTGGGGCCTCTTTCACGACCTGACTTCAAACACTTCCTCCCTTCTAGACTCCTCCAACCCCTCCACAGCACTGAAAACATTCACCAAATTCATTACCAATGCCGCAGAACTGTCTTTCCCTCACTCTTCAGGAGAAAAGAAACGTAATTAAGTCCCTTGATGGTCAGACGAAATCTGTCAAAACAGCAAAAAAACCCTTGGTACTTACAACTCCACCCGCACCCAAACTGATTTGATACTTTACAAGAAAGCCCGCGCTAAAGCAAGAACACTTATCCGTTCTGGAAAGAATAGTATTATATAGATTTGCTAGTAAACGTAAAATTAGCCTGAAGTTGTTTCATCGAACCGCTGAGCCACTTTGTTTTGTACCAAACCACAAAATCACTTCTTTGTTTACATTGACCAGAATACCTCCAGGACCATAACCCCAAGCTGATGACCATTTGTTTAGTTAAAAAGCTTGCGTAAAATGAGAAATGAATGATACAGAGGTCTTGGCACTTGGTAGCCTTATTACTCGCAGGTAAAGCATGATTTAGTACCAGAAATTATTTCGGTAATGTAATTGAATGAACTATACTTCTTAGCACTGTTTAGTAATATGTAATAGAACTAAGTTAACCAATTATGGCTTGAGGCTGCAGAGTTTTAGCGTAGTTAAGGCTCGTGTGAGCCCTGAATTTTAGCTGAAACTTCTGGTAGATTGTAATAGATACAACATACAGGCTTCAATTGAAGAGCGCTAGCGTCGTAAGGAAGTTCTAAGAACTTGAAAGGTTTAAATTACCACACTCGCTCTTAACATTTTTGGTGTTGACTCTATTTTTGTCCAGTCGGGAGAATTTGCTGAGAACGGACCTTTTATGTCTTCATGCAAATAATGTGCGTGGTAGGTAGTGGGAGGTAAAAACGGTTTAAATTATTACCCGCTCGTATGACATTATTTTTAGTACTGGTCATCATTTTGTCCAGTTGCAACTACAAAGAAGAACATTCAAACAAGATTTTTGTGTCGCGACTCAAATAATTCAGGTCGGGTAGCGTTAATATTGCATGAGAGGTAAGGGGTATAGACCAATTTTCCACGACATCACAGCACTGATACTAGAGCGCTAAGTAGGGGGTGAAGATATACGCCATTTTGGATCTTGGAAAAACCCTCAAAGGTTCAACGCGTCTTGCGTAACATCGCGGAGCGGTAAACTTCGGTTTTTCTTGTTGTATCCGCGACGTTACGCGAGATGCGTTATACCTTGGAGGGTTTTTCTAAGATCCAAAATGGTCTATGTCTTCACTGATACCCGTAGACAATATTACCTAATAAGAAGAATATTCGCTTCCAGCCTGCAGCTTAATGATTCCCATAAGAATAACAGGAACATTTTGACCATTCATCAGTAAATACTTCAAAATGAAAAAAAAGTTGAGAATAAAAAGAGAATTTTCACACACAAGAAAGCTTCAAGATTGTGAATACCAACTTTTTATTCTTAACTTTTCTTTTATGTTGGAGTACACATGAATGATCAAAACGTTCCCATAGTAATCTTATGGAAATCAATATGCTGTTGGAATATCGTTTTTATTGATAGATATGACGTAGTTGGAAAATCGGTCTATTATTACCCGTTCTTAAGACATTTTGGTAATGGTCATCATTTTGTCCAGTTGCAATAGACCGTTTTCCCCTGATTTCATCAGTCATACCTTACAGCTGAATCTGAAGTATGAGTGAACAACAAAAATGTAAACAACTTTTGCTACATTTAAACAGCAGTGCAGTGATAACATTTTGGTTTTCCAAGTATTGTTTCTTCTAGGAGATTCTGCCTCAAAAGATCAATGAAAGCCTCTAGAATCTAGATGATGAATCTAATTACCAAGACCTTTGAAAATCTGTAATTTTTCAATCATTGATAGTCTGAACAACCCATTTTTTTTCTTCTGGGAATTCAGATGTGAAATCCGTTGTTTACATTTTGCTTATTTATTTGGTTTATGTGACGTCACTGGGAAAACTGTCTACCGCGAGGAAAATCATTTGAGTGAGCCTCTTGTTGTGTTGTGACTCAGATGATTCAGGCCAGGTAGCGCTAGTGTCGCATGGAAGATGATGATAAGTATTATAGATGGTTTGAATTATTACCCGCCTTCATCATATGTTGGTAGGTCATTATTTTCAGTGTTAGGAACTATCGATAGACTATCGATACTATTGATAGTTTTTGAAAAAAGCTGTCTGGATTAACGATAGTTTTGTTGACGAAAAAACGGCGATATTATTGTCGATACTCGATAGTTTGAAAACCTTTCCTTTATCCTATCAAAATCACAAAATTGGTGCAGAGTGACCAGTAAAAATTGAAAATGTCTGCCAATTCAATGAATTAAGAATATTAAGATCAGTCATGCGGTACCAATTTTACTGTTGTTCAACCGGGTATGGCACCACCTAGCGCGTTTATGATTTTTTCTAGTCGCATTCATCATCTGGTTACACTAAGGTGCATTCCTCAACATGATTTCACAAAAAATAACGATCAGGAGAAAGGTATCTATACCAACCGCAGCACAGGTACTTTTCTCTTAATCGATATTTTTCATCCAACTCAACTCATTGATTAAGAAAAACGAAGGGGTGGCAAGCAATTTGATTTTAGGGCTTAAGCTTAAGGCTTAAACTTGAAAGAATATTTCTTTCCGCTTGAGGCCTAAAGTTGAAGCAAGTTGAAAGTACAAAACATGTTTTTGTTGAAGAAAAAAAACATGTTTTTATTTTTCAAGCTCTTGGTTCGCTAGTCAAATCGCTTAATTAAGCGATTGGTAAGTTGTTTCGCTTAATAAGTCGCTTAATTAGGCGAATAGAAAATTGTTTCACTTATCAAGATGCTTAATTAAACGAATGAAAAATCGTTTCGCTTTAGTTTATTTACAGCTTAAAACTAATATGGAACTTAAGCTTACCACCCTTTGGGACTATTGATAGTCTCGGTAATACCTTGGAAAAAATTTCGGTACTATCAATGGCGTGAAACTATTGACTATTAGGATTTAAACTTAGAGTTGGGGAGTTGGTAGCCCAGACGATATTCACTCTTTCGTTCAATGCTTTTTAAATGAAGAAATTTCACGCACCATAATCAATAGGATGTCGTTTTTTTAAGCAAATACAAGCATAAATTTTAATCTGTATCATCAACATTGAATACAAAAAAAAATTGTAGCAATAAATGATATATTGACAAAATAACAGTTGATTGAAAATCAATGTAAGAACGTACATAAATTCTCTGATTCACCCTTTCAGTAGCGCTCTCTAGTGTAGGTTTAAATCCCAATCGCCCATCATTAATTATTTTGTCCAGTTGCAAGTGCAACTGCGAGGAAAATCGATCGAGCGAGGCTTTTATGACGTAACTCCAGTAAATATAGTCCAGGCAGCGACAGTGTCGCATAGAAGTAAATAAGAGATATAATATAGACGATTTAAATTATTAATAACCCGCTCTTATGACATTTTGGTACTGGTTATTATTTTGGCCAGTTGCAACTGCGAGGAAAATCATTTGAGCGAACCTTTTGTGCTGTGACTCAAATAATAATTGAGGCTAAATAGGGCTAGCGTTGCATGGGAGGTAATAAGAAGTATAGACGGTTAGAATTATTACCCGCTCTCATGACATTTTGGTACTGGTCATTTTTTGTCTAGTTGCAACTGCGAGGAAAATAAAATCTTCAAGTGAGGCTTCTGTGCCGTAACTTAGATAATTCAGTCCAGGCAACGCTAGTGTCGCATAGGAGGGAATAAAAGATATGGAAGATTTGAATTATTAACCCGCTCTTATGACATTTTTGTACTGGTCATTATGTTGGCCAGTTGCAATTGCAAGAAGCGAACTTTTTGTATTGTGACTCAAATATTGCTTCAGGTTAATTGGCTCTAATATCGCTCAGCGGTCATATTTCTCTCCACTTCAGTCCTCACCTTAGTTTTCAATTTTTGTCATTATTTTCGTATCGCTTCATCTTTATCGTCTGCTCTGTCGATTATTTTTAATAATTTTCTCGACCTGTTCGATCTGAACGTGCACTTCCTGTGTTACAGATCTACCGCTATTACGTCTGGTGCCGAAATCCGAGCTGATGGCGTCGTACCGTAAAGACTCGGCGAGCAGCGCGGGCGGCTCAAAAACAGACTCGTCCGAAAGCAATAACAACAACTGCAGTAGCAGCAATCTAAATAATAACAATAATAATAATTTTCTACTGAATAGCACTTCTCCGCATTTTATGGTGAATAACGAAATGAAGTTCTCACCGCCGCCGCACCTTCTCTCGCCGCAGAGTAACGCGTCAGGAGGCTCGAATTCTGCGTCCACCGGTGGTGGAGGTGCCGGCGACAGCTTCTCGGGCACGCCGCCGACCAAGCCAGCGCCCACCCGAAGACGTGTACGACGACGGGCGACGTCGAGTAGCGATCCGGCCGAGCAGTTGACGGAGATGTCGGTGCGTGGTCTTAATCTGTTCCGGTACGCGTGCATCGACGAGGGCGTTTATAAATGTCTGGAATGTGCGAAAACCGATATTGTGAAAACGTTCAAAAATAAATATAGTTTCCAAAGGCACGCCTTCCTCTATCACGAGGGTTGCCAAAGAAAAGTCTTTCCGTGTCCAGTGTGCGGTAAGGAATTCTCGAGGCCGGACAAAATGAAGAATCACATGAAGACCGTGCACGATTGTTTCATGCCCAAAGAATGTATGGTACCGAAGGATATACTATTTCCGCCGCCTCCACCCATTCCATTTTTCCTAAGTCCACCTTGAATACATTTATTATTTGATAATTTATATTAATTTTTAGAGGGAGTAGCATTCGTATGCCTGCTACGCGTGTGTTTGTCCATGTGTGCGTGTGTAATCTTATATTTCTCTCGTTCATTTTTATTATTATGTATTTTATTCATTTCTTTTTTCGCAACGTGATTTTATTATTGAGTATTCATTCGATAATGAAGAAAAATTTTGCGTTGACGAAAATCGTGAGTGTTAGTTCTTTGTCCCTTTTATTTTTCCTCTTTTCCTTGATTTTTTTTTTTTTGTTTCTTATATTTTTTTACGAGGTACAATGTTTTCTTTTTTAGTTTTTTTGCAATATTGTTGACTAGTATACTTGTTACACTGTAAGTTTACATCGACTATTCGATGTTAGATTCATTTTTATTGTTTTTAACGATTATTTGCGGCACGTGTTCTGTATTCATGATTAGATCGTGTAACTCGAGTGAGGCTCTGTTGATCTGTAATATTGTGATAGCGTTTGTGTTGGTTCTTTCGACGCGGAGAAGTTTGAGCAGGCGTGCGTACGATTATCCTAAGGTTTTTTTTCGCATACATGGATGGAACTGGTTACCATAATATTTTTATTAAGTTAGTTGTTCCGCGTTATCGCATTTTGATGGTGTACTAGCTTCCACAGAGGGGTGCCGTTAAATTTGTGTTAGCGAAAGGGATGAGTGTGTGTGTGTGTGTTTTCTGAGGAAGGTACTCTGAACAATTCCGGAATGGTGTTTCGATGTAGGCAAATAATCTAACTCGTCTGTATCTTAGATGTAACCGCCCTCGAAAGACTACGCAAGTGTACTAGAACGTGAGCCAAAATCACTTGTTATTCGCGTTAAATTGAATTTGTATTTGTTCAAAATAGTTGAATTGGTGCTAAAAAGGCGCAGTAGTTGGAAATTTAATGCGTGAATCATATTGTGTTCAAAAGTAAAACAGAAAAAATCTATTTTGTATGGTTCATATTGCCAATGGTGCTACTTAGCAATTAATGAAAATTATTGTGGCAATAAAATGTCTTTCAAGAACAGAGAGATGTAGAAGAACGGAATCATTGAGTGTCATACAGGACGTGATGCGTACTTTATGAAAAATCATTACATAGCCTATACACTCCTTTATATTTTCCTGTATGAGAGATCCTACTTTCCACCAATATTATGATGATTATTCACATTTACTCATTGTCATCCAGATCTATTCTTCATATAATTCCTCTACAAACGGCAATTTAGGAGAAGAAAAAAATATGAAACTTGAGGGGAAAAATTGAATGAATTTTTATATTTTGACTTTCATATAATAATATTATAATAATAATAAAGATTAATTTTTAAATTATTGAGTTAGAAGTGTGTTCCGTCTAAACGTCATGCGACCAACCAGTCTGTTTTTCTAGAAAATAATATAGAAGTGATTTAATCATGATTGAGAAAAAAATAAAAAAATAAAACACTCTCATATTTGAAAAAAAGTATAGGTGTATAACCATTGGTTACCAACAACTGTCAATGTACGTTATTTTTGTATTCCTCTAAATATTCTGATTATTTAGTTTATTTTAATAGTTTCAAGTACAGCAACAACTGATGAAAATAATAATTTTTCTTTTCTCTCTTTTAGTACTGTCTATAATTTTATTGCACCATTTTCTTTTGTTTGTTTGTTTTTTTTAAATAGATTATAATGATGTACAGCAACCCTGTGTAATTATCATTTTTTTTTATTTTATTTACTTTTTAAAAGAAGATAATTCTTGTGCAATATTTCACGATATACCAAAAATAATGATCAATTTTTTTTTTTGCTTAGTTTAGACACTAAAATAATAAAATTTGTAGAGAAAGCAGAGAAAAAGAATCATAATATATATATATCGGCAGTTGACATCGAGAGAAGGATGAAATTTACAAAAGATGCGGGCATTAAAAGCCGGTAAGAAAGAAGTGAGTGAACCATATTTCACGGTAATTTCATGTAGAAATAACTTTATAATAAAAATTAATTTCTTCTCATTTATTTTTGTTCGAAAAAATCGATCTGCGCTATGTACAATCAATGTTTTTTTTTCTTCTCGTTAAGTTGTAAGTCTTTTTGGAAATTCATGTTGACTATGTTTGTAACTTATTCTTTGATTGTTATAATTGTTTTTTTTTTCTTTTTTTTTTTTTTCTATTTTCCCCCAACTTGTTCGATTTGATTTATTAAATTTTTTTTCCTGTCGAAAAAATTGTATGTAACAGTCTTCCGTTTTTTAACGTACCTTATGCAAACGAAAATATTGTTGATAAATTCTAAGTACCAATATTTCATGTTGAAGAAATTAAAAAGTGTTTGACAGGTTCGATGTTCGGTCAGTTTTTGTCTAATAATTATAAAATGTACAAGTTATGAGAATAAATTTCAATAAATTAGTTTATATAATTTGACCCACTCTCATTTCATGATATTGAGTATGTGCGGATTGCTACGTTCTCTTGTATCGACAATGGGTCGTGATTTTCCTATAAACTATCTGAACAAAACTTCCGAGCGTTATGTGCTTTTTTTTTTTCTTCGAATTCTATATTCCAATAAACTTTTCGAACTTTCCAAGACAAGAACAAATTATTGAAAAAAAAAAAAAGATCCAAAACTCATCAATATTATCTATCATATAAAGGGGAAGCGCGTTTTTGCGATTGAACTCGATCAGTTCTTGGTAGTTGGTATGTCAAGTTGTACTTTTACGTGTCGATAGGTATTTAACGGGAGAAGGTTATTTTGTACATAGTATATTACGCTATAAGGATCTACCTGGCAAGTAGAAGAGGCGTAAAGTCCGGTACCTAATAGGGGAGCCTCGACCAGCGGAAGTCAATTAAGTCATTACTACTGGGTGAACTGGTTCATCATTCACTAAATATGCCCTACACTTTCGAAGAGAGTGACCATGGACTAATAACATTGAAACCAGTGCGCATCAGCACTCGGTATGCCAAACAGCTTCATCTTTACTGGGTCTAGGAATTGAGTCCAACTTGGGCAAATCTTTTTTTTGTCATAAAATATGAAAGCAGTTGAGGTGAATAGGAAAAACTGACTGAAACCACACTCGCTCTGCGTTACCTCTGTTATATACATCAAGTTACATTATCCTCCAGTAGGAACACTACACAACAATCTAGTCCAGTAATACAATACTCTATACTATCATGACTACTCTAGTCCACAAATATATCTGTTTCTGACATCCAAATATTCCAAATGAGTCATAAAAGGACTAGTGTTTCATTGGAAAAGAGAGGACAACAATGGTGTTGGAAAATATCGAAATTGATAATAATATAGTTTTGTTTAAAGAAAACAGCGCGGCGGTAGTATTACCGATATTTCGAAAAACTACCGATAGTTTGAAAATTTTTTCTTTTCTTATCAAAATCACAAAATTGGTGCAAACTGACAAGTAAAAATTGAAAATGTGTGCCAGTTCAGGGTTGACCGGTGATATGTAACTGTCACGATAGAGCACGGCCGCGGTCACAATAGCTCACTCATGTTTTGGGATTTAAACTTGGAGTTGGGGATTTGGTAGCCCTGACGATATTCACCCTTTCATTCAATGCTTTTTAAATGAAGAAATTTCACGCACCATAATTAATAGGATATCGTTTTTTCAAGCAAATACAAGCATAAATTTTGTAGTCTGTATCATCAACATTATATACAAAAATAATTGTAGCAATTGGGGTTTAAACCTGCACTAGATGGCACTGCAAAATTACCTGCGCGGGTGAAATCGAGTGAGTGATCGTGGATAGTTTTAAGCAGGGGTGGGTACGGATCGCGAAAATTTGATCCGGATCGCGGATCGCGAATCATCGGTCTTTTGACGGATCGGATCGCGGATCAATCATCGTTCATTGAAAACGATCCGGATCACGGATCAGTAACATTTCTTTGCGATCCGACGGATCAATCAACTGCGGATCAGAACATTTGATCCGTGATCCGGGAATCAGTGATCCGTGATCCGCGGATCATTTATCTGTGATCCGCGAATCATTACTCAAATAGAAGGTAAATTTTTTTCCTCTCTCTCCATGGAAAATGTGGTTGTTTTGCAACGTGAAAAATTATAAGGCTCTATAGAGCTTTTCACTTCAATCTGGAGCAAGAAAAAAACGCGATCCGCGGATCAATGCAAATGATTCGGATCAAATCAACCATAAATGAAAAAATGATCCGGATCAATCGCGGATCATAAAGCGCGGGAAAAAAGTCGTCAATTTTTGATCCGTGATCCGCGATCCGATCCGTGCCCAGCCCTGGTTTTAAGCGGAAATACTGTCAAGTTTAGGAGAACAAAAAATGATGGAAAATTGTTCTACAAAATTACAATTACATTTTTAACGACAGTGTAATAAAATGTAGGATAAGTTTTCTTTCAAGATGTAATTCTATAGTTGAATACAAAAGATTTAAATTTTGCCATAGTCCAACGGTGAAATCGTCATGATCACTCACTCAGTAATCGATAACACGCAGGGTGCCAACCTTTGAAACTTTCAAGTTTAAATCTCAATAGATGATATATTGAAAAAATAACAGTTGATTGAAAATCAATGTTTGAATGTACATAAATTCTCTGATTCACCCTTTCAGTAGCGCTCTCTAGTGTAGGTTTGAACCCCAATTATATGTGACCACGATCTTTCTACATAGTATCATAACTACAAGTTGTCAATGTTTGATTTTGTCAGGAATGGAATGACAGTGGTTACATCATTGTGACGAGGATACCATTCATCTTACTCAATAGGGGGATGAGGAACGTATTTTCTCAGTCAAAAGCGTGCCAGCCGTGACCTATTGTGATTGGTTCCAATAAAATGAATGACTGTCATTTATTCGACCCTGCGCCAGTTCAATAAATCAAGAATATTAAGTCAGGCGCTTCCAGCTGTGCAATGAGCATGGCACCACGTAGCGTTTTTATGATTTTTTCTAGTCGGTTCCAATCTTTGGTAACACTGAGATAAATGGACTGAGTTTTTCATGATAACAAAATATCGATAAATACCTTCGATACTTCCAATCGCAATTTTACTCCCATAAGAAATACACAGGGAGCAAAGATCAGTATGAAATTAAACAAAAATTAAAAAGGATTGAGGGAAAAAAAGTTCATTGTTATAATGTGTGAGGTAATCAGCTTCCAAAATTGAACTTTTAACCCCTCAATTCTTTCTCAATTTTAATTAATACCATATGATCGGTTTGCTTCCTATGTTTTCTTATGGGGAGCAAATTTGCGATTGGAAGTATTTTGGGTACTTTTGCTACTGTAATCACACTGTAATCGATATTTTGTTATCATGAAAAACTCGTCTATTTCTTGACCGGTTCTCAAAAAATAACGATCGGGAGAAAGGTATTTATCCCTTATGTAGCGTTTCTCTTGATCAACATTTCTCATCCAAACTATTGGGACTATCGATAGTCTCGATTGTACCTCGGGAAAAATGTGGGACTATCAAACTATCGACCATCGCCTATCACTAGACAACAAGACAGGTGGATGACTATCTTTCACCACAATAATCTGAGTCAGATATGATTGACATTATTCAATCCCAGTGGCTGATATATGACGCCGCAGAGGTTGAGGTTCAGCGCCGACACATACAGGCAGGACGCAGTATAGATTAAGTCAAGTTTGTGACTTGTGTGATACTCAATAAAATCTGGCCTTTCTTTCTCGTCTAAAGAAGAAAATGTTATGTTGTTTTTTTTTCAAGAAAAAACAACTTATTTTACTATTTTTCAATTTTTTAAATTTCTTATTCTTAGTTTCACAGTTCTAGCATTTCTAGTTGATCATAAATTTGAGCTGGATACTTGCGAGACTTGGAGCGCGTCACTGCCGACTCAAAATGATAACAAAGAAAGAAAAAAAAAAATGATATATTGTAATGGGGGTGTGGCCCTATAATGGGGGTTTTGAACCAAAACGTCCAAACTCCTTTTTTTTTTTTCAAGAGTTTGTAAGTTTGGTTTCCACAGCATACCAAGTCTTATGGTGACACACTGCTTTTTCAAGAAATTGTAATGAATCAAGAATCAATGCCAGGAACAGAAACTAGGCTAAAAAATTCAATTTATTCAAATCTATAATGTTCAGAAAGAGTTATTTTTGTGAGTGAATTTCTCAATTTCTCGTAATCCTCGAAAAAATGGAAAAATTCATGAATACTAGGGCTCTATACTGTATGGGTATTCGCACCCTCCATTTTGTATGCAATAATAATTCTTTCCTATGAGAGTCCATGCTGAATTTATGTTTTTCAAAGAAGTATAACTCGAGAACGGCTGGATGGATTTTTTTGAAATGACCCGCGTTAAAAAAGACAATAAACTATCTCCTCTTTAATTTTTTGTTAAAAGCATCATTCAGAGAGCCCGCCACCAGATAGCGCATCACTCGATGTATTTTGCAAAATGCAAATACAATAATCTCAGCCGTTTAGTGATACAAGTAAGTGATTAACCAGGAAAATTAATATTCGAACTTGGGACTGTAGCAATACTGTATTCTACAGACTTTAAATTTATCATCACCCCTGCTCCTGCTTTTGATTAGACTGAAAGTATCGTGTGTACTCTAGGGAGCGCTGGTAGCTCCTGATAACACAACGACCTTCAAAATACAAGTTGTACAATTTGTTTGAATAGGGAAAATATGAGCAAAGTCATTCCTCCGGGCCGCACAAATGGATCTGTACTAACCAAGTACTAACGCAGGATGTGATCAGGTCAATGGAGCCATTTTTTTCCCCTTTTTGAACACTATAGGTATTAATGAGTGCAGATTTTTTCAACAAGTACATGTAGGTATCTGAAATAATTCACAAATTAGTGAATGCAGGGAAAATTAGTACAGATGTGTTGCAGTTTGCACGAGAAACTTCTTTAACTCACTTTCATCTGTATTTCTATAATAAGGAATACCTACAAAAAAAAAAAAAAACAGAAATGGCCGGAAGATGGATGTTTGATTCAAAACTTTCTTTTGAAGTAAATAAAGTGGCGGTAATAAGCGAGTGCAAAGAATGCAGTCACCTGCTCCACGGGGGGCGCCGAGGCGTCAGAAGAAATATTTAAAAACTCATATTTTTACAGAAAAACAAGAAATTGTACACGGGTGCCAACATCGAGGCACTGTAAAAATTGTTTACAAAACGGCATTACAACAAAATAACTCTGGTATGATATATGTGACCAGACACGTCACACAACTGACCTCAATACTTAATTCAGACCATACGAGGTCTGGATTGATAAATTTAATCAGAAAATAATATAGGTAATTTGCAATATACAATAGAAAAGTTGGCTCGTTATAATGCTGGTATCAATTACTTGTCGGAAAAGAGATGTACGATTTCCTAGATATGTATGGGTAAGCATCTAACTAAAACGAGAGCATTTTAAGCGCGACAAATTTTTTAGGGAAGGTATGTTCTAGGTTAATATTCCTTTATATGCCCTCCTCCCGTCTCGTTAAGGAATTACTTCGAAAATATTATAATTATTTTGATAATACAGTTGGATAGTAATTTATCTATTCATTGTCCTTCCTTTCACCTCAAGAACACACTTTTCTGTGTGGGTTAATGGTAGCGAATTCTTATCGGGCTTCTACATAACAATATTACCTATACGCTCAGACTTGCGATTAATAATTATAATCTCATTCTATCAAACCACCAAATTAGGTATTAACTATCGAGAGATTTACATTGAAGAATTAGCTGTTCGTAACATAGGTAATTCATTCTTAGAATGATTTTCTGTCTCACCGTGATGAGTATCTTGAAAAATATGAATGAAAATTTGGGATAAAATTGAGAACCAGCTTAATTTCGTCTTGACTGTGACACTCACGACAATTTAGACCTGATACAAATTCGCGTAAGTAATTTTACCCTTCTTCGTTCTCAAATCTATACTGTGAAAGTCATCTTTTTTTTTTTCAAATGGTCACAAATTCAATACAAGTGATATTTTATCTAAATTTCATTACAGGTATTATAATTGATTTATACGTACTCCATCTTGACCTACAATGAGTCCGCTTCTGACGATTTTTCAGTACATAGTCTGTGGAATTGTCGTGGGTATAATCGCAATAGTCTAGCTGTATACGTACCATACTTCGTTCCTTAGTAAGTATTTTATCTACCTTTCTCCCTTACTCGTCGTTAATAATTTTTGAATGGTCCTCTTTGGATGGGAAGGCTGTCCAGAAAGTTTAGAAACGGATGCTAACAAATAAAAATTGAAGACAGCTAGACTGGAAGATTAGGCAAATTCAGAAAGTATCGCTAGCTCCGCTCTATGGGATCCTTTATTCGGGCGAACAATATAGAAATTCTGAACGAATTCGGGAAAACTTTTGGATCAAATTCATATTTTCATCATTCAATTACCTACATTTTATAGTGGGTCAGTTACATAAACTCGATTTGAAATTTTTTAGGTACCAGAGCATTGGACAAAGTCATAGGCAGTACAATATGGAAGTCGGCGACCTTCTCAATTTAGAGACTCCTGTCATCAGTATTGCTAAACATTTTCCTTATGGTCATCAGCCAGTTCATTACATATGAAAATAGCATCCGTTTATCGTAAATGTACTTAGTTTCAAGTTCATTATTGGTTATGTTATTACATAGGCTAATTTTAGTTATCTGTGCGAATTTTATCAGCTCGCGCTATATAGATAATTTTGTAACTAGAATGATATAAAATAATTTAATAAACTTATCAAGAAAGTTACCCGTTGAAAGTGTCATGAAAGATCTCGAAGTCCGTTTTTCCACTAAATACTTTTCTCTGAAGAGCACTATTTTGAATCATGCGAGGAGGGCAGGAGATTAGGTTTTGTATTTGGACTGTTGAAGTTCAATTTTTAAGATAACTTCGTGGTATGTACGGAAGGTTACCCCTCAGACTAAGTTCGTGGCGTTTGCGGTGATGTAATGCCACTGGACCCTAAGGAAGGTTTTTCCGAAGATGAGGAATAGATTGATAATGTTTTAGATGAGAAATACATTCCTACTTCAGCAAGGATTTTATTGTTCAGACACCTCATGAACTAAACGTAGAATGAAGGATTTAATGATAAATATTCAAAATCTAAATAATCCACCTGGGCATGATAAGGTGCTGTATTTTACTAATTAAAATTATAACTTTATCAACGGTTCCATGGGAGTAGAGGTCTCAGCTTGATCGTCTGGTGAGACCGGCGGTGTTACCGGTGGTGTGACCTGTACCAAAGAAACGAGAGAAAAAGAAAACGAAATTTGAATTAAATTTCTTTGGTATGCAAGAGATCACGTGAATTTGAGATGTACTTACATCTTGATCCAACAAATGAGGTTCTTCATTTTCCTTTTTCTCCACTTTCATGCGTACTTTTTCAATTTTATCTAAATCCGTCTGCGATAACACCTCGAACTTATGTCTTCTGTACTGCATGTATTTGAGAAATAATTGCAAACCTACCGCAAAAGAATATTGAGTTTAAAAAATGCTGATTAGAAATTTTAAAAGAATACATATAGGGTACAAATTGCAAGAATAAATTGAATCAAGACGGAAAAATGATTTTTACAGTTATTTATAAATAATATATCGAGTTTGAGCTTTTGGTATTCGTAGGGATTCAAATTGGGCCACGTTATCTCACAAAATCGGTACTTAGCCCTAATGAGTTCTGGTTTTCGAATAGCCAAGTCTTTTTTTTTTTTTTTCTTCTTTGAATAATACTGACCGTTATTAGCTTCGGTATGTCGTCCTGCATCGAACAATACTTCACACAAATCAGCTTGAACACTGATGTCCATTGGATCTATCTCTAAAGATGTCACAAAATTGAGGATTGCTAGCTCAAATTTTTGCAAGTTCCAATAGGAGGTTCCACGCTTTTTATAACAGGTTTCATTTAATTCATTTCTTTTCTAAAACATGAGGAATTTCTTCTTTATAACTTCTATTCTTTTTTACATGGATATCATTTTCGATGAAAGTGAGTACTTACTAGCGCATCGTCATAACACCGAATGGCTTCTTCAAATTTATTAGAATCCATAAATAAATTTCCTAGTTTGGTGAGTTCGTGCTCGTCATTCACTTCATTCATTTCTGAGTTAGAGAAATGATAATTGCTATAATTATTAAGATAATCGGTGGAATATTGTAGAACGTGGCTGTCATTTGCAATGCTTAACTGAGTGAATACCCTTTCCTTCATCTTGAAACTTAGTGGCCATGGTAAAAGAGCAGGATTAGGGAGATGAATGCCCCCTCGATACAAACTGTAATAAAAAATGATGATATTCATCCCTGGCGACACGAAGGCTTCAATTGGAAGAGGGGGGGGGGGGTGGTGTATTTTTTTATGTCACTGAGCACTTACTAGTTTTAACGAATGATAAAAACTTTTGCACAGCAATGTGCGAACAAAAAAAAATCGAAGTGATCATGTTTCAAAAGAAATATAAAATATTTACCTTCAATAGCTTCGTTATATTTCTCTGCGTTAAATAACGTCATACTCAACTGAATTCTGAAGTCTTTATTTTTTGGTTCCAATTCTAATGCACTCTTCATATCTGAGACAGCCAGATCCATTCTGCTCATTTTTACGTGACATTCGCTACGTAATTTGTAAAAGATCGTCTTCTTCTTATCGTTTTTCTAAAATTTAAAGATATTCATACTGTGAGGCAAGGCCATGTACGAAACTCAATCTGATTGTGTGTTAGTGATACTTGCAAGTGCTTCGTCATAACATCGGATCGCTTTATTGAGATTATTTGAATCCAAGAAGAGCTTTGCCAGCTTTATGATTTCATCATCATCATTCAACACAATTATTTCTTCGAACAATGAAACAAGCTGAGTATAATATTATAATATAAAAAAAATTTAACACTCGTCTTTCTCCTAGAAAAAGCAGTCTTCATTCGTAACGTCAATGATCTATGAATCAATTTTGAAAAAGCACTTGATTTTTGTAATACAGGCAGATCCGATTCACAAGTTTCAGAGAGAGGGGAGGGGTTGACTGCAGTTCGCACTTACATCGTATATCTACCAATTTTTTTTCATAAGCATGAACAATCAATAATATTATTTATAGGAACTATACGAGGTTTAGGTATTCTCTAATAGTAAGACGTATCTGCATATTCCATATATCAGGTAAAGCCATGATTGATTTGTTACCTATTGATCTCGACAATTAAAACTCTTCACATAGGTACACATCATATCCCCCAAGAAATTCGACTTTTTGTTCATAAGTAGTATGTAGATATCTTGTACAACGACTACTTATACAGTACCTACATATGATTCAAAAGTCTATCGTTCTTTTTTTGGGGAAAAAATAGGTACTTACACAAAAATTATCTATACTTACCGTCGATGGATTCGTCGTATTTTTGAGCATTATAAAACGTCTCACTCAGCTTAATTCTGAAACGTTTACTATCCGAAGTATATTCTATCGCTTTTCTTAGATCCGATACAGCTCCATCTATATCTTGCATTTTTAAGAGGCATTCACTTCGTAAATTATAGAAGAATGAATCAAAGGCATTTCTTTCCTAAAGATTAATAGTAGAATACCAGTATCCTTCTCTAATCATCGTGCAATTATTATATCGGTACATCTACCAACATAACTACGGTACCGTTTCTACGGATATGAGTACCTATTCAACTTACCACCAGCTTATTGTAACAGCGAATTGCTTCTTTGAATTTGTTGAGATTTAGAAACAGTTTTCCTAGCCTCGTAAGCTCATTGTCATCATTCAACAGCATTATTTCTTTGAACATAAACAAAATTTGTCGGCAAGGTTTCCAAGAATTATTACCCCTGTGAATCAATATTTACCATCGATAGCTTCGTCGTATCTTTCGACAGTATAGAATGTATTACTCAGCTGTATTCGAATATCCCTATTATCTGGAGCTATGAGTAATGCTGTCCGCAGATCCGCTACAGCGGGTTCTACAGCTTGCATTTTCAGGTAACATTTACTTCGTAGTGTGTAGAAGTATGCGTTGACTGAATTTTTTTTCTGAACACACAAAACACATCATTATTGTACCAATTTTGTTATAAAACGCCATCTCAGTTTGCAAGGAAGTGTGGCTCTATGCTTACAATTAGCTCATCATAACAACGAAGAGCTTCTTTTAATCTATAGAAATCTAAAAACCTTTGGGCTAGCTTTATAAGTTCTTTGTCATTATTCAACAGAATCATTTCTGAAATGCAAAATAGAATAAAATCATCAGTATATTTTACAGTTGTAATTGCGTCAAAATAAGAATGATGACAACTGAGATAAGGGAGGGGAGACTTTTTTGATTGTATAAAAATGAATCATCAACGCCATCTTGTATGGGATCAAGTCTACAGCTGATGGCTGCATTCTCATATTAATTTTTCCGTAATTTGATAACGTCACTGTACCTTGATAAACGCAGAACTTGAAATAAATAGAAGCTACCTACTAAAGTCATATAGTACCTGCTATAAATTTAAGTAGGTACTTACAACCATGTAGACTTGAAGTTCTGCTGCCATACAAAAAATGAAAGACGAATGTGCTCGTTTTTCGCACTGTAACGATCTGGAAAATGAGATCTTAGACTCTTAAATGTGTATGTGTGCATCAGATCAACCTGTGTAATTCCGCAGTATACGTCAAGATTATATCATGGACGTATGTCATTCATAGAGTTTTTAATAAGAGAACGGCCTTGACTATATACCTCTTATAGACTGAGTTAAGTTAAGACGACGTTTACCCGTGGAAAGATATGATAAGAAAATAAGATGCGGAGGACTCAACATAGGCGACGCGGTTGATTGTGGAGGGAGGAGAAGCTGTTACACCTCCGCGCACTCACCCGCGCTGCCTACGTTGCAGTTCTCCGCACGCTATACATGTTTCCACGCTCGTTTAACATTGCAGTATATGGACGAAGCTCAGTCCATGGATATTGTTATCTTCAAACTGACTTCAATATCGAATTCTTCATTGAAAATAGTTCCTGAAATTCACTCATAGATCCTAATTCTTATTGTGATCCAGAATTCTGAAATTTTCGTGACGTACCTACGTCATTTATTTTTTGTACGGTAATTCTATGCGTAAAGAAGGTACCTAAGGCTTTTAAGGAATCAAAAGTTGATACTCAGAATCTGGATAAGTAAGTATTTAAAAATGTATCTCTAGTTTCTTGCTAGTATGTTGCTAAGATACTTCTTATTCTCGTCAAATATTTTTTATCATGGAAAAGTTCACTTTTCTTAAGCACCATTGAGCTCAGTTATCGAAACCTAATTTGCATTTGACGTCACTGTGAACAGGGAGTGTGTTTTGTCTACGTTTTGTCTTATCAAAGTGCAAAAATTGGTCGCCGGAAAAGTAGTACTTACGTCTTACGCTATAGCCAAGAAGTTGACAAACGTCAGGTCTAGTCCTGATTTAGTTTATTGGGTACTCATTCTTCTTTCAAGTATTTCAGAAACAGCGCCCTAACTTTTGGCCGGGGAAAAAAATTGATATGCTGATTATCACTCAAAAAATGTTTGGTTTTGGTTGGATGAGGCGGACCCAACACTTGGAGACAAGAGCCACATACCCACGTATGTGGTTGAAAGTACCCTTGATGGAATTAAGTAAGTTTGTTGCCAACGTTGATTGGTTTTAGCTTTTGCTGTTAATTGAATTTTTTCAGGGAAAATCTTTTGTACTTATTTAACCAGATACCAAATTTTCAGATTTGAAATTGGAATCTACTTTCAGGAACTTACATAGGTTTACCCTAAAAGGCGCTAGAGGTATTCTCGCCTAATAAGTAAACAAATACGGGAAGTGGCGTTCTGTTTCGACTTTTGAGGAAGCGGTGCGACTTAATGCGGCTCCATATTATAGTTGCCCCCTTTCCTGCAACTCAATTATCACTTCCTAATACCTTTGTTTATATTCTTGAGAATACCTCTAGCGCCTGAATACCTTAATTAAGGACCTAGAGGTACGGTATTCTCATTCGATGTAAACAAACATGACGCTGGATGTGGTAATCCGACTCGGGGTAAAAATCAAGTGGTGGTGGTGGTCAACTCCACCACCACCACTTGATTTTTATACCGAGACATCAGATTACCACATCCTGCGTCATGTTTGTTCACGTCGAATGAGAATACCTCTCCTTAGAAGTTAGAATAGAGTCTTTCACTCTGACGTCACATCACTGATAATAATACAAACTATCGATCTTCTATACTCTGTTCACAATATCGATCTCATTCTTAGATATTTTTCAACAATATTTCTACTGGATAGAGCCACGTCCAGCAAATAGTAGTAACCTATTAATACTTGACATATGGACACTACTAAAGCTGCTGGTGAAGATAAGATAGGTAATTTTGAGTTTGAATAGACAAATTTCCTTTGACGTCATACAGATGACAAGAATACCCGTTCCGGTGTTTATGATCTGACAAGAGTACCCGTTCTGGTGTTTTTGATTTGGTTGCTCGCATAAGAATACACAGGGAGCAAAGATCCAGGTATAAATATACAAAAACTATACGGTGAACTTGACGTTAAAATTAGTATTTTCAATTTAGATGGTTCCTAGAACGTGTTCATGTACTTTTGGTTATTAAGAAATGGCTTATTTCCACATAGTAACACTTCAATCTTTGCTCCCTGTGTTATTCTTATGGGAGTCAAAAGTCTCCTAAGCTACCGTGGCAACACTGATTCCTAACTATGACGTAGGCAGGAAATCGGTCTATTAGACGAAAATTATTTGGTGGGTAGATCTCAAGGTGTTTGAAAAGAGGTGTGCTCAGCTCAATGTAAACAATAAGGCGCTACATCTGCTGATCTTCATTTAAAACAATGTAAAAATGGAACCGGGTGACGTCACTCGGTTCCGCGTCCCATGTATTTTTAAATGTGCATGCGGGTTGCGTTTTGTTTACAATCGAACTAAGCACACCTCTTTTCAAACACCTTGGGTAGATCTATCCAAGTTTCTTATCTGCACCGTCTCTGAATTTGTTTACTTCTGCTAATTTAGAGGAAGGTAATGGGGTTGCATAACTCGTCTCAGGATCTGGTTTTGGGTTATTTTCAAAATAATATAATAAGTCATTGAAGAATTCTATGAGTTGCTTGCAGACTTCGTTAGATTGAAAGATAAGACAGAAATTAAGATCGAATTCGGCTGGGTACTGAAGATTTGTATATCTAATTTTCTGAAGGAAGATTTAGTTGACTGCAAAATTTTTTGTTGTACAACTGGCGAATGGATAGTTTGCAGTTTTATATGCAATGCGACACTAAGATGAGTATTTAATTAGATTGAAACATAATTCTGAGTAATTCCTAATAAGAAAATTGTTCACTTAACGGAAAGGGGAGAAAAGAGGGTAATTAAAGACAAAATTGAAGTATACTCTTGTAGTAGAAAATAATTCGATTGCAGATAACTAGATTGGCGCGTCCAATTATTAGTATTTCTAAACTTGCCATTCATCAATTTTTCTCAAACTTCCTCCGATTAGAATCTTTGCCATCGCCAAAGCAGGATACCAAATTTTCAGACTCAAAGCCTTACGTGCTTACCGTCAATAGCCTCATCGTATCTTCCGGCTCTGTAAAACGTTTCACTCAGTTGAATTCTGATGTCTCCATCTTCTGGAGCAAGTTCCAGTGCTGATCTCAGGTCCGCAACCGCGTTATCCGTATCTCGCCTTTTCACGTGAAATTCGCTTCGTAGAACATAAGAGGATGGATCGTTTGGATTTTTTTTCTGAAATTGTAATACGTGTACAACTTCTCCTTTCCAATATTTTTGCAGAAAAACGTCATTTATTTTGGTACTCACAATAAGCTCATCATAACAACGAAGCGCTTCATTGAATCTATATATATTCATAAATCTCGCCGCTAGCTTCTCAAGTTCTTCGTCGTCATTCAGCTGTATCATTTCTTTGATAGAAAACAAAAACAATAAAACTTGTTGAATTATAAAACGACGAGAAGGTGATAAACTTATGTCGATAAATCATACTACGATTCACCCGTGGTGTAAAATGGAGAAGGGGGATGCTACCAGTTTGATACAGCAATGGTCTAAACTTGCATTCGCCCACTAGCCCACTATATTTATTCTTCTCCCATTTTGCTCCTTAATGCTAGTCTTCTCCACATTTATTGGAATGCTGTAATCCCTTAAAGTTACTGAAGAACCTTCCACCCTCCCTTTCTAAAGAAGTAGGAAGACAAGACAAGACAAAAAAAAAAGAAATAATAGAAGTAGAAAAGTTGCTCCTCTTCCTCCTCCCCTAAATATTACTGTAGGAAGCTCCTCAAGGAAAGTGCTTCACAGCACCTCTGATCATATACTACCAACTTCCACAAACTGCAACTCTCTCAAGTCTCACGTAAATCTTATCGCCAACTCTTTCCCAATTCTTTCCCTTTTCAACATTTTCTAACCAACTCTCTCGAATCTAACTAAATCTTCTTTCCCTAGAAATAGAACTTCTGACTATGAAATGAAGGAAGCAGAGAATTTTAAGGACTCAATTTGAGATTTTGAAAATGTCTGAGCCGTCCTTGATGACGTCAGACCTTTCTCTGCCTCAAAAATCGAAATTTTTCCGAGTCCCCTTCCTCGATCTCTTCATTGGTACGATTCATCAGCTCTACTGAGAATTTTTTGTTAAAATTATGGTTTCGTTGAAATGTTCCGATTTTCAGAGCTCATGAGTGAGGTTGGAAACTTACCGTCAATAGCTTCATCATATCTCCCGACTTTGAAAAACGTCTCAGTCAGCATAATTCCAATGTCCATATTTGTCGGCTCAATTTCTAGCGCTTTTCTCAGGTCCGTAGCTGCCAAATCTATTTCTCTCATTTTTACATAACATTTGCTTCGTAGAGTGTAGGAGAGTGTTTCAGTGGGGTATTTATTCTGAAATCAAGAAAAATTTTTGTAATCCCAGTTCTTGTCGCAAAATGTTATCAATGTAATCGCGACTAGACGCTTACGACTAAGTGATCATAACAACGAATCGCTTCTTTAAATCTGTATATATTCATAAATTTCTCCGCTAGCTTCGCAAGCTCTTCATCGTCATCCAACAGTATCATCTCTTTGATACAAAACAAAGAATTCAGTGGTACATTAAAAATGATGACAGGAATAAAATCTAAAAACTTGAGTCAATAAATTTAATTATGATTTATGTGTGGCGTGGAAAGGGGAGACGCCTAGGCCCGGGGCTTGAAATCGCCAGTAAATTTCGGTCTCTTTGCATACTGCGATAATTTAATTTCTTGTTTCATGTCATGGACTTCACCCCTGCCCCCCCCCCCCCACTAGCCTCGCAAAGTTTGAAGCCTTTCTACGCCAACGCGCCAGCCGATAAAATTTTCTTCAATATTATTTTTCAAAATTCGATCTGTTTTAGAGGCAAGAACGTTCCTCTACTAAGAAGCCTAGCTGCAGTTGCAACGCTGTCAGGTTTATTAAATTCGAAGATTAGTACTTACCATCAATGGCTTCATCGTATCTCCCGACTTTACTGAACATCTCACTCAGCTGAATTCTAATATCTCTATTTTTCGGATCAATTTCTAGAGCTTTTCTCAAGTTCAGAGCAGCGACATCTATATCGCCCATTTTTACGTAACATTCACCTCGAAGAACGTAAAAAATAGGTGCATTGGAGTTTCTGTTCTGAAATCAAAAGGTACTTTCGTTAGTCTGATCACTCACCTCTAGCTGTATCTAATAACATGTGGTTTCGTACTCACAACTGCCTCATCATAACAACTAATTGCATTGTCGAATTGACGAACGCTCATAAACTTCTCCGCCAAATTTATGAGCTCGGTATCATCTTTCGCAAGGATCATTTCTTAAACGGAATAATGTTTTGTATTAACACAATTGACGTGGTATAGTACCAGGTTTTGTTCAGTTTGGATGAAGTTAACAGGGAAGAGTAGAATGACAGAGGTGACTAGGTCATTTAGAAACACATAAATTCTCATGGCACAAGGCTTATTTTTAGCAACTCATGCTGTTTAGACTATCAAAAAAATCAATTTTAAATTATGAAGTAAAAAATCTACCGGGGATTGAATCTTCCAGAAGTAGGAACTGATATTAAAAGACAAAAAAACGAGTAAGTTATTACCATCAAGTTTCCTTTATCTAATCATTATTTAGATAAGTAAAAATTGACATGTTTCATATCTTCGTTGAGCCCTACCCATCATGTAAATTCACGTAGTGGCCTACTTCATTAGCTCAAGCATACTATAGATAAATGTGGAGGATCCTCATATTGTGGCACTCTCCTGAATCGTAGGCTGGAGGATTAGAATATGCTATACCCTGAAGCATCTGGAACGATCAACAGCGGGGTCACGCCCTCCCTCCAGGCTAGTTTGAAAATATATGGTATGCCCCGTCTCTTCTGCTCAGGTTATGTTTTAGCTACTTGTATTGATTAAAATTTCTTGAGTATCGACATATGAAATATGACCATTGCCTTCTTAAAAACTCATCCAGTCTATCAAGTTGAGTAAGGTTTGCATAAGTGTTCATCAGGATGACTCAAACGTAGAAGTTTCAGGGCTGCCTAGCCAATTGTATCGGCTAAAAACGTAGCTAAAAGCTAACCCTTTAAATTGGTTGGCTTCGGTTATCAGCTAACGGCTAACCCAGTCTCATTGGCTAGCTAATAGCTAGCTAATCGTTGGCCAAAATAGGATGGCTAATGGCTGAAAGTAGGGGAGGGGGTCACTCCGATATGAAGGGGTGAGATGTGGAGAAGAGAAAATATTAGCCGTTAGCAATTCCAATTTGAATGGCACTAAGCTAATGGCTAACGTGATTTTGGATGAAATTTCTCGGTTAACGGCGAACGGCCAATGACTTCGGCTTAGCTAAGCAGCCCTGAGAAGCATTAGTAGTTCATGAGAGAACGTACGAGTAATAACTTCACAAAAATTCAAAAATATTGCGTATGTAAGTGAGCCAGAGTTTTGGACACCATCGACGAATGCTTTCCTTCTGGGTATGGAAATTCTAATCTCTGGTTGATCACTTGAAGATTTTATTCAATTTAGGAAAAGGAGATAAATGCATACCTTCAATAGCTTCTTTGTACTTCCCAAAATCGAATAACGTTCTACTTAAATGGACTCGAAGATTCTTATTCGATGGGTCCAACTCTATAGCTTGTCTCAGATCTGAGATGACCATCTTCTTGTTTCCCATTTGCCGAAAACAATCGCTACGAAGCTTATAAAGCGTGGCTTCGCCATCATTTTCACTCTGAAAATTAATTTGAAAAACACCCTGATGATATTGCCGGCAAAAATATTCATATTTTAATTAGTGTTTCCTCACTATTTCTTCTGTGTAAAAATTGATGGCATCATCGAATTTTCCTCTCGTACATAAGTTTGTGCCTACAATCCTCACAGATTCTAAGTCGTCCGCATCCAATGCCACTGTAAATGAGCGAGTATCGATGTTAAGTTGTGCACTATGTGCCTATTATAGTAATTTTTAATTTGATAGTGATTTTCGTTCGGGTGGAAGTCTTAACGCAGTAGGTTTGTGTTGGGATTTTTTTGGTGATGAGTTTTAATTTTGTCCCTTTGATTGTGCAAAAAACTGAATTTCTGTTTTCCTAAAAAGAAATACCATTCAATTCTTACGGTGTTTCCTTTGAAAGTGGAATAAGAGGGACGTTGTGCTATTGTAGTTGTGCAAATAACCTTTTTTCCACAGTCGGATGAAGAAAAGTTATAAAGTATTGTACCATAGTATTCGAATAGGTGATGTGAGGGGTATGAGCACCAACTTCGAGGGAAGGGCATGACACATTTCGCCACCCAGTGATTTTCCCCTCAACAATTCGGTCGAGTACAAAAAAATGATCGGAAAATACAATCTTGTGTCTCCACCCCTAATAATTTTCCGAATTCGGCCTCTCTGGTAAGGGAGCACTAGGTGGCTATATATAATTAGAAGCGTTTTCCATTTCTTGCCTCGAGCCGCGTCATCATATCGGCCAGCCTGCACTAAAGCTCGAGACAATTTGAGGCGAATTAAAAAATTTTGAGGATCCAGCCTCAAAACTTCTCTGAAATCATTTACTGCCATATCCCATTCTTGCAATTCCATGAAACATTTTCCTCTATTTTCATAATATTCCGCTCTTCTCGAATATTTTTCCTGAAAAAACATTCACCACATTGATTAGTAAATTCCGAAGAAACACGGTTGTTTACATTACAGGAGTCATGATGTTCATTTGGATTTTCGATTTCTACGGGTACATGCATTTGAGGATAGCAATTCCTCAATATTCTTTGGTAAAGTGGACATTACAAAATTATTCTTATGGAAAACGAAGTCAAATGGGGGTAAGAGATATCTCCCTAATCCCCCTCTGGCCACTATACCAGGCACGAGCAATATTGATGTAGAAGTACACCCTCAAGAATCATGCCCTCAGAAAAACTTCTCTATCCTCTATAGTCTAGCCCAGACAAATTTAATTATTTGAAGAAGGGACTCAATGAACTTCGAGATATGTATGCTTCAACTTTCGAGATATATAAGCAATAAGGGCTTCACTTAAGTTTGAATCTTGAGCTATGGAAAGTTTCGACCTTCCAGCTATATTCAGAGAGCGGGACTGAGAATAATCTCAACTCTCGAGCTATATTTGTAAGAAGAGGGACTTCGTTCGATCATCGGACTATACCCGCTCTGCAAAAATTTTGACAAATGTCAGTCAGTATTTTGACATCTCTCTGCCACATCCCATAAGAGTAAGTGTTAAAATTTTGACAGAGTTTCCAATCAAAAGAGGCTCTGATATACCTCCCATTTAAAATCATCGGACACGGCTTGCAGACAGATGGTAGTGACATTTTTTTGACAAGATTTTCATGACGAGCATTCGGGGAGGGATATTACCGAGGTATGGGAAGCTGAAGGAGATTGTGACGTCCTGGGCGAGGATTTTCAGTATCTAATCGTAAGAGGGTCTCGAAAAAATCCTCAACAGGAGGACGTGACGTCATCAATAGCCTTGACCTGATTCATGGTCTCAAAAAAATTTAAGCAAGAAGAAGGATCATGATGAGCACCGTCTTGTTGACCCTCCTATATGGTACCCAAGGATGGGCCGACTCAATGAAGATACCAGACAGAAGGAGAGAGTTGGTAAAAAGCCAAAGAAGAGCTTCGCTGAGGTGTGTCAGTGCTTATCGCACTTCCTCGACGGAGGCCCTTTGCGTATTAGCACGTTCATCGCCAGTCGAGCTTCTTTTTGAGGAGAGAGATGTGGTGTTCAGAGCAAAAAAGAAGACGACAACCAATCAAGAGACTTGATGGGTCAAGCAGGAGGCCAGGCGCTCCTTGCAAGAATTGCCTAGAGCGAGCTGGGTACGTGAACAACCCACGTGTTAATACGCGATCTTGATGAGTGGATGAACCGAGTCCATGGTCAGCTGAACTAAGCAGCCACGGCTGTTTCAACGAGTACCTTCACAAGAAGTTAAGGAAAGTTGAGCAGGTCACGTGTTCGCACTGCAACCAAGGGCGGGAGGGTGGACCACGAAGACGTGAGCGTCGGTCTCTTCAAGAGATCGGGTTAGATGAAGCCTTGCTCCTAGTATCCTGGAATCCACCATACTAGGTTCCAAAAAAGCATGGAACCAGGTGTCTGCATTTGCAACCACCGTAATGAAGAAGAAAATGAACCAGGAATGGCATAGGCAAACGCAGAATCACGCTATGGCGTACTCAACACCTGTCTGCCATCCACATCCAGATGTGTTGGAAGAAGAGGAAGATGATCCCTGAAGAGAGAAGAAGATAAAGAGACTCCAACAGCGATTTACTATATCGAAGGTGTTGTTGTTATTCTGTGTTCTAATGTTTTGCGTGCCTGGGACTCTGCAGCTTGGTTGTTGCCGAGTACATTCCTCCAACACTAAGGTTATCCCGGTGTTGGAGGAAACAAAATTAAATGCATACGCAACCCGCACACACTCTATCATGGAAAACGGGTGGCGCTGTTCATGCGAGACAAGCGAATACTAGGTACCTACTTATAATTGAGGTACGTACTTACAATTGCTGCAGAGTAGAATTTAATCGCCTCTCCATATCTTCCTTCCTTTTGTCTTAACTGATCTCCCAGCCAAGCGAGGTCATTGTGAGTGAAAGAAAGTGACGCTTCAAACAGAAGAAGATATACTTATCTATAAAAGAACAGTTTATTGGTGTTCAGTAACTAAGCATTTAAAGTTTTGTACAAATAACTTGTTCTCTGTGAAAAAATAAAAATAAAATTTAATGATTTTCTTTTTCATTAAATTAATGAGCCTTGCAACTATACCTAGGGTTATGGGCTCGAAATGGGCCAATGGTTAGGTTAGGAGGGGGATCAAAAGTAGTTCCCCGTGCTAATGATTTCCACATGATCTGCCTTACAAAGTTGAATTGACGTACATACAAATCGAAGATTAGGCAAACTGTATCTTTCGGACGATCGGTTTGAGTGTGTGAATCGTGATGACGAACAACTACTACTTCATTAATAGATTACCAGGGAAAAATTACTGTCTGAGAAATTGGTACTTACTTCATCTACAAGTGCCGGTGTACTAGAGTATGCATACGATATTCTTACATCTATGATCTACTTTCTGAACAAAATTATTTTACTGGAAAATTTCGCTTGATAACAATTCAATCTTACCGTCAAGAGCCTCATCGTATTTTCCAGATTCAGCAAATACTTCTTTCAAACGTTTACGAGTTTCGATATTGGCAGGCTCAATCAACAATGCATTCCTGTAATTTTCTATCGCTAAATCCCAGATCTTTCTGTATCTATTACATGATCCTCGTAGTAAATGATATTTCACTTCTCCAGGATTCAAATCCTGAAAGCAAGTCTTGGCGTAAATACTTTTCCAACAAAGTCGAAAACCTCATAAAAACTGTGAGACGAATAATTAATTTTAATGAAATTCTTGCACGTGAAATAGTTGACGTCATTTTGACGTATTTCATGCACTGAGAGAAATATTCGTAGCAATTTTTACAGAAATGGTACTTGAGAAAAGTGACAAGGTAGAAATTCTGTAAATACAGCATACAAAATCAGGAAAAATTACAAAGTTGTAAAGTAAAAATAACCATACAGAATAGGATAAATTACAGATTTGTGTAAGTAAATATTCATTCGTGGAGAGAGTTTGCAATTTACAGTTTTGGTCTGTAAAATTTTCTCATCTAAAAGTAAAAGTTACTATTCAAGGGTGTACAATCTCGAAAAAAATAATTGTTCTGTCTTTACTATCATATTCTGTAATTTTTCGTCCCCTGTTATATTTTGTCTGTAACAATTACTTGCATTACTGTATACTGCGGTCACCCATCCAAGTACTAACCCTGCTGAAAGTGACTTACCTCTGTCATGCGGGTGCGAATGTCGGGTTTCTTCGAGCCATTGTGTTCCAACATGCGTTGGTATATGATTTCTTCATTTAAAGGTGGGTAGGTTACACTTCTATAGTTTAATTAATTTTTTTAGTGGCGAATTATTTTTTTGATTGAAAAATTTCCAACTTACGATGGTAAAGCGCGATTTTACCCACAATAGCAATCTTTACCATTATTTTTTGAGAAAAATACCTCCTGACACGAGCGATTAGAGTAAAAATAATATTCCTTTAAAAAATGAAAACAAAAAAGTCTCATCTTCATTACGTATTTTGTGTTTTGTGTTAGGTTTTGTTGTTTCATTGAATCAACATAATTATTCTATTCATTTGTATACTTTTCTAAAACAGTTTATCTAAACGAAAGAAGATGCTTGAGCTTGAAACAAAAATGTGTGTCCTACATATTTTATCTCGCTTGTTCACCTATAATAAATCTGTTGAAAAAAGCAAAAATCATTTTTTTATACATAGGTATTTTTTGTTTCTACAAATTAATTTCAAGAATAGGCTGCCTATCTAAATGAAGTGTGACTGGTTTTGCGAAAACATAAAACTTAATTTTGAGAAAATTGCGAAAGAGAAAAAATCATTACACATATTTCCATGGTACATGATTGTTTTTTGTTTTGAACCCCTTTAATTATCCCAATTTTCATGGGCTAAGCTAGCTGATCGCTTGATGGATTCTCCATCTCCATTTTGATGAAAATCCGCTAGTATCTCAAAAATAATAATTTTTACCTTAAGGTATCTTAATTTTACAAAACCCGTCTGCACAAATATAATTTTTAATGCAAGTAGACAATAGATGTACCATAACTGACTACTGGCTACTCGAGTTTGAAGAAAAAAGTTGATAAGTTGTTACAGTTTGTCTCAATGATTGTGCACTGATAAAAAAAAGATATATTTCATCGTGCAATAATAATTATTGATACAAATAAAATTATTCGTTTTTCATTGAATAGTCGTTGATTATTTATAAGTAATTTCTAGCCCTACTTTGTCAAAAAAATCAATCATCATTTTTTGATATTCCTTATTCGAGAAAAAAAAAAAGAATTCAACAATTTCAAGACTCTGTATTGATATAGACTTCTTACGGCAGGCACTGTAATCTCCCTCCTATCTTTTTCTGGACTTCAATTCTGGTGAATTTGGGTTATAATAGATCAGAGACATACCGAGTACAGAAAATTTTTCGATGGATGTAGTTTTTTCCAAGTATCATTATTTTTTTATCCAAGTAAAAAAGTGAGTGAGAAAGATAGTAAAAAGCAAGAAAAAAATTGAAATGGAAGGACTCATCCTCCATACCCTTCCCCCGTATCTACGCCACTGTAATCCATTTACGACTGAGTTCTAAGAGGAAAAAATGCTGCTATCGAAAGGTATTTCTTGCATTACCTTTTTTAGGAAAAATTACAGATTCACAAGTAAAACACGCGTTTAAACGTACATTCTGTAAATAATAGTGATCGCGCACTGATTTTATTGATTAGTGTATGCGGTGAAAAATACTATCGAAACATTAGTTACAGTCTTTCATGATGTATACTGTAAATAATACAATCTGTGAATTAATAATTACTACTCGAACTGTACCATACTATCAAATTCTGTAATTTTTCCTCCTCTGTTCCTGAATTAGTACTATTTTTTGAATGAGAAAATCATAAACCAATGGAGTAAATTTTGATAAACGCCTAAATTACTGAAGAATGCTGTGATTATTCCAGCACTTCCATTAAATTTTACAGATTTTCTATTCAATTTTACTATTCTGCGGTAAAAAATTACAGTTTATTTCTCTCAGTGTGTCTTTCCTGAAGTTTCCTGAAGTCTTGCCCCTAGTCCCAAAATTTGTGTATTCACACCAACCTGAGGCCCCCTTCAACTATGAAGCCATCAGTTGGTGACGTCATCAATCGTGACTCCGAGCCTGATTCTGAAATGTGCTTGTTGAATCCGCCTCTCTCCATCCGTGTGATCCAAGTGGTTCAGTATATAGGTACTAGGCTTTTATACAGCTATATTTTAGGTTTATGTTAAGCCTAGTTTCATGAAGGCTAATAGTAGACTTGGTATAGTTTAGTATATTGTATAGCCCGGTATAATGGAGGCTAAGGAGTAGCATCCCAATTCTGAAATCTGAAAGTAGGACGTCATCAGCAGTGATCCAGAGGCCTAGTATAGTGGAGACTGTTGGGAGGCTTACGAGTGCAATGAGTGATTCCGAAAATAGGAGAGAGTAAGAAAGAGAGGGAGTCGAAGTTGTACAGATGACGTCACAGGCAGCCATCATGGTCACTGATGTCGATATCCATATGGGGGTGAACGAGCGAAGCGAACGAGCCCCCCGTAAACTAGCTAGCTCAACTTAGATACGTACGCCTCTAGGAAAACTCCATAAACTAGGCCATGATTTTATCACAAAGCAAACGTGGCCTTAATATTATATAAATCAGGTCACTTATTAGTAGACATGAAACATGATCTTTATTTATTTGGTTTTGTAACAGATAACATTTTTAATGAAAATTTTAGTAATTGAAAACCCTGATGTTTTATTGAAGAGAGCAGTGTTGGTAAAAGTTATCAAAATTCCTTCCATAAGGCACGTCGTCAAGATATTAGAAATGTTCAAAATAATAGTAAATTTACTTACAACTGCGTGTTTCAAACACCAATCTGCTCCTTCGAAATTTCCCTGGTTGTACAATTGGGACGCTAATCGTTGGAATTCCGATTCAGTAATAAGCGGAACTTCTTCATGAAATGAAGACAAAATATTGATTGAGACGTTGATACGACGATTGGGGCTGCCCTTTCAAAACTGCGAAGCTGTGACGGGTACTATTTATAAAGGTAGGCTTAAGTATCTTACGTGCTTGGGCTGAACTTTGGTTTTCATTATCAAAATGTTCTACTTTGAATAGGTCCAGTGCTGCTCTGAAGTCTGCTAAGGCTAATTCAGCTTGTTGAGTTTCCAAATGACAAATTCCTCGCTTTTTGTAGTACGACGGTTTTTTATTCGATTTCTTCTGGGATCAGAAGATATCCAATATTAATTATGTTATGTTATAACACATATCTTCTTGGGAATGGAGAGGGGAGGATACCGCAGAAATCTTCTGTCGATTATAACGAATTTTGCCTAATCGTCAAGGTTTGTCCGTCGTTGTCCTATCTTGAAATGCATCTGCGAGGTCGATCTGATCATGAATCCTTAAACTCCCTTACTCAGGATCAAGCCTCTCAAAATGCTTCTGTAGTCACGAGCTACAAGTAAGAAACAGTGACATGACCGGAAAATTTTCGGGAGGCTTGAACAAAATTGAAGTAATATTTTACCCTTTTCTGTAATTTCGACGGCAATTTGAAGCAAAATTTTCTAATCAGGAAAGGGTTCGAACTTCTCTGTATCCTCGCTCTTCCTTTCGTTATGCCGTTGGTTAGAATAAAAGTGTCTCTGAGCTAAAAATCCGCAAACAGCTTGGTTTACCTTCTGAAATCTAGCTGGAAATCCAACATTTTTGGTGCGACCTTTTTGCCTATATGCGTAAATATACTACAATATTCTGCAAAAAGAGGAGTAGGAGAAGAAAGAAAATAGGTAATAAAGTGAAAGGAGGGAGTAAGTGGATCGCAACGGAGTTATTGCACCGAGGGGAGATAATCGTGGAAGAAAGAGTATGGAAATGACGAAAATTTTTGAGATGAGAAAAATTTAGAGGTCATTGTAAAATGTGCAATGGCAAAGGAGAACCCGCAAGCTTCGTAGCTCTGAGCTTGTCTTATTTCTGTTTTCTTTATGTTCAAGTGAGTAAATGTATTGAGTCTCCGAGATGTACAAAACCGATTGAAATTGGTTCTCAAAGTCTCGGTGGAAGGAAAGCGAGTTTATCCTTTCAAAAAGAAAGGTGCTGTAAGGAGGACTTTAGCCGTGTGAGAGTAGCAATCTGTATTATCTATACTATACCTCAGTACATATGATAAAATATTTATCATATTATACCATAAAAAACAGTAGATCTCTCATGAAAGGTCTCTCTGAACTTGATCTAGTCTAGGCAAATTCTTTCAACTTAGGTTGATGACTTCATGCTCAAGTCCTGTTCTCCAGTTCCTCCTTATATATAGCTCGATGCTCAAAAATATTTCAAGTCTCTGGACATTTCTCGAAAATGATGCCGTCATCAAAGTCGGACGCGCTCGCGGAAATTTCCGGAAAATGTCCGTCAACAGAAGAGGTTGCGGGAAATCCTGTGAGAAAGGTGAGGAATTTTTTCTGGACTTGAAAGAATCCAGGTGACCTATGATCCAAAGAAAGGAAATAATTGTTCCAATAAAGATAATAAAATGTGAAATAAATGGTTGGATTGACTGAGAACCTCGGGATGTGGGTGAGTTGGCTAAGTAAAGAGTGAGCTAAGGAAGACTGGAACAGATATCAGTGATGGAATTGTGACACCCTGTTTTAGTTCCTGATTAGAAGCTAATTGTAGAGCGTAATTGGTCGTTGAGAGATTCTATAGTAATCTTCCAAACGGCTAACCTAAATTTTAGAATATACTCAGTCCAAATCTAGATAGCTATAAAATCTCGTTCCTAATCAATAAATAAATCATTACAAAAGTGCGATAATCTTAGTATTTCTTACTATTGCTCTGTTGTAAAAACTGATTGCGTGTGCGTGTTCTTTAGCATTCATTAATTCCTCTGCACGCTTCACGAGATCATACTCATTGTATATGCGTTTTTCTTCAAACAAACAATTTCAACATTTCAGTTATTCATGAGGGTAAAGGAAAAAGAATGCGAGAAAAAACCTAGGGGACTAGAAATTAAGAATCATTGGGGAAAAATGTAAAGGTTATATTAAGTGTCTCATATCTTTTCCTGAATTTGTTCTAATATTTTATTGCACACATTCGTTGAACGACAGAAAGACACCAGAGCCTTTTGACAACTATTTGTCTCTTAATAGAAATGAAATTCCCCCATTTACCTCCAAATATCCCCTGTTCAACTGTAAAATTGTCCAACAAGGGGGAAATTTGGGTAAATTTTTGGGCAACCACGTTCAATATGGGTAGGGCTGGCGGGTACGCTTTACAATCCTGTAATCAAACTTTACAGTCCTCTGTACAGTAACGTATTTCACAAATCGAGAACGAGTAATGAGAACTTAGTTGACATGTGATATGCTATTTTGAACACTAATGAGAATAGAATACATTTTATAACCTAGATCGTTCGATTTATCAACAATTGATCACCAATCCACAAAACTGAGGATTATTTTTTTCAGAGTTTGAAAATAGGTACCTGAAAACTTTTCCAAGTTTCATTAAGTAGTAAGCAAGATATAACTCATTTTCTACACCATGGTCCTCTCGGAAACGACTGAACTATGAACACCAAAATGAGAGAATACCAAAAAAGAAAAATCTTACCAATATTTAAGTAGAATTTGTTCACACTTTTTGAGGAATTTGACTTGTCTTCTGATAGCTTGTTGTCTGGCGGAGCTTCGATATTCGTACAAAAATTCAGAATGCTGAGAACAACTGCATAAAAATGCTTCTTTGAGATTACAGCAGAGGACTTCGAATTCATATTTACTAAACACTTGAAAATCAACTTTGCATGATATTTGAAAGAGAGGGCGACTAGAAATAATGATAAACAAAAAGAAAAAGAAGAAAAAAAAAAAAAAACTCGTATTTACCTTCATTTTTGGTACTTACTATGTTACGAAAGTTTCCGTCAAAGCTGTAAAAATATTAACTCAGACTCACAAACGCAATTCGTGTACGTTTGAATCAATACAGATGGACGGGTAGTGTCTGATGGCTTCTTTATTTCAACTCTTGCAATATCTAGACACCACGAAACTGTCAAATGAATGAATTTGGTGAGTACTTATAGGCTACATTTGTTTAACAAGGCACACTCTACCGGTAGTGATTGGTCCATTTTTGTCAGGGTAAAATCTACTAAGAGATTTAAAAAACGAAAAAAAAAGAAAGGTTAAAGAAGGGAAAGATTCCGAGATTAAAGACAAATAATTCGGAAATAACTTGAATTTATTATACAACAAGAACTTTAGGAACTGATAAAATTTAATCCTTATTAAAAAAGTAACTAACTTGAGATTCCTATCTTTTGATACGAGTATATAGGAGTATTTAAGGATTCTGTTGAAACGGTTAAAATAATACCAGATTATGTATTTAGACGCTTTTACTGTAGAAGCAGAAATAATATAATAGTTTGTTTTTCTGTAATTGCGGCAAGTAGGTTACTGTAAAAACAGCCACCTGTTGCAGTCGGCTTTTTGGTAAGGTACAATAAGATTCGGGAGTGAGAAGAGAAGTCCAAATTTCTGATACTGGGAAATGAAAACAATCCGAAATTGTGTTATCATTAAGGCGAGTACAAATGATACCATTATTAATGAAATTAATTTTTATTTATCTCGTTTTGTTTTAATGTAAATTCATTGTTTACATTGGTTTTTCGAACATTATTCTATAGTGTACCTATAATTTAATTAAATGATGAAATTACATTCACATCAATTATAAATTTTTATTCATTAGTGTTAAATTTTATTTTATGATTTGAAATTTTTATTTCAGTATTTCAATATCAATTTATGTATTTATCAATTTGGACCATTTAATTATTTTTAAACCATCTATGAAAAATAATAATTTATATTTATATATAATGTTATTGAAATTTTCATCATTTTTATTTAACTTTATATTTTTATCACTTCAAGTGTAATATTAATTTGAATGATACGATGGAAAATATTTAATTATTTCAATTTTTATTATAATCAAAATGATTATCAATAAATTTAATAACAATAAATTTTTTTTATAATAGTCTTGAATCTAAAAATAATTTTTCTATAAATTTCATTTATATTGCAATTATTTTCATTTTATTTGATATTGAATTAAGTAATACTTATCATTCCATTGATAATTATATGAATTTAATTTCATTCATGTACGATTATTAAAAATGGTATTGAAAAATTATCCAAATAATTTAGAATAAAATTTATAATAAACCAACATTGAATCAAAAAATGTAATTAACGGGCAAAGGAGACTACAACTGGGCCCTTTTGAGCGCTAGATGGGGAAAGGTAGTTCTCTCCCGTTCAAGAATAGGGTACATATTTCTCTTCATATCCTATATATTACCAAGTACTCGATTCACTCTCAAAATACCTTCTACGAATTCCATCATCTCATCATTAAATAACAATTGCGAAACAATAAATTCATCTTTAACATATCTACGCGCTACTCAATTCTATAACTACATTTAAACAAAAACAAAGTTTTTTTTTTGGAAGAACCTTCTTTTGTGATTATTAATTAAGTACTATTATTCTATTTTTATATTTTTTAGATACTTCTTTTATTACTAAACCGCCCAGCAAATAGCCGCTGCAACTAAAATGCTCGTTAAAAAAAAATGTTTCTACTCTCAAGGGAGTAAAGAAACAAAATACTCTTGCTCATGTATCCCAAAAGGCTATGTTCGCCACTTTGTAGTAAAGGGACCAATATATTTTTCCTTGTGTATTTGCCATTTTTACCTACCTATGCTGGTGTTGCAAAATTGGTCACTCTACTTCCACGTAACGAAAATGGCTATTATTGTACGTTCCCTCAGGTAAATATCCTATTTACCTAAATTTTAAAATGGATAAGTAAGTAATTATGTATAAGGAAAAAGAGTCTCATTTCAAGGCAAATTTAAATCATTGAATTCGAGATAAAGTTTACAATATGCTAGGCCTAGTCCTACGAACGGAAATAAATACAGAAAGTGATACGGAAATTTAGGAGCTAATGAGGCCACAGGCTGTAGTCCAGTATTAGTTCAATAATTCGAAGAAATGCATTTTGTTCTCAATATGCGGGTCGCACATTCATCACAGCAATTGACGACATTCAAAACTACCTCCTCCCAAATGACTCATAAAATTTACCAGAAATAATTCTTCACTCGACTTCTTCCGAGTTTCTTCGTTTCGTCCCTCCTTTTTCAAGTTTTGATAGCACTTGCCGATCGCATAGATGCTCGTACATATCAGCGGAACGAGAATGCAAGGAGCAAGGTCAGCTTTAGTATCAGTTATGAAGTCATGGCTGCACGACGCGACGTACCGAGTCTTTCATTAGGCATGTAGGCCTAGGTAATACTTACTTCAACAAGTGTTTTCGAGTTGTTGAACGTGAATATCTTTTATGCGTCGTATATGTGAACGAGAACCTCAAAAACCCGATTCAACAGGAGATACATATCCGAGGAATAAACCCGGAAAAAATGGCTGACATTCGGAAAGGAATTTTATATGGACCCAAATTTTCATCGCCTTCGTTTGAAAGAGAAGTAGATGAGACGTCTCTGGACGAATATCTAATTAATGCGGCAGAAAGAAGTTTCAATGAAATTTTCATGGTAAGTTGTTGACCTATAACATGTCTTATTAGTCCGGCGAAACTTAGGTTTACCTTAATACGAATATAAATGAGATTATTATCCCGTACCAAGCAAGAAAATTACAATAACGATTGCCAAAATAATTTCAGATTGACGCTTTGAGCAGTGAAAAGCTCATGTTGAAAGAATTTCTTCAAAAAAGTCGTAAGTTGGCGGCTGAGTTGCAAGCATTACATTGTAAAAAAGGAACCATCGTAGGAATTATATCCGAAAACCGATTAGAATATCCGATCGTCATCTTCGGCACAATGTTGACAGGTGCTATACTCACGTGTTTCAATCCAGCCTACACAGTCGGTGAGTATAATATTTTATGTACATACTTGTACTAGTGTCTATGTATCGTGCTGGGTATTAAATTTCATAACGTAATTTCATCCGTAACGGATGTAAGTATATTTACTACATGTAGGTCTTAATACTTACGAGAACAGTTCCCTAATTGAATTTATCTTTCGCCCAGGAAAATCATTAAACTACATTGACTGTCGCCTATATTTTTTCTTACAAAAGTTGTGAAAAAAATTTCATTTTTATTTTTCGTATATTTCTAGATGAACTGAGGTCAATTTTCAACATCGCGAAGCCTTCATTCATGTTTTGCTCCATAGAAAATTATTCTAAAGTTAAACAAGTAGTTCCTTCAACATGCAGAATCATCGTTTTCAACTCCGACAAGATTTTAGATACATCGGTACCAGTACCACATTTACAATTCTTGAATCTAGTCTATTCATCGAAAACGTACAGCCCCGTCAAGAATAAACCAGATGACGTGGTCTTCATCTTGTACTCGAGTGGAACAACTGGTTTGCCGAAGGGAGTGATGATCACGCACAAAAATGAAGTGTTTATAACAAAACTTCTCTAGTATGTATTTTATTCTTGAGTATGATTTGTAAATGATTCACACCCCGGTAGATAGTAAATAATATGAAAAATCATTAGGTATTTGCGAATAGAGGCAAAGGAGGCGCCCTCTAGATTTACCATGGTGTTAATTTGAGGACGCTTGCAAAAAAAAAAAATGGTCCAAAAATTTTAAAATTATATTCATCTGAAAGAAATTTGAAGGGGCAACAAGTTTTGTTCCCTGCATTTTTCATGAAAAATAATTTGAAACGGTAAAATGACGACGTGAGAGACGCACAAGGATGGTAGCTGAAATTTGGGCCACGTTTGAAGATGATAAAAGAATTCCTGATTTCTTATAATTCTTAGAAGTGGCCCTATTTTTACACGCATTCTTATGCAATTTTCAAAAAAGTTGGCCTACTTGCACAGCGTTGTCAATCGGTGCATGTTCCGGCCTCCTTTAAGGTAGTCTTGGTTTTGGTAGAAAACACCATGATCATTTTTTCTGCAGAACAAGTAGCGCTTCTAGCGGGACCTTTATCCGCAAATATTCGAGCGGAAAATTATCAGCTGGCGACGATATTATAGGCTAGTGATGGGCAAGAACCGATAGTTTGAAACTACCGATAGTCCGATAGTCTTCCTCCTAGCTGACACTATCTATTTATTCGGTACTTTTCCGGAAAACTATCGGTAGTATCGATTTACCGCTATTAATGGCTAATTCAGAAAGCCAGTCAGCGCATACACCAAAACTGAAGTACAACTGAGGGCCGCCTGTACCAATCCACTTAATCCTAGTTAACCACGTATGTTCATAGCTAACCTAAGTTTAACTTCACTGCCTAATTTTGACCATTTAACTTGAACTGGTCTGTAGTTAGCTTTATAAACTCATATGAAAATATAGTTGGTACAAGTGTGGTCCTGAAATCATTTCAATTTCTTTTGAGGAGTGTATTATACTCCGTTCACGTTAAGAAAGGATAGAAAGTAGTACCTTGAGAATGGAGCGCTCCAGCAGGTAATTTCAATCTACCGTTCCATTCTCGAGGTACTACTTTCTATCCTTTCTCAGCGTGAACAGAGTATAGAAGCAATGTTCTTTACCATTGGGAAGAAGTTTTTGCCTCCTGGCAGCCTGATTTTACCAATTGGCTGCCAATGTTATGATATAGATGTAAGATCGTGAAATCTTAACAAATCATGTCGATGCAGTGTAAACACTGAATCGAAACAAAAAGTCGAGAGTCCCGTAGGAAATGCAGGTCAGCTGACTGCTCTCGGAAGATAACCAGATAACTATCGAAATACCTAATAAAGTCTGCATGCAGAAAGAAACCTGCGAGTAGTAGAAGACAAAAAGAATGCGTGCATTCTTACATAGATACACGTTAACCTTTTTTCAATGGTTTGTCCAAAAGCTTGCCATGACCCATTTGGAAGTATTGACCACATAATTATTTGTATGGCTGACAGGTATTTTCACAATGGAATTGATGCCACCGTCAATCCTCAATTCCCACTCGTCAATCCTCAATTCCCACTCGCGGTGGCTTCCAGTTATTAAACCTTTCTTTGTGTCCTTTGGAAGGCGATCATTGTATTTCTGTTTCTAAAGGCATACATGGCAAACTAAGAACTAAGAACGGTCTTTAATACAGGTCTTATGGGAGAACGAACGGCTACGTTCCTATGGAAAATTAAACGGCGTTTTTACCTCGTTCTTTAGTTTGTCATGTTTGTCTAAAGGGTATTAAAAATATAGGTACACCTACATTTTTTACCAGGGCTTGCACAATAACAGTTATTTTTCGGTTAACTGTTACACTTAACCGAAATGAAAATATCAATTTTGACCGATTGACCGTTAACCGTTATAATTGACGATCGATCTTGACCGATTGACCGTTAACCGTTATTTTTTCGGTTATAACTGTTATTTGACCGAAAATTCTAGGTCTTCTAACAACGTTAACCGAAAATTTTAGGACTTCGACCGAAATATTTTTCAACATTTAACAGTTATTGGTCAAAATACAGCTTGACCGATAACCAAAAAAATTTGTGAGGTCATTTGACCGATAACCGTTAACCGTTAAAAAAATTTCGGTCGCAAGCCCTGTTTTTTACGCAGCTAGCCCGATCAGCTGAATGACCTTGAACTGTCGCCCTGAACTACCCTTGGAACGCGATCTCAATGTTTTGGATGAGAAGAGGGGTTGAGTCTGGTCTATGAGTCTCAAAACGTGATCTTCTTTTTTTTGTCTATCAGCAGTAATTCGTTTATTCTAAAGACTACCGATACCGTCCACCGATACACAATATTTTATTGTCATTAGGTAGATTATTCTTTGTACTTTCAGCGAAGAAAATCTCAATGAAAGCAATGGCCTGACAAATATGAGCGTACTGCCAATGTTTCATGCATTTGGTTTAAACCTTATCTTTTCCGCAATAGTTCGAAATCAAACCCTCGTTATCTTGCGCAAGTTTGATGAAAGATTGTATCTATCAACGATACAAAAATATAAAGTAAGTTCGACTTTTAGCGGCACTTCTCTTAGCTAAATTAAGCAAGGTAAGTGTTATGTGTGATAAGAATTGCAATTCACCGCCGGTACATAAGTAGATATGCGAGTATACTTGCTGGGATTTGAATTGCAAACCAAATAATGAGGAACAGAATAATATTTCCTTCAATCGAATGAGTAAAAAGTATGATTTAGCAGTTTGTAATCAAAGAAATGGAAATGAGATGCACTAGAGGTCAATCAGATTCTGATGAAGGTCATGATGTTTTATATCTGTAACGCCGAGCAAATAAACTTTAGGGGTCCGCTACAATGAAACAAACTGAGCAACGTGAACGAGCAACGGGCAACCGAAACAAATGAGTTTGATTCGGTTGCTCGTTTTTTACACACCACTACCGTTTCAAAATTGCTCGTTGCGCGTTGCTCGTTGCCAACTTTGTTTGATTGTAGGAGACGCCTTAGTGTAGTTCAAAATACTTTTTAAATAAATAAATAAATTAATTAATCACGGAGATACATGTTAGTGTATTACTTTACTGTGTTAGTTGTGATAATTTTATAACAGTTTCTGAATTTTTTTTACAGATAAGACAATTAATGCTAGTACCGACTTTGGTAACTTTCTTGTTGAAACATCCGCTGGTCGATGAATACGATTTGTCGAGTGTCGAGAGTGTCCTATGCGGAGCTGCGCCTGTAAAGCCCGAAACGGAACTCGCCCTAAAGAATAAATTTAATCTCAAATATGTTCAACAAGGTTACGGTATGACCGAGTCAACTTTGGTCACCACAATAAAGAATGTTAAAAGTTCTAAAACTGGCACGTGTGGCTCCATCATACCAGGCACTGAAATCAAGGTTAGTTTGTCATCTCGTGATATTAATTTTAATGACGAGTGTTAGGTACCATGAAAAATCACGACAGAGTTAGAAATAGTTCTAAACAGAAATATGAGAGAAGATCTTAATATTTTAAAATCGATTTTACATTTGACTTTCGAGCATATTAAATCATAGAAGTGAGAATCAGAAGAATTTAGATTCTTTGGGACTCCAATTTTTAATTCAATTCTCAATATCAAAACCAATTTGATCCATGGAACAATTTTTCTCTTTTATTTATTACATCTAACCAAAAAATTATTATTAACTAACAACCTTAAGAAACACTCACTATATTCCTCATTCCAGAAAAGAGGCATTAACAGTTGACGACAGATCAACTAATACAATATCTTACCACATCCGACATCTTCCCCCTCATCTAACCATGTGATAGTATCCGTCTTTCAAATAAACCTTTGTCAAGCTAATAGCTCCAGATAGCTTCAAAGCTTGTAAAATAAATAAAAAAAAAATATATATATATATATATATATATTATATATATAAATAAGAACAAAAAAAAAAAAAAACAAAGAAGAAAAAATACAAAAAAAGGAATAGAAAAAAATATAATACACATATCTATAATATATGATGTACATGTAGAAGAAAAAAAAAAAAAAAAAAATAGAAAATAAGGCGAAAACAATAATAATAGCAATCTATTATGAGGATATTCATGTATTAACACACTTTAGAAACAATCAACACTCAAATTATCTTCATATGGATCCCTGGACACACCAATTTCCCCGACCACGACGCAGTTGATCAAGCTGCTAAACAAGCTACCTCCCTCAGTCAAATAACTGATAATTCACCCCTACCAACCCTAGATTACAAAAATTACTATCGTTCTCTCATCACACAATCATGGAACACTCTTTGGGAAAATCAAACAAATAATAAACTTCTCAGTATCAAAAAAAACCCGGTTCCTTGGGTATCATCCATTCAAAACACAAGAAGAGCAGAAGTAATTCTCTCTCGTCTCAGAATTGGTCACACAAAAATTACTCACGCCCACCTCATCAGTCCCTACATCCTAACCCCTCCCTCATGTCCCCACTGTCAAAAAGACAAATTAACAGTGGAACACTTTTTTTCATGCCCCAGACTTTTACCCCTTCGCTCTTCTTCGGATACCCCCTCTTCTCTCACCCAAGCACTCAAAAACAACCAGGACATCATTTCGAATACCCTACATTACCTAAGACAAACCGACTTTTACGCTCACATCTGAACACATACATCGACTATACCTCTACAACCTTCTACATACACACAATGTAAACTTTTACACACCATTACCTGAAGCAGTTACACTCGACATTATATTCCATCCTCTTATCCTTCCTCACTTTCCGTTACTCTACCAACTTCCTTAAAACCTCCCTTTCTCAAGTGTTATTTATAATATTCATAACTTTTGTAACGCCGAGCCAATAGCCCTCGTGAAGCTCTAGTGCTCGTAAAAATAAAAAAAAAAAAAAATAAAAAAAAATAAAAAAAAAAAAAAGGGAGTAAGATTTAAACGATATTTAAAGTTTATAAAGAGTAAAATCAATGAAAGAGGAAAAAAAAAAAAGGTTGGAAAGAGGATGGCTTCTGGGCCTTAACTCGAAGGAAAAATGGAAGAATTGATTTGAATTTAAATAATGTTGATGGAAGGAAGTAGGTCTGAAATAAATTTGATGGAAGGAAGTAGGTCTGAAATAAATTTGAAAATATGTGAGAAAAGCGAAGGGTTTTCGGATGATAGGTCGGTGGCTCTGAGAGGGGTAAAGAATTGTAGATTGATGGCTTCTAAGCATAATATTTGTCTAATGTTGGATATTTCTAAACATTCGAAAAGATAATGATTGATTTCGCCTTTAGAATGATTGTCTGAATGCAGGGGACATATAGATCAGACTCGGAAAGATTTAAACGTTTTAGGTTAGCGGGGAGTCGATTGTGTTCAAAACGAAGACGGCTGAGTTTAACTATAAGGGAGAGAGGAATATCGTTATTAAAAAGTTTATATCAAGGGAGTTCCCTGCGTTCTTCGCGTAACTACATTAAGGAAGTTGTCGTTTTTCAAGTACCCTAATGGATCACAAACTGGCACTCACAAAACCGCAATGTTCCCTTTTAAAGATGAATGGTTGAAATTTTCACTCATGACCCTCTTGTATATTGCTCCAAGATCGGAATTTTTCCAATTCCTCACCTCTCTTTCCTTCTAATGTCTCCTACTAAGTAAATCGAAGATATTATTATAAATTTTACAAGCAATTACCAAATATATTTGTACTTTCTCCTTTTAGGTTGTGCACCCCCAGACTGGGGCAATTTTAGGTCCTAATGAAAACGGCGAAATCTGTACCAGAGGGCCTCATATCACGAAGGGATATTATGGAAACAATAAGTCTACCGCTGAAACCATAGATAAAGAAGGTTGGTTGCATTCTGGGGATGTCGGCTATTATGATGATGATGGCGAATTTTTTATCGTGGACAGAGCCAAAGAACTTATCAAATACAAAGGTTTCCAGGTGTGTACGCGAGCAAATCGGAAAAAGATTCATTTTGAAAATATTTAACGCATCAAATTCTAGGTAGCACCAGCAGAACTTGAAGGTCTCCTATTAATGCATCCATCAATCGCTGACTCCGCTGTCATAGGTATCCCAGATGAAGCTGCTGGTGAACTTCCCAGAGCTTTCATAGTCAAACGGGATGGTACAAAGATCACAGAAAATGAGATAAGACAATACGTGGCAGGTTTGTACCAAATAATTATGCCATAATTTAAAAGAATAAACTTTGTATTAGTGTAGACGTATTCATGGTCCATGATTATGGAAAAATATCGACCAAGGCAAATTCTACCTTTGGTAATAGTGAAGTTATCATGATGATGTCGTGGACCCCAAAATTTCGAAATTGGAACTTGAAAATTCCAGCCGCAGATATTCGCATCAATTTCATTGTTAGCTATTTCTATATTTGATGTGAAATCGTCTTGAGGATGTCCTGGGTTTTGTTGCTATGGTTTATAGATTGATAAAAATTCCAATTTTTGAGGTATTACTACTACCTACTGAAGCTTGATAAAAAATTTTAGAATGAAAGCTTCCGCAACTTAGTTTGATAATATTCTTTGAGTGGGCTTGATGTTTCAAAGATGATTCTGGAATATACTCAAATAGGGAGATAGTTGAATTCCGCCCTTTTCGAGAAGAAGGGCTTAATTTATGGAATTAAAATATCAAATTTCTAACAGCTATTAATTTATTTTTCAGAAAAAGTGTCCCCGCAGAAACAACTGAGAGGGGGCGTAGAATTTGTGTCTGAAATACCGAAGAATCCAAGCGGTAAAATCTTGAGGAGAAAACTACGTGAATCATGGGCTGTAAAGAATCAATGTAAATCAAAAATATAGATTTTTATGGATAATTCATATCATTCTTTAAATAAAAATCATCTAAACCATCTTTTTTTTTTCCTAACACTCCGGGTCTACAACGAAAAGCTGCTTAGTGATTTCGGTTTAAACCTATGAGTTTTAATATCACTGGTGTAATATTACTAACAATCGCAGAAACTAGGTTTTCTTAATGATTATTACCTACGTTACATAAATTACTGAGGTAGGTAGCTAATGCAAAATATGGTTCGAAACAAGGAATCTCTTTTTAGGAAATAAGAGCTTCAGAGTTTCATTATGAATATTAGTAATATTTTATCAATTTGTATTCTAAAAGTACCGATAGTTGAGGATTGAGATAACTATCGAGAATGAAATAAGGTATTTAATAAAAAAATAAAACTAGTAGTCAACACTTTAAGTTTGATTTCATCAAATGTATAATGAGAAAAATCTAAAGCACATTTAATTGAATACGATTTTGCTGTACCGTAGATAAAATTTGAGAGACACATATACAAGTTAATAAAATACATATCGTATCTACTACTTTTTCTCTTCAACTGTTCTCCGACAATGAAAAATTATAATACGGTCGGGGACCTTCCAAATAGTGCAGTGGCTTATATTTACTACTGGTACCATGAAATACTAAACAGAGTTCTTTCAATTTTCCTGTATCCTGAATACAACAAAATTAAGATACCTGATTTTCCTTCATTTAATATTTAGATTTAGGTACTTACTGAGTATTCAGCACTATCATGAGATGCCATTTTGTTCATCTTATTCGTTTCAAGCAACGTTCCTATTTTTTTGCGTTTCTGAAATATTCGAACAGTAAGTTACATTAGAGAAAGTAACTTGTCGCGACGGATACAGAAAACAAAAGATTGGATATTTCTTAATATCCGTATGAGAAAATAATAATAAAATAATCTTTATTTTGATAGATATGTGAACAGATTCCTTTCCTTTTTTTTTTTTTTTCTTCTTCTCTCAAAAATAGATCACCCACCGCATGCTCAAATTACGAGTACTTCCGCTGAGCGAGAGCGGTGGGATTATTAGTATTATTAATTACTTAATAAAACAAATCAAAAAAAAAAAAAAAAAAAAAAAAAAAAAAAAAAAAAAAAAGGAAACTAAATAGAATAGTAATAAAATAAAAAGAAATCAATAAATAATTAATTCCAGCCCCTGAAATGTGGCCAGCGAGGCCACTGAACCAGTACCCATTACCCAACCGCACCAGAGAGTCTTGAAAAAAAAAAAATATATATAATATGAAAATACTTAGATGAAAAATGAAGAAGACAATGAAAAGGAAGGAAAATAAGAAAATGAATGAATAAAATAGAATGAAGTAGGTAGAATGAAACTGAATAAATAAAATATAATGAAATGAAAAAAAAAAAAAAAAAAATCAAGAGAAAGAAGTAAAAATATGGGGAAAAATGAAATAAATTCTTCGTATCAGTTTGGTCCTGCAAATCTCCACCCTTCCTTTTATTTTAAAAGAATACTTCGGTAGTCATGGATTCTTAAGTGTGTCAGATTTTGGATGGAAATTTGTCGATGGTGTAGGACAACTTCGCGATGAAGTGTTTGGGAAAATGGTTTCTGAAATATTTTTCGAAAAGCTATTGAGAAATGATTTCCAAAAAAATAGTTCATTGAAAGGGGAGAAATGGCTATTGTCATACGTACAATATTATCCTCATTAAAAGTTTTGATCTCATTTTATGTACGATATTTCTATCAATATCTGTTTTTCACGTTTCCCGTCCTCTGTAGAACGATTCAAAAGAATGCCGAGGAATTTAAGCTCCAATCATATTTTAAAAGTAGCTCAGGTACTATTTACATTGAAAGTTGCAGGCAATAGTTTTTAGACTCCATACTCACTTTGCCCATAATCACCACAGTCCAAATTCCTTCTGGATTTTCGCCCCATGTCATGACCGAATCAAATGTACCGTTTTCGATTCCATATTCATAGGAATCAAAAGAACGTCTGGACAGCAACACAGCTTTGGTCCCTGTCGATAAAGTATAAAAAAATAGATAGGTAGTCATCAAAATATAGAAACAGTCTTATTTAGTGAATCAGTCGAAATAATTCTGATCTTTTCGTCAGTAAAATTTTAGCTTAATCTTGCTGCCCAAAAAATATTTTAGAAAATGTAATTGTAATACATTTCTCTTACCGAAATGAGGGAGGAAAAAAAGTGTCGCGATCGATTTCTTTTCTCTCTTTTCGCATTCAAATCTTGAAAATGTTTTTATTTACATTTTAATTAAAACCGAGTCGGAAGAAGTTTGCTCCATTCGGGTAGAATTTTTTTCGAGTCAGTTTTAAAAGTTTTTATTATCTGAATTTTGTACTTTTCAACTCGGGTAAAAGTTGAGGCGTAACTACGTACGAGTATTAAATTACCTGCAGGAGATATTAAGAGTATTTTCAAGTCTCCTCGCTTTGGATACTTTACAGTTAAAGACACTTGTACATGTTCCAAGTTGATGACCTCAGTCGATCTTCCTTTACAACCATCTGACGTTATTTTTATTTGCAAATTGGTAAAAAATTTCAACCCATTCCTGAAATTGTGAGAGAAATGAAATAAATAATGGAACTCAAACAAGCATTTGGAAAAAGCAGATAGTAAATCGAACTTTTGTTCGCAGTCAAGCCACTAGCCGAAAAAAATCTAATAACATCAAGTGAAGTCAGCAAAGATCAAATATTTTTTAATTTGATACTGATTGTTATTCTGTAATAGGTATTAATTAATTGTAGCAGTCAAAACTCTTTCAAACACTACTACTGGTTACTCGGGAATAAGAATTTTCCAACTTTTGCACAACTAATATAATTTGTAAGACCTACACTTCAACTCTCTGAAATCAAATTAGGTATTATGATTTCAGAAGTTAAAAAAAAAAAAAAAAAAAAAAAAAAAAAGAAGAAAACGGAAAAATTTTAGAGCATGGTGGACAGAGGTTTTTTTTTCTCCCTCAAAATCTATTTTAGAATAAAATATTCAAATTTTCTCTTTGATATTTATGTGATAGACAAAATAAACCTGGTACCGGTAGGTACCTAAAAATTATCAAAGCGGTGAGTGTCAAAATAAAGGAAGAAAGGAAATGTCCTGAGAAATTGATCGGAAACATAAATACTGTACTTTTTTTGAAATCAGATGAGTAACATAGAAGCTCAGAATGAATAATAATATTGTCATAAAAATATTTTCGCGTTTGCTTACGTGTATTTTCAGATAATTTACTTACAGAACGAAACACGAAGTAGATATATTTAGAAAAAATTTAATTAGCTCTGCCATACATCAGCAAATTTATACTTACAATAAGATTATGAAAAAAAAAAAATATATACAATAATAATAATGATGGATAAAAATAAACTAAAAATTTATTAAGGCACACGACATTTCGTTTCAATTGCATGTTCAGACCAATCTTCAGTTTCATGATTCTATAAATATGCTGAGGGCAGTGCCAATTAGGTTTTAAAATAATTTTTTTTTTTCAACTCTTATACGGGGACTAGTCTCTTTAATTCTTAGATATAATTATTTTGTTCGTAGATAGGTTGAATTTTATTATTTTTGTTTGTTTGGTGTACTTTTTCTGGAAGAATGACCATGGCAGCCGATAGGTAGCGCTGCATTTTAATTACTAGCTGCATGTCATCTATAACAAGTATCTTTCTCACAATCTCATTACAATTTTTTCATTCTGCTTTAAGTTACCTCCAGCGCGTTTCGGTTTACAAATTCTGATAAAAATTGGATTATTATTATTTTCTTCTTTACAGATTTTTAATTCACAAACAGGTATGATGAGTGAAAAACGGAAAATTTTGTAGTTCAACATACATGAGACGCACAATACGAAGAATAAGTTTTTTAACCACATGGAATTGATTTTACTGGACAAACACCGTCGTAGAATCTTTTTCTCTTACTGCAATTTGCTGAACTTTCTCATTACAGCTAATCAGAATTATTGTAGAAACGTCATAAAAATTCGCATAATTATTATGTTTGAATCGCAAGCTTTGTTTACTTGTTCACGTTAGCTGATACGATACAGCTATTCATAGGACCAACACTCTGAAAGCTCATTGCTTTTTCAACAAGATCATTTATGTTCAGCATACCAAATCCGAAATCGTGACTCACGTAGAAACCAGCTCCGTTTTTTTTCCACGTACGACGATTATTTTGAAGAGGGGCTACTTGACAAGTCCACGCAAGTAAATGTTGAATATCGCGCCAGGTCAAATTCAAACTGTGAATAAAACTTTAGCTTTAATATTTTAAAAGCAATTAACTGAGGTACGTGAATCGTAGATTGCGTCTTTACTTTGCCTCTAGTGCCAAAGCTATAGCTCCAGATACCATAGGTGTTGATGCTGACGTTCCGCTAAATTTGGTGGTGCACGCATTTTCGCCAACATCTGTGGATACCTTCCATAATTTTTTAATTAAAATGCACAGTAAAAGTAAAAAGAAAAGGATACATGATCGACATACTATGCCGTGTCCAAGGGGTAGTGCAAAACTCGAGTAAGTGGTTACCATAATGTTAGCACATTTTTCTGAGAAAAATATAATTTTGCCCTGGTGATCGCAGCTAGCAGCTAAAATGGTGTAGATGGATGCACGTAATGGATCGCACGAACAATTTCTGCCTCGCCATTTATTGCTGCCACAGGCAAATGTGTAGATTAGGCCCTTACCTCCGCGTCCCTGGAAACGAACAACTATTGCAATACGATGCGGCTTAAATTTTTGACAATGACCTAGTTATCATGCGTTTTACATAAATCGAGGTTCTTAACTTTCTACACTGGCCGTCCATTGACCCAACTATAATTTTTTAGGTAAACTACTCGTATTTTAGTGCTCTTCCGGATTTTCAAACCCAACAACGTTCTTTCTTCACTCAAAATAATTTCTGAAATGATCAAAACGCCCTTAGAGCTAGATCTTCAAATTAATATGTATTATGTATTGAAGGTACGCTTTGGAACTCATCTTTGATATTCAGGGGCATTTCTCCATATCTGGTGACATTATATCTGCTAAACATTTTACTACGTAACTAAGAGGCAACCACCCCATACGAGACTAGACCGGAGATAAAGGTACGGTTTATATCTTATTGGTGCCTTGGTTTCCCTCTTACACGGCGACTTCTTACTAACAACTACGGAATATGGACTGCCACCAGTAGCATTGAACTTGACCTAGTATAAACCTAGTATATTAGAGGCTTTTTATGTCCTGTATGTTAAGCTATCGCTCCATCCCAATTTAGTCCAACTTATATAATAGGTTAACTTATAAAGTAGTCAAAATGTTTTCAAATCCCTAAAGTAGATCAAGGTCGTTGATGACGTCATAGAACATCTCGTCAGACGAATTTTTGCGTGATCCTCCCCCCTAAGACATATACATGTCAAAAAAGAAGTATTAAGCTCCGATTTAACTCATACTTTGGTCTTTCAGACCTTTGAAATCTACAGATACGGGTATCCTCAAAATTAATCTTTATATATTCGGTGCACTATGGAATCTACAAATTGTGCAAAAATTGTCATCATATGGCAAATGTAATCAGTATTAAAGTAAAACGAAAGCTCACCAATTGGAATTTTATCCTTCCTCTCCGTCGTGGCGCCACTGAGTTGACTTCTCACATACAATTACTTTTTGTACATGACCCCCTAGAACTTATCTCACTATTGCATTGGATGTGACCGTGAACTACTTCTTCACTTGTACACAGGATTAGTACGTGGAAAATTGGATTGTGGTACCCCAAGATACAGACAGTCAGTAAATTTACTTCAAAATCATGTACGATTCAACCTCTAACTCTTGAAATGGTTTCTAGTGCGCTCAACTGCAGCCTTCTTCTCAGTATCTGTCACGACGACACTGCTTTTCTATTCTGGTGCCTAACTTTTTTGCGTCCACAGATTATTTTCGTGACCTTCTGATTCGTCCTTTCTCTCAAATCTTACCTTTGTAAATACTTCAGACGTTCCAATGAATCTTCCACTCTTTCCTCGGTATCTGCCCCTTCCTCTTCAGATATAAAACTAAACCTTACATCCGTTCTAAGAATTGTGACTCCGTCCACAGGAACCCGCGCGCGCCTTAGCGTTGAATATCGATCAGGAGAAAAGAATCTTTTACAGAGGAAGGAAGATACCTTTTCTCCTGATTGTAATTGAACACTTAGGCGGGTTTTCTGTAGACAGGGTTACAGTGTTTAACGCTCTTGCAACTGAGATTACCAGTCCTAGCACCATACCTGGGTAATGCCTGTTTTCAAGGCAGCATTTGTCAGCGGCGTCTCTTTCCATCTTTTATATCCAGGATCAGAATACGTCCATGAATTGGAGCTGATGTGTACATCCATATGTTTGAATAATAACGCTTTCGCTCTCTCGACATCGCTTGGAATCCTCGTTCCTTTCAGTAATCGAACGGCTGGTGAATGAAAGGAATTATATCAAATTGCGGTCCGTTCTATGCAAAGATGAGAAATTAGGGTGGCTTCCTGATACAAATCCGAGGATTTACTTTTTGGAACTGATGTTTTTTATTTTGAGGATGAGGTGCGATTATGAAGATGGTGAATGCAACCATGGAGATTGTAGCCTATCTCCACGTTTCACTCGGAAAGTCAAACAAAGGAAAAGTTAATCATCACGCAGCTAGTTGCTATTTACCTCCCAAAGTTACGAGGGGGGCGACACCAACTCCACAAATAGTATTGTTTGCTGCCATAGCGATAACTCCCGCACATCTGGTACCATGTGAATGTTTATCGCGTTTGCTGGGCACAGGATCTGGAGTTGAGTTACCATTTATCAAATCTATCCCCAAAGCGGGATCCTGGATAGCCAAATGGCAGCATTATCAATTTTGTATAGAATATACGTCAACATTTCAACAGGTCCTCCAACTTACGTAATTGTCGGCTAAGTCGGAATGTCCAGTCTGGATCCCCTCGTCCACTACGACAATTTTGACGTTTTTGCCGTAAAGTTGATGCTTAGTCCATACCGGCGTTAAGTTGAGGTCGCGGGGGTACTCTTCTTTCTGACGTATGTCTCGACAATTTTCCTATTTCCGGGCAAAAAACCTGTTATCTAAGAATATGAAAATACAATCATTATTGTATGTAAAAGAAATAAAGAAGTGTCAATTCTATTACAAGATAATATTGCTTTGGCCAATACAGGTCATTCTGAATTAAACATTCTCGAATCTCTTCGACAGGTTTTGACGGAAGTTCAACGTCTTTCGAGACGCTTGGTTGGTCATCATTTTGCTCGTCAGCAGGTTCTGATAATTCAATCGGCGAAATTCCTTGGGCAATAACTTGCTGTTCGGCCCATTTAATCTGCAAATGTTTACTTCAAATATATTTTCGATATCGAAATACAAGTAGAATTTTTCAGATAACAAAAAATATTGCACCTGTCGTATTTTTAGTAATTTTTTCGTCAATTCGTTTGCAGCCAATTTCATCACCGATGGTTGCTTAGAATATCGAATTAAGTAAATATGTGGAAGCCCATTGGCCATCTGAAATAAAAAAATTCCATATACCAAATTATAATCCTTACAATTTTCGGCACCCTATACAGGCTTGAGTCTTAGGTACCTTTTCGAATGAGCTAAACCCCAATTGGGTAGCAGCTTTCTTAACCCTGCCAATGCCTCTTATAACTTGTACTGCCCACATATTCGTATAGTATTCGACTTCTTTTCTCACCGTCGCCTCAGATATGACTTGCATGGCAATGAAATTTTGTACGATGATAAAAATGGTGAGATATAATATCATTCTGTCTCTAATTAACACGAACTGACAAAGTTTAAAACAGGCAGGTTTGGCGCGATGTGAGACTACACACTCGAAAAATCATCAATTACCACCTGTGTACTGTAGATAAAGTGGATCGTTACTCCTATTGACGATCAAACAACTATTTTTTACCTTGTACAAAATGAGTTCTATTAAAGTACAGACTATGTGTACCATTTTTCGTGTTCAGCTTCGTAGACAGACGTGAAACGTCAATGAACGTTTGACAAAAAAAAATTCTGTCACACTCCCGAGTTGTGATCTGGATATTGCGTGATAAGGTTGTGCAAGTACAAATGGAATACCTGGGCAGAAATAAATTTCAGTCGCTTTCTTTGTAAATATTAATTACGTAACGTTAGAGATGAAATGGATTTTATTGTGCGAGTAGGTCTGTTCTTGAAAAATTATGCGAAATATCTGCATTCAGAAATGAAAGTGGTAGAAAAGAGGGCAGTATACTTACTGTCTTCATCTTAATATCCGTCGTTTTGGACGACTAACCACTATCTAAAACGACTTATAGAAAAGGCTACGAGTATTACCGTGTGTTATTAGGCTCTCTTTGCTAAAATTTTTTGACCCAGATTGGCGAAAATTACGCCTAGTGTCAATCTTCATTATATTTATACATCCTTACAAACGACGGATAGACGGAAATCTGCTCAACACTTCTGCAAATTAAGTTTTTCAACATATCACCAGAGAGGAAAGCTCGTTTCTTTCCGAAATCGGTAGCAATATTAAATTCTGTTACGTGTCTGTACGTTCTCCGTATATTAGGCCTCGTATAATGAGGGCTTAAGTTCAAAATTTTTCCTAGTCCCTGAAATAGGTCAAGGTCATTGATGACGTCATGAAGCGTCACCTGACCCCCAGCCTAAAGACGTATAGAGGTCGAATTTTTCTCAAGTCAAGCCTAGTATACTGTCTATTAGGTATAATGGAGGCTAAAGGTCGAAAAGGCCATTGATGACGTCACAAAGCGTATCGCGTTGCGTGACGCAGATTGACCCCCAGCCCAAAAACATATACATTTCAAAAGAAAGACTTTAGCAGAGCCGAAAAAATAAAGATCTGCTTCATAACTACCTTAGTAAATGGCCTCATCTATATTTTAAGACAACGTCTGCTTTGCGATGAAATCATGGCCTACTTAGCCTACCGGGGTCGTAGATTAATAAAGGCGTAGTAAACTATAAGTTGAGGCAATGGTTCTCAAACTTTCGGAGACTGCAGCCCCCTTCCAATAGCTTCTTACTTTCCGCGGTCCCCTTAGAAAAAAATTGTTGTTCAATATGAGTAAATTTATAAAAAACCACTATTTTTCAAAAGTTACTTCAACTTTTCACGGCCCCCCGGTCTGTGTTTGGCGGACCCTAGTTCGAGAACCACTGATTTGAGCCACTTAGAGGAAATTAAACACAACAATTAAAATTGTGTTCAACCTCCTCGGGTCGGCATTAGCTTATGACGTGATAACCATTAATGATGTCTCCTTGTGACGTCATCATCAGTACCCGTGACGACCGCCAGTGACGTCATCAGCACAGCTTGGGCTCATTCCCTCTTCCTTACTCTCTTCCATTTTCAGAATCACTCACTCCGTTTGTAAGCCACCCAACAGTCTCAATTGTACACTGCTCGAGTCTTCTCTCTATTAGGTCTCCAGGTCATGGCTGATGACGTCACAATTCCAGATTAGAATTGGGTACTACTCCCCAGCCTCCATTATTCTGGGCTATTATTAGCCTTCATGAAACCAGGGTTGACATACTGTAGTATAAAAGCCTACTTGACCACTTATAGATTACAAGGATGAGGAGAGGTGGATCGACTCGCAGATTTCAGAATGAGGCTCGGCATCACCAGTTGCTGACGTCATAGTTTATTGTAAAGGAAGATGAGACATACAGTATACAGGAATATTATAAGTTGGGGGTGCAACTCGCGGACGGGGTGTGAACTCGCAAATTTTGGTATTAGGGACAAGGGTTTGGGACTCGTGGAACTCGCAGATTTTCAAAATAATATCTATGTCTTAGGGTTCCTTTCTGAGGGATGAAGGGGTGGGCGTGGTGTGAACTCGCAAATTTTCAAATTTGGTGCCAAAATTCAGGAAACTTCAGGAAAGATATGGAATATGTCAAAAACTTCAGGGAAGACATGTTTTGGGGAGGCAACTAGCGGGAGAGGTGTAAAATATCAAATTCCAGGAAACTCCAAGAAAAATATCAAACATGTCAAAGCAATAGATCATGGAGAAAAGAAGGATTAGGTTGAATCGATCCGGTTGAGATTATCATTAAGAGCCCCGCTGTAAAGAAAGCCATTTTGGAACCGAATCCGGTTCCCCTTCTCCTTTACGAATTGCCGAAGGTACACAAAGAAAATGTACCGATGCGGCCGGTTGTTTCATATGTTTCCTCCCCCACCTACTCGCTCGCCAAGTTCCTGGATAGATGGTTCAAAGCTCGTGTGGAGGTGGAGTCTTCCCATTCAGTTGAGAATTCGAGCGCCCTGAATGAAAAATTGAAGGACGTAAACCTTCCTCCAGGTTCAATTTTGTGCTCGTTTGATGTCGTTGGGCTTTTTCCCAATATCCCTAACGCTGCCACCATGCAACAAATAGGTAAATTGTTTGTGGAATCTGGTACTCCTCATGATGAATTTGACGAATTTTTCGACCTGTTGAACGTCTGTTGGTCGCCTAATTTTTGCAAATTTGATGGCTATTTTGAGTTCCCTGAGGAGGTAGGGATCCCTATTGGTTCATGTTTAGCACGCATCTTGTCCATCGCGCTACAGAACCGTGAACTAAGACGCAATGTTTTTGCAAAGTGTTTCGTTTGATGCGTCTACGACCTCGAAGTCAGAGTATAGAGCGATATTTGACAAAATGAAATTTGAAGAATAAGGGAAACGAATATATTATGGATGTATATTTTTTAATTTTTATCTCTTCTCGTTTTTCTTAAATAACTCTTATACAGATTTAGAATAATCACTTTTTGTACCTATTCCAAGCAGGACTAAATTAAGGCTTTACCGGAGGTTGAGTCTCCGGAGGTAGAGCACAAGCAGCGTTTGTTGAGGTGGGAGAGCCGGAATTTGGCCTATTTATTCTTTTCTGAACAAAGTCAACCACTCCGTTAGTAGTTGTAGTAAATCTTCCTCCAGTATATTTGTCGGCAGCAGCCACAAATTGGTCTCTTCTTTGGCCAAGTGAGGTTTGGATAGAGTCTCTGCTAGCACTTAGTCTGTCCTACGAAGGAAAAAAAAAGAAATAGAGTGATACCTACGTATTTTCACGCAAGCCTCAACCTGTTGCAGTCAAGCATGATGATGCTCTAGTAAAAGCGCTGATGTTTGCACCTTTTCGAAAGCTTTTGTTCATCAGAAAATTCATCATGAAGAATTTTCGTTTTAGACTACTTTGAATTTATCCTCTTGTACTTATTATAAATAAGTAAAAAAGCTTATTAGGACTACCTAGTCGTTAAAAGTTGGTTGCAGAGGACGTAGTAAGATTTTTGTTACCATGCGCTCTTATGGTTAATCAGTGATGAGGCAGTTTCCAAATTTCACCTCTTCGCGTCGTCCACTTTGCATCTTCATGTGAAAGAAGTAAAAATTTGTAGCTTCTCATGTCATTATGCACCTAACACTATCAAGTACTTGGGATCAATAGAGTCTGTAAGGACCTGTTACTACTTTTATAGCAATACTTTCATATTTTTCAGTTCTTCGACAGCATGAGTCTAATTAATTCTAATTTTAATATCGATTAATATTGGTCCAAAATATCAGGCTTAGATTGAGAGGTCTAAGTGTATCATGAAAAACTTACTCTCCAACTCGGACTCCGATCAAGTGCTGGTTTAGCCTGTACTTCGACGGGTCCTGAAGAGGTTGATGTTATGGTTGTAGTTTTTTCTGACGTTAGAGGTCCCGATGTAGTTGTCACGGTCGTAGTTTGATCTAACGTATCACCCTCACCCGCATCGCTGCTCTGTTTTAAAAATCATTGCAAATAGCATCATCAATTTCAATTAGAAATACTCGTAGCTACAATTCATTTATTCGCGAGAAATGAATTAAAGTACGGTTTCTATACATACATGCAGTATTAAGGAAATCCCAGCGAGACATAAAATGAAAAACCGATGAGAAATCATTTTTTTTTTTTGTTTTCTCTCCTCAGGATCTCAAATTACACATCCGAAAAAGGTTCGAACACACCACTTCCTCGAAACTTTTAAAATGGATTGTCGACGATTATTTTATCCTTTATATATCGCAAATTGTAGGCCTATTCTTTTGACACTGTCGGTTCCGCTGTGCCGCATTGAAATTATTTCGAACGTAATTCGTGCTCTCATTAAGATATCTACCTACGTAAATGAATTACGTAGGTACGTAATTTGGAGGTGTTTTGCCCAAATAAAAAATTGGAAGTTTCATTAACAATAGGCATGGAAATAAATTTTCGAGCTCAATAAAAGTTCATTACTTTTGAAAAATTATTATTGGAAAGAACGCTGAATCTCATTCTACGGACGTTTATTACATTAATTCAGGTATGTGCTGTTCAAAGTGTGACATCTGGCAGAAGGTACAACTTCCGCTAATAATCATCCACTCATTACGATAGCACGTGGAAATCATAAAAAGAGAAGCGGCAAATTTTCACCTCTATATTTTGTGATTGTGAAGTTGGTCGCAGGAAATCAACGAGGTTTGTTTTGATTTCTGCGCATATCCTCTGAGAGTTCACTTGGTCGGATAACTTCACGAGAAATTTACAGACTATTAAATACGAAAATTTATTTCTAATTTCCAGTTCTAGTATTTTAGGTAATAATTCGAAATCCGCCTCCCTCGCTTCTCCTTGTAACTAGAAGTTGAAGCCCTTCTAAACCAATATATTCGAAAGAGAGGAAGGCAAGGTGGTTTAGCTCGTACGAACACAGATTTTGGGTTAGGGAAGGGAAGTTCGACGTGGCGTGGTGGTTAGTCGAAAATATAAAAGATATGGAATTTTAAGGCGCCGTCAATTGACCTCGACTTACTTTAGGGACCTTGGGACCTATTACAATTCTAACCCCAGTATATACCACGCCGAAGAAGGAGTTGAGCCGGAGCTGAGTCTTGCCCAGACTAGATTCCTTGGCCATCTCAATACTAAGCAAACTACTGATAACAAGCAGTCAATCTTTTCAGGTTAGCTTAGGGCCCAAAAACGTATTCTTGTTTTGATATTTCTCCACCGCAGTGGACATAGGTTTTTTTTTTTTTTTTGTCTTTAGCTTAGGATCCGATCTTTAGCGTCGTGGTTCGCAAAGGAGCCAACTCCACGCGGTGCGCCTTGGGCAACGGAAACAATTAGTTTGTTGACGGCTAGGAAGATGAGATTGCGTAATGAGCTTAGACAACAAATTAAGACTTTGCTTCGTGCCAAAATATTTCTTCATACTGAATGTAGTTTTGTGACTCTTTTATGTAAGTCGTTTTAGAGTTTCCAGCCTGTTCAGTGAGTAAAATGCTCACATTCGTTATTCATCCTATTATGAGAAATTAAAAGCTATTCAATGACTTTAGACCAGTGCGACTCAAGTTCAAAAAATTGGAACCGGCTGGAAAACATTGGTCGGATTGTGATCATGATTGCTTTTTCGAGTAAATTGAAAAAATTGTCTATTCTTTTTTTAAATTTATATTTCGATGAAAATCTAACAGCTCATCGGCTGAGAAATACCGCGCTTAGGGTCAGAAGAGTGAATTAATTACCTATCCTCTAATTTTGACACATCGGTTTTAAATTCTCTCAAATATTCTTCTTTTGGTGTAGATATGGAAGAAGGGTTGACATAGTGGTAATTCTGAAATCGGCTACAATTGATATTTAAGATGTTGCAACAGAATATAACATAGAATCAGAATCGAAGTCACAGCCTGAATCTGAGGACAAAAATCCAAAAATTTTCAGATATGGAATACACTAGAAGTTTCCCTTCATTATCCTCAAACAGAACGGCAGTTCTGATTTGTGTGCCCGTCAGCATCTTTTCATAATTGCAGCCTCGATCCATTCGACTCTGTTATTTCAGGCCTATTCTTTCTCATCATGATATTTCTTCTAAAATTTTCTCAGAACCAAAACATCCCACAGCCATGTGAAGACATTTTTCGGTCGCATTCCCTCCTGTCTTAGCGGGGAACCCGCTATCCCTTTTTTTGGGAGTACTTTTAGGAAATTATCGTCCGCGAGCGGTCCGAGGTTGATGACGTAACGGAGAGGGGGGAGGAATTAGAAAAATGTCAACTCTTCTGCTATATATTATAGGAGAGGGACTTGGAAAAATTTCGACCCTCGAGCTTCATACATATGACAGGAGGGGGACTTGGCAAACGACGGCTTCCTTGAAATTGTAGCGCGTTCAAGTTGTCACGTCATCATTTACGGGACTGAGAAAAATTTCTATATGGTAGGAGGGGGACTTGGAAAAATTCTCGGGACAGTGGGTTCTCCGCTGCCCCCATCTAATCTATTTTTTCCACGTTTCATTCCTTACACGCAGCTCGAATGTCAAAACTTCTTCTAGTTTCTGTCTCTTATGTTGAGTACTTGTAGCTTAAAAGTTGATGATCCTACAAGCCTTCGTCCCCGTATATCAAAATTCGTCGAGGCTGTACGATAGGCAAATAGAAAAGCTTTTTCTACCCGTATCCTCTGGGAAAATATTTTTTCCGATGCATGAGGAAACGGACGAGAAAATTTCTGAAGATTTCTACTTTAAAAAGTAATGGTAGTTTCTCAATGCAAAATAAGTCCGACATTCTTCAAATTTTTCCCGAATTGTTTTCCGCTAGATCCAAATTGAAGGTCGAACTTCTCGTCTAGAACAGAATGATAGTGTATTGAAATCATGGAAATAAGATCATCGCTATCGCGCCAACTTTAAGCTCACATAACTGTAGTTGCTATCAAGATTGACAGCCGTATTCCCAAACAAGCAATATAATTTTAAGTGCACTTAAGAGTCCCAGAAAGTCCCAAAAAAAACACTTAAGTAACCTCGCGAGGTTATTTAAGTGTTTTTTCGGTTCTTTAAGCAAACTTAAAATTATTTTGTTTGTTTGGGAATACGGCTGTGAAATATCTAAAACCAACATGTATTATATCAATTATCTCATCTTCAAAAGCCTATACAGCTTAGTATCACGATTACAGCCAGACTGCACTGATAAGTAAGGTTTATTATTCATCGAATGAGTCGCGTATGAAAATGGCATGATTTTACCATGGTTTTCCATGGGTCTCATTACGAATATCATTTCGACCTTTATTTGTTTGTCATATTGTGGGGCTAGTCGCTGAACTGGTTCATGATAGCAGTGTTCGTCCCGAGGCCAAAGCATGGAGTCATACTCCACTAATATGCGATCAGAGGTATTATGTCAAAATTTACTTCCTCAGTCTCTGATGAGAACCCGAATTTGTTATGGGTAGAAGAAAGTGGGTCTACCATGCCTTTCACAACTTCAGCTTTTAAATATCTGCTCGAGGATACGTTTGGTAGGATCTTTCCGACAAAACAGAGTTCATCCACAAATTCATTGGGGCTTACGGCAGAGAATTTTTTTTGAGGCCTAGATACCGGAATGGCATCCTGCTCTGAAGTTGCCACCAAAATCTTACAATTATAGTGATGCAATGAGATATTCCCAGCAGTTCCAAAACCTCATCGTCTCCAAAGGTTTATCACTTTCCTTACTAGGACCAAAATAAAAACCAAATGGGAGATCCAACAAAGAAACAGTGTCAGTTTCGACATCTGACTAATTCGAATCGATTTTAAGAGCAAACTTTGATAAGGTTTTAGAATGGAATTAAAAATGAGTGGCCTTCCGGTATCAGATTTTAATGCCGACTGAGACATTGCTGCATTGCACAAGTATAATTAGGACTTTCGATGGTCAGGGTTACATAAGAGCGGCTCAGCCTGCGTCTCTAAAACGGGCTCGTGTTTTGCACTCGCAAATGTCATGAGTTGAATGAGAACAGCTGAACAACCCGCACTCCGGGGAACACAGTGCTGACAAGCCGGTCGTCATCGGCTCAAACTTTTGCTTTGGCTTAGAAGCCGTTCGCTCATTTGCAATGAGCTGCTATCGGTTCATTTCTAATTTCATCAACTTCTTCAAGTTTTTAATAATCAGCCTTAAAATGAGTTCAAAAGTCGGCTTCTGCTGCTATTAACCCAAATTAAGCCGTTCAACTTCTCGGCTTATCAGCACTGATTCAGCATTGGCTTTGAGCTGCTTTTTGGCTTAATGCTGTCAAAGCTATCGACTACCGGCTGACTTAAAAGCCGTTCAAAAGTCGGCTTCTGCTCCTGATAAGCCGTTCAACTTTTTTGGCTTGTCAGCACTGGCGGGAACAGACTCGGTCACAAATGTGAGGTACAGGGGAAAAAAGTGAATGTTCAACAGAAATGATCTGGAGAATCGGTTTCTTTCCAGTAGTGCGAAAGTTCCAATAACTCGGATCGTTTCTTTTAGATATTCACCCTTTTTCTCTTGTACGCTTGAAACAGAGCATTTTCGTTTTCGCTTGCAATAATTTATATTTGGATTCACTGATGCTGGGTTTTTTTCTGTCACGATAGAGAATAATAATTTCAAAAGTAACCTCTTCAAAGAAGTTGAGGTCCACGGAAGAATGAGCATACAGCGAATGGAATTCGTGTGGGAACAGCTCTGCGGCAACAACTCAAGCCAACTATCAAACATCGATCCGAACAAATCGAGCTGCACCTTGAAAAATTGTTCGACGAAATAGATGAGGAATGAGAAGGCTCACCCGAGGAACAACGAAAACAATTAGCCGATCCGATCGCGTACAAACAAAGCTTGCAAGAAGAACTGCAAGTTACTAGCACAGTGAATAGAGCTCGGTAGCTTCTATGTACTCGCAACTCGCAACTTTGACTGCGAGTGCCAATGCGACGCTACCAACACGAAAATTCGTGAGAACGGTAAAGCGTTCTCCTTATCTAAACGGCATATGAACAAGTTTGCTTGACGAACCTCTGAGTCTTACAAATCGATAAACCGTCACACCACATAGAGTTTGGGTGTTGGGGAAAACGGAATGCTCAAGTCAAGTCGATGAACCTCTGAACTTGGGTAAACGCTCAGCCTGGCATTCTTCTCTGGTTGTGGGGTCCCGAGGGGGGGGGGGAGATGTGAGAACGCTTTACCGTTCTCACGATATGTATTTGTTGTCCTGAAGTTGATGAAAGTATTTTTATATTCAGCCATTTACCGATAGACTGTAAAAGTAATATCCGTCCTTCCCCTCCCGCCCATCTCTCTCGTTCCTGCTCTCGATTATTCTGAGGTTTTTCTCGAAGATGTGCATATCCCGATTCCGATTGTTGATGACTTTATGACCCTCTTCAAGTATGCTTTTCCCCTAATTGTCGAAAATTCCATTATCTCCTCTATGGCCTTCCTAAGATCGGTGTAACTATCGACTCCCCTTTCGCATCTCTGGTCTCACAGGACTTCTTCAAACTTTCTGAGAATGAAGTCTCCCAGTCCGGTTTCACCTCCTATCCATCATCCTTTATTGGCACCGTTACGTGGATGATATCTTGTGCCTTTTGAGTCGCCCTGTTACTGACCTCCATTAAGATTTTACTATCAAGGTGGGGGAAGTTCTATCAATTATCTCGATATTTTTATCTTCATTGTAGGTGGCGTACATGGTTCTGCGATTTTTCATGAAAATACCGTTGTCCCCCTTCCCATAGGCTCGCTGTCTTCAATAGCAACACCTACGGGCTTGTTTCTGTCACCCTTTACCCTCAGGATTTTGTCGAAGAAGTTGAGGTTCCCCCTTTCCAGAGGCCTGGAACTTGATTGGTTCGAAAAAAATTTACTTACAATGCTTTGGATTCTACTAACTCTCTTCCTGGTTGATTCCCTCCAGGAAGAAGTATTCTGGTGAGCTTTCGTCGGAAATCACTCGATTCCTCAATCTTTTCGGTTTTTTTCCTTCATTTTATAACTCTATTACTGTCCACAGCGTATTTTGTAGGCTAAAAGATCCTATTCCCATTCTTGAGAGAAGTGGGGTCGACAAGCTCCGATGTTCTGACTACCCGACCGTCTATAGAGAGGGGACAACCGACAAACCGGCATCGGCAGCTTTGTATTTAATGTATCAGTAATTCTTCACAATAGTTGAGTGAGCACGACGTTATGACCGATAGTGAGGAGGTAGTCTACAACTTCACCTCGAGCCTCGTAGTTTGAGGGTAAGTGTGGATGGTCGTGGGCCATTCGTAGCAGACGTGAAGCGAATTCTTTTGCCGCGGTAGAATGAGGCGATTCCGCTTCGCCGCATGGTCTTTAAAAGACCATCGGAATCGATGGAGATGTAACGTCAGGCTTCTTCTATTGTCTTTTTTACTTTACTATGAGGATTATATCATTCACTAAACCTCTGAAAGTTTACTTTTTCACTCAAAAAATAAAATTAGCCTACACATTGCGTACTCAATTGAGAGTATTTTGATCACGAGAGTTGATATGGATTTTCTTGAGTTGAATGAAAAAATGACCCTCGAATCCGTGAAGAGTTTCAAACCAAGGAAACAACAAAATTATTGTAAGCAACGACGAAGAGATGAAAACAAATTTATCTTTCAAACATTCCTTCACCTTCTGTTATTCTACAGTTCGATCTTATCGCACCGAGAAATAAGAGATAAATCCGTCGATATACGTGCAAGGTGCTGCGACGTGTGTATGATTCGAACGAAGAGAAACGCATCATACTTGCTATCAGAAAATTTTCTGTGCAACGGAAATACTCATCAGCTTGAGAAGATGATAACATTTGGTAATTATAATGGACGTTACAAAGTTCATTGGAGTTAATCAGTGCTGTTCATTCACAATTTGTATCCTGATCTCGTAGTCCACCCATCATCGTGTTGTCAGTCGTGTACTTCACCTTAAGATACGGTACAGTTTTTCAATGTGAAATGGTAGCTATTGTGATAGATTCCGGCTTTCTTATGATCGTGGCTTGTAATTCGTAATTTTAGTCCTAGACCTTTCGTGTTTATTATTTTTCGTAATCGTAGAAAACGCGTAAAAATGTCCGCCACACAGATGTACTCGATGAGGTCAAAATTGTTTCAAGAAAATTCGCTCGTAGAAAAACGTTGTTTTTGGTCAAGTTTCGCGTTCGTGTTTACTTGGTTCTTATTCACCTTATTCTTGTGCGGAGCTCTTTCTGTGTTTTTACATATAGAATTCAGTCAAGATCTCACCCAAAAAGTCAACATTAACATAGAGAATTACAAAAGAAAACTCGAAAGCAACGCCCGTGTTATGCTACAAGCAGAGATTCAAAACATAAGGGAAGAAATGGAGACGGAGTTGCAAAACATGAGGAACGAGATGGCAGAAAAATTGCGTATGGCCGTCGCTAGTAGCGATAATCAAAGACCTGTCCAACGTCCGAAGGTTAGTTTCATCTATACCGTAAAGCTACCTACAGCTCTATGTCCTTCTCCTCCATCATTGGTCATTTCCTACACCACCCTTGGTTTGGCTTCCTGACATCTTTCATGTTTTTTCTGTACCCCCTATCCCATTTAAGATCCCAGGGTAAAATTAGAATTCTGCGAGGCCACCACTCCCCTGAAGGATGGTGATACCTTCTCCTTCCTAAGGGATACTGACTCCTCGGGAAAATTTCTCAATTTTTGCATGGCCTACCTCCGTGAGGAGAATAACAACAAGTTCGACTTGAAATACAATGAATTAGGGTATGTTACACTCAACATTCAGAATACTGGGATATGCTGGACTGGTGACAACTCGGGGAAGATTTTCGATTTTTGTGAGGCCACTCTCTTCCGTGTTGAGCATGACAACACCTGCCTCTCTGTAATTGGCTCAAGGTGTAAGTACAAAATACTAGGCCCATGCAGTAGACTACTCGTATACTAACAGAATTTCATAACAGTTTTATACTAGCTTACATTTATACTATGTCTAGGCTTTCTTCATATTGGGCTTAATCTATCTAGATTTATCTAAGCTTTTCTAGATACAAGTGTCCCTATAGGAGCCAATTAGCTTGGCTTAAGGTATACTGTGAGAGCTAGTGAGCTTAACATACAGTATACCAGACAAAGGATGGACGCAAGTACCAGAAAATTTTTGGTTTTACCGACTTTTCTTGTTGGAAAGTGAGGTATTACTCATGTCCTTTCAGGTTTCCTTATTTAAGTATGTATGTATTTATAAGATTTTTTTGTCCGCGGAATTCTATGGAAACTGCCGGATGGATTTTTTTGTAACTTGGCCATATAGTTGTGTTATATCTAAAGATGTGCATCTGCAATTTTTCTGAGAGTCGGATCAGTAGTTCTCGAGAAATTCTCATTTTTTTTTTAAATTTCACACCATTATGGGTAGCTGCTTATGTTATATCCTTTTTATTGTTGTCAGTACGTGTATTGTTATAAAGAACCTTTTATTTTTTTTATTTTTTCCTCTTGTCAGGTTCATCCCTTTTTTTTTCCCCTTTTCATTATTATAAACCTCGAGTTTGAATGAATTAAGGACAATTTTGTGGTCTTTATCAAGTGTGCTGCGAGACTCTTGGTGACTTCATTCTTAAATCTCCCTTCACAATAAACTATGACGTCATCAACTGGCGACGTCAACTCGACCGTGACCCCAAACCTGATCCTGGAATCTGCGAGTTCAAGATGCTTTAGTATAGGGTTTTATACTGCTGTATGTTAGGCCTAGTTTCATGAACACTAATGCAACTATGACGTCATCAGCCGTAACCCGAAGGCCTAGTATGAAGGAGAATCGAGCAGTATTTCCATTAGGCTTAGTATAATGGAGATTCCACCAAAGAAGAGGAGGGCTGTTTACTGGTGGACCAACAAGATTGCCGAATTGAGAAAAGAGTGCAATCGTCAGCGCCGGATATACCAGCGAGTAGTGGCCGCGAAGGGGCGTGGGTGGTTGCACCCGAATACCAGCTGGCTCGTAAAAGGCTGAAGAAGGCCATCAAGGACAGCAAGAGTGCTGCATGGCGAGAGCTATGTGAGATGGCAGATGACGACCCATTTGGAAAGCCTTATAAGTTAGTGCTGAAGAAGCTCAAAGGCCTCTCAGCAATGAGCCGAATGGAGCCAGATGTTGTGGGTCAAATCATTGATGGCTTGTTCCCACAGCAGCCACCACCAATGGTAACGCTACCAATAGTAGAAGAGGATGGTATATCCCTCCTAGGCACCGAGGAGGTTGATGCAGCAGTCAATAGACTGCGGGGTAAGTATTGAAAGGCTCCAGGCCCGGATGAGATTCCAAATCCAGTCTGGAGCGCCATACATTCAGTTGACCCAGCACTGCTTGTTGATACATTCAATGCGGCAATTGTTGGGGGACTGTTCCCTGTGCGATGGAAGAAAGCCAGGCTAGCGTTGATCGATAAGAAGCATAAACCACCTGGTCTACCATCCTCTTATCGTTCACTTTGTCTGCTAGACAATGTTGGGAAACTTCTAGAAAGAGTGATAGCCAATCGTTTGGAGAGCTATCTGAAGGAAAGAGATATAATCTCTGATAGCCAGTACGGTTTTCAAACTGGACGCTGCACATCAGATGCTGGGATCCGGCTGAAGAGGATAGCCAAGTCAGCGATTGATATGCGCCAGTTTTGCGCAGCCGTTAGCCTCGACATAGGAAATGCGTTCAATTCAATCCCATGGAAGATGATATTGGAAGCTCTTGTGAACGCAGGAGTGCCCGCATACCTGCTCAGGATGATCAGCAGCTATCTTAGCTGCTGTGAAATCCAAGCAGAGACGTCTGCTGGTACAGTAAAGCGCCCTGTTACTTGTGGGGTGCCGCAGGGGTCGGTCCTTGGGCCGCTTTTGTGGTGCGTCGCATTTAACGGAATCTTTAAGGTGAAGCTGCCACCGGGGGTTAAGCTTATCTGCTATGCGGATGACACCCTGGTGGTATGCACCGCCGAAACAACTGTAGCGGTGGAGAGCAGGGTAAACCGGGCCCTAGAGGATGTGACGCGTTGGATCGAGTCGGCTGGACTTGAACTAGCAGCAAATAAGACGGAGGCCATTTTATTCACGACCCGTCGGAAGTTCAAGCCACCCACCTTTCGCCTGCGAGGTGTGGAAATTGAAACCAAGAAGCAAATGAAATACCTGGGCATCTGGTTTGACTCAACGCTGAGCTTCAGGCACCATTTCCTGATGGCAGCGGAAAAGGCGGGCCGGGTAGTTGGATACCTAAGCCGTCTTATGAGGAACCTGGGAGGACCGAGAGAAGCAAGGAGAAGGATCATGATGAGCACCGCCTTGTCGATCCTCCTATATGGTGCGCCAGTATGGGCCGACTGCATGAAGATACCATACCGAAGAAGAGAGATGGTAAAGATCCAACGAAAAGCTGCGCTGAGGTGTGTTAGTGCCTACTGCACTGTCTCGACGGAGGCTCTTTGTGTATTAGCACGTTCACCACCAATCGAGCTCCTTGCTGAGGAGAGAGCGGCGGTGTTCGAAGCAAAGAAGAGAACGACGACCAACCGAGAAGCTTTACGGGTCAAGCAGGAGGCCAGGCGCTCCTTGCTTGTAAAGTGGAAAGCAAGAATTGCCCAGAGTGAGCTGGGTACATGGACAACCCGTGTGCTAATACGCGACCTTGATGAGTGGATGAACCGACACCATGGTCAGCTGAACTTTCACCTGACGCAGGTGTTAAGCGGCCATGGCTGCTTCAACAAGTACCTTCACGAGAAGTTAAGGAAAGTTGAGCAGGCAACGTGTTCGCACTGTAACCAAGGGCGGGATGATGGACCACAACACACCTTATTTGAGTGTGAGGCGTGGAGGCGTGAGCGGGACGAGCTTAGTCGGTCTCTTCAAGAGATCGGGGTAGATGAAGCGCTCGACCCGAGTAGCCTGGTACCCACCATGCTAGGTTCCGAAGAAGCATGGAACCAGGTGTCTGCATTTGCGGCCACCATCATGAAGAGGAAGATGGACCAGGAATGGAATAGGCAAATGCAGAACCACGCTATGGCCTACTCAACACCTGTGTACCATCAACATTCAGATCTGCAGGAAGAAGAGGAAGAAGGATACCATCCAGATTGTTAGGGCCTTTATAGTTGTTGAAAGAATCTCGCGTTTATATGGTTGCTCCGCGTCCTCTATTCCGGTGAACTTACTACGGTACGTTCACTGTTCATACGAATATGTTTAACGAGCACCATACAGTGAGATTCACGCAACAGCGACTTACTACGCCTGATGTGATGGGATAGTGTCGTTTTTGTGATGTGAGTGTTCTCTAGTGCTGTTCTTTTTGTGCGTGCCAGGGGGCATCGCAGCTTGGCGGTTGCCAAAGCAACTTGGCAGTTGCCGAGTAGAAGAGGGGGTTCGCGTAGGAGATTCCTCCTTCACTGAAGTTATACCCGAAAGGGTCGATTCCGGTGTTGGAGGAAACAATATTAAATGCATACGCAACCCGCACCTACTCCATTATGGATGACGGGCGGTGCTGCACATGCGACACACAAGCGATTAGTATAATGGAGATTGTTTGAAGGCTTAGAGAGCGGAGTGAGCGATTCTGAGAATAGAAGAGAGTAAGGAAGAAAGAGAGAGAGTCCAAGCTGTGCTGAAGACGTCACAAATAGCCATCACTAATGGTTATGACGTCCCTAATGTTGACATCCATATGTGATCTAAAGTCTGTCTCACAAGAGTTAACAATGTCAAGTGGCACGCTAATGCGCGTCAGCTTCTTCGGCTAAAAAATATACGCATTGTCGCGTTTAGTGTGAATTTTTCTTATTCTTCTCCTCGGAGCTTAGGCCACTAAATCCGGTCTGTTGCCAACTCTCGCGAGACGGACTATGGATACCTTAACTTACAGTTCATCACTCCTATATTAATCAAAGAATGGGTGCGAACGAGCGTAGCGAGTAAGTCCCATGTAGGCTAGCCAGGCCACGATTTCATCAGAAAACCGATACCCTGATCTTATGAGGCACTATGGAAAAATGTTCCCCTTTTCCTCCATTTTCCCTCGACTTTTAGAAAAAATTCCGACCTCGAACTGTTAAAGAGCAGAGGGTTTCAAAAAATCTCGACTTTCAAGCTATGTATGAAAAGAGGAAGACGTAGAAATAGTATATTGCGCTACTAGAGAACAAAGTACGGGATTTCTGAACGAGCCGCGCAGAGGGCCACTATGCAACGCGAGTTCATTGCTTATTTCGTTCTCGTGTGACGTACGCGTCGGTTCACATTGACGGTTGTGTTGAAAATTCGTCTTACAAAGTGTTACTTTGTACTTGTAATTAACCTCCTGTGGGCGCGCCTGGCGGCGCTATCACTGATTCGCGCTTGTATTTGTAATAAAGTTCCCCGTACTTTGCCTAACTTTGACTATATGTATAACAAAGTGAATGTCCGCTTACAACGATGTTTGTCACTACACAATGCGTATGCGCGTTTTCTGTACCTAGAGAAAAACCAGTTTGTTTTCCTTCCACGCAAGTTCGCATGCGAAGAGTACACTTTTATTCACGTGAACGAAAAAATTTTAACTATAAGAGGGGTTGGGCTTGAAAAAAGAAAAACGATAATCAAGCTATATATAACAGGAAGCAATTAGGAAATTTCGACTGTCAAGAACCACCTGTTCCTATGAAGAGTGTGCTCTTGACTGAAATTTTAACCTTTCTATCAAAATCTTGCAAGTATGAACTCACTATAATATTCTGCGAATTCATTATAATGATCTCATTCAAATTGACCCTAAAACTAATCTTCTCTCCCATAAACTCGCGATAAATTTATGCCATTGTTTTTCAGGACTTACCAAACTCCGAAAATTCCGATCACGGAGAAGGAAACTTATCGACAGATGAAATCGAAGACGAATATCATTACGATGAGAACGTATTTCGGGACCAGTCGGATGATGGCTTTCCTCCGTCTGAATACGACTCGCCAGAGATTCTAAAGGATGGAAGTACAAAGACGCTACTTTCCGAACCAATAGTAATAAACGAGAACGTTTTCAAGAGGAACGAGGACACCGACAGTTTTTACAAAACTTCGCCGGAAATTAGTATTTTCAAAACTGGTGATCGGCCCGACGAGGTTAAAGATCTATTTAAACAAGAGAAAAATACTGCAGAGAGCCAAACATTTGACAGGTGCGTTAAACAGGAAAAAATTGGCGAGAGCTAGCATGTCTCCTCCAGATATGCTTCCTGACTGCATTTTGATTCAATGTATCGATTATATTGATTCATGATGACGTCATAGTAACGTCTCCCTCCACCAGTATTTCTTAGCTTAGTAATTTTGGGCTAACTAGCTTAGAGGCTCAACCATTTGTACAAGAGAGTACTAGTGTAGGCCTATAATACTAAATTAGGGACGGTAGAAATTTTTTCACGTCCCTAAAGTAGATCAATACTACTGATGACGCCATCAAGCGCGACAAAAACCGTGACGCTTTTTCGTGAAGATTTTTGTAGGACTAAACTTTTTAGCATTTTTTAGGCTTTCAAGATTGGGACTACTCTTGAGACTAGTCTCAGTCTTAAAAGTATAAAAAATACTAAAACAAAAAAGGAAAGAAAAATAGACGTGATCCTGAGAAATTTTGAGCCATTAATTGCTCAGGTTTTCCTTTTTTTCAAAAATTCCTACACTTCATGAATGCTTAAAGGCAGAATTTAGTTCTTAAACGCGAAAAATACAGACAAAAAAAAAGTATTAAGAAAATTATTAAGGGACCCATTCACCCCTTTAAGAGGATCACTGAAGTATGGAAGGTTTCATTTGCCATGAAAAGCGTGCCAAGAAAATGTCTACCATCTGTCTTGAACCTATGTCCTATGCTTTTAAATGGGAGGTGTCAAAAAAGCGTCAAAGCCTCTATTGACAGTAAAACACAACCTCTATCCGAATTTCGACATTTAGTCTTATGGGGTAAGGCAGAAAGATAGCAAAATATCAAAATATTGGCTGATGTTAAATTTTGAAAGAGAGTTCTTGAATATTTTTTTTTTAATATTTAGCAGTGAATCAAAGAAAAATGAAAAAACTTTTTCCGAATAAATAATCCCTCTTCTATTACAGATCCAGTCGTTCACCGAAGGAAAAGTTGGTGAAAGAACGGACTGCGAAATCAGGATTTGCAAACGCGGAATCAACATCAACTGGTCAACAACAATCTAAATTGGAAAGAATCAATAATAATCAGAATAAAATCACGATTGACGGAGAAGATGTGGAGAATGCAGAGATGATATTCTCTCATCGTGAACGCAAAAAACCTTCTCTTGTAAGAATTTCAAAAAAATTATTACACGTTTGGGACGACAATTTTGATGGAGAGCCAGAAAGAGTAGCTGGAGACCATATAGGAAAGGTAGTGGTAGAGGCCCACAGTTACGAGTGAGGACTGAGGACACAAGCCGCCATATTGAGTCGCTACATCATCATCTATCATCAGACTTCCGTATTCAAATTACTGATAACAGTTTTTCACGATTTGAAAAAAGTAAAAGAACAACTCTGCCGCATATGCAAAACACGATCAGTGGAATCAGATTCATTCTAGCCCGCAAAGAACAATGTTATGAACCTCATTCTCCTAATCGTTGTTTTGCAGATACTATTTTCTACGGCAGGAGTAAATTGAGTGCTAAAACAAAATGCTAAACTTGGAGTAACTATGGGATGCAAACCAGTTCCTCTGATTGTTATAATTCCTCCCTTAAATGGGGAGCTATGAGGAACGATGGTGTAACGACTAAATATGGCGGCTCTTACCCTCGCTCGTAATTATATGGCCTTATTGGAAGAAATATCGAAGGAAAATGGAACTTAAAAATTTTTGAACAACATGATTGAAATTTCCTCCACTAGTCTACCCAGAGAAGATAATTTTTGATGAGGAACTTGCTTTTTTTTTGTTGAAAAATTTAGCGTCCGGCAAAAACTGAGCTGTCGTGATCTAATGAGACATTATGGAAGGGACAATAGAAGAGTTTCGACATATTACTCTTCGAGCGGTTCCAGTGGTCTTTAAAGGAACGGCGCAATCGTCTCATTCTTATTGCGGTAGAAGAATTTGTTTCGCGCCTAAAACAAATGGCCCGTGACCATCCGCAGTTATCCCTTTTCAAATTCTGTGGACTCGGCTCGAGTAGAAGTTGTAGACTTCCTCCGTACTATCAGCCATAACATTGTACTTACTTGATTATTTTAAAGAATTCCTGATACATTTACTACAACACGTCAGGCCCGCCTTCCCTCGAACACGTTTTTATTCATGTGAATCGAAAATGGAGTTGGACTTTAAAAAAATACGACTGTATGACAGGAGGGGATCAGGAAATTTCAACTATTAAGGACCCTTTGTACTTATTAAGAGTCCACTTGACCGAATTTTTAACCTTTTTATCAAAAGCTCGCAAGTATGAACTTCGGCGTGAATGTGCCACTATAGTATCCTTCGGGGTTAATTTACAATGATTTAATCTAAATTTATATTTTTTTCCATAAACTAGCCATAAATTTATTTGATTGTTTTCCAGGTCTTACCGAACTCTGAAAATTCCGATCACAGAGAAGGAAATTCACCAACCGTGAATATTAAATATCGGACATCCGTAGACGAGTCAGATGATGGCCTCTCTTCGGGTGGATTCTTTTTGGACGATGATCAACACTTAGAGATTTCAAACGATGAAAGAACAAGGAGTCCACTGTCCGAATCTGTGAGAATAAACGACAAAGTTTTCAAGAGGAACGTGGGCATAGATAGTTATTACCAACCTTCGCCGGAAATTAGTATTTTCAAAACTGATGATCGGTCCGACAAGGCTAAAGATCAATTTAAACAGGAGAAAAATACTGTAGAGAGTCAAACAACTATCACGTGAGTAAAATAGAAAAAAAGAACAAAAAGGAAAGGAAAACCTGAAAAATTTTGAGATTCACTGATTGTTCAATTCATTCTTCCTCGCGAAAATTCCTATACACTACATGAATGCCTGGAGGCAGAATTCAGTTTGTAAATGCAAAAAAATTAGGCAAACAAAAAAATGTATACCTATTAAGAAAATTGTTAAGTGGGTCTATTCTTCATTCACTTCTCTGAGGAGACCACTGACGTAAGGAAGGTTTCACCTGCCGTGAAAAGCGTGCCAAAAAAAGTCTTTGCCATCTGTCTGCAACCTGTGTCCTATGATTTTAAATGAGAGGTGCCAATTGACAATAAGATGCAACCTACGTCAAAATTTTAATATGTAGCCTCATGAGGGGGGGGGGGTGGCAGAGAAATGGCAAAATGTCTAAATAGTGGCTGATATCTGTTTACTTTTTTGCACAGCGGGCAACTAAATAATATTTCCATATAAGTACCTATTACTTTTCCGGTTACAGATCCAGTCGTTCACCGAAGGAAAAGTTGGTGAAAGAACGGACTGCGAAATCAGGATTTGCAAACGCGGAATCAACATCAACTGGTCAACAACAATCTAAATTGGAAAGAATCAATGATAATCAGAATAAAGTCACGATTGACGGAGAAGATGTGGAGAATGCAGGGATGATATTCTCTCATCGTGAACGCAAGAAACCTTCTCTTGTAAGAATTTCAAAAAAATTATTACAAGTTTGGGACAATTTTAATGGAGAGCCAAAAAGAGTAGTGGGAGAGCATAAAGGAAAGGGAGAGGCTCATAATCACGAGTAAGCACTGAGGACACATCAGGCCGCCATATTTAGTCGTTACGTCGTCGTCTATCTTCAGACTTCCATATTCCAATTACTGACAACAGTTTATCACGAATTGAAAATAGTAAAAGAACAACTCTACGCATATGCAAAATAAAGATCAGTGGAATCAGATTTATTCTACCCTGCAAAGAGCAATCCAAGTGTGTACGGTAGAACTAGACTGAGTACAAGCAAAATGAAAAATTTAGTGCAACTGAGAGAATGGCTCCTTTAACTGTAGAAATTCCTCATCTGCATTGGGAGCTACCATCAGGATAAACGATTACGTAACGGCTAAATATGGCGGCCCATGTCCTCACTCGTAATTATGGGGCTTTAGTAGAGGCAACGAAGAACGATGAAATACTATCAGGGAATTCAGTGCGTCATATTAGAGGGAAAAGAGGTGTTATTCTCCGAGAAATTTTCCTAAACTGTGGTCAGAATGCATAATTTGAGAATTTTTGGGAGGCTTGGGAGTTATATCCCCTTGTTCCCCCTCATAAATAAATCACATTATTTGTTGGGATGTCAATATCGAAATTAATTGACATAAGAAAATGGCAAAAGTCCTTAAGCGGATAAATGATGTAGACCCTTAATAGTAAGTTGACCTTATTCAAGAAAATAGGAATGAATCACTGCGGCCAATGCATTTTTTAACATGTTTGAGGAAATTTTTTTATATTTGGAAAAGAAGACACACATCTTAGTAGAGTATTGCACGATTGCAGCCAACTGAAAGCCGAATTTTCACTGATAAGAGAGAAGCTGAGAGCCAGCTGTAATTAGTCCTTCATGCGTCGAATGCCAGAATATATCAAATTTCTCCCGATCTTTTTCGGCTTCATCGGCACCCGCAAAGCAGGATGAGAATCGGGGGTGTACTTGATAACTCGAGAAATAAAGGGCAAAAAGTGAATTCAGAGAGAAATGAGTTTTTTCTTTTTTTTTGCTTGTCAAATATCAAAAAAATCGTTCATTCCCCCTCCCAGAATCATCTTCTAAATCCCCCCCCCCCCGGGAATCAATGGTACTTATACCCGGCTGGACTTTGCCAAAATTGACGTATATCCAAATCGACGATCAGGTAAACTGTACCTCGTGGACGATTGGTGTGAATCGTGATAACAAACTACTACTACTACTATTCTTCTTCATTGATAGAGCAACAGGGAAAAATTACGACCTGGGAAATCAAATACTCTTACATAGATAAGCCAAAAATCAGCTAAATTAAGCCGAAATTCGATCGAATTTTTTCAAAAATCAAAAACCAAAAGCCATATTTTCAAGGTTGGAATATTGAACTGAAAGTTGAAACCACGGTTGAAACTGAATTTTTTGGCGGCAATACTCAATATTGTAGCATGAAATATGGGGAAAAATTTTTTGAAAATTCTGTTCTCACTCCGCTTACTTAAAAACGTATCTGTGCTCACGGTCTTAATCAAGAAAGCTCCACAGTAAGTTATACTCGACTGATAATTTGTTTTTGCTGGGTTTTACCTTAGTTCGTGTTGGTGACATACAATGCTAGGCCTACTAACGCTGCTAGTCGAAAGTAGACAGAACTAAGATAAAATCGAGCAAAATTATTTATCAGTCTGATATAGTACTGTCTTGTGACCGTAATCGAGGGAGGGGGTAACTACTGGCTCTCAGACTTTCACTAAAAGTTGTAATCACGATTGTGATCTAGCAGACAATTTGTTGTAAAATACCTACCTTTTCTGTTCTAGCTGACATCATAATTATTATTCTACAAGAATAAGCTCCCTTACCCTTAACAGATTGTAATGAATGAGGGACTCCTCTTTTTCTCCCAGTTTCATAGGACCGGTTCAAAGCTCCGTGTAAAACTAGTCTGTATAATTTCGATGAAGAGTATTAATCTGTGATTTTGATAGTTTAGATATTTTGATTTTTTTTTCAGGCGTATCTCAAGATGAATGATTTCAAAGACCCGTTCCCGGCTGAGATCAACCAAGCAGAATCTCAAGATTACACGCAAGCATTGAAAAAAGTTGTTGTAGCCGCCCACTTTAAAGCCGACAGTACGCCTTTCAAAACTCAAAAACAATATTATAAAAGTGAGTTAAAATTCTCTGCTCGCGAGGTCTACGTTAATTGACGTAAGTAAAGAACTTGTTTCATGGGAGAATTAATTGATGAGGATCAATTATTTCCCGCGTTTTCCTCTCTACATACATTCAGAGAATTTTTCTACCTCCTCTCACATAGGTCTTAATGGTCGCCTTTTCGTCAAGTCCTTATAATTCCCGCACTTTTTCCAGATGAACCAAATTATCTTCGCCCTTCCAACTTTCCAGAAGGATGTAACCCTCTTCTCTTAAAGCAGGTAGCTTTCTGTTGAAGTAATCCAGTCGGATATTCGACATTTTACGGTCTTATCCATGCTGGCCAACATCGACAAAACGATTTACGCACGCAGAAATTGACCTTTCGATTTATTTGTTTTGTATTATATTTTTACGGCAGACAATGATTTGGTCCGCCATCCAACCGGCGAATACAACGAATGGAAAGTCGACGATTGGCATAATGAATTTCAAACATCAAAACACTTGAACTATACGAACGGCAGTGTCGTTGTTCAAAATTCTGGACTGTATTTCGTATATGGTCAAGTAAGTTGAGATAACTAAGTACCTATTTCAATGAACTTTTGTCAATTCTTGTAAGAAATCTTCTTCACTATATCATATCTGAAATGCCTACTAAATATATAAGAAGGAGAAAAAGTGAGAGTCAATTCTGGAGTGATTCTTGATTAAAGTTTTGTAGGTACCTACTTTTCTTTCTCCGCGGAATTCTTGACCATAGAGTCTTTCGGTAAAGAAATTGCAATACCCCAATCACTAATATATCATGGGAAAAACACTATTTGATGACTACTCAGTTTGCGTACTGTTATATCTGTTGATTGCAGATATACTACACGGAATGGGCTGATATCAATGGATTCGTCATTTCAAAGAACAATGAAACCGCACTCCAATGTGTCACGTCTACTTACGGAGATAGAACAAAACAGGAATTATCGAATTCGTGTTTCACCGGAGGAATTATTCATTGTAAACACGGAGACGAATTGAGAATTCGAAATGCTCACCCAGGAAGATATGTTGTACTAGAGGCGACGAAAAGCTTTTTCGGAATGTTCAAAATTGCAGATTCTTTTCAAACTGGGCCATGATCTCTACGGTGAAATTCTGTCAAAAAATGTGTTCAAAAGATAAATTTTTAGTAGATACCTAAACCTGAATAAGAACGAAGATATAGGTGTTAATTTGATAATAAGCAAATTAGTCTCTAGCTATCTCTATGTAGTATATAAGAAACTGAGAAATAAATGTTATCTAGTTTACGTTCGCCCGCGCTGGAACGAATGTGCACTTAAATTAATTTTTCAATTTTCGTCCAGTGAAAGTGATTCCTTTTTCTATAATAAGAGGTTTCTGTAACTGCACGATTATTTTTCAGTCTATTTTAACTAAAGGTTGGTCTGAGTTTGTTTTTAAGAGTGGTATGCTATACGTTTGATTTTTTGAGCTCAATTTGAAACAACCATGCGATGAATAAAAATAATAATTTTCAAATATCAGAACGATCTCAAACGATCCTTTTTAAAAGGAAAAAAATGTAATCTTCAGTGAAATATGAACTACGATTGTCGATTTTTATTTTCTCAAATGATTGTTTTATATCACCTTGTCCATAATTTTTATATTATTTTTTTCTAAAATATTCTATATTAGGAATGCATGATTCATGAAAAAATCTCAGACAATATTTGATTGGTCTTAGTTTGTTAAAAGTGTGGAAGTGAATCGACACAAGACCGTTTAAGTAAAATTCATTACGATAAACTGATGCCTACTGTACAGCAAAGTAGATAAGAGATAAAATGACATAAATCAAATATAGAATATTATATAGCATGTAAATTCAACATAATTTATAATTCGACTCTTGTCTCCATTATACATTTCTTTTTTTTTCTTTTAATTTGGACCGAACAACTTCAGCGAACGTATGCTCTGCACTTCAATTGCACGGATGCAAAAAAACGTTAGATGTATTCATGATTTCAGTTCTTCCAGATTTTTCATACAATTTCGTTTTCCAACGAGTGATTCCTTACTCTTGAGACCTAGACGAATAGAATGGCTACAGGGGAAGTGTATATTACTTTTTCTGACGTAAAAGTAGCAAAAATTAGAACGTTCTCCCATCATTTCTCAAAATTCCTTATGACTGTATCACGACTGTATTGAATTTCGTTCGCACGTTTCAAATAGTATTTTGTTATTATTGACGTACTGCTCAAACGTATATTTTCTCATTAACGTGGAATTAAATAACCCAAATCTTCTACTTTCTGATCTAATACAAAATAATATTCACCACTCGAGTTGACACAACTCAACAACATTGAAAACAAAAATAAAAGAAAATTGTATCGATTGCAATCTTTTAATGAGTTATGAACAGACGTTATTACCAATATTTTCATTCATTAAAGCCATCTGTTTCTTAACATGTTTCGGAAAAAAGATAGGTTAAGAAATGGAAAATTCACTTTTGATCACCACCGCACGCCGTAACGGTAAAACTCGAACGCAAATTCAACTTCATTTCATGATTTCACTTATTTCCATATCTAATGAACTTCGGAAAACACATTTTTTAAATACAACATTTGTAAGCTCATCGGCAAGTTGAAAATAAATTTTATCGCGCACATGCAATATTGCCTTGTAAAGACGAGAACCTTAGATTTCTTGTTTTTTGTACTCCTCAATTCTTCGAACACAGATAGAACAGAAAAAAAAAAAGACATGCGCTAATGTTTCAACAAATTTACATCGTATGACTTAAAATAAATCCAATCGATGAATCGAACAAATGCACGGTAAAAAAAATAGAAATGTAGTATTTCTTTCGAGTCACTTTGGTATCCTATTCAACTTTTTATGAAAAATTTCAACTCGACCTTCGTTACTGCGTAATTACTGCGCTACTAACTCCTTTTGCGTATCCCACAATGACTTCACCAATAAGCAAAAATTATTCGTTCTTGTTCTCATTCGATAAACACACCTAGCATCGAAAACGATTTTCATTACGAGTATTTCTTAAAATGACCACATTACGCGTCGAAGGTCGGTTATCGTGACAAAATAAGCACTGCGACTGACGAGAGTAGAGAAAGAAATAACAGAGCTAAGTCGTTCTTTTCTGTTTGAGATCACGATAGAGCGATAGAAAATAGATATAAGATGAAGGAGTAAAAATGAGACACAGAAAAGAAACGATAACGATGTTACATCAATTCTTCGAACTTACAATTACTTTGAGTGAACCAACGAAATACAATTGCTTTTCTGAGCACTAAAAGAATTGACGATACTCTTGTTCTGTTGTTTCTTTCTTCCACTCTTTGATCGGGTAATTTCGTCTGAACAGGAACGGCTCTTTGTCACGAAGATGCTGATTTTCTTTTTCATATGCTCCATAAAAACGTATTTTAGCTATACAATAATGAGAACGAGACAAATTATCAAAAATTTCGAGATTTGCACTTATCGATTAAATGACTATAAATCAAGGTATCCAGTAAAATAATATCGAACTGACGCCAGCGATACTCGAGCCAAAAAGATACCACATCTCTATTAAGTTGTACGGTTTGAAACGCTCGATTCGAACACCAACGAAGAGGGCGAGTCCCATTATTCCCGATGAAGCAGAACATATATTCCTAGACATGCTAGAACAGCGTACTACAAACACATAAATTGAAACAAAAATTCTGACTATATACAAATAATGACACACGAAAAATCCTAAGCTAAATAAGGAAGCCACATACTTTCACTTTTGGATATTCGTTCATATAGATAGTAACCAAACCGATGTAGGGTAAGAAACCTTGAGCTCGACCGACCACGTCTTCTTTGGTTAACCACTTTTGGCCGGGAGCGTACAACCCTCGATCATCAACGTAATTATTATCTCCTTTCGTTAGAAATTTGATGGTTCCGTTACTCCTGCAAGTATAAATATTCGGCAAATAAATACCAACGTCTAGCTCAAAAGCAGATCGTGAAAAAAATCCCTTACTTTTCATGCAATTTGAGAACACGATGTACAATAGGAATATCTCTTCCTTCGATCTTAAACACAACAATTTCACCGGCTCGAATAGGAATCTCTTTATTGTTTGTAAGGAAAAGTAAATCTCCACGATGGAACGCCGGTTCCATACTACCGCTAAAGGACAAAAAAGAATGGGATCGTATAAAACATATGAAATTAAAGTGCTCTAACTCGAGTAAATATTGAGTCGCTTGCCTTAGAACGACTACAATAGGACTCTCACTACCGGTCACGACCATCAAACCTTTCCACAACATCAATGCAGACGAAACGATCATTCCAAAACTGAGTACTTGATATAGGAACTGTAACATAACGAATTAGCAGTTTAAATCTAGGTCACACGATGAGTCAGAAGTATTTTGAGAATAAAATAATTGCATTACAAGGCAATTATCCATTCTGAGAATGATTTAACTTCATTTACCTGTCGTTTATTCATCCGCTTTATTTCTTCCAGCGTACCTTGAATCATGGTTGTGCTGTTTCTAATAAATAAGGAAAGAGAACGGAGACGAAGCAATAAATTTATGAAATTTGAATATTATTCTCGGTGCTAAAGCATTACGATTAAAACTACACGTCAGTTCTCATTCAGTAGTCTGAATATTTTCATACGTGTTGGAAGTAGATTGTTTGTTGATAAGCCGGCCCAATTAGCGAAAAAAATTTCGCTTCAACGCCAACCACGATAACAAATAGGGTGCTACGTAACGTATCTCGGTAGTAATGAAACGCCATCTTGTTAGGAAACAGCGATTTGGAGAAAAGGATATCTTGCTCATCAAGTAACATCGTTCAAAGAGCCTATTTCTCCGGTTTCAATTGAGAAGGACATCGTGATAGCGCATGTCGGCTTCCAAGCTCGAATTCTGATTCTACAGAAACATTGATAAGAGAGCTTTTCCCTTTTCGAAACCAAAGTCATATTATGATATTACAGAACTTTGGTCTGGTTTCTAGAACATTGGAATTTTACTAGAATGTCAATTCCCTCTTCAAAAATAGTTACAAGCTGACAAAAATGAGCAGAAGTACTGATAAGATTCTCAATTTGAAACAGGTTAGGAAGAGAAACTTCAGCTAATATTTTGGTTAGTTACTTTGATCTTCTTGTGAAAAGAACTCATTTTGATCACTTGCTCCTGTTTTCTTCTTAGTTCCTCCATAGGCAACAAGTTCTCAGACTGTATCGCACTATCCTGAAAACTGTGCGAAAAGTTCCCGACCAGGACAACCAACTGTACCTTCAAGAATGGGCGAAAAAGGGTTTCCACGATCATCAGCATTTGACCGATCCAGTGCGTGAGAAATAGTGAAATTTTATTATTTTGGTGGTATTCGAAAATCATTGATCGTAATCCTTATCTTCTCACAGTATATAATCCAGAGCCAATTAAAGTATGCAGAAAGTATACTCAACGAATTACGACAAAGTTTAGAGCTGAGTAAATGATCAAACGTGATCGAATCATCCGGTGAACAGGTAAAATTAATTTTTTTGAGGTATCACAGGACTTATGACATTATCGTTATTTCGCAGGACCCCTAGAAATGAGAGTAGTGAACTCCATTTCACAAACTCCGTAATTTTTAATCACGTTTTGAGACAAAATTTGGATATCAATTTTAATAATTATGGAAGTATGTATAAAAATATTACTTATTTCGAAGCATAGAAGGAATTTTTATCTTGGGTGGACCCATTATTATCTATTCTATAATAGTACTACCATTTCTCTTCTTCATGAACTTTTTGAAATGCTTATTTATTTTCGTCTTTTTTGGTAAATTGAGAAAACAGGCAGAAATTAATTAATTTTTTCGCTCCTAAGGACATTTAGAGCCAAGAGATTTACTCTTGGTAACAAAATACTGTCTTTTGATTTTCAACGAAATCTACCGACAAATAATGATCGAATTCAAGTTGTATTCAGCTAACGTTGCAATCTTGTCTACAAGAAATTCTTTCAACTTTCTTGATTGGAGAAATCAAATTCATCATTCAAAATCAATTTACTGAGTACAAAAGCATTATCGAAATGGAATCAACAATAATCACATGACTTCGTTGAAATCGTTTCATTCCAGAAATGAAGTGACAATATCTCGGGAACAGGAAACGAAAAACTTACTATTTGGTGAAAGTTACGAAAAAGAAGACAGGTGACATGGTGGTCGACTTTCTATTGCACTCGATTTTTCTTCCGCATTTAAAGTACAGGGTCATTATTTTGAATTCCGCCTTTCTGAAAATTTCTCTTGCTCCGCTGCTTACCTTGAATCCTCTGTTCTTGAATTATTCAAACTTTAGAAATTTCTGGTGTTGGTTCATCCCAACGATAATGAAGAATATTAAACTGTACAAAAATAAAAAGGTGTTTGAACGAAAAACAGCATTAAAAAATATTATCTAATAGAACGAAATAATGAGTTGTGGTAACAAAAAGGACACTCGAAATTTTCAACTGTTCTTCCGAGATGAGAAGAAAAATACAATAACTTTTTAGTGTTTTCTCAAGAAAACAGAAAAAAATAGATTTTTCAGTACTTGAAGGTTTCCTGCATCTTCGAAATTCATTATTTTTTGAATTTTTTTTAAATAATTTCGATCACTCCTTTTTTTTGTCGGTAATTACGGGAAATATTTTCAATTGTCCATGAATTCAGTCTACGGTTTCTTTTCTCTTGTCAAGATCTGGAATCCAAAAGATCTGAAGTTTTTTTTCTTACCGAGATTTAGTACTTACTCAAGAGATTTGAATTGCTTTTTTTTGTCAAGATCTACGCATGATAAGATTCGAATCTTTTCGTTCTAGTCAGATTTGGAATTCAATTTTTCATTCCATAATTTTTAAAATTGATTATTTACTCCAAATACTGTGTCGAAATTTCTTTCAAGGAATACTATTTTTTTTTTTTTTTCAGATGATTAGAAGCGGTTGGAAACAAGTGTAATATGATCATTAGTTTCAAGATTTGCAATGGACTGCATATCAAACCAGAATAACGTGGCGATTTTGGAGGAATTCCCATTCTTCGAAAAGATTCGAGATAAATTTTATTCATCGTATCACTGTGACAACAATAATCGTTATTGTAATGAACAACGAGGATGATCAAAATCCACTCTGTTACGTTTCGGCTCTTCTCCCGATGACGACCAAATTGAATGCTCGATGATGGAATGACTATATTCTTTGTATTTGGAAACTGCTTAATATTCTCAATCGATTATGGCCAACTCCACTACCTGAGATGCAAGACTTCCATTGTAGTTATCATAATTAACTTCATTTGTTTTGAAATTTAACAAATTAAATTGATGAACAATATTGTCACAATTTGTTTTTAAAGTTTTCTACTCAGTCATCTTCACTGCTTCGTTTACGCAATTATGCTATTTTTGATTTCGGTGCCGCCACATTGCGGCCCAAATTGTAATTTTCATCCAAATTGCGGCCCAAAAAAATCATTGATACATCCAAATTGCGTCCCAGAAGACAACTGAATTGCGTCCCGCAGAGGAAAAAAGACAACTGAATTGCGTCCCAAAAAAATTTATTATGCATGAACATAGTTACTGTTTCTTAGGTAAAAATTTTCGCGATAAACGTTTCACATAAGTGAATCTATCAATGATACCACATTCAAAGTCGTTCATAGCGTCACGAATGAATTCCTCTTTGGTGATTCGTTTTTTACTCGGTTTTACGGTATTGACTGACAGAATTTTTGTGTACGTACTTTCTTGCTTTTCGAGCAGCGCGTCAATGAGAAGAAAAATATTCGGATGGCTTTGATAGAACATTTGGTTTATATACTATTGAAAGACTCGCAGGCGTTTGTAGTCCGTCCAATGTCATTACTGTACTTGGCCCATATATGAGGAGGGAGCATCAGAACGATTCCTTTTCTTTGGCCGCAATTCAGATGTACAATTCCGTTTTTTCGGCCGCAATTCAGATGTACAATTTTTTTTTTCGGCCGCAATTCAGATGTCTTAATTCTTTTTCCCGGCCGCAATTAAGATGTCCTGTTTGGCCGCAATTTGGATGCAGCCTTTGATTTTCGGGTTTGAAATCTTGAAATTTGCTCTTGGCCTATACTTCAAATTATCCTTTACGCTGCGAAAAAGCCATCATCACTTGTTTCAGAAAGGTTCTCGACAACATCTGGCTTCATCACTTTGTCTTTCTCTCTGCATCATGAACAGCTGGTTACAACAGATGAACGCGAGATCGGAATTTGTGGGTAAACAATATACAAGCAATGATACTATCCTACTTGTTATGAGTAAAAGTCAAATCCAGCGTGTTGTCTTGTAAAACCACACGTATTTCATGGCTTTGCATGCACCTACTACGTATGGTAAACAAAATTACACAATCAAGGAATTGATATTTCTGCAAATTAATTGGTAGGAACATCCTTAAAAAGCAGATTGTCAAGCTTGAACGAGCCGTCTCCTACTGCATATATCTTTCATTCAAAATTCCGTGTTTATAACTACGTGAATCTTTTCTTCATTGAAATTAATGGACAATAGTGTGATTAGAGGAATGCGATCAGCAATGTAGAAATTCAAAGTCCTATTAGGAAAGGAGCTGCAAACAGCTCGAAAGCTCACTGGCCAAATTTTTTCTGAATTTACCAAATATTGTTGATGCATTTGCAATATGAAAGGCCAATTTCACGAATAGATGGCGAAAAACTTCCGCGATCTGTTTCTTTTTCAGCTTCCGAATCGATCTCGTTTTTCGTCAATTTATTCTTTCTCAGCCTTTCGATAGTACAAAGTTCAATTCATCGCTGGATGAGTCAATGGAGTGTTCTGTCGAATTTTTGTCTCCTCGTGAAGTTTCTGTTACTGTTTTCACCTGTTCAGTTTTTCACAAGCTTTGTTTTGAAACGATGTGCGTTTAACCAACAAGTCGTCGACATAGATTTAGAACTTATTTGAGAGATATGAGTAAGATGTTTTTTTCAGGCAGACGATCGACTAAATTGTACTCGCCTACCGGTATAAGGTGTGAATGTTTCCTGAACCAGGACGAATAAAACGATTTTTCGACGTCGTGTCCTCCCCCAAAATAACGAACATCAAAACTTTCGTTTTCGTTTTAAACCTCAAAATATTTCACATCACTCCTATATGAAACAATAACGAAAACTCCCACGCTGAGAGCACGAAATAGCTTAATTATAGGTATTAGCAACTCAATAGTCTGTAGGTATAGGCCTACCCATTTCGTCTCGCCTACATTAGGTCGTGTGGAGGCCTACACAGCTGGACAAACCAATTTCTCAGAATCTTAGGTATCTTTATAACGGTTGCAGCGAGGCCAACTTTCTAATTTTTCTTGCAAATCTAATGATACAGTCACGTGACATCAAACGTTCTAGTATAGTCATAAAAGAGTTCATTATACATGGGCTGCCATACACTGTAGTAACAGATAACGCTACATATTTCACGTCCAATGAATTTTCACAGTTTTATGAAGCATGTGGTATCACCCACATAACTTCCCCTCCAGATTTTCCAGCAACCAATGGCATTGCAGAACGGACAGTCCAAACGTTAAAGAAGAAACTTTTAAAGATGCTTAGTGAAAACCCAACAAATTTATATGAGAAGATACAACAAATTGTGTTCCAGTATCGCTGTACTCCACTTGAATGTGGTCAAACGCCTGCCGAACGACATTTTGGTCGTCAATTACGAACTCGGTTACACTTGCTAAAACCAGAAACCACTGACCGTACAGAATATAATGCTGATGCCAAAAAGCATATCAGGACTTTTAAAGTTGGTGATCAAGTCCTTTCCAGAAATTATCATGGGTCAGCTAAATGGAAAAAAGCATCAATTGTCAAGGTACTGGGTTATCAAACATATTTAGTTCGTCTGCCATCAAATCAAATACTCAAGCGCCATATAAACCAATTAAGAAGTTCCTCAATCTCTAAATCATCAATAACTCCATCACCATCACCAAATGGCAGCAAGAAGAAAGTAACAATTACTGAACCAACAGAACTTCGTAGATCATTACGTGAAAAGAAAAGACCAGTACGTCTATCTTTATAAAACGCTTACTCAAGTCTTAATATTTTGCAGCACCCCATTTAAAAAATTAATTGAACACATTGTGTCAATTTTTTGCTTTCTTTATTTTGTAATGACGTTATTATCTCCAAAAAAAAAAAAAAAAAAAAAATGCAATTATAAGTTAAGATTTTTTTTTTTCCATGTATTACTATTATGATTATTATTATTTTTCACGAGGGGGTGACTGTTATGACTATATCTATGGTTAGCTTATTGGCAACACTGCTCTACGCAGCAATCATTATCATCATTATTAATTGCATTACTATTATTATTATGGACTGTACTGTTCTCGTTTATTATTGGAATATATTCATTCTCCACTAATCTTAACAGAGTGTAATATATAAGCACACATTTTATTTTTCGAAAAAAAAAAATGTGTGAATGTATCACACTTTTGTGACTACTCATACTTCTCTCATCTTTTTACCCGTAATTTCTGTGGCTCTTGTAGAACCCTTTCTGTTTACTCGTTTTGAGTGTCTCTTTTTTCAATATAAAATTCATTTACATCACTGAGTGAGAAAGCAATTTAAAAATTGAAACCTTGTTCTGGATGTTATGAAGAAGATGGCTTCCTCGATTGCAAGAAGTCGTGCAGCCGGTATAGGAATTATCTACGTTCGATTGTTCAAAAAATGCAAATTCAGTTCACATAAATAATCCACACTCCAAGTTTCTTTGTCATTTGATATCCATGTGAAATTACTAGGGACGTCAATCTAGGACTTTTCACCTGTCCATGAATAGTAATCTCTTGGATTTAAATATATAATGAATTCCTCGGTGGCTCACGACCTGTCAAATCAACAGGAAGCTGAACAGAATTCACTGATACAACAAATGCGTAAATCGATTCCTGAGATTAATTACTTACTAAGATATAATTGGATCAAAGAAGATATTATGAAATTAGGGTCTACTTGTTGTATCTAATTTAATACAGCGCTCCTAGCGCCCGTCAATATATTGTGTCAATCTATGCAACCTGTTATCAAAAGTATCAATTACAGTTTTCTATCAACTCATTGAATAAGGTTGTCGTCAATTGACCTACCCAAATATAAAAGGTCTCTACAATGAATTTTTGAATTTGAATTGTGAGAACAGCTGAGTAAAGTCAGCAGAAACGCAGGCCTTGTCTTATACAATAGTATATTTCATGACAAGGTGCGAAAGCGACATTTTGAGTGACGAGCTCGGTGTAGTTGCGACGCGAGTCGAAGACGAGCGGAGCAAGCCGAACGAGTCACTCGAGTCGCTTCGCTCCTTGTCTTGGAAGATTTTTTTTATAACGACGGCTACGAGTGTGCGTTTTTTGTTTTGTCGTCAACTCGTCACCGGGTCGCCGTCACACGCAATTTCTCCTGCTGCTTCGTGAGTACAATTCAATTCATGCGTGCAACATAGAACATTATCACTCACTATCGATATTGGAGCAATGCGGCGCAGCTGGTAGTGCAATGGCTTGCGAAGTTAGGAGCAGGGCCGGCGAACATCCAGGTGCCACAGGTGCGCTTGCACCTGGTGAAAAATTGAAAATTTTCTTGAAATTCTTGAAATAATAATCAGTATACTTCGGAAGAGTTAATTTCTTTTTACGGTACGGAACATTTTGATTCTGATCGTCTAACTCTACATCGTGATGTGGTCTATGACCTTATGAAAAACTCCCCTCTAGAATATGGTGTTCCAAAAAGTCTCGCAGATGTGGTTCATTTTTTGAGAAAAAATCAACATGTTCTGAATTTGGTTCCTGAAATGACGAAATTAATTCGGATATTGTTGACCATCCCCGTTTCCTCGTGTACGTGCGAACGTTCCTTCTCTGCTATGCGTAGATTAAAATCATATTTGAGATCGACAATGAAGGCAGAAAGGTTAAATCACGTGGGTATACTGAACATCCACCGAGACCTTGTGTCAGAAATTGATATCGACGATTTGTTGAACGAGTTCATTAATAAGACTCAAGTCCGAATGAACACTTTTGCACGATAAATGAATGTAAACTTTTTAGTATTTACCTTTTTGTTATTTCATTTTCGCAGTGGGAAATTTTTATATAAAAGAATAGATTAAACTTGAATTCAACATTTTTTCAACTTTTTAAGTTATTGAAACGAACATTTTACAACCCTTGATACCCATAATATTATACATATATGGAGGTGATTTAGAGAGGCGCGGGGAGCATTTTCAGGGGGGCAAAAAAAATTTTTTCAGTTGCACCTGGTGAACAGATTGGAAAGTGCCGGGCCTGGTTAGGAGTGCGTGGTTCGAGCCCCGATCGGGGAGACAAAAAAAAAATAATAAAGAGAAGATGACCGTCCAGAATGGAGCGGGCAGAAAAGTGTAAATTATTCAGGGTGGTAATGTAGCAAGCGGGCGGTAAAATGAGAGAAGCCGATAGAAAAGTAAATAGACGACCTGCAAAGTAGATGAATTCTCAAACATCTACTTTCGCGCCTAAAATCAACCAACAAAAAACGCACTTTCGTAGCAGGAGTTATAAAAAATATTTTTGCCCTAGTCTAGCATCGGCAATCTTCATTTTTCCAAGAATGTTCCTTATTGCCTCCTTAGTCCTTACTATAGATACCTAAAAGAGACAAGATAGCTAACTCTCCATATGCGCTGTGTTAAAATTCGGTACCCGATTTTTGTCGAGCTAATTTACGTGCCGAGAGATAGCGCCACTGTATTGTAGGACTAAGTTAACATTGCGCTTATGGACATTTTTCAGTATTCATCAATTATCTCGGAAACCGTTTATTTTTACGAAAAAATGAAAAGAACAAAATTTATTCCCCTTGTAATTTCCTATCGTATGAGACCTATTTCATATTTTGAAAAAAAAAAATTCAAAGTAGGTCTCATTTGATAGGAAATAACAAGGGGAATAAATTTTGTTCTCTTCATGTTTTCATAAAAATGAACGGTTTCCGAGATAATTGATGAAAACTGAAAAACATCCATAAGCGCAATGTTAATTTAGCCCAAGAATACTGTGTCGCTGTGTTGGCGTGCGGTGGAACACTAGAACTAACGAAGTTAGCTATCTTGTCTCTTTTAGGTATCTATAGTCCTTACCAGGGCTTGCGACCGAAATTTTTTCAACGGTTAACGGTTATCTAGGTTAACGGTTATCGGTCAAATGACCTCACAAATTTTTTTGGTTATCGGTCAAAATGATCCTCCCAATTTTTTTGGTTATCGGTCATGCTGTATTTTGACCAATAACTGTTAAATGTTGGAAAATATTTCGGTTGAAGTCCTAAAATTTTCGGTTAACGTTGTTAGAAGACCTAGAATTTTCGGTCAAATAACAGTTATAACCGAAAAAATAACGATTAACAGTCAATCGGTCAAGATCGATGTCAATTATAAGGAACGGTCAAATCGGTCAAAATTGACATTTTCATTTTGGTTACAACAGTTAACCAAAAAAAAACTGTTATTGTGCAAGCCCTGCTCGTTAGGTACCGATGTTAGAAGGGAGAAAAAACAGTAAAAAGGAAAAAAAGGTCAAAATCTCGAAAGGTAGATGTAAGGTGTTCTTTTTAAAATAACCTTTCCTGATACAGTTTTCCTTATAAGCATCGGTGTATTCAAAATAATTTCGAGATTTGTGATCCATGGTGCATGAGGGAAAGTAAACAAACTTTTGAAATACTAACACATGATCGAAATGTTCCCTGTGTATTCTCATGGGAGTCGATAATGTTCTAAGCACCATCGCATGATACTATCGCAAAATTCTGCGATACTATCGCAGAATATCGCGCACTATCGATCAAAATTGCTCGATGTTAGCAGTTAGTGACGTCACATGAACGAAGAAGATTCACTCGGTAGACCAAATAAAGATAAGGGCGTTAGGTACAACCTCAATTCGATACATCAATTTCAAATCTGCTTATCCCAAGTTTCTTACTTAAACCTAACAAACTATAATTCTACCAACCCCGCAATTTACCGCTCCCTCTTTCTAGAAATACTCGACTCTTTTTCCAATACGACCCACGGCTGTCTTCAATTACTCGTATCAGGCCGCAATACTGAAAATTGACAACGCTGTTCAAAAGGGAGATGTTTACCTTCCTTTTTTCCTGATGAAATCGAATACTATAATTGAGGAGTTATCTGTCAAAAGGGCGTCCTTCGGTCAAAACATTGATTGAAAAAATCGTTTTGAAGTTTCAATGTGAAGTAACTTTTGATGGAGTGATTTATTGTAAAAAAGTTATTCTTTGAAATTTGTTCAGTTTTTCTCTGTGAATATAACGCTCAATTATCTTCTTTGTAAAATGAGTAATATTTATTTAAAAAGGTTAGAAAGTAGAGTACCTCGGACGCCCTTTTAATCGAAATGAGGAAATTTAGAAAATTTTTGGTTTGGGCGGCCATCTTGTTTTTGTTATCAGTCTTTGAACGCGTTACGCTCTTTGAAGTTTGAACTTCGAACCGCTCCTTCATTATTGTCTAGTTTACTTCTTTTTGAGAATATTTTTAAAAAATACATATAATCCTGGGCGGCGATTTGACTAACAAAACTTCAACAAAGTATGCACGCATTTCCATAACTGAATAAGTACCTACAAACGGCAGTTGAACAAAGTTCGCGATCTTTGTTCCTACTTCATCAAAGTTTATCAGTGGAATATTGCCACCCGCCTCGTATTTAAATCTTCGTCTGCGTGTATAATTCTTGAGTATTTTTATCTAATACCTGACCCATCTCCTTCATTCTCACATCTTCCTCATTAATATTATAATGATGTAGATGTTGGATTATCAAGTTCTAATATAATATCTATATTGTTCTGAAGCTCTGGTTTGTTTATACCTATTTTTCAATATTCTTTGAGTTCCACTTCATGATGTACATTTCAAGTTTGCTATGTAAGTTCATAAAAGATTCAAAGTGACGTATATAGAGTAGTACCGTACGTGCGGGCTATTTTGAGTACGCATGTTCAAACTTTATGATGTACGTCTACTCAATAATATTCTGATTTATGACCCCTACAAAGTTCACCTAAAATTTCCGTATTTTAGCAGATATGAGGGTTCAAATATGATGTTTTGAAGTTGGAATATAATAGTTTGAATCATAAGGAATTCAAAAATTACAAATTTCCAAAAAAGGGCGTCCGCCCGACAGACGCCCTTTTGACAGATAACTCTTCAATTCACAATTAATGACGTTAACGCGGCATTGCCAAGTTTAGTATTCCGGCCTGATAATTGAAGACGGCCGTGATACGACCCTTTGTTTCATTGATGTATCAAAAATCGAAAACCGAGTCGGTTTCGCGTTTTCTATTGGCAACATAGATCTTTTCTCATCGGCATCCCAACTATGTAATATGTTAATCATAACGGCCGAAGTCCACTCTGTCCAAGTCATCTTTCAATGCTTGGAAAAACAGAGATGTCATAACGAAATCCAAAACTTTCGTTTCGGTATATTGTTTCGTTAATCGGAGATTTCTTATCATAACGAAATTATTCTGAGTTTCGTTATCAACTTTCATTTCCGGTACATACTACTGCAGTACAAAGTTAAATTGACGTATGTGCGAAAAAGAACGATCACAGAAAAGTATCATCTAAAAGAATATAAAAATGTGTTCGAAAGACATTAAGATCACTTAAGGTGCTCACTTATAGCAATTTACTACGCAGAATTCAGATACGGTACATTTTTCACCTCGCGATGCATATACGTCAAAAAATTGACGTATATGCGATCGAGCGTGATAGTAGTGGTGTGTGAATACGGAGCGTCGTTACCAACACACAGTCATACAGCCCATTGATCCGAACGCTTCGCTCGGTGATCGTTGTTTTCTCACATACGTTAATCTTTCAACTTTGAATGGCAGACTACCTTTCGTTTCGTCTTTGACTACCTATATAATTATTACTTTGTTGATCTGCCGTACAAAGTTGAATTGACGTATATGCAGACAATGAATACAGGGAAAAGAGGTTATGGGTGTACTTGATTTAGCCTCTTTTTCTCGTATTCAGTATTTGCATATACGTCAATTTAACTTTGTATGGCAGAGATGGAAGGAGGTAGGTCAGAAACAAATTTGAAAAATCGAAGGGTTTTCGGGTCGGCCGCTCTGAGAGGGATAGAGAATTGTAGATTGATGGCTTCTAAGTGTTGGATATTTCTGAACATTTGAAAAGATAATGATTGATGTCGCCTTTAGAAGAATTTTCTGCATGCAGGGGACATAGATGAGATTCGGAAAGATTTAAACATTTTAGGTGAGCGGAGAGTCGATTGTGTCCAGAACGACGACGACTGAGTTGAACTGTAAGGGAGCGGGGAATAGGCTTATCGTTAAAAATGTGGGAAGTAGAGTTATTTCGTATAGGAATAAAAGAAGGTCTGCGAAGTCCTGTGCATCAACATGGTGGATAAAATCAAGGTCGAAATGAAAATATACTGAAGAGAGTGAAAATGCAAAAACAGAAATTACTCGCGCGAGTATAAGGAAAATTACAAAAACCACAGAAACAATTTCGAAAAACGAAGCGCTTTCGGTTAAGAAACCATCTTTAGCGAGAACAAAAAAGCAAAAAACCGCAGAAACAATTTAACCGAAAGCGGTTTCGTTTGTCGAAATAAGTTTCTACGGTTTTTGCAATTTTCCTTAGGTAGATTGTGAGTAATTTCTGCTTTTGCATTTTTACTCTCTTTAGTATATTTTAATTCTGAATAGCTCTCGTACCTTAGGCCTAGGGGATCGAATTGATTTCAAAATCAAAGTCGCTTATCTCGTACGTGTCTTCTTTCATATTATTGTATTGGGAATATCTTAATAGCACGCCGTACAAAATAAATTTGAACGCCGCGGGGGTGAGACGTCGAGAAAAAAGAAAGAACACCGATTGAAAGAAAAAAGAACACCGAATGAAACAGAATTGCACGCCGAAAAAAAACGAAAAAAAAAAAAAAAAAAAACGTTCATACTTGAAGCATTACATTAATGGGATGTAGGATGGAAACTAACGATTCTTATGGGAGACGCGAGTAATGCTATATCTTCAGACTGTACCGCCGTTTTGGGGAGAGCCAGATGTGTGGCTCATGTGTAATTTTCGTGTAGTCCAAAACAACGAAACATACTTGAAAACAGTGAGTAAAGGTGACCGTAAAAATTTGAAGGACGATATCCAAGCATTACATCTTTGTGAAAATGAAGACACCTTTCAAAAAGCGTCGAAATTATTTTTGAAAAAGTCGAAACGTAATACAAACGCGTCCTTCAAAATCTACAAAACCGTTGATGATTCAATAGAATTATTTAATTATTATTGTTTCAGTTTCAAACATTTATTGTACATTCGCCATTTTCAACAGAAGTTATAATTTTTCTGCCATTTTATACCTTAACATTATATATGCGGAAATTGTGATTTTAAAACTTTCATTTTTAGGCATTGAATATATTCCGAGGCGTGTATTGTTTTCTTAGTCGTGCCATTTCATTCGTACCTAAGGCGTGCATTTTTTTCAAGTGGCCGTTCACCCTTTCCGGCGTGCAATGCCATTTCTTGGGGCTTGCTGAAAAATGCATGCCTTATGTAATTAAGGTACAGGCACGTATCGTCTTCTTTCCTTTTTTCGTTATCACTCAGTTAACCAAGATATATCCTCTTTCTATCTCGTTAGCTATATTCCGGTGTACTTTCACGAGTACCACCTGGGTAGAAATTAGAAAGTCTAACCAGTATGAATATGTCGTTATCTTTTAGTGTCCCGCAGCGCAGTTTGTGTATCAATGTTTGAGTATTTATCATCGAAGGAAATTATCTTCGAATTCCGCAATAATCAAAATCAAATCCGTATGCCTGGTACGACAACACGTCGAATGATTACACAGTATAGGTACCGGTACATGAAAGAGACGTTGCTGAATTCAAAAAGCTTTTCAATGTACTCAGTGATAATATTTGATCTTTAAACGTTGTATACCTATCAGAAGAAAGTTATATGCGGCTTTCACAGATATTTGGGATCAATTTTTATCTATAACATTAACGATTAGCCATTGAAATAAAGTCACGTTTTTGAAAGAATCCTCGTACTTTGGTCATATAAAGAGAACGAGAAAATTCTTTTACTTTCCGCAAGTCCAAACGTAGCACGAGTTTATAATCGACCTTTCTAATTTAACACATAATGTTTTTTAGAAAGGTTCAATTGTATGGAAATAGAATTGAAAAGTTTCCTTTTATATAAGCCGTTTAATTCACTTCGAAGTCATCGAAAATTCGTCCATTTTCTGACGTTGTAAAATTTTTATAATATTTGATCTCTAAACGTTGTATACCTATCAGAAGAATGTTATATGCGGGTTTCACAGATATCCGGGATCAATTTTTATCTACAACATTAACGATTAGCCATTGAAATAAAGTCACGTTTTTGATAGAATCCTTGTACTTTGGTCATGTCAGAAAATGATTTATAAAGAGAACGAGAAAATTCTGTTACTTTCCGCACGTCCAAACAAAGCACGCGAGTTTATAATCGACCTTTCTAATTTAACCCATAATGTTTTTTAGAAAGGTTCAATTGGAGGCTGTATGGAAATAGAATTGAAAAGTTTCCTTTTATATAAGCCGTTTAATTCACTTCGAAGTCATCGAAAATTCGTCCATTTTCTGACGTTGTAAAATTTTTTTAAAGCCAAAATTCGGATTTCTGTTCCGATACCGACTTCGGTTGGATTTTTCTGTTCAATAATGTCAGAACTTGAAAAAAAATCCGATGGAGAATAGAGCTTTGAGAAACTTTTTCGCGAAGTCATTCCTCGTTATTTTTTACAAGGACCACCCATGCACGCCCAATAAGCGTCGCGTAAAGACGCCGATATAACGGGTCTTACAAACTATTAGGGGAGTGTACACGCAACCTATGTGTTACCATTCAACGAGCGACTAACGAGCGGACACACCCTTCAGACTTCCTAAATATTATTATTTTTATTTATTTAACGGGCCATATCAACTATTAAAAAACAATTTCAAGTATTTGTTTTAAATCACTGCGATTCATGTGTGATTTGGAAGTTGCAATTTTTAAACATTTTTAAAATGAAAATAACGAGCCATAAAACTGGAGACAATAAGGATACGGTGTTATAGAAATAGGTGAATTGGAGGTAGTTCCTCGTGCGAATGACTTTTTATGATTGTTTGAGGAGTTTTTTTTTTTATTTTTTATTTTTACGAGCACTAGAGCTGCACGAGGGCTATTGGCTCGGCGGTACAAAAGTTATGAAAGTAATACATTATAAATAACACATAAGAAAGGGAGGTTTTAAGGAAGTTGGTAGAGTAAGGAAAAGTGAGGAAGGATAAGAGGATGGAATATAATGTCGAGTGTAACTGCTTCAGGTAATGGTGTGTAAAAGTTTACAATGTGTGTATGTAGAAGGTTGTAGAGGTATAGTCGATGTATGTGTTCAAATGTGAGCGTAAAAGTCAGTTTGTCTTAGGTAATGTAGGGTATTCGAAATGATGCCCTGGTTGTTTTTGAGTGCTTGGGTGAGTGAAGAGGGGGTATCCGAAGAAGAGCGAAGGGGTAAAAGTCTGGGGCATGAAAAAAAGTGTTCCACTGTTAATTTGTTTTTGTGAGGCAAGGAGAGACTGCATGGTAAAGCTGGAGATTTTGGGAGCTGAGTAAGAGAAGAAATGTTGAACGGGTAGCTTACCAGCATTGCGGTATAGGTATGAAGAAAATAAAATGCATGAAAACATGAAAAGAAATTTATGCGAGCGAGCCTTTAGTCCCTATCACGGTATCAACCTCGGATTTAGGATTTTTGGGCCCGGGGGCCAGCGGCGGTGGAGGCCCCTATTAAATTTTTCCACCCAATTGCCCCCCCCCCACCAAAAAAGTGAGGGTGGTGGAGGCCCGGGGCCATGGCCCCCTTGGCCCCCCCTAAATCCGGGGTTGACGGTATTGTACGTTCTCTACAAAACGGAGGCAGCACCTTTCGTTAGCAGCCACTATTCTAAACGAGGGGGTTATTCGCGTTCAGGTACTCATGAGTGACTCATACATGAGACCTTCCTATCAACGTTGAAACAAAGTCCAAGCTTTATCATGAATGAGTCATTCTGCTCTGTACCCCTGGTCCAAAGGTTGCTGTAGAAATAATTTAAAAAACACAAGACAATAATCTTGCGTTTGTATATATATTTATAAGAACAGATACGAGTTATCATTGGCTCACTTAGCAATCGAAATTGAGGAAGACGTTGATAATGTCTAATGACCTGACCAGTGAACAGCATTGATGAGTAAAATGATGTTAAGCTTCCCCTCTTTTCGTAATAGCCTAGAAATTAGGACAGGCAGTGTTCTGATAGTTTCTTAGGTTAAATGATGATTCATTCTTAGACTTGGCAGGTTCAAAATTGCCCTAAACTTTGTCTTCATATTGGATATACCGCCACTTTCGCCCCATTTTCTAAAGATTGTGTTTCCTTCACCATCGGTTTATTTTCACCTACGCTTATGTCGCAAGTTTCACGCCTAACTTTCTGCTGGAATAAGCTCACCCATCCAGGACAATGCATCTTCCATCGAACGGCGGCGAAGCTAGAAATTAGAGGAGAGCGGTGGTAACAGCTCTTTTACCACTATATTTTCAAGCAAACTTTAGATTATTCCTCAAAAAGCGATGTTAGGCACCCTCCTCACACGACTACCAACAAGAAGAATCGCCGTAAGAGAGAAATCGCTCGCGTTGAATTCCCCTAAAATCATTCCTCTGAAAGTTCGGACGAGATTAATGAAAAAAGTGACTTGATAAATTCGACTTTCCCAAATAATCTACGGTAGGACAATAAATTTTCTCGAAAGTGCGTTAAAATATTATCGCTTACTCTTCGATTCGAGTTTTTTTAGCCGGGAACCCGCTATCTCTTTTGTTGGGAGTACTTTCGGGAAATTTTCGTCCGCGAACGGCCCGAGGTTGATGAAGTCACGGAGGGGGGGGGGGGACTTGGAAAAATGTCGCCTCTCGAGCTGTGTATCGATACCGTAGAACGAATACCTCGTAAGCCACAAAAAAATCGACATGACTGCTATTTTACACGTTTCTCATACTCCGCAATCCAAAAATGACCAAAAAAATGTCAATTTTTTGTGGCTCACGAGGTATTTGTTCTATGTTGTCGATATGATATGAACCAGACTTGGAGAAATTTTGACACTCGAGCTTATATATGATAGGAGGGAAACTTGGAAAAATTTTTACTCTCGAGCTAGGGACCCAGAAAAATTTCCAAAGTTGAGGTACATGTATATGACAAGAGGGGGACTTGGAAAAACACGGCTTCCATGAAATTACTGCGCGTTCAAGTTGTCACGTCACCATTTTCGGGACTTAGAAAAACTTCAGGCTCTAAGCTTCATACGATGTGAGGGGGAGTTGGAAAACATCTCGGGACAGCGGGTGTTCCGCTGCCATTGTATTCCTGCAATGTTATTTTGCCAAATAATGCGGAAAATAAGAGTTTTCCTTGCCAATTTGAACCACGATTCGGACTGCTATTGTAGGTGCGCCAGCGTCGATTGAAGAAATATTGATAAATGGAGTAACATCCCGAACACAATAGGTAAGGGGATTCTTAAGTTTTCTTCAAATTACTCAAAACACAGCGATTTTGAAGAACAAAACACTCAGAACCAAATTAAAAGAGCGTTCAATTTCCTACAAAATGATCTGATTTTAGATTAAATCGAAGCAATTTTTCGTTTCCCATAAGAATAACATTGAAGAAATTGTCGACGATAGCGACTCCTAAAATATGCTCAGTCCGAATACACTCTGTTGATGGTAATCAAAATCGAAAAATCGTTTTCAGACCAGATTCCGTCCTTGCGGCAAAATAAAACGATTACTTTCTTATGTGAAATTTTACAAATTTTACTCTTGTTTTAGAGGAGGGAGGCTGTAACTCGTATACAAGTTGCCTCTTTCCGTTGATCCACGCGCCTTTATTTTGTAACTAAATGTCTCGATCTTACTCAGAGGACAAGCTGCTCGAAACGTCACCGAAAAATAGAATTAATGTATTTCATTTTATCTCGGAGAATGTAAAATTGTAATTCTGAAACGAAAATATAATTAGCTCTGGATTCAAGTTCACAATAGAAGTAGAGAGAAGAATAAAAGGTTATCGTTCAGATAATAATGTCTTCCCCTAGTCTTTATTGCACAAGTCGAATGAGTGTAGAGAATTCAATAGTTCGGAATTCTTGTAAGCAAGTTGAAAAAGCCTGTGGTATACGGTGCGGTTTCTACAAAACGGACGCATCACCCTTTGTTAGAGGCCGTTATTCTCAAACAAAAGGTAATGGTGGAATTCCCGAATTATGGGGTTCTCGTGTATGACTCATACATGTTCCCTTCTTATCAACGTTGATCCATTGTCTGATCAACTTTTGATCATCCCGATCGATGAGTCATCGCATACATAGATATAGACCTCTTGTACGTGTACAAATAATTTCATTTTTCGCGTCGTATCACATTTTAAAATTACCAAAATTCAGACTTCAGGAATGGGATCGTTGAAGAATCAAAAACTTCTACTCTCACCAATCTTATGACACATTATAGAACTGAATAGTTGAAGCGTTGACGCGAGTAGCTAACCAATTGCAATCTTCTGGCTATCCACTGACATAAAATTATACGAGTGCCTTATTCTGGTAATTGTAAGACGTTATTCATGTGAAGCTCGAAGCACTGACGGCGGAATATTTTCCTGACCCCAACTTGAACTCTAGTAGGCATTCCCCGTTCCTTCAATGAATTGCCGTAAGGGAGAAATCGCTCGTGTTGAATTCCTCTAGAATCGGATGAGCCTAATGAAAAAAGTGACTTGGAAAAATTTCCTCCTCCAGCCATATATGATAGAAGGGGGACTTGGAAAAATTTCGACTCTCGAGCAGTATTATGATAGAAGGGGGGCTGAGCTCGAAAAAATTTCATCCGGCAAGCTATATATAATAGGATTCGAAATTTTTCTGTTTAGAAAAATTTTATACTCCAAGCTGTATACGATAGCAGTCAACATTTTTCAGTTTTTCGCCGGACGGCGCACAGCGAATTTCTCGAAGATACCCCATAGTTTAGGTTTCCTGTAAAAATTTCAACTTTCGAGCTACGATAGGAGGGGGCACTCTCTAGTTATATGTGATAGTAGGTTTTCGGCTGTTAGCTCGAAATAATGCATACAAGACAGAAAAGGGGGGCGAACAAGCAAAGTGAGTAAAATCTTGAAAATTTTTCTTCATACGAGGCCTAATATACATCATACTAGACTTGTTTATGTGTATTTATTTATTATTTTATACGTCATAAATTTGCACACGATTCGATAGCATTGAAAAATTTCTACTTCCGAGCTATATATAATGGAAAGGGAGACTTCGAAAAATCTCGAGCTGTACATGGTAGGGGTGACCGAGCTCTATTAAATAGAAAGAGGACGTGCAGAAGTTTCGGATGTCACATGACTAACCCTACTTGTGAAACCACTGAAAAAAATGCACCTAGAACTTGTTTTTTTAGCGGGGAACCCACTATCCCTTTTGTTGGAGATATTTTCAGGAAATCTTCGTCCCGGGGACTTCACGAAGAGGGGAGGGGGACTTGGAAAAATTTCGACCTCGAGCTATATATGATTGGTGGGGGACTTGGAAAAATTTCATCCTCCAAGCTACGTATATACGATGGGAGTCGAAATTTTTCCAAGTTTTTTGCCGGAAGGCAAACGCCGCACGGAAAATTCCTCGAAAAGTCCCTCTAAAACTTCATTCACGAGCTATAATTATTATAATAGAAGTGGAACTCCAAGAAATTTCATCCTCCAAGCCATACACATTAGGATTCGAAATTATTTTGTTTCGAAAAATTTCATGCTCCAAACTATATACAATAGGAGTCAAAAGTTTTTAAGTTTTTCTCCAGACGGCACACAGCGCGCTCGCGGACGGAGAGGGGAAGGGATTTGGAAAAATTGCGTCCCTCGAGCTATATATGATAGGAGGGGGACTTGGAAAAATTTCGACTCACGAGCTATATAAAATTTTCCCAAGTTTTTTGCCGGACGGTGTACGGCGCGCTGCTACCTCCAATAAAACAGATTCACTGTTAAAATTCCCACTGTTGAGCTATATATGAACGGGGGGGGGGGGACAACGTCTTCCTTTAAATCGCAGCGCGTTCAAGTTGTCACGTCATCATTTTCGGGACTTGGAAAAACCTCAAGCTCTAAGATGTATATGATAAAAGGAGGACTCGGGACAGCGGGAAACCATTGCAGTCCTGCGATGGCATCTATTTTTGACATGTTTCATGTCTTTTCTCTCGCCGGACCCCGATTTTGAAACTCGCGAAAATCTCTATCCCGTGGGTGATTCAGAAATTTGCGAGTACAATTTAAACATGGACAATTTTAAAATTTTTCGAGATTTTCAATATTGCTTTTCGAACAAGCATTTGTGCGGCTTAAAATTGCGTAATGAAATATAAAGACATGAAACATGATCTTCATTTATTTGGCTACGCCAGAAAATTTTTTTCTTTTTTTATTTTGCCAAATAACTTGCGGAAATTAGAGTTTTCCTTGCCGAATTTGAACCATGATATTGTCAAAAAATCCACACTCCGTTGATGGTGATCAAAAGATCAAAGAATCCTCGGCATTTGTAACTTTGTTCGGAAAGTAATTAGAGAAGTACCGATAAGAAATTGGTACGAAACAGGGGAGAGAGGGGCTGTAGTTGAATTTTTATTTTGCCGAAAAATGCCGAGAGTGGCTATAAAAACCGAAAGTTGCTATAAGAGCCGAAAATGCGAATAAATGCCGAAAACGGGTTAAAAAGTTGGAAATTTCAGGAATGGGAAGGAAGAGGAAACAGAGGATGATGAACGAGAAAGAAGATTGAACAATACTAGAAGAAACCTTGATGTCGTAATCACTCGGTGGAGGACGTGGATCAAAGCAGCAATTTTTTTTGCGAATATATTTCAAGAATTCTTTTAAGTTGCGCATTGACCTCACTCAGACATCTCACAAGATCCCAGTATTTTAAGTGCGTACACCAATACTCCGCTAGTATCCGTCAATGTAGGAACATCTTTCTCTGAATATAAATACTTGCTGAGCGATCGTCGTCAAAGTTTCACGCAAGATAACGTTGAAAAGCATCTCATTGTTATGCTCTTTTTTTGTCTCCTCTAAATACGGGGCACCTCTACGCGAGCGCCCACTAATCAGAGGTTTTACTGTATCATTTTTATTCTCCTCTCTTTTGTGATTTCCCACCGGACAAAACTTTTTTACTTTTCGTTTTTCCATTTGTGTTTATTTTTTTCAAATATCGGGTGACCAAAATTTTCGACATTAAAAACATTAGTTCGTGACTTACTTCTTAACAGTTACGTGATGTACTTCTCCTAACTCAATTATTATAATATGGATGTAATACTTACAGGAATTTCGACTTATGAACCCACCACAAATGTGAGACTTCGAAAATTTCGACGATTGGGCCTTAGATGTGGAAGAAACAGCTCGGAAAAATTTTAGCGGGGGAACGGAACCGAAAAACTCGTGTCGATGTGAATCTAGACCTCTGGACGTATCTGTACGTATGAGAGTATAGAGACTTGAAAAATTTCGAGTAGTGAATCCCTGGTCTGAGGCAAAATACTCATTTACGATGTACATTCACCGATTCTTATAAAACAAACAAGTTCCTTCTTTTCATCAATAACTCTGTTAATGATAAAAGATTTTTCCAAATTCCCTTTTTCGGTCCTCTCTCAAGATAATATTTTCTTACGTGAAATTTTAGAAATTTTACTCCTGTCTTAGAGGAGTGAGGCTGTAACTCGTATACAAGTTCTTTGTTTCCGTCGATCCGCACGCCTTTATTTTCTAACTAAATGTCTCGATCTTACGCAGAGGACAAGCTGCTCAAAACGTCACCGATAAATTAATTTAGTGCGGGAAGAGCCTCTTTCTTAATATTCATATTCAGAATTAATGTATTTCTTTTTATCTTGGAGAATGTAAAATAGTCATTTTGAAACGAAAATATAATCAGGTCTGGATCCAAGTTTACTATATAAGTAGGCAGATGAATAAAAGGTTATCGTTTAGCTAGTACTGTCTCCCCTAGTCTTTATTGTACTCGTACTAGTCGAATGAGTGCAGAGATCGGAATTTATGCAAGCAAGCTGAAAAAGCCTATAGTGTACCGTGCGGTTTCTACAACATAGACGCCGCACCCTTTTGTTGGACGTCGCTACGCTCAAACAAAAGGTATCTGTAAAATTCCCGAATTAGGGGTTTCCGTGTGTGACTCATACTTGTTCCCTTCTTATCAACGTTGATCCATTGTCTGATCAACTTTTGATCGTCCTGATCGATGAGTCATCGCATACGTAGATATAGACCCCTTTGTTCGTGTACAAATGATTTTATTTTTCGTATCGTATCACATTTTAAAATTACCAAAATTCAGACTTCAGGAGTGGGATCGTTGAAGAATCAAAAACTTCTACTCTCACCAATCTTATGACATATTATAGAACTGAATAGTTGAAGCGTTGACGCGAGTAGCTAACCAATTGCAATCTTCTGGCTATCCACTGACATAAAATTATACGAGTGCCTTACTCTGTTTATTGTGAGACGATATTCATGTGAAGCTCGAAACACTAACGGCGGAATATTTCCCTGACCCCAACTTGAACTCTAGGAGGTATTCCTCCTGCTTTCAAAAAAGTGGAACCAGGGAGAAATAGGAAATTGCAAAATTGATAAAATACCGACCAAACAATTTTTAAAATTTTTGCTTTTCGTTCCATTTTCCAAGAAAAATTTATCGTTCGAAAGACGAAACTTCTGAAATTTTTTTCAAATCTTTTTACTGAAACTTGAAAATTTGCAGTGCACCGTGTGATGTCGGGTAAAAAATTACCTACCGTAATAAATGGCTTTTGGACTTGGAAAAAAGTTGTATCTTTTGAAGTCGGAATTCTTTACATCGACATTTTTTCAAGTTCCCCTCCTGTCGTATATTAAGGCTTGAAAGTCGAAATTTATCCACTTCCAGAACCTTAATAAAGGTGGGTTTTTCGCCGGATATCGCGTGGCGAACGGGGTACGAAAAATTCCTCGAAAAAATCGCCATAGAACAGGTTCTTGTAAAAAATTACGACTTCTGAGCCATAATACGAGTATATGATGCTAGGAGAGGAACTTGAAAGAATTCAGACACTTTGAGACTTTAATTCCGAATTCAATTTTTAATCAAAATTTTTTCGGATTATTTCTTTTCGGTTCATCTTCTATGAAAAAATTATCGCTCGAGAGTCGAAATTTCTAAAAACTTTTTCAAATCTTTTTACTGGGAACTTGAAAGTTTGCTGTGCGCCGTATAATGTTCGCTGAAAACCAACCTATTTCGATAAAGGACTAGGACTTTCAAAAATTTCCCCAAATCCTTTATTAGAAAGGGTCAGTTTTTGCCGGAAATCACGTAGCGAACGGCGTATCGAAAATTCTTCGATAAAATCGACATAGAACAGATTCCAGTAAAAATTACGACTTCTGAGCCATAATACGAGATATAACGCTAGGAAGAAGACTTGAAAGAATTTCGACTTTCGAACCATAATATACGATGCTGAGAGAGGATCTTAAAACAATTAAGACTCACTGAGACTTTCATTCCGAATTCAATTTTTAGTACCAAGATTCATTTGACCCATTGAACGCGGTCCCTGCGTTCCTCGTTAAACTTCGTTAAGGAAACCGTCATTTCCTTCTTATGTACGGAGAGTCAAATTCTTTTTTACCATAAAGCCCCATTGATGGTCGAAATTATGATAGAAAAGCTGCTTTGTGGATGTATTTTTGGTGAAAATTTTGACCATACCGCCTCGTTGCACGCAAACCCGAGCTATCTTTGACCAATTTTCCGGAACTCGTAACAGTCCCTAGCCATGGGATTTGAGAATATTCTGAATTCGGATGCCCTATAGATGGGGAATACGCGTATTGAAGTATTCCGAACTACGAACCTTCATATTATGTGAGAATTGGAAAAATATCGTCCTCTAACTGAAACCTATGAATGAGGATTGTGACTTGGATAAAATCGTGCTCTGGATTTTCATAGATGGATGATTTGTAAACTTATTTTATTTTGCAAAGTATTTGGGGAGTGTATATGCAACTTATCGTATACCATGATTATTTGCGGGGAGTCTTTGTACTTTGGATGTCAACAGGCAAAGATGAATCAAATCTCTTGGTTTCCAGATCTTGATATAGAAAAAAATCGTCATCTTTTAAGCTCTAGATCTCAGTAGAAAAAGAAGCTTCGGTTCGTTCCTTCGGAAAAAAAATTAAAGAAATAGAAAAATGAATTTCCATTATCTTACAGTTAAGGGGGAAAATGAAACCGAGAGAGACCCAGATACTGAGGCGTATGACGACTCAGTATTGTTTTTTTGTAGCAAGGAACCCGCTGTTCATTTTGTTGGGGGGTACTTTCAGAAAATTTTAGTCCGCGGGTATGAGGGGTCGAAGGTCGATGATGTCACGAGGTTGATGACGTCACGGAGAGGGGTGTCGACTTGGAAAAATTTTGACTCTCGTAGGAGAAGGACTTAGAATAATCTCGACCTCCAAGCTATGTATGGTAGGAGGGGGACTTGGCAAAATTTCGACCCTCGTACTAGGGACTCAGAAAAATTTCCACTGTTGAGCTATATAATGACAGGGGGGGGACTTGGAAAAACGACGGCTTCCGTGAAATTGCAGCGCGTTTGAGTTGTCACATCATCATTTTCGGGACTTAAACTTCAGACTCCAAGCTTTATATGACAAGAGGAGGACTTGAAAAAATTTTCGGGACAGTGGGTTGCATCTAGTTTTTCGTGATTACAGACTTTTCATTTTGTACTTTTTCCCCTCAATCGTGACAAAATTAGTCCACAATGTTTGAATTTCTGATGCAAATAGCACTAAATCTCCATCAGCGTGGACAACGATTCCTTCGGGATGGCGGAAATTTTTGCCCATGAATTTGGTGCACGCAAAACGTCTTCAAATGTTTTTAGTACAACCCTCACTACAGATTTTGCTGCCATGACGAATTTACAGCGCAATTCAAAAGTAAAAAATATTATGATATGATTAGAATATTACGTTTTTCTTCGAAGTACTTAGTCTAGGATAGGTTCCAATCTCTTTTTCAGTTATTGTTTCAAATGTATTAACAACCCAGCCGTAACAAAATACTCGAATTTTGTGGAAGACTGTGTAAGCCGTGGTGTCTCCCGGGTAATGCTAATTGACTCACATTAAGAATAATTTTCGAGTCAGTCAAATTTTTGTAAAGCAAACTTTCTGAAGCAAATTTTCCTGTGTCGGAAATGCTATCTTAAATCCGACAATAAGATTTTCAAACCACGACCATCAATTTTTCTTTGTCCCTTTTCCTTCACTCATATATACGGCCTTACGTTTACAGAAGTGGAATTACTCGAGATGACTGATGAAAATCTCAGAAGAAATGATATTGTTCGAGTTGAAGTTTGTGGATTTGTCCGAATAAGAATAGCCTCAAGACCTGTTCGTACACGGTTCTTGGACGATGTCAAAAGTTTGATGCTGCTAACCGAAAATTGTAAATTCAATGTCATACTAATGAAAATAATTATAATTATTAGATCCAGGATTTCTTGGTCAAATTCTGAAAAGGCAAGAAACGAATACCAACATGGTCGTTTAGTTGTACTAGGCCTATTCATGTATTCTTAATCGAAATGCATAATTTTTAACAAAAAATAATGCCAAAGGTTGATACCTTTTTCATTAAGATCGAATGAAATCAGAAATCTCCCTCCATAAGTGCCGTAAAATCCGGCTAATCATTTTTATTTTCGTTATTACATTACCTTATGTTGTACAATAGATAAGCATTTAAGAGCGCTCCAAACGCTCCACCCTCTTTTTTTTATCACGGCGCGTTCGCGCTCCGCGCTTCTAGTGGTATCCTGGTAAAAGTCCTTTCCTCGTTTACTTCGGTGATTAAAGATTTTCGATCAGTCATTCCTGTTTTCATCGTCTTCGAGTATTCGTACCTTATTTTGTGAACCGAGTTTAAGCTGTTTTACTTGCGATTTATTATTATTATTATATGATTATATTTCGTGAGCCGAGTAGTAGACTACTTCGAGTTTAACCTGTTTTACTTGTGACTTATTATTATATTCGAAAATTATTCGTATTATCGCATTTCGACATGGCAGATCAATATTTCGACAAATCTGATGATTTTAGTAATTTCGAATTCGAAAGATTCCCAGGACCTGTTACCTACGAAGATGTGTCTGACATTTCGGAGAGTAAGTACGAATTCTTGTTTTTTTGTCCTCGAAATTTTGAGCTACGATTTTTAGAAAGTGAAACAAAATTTGAATTTAGTTCGAAAAATTTCATCTCATTTAAGAGTTTTCGAAGGATACGTGCGAATATCTTTAGTTTTGCCATTGAAATTCTATAAATGGCTAGGGCTAGTTATTCTTTTTACCGTAATTTTTTCGATATTTTTAATTACGGTGAAATAACAAGAAAAAATTAGGACGACGAGCACATTTGTGTACCGTAATCTATAAGACCGTGCAAAAGATTGAATTTGTCACTTCATTTTTAAGAATCACAACTTATTTTGAGTAGCTCATGTTATCAATACAAATTTATTCTAGAATATTTCTTTCGAGTGCTATCGCAAAAATCACTCAGCATTTTTTTTAGTACTCATCAGTCGGGTCAAATTAGATGTAAAACTGGAAACAAATTTTTTCTCAAATTCGTTGAATATGGTTTTCTTATGAATTGCCCTGAAAATTTTTACTTCTTACAGTGCAGTCGGGCATTCTCCCTCAGGGAGCCCGACGAAGATCAAACTTTGTTAACTTCAAAGTGAAGCGTGTTCGGTAATTAATCGTTAATCTAAAAACACTCAGAAACGCGGAAAAAGTCCGTCTTTTTAATTTTCCCGCGCATAAACCACGACGAAAATTTCTCATTGCATAGTTATCTACGTAAAATTTCGGTGAAAATAGTATATTACGCTATAAGGGACGGAGGAGAACGATTTCTATACGAGCGCTTTGGCGACCCGAGCCGCGGCGAGGGCCGCCATGCAGCGCGAGTATATCGCTTTCCTCCGTTCACGTGTGGCGTACGCTATTTTTCGGTTCACACGAATAAAAACGCAAATGCGAGATGATCTATAACTAAAATTTTCACTTTTTTATTAGAGCATCATAACATTGTTGATGGAAACACACATAGAATAACGAAATTGTAATTTTCTTACAATTAATGAACACAAGGAAAAATTCGAGTGTTATATTTAAAATTATTAAAAGATCAGATAGACCAAGAACACGCATGCAAAATGCGCGCATGCGCGCAACCTAACTCTTCGAGCCCTAAAGTAAAAAAACGCGTCTTCGCGTCTTACAACGAAGCACCGAAGGAACGCGTTTTTATTCATGTGAACCGAAAAAAATCTTGGTTCATGTGACTTTTTTCATTAAGCTCGTCCGAACTTTCAGAGGAATGATTTCAGAGGAATTCAACGCGAGCGACCCTTTTTCTTGGTTTCAGTTACTTAGTCGTGTGGGTTGGGTCCCTAACATTGCTTTTTGGAGGAATAATCTGAAGTTAGCCGAAAAATATATAGAGGTAAAAGAAGTGTTACCACTGCTCTCCTCTTAATTCTGGCCTTGCCGGTGTTCGATGGAAGATGAAACTCACTGAAGGTATGAACTTATTCCAGCAGAAATGTAGGTGTGAAATAAAACGATGTTGAAGGAAATACGATGTTGAAGGAAATACGATTCTTTAGGAAATGGAGCAAAAGTAGACCTATCCAAAATTCCGATCCCCCAAGTCTTAGGACGAACCATCACGTACGAGTAAATGAAGAAAGTGCCTGGTGTAAACTTTTATGAAAACCATTTTTTGGATTATTACAAACAATGAGAAACCAAATTTTTTTCTATACATGTTGAAATAGCGTTTTGATTATTTATTTATTTATTGGTTGATTGATAGGTTTATTTATTTATTTATTTATTTAATTTATTTTATTTTATTTTATTTTATTTTATTTTATTTTATTTTATTTATTTAATTTTATTTATTTAATTTATTTTATTTTATTTTATTTTATTTATTTTATTTATTTTATTTATTTTATTTATTTTATTTATTTTATTTATTTATTTTATTTATTTTATTTATTATATTTTACTTATTTATTTTATTTTATTTTATTTATTTATTTTAATTTACGAGCTGCTGGCAGTCTGCCTTCAGGGCTATGAGCTCGGCGAGATTGCATGATTATATTATGCATGAAGGAAGTTGGCTTGTTGCAAAAAGTTGAATATGTTGGGGATTGAGGGGAAGTCATCTAATAGTGTTTCTGCATAGTTGTGAGGGATGGATAAGTAATTACGGAGTTGGGTCAAGCTGGGGCAGCAGAAGATGTGTTGAACGGATAGGGGGTGTTCAGATTTGCGATGAGGGTATGACAGAGGCATAAGATGAGAGATGAGATGGGTGTGAGGAGTCTGGTGTGGTCGATTCTGAGACGGGTGATGACTATTCCTTCTCTGCGTTTTGACAGTTTTGAAGAGTCCCATGGGGTGGGAATATTTTTAATTCGGGCTAGTTTAATTGAATCGATTCGTTCCTGCAAGTTACGGCCCGACATATTGAGAACGACAGATACCACAATGAGTAAATGAACGAAAACCGACAAATACTACAAAGAGTAAATGTACGTACCTAGGGAACTTGCGAAAAGCCGCAGAAATAAAACAAACAGAGTACCGCAAGCACTTTCGGCTAAGAAGCCATCAACGGGCGGAGAATAAAATGCGACTGACAGAGGAACAGTCGACGACAGAAAACAACGGTGAGGTCATGATTGAACTAACGACTCCTCGCGATGTGAGTCATACTCGTAAATTAGTTCAACCAATCCCTCGTCCGGAATATACCTGTTAAGTACGGTTACGTTATCGCTGTTCAGGTGGCGAATGATTTCGATATTTTCTAACGCCATTCTTTTTAAATACGATCTTTCTCCATGGAGGAGGGTCTCTGACCCCTCTCTGAAACTGTGGCCACAGGAAGTGAGTTGGAAAAATTTACTCAGTCTGTTAATGTTGATTGTTTTAAGTTTGAGGCTGACCTCAAAGAGGGAAAAAACAAAAAGATTTCCTCCCTTTTGGACGTGAGGGCCCAAGCCCTCGGAGATGCCCATGATGAGGTTGAGTTGGTCTGGGAATTTCACCCCCGTGTTATAAATAACAGTCAGATGGAATTCAGTAGTGATGAGCTGAATCTGTTAGAGAAGGGTTTGAAGTTCAGTTTACCCCCTCTCGATAATGCCGATGCCCTAGCTAATGTGGTCGCTGATTTAACCGTGAAGATTGGTCCCGGTATCAATACCCAAAAAACCTGCGCTGATTTAGTCCGAAACAACCCCCTTCCGCGCATAAATAATACTGCAAAAGAGTTGATCACAGGATTGAGGAGGAGGGTGAGGAAGGAGGAGACGGTGCTTACAAAGGCCGACAAAGGGAATTCTATCGTTGCGATGGATAAGGCCACTTACCACTTTAAGGTGGAACAGGTCCTAAGCCAGTGCGGGGCCACAGAAAACCCCCTTTTCAATTTCCCTCACTATGTCAAGGAGGTTCGGAATGCCATTAATAAAAGCTCCGTTATCATTACTAAACCCTCAGTGAAAAAACACTTGCTCGAACCTAACCCTGTACCTCCTCTGTTGTACGGGTTGCCTAAAGTCCATAAGGCCAATACTCCCATGCGACCTGTTGTATCCTACGTCTCCTCCCCCGCCTACTCGCTCGCGAAATACCTGGACCGCTGGTTTAAGTTTCATATCGAATACGAGTCTCCTTACTCCGTCAAAAATTCGGTCTCCTTGGCCAAGAAGCTCAAAGACGAAATGCTCCCTCCAGGTACTATTTTATGCTCCTTCGATGTGGTCGGTCTGTTTCCGAACATCCCAAAAGCGGCCACTTTCCAATACTTAGGCGACCTTCTTGTTAAATTTAATACTCCTCATGAGGAGCTACAGGAGTTCTTCGACCTCCTCACCGTTTGCTGGTCTCCTAATTTTTGTAAATTTAATGATAAATATTTTGAATTCCCGGAGGAAGTGGGCATTCCCATTGGATCCCCGTTGGGTTCCCTCGTTTCGGAGGTCTTTATGTCGAGATTCGAGGCTGACCTCTTTTCCTCGGGCCAGTCTTTCTTAAATCATGTTCACTATTGGCACAGATATGTAGATGACGTGCTATGTGCGTGGACAGGTCCCCAAGAACTCCTTGGTGAGTTTCTTAAGTATCTAAATGCTCAGTTCCCCTCCATAAAGTTTACTTTGGAGGTAGGTAATTCTACTATCAACTTCCTGGACCTTACCATCTCCGAAAGAGATGAGGCCCATGAGTTCGCAATATACAGAAAAGATACTTCGACCGATATTGTTGTCCACGACGCGTCATTCTGCCCTGTCGCCTACAAAATAGCTGCTTTTAATAGTTTCATCCATCGACTCACTAACATCCCTTTGAGTCAAGCAGCCTTCCAGAAAGAATTACGTACTATCAAATACTTGGCTCGGGTAAACGAGGTCAACCTGGACATTGACATGATGGTCCGTAGGAAAATCACGCGACAATACCTTGACTCTACTACCTCCCTCCCTCGGGAGGGGAGTCGTGAAGGCAGAAAGCGGTGGATTAAGCTCCCCTTCCTGGGTCACTTTTCGTCGAAATTGAGTCGCGTCCTTCGGCCTTTTGGGTTCCGGCCGGTTTTCTATAATTGTAACACATTAAAAGGCCTGTTCGTTAGATTGAAAGACCCAACACCACCTTTACAGAGGAGTGGGATTTATAGTATAAGGTGCAACGACTGTGACGGAATTTACATAGGTGAGACCGGTCGCCAGCTCCAAATAAGAGTGGCTGAGCACTTAAAGGCCTGGAGAAAGGGCAAATTGGGGGAATCGGCCTTCGTGGACCATTTGATCACCTGTGGCCACAGTTTCAGAGAGGGGTCAGAGACCCTCCTCCATGGAGAAAGATCGTATTTAAAAAGAATGGCGTTAGAAAATATCGAAATCATTCGCCACCTGAACAGCGATAACGTAACCGTACTTAACAGGTATATTCCGGACGAGGGATTGGTTGAACTAATTTACGAGTATGACTCACATCGCGAGGAGTCGTTAGTTCAATCATGACCTCACCGTTGTTTTCTGTCGTCGACTGTTCCTCTGTCAGTCGCTTTTTATTCTCCGCCCGTTGATGGCTTCTTAGCCGAAAGTGCTTGCGGTACTCTGTTTGTTTTATTTCTGCGGCTTTTCGCAAGTTCCCTAGGTACGTACATTTACTCTTTGTAGTATTTGTCGGTTTTCGTTCATTTACTCATTGTGGTATCTGTCGTTCTCAATTGGGCTAGTTTGTTTGAGTATGATTTAAGATCAGACCAATGAGTGAACCATGTTTGAGTGATGAATTTCTTGATATGTTTGGAGAGATCTGAATGTGAGATGAAGAGTAATGGGATTGGGATGGTGTGAAAGGTGGCAATTAGAGTGTGTATACGACTTATGAGTGGGTGGGAGGAAGTGTGGTTGGATATGGGGTCAAGTGATGATAAAGAGTGGAAATGACCAAAAATGGGTTAAGAGGAAGAGGGGAGGGTAGGTTGGTGAGGATATGTTCTAAACAGCTAAATATTGCTTGTAGTTCAGTGGTGAAGACGGATGCGGTGTTGCGATGTGAGTGGGAGACTGTGATGTTTTAAAAATAATAGAATTGATCCAAATTTCCAAGATTACGACTTTTGAGTATACCTCCCCATTAGAGATATTTTTCTTCTGTACTTTGAAATGATAGAAATCATATTGATTTCAAAACATTCTCGTGTTTTTTTAGTGTTAACGGACGCGCTGGGTATGATTCCTGGTGAGCTGTCAAACACATGGAGGGAATGGACCGTGCCGGCAAACGGCTACAATGATTGGACTGGAAGTACGAGTACTTTACCACGGCAGGTGGACGCTGCCTCGTTGGTAGCAAATAACAGTGTTTTAACGGAAAATACTGGGGCGTGGGCCAATTGCAGTTTCTCGTCTGCAATAACGAATTTTACACCGATGACCTCGATGGATTGCAATTACCCGAACACTACACCGATCGAGAATACGCCTGTATTGACGGAAAATCAAAAAGGACGCGGCGATAAGAAAGAAACCTCGCGGGTAGAAAATAACAGTGTTTTAATGGAAAACACCGGGGCGTGGGCCAATTGCAGTTTCTCGTCTGCAATAACAAATTCTACCCGGATGACCTTAATGGATTGCAATTACCCGAATACTACACCGATCGAGAATACGCATGTATTGACGGAAAATCAAGAAGGACGCAAATGTGCAGTCTGTGAAGAGTCGGCCACCGGCCGACATTATGGTGTAATCGCTTGCGACGGCTGCAAAGGCTTCTTTAGACGATCAATCCGTAGATCTAATGATTACCATTGCAGGTAAGAAAGTCTCCTTACTTTTTTCTTTCAAAGATTACAAAGCCATAGTAAAAAACAATAAAGAGGAATACTCCGACGCTCGAAGATGGTTGTTTAACCGAAAGCGCTCGTCGTATTTTCATTTTTTCTGCGGTTTGCATTTTTTTACTCCACGTCGGAGTATTCCTCTTTATTGTTTAGTATGGATAGCCGTAACTTAAAGGAACGGATTCGTGCCATAGTAAAAACTTAATGCTCTGTACTACTTTAGATTCAATAGAAGTTGTCGGATCCTGGGTGAAGACCGAAACGTGTGCAGGTACTGCCGGCTAAGCAAATGTTTACAAGCTGGGATGAAAATATCGGGTAATTAGAAAAAATTATACTTCTTTAGCCCAAACATATTGGTACATATAGTTTATTTTGGTATAGATCTTGTTCCTAGAATCGATGGCGTAGCTAGGGAAGAGGATAGTAAACGAGAAAGAAAATTGATTCGTATGCGTGTGAAAAAGGAAGAGTGGGGCTAATACGAGACGAATTATTTTTTTTTAATTCTTAATTTCGATCTTTGACTTTTTGCGGGTGAGTTTTATTAAATTGAGTGAGAACGACGATTGATTCATACGATTAATAAAAATCGACAAGAAATTCATATAACTTTTAGTCATACCAAAATCAGCGATTGAACTTAGATTAATACCTAGTTTTAAAACTGGGATACGAAATTTTGAATTTTGATGAAGCTTTCTTTGGTCGTTTTTGTCTTTCTATAACTTCTATTTTCAAACACTCGTCGAATTTCCGGGAAGTATTGGAATTAAATAGATCAATAGTAGTAAGTGGATCGGAGAAAGTTTGAAGTGTTAGTGATGGTTTCTGGATTGTTGGGAAGAGCAGAAGGGGCTTGAGAGGAAACAAAAAATGAATGTCTGATGTTTATGAGGAGAATGACAGGTGAAAAAATGTGTGACGAATTAATTTTCAGTTTGGTAGTATTCGCATGGGGGAGGAGCAGAGAGTCCAAGAAGTAGAAAGGAATGGGTTAGGAGTGTGTCTGATTCGTTGTCGAGTTACCACCATTTCTTCACGGCGTGAAAAGCGGATTGAAAAAGATCAGGAGATCGGGGATTTTTCAGTTGAACGAAGTTCGTTGCACGGTTTAGAGGACCAAAGGATGTGCTATGATGAGTTGATTTCGGTATGGTAGAGAGATTTCAAATCGTAGGCCGGTGAGGGGGAGTGATCAGTAATTGAGGGGAGAGCAGAGCTTGCTTGGCAGCTAGATCCACTGCGTCGTATTCCGGTAGAACGATATGACCAGGGATCCAGAGGAAAGAAGATGTTAAGGGAAGATGAGAATGCGCTGAACGATAGGATTGGAAGAGTTGGTGTTTTGCATGGCTTGGAGAGAAGATAGAAAGTCAGAGAGAAGGAAGTTACTGGGTTGAGGGGGAAGAGTGAGATGAGTAAGGCAAGAATAGATGGCAGATAGTTCAGCAGAATATATGTAGGTCGAGTTTCTCATGCGAAAGAGTGAGACTTCACTATTGATGGAGAAAGCGTAGCCAGTTTTGGAGCCCGATTCGGATCCATCTGTAAAGCCCAGGTTGTGGGAAGTTATTAGTTTAATGTGACTTATGTAGATTATGTTGGGCGATTGTGGTAAGTTGACCAGGTCGAGACGGATGAGAGGTGAGGAGGATGTCCATGGAGGAGTGGATGAGAAGAAGGGGGCGAAGTGGCTGAAATTTGAAATTGTGGTCTAGATGAGACTGTAATGAAAGCAGTAGAGAATTTTAGAGGGGATAGAGGAGGAAGGCAGGGAGATGTGGGAACTGCGCAGTGGACGCGGCTGTAATCAATACTGAATAGGATTGTGGAGTAGGAATGCCAGCCTCAGCGCAGAGGCTAAGTACAGGGCTCGTGCGCAAGGCACCAAAGGTTAAACGTAGGACTCCGGATTGTGTTGTATATGGGGATTTTAAGGAGAATTTGTTAGCCCGTCTGTCGATAGGGGATACATAGTCCAATCGAGATCGGTTTAGAGAGTTGTATAGTTGAAGAAGGAGCTTGCGACCGCAACTAGTGACTGTGTGAGATAGATATGGGAGGGTATTTAGTGAGTTTAGACATTTGGCTCTCAGAAGTTGAATGTGGGGAGTCCAGGAGTGTTCGAAATCGAAAGTAAGACCGAGGAATTTAGCGGAGGATTGGAGACTGAGCAGAAAGTTCTGTAAGAGGAGTTGAGAGGGAGTGGGAAAACGTGAGTGTTTTTACGGTACATAAGTAGAACGATTTGTTTGCTAGAAAATTGAAACTCACGATCCGAGGCCCAAGAGGAGACCTTATCGAGGGTGAGTTGGAGAAGACGAGTTGCTTTTTTGGGATTTGTAGAAGCAAAGGAGATCCTGAAGAGTCATCTGCTGAAAGACGTTTGGAAAAAGGAAACGGACACAGTTTATTAAGTCATGTATGGCGATTAAGAAGAGAGGAATACTCCAAACCTTTCCCTAAAGGACGCCATTTTGAATCCATTGGAGGGAAGAGTAGTGGTCATGAATTCGAACTGTTACGGCTCCGTCATCGAGGAATAACTGGGGAAGGGAGGGTAAATTGCCTCGAAGGCCTATTTGAAATGATTTATAGGAAACGTAGTGTCGCCAAACACGGGAAAGCTTCCTGAAGATCAAAGAATATGATGTAAAGGGAGAGTTATTAGAGAATTTTGGAGGTTGAGGTAGGAGATGGTTTGTAAAGTGTTTCTACCTTTACGGACGCCGTATTGACATGGAGATAGGATGTCGTTAGATCCGAGAAAGTAGAACAACGTTTTGTTGAGGATTTTTTGAAGGAGTTTGCGTAGAACGGAGGCTAGGGCGACAGAATGATAAGAGGAGAGAGGAGATTTTTAGAGAATTCTAGAATTGGGAGACCAATATCCAGTTTCCAGGCTGAGGGGTAGTTGCCTTGGGGTAGGATGGACTTGGAAAGAGAGAGAAGGTAATGAAGGGAATTGATGTGGAGGATGTAGTCAGAGCCATGAGCGTTTTTTTGGAGATTCTTTTGAGTGGTAGAGTCGAGTTTGGACGGAAAGATAAGGACATTGTAGGGGAGGGGATACGATTCGGTGCTGATACAAACAAAGAAGTTGTAAGAAAGGTTACTAATGGATATCTTTATTATCATAAGAGTTCGAAAAAAAAGTAATGTCATAATTAAAAATGATAAGAAAATTATCGTTGTCGAATTTGTATATGAAAAATTGAAAAACAATATTAGGTATTTTTCCGTTCTATTTTTTCAATACTTGCGTTGTTCCCTCTTCGTAGCGCATAGAATATTACGTATTTTGATCTCATAAAAAAAAAAAAAAACGGTCGAAGGAAAAAATAGGCATTCTGTTCATTGCGATGATAAAATGAGAAAAAAAAATCATAATCCTCACGATCACGTCATATCACGAGCGGAGTCGAGCACTGAATTCTTCCGACAGAAAGGTGGTAAGCTTTGTGTCTCATAATACAGTGAAGAAGAAAACGCTACAGAGACGTAGGTATGCATTTTTTAGACAAATGAAAGTGCACGTAAGTTACACGACAAAGTGTATGACACCGTATTGAGATTTTGTTTTATTTGTAATCTATCTATGCAGCAAGTCCTCACACGATTTTTATTGATGTGAGACCTCAGTATTCATCGTCTTCTTTCTGAAATCTCGTCAGTATTTGTTCATTTCTTTTGACTGTTCGTATGTGAAATCTTGTCACTATTTGCCGTATCCGTTGATTTTGATTGTTCGTCTTAATTGCTTTCTACGTTTGCTAATTATGGAAGGAGACAATAATAGTGAGTTAAAATTAATTTTTAATAAAAAAGTGAAAGAGCCAAGGGTTGCTTGGAACAGTGCATTTCTCGACTCAACATATCGAGAGCATTGAGCGTATCAAGAGTGATGGTGAAAAATTTTCGTGCGATGTATGATGTTCTAATGGTAGATGGCACAAAGAAACTGATTTTAACTGTTTCATATATTCATTTTTACCAATGTAACTTAATTAATAGCTAAAATTTTTTTTCTTACCTTCTGAGTATGCCCTTTTTTCTTTTTTGAACTTTCACTACGCGCTGGGTGCTAAGAGTTGAATGCAGTGGTTTAGCAAAGACATAATGCATGTCAACGCCTGAAAAGTTGATTTTATCGCGATTACTTTATCTCGCTGGTGGAGTCACACCTACGTTAATAGAAATATTAACTTTTCATCAGATTAATTGTAACCAATTAAAGAAGAGTCAATAATTTGTGTAATAATTGTTTCAACGGTGTTGAACTAACGAAAAAAGTTTGTAAACGTCGTGAATTATTAGTATAAAATTCTTTTATTTTACAGCCATCCAGAAAGAAAGAGACCAAATTAGACCCGTACCCGCAGTGTTTGGTCTGCCCTCGCATAAAACCTATTCAATCAGAAGCCTACTACAAATTGAACTAAGCACCAGGGTTTCGGGACCTCAGGTTGGTTTAATGATACAGTGTCTAGCGACGAGATCGTGTATGCTCGAGATAATTATTTCTTCAACTTTGTTTCTCTAAAATTTTGCAATCCTTGCAATTTTAATCCTCTTTCGTTTCTATTAATATTATGATCTCATGATACTCGTAGTTGTCGCTTGACTGCGTGTACTTACGCGTATTTCATTTCGGTGCGTAATTTCGATGGTGTGGAATGAAAACCACGTAAGTCCAAAAATTCAAATTTTACAGGAGAAAAAAAAATTTCTTTTAAAGTTTAGTTCTGTTCTTATGGGTATGAAATTTTCGTTCTGTATTTTGTGGGTGGTACTCAACTAATTTATCAATTTAGCGGATTCTTAGGACAACATGAGGAGAGGGGGGGGAGTAATACCGATTGAAATGGACTTACGTGCTTTTCTTTTTAGTGTAACTCGACTTCCGTGGATTTCTTTCTCAATGTTACTCGATTTAAGGGTGTTTATAGGACTTACGTGTCTTCTTTTTTTAATACGCGTACATCTCAAACTACTTTAGAATAGAAACAACGTATGTCGGACTTACACTGATTTTAACCTCAGATAAAATCCTGGATGACTTACGTGATTTTTAAATATCTACTAGGGGCGTTGTTGTGCATTTTAGAATTACGGGAATTTCATATCCGGATTCCTCGATTTTTTTCCCTACAAGAAACCACCATAAACGCATTTTCGATAAAAAGTGGACTTACGGGGTTTTTATTCCACACCGTCGATTTGTCGTAAGATCGACGTTAGAAATATTGCGACGAATTGATAGTACGAATAAGAATAAGTATGCAATTTGTGAAACAGGAATTGGTCTTTTCGAAAACTTATAATTTTTGTTTGTCTCTGAAACAGAACTTAGTGGCAGTGAACGTTTTAGAGCTGTTTGAAACGATGAAGATTCAACTTCCCGAGTTCGTAAGATGGGCAAAACTTCTGCCCATGTTTGCAGAGCTTTCTAGGAACGACCAGGTAAGGTTTGAATTAATTTAATATTTGAATTTTTCGGGAAAATATTTGACGAAGTATTCAGTGAAGGGAGAGGAAGGTTCTCAAAGTTCACGATACTCATGACGGGAACTTTGATAATCCCCCTCCCCCTTTTCACTGTACGGAATGTACCGCGACGAGACTGAATGTACTTACTTAAATGATTTCAGATGGCCCTATTACGTGACAACGTCGGAGAGCATTTCCTATTGAAATTAGCCCACCAATCGATGCACCTTCGAGAAATATTGTTGTTAAGAAATAATTTCGCATTGTTTAAAAGTATGAATAATTCAACTTTTTCATTTTTGGTGTGATTTCCCTGTAATTTTGAAAAAAATCTCAATCTTCTTGTCCTTAGCACACATTCTGAACGCAGCAGGAACGGACGCGTTGGGTGTGGCTGTTAGCCGTTTTGTCGCAGAAATATTCGATCAACTGCTGAACCCATTGCAGGAGTTAAACGTGGACGACACAGAAATCGCGTGTCTGAAGCCTATTTTTTTCTTCAACCCAGGTAAATACCTTGCTCCTTGTTAAGCAATAGTAAATCCTTTTTTCCTAGTTTCTATCTCACGACTTTCTTCCGTTTTGATTTGGTATCTAATTTAGATTAATCACTTCTAGTAGTATCGACTGGCTGTGATCAAAATTTTATTACGAGTACGTAAATAATTTCATTTAGGTCGGAAGTTTCAGAAGCCTAAAATAGAAATTGGGTAGCTTTTTGGTCAGGCTCACCCTCACTGATTTCTTAGAGCAACGCCTCTTGGCCTAATCCGTAATCCAATTCCTGTTCATATCTTCGGTTTCTTTTTGTATCCGCTGTTCTCTTCGAGTTTTGGGAGGAAGGCTGTAGAAATTCGAGCTCCCCTATCATGAGTTTTGGCCTGAAAATATGCGGAATAATTTGTGGTGAACGTGTGGTGTTTTTTCCCGCGTGGACTGGAAGATATTTACATGCTGTACCATAGAGAAATCGATTTTAGATTGAAGATGAAGCTATCAATTTTTTTAATTAAAGAAAGTATTTCGTCTAGTCAAGAAGATTGCTTTTCTTCATAGTTATATACACGTATTTGCTAAACAAGTTAATCTACTTATTTATGTTACAAAAAGAGAATAATTAGAAAACCTTATTTTGTTTCGAATTAAAGGCGCATTCGACTTGTCGAGCATAAGCCTAACTCGCGTTCGAGCGTTGCAAAATGAGATGCAGAAAAACCTCGCAGATCATCTCTTCAGAAATATCGGTCGCTGTGGTGCGTTGTTGCTTTTACTGCCCGTAATACAAAGTTTGTCTACGACAATGATGGAGCAGATAAATAATCTGCAAATACCAATATACTCGCTGCTGGAGCAGCTTATTTGATGTACATTTTCGGAACATTTGAACGCAATATTTCTAATATCTATACTTATACCTAACATAATTTTAGAGAAACTACAGACTTTATTACTTATTCTGCGATAAGAACTGACGTACATGATCTATTGTTAAAACAATTTGGTGATATTTAGCGCCCACGTTTTGAATAGTTTTAATATCGATACCTACCTATGACATAATTTTAGAATAATTATAAACTGATTTACCTATTAATTATTAGTGCAATTTTTGTGATGTTTACCTATGTAATGTTTTATTGATAAGTAAATGACGAATTATTGTAGAATATTGTAAACCACAATTTTGAAATGTTGTGTAGTAAAATTTGTTGACCTCGGTATCTGTGTTTTTAAGAACAGTGAATATTTTCGATGTTTTACTGACGAATTGTTTCTAGCCTGGAAAGTAAACTGTGCGGTATGTTCTTGAGAATATTTTACGAAAGGTTTGCTATTAATGAGAGAAAAATTGTCACGAGTCTCTCAGTACCGGTTAGAACAGCGGTATTCAACTTTTTTGAGCCACGATCAACTTTCAAAATTTCCAAATGTTCCACGATCGATCAAAAAAAAGAAAAAAAAAAGAGTAGGAGGAAACATTATATGATTTATTGAAACTTTTTTACAAAAATGATAGAAATTAGAATGGTACTCGCAAATTTTCACACAATATATTTACGTTTCAGGTTATGAATCATCGAAAAAACGTGAATATTCGTATGCTTCCGCGCACTCGATTTTTAATCTTTATCAAGAATTTGAGATATTCATTTTTTTTTTTTTTTTTTGACAATTGCTCGAGAACGCTAGCGATCGACCCGTTTAGGTCCGCTGGGTTAGAAGTATAGTGTCACTGAAGGTTGCGTCACTCGTAGTTTTTTTAACGGAAGTTCCTATCCTTTCCAAGAGAAGTGGGGTCTACAAGCACAATTATTCTCCTGCATGGGAGACAAGCCGGCAGCTAGGTATCAGTATTTAAGAACATCATCACGAATCCTTTGAAAAAGCTAAACTGTTCCTGAGCACCTTTCTAATTTCGACCATAAATTTGATCACGAATACATTGTCGTCAAGGACGGTTGCAGGAACTTCATATGATGATACCTAGTGTAGACAAATTGCAGCCATATTGAAAAAAAAAAAAACATTTTGCTGGAGCAAACGTTTCTTTTCTGAAAATGGTTCAGGACTTGGTCCTGAACAACATGCTAAAAATCCCGCGTCTTCCCCCAGGAGCTTCTTTTCTCATGGGGGTTCGAACACCCCAAAAATTAGTTTTTTGTCCCACCGTTTCCTACTATCAAGGTGCGAATCCCGGGGGGGGGGTGGTCGTAGAGTCGAGACTTTTTCTTGTAGCCCTCTACTAACCACAAGATCAACGTCTTACATGACCTGATACACTCGTGCAAGGTGCTTCATAGTTACAAGTTCCTTATGGAATGCGGCCCGTCTCAGGGGGATGTGGGTCAAGCGAAATATTAGGCTATTGAATGTAGCCATTTTGTGGGCAATTCAGGCACGAAAGACGACCCGTGGATAGCGATATCGGTCGATGTATCTCTTCGGTAAATCCCAAATTCATGGACACCGTCAGTAACGGAAATAGTTGAGTCCAAAAAATTCTTAGAAGAGCCACCAACTTCCAGAAGTAAATTTTATCGAAGGGTATAGCCTATTCAAATAAGATCGAAACTCGCTAAGGAGTTCTGCGGGACCGGTCCACGCACACAAGATGTCGTCAACGTATCTGTGTCAATAGAAAACGTGGCCCAAAACCACCTGGCCCGAAGAGAATAAGTCAATCTCAAATTTGGACAAGAACACCTCCGATATGAGAGAACCCAAAGGGGATCCGATAGGGATCGCCACCTCTTCAGGAAACTCAAAAAATTTCCCATCAAATTTACAGAAGTTAGGGGACCAACGGACCTTCAACAGGTCAAAGAATTTACTTATTTCCTCATGAGAGGCACCAGATTTAAGAAGCAAGTATCCTATCCGTTCGAGGGTAATAGCCTTGAGGATGTTGGGAAATAGCCCCACAACATCGAAGGAGCATAAAATCGATCCCAGAGGGGGACATACATCCTTCAATTTGTCTGCTAGAAAGCCCGACTTCAAAACTGAATCGAGATTTAAACCACTGGTCTAAGTAGGTCGGGGAGGAAACAAATGAGACGACCGGCCGCATTGGTATATTTTTTTATGCACTTTAGGCAACCCGTATATGAGGGGAGGAATTGGGTTAGGTTCCAAAATACCCTTGTTTGTTAGAGGGCTCTTAATGATGACTTTACTATCATTAATGAGACTCCTGACCTCTTTGACAAACTTAGGAAAGCTAAATAGGGCATTCTCCTTAGCCCCACATTGAGTAAGCACATTGTAAACTTTGGAGACATAAGAAGATTTCTCCATGACTACGACGGCATTCCCTTTGTCAGCTTCTGTAATAATTAAACCCTCCTCCTTGACCTTTGATCAGATCACTCCCAGCATTACTTATACTGAGGAGGGGAGTGCTGCGAACCATTCCAGCGCATTTTTTCTGGATAACAACTCCAGGGCCGATTTTCACCGTTAAATCAGCCACAACATTGGCCAAAGTGTCCCGATTTTTAAGAGGGGGTAGTCCAAATTTCATTCTCTTTTCCAGGAGGGTCAATTCATCACGATTGAAGTTAGTTTTACTATGATTTATGATGCGTGGCTGGAACTAATGGATAATAGCATCGTCAGCACGGTCTATTTCACCAACTTTAGAAGGCAAGTTTACAATTTTTCTTAGGTTTTAATTTTCGCTCAAATTTACGACAATCAGTATTAACAGATTGAATAAATGGATCGAACTCACCAGGATTAAGTGAACCAAAAAGCCGAGAATGAACCAGTAGATTGAGCCTAGTGGTAACATTCATTTTACTGTACCACCTTTCAACTCCGTTCGGATCCATTTCTTCTCCAACTTTTTAGTTGTGGACTTACAGTCAGAACAAAACCGAAATCTAACGAACTTAGGCCTCGGATGAAATTCGACTCTCAACCTAAATATTTCGAAGTCTCTAAAATAGGTCCAGGTCACTGATGCCGTCCTATTTTATACTAGCTTTATATGGCTCTACCTCTTGTTACGACCCTAATTCAGATCCTATCTAATACTGACAACTAAGCAGGCTTTGGCCCAATTATCTCGCCTAAGAGACGCATGGCTTCTTAATTCACCAGTTTGGGGAGATTCCCGTATTAAGATCATCTATACTTGTCACTGCCAGGGCGGCGTTCTCTCCCTTTTCGGAAGCACTCGACCGGCCACCGGTTTCTTGAGTTACCGTCCTAAAAGATCACGTACGGCTGTGCGTGATGCACAGTCCCTCATTTCCTCCCAGTACGTGTGTACGTTAACTTGGTAACTGCGTTTGAGGCAATCGGCCTATCTTTTCGCGAGGGCTACGGCTCGTTCTTGTCTTCTCTGAAGAAGTAGTAGCAGGTGAGGTCCACTTCTACTACTTGAAGCCGAGTTCCCGGCAATGGCCAAAGAGAACTGATTCGAATGTGCTTTTAGAGCTGTTTTTATAATAATAGGTTGTACCATATCGAGAGGTCATGCGTTCTCTTTCTTGAAATTCTTGTCTAACTACTAGCGTTAATGGTAAAACCAATTCGTATTCACGTTTTTGCATCCTTTTGTACCAAATACCGAATTCTTAGTCTTTCAACTAAAGGTCTACCTGATAATATTCTTTACTTGACGAGGTGACCAAATTTTTCGCTTGTATTCTCATCTACTAAGTACCCCCCTCCTAAAAAATTATTACTTCTCCTTGTTTAGGCGTAGTACTTAATTGGTTAACGGTCGTTCGTGTATACACACATGCGTTCATTTCTTTTATTCGAGTATTCGTCTTCATCATTCGCACGTAACACTCTCTATCATATTACATACTTGTTTGCCGCAAGAGAATTGAGTATTATTTATTCCCCTGTCGTCGTCACATCGTTGCTGCTGTGCTATAGTATACGTAATATTACAGGTAAGAAAGAGGCGGGAAAGAATTGTACCTGTAAATAGTTATTGGGGGGAAATCAAGGTGGAGTACATACTACAGTCGAACGTATATTCGTGATTCTACCTTAGCGTCGCCATTCTGTCGATTAAGTATCGTCGTGCACTTCCTAACCAATTTCCGTTGTTTGAACAGACATTTTTTTTTCTTATACAAACCTCCTGACATCCATTTTTCTTGAAAATGAGGTTTTCGCGCCGTTTGTCGAGCTTTTAGCCTCAAAAATAAATGATCACGGCGAAATTAGCAAAAAAAAAAAAAAAATCCTAAAATTTATACGAACGCAATTACACTATCCAACTCTTAATCGACCTTCAAACTCAAATCAACAAAGCTACACTCTGCAAATCCTGCACCCTCTACTCACTGTTTTTCGATCTTGTGGTGTCTCTCGAGGAGAAATAAATATTCAGCGTACCTACTTCTCTTCCTCAATGCGATCAACGATATTACTATAAACGTGTCGAATTCCCTTAACGTAAGTCTGTTCGCCGACGATTACAATATTTTCGTACAGTCAGTCTTCAGATCCCACAGAGCTTACAGAAACTTTCAATTCTATCACCTATATTTTCATCTCTCAAAACTGTGACAAACAGATATTTTCAGATCTTCTTCAGCGGGATTGACTTCGCCAAGGAGTGGGGTTTAGGTGACTCCTGAAAGTCCTACCAGCAACCACCTTTCACCTCCTTATTAAACGGTTCAGATGTAGGTACTGTCGAACCGGAAAATACGAGTATAATAATGACCAATATTATTACTCACCTATTCTGACGATAACATTCAAGGGTTATCAGAATCAGCAAAAATCAACGGTCGTCTCTGATTGGTTAAGATGGGGGCTCAAGCCATATACTTACTAGTAAACTTAGCTCGTCAGACTGGTTCTCGCAATATCCGGTAAATGTAGGTACAGGTATTAATGAAAGAGCCAATGTGATAATTATAAGTGTTACGTATATACCTATATCGTCGCATTAAAAATTTTCTGTACTCTTTCTTATCTTTCCAATACATGTTGATTTTTCCAGAAAACAAACAGGGTATCGAGAACTGCTCAAAATAATCCGCCATTGATTGTACGATCATTACGTGATTCAATCTGGTCCAATTTGAATACCACCGCAGAGTTTTTCCAATGTAATCCAATGGAATTCCGTTCCAAAATTTTTCCAGCGTAGAATACCCCGTTAACCAAAATCCTTCATAATCTAATATATAAAATAAAACGTTTGTCTGTCTGTCTGTCTGTATGTTCGTCCATAACTTTCGAACGCCTTCAGCTATCGACCTGGAATTTTTTTTGAAAAATTTCGTTTTTTCTGGGTCAGGTTCTTAAATACATTTCGATGTTTTGACTCCCTGAAGGTGGAGTAGGGGGCGACAAAATTAGGAAAAACGGGCATTATCGAGTGCTGAAACTGCTTTGCGCTGTACGTTAGACCTACGCGCGTTGAGTGGCGCAGTTTCGAAAATTGAATTATTGTGATAACTCGAGTATAACTCATTTTTATGAAAAATTGAAGAGAACAAAAATTGTAGCCCCTGTAATTTCCTTTCGAATGAGCCCGGTTCCAGATTTTTAGGAGGAAATTTTGTGACTACAGTATTCGCTGTACTTCCATACTAAGTAAGTTATTTTATTCACAGTTTTAAAAACACCTACATAAAGGATTTTACATCCGGTATCTCATACAAGAACCAATGTCTAGACACGGTGCGCACTGCGTATGGGCTAGCGGAAATGACTCTTTTTTTTACCTGTTGTCCGTGTGTTTTCTTAGGGACTGGCAAAATGTCAATGGATTTGTCTGTATTCTGCTGCGATACAGGCTTCACGCGTTAAGTCAGCTCTCAAGTGAATTAGTGTGTAAAAAATTTAATTTGGTGATTTTATTTTTGTGCGACTCGGAACTTTGATATTTTATAAGTACAGTCGCAGTTTTTGGTGTCTATTTTCTTATTTTTGAACAGAAAAAAAAATAATGTAATTCGGTAATTTTAATTTTTGCGCGACTCCGATCCATTCTTAATAATTTATTATCTCTTGGTTATGGGAAACTTTTAACCTCTTTTTCGCGCTTTGCATGCTAACCATTTATAAACATACCAGAATACAGTTTGTGTATGTTGAATTCTGCCAGTCCCAAATCTGGAAAATGAAAATGTGAGGGAAATGGTTCATCTTACATCTTACGCGCATTTTTCAATTTTTTCAACCTTCTCTTTTTCTTTACTCTATGTATGTTATCATTCTCGGTGAAAATGAAGTAGGCTTAACAGTATTAAATTTTTGAAAAACGTAGCAAAAAATTCATCCGAATTCCGCCAAGATACCTACAAAACATACATACCTACAAGATACAGATACCTATAAAACACAGATATCTACTCAACACACAGCTAGCGGTCAGGCGCGCCGGAGGCGCGCCGCAAACCGCTAGTAATATATAATTGTATCATCAGCTGATATTTGCTCGTGAAGAATCAAAAAAGGGTGTTCTTTTTGGATGTTCGAGCTTCCATAAAATAATTTATTTCTCTTTGGAATACATAATTGTACTTATGCTAGGTACCGGAACAGGTCTCGATTCGAATTCGAATTATATTGTAGAATTCCTGAAACAGCATCAAAATTTAGATCTGCATACAAACATTGAGTTAAATGAGACATAGGTAATAATAAGCGCATGTATCATGACAAGCATTTAATAATTACTTACAAATGACCATTGTTTTTTTGTCAAAAAGTTCCTCTATACAGCTCTATACTCCTGGGCCTTTCATGTAACGGGTAATCCCATTTGGCCTACAATAAGAGGTTAGTTTATTAGCAGATGATTCGGACGATTTTCATTCGATCAATGAAATAAAATATTTAAGTAAAAAAAAAAAATCTGGTAGTGTTGATAGATTCCCAACTAGAAAGAGTAAAACAAGATTTGTACAACTCATAAAAAATAAACAAGAAATATTTAAATAATTCAGCTGAAAATAAATCGCACCATTTAGCTACTTGATTGAAAACTATGAATTTAGTGCCATCAGCGCCGCCACGACAGTTCTCAAAAATCATAGAATGAAAAATACTTGTTTTGATCATCAAACTTTGTTTTCAGTCAAGTAAGTGGTTCATTTACAGCTAAATTATTTATGTACAGGTAGGTAGGTACCTATTAATTTCTCTTGTTTCATTCTTTTTAGTTGGGCTTCTATACAGCATCACCTGACTTTTTTTTTTTAATGTTTTACTTAAATCATTTTCTGTTAGATACCTATCAATTTATGAAAATATATATAGATTTCGATGATTCGATGAAGAATGTTCGTACACTCTCGTACATTTGAAACGTAGTCCGATAAACCAGATCGACCAAATATCTCAGTCAATTTTGAGTTAATATCGACCAAAAATAGACTGAGCGATTGCTCTGATACTTTTTCAGTTGATTTACTTCCGCTTGGTCCTTCCATATTTGGTCCAGATAGAGACCAACAAGGACGAAATTTTAAGTGAAGAGATTAGTCGATGGTGTAGGTACGATAAAATGGTGTTTCCTCTCAGTCATTGGTCGTATTTCCTCAGCAATTGACTATATTTTGATCATTTTTGACCACAAAAACAGTCGAATTTTGAGGTAACTTGACTGTACTTAGTCAATACTCGTATTCAGTCATAGTGTCAACAGACCACCATAATTAAACCACTTCTGACGAAAAAGATCGGTCGATTTCTGGGAAATATAGACAATAAAATAGTCTGTCGTGGTCTATGTTCAAGCGACATTGACAGACCACTACAAATAGACCACCTTTGACAGAAAAGATTGGTCAGTTTCTGGGCAATAGAGACGCCATAAAGTTGAGGCTCTCTTAATGATGTTAACCTGTTCTACGGATCATCTCCCTCTATCATTATATTATGACAAGAATTCAAAATTTTTCAATTCTTATCTACACAAAATGGATAAATAAATGAGTAAATAATAAATAAATAAATAAATAAATAAATAAATAAATAAATAAATAAATAAATAAATAAATAAATAAATAAATAAATAAATGAATAAATAAATAAATAAATAGATAGATAGATAAAATAAATAAATAAGTAAAAAGGAAGCTTAGACCTAAAAAAAGCTACTATAAAGAAGGCCTATCCCTACTATAAGCCTAGTATAATATAGTTTGAGAGTCTAAATTTTTCTCGAATCTCCAGCTATATATGATAGCTGGAGAGTTGAAATTGTTCCAAGTCCCTTTCATATCATATATAGCTCGAGAGTCGAAATTTTTCCAAGTCTTTCGCTAGACGGCAGACGGCAAATTTCTCAAAAAGCCCCCAATAAAACAGGTTCCCTGTTAAAATAAATAAATTAATTCAATTAATAAACAAAAAGAAGCAAAATTTTTCCAAGTCCATTTCAGACGGACGGCAAATTTTTCAAACCCTCCCCTCCCCCAGAACAGATTCGCTGTTAAAACGGTCTCTAGTTAGATAATATCAGTGTTGCCGGTAAAAGGTCTAGATATTGTGCCACTCACAGAAAAAAATGTGCCACTTGCGTTCAACAGCTCCGGAACGATATAAACCGGCTCCGGAACAATATAGGTTGACTCCAGAGCGATATGAACCGGCTCCGAAGCGCGCAAATGTTCTTTGAAATGTTTTTTTGAGAAAAAAATGTTTTTTTCAAAATAAAAACATGTTTTTGTTTAATAAAACATGTTTTTTAAAATAAAAACATGTTTTTTTCTCAAAAACCCGTAAATGTGCCACAATGTGCCACACAATTTTAATGTGCCACACAATGAGCCACTGAAATAGAAATGTGCCAATGTGGCTCAAATGTGCCACCACCGGCAACCCTGGATAATATTGACATACCACTATAACATTAAGACCACTTTTGACGGAAAAAGCCAGTCTATATCTTTAGGCTTTCCCCAAGTGAGAGAAGAGAAGAATGGAGATAGCAATCTTGTTAGCAGGGTTATATTGAGACGAGTACGATTTTGGTCTGCGAGTTCGCAAGCAACATGACAAACTCGCGGCCTCGTGGTGAGCTGCTCGGGGTTGCCTTCATTAACTTTGTTACTTGAGGCAAACCAAACCGGGAACCTGTTTTATGGGAGTCACTAGTATGCATTGTCATTCCTAAACAGCTTGAACTTTGTTCCTCACCACCTCGATGGTTTTTTCTCATCAGGTCAAGTTCTAGGCGCATTTTGTTTCAGTGGTTTCCCTGGTAGGCCTCATCCACTTTGGTTGTGAACAACTCTGTGAAAAAGTTTGTTGTTGATAAATCTTGAGATGGCGTCCCCTCATCCAGTCATCTGTCTTCCTTTGGATCTTTTCCCATCTACGTACCAATTTGTGACTTCGTATGCAGACCTATCATCTGTTGTTGTCTCATTTTTTTCTTCTGTCTACTTGATTCATATCCCATACGATTAGGCGAAAATATCCGATGATCATTTCAAACAGCTGCTCAAAAATAGACTGGAAATTTTGGTCAGAATTGAGTGACTGTACGGCTCGCCCGATAATACTAATTTTAGACCAAAGTAAAAATACTGACGGACGTTCAGGAGAAATCAACTGAAAATGGACTAAGGTATCTCCCAGAATATCTGCCTAGGAATCGACAATAAATCTCACTCAAAATTGAGTAATGAATACAACATCAATTTTAGACTAAAAAACGATGAAAAATTCTAGTCTGTATTGACAGTATAACGACCAAAAATGGACCGAAATTTATACTCCGCATAATGATCGAAAATTACGAGTAAGAACCAACTAAAAATTATTATGATCGAAATTTAGTAGGAATCATCATCTGACCAACAATCAACTGAAATAAATAGTCAAAATTTGTTCGATTTATCTCAGAACGATCGCATATAGTGATGGTCGATTTGGTTTATTGATGAAAAAAGAATGTAAATCGGGTGGGGCAAAATGATGTTACCAATTAAATGGGATTATGCGCTATAGCGGTATTAGTTTTATTGAAAAGACCCGAAACGTTACAGGTTTACTTCAAATCTATAGGAAATTTGTATGTCGTTTTTATCTTCAATTTGCCCCAAAAAACGAAGTTTCTCCGGTTTTTCTGAGCCGAGTTATGAATCAAAATGTGCCAAAAATTGACCAATTTACCAACAATATTTCGAAAATGAGAGTTCGAAAATTTCCCACTTTCAAGCTTTTTTTTCGTAATCAGCATTAAATTTCATTCCCTAAATCAAGTTAAATATGGAAGTTTCGGCAGAATTTCGGCAAATTGGTCAATTTTTGGCACATTCTGGTCCACAACTCAGCTCAGAAAAGATGTAGAAACTTCGTTTTGGCGCGAATTGAAGATACAATTAAGATACAAATTTCCTAGATTCGTAGCATACATCTAACGTTTCGCGTTTTTGCACTAGAAGAGATTTAGCGCGGAATCCTCTTCGACTGGTAGCCCCAAGCCTCTCTATACCCACATTCATGACAATACTCGTACAGCATCAAATTTTATACAGAGTATTAGATAGCAACACGAAGTTTACGATGTAGGCTTGTAAGCGGAATTACATTAATTTCTTTCTTCTATGTTACGCTTACTCTCTCTCTCCTGCGTTGAATCTTGCACCCTACGGTGACCCTTCTCAAATACCACTTAAATCTGGCCTTTTCTCTTTCCAAATTTCTATTGGTACGTCGTAAGCGCGATATAACCTTTGCGGCGTTTCGAGGAGCTGTTCTGAGTGCAGTTTGGACTTCATCTTCGTCTATCTGTAACTGCGCGGGGTATACTATGTACACAACAACATACCACAGTTAATGAAAGACTTACTGTTATACTGCGTTTACTTGAATATTATGTAGATTAATTTACTTACCAATATCGAATACCAATGAAACAGCGAGTAGTAGACCTATTGCAATTCGTACGTATATTGTCGTCGTTTTCATATAGGTAATAGCGTTTGTATCTTCATACAAAAATGTACCTAATAATGTCAGATTGAGCTGAAAGACTAGATGAAACCTGAGTCCCGCAGAGAACTTGACGGAAGAATACAATACAACACCTTAGTAAAGAGATTCGAATGTACGAATTTTGAGGTTTAATCACTATTGTACGTACGTTTGAATAATTTCGATTAGGCACAAGTTTTTCTTGCTCGTTTCTTGATAAGAAATCAATTACATCATGATTATCATGATTGTTTTTTTTTCTTCTTTCTTGGAGGGGGCTAATAAGTACCGTCGCGACTTAGCAAAATGGGTTAAACTACAGGAATTTCGCCTATTAAGTACTGGAATGCAAGAACAGAATCAGTAACGACTGTACGTCTCCTGCAAAGGCCGTAAAACCCTCCTATTCAAATCCGACTTGAACCACCAAATTGAGGAAGGTCTCCGCTCGAACTCAAAACTTCATTTTGTTTTTTTCGACCTTCGAAAAGTGTTTCACCATATCTGGTGTCACTATACCTCCTCCCAATTATATAGAATTGGCCCTCGAGGCAATTAACCCAACTCCTCCAATCCTTCCTCCATGACACGATAGGTTTCTAACATTAGAATTAAAGCTCATCTACGCATTCAACACGGTGTTCACTAGGGACAGGTATGAAGTATTCCCTCCTTCCTGATCGCTATAAATAGCCTAACAAATAGAATCAGTTTTTCCCTTCCCAAGGAATACGACACAGTGGATCTTGCCGCAAAGCAGACACTCCTTTAACCTTCCATAATTTATCTCTCTTCCTTCCCTTCGTATTACCTATACCTACAATCCTATTACTGCTCTTTCATCCTCTCCTCTGTTTTACCCTTCTTCTTTTACCCAGCTCATAAAAACATCCGGCTTCACCTGTCTCTCTCTCCCTGTATCACAAACTTCCTCTCAAATGATCATAAGACTTGTAAAGTCCCTCGTCTATGGATGCAAGGACATATCGACTCCAAGGGACTTGATGCGGGTGTCTTATATATACATTATATTGGCCAATTTTGGTAGGTTGGCCAGGTCGAGGCGAATGAGAGGTGAGGAGGATGTCTGTAGAGGGGTTGATGAGAAGGGGCTGAAATTTGAGTTATTGGTCGAGATAGATTCCAATGAGAGGAATGGAGAATTTCGGGGGAGGAGAGAGGTTTGGTAGGTAGGGAGTTGGGAAAACTGGGCTGTAGACGCGAGGAAATTGGCTGTAATCGATAATAATTAGCGGAATTCTAGAGGGGGAATGTTTACCTCGGCGCATAGCCTGAGCGCGGGGCTAGTCCGTAAGGTACCGAGAGCTAAACGTACTGCCGTAGTTTGAATTGTATCTTGGGATTTAAGGGAGGATTTTAACAGGGAACCTCTTCTCTGTTTTTTTTTTGAGAAATATGCCGTGCGCCGTACGCCGCGCCGTCCATAGGGGAGGGACTTGGAAAAATTTTGAATCTCGAGCTATATAAGATATTTCTGAGTCTCCCTGTTATCATATTACAATTTGACTCATAGAACAGGTTCCCTGCGATCCTCGTTGAACTTCCTTAAGGAAGCCGTCGCTTATTAGCCTGTCTGTAGATAGGGGACCCTTAGTTCAGTTGAGAACGAATTAGTGAGTTGTATAGTTGAAGGAGGAAATTGCGACTGCAACCAACGCGGAAGGATATTTGATGAGTTTAGACGTTAGGCTTCTAGAAGTTTAATGCTGGGAGTCCAAGAGTGTTTGGAATCGAAGGTAAAACCGAGAAATTTAGCGGAGGATTGATGGCTGATCAGGAAAATCTATAGGATGAGTTGGGGGGAGGGAGACGTGAAAGGCTTTTACGGAGTATAGTTAGAACGGTTGCCTTGCTAGAGAATTGAAATCCACCATCCGAGTCCCAAGAGGAGACCTGATCCAGGGTGAGTTGGAGAAGGTGAGCTGGTCTTTTGGCATCTGTGGAAGCGAGGGAGACCCTGAAGTTGTCTGCAAACAAAAAAATTGGTAAGGGGAAAGGGGACGCAGTGAATAAATAATTTATGGCAATTAGGAAGAGAGGAACACTCCATACCTCTTCCGGGGGTCGCCTTTAGGAATGTAGTGGAGTGGTTTCGAATTCGAACTGTTATGGATCTGTTATGGAGGAAGGACTGGAGAAGGGAGGGTAAGTTGCCACAAAGGCATATTTCAAGTAATTTAGAGGAAATGTGGTGTCGGGACTTTTCCTGAAGATCAAAGAATATTGTGTGAAGGGGAGTTGTTTCTGCGACCTTTACAAATTTATATTTTTGGATTACTCCGCTGAATATTCTTATTTCAATATGATCAAACGTAACCTACAGAATTGTATCAACTCGATTGGAAATGCGCTGAGGAATCACTATCAATATTGTAGGTGTCCATCCTCAGATATGAGACTTGGTATATAAGCAATAGGGAACCTGTTTTATGGGGGGCTTTTTGAGAAATTTGCCGTGCGCCGTCCAGCAAAAAACTTGAAAAAAACGACGGCTTCCTTAACGAAGTTAAACGAGAAACGCACGAAGGGAACCTGTTTTATGAGTCAAATGAGATTTGGTATTGAAACAAGGAAGCCTAGACCTAGATAAAGCTGGTATAAAGAAGGCCTAGACCTACTATAAGCCTAGTATAATATAGTTTGAGAGTCTCAATTTTTCTCGAATCTCCAGCTATATATGGTAGCTTGAGACTCGAAATTTTTCCAAGTCCCCCTCTTATCATATATAGCTCGAGAGTCAAAACTTTTCTAAGTCCCCCTCCTATCATATTTGGCTCGAGAGTCGAAATTTTAACGGGGAACCTGTTTTATGGGGGGCTTTTTGAGAAATTTGCCGTGCGCCGTGCGCCGTCCAGCAAAAAACTTGGAAAAATGTCGACTCTCGAGCTATAAGTAGCCTACTGCTATATATGAAAGGAGGGGGACTCGGAAAAATTTCGACTATCGAGCTATATAATTATGATAGGAGGGGAACTTGAAAAAATTTCGACTCTCGAGCTATATAATTATGATAGGAGGGGGACTTGGAAAAATTTCGACTCTCGAGCTATATATGATAAGAAAAGGACTTGGAAAAATTTAGACTCTCAAACTATATTATACTAGACTTATACTAGGTCTATGCTTCCTTGATTTTTCAATACCAAATCCCATAAGACTCATAAAACAGGTTCCCTGCGTTCCTCGTTTAACTTCGTTAAGGAAGCCGTCGTTTCTCACATTTTTTTTTTCTTTTCTCCCAATATCCCACAAAACACATTCAACTTGATTTAGAATATTGTACACATCAACGTAAATTCGTATACAACTCTCTACCTGCACATCATATCTATATCTAGAATATGATTATTTTTTGTAATATTTTTAAATAATTTTGTTATACCTCTTCATCCATAAGATGCCTATTTAGCTGATTAATATACGAGTACGTGCTGCTATAATGCTTGTAAAATAATTTTTAAAAAATATATTATAAAAAAACGAGTAATTAATTTTACCTAAAATGATTATATGAATGATCCATCAGAAACAACGACAGGAAACGAAATTTCGGACAGAAAACGAAACTAGAGATAAGAATGAACATGCATAGATATATGAGATAAGATTACTGTGAAGTTTCTCAGTTATATGGGTAGAGTACTATGAGAAAAGATAATTTTTTCTAGTTCGTGTAATTAATCAAGTTCGACCTTGGAAAAGAATTGAGGTCGATTTTTGAGCTATGGAGAAGTATATATCGAGGTTTATTTGCAAATGCTGAAGAGATTGGGATCTCTCTTGGAAAACCCGTCACGATTTATTTAAGGAAAAGAAGAGGTTTGGCCGAATTTCACCAATCACCAAATCTCATATAGGAAGGGTTTTCCCACAAGAATGGAGTCTGAGATATTGCAAAACTTGAGTTCATTTTCCAGGAAAATATGTTTCTCTACTGAACTATCACACACACTGACGAAATCAAGCACGGATTAACCTATTTACAACAAAAATAAGGATTTCAAAAATCTCACGAGATAGGGGGACAAGGGGAAGCCAAATCTCACTATATCTCCTTATGGTGGCTGGACCTATCGAAAAATCTCGAAAAATTGTCTGACATAATTTATGAACGCACCTCTTTTGCGACACGGTTTTCCGTGTTTTTTTTTTTTTTGTAACTTTGACTCATCAATTTTTACTTGACCTAACTAAGGGGACTACACTTTGAAAAACCGTCATGATTTCACCGGAACGACTCCATCACTATGATGTCATCAAAGACCTTGACCTCAGCATTTCTGACTTGGAAAGCCGAAAGATTAAACATCAGCTTTCGATTTCGCTGTTGACCTTGGAAAATATAACTCTTCGCTTTTGACTTCTGACTCTAATTTTCTCTTCGGCTCTCAAATTTTAACTTTTTGGAACAACATTTTTCAGCTTTCGGCTTTTAGCTATTAGCTCTTTTTGATCATTCTCAAAATGAGCAAGAAAGAGTGAAAGGGGTTCGCAACAAGGCCAGGATGTCGACTCTAAAGGAACACAATAAAAATAAAACTTTTCTCTTACGTTACTCTTATTATTTTGGTGTTGTGAATATTAGTATGTGAGGAAATTCCTTATACGAACTGTTTTTGTATTGCGAAATATGAGAAATTATTTCTTAAAAAAACGACTCTATTTATGTAGGAAATATTAGGCATGTAGGAATAGAAAAAAGTTATCTGTTTCTAAATAAAAAAAATGTTATTATTTTTGTTCCGACTATTAGAATCGCGATGCAACGTTCAACATGATATCTTTATAATACGAGAGGATTGAAAGAAAAATTTAGTAGCCTATTGAACAATTTCGATCTTAATTTTATTCTTGAGCTAATTCTCGCTTTAATTTCTACAAACACTGTGGAACAACTTTCATTGAACTTTCATTTACAAAGAAATTTAACCGTTTGATTTATATTTATGTAATTTATTTTTTGGATCAAGATACAAAATTGAGTACGTTCATACATTTATTTAATTCTTCTTTAAAGTAAAAACATATTATCTTGTTTCTGTCTCCAGATTGACTTTTTTTTTTTTTTTTTTTCTGTGATTTGTATAATAATATAGAATTAATTCTTCCATCTATAAATTACGGCACATTCTGAGTACGAAAGAGAAAAAATAAATTATCATGAATTAGTTTCATTTACAAACGGTATAAAAACAAAAAATAGGTTGAGCCAGCTTTCGGCTAAATAGCCATTCTCAAAGCAGTTCGAAGCCTATATTTTCGTTTTTTTACGGTTTGTAAATGAAACTAATTCGAATTAATAAATTTCTTTTGATAATTTATTTTTTCTTCTTGGTATAACAATGTTGTAATAATATAAAGCTTTTCGCCGTCCATGTAATCACGTATAATCAATAAGAACACGATGTCATATTATCGTATCCGTAAGAATAAGTTTCCAAAAGTGAACCAATTACAATACAGCATTCTTATGGCCAATAAGATCACATTGTTACACTATAAAAACTCATGGTTAAGGCCTTGTTCAGTTGCAACACAACTGATGATGGGGTGACACACGAAAGTACTCTTGTAAAAGCAACTAATAAAGGAGAATTGTACACTTGAAAAACTTTTTCAATATCAGTGCACTACCTACACCTTACTCACTCAATATGAGTTCTAATAATAGGTAATTCCAAGTCTGAGAATTAGAAAAATATTTCCATGACCGACCACAAATATGAAAATATATTTGTGAAGTCCGAGAATTGGAAAATACTAAGTATTCCTGAGTTCGAGAATTGAAAAATATTATAAGTTCGACAAACAACAAGGAAATGGATGTTTCTATCAATTTGCGGCAGGTGATGAAATTATTTACTGTCCATTGGAATTGCTGTTATAGATTATTTAACAATGATAAAACGAGGACTAGTAATGAATACGACAACCGGTTATCTTCTTCGAGAGAGCAAAAAAAAAAAAAAAAAGGAAATAGAGGAGTGGAGAAAAAAATAAAAATAAAAGACCAATCTAATTCAGATGAACTACCGGAAGCATAATCGAATTTTGATCCTCTTTTCTTCCGGTGAACCTCCTCTATTTCAAACGCATAACTCAAGTTGTGAGATTTTTGGTTTTATTGAGTGAATTTTTTCTCCTAATTTGGCGATCTTCTGCCGCTGTCGTCTCTTCAGTATTTACGTTTCTTTTTCGTTAATTTTTTCCGCTGCGACTTTTTCCTGTCAATTTGATTTCGTGCCATTTCTAGTATGCGGCGATGGGGGAGACTTCACCTGAAATGTTTTCAGGATTTTGCGTCATGAATGTTGAAAAATTGAAGTTCTCCTACAATGATTTCAAATATGATTGTAACAGACTTATTAGTTGCATATTTTCATAATTATTTTGAAAAAAACTGCAAATCATCTCTTAATTAAGTATATAACGGTCATAACATCTTCCAACACCATAGAATAAAATTCCACTTCCATCAATATAGGTACAAAAAAAATCAGAAGTTATAATTTACAGATTAAAGGACAGAAAAAATTAAGCATCATACAAAATTCACCATGCGATCAAATATAAAAAAGAGAAAATATGTGAACTTCCCAACCCAAATCATAAATTTATACAGTAATTTAAATTAGTACGACATAAGAGATTTTTTCATAACATGTAAAGTATTCTAAAAATGGTGAAATTTTACTAATCCCATCTAGCATTATAATATCAGGTATCTATACAAATTACTTGCGAATAAAACATGAATAAATTTCTAGTTACAATGTTTAATCAGAGACTTGTATTCAATTGTAGAAAGTCATTGCAAATTCTGTTTTGTTCCGTATATATAGGCTATAATTCACAAAAAGGTTCTTCTATTTTTCTTTGAGGCCACTACATCAATTACTCATTTCAGAGGGAGCGATGCGTACGTAAGCTACCTATGTAAAATATTCTTACTCATTAATTTCCCAGTATGAGCAGGATTGACTTTCTACACAAAATAGGTACTATCGTATTTCGTGAAACTCTTGAGTGAAAGACACTGTTTCAGTCTATTTCAGCCTAGCCTATGTGATTATGGCACAATGTAGACCTACTTATATTGATTGGGTTGGTGGACTATGAGTACGCCTCTGTGCCCATTTGCAAGTAAATAACGGACATTTTATAGAAAAAATTTATCGCTCGAATTAGTTTTTGAAATATTTCAACAATACGGAAAGGTTTTTATATTATCTTTTGAAGTCACTATAAGTACACATTACTTACTCGAACAAGTACAAATGAGCAATGTAGCTACATGTTGAAATATTTTTACTTTTTAGCGTAAGCTGAATATGAATTTCTGCGAGAAAATTTGAAGAAAATCTTTTACTTGTGGAGAGTGAATACTATTTAAGTCTTGCAGTCTTATTCTTCGGCATAACGTGCATAGGTACACTAATAGCTGCTAGGTATTTGGAATCATTACTCAGATTAGTGGTCTTTCAAATGTCATTGAAGTTGCTTGTTATTTGTTTCTTGCATTCAGTATCTCATCACTAGTATTATCGATCGGCAGATGCTGCAAAAATGGAAAGATATTTGGACATTGTCTGATGTTGAACTTAGTTGTGGGTTTTCAAGATGGCATTGCGCATAACTCTCCAGGTCGCCGTTCAATTCATTTTGTTTGGATGATTCTTTGTCGTGATCGTCTTTTGTCATATTAGATATTGCAAAGTGAAATTCTTTTTTCTTGAAATAATTCTAGCCCTTTTTTCCAATCATTTGAATCAGCAAGATGATTAAATGAATGTTTCTTATGATCCTCCACTGTTATATTAGTATTCAAACTTCCTCCCTCTCGAAATAGTTTCAGCCCTTGTTTCCAGTCGATCAAACTATCAAGATGTTCGAATGAACGTTTCTCATGACCATCGGCTGTCATATTGGAATTTGAACTTTTCCCCTCTTGAAATAGTTCTAGCCCCTGTCTCCAGTCGTTCAAACCAGGCTGATATAGATCAGGTCCCTCCTCAGTCAAGACATATCTGAATGATAATGACTTAATGGAATTATTAGGTCTTGATTCAAAACTGGAATAATTGAATTTGGATGTTTGTTTCTGATCTTTAGGAGTAACGGCTGCATCTGTAACATCCGTCAACTTATTCATCCGCAGTCCTTCTTGGTCTCTTATATGTGACCTTAGATGAGGGTTCTCCTCATTGAATAAAAGTGTGTATGAAGAGGACGCTATTGAATCAAGTTGCCTTGATTGAGAGCTGGAAGTATGATCGGCAGCCTCCAAGGGCTGATCTTCGGCCACGACATTTGTCTCTTCAGTAGTCAAAATATTGTGCGACATTCCCGAGGAAGTGGTCAAATGCAGAAGCCTTGATTTCGAAATGGACGGATTATGGATTCTGGCCTGGATATCTGCGTCTCTGATAGTCAACATATTTATTTGCGCTCCTATACTTTGCTTCCTCATTTCATATTATCATCAAATTTTCCAAACTTCGTGACACTTGTAAAGTTGCGTTGTGCAAACTATAGCTCTGCAAACAAATTTAAAAAATATAGTCAATATTACTAAATTAGATTATAAAAGACAGCAAAATGCAAACCGGGTGTGACGTCCGATCGCACGAGTTGTGTATTGATTGCTATCTATGACCACGATTGGAGTATGTTATTTTTTCAAATCGAAATTCACTCCATAATAGTGTAGGTAAATAAGAAGAAAAAGAAAATGTTGCCTTCTTTACTGAAAATGGTTCAGGATGTGGTTTTGAACAACATACTAAAAATCCCCCATTTTCCCCCAGGAGCTTCTTTTTTTATGGAGGTTCGAACCCCCAAAAAATTGGTTTTTCGCCTATATCGGTGAACTTGACATTTTATTAAAAAATGTTTCAAACAAAAGTTGTTCCTTGTTAAATTTCTTACCAAATAACGTATTCAACTTTCAGCCTATACCAATTAGTGCCTTTGTAAAGGCCGTTCAAAAGAGTCCCAAAATCAGTTTTTCCATACATCTCACAAAATTGAAATTTCATTAGAAAATATTTCAAACAAAAGTTGTTCCACGTTAAATTTTTTATAAAATGAGCTATTCAGCCTTCAGGAGGTTCTTTTTATTAGAGTTTAACCCCCCCCCAAGATTTAGTCTTTTGCTTATATCTTGTCTAATTGAAATTTTATTAAAAAATGTTTCAAACAAAAGTTGTTCCTCGTTAAATTTCCTATCAAACACCGTATTCAATGTTCAGCCTAGGTCAATTAGTCCCCCGCCAAAGCTTTGAAAGGCCGTTCAAAAGAGGACCAAAATTATTTTTTCCATATATCTCCCAAAATTGAAATTTTATGAAAAAATGTTTTAAATAAAAGTTGTTCCTCGTTGAATTTCCTATCAAATGAGCTATTTAGCTTTCAGAATAGAGTAAGTAGTCTGCAAAAAAGGGCTTTCGACGTTAAAAATATAAGGGTGTGCTATATTTTTCTGCTTGTGTTCAGATAGTTTCGGTTTTGATTTATGAAAGTCTTGCATCATTCCAGATTGTGAAGACTTTTTTTTACCAATGGTAGAAATAATTAAATAAATATTTTTCTGTACACATGACTGTCAAAGTTCATTTTGTTTGGCTAAAAACAGTTGGTACCCACTGATTTCAGTGGGTAAAGTTAATTCAGTATTGCCAAACAAAAGAATCAAACGCCCCTGACCAGTATCAGGAAACCTCATTCTCCCCGCTGTAACACCCTCTTTGACAACCATTTATACAGAAAAGCAACACTTACAATACAAGTTGGTACGTGAATTTTTACCATCTTGTATAGTAATTCACTATTTCTCATATTCATGACTCACATGGTACTCAGGTATTGAAATAAAAACAATTGAAATCGCGTCGTATCAAAGACTCTATGGCAGCTGCGGTACTCTCTGATCTACGGTAGTTCAAAAGACAAGCCATTGAACAAATGTCGGTTTCAAGCTTTCGCGAAAAAAGTCCGTTGAAGAGTACTAGGCCTCTCTACCTCCCACTGAAGACACTGCAATATTTCATTTATACAGAGTATACCACCAAGTACAATTGTAGCTTGGTCATGAAGAAGATCCATTAGAATGGGGATGGAAGCGAATCGATGGAATATTGGAGCCTATAACAATGAACCGAGCCCCAGCGCCGCGCCAGACCACCTCCTACAACTTACGAGGTCTGTCAAAAAAGTTCCCGGACGATTATTTGTACGCGCCAATTGGCAACACTAGCAAGGAAACCTAGTCTTGTTTTGTTGTACTATTGACTATCGACTATCAAAATTCAAAATTTCACGATGATTCAGCAAAGGGTTTGCCATAAATTAATCTTTTGGGGAATGTCCGTAAGGACCTGTGACGATTCCGTCTTGATGCCTTCTGTAGGCCCCAAATGCTCCCATCCCATGGCATCTCATAGTCGGTCGATTAGGAAGAAGTCCCTACAAGTTAAATCAGGCGAATATAGGGGGTGGTCACGCACTGGTGTTTGATTTTGGGTAAAAAAACCGTTGATACCGAAGGCCGTACCATAGTCGTACACGCCAAAAAACCTTCATGGTTGTCTCCATGTTTAACTCATGCATCAATTACACAGTGCGGCTGATACTACTAGCAACATCTTTCGACGACTTCTGGCGAGTTTTCGCTTCATACTGTTGACGAAAGATAGCGCGCACGTAGAAACCGGTTTACCAGCACTGCCGTACAAAGTGAGATGGACGTATATCCAAAACAACGATTCGGAGAATGATATATTGCTTTCAAAAAGAACGAAAAAATTATTGTAGAAGAGAATAAAATTCACGTTTTTTCACGACGTTTCGGCATAACGTATACCATCTTGGGGTCTCGGAACATACTGACAAAAGCTCAACTAAGTACAGTCAGGAGAGCAAGGATGGACGTGAGTGCGAAGATGACGAGTTCTATCGATGACGGGTAGGTCAAACCTGCGAGTAATGGACCTCAATGCGTTTACAATATGCGACGGATAGACCCTGTTCTTTTTGCATCTCTTCAAGAATACTATCGCGGCCCGAGCGTTGATAATTTTTCGTTCGCACTTCACGATTTCTTTAAATAAATTCTTTGATTCCAAACTGTACTTAGAAATGAGTATAGCGAAAATATATTCTGAGGTTTTGCCATAATGTTCAAACAGAAAAAAACTTGTCACGATGGATGAAAGTAATTGTAGAAGATAATTAAATTCAAAACGTGAATTTTATTCTCTTCTACAATTACTTTCATCCGTCGTGACAAGTTTTTTCCTATTTGAAAAAATTATTCTACAATTCTGCAAATTTCACGATTTCTAATACTTTTATCTAAGAATCCGATGGTCGTTTTAAATTTTCGATACCGGCATTAGTTTTAGAGATATTTACTAATAATCACATACGTCCCATTTGCCGACAAAGGAATAGGACGTATATCCACTTTCGAATGATTTCACAGACGGAGCACACACGCACACACTTGTAGGTAAATCCGCCAGAAGATCCATTTTTCTAGACTCGTATTTCCAATATACGTCAATCTGACTTTGTACGGCAGAGCACATGCAACAGCTGTTACCGACTCTTGCCCCACCCTGAAACGACTGAACGCGTTGTACAACGCTGCACGCTTCTCGGTGGACTCTCCAAACATAGCACACAACATATTTTTCAATTTGGCATTTCCTTTTCCTGGTTTCACAAGGAATTCGATCACGATTTATTGCTCAACCTCTTTTTTACGCAAAAAAATTGGTCTGAAATCGTCACGGACTCTCAAGGACATTCCCCAAGAAAATTAATTTACGACAAACTATGCCATAAATCAACGTGAAATTTTGAATATTGATGGTGGATAGTACAACAAAACAAAATTCAATTCAATTAGGTTTCCTTGCCAGTGTTGCCAATTGGCGCCTACAAATAATTGTCCGAGAACTTTTTTGACAGACCTCGTATTTCTAGTGGGTGCGCCAAAGGTTGTAGAAATGCTTGTAGCCAGGTGAACAATAGATATTCCATAGATAAGAGAGGGTAATTTGACTTTTTCATCGAAGAAAAAACGTGTTAGTCATTCTGACTTCAATGATGAAGAGGTACTGTTCAAAACGTTGGTTAGTTTTTTCATCAACGGAAGAGCCAAATTCACCTCTCTTATTCTCTTCTTATAGTGTTTAACCGTCTACACTTGTGTAGTTCTCAAATAACATGGTATTATGCCTCAACCATAAGTAGCCTATTGTTTGAATTTTTGTTGAGAATAGTTGTTTTTTTTTTCTTCTTAAGATTAAAATGTTCACCAATGTGCCTTGGGCAGACTTGCCTCAATACTGGTGGAGTATTAGAGGTAGTAGACGACATTGACGACAACTTGCAGGATGTATCAAGTCAGGACGAGGGAGCTGACCATGAATCCAGTACTGATGACGATTCCTCAGCAATCACAGGCGAAGAGTATGACGAAAGCGAATAATATCAAGTCGCTCCATCCCGCATGTAAGACTACTGTAAGTCGGCAGGCTAACATACAGTGCTCCTATTAGAAAGCGTAGAAAACTGACAGGCAGGGCATAGGACGGATGAAGGAGCTCAAGTCATGTGCGAGAAACGACCTCTCTTCTCTGGCTATGTTACAAAATCATGTGTATCACGAAATATACTGGCCTCATGGAGTAAGATTCAGTTGAGGAATCTACAGGAAAAATGTACCTAACACACTTTTTTCATAGACTAATATAGCACATCCTTATATTTTTAACATCGAAAGCCCTTTTTGCAGACTAGTTACTCTATTCTGAAAGCTGAATAGCGCATTTGATAGGAAATTTAACGAGAAACAACTTTTGTTTGAAACACTTTTTCATAAAATTTCAATTTTGGGAGATATATGGGAAAACTGATTTTGGTCCACTTTAGAACGGCCTTTTAAGGCTCTGACGGGGCAATAATTGATCTAGGCTGAACATTGAATACGGTGTTTGATAGGAAATTTAACGAGGAACAACTTTTGTTTGAAACATTTTTTAATAAAATTTCAATTTCACGTGATGTAAACGAAAAACTAATTTTGGGGGGTTTGAACGCCTATAAAAAAAGAGTTCAGGACCATATCCTGAACCATTTTCAGTAAAGAAACGTTTGCTCCAGCAACAATTCCCCCCCCCCCCCCAATATTGCTCTAATTTGCCTACACCAATAGTGTAGAAAATGTCATTTCCTCACGACTAGTGAAGAGAAAATAGGTCTTGAAAATTGATTACCAGGGAATGGCGATCTTTACCCATTGATATTTATAGAGGAACAGTTCACTTTTCTTCGGAAAAAAATAAGATAATATAGGCTAATATCTATGTTGTTATATTATGCACGCACAGAAATTTGAATGTTCCGTGAGGAGGAACGAGAATAAGTCATTCGTCAGTACTTAGTAAGAGAAATTTGATAATGTCCAAATATATAATATAGGTTATTAGATTTTGTTTCCTTCATTTCATTTCCCTTCCGACAAACATGTGGTAGGTATTTTGTAATCGAGCACGTCCTCATTCCTTTGATATCACTCAAAGTCATGCTGATTAAGATTTGAGCACGGGGGCCAAAATTGGCAACATTTGTTATAACATAAGAAAGAAAGATTTTCTATTTTTCTACGAGTCTAACATAAGAAAAATTGTGAAAATTTTGGTCCAGCTCATAAGACCAATTTCGTTTTGTAAACTAGACGAGATGGATTATTTTGTAAACATACGTACCTTATCTTGTTTGCTGGTAGATATCCTTCAGCTGTCTTATCGAAGTATGTAGTCTTCAGGTCTTCAAATTACTGATACTAAAAAGGTATTATGCAGGCCTATTTGTTGATTGTCATAGCACCATACCCATCAGATTGGAATCATTTAATAAAATACTGTTCACTTTCCATCAAGAATACAGTAACGTTGAAAAAACCGTACAAAATATAGGTTGAATAAAGATGCGTTGTTTACTCGCGAATTTTCCACAACAAACTGGTTACTCAATCGTGAATACATCCCGTATCACTCAGGTAGCGTTAGATAAATGATTTCTTCATCCTGCGCTTGCATTCTAGATAAATAATTTGCCAGAGATAAACACGTTTAGACTCGACAAATGTACTTCACTCATTCTCCCTCAGCTATTCGGTAGAGTTATACAAAAAGATGACTTCAAAATCTCAACTCGTCATCTTTTAGATGTAAGAACAGATTTCTTAAATGAGACAGTTTGCTTTTGTTGCCACCTTTATTATTAAAAAACAACTCGACGTTTCGACGCACCTCGTCGTCATTTCCTGATGATGACGACGAGGTGCGTCGAAACGTCGAGTTGTTTTTTAATAATAAAGGTGGCAACAAAAGCAAACTGTCTCATTTAATTGATAACTGTTTGTCACGGAAAAACAAACACTTTCTTTAGAACAGATTTCGTTTCTCTCATCCACTCTGCTTTCAAACTCTCTTCTTTCTTTATCGGTCGACAAAATTAGTTCGATTGCATGCAGAAATTTTCTAACAATAATAAAATTCATGAATTTTATACTTTCTCAACTTTGAATAGGTCAAACGTAAAATAGTCCTCGAGTTTGTGTCATTTGTATGACATCGAAATGCCGACAGATTCTGATAAAGATGAATCCCTATACGTTCGACGACCTTCACATAAATTATTTGCATGAAGCCTCTATTCCAAAAACTTGAAATCCAGACATCGATAAAAGTGTCATCATAAAAGAACTGTGCAAGCTAAAACTCATGAACTCACGTCTAGTCTACATTCTGTGTACCCACCGTACTTTATTTCAATTAATGGGTCCTCCTCCTTCTGATGAAGAGAGGTGTCTACCGTCATAATACTGCTTACACAGGTCAGACAAATTAACCCTTCCTTTCTGAGGTCAAGGAGCAAGAATACGCTCGATATGCTCTGAAAATCAGAATATCCTCGAAGATTTTGCTAAAGGTAAGATGTTGATAACCTTATCGGGGTAGGGCACAGCCGCGATCGATCACGTATAACGTCATCGGATTAAAGAAGACCAGAGGATTGGGGATTTTCTTATTGAACGAAGTTCGTTGCATGGTCGAGAGAACCAAAGGCTGTGCCGTGATGAAATGATTTGGGAATGGTAGAAAGATTTTAAATCCTTGGCCAGGACGGGCAGTGATTGAGGGGGAGAGAAAAGCTCGCTTGGCACCCACATTCACTGCGTCGTGTTCGGGTAGACCGATACAAAGCAATTGAAGACAGAGAAGATGTTGAGATGTGCAGGAAAATGAGAATGCGCTGAACGATAGGATTGGAAGAGTAGGGGTTTTACATGGCTTAAAGAGAGGAGGAGGAATTCACAAGATTGAATGAGAAAAGTGAGGTGAGAGAGGCAAGAATAGATGGCAGATAATACAGCAGAATATATAGAGCTCGAGTATGTCGCACGAAAGAGTGACCTGGTTTTTTAGCCCCTTTTGGATCCATGTATTAAGCACAAGTTGTGGAAGGGGAAGTCATTAGCAATTATATCTTTAATGTGTCTTATGTAGATTATGTTGGTCGATTTCGTTCAGTTGGCCAGGTCGAAGCGAATGAAAGGTAGAGAGGATGTCACGGAGGGGAGGATGAGAAAAAGGAGCTGAAATTTGAGATGGTGATCTGAATGAGACTCTAATGAGAGGAGTAGAGAATTTTTGGGGAGGGGGGAAGGTAGAGAGATGGGGAAACTGGGCAGTAGACGCGAGAAAGTTGGCTCTAATCAGTAATGAGCGGAATTGTAGAGGGGGAATGCCAGCCCCAGCGCGTAGTCTAAGTGTAGGGCAAGTGCAAAAGACGCCAAAGGTTGAACGTAGGGCTTCAGATTGTATTGTATCTAGTGTTTTTTGGGGAGGATTTGTTAGCCTGTCTGTCGATAGGGAATCCGTAGAATTTGGATTAGAGAGTTGTAAAGTTGAAGGAGGATCTTGCGACTGCAACCAGTGCGAGTGTCGGATAGAAATTTAAGTTTAGGTATTTGTCTTCTAGAAGTTCAATGTGAGGAGTCCAGGAGTGTTTGGAATCGTAGGTAAGGCTGAGGAATTTAGTGGAGGATTGGAGGCTGATCCAAGTTCTGTAAGAGAAGTTGAGGGGGAGAGGGAAGACGTGAGTGGCTTTTACGGAATATAATTAGAACGGTTTTCTTGCTAGAAAATTGAAACCCATGATCGGAGGCCCAAGAGGAGACCCTTGCTAAGGGTGAGTCCTTTTGGGATTTGTAAAGGCGATGGAGACACTGAAGTCATATGCAAAAAGTCATTTGGAAAGGGGGAGAGGAATATAGTTTATCATTATCACTAAGAAGTACCATTAGCAGAATATTAGAAAAAATCATCAACAATTGACTCTCCTGGTTTCTAGGTTTTAAGGAAATACTTGGCAACAGACATAACGGTTGTTGTAAATTTAGATCCGCTCTAATGGCCTTCACCGTCCTAGATTCACAAATTTGTGATAAAAATGTTCCTCCACAAGGGAAACGCATTCCCTTTGAGTGTGAACACACCGCAAATACATCACTTACCACCAACCAGAATGTCGTGGGTCTTTCCTTCTCAATATTATTAAAAGAATCAATGATTCGAAGTCCGTGTAGGCAATCAGTATTCCTCACCCCATCCCCAAGTTCATGTTCCTGTTATTTTCTATAAGAGACGGAGAGATGAAACTTATTTCTTTAGCTTATACTCTCGTCAGGTACGTACCTAAAAGAAGACAAGCCGAGAATCATCCCGGTATATATATATATTTTTTTTTTTCATGTCGTTTTCTCACTTGATAAAGAACGGTTACTCGTTCGAAACGTAGTGAATAGTTTTTTGAAAATAAATGGTGAAGTGAGCCTAGTTTTTGCTTAAGAGAATCATTCCGGCATCGTCAATCTTTATTTGTATAATTTAGTTGAATAGGCAATGAAGAAAAAGAGAAGTACACTTGACGAGTTGGAACGTGTTTCTTTAGCAAAACTATTTCTTGTTTGTTAACTACTGTGCAAGTGTAAGGTGGAAAAATCTCCATTGACGATATCAAGTGATAACTGATGTGGATTCATCATTTAGAGATCAGTTCACAGTGCAGTATACAATAATTTGCGAGTAAACAGGGCAGCGCATCTTTATTCAAACGTGTATTTTACTGCTTTGTTGATGGAAAGTGAATAGTGCAGTGTTAAATTCTATATTTGGAATTATGCTGCTGCACAATCCTTGATACACGTTACCTTCTCAGCAACACAAAAGTTGGAAAACTTTCTTAATGAGAAAGTTGATTTTCATCTACGAGTACCAGCAAACAAGATCAAATCTGATGTGAGGTAGGTGCATAACTGCGAAGTAATTCAATTTTCTCTAGTATAGGTGTTAGGTGGACCAGAATTTCTAGTTTCTTTCACCTCAAATGTGTGAAAAAGTCAACATGTTTTCTTTTATTTACCCTTATTTTATGTGCCTGGACCAGTTTCCTCCGAGGATCCCGACGAGTTCAAAGTCCTCTGTTTTGTTCTTCTGTTGGTCGTTTCCGTTTTCGAGTATATTTCAGGACTGCCTTCGGTGACCGGTGCTCCTCCATTCTCCCCACGTGTTCTTTCCATTTTCTTCTGTACATTTTTATTCTCTGTATTACCGGTGTTGTCTTCAGCAAGTTTCTTATTTCCTGTGATCACTTTCTATCTCTCAGTGTAACACCAGCTGTTTTTTGGATCCGCAGCTTTAATCCGTTTCTTATCTGTTTTTCTGAGTGCCCATGTCTGTGACCCATACGTCAGCATAGGCACCGCAAGTCGGTATCTTCATACAAGCTTTCGATTACGCGGATCAGATTCTCCGGTACCTATATTATATTCTTCTAGCGCAATGAAACGTTTATATTCAAATTTACGTTATCATAAGCCTTTTCGAAACCTATGATACACACAATGTGACAATATGCATCACCTGGTCGTACTCGATTCGTTTTTCCATGTGTAGTTTCATGGTGAAGCTCGCTTCTGTACATGATCTTCCTTTGCGGAAACTATTTGGTATTCGAGTAACTTTTTTTCAGTGATTTTGGACAGTTTTTGTGTCAAGATTTTCATGTATATCTTATAACTGGTGTTCAGTAGGCTGATTCCTCGAATGTTTCCACTTTTGACATACTGTCTTTCTTGAAAAGTGGTAAGACAAGAAAAGGACGCATAGTTTTGACATGATAATAATTATTTAGTTGATAATGACCGTCGGTCGAGAACGTTCCTACCTTGTATTAATTAAATTTGCTACTCGGGCATTTAATTTGTATGTGTTCTATATTGTATTGACCTAAGTCATAGTATTTTTATTTGACTGGATTCTGCAGAGCTAGTATGGAGAGTGCAACTTGACTAGTAATAGTGATGGTGTGATGTTGGTGATGAAGGAGGAGCGCAGATGAATATGTCGACGTCTACAGACGCAGATACTCAAGCCAACAACAGGGGACAAATAGTCATGAATGATTCGACCAGCCCTGAGTCACAGCCTCTGGATTTGACGATTATTTCGACTACTCGGAAAACAGATGATGTGGCCATAGACCAGAGCACGGAGTCCGGTCTCAATTCTTCCAGTTTCCAAACAAGCCCTCTAGATTTGTCTACTTCGTCATCATTCAGATATGAATTGGATGAAGAGAGTACTGCAGGATTATGGCACGTGTACGAAAGCTAGGCGGAATACAATCAAGTACACTGTCTATTAAAGGCACGGACGTTTGGGGTTTGGATGTAAACAATCATAACCAACATTTATCCGGTAATCAAGTAGGTAAGAACTTGTCTACAAATCTACAGTTACATTATCTCAGAACCCCACAATCGAGTTCAACGTCTGATACTGTCCAACTATTCTCGTCCCCAGTGGACTATTTGACAGCTTACAATAATAGTGTTCATAAGGGTGATCAGCATGGAAGTCCACTAGAAAGACTTCCAAAGAATAATTTTGAACAATCCGAAAATTTATCAGGTTATACAACTACCTCTGCACCTATTTGTTTTGAGTCTGAAGAAGTTTTTAGGTCTGAAAACAGTTTTGCAGCCCATTCGGAAGTCCACAAAAGTAATATTGAAATTGAACGTCCATTTAAATGTGGCACATGTGGGAAAGAATATACTCGTAAAATGACTTTAGAAGAACATAATGTGTCAAAGCATGGATCCGAACCTAGATACTGTTGTGATGTCTGTTTAAAAGGTTTTTTTTTGAAATCTAGACTTGAAAGGCATATGAAAATTCACGAAAATAATTCTGAAGTTACACGCCCATTCAAATGTGACAATTGTGCAAGACGATTTACTTGGAGACAAAATTTAGAAGAACATAATGTGTCAAAGCATGGATCCGAACCTAGATACTGTTGTGATGTCTGTTTAAAAGGTTTTGTGGTAAAATATAGACTTGAAAGGCATTTGAAAATTCACGAAAATAATGATGAAATCAAACGTCCATTCAAATGCGGCAGTTGTACAAGACGATTTACTTTGAGACAAAATTTAGAAGAACATAATGTGTCAAAGCATGGATCCGAACCTAGATACTGTTGTGATGTCTGTTCAAAAGGTTTTTTTTCGAAATCTAGACTTGAAAGGCATATGAAAATTCACGAAAATAATTCTGAAGTTTCAAATGTGACAATTGTGCAAGACGATTTACTACGAGACAAAATGTGGAACAACATGATGTGAACGAGCATGGATCTAGACCTAAATACGAATGTCATTTCTGTTTAAAAGGTTTTGTGAGAAAATATAAACTTAAAAATCATCTGAAAATTCACAATAAATAATGATGAACTTTGAGACAAAATTTAGAACAACATGGCGTGACAATGTATGGATTTGAACCTAAATACTGTTGCCATGTCTGTTCAAAAGGTTTTATGATAAAATGCATATGTACATGAAACACATTTGAAGATTTACGAAGCTCACGATAAAGTTAGGCACTGAGGACTAATAAACATACAAAAATAAGAGAGAGAGAGTTTGAGAAGGCATATAATTTTTTACAAGTATTAATACGAGTCTATGATATTTTACAATTTTTAAAATAAGTATTTCATTTATTCTGAAAATGACCGGCTGCAATATTAATTACTGTCTTAATTTATGCATTTGGGTTGGTATGTAGTTTTTGTGTTTTGTAGTGAATTATGGTGAATTTTCTATCTATGTGTTCTTTTTTGATTCTGTAAATTATATCTATATTGACTTTTTGTATTGTTAAATACAAAAAGATGGTGTCGACATCTTATTTCATGGACTCAAGGGAGGTTATGTCTAATTTTCGAATGTGCTGATTTCTAACAATGATCAAAGTCTGCAATTGGTATGTCTATAACATTCATATTTGAATCATCGTAAGAAAATTTCAATTTTTTTAAAATAATGAGAATAATACTCTTGTATTCCAGTTTATTTATATCCATTGAGCGGAATTTCAAATTTTAAGGGAGAAAAATTCAAGTGAGATCTCTGTCAAGATATTATATCGCGTCTTATACTAAAATTTATAATTTCTCCTTCACTAGAGATGTGATTTAGTTATTTGTCCACGTTTTGCCCTCTTCTCATTCTGGAGAAGTATACAAGTTCACGGACACTACATTATTTTCAATTGTCTTTTTTTTTTTTCCTCTATATTTTTATTTTATTTTTTGAAACTAGGAAGTTTGTTTTTTTTTTTCTCTCTCTCTCTCTCTCTCTCTCTCTCTCTCTCACTCTCGAAACATTTTACCCGTTATGGCCCGTTTTTTCATTCGCGGTCAGAAACTTTATTGGTGATTACAGATAATAATTCTGAAAATCGTTTCAAATATATTAAATAATATTAATACTGTTGAGAAAATTTCACATTTTGGATTAAATAAAATAAAATGTAAGGTTTCCTTATTGGATTGTAGGCCTATAATTCCTTTATTCAGGTCGTCCATTCACCTAGCTAATTCTGAGCGACTTCCGTTTCCCATTTCTGAAGTAATGAGCTCCTGACCTCCTGCTTCACCCGTACAGTCTCTTGACGAGTCGTTCTCCTCTTCTTTGCTTCAAACATCACTGCTCGTTGTAATATCAAAAGTCAATGTAGGCAATCAGTACTCCTCGCGGCATTTTCAAGTTGATTAATTGGTTGCTACTATTTTGTACAAGAGTGAGAAAAATGAAACTTATTTCCCTAGGTAGCTTTTACTCACGTCTTGTTTGTACCTACCTTAAAGATTACGAGTCATCAGTTATTTATGAATCGTAAGTCTTCTTGTATAATTCAGCTGAATAGCCAACGCAGAAAGAGAGAGAAGTACACTTGTCGAGTTAAAACGTGTTTCCCTAGTCCAACCATATCTGTGATTATTTTCTGTCTACTAACAAAAGTGCGAGTGTGGGGTAAGAAAATTGTGCATCATAAATTCTATCAAGTGATTACTGAGAGTAAGTGATCAGTCATTCGCGAACAAACAGTGGTACATAGGTACATCTTCGTTCAAACGTGTATATTATTATTATTTTGATTATGGAAAGTGAATAGTGTTGTTTTTCATGATTCCGATTTTGTATGTAATTATGCTGCTTCGCAATCCTTGATACACAGTAGGTTCCTTTTCAGCAACACGAGAGTCGAAAACTTCTTTAATAAGAATGTTGAACTGCATCTATCGGCGAACGAGATCAAATCTAATATTATGAGGTACCTAGGTGTTTGCATGCGCAGTAATTAATTTTCCTTCACTAAATCAAACATAAGTATCCTCGTGAGGTGGGCCAAAATTTCCAGTTTTTTCACCTCAATTTTGCAAAAAGGCTAGATATTTCCTTATTTCACCTTATTTTTGAGTTTTGGTCCTGGTGCTCAGAATTTTTATTCATGATTTCAAGTGGAGAGAACGAATGATGGATCAGGGGAATAAGATGGATACATAAAAAAATATCGATGTAACGCAATATTTTGCATTTATTGAATAGACGACGCGTTTCGGTAACTATTTACCATCTTCAAGTTGTTTAGAGAAGTATACTGACACGTGTACAGATGAGAATTAAAACTAATACGAAAAGGGTAATACAAAAAAATGAGTCATTAATGATAAGTATCGACGCCGGCGGAATAAAACAGGTTAGCGAGCGTCGACTCTGGTATAATTTTGTTAGCGAGAGGTGGGAGGGAGGAAACTTTGCAGTGTTTTGTAATCTCTCTACTTCCTCAAAAGTGGTAAGCTTCAAACCTTTATCTGCAAATCCAGTATTGATAGAAAAGTGTGATTTTTTCCCCAAATGAGCGGCAAAGTTGGAGCGCCTGGGGGTACGATTTTTGAGGTCTTTTCATTCTCCGCGGTCCAATCTTTAAGTTTCCGGCCATTTTGGGCAACGTACCCTGTGGGACAGTCTGAGCACACAAGTTTGTACACACCGTTTTTTTCGAGGGGGGGGGGGGCGTTATAGAATCCTTGGAAATGGGAAAGATATCTCGGATTCTGTTAATCGAGTAATACGCAGGACGTAGATTGAATTTCTTTAAAATACGAGAGATTCTGCCGGAAAAGCGGCTCGGATCCACTTTTGATTGGGAGCATATCTCTTATGAGTGGCGGTGTGATCGAGGAATAAAGCGGTGCGTTTTTTCCGGATAATATTATCGACGTCAATATCGATATGGTTGGTCTCGGCGATGTATATAACATTAGTTTCCTCCTCGATCGCTTGTTCAGAAAGAGGGAGGGAGATCAACTGGTGGACCATTGAGAGGCTAACCGCGTGTTTATGGGGGGGGGGGATGATAGGAACTGCCGTAGAGGACGAGATCGGTGTGAGTAGGTTTCTGAAAAACTTTGAAGAGATGTTTGTATGGTTAAAAATAGAAATATTGAGAGGAAAATAATGTTAACGAGAGCTATTTTATCTTCTGAACACCGGAATCCTATAATGTTGTTTCCGTAGTACAAATGTTTTAGGCCGTGCTGATAACTTTATGCTTGGAGCATGAAGAGGTAAAACTTTTTCTATATCTTATGTCGGTAGCAATAGCCGGGCTAGCTTCATCGCCAGCCTCGAATCGATTGAAAGGCCCATTTTACACTCATCTCCGAGGGGGGGGGGGAGAGGGCTTGGACGAGGCAGGTTGTCGCACTGACTCTAGGAAAGTTTTTTCAAATGTAATTTGTCTCTCTGATGAGAAATCATAATTAGTGGGAGTCACTGTGAATAAATTAAAATGGGTTAGGTTCATCTTGAAGTACAAATTATAATCATTCCGTTTTAGATAGAATGCTGAAGAATCCTCTGATCATTTCTGTCATCGCTCCTGTCCGTCAGGTCGTTATACTGCGAGAGACAAACAGGTAACCGTTTTTTACCATCGCACATTTGCTCATTGCTCTTCTAAATACTTGAAAAAATTACAAAAAGTGACCAACGGCGTTGAATAATTCAAGGTCATACCCGAAATTCGACATTTGCTCTCGTGCCACTTATGTTAAGGAAAGGATTTGAGGAGTCCGCGTATTAGAAAATGTAAATTCATATATCCTACGTTCTTTGAATTTTGCAAGACGTAGTAATTTTTATGATGATTTTTGTATCATATCCTGTAAAGAATAAAAGTGACGTTGTGATTGTCTTTCGAGACTTTGTTAATGGGTGATTCTCCAAAAATTTGCACCTTCGAGTCCTGAGATAATTACGTGTGTTTCTATGGCCTTATTAATTATTTTTTAAACTTGAATTAGTTGAAGACAAGTCTAATGAATACCCCCACGTAATTACCGAAACCCGACCACACGCCCCACCCCTTCAAAAAAGTGGTCAAAACCTCATTTTCTCACTTCTGTGGCGCGTCCAAAACTCGTTTTTTCAACTTTAGAGTACTCTACCACTTTACAATGCGGCGTTTCTGTCTACGAACATGGAATTCTTGGAAGAAGTGAGACAGAGCTATCACACTATACGTTTGAAAATTTTTTTACTACTTATTGGCACGTGTGGTGATGCATTTTGTGTTAGTCCCCATTTTCTATCTCACTTCTGTGGCGTCATAGATGATACTGAATTCCAAGAAAACGGTCACGTGATCTTCAAACAGACCGATCTCGTTGCCTTGTATGTAAGGCACGCAATTCACATAGATAGTGTTTGTTCGTCAGAAAGACATCAGTATTCGTTCACTCGAGCTAAGAGACTGACGGTGGTTGCTGGTCGTTCCTAATTCTCACGCCTGTGGGCAGAGATTTTACGTGATTGAGTAAGTATTAAATTTTCTTTTTTGATTATTTTTACTCGCGGACCCGGCAGCACTGACTGTCGTCAAGCAGAACATCCGAAGACTGCATCGCTTTGAATTACGCGCCTCTTTGTGAGTGAATTCTCACACCTGTGTCGTCTCACTCCTGTGTAACACACATTATTCATCTTCCACAGAAGTGAGAATGCTGATGAAATGTACTAGCAATCTCACTCCTGTGTCAGTAATCTCATTCCTGTGTCACAACATCATAAATAAAATTCCTGCATGTAATTAAGGAATTTTGGAGGCGTCCTTTTGGAATACATGTTCTGAAGGGACTGTACAATTTATATATTGAAAAAAAAAATTGAAAAAGAGTATATTATAGGAATAAAAGCCATCTTTTTGACATTCTCTCACTTCTGTGTCACAACCCCCACCAAAAAAAAATTATTGCTCCCCAACTATTATACATTAGGAAGGATCCCTGAGGATACAAGTTCTGGAGTATGTAACTGTCAACTTTATTAAAAAAAAAACTACCAAAAATGAAGAAAAAAAAATTAAATAATTTAAAGTTGAAATGTGCAATTTTTTGGAGAATCACCCTATAATAATATGCTTGCGAAACTTCCAAATACTAGGATAGCTGTTTTACGCAATGATAACGCTCGGGAATGTGTGATGGGGCTATGAGGATGATTTCCCTATCCCGGGATTCGCGCCACGATGGTAGAAAATGGTGGATTAAGCTCCCGTTTCTGGGAGAGTTTTCATTGCAGTTGGGCCATATCCTCCGCTCCTTTGATTTTCGGCCAGCCTTCTATAATCACAATACTGTTAAGAGTCTTTTTGTGAAATTAAAGGACTTATTCCAGTGGCCGAGAGGGGAGGGGTTTATAAGGTGGCTTGTGGAGATTGCCCCAGCGTCTATCCGTCAACCTCAAATTAGAGTTAACGAACACAAAAAAGCTTGAATGAAAAGGAAAGTAGGGGAGTCAGCCTTTGCTGATCATTTGATCGAAAATGGTCACAATTTTAAAGAGGGGTTCGAAGTCCTCCTTCATAAGGAAAACTCGTACTTTAAACGTCTAGTCCTCGAGGAAACAGAAATCCTCCGAATAGTGGCGTTACCGTTTTGAACAGGTACATTCCTGAAGAAGGATTGATCGAATCAGTCTACGGGAATGATTCACATTTCGATGACTTGTAGCTTCGGTCATGATTCCGTTTGATGTCGCTTGTTCTTGTTGGTGTTCGTTTCAGTTACTTTCCATACTTCGAGAATGGCTGATTAGCCGAAAGCGCTCAGTGTTTTCAATTTTGTGCGGTCCTTTGCATTTCCTTTTGTTTTACCTCTTTGATTATCCTCTTAATTCTGGTATATCTTTCTTGACTCTAAAGTACCACAGGACGCGTGGCCTTTGGTGGTCAAGATGGCTACTTTTCTCATAAATAGAACCTGTGCTAGATCTAATCCAGGCTGGAAAACACCTCACGAGATGTTTTTTGGGACTGCTTCAGATAATTCTGTGATTTATACACCAGTATAAGAAAAATTACAATTACGTGTAATTTTTCTCATACTTATGATGCCTCGTAATTACAAGGAGACACCCTTACTTATTTATACACTAGGATAGGGGGCAAATCTCTATACTGATAAACCCGAGAGGGTCAACCCCAAGCTTGGGAAGAGAGGTGTTCTGCGTATAATTATGGGATATGACCCAATTGCGTATAAATTTAATTGAGTACGTACAGACGACACGTTTTGGTAATTATATGTACCATCTTCAGGTCCTTTTGAAAAGTACTCCAAAACAACTTGCTGCCCTTCAAAATCATGTTTTTCATATCATTCATGGATATCTCCGCTAGTATTGGTGATGGTGGTATTCTTATCGCAAGTCCCTTTTCCTGGCTGTAGAACATGTTATTGAAGTAGCAGTAATTCTGGCTCAAGATCTCTTCCATTATGTTGGCGTACTTCGGCCCATCGGAGTTTCCATGGTATCTGTTGTTTTTGAGCACAGTGAGAAGTTCCTCCATTGGTACGGTACCAAATATGTTTGCCACATCAAAGGTTACCAGCTTGTTGTTACATACTCTTGATTTACAACTTGTCCAGTTGCTCAATGAGCTCTCCGTTGTTTCTAATGCTTCGTCTGGGTGCAAACTAGTAGTTTCCTAAAAGGGATTGTGGCTACAATCTTTGTAGCACGTTGATGGAATCCTGTTAACCAGGGGTCTCATCGGACTGTTTGCTTTGTGGATTTGTACAAGCCCCTTGAGTTTTGGTCTTACCGGGTTCGGGCAAATAAGTGGAGTGAGTGAGCCCCCAAAAGCTAGTTAAAGTTTAAAATATTGTATACTGGACTTACACCTACTAGGCTATAATACAGGCCTATAAGAAGGCTTAACTTACTACGGCAGCCGAGTAGAGAATCAATATTTTCATACAATCAAGATTATCGATGTAATCCAAACGGATATATCGATATAATCGAGATTTATATATTTTTATATTGTATTTCTTTGCAAACGCCCAAAGACATACATGATTCAATGTTTTCCCATGAAGTAGATAAAATTTACTTAGAATTTTTTCGATAAAATTTGTGAATTTTGTAACCTAATGCCCGGCAAATCGGTTCGAGGGGGTATGTTGAAACCTCATCCCGACTAGTCCATGAGCCGAAAAGGAAAATAGTGGTTTTGATACTACTTAGGGGGACAAAGCGTCACTTTGGGATATGTTAATAGGAATGATACGTGATATAAAAAACGATGGTAGACATCTGGGAAGAGCAGCTTTTCAAAATTGCGGATCGATCTTGTAGTAAAAGGCGAATAACATATTGTATGGGTCAATTTTTTTACTTTTCTTCTTCAATAAGAGAAAATAAGGCCCCGAATAACATATCCAACTTCCCGTCCCTCACATCCTGTAATAAATTTTCTGTGGCACGTTTTAGCTCCCTAAAATCAATGTTTTGCAAATATCTTGAAAAATTTGGCATCAATCATGAAAAGTTTCAGATAAAAAATGTTCCTCGTGAAATTTGTTATGGAAAATACCATTCAAACTGTGCTATGCATCCAGTTATCAGCTTTAAAAGTTCTTCAAAAGTTGGGAACTTTGGGAAAAAGTCAATTTTTCAGCAATAAATATCTAAAATATCAAACACTAATTAAATAAAATTTTAAACAAAAACTATTTATTGAAAAATTTTAACTGCGAAATGGATTGCCTAAACTATCTCCCAAACTTTGTCGAAAGTTCTGAGCTTTTGGAAGGAAATCGATTGTTTTAGAGTATCCAGTTTGTCACTTTTGAATAACTTGGTCCCTTTTTTAGGCTTCAGTTGACACCTTTAAAAAAAAATTTTATGAGAAAAGAAATGAGATAAAGTATCTTGACCAAATCACCAACTTGAAATTTACGCACCATTTTATCCAATCTTAACATATTTATTCTTTTGAATAGGTACAGCCGACTTTCAACTGTTACTACAAAAAAACGAGACTGCGTTTGATCCATAATTTAGATTCCATGACTGCCCTCATTATATTTTACTGGGATTGCCCTTTGTTTTGGGTCCACGACAACAATGTATTGACCTAAGTCATCTTATTTTTATTTGTTTGGATGCTTTTGCAGAGCTATATTTAAGAGAGCGCAGATTTGGAATTGGTAATGGTTTAAAGTTGGTGATAAAGGAGGAGCGCTGATGAATATTTCGACTACTACAGATACAGATATTGAAGACAACAACAGAGGACAAACAGTCATGGATAATTCATCCAGCCCTGAGTTACAGCCGAATCTTTCGACTATTTGCAATGCAGATGCAGTGGCCAAAGACCAGAGCACGGAGTCCAGTCTCAATTCTTCCACTTTCCAATCAAGCCCTCTAGAATTGTGTACTCCGTCGTCATCCAGATGTAAATTGAATGAAGACAGTGCTGATCGGTTATATCAGGTAAGACAAGAAGCAGAAATGCAGATAAATATCCTAAATACTCCAAAAACTAACATTTTGGCCAAAGATCGGTGCGAAGAAGGTGGTCTTAATCCTTCCAGTTTCCAATCCAACCCTTTGGATTTGTCTACTTCGTCATCATTGGATAAAGAGAGTACTAGAAGGTGGCAAGATGTACGGGAGCAAGGAGGAATGCCACCAAGTACCTTGTCTACCAAAGATATGGACGTTTGGGCTAAAGATGTAAATACCGGTAGTCAACTAAGTAAGAATATGGTTACAAATCTACAGATACATCATTTCAGAACCCCACAATCGAGTTCGACGGCTGATGAGGTCAAATTAATCTCCCCTCTTGCGAACCATTCAGCAGCCTACAGTACTAGTGTTCAGATGGGTGATCAGCATGGAAATTCACTAGAAAGATTTCTAGAGAATAATTTTGAAGAATCCAGAAATGTATCAGCTCATAAAACCACCGATGCATCTATTTGTATGGAGTCTGGAAAATATTTTAGGTCTGAATACAGTTTTGCAGCCCCTTCGGAAGCTTACAAAAGTAATATTGAAATTGAACGTCCATTTAAATGTGGCACATGTGGGAAAGAATATACTCGTAAAATGACTTTAGAAGAACATAATGTGTCAAAGCATGGATCCGAACCTAGATACTGTTGTGATGTCTGTTCAAAAGGTTTTTTTTCGAAATCTGCACTTGAAAGGCATATGAATATTCACGAAAATAATTATGAAGTCACACATCCATTCAATTGCCGCGAATGTACAAGACGATTTACTTTGAGACAAAATTTGGAGCAACATTATATGTCAGAGCATGGATTTGAACCTACATACCGTTGTGATGTCTGTTCAAAAGGTTTTATGATAAAATACAGATATGAGAAACATTTGAAAGTTCACGAAGCTCACGATGAAGTTACTGAGGAGTAATAAACATACAAATGTAAGGAAGACAAATCGAGAAGGCATTTGCGTACAAAAGAATTTACTCAGAGACAAAATATAGAACAACATAACGTATTAAAACATGGATTTGAACCTAAATTCCGTTGTGATGTCTGTTCAAACGGTTTTGTCACAAAATATAAACTTCACCGGCATTTTAAAATTCGCAAATAATGATGAAGTTGCACATCCTTCAAATGCGGCATATGTATGAAAGAATTTACTCAGAGACAAAATTTGGAACAACATAAATGTCACATGAATCCAAATTTAATTAATTTTTGGTGTGATATCTGTTCAAATGGTTTTCTGCTAAAATTGATAGGTACTTGAGATACATTTGGAAGTTCAAAAACTGATGTTAAAGCTAGACGCCTTTCAAAACTGACAAATGTTTTAAAAGTTTTGCTGGTAAAGATGACTTCTAATTTCTTAAGTTAAATTACAAAACTGAGCACAAATTAAGACATCCGCACGAATATAAAGAATGAAGTGAACGTTTCCAATGGAGAACAAGTTTGAGAAGCCATTGCAGTCAAACATGGAGCTGCAACCAGATTTACGTGTATTGAATGCAAAAAGTTTTTCATGCAGAATAGAGATTTTCAGATACGTACATTTGAAAGTCCACAAATACAATTAATTATCCTAATTGCCGGCGCCATAATCATAATATAGACAAAGGCTGAAATAGGTACTGAATCAGTGTCATTCTCTTTTGAGATAAATTTTTTACAAGTACTGATACGAGTCTCTGATATAGGATTTGGCAAATACAAATTCCTTCATGTTTTATTTGTAAGAAACTCAATTTGTAAGGGTAATGTGAATACTGCAGGGTAGGATTAGTAAAATTTTACAATTATTATTAAAAAATTCCATTTATTCTGATATCCATGGCTTTATTAATCTATACGCACTCGGTTGATATGTATTTTTCCTGTTTTGTAGTGAAATATGGTGAATTTTGTATGTGTTCTTTTTTTATTCTGTAAATTGTACACACTGACTTTTTGTGTTGTTATACCAATGACGGTGTCGGCGTTTTATTCTGGGGTGTTCAAGGAGGTGATGACCGTTATATCTAATCACAAGTTTAAATTTAAACGTGGATACGTTAAAGTATGTAAAAATTGAAAAATCGACACTAGAATCCACAAATTAGGTTTTCTCTCACGACGTTTCGTCCGCATAGCAGACATTATCAGGTGAGGAATTAGAACGATAAACTCTTTTTTTTTTTATCTAATTTTCTAATGTGCTGCTTTCTTTAAAACAATGATCAAAGTCTGCAATTGGTCCGTCTGTAACATACATATTACATAGTGAGAAAATTTCAATTTTTTAAAAATTATGAGACTAATACATACTCTTGTATTCCAGCTTATCTATAATGCATCGCTTGGAATTCTAAATATCAAGGAAGAAAGACTTAGGTCAGATCTCTCTCAAGGTGATATATCGTCTCATACTATAATTTATAGTTCCTCCTCCCCTACAAATGTGATTTTGTTATTTAGCCAAGTTTTGCCCACTTCGTATTCTGAAGAATTATAAAAGTTTACTGAGACTCTGCATTTGAATTCGTGCTATAAGATCAAGAATAGGTGGAGGAGCGAGCAAATTGCTGAATTTGAGGTTGGAAGAAGGCTTCAGCTGATTTTCTGTTAAGGTATCACTCATTTCTGGAATTTAATCCTCTATCTAGCCCAACATCAAAATAATTCTTCAACCTCAATTCACAAGACACCTCCAAACACCCCCCTCCCCCAGAAGAAAAAATGATAGAAGGAGGATGGACACACCACGTCTCCACCAACGAGAATTTTGTAGGTCAGCCCTAATGGACCCGCCGATCTGCATTCACAAATTTACAATTTTCACGTCAACGAAACCAACCTTTACTGAATATTTCTGGACATGGAAAATGTTCTCCCAAGAAGGGAGAGAAAGAAAAGAAAAGGTACTCTTGAAATATACTGTTACGTCCGAAAATCTCTTCTTTTCTTTCTCTATTAAACATGGGTCGTAGTTTGGAAGATACCATTAACTTTCCCAAGAAGGTGGGCACATCGCATCTCCATTAATGAGAATTATGTGGGTCAGTCCCCTTGCCCATTATTCCGAGTCCGTGTTGGCAATCAGTTTTCCTCGCGGCATTTTCAACTTGATTAATTGCTACTATTTTCTTCTAGAGTGAGAGAAATGACACTTATTTCCCTAGCTCTTACTCACGTCCGCGTCCGTTTTCACCTACCTAAAAGATGACCAGTTATTTATGAATCGTACATTTTTTTGTATAATTCAGCCAAATAGCCGCAATGAAGAAAGAGAGAAGTACGTTTGTCGAGTTGAAACGTGTTTCCTTAGTGAACTACATCTCCGATTATTTTCTGTCTATTAACAAGAGTGCGCATTGAGAGGTAAAAAATCGTCCATCGCAAACGCTATCAAGTGATAAACTGATGTAGATTCATCAGTAAGTGATCAGTCAGTCGCGAGCGAAAAGTACATGCGTCTTCGTTCAAACATGTAAATTACTGCTTTGTTGATGGAAAGTGTTTTCTTCATGATTTCGATTTTGTATATGTATTTCTAGCCTTGATACACATAACTTTCTCAGCAACGCGAGAATCGGATAACTTCTTTGATGAGAAAGCTGAACTACTTCTACCGGCGAACGAGATCAAATCTGATACATGGTAAGTACATATCTGCGAAGTAATTCATTTTTTTTTTAAATAAATCAAATACAGGTAGCCTCGTAATGTGGACCAAAATTTCCACTTTGTTAAGAAGTCTAAATGTTCCTTTCTGTTTCACCTTATTTTTGAGCTTTGGTCCTAGTACTCGGAATTTTTGACATGTTTCATGTGTTCACTGAGCCCCGACCCCTAATTTGAAATTCTGCGAGTAGCCCCTTCGTTATCCCGTGGGTGATTCAGAAATATGCGAGTTCACCTCCCCTCAGTTTATACTCATTTTATACCACTGCAGTACATTCAAGTTATCGCGTAGATCTACGCACTTTTATACTAGGCTTAACCAGTCTAGGCCTCTACAAGGCTACAGCTTGGCTAGTACAGGCCTAGCATACTCTTTATCAGCTATTCCTAGTATAGCTGTATGCTAGGCTTATATCAGATCTATACAATTTTTTACAGTATACTAGAATGAAAGGCTACAAAACCTAGCTTTGAACTAGATCTATGCATCCTATACCCCCCCCCCCCCCCCGAACACTGTTTATTCTATTCAGTAATTATACCAGCTGTATACTAAGGGTACCGTACGATTCCCTATAGAATGTCGAGGCTTACTTTATATTGGCTCCATACTAGGTCTAAGCTTCCCCCCATGTTTCATATCTTTACTGAGCCCGATCCCATGTACAGTATACTAGGCTAAGAAGGAGGCAAACCAAGAGGGGGCGAACGAACAGAATGAGTAAGCTCAGAAAGGTAGTAGCTTTTTTTACGAGGCTTCTTATACTAGACCAAAAAAGGGGTGAACAAACAGAGCGAAAGAGTGACTACCCCCTGCCCCCGAACATTGCTGCTTATATGCAGTTTATATAGCCTATACTAGGTGTAGGCTTCTGTTGTGCTAAGCTTTGGCTTCGAACACTATATCTAAGCTGGGAGCCACTTGGCCGAATGAAAAGTATACCAGGTATGTGAAATGGGAAGAATGGGATTAGCTAGAGTGGCTTGAAGCAGTGGAAGACGTGCTGAAATTTCATTTGAGGAAGATACATCAAGACTACAAAGAAATTTATCAAGAGATTTTGACAATCCGAAATGTTGTAAAGTGTGTGATGCCAGCTTGAGCGAATCTTCTTCTATTTGGATTCTAACGGACGGATAATGAAACATCTATCCGTCATAGTCTCGTGAACGAGGGTAAGGTTGACGTAAAAATAAATTTAACTAAGATTTGGGATCGTACAAGTCATTAACAGGTTGACCCAGAATAATAAGAGATTCTAATTGTCTGTAGTCAAATACTTACTTCGATTGGAACCATTAGGAATTGCTAAGTCGGCGTCTCGCAAATATTCGTTATCGTTTATATCTAACTCGTAACCGAAATTTGTAGGCAGCGAAAAAGGATTAATCAGTGAGAACGACAAATACCACAATGAGTAAATGGACGAAAAAGCCGACAAATACTGCAAAGAGTAAATGTACGTAGGGAAATTGCAAAAAGCCACAGAAATAAAACAAACAGAAAACCGCAAGCGCTTTCGGCTAAGAAGCCATCAACGGGCAGAGAATAAAAAGCGACTGACAGAGACAAAGGGAATTCTATCGTTGCGATGGATAAGGCCACTTACCACTTTAAGGTGGAACAGGTCCTAAGCCAGTGCGGGGCCACAGAAAAAACCCCCTTTTCAATTTCCCTCACTATGTCAAGGAGGTTCGGAATGCCATTAATAAAAGCTCCGTTATCATTACTAAACCCTCAGTGAAAAAACACTTGCTCGAACCTAACCCTGTACCTCCTCTGTTGTACGGGTTGCCTAAAGTCCATAAGGCTAATACTCCCATGCGACCTGTTGTATCCTACGTCTCCTCCCCCGCCTACTCGCTCGCGAAATACCTGGACCGCTGGTTTAAGTTTCATATTGAATACGAGTCTCCTTACTCCGTCAAAAATTCGGTCTCCTTGGCCAAGAAGCTCAAAGACGAAATGCTCCCTCCAGGTACTATTTTATGCTCCTTCGATGTGGTCGGTCTGTTTCCGAACATCCCAAAAGCGGCCACTTTCCAATACTTAGGCGACCTTCTTGTTAAATTTAATACTCCTCATGAGGAGCTACAGGAGTTCTTCGACCTCCTCACCGTTTGCTGGTCTCCTAATTTTTGTAAATTTAATGATAAATATTTTGAATTCCCGGAGGAAGTGGGCATTCCCATTGGATCCCCGTTGGGTTCCCTCGTTTCGGAGGTCTTTATGTCGAGATTCGAGGCTGACCTCTTTTCCTCGGGCCAGTCTTTCTTAAATCATGTTCACTATTGGCACAGATATGTAGATGACGTGCTATGTGCGTGGACAGGTCCCCAAGAACTCCTTGGTGAGTTTCTTAAGTATCTAAATGCTCAGTTCCCCTCCATAAAGTTTACTTTGGAGGTAGGTAATTCTACTATCAACTTCCTGGACCTTACCATCTCCGAAAGAGATGAGGCCCATGAGTTCGCAATATACAGAAAAGATACTTCGACCGATATTGTTGTCCACGGCGCGTCATTCTGCCCTGTCGCCTACAAAATAGCTGCTTTTAATAGTTTCATCCATCGACTCACTAATATCCCTTTGAGTCAAGCAGCCTTCCAGAAAGAATTACGTACTATCAAATACTTGGCTCGGGTAAACGAGGTCAACCTGGACATTGACCTGATGGTCCGTAGGAAAATCACGCGACAATGCCTTGACTCTACTACCACCCTCCCTCGGGAGGGGAGTCGTAATGGCAAAAAGCGGTGGATTAAGCTCCCCTTCCTGGGTCATTTATCGTCGAAATTGAGTCGCGTCCTTCGGCCCTTTGGGTTCCGGCCGGTTTTCTATAATTTTAATACATTAAAAGGCCTGTTCGTTAGATTGAAAGACCCTACACCACCTTTACAGAGGAGTGGGATTTATAGTATAAGGTGCAACGATTGTGACGGAATTTACATAGGTGAGACCGGTCGCCACACAGTGGGACAAATCCATCTTCTGGCGTGCCAAAAATAGGAAAAAGTGATGGTGCCATAATAAAGGGTTAGCCTGGTAGAACGTTTGTGAATACATTGAAAAACTCAAATCGGCGCCGCTCATCGCTAGGGTGACGGCTGAACCGGTTACAGAATGACGAGAAATGATGGTGATGACAAAACAGCTGTTTGACAGGAACATCGTACCAAGTGAAACGCACATGGTTTACTCTTGTTCTGTACTACTATTCGTATGGTGCTGATTATTTCCGTGATTGTGGATATATTTTCAAGTTCCAAATCCATTTTTGGTTTGTTCCCTCCATAAAAATGTAAGTACAGTGCATAATTATGTATGATATTAAATTAGTGCGGTAGTACCAAGTATTATTGGAGTAGTACTTTTTAGCGGGGACGAGCGGAGGTTAACCTACTGGTGCAATTTGTTGCTCAAGATGTCCTCTAAATGGAACGCTATCATTTTTTGTCATCTATTGTCCCCTGCCCATGTTATGGCCCCCTGAAACACGAAAAACGTGCTTCATTTTCTACATGTTTTTGCTCATTATGCAAGTATTTTTCTCAGTTAGTCCAAAGTTTTTTGTCTCAGTCTTGAATTTTGATTTCAAAATGATAGAATGAATTGCGTGGTGTAATTTAAAAGCACAAAGAATAGACGCTACCAATCTGATGCTTCCTCTTGAGTCTACCAAGTCCGCATAACTCATATTGGCGCTAGAAGATGGATTTGTCCCACTGTGCGCCAGCTCCAAATAAGAGTGGCTGAGCTTTTAAAGGCCTGGAAAAAGGGCAAATTGGGGAATCGGCCTTCGCGGACCATTTGATCACCTGTGGCCACAGTTTCAGAGAGGGGTCAGAGACCCTCCTCCATGGAGAAAGATCGTATTTAAAAAGAATGGCGTTAGAAAATATCGAAATCATTCGCCACCTGAACAGCGATAACGTAACCGTACTCAACAGGTATATTCCGGACGAGGGATTGGTTGAACTAATTTACGAGTATGACTCACATCGCGAGGAGTCGTTAGTTCAATCATGACCTCACCGTTGTTTTCGGTCGTCGACTGTTCCTCTGTCAGTCGCTTTTTATTCTCCGCCCGTTGATGGCTTCTTAGCCGAAAGCGCTTGCGGTACTCTGTTTGTTTTATTTCTGTGGCTTTTGGCAATTTCCCTACGGACATTTACTCTTTGCAGCATTTGTCGGTTTTTTCGTCCATTTCCTCATTGTGGTATTTGTCGTTCTCAATATGTCGGGCCGTAACTTGCAGGAACGAATCGATTCAATTAATCAGTGAGTTCGGCGGGAGATATTGAAAATGGGTTGATTTTTTATTGCTATGGATTTTGTTTTCTGTTTATCAGTCGACTATTGCCGCAGCGATGAAATTTCAACTCCGGGAAGGAGTCAAAGTCGAACCCAGGTTAGTGAAGAAAATGAAGTGAAAACCTCACATAATAGTACTGGAACGATCTTTTACCGACTTTAGGAGGTATTGTATTCTTGCGTACGGTGGAATTTTTGGTGTGGAGTATATTTTCGCGGCGTTTCAAAGTGTGTGGATCACGATTTTAACATTGGACCAAATTCGTATACGTATGTACGTACGTATACGTATGTACTTTTATTGGTGGGCGAATGTTCTCGGTTGGTATTGGGTCGATTCGTATGAAATTGAGAATTATTTGTACAAGAGAATAGGCTCATTTTTTTTAAAAATTGGAATGGTATAGTTTTTGAGATTTTTTTCTATCTAATTTAGAAAATTCGGAGCGCATTAAGTCGAACGTGAGTTCGTTAACCACCCCGCGTTGAAAAGAATAAATGTTGCTATGGAAAATGAAGAGTGTTACCGACTTCTGCGCGATAAGTGTTTTTTTCTCAGAAGGGGAGGGGGTTTGTAAGTTGTGTTTTATCAATACTACACGAGATTGAATAAAATAATGCTTGGCAAGTTTCGAAAATGAACTTGTATCGGAAAACGATGTCATTTTGCTGTTGTTAACGAATGATTTCATTTTTATTTCCTTCAGTGTGAATAATAGTTTTTTCATGTTTGGTGATTAAAAATTTTTGACGGATATTCCATTCATTTAAGCGGGAGGGGAGGGGATATTTGGCTCTAGATAACTGATATAGAAGAGTGTATGAAAATAATACTTAGAGAGTTTTGAAAATGTACTCATTTTGGAAAACAAAGTTTACTTGCTGTTGGAAACAAAAACGATTAAGTAATATCATGTAGCCAATAATGAACAAAACGGAAAAAAAAAGAAGTAGAGATGTACGAAAATAAGATAGGAAAAGTCAGTTAAGTCAGTTTTGCTTTCGCGCTGCAAAAGCTTTTTTTCTATTTGGCTCCGACAGATGATTTTTCATTCATAAATTCCCAGTGGAACGGACGAGTAAGTGATCAGGGAAATAAAATGGCGCCTGATCATAAGAAAAAATGTTTTATCAGAAAGAAAATGATAAAATGAAGAAACGAATCCGGGACGTCAATGAAAAGTGTCGGAAGTTTGAGGCGAAGTTGAAGGAGAGGAAAAATAAGAAACCGTCCTCCCTAATGAGGGTTAATGAGGAGGTGGTTGAGGAGGGGGTGAGTGATGGTGCTGTCGTTCATAAATTCCATCCTCCCCTCATAAATAATAGTCAGGTAGTGTTCAATAGTGACGAAACATCCCTCCTTGAGAAAGGTTTGAAGTTCAGTATGCCTCCCCTCAAGAATGATGAAACCTTGGCGAATGTTGTTGCGGATCTTGCGGTTAAGATTGGTCCTGGTTTTAATACCCAGAAAGTCTGTGCCGAATTAGTCCGTAATAACCCCCTCCCTCGCATGAGTAATAAATTGGGAGGAGTGATTCAGGGTCTAAGGAGGAAGATGAAAGAGGGAGATTTGATCGTCACTAAGGCTGACAAGGGCAACGCTGTTGTAGTGATGGAGAGATCGGCCTATTCTTCTAAGGTCCATGAAGTCCTACAGCAGTGTGGTGATAAAGAGAGTGAGGATTTCAGCTTTCCCAAGCACGTCAAAGAAGTTAGGTGTGTCATCAACAGGAGTGAGGCTGTTATCAAAACTCCTGCTTTGAAAAAAGCCCTCCTCGTTCCTAACCCCAAACCCCCCCTCTTGTACGGGCTGCCTAAAGTGCATAAGAACAATACCCCGATGCGACCCGTTGTTTCTCTCGTCTCCTCTCCTACCTACCTCCTTGCTAAATTCCTTGACCGTTGGTTCAAAAATCGTATTGATTTTGAATCCCCTCATTCGGTCTTGAATTCGGCCTCTTTAAGTGACGTCCTCAAGGATGTAAGCCTTCCCCCGGGAACGACCATCTGCTCGTTTGATGTTGTTGGTTTGTTCCCGAATATTCCTAAGGCTGCTACTATCCAGCGTATGGGTGAGCTACTTGTCAAAGCCAACTTGCATTCCTCATAATGAGCTTCACGAATTCTTCGATCTTCTTAATACTTGCTGGTCCCCTAACTACTGTAAATTTGAAGGGAAATTTTTCGAGTTCCCTGACGAAGTAGGGATCTCCATTGGATCACCACTAGGCTCTCTCATATCCGGAATCTTCATGTCTAAGTTTGAGCTTGACCTCTTTTCTTCGAACCAGGTGTTACTTAATCATATTCATTATTGGCACAGGTACGTTGATGACGTTCTATGTACCTGGACTGGTCACCCAGATCTCCTTGGTGAGTTTCTGAGGTATCTCAATTCCTGGTACCCTTCCATCAAATTTACGTTGGAAATAGGGGTATTTTCCATTAACTTTTTGGATTTATCGATCTCTATAATAGACGGTATCCATAAGTTTGGGATTTACAGGAAAGATACTACGACCGATGTTTTAGTCCACGGTGGTTCGTTCGGTCCTGTTGCTCACAAGATGGCTGCTTTTCATAGCCTAGTTCACAGACTGACTCGTATTCCTTTGAGTCAGTCTGCCTTCAAGAAAGAGTTAATCACAATAAAACACCTGGCCAGAGTGAATGGGGTCAATGTCGATGTTGACGTGATGGTTCGGAGAAAAGTTACGAGGGGCCTCCTGGATTCCACCACCTCCCTCCCCCGAGACACGATCCGTGATCGCCGTTTGCGTTGGATCAGTCTCCCTTTCTTGGGGAAGTTCTCCCAGCAATTGGGTCGGGCCCTTCGCCCGTTTGGCTTCAGACCCTCGTTTTACAACCCAACCACAGTCAAGAGGTTGTTTGTGAGACTGAAGGACCCCATACCTGTTGATGAGAGGAGTGGTGTGTATAAGTTGGAGTGTGAGGATTGTGGAGGCTTTTATATTGGTGAGATCAGCCGCCAAATGAAAGTTCGAGTAGCTGAGCACCTGAAGTCTTGGAAGAAGGGACACTTGGGGGAGTCAGCTTTCGCCGATCACTTAATAAACAGTGGCCACAGCTTCCGTGAGGGATCCGAAAAGCTCCTCCATAAGGAGAATTCCTACCGTAAGCGTATCGCCCTCGAGAATATAGAGATAATTCGTCATCTCAACACTGACGGTATCACTGTACTCAATTCGTATATTCCGGAAGATGGCCTGATCGAACTGGTTTATGACTCACACCGTGATTTCTCGTTTGGACGATCTTAATACCTCGTTCTTCTCTTTTGTTCGTCAGTTGCTTTCATTTCAGGCTCGAAGATGGTTGTTTAACCGAAAGCGCTCGTCGTATTTCATTTTTTCTGCGGTTTGCATTTTTTTACTCCACGTCGGAGTATTCCTCTTTCTTGTTTAAAATGAAGAAACTTGACCAAATTACCATCTCAAAATTTACGCACAACATTATTCAATGTATTCTTTCAAGTAGGTGCAGCCGACTTTCAACTTTTACTGCAAAAACACATGACTGTCTTTTTAATAATTTACATTGCATGACCGCCCTCGTTATATGTGTATCTTACTGGTATTTCCCTTTGTTTTGCATCCACGAGGACAACGTATCACATTTTGGCCTAAGTCATTTTATTTTTATTTGTCTAGATTCTTTTGCAGAGCTAGTTTAGACAGCGCAACCTGAATAATCCGAGCAGATTATATAGGAAATGGTGATGGAATGATGTTGGTAATGAAAGAGGAGCGCAGTTGAATATGCCAACTATTACAGTTGCAGATATTAAAGCCAACGGCAGGAGGCAAATAGTCATGCATGATTCATCCAGCCATGAATCACAGCCTCTGGATTTGAGGAAAATTTCGACTACTCGAGAAACAGACGCAGTGGCCAAAGACCAGAGCACAGAGGCCGGTCTTAATCTTTACAGTTTCCAATCAAGCCCTCTAGATTTGTCCACTTCGTCATCATTCAGATATGAATTGGATGAAGAGAGTACTGCAGGAAGGTGGCATGATGTACAGGAGCTAGGAGGAATACCATCAAGAACACTGTCTACCAAAGGCATGGACGTTTGGAGTTTGGATGTAAACAACCATGACCTGCATTCATCCGGTAATCAATTAAGTAAGAACTTGGCAACAAATCTACAGCCACATGATCTCAGAACCCCACAATCGAGTTCAACTTCTGATACTGTCCAATTATTCTTCTCTCCAATGAACCATTCGAAGGCTTACAATAATAGTGTTCAAAGGGGTGATCAACATGGAAGTCCACTAGAAAGATTTCCAGAGAATGATTTTGAAGAATCCAGAAATGTATCAGCTCATAAAACCACCGATGCATCTATTGGTTTCGAGTCTGAAAAATGTGTTACGTCTGAAAACAGTTTCGCAGCTCGTATGGGTGTTCACACAAGTAATATTGAAGCTGAACGTCCATTTAAATGGGGCACATGTAGGAAAGAATTTATTTGTAAAATTAACTTGGAACAACATAATGTGACAAAGCATGGATCCGAACCTAAATACAAGTGTGACGTGTGTTCAAAAGGTTTTGTGGTAAAACATAGACTTGAAAGGCATTTGAAAATTCACGAAAATAATGATGAAATCAAACGTCCATTCAAATGCGACAGTTGTACAAGCCGATTTACTTTGAGACAATATTTAGAACAACATAATGTGTCAAAGCATGGATCCAAACCTAAATACAAGTGTGACGTCTGTTCAAAAGGTTTTGTGGTAAAATATAGACTTGAAGGCCATTTGAAAATTCATGAAAATGATGATGAAATCAAACGTCCATTCAAATGCGACAGTTGTACAAGCCGATTTACTTTGAGACGATATTTAGAACAACATAATGTGTCAAAGCATGGATCCAAACCTAAATACAAGTGTGACGTCTGTTCAAAAGGTTTTTGTTTGAAATCTAGACTTCAAGACCATTTTAAAATTCACGAAGATAATGATGAAATCAAACGTCCATTCAAATGCGGCAGTTGTACAAGACGATTTACTTTGAGACAAAATTTAGAAGAACATAATATGTCAAAGCATGGATCCGAACCTAGATACTGTTGTGATGTCTGTTCAAAAGGCTTTTTTTTTAAATGTAGACTTGAAAGGCATATGAAAATTCACGAAAATAATTATGAAGTCACACATCCATTCAATTGCCGCGAATGTACAAGACGATTTACTTTGAGACAAAATTTGGAGCAACATTATATGTCAGAGCATGGATTTGAACCTACATACCGTTGTGACGTCTGTTCAAAAGGTTTTATGATAAAAAGCTTATATGAAAAACATTTGAAAATTCACGAAGCTCACAATAAAGTTACTGAGGAGTAATAAACATACAAATGTAAGGGAGAAAGTTTGACAAGGGATTTGGGACTCAAACATGGTGGTGCAAATAATTTTATTTGTGTTTAATGCAAGAGGTTTTTTATGGATTGTAAAAATCTTCAAAAACATATTATGAACCTCCGTCATAACCATAAAGATAAAGGCTGAAATACCAAAAGGGTACCATTCTCTTTTGACAGGTGACTAGAAGTATTTTCACCAAATAGGCGTGCTTATATTCTGAACTCAAACTCAAACCCTACTAATACTAAAAAATAGGTGATTAAGAATGTTTTACGTGGACATTGCTCCTTTTGATGGCCCAAGAGAAGAATAAAAACCGTTCTGTAATTTGTTCAAATACTTACTCTTGATGAAAAATTTTTTACAAGTATTGATCTCTGATATAGGATTTTGTAAATACAAATTCATTCATCTTTTATTTGTAATTAGGTAACTTGATTTTTAATGGGTAATGGTGAAACTGCGGGGTAGGATTAGTAAAATTTTACAATTTTTAAAATATTTCATTTATTCTGAAAACAAATCTCTCCAATATCAATGACTGTATTAATCTACGCATTCGATTGATATGTATTTTTTCTGTGAATTTTCTATCTATGTATTCTTTTTTTATTCTGTAAATTATACCTATACTGACTTTTTGTGTTGATATACCAATGATGGTGTCGGCATCTCATTCTAGGGAATTGAAGGAGGTGATGACCATTATATCTAATTTTCTAATACGCTTGTTTTTTTAAACAATGATCATAGCCTGCGATTGGTTCCGGTAGGTCTGTAACATTCATATTTGAATCATAGTAAGAAAATTTCAATTTTTCGAAAATGGTAATACTAATACTCTCGTAATCCAATGGATCTACCTACATTCATCACGCGCTTAATCCTATGTATCAATGAAAACAGCGCAGGTAAGATCTCTTTCATAGTGATGTATTGCCTCATGCAATAATTTATAATTTCACGTCCACTAGAAATGTAATCTTGTTATTTTTCCATATTTTCCCACTTCTTATTCTGCAGAAAGACAAGTTCACGGAGACTCTGAATTCGAATTTGTGCTATAAGATCAAGAATAGGCGAAAGAGTGAGCACCTCGTCAAATTTTAGGTTGGGAGAAAGGATAATTTCCAACTCATCAAAATCACCTCAAAATGAAGAAAATACCTTGAAATATTTCTTAGACTTTGGTAGAAATTTCTTCGCGATACGTTACAACGATCTGTCAACCTACGCGAGTCCATGAAAGACAACTTTAGTAGTATTTAGTGAATCAAAATATTCTTTTCTGGACAATCAGTTTTCAGGACGCTTGGGTTATTCTTTGCGATACCCTAAAAATACCGCCAGAACAGTTCTCTAGTAGGCTATCGGATTTCATCTACTGCAAAACTCTCCGAGCCTCTTTCAGTAATGGGCTGTTCAACTACATACAATACAGTCGTAAATTAATGTGAGAACCAGGGCTAGTAACTGAAATTTTCTTAACGGTCAACGGTTATCGATCAAATGAAGTTATAATTTTTGTGAACCTTCCATCGTGGACCAATATTTGTGGGTACACTGGTATACGTACAAGTACACTCATATGACGTGTTCGAGGATTGGATAATTGTGATGCTGGCTGTCAATCGCAAAATCTCTCATTTAGCCCACGAAGCGTTCACGATCACTTCTTTCAAAAAAAAAAAGCTAATTTCCTAGATAAAGAAGAGGGCGAAGGGTCTCAAATGTTATTCTTGATTTTTTTTTTTTTGCATATAACACAGATCTCAGAAATTGACGACCAAATCCTTCTAGTAAATTTTTCGAAAACGATTTATTCTTCTTGCAAATAAATGAGAAATTAATTTCTGATCCTAGTTTCCCTCTTCTTTGTCATAGTCATCATGTCATCTCGAAACCTCATTTGTGAAGGTGCGTCTATATCACAGTCTGTCGACATTTTGATGTCATACAAGTGATACATTGTTTTACGTTTGACCTATTCAAAGTTTCCAGGTAGGAATGGAGTGAAAGAATTTGTATGAGTCTCGTAGATTTATACGTGCAACCACATTGATTTTTCTGACTCATAAATGAAGTAAATCTTCTCCAAAAGTAAGTGAGAAACCTATACTTTCAAAACTTATATACATGCATCCATTATAGAAGATAACGAGTGTGGAGACAAGGGAATCATATGTCTTTTTGTTGAGCTTTGCTGAATAGACAATAAACAAAGAAAGAGGTACTCTTGGCAAGTTGACACGTGTTTTCTTCGTCAAACTATATTGGGCCAGCGTAGGATAAGAGAATAATTTATCGAACACTAAGCGAGTGATGACCGATTCATGATCGAGTCACGCACCGTTATAGAAAATTCGCGAGCAAATAATGCATCTTCATCCAAACGTGTATCTATTTCTTGTGTTTTTTTTTTTTAATCAAGTACTGTGAAAATCTACAATACGTATCAACTTTTCAGTAACATGAAAATCTAAAAACTCCTTCAAGAATTTAAAAGCTACCGGCGAGCGAATTCAAATTCTAAAAAGTAATCTACCTTGCTTCCCGAAATCGAGCTATGTCTGGTAAGTTGAACCAAAATTTCCATTTTCTCATCTTAGGATTGAAAAATTTAAAAATTGTTCTCTCCCCTACCATGACTAAATTCTGGTCCGCGTGTTCAAATACCAACCAGCATGACTTTGAATGATATCAGAGAGATAGAAGCGTCCCTTATCACCTAAAGTAGTTGTCATATTTTTGTCAAGAGGTGTGAAATAAAATGAAGAAACTCGAAGGAAGCAAAATCTTATAATTTACATAGGTACCAAGTTATCCAATATCAAAAACTCATTTATTCGTAGAAAAGAGAATATGTCCGGCACTGCTGCCCACAATTTGAAGGAAGAGTCAAATAAATAAATAAATGATTGAATTTATTTATTAATTAAAATCCCGACGTTTCGATAGTTACGACTATCATTATCAAGGGTTACAACATAAGTGAAATACAGATTAACACGAATGAAGTAATGAATTAGTCATTACTAGCAAGTCCGGCGCGCCTACGGCGCGCCTCTTAGTTTTTTGTTTTTTCATTTTTATCTTATTCGAGAGCGCTATATAAACAGGAATAATTTTTAAAAATCTCGGTAAATTATCTAGACATTTCTACTTTGGATATTGAAAAAAAAAAAAGTAGAAATTTTCCAGCCAACTTTTTTTTGGACCTGTATTCAAAATTTTTATGCAAACACAAAGTTCTCATGGCTACTTTTAATTCTGTTATTTAGGGTTTTGGGTAAGGTAGATACATGAAACAAAGGGAGTAACTCATTTGGAATTTCTTAGTTAGATACACTATTTTTTTTGTATCTTTTCATCTCATAGTTCAATTCAATCTGCTTAGTTTTCTTTTCAAGCTTTTCTTCTTTCTTAATTTCATTCAATTTTGCACTCTTTCATTCTTTACTTGTTCTTCCATACAATCTTTTTTTTTTTTTTTTTTCTTTATCGTTTCCTGAGTCTTCCAAATTGTTCTCTGCCTCAGTATCACACTCTTCCAGTTTTCCCTCTCTTCCTATTCTTCTTTTTCAGTCCTCTGCATCCATCTCCTCCAATTATCCATATGGTGATAATTGATTCTACGTGTCATCCTCTAATCTACCAATTAATGGAAGAAAAACGTTTCGATTCTAAGATTAGTTCATTCATTTCCCTTTTTCTTTTTCACTTTTTTTCTACATAAGATATTTTTTTGAAATCTTGTGTGTATTATATGTTGACAGTATAATTTGTTACTACAGTCGTTTCAATTTTCAGCGATGATTATTTCTTTGACCTCACTTTTTTACATGCAAATAATGTAACTCCTCCTATTTTCGAGTTGATTTAGTTGAGACTTTGAAAATCCCTTCCTTCATTTACCTTAATTAGAACAAAATTTCTCAAGGCCCTCAATTTATTCCTTCGAGTCCACCCACCTCCAACTAACAGTTGTTCTTGACGTCCAGTCCTGATTTTTGTAATTCACTATTCTCTAGGGATTCTTCTGTTAAATCCTGATGATGTTAAGAGCATCTCCAGTTTTTTATGATGTCAACTACCTAACCTAAATCGAGGTTCAATAGGAAACCTATTCCTTAGGGGGAGGGATTTTTGAAAATTTTGGTGTCTCGCCATCATTTACCTAGAACGATGGTTGATATTTTTCCAAGTCCTTTTCCTTGTCATATATATCTTGGAAGTTGAAATTCTTCCATGTTCCTCTCTTAAAAAATATAGCTTGGAAGTTGAAAGTTTTTAAAGTTATCCACTTGTCATAATTGCATAGGTCGATGTACAAAATGCGTTTTCAATTTCAACTCCTCGCATCTGATGGTTCAATTTTTCCAAGTTCCTCTCCTGTCATATATAGCTCAATTCCCAATATTAAAAATCTTTTCAAATCTGACTCCTTTGATATTGAAAATTTTTCCTATCCCTTATCTATCATAATAGAGCTCAAATGTCTCAATTTTTCCGAGTCCCTCCTGCTATAGTTGGCTTAATTTTCAAAATTTTATCAAATCTTAATTCCTCTTTTTGATTCAATTCTCAATATCAAAACCAATCCGTCCCATAGAAGAGGATTTGGGAATTCCTTATTCAACTTTATTAAACATGTAATTGTTTTCTATTACAGCCTTCAATTGAACTTCTTTTGGTTGAATCCTAGAAATCTGATTGGAAGCTTGAGAATCTATCACCTTTTTTCCTGTCCTACTCTTCAAAATCAACATACTTCCTACAAAGTATTTTCTCAATTATCCTCTGACCTGTGTAATCATTTCCAACACAGATTCCAACTCTCGCAACTATCTGTGTTAGTCAGTTCCATTTTCCAAATATTTCAGTTGCTTTTCTTCTCCTACTTCTTACAATGGAAGTGATTTTTGATTTAAAAAGTTGATATTGATAAGGGATCATCATATTTTGGTGACTACTATTTTCTATTTTGCCTATTAGCTCTCCTTCATTAGATACTTTCCATCATTATGTGGACATTTTGACGTCATTAGAACTTTTTGCCAAATTAATTATCCTTCAATTTGCGAAGTGCTAAATTGTATCGGATAAAATGAGGTATGAAGTGCAAAGAGAAGGTCGTTACCGTTATAATATTAGGCTTTAGTTATTTTTTAGCTTAATTGTATCGCGTAAATTAGGTATGTGGTGGATTTCGTCTGAAGCCTTCCTCTAGGGAACTGAGGTATGTTTTATGCGCTACTTTTATTCCATTCTTCAGGGTTTTCCGAAACTCTTTATACTTGTTGATATTATTTATGGTAATATTCTTTTTCAACTTTCGTTGTGCCCTTTTCTTAGAATCGTACCCCCTACTTTTCCTGAAAACATCCCTCTCAATTTCTCACATGATGTGTCTATAGTTGGAATTCTGATTAGGTTTAAGCTCACACTTTTCTACGCTCATCTGTACAAAACGTATCTTTTATTTGATTCTCAGTTCACATCAGTTGCCCTCAATATGATCAAACTGATTGCGCGCCTAAAAACTGCACCCTTTCACCCAAAATTAAGGACCCCACCTTGTAACTACGTACTTACAACCATAAAAACTTTCATTATTTCTTAATCCTAGCTTAATTCTTGTATCACTCACATAAAAAAACAACCCTGCAACAAACTCGCAAAGAATAAATTTTTGGCTGTTCTCCATTTTGAATACCACATCGATTCTGTTCTTCTTTTTCAATTTCATGTAACATTTTAAAACTCAAAGCGTATCTACCTATTAATATTTCTCAATATTTCATCAAGTTCAATTAGTAAGGTGGGATCACAATTCGGATTATCTGATTTCTTAGGCACAATGATAAGGTCAATAAGAAATAATAATTCACAATGTCGTAGCTGGACAGTAATAAATAAAACATCAAAAATAATCCCGTCGATGATTGATAAGAAGGCGTCATTTTTTAGAACGAAAAAGGAAGACGACTTTTGAAACAAAAAAGTAAGACGAAAAATTTAGCTATTAAATTAGCTAATTTTCCAGCCATCGTCAAAAAGTACAACCTGAAATACCGATATCAACAAAATGATAAGCGTTCCTTTTTGAACGAAGAATTTAGCCATTAATTTAGCTACTTTTCAGATCGCGGGCATCGGACTCGAAGAGCGGCGAAGAGAAAACGTAACCAGAACTATCAAGTAGAATAGAACTTTAACGATAAATAATTATAATCTTGTCACAGTATGATAATTGACGTCGGATGCGATAACAGGAAAATGGAGAACTTTTACACGCACGTTTGTGATAAGCACGTTTGTGATAATGAATCGTTGATGCACTTAAATAACCAATAATTAATTTTCTATTTTCTATTTTGCCTGTTAACCTTCAGTTTCATCTAATTCAAATATTATCGCTGTGACGTCATTAGAATTTCACGAATATTTTTTCTTATAATTAATTGCTAGGCAATTCATATATACATATAGTAATAGAATACACGCGTTAGCTATTTTTTAGCTAAATTGTATCGGGCAAATCAGGAATGAGAGGCAAAGGGTCATTTAGCTTTTTAGTATATTAGATGAGGTACATATTTCATGACCGGTAAGTACAGGCTGATGACACCATCGACGTCAGATTTAAAATTAACAGCGTTATCATTTTTTAAGATCTCGACAGCTTCGCGTATTTTCCTTTTACTAATATTATCCTCAAAACATATTATAGGAGGATTAGCAAAATTAAAATTATGTCCAGTTTCAGTCGAGTGTCATGTCGGTACAAAGTGTGGTATCAAGTTGGTTAGATATACATTGGATTTATGTTGACGAATCCTTTCCTTTAGTCGTTGCATATAGTTTCACCCACACAATCTACATCACAGCTGTCATAAGGGAGCTTGTGTACAAGCCCAGAGTTTGCTTCTGGAGGTACCTGATCTTTAACTCTACTGAAAAAACGTGGTTTAAATTGTGACCACTGAAGGTGATCTTAGTACCCGAATTTAATTTGCTGAGATATTTTCTAATTAGAAGGCTAGGAGTGCCAATAAAGGAGATTGAGAAGTAGTATTTGGCTCTCTCTTTTACATTAGGGGGAGGGGCGTTGTCAATTAAGTTGTTGGAAGAAGAATCGTTATTCGAGCCATTTATGCTAATATTTACGTTACTGAAATTATTACAATTTATATTGAAATTAAGAGAATTAATAAAACGTTCAGGATAATTGTTTGGACGAAGTAGGTTTTTTAGGTTATTAATAATTTCAGGATGAAATCTTTTATCAGAGTGAGAAAACCAGTTGGATTGGAAATTGATAATACGCCCAGAGAAGGTGGGTTTACAATAATGCTTAAAAATAAATTTACAATTGTCACGAATAATGGTAATGTCAACAATTTTAATAGTATTATTGGTCTCTCTTTCACATGTAAACTGGAGTAAAGGATGGAAGGTATCCATAAAGTCAGAAATGTTATCAAAAAGGTACTTTTTCACAATGCAGAAGCTATCGTCTATTTATTTAACTAGGTATTTAATGTCAAAATTCTGTATAATGCTAATAAATAATTTAACGAGGACCAGTTCGGAGGCATCTTTCAACTTTACATATGACAAATCAGGAGCTCTATCTTCTAAGCTTCCCCATGGCATCGGCTTCCCCATCAGTTCGCCTCTGGGCTCACTGCTCCAAAGTGTCCATATCTCTGTTGGAGAATGAAATCTTTTAGTCGAGGCAACCGCTCCTCTCCCTCTGGCGAAGGTATGTCGATGATAAGCTGTGTGTCTGGACGGGTACAGAAGAACAACTTTCCGAGTTCTTTAAGTTTCTGATTAGTTTGTACCCGTCCACTACATTCACTTCCGAAACCGATGGGTCGAAGATCAACTTCCTTGACCTTACTATTTGCCTCCTCCCGGACCGCCACTTCTTTAGCATCTACCGGAAAGACACCGCCACCGCCATGGATATACTTATTAACGGGTCATCCTTCTGCCTTTTCCTCCACGAACTAGAGGCTTTCAATTCCTACATCCACCGCCCTGTATCCCTCTTCCTTCCCGAATATGCCTATAATAACAAGGTTTCTACCCTCCGTTATCTGGTCTCTGTCAATTCTATCAGTATCGCATCGATATTCCGATCTGTAAGAAAGAGACCAAAGTGGCCCTTTAACGCATCTCTGTTCTCACTAGACCCCCTCGGGTCTCTGAGAGGAGGAAGAGTGTTTCGCTCCCTTATCTTCCCCAATTCACTTAATTCCCAACTTGGTGAAGTCTTGAAACTATTTGTAGATTTCCCGTCTTCTATCCCTTGTTACAACTTGGGAGGCCGCTGTCCAACGGGAAAATTCGACCCCGCTACCCCCCACCTTCTGGAAGACTGACGTGTACGTACCCCGGTGCCGGGATTCTCTGGCAACCTAAATTGATGATGCCGGTCGATCGTTTTGCTTACGTATCCAGGTCCACTTATCCGCGTTCGCGTAGAGGAAGAAGTCGGAAAAGTCAGCGTTTGCCAGTATTTTACTGGAAAACGAAAATGAAGGGGTGGGAGAAGAAGTACTACATTACGAAAAGAAATTTAGGCGCTGCCTAGCCCTCGAAAGCATCGAAATTACTGAGAAATCTAACCACCACCTTTTTGAAGTAATCAATCGTGACCTACATGAAGATGATTTCATAAAGAAAACTAACTTTGAGTCACCTCGATATATCACCACCTATTTATAATTCTATAATGGAGGCTATTAGTCGAAGTGCTAGGGTTACACCCCTACTATGAACAGTATACCGTATATTAGGCCTTGTATACAGTATATTAAGTTGTATTAGAATTTAACATGAATATACTTTATACTAATGCACAGCATAGCTTAAACGGCCTGGCCTGGTCTTGATGCGTTTCGAGAAGTTTTCCCTCAGCTAAAAACTAACTTTAGGCTTTTCAGACGGAATTTATTATCATAAAAACGGAAAAAACTCGCGGTCAATTCTTCACGTTGTACTAATTACAAACGAGCGATGCGGAAGTTACGTTAAAATGTTCGGCTTCTTTCTTTGGTTGACACCAGACTGCCCCGATGGTAATTCCGTGTATGCGGTCGATAATAAGCCCTGGCCAACACCTCGTTGCATGTCGTCGATTTACTCCATTTTGCTGAAATTGTTTGTTGACAATTCTCGAAGATGATTTCGGTGTTCATATCGCGCTATTTTCATGGCGTCAGCTAGTCGCAGCTAGAGACCTACGCTCGCATCGTAAATCCCGTACACCATCATCATCAAGGCCAAAGGTCGCAGCTTTTTCAAATCCATAAAATAGGTCAAGATCAATGTTTGGACCTAGTATGCAGCTAGTAAGGACTAGTATGCTAAGATTGAAATACTCGAATATAAGACTAATTTATACGCTAAGGCATAGAGGCCTAGATTAAAGCTGACATCGATCTCCTGTTAATTTAAACCTCGTATTAGGGCTAGTTAAGGGCTAGTATAGGATGATATGTATACTACGTGCGAAGATTGAAAAACTAGAATTCAGACTCCCAGATTTCTGGATCAGGCCTATGGTCCGTCATTGGGCGGGGGAGGGGAACTCAGACTCGCGGATTTCCATTAGTGCAATGGGGGTCGGGTACCGGTAAAGATATTGGAAATGTCAAAAATATATTTTGTTCATTTTATAATTTCAATTCAATGATCTAACCTAAGGGCAATGCATTTGCCTATAATATCGTCTCATTTTTACGTATTTCTTTTGATTTTTGTTTTAGAGAGTTCCAAGAGTTCGATTGCGGTATGCAATCGAGTTTGAAAAAGTTTTTGGTATAATATAGAACAGTCAGTAGGAGTAACGATAAATATTATGTCGACTACTAAAGACGCAGAGGTTGGGTACGAAAACCAAGAAGAAGGCCCTATTCATGATCCTTACAGTGTGTCACATGGATATGGATTGCAAGAAGGAAGTCCTGATCAATGGTATCATGGAGGAGCACAAACAGAGCTGCCGAAGAATATTTCGACCAGTCGACAAACAAACGTCGTCGCCCATAACCAGCGCGAAGAAGCCAATGCTAGTTCTTACAATTTTGAATCAACGTCTCTGGGTTTGAGTTCTTTACAACCATTTTCGTGTACATTCCATCAGGAGGGTAATGGTAGAAGGCATAATGTGGCGGATGAAGAAGGAATGCCCTCAAATATGTTGACTTCTAATAATACATATTATTTAGAGGCCAACGATGCAGAAGATCATGGAGAAGGTTCATTGAAACATATGAATAATCAATTAGGCGTAAACTTCATCGCCAATCAACAGAATTATGAGCGTTATCAGCCTGGGATCCCACAATCGAGTTCTACAAATGTTATGTCGACTAATAAAAACGCAGACGTTGGGTACGGAAACCAGGGAGAAGGCCCTATTCATGATCCTCACAGTGCTCCATTAAACTATTCGAATTCAACTACTTCGTCGTCACACAGATATGGATTGAATGAAGAATGTCTTGATCAAAGGTATCATGGAGGCGCACAAACAGAGGTGCCTATGAATTTTTCGACTAGTCAACAAACAGACGTTGTCGCCTATAACCAGCACGAAGAAGCCAATGCTAGTTCTTACAATTTTGAATCAACGTCTCTGGGTTTGAGTTCTTTACAACCATTTTCGTGTACATTCTATCAGGAGGGTAATGGTAGAAGGCATAATGTGGCGGATGAAGAAGGAATGCACTCGAATATGTTGCCTACTAAAAATACATATATAGAGGCCAACGATATAGAAGGTCATGTGGAATGTTCATTGAAACATATTATGAATAATCGGTTAGACGAAGACTTCATCATCAATCGACAGAATTATGAGCGTTATCAGCCTGAGATCCCACCATCGGGTTCTATATCTAATCGTTTGCAGTTATTCATGTCTCAAAGGCAACCACTAACGGCTTATAACACTAGCGTTGAAATGGAAGACCAGCATAAAAATGACGAGAGTGTACTGTATAGATTTTCAGATAATGTTTTGGAGGCATCTAAAAATTTATCAGCTCATAAAACAACCGATACATTCATTTATTCCGAGTCTAAAGAAGTTTGTAGCTCCGGAAAGATGGGTTATCAGCATGGAAATTCATTGGAAAGGTTTCCACAGAATAATTTTGAAGAATCTAAAAATGTATCAGCTCCTGAAACTACCGCTGCATCTATTTGTATGGAGTCTGGAAAATATTCTAGGTCTGAATACAGTTTTGGGCCTTATTTGGAAGTTTACAAAAGTAATTTTGAAACTGAACGTCCATTTAAATGTGATACCTGTGGGAAAGAATTTATTTGTAAAATTAACTTGGAACAACATAATGTGTCAAAGCATGGATCCGAACCTAAATACAAGTGTGACGTCTGTTCAAAAGTTTTTTTTTTGAAATCTAGACTTGAAGGCCATTTGAAAATTCACGAAAATAATGATGAAATCAAACGTCCATTCAAATGCAGCAGTTGTACTAGACAATTTACTTCCAGAATAGATTTGGAACATCATAATGTGTCAAAGTATGGATCCAAATCTAAGTACACGTGTGACGTCTGTTCAAAAGGTTTTATGATAAAATGTAGACTTAAAAGCCATTTGAAAATTCACGGAAAAAATAATTGTGAAGTTACACGTCCATTCAAATGCAGCCAATTGCAATGTACAAGACGATTTACTACGAAAGCAAATTTGGATCAACATAATGTGACAGAGCATGGATTTGAATCGAAGTACAAGTGTGACGTCTGTTCAAAATTTTTTGGGATAAAATATAAACTTCTACATCATTTGAAAATTCACGAAGAAAATAATTATGAAATTACACGTCCATTCAAATGCAGCCAATTGCAATGTACAAGACGATTTACTACAAAAGCAAATTTGGATCAACATAATGTGACAGAGCATGGATTTGAATCGAAGTACAAGTGTGACGTCTGTTCAAAATTTTTTGCGATAAAATGTAGACTTCTACGTCATTTGAAAATTCACGAAGAAAATAATTATGAAATTACACGTCCATTCAAATGCAGCCAATTGCAATGTACAAGACGATTTACTACAAAAACAAATTTGGATCAACATAATGTGACAGAGCATGGATTTGAATCGAAGTACAAGTGTGACGTCTGTTCAAAATTTTTTGCGATAAAATGTAGACTTCTACGTCATTTGAAAATTCACGAAAAAAATAATTATGAAATTACACGTCCATTCAAATGCAGCCAATTGCAATGTACAAGACAATTTACTACGAAAGTAAATTTGGATCAACATAATGTGATAGAGCATGGATTTGAATCCAAGTACAAGTGTGACGTCTGTTCAAAATTTTTTTCGGTAAAATATAAACTTCTACGTCATTTGAAAATTCACGAAAATAATTACGAAATCACACATCCATTCAAATGAGACCAATTGCAATGTACAAAACGACTTACTTCGAGAGATAATTTGGAACAACATAATGTGACAAAGCATGAATTTGAACCTAAATACCATTGTCATATCTGTCTAAGAGGTTTTATGACAAAATACAGTCATGACAAACATTTGAAAGTTCACGAAGCTCACGATAAAGTTACTGAGGACTAATAAGCAGAATAGAGATTTTCAGATACCTACATTCGAAAGTCCAAATACAATTAATTATCCTAATTGCCTGCGCCATAATCATAATATAGACAACGGCTGAAATACTCGTAGGTACTATGGTATGTAAATCAGTGTCATTCTCTTTTGAGATAAATTTTTTACAAGTACTGATACCAGTCACTGATTGGTCCTTATTGTAAATACGAATTCATTCATGTTTTATTTGTAAGTAACTTGATTTGTACGTGAAATGGTGTATACTGCGGGGTAGGATTAGTAAAATTTTACAATTTTTAAAATATTTCATTTATTCTGAAAACAACTCTCTCCTTACCTAATATCAATGACTCTATCAATCTATGCACTCGGTTGATATGTATTTTTTCTGTTTTGCAGTGAGATATGGTGGATTGTGTATGTGTTCTTTTTTATTCTGTAAATTATACGTACTGACTTTTTGTGTTGTTATACCAATGATGGTGTCGGCATCTCATTCTAGGGAGCTCAAGGAGGTGATGACCATTATATCTAATTTTCTAGTACGCTTGTTTTTTTAAGCAATGATCATAGCCTGCGATTGGTTCCGGTAGGTCTGTAACATTCATATTTGAATCATAGTAAGAAAATTTCAATTTTTCGAAAATGGTAATTCTGATACTCTCGTATTCCAATGGATATGGATCTACCTACATTCGTCACGCGCTTAATCCTATGTATCAAGGAAAACAGCGCAGGTAAGATCTCTTTCAATGTGATGTATCGCCTCATGCAATAATTTATAATTTCACGTCCACTAGAAATGTAATCTTGTTATTTTTCCATACTTTCCCACTTCTTATTCTGCAGAAAGACAAGTTCACGAAGACTCTGAAATCGAATTTGTGCTATAAGTTCAAGAATAGGTGGAGGAGTGAACACCCCGTCAAATTTTAGGTTGGGAGAGAGGATAATTTCCAACTTATTAAAATCACCTCAAAACGAAGAATATACCTTGAAATATTTCTTAGACTTTGGTAGAAATTTCTTCGCGGTACCTTACAACGATCTGTCAACCTACGCGAGTCCATGAAAGACAACTTCAGTAGTAGAATGAATGCGTTTTTTAATTTTACGGTCATCCATCATAGAGAAATATACTCGTTTGATGTCGTTGGGCTTTTTCCCAATATTCCCAAGGCTACCACTATGCAACAAATAGGTAAATTGCTCGTGGAATATGGTACTCTTCACAATGAATTTAGCGAATTTTTCGACTTATTGAACGCCTGTTGGTCACCTAATTTTTGCAAGTTTGATGATAAATATTTTGAGTTCTCTGAGGAGGTAGGGATCCCTGTTGGTTCCCCCTTAGGTTCTCTTATTTCGGAGGTTTTTATGTCCAAATTTGAGGTTGACCTGTTTTCTTCGGGCCGGATATTTTTGAATCACGTTTTCTATTGGCATAGGTACGTAGATGACATATTGTGCGCGTAGACCGGTCCTGCGGAGCTCCTTAGTGAGTTTCTCGCTTATTTAAATAGTCTATATCCGTCCATCAAATTCACTCTTGAAGTTGGCGGTTCATCAATAAATTTTCTGGACTTAACCATATCCGTCGTTGACGGTGTCCACGATTTCGGTATTTACCGAAAAAGTACTTCGACCGATATTGCTATCCACGGGTTGTCTTTCGTACCTTTTGCCCATAAAGTTGCTACATTTAATAGTTTAATATAGGTATCGCCTCACTCAGATCCCTCTGAGTGAAGTAGCGTTCAATAAAGAACTCGTGACGATAAAGCACTTGACTAGAGTGAATCAGGTTAAAGTGGACATTGACCTTATGGTCCGTAGGAGACTTACAAGAAAAAGTCTCGATTCCACTACCTCCCTCCCCCGTCAGTTGCATCATGATAGACGTAAACGGTGGATTAGGATGCCGTTTTTGGGGAAGTTTTCTTCGGAGTTGAGCCGTGTCCTCCGTCCCTTTGGTTTCCGACCGGCGTCTTATAGTACCAATACGGTGAAGAGCCTTCTGGTCAGGTTGAAGGATCCGATACCGATGGCCGAGAGGGGAGGTGTTTATAGGGTGGCCTGTGGTGATTGCCCGAGCGTGTACATAGGTATGAATAGCCGTCAATTCCAAATTAGAGTTGATGAACACAGGAAAGCCTGGGAAAAAAGAAAAGTAGGGGAGTCGGCGTTTGCTGACCATTTAATTGAATGTGGTCATAGTCTCAAAGAGGGATCCAAAGTTCTCCTCCACAGGGAAAAATCATATTTTAGGCGCCTAGCATTAGAAGAGATTGAAATTCATCGTCACCGAAACATTAAAGACATTACCGTGTTGAACAGGTACATTCCTGAGGAGGGTTTGATTGAATTAGTCTATGAGGATCGCGCTGGTTCAGTCATGACCTCCTCGTTAGTTGTTACTCGGTGTTGGGTTCAGTCGCTTTCTATACCGTGAGAATGGCTGTTTAGCCGAAAGCGCTTGGATTGTTTGTTTCTATTGCGGTTCTTGTATTTGTGTTTCTTACTCTTCGCAAGTATATTTCTCTACAACTTCAGTAGTATTTAGTGAATCAAAACATTCTTTTTTCGACAATCAGTCTTCAGGACGCTTGGGTTATTCTTTGCGATACCCTAAAAATACCGCCAGAACAGTTCTAGAGTAGGCTATCGGATTTCATCTACTGCAAAACTCTCCGAGCCTCTTTCAGTAATGGGCTGTTCAACTACATACAATACAGTCATAAATTAATGTGAGAACCAGGGCTTGCAACCGAAATTTTCTTAACAATCAACGGTTATCGGTCAAATGAAGTTATAATGTTTCTGAACCTTCCATCGTGGACCAATATTTGTTGGTACATGATCGGTGAACCTACACGAGTCCATGAGAGATAACTCCAGTAGTATTTAGTGAATCGAAACATTCTCAATTTTCAGGACGCTTAGGTTCCCAACTATATCTCATAACTGTTTTATGTTTCAGAAGATAATAATTATAGCTATCAAATTTTGACTTTCATACTTTCATTCATAAAGAGAACGTTTTTTATGAACACGGTCTGTGACACCCTACAAATAACGCCCGAAACTATGCAACAGTTCTGAAGTAGGCTATCGAATTTCATCTACCTACTGCAAAATTCTCCGAGCCTCTTTCATTAATGGGTTGTTCTACTACATAGTATGTACCTATACAACACAGTCATAGATTAATGTAAGAACCAGGGCCAGCAACCGAAATTTTCTTAACGTTCAACGGTTATCGGTCAAATGAAGTCATAATTGGTCTGACGAACATTCTATCGTGCACCAATATTTGTTGGTACACTGGTATACAAGTACACTCATATGACGTGTTCGAGGATTGGATAAATGTGATGCCGGCTGTTAATCGCAAAATCTCTCATTTATCCTAGGAAGCGTCCACGAACACTTCTTTCAAAAAAAAAAGGCTAGTTCCCGGGATAAAGAGGAGGGCGAAGGCTCTCAAGTAGGGGAATTTTTTTTTGCATTTAACACAGATCTCGGAAATTGACGATCAAAGAAAAGATCCTTCGTGTAAATTTTTCGACAACAATAGTCTTTTTCTTGCAAATAAATGAGAAATCAATTTCTCATCCTAGTTTTCCTCTTCTTTCTCATAGTCATCATGTCATCTCGAAGGTACCTCATATGTGAAGGTGCGTCTGTCTCACAGTCTGTCGACATTTTGATGTCATACAAGTGATACATACTCAAAGATTGTTTTACAATTGACCTATTCAAAGTTTCCGGACCGTAGGAATAGAATTGAAGAATTTGTATGAGTCTCGTTAGATTTACACTTGCAACCACATTGATTTTTCTGACTTATAAATAATGGAAATTTTTTTAAAGTAAGTGAGAAACCTACTTTTAAAACTTATACATGCATCCGTAGATGATAACGAGTATAGAGCCATTTCGGAATCGTATGACTTTTTGTTGAACTTTGCTGAATAAACGTTAAATAAAGAAAGAGGTACCTACTCTTGGCATGTTGAAACGTGTTTCCTTCACCAAACTGTGGACTACTTTCTATGCTATCGAAAGCTGCCAGCCTTGGATAAGAAAATCATTTATCGGTACCTAAGCGAGTGATAACCACCGATTCATGATAAAGTCACCATGATAGAGTCACGACCCTTAGAAAATTCGCGAGTAAATAATGCATCTTCATTCAAACGTGTATATATTTCATGTGCTTTTTTTTTTAATTAAGTAGGCCTACTGTGAAAATCTTCAATACGTATCAATTTTTCAGTAACATGAAAATCTGAAAACTCCTTCAAGAATTTAATAGCTACCGGCGAGCGAGTTCAAATCTTGTGGGATAACGTACCTAAAAAGTAATCTACCTTGCTTCCCGAAATCGAGCTTTGTCTGGTGAGTTGAACCAAAATTTCCATTTTCTCATCTTAGGATTGAAAAATTTAAAAATTGTTCTCTCCCCTACCATGACTAAATTCTGGTCCGCGTGTTCAAATACCAACCAGCATGACTTTGAATGACATCAGAGAGATAGAAGCGTCCCTTATCACCTAAAGTAGTTATCATATTTTTGTCAAGAGGTGTGAAATAAAATGAAGAAACTCGAAGGAAGCAAAATCTTATAATTTACATAGGTACCAAGTTATCCAATATCAAAAACTCATTTATTCGTAGAAAAGAGAATATGTCCGGCACTGCTGCCCACAATTTGAAGGAAGAGTCAAATAAATAAATGATTGAATTTATTTATTAATTAAAGACCCGACGTTTCGATAGTTACGACTATCATTATCAAGGGTTACAACATAAGTGAAATACAGATTAACACGAATCATTATGAGGTACGCGTACATATTTCATGACCGGTAAGTACAGGCTGATGACACCATCGACGTCAGATTTAAAATTAACAGCGTTATCATTTTTTAAGATCTTGACAGCTTCGCGTATTTTCCTTTTACTAATATTATCCTCAAAACATATTATAGGAAGATTAGCAAAATTAAAATTATGTCCAGTTTCAGTCGAGTGTCATGTCGGCACAAAGTGTGGTATCAAGTTGGTTAGATATACATTGGATTTATGTTCACGAATCCTTTCCTTTAGTCGTTGCTTATAGTTTCACCCACATAATCCACATCACAGCTGTCATAAGGGAGCTTGTGTACAAGCCCAGAGTTTGCTTCTGGAGGTATCTGATCTTTAACTCTACTGAAAAAACGTGGTTTAAATTGTGACCACTGAAGGTGATCTTAGTATCCGAATTTAATTTGCTGAGATATTTTCTAATTAGAAGGCTAGGAGTGCCAATAAAGGGGGTAGAGAAGTAGTATTTGGCTTTCTTTTTTACGTTAAGGGGAGGGGCGTTGTCAATTAAGTTGTTGGAAGAAGAATCGTTATTCGAGCCATTTATGCTAATATTCACGTTACTGAAATGATTACGATTTATATTGAAATTAAGAGAATTAATAAGACGTTCAGGATAATTGTTTGGACGAAGTAGGTTTTTCAGGTTATTTATAATTTCAGGATGACATCTTTTATCAGAGTGAGAAAACCAGTTGGATTGGAAACTGATAGTACGTCCAGAAAAGGTGGGTTTACAATAATGCTTAAAAATAAATTTACAATTGTCACGAATAATGGTAATGTCAAGGATGTTAATAGTATTATTGATAGAAAAAAGAAAAAACGGCTCTTCCCGCACTGTATAAATACGAAAAAAAATTCTTTATTATGGTAATGACTAGAGTTAGGATCTGCCGGTTTTTGTCAAATGATTTCCTTTGAGGACGAGTCAAAAATAATGAAAGATGAACACGATTTAGGGTGTAGGAAGGCCAGGAAAAAAATTTTATTTCACCGAAAAATACCGAAAACAGAATAAACACCGAAAATGGACTTCACCACCGAATAAAACCGAAAATTGACTTAAACGTCCAAAAATTCCCAAAAAACTGCTGGCAACGCGTGAAATAGCGAGATTTTGCAAAATAGTACGGAAATATTGTGAGTTACGAGAAAAATTGGTTGTTTTTGGAAAATCTACTAATTTCAAAAGAAATTGAACGTGAAGCTCACGTTGCGTTGGGTAGAACACTCGTTTTGAGGTTTATTGAGATCTCTTAAAACTGAGCATGAATGTCTGCGAAAATCATAATTTTGGTTGTAATTATTGCGAAATTCCCCCTTTTTTACCATTTTTTTTGGTAATTATTATTTTTACGTTCAAAAATTTGGAAAATACCGAATAATACCGAAAATGACATTTCAAAAAACCGAATTTTAATTTATCGGTACCGAAAAATCCTAACTCTAGTAATGACGTTTCGAGTAAACTAGTATTCTTCCTCAGATCATAATGAAGTTTATGACCTGAAAAAGAGTACTAACTTAGTTTACTCGAAACGTCATTACCATAATAAAAAATTTTTTTCGTATTTATACAGTGCGGGAAGAGCCGTTGTTTCTTTTTTCTATATGAATAAACCTTACACGCAAAAATAAATATATTCATAGTATTATTGATCTCTTTTTCACATGTAAACTTGAGTAGAAGATGAAAGTTATCCATAAAGTCAGAAATGTTATCAAAAAGGTACTTTTTCACAATGCAAAAGCTGTCGTCTACGTATTTAACTACCTAGATATTTAATGCCAAAATTCTGTTTAATGCTAATAAATAATTTATCGAGGACCAGTTCGGAGGCTATGGCAGACAGAGGACTGCCCATTGCAAGGCCGTGTACTTGAGCATAGCTAATACCTTCGAAGTTCCAATAACCGTTTTCTAAACAGAAGGTGATGGCTTCCTTAAAGAGATCCTCGGTGGTGGTCGTGAACTTCCTTAACTCAGTCCATTCCGTCCGGACAAATTAATTCTCAAAAATATTTATTCGGTTCAGCACTGTCGTATTTCAACTTAACATATGCCAGATCAGGAGCTCTATCTTCTAAGCTTCCCTTGGCATCGGCTTCCCCATCAGTTCGCCACTGGGTTCACTCCTTTAAAGTGTCCATGTCTCTTTTGGAGAATGAAATCTTTTAGTCGAGGCACCCACTCCTCTCCCTCTGGCGAAAATATGTCGATGATAAACTGTGTGTCTGGACGGGTGCAGAAGAACAACTTTCCGAGTTCTTTCTGTTTCTGAATAGTTTGTAACCGTCCACTAATTTCACTTCCAAAACCGATGGGTCGAAGATTAACTTCCTTAACTTTAGCATCTACCGGAAAGACACCACCACTGACATACTTATTAACGGGTCATTCTTCTGCCTTTTCCTCCACGAACTAGCGGTTTTCAATTCCTACATCCACCGTCTTGTATCCCTCCTCCTTTCCCAAGATGCTGTAATAACGAGGTTTCTACCCTCCGTTATTTAGCCTCTGTCAATTCTATCGATATCGACATCAATGATTCAATCCGTAAGAAAGAGACCTTTAACGCATCTCTCTCTCACTAGACCCCCTCGGGTCTCTGAGAGGAGGAAGAGTGATCTGCTCCTTTATCTTTCCCAATTCACTTGAAACCATTGGTAGATTTCCCGTCTTCTATCCCTTGTTAAAACTTGGGAGGCCGCTGTCCAACGGGGGAATTTAATCCCGCCCCCACCCTGTTGAGGAGTGGCGTGTACTTACTCCGGACCCGGGATTTTCCGGCAACCTACACAGATGAGACCGGTCGGTCGTTTTGCACACGTATCCAGGACCATTTATCCGCCTTCGAGAAGAAGTCTGAAATGTCAGCGTTTGCCAGTATTTTACTGTAAAACGATTATGAGGGGGGGGGGGGAGAGAAGAAATTCTACATTACGAAAAGAAATTCAGGCGTCGCCTAGCCCTCGAAAGCATTGAAATTACTGAGAAATCTAACCACCACCTTTTTGAAGTAATCAATCGTGGAGGTCATTTGATAAAGAAAACTAACTCTGAGTCACCTCTATAATTATTGTATTACCACCTATTTATAATTCTATAATGGAGGCTATTAGACAAAATGCTAGGGTTACACCCCTACTATGAACAGCATACCGTATTAACGTATATTGGACCTTGTATACAGTATAATATTAATTGTATTAGAGTTTGAGATGAATACACTTTATACTTACTCGGCCTCGTCTACATGTGTTTCGAGAATACTTCCCTCAACTGCAAGTCCGTCTGGAAAGCCTAAAAGCTTTCCAGACGGACATTATTATCATAAAAACGGAAAAAACTCGTAGTTAATTCTTTACGTTACACTAATTACAATCGAGCGATGCGAAAGTTACGTTAAAATTGGCGGCTTCTTTTTTGATTGACACCAGACTGCCCCGATAGTAATTCCTTGTATGCGGTCGATAATAGGGCCTGGCCAACACCTCGTTGCATGTTGTGATGATCTAATATCTCGCGATCATCGTCGATTCACTCCATTTTGCTGAAATTGTTTGTTGACAATTCTCGACGATGATTTCGGTGTTCATATCGCACTATTTTCATGGCGCGACGTCTGCTATTCGAGGCTAGAGACCTATGCTCGCATCGTCCATAATCATGAAGGCCAAAGGTCGCAACTCTTTCAAATCCACAAAGTAGGTCAAGATCAATGTTTGAGCCTAGTTTGTAGCTAGTAAAGACTAGTATGCTAAGACTGAAAAATTCGAATATAAGCCTAGTTTATATGCTAAGGTTATAAGCTAAGACAAAGAGCCCTAGTTTAAAGCGAACATCTAATTCCTATTAATTTAAACCTCCTATTAGGGCTAGTTTAAAGCTGGTATAGGATGATATGTATACTACGTGCGAAGATTGAATCCAGACTCCCAGATTTCTGGATCAGGCCTATGGTCCGTCATTGGACGGGGGAGGGGAACTCAGACTCGCGGATTTCCATTAGTGCAATGGGGGTCGGGTACCGGTGAAGATATTGGAAATGATAAAAATATATTTGGTTCATTTTATAATTTCAATTCAATGATCTAACCTAAGGGCAATGCATTAGCCTATAATATCGTCACATTTTTACGTATTTCTTTTGATTTTTGTTTTAGAGAGTTCGAAGAGTTAGTTTGAAAAAGTTGTTGGTATAATATAGAACAGTCAGGAGGAGCAACGATAAATATTATGTCGACTACTAAAGACGCAGAGGTTGGGTACGAAAACCAGGAAGAAGGCCCTATTCATGATCCTTACAGTGTGTCACATGGATATCGATTGCAAGAACAAAGTCCTGATCAATGGTATCATGGAGGGGGACAAACAGAGGTCCCGATGAATATTTCGACCAGTCGACAAACAAACGTCGTCGCTCATAACCAGCGCGAAGAAGCCAATGCTAGTTCTTACAATTTTGAATCAACGTCTCTGGGTTTGAGTTCTTTACAACCATTTCCGCGTATATTGGATCAGGAGGGTAATGGTAGAAGGCATAATGCAGCGGATGAAGAAGGAATGCCCTCAAATATGTTGACTTCTAATAATATGTGTACATATTATTTAGAGGCCAACGATGCAGAAGATCATGGAGAAGGTTCATTGAAACATATGAATAATCAATTAGGCGTAAACTTCATCGCTAATCAACAGAATTATGAGAGTTATCAGCCTTGGATCCCACAATCGAGTTCTACAAATGTTATGTCGACTAATAAAAACGCAGACGTTGGGTACGGAAACCAGGGAGAAGGCCCTATTCATGATCCTTACAGTGCTCTATTAAACAATTCGAATTTAACTACTTTGTCGTCACATGTATATGGATTGAATGAAGAAAGTCTTGATCAAAGGTATCATGGAGGCGCACAAACAGAGGTGCCTACGAATTTTTCGACTAGTCAACAAACAGATGTCGTGGCCCAGAACCAGGGCAATGAAGCCAATGCTAGTTCTTACAATTTTGAATCAAGGTCTCTGGGTTTGAGTTCTTTACAACCATTTCCGCGTATATTGGATCAGGAGGGTAATGGTAAAAGGCATAATGCAGCGGATGAAGAAGGAATGCCCTCAAATATGTTGACTTCTAATAATACATATTATTTAGAGGCCAACGATGCAGAAGATCATGGAGAAGGTTCATTGAAACATATGAATAATCAATTAGGCGTAAACTTCATCGCCAATCAACGGAATTATGAGAGTTATCAGCCTTGGATCCCACAATCGAGTTCTACAAATGTTATGTCGACTAATAAAAACGCAGACGTTGGGTACGGAAACCAGGGAGAAGGCCCTATTCATGATCCTTACAGTGCTCTATTACACAATTCGAATTTAACTACTTTGTCGTCACATGTATATGGATTGAATGAAGAAAGTCTTGATCAAAGGTATCATGGAGGCGCACAAACAGAGGTGCCTATGAATTTTTCGACTAGTCAACAAACAGATGTCGTGGCCCAGAACCAGGGCAATGAAGCCAATGCTAGTTCTTACAATTTTGAATCAACGTCTCTGGGTTTGAGTTCTTTACAACCATTTCCGCGTATATTGGATCAGGAGGGTAATGGTAGAAGGCATAATGCAGCGGATGAAGAAGGAATGCCCTCAAATATGTTGACTTCTAATAATACATATTATATACAGGCCAACGATGCAGAAGATCATGCGGAATGTGCAGTGAAACATACAAATAATCTATTGGGCGAAAATTTCATCACCTATCCACAGAATTATGAGCGTTACCAGCCTGGGGTCCCACAGTCGAGTTCTACAAATGTTATGTCGACTACTAACGGCACAGAGGTTGGGTACGAAGGGCCTCATTTGGAAGTTCACAAAAGTAATTTTGAAACTGAACGTCCATTTAAATGTGATACCTGTGGGAATGCATTTAGTGCTAAAATTTCGTTACAAGAACATAATGTGTCAAAGCATGGATCCAAACCTAAGTACGAGTGTGACGTCTGTTCAAAAGGTTTTGTGGTAAAATGTAGACTTAAAAGCCATTTGAAAATTCACGAAAAAAATAATTATGAAATTACACATCCATTCAAATGCAGCCAATCGCAATGTACAAGACAATTTACTACGAAAGTAAATTTGGATCAACATAATGTAACAGAGCATGGATTTGAATCCAAGTACAAGTGTGACGTCTGTTCAAAATTTTTTTCTGTAAAATCTAAACTTCTATGTCATTTGAAAATTCACGATAATAATTACGAAATCACACGTCCATTCAAATGAGACCAATTGCAATGTACAAAACGATTTACTTCGAGAGAAAATTTGGAACAACATGAAGTGATAAAGCATGGATTTGAACCTAAATACCGTTGTCATATCTGTCTAAGAGGTTTTATGACAAAAAACAAATATGAAAAACATTTGAAAGTTCACGAAGCTCACGATAAAGTTACTGAGGACTAATAAGCAGAATAGAGATTTTCAGGTACATTTGAAAGTCCAACTAACTTACAATTAATTATCCTAATTGCCTGCGCCATAATCATATAGACAACGGCTGAAATAGGTACTAAATCAGTGTCATTCTCTTTTGAGGTAAATTTTTTACAAGTCCTGATAGTTCTGATTGGACTTGGTAAATACAAATTCATTCATGTTTTATTTGTAATTACCTAACTTGATTTGTACGGGTAATGGTGAATACTGCGGTGTAGCCTTAATAAAATTTTTTAATTTTAAAATTATTTATTCTGAAAACAAGTGTTTGCAATATCAATGACTCTATCAATCTATGCACTCGGTTGATATGTATTTTTTCTGTTTTGCAGTGAAATATGGTGGATTGTGTATGTGTTCTTTTTTATTCTGTAAATTATACGTACTGACTTTTTGTGTTGTTATACCAATGATGGTGTCGGTATCTTCTTCTGGGAAGTTCAAGGAGGTGATGACCGTTATATCTAATTTTCTAATATGCTGCTTTTTCAAACAATGATCAAAGTCTGCGATTGGTACCGGTAGGTCTGTAACATTCATATATTTGAATCATAGCAAGAGAATTTCAATTTTTCGAAAATGGTAATACTGTACTAATACTCTCGTAATGCAATGGATCTACCTACATTCATCACGCGCTTAATCCTATGTAAAGCGTCGTTCACACTAGTGTAATTTTCCGCGTTATATCACATAACGCCGCGTTAAAGTTGAACCGGTCCAACCCCAGACCAGGAAAATAAAAATAACGCGACGTTATCGACTGTAACGCGGAAAATAACGCTAGTGTGAACGACGCTTCTTATCAATGAAAACAGCGCAGGTAAAATCTCCTTCAATGTGATGTATTGCCTCATGCAATAATTTATAATTTCACGTCCACTAGAAATGTAATTTTGTTATTTTTGCATATTTCCCCACTTCTTATTCTGCAGAAAGACAAGTTCACGGAGACTCTGAAATCGAATTTATGCTATAAGTTCAAGAATAGGTGAAGGAGTGAACACCTCGTCAAATTTTAGGTTGGGAGAAAGGATAATTTCCAACTCATTAATATCACCTCAAAACGAAGAATATACCTTGAAATATTTTTTAGACTTTGGTAGAAATTTCTTCGCGATACCTTACAATGATGTGTCAACCCACATGAGTCCATGAAAGATAACTTCAGTTGTATTTAGTGAATCGAAACATTCTTTTTTCGACGGTCAGTCTTCAGGACGTGTGGGTTATTTTTTGTGACACCCTACAAATAACCCAGAAACTATGCAACAGTTCTGGAGTAAGTTATCGGATCCCATCAACTGCAAAATTCTTCGAGCCAAGGCTCGTTAAGGAACGAAGCTGGAACTCCTTTCTCTTGTGAGTATATATTATATATATATAAGGAAACCTGAAATTTTTTTAATGACGTAGCGATGATCTATGACCTCTAAAACGTCGAGAAAGTTCATTTCCCCCCCTTTCTGCCTCAACTGTGACGGGTGTAATACTCGCTTTTCTACGAAAAGTCGGTAAAAATAAAAAATCCTTCAGACTTTCTTTGGATTATTTACCCTCCTAAAGTGATTGTCTGGATCCGCGCCAGCGAGGAATGCAGCAGGGAACCTGTTCTATCATAGTCAAATTGATTTTGGTATTGAGAATTCAAGCGAGCGGAAAGTGCCTTGAGGGTATGTCCCAGCAGTCTCAAAAATTTCCTCCCTTTGTCTATGTATTCTTTTCTCTTTCTTCGTATTTTTTTGTTTTTAGATATACAATCATGTCTTATGACTAGGGGTCATTTCGACACCAGTGACATCATCATAAAAACGATGATCCGATGTAAGATATAGCGTAGAAAAAAAGAAACATATCATCCTTGTTCACCACTTGTTGGATATGCAATGGTGCGGTCGATAAGTTACTTTGCCTCATAAAAAGATAGGGATGAGGAAAAGAAATTATGACGTCACGAAGTAATTTTGCTTGCATGAGAGGTGACTATGGGTCCCTCAAAGTTTGAGGGGCTGTAACTTGAAGGCAGTAAGACCTGAAAATTCTTCGTTTAATGCGATTATCGATGATGTCATGAGACACTTTTGGCTCCGGGGTACATTTTCAAAAGTAGATGAATTGTTTTTTGCCCGCTATCTCAGATTCTACCGACAGATCTTGAGGAATATCGTCAAAAACACAACACGATTCGTATAAGCTTCAGTCACTTTTTTACTATAAATTACGCAGTTTTTAATAACGTCCAACCAAACTATGAGCTTTTATCTTATTGAATGGCTTCGACTTACAAATAGATTGTTTCTAAATCAATCGACGTCGACAATCATACGTTGAGTTTCAGTTGATGTGTATCGACTTTTCACAGTAGGTTTAACATCATCGCTCTTTTCATTACAGATGGCAAATCAATGCAGGCAGTCCAGGAGTCGAAGACTCCGACGAAGTCAAAAAAGGGATTACGTCTCGAAAATGTTATATAAATCGAATAAATTTTCAACTTTTTCTCCTTGTGACAAACATGATAATCTCCAGCACGCTATCAGACCCTAATAGGTACCTATTAAATAAATAAAAAGAAAGGCTCGTCCAAAGGGCATTCGATACTCGTCTGATACGAATTGACCACCCAGGATTGAAATTGATACGCGGCTATTACCAATGAATTATATCATGGATTAAGAAAGAAAAGATATGACAAAATTCTTCTATATTTGCAATTGTCTATGTCATCTGGTCCTAACATTAGATTACTGTATTCAACTTTAATATAAAGACTATTCGATATCGGTCTGATACAAAGCTATATTATATTATTAAAACCTTAGAAAGACAACCACCCAAAATGTGAATTTATTCTAGAACAACACGCGCGTACTCGCGAGGTCAACCCTGCGTGAGGTTAGATTTTAAGCCAGCAACTGGTTTTGTGCGGAAGTACTTGAATAGAAAACGGCTGCGTAAGCGTGGCACCCTTCCGTAATCGTAAGATCCTCGATTTTTGTATCAAACTAGTGGAGGTTTTTTTTCATTATTAATATTATATAATATGTAGCTTACAAATTGAAACTCGCCGAAAATCAACAACGATTGCCGGCGGGCGTATTGTGGAAAACGTCGAAACATTTACGAGCGCATTCGCTGTTGTTCGACTCCTATTGTTTGTATTTTCAAAATATTGTCACGTACCTAGCGAGTATTTATCACGCCATGTGCTGACCACCGACACATTGCGTATTATCTCTAAAGGCGACGTACCAAACATTTACTAATCGTTTGATATTTTTTTTATTCATCGCTGCCTCTTTCTCAGCATTCTTGATTTGTTTCTTAAAGAGTTTTTAGACAAAAACACTTATTCTTCTACTTACTTAATAAATCCTGATGCCTCGTATAGAACCCGAAAATTGTACAGCTGTTTGAGTACAATGCGCAAATGTTCGCCGCCAAGAGTCAAACCGAGCTCGGGGGAAAATTGCCTTTGTTTTGTATTCCATGGTCAACATTATATTTAATTTCATAATATCTAATCTGACCTGGACCACTTAAAGATTCCGGACCCGGGGAAACGACAACGTTCTCCCCTCTCGGTGGTCCTGAATATTGTTGTTTTGCGCGAACAACTTCGGTTACGAATTTAAAATACATTTTTGTGAATACTGTCTGTCTCAGAGTGATTAAAAATTAGGAAAATTAAGTAATTGTCGGATGCTTTTTGCCAAACTTTTTTGAAGAGCAACACTTCGTAGCTGATACTTTTATTATTATTATTATTTTTTTTTTTGGGGGGGGGGGGTGAGGGGGATGAAAAGAAAAAGGTACGTGCTTTTTCTTTGCCAACCCTACTGTTCAAAGTTGAATTGACGTAGGTATCTGCAAAATTACAATCTGGAGAATGAGGCTGATGACAAGTACTGCAGGCGAAAAGAAATCTTGTTCCACTGATCGTTATTTTGCAGCGTGAGATTCTTGGGTTTTCTCTTCGTAGGTCGAAGGAGATGCTTAAAATAATTGTGACAGCAAGATTTGAATAGTATATTATGCAACTAGTGCAAACAAGTGAAAAAATGGCCAACAAGTGCGAAGTTTGATTCCCGAGGCAAAGCCGAGGGTAGCAAATCGCACGAGTAGCCATTTTTTACTGTTTTGCACGAGTTCTAGAAAATGAAAAATTCGGAAGTGTTACACAAAATGGAGAAGGGGGTCGAGCTGTTGCATAGTATAAAAAAGAGTAAAATAGAGTATCTTGGACATATACTACGCGGGAAAAAATACGAAATACTGCAGACAATTATCGAGGGAAAAATAGATGGAAGAAGATCGATCGGGAGACGTCAGAATTCGTGGCTGAAGGACCTACGTCGGTGGATCGGATGCTCGTCAACGGAATTGTTCCGAAAAGCAGTCTTCAAAGTACAAATAGCCAATTGGATAGCCAACCTCTAAATGGAGAGGCGTTACAAGAAGAAGAAGATCCCCTCTGAAAGGTTGGCCGGCCCGGACCTCAAGAAGTACGGTTACCAGACAGGGTTCTACCCTGCTTCTACAGTTAGGGACCTCACCCAGCTGGAAGAGAAGATTCCTCGGGAGGATCAACCAGGAGTATATAAGGTCGAATGTGGGGACTGTCCAGCTCTGTGCAACTCAATGAACATAAATCCACCATTGAGAGATCAACAGTTTTACGATATTGCGAAAAGGAGGCACATGACATTTCATCTCGGACTCCCTCATCCACACCTGCAACGAGGGCTCACGCATGAACAAGCTCGAAGAATACAAACCAGTTGCAACTTCTAAGGAAGGAGGGGAAAATGTGCACAGCGATCTGCGGGCATCTTTTCTAAATCCTTTCATTCGGAGGTATTACACCGTTTTATCTCCAGAATTGAAAAGATATCATGTCCATTGAACCCAACCGAGTAGCTGAGAAGATGGCGGGGGTGAAATTCTGTAGCCAGATTTGTATAAACTCGAGCTTTCTTGTGAATTTCAGTGAGATGGAAACGGATATCAAAGATAAGGTTCACCCTAAGGGAGAGAGTAAGGATCTAAATTCGAAATACGCGCCCAGGTGGGATTAAAGCGCTGGAAGGGGGAGTTAATTAGGCTGGGAGCATCCGAAAAGATGGGAAGATTTGATACATTGGACAGGAGTCCAGAAATTTAGCAGTGGATGAAAGTTTTAAATGCCGATTGATGTTGAAAATACAACATTTAAATGCCACAAATTTTCATTTTCAGTACCAAAAAATGCGGGCCTTGGTGATAAGTTATGCGCTTGGTATCTTGAAATAAAACGAAAAACTCCAGCATTGAATATTTTTTGACATGTTTCATGTTTCGGCGCTGACCTGACCCTCCAACCTTAATTCCGAATTTTCACAGGGAACCTGTTTTATGGGGGGCTATTTCAGAAATCTGGCGTGCGCCATCCGCCGTATATGATAGGAGGGGGACTTAGAAAAATTTCGACTCTCGAGCTATAGATGATAGGAGGGGTGACTTGGAAAAAATTCGACTCTCGCGCCATATATGATAGGAGAGGGACTTGGAAAACTTTTGACTCTCGAGCTATATATGATAGGGGACAAATTTTCCCAAGTCTCCCTCCTATCATAAATAGCTCGAGATTTTTTTTTTGTTTTTGTTTTTCTTTGTTCAAGCCTAGCATAAAACTAGTACATGAGAAGAGGATGGACGCAGAATCAGGAATTATGTAGGGATTTAGACGGATCTTTTCTTCATTTACTTCAGGTGTAGTAAATTGCGTAAGTATAGGTCTAACATAATGCTGATACTCCCTATAAGCCGAGGTAAACACAAACTGTAAAATGAGTATCGTCTACATGTATGACAAAGCCCCAATTCTCCTGATTGTTTCAAGCCGAATTTTCTCAAGCCATAAGCTGAGATAAACACAAGTTGTAGAATAAGTACCCTCCAGAAGTACGACAAAGACCCAATTATCCTAATGGTTTCAAACTGAGTTTTTCCAGAAGCCAAAAGCCGAGATAAACACAAACTAGAGGGTAGGTATCTTCCACAAGTAAAACAAATCCTGAATTCTCCTGATCATTTCCAGCTGAATTTTAACAGGGAACGTGTTTTATGGGGGGCTTTTTGAGAAACTTTCCGTGCGCCGTCCAGCAAAAAACTTGGAAAAATTTCAACTCTCGAGCTATCATATTATTATATAGCTGGAGATTCGAGAAAAATTTAGCCTCTCAAACTATATTATACTAGGCTTATACCTAGTGGTATGGGAAAAATACGCTGTTTAAAGGTGAAAATGGATACCGTTTCATCTCCAGAATTGAAGAGGTATTATGTCCATTTTCACATTTTAAAAAGCATATTTTACGTACACAGGTTGCTGACACACTCACACAAACACACATACACACATGCGTGTGTGTGGATGTGTGTGTGTGCCATCGCAGCTGATGATAAAATACAAAGACACATTATACACATTCACATCGTGTAAACAAGCATTATTGAAGTGTCAGGTACCTGTGAGATACCCCTCGAATTCGTTAGGGCACTCCCTCTTTTAAATTATTCAACCAATGAGCAAGGAAGGACAGGTAAAGTTTGCACACGTCACCTTTCATAAAAGCGAGTGCTTACTTACAGTTCGCTCAATCCTTTCAACTAGTTTTAGTATGTTTGGTGCAGATGTGGAAAGTGGACGCATTACTTTTCCCGTTTTGTTTTTCATTTTGCTCGCGTTTGGATGACGAGGTTTTTTGAAATAATTTCTTGCATTTTTCTTACGTGTACCGGCACATTTTTGTTGCTTGAACTAATCAGGCTGGAGTACTAACGGTAATATTGTAAATGAAATGTGTCTTTTCGTTCACCCGGAATTATCGTCTTCCCAGCGTTTTGAATTTTAATAAAATATTTTTTCATTTCAAATACAAATTCAAATTGAAACCATCGTCATTTAGTAGCGGTCATTTCATTCTGAAACACGGGTGGCACGACAGCTCTAAATTTTGACTCATTGTGGTGTTCTTTTTTGGTTTGCGATATTATAGGTAGATTCGGATGAACCGCGCAGGGATTTAATCTTCATTAGACGCGGTGGACTATTGTGGTGGTACACAGTCTTCTATGTATAGGAATTTTCTTTTTTTTTGTCTTTGGTGTAGAAATAGGATCGTTAGTATCGTGGGACGCATCGGAGCCACCTCCACGTGGTGCGTCCTGGGCAACGGCAACAATTACTTTGTTGACGGCCAAGGCTCCTTAGAGTAATTTAGCGCGAATAAAAAATAATAACGTAAGAAATCCAATAAACTTAAATAAGAAATAGAGACTTTGATTGGCAACAAAATGTTTCTTCATACCTAGTGTAATTTTGTAATTCTTTTTTTTTTTTTTTTTTTTAATAAAAAACTTTACGCCACTTCCGTCAAAACTTTTATTTTTTACAAGGTGACCGACGTTTCGAAGTATACATACTTCATCTTCGGGGTCTAGATGAATTCGTAAAAAATGAACGTTTTGACAGAAGTGGCGTGAAGTTTTTTATTAAAAAAAAAAAATCTTTAGATAACTGTCTGGACAAGAATTTGTACCAATTTTGTAATTCTATTCGGCAGGTCATTTTAGTTTTGGAGTTTTTAAGCTGGCCCTCGAGTCAAATGTGCTCACCTTCGTCGTTACTCATCCTATTATGAGAAATTGAAACCTTCATGACTCTACTTCAGGGTCAGATGAGTGAATTAATTATCTATGCTGCGGATACGAAGAAAAGTGTTGAAATAGTGGTACTTTTGAAAAGGGGATTTTAATAAGGTACAGAGTTAGAATTTTTATAATTATTTCGAGTGCAAATTGAGATTGCTTGAAAACTTTGTATAAGAAATAGTATTTCAGATTTTCTTTATAAAGACCGTAGCTTCGACACTCTCATCTTCTAAGTAAATTGATTAAAAATTCAACGATTCCTTGTTTGAGTTCTTTTAATAAGTAATTTTGTGGCCAAAGTCCAGCCAAATATTGTTTGGTTTGATCAGATGAATCTATGCTCATTTCTTCTAGAGGCTCAAAAATTGTAGTTCAAACAGGATAGCCTTCCGGCGATGGGTAGGAGTTCCGACGTACTTCATGACTTGGGAAATTTTCAACTTGTTAATAATTAGGAAGGATTAAATATGATAGGAGGGGGACTTGAAAAAATATTTACTGTTTATTAAAGCGAGAGGAGGGAGTGAGAGTGAATACGTGAGAGTGAGTGCGCGAGAGACAATGAGAGAGGTGAGTAGAGAGAAGTGAGAGTGAGGAAGTAAAAGGGAGAGAGAGTAGAGAGTGCGAGGGCGAGCGTGAGTAGAGAGATTGCGCGAGGTGAAGAAGAGAGAAGTGAGAGTGAGGCGAGAGAGAATGTGGGATGGTGCGAAAGAGTGTAGAGAGAGTGATGAGAGTGCGAGTGCGCAAGAGGGAGAGGGAGAAATGTGGGATGGCGAGAGAAAGAGACGTGAGTAGAGTGAAGTGAGAGTGGAGAGACGTAAGAAAGAGGGATAGAGAGCGAAGAGGTGGGAGTGAGAGTGAATATGTTAGTGAGAGTGCGCGAGAGGAAAGCGAGTGAGCAGGTGAGAGTGCGCGAGTGAGTAGAGTGAAGTAAGAGTGGAGAGACGTGTGGTGCGAGAGTGAGTGAAGAGTGTGCGCGAGAGGAAAGCGAGAGCAGGTGAGAGTGCGCGAGGAGAGAAGAGAGTGAGGCGAGAGAGAGGGAGTGCGAGAGGCGTGAGTAGAGAGGAGAGACGTAAGAGAGAGAGTGCGCGAGTGAGTAGAGTGAAGTGAGAGTGGAGAGACGTGTGGTGCGAGAGTGAG